>JAFJHL010000300.1:12951988-15618772 GCA_019425775.1 Rafetus swinhoei | reverse complement strand
TCCCCACGCGGTCCGCCAAGTGCCGCTGCTGTCGCTCCTCGTCGCCCGGGGGGCCGGAGGTCTGTTGCCTCGAGAAGCCAGGGTGGCTGCTTCCTCGCTCCCCCCCTTGTCGGCGCCCGGCTCCTGGCTTTAACGTCCCCGGGGGATGACGTCGGGGAAGCCCGGCTCCCCGGTGCCTACCCCGCCGGGTTCCTCCCGGCGTGCACCCGGGGCTTCCCGCCCTAGTGCGGGCCGCGGCTTCGCGGCAGGATGCCACCCCAGGGCTCGCCCCCGGCCGCGTTTCCCCCGGCGCGCGCTCGGCCGCGCTGCCCAGCGTTCTGGCTCCGGCGGCGCCCAGCCGGCCCTGCTGCTGCCGGCCGCGGCCGCCGCTTTCCGCGCCGGAGGGGGCGAGCCTGCCCCGCTCTCAGTGCGGACCCCGCCGGGTCCGTCACAATCACCTTTCGAATGATACCTCAAATGGCTCATCGTGCATGAAATACATCTTAGTTATGCCCTATTTGTAGGATGACTGATGACTATATTGTCGTGTGTTAAGTTTTTCCTGTTACAGACTAACTCGGCTACCCTCTGTATTTTTTATGAAGACTATAGGGTGTAGCATCACAATGTAAAACAGAGGTCACTTGTTGTCCTTGAAGATCCCCTGGACTTTTTTTCGGCAAGACAAAGGAATTTTAGCCCTGTTGTCCCGACTCATGTCACCTGGGAAGAGACAGTCTGCTATCCTAAACTCCTCCAGCAATTGTAATTGGATGTGATGGTTTCCTGCCCTGCCTTCATGTGGCTACAAAGGTGGTTGTGTTTCAGTGGTGGGCTAATTGACTCTGGTCCATCTGCAAAATGTGATGGGGTTCTTTTAGAAACACTCCACTACAGAGGGTATGTAGCAGTAGCAATCTCTAGCCCACGCTGTCACGTTTGAGTGTAACCATCAAGATTGTGGAGATGAAATACAAGGAAAACCCTGACTAATGCACATCTCCTTACATCTATCTTCTTCCAGGAGCTGTGGCCACTGCTGGTCCATCACTCTTGACTCATCTCTCTAGTAGCATCAACCCCAAGCCATTCTTTCCTGCAAGGTGACTATTTTTGTTGCTAAGAGAGTGTCCTCTGAGACAGACAATCATTTCTGTCCATTGCTCAGCAAGATTTCATTTCAAATCCAGTCCTCTCTCTCTCCCTCTTCGAAATTTCAAGGTATTGTTTTCCACTTTGCAACTTGAAAAAACAGCCGCACTTTGCATTAACTCTGCCACACAGGAAAGAGTCAGTTTTGTCTAATTTTTCAGCTCAAACAATTTTGTTTGGAAGACATTTTTTTGCACACTTCAGCTTGTTATTCATTTCTGCATTTTTTTAAATGAAAAATGCAGATATCTGCTTTGAAATGACCTTTTCATTTAAAATGTCAGCCAGTAATACCAAATCAACAATGAGCCAAATGGAAGCAAAGTGCTTCAAAATGAAACATTTCAGGTGAGCGAGGCCAAAATAAATTTTTAGTTTTTCTGTTGGGGTATGTCTACACTACAGCACTAATTCGAACTAACTTAATTCGAATTAGTTAATTTGAACTAAGCTAATTCGAATTAGTGCATCTAGACCTAAAAACTAATTCAAATTAGCGTTTTGCTAATTCAAACTAGCATGTCCACGCTGAGTGGACCCTGAACTGAAGTTAAGGCTGGCCGGAACCAGTGCCGGCAGGGCATCAGGTTAGGACTTAGAGTGTGGAGCTGCTGCCTCAGGCTAGCCGAGGGCTGTGCTTAAAGGGACCCGACCCCCACCCCGGACAGACAGTTCTCAGGGTTCCCGCTTGCTTGTCTACCATGAGGGACAGCAAAGCAGTCCTGTTTTGGAGTGCCCTGAGTGCCCACACTCGGCACATCACAGCACTCGGCCATCAGCCCGGCTGCACTTGCCGCAGGCTGCCATCCGGGGGTGTCAATCGGGGGGCTGTCAGGATCCAGGAGGCCCTGCAGGAGAGCTTCCACCCGAGGAGCCCGCAGAGCCATCCCAGTCCTCCCCATCGGGGGCTCGTGCCCCATTCCTCCCACACCTCCTTCCACTTACCCCTCCCTAGCCCCCCTTCCTGACGTAAAAAATAAAGGACACGTGTGGTAAAAAATAGAAACTCTCTTTATTTAACAAAACTGGGGGTGGGGGGAGATGAACCTCTGAGGAGACTGGGAAAAGGAGGTGGGAGAGGGGATGAGAGAGGGTGGGAGAGGGGAGGGGAAACCTGGGAGGAGGGAGCTGGAAGGGGAAGCCAGGGAAGAAGGAGGAGGGGAAGTATAAAACTATGGTACGCCATATCTTCAGTACTGTGTACAGATGTGGTCTGCTCACCTCAAAAAGATGTTTTGGCCTTGGAAAGGGTTCAGAAAAGGGCAACTAAAATGATTAGGGGTTTGGAACAGGTCCCATATGAAGAGAGGCTAAAGAGACTGGGACTTTTCAGCTTAGAAAAGAGGAGACTGAGGGGATATGATAGAGGTCTATAAAATCATGAGTGGTGTGGAGAGGGTGCATAAAGAAAAGTTCTTCATTAGTTCCCATAATATAAGGACTAGAGGACACCAAATGAAATGAATGGGTAGCAGGCTTCAAACTAATAAAAGAAAGTTCTTCTTCACAAAGCAAATAGTCAACCTGTGGAACTCCTTGCCACAGGAGGCTGTGAAGGCTAGAACTATAACAGAGTTTAAAGAGAAGTTAGATAAAGTCATGGAGGTTGGGTCCATGGAGTGCTAATAACCAGGGGGTAGGAATGGTGTCCCTGGCGTCTGTTTGTGGAAGGCTGGAGATGGATGGCACGAGACAAATGGCTTGGTCATTGTTTTCAGTCCATCCCCTCCGGGGTACCTGGTGTTGGCCGCTGTCGGCAGACAGGCTACTGGGCTAGATGGACCTTTGGTCTAACCCAGTACGGCCGTTCTTATGTTCTAAGCTCAGGGCTCAGGGTCGGGGGTCTCACTGGACCAACTTGATTTTCATGCAAACCTGCTCCTGGGTTCGCATGTGGCCTTTGGTGGCCAGGCTGGCAGCTATCCTGCCCTAGACGGCCACTTTCCTGTGCCTAGTGTGGAGATCGTGGACGTTGGAGGCCTCCCCCCAAACCTGGATGAGGTCCACGATCTCTGCACTAGACCAGGCGGGCGCCCGCCTCTTGCGGCCCCAGGCAGGCTCCTGGGAGCCGCCAGCCTGGTCCTGGGAAGAGGCGGAGGGCTGGGTGGCAGCGGGTGGCTGGCTCATGCCGTGCCAGGTGCAGGGTCTGCTGGCTGGGTGCTGGCAGGCTTGCACCTGGCACGGGCACCGTAGCCAGACCGTGGCCCTTTAAGGGCTCCAGGGTTGGGAGGGGGGCAGAAGAGTTTCCCTGGCTTGGCCCAGAGTGGCCACCAGGGCAAGCTGGGAAGGGCTAGCCTCCAACTAGTTCGAATTAAGTGGCTACACAGCCCTTAATTCGAACTACTTAATTCGAACTAGGCGTTAGTCCTCGTAGAATGAGGTTTACCTAGTTCGAATTAAGCGCTCCACTAGTTCAAATTAAGTTCGAACTAGCGGTTTGCATGTGTAGCGCCTATGAAAGTTAATTTGAACTAACGGCTGTTAGTTCGAATTAACTTTGTAGTGTAGACATACCCTCGGTGAAAATTTTTACGATTTTGACTTTTTGTCCCAATTTGGAACACAATTTTTTTTTTTAATTTCAAAAAGGGATGGGCAAAGTATATCCTGTACCAATGTGGCTTCCCATCTCAAAGGGGGAGAGAGAATTCAGACTTCATGTCCCATTCGGTCTTGGACATCTGCTCAGATGCCATTCTGAGTTAGTTTTTTTCCAGGGGATTATCACACAAGAATATCCCAACCCTTCCATTTTGATTCCCGAAGTGTGTTTTATGTTTTGTATTTTATTCTTCCAGGAAGCAAGAAAAGATTTTATGACACCGTTCAATCTTCATTTCCTGCCACTTATCATTTTAATGGCAATTCCGGTGCATTAAGAAAGAGTTGGCATTAAAAGTAATAGTTTCTTTCAGTATCTGCTTCTTGCCCAGTGGAGTTTAAGGAATTTTTGCTGGGAGTTTCTGCTGTCGGTCTAAGTCAGGGGTGGGCAAGTTACGGCCTGGGGGCTGGATCCGGCCCACCAACCCTTTCAGTCTCCAGCCCGTGTCGTGGCCCACCACACTGGACCCACAGGCAGGGAGTACCCTGAGGTTCAGAACAGCTGCTGCTCCGTCTGCTCTTCTGTGCCAGTCGGGGTGAGGGGGAAACTTTGCATGAACCCCCTCCTTCACTTATACGCCCTCTCCGACCCCACACCCTTTCCTGTACCCCCGTCTCCTACCCCGAGCTCCCTTTTTCACCCAACCTCCATCCCAGACCCTTCTCTATAGAAAAGTGTGCCCCTCCATCAGAAATTATTGCGCAGGCCTCGTCTAGGTGCATCTGTGCCCCAGGCAATCACCATCATAGCTGGGAACCTAGGGAGAGGAGCTGGGTGTGCAATGGGGAGAAGGGATTGTGGTGCACAGGGCTATAATAATGGATAGTAAAGAATTAGGCCAGAGTGTGCCAGCTAGTTATAGCTGAACATTGTGTATTTGGGATCCTAGGGTTGTGATGATACAGGTTGAACCTCTCTAGTCTGGCACCTTTGGGACCTCTCCGGAAGGAAGGAAGGAGGAGTGAGGGGAGGAAGGAAGGAAGGAAGGAAAGAAAGAGGGAGGAATGGAGGGAGGGAGGGAGGAGGGAGGGAAAGAAGGAAAGGAGGGAGGCAGGGAGGTAAGTATTGTCTAGCTGCATTACCAACATTTCCACTGCTCACTGTACTCTTGGAAGACAGTTAGAGGTAAATTACTGCTAAACAACAGCATCGAACACGGAAAGCCAGGACTGGCGGCTGTAAACAAACTTTATGGGACTGTGGGAAACTTGGCCACACCCATGCTAAGTGGACACCCGGCTAACTAAAATCATGCCGGACCACAGAAGTTGCCGGACCAGAGAGTGCCGGACTAGAGAGGTTCAACTGGTACTTCATTTCACCCAGCTTGTATCTGTGTTGCCTTGTTCCTGCACTGGTCAAGCCTTTACATTGTAAGCTCTTCAGGAAAGGCCTATCTCTTACCTTGCTTGTTCAGTGCTTGGCACAACAAGGCCCATTCTTAGTTGGAGCCTCTCAGGGCTACTGTCCTATAAATACCAATGCAGAAGTTTCTAGAGTGGTTTCGTGGTTAGCGCAGTGGCCTGGAAATCAAGGCCCTTGGCTCTGCAGCAGCTCCAGTTTGTGCCCAGCCCAGAACATGAGCACAGTAAGAATTAGTTGTGTGTGAGTGGATGGGGGTCATGAGCAGGGCCGGCCGGCCCACAACATTTTGGCACCTGAGGCAGGGAGCTCAAATGATGCATCCATGGCTCCTCGCTTGGGCGAAAACTTTGAAAGGACTCAATTCTCGGGGTCCTAGTGGCGCTGCCCCACAGTCTGGCACCTGAGGCGGCCGCCTCAGTTCTCCTCATGGTTAGGCCAGCCCTGGTCATGAGACCTCGTGAGCATCGGTAATGTGGTGTGAGAGCCTCAGATGGGGAGTGTTTGAGAAAAGCAAAGCATGGAGTCTGATGGGGGGAAAATCCAACTGTCCATTCAAATTAGTTGTTGCCCAGAGTAAAGGAAAACACCAAATCGTCTCTCAGTATTGGAGATGATCTCAGGCAGGATCGTAGAATCATAGAACACTAGAACTGGAAGGGACCTTGAGAGGGCATCAAGGCCAGTCCCCTGCCCTCATGGCAAGACCAAGCATCATCTAGATCATCCCTGATAGATGTCTGTCTAACCTGCTCTTCAATATCTCCAGTGAATATTTTCAGCAAATCATAAAGTAAAAAAAATGATTTCGGGTCCGATGAAAGGCTTTGTTTCACGTTAGATTATTGTAAAGCATTTTTGATTTTTTTTTACAATAAAACGAAAAGAACATTTTAAATGGAAAGTCATTTCAAACTGAAAAATCAAACCCGTCCATGACGTTGAAACAAAATGTTATGATTTTTCCAGAATGTTTTTATTGTTGGGTGTTTTTTTTTTCAGACGAACCAATGAGGCAAAATCAGCAGAAATTCACAAGATGCTTTGGTGTTGCCAAATCTGCATTTATGGCTTGAATAAAAGTTGCGTGTGAAAATTTTTGCCCAGCTCCAGTGGCGAGCAGAAAGGGCAGCCTCGCAGTGATTTTTGCTTCTTCTCAATTTATCTCTATAGTTCTTTGGCTGGCGTGAGAAGCAGCATAATTAGCCGCTGCTGTAGATTATGGAAAGGAGATAAATATTTGTAGCAAAATAGGAGGGTGAAGTTTGCTTGGGTGGGGCAGGCAAGGAGGAAGAAGCAGCAAAACAACCAAAAAAAGCCTCTCTGCTCCTCTCTTTTCTAGTATGGGTGATTATTGCCGGCTCAGATCTAGACGCTGGAGATTAAACGCACTATTTAAACAGAAAACTCAAAGCAAATGAGCTTCTCAGCCTGAAATTTAGTTCAGATTAAGGGAAGAGATAGAGTACAGACGCTGCATCTCCTGAAGGAACCTGGCGTCTGCTGGGAGCCATTGAGTTAAACACCTTTACTGACTCTGTGTCTCGCTGCGTAGCATCAGCTGAGCCCTGGCTGATGTGAGAGTGGGCAAATAGTGTGTGATTTTGTTGTTTGTGTGTGCACCTTCTCAGGGTGTTCGTTTCAAATACAGCACGAGGGAAATGCTCCCACAGTCAGATCCTCCGCGGGTGCATATCATCACAGTATCATTGACTTCACTGTAACTACTGCCCTAGGGAATTTACTTTTGTGCTTTCTTGGGTTGTTTCCCTTAATCTCAATTAAAAACCAGTTGGGCTGCAGGGATTATGGCTGAAGAAATGCAAAAGAAAGTGTAAGCCACATACCTTCTGGGTGTGGTGCACTGTCCTGTCTAGTGGCATGGAGACCATTTAGGCAAAGTTTACACTAAAGTGGAAGGTCAAATGAAGATACGCAACTCCAGCTATGTTAATTACGTAGCTGGAGTTGATGTACCTTGATTTGAGTTTCCCACCATAGCAGGAGGCCGACAGGAACAAACACTCCGGTTGGATTCCCTTGCTCCTTGCAGGTGCAGGAGTACCGGACTCCAATGGGGGTACCCTCTGAGTTTGATTTAGCATGTCTTTACTAGACCAGTTAAATGGAACTCTGGAAGATTGATCACGGCAGCGTTGATCTTCCCTGGAGTGAAGACATGGCTTTACAGAGAGAATAATGAGTCTTCTCTACAGCCTTAGCTGTGCGTCAGCTAGCTTTAGCTCATGCCATAAGGTCTCATACACTGAGGTCCCAGGTTCAGTTCTGCCTGTTGGCATTACAAGTAGAGCATGCTTAGTCTCTCTGTAAGGGCATGTCTATACTAGGAAGTTCTTTTGAAACAACGAAAATTGATTTAATAACTCCTGAAATAACAAAATTGAAATAGTATGTCCACACTACAGGGAAGTTTCAAAATTAGTCCCAGGCAGGTTCTGTAAATGTGGGTGCGCTACCTCGACTTAGGAGCGCTGGGGAGTAATTAGTTCAAATGACTCAGGGGAATGGTTATTTCGAAATAAAGGCACCGGAGCATCCACATGACCACTATTTTGAAATAACTATTTTGAAATTAGCGTTATTCCCCGAGGAAAAAAGGAGTCCAGATTTCAAAATAAACGGCCCATTATTTTGAAATAACGGGCTTGGTAGTGTGGACGTTCTGCTTATTAATTCGACCTAAGGGGGGTTATTTCGAAATAAAGCCCTCATGTAGACCAGGTCTAAGTCGTCTCGGTGCCACTAGCTAGGACAGTGAACCACACCCAGAATGGGTGGGAGTTACATTTGCGCAAATGCCTGGGAGATTGCAGATAAGTTGTATGTGCAGTATTGCTAATGGGGGATTTTTCTGATTTAGGGGACTACAGTCACAGATAATACCTGTTGGGGGGTGTAAAAATTAATAGGCTTGGAATGGCCTTTTTGCATTAATCGTTAAGGATTCAGCCACAGTGGGTATTACCCTTGGACATGCTTTTTCCTTTTGTTTTTGTAGTTTTGGATGATAAGGTCCAGTTGAGCCCAGTATTATGTTTTGATATACATAACCTTGTTCTCGCTCTCTGTTCTGTAGCCTAGGAAACCAGATAAGTATGGAGCTACTTTACTTTGTTGTGTCTCTTGCTTATCTTCATTGGCTCTGCATAACATCTTCAGGGTCGGATACTTTGTAATCTCTGTAACCTGTCAGTTTGTAGCATGGGAATGTGTTGATTTGATTGGAAGTGCTGTAAATAGTAATTAGGGGCGGGTATAACTATTCATTATTTACTTATTAATATTCATTTTATGGGAGTTATCATTACTAAATAAGGCTTTAGGCAAAGTAGTGATAGATATGTAAATTAACATACTAAAATAGATAAAAAGGTGTAATTGTCACCAGATTGTTGCCACTCGGCATTGTGTTAATGTCCGAAGTAAACGTGCATAGGCAATAAAGAGGTTCTGTTTATCCCATCCGCTCCTGGGTTGCCTGTTTCTTCTAACAATACCCTCCCAAATCATGAGACATGCTTAAAATAATGAGGTTTTAAAACATCTGTCCATTGTGGTTTATTTTTATTTACCAACTGGATTCTCTGTGGATTCGGGTTGCGTCTTCAAACTTTTCTCTGCACCCAGGCATCCAAGAAACTTACTTTAAAAGAAAAAGCGAGGCAGGCAAGTGGCTGATGCAGTCGCTTCACTGCAGGTGCTGGGACTTGAAGTAAAGACCAGACAGGATAAGATTTGCAATTAAATGGCAAGATTTGGCAACACTGTCTATGGGTGAGTGCGAGAGAAGCTGTGCATAGGAAAGATACCAGGGGATGGAGGGAGGTACAGCTCATGGTGGGTGTGTCTGGGTGTGAGTTGATAGGGGAGCCAAAGGGTCCTAAGGCTAGGGTACAAGACCTGGTTTCTACTCTGAGCCCTTGCTCGGTGCCTCAGTTTCCCCATTTGCAAATGGGGAATATGTCACCCATTTTCCTTTATAAATCCCATTGGGCATGCCTACACTAGGAAACTATTTCAAAATAACCGAAATCGATTTAATAACGCCTTAAATAACAGAATTGAAATAGCATGTCCCTGCTATGGGGAAGCCTTGAAGTTAGTCCGAGGCAGGCTCCGTTAATGTGGACGCGCTATCTCAGATTTAGAGCCCCAGGAGGCACTGGGGAGTGATTAGTTCAAAGTACTCTGGGGACTCCTTATTTTGAAATAGTGGCACCGGTGCGTCCGCACTAACGCTATTTTGAAATTAGCGTTAATCCCCAAGGAAAGTAGGAGTACAGATTTCCGAAATGATGGGCTTGGTAGTGTGGACGCTCTGCTTATAAATTCAACCGAAGGGGGGCTATTTTGAATTAACACCCTAATGTAGACCAGGGTCATGGGAGCTATGGGAGAAAAGTGCTGGGTCAAGACGGGGCATTACAATTTGGGGGTCTTTGCACAGGATGCTGATTTGGGGTCTTGCCAGTGGGGGGGGGGGCACTTGTGCATGGAATGGACCACTTAGTTTATACTCTGCCAATTTATCTTGCAGTGCACATTTGTTTTAGGGTGGTGCCCACTGGCACCATGAACAGGGGGCAGGGTCATTTCCCCACCCTCTTTCAAGTCTGAGCTGCCTCCTGATGACATCTCCACTCCGGAGGCCACATGGGACGAAGACAACCTGGCTCCCCTCTCCTTTGGCTCCTTGGACGCTAGGTGGGGAAAGAGAACTGTGAAAGCAGCAGGCTGGCCCTGCCGCAGTCCGCTCAAACTCACGCCTGGCCTTTAGTTCCTTCCAGAGCCGATGCCAGGAAGGCAAGCCCGGGGAAGGGGGGACTCGGGAGAAGCTCGTCTGCTTTCAGCACACTCCTGTCTTAACCCTCATTAACTTTCAAGGCTCCACCAGCCCTCGGGGGCCAGGGGGGCAGGAAGTTGGGTGCTGGTCCAGTGTGAGCTGCGGAGATAATACACCTGAGATTGTCCGTGTCTTCACTTTGGCATGGAGCCCGGGAAGGAGTCGAGTTAAAACTCTCGTCACTGCTCACATGCAATTCAGCCCAGCTCGGGAAGGCCCAGAGTAGAGAGGAGGCCTGATGGGCTGGAACTGTTCCCAATGGAGCGTACGTGGCATGAGGTGGGAGCAGCTTTCCTTTAAGGGCTATGTCTACACTGGTGGGTTCTTGCACAAGAACACGTCCACATGGCCATGTGCTTTTGCACAAGAGCATCCATGGCAGTGTAGATGCTCTCTTGCGCGCAAGAAAGCTCTGATGGCCATTTTAGCCATAGGGCTCTCTTGTGCAAGAAACCCCTGCTCCGCGTCCACACTGCCCTCTTGAGCAAGAGTCTTGGGCAAGAGGGCTTACACTTGTTAGAAAAGATTGTAGTTCTTGCGCAAAGAAGCCCTGTCTTCCGACACTGTACTGGAAATCTTCTTGCACAAGAGTGGGCGGGCAGTGTGGACGCTCTGCGGGTTCTTGCGCAAGAACGGCCATTCCTGCGCACGAACCCGCCAGTGTAGACATAGCCAAGAAGTACCTAGACAAACGCAAGCGGTGGAAGGTGGACACCTGCGTCCAGGGCGGGAGGGGCAAAATCAGGTCCAGGGGCTGGGGCTGGTTTGCCAAGCATTTCTCTCCGGCCCGCCCAGCTGGTTCAAACTGTTTCGACGGGGCCCTGGCAGCCAGGATTTTTTGTTGACCACACGAATTTTGGTTGAGCAAAAAAACCCCAAAACAA
Source organism: Rafetus swinhoei (assembly GCA_019425775.1). NCBI lineage: Eukaryota > Metazoa > Chordata > Testudines > Trionychidae > Rafetus > Rafetus swinhoei. The sequence continues at coordinate 15,607,929 of JAFJHL010000300.1, read as the reverse complement.
CCAGCACACACAAAATCACAGCCCGGCACGCCAGCACACTTCCGGATTTAGGGTGCGGGGCCCTCTTGCTTTAGGGCGCGGGGCTCTTTTAGGCGCAGGGCCCAATTTGGGGGATTCAGGCGAATCGGCCTAAAGCTGGCCCTGAGCAGAGCGTGCAGCCTTACAGCCGCCCTCCCCCCACCTTGGTCCTGCCTGCAGCCGAGCCACTCCCAGGAGTGTCCTGCTCGCTGCGCAGGGCGAGTGGGGCGGGAGAGCGGAGGAGAGCGCTGACATCAGGCATCCCCCTGCTCCTGTCCCCTGTCTCTGCAGAGCAGGGGTCGGGGAGAGGGAGACGCACAGCAGAGCTGCTCCGGTCTGAAGGAAGCATGGGTGGTGAGCGACTCAGAGGAGTGTCTGCGGTAAGAGGCCGTGCCCTGTGGCTGAGGTTTTACACCCTCTGCCCTCCCCTCTTCCCTCCATATCCTAGCTCTGCAGGCTGGGAGACGACAGAGCAGGACAGCTTTCCCTGCCTGCTTTCCCTGCAGCAGCCAGCACACACACTCTGTGTGTTGTTCTCACCCCCCCTACCCCCGCTTGGTGCCACGTACACTGGCTCTTTGCCACGGATGGTCACGGACACACACACACACACTCTGCCCAACACCACTCTCCCGGCTCTGTGCCACGCACACACAATCTGTGTCACAAAGTCTGTCTCTCACACGCAGTGTCTCCCTTTCTCACACACTCTCTCTCTCTTTCTAAACCCTCCAGCCCCACCCCTTCCACCTGAGGCTCTGCCCCTTGGGGGGATGGAGCCAGCCCGTGACCACGTACCAACATTCACAAAGTGCCCCCTCACCCCCGTGAAACTTATTGTCCACCTCTGCAGGCCGGGGTGGGCAAATTCTGGCCCACAGGCCGGATCCGGTCCACAGGGTTAGTCCCTGGCAGGCCCCCCCCCCCCATGTTTACGTGGGCCTCTGCAGGTATCGGACGATCACAGCTCTTGCTGGCCACAAGTTGCTGTTTGTGGCCAATGCGAGCGGTGGGAAGCGGTGTCCCGCTCCGCACCACTTCCCGCCACTCGCATGGGCCGTGAAGGGCAATCCACGGCAACAGAACGGTAGCCATAGCGGTGGCGGCCGGCCAGGGACTAACCCTGGTGCCCGGCCGTTTTTTTATTGCCCACCCCTGGTGCAGGGGATACCTGCAGAGAGAGCTCCCTTGGAATATGCAGTCTCTAAGGGGGCCATTTGCGAGAAACCAACCCCTCATCTGCACTTAGGAACTGCTCAGAGGGGGAGTGTTCCCAGTGACTGGGCATTAGAAACATCTGAATCCATAGGTGATGCCTGGTAGCACTCAGGAGTTGCCCGGCCCCGCTATGCTCCTACCAAAAATTTAATTGCTAAATGGGGTGCCCCCATATCCCCCTCCCTGCCGTCTAGGTGGCCCTCCCTGCCCCCCTCCTCCGCAGGCACCAGTCTCCCGGTCTGAATCCTGCAGCTAGCTGGAGAGAGCATCTCAGAGGCAGCTGCCACCTCTCACTCTGACTTTCACCCACTCTTTGACCCCATGAGAGGCTGCACCCCCTCCGGGGAGGACTAAGCGGTAGACTCCGCTCCTCTGGCATCGCTGCAGGGCCGAACCAGCTCTGTGCCTCTCCCTCCCGGCCCCGGTTGCTTGCAAGGAGAAACGTACAGGCTCCAGCTAAGCACAGACGTCAATGGACGTGTAAAAGGAAGCTTAATGCAAATGCAAGGCTCCAGCGTGTGTCCATGATGCCAATTAGTGGCGGTTTTAGCAATCGCTGCTCCTTAATCCCCCTCAGCCTGCTGGGAAGACAGGGCTGTCTGCAGCAGCATTGAGACAACCTGATTACACCGGCATGGTCCGCGCCTCCTCAGGTATGGATTTGTCAGCCTGGAGGGGATGAACCCACCTCTTTGCCCCTTGGGGTGAAACTTGGCATGGTTAGGGGAGGGGCAAGACTAAGGAGAAATAAAAGACGCAAACCAAGAACCATAACTCAAAGCTGCAGATCGCCGATTTTAGATGTTTTCTCTTGGCTCCAACACCCCACCCAGTTTTTTGGAAAGGCAAAGCTGTTGGCGGATGCACGAAGCGGCTGAGGGCTTTTGTGTAACACAAAGAATCGCAACCAGCCTGTAGGGGAACTCAAACTAAATCTTTGGGGTGGTTTGAGAAAAGTAACTTAAAAAATCATGAGGCGTCCCGTGGCACCTTAGGCCTGGTCTACACTATACCAGGCAGCTTGGCTTAAGGTACACCATCCAGCTCTGCATTAGCTGGATTTGGTTTACCTTACGCCGAGTTGCCACAGCGTCTACACTTTGGGAGGTCAACAGACCCTGGTCTATACTAGGGAGTTATTTCGAAATAATAAGCAGAGTGTTTACACTACCAACCCTGTTATTTCGAAATAATAGGCTGGTTATTTTGAAATCTGTTCTCCAGCTTTCCTCGGGGAATACGCTTATTTTGGATTAGTTATTTCAGGAGTTATTATTTTGAATTTAGTTATTTCAGAATAATTTCCTACTGTAGACATGTTCCAGGAGCACACGCTCCCGTTGGCTTCCCCTACTCCTCGCAGAATGAGGAGTACAGGATGCCGATGGCGGCTGCCCTCAGCGTTTGATTTGGGGGTCAACATTAGACCTGCTAAATTGAACGCTAGAAGAGCCACTTCCGGAGGGTCAATCCTCTCTATAGTGTAGACGTACTCTTTGAGACTAGCAGATTTATTAGGACATAAGCTGTTGTGGGTAAAACCCACTTCATCAGGACAAGTGTTCCACTCTACAAAAGCTTATGTCCTAAAATGCCCCAGGACTCCTCACTGTTTTTGCGGGTACAGACTAACGCAGCCACCCCTCTGAGACTTCAAAAAAATCACTTGGTTTTCATCCAGTGGTTTCACTGGGCTTCCTATTTATTTATGCAACTAGAAGACAGTGTTGTTCACGTCCTGAACTCAATTAATTTTTGTTATTTGGAAAAGAAAATGAAAATGTCCAGGCTTCATTTAAATCATTGCTCTGGGATGGGGCTGGGGAGGAGGGGTTCAGTATGCAGCTTCCCAGGGGAAAGAGCACTACCCCAGCTCTCTCTCACCGCAGCAGCTTGGGGCTAGGTGAGATGCGCCTCTCCATGGCCGCTGCAGGTGCAGCTGGCACAGCCGGAGAATGGTGCCCGTACCTTGGTTGAGGCAGCTCCAGGTTCATCTGTCCCCTGCATTCCCCAGGCAAAGTGAGGAATGCAGAAACCTGGGCACTTTCCCATCGCTCCCTGACAAAGGGGAATGGCCAGCAATGTCCCTGTATGAATTGGGAGTGGGGGCTTCAGCCCTCCTGCCTTCCCTAAATAGTGCTGGGAGTAGGAGGCTGTGGACTGGGCCAGCCCCTTTCACCTGCCTGGTGATCCTGTCTCTTTTCTGTATGGTTTCCTGAGAAACAATCCCATTCCAGGTACATCCCATTTTCCTGGCACAACCAAACCCTGACCTTGCTTTAAGTTCTGATAAGAGGAAGCTGCCAACCGAACGTTGTGGGCCTGGCTCTTACCATTTAGGAGGAGTTCTTGAACCAACAGACAGATGGACAGACAGACAGATACTCTCAAATTTATTGTAGGATGAAATTCAGCCCGGGGCAGGCATCTAGGCAGCCCCAAAGTCCCACTGAGATAATCAATACAGCACCTAATGCAGTGGGCTCCTACTCTCAGTTGGCACCCGAGAAGTGCTACTATCATGATGATAATTCCTCGTTAATCATGTATAGTGCAAAAGCAACGAAAAGCCCGGTGGCACCTCAGAGACAAACAGATCCATTGAGGTATGAGCGTTCATGAAGTGGGTTTTACCCGTGCAAGCTTATGACCTAATAAACATGTTGGTCTCCAAGGTGCCACGGGGCTTCTCGTTGTTTCTGCAGACACAGACTCACACGGCTACCTCCTTGAGACCTTTCACCATATGTAGTGGTTATTGATTCATTTCTGTCCATGCCCTTGGAAACTGTGTACATTGCTAGTAACTATGTAACTCTCCTTCGCCATAGGCAAACTAATGTCCCCATACATACAGAGAGGCATTGACACTGCTCCATGAGCGGGTCTCAGTTTCTCATTTAAACTCATAGACTTCCCCCTTTCCCCACAAAGATCTCTTGGCATTGGAAAAGGTTCAGAAAAGGGCAACAAAAATGATGAGGGGTTTGGAATGGGTCCCATATGAAGAGAGATTAAAAAGACTTGGACTTTTTAGCTTAGAAAAGAGGAGACTAAGGGGGGATTTGATAGAGGTCTATAAAATCATGACTGGTGTGGAAAAAGCGAATAAGGAAAAGTTATTTGCTTATTCCTACAATATAAGAACTAGGGGTCACCAAATGAAATGAATAAGCAGAAGGTTTAAAACAAACAAAAGGAAGTTTTTCTTCACTCAGCGCAAAGTTAACCTCTGGAACTCCTTGCCAGAGGATGTGGTGAAGGCTAGGACTTTAACAGGGTTCGAAGAAGAGCTAGATAGATTCATGGAGGTTAGGTCCATTAATGGCTATTAGCCAGGATGGGTAGGAATGGTGTCCCTAGTCTCTGTTTTTCTGGAAATGGGTGACAGGGGAGGGATCACGTGAGGATTCCCTGTTGTGTTCCCTCCCCCTGGGGCATCTGGTATTGGCCACTATCGGCAGACAGGATACTGGGCTAGATGGACCATTGGTCTGACCCAGTCTGGCTGTTCTTATGTTCTTTCCTTTTTAGATCCTAACCCGTAATTATGTGTTTTCATCTGAAGTCACTAGCCTGACTTTCTTTTATGCCTTCAGAACTTGTTTCTCTGATGCAAAATAGGTGTCTCCTTTTTATTATATGCTTTGCTAGAAAAATGAATAAATAAGAGAGGTGCTAAGTCCATTCTCACATATGTGATTTACTCCCGCTATGCCATGTTGACCTTGCACTGTTCAGTGTTTTCCTTCCTGCTTAACCCGGCTCTTTAGGCGACGGTGAAATGCAACGCCAGGCGGGGACAGAGAATGCATTTTGATTCTTAAAGCCGTAGGATTTTAAGCAGACTTTGGCAAGACTTGGGAGCATTACTTTTGAGCCCCTTTGAATTACAAAAAGCAGCACAGGCTCTGCTCAGTAAGCTGTCAGAAAGTGGGTCATGATTTTTTGAAAATACATACATGTATACTTGTGCAGCCACATGCATACAAATGTGTGTGCACACACAACTGTACAAGTATTTCATGCATATACATTCTAAAATACATCTCTGTATTCTGACACACTCCTATACGTGCTCCACAGCTGCATGCACACACTCAATATACTCACACTTGACGCACACCTGCACACAAATACCAAAATACACATACATAAATACATATACATAAATAGACACATACATAAATACACATACATAAATAACCTGCCTGGTCACTCAGTCATGGATTTAAAAGTAGCTATTCTTCTACAAAGGAATTTTGCTAACCAATTACAGAGAGAGTCTGCAGAACTGGAATTAATCTATAGATTTGATAGCATTACCCTGCGTTTGAAGAAAGACATTAACTAGTTGGCACATTACAAAGCCAATTTCTCCTACCATTAACATTTGCATTTCCACATGAAAAGCAACATATCGGGGCACATCCATCCCACTTAATTTGCCTCATTAACATGGGTCTTACAATTGACAGGTACTTCTGCTGCTGTTAAATATATAACTCTGGTTTCTATTATTTCCACTCCAATTCATCTGACGAAGTGGGTTTTGCCCACGAAAGCTCATGATTCTAGATATTTCAGTAAGTTTTTAAGGTGCCACAGGACTACTTGTTGTTTTTAAAATTACAGCCTAACACGGCTACTCCTCTGAGATTTAATAAAGAGAAAGGTACATCCATACCTTTCCACATAGCATTATTATTATTTTATTTATTACTAGCAGATTTTCTCAGTGTTGCGTGGGTCCTTAGGTAAATTGGACAATAAAAGGAAAATGTACATGCTTTATTAAAATGATTGTATTTTTAAAAAATACGGTGTTATTTTTATGAGGTTTTAGTAAATTTTTTAAAATGCAAATTCTATCAAGTGAATTTTTTGCTTCATCCCCATAAGCTCTTATCATTCGCTATGTTTTAACAAAAAAGGGCTATAGTCAATCTGGAGTCCAATAATATTGTCTTCTAGTTTTCAAACCTTAAGCATTGATTTAGCTGTGCCCAAAGAGAGCACTCCTCCAAATTTCTCCATTTTATCTCTTTTCTGTAAGGTTTATTGGGAAGCAATCCTATTTTAGGTTCATCCTATTTTTCTGCCTCATCTTAATCCTTGGTTGAGTGTCTTTCAGCCATTGCTAAGTTATGTCAATTTTTAGGACTGTCCTTGACAATGACTCTGTCTGTTTTCTATATGCTTTTATGAGAAGCAATCCCATTTCAGGCACATCCTGTTTTCCTGGCACAACCAAACCCTAATATTACTTTGAGTTATGATCAGAGGAAGCTGTGCACTGAATTTGATGATCCTGGCTCTTACTGTTTAGGAGGAGGTCTTGATCAAACAAACTCTTCTAAAATAGTGAGTAGATTTGTGTTACCATAGTACCTAGTAGCATGGACCAGGTGTCCACTGTGATAGACATGGTGCAAACACAGAACAAAAAGCTTGTCCTTGCCCAAAGACCTTCCAATCTAAGTATAAGACAAGAGACAAGGTGGATATAGACAGGCTGGCAAGGGAGTACAAGGAAAGAACGAGACAGTACTGGGCAGTATGACCGGCCGTGATTTCCACCTGTCATCAAGATTTGTGTAAGGCATCCCAGTAAAGGAGCATTTTAAGGAGGGAGTTGAAGGGGGCTGAAGTAGCGCTGCAAATTATGAGTGCTCCTCCCAGTGAGTGCGGCAGCCAGGCAGAAACCACCCAGGTGCTTGTTTGAAAATGTCCCCAGTGGACGAGGGAGGCTGGTGTCGTGGGTGGCTAGCCGGTGGGAGTAGACATCTTGGTAGTGAATGAGAGATGATACACGCACATAGTGCATGCACACCCATGTAGACAGAGACATCCATGTATTCCACATCTGTGTAAACATTTAAATACACATTCATATTTAGATGCTTACCTCCAGCCTACCACCTCCCCCCCCAATGGGCAAATTTCCTCTTGAGAAAAGGAGTTTGGGGTGGGGGAAACAAGTGATAGTCTTCAAATATATTAAGGGCTGTTGCAAAGAGGATGGTGATCAATTGTTCTCCATGTCCACTGGAGGCAGGACAAGAAGTAATGGCTAATCCGTAGCAAGGGAGATTTAGGGTTGATATTATTTTAATTAAAAAGGTGGCTAGGCTCTGGAATAGGCTTCCAAAGGAGGTTGTAGAAACCGTTGGAGGTTTTTAAGAACAGGCTTCTCTAGGTTTACTTGGCTGCACCTCAGTGCAGGAGGCTGTACTTGATGACCTCTCAAGGTCACTTCCAACTCTGCGTTTCTGTGATTCTACATGCCAATATCCATACTCACACAAACACATGTGCACCACAGACCCACTGTGATGGGGTGGACCCAGGTCCTGATGACCCCCTGCCAAAGGCCCTGTGATTCTGCCACACCCTGCCCCAGAGAAGCCATAGAGAAGTCCTCCAAGCAGGCTAGATTGGCTGCAGGAGAAGTGGCCAATCAGGGGCCAGGAAGGCCCTATAAAAGGAGCTGAAGGACCAGAGGCAGTTCAGTTCCTCTGGAGACCTCAAGGGATGACTGGGAGAGTGGCAGCACCACCACAGACAGCTCATTGTGCTGAGCTTATTGCAGACTGGTGGACTATAATGGGACTCTGAGATAAAGCCCTGAGGTGAAAGCGAGGACATGGCCTCCAGGAAGGGAAACCCTAGAGGCACCACTCTCGTCCAGAGTGGGGAAGCAGTCTGAGGGACAAGATGGGCCCCTGGTAAAGCTATAACTCTGAAGGGGTTTGTGTTGGATCGCAAACAAGGTGGGTGACTCGGCCGGAAGGGCTGAGTTGCTGAAGAGGCTTTGAAATAGGAGAGAGTGCAGGCACATGCACTGGGCCAGATGGGGGCGCTCACGAGAGGTAAGTGACACCTTGTTACACCCACCTACCTCTTCTGAAATTCCTCAGAGCAGTCTGGCGGTAAAGAGCCGTGGGTGGCTTTAAAAACATCCCCTCCTCTTTAGGAACCCTTCTCTATTTTCTAATACGTTCAACTATGAAATGAGGAGACTGAATGGCAGGCAAGTGAGCTCTTGCCATCAGAATCTCTCCTGAGCTATAGAAGATGGTTCCCACAGTTAGAAGGCCTCTAATATTCCCAACTAAATTCCTTTGCTTATTTGATGAAGTTACTGTCCGGTACTTTCTAAATTGTCACCCATCCCTACAAGGTTCCTAACTCCAGACAAATGTCTTTTCTCCCTGCCAGTTTGGCATTTCTCTTTTTTTGTCAAGTCGGCTGCTATTCCAGGCCTGGTCTCCTTTTACACAGCTGTGACAACACCCCTCCATCCTGACTGGCAGAATCCCTCACTCTTCCCTTCTTGGGCTTTCACTGCTGTTCTGCTATATACCACAACCCTGATCCGCAGCACTGTGGCTCTCCCAGTGTTGTCCTTCTCCTTAGCAGAAATTGCCAGCACAGTTCCAGATGTGGGGTTGGTTGGCTAATGGGTCCATTCTTGTGGTCCAACTCTTTGAGCGAAGACCACTTTTAAGTTGTGATCCAAAAATTAAAACCCACATACAAGACCAGAGTCACTTGTCATCCGTTTTTAGACCACACGTTGGCGGAGCTCTCAGTTTTCAGTGTGATAGCTTAGGGGTTTTCCTAGTTCCCTCTCTCTGATGTAATGATGGGTTTCAAATAGACCCCCACAGTAGCATCTAGGTTCCCACGGATGAGCATGGTAAAGGAATAATGATTTTGTGAGTCACAGATGATCATTTGCACAGAAACAGAATGTGTGTGTCATGTGAGACCCGCAAAGTGCAGGGCAACTCTGGATGAGCGTACTTATCCCCAGGTTTGCAAACGGAGAAACTGAGGCACAGTGTGTATATTGGGGCAGGAAGTGACTGCCTAAACAACTGGATTGTTCTGTCAGTTTGTATGGCTCTTTTCTGTCTGGCAGACATATTGTGTGGAACCTAATTTCTCTCCTGCCAATGAGTAAATGCCCTACTGACACTAGTTTGGGGGTTGGTACTAAGGATATGAATAGTTAACTGGGGCTTTTCAGCTTAGAAAAGAGGAGACTAAGGGGGGATAGGATAGAGGTCTATAAAATCATGACTGGTGTGGGGAAAAAAAAGCAAATAAGGAAAAGTTATTTACATATTTCCACAATATAAGAACTATGGGTCACCAAATGAAATGAATAGGTAGCAGGTTTAAAACAAACAAAAGGAAGTTTTTCTTCACGCAGCACACAGTCAACCTGTGGAACTCCTTGCCAGAGGATGTTGTGAAGACCAGGACTTTAACAGGGTTCAAAAAAGAGCTAAATAAATTCATGGAGGTTAGGTCCATCAATGGCTATTAGCCAGGATGGGTAGGAATGGTGTCCCTAGCCTCTGTTTGGAAATGGGTGACAGAAGAGGGATCACTTGAGGATTACCTGTTGTGTTCCCTACCTCTGGGGCACCTGGCATTGGCCACTGTTGGCAGACAGGATACTGGGTAGATGGATCTTTGGTCTGACCCATGTGGTCATTCTTATCACCCTTCATGCTAGGGGAGATGTTAGCCACTCAGCACCAAACTTCCCCCTACCCTGCTTTGTCCTTCTCATTGTAACTGCCACCCAGTAGATTTGAACCTGGGACCATCACAACAGCTAGGGTTAGACATTGCATGTTCCCTTTTGGAATGTCAGTCCCCTAGGATGGAGGTAATAGCAAGCAGTCTGCCCTCTTTTATGGGCCATTCCACAGCTTATCCGCAGGTGCCACCTTGCACACAGCAAGTTAAGCCCAGTTGTACAATGCTCTGCCAGTCAAGGAGGGGAGGGGGCAGGGAAAGCAATCTTTTTGTGTAGGCACGGCTACAGTAGCGTCTGGGCACCTTGCTAAAGGGTTCCCCACAACAGGGTAAAATGACCTGCCATTGGCCGAGGGTCCCTCTGGAACTTCACTGTCAAGATCATGGTTGCATAGGGTGTGCCTAGACTATAGAGTTTTAAAAAAAAAAACTTCACCTGCATCTAGACGGCTGCCACGTTCTTTCGAAATTAAATTGAAAGAACGCAGCAGTTTTGTCAACCGCGGAAAACCTCATTTTACGAGGAATAACGCCTTTTTTTGAAAGCGCCCTTTTGAAAAAAGGCGTTATTAAACGCAAACAGGGCTTTTTTGAAAGAGAGCATCCAGACTGCCTGGGTGCTCTCTTTCGAAAAAGCAGCTCTTTTTCCAAAAAAGAGGCTGCTGTCTAGACGCTCTCTTTCGAAAGAGGCTTGTAGTCTAGATGTACCATAGCGTTTGTGCTATCCAAGTAATTCTATTAGCTGGCAGCAGTCGTAGGCTTTTATCCACTTATGTAAACCAGGATATGTCTACACTATAGCACTAATTCGAACCAACAATTCGAATTAGTTAATTCGAACTAAGCTAATTCGAATTAGTGCATCTAGACCTAAAAACTAATTCGAATTAGTGTTTTGCTAATTCGAAATAGCACGTCCACGTTGAGTGGACCCTGAACCGAAGTTAAGGCTGGCCGGAACCAGTGCCAGCAGGGCATCAGGTTAGGACTTAGAGTGTGGAGCTGCTGCCTCAGGCTAGCCGAGGGCTGTGCTTAAAGGACCCGACCCCACCCCGGACAGACAGTTCTCAGGGTTCCCGCTTGCTTTGTCTACCTCGATGAGGGACAGCAAAGCAGTCCTGTCTTAGAGTGCCCTGAGTGCCCACACTGCGGCACATCACAGCACTCGGCCATCAGCCCGGCTGCACTTGCCGCAGGCTGCCATCCGGGGGTGTCAATCGGGGGGCTGTCAGGATCCAGGAGGCCCTGCAGGAGAGCTTCCACCCTGAGGAGCCCGCAGAGCCACCCCAGTCCTCCCCATCGGGGGCTCGTGCCCCATTCCTCCCACACCTCCTTCCACTTACCCCTCCCTAGCCCCCCTTCCTGATGTAAAAAATAAAGGACACGTGTGTTCAAAAATAGAAACTCTCTTTATTTAACAAAACTGAGGGGGGGGGATTAACCTCTGGGGAGACTGGGAAAAGGAGGTGGGAGAGGGGATGAGAGAGGGTGGAAGAGGGGATAGGGAAACCTGGGAGGAGGGAGCTGGAAGGGGGAAGCCAGGGGAAGAAGGAGGAGGGGAAGTATAAAACTATGGTACGCCATATCTTCAGTACTGTGTACAGATGTGGTCTCTAACCTCAAAAAGATATTTTGGCCTTGGAAAGCGTTCAGAAAAGGGCAACTAAAATGATTAGGGTTTGGAACAGGTCCCATATGAAGAGAGGCTAAAGAGACTGGGACTTTTCAGCTTAGAAAAGAGGAGACTGAGGGGGAATATGATAGAGGTCTATAAAATCATGAGTGGTGTGGAGAGGGTGAATAAAGAAAAGTTCTTCATTAGTTCCCATAATATAAGGACTAGAGGACACCAAATGAAATTAATGGGCAGCAGGTTTAAAACTAATAAAAGAAAGTTCTTCTTCACACAGCACATAGTCAATCTGTGGAACTCCTTGCCACAGGAGTCTGTGAAGGCTAGAACTATAACAGAGTTTAAAGAGAAGTTAGATAAATTCATGGAGGTTGGGTCCATGGAGTGCTATTAGCCAGGGGGTAGGAATGGTGTCTCTGGCCTCTGTTTGTGGAAGGCTGGAGATGGATGGCACGAGACAAATCGCTTGGTCATTGTCTTCGGTCCATCCCCTCCGGGTTACCTGGTGCTGGCCACTGTCGGCAGACAGGCTACTGGGCTAGATGGACCTTTGGTCTGACCCAGTACGGCCATTCTTATGTTCTTATGTTCTAAGCTCAGGGCTCAGGGTCGGGGGTCTCACTGGACCAACTTGATTTTCATGCAAACCTGCTTCTGGGTTCGCATGTGGCCTTTGGTGGCCAGGCTGGCAGCTATCCTGCCCTATACGGCCACATTCCTGTGCCTAGTGCGGAGATCGTGGATGTTGGAGGCCTCCCCCCAAACCTTGATGAGGTCCACAATCTCCACACTAGATCAGGCGGGCGCCCACCTCTTGTGGCCCCAGGCAGGCTCCTGTGAGCCGCCAGCCTGGTCCTGGGAAGAGGCGGAGGGCTGGGTGGCAGCGGGTGGCTGGCTCATGCCGTGCCAGGTGCAGGGTCTGCTGGCTGGGTCCTTTAAGGGCTCCGGGGCCGGGAGCGGGGCAGAAGAGTTTCCCTGGTTTGGCCCAGAGTGGCCACCAGGGCAACCTGGGAAGGGCTAGCCTCCAACTAGTTCGAATTAAGTGGCTACACAGCCCTTAATTCGAACTACTTAATTCGAACTAGGCGTTACTTCTTGTAGAATGAGGTTTACTTAGTTCGATTTAAATTTGAACTAGCGGTTTGCATGTGTAGCGCCTATTAAAGTTAATTCGAACTAACAGCTGTTAGTTCGAATTAACTTTGTAGTGTAGACATACCCCCACTGATTAGAGGAGGACAAAGACTCACCCTCTCCTAGTGTGACTTGAAGGAGCACATAGTCTAGTAAGTATACTTGGTCCTTGCCTTGGATTAGATGCCCACTTGAGCTCTGCTCCAGGCTTATGATTTTGGGATAGTCTAGTGGTTTGGGGAGGAGTTCTGGGTTCTGTTCTGAGTTCCCTTGGCTTCTTTCAGTCTCCATTCACCCACCTGTAGAGTGGTTCTAATAATGCTTATGGCTGGGGGGGAGAGGGGAGAAGAGTGTGGTGCTGTTTTAATTCACAATGGGAAAGCACTTTGAGCTCTGTGGTGGAAGGCCTGTCAAGGGAGTGTTCTGTTATGCAGCCAGAACTTCAGCAGGTCTCCCATGACAGAGTCTATAGGCAAAGTTGATTTTTTTTTTTTAAACTCCCCTTCTCAACTCTGAAAGGCCTTTTGTGCCTGCCAAGCCCCCAGGGTGCTACCCTACAGCCCACTTCTCCCATGAAGCCTTTTCCCTCTGCTGATCTCCACCTTTATACAGGCCTTTTACTTTCCTGTGTTTGTATTGTTGTGCTCCCACCTCTATTTTTCTGCCCGTTGAGCTCTCCAGGGCAGGGAAGTGTTGTGCATCACCATAGCTTCTATAAAGGGAGTGGGAGGGGGAGCCAATCCTCATGTTGTGATCCCAGTCACAACACAGCCTGCACTGCAGAAGACCTTCCTTTGTTTTTGGCCTCTGTAAAGGGGCTAGGCCCTAAGGCCAAGAGGGCCATAGAGAAGTCCTCCAGGCAGCTAGAGGGACTAGGAAGAAACCAGCCAATTGGGAGCCAGGAGGGACTATAAAAGGAGCTGTAGGACTAGAGGCAGCTCAGTTGCAGACAAAACCTAGAAGGGAGAAGGTCAAGGCAGGCAGGACTGAGGACCGCTCAGAGTGGGGTGCTGTTGAGAACATTGTCTCCAGGAGGAGAAGCCCTGGAGGTGCCACTCCCACTCTGAGTGGGAAGTAGACAAGAAAATGGTCTGATCTGAGTGATAGGCAGGGGAGTTAGCTCAAGTGGTAGAGCGCTGGCTTTGGGTGTGAGAGGAAGTGGGATCAATGCCCATGTTCTCCAGTGACAGGGATGTCTAAGGTAGTGACTGTCAGTAGAAATGGGGTAGGTTTAGAAGTTAAAGCAGGAAAAGGAGTTAAAATCACTTAGAAAAGTTAGATGCCTTCAAGTCACCAGGGTCTGATCAAATGTGTCTTAGAATACTCGAGGAGCTATCTGAGCCTTTAGCTCATGGAAGTTGAGAGAGATTCCAGAAGACTGGGAAAGGGTAAACATAGGGCCCATCTGTAAAAAGAGAAATAACAATAACCCAGGAAACTACAGATCAGTCAGTTTAACTTCTCTGCCAGGGAAGATAATGGATGGGGCAAGTAATTAAGGAATTCATCTGCAAACATCTGGAAGAAAATAAGGTGATAACAACTAGCATGGATTTGTAAAGAACAAATCATGTCAAACCAATACGATAGCTTTCTTTGATAGGATAACAAGTCTTGTGGATAAGGGGGAATGGTAGGTGTGGTATACCTAGACTTCAGTAAAGCATTTGATACAGTCTTGCATGACTTTCTTATCAATAAAGTAGGGAAATACCCCCTAGATGGGGCTACTATATGGTGGGTGTATACCTGGCTGGATAACCATCCTCAGAGCAGTTATTAATGGTTCATAGTCATGCTGGAAGGGCATAACAAGTGGGGCTTTGCAGGAGTCAGTTTTGGGATGGGTTCTGTTCAATATCTTCATCAGTGATTTAGATATTGGCATAGAGAGTACACTTATTGGCTGTGTCTAGACTGGCAAGTTTTTGCGCAAAAGCAGCTGCTTTTGCGCAAAAACTTGCCAGCTGTCTACAGTGGCCGCTTGAATTTGTGCAAGAGCACTGACTTTGTAATGTACAAAATCAGTGCTTCTTGTGCAAATACATTTGCGCAAGAGGGCTTTTGTCATTGTATTTGTGCAAGAGGGCCAGTGTAGACAGTCAAAAGCCCTCTTGCGCAAATGTATTTGTGCAAGAGGCCAGTGTGCCAAAAGTGTGTATAAAAAGCCCCGATGGCTAAAAACGGCGATCGGGCTTTCTTGCAAAACCGTGTCTAGATTGGCACGGACGCTTTTCCGCAAAAAGTGCTTTTGCGCAAAAGCATCCATGCCAATCTAGATGCTCTTTTGCACAAATGCTTTTAACGGAAAAACTTTTCCGTTAAAAGCATTTGCGGAAAATCATGCCAGTCTAGACGTAGACATTAAGTTTGCAGATGAAACCAAGGCAGTGTGGGGTTGCAAGTGCTTTGGAGGATAGGGTCATAATTCAAAATGATCTGGAAAAATGATCTGAGGTAAATAGGATAAAGATTAATAAGGACAAATGCAAAGTCAGTTTCACACATACAGAGTAAGAAGTGACTGTCTAGGAAAGAGTACTGCAGAAAAGGATCTAGGGGAAACAAACATGATCCTGGGATGCATTAACAGGAGTGTTTTGAGAAACACATGAGAAGTCATTCTTCCACTCTACTCTGTGCTGATTATGCATCAATTGGAGTATTATGTCCAGTTCTGGGCACCACATTTCCAGAAAGATGTGGAGAAATTGGAGAAGGTCCAGAGAAGAGCAAAAAAATAATTAAAGGTCTAGAAAACATGAGCTATGAGGGAAGACCAAAAGAATGGGATTTAGTTTAGAAAAGAGACTGAGGGGACATGATAGTAGCTTTCAAGTATTTAAAAGGGTGTTACATGGAGGAGGGAGACATTTTTTTTCTCTCCTTGGTCTCTGAAGATAGGACAAAAAGCAAGGGGCATAAACTGCAGCAAGGGAGGTTTAGGTTGGACATTAGGGAAAAACTCCATCATTGGAGATATTTAAGAGCGGGTTAGATAAATATCTATCAGGGATGATTTGGATGGTGCTTAGTCCTGCCGTGAGGGCAGGGGACTGGAGTCGATGACCTCTTGAGCTCCTTCCAGTTCTAGTGTTCTATGACACTCTACCAAGGGTACCAGGATGGGTACCAGGATGGGCCCCTGTTAGAAGTGCACCCCGCAATGGGTTTGTGATCGCACAGAGCATGACTTGGCCAGAGGACTGAGTAGCCACAAGGCTTTTAAGATGGACAGAGTGCAGGAACCTGCGCTCGGCCAAACGTGGGCCCCATTACAGCCTTACACCCACATGCTGGATATCCATTACTTTGGCAACACATGGTGTGCCACTGGGCTATCTGCTCCCAGTCCATGCAGGGCTTGGAGTAGCTTCCTGCGAGCTGCAGGTGTCACTGCAATCTAGAACTGTTGTCATCCACCCTTCGATTTCTCCCTCTGTCTCCTGCCGTTCTCAGATCAGCTGCTGTTTCCCAGCTTGGTATCTTGACTTGCTATTTTTAACAAGAAGCAGCCTATCCTGGACTAAAGGCCATCTTTAAAACCTCCTGAAGGCACCTACATAAACAGATCTATAAATATCTCTGTCCCTAGGTTGCCCGACATGTTGCTGCAGGTGTTTTTGGCAATTAGAACTCCCTTTCCGCGTATCCGTTTTTAATGGAAAATCAGGTGTTAAATCAGCAATGGGCCACCTAGGCTAGTGAGTGGGCCTTCCTTCATCTCAGTGGGCTGCAAAATTGTTGTAACCAAGATGGTATCCCAGGATAAGGCAGTTTTGCTAAGTGCGCTTGCGTACCTGGAATTTGGAGGATGTGCCGATTGTACTGCAGCAGCGTTGCGATTGGATGTGTATGGCTCTGACCATCAGGGTTGTGCACACACCTCCCTTCCTGGCTTTAAATGCATGTCACTTCAGTAATACCAGGAAAAGAACTATGTGACTGGAGACCAGTGGAATCCGGCAGTCACGCACGTGGGCAGCGGTAAACAAAATGTCTCGTGGGCCGCACACCGATCCCTGACAGGTTTCCCACCACTGTTTTAAATCCTGCCTCTGTTGGTCAAGTTTGTGAACCTTGTCTTTAGTGGACGAGAGATGGAGTCTGTCTCCAGGCGCTGGAGAAGGAAAAACCAGCGTCTCCAGTTTTCTTGACGTGCCGGCAACTCAGCCCCTTCAGTGCCCCCCTGGTAGGAACCTTTCATTCCTTTTAAAGGGAAAGCAACGTCATGGTGAAGACCCCATTTGGACATGTAGCTTCTTTGGCATGCTCTGGACTTACTCCTGAGAGGCGCGGTTCTCACTGATGTCAGTGGCAGATGTAATCTCATCTACCCCTGATCCCTAGGAAAGGCAGCTCAATCCATATTCGGTACCTAAATAAGTAGCTTGTGTTTCAGAAGTGCATTGAAGTCAGTGGTAGCTGCGAGCACTGGAACATCGGGTCGCTTATCTTAAGAGTCTGTTTATCCATCCCAGTTTGGGCCTCAGGGATACATCCAAGGGAATCCCTGGCCAGTTTGGGACTGGAACCCAGCACCAGAAAGCCCAGACTTCAGTGCCAAACTTCCACACATCTCCCTTTTCGGCCTTTTGCCAGCCCTTCCGATCTCCGGCGAGCGTCTGCCGGTAGCGACACCTCAGAAAGCAGCAGCCGGTGAGCACAGGTTTCCTCAGCCTCACGGTGTGGCTAATGGGTGCATTACCAATTCCACTTCCCCCAATTGTTCCCCGGCACATTTGTCGAAACATATCGTCCCAGCAACCTGTAATTTTGTGCTTCCAGAGGAGCCGCTAAAGCCGATATTTACTGGCCTCTGAGTCTTTTGCACATTTACACAGCAAATTATACACCCCTCAGCGGTATGGAGGCTGTCATTAGGCTGATATTTCCATTTCATTAGGCAGAGCAGCGAGGCTCCCGCTTGTCGGGAGACAGGTTATTGAATCGACAGCCGCTGCTTCCACTGTTATTTTTCCTTCCTCCCCTTTTCTGGCTCAGATATGTGGAGAGGCAGCAGCTAGGTTGGAGTCCTTGAGCTAGTTCGTTTTTAGAGGCCTGTCCCATAAGTAAATGGAATTGGAATCGGGGGGGGGGGGGAAGAGGGGTGTTCCTATTGCGAAGGGACTCATCACAGCTCCATCCGGGAGGCTGAGTTAGTGTTTGCACTTGAAACAGGGATTTGTACTCTATCAGCGGCTCCCTTTCAGGAGTTGGAGTGGCCCTGCCCATCCTTGCTAATAGCCATTGGTGGACCTAACCTCCATGAATTTATCTAGCTCTTTTTTGAACCCTGTTAAAGTCCTAGCCTTCACAACATCCTCTGGCAAGGAGTTCCACAGGTTGACTATGCGCTGTGTGGGGGGGAAAAAAACCTTCCTTTTGTTTTATACCTGCTACCTATTAATGCCATTTGCTGAATGTATTGAGGGATGCTATCCTCCATGAATTTAACTGAGGCATAGAGATGGGAGGGGACTTGCTCATGTGTGAGTCTGTGAAGGAGCCAGGTGCTCAACTGAAATCTCCCAGGAGCTAATCCAGTGTCTTAATCACTAGTCTAGAGTTACTACAACTAGCCTTCCTTTGGATCCTGAGGGCCTATTCCCCCAGGCCCTTTTAATCAGTCAGGCTACTCTGCCCCCATTCTTGCGCACCCTCCTTGCTCAAGGACTGTCTCTCAATCCTTTGCTGTCTCCTCAGGGGATACACTGCCATATACTACAATTCTTGCCCGCCCTCTCTCCCAAGGGGCCCATCGTCACACATGGACAAGAGTGTGTGTCTTACGCCGGCTCAGCCTTGAAGACCGGTATTATATCCTCATAACCGAAAGTGGCGGCGAGCGCCCTACGGGCAATTGGTCTCTGATTTCTTCCCTCAAAAGGATATTGCTTTTCAATGTCACAAGGCAGGGGGGAGGGAGGGCAGCTCTCTTTCACTCCCTCCCTCTCCTTCTTATCCTTCTGTTCTCCTCTTTACCCTTCCTCCTTCCCCCTTTCTCCTCTGCCTCGCTTGCCTCTCAGCACCCCCTCCAATGGGGGGAGGGAGAGAAGGGGAAAGGGGTAGTTGCCCAGGGCCTGGCAATTCAAAAGAGCCTGGGACTCCTGGTACCACCACCGCTGCCGCAGAAGAGGCACCAGACGGAGCCCCAGGTCCTCTAAATCACCACAGAAGCCCTGCCTGGCCCACCCCGGATGGCTCTCGGGGCTAGCTGGGAGGCATGGGGGCCAGCGTGGCATGCTCCAGGCAGTGCTGACAGCTGGCTGCTCCTAGCCCCGCCCCATTCTGCCCAAGGCCACGCCCCTTCCCGGAACACAGAGCCTCCCTCCTCTTGCCCAGGGGCCCGATGAATCAGCTGCGCCCCAGCGTCTCACTTCTGATCTCTCCGTGACGTTACTTTCTGGATTCATCCCCATGCTGTCCTCTTGGCACCGTGTCCGGGTGAGAAGTAGGGTGTGTTTCGGGGGGAGGGAGTGAAAGGGGGCGTTGTACTCCAGGAATTCTGCACGTCTCCATTGCCCTGTTAAATTGTCCATGATCCATTCATACAGCCACTGCATTAATGGTACAAGCAGAGCTAGAAGAGGGGTGCCCTTGTCGCCAAGAAGGCTAATGGCATATTAGGGTGCATTAGGAGGAGCATTGCCACAGACCTAGGGAAGTGACTATTCCCCTTCATTTGGCACTGGTGAGGCCACATCTGGAGGATGGCATCCAGTTCTGGGGCCCCCATTCCAGAAAGGATGTGGACGCAGTGGAGAGGGTCCAGCGGAGGGTAACCAAAATGATGTGGGCACTGGAGCACATGACCTACGAGGAGAGGCTGAGGGATTTGGGCTTGTTTAGTCTGCAGAAGAGAAGAGTGAGGGGGGATCTGAGCAGCCTTCAACTCCCTGAAGAGAGGTTCCAGAGAGGATGGAGAGGCTGTTCTCAGTGGTGGCAGATGGCAGAACAAGGAGCAATGGTCTCAAATTACAGTGGGGGGAGGTCTAGGTTGGATATTAGCAAAAACTCTTTCTCTAGGAGGGTGGGGAAGCACTGGGATGGGTTCCCTAGGGAGGGGGTGGAATCTCTCTCTCTTTTTTCCTTATGAACTCTGATCCAAGGGACTGGAGCAAGCAGGTTGATCCACTTTCAGCACGTGGAGAGTGAGGGAGAGACACAAACTGCTTTGTAGCTGGCCCAGTATTCGCGTTGGTCACCAACCAGTCACCAACCAGTAGATCACCAACCAGTAGATCTACTGGTCACCAACCAGTAGATCAGGATCTACTGGTAGATTTTGGAGCCTCTGGCAGGGAATCCTGACTGGTTTGGCTGGGAGGCTATCAAGTGCTGGCGCTTCAGCTTCTCCTTGCCCCTCTGCCCTACTGCTCTTGCCCAGAGCCTCAGAGCTGCCCCCTGGGAGCCTGCTGCTTGTTATGCAGGGTGGGGGAGACAGAGGCAGGGGTCACTTATGTCACTCTGTCCCCTTCTCCTGTACCCCATCTTTAAAGTGCAGAGGGCAGGACCTCAGAAGGGGCGGGGCAGGGCAGATATTTGGGCTTGATGTAGACCCTGGACTGACTTAAATTAAAAAAGTGATCTTGTGCTTAAAAAGCTTGGAGACTACTGCATTAGAATTACCCTCTTCCCCAAGCGCGCACCGGCCAACACTTAGGCTATGTCTACACTATGAGTTTTTGCTGCAAAAATATGCTAATGAGGGACTCATTTGCATGAGTCGTGATCTCATTTGCATATTTTCTGCCAATCCATTTTTTTGCTAGGGTTTTTGTGCAAAAACAAGCAGTGTGGACATTTTCTTTTTGTGCAAAACCCCCTTTTCCTGCAAGATCCTTATGCCCCAAAAAAGGAGGTATACCGATCTTGTGGGAAAAGGGGTTTTTGCACAAAAAGAAAACGTCCACCCTGCTTGTTTTTGCACAAAAACCCTAGCGAAAAAACGGATTGCCAGAAAATATGCAAATGAGATCGCGACTCATGCAAATTAATCCCTCATTAGCATATTTTTTGCCGAGAAAACTCGTAGTGTAGACGTAGCCTTTATACAGATACTCACACCTCTTAACCAACACCCTCTGCTAGGTTTGCTCTCATACCCCTTAGAAACCCGTAGACATAATACATAGGCCCTCGAGACACTCAGAACATATGTAGAAATCAAAGCGGTGACCTTCTCAGAGCAAAGGCATTGCTCTAAATTTCCCCACAGCTGCCAGCGTGTTTGGGACCCGGGGTTTTGGATCCAACCTTGCCTGTTAGAGACAAACCCACCATCAGACACATGCAGCTACTCAACCTGGACACACAAGCCGCTGTGCACACTTGTATATGCATCTCGAGCTCCCTCATGCCTCCTTCTTCCCCCAGAGAGGATAGGTGGCCCAATGGTTATGGTAGAAGCTTGGGGGGCGGAAGACATACGTTTAATTTCTGGTTTGAGCATGGGCTCTCTGTGACCCCCTGAGCAAGTCACTTGGTCTCTCAAGTTCCCCATCCATACATTGGGGCTAACAGCCGGGGCGCCAGCCCAGGAAATGCAGGCCAGCATGGACCCATGGGGTGCTAGCATGCTCAAAAGCCGGCAGTGCCTTTTCTAAGGCTTTGTCTACACTACGAGTTTTCTCAGCAAAAAATATGCTAATGAGGGATTCCTTTGCATGAGTTGCGATCTCATTTGCATATTTTCTGCCAATCCTTTTTTGCGCTGGGGTTTTTGTGCAAAAACAAGCAGGCTGCGTCTAGACTGGCAAGTTTTTGCACAAAAGCGGTCGCTTTTGCGCAAAAACTTGCCAGCTGTCTACACTGGCTGCTTGAATTTGCGCAAGAACACTGACGATCTAATGTATGATCGTCAGTGTTCTTGCGCAAATACGACTTTCTCCAGCTGGAAAAAGCCCTCTTGCGCAAATGCTTTTGCGCAAGAGGGCCAGTGTAGACAACTGAGAACCGTTTTGCGCAAAAAGGCCCCGATGGCAAAAATGGCGATCGGGGATTTTTTGCGCAAAACCGCGTCTAGATTGGCCACGGACACTTTTGCGCAAAAGCACTTTTGCGCAAAAGCATCCATGCCAATCTAGACGCTCTTTTCCGCAAATGCTTTTAACGGAAAAACTTTTCCTAAAAGCATTTATGAAAAGCATGCCAGTCTAGACGTAGCCGCAGTGTGGACGTTTTTTCACAAAAGCCTCTTTTTCCGCAAGATCCTTATGCCCAAAAAAGGAGGTTTACCGATCTTGTGGAAAAAGGGGTTTTTGCGCAGAAAGAAAACGTCCACACTGCTTGTTTTTGTGCAAAAACCCCACTGCAAAAATGGACCGGCAGAAAATATGCAAATAAGATAGGGACTCATTTGCATGAGTAGCTCAATAGCATATTCTTTGCCGAGAAAACTAGTAGTGTAGACGTAGCCTAAATGACTACAGTTACCCATGCTAACTGCACGGAGCTTGGGTAGGCTGGCCCATGGCGTTTGCTGGGTAGATGCGTGTCACCTGATACAATGGGGCCCATTCTCAGCTGGGAACTCTAGACACTAGTTCGTAGGCATATTATCATAATAATGGTTAAGCCTTTCAAAGCCTGCAGAGGATTTAGGTGCCTAAATCTCTGAATTTGAGATTCAGCATTGAGCATCTCGACCGTATAAGCTCTACTGGGGTTTTAAGGGAAGGAGGCAAGAGGCGGGTGGCGGTGGGCAACTACTAAGCTGACAGGTAGAAGCAATTACCCGGTGCAGCTAGAAGTGATCAGTGCTCAACATGGCAAGGGACATGTTTGGGGGACACCCCTATCGACAGCACCCTCCGAGGCGAGAGAAATGAGCTGCTTTGGAGAACGCGGTGCCAAGCCAAACCAGCCCCCGAGAGACTGACTCCCTCTTTAGCACTCCAGAATTCAGCCATTATCCGAGGGAGCAATCTGAAAAGCAGAAAGGGTCTGATGGTTAATATCCTCCAGGTGTGGATAGATTCCAGAACAAGCTTGCCATGCTAGCTGGGATAATGTCTTCCAATCTGGTAAAAGGCAGGGGTTTAGCCTCTCTTGGACAGGCAGCCCTTTCCCTCTCTGGTGGTTTAGCAATGAACGCCCTTCCCCCCCTGGATTTTATCATCAGGAAATTGGGGAGAAGCTATTTTAAACACTGCATTACCATACAAATGCACAAAACTGAGTGCCCTGCAAAAGCGGCATAAGTAGGGAGAAAAATAAGTGCATTAATGCTAATTGGAAACAGTGAGGGCTCCACTTATACAATTTGAATATGCATCAATCGAACAAAGAATTAATGGGACCGTCTCTCTTTTTTTTTTTTTTTTTTTTTTTTGTAAGCATCCTCTACTTCTCTGCCATCCTCAGTATTGAGAAAATGTTTTACATTTTCCGGAATAATTGTCCGCTTGTGGCGTGGAATTAACCCAGGAGTCACCAGACCACTTTGTACTATTCATTAATTCATTTATTAATAAGTGCATCATGGAAACTAATTAGCCAGAGGCTTAGAAAGTTTCCCACGTCGTTGCAACTGGACCCAACGAGCGAGGCTCAGCTGTGGACTCCAAAGGGAGAAGTGGAAAGGAAAAACAAGATTAAGCAATTGGATGGTGCTGCTACTTCATAAGCCTCCCAAGTTCAGCTTGGCACTTATATGCTTCAAGTGAATCACATGCTCAAGTGAATAGCTGATTTGGAATTTGTGGCATTTACGGCATTTACAAGGCTCTTCTGGTCACGTGACCAGGATTAAGTTGGCTACAGGCTGAACCTCTCTAGAACGACACCCTCGGGGCCTGCCTGGTGCTGAACCAGAGAATTTGCCAAACCACGGGAGGTCGATATGGTCTAGCAGCATTACCAGAACTTCCACTGCTTACTGGGCTCTTAGGAGACATTTAGGGGTAAATTAGAGTTAAATAACAGCACAGAACACTGCGAGCCAGGACTGGTGGCTGTAAATAAACTTTATGGGACCACAGGAAACTTGGCTACACCCATGATAAATGGACACCCAGATAACTAAAATCATGCCGAACCACAGATGTTGCCGGACCAGACAGTGCCGGATTAGAGAGTGCCGGACTAGAGAGGTTCAACCTGTATTCTTTCTCTGTCTGCTTCCCATTTGTACAATGAGCTAACAATGTTTCCTTTCTTCTACCTTTTGTCTGTCTCAATTTAAAGAAGTTCTCCTATGCTACATATGCGCACAGTGCCTAGCATGATGGGCCCCCGAGCTCTGCCGGGGTCTCTAGGAACTGTTGTAATATACAGACAGAATAATAAAAATGCAGCTGAGCTGTGTAGAATCTGCCCAGCTCCTCCTCCAGGAAAGCAAGACGCCTCATGAGCTGACCTTGTTCCATTTCAGCTGGGTCCCCTCTCTCAGCCCAAGCTGCTGGCTCTTTGCTTCTGTGGGCACGTCTGTTCTTTCCGCTCTCGCAGCCTGGCCTCTTATCTCCCCCTTTCCGGGCATGGCTCTGGCTGCACGCATCTCAATCCACCTGCGAGGCTACAAAGGAACAATGCATCAACATCCACACAGTCTCCAGAATTGTTATCCAAAGGGTTGACATGGTCACCCGTTCTTCCGGGGCCTCGCTTCTCCCTTATCTCGCCTGACTCAGCCATTACAGGGAGCTGGGTCAAGCGCTTGCTTTTTCAATCGATTTTTTTCCCCCCCCTCCCTCCCTTTGTCCTTTTTCTGTAAGAAGCAGAAGCAACGGCAACTGCCAGACCCGCTCAGGCGGTGAGCTCCCTACTCCACCCTCTTCCCTCCAGGAATGATCAGGTGATGCGGAGACAGGCGTGAGAACCCCTGCCGGAGGCAGCTGTGGAGTAACCTGCTTTCAGGGACACTTTGTTCCTAACGCCTCTCGGTTAAAAGTTCATAGACTCTCAGGTTGAAAGGCCAGAAGGGACCATTCTGATTATCTAGTCTTAGCTGCTTCTAGGACTGTCTCTAGGGGGGTGCAGGGCCTAGGGCAACCTCCCCGCCGCAGGCCCCGCCCTACCTCTGCTCCACCCCACCCCTTCCATCAAGCCACGCCCCTGTTCCACCCCTTGCCCCACCCCCTTGCTGAAGCTCCTTCCCTTGAGCAATGGGAGCCAGATGATTGATTACCTGGGGGGGGGCAGCATGGGGTGGCTACTGAGGTTGGGCTCCCCCCAAACTCATCACGGCAGCAGGAGCCAGAGTGACCCAGCCGCCTGCTCCACTCCGCCCTGCTGCCCTCTCCCAGCACGCAGCCCCAGACTTGCTGCCACCGTGGAGAAGCGGAGCACCCCGAGGCTGGGGCGGTGCGGCTGCTGAGATGGCCATTTCCCCCAGTAATACCCTCTGGGCTGCCCTAGGACTCATCCATACGACAGGTCAGGCAACCGCTGTGTGGCCCCCCCAAAGTGCAGGACCTGGGGTGTCTGCTCCAAACCGTCCTATGGACCGGACGGCTCTGGCTGCTTCCAAACACGGTCCAGAGAGTTCCAAAGGACAGGATTGCTACCAATGCAGTGACCGCAGACCAAAGTGCAAGCCTTGTCGTGAGTGGCCAGGACCTGGCACGAGCATGGTGCAAAATCCATTACACCCATGCAGCTGGCAGTCACTGAGAACAGCCTCTCTCCATCATCTTTGGAACCCCCCTTCAGGAAGTTGAAGGCTGCTATCACATCCCCCCCCTCACTCGTCTCTTCTGCAGACTAAACAAGCCCAAATCCCTCAGCCTCTCTTCGTAGGTCATGTGCTCCAGCCCCCTAATCATTTTTGGTTGCCTTCCACTGGACCCTCTCCAATGTGTCCACATCCTTTCTGTAGTGGGGGGCCTAGAACTGGACGCAATGCTCTAGATGTGGCCTCACCAGAGCCAAATAAAGGGGAATAATCACTTCTCTAGGTCTGCTGGCAATGCTCCTCCTAATGCAACCTAATATTCCATTAGCCTTCTTGGCTACAAGGGCACCCTGTTGACTTATATCCAGCTTCTCATCCACTGGAATCCCAAGGTCCTTTTCTACCGAACTGCTACTTAGCCAGTTGGTCCCCAGCCAGTAACAATGCTTGGGATTCTTCCATCCCAGGTGCAGGACTTTGCACTTGTCCTTGTTGAATCTCATCAGATTTCTTTTGGCCCAATTCTCTAATCTGTCTAGGTCACTCTGGACCCTATCACTGCCCTCCAATGTATCTACCTCTCCCCCTAGCTTAGTATCATCTGCAAACTTGCGGAGGGTGCAATCCATCCCCTCATCCAGGTCATTAATAAAGATGTTGAACAGAACCGGCCGTAGAACCGATCTTTGGGGCACTCTGCTAGAAACTGACCACCAACCTGACATCGAGCCGTTGATCACTACCCGTTGGGCCTGACAATCTAGCCAGCTTTTTATCCACCTTACAGTCCATTTATCCAATCCATACTTCCTTAACTTGCTGGCAAGAATATTGTGGGAGACTGTATCAAAAGCCTTGCTAAAGTCAAGGTATATCACATCCACCGATTTCCCCATATCCGCAGAGCCAGTTATCTCACCATAGAAGCTAATCAGATTGGTCAGGCAGGACTTGCCCTTGGTGAATCCATGTTGACTATTCCGGATCACTTTCCCCTCTTCCAAGTGCTTCAAAATGGATTCCTTGAGGATCCCCTCCATAATTTTCCCGGGGACTGAGGTAAGGCTGACTGGTCTGTAGTTCCCTGGATTGTCCTTCTTCCCCTTTTTTAAATTGCAGCAAGGGAGGTTTTAGGTTGGACATTAAGAAAAACTTCCTACCTGTCAGGGTGGTGAAACACTGGAATAAATTGCCTAAGGGGGTTGAGAAGTCTCCATCACTGGAGATATTTAAGAGCAGGTTAGATAAACACCTGTCAGGGATGATCTAGACAGTGCTTGGTTCTGCCATGAGGGCAGGGGACTGGACTCGATGACCTCTTGAGGTCCCTTCCAGTTCTGACTCTATCTGTAAAATGGGAATAAGAGCACATCCCAGTGGTGCTGTGAGGATCAACATATTAAACATTGTGAGGGGCTCATCTACTACCATGATGGGGCTGGGTGTTGTGAAGGCCAAAAGTAGAACTGGGTTAAAAAATAATTAGGTAAGTCCCTGGAAGATAGGCCCATCAGCGGCTATTTGCCAAGATGGTCAGGGAATCCACTCCATGCTCTGGGTGTCTTTAAACCTCGGTGTCCCTGGCGTCTGCTGGTCAGAAGCTAGGAATGGGCAACAGGGGAGGGATCACTTGAAGATTCCCTGTTCTGCTCACTCCCCCTGGGGCACCTGGTATTGGCCGCCGTCCGAAGACAGGACACTAGGCTAGATGGACCTTTGGCTTCACCCAGTCTGGCCATTCCGCTCTGACGTTTTTGAAGAACAATGCATGACACAGAGGTAAGGAGCCACGTCCCCCCTGCCACATGGCTCTGTGTCTGGGTAAAGGACCATGCACTGCTAAACCGATTCTGTGGCAGCCGGAGAGCTGTGCAGAGAAGGGTCATTCCGTGCAGTGGAACGAAGTTTGGCTTCATTCCAAGAATAAAAATCAAACATGAGGAAATTCTCCGTGAAAGACTACGGAGCCTGGTGGTTGCCTAGAATCCATGGACCCTGGAGCCCAGGCAGGCAGTCCGCCGGGCCGGCTGCTGAGTAGCCAGGCTGGAGGGCTGGAAAAAATCACATCAGCACAGGAAGTGGTGCAGGGGCCTTTCTCATAACACATGTGCTGTGCTCTCTGTGTGAGTCGTCCTCTGATGCAAGAGAAATTTGGCTGAAATGTAACTTTGCCTTCTTCTAAAATGCAATTCCCGTGTGTGTGTGTGGGGAGGTGGGGGGGCGCATCTAATCATTTAAGTAGCTGTAGTCAGTCCTAGTATGGTTAAATTACCTTATGTGATCCTGAGGCGTAAGTATTCAATTAAAATCACTGTCTACATTACTGCATATGCTAATGGTGACCGAACAAGTTCAATAGACTCTTAAAGCCGCTGAAGGCACCAATGGGCAGAGTTCAAATGTGCTCCTTCTAAGTAATAAAATACTAGCCGGGGTTTGGAGTGTAGGTAATAATTAAGATTTAAAGAGAAACACCTCTGCAAGGGGAAAAATAGAAAGATTTTGGAAATGATGAGCAACATGTGAATAAACGGCGAGGGAAGTAGGCAGAGAAGTTGATTATTATATTATAAAGAGCTCTAATTTAATTCATGTGTTGAACAGAGCTATTTTGAGCTCGGCAGGTTTTTTCCTAGTGGATCTGTGGCTTCATTTCATATTGGTCCACAACCTGCATCAAGCCCAAAAATATCTTAAAGTTAAAATCTAGCTGAAACTGGTGAGTTTCATGACAAATGCAAAAGTTTGTAATGGGTTGCACTGATACTCTCTAGAACAATATTCTCTCTCTTTTTTTTGCCATCCATGTGTAGAATAAATTTTGTTCTGTGCACTAAGGCATGTGTGGGTGTGTACCACCACTAGAAACACATGCTGCTTTCATTTTGATACTTTCATTTCTGGTCCTAGTTGGCAACTGAAAAAGCAAAAGGGACACAGCCAACACTTGTGTAATACAAAGCAACTTTATTTTGTACCCTCCCCCTTGCAGCCTGCATCCTAATCTGGGATGGGTGTGAACTGCCTCATTGGGAGCTGAATCCTGGTCTGGATTTGAACTCCCTGAAAATGTCAGGAGCTGGGGTAGGAGTGGGGGTTTTCGGTGGTGTGTGCAGCCTGCAGCTTTTTAAGCTGCATTTGTGCGGAATGATCCAACATGCAGCAGGCTTGGCCAAAGCACTGAAGAATTTGCTGCAGAGAATAATCCTGCACTGGTTGGGGAGATGAGCTACAAGAGTCCGCTTGTGTTTAGACGCAGATATGGAACGAAAAGCGGAGCCTGCTTAAACTGTGGCTCTGAAATTGGAGTGTGAAAGAGGTAACTGAGTAAAAAACAAGGAGTCCTGGCACTTTAAAAACTAACACATTTATCTGGGCATAAGCTTCTGTGAGCCCATGAAAGTTTATGCCCAAGTATAATTGTTAGTCTTCAAGATGCCACAGGACTCCTTGTTGTTTTGGATGACACTGACTAACACAGCTACCCCTCTGAAACTTGTAACTTGGGGTGTTAAGAACCCTGTCTGCTGTGTGTGGAAGGGCACTGGGACTCTCATATTCCTTGTCCACAATGCAATAAAGTCTTAAAACCTAGGACAGAGTCTCTGGAGGAAATCCCTTTGGTCTTCCCAAAGTCATAGAAGACTAGGACTGGAAGGGCCCTCGAGAGGTCATCAAGTCCAGTCCCCTGCCCCCATGGCAGGACCAAATACTGTCTAGACCATCCCTGATAGACATTTATCTAACCTACTCTTAAATATCTCCAGAGATGGGGATTCCACAACCTCCCTGGGCAATTTATTCCAGTGTTTGACTATCCTGACAGTTAGGAACTTTTTCTAATGTCCAACCTAAACCTCCCTTGCTGCAGTTTAAGCCCATTGCTTCTTGTTCTATCCTCAGAGGCCAAGATGAACAAGTTTTCTCCCTCCTCCTTATGACACCCTTTTAGATACCTGAAAACGGCTATCATGTCCCCCCTCAATCTTCTCTTTTCTAAACTAAACAAACCCAATTCTTTCAGCCTTCCTTCATAGGTCATGTTCTCTAGACCTTTCATCATTCTTGTTGCTCTTCTCTGGACCCTCTCCAATTTCTCCACATCTTTCTTGAAATGCAGTGCCCAGAACTGGTCACAATACTCCAACTGAGGCCTAACCAGTGCAGAGTAGAGCGGAAGAATGACTTCTCGTGTCTTGCTCACAACACACCTGTTAACGCATCCCAGAATCATGTTTGCTTTTTTTGCAACAGCATCACACTGCTGACTCATATTCAGCTTGTGGTCCACTATAACCCCTAGATTCCTTTCTGCCGTACTCCTTCCTAGACAGTCGCTTCCCATTCTGTATGTGTGAAACTGATTGTTCCTTCCTAAGTGGAGCATTTTGCATTTGTCTTTATTAAACTTCATCCTGTTTACCTCAGACCATTTCTCCAATTTGTCCAGATCATTTTGAATTATGACCCTGTTCTCTAGAGCAGTTGCAACCCAGTCCTGGTCACGAACATGGGAAAGGGGATATTTTCAGGGTATGGCAGGTAATAATGATGATTATAATGTGGCAGAGTCAGAGCTTCAGCTAGTGTGAATCTGCAGAGCTCTGCTGGTGTCACTGGAGTGCAGCTGGAAAGAGCTGCCTTTCCGGTACGGATTTCTTTGATTTACTGAGTTGTGTGGCGGCGATTTTGTTGAACAGAGACGCAGATGAAAGAGGCCACCGCTTCCGCCATCTCCTCTTGAAAACAGGATTAGATTTCAGCCCTCCCCATTGACCCCTCTTTTCCACCCACAGAGCTTTCTTCTTTGCAGGCAGCGCTCTAATTCTTTCCTTCTCTGTTCCTTGTTCGAGTTCCCTCCAACCCCCAGAGCGCCAAATCAGGGCTGGGATTTTAAAGGCTGCTTTGCCACGAGCTACATGTCTAGTATTTTGAGGCCAGACTCTGTTGATGGGAGCATAACTAGGAGAACATATGATGATAGGAACGGCCAGACTGGGTCAAACCAAAGGTCCATCTAGCCCAGTATCCTGTCTGCTGACACTAGCCAATGCCAGGCAGGGCCGCATTATGACTTTCGTGGGCCCTAGGCACTTTTGGCTTTGTGGGCCCCTCCCACCATAATAATATCAATATTAAAAATTATTTTTGATATAACTTTAAATGCTTCAACATTTTATTTTTTCTGTTTTGGGCAAAATTTAATAGATTTTCGTGGGCCTAAAAGTTTCATTTTTCTGATGTGAGAAAAAAATTAAACATTTTCTTCGACCCTAAAAGTTCATTTTTTTTCTTCTGATTTTAAAAGAAATTAAAACATTTTCGTGGGCCCCTAAAAGTATCATGGGCCCTAGGCACTGTGCCTACTGTGCCTAATGGATAAGTCGGCCCTGATGCCAGGTGCCCCAGAAGGAATGAACAGAACAGTGAATCATCAGGTGATCCATTCCCTCTTGCCCATTCCCAGCTTCTGACAAACAGAGGATAGGGACACCATTCCTACCCATCTTGGCTACTGAAGGAGCTCTCCTCCATGAATCTATCTAGCTCTTTTTTGAACTCTGTTAAAGGCTTGGCCTTCACAACGTCCTCTGGCAAGGAGTTCCACAGGTTGACACTGCGTTGCATGAAAAAATACTTCTTTTGTTTGTTTTAAACCTGCTGCCTTTTAATTTCATTGGGTGACCCCTAGTTCTTGTGTTGTGGGGAAAAGGGAGAGGAAGAACCTGGTGTTTGAACATAGGATAAGGAATCTTCAGGCTTTCATTGTCGTGAGTGTGATAAATGGAGCTGAACCAGCGATGTTTCCACATGTCCGACATCCCCTGCAGGACTTTTTTTAAAAGAGCTTTTGTGGAATTAGCCTGTATTTTGAACGGATGTAAAAACAGGGCCTTCTTCAGACAGAGGTGGACGTCAAAGCTTCTTGCATCCAAGACTATTTCAGAGGGAGGCAGGACCGTGTCTAAGGGACTGAGCAGCCCATGTGACGTCAAGATGTCGAAAGCTGTAGGTAAAACTAGTGCTTAATTCAGTCCAGCAGAACATGATGGGCCCCATCACATCTAGTTAATAGTTACGCTTCCCAGGAAGAATAAGATAATCCAATGAGGGTCAGTGTCACAGCAATTAGCTCATCTCTCTTCCCCAACCTCCCCACTAGCGCTGCTTCCCTCCCGCAGCCAGCTGATCCCTTGCCAACACAATCTCTGCTCCCTTCCCCTGGCTGACGGCTCGCGTGGGGAGAGGCAGGCAGAGTTTCAAGGGCATTGCACTGCACCATGCGTGGCTGCGTCTGAGCTCTTCGAAGCAGGTGGCGCAACCTGGACCGTGTTGAAAGGAGAGGCAGCGAGTGAGAGAGGCAGCGCATTTGGAGGCCCCTCGAATGGCACAGATGGTGTTTATCCGTCAGGAGCGACCCAAGCCCAGTATCTGCTGTCTGCGTTCCTGAATTCTAATCGTGCCACCGGCAAGATGCCGGATTTTCCGCGCGGGGCCCAGACGCTGGCACCGGAGCGCAGCCTGGCTTATGGGGCCGCTATCGGTGTGTACAGTTCTGAGCTACGTTGGCGGGTACTTGGGCCGAACTTAAAGACTTAAATACCCTAGCCGCCAGGGATAGGGTGTGTATGTGGGGGGGAAGTGTGTGTGTGTGGGGGGGGAAGGGGGTGCGCACACGCGCATGCGCACAAAATAGACTCATAGACTTTGGGTACGTCTAGACTACAGGCTTTTGTCGACAGAGGCTTTGTCGACAGATACTGTCGACAAAGCCTCTGTCGACAAAGAGCATCTAGACTACAGCCAGTTCGGTTGACAAAGCAAGCCGCTTTTTCGACAGAGTCTAGATGCTCTCTTTCAAAAGAGCTCAGTGTGGATGCAATAGCGCCATTTGTTGACAGAACTCTGTCGACAAAAGGCATTATTCTTCGTAGAATGAGGTTTACCGCCGTCAACAAAACTGCCGCGTTCTGTCAGCTTACTGTCAACAGAACTTGGCGGTAGTGTAGACGCTGGTATAGTTTTGTCGACAAAAGCCCACTTTTGTCGACAAAACCCTGTAGTCTAGACACACCCTTTGAGGCCAGAAGGGACCGTCGTGATCAGCCAGTCTGACCTCCTGCACGTCACAAGCCACAGAACCTCACCCACCCACCCCTGCCACAGACCCCTACCCTATGGCCAAATTACTGAAGGCCTCAAACAATGGCATAAAGACTTCAAGTTACAGAGAATCCACCAGGCACGCTAGTTTAATCTTCTCAGTGACTGTGTTCTGGGGGGGGGGGGGGAACAACCCAAGGTCTCTGCCAATCTGACCCCGGGGGGGGAAATTCCTTCTTGCCTCCACATATGGTGATCGGCAGTAAGGAGGGACAAAATTGCTGTGCCTCTGGGCAAGGAGTGTGGTGGGAGCGGCTCCATGCCTCTAGAAGGGGTGGAGCCTTGTGTGGACGGGGTGGGGCTAGCTCCTCCCTGCCCCCACCAGCACTCTGGTGGCAATTTAAAGGGCCCAGGGAGCCCCGGGCACTTTTGAATCTCCAGGCCCTGAGGCAGCTAGGGTTGCCAGATGGTTGAAACAAAAATACTGACACCCCCCCCCCCCAAAAAAAAAACACCGGGAAAAAATTCTGTTGAAGGGGGAAAAAAGGTGGGGGAGACCAAAGTTGTTGAGAAAAAAAGGACTCCAAGGACTTATTAAGCCAAAAAAAAAATAAAAATAAAAATAAAAATAAAATAAAACAGCATTAAAACAGCATGTCCCCTTTAAGAGTGAGTGCAGGGGAGCAGTTGAGCACTAAGATCCTAGGTCTTTTGGCCGGCAGACATTTTGTATCGGCAGCCTTGGGGAGCCAGGTAAGCATGGGGGCTGGGGTCGGCGGGCCGGGGAGGCCAGTGCTGAGTGTTTGTAGGGTTGCCAGGTGCCCGGCATTTTTGCCTCCTGGCCAGGGAAAAATTCAGAAAATACCGGACATCTCAGGTGTCCGGTATTCTCTGAATTTTTTTACTGGACAGGAGGCAAAAATACCAGACTGTTCAAGTGAATACTGGACACCTGGCAACCCTAGAGGCAGCTGCCCAACTAACTGGTTGGTGGTGACCAGTTAGACCCTGCATGCAGAAGCGAGCCCAATGTTCAGCGGTAGAATCCAGGAGCCTCCGTGTCATGCAGCGAGTCATGGGGCTGCGGTAGTGTCCAGGTGGGTTAAAATGGGCTGCAGAGGGTGGTGGTGGTGAATCCAGTGCCCGATGCGAAGGCCACGTCTGTCTGCCCTAAGCCTGGGACACAGAGAGTCTAGCAGTAAACAGGCTTGTAACGTTTTTGGCTGAGCTCCGTTCCCTTCCATGTCTGAGGCAAGACGCCAGACGCCAGCTGCCTTCCCCACTCCGCTGTCCTGGGGGTCTGTGACCCTGGGTTTGGGCAGGAGGGTGGGACTGAAATGAGAACTGCACCTGAGCTGGGAATAATGACCTGCAGCTTCTACAGCCTGCCCTGGCCACGAGATTTCTCCCCTTGCAGCTCTCCGGCAGCCACAGCCTTCCTCGAAACGCTGCCCAGCCGCACAGCTCCGTCTCTCCCTCGGTGGGCTCAGGGGCTGGCGACAGAATCTGACAGGCCATTCCGAGGGGGAGGAGGGTGGCTTCTGGGAGCCTCCCGCAAAGCCCAGACCAAGCCAGGAGCAGCCACCATGCTCAGATTTGGGCCGGGCAAATCAAACAATGGGACTCTTGTCACCACAGACATCAGCGGCGGGTCCTGGGAAGAGACGGCTGTGCTTGTTCCTGGTTGGCAGCCACCGGCAAGGTAGGCGGGAGAGCACTGAGAGCTGCTAAGGCCTACGCCAGCTCCACGACGCAGGACGAGTTGCCAGAGATGGGGATGCCTGGCTCACTGGTTTATGCCCCGCCTCACCTAGCGCTGCCCAGTCTGTTGACGTAACTGCTTTGGCATGGGGTGGGGGACTTCTTTTCAACCCCAGTGGTAAGCCCAACAGCCCTTTCCCCTGGGACATCACCCTGGAAACCACAGGCCTTGACTTTCAGTTATGCTAAGGTCCCATGATAATCACTGTGAGAGGGTAAAGAGCTCTTAGAGAGGCAGAAATACCGCCCGCTTCCCGCCCCGTGGGAATATCCTCTGTGCTGTGAGTCTCCTTCCTGGTGTAGAACTGAGGCCCTGGTCGCTGGAGCTAAGCTCTGCTTTGCTGAAGCCCTGCCTATACTTACCGCATCGGAGATCAGTCTTCTGGTGTTCAGTTTAGCAGGTCTAGTAAGGACCTGCTCAATCGAATGCTGAGGGCGCCCCCTGTTGGCACCGGTACTCCTCAATTTGCAAGGAGTTAGGGAAGCCGACAGGAGTGTTTACTCCCATCAGCCTCCCACTGTGGAGACGGCGCCACGCTCAGCTTAAGGTACATCAGCTCCAGCTACATTATTTACATAGCTGGAGTTGTGTACCTTAAGCCAACCTTCCTCCCCACAGTGTAGACTTGGCCTAAAGCAACAGAGGATAAAGCCAGGTCTACACTAGACCCAGAAGCTTGGCTTATGATACGCAACTCCAGCTACGTAGAATACGTAGCTTGTTAAGCTGAGGTTGGTGGCGTCCTCACAACAGGAGGCCGATGAGAGCGAACGCACCTATCGGTGTCCCTTACTCCTCACAAGAGCAGGAGTACCGGATGCCAGTAGGGGGCACCCTCTGAGTTTGATTTAGTGAGTCTTACCAAGACATGCTAAATCGAACTCCAGAAGATCGATTATGGCAGCGTTGATCTTCCACGGAATGAAGACGTGGCCTAAGTTACAGCAAGCTCCAAGACCCTCTCACTCACACCCAAGCTGGGTAGGGCCAGACGCAGTCCCAGAATGCAGGGAGCCCAAAAGACGGCTTAAAGCAAGCTTATCCCCCGACACCCTGACTCCCACCTGTGCCCTACAATAATCCGTCTCAAACGTGCCTTGACAGGGTCCCTTTGAAATCTCGTTCCAGTGTTTCACTTTCTGACTAGGGAAGTAAATACCCCTTTAAAATGTTAACCGCTGAAACAATATCATTGTAATCGTTTCACCGGTTAACTGGGGTCTGGATAGCCCGCCTTGGGTGGGGGGCTCCTCCAGCCTGTTCCTCTGTGGGCTGTGGGGCTGCTTCAGCCGGCCAGGGTCCTGCGGTGTCACGAGTGATGCTTACTGGGTCACCGGTTAACCCTTTACAGGGCGCTGTCCCACCTGTTCCTCTCCCCTCTTGGGGAATGTGTTTGGTTCTTGGGCTAGCTTTACACGGGGACTTATCGGAAAGCACTCTCCTTGGGGGGGGGAGGGGCTGAGCTCCTGTTTCTCTGGGGGGTGTGAACGTGGCTGCGTTTTGCCTAGACACACAGCCAGGGGGAGATCAGTCCATGTTCAGATCTCGGGCTGTTTGTGGTGTTCCCTGGCCCGTTGGACCCAGTCGAAGCCGCTAGGTGAGCGGGGTGTTGGTTCACATCTTTAAGAAACAGCCCTTGTGTTGCAGCCTGGAGGAGGAGGCCACAGAGAACCACGTGAAGAAGTGGCACCCACTATCCCTGTATTTTTTTTATAGCACCACTCCCAAAACAATTGCTTAGAATCATAGACTCATAGACTTTAAGGTCAGAAGGGACCATTATGATCATCTAGTCTGACCCTCTGCACAAAATCTCACCCACCCACTCCTGGAATAATCCTCTCCCCTGTGTCTCAGATATTGAAGTCCTCAAATGATGGTTTAAAGACCCCAAGATGCAGAGAATCCTCCCGCAAGTGATCCGTGCCCCATGCTACAGTGGAAGGCGAAAAACCTCCAGGGCCTCAGCCAATCTACCCTGGAGGAAAATTCCTCCCCGACCCCAAATAGGGTGATCAGCTGAACCCTGAGTATGTGGGCAAGACTCACCAGCCAGACACCCAGGAAAAAGTTCTCTATAGTAACTCCTATCATCCCACCATTGGCCTATTTACCACCGATAGTGAAAGGTCAATTAGTTGCCAAGATCATGTTATCCCATCAAACCATCCCCTTCATAAACCCATCTAGCTTAATCTTGAAGCCAGAATCGTCGGGAAGCGGGCACGTTCTATGGCTCCAGTGGCTTCAGAAGAAGCCTGGCTGTTGTGGGTTTAACCTGCCACCAGGGAAAATATCTTGCGAATCCCCCATCAGTTAGAGGCTGACAGAAGAGCATCTCAGAGCTGCCTCCATAACCATGTGTTCCTAGTGTGATTATCCTTCCAGGCCCCATCTCACTTGTTTGCTTCCCCCTCGTGGTGCAGTGTGCCATGTAGCACAGGGCAAGCTCTGCGGGATGAGGTCTGTCTCTCACCATGCCTCAGAGACGGTAGACTGGGCTACTCTGATTTTAAATGAGGCCTCCAGCTGCTGTTACAATAGATACCAAACATAGTAATTTATAACCCCCTTGGACAAACCCTGGGGGAGAATCCTGGAGCCGAGTCCAGAGCCCAGGGCTTGGGACCGTATCGAACCATCTGCAGGGAAAAATCTGCCTTTTGCAGACGCTGTAAATGGGCGGCAGGCGCAGTTGGCTGTACATGTGATATAATGATTATTATTTCCCGTGCTTTTCAAACAAAGCTGCCATCCGTAGTTCACAGCTGGTTGAAGGCGGATTCCAGATGGCTCCCCTAGCGTTTGCCAATCAAATATTTGTTAATAACTGTGTGATAGACAACACCTACAGAGAGGGGGGGCTGCAAGGCAGGCTTCCTGGGTTCGAGGCATGATTACTTGCTGGCGGTGCGGGTTGCTGTGTTCCTCTAACTACCCATCAGCAGGTAAAAGGGTCAGTTCATCTTTGTAAGACATTGTGAGAGCCGTGGGAGAAAGGGCTGTAATTGCAAAACGATATAATTAGCAGCAGTACTTAGGGATGTTAAAAGTCGGTTAAATAGGTAACCGTGTAACTGCTGGAAATCTCAGCAGTTACACGGTCACACACGCTGCAGGCTGTGATGTAGCTAAATATTTTGCTCCAGAACCTCAGATGGCATAAAAGTGACACCGCTCCATGGAGGGAGCTGTACCGATTTCAATCAGCTGAGCATTGGGCCTTTCAAGCCACCTCCCCGGGAGTGAAGTGGGCAGTCCTTGCCCACCCGGCTCCTGGGAAGGTGGCTTCACTGCCCTGCCGCAGCGAAGCCGCCTCCTGTGGGAGCCGGCTGAGTTTAACCGATATCAGCTTCTTGGTGAAGGGTTTAGTTAGGGTCTAACGTCCTTAGTAGTATTTATTATTCTTCATTATTCCTATGAACAAGGCAGGGGGCTGCAGGAGGGAGGCAGGCCCATATTCCAGGGAGAAGGACTGAGCATGGCAGTCAAATGTGCCAGATTTTCTTTTTGAGCCACCCAGAGTCGCATTTGGTGGCGTCCCCTTTAATAAACCCTTGTACCACACTGCTGAGTATCTCTGATGGCTTCACGGAGGCCAATGACACCACATTAATGCAGTCACAGCCACAGTCCAGGGCTGGTTTTTTTTAATGTTAACTAACTGCAGAGCATTCAGAAGAGAGTCAGGAAACACAATTAATAGGCTGGAGAGAGAGACTTATGAGACGAGATTAAAGAAGGAAAGGCCTGATTCTCAGCTGATTGAAATCGGTACAGCTCCATCCACGAAGCTGTGCCAGTTTTATACCATCTGAGGATCTGGAGCGAAATATTTAGCCGTATCGCATAATGACTACAGAGTGGCTATGATAATCATCTACAGTTATCAGCTTATGCTAGCTCCCGAGCTGTAACTGCTTATAGAGATCCTCCTTCAAGGCTACTCAATCAACCCCCCTAGATCATGGGTTCCCAAACTGGGGGGCGTGTGAAGAAATTCCAGGGGGGGTGCAAGGCAACCCAGCCCCCCCCATCAATTCCCCCCCCCCCCCCCCAAGTTGTGCTATTTTTGTTTTTTGGCCCCGGTCAGTTCCTTTTTTTTTTTTGCTCAACAAGTTTTGCTGCTATTGGTGGGGCGGGGCATAAGGGTTTCTCAAAAATCAAAAAGGGGGAGTGATGCCGAAAAGTTTGGGAATCACTTCCCTAGATCCTCTATCCCTAGAGAAATCCTCCCACCCACTTGTATCTTGGTGGGGTAGGAACCAGCTACTTCAGTGACTCAGCAGAGTAGGATCAACATATGCTAATAGGGTGGGGGCATTTCAGGCTAACACTGTTAACGTGAGGAATGATGAAATGGTCAGCATTAGAATCATCTCAAACCAGGCCAAGTCTCGAGAGTGTACTGCAGAGAATTACCCTGCATTGACCAAGGATTCATTAGATGACTGTAAACAGGTGGAGTGGTTCCACACAAAACATATCTTTATGGCCAGTAAGGTCTTTTCCTCCAGGGAACAATGCGTTTAGCAGCAAAGTAGGGGGACATATGCAGAAACAACAAACAGAAATGTTTCCACCTTGGGAGTCAGCTGACGCCTATGACATTGGCTATGGAGCCCGTGATGCTGTGTTTACTCACAGCACATTATTCAACCTCTAGTTAATTTGTGTACTGCATAGAGTGCACGTAGTGTGGTCCCTGGTAAACAAGACAGACAAAGCTGGAATTCAGGCTGTGTGGAAGTCTGTAGCTAAGTCTTTGATAAATGCCTCTGTTAATGAAAATCTGAAATTCCATATATCATGACAGGGCTGGACTTCCTCAAAGGCATTCCCATATCTTCTATCTCCATTTTTAAATCCAGCAGCCAATTTACAGGCCTTTCCTGCTTGCTTGTTCCAGAGAAAGGGGAAGTTGAACTAAAATGATCCCTTTGGTCAATGGGGACCAGATAGCAGCCCTGTCGATTTTTCCATCCTTCTATTCTGGGGGTTCCACCCCCCTCCTCACCATGCAGGTGCTCTAGACATTGCATTCTGCCCTGAGCAACGCAGGAGCGTGTTGCTTTGAAAGCTGAATGCTCTCTGAGTCGCTTGACAGGCATTTGCATAACACACTCAGACAGCACAATGACACCTAAGGTTACACATCAGCAGTGCCCTGCCTCCCCGCAGGTAGTCCGGCAGGGAGGGGTTAATGCATTCTTCAATTAGTGCCATATGCAAAAAAAAAAAAAAAGGGGGGCAGCTGTTTCCTGCTTATAAATGAAGTAACATTGATTGGGCCTCCTAACGTCTGTTTGCTGCAGACCTAATTAGATACCATCCGCCGAACCTCAGCAGATGCCAGGAGGGGATTCTAATCAAGGAGAGGTGCTGTCACACCGGAAGGCCTCTTGCCGGCAAGAGGGGGCAGAGGAGAAGTCAGGGACATTTCAAGAAGGCCCAACTTTCTGGCTGCTTTCCACAGATGCCTGAGTCCTGGGCACAGCTCCTAATTAAGGAGTTTCTGGACCCGATTCTGTTCTCCCGTACGCTGAGCTAACTCCAGTGATTTCAAAGGCGCTTCCTGGGTTTATGCCAGTCCGAGAGAGAGCAGAATCACACCCTCTCTGGGATTTTATTCTCTGCTAGTTGCAATCATTTGGCAGAAGGAAATGCTGTAAGATTGAAGCTGCCTTTTTCCCCCCCCTGTATCACGGCAGTTGTCTAGTGCTTAGAGGACATGACACATGTTGTGAGGGTTCTTGGCCTCCTGGGTCCTCTCTCTGCCTATGTCTTTGCCCCAGGGTGTGAGCAAATCAATTTCATCGCTCTTGGCCTCAGCTTTTCCGTCTGTGCAATGGGAGCAATAATTCCATTCTCTTTCTCAGAGACTTAGTAGTTTCTAAAGGGCTTTTGGGATTTCCAACCCCAAGCACTGAAAAATCATGTCATCCCCTCTGCCCCCATTTTAAGTTTGGCTTAAAAATCATGAGATTTTAAAAAATAATTGGGGGAGTCATTGTTCTTTGTCTCTTACTTTCTGAGCTTTTTGGGTGCGATCAAGTCAAGTTTTCCAGCATCACTACACAACTATCAGAGCACAACATTTCCTGTTTTAAAAAATGACAGCTGAGGCCAGGTCTACACTAGGGGAGAAAGTTGACCTAAGATACACAACTGCAGCTACATGAATAGCGAGAAACTCTCCCATCGACTTCCCTTGCTCCTCATGACCCAGTGGAGTACCGGAGTCAATGGAAGCATGATCAGCGGTCGATTCAGTGAGTCCTTACTGGACCTGCTAAATGGAACTCTGGGTAATCGATCTTGATCTCCCGCTAAGTGGAGACAAGCCCTAAGATTCTTGCAACTGAGGATTTAAAAAAAAATCCCAGAATCGGGTGAGACTCACAGTAAAATCAGGAGAGCTGGCACCAGTGTTGCACCTTCCATACATTTGAGTGTAACATTATTAAACCAGGCTATGTCATGTCATTCACACACTGTTTGGGCAACTAAGGGCTACATTATCAAAACTGACTCGTGAATATTAAGTGCTTCCGTTTAGGGAAATCCAACTGGAAATGAGGGCTGAATTTCAGAAATGCAGATCTCTTGCGCAAAAATGGAGGCATTCAAAATCACTAGTTACTTCTGCCACATTTAGGCCTAGACACCTACAGGTGATGTACACTCGCCCTCAGAGAACAGCTTGAAAAGTGCATTGTTTTGTTGTAGATTATAGATCTTGTAGTTAAGGGAACTGCAGGGGCTAATCAATGTACCAGTATCCAGCTGTTCCTTAGATTCTCTCTCAAGCCAGGTCTACATTGGCAGAGAAAATCGATGCAAGATACACAATTCCAGCCACATGAATTGAGTAGGTGGAGTTGACATACCTTGCATCGATCTCCTGCTGAGGGGCCACCCCTGAAAATTGATGGGAGAAACTCTCCCATCAACTTCCCTTACTCCTCACAACAGCGAGAAGTACCATGGTTGACGGGGGCGCACTCAGCATTCGATTTAGTGGGTCTTTACTAGACCCACTAAATTGAATCCCGGAAGATTGATCGCCAGAGCATCGATCCACTGATAAATGAAAACAAGGCCTCAGGCTGCTGTCAGTCTGTCTTCATTAGATCTGGTTTTGCTGTTAGCCATCAGCAAAGGGAGCAGCAAAGTTGGCAAAAGCAAACACCTACGTTTGTTCTTGCAATTGACATTGGTGGGGAACTGGAGGAGACCATAAAAATAACTAAGAGCACAAAGCAGATTTGTAAGTCAATACTTTCTGAAAGGTCAGCAGTGCCACCAGTGCTGTTATTCTCCACAGCTTTGTAGCCTAGTTCTGTCTAGCTACTGAAAAAGAACTATGCTTCAGCTCAAAAGCTTGTCTCTCTCACCAGCAGAAGTTGGTCCAATAAAAGCTATTATCTCCTTCCCCTGATCTCTCTAAACACCTCTGTGGGACCCATGCCAATAGAACCCGAGTGCCTAACAAACATTAATGATTTTTTAGCTTCACACACCTTCCAGTGAGCTAAGGAAGTATTTATCAGCCCAGTTTTACAAATGGGGAAACTGAGGCACTGAGACGTTGTTAAAAAATTGCATCCATGTGCTCCCGTTTATCCATCTTCCCACATCCACCTTTTGTCTCATGTTTAGATCATAAGCTCTTTGTGTTAAAAAATGTTCTCTGCCCCACAGAGCGGCTCAAACGAGCTAGTTTTCTTACAGTGGGGGCCATGCTAGGAGTATCTACGCATGGCTGTTATGTTCCTATATTGTGTGTGTGTGCGCATGCTTCTGATAATATATGACAAGTGTGTTGGTGGACAGATTGATTGCACGGATCTCAGGTTAAAACATCCATAGGATGGAGAGGGCGGCCGTTGTGGTGCCTCCAAAAGCCCAGGCCTGGGGCGGCCGCTCCGAGCCATCCTATGCACCAGATGGCGCTGGGATCAGTTTTCTGGAGGCATTGTGGTCTATTGGACGGGAGCCTGGCTTTGTAGCCGCAACTGACTCTGCCACTGACCTACTGGGTGACCCAGAGCCAGTCACTTCCCTGCTCTGTGCCTCAGTTTCCTCTCGGACCCGCTGTTTAGATCGGAAGCTTTTGGGGGGAGAGATGACCATCTCTTACTCTGTGAATGAGCAGCACCGGGCACGGTGGGATCCGTTCTCAGTTGCAAGGTGACAGGGGCGGAAGCCACAGGTTTTCCTTCGGCACCGATGTAGGGCAGAAACCCTGGCAGTGGGTTTAAGGATGCCACAGGGTCGTCCATGGCAGAGCCGAGCCGGGAAAGTTGGGATTTTTCTGCTGTTATTCACTGGCCTGACTAAGGGCCTGGAGTGAAGAGAGTTATTCCCTTGTAGGTTGAGCTGTGGGCAGCTCAATCATTTCTCAGCTGCCGTGCACCGACACAGAGCCGGGGAAGCAGTCCAAGCGCTTCAAAGCAGGATCATCAATAATGCACTAGTAATATAACCTTCAAGTTTCACAGAGACTCCAGTCATTCACCTGTCAGTGCAGAAAAGCAAGTGTTCTGCACGGCAGGCTAAGCTTGCTATAAAGTTATAGGCGGAGAGCAAACTTTCCGTGTCCAACGTGGTGGGGCTCTCCTTCCATTGCCGACCCGCTTTCTGTCCTTGGGTGGCTTTTCCTGCCTACTTTTAGGCACTCACAAACGAGCAGGTCACGCATCTGAGGAGTCTACGTGCCCACCGTCTGAGCTGGGCAGGCAGCAGAGTTCCCTCTGATGTGTTCCATCCTTAAGTTATGACAAGAGGAAGCTGTATACTGAATTTGGAGATCCTGGCTTTTACCATTTAGGAGGAGTTCTTGATCAAAGAGACAAACTCTCTAAAATATATAGTAGACCAGAAGATGTATCTAGCATTGCTCGGGGTCCTTAACTCAAATAAGTTTTGTTTTTCTTCACTTAAATCATCGTTCTGGGGTAAGGTTCTTGATCTCTCAAGGTCCCTTCCAGTTCTAGTATTCTATGACTCTATGAGGGGTTCAGGATGCAGGCTGTCCAAAGGAGAGAGGACAACCCCAGCCCTCTCTCACTGCAACAGCTTGGGGCCAGGTGAAAAGCGTTTGTCCATGGCTGCTTGCAGC
The DNA here is from genome assembly GCA_019425775.1 of Rafetus swinhoei. Taxonomy (NCBI): domain Eukaryota; kingdom Metazoa; phylum Chordata; order Testudines; family Trionychidae; genus Rafetus; species Rafetus swinhoei. Next base: position 15,564,764 of record JAFJHL010000300.1, on the reverse strand, counting down.
AGGCGCAGCCGGGAGAAGGATGCCTGTCCCCTGGATGGGGAACAGACAGACACAAAAACTGAAAAACTCTCTGAAATATATAGTAGATAGCTGTCCCTTTATCCATCCCTGCCATAGCTGTCCTGGTCCCCATCTCTGGCCCTTTTCTGCCCCCCCTGTGGTCACTCTACAGCATAACTGTCCCTCTTATCTGACTCCTCCCTTTCCATTTTATGAAAAACAATCACATTCGAGGCACATCCCTTTTCCCTGGCACAACCAAATCCTTACCTTGCTTTAAGTTATGATAAGAGGAAGCTTCCTACCAAATTTGGTGGTCCTCGCTCTTACCGTTTAGGAGGTGTTCTTAAGCAAACGGGCTCACAGGTGGACAGACGGACACACGGACGCAGAAACTCTCTCAAATATATAGTAGATTTTTATATCACCATGGACACAGAGGATATGATAACATAGTACAGTGGTTCTCAGCCTTGCCAGATTATTGTACCCCTTTCAGAAATCTGACTTGTCTTGTGTACGCAAGATTTCCTCGCTTAAAAACGACTTGCTTAAAAAAATCAGACATAAAAATACAAAAGTGCCACAGCACACTTTTACTGAACAATTGCCGACTTTCTCACTTTTACCCTTTGATAATAAAATAAATCAATTGGAATATAAAACATTGTACTTATATTTCAGTGTATAGTATATAGAGCAGCATAAACAAGTCATCGCATGGCATTTTAATCTGCATTGACTTTGCTAGCACGTTTTAGGCAGCCTGTTGTAAAACTAGGCAAACATCTCAATGAGTGGAGAAGACCTCTAACTGGGACACATATCTGGCAGCGTTCACAGAGCTAAATCTAAAGGTCACAGATGACATTTCTCTGGACCATGCACTGAGCCAACACTGTGGCTCTAGACAACATCAACATTTCGGCTGAAAATCCAGCTCTGAAGTTTCTCTCTCGTCCAATCTCTGCTTTTTCATTTAAAACCTAAAATTCCAGTTTTGTTCCTCAATGTTAAAAATAAAGTGTTCTCGTGCCCAGCAATGGGAGCAGCTAGAAACAGTGAGGGAAGAGAGGCAGGATAGAGATCACAGTGCAGCCAACCTCGAAATCACAAGACGGGGTTAAAATCATAGATTTTAAGAAAATAATAAAGTAGGGTTCTTTGTATTGGTCCTCTGGTTTGTGTCTGTAGGGAACACCCAGATCACATTTACCAACTTTTCTCCACAACCACAAGAGCTGAGATTCTTACCTAATTACTTGGCTCTAGGAACAGGGGCTAGGAAGGAAATCACCAACTATCATGAGATTTGTGATAACAATCATGAGTTCTGGCAACACTGAGACCAGGCCATTGCTACCTAGATTGCTACCATTGCTTGCCCATAGTACAGAGATGCAGCCCTGATGATGCATGCAGCATGCTGACCGTCTGGAAGTTTTCAGCTGTAATAACATAGAACAGCAGCAAAGACCGGCCAGTCCTGCCCATTGCGGGGGGCCCTGTGTGCCCTGTGTGTTTCTCTTTCCCCAGAAGGAAATGAGGATTTCTGCATTAAAACTGCACCTCCTGGCTCAATTTTTGGTGCATGGCTTCAGGAGGCAAGTGGAAGCTGCTTAAATATCAATAGTGCAGCAACAGGACAAGTGCCATGAGCCATGGTCACGAATGGTGCAAAGCATTTCAGGGCCGTGGGCTAGATGCTATAACAGGCCCAGAGTCATTTGGCTTTTGGGATACTTAGACTTTCATAACAATACAACTTGATTTGCTATTATCTGTATGAGCGGGGTGCCCCACATGGGACCAGGGCCCTATGGTGCCACACACACACGTGCGCGCACACACATACACACACTGGAACTAGGGGTGCTTCCACACCTGGAGTTGACGGTTTGGGTTGGACATATTCCTGGAGGTTTTCGGGGGACTCCAGGACAAGCCTTAGTCACACTCCACTGCAGTAGTAAAAGCAACCCAAATATGTGGTTTCCCCCTTCAGCACCCGCCCTATGGAACTGCACCTGGGTGTGTGCACGCACACACAGGAGAAAGTCTCCAAAGGGCTTGCAGTCTAAAGAGACAAAACCCACAAGGGGTGGGAGAAAGGGAAAATTCCCAGTTTACAGATGGGGAAACTGAGGCAGACCAACTTGCCCCAAATCCCATAGTAAATCAGTGACCGGAGGCAGGAATTGTACCCTGATCTCCTGGTGCCTTAACCATGAGGCCACACTGCCTCTTTCAGTTCTTGCCCCCAGTGATTCCACAGCAGGGCCAGGAACTGAACAAACCTCTCTGGCATCCCAGTCCAGAGCCTGAACCACAAGACCCGCCGTCTTGGAAAAGCAGCTCTGAATGCTCTAGAGAGAAAAGAGGAGGCCTGGTTGGGGAGAACGGGGATGCTTCCAGCCCAGACCCTGCATTGTGCCAGGAAGTTAGACTAGAGGACCCTATGATTCTAGGACTGAGGGAGCTGACAGAGCAGAGCAGTACAGGGGAGGGCAGCCTGCAGTGCGAGCTGGCATGGCACAGAGGCACAGCAAGGAAGCGGAGGCTAGAGAAGTGAGTCGGAAGAAGAGGATGCTGGGGGGGGTGCAAATCCCTGGAAGGATTTTGACTGTTGTCTGAGCAGACACAGGCGGCAGCATTTGGGGCGTGCTGGCGAGGCCGCGGAGCGGGAAGCAGAAGGCGAGAGAGACAATGCACCTGCCCCACTTGTGTCCCCGCTGGTGCCCGGCGCCGTGCTAAGAGCTGGCATGAGCACACGGAATCTGACAGCTGGGAGGGGAGGCATGCACAGTGAGAGTGAAAACAGAAGCCAAGGGACGCTTAGTAACATGACGGTTATGGGTGCTGGCAGCAGGCTGGAGGGCAGAGGGGAGGAGCAGTGTACACTGCGACTCCTGTCCCCAAACTCTCCCAAAATAGATGCTGTAGGTGGAAAAAGTTCAGGCTGCACAGGCAGGAGGTGGGTGGGCTGGGGCCAAGGCAGCAAGGGGCAGAAGTTTAGAAACACGGTGCCACTCTGCCATTTCCACGTTTTCTGTTATTGCTTTTCCCTCTTCACTGAGCAATCGGCCTGCCCTGTCCTTGGTTTTCCTCTTGCTTCTCCTACATTTGTAGAATGTTTTCTTATTTTGTGCTTTTGCCTTTCTAATTTTGTCCCTACATACTTGTGTCATTAGTTTACAATCATCCTTTGTACTTGGACCTAGAGTCCACTTTCCATAGGACTCCTTTTTGATTTTTAGATCATGCAAGGTCTCCTGGGTAAGCCAAGATGGTCGCTTGCTATATGTCTTGTCTTTCCTATGCAGTGGAATAGTGTGCTCTTTCACCCTTAATAATGTCCCTTTGAAAAACTGCCAACTGTCTTCAATTGTTTTTCATCTTAGTCTTGCTTCCCATGGGACCTGACCTACGAGCTCCTTGAGTTTGCTAAAGTCTGCCTTCTTAAACTCCATTGTCTTTATTTTGCTGTTCTCCTTTCTCCCATTCCTTAGAATCATGAACTCTGTCATTTCATGATCATTTTCACCCATGCTGCCTTGCACTTTCAAATCCTCAGCCAGTTCCTCCCTGTTTGTTAAAATCCAATCTAGAACAGCCTCCTCCTAGTAGCTTTCTCCACCTTCTGAACTAACACATTGTCCCCAAAACATTCCAAGAACTTGTTGGATAATCTGTGCCCTGCTGTGTTATTTTCCCAGCAGATGTCTGGATAGTCGAAGGATGGCCCAGTAGTTAGGGACATGCCTGGCACTGAGAAAATGCAGGATCAGCTCCCCGCTCAGCCCCAGTCTGCATGTGTAACGTTGGTTACGTCACTAAGGGACTGTCCACATTGCAATGCCCAGGGTTAGAACTCGAGTTAGCAAACCCTGCATTTGGTAACCCAGGACTTGAGTTAGATAAACTCATTTGTAGGAATTGTTGAATGTTGGGCCTCCAGCATCTTTGCTGCATTATGCGGGCCCAAATCCAATCCCCTGTATCCCAGACTGCCTCCCAATGTGGCCTCTCTAGCCCTTTGTTCATGGTAAACTGTAGGAGACTTGATTGCCCCTCAAACTTGACCATCCAAAGGGAAAAGGAAGTTAGTCCACAGAATTGTGGGATGCAGTGGGGCTGCGGCTACACTGAAAAGCTGGCTTCTGGCTTGACTCTGGTTTGGATGCTCTACCCCATGGGTATGTCTAGACTGCATCCCTCTGTCAGCAGAGGGATGCAGATTAGGCAGGTCGACATTGCAAACGAGGCAGGGATTTAAATATCCCGGGCCTAATTTGCATAAAAATGGCTGCCGCGTTTTGCCGACTCAGCACTTTGTCAGCAAAAAGCGGCAGTCTAGAGGATCTGTCGAGAAAGAAAGCCTTTTCCACAGATCCCTTATGCCTCCTGCAAGGATGTTTACAGGATCTGTCGAAAAAGGCTTTCTTTCTCGACAGATCCCCCTCTAGACTGCCGCTTTTTGCCGACAAAGTGCTGAGTCGGCAAAACGCGGCGGCCATTTTTATGCAAATTAGGCACGGGATATTTAAATCCCTGCCTCGTTTGCAGTGTCGACCTGCCTAATCTGCATCCCTCTGCCGACAGAGGGATGCAGTCCAGACATACCCCATGACTCTGGATTAGCATGATTTATGTGTAGATGGAAGGGGGATTAGGCTTGAGCCTGAGTTTGAACCCGGGGCTTACATCACAGCAGTGTTGATATACGTCTACACTGCAATCGCAGTAAAGCTGTGACAACACAAGCTTCTGCCCGAGTCTGATCTAGAACTCTGGATACTTACAACTCTTGCTTCTGCCGCTTTCCTGCCCTGGTACTTGAGCTAGGGAGATTAAAGCTAACTTGGGTATGGCCACACAAGCTCCAGTCAGATCTAGCGACTGCCACAAAACTATACCCAGTGACTCTCTGGCTATGTCTACACTCGTGGCTTCTTGCGTGAGTAATATGCAAATGAGGCTAAGCGTGGAATATCGCCAAGCCTCATTTGCATACCTAATGAGCCACCATTTTTTTCAGAAGAGGCTCTTGCGCAAGAAGGAGTGTCTACACTGCCCCCTTCTTGCGCAAGAAAAACCCTCTTGCACAATGCCGTTACACCTATTACTTTTCAGGAATAATGGCATTGCGCAAGAGGGTTTTTCTTGCGCAAGAAGGGGCAGTGTAGACGCTCCTTCTTGCGCAAGAGCCTCTTCTGAAAAAAATGGTGGCTCATTAGGTATGCAAATGAGGCTCGGCAATATTCCACGCTTAGCCTCGTTTGCATATTACTCGCGCAAGAAGATGCGAGTGTAGACATAGCGTCTGTGTCTCCATTCCCCAGGTATCAAAGAGGGATGAGGGCACTGCCCAACTTGCCACGGGTGTGAGGATGGACACACCACAGGGCAAGGTGCTAACTAAGAAAAGCCACGTGCCTCAACCTGCTCCAACACACGAAGAGCCCAACGGTTCAAAGTTTTGTTTCCCATCAGAAGAGCCCCCTTCTGTTCTTTGTCTCCCTGCAGTGAATAAGCTGCCCAGCCAGCTATTTATAATAAACTAATCTGCGCGGTTTAAAACTTTCATGAGCCTGTTACAAGAACTGAGGAAGAACCATCCATCACGTAAATTACACTTCTGTTCAGCGGGGTGGGGGGCCGGGAGAGGGACAATCCAAAATTCTCCACACATTGGTGAAGCCGTTTTATTATACACAGCCTGCGGATGTAGGGAGGGACAAAGGGGACAATTGCCCCGGGGGACCGCGCTACTAAAGGGCTCTTTAAATCACTGCTGAAGTGCCGGGTGGGCTGAGGGCTGGCAACGTTAGCCCCGCCTCTTCTGCTCAATTCCCCGCCCCTTCTGGAAGAACAGAGCTACCCTCCTCTGCCCCACACTTTTCCAAGGGGCCCAGCATGGCTGTCGGCTCCCCTGTATACAGCAAGCGTGGTGGAGATGAAGCAGCTGCTGAGATGCCACCACGTCCCCGCTTTTCCTCCCCCATCAGTCTCAGAATCAAGTCTTCTCCAGGATGGTGCTCTCCTACCACCCGCAGATTTTGGGGGGAGCAAAAGAAGAAGACCCAGACTGACCCCTGGTTATGAAAGATCCCTTCGCGTGTTTTGCACCAGTTGCATTGTTTGCCCTTCGGTGCAGAGTCTTATTGTACGTATTACGGTAGCACCTATTGGCCTGAAACTGAGAATAGGGCCCCATTGTGCTAGGCGCTGTACAGACTGTGACAGACCCAGATCAGCCGTCTGCCGTTCAGTGGTCCTATTGGATCCCAGGAGGTGGGCGGGTGGTAGCCCACCCACATCTAAAGGACCTCCTCCTGCCTACGGGGAGGGTCCGCAGAGCCCAGAACGCCAAGCCTTTCACTGCTGGAAGGAAGACACGCTGGAGCTTGGGTAAACAGCTTTCTCTTCCCTGAGTTTAAAAAAAAAAAAAGGCCAGAGGGAGGTTCCAAAGAGGATGGAGAGAGGCTGTTCTCAGTGGTGACGGATGGCAGAACAAGGAGCAATGGCCTCAAGTTACAGTGGGGGAGGTCTAGGTTGGATATTAGGAAAAACTATTTCACTAGGAGGGTGCGGAAGCACTGGGATGGGTTCCCTAGGGAGGGGGTGGAATCTCTATCCCTAGAGATTTTTAAGTCTCGGCTTGACAAAGCCCTGGCTGGGTTGATTTAGTTGGGATTGGTCCTGCCTTGGGCAGGGGGCTGGACTTGATGACCTCTTGAGGTCTCTTCCAGCCCTAGGATTCTATGATTCTAAGTCCAGCATAACCAGGCAGGCCCCTGGGGTCAATTGGAACGAGCTAGAAGCCACAGGCTAATTCAACATCTGCAGCCAATTAAGGCTGGTGGTGCCACTTTAAAAGGGCTCCCCCCAGGCTCGGAAGGGGGAAGGAGTAGAGAGAAGGACAGGGAGGAGGGAGTGCGGTGTAGAGGAGCTGTGTGGGTGTGAATGGGGGATTGATGAGCAGGTACCAAAGGAAAGGTGCTCGGATCGATCGTTTGGGGAAGTGGCCCAGGGAAAGGCTCCCAGATGGCGAGTGGCAATAACCTGGCTGATGCCGCTGCCTTAGGGTCCCTGGGTCAGAACCCGGAGTAGTGGGCGGGCCCGGGTCCCCCACGACATCTCAGCCTCTGCCTGGAGAAGGGCGATCAGGACTCCAGAGGGGAGTTTACCCCAAACGTATGAACTAGCCTGTGACGAGGATGGCTCAGCAGGTTGTAGCTCCTGCCTCTAGTGAAGAGAAAGGCCATGTGGAGGGCCTCTGAAGCTAACACTGTTGACCAGTAGAGCGAGACCCACAGGGAATAGCCAGAGCTTTGCCACAGTACCCATAGGCTACGTCTACATTGGCAAGATTTTGCGCAAATACTCTTTAACACAAGAGTTTTTGCGTTAGTATTTGCGCAAGAGAGCGTCTACACTGGCATGTGCCTTTGCGCAAGAGATGTGCTTTTGCGCAAGAGCATCCGTGCCAGTGTAGATGCTTTCTTGCGCAAGAAAGCTCTGATGGCCATTTTAGCCATCGGGCTTTCTTGCGCAAGAAATTCATGTTGCCTGTCTACACTGGCCTCTTGCACAAGAACAGTTGCGCAAGAGGGCTTATTCCTGAGCGGGAGCACCATAGTTCTTGCGCAAGAAGCCCTGATTTCACACATTAGAACGTCAGTGTTCTTGCGCAAGAACTCCCCCGCCAGTGCAGACAGGCAGCATGTTTTTGCGCAAAAGCGGCCCGCTTTAGCGCAAGATCACACCAATGTAGACACAGCCCTAGTGAGAAACAGGCTCTGCCCCTGAGTCCTTAATTAATGGTTTATCATCTTTTAACCAAGTCCTCCTGCTTCAGGACATAAGCTAACCAGTAACTGATCAGGGTCAGGAAGAAATTGCTTCTATAGTAAGTTACTCAACAACTTCCTGGTTTCTTGTGTCTTCCTCTGAAGAGGGTCCCAAGCCATAGTGAAGAGAGGACAGTGGACTAGTATTTCTCAACCAGTGGTACTCAAGAGAAGTCTGGAGGGGGTACATCAACGCAACTGAAATTTGGAGAAAATGGAATTTTTGTTTTACAGCGTTTTATTATTTTTGTACTTTTTACACCCAAAAATTTCATCGCCCGCCTGGCTACAATTAAGTCGTTTAAACAAATGTGTTGCAATGGTAGAAAAAATGTTGTGTGTCTGAAAACTGTAGGTACTGGGAGTACTCATAATTTTTTTTTAAAAAAAGGGGTGCTTTATAAAAAAAGGTTGAGAAGCAAGATGAACCATTGGTCTCACGCAGCATGGTAATTCCAACTTCCTTTTTTAAGACAGCACTACACCCGGCCTAAGGACACAGGCAGGCAAAGCAAGGGCTTGGATATTGTTTCCCATGACCTCTCTCTGGCCTCATCTGAGAAAGCTATTTACAGGGACAACGTGGCACCGTGCACTGATGACAGTCACGTGGCCCATCTGGGATTGTGACACTCGGCAGCTTCTCCAGGCTACTAGATCTATTTCCACCTCTGGGGAGGGAGCCGACCCTGGGCAGGCTGGGTCTAAGCCCTGCACTGGCTGAATGGGCACGCAAGTGGCAGATATGTCCAAGGAGACAGACCATTTCCCATCCTCACTCCACACCAGGCTGTGGAGAGATTCATTTGCATACCGCCTAATGAGTTCCCGGGGGCTTTCTTTGCACCTGGGCTCCTCTGAAGTCAGTGGGATTTTTACCGAGACCGTGGGCGAGGCCCAAGATTTCACTCTTGATCTTGTTAAGTCTGGGATTTAATGAAAATTGTTTGCAACGCGCCTTCCCTCCCCCCTCCCCCCATTTATAATATTGTTTCCAAGGAACTTTAGTTTAAAAAGCAAGTATTTCTACAGCTAAGCAAACACCTGAGCCAGCTTTTCAGCTGGTGTCAATCAACATAGCTGCGTTGGGCTCTGCTTTGAAAGGGGTTTTTGTCCTACTTCCAGGACTTGAGATGAAAGGGCATTAAATGCCCTTCGCTAAGCAGCTGCCTGGATCCTATGTTGTGCTAAAGCTAGACAGAAGCCGCACCTAAGAAATGTGTGTTAAGTCCCCTGTGACAGCAGACAAGTCCCAACGTGCAGCCCTGAACAGCCATAACTTTGGGAGGGGTCTGGAATCTTGATCCTGCTCTGATTTGACTGACATTTCGGTTATCTTCATGTTGGGCGGGACCAAACCGCTGGTCCAAAAGCCCCGTGGAGGAGGGTCTCGCCAGCCAGCACACCCCTCCTGGAAGGGCAGGGCACTGCAGTTTTTCCACCTTGGGCGCTCCCCTACTGACCGCTACTCCAGGGCAACAGTGGTCTGTTTCTCCGTGTGACTCAGCCCTTTCACCAGACCGTGCAGTCCCATCCTTTCTAGGCTACCCAGCTGCTAAACTCAATGCAAAGGAGCAAACATTTCCATCGTGCCTGGCCCCCATCCTGAGCACCCAACTCTAGCCGCCCTTCTGGGCTTTGCCAAGTTCCTTCCCATTCTGCTATGAAGTGCTACCTCCTTGGGTTTTATCCCCTGGTGGCCTGGCTTCTACCAAGCCACTGACCCTCAAAATGTCTTCCCTCCAGGCTGGAGTCTTAGCTCCACCTTTATCCCACAGCTACCTGGGCCTCTTCACTCATGCCCACATCAGGACTCTTTTTCTCCCCCCTTGGGCCAATCTCATGATCTAAGGGCGCTCTTGACGCACCTCCTTCGCTGATCATATGCAGGGTTTCTTTGCTGGAGGTCTGGATCCTGCCTTTTAGCCCGACTCCCCACTGGAGCTTGCTGTACTCCAGTAGCTTCTCCATATCTCACCGGGTTCCACTCCGTATTGCCCAGAGAAAACACTGTTGAGGTCTTTCCCTCTAGCCCTGCTGACCTCCTCCTATGCTGGGCCTCCTCTCTTTATAGTCACCCCCTGCAGCTGGGATGCATCTTTAACTGGGCCTGGCCTACCCTCCTGGGCTACGTCTACACTACAAGTTTCCTCGGCAAAAAATATGCTAATGAGGGACTCATTTGCATGAGTTGTGATCTCATTTGCATATTTTCTGCCGATCTGTTTTTTCGCTAGGGTTTTTGTGCAAAAACAAGCAGTGTGGATGTTTTCTTTTTGCACAAAATCCCCTTTTCCTGCAAGACCCTTATGCCCCAAAAAAGGAGATATACCGATCTTGTGGGGAAAGGGGGTTTTGCGCAAAAAGGAAACGTCCACACTGCTTGTTTTTGTGCAAAAAGCATCGGCAGATATGCAAATGAGATCACGACTCATGCAAATGAGCCCCTCATTAGCATATTTTTTGCTGAGAAAATGCATAGTGTAGACGTAGCCCTGGAATTCACCAGCTTCTCTAATCCACTCCAGGCTAGGGTGTGTGGCAAAGAGAGGCGGTACATCGGCATCTGGATCTGAATTTCACAGGGTGAACTCACTTCCCAGAGTTTGTTCCCAGAGCCCAGGCACTGTGATCTCTGAGTGGCATCTACGTGCTGTCAGACAAGTGCTCCCATGCCTGGGTCCGAGCTTTCCACTTGCCAGGGGGGAAGGATTTCCTTGCAGCCAGTAGCAGGGAGCCTCATCCATTCTAGAAGTTGGGCTGGCCACTGTCGGATGGGTTTCCATGCAAGCTGGAACGATGCAAGCAGCATCTCTTCAGGTATTGCTGCCACGCCCAATGGCAGCTGTAAAGCACAGTGGAGCCGTAAAGCCCCATGGATATGAGCCGGGAGCTGAATTATTTTTGTAAGAACCTCCCAAAAAGGCCGGGCTGAGGGTGGGAAGAAAGTCACCATTCAAGGTGGTTCTTATTTTAACCCAGATCCTGAACTGGAACTCAGCCTGTTTCTAACACCACCCACGAGCCATGTTGTTTGGAAGGGAAGGAGACTGACAATGGAAAAATATAGCCTTAAAGCAGCGATGGGCAGTGGCATAGTGAGAGGAGAGCGGCAGGAAGGGGCAGTTGCCTCTGGGCACCACGCTAGGGGGGCACCAATTTAGTCCCCCTCTGCTCCCCCTGTCATCCCTCAGCTCGCCTCCTCCTCCTCCACCTGCCGGCGCGGGCTGGAGCCTCTTTCCCGCCTTTTCGCCCCCAGCCTGACCCTCCTCTATCTCCGCCAGCGGGTTAGTGTGTCCGGGGGCCCATCCCCAAACTGGAGGGGTACAAGCTTCTCCCCCTCCTCCCAGGGTTGGGCTCAGCCATGTGCCAGGTTTGGGGCCCGCACAGCGTCGGCGGGGAGACGCAGATTTTGCCTTTGCTCCCAGGCGCATAACACCCTCGCTACACCTCTGGTGATGGGCCAACTAGGCTAGTGAGTGGGCCGCATGAGTCACCTTCCTTCATCTCCATGGGTTGCAAGGTTGTGACCAAGACGGTCTCCTGGGACAGGGTAGTTTTTCTCACTGCACTTGTGTACCTAGAATGTGTGGGCTGTGCCGATTGAACCGTAGCAGTCTCACAGTTGCTGTTGCGTGCAATGAGCTTGCCCCTCACTTCATGGGCCCTGGCTTTACATGCGTGCCACATTAATAACACCGGTAGGTAAAAAACGATATGGACGGAAATCAGCGGAACCTGGTAACTGTACACATGGTCAATGGTAAACAAAAAGTCACATGGGCCACACATAGAACCACAATGGGCCTCATCCGAGCCGCAGACTGCAGGCTGCCCACCACGGCCTTAAAGGCTCTGACTGCTTTTTGAGCCTTCTGGATTAAGAGAGGTCTGTGCAGCTGTTCAAGGAGGCATCTGGAGCTATGGGTTCCGGTTCTCCCCCTCTCCACTCGCCTGACGCTTTCATGCATCCTCGGGACCCACTTCCTATTTCGAAAGGCTTCATTAACTAATGCTGAGGGTGTGAATTAAGAGCCTTTACTGGCAGGTTCAATATCAACACAAGGAATTATTAGGAAGCCAGAGCGGTAGTTTAGATAACACTGCTCTACAGCCAAAATGCTTCTGAAATAAATGTAGTCAAACTTTACTCATTCTGGGTCACTGAGAACGAAAATGATGCTTAAAATTGTTGATTGGCTCTAGTTTTCAAGATATGCTATTGGGTCAGTATATACGACCCTTGACTTGGGAATGGCGGAGGATAAGTGAGTTATAAAGGGAAGGGATCTCAATTTAAACCAGAAATGACTAAAATACATCTTTGACTGGATCTATGAATAAATCTATGATTGGGTTTGGACAGTACTTGCTTTTTAGGCAAAACAATGAATGATGCAATCTGAAGCTGGTATTGCGTCATACATGAGGGCTGTGTCTACACTGGCACCCTTTTTCGGAAAAGGGATGCTAATGAGACACAGCGCAATTGCAAATCATGATTTAAATATCCCCTGCGGCATTTATAAACATGGCTGCGCTTTTTCCGGCTCGGGGTTTTGCGGAGAAAGCGCCAGTCAAACAGCGATCTTGCGGAAAATAAACCCTTTTCCGCAAGATCTCTTATTCCTACTTTCAAGGAATTCCTACTTTCAAGTAGGAATAAGAGATCTAGTGGAAAAGGGTTTATTTTCCGCAAGATCGCGTCTAGACTGGCGCTTTTCTCCGGCAAAACCCCGAGCCGGAAAAAAGCGGCAGCCATGTTCATGCAAATGCCGCGGGGGATATTTAAATCCCCCGCGGATTTGCAATTGCGCTGTGTCTCATTAGCATCCCTTTTCCGAAAAAGGGTGCCAGTGTAGATACAGCCGATATGAATTGCATCATGTTATTCCTAGAAGTCATGGATGATGCAATCATAACGAAGCTTACATCACTCTGCTGAACAAATTGCCCTATATCAGCTCTAGAAATCATACAGTGTCGTGCTCTCTTATTTGTCAGTGTTTGATTTTGCAAAGGGACACATTTCTGTTTAGCCAAAGTGAGCAGAGATGCCTCGTACTTGTGTGAACAGTGCAGATAACTTCTGCTATGTTTGTGGTGAAGTGACTTTTGCATCACAAAAGCACAGTATAACCACTATGGTTAAGAAAGCCTATCACCTTTATTTTGGCTGCAAAATTGAGATCAGGACAAGAAGTGGGCCCACACATATGCTGCAACACTTGTGCAACAAATCTTCGCCAGTGGTTGAACAGGAAAAGGAAATCTATGCCTTTTGCAGTGCCAATGATTTGGAGAGAGCCAACAGATCATCCCAGCAATTGTTACTTCTGCATGGTGCCTCCAGTTGGGAAAGGTGTGTCAAAGAAGAAAAAATGGACTGTGCATTATCCAAACATTCCATCAGCTATACGCCCAGTACCCCACGGAGAAGGACTGCCGGTTCCTGATGCACCAGAATCATTCTCGCTTGAGTCAGATGAGGAAGAGGAAGAGGATGAAACTTCTGGTCCTGAGCCATCAATGTCACAGGACCCACATTTTCTCCCATCCTCCTCCTCTGAACCACACCTCATAACACAAGGTGAACTGAATGACCTTGTCAGGGATTTGGAACTACCCCAGAGTAAGGCAGAGCTGTTGGGCTCCAGACTACAGCAGTGGAATCTCCTGGCAGGTGATGTTAGGGTTTCCATGTTCCGTGACCGTCAAAAGGATCTTGTCCCATTCTTCTTCATGGAAGGTGATCTTGTAGCCTGCAACAACATCGATGGTGTGATGGCAGCCCTCAACATCGTTCACGATCCAGATGAGTGGAGACTGTTCATTGATTCATCGACGAGTCTTAAAGCTGTTTTGCTGCATAATGGCAATGTTTTGCCATCAATTCCAGTTAGTCATGCAGTCCATATGAAGAAACCTATGACAACATGAAACAACTTTTGAGGTGCATAAACTATGACCAACATCAGTGGCAGCTTTGTATGATTTGAAGGTTGTTGCTCTTTGCTTGGTCTGCAGACTGGATACACAAAGTACTGCTGTTTTCTCTGCGAATGGGATAGTCGTGCAAGAGATTCCTACTACATCAAGATAGATTGGCCACGACAGTCATTGGAGCCTGGGAGGAAAAGTGTTCAGCATCCACCACTTGTTGAATCAAGGAAGATTTTGTTACCACCCTTACACATCAAGCTGGGTCTGATGAAGAACTTTGTCAAGGCCATGGACAAAACACAAGCAGCTTTCAAGTACCTCCGTGGAAAATTTCCAAGGTTAAGTGAAGCTAAGATAAAGGAAGGTGTCTTTGTTGGTCCTCAGATTCGTGAACTTCTTCGAGATGATGCATTTGACCATGTACTGCGTGGCAAGGAAAAGACGGCATGGAAAGCCTTCCAGTTAGTGGCAATTTTCTCGAAACAACAAGGCAGACAACTACAGGTTGTTGGTGGAAAACCTCTCAAGGCATACAAAGCCTTGGTTGCAACATGTCACTAAAGATACATTTTTGCACTCTCATCTAGATTTTTTCCACCGAATCATGGAGCAGTGAGCGAGCAAGGCGCAGCGATTTCACCAGGACATTGCAACAATGGAGAAACGCTATCAGGGTAAATGGAGCCCATCAATGCTTGCAGACTATTGCTGACAGTGACAAGAGATGCTCCATTTAATGAATACAAGAGACAAGCCAAGAAGCGCTGAGTAGACACCGAATAGGACTAAACTATGTACATAATAGTTTTTGCCTTTTGTTTCATAATAAATTTTATTTATATAACCCTTTTGCTGATTTTAAAGTGTTACATAAACAGGACAGGTGAAATATTATCATGTAAAGCAACCATAAACACATGAAAAGACCTAGGTTTACAATTTATGATTAAAACTCTACTATCTACACAATATGCATAGACGTAAAATGTAAAAACTTAAATATCTTGGAAACAGTAGCCAATCAGTTGTTTTAATTGTCACATTTGAATTCAGCACATCAAAATACATAATAAATAGCACATTTTATCTCTGAAGCAGACGACTTCTAAAAAATTGTAGACCAGTGTAACAAGCTGAAATGATTGTTTAATAAGGGCAAATGGCTGAGGTGGAACAAAGGGGAACGACATTCCAACTCAAAGGGAAAGAATTCAAGCCAAAAAGCTGTGGCGGTTTAGGGGGGTTGCTTTAAAGAAATTCTTTTCTTCTCCCTCAAAAATGAGCTCCCCTAAGGACTCGCCCACTTGTCAATAACTGTGATTGCCACAGAGTCAGGTGGAGAGGCAGCCGCGGTGTTTTGGAGGCCCTGTTTGCCTGACTAATGGGATGCCGTTCTCGAAGATGCTGTCGCCAGACCCCAGCGACTGGGCTCAGTACAGGCGAAAATGGGTGAAATTCTGTCACCGGGTCTGTCAGGGAACTTACCCAGCATACTGTCACACACACACCCAGTCTGTGTCTCACTGTCTCTGTGTCCCCCCCCCCACACACATACAGTCATAGTCACACACGCACTGCCACGCACACTCAATCTGTGTCACAAAGTCTGTCTCACATACACAGTGTCTCTTTCACTCACTCACATACACACACACACACTCACTCTCTCTCTCTCTCTCTCTCTAGGCCTCAGCCCCACTCCTTCTACCAAGGCCCCACCCCTTCTGGGGGCCCCGAGCCGGCCCATGCACTAAAATTCACAAAGTGGCCCCCCTGTGTGAAAATTATTGCCCACTCCTAGTCTATACAGTGCCTGGCACTATAGGACTCTGAGCTCAGCTGGGCACGATAATGTCTGAGTGGCTCACAACACTTATTTGAGTGATTGATGTCGAGTCAGGGCTCTCCTCAACCTTGGCACCTCAACCTGTTGTGTTCACCTCACTCTTCTGCTCTCATCTGTTCTTTGCCTTCAGCTCCAGGAACAGGCAGCGCGTTGATTGTTTTATGGGTGCAAACTGCATGGAACCGGTTTAACCTCCGCGTGGCTGGCTCGGTAGCCTTCTTCCACATGGAAGCTCTGGTCCCGGTTCATTCCGTTTGACTCTGGCTAAGTTGTTTCACCTCCCAGTTGCAGTGGCTTTTTCCCTCTCCTGCTCCTTTGCTCCGCCAGGTCAGTAACTGAGGTGAGGCCGACAGGGAGAGCAGGTGATGCGGGGGCCGTGTCAACTATTATCTTAAGGAGCCAGGCGAGAGTCAAGGCCGCTTGCCATTTGCATTTTAAATTGGCCTAAAAAATTACTCTGGCTGCGGACTTAATGAAGTGTTAATTTATGAAAATCTCTCATTAAAAAGCAAAACGGTGGAGGCTTTTGATGGCTGGATGGCTGGACTCTGAACTGAGACCAATTAGGTATGCCGCATTTTCTTGAGACCTCTGCTTCCCTGCCTGTCAAACCGTTTTGTTTCAAAACTACCTGGCCTCTTTTCTTGCTGCCTTTCTGTTTTTTTAAAGGCACCGGCTTGACGAGAGGGCCAGGGAGAACTCAGTCTTTTGCTTTTGTCTGCACTTTGCTTCAAAGGTTTTGGCAGTGGTCTTTTGTTGTGAGCTTTGGGTGTAAATAGGGGTATCTGGAGTCTTGGAGGTGACCTCTGAAGGGAAGCAAATAATTGGATTTGTGCTACTTTTTGTTCCTCATACAGGATAAAGGCAGCTAGGAAGGTTTGGTTCATTTCTTTCTGCTTAGATTTTTAGCACTATAATTTATACCAGGAGCTTCAGGGGTATAGCCGAGTTAGTCTGTTACAGAAAAAAACAACAAATGGTCTGGTAGCACTTTGTAGACTAACAAAACATGTAGATGGTATCATGAGCTTTCGTGGGCACAGCCCACTTCTTCAGATGACCGGAGTTATGAGTAGGGGATATGATATCTCGAAATAAATAGTTTTTGTATCCCCTACTCATATCTCCGGTCATCTGAAGAAGGGGGCTGTGCCCACGAAAGCTCATGATACCATCTACATGTTTTGTTAGTCTACAAAGTGCTGCCAGACCATTTGTTGTTTATTAATTTATACCAGTGGACCAGGAATTCTCAGGTGTCAGAAGGGGCTTGGGACAACTGATCTCAAAGAAACTGGCTCAGCAGTTAGGATAGAGCCAGAAAGACCTGGGTTCAATTTCCTGCTTTGCTACAGATTTGCTGTGTGACCTCGTCCATGTCCCTTGTCCCATCTTTAGAATAGCACTGTTCTAACGCACAGGGGTATGGGGAAGATAAATACAGTCCACACAGTGTGGCACTCGGAGACTAGGATAATAGGAGCCATGTAAGGAAATTTGCACCCAGATCCAGGTGCCTCCTACCTCTGAGACTCATCCAGAGCTCATGTCACCAGTGGCTACCTCCACCCCGGCTGAACGGGGAGTTCTGAGGATGAAGGACCATGATGCTGTTGTTCTAACTGAGCCCATTGTGACAAACAGCCCAGGGACCTCACTTACGGATGCAAAACCTCCAGCCCTGGTCGACACTAGGGAGTTATTTTGAAATGCCCCCCCCCCTTTATTTCAAAATAATAAGTGGAGCGTCCACACCACCAAGTTATTTCGAAATAACGGGCTGGCTATTTCGACATCTGTACTCCTGCTTTCCTCGGGGAATACCGTTTATTTCGATGTTGTTATTTCGGGAGTTATTATTTCGAATGTAATTTCCTAGACCCTCGCCTCCCGTCTCTACTCTTAAAGGGTCACCTGATCCCAACAATGCAGGCCTCGTTAGAAGGGTTAATGCAGGGGTGGGGAACCTTTCTTCAGTCAGGGGCCGCTGACCCACAGAAAAATCAGTCAGGAGCCGCACACAAATGAGGAGCCCCCCCTGGGGGTTGGGGGGGACAGGCTAGTTGATTTTGTGCGCTCCAGCCCCACGTTGGGACAGTGGGGGGCTGGAGTGCCAGTGCAGGCTCCCCAATGCCTGGGTTAATGGCAGGTTGGCAGCAACAGTTGGAATACGAAACAAGTCCTGTCTTTTCTCCCACTGCCCCCCCTCCCCTTCAGCCCTTGTGACTAATTTATTCCCACCGTCTCCATAGAAATGAAAGGGAAAGTGCTCTTGTTCGGCGGTTTTTTTTACGTTCTGTTGCCCAGAGAGGAAAATGACACATTTACGTTTAGGCGCCATAAAAAAACACTCTCTGAAATCCTCCCTCATAAATATTCCAGCCAGTTAGGTCACTGGTGTTAGCGACCCCGCTGCGGGTAAGTGAAGGCCACAGCTCCGCCGGGGACTCTTGTCTACTCCTGCTTGTGGATTGTCAGGACCTGTCTGGAGATTTTCACCGCTGCTGTCTCCTCCTTCCAGTCAGGGAGCGAGGGCCATAGGCCCAGGACGTCAAACATGTGCGATAAACCTCAGAGGTAGCAGGAGAGGTGATGTAAATGGAAAATAAAGACGTAGAGGACACAAGGCCGGGAAATAAAATAATGAGTCTCCGGCATGCTTCCCCAGCGAGGGACCATGCAAACATTGTGATATGAATTACTCCTTGTATTATTCACTCTCCAGAGCCAGGTCCCAGCCCCGTTACACTAAGTGATGGACCCCCAAAGAATAAGAAAGAGACCGTGACCTGAAGAGTAGCCACTCTCAGGGCATGTCTACACTAGAAAATTAAGTCAACTCATGTCAGTGCACTGCTGCTGTAGTAACAATGTTGCTTGTGCAGATGATTCTTTGCTCCTTGGGTTGGTGGTGTGTGTCAACGCCAACAGGTGGAATCAAACCTGGGACCTTTGGAGCTTCACGTGTGAGTGAGCCACCAGCCTGCTGGCTCCTAGCTAAGTTTGAAATAACAGACGCTGTTAAGATGCGGTTATTTCGAGAGAAAACCCTGCTCTCGAACTAACTAGTAAACCTCATTGTATGAGGAATAAAGGTTATTTCGAGAGAAGGGTTTTCTCTCGAAATAACCGTGTCTTAACAGCGTCTGTTATTTCGAAATAGTGCTATTTCGAAATAGCGCCATAACATGAATATGCAAATGAAGTGTGGGGATATTTAAATCCTGGCTTCATTTGCAATTTCAAATGTCTTCATTTGCATCCCTCTCTCGAAAGAGGGTGCAAGTGTAGACATACCCTAACAGCGTGGGGCATTCTGGGATGGCTTCTGGCAGACAGCAACAGCCACTTTGAACACGGCCGGGTCTACACTGACACTGCAGTGAATTCACTATCACCCTTGACTCTCTACCTCTCGTGGAAGGGGGAGTTATTAAATTAGTGGAGCAGGCGAGTTACGTCGGTGGGAGCAAAATTTTAGCGTGGGCGTTTAGACAGTTAGGTCAGCATAAGCTGCCTTGCATTGTTCTAGCCCGATAGGCAAGGGTGGGAGGCAGTAGCTGCTATTATCCCCATTTTACAGCTGGGGAAGCTGAGGCAGAGAAGTTGAGATTATGCTTTTCAACAGTGATTGGTGGTTTCAGGTACCCAACTTAAGACCAAATGGCCTGAAGTCGGAGTGTGAGACACTCCTGTGAGCATCCAAATTCACCATCCGCTTTTGAAAACCTTGGACTAAGTGACTTGCCCAAGGTCACATGAGATTCAGTGGCAAAGCCAGGAAATGAAATGAGCTCCAGGCCGTAACTGCTAAATCATAATCATGGCAATCAGAAATGCAGGGCTGGAAGAGACCTCAATGTAGTGCAGTCCCCTGCACTGAGGCAGGAGTAAGTATTATATAAACCATTCCAGACCAGGTGTTTGTCTAACCTGCTATTCAAAACCTCCAACAGCCTCCCTATGGAATTAGTTCCAGTGCTTGCCTAGCCCTACAGTCAGGAAACTTTTCCTAATGTCTGGCCTAAATTCAGGTCCATCCACAGCAATTCAGAGCTCCAGAGCAGAAATCAATGGCCCCTCTGCTTCTCCCACTCAGCTGGGGCCACAAGCCCCAGCCCCAACACCATCCTCTCTCACCCCTCCCTTCTCCAAACCCAACCTACCTACTCTGGGGAAAGCCACAGCGACTCTTGATTGAAAGATGCTTTCGATGCAGGCTCTGGGGCCAAGTAACCAGCCTCGGAACCTGCATAGGGCATATCAAATGCATCTTTCCATCAAGAGATGCATTTCAGCAGAGCTACTGCAACAGCAACCGGAGCCCCTAACCCCTTTTAAATTGCCCGGCCCCTGGGCAAGTGTTCCCTTCCTCACCTGCATCGGCAGGCCTGCCCAAATCTCCCTTGCTGCAACTGAAGTCCATTGCTTCTTGTCCTGTCCTCAAACCCCGCTCTCTCCCCCTATGTAGTGGCTGACCTTAAGAATCCCGTTTTTGCACCGGGGGCAAATGAGGAAGAGAGGTGAGTGACTCTCCCTTGTGAATCTGTGGCACAGCTGGGACTAAAACCCAGGAGGCGAAGGGGTGAACCTCTGGCCCCAATGAATCGATGGCAAAACACCCCCTGACTCCAAAGGGGCCAGGATTCCCCCCTCTCTGTGCTCAAGCCATAAGAGCATGCTGCCAAATAGCTCAGCAAAGCGAGGTCCCTCTCCATCCCAGCCAAAGGAACAGCTACTGGGTGATCCCATAACGATTAGTGACCAAGACAGGCGGGCTGGCACGGTGGGGTTCAGATCCCAATTCAGGTCTGGCCCAATACGTTCCTCAAATTCGACGGCATTTGGATTCCACGGTTCCGGATCAGGAGCATTTCAAAGAGAGGGCCAGTTTGGATCTGGCTCTGAATCGCTGGAGCTGCAGCATGGCAGTTACAGTGGGTTGAGCAGAAGAGATGTCAGGAGAGCTCGGGGATGGAACAGCCGGTCTAGATTCAGCTGCTTTTGCAGGAATCTAGTTCTGTTTCGCTCTGACCATTCTGAAGCTCCCACCGTCATAGTATCAAGACACCGGCAAGATAATGCAAAGGAAGCTTGCACAGCGACTACCCAGAATGCTCCTGTTTCTGCATAACGGGGGCCTTAGTCCCCCCCCCCCCCCGCCCTCCAATTTCCCCAGCTGGAAGTTCACCCAGAGGAAAAGTTAAAAGGAAGCCACCGTGCCCGGGGACTGCACAGACCAATTCAGCTTCCAAGCAGGCGCAGGGACCGAGACTGTGTCACAACATCAAGCCTCTTATTGAAGGCTGCGCGGGAGAGTTGGCTTGGGCTTCTGGGAACGGAGAGCAAGTCCCTACCCTGGAGTAATCAGAACTGGGGCCTTTGTAGCAAGACTGGCAGCAGCTGTAATTTACCTGCATTTCCGAGAGGCTGGTGCTGCAGCACAGGGGTGATGGATCTGAAAGCAGATTTGAAACTGGGCTGAGGGAGGCACTTGGAGGAAGCCAGTGAGTCCAAAAGTTCGTGGCTGTGAAATAGAGAACTGGGATCCAGAGCGGGTTGACTCAGTTTCTGTGTATTCCTTTCTGTCTAGGGCACTGGAGAACCCCATGGGTAAGGCAGGAGCCTGGGACTTGAAAGATCCGTCTTCACATCCCTGCTCAGCCACAGACTTTTGAGTGAGTCACTTAGCGTACGTCTACACTGCACAGTTATTTCAGAATAAGCTATTCTGGAATAGTTCTTCTGAAATAGCTTATTTCGAAATAGCGCATCTACACTGCAGGGACGCCTCAAAATGAGTCCGAGGCCAGCTTCCCTAATGGAGACGTGCGATCTTGATTTAGAGCCCCAGGAGGAATAACTTAGAATGGCCCTGGTGAGGGGCTATTTCGAAATAGCAGCAGTGGAGCATCTACACACGCCTTATTTCAAAATAGCTTTTTCGGAATAAGCGTTATTCTTCGTAGAATGATGTTTACAGAAGTCGGAATAAGCCGTCCGTTATTTTGAAATTATTTTGAAATAACGGAATTGCTGTGGAGATGCTCACATCGTTATTTTGGAATAGGGACGTTATTCTGAAATAACTTTGCTGTGTAGACACACCCTTAGTGGCTCTGTGACTCAGTTTCCCCATCCATTCCCCAGGGTTAACAGCACTGCCCTGCCCCAGAGCGGTATGGTGAGAATAAATGCGTGAGGGAGGTGCTCAGACCGTATAGTGACAGGGTGCAGATACGTGGTATGGAGCAACAGTGGGCAACCTAAGGCCTGTGAGCCTCATGCAGCCCATCGGGGTTCTACGTGTGGTCTGTGATTCTTCTGGTTTCTGCCCATATTGTTCTTTTCCTACCGGTGTTACTAAAGTGACACGCACATAAAACAAGGTCAGTGAAGGGTGGGGCGGGCGGATTGCACACAGCACTGCTGGTGAGAGCCGGGCGTTCCCTCTGTAGCCAATCTCAGCGCTGCTATGGTACATTCGGCACATCCCACAAATTCTAGGTACCCAAGCACCGTGAGCAAAACTACCCTGTCCCAGGAGACTGTCTTGGTTATGACAAGCTTGCGACCCATGGAGCTGAAGGAGGGCCACTCACATAGCCCACTCACTCGTCTCGGTTGCCCCTCGCTGGCACAGAGAGAGCTATTCTTGCATGGCTGAATCTTTACGACGTTCGACGTCACTAGGATGTCTGCTTGTCTCATGCTGGTGTAAACCAGTGCAGTTACTCTGGGGTAAAACAGACTCCTGGGACCATGCTGGTGTGAAGTGGCCCTTTGGTGGTTAAAACCTGGAGGTGGTGGCTGCAGGGGACCCGAGATTTGTGTCTGTGCAAGAGTCGGAACGTCAGTGCATGTTGGTGTCGGTCCAGGTGCAGCCATGCTAGTGAGCTTCTCCGTGAGCATGTGTCCCTCCGTGTGACAGCCTGGATGTGCATCTCTCTCTGGGGGGGTGTTTGCCTGGCACCTGCCTGTCTGCTGTGCTGCTTCTCTGCATAGTGGGTCTCAGTTGCAATTCCCCACCACTCCCGGGGCACTGCCTGGCTTTGGGTACTCGTCTGGGGAGAGATCTACCTGCAGAGGCCAGAAAATGGGGCCTACCTGACTTTGACTGGCACTAGGAGGCTTTTCAAATCCTTCAGTGCACTGGCTAGGTTTGCCAGGTGTCCGGTTTTGAACTGGACAGTCCGGTATTTGAGCTTTCTGTCCGGGAAACAAACTGAGAAAATACCGGACATCTAAATGTCCAGTATTTTCTAATTCAGTTAGTTTTATTATTATCGTGAGTATCAGTAAGTAGTTGCGTACTGCCTGGCTGGTAGACACGCTCACACTGCGTGAGTATGTCTATCAGCCAGGCAGTACGCAACTCTAAGCACTAGAGAGGAGGGGGGGCGGGGCTGGGGTGGGATGGAATCCCTGGGGCCGGATTCACCCGTGTGTCCCGCCGGGACCATGCGTGGGAGTGGGCAGCACCCGGGATCTGCCAGCCGGTTCCCCCCCTCCCACGTCCCTCCCGGCCAGCTCCGCTCCCCCGACCCCCTCTCAGCCAGCCCTGCTTCCCACCGGCCATTCCCTCCCCCCTCCCTCCCTATCTCCCCCAGCCAGCCCGGCTCCCCTCCTGGCTGGTCCTTCCCCTCCCCTCCCGATCTGAGATCAAGTGTGTCCGGTATTTTTTTTGAAACCATCTGGTAACCCTAGCACTGGCCCATGACACAAGGTCACCCCGCCACACTGATTTAGGAGGCATCCCCTCCGTTTGGACGTGGCAGGTCTGTCAGGACTGGGGCGAGGAAGGAAAACACCCTCAATCGTGACCAACAAGCCGTGCGGATAGATGCCTCAGGCCTCGAGCCGGCGGCTGCCTTGAGAAACCAGCCAAAGGGTGGGGAGAGGCAGGGGAGGACTGTTCCCCAGCTCTGCCTGCACCGGTGAGACTCAGGCAATCCAGTGACAGGGGCAGAAATGCAGAACAACTCGCCTGCAGAACACCTGCCAGGTCCCTGCAGATGGCAGCAGCTCCACAAATTTGTCTTTCTCTTCACACGCCTCGCTGGATGCCAGCTCCTGCCAGCTCTGAGTCGCCTGAGCCTGGCTCCTGCCCCTCCCCCTGCTCCTGTCCTTAAAGAACACAACGCTGATCCTCAACCTGCTTTGAACTCACTATGCTGTGCACTTGGGCAGCCACCCAGGAGAGATTTAAATGCCTCTTAGCTGATTAGCAGAGCGCCCACAGACAGCAGCATGCCTTGCTATTGGTGGTGCACATCTGCACATGCCTCGGCGCATGCAACATTTATTCCACACATGGATGGAAAAATTAGAGGGAACATGGACAACGGCCCGTGAATTAGCACTGCCCAGCTGCCAGAGCACTGCATGGCATCTTGAGGACACACATCCAGCATCGGGCCTGCACCTTTCAGCCCCCCAGGACATACTGACTCACCCACGCATGTACTCCCTAACATGAACTAGCACCAGCACAAACAAGGAGTCCTGTGTTCACCTTCTCAGCCACTGTTGGGAATGGGCCACCTCCATCCTAACTGAGTTGATCTCGTTAGCGCTGGTCCTCCGTATACTAGTGTAACACCCCCATCTTTGCATGTGTCAAGATCCCTGCCTACCGGAAGTTTCCATTTCATGCATCTGACAAAGCGGGCCCCAGCCCATGAAAGCTTCTGTCCCAATAAATGTGCCCCATGTTTTTGCTAAAACAGACTAACACAGCTACCCCTCTGAAACTTGTCACTATGCACCAACTTGTCACTATGCACCAACTACGCACACTTGTCCGCACATAAACCAACCCCTACAGACTCCCATTCACACACATACACACGTGCGAGGGTAGAATCACACACATTTCCTCACACACACACACTGACATAGCCATCATCTTCCTCACGCACGCACACACATTTCAGCAGAGAGACACACACACACACACACACGTCGACCTCTACAGACGCCCCCTCACAAATGGGCTCCTGGCGCCTCTCTTTCTGACACATCCATCCGCACACATGCTGTCACACCCACTCACGCCCACACCTCCCTCCACACACAAAAAAATTGCTTTGTTGCCATGACAACTGTTGCCAAGACGTAAAAGCAGCAGACCTCTCAGGTATGTCAGTAGCAAGCAAGAGCAGACCAGGCTGCAGGGTTAGATGTGGGATTTGAGCTGATGCTCTTCAGTCCTGACCGAGAGCCCCCACTTCCATTATTCTAGCCCTAAACTCCTCACCCAATTCCACTGGTGCCCCTCAGTGTGGACCGCCAGCCCCTCCTGCTTGTCCCGTTTCATGCCCAGCACTGCTGACGCATGCACTTTTCTCTTGGGTAGCACCATACCTGCCATCACAGTGCTGGGTCTCACACAACTGCAAGCTACTTGCCAGAGTAAACTGATGTCCCACAGCTTTTCACATGGCGGACTAGAAAGGCTGCAGTTTATGATCACGCCTGTTCTCTCCCTTACTCGCTCTCTCTGTCTCTGAGAAAATGGTATAACCAAGCAGTGTTCCCTCTAAGCTGAATGCTTGGGCAGCCGCCCATGGGAGATTCAAATGCCGCCCAGCTGAGTAGCAGAGCCCCCTTGGTGCTCACAGCTGGTAGCATGTGTGGTGCTCATGCACACATGCCTGGATGAATGCAACAAAATTTATTCTGCACACGGATGGAAAAAATAAGAGGGAACATTTTAACCAAGTCTGTTGCCTTTATTTCTCACACGGCAACAAATATTGCAGGTCCTTCAGCCAGGAGACCCGAATTAAGAAATAGTCTTCAGACAAGCAAGTTATTTAGAGCCTGATTCAATTAACTCCCCTCCTTCTGCACTAGTTAAAGGCCTAAAAATCCTGTTCCTTGACAGTAACAAATCTGTGTTTAACAAATTGACCCCAAACCTCTACAGCAGAGATAAAAGGGGAAGCCCTAGTGTTTGGAGTTATAAAAGCACATGCATGATCAGTAAAGTTGGGACTGAAACAGCAGCCTGACAAATAAGGACTTGTATCAGGGTAGCAACTCCATTGAAGTTAGTGGGTCTGATTCCCCTGGGCTCACTGGTGTAAATCCAGAGAAGGCCCGTTAAGGTCAAAGGGTGTTTCATTTAGAATCATAGAATACTAGGACTGGAAGGGACATCGAGAGGTCATCGAGTCCCAGGCCCCTGCCCCCATGGCAGGACCAAATACTGTCTAGACCATCCCTGATAGACATTTATCTAACCTACTCTTAAATATCTCCAGAGATGGGGATTCCACAACCTCCCTGGGCAATTTATTCCAGTGTTTAACTACCCTGACAGTTAGGAACTTTTTCCTAATGTCCAACCTAAACCTCCCTTGCTGCAGTTTAAGCCCATTGCTTCTTGTTCTATCCTCAGAGGCCAAGATGAACAAGTTTTCTCCCTCCTCCTTATGACACCCTTTTAGGTACCTGAAAACGGCTATCATATCCCCCCCTCAGTCTTCTCTAAACTGAACAAACCCAATTCTTTCAGCCTTCCTTCATAGGTCATGTTCTCTAGACCTTTAATCATTCTTGTTGCTCTTCTCTGGACCCTCTCCAAATTCTCCACATCTTTCCTGAAATGCGGTGCCCAGAACTGGACGCAATACTCCAACTGAGGCCTAACCAGCACAGAGTAGAGCAGAAGAATGACTTCTCATGTCTTGCTCACAACACACCTGTTTCATCAGCACCTCAGGATCAGGCCCCTACTATGCTGTCATGGACAGGGGGGTGACTGCACATGGAAGAGACATACCCAGCCTAGTTTAAATCTAGCTAGTTGGCATTTCCAAGCAGGGAACCCCACCCCTTCCTCAGAGCCCAGAGTAATTACTGGTGGGGTAGCCTGTGCTGCCATGGCTTCCCTGCTCCGGTACCTGAGCGACCTAGATTAAATCAAGCTCGGTTATGACCACTCAAGTTGCCATCATCACACTCTGGCAGGGGTCTCAAACTCACGGCCCATGGGCCATCTATGGCCCAAGCAGTTCTGCAGTCTGGCCTGCACACAGCAGCTGGCCCCCTGAGTTCTTGCAGCCCTGGGGGGGTGGCCATGTCCTTCCCCCAAGCCCAGCCCCTGACTTGGCTCTCCCCACCCCTCTCAGCCCCCATTGCGCCCCTTCCCCCAATCCATCTCCCCTGAGGGACGTGGCTTCAGGGATTACAGGGGGGCCTGGCGCAGGATGGCAGCAGGGGTCTGTCCCTCCGCGCTCACCGTGGCAACAAGCAGGGAAACGGAGCCATGCGGCAGCCTCGGCCCTGCTCCGCCACCATCTCCCAGGCCCTCCCGGTCTCCTGGGAGACGGCGGCGGAGTGGTGCAGAGACTGCTGCATCCCTTCGCTTCTCCGCGGCTCCTGCTGTCGCGGTGGGCGCGAGGGGATCCAGCCCCTGCTGCCGGTCCCAGCCCTCCCAGGGCCTCGTGGGCAAACCTGCGTATGGGGGACCATCCTGTCCATATGGGGCAGCTGCTGCGGGGGCCCCCAAAGCATGGGGCCTCAGGCCTATGCACACTCCTCCCCGGGCCAAAGGGACATGCTGGCAGCAGCGCAGCGTTAGCGGTTAGAAGCCGCCTTAGCCCTGATGTGGCAGTGGTGGGCATCTCAAGGGTGTTTTAAATTGCTCGGGGGAGCAAGTAGGCTGGGGGACCCACTGGGTGGAGCACGCGGAGACACCCCTGAGAGGTGGGTGCCTGCTGGCCCTTCGGGAGGATTTGAGGACTGGCAGTGGCCTAAGCTAAATTGAGTTTGAGACCCCTGCCCTAGACAGAGTAATAAACTGGATGATTTCTGATGAGCCACAAAAGGAGGAACCTGAGCCCTCATTCGCTAAGGATCCCACGGGGCTTTTGTTTGTTTGTTTGTTTTGCAAGCGTCAGGTGTTAGCACCATTGTTGGGACCCCATTGTAATGTGGGTGCATTTTACTTATCTAAAATTTCTCCCTGGACTCTCACCCGGATATGGGATTCTTCACTTCCTGTCCTAATCAGCTCATGTCGCAGTGAGCGGCTGTGTGACACCCCAGAAGTGGGCGCAGTTTGGTGCTGGAGGCGAGTCTGCATACGTAACTTACGCAGAATCATTGAGACAGAAGAGACCACCTATTGCATCTCCCTGCTAGTGCAGGGTGGAAAGACTTCAGGCCTTCTCAGCTCCTCTGTCCTGTCTTTCATTTGCTAGCGTAGCCGGCTTGTCTCATGAAGCGTTTTACTGCATCGGAGAGACATTATTTATTATTATGATTCCCTCTGCTGAGCCACCTGGCATTCTGCCGTGGGGAAAGGCACTGTGAAGAGCAGGGATGGAGGAGAAAGCAGATACTGTCAGCTCCTAGTAACCAGAGGCCATTGGAGACACAGAAAATAACAGGCAGTGGTAACATGTCTGCTTTGCTGTCCCTTGTTCACCACAGTAACACTGAAGGCCTCACTTATCTCTCCTTGCTTGCTAGCTGCTGCCCTCCTCTTGCGCCACTGGGGGACGGAGGGAGAAACCAGACTTAGCTAAGACACAACATGTGTCTCGGAATCTGGATGTTGGTGCCATTTGAACATTGGGTTTTGATTTTGCAGAAGGACTCAAACATCAGATCTGGAGTCAGAGACCAGATCCCCCTGCCCCGATTCCTCAGTGATGAGATCCGTGCTCATGCTGGGATTGGGGTAATTAGGGATGGTAGGTAGGTCAAACATGAGGGAAAGGAGCGCACAGTCAGGGGTAGGGTGGGGTGGTGGACAGCGTCACCCGGCTGCCTTGATGATACAGCCGTTTAGAGGGGTGACAAATCTATATATCGACTTGTGATGCATATGAAAGAAGATGGCTTCAGGTAAATGCTATAGGAAGCCATAGCCAGACAGGGTAGGCATGGGAACAGACAGACTAACCATTCACTGCTAATTTGCCTACATATAGTGTGTGACTAGCGCCATGAATCACATGGTATCCTTGATTGGGTGACAATTTTTTTTTAAACAGGAGGATAACAAATAATGACTAGAAAATCTGATTGTTTGCATGCAAAGAGAGATAGTCATTTGAAGCCACTTCTCAAATGTACACCCACTCACACAAACAGCAAATAACCAGAGCATACAAGCCCGGCTGAACCCGACAGCTGTTTAGCAGTCAAACAAATGGCCTTATATTTGAACCAGAAACCTAGAGGTGAAAGACCACACACGTCCCTTTTCCCAGCCTCTGAGCCATCCAGCTCCTCCAAGTCTCGTTCTTTGTGAGCCTAGATTATAAATGGGAAAAGATGTAGCTTATTAAAAGGCTTCTTTCTCTTCAAATGAGTTTTCCCCTTTTCTCTTTTCTCATTATGCATGTCTTTGTTTTAGTAGCTAGTGTGTTTGCATAATGCATGTTTTGGAGCAATTGTTTCGTTTCTGAAAGAAATACATTGAATATTGGTTAGCATCCGGCAGTGTCTCCGCACTATATTGTGTTGCAAGAGAGAACGACAGATGTGGCTAACCTGGCTACCACTTAAACAGCTGTGTTAGTCTGTGACTTACAATGAGTGGTCCTGTGGCATCTTAGAGACTAATAAAAATATATAGAATCATGAGCTTTCAAAGGTAAAACCCACTTCATCAGATGAGTTATCTGTGTTTGGGATTCTTTCATGCTCACCAAAACAAACTCTTGGGCCAAGGGAACTATGTGTCTTACAGAGGCAGGTTTTTGCTGCCTCTGTGTGTGGGAAGCTCCTTGCGCCATTTACACGGGGAGTTAAATAAAACCGTAAGTTGCTGTGTATGTTGTCGAAGAACAAGAGCATTCATAAGTAAACGCTGCTTTTAAAAATCTAGTGACCTCTGTTCGGATTTTGGCTCCAAACTGCTATTTTGCACTTATATGGGTGCGTCTACACAGCAGGGGTAAAGTCGAATTAAGCTGCGCAACTTCAGCTATGTGAATTGCGTTGCTTAAGTCGAAATAGCGTATTTCGGCTTTTGGCGCTGTCGACACAGCAGGAAGTCGAAGAAAGAACACTCTCCTTTCGACTTCCCTTGCTCCTCGTGAAATGAGGGTTACCAGGAGTCAGAATAAGAAGTCCCCCAGCTCAACATTATTTTGAAATAAAGGCTTGTAGTGTAGATGCAACACTCTGTTATTTTGGAATAGCGTTGCTGTGTAGACGTACCCATAACCCAAAGCAAGGTCAGGGTTAGGTTGTGCCAGAACAATGGGATGTGCCTGGAATGTGATTATTTCTCATAAAACAGAAAGGGAGGGGTCTTCGTAGGGTCAGTTATATTGTAGAATGACCACAGGGGGCAGCAAGGGGCCAGAGAATGACCACTTCTTTTCATCTGAGATTTCTAGAGTGTTTTGTATAAACAGATCCTACAGTAATTGTTGTGACACCACTTGTCCTCATTGTGATACAGACATTTGGCTTAAGGTACGTCGACTCCAGCTACACAATTCTCATATCTTAAGTCAAATTTCTGGTACAGGGTAGACCTGGTCTTCAAGCTGAGAATAGAAGCCGGAAGACAATTCCCAGGCTCTAATGCTAGACATGACTTTGCTTGCGTTGGCTTTTCTTTTAAATTTTACATTGGATATAGATAATTAAATACTGCTCCAGGTGTCAGGCAAACTAAAGAACTGACTCTTACCATTCTCAATTCAACAGTGCTCCAGATGTGAGTACATCACATGGCCAAATTCTATAGTATTTACTCAATCTATATTCAGGGAAAACTCTCCCAGACGCCAATGTTCAGTGTTGGCAAGATATTCTGGGATCAGGGGAAAAAAATGGCTAATTGCATTGAGTAAATGCTTCATTGCTGGTTAGACCCTCAGCTCAACATTAAAGTAATGTTGTCAGTTGTCCAAAGCAACATGCACCAGACCTTCAGTTGGTGAAACTTGCGTAGCTGCAGCAAAACCAGCTAGAGCTGTGTTGGGTGGCATCAGCTGAGAAGTTGGCTCCATTACTTCAGCTCCTTTTGAGGTCTCTAGCTTGTTTGCTGGTTGCGTCTCAAGGCTTCTCTTTCTTCCATCACTCAGTGGATGGTTCAGGCTTGTTCACTGAGGGTGTAACTCGGAAAATAAGCATGAAAACAAGCAAATAACCACTTCCCTGAAACAGTTGCCCAAAGGTCAGTAACTCTGCCCCCTGCCCTCCAGCAAGTCTTGATAGCACCCTTCAACTTCCTGAAGGGAGGTTCCAAAGAGGATGGAGAGAGGCTGTTCTCAGTAGTGAGGGATGGCAGAACAAGGGGCAATGGTCTCAAGTCGCAGTGGGGGAGGTATGGGCTGGATATTAGGACAAACTATTTCCCTAGGAGGATGGTGAAGCACTGGGATGGGTTCCCTAGGGAGGGGGTAGACTCTCCATCCCTAGAGGTTTTGAAGTCCCAGCTTGACAAAGCCCTGGCTGGAATGATTTAGTTGGGGTTGGTCCAACTTTGGGCAAGGGGCTGGACTCAATGCCTCCTGGGGTCCCTTCCATCCCTAGGATTCTATGATTCTAAGTTCTGAGTCATCCCAGCGGGATGCAGATCGGCTAGCAGGAAAAACAGCCTAACAGCGAAGTCTGTTACGATGGGGAATAGCCTCCTAAGGAAAAGTGATAGAAACACCCAATGCCCCAGTCATGTCAATCTGGACTGTTCAAAGTGCTAGAAACTGTACCGTGGGGAACAGTGTTGCCCTGGCGAAGGGAAAGGGATGCAACATTTGGATCCAAAAGCTGGGATTTTGATTCTCCACAAAGAGGGGCTTGCACAGATATGGAGGTCAGAGGCAAAAAGCAGCTCTTTGTATTGGTTCTGTCTGGGCTCTTGTCTTCACGGTGTCTGGGCACCTCCCACACACAAACAGATCTGTAATAGAGATGTAGCTGTGTTAGTCTGGTCTTGCTGAAACAAAAGACAGGACTATGCAGCACTTTAGAGACTAACAAGATGGTTTATTAGGTGATGAGCTTTCGTGGGCCAGACCCACTTCCTCAGATCAAATTGTGGAAGAAAATTGGCATGACCACATATTCCAAAGGGATACAATCCAAAAAAGTGAACACATATAAAATTGACAAATCAGATTTTAGAAGGGGGGGGAGGTTAGTGTCTATGAGATAATGATATTAGGGGTGAAAATTGGGGAAGCTACAAACAGATCTGACCTCAGTGCTCTTTCAGAGCTGGGAAACTGAGGCAGCGAATGGCAAAATGACTCATCCTGGGCAGCCATGGCTCAGCTCCCCGCAATCACAGCCCAGCAATGGAAACTTTTGAGAATCACACACAAAACACCCCTCAAAATCTTTAGCAGGCCAGACCCCCAGCGTGTTAACCTGGAGCTGCTAGGGGGAAAATCCTCAGCTGGTAAAATGGCTCATCTGAATTCAAGGGAAGGGGGTGCTGCCTTCTGCTCTTCGCTGGCTGAGCATGGAGTATAATTAACCCAGCTGGAGGAAGAACTTGTTGGCGTTTTAATAAGCCAGGGAAGGCCCATTCTTCTTTAAGGGCCAGTGAGACCCCCTGGGCAAAGTTTTCCATGGCTGAGTTGCATTTATCTCTGGCACCGGCTTGCGCAGGAAAAGCCCCTGGCAAGACTAACAGATAAGGGGGTTTCAATCAAGGAGCCTCAGCTCTTTGCAGAAAGAATGGAAATTGCTTTGGCTGCTGGTGGTGTCATGTTTATTTATCCAGCGAGGCTGCAACCCAACGTCTAATGGTTTCATTAGCCGCGCTCGAGGCGTTTGGTTTTATTTTATTTTTCTGCCGCATTACATGGCAGAAAGATGCGGAGATTGTCCCTCGCTGACGCACGCTGCAGGGGAAGGGGAGCCAACAGTGACTGACATGCACGTGGAGACTTATAGGTTTCCCCCTGTCTTGTAAATGTGGCTGTAACAAGGCAAAACCACTAGGAGGATGGAGTCGGGATAGGAGAACAGCAAGACGGAATGGCGCTCACAACAGTGTGTGCTTACAGAGCTCCTTGAGAGGACTAGAAACTGAGCACTGGGCTGGAACGCAGGATCTCCAGATCGATTAACATCCCCTTCATAGCAGCCCCTTATTTTTACAATTCAGAGGTGGCCAGGTCTAAAAGTTTTATCTGAGCCCATAGATAGAGCAGGGCTACTAAACTTTGGAAGCCCCGGGGGCCACACTGATACTCACAGCACATGCTGAGGGCTGCAACTTAAGTGTGGTTGCATAGACATGCAAATATATATGCAAATATATGCAAATAGCTTCGTTCACACTGATGGGCATGTTTTCTACCTGCTTTTCTTCATTTCCAGGGCTGGCCAAAGCAAAAGGGGGCTGGCCGGGGAAAGGGGGGGCCATGTTGCCTTGATTAAGGCAAGACTACACAACACGCAGGTCCCATTTAAGTCAGTTCTGCTGATATTAATAAAATGCAATATTTACCCGATTTCCACCCATATGACAGCACTTTTAATGAGCAATGGCAGTCCAGAAGTTTAACTATTAAAACGCACATCAACAGAAGACCATTATATCGACTCGCCGTTGTGGAGCGTGTTCCCAGTGGAGGCCATGTTCAAAGGATTTCACCTGCAGGCTGTGTGTTGAGCCCCACGTAAACCCAAACTGCACCATGGGCGGCAAACAAACAGGCCACGGGCCACGTGTTGAGTAGACCTGTGATAGAGGGATTTGGAGGAATTATCTCATCTGCCATATACTGGCAAAGCTCCATTGACGTCGATAGGAAAGGAACCTTGAAAACCTGAAGTGACTAGGGATGACGTACCACAGCCAAGTAGTCTGAACAGCGGACACCCAGAACCACCCACAGACGTTCGGTTTCATGAGGCATTTTGAGATTTTGACATTTGGCTTCATTCCGACCCGGAGAGTAAATTGAAAGTGTCAATATTCTCTGTAAATGAAAAAAAAAAAAAAAATGTAGAGAACGACATCATTTTGCATCATTTAGAATGTTTTGGTTTGACATTTTGTTAGTGTTGTATGATTGTTGTGACAGGGCGGTCACCCTGCACTGGGGCGCAAGAGGTCAACCAGACCTTGGAGCGGATTGTAGCAGCAGCCAATGAGGGGGAGGCTTGAGGCAGCCAATCGGAGCCTGGCTGGGCTGTATAAAAAGGCAGCTGGCTGGTGGGAGCTCAGTTTTTCTCCAAGCTTTGGAGGGAGAGCAATTGAGCTGCCTTAACAGGAGGGGAAGCGTGCTGGTAAGAGAGGCCAGCCGCGGGCGGTGCTGTGGATGTTGCTGGCTGCTGTACACGGGTAAGGTTCCTGTGATGGATTAGCCATCGCCCAGGCAACATGGCCCCCCCTTTCCCTGGCCAGCCCCCTTTTGCTTTGGCCAGCCCTGGAAATGCAGAAAAGCAGGTAGAAAACACAGTGTTTAGTGTGGGGATGTCCAGGGGCGGCCCTAGACTAGCTGCCAGCAACTGGCGCCCTAGGTGAACCATGCAATCGGCACCCCCACCTGCAAACCCCTCAATGATATTATATCACCATTTGGCCCCTCATTTAACTTGGCGCTCTAGGCGACCACCTAGTTCACCTATATGGACGGGCCGCCCCTGGGGATGTCCGCGGCAGGCCCCTGCCCATGGCAGAAATGGAGCTGCTTCAGCCCCTACCCATGAAGGGTGATGCTTATCAGTTAACTGCTTAACCTATCACATCCCTACTTTAATGTGGGTTGCCGGGGAGAATAGAGCCATGGAAAGAATTGTGCTGGGGAAGGGACTGGTGGAAAGGATCTGGAGTGTTGCGGATTTGGATTTCTCTCCAGGTGGTGACTCTGAGCCATAGCAATGAGCATGTCGGAGAATGAATACTGATGACACACAGCTGGGGACTTGGGAGCTAGTTGGCATCCCAAGGCCAAGATCAACCTTGGGTTTGAACCTTTTAAGGCTTCCGGGGGATAAACGATTCGAGTCCATCGATTTGGAGTGGCGGCGGGGGTGTGTGTGTCAAAGAGTTCTTTGGAAAAGGGAACATTGTCCCTCGACATTTCCTTGGGGTTGTGGTGAGGTGTGCGGGTCCATGGACTTTGGGATGTTATTGTAGGGCTGCTATCTCCCTATTGTGACAGACCCAGGGCAGCTGGCTGCCGTAGCTTGGCGGAGGGCAAATATACAGGAAATTGGGTGAATAGTTTTCTGTTCCCAGAGTGAACTGGCCAGGCACTGCTACTACATAATGAAGGCAGGCAGGCACCTGGGAGAATAAGAGCTTGCAGGAAGCAGCAGGGTAATCAGGGAATCTGCAGCCAATTAAGGCCTGCCATAGGAGGGGGGGCGGTTTAAAAGGCTTCCCTCAAGAAGGGCAGGGAGGAGGCCATAGACTGAGAGTGAGAAGGAGCACAGAGAGAGCTAAGGACTGGGAGCGTGGTAGAGTGTTGTGGAGGAACAGGACGGATTGTTCAGGTAGCAAGGAGACGGTGCTGGGAGGGATCACTTGAGGAAGTGTCCCAGAGAGAGGCTGCCAGACTAGGAGTAGAGGAAACGCTGTCTGTTGCCACTGTCATAGGGTGCCTGGGCCGAAACCTGGAGTAGTGGGTGGGCCCAGGTTCCCCCCAACCCTTCCCACACCACTGCAGAGTCTGCCCCACAGGACTATGGAGGGGCTTCCCCCCAGGCCTTGCCTATGATGAGGATGGCCCTGTAGGCTGTGACCTTTGCCTCTCGTAAAGGGCCAGAGGCTGTGTGGAGGCTCACCACGAGCCTGTGAGGCAACCACTAACTGCCAGGAAGCGCAGGGCCCTCAGGGCATGGCCAGAACTTTGCCACACTCTCTGACGTCCTTAAATGGCCCCCACGGCTGCAGGATGAGCACTGCGGTAAGGCGGAGTAGCGCCATTATCCCCAGGGGGTAGCTGGGGACCTGCGGCCACGAGAGAGAGTAAGGGACTTGCCCAAGGTCACACAATGAGTCTGTAGCAGAACAGAGAACTGGATATCGGTCCAAGCTACTGGTATAA
Organism: Rafetus swinhoei; assembly: GCA_019425775.1. Lineage (NCBI taxonomy): Eukaryota > Metazoa > Chordata > Testudines > Trionychidae > Rafetus > Rafetus swinhoei. The sequence continues at coordinate 15,529,131 of JAFJHL010000300.1, read as the reverse complement.
TCACTGCACCACCTGCTCTTTGAGGAGGAAAGCTACAGACACTCTCCTGTTACCAGGCCTGCTGACGGCGGGGCTCGGAGATTCAAAGGGGCCCGGAGCTACCGGCTACCACCTCCGCTATTGCAGCATTGGCTGGAGCCTCGGGCCCCTTTGAATTGCCACCAGAGCGCTGGATTGCAGGTCCCCATGGCTCTGAGGGCTGGGGAGGAGGGCATGCCACAGTCTGACTGCCCTCAGCTCCACCCTTTCCGCCTGAGGCCCCGCCCCTTCTGGGGGTGCAGGGCTAGCTCTCCATACACACACCTTGCCCCAGGGCCCATGGTGGCTGTCGGCCCTGCTGCATGTTATTGTAGGGTTGCTGGGGTCTGCTGTTATGTTATTGGATGGTGGCTGGGGAGTGGTCTGCACAACTGTTACGCTAGAACTGAGAACATTAGTCACGTCTAGACTCAGGCTCTGGATTATGTATCTGCTCCAGCAGCAAGTGTAATATCCCTTTAAACTATCGGGTGCTGATGCCTCCGTGTCTCCCCCTAGGAGTAGATGGGTTAGGAAGCAACAGAACAAACAGCACCTGCTGTAGGTCCTGAGCAGAGGCAACTCAGGTAACAACAACGGTCTCACCAGAGAAAGGAGCAGAACACAACAGCTGGTTTTTTTTTAAAGATGAGACCCACTGGTGACTGCGTGAGTGAGGGATGCACCGGCGACTGCAGCACGAGTGGGCTCAATCCGCCGCTGCAGTTAAGCTCGGGAGGGTACAGAGGAGATGGGGCTTGAGGAAAATGGGCTTTTAAAAGTCACTTTTGCAGTTGCCTGATTTGGAGCAACTTGAAGCAGCCACTTTTCTCCCCTGGCCACGCCCCTCAACGCGCTTCCTTTCTCCCTTTGGCCACACCCCTCAATGCACTTCCTTTCTCCCCTTGGCCACGCCCCTCGATGCACTTCCTTTCTCCCCTTGGCCATGCCCCTCGATGCACTTCCTTTCTCCCCTTGGGCACGCCCCTCAATGCACTTCCTTTCTCCCCTGGCCAGGCCCCTCAATGCACTTCCTTTCTCCCCTTGGCCACGCCCCTTGATGCACTTCCTTTCTCCCCTTCGCCATGCCCCTCGATGCACTTCCTTTCTCCCCTTGGCCATGTCTCTCAACACACTTCCTTTCTCCCCTTGGGCACGCCCCTCAATGCACTTCCTTTCTCCCCTGGCCAGGCCCCTCAATGCACTTCCTTTCTCCCCTGGCCAGGCCCCTCAATGCACTTCCTTTCTCCCCTTGGCCACGCCCCTTGATGCACTTCCTTTCTCCCCTTGGCCATGCCCCTTGATGCACTTCCTTTCTCCCCTGGCCAGGCCCCTCAATGCACTTCCTTTCTCCCCTTGGCCACGCCCCTCGATGCACTTCCTTTCTCCCCTTGGCCATGCCCCTCAATGCACATCCTTTCTCCCCTTGGCCACGCCCCTCAACTCACTTCCTTTCTCCCCTGGCCACGCCCCTCAATGCACTTCCTTTCTCCCCTTGGCCATGCCTCTCAACACACTTCCTTTCTCCCCTTGGGCACGCCCCTCAATGCACTTCCTTTCTCCCCTTGGCCACGCCCCTCAACTCACTTCCTTTCTCCCCTGACCACGCCCCTCGATGCACTTCCTTTCTTCCCTGGCCGCACCCCTCAATGCACTTCCTTTCTCCCCCTTGGCCACACCCCTCAATGCACTTCCTTTCTCTCCTGGCCACACCCCTCGATGCATTTCCCTTCTCTCCCTGGTCATAGCTTCACAATGCACTTCCTTTCTCTCCCTGGCCACACCCCCTAGCACATGGCCTTTCCCTTAGCCACTCCCTCAAAACTAGAGCTGGTAGCAACTTGGCATTTCAGTTTCTGACATTTCAAAGTTTGTTTGCATTCTGCTCTGGACCCCACACCCAACAACTTGGAAATTTCCAATTCAACAGAATTTCTGAAACATCTGGCTTAAAAGAAATCACTTTAGAAAAGTGCTAAATTTTTGTTTTGAAACAAAACCTCTTTTGAAAAGCATTTTGGTTTATTTTATATTGCTTTGCTATTTCACAATATGTCAGCAGGGTAGTGCATAATGTGACATGCCACACACATTAAATATTAGCTCTAAAATGATTTTTAAAAGCTTCTCTTCGTCATACTCCTATGTGCTTATCCTATTTTCTTGTTCAAAGTGTCAAACTGTTTCAGCACAATAAACTAGAGACATTTTAGCAAGGAAATAAGCTGTTTCATTCTGCACTAATTAGAGGAGCAGCTGGTTTTTAATACCCTGGAATCATTTTTTAGAATAACAATTCTGACCAGCCCCACTCAGCACTCCCTCTACACCCAGGGCAAGCTGCACCCCTTTGGATCCAGCCTGCCACTGCCCACAGCTCAGTGATGCAGAGTTGATATGCAGCTCCGAGTGCCACACACCTCTAAGGCCCAGCAGTCAGCCGCTTGGAGCCGTGTGGGGGACACGGAAGGCTAGGAGGCTTCTTGCTGAGCTGGCTAAGGTAAGCACCTCCTCGCCACAGGCTGAACCTGGCACCCCACCTCCTCTCCCAACTCCTTGCTCCAGATCACAACCCACCTCCCTGCCCACCCCTGCCCCAGGTCACAACCCCCACCCACACCCTACATCCTTAGGTCACAACCCAAATCTTTTGTACTCCCTCCTCCACTCCTGCTCCTGGTTACAACCCCCTCCAAGACCCTGTACCCCCTCCCAGATCCTGCACCAGCTCCGGTCCCTACCCCGAGCTCTCTTCTGTACCCAAGCTCTATCCCTGACCCTGCACCTCTTTGATTAAGATAATAGAATCAGAATCCTAAAACTGGAAGGGACCTTGAGAGGTCATCGAGTCCAGTCCCCTGCCCTCACAGTAGGACCAAGCACCATCTAGATCATCCCTGACAGATGTCTATCCAACCTGCTCTTAAATATCTCCAGTGATGGAGATTCCACAACCCCCCTAGGCAATTTATTCCAGTGTTTAACCACCCTGACAATTCGGAAGTTTTTCCTAATGTCCAACCTAAACCTCCCTTGCTACAAATTAAGCCCATTGCTCCTTGTCCTATCCTCAGAGGCCAAGGAGAACAATTCCCCCTCCACACACACCCTAATAACACCTTTTTAGATACTTGAAAATCATTATGGAAGAGTACAGTGCTTGACCACTTACCGAATTCTTGGCTTGGCCTCCCCCCTCAAAAATTACAGCTCACCCCGGCTCTGTACCAACAGCTGGAATTCTTCCAGGCCAGAGGGTTCTTCAGTTGGTTGGTGAAGCCAGTTTCGTGGCCCCTTTGCACTGTCAAAGCCAAGAAAAGAGAGCCAAAAGTTGTCTTGATGTTTTCAGCTGTCTAGTCATCTCTGTGTGTGCATAGAGTGTCTATAGTGCCAGGACATTACTTTCCCATTCAATCAGCGTTAGGGTATCTACACTGGCAGAATACTAGGGCCGGCCAGGGTAACACGCTGATGTGCTTTAGAATTCAGGCAACAACCCTAATTTACTTCTGCAAAAGCCAGGAGGATAATGCATGTGGCTGGCGCTCAGGCTGCACGAACCTTCCCTTCAGGCAGCTAGAAACAGAGGCGTGGCGAGAGAAATTGAATCCAAACCAGGGACCGTCAATGCCATTAGAATAATGCTGCAGAGAAAAGCCAAAGCAGCCAGCGTGAAACGGATTCTACCGCCCCTCCTGAGATGTTATCCAAAGCCCCACCTTCCAGGGGCAGCCTCCATGGCCCCAGATCAGAGAGTTCCTTGGGGAATGGGAGCTGGGGCAGAAAACAGGACCACAGTGGCTTCTATGCTGGGTCAGACTATTGGTCTGTCCAGGTCAAGACCTTGCACATATGACTTTGACACGTCTCTAAAGCACGACTGATGCTGGAAGCAAGTGCCTGATCAGGGAGCAGAAACAGCTCATCCAACCAACCATGCCGCTCAACCGGGCATTGTGCACACCGCATCCAGCAGAAAATGAAAATCCGGAAAGCCGTCCCAAGAAGCAGTGCTTTGCACGGAGAGCAGAAAAATCCATTGAATGAAGCTCAACTCTTCAAGCAGCTTGTTTGCTCAGCTCTAAAGACACTGGATGTAATGTGAATAAACTCCCAGCACCAACCCTGCAGACACATGAATAGCCCTATAATGTAGGATTGTTTTGCTCGGAGAAGGGGGGGTCGTTCTGCTAATTATCGAAACAGGGGCCAGAGACTCTTTTCAGCATCCCTGAATGTCAAAGGGTCACATTTTTGCAAGCACCAAAGGGTCATAAGGTCCATCAACATGGCCAAAAAAGACCCACATCAGTGGGTCTCGGAGCCTGGATCAACTGAGGCTCATGCAGGGGCTGAAAGTAGCAGTTAGACATTCAGGAACAGCCAGGGGTCTGGGACCCATCCCCCTTGCCAGGTATCAGAGCCCAGGATCCAGCCCAGGCAGGAAAGTCTACATTGCTATTTCTAGCCCTCTAGCATGAGCCCAGCCAGTTGGAGACAGTTGACCCAGGCGCTCAGCCTCGCTACCACAGGTCTTATTTTTTTGCAGATAGATGTACCCCTGTGTTGCGTCTACACCTACAGTGGCATGGAGAGGACAGGCACTACACATGCCATTGGCAAAGGCCCCAGCGGCGGGCAGGCAACAGGAGACTAGACCTGGGAGGCACCTCATGGGTGTGCAAAGAGCTGTGTAGGAGACCTATCCTGGGTGTTCAGGTGCGTTAGGGCACTTACTCTGTTCTAATCCAGGCGTCACTGTCTACACTGCCATTTATATCCAAGCTTGCTGGTGGGCCCTGGTCTATACTAGGGAGTTATTTCAACAGAACCCCTTTTATTTTGAAAGAATAAGTGGTGCATCCACACTACCAACCCCGTTATTTTGAAATAACGGGCTGGTTACTTCAAAATCTGTACTCCCGCTTTCCTGGGGGAAAAGTGCTCATTTTGAAGGAGTTATTTCGGGAGTTATTGTTTCCAGTTTAGTGCAGGCGTAACCACCACCAGGCCGATTTGAACCGGGGACCTCTGGAGCTGAGTATAGGAGCCTCTACCCTCTGAGCTAAAAGCCAGCTGGCTCGCAGCCTATGCTGTAGAGGTCTCTTGGTCTTAACTGTTGCTGTGGTCTAGGTACCACTGCATGGTAACCACACTAGGGCTATGTCTACACTCACGGCTTCTTGCACGAGAAATATGCAAATGAGGCTAAGCGTGGAATATTGCCTCATTTACATACCTAATGAGCCGCCATTTTGCAGAAGAGGCTCTTGCGCCAGAAGGAGCTGTCTACACTGCCCCCCTTCTTGCGCAAGAAAAACCCTCTTGCGCAATGCCCTTATTCCTGAAAATAATCAGCGTAGAGGCATTGCGCAAGAGGGTTTTTCTTGCGCAAGAAGGGGCAGTGTAGACAGCTCTTTCTAGCGCAAGAGACTCTTCTGCAAAAATGGCGGCTCATTAGGTATGCAAATGAGGCTCGGCGATATTCCACGCTTAGCCTCATTTGCATATTTCTTGCGCAAGAAGCCGCGAGTGTAGTCATAGCCCAGGTGTGTGGGTTACACAGGCATGCCCTGGGTGTGCTACTCTCCATGCGACTGAGAATCTAGCAGTACCTTTAGATGCCAAAGTCCCATTTTCAAAAATGACTTAGGCAACTGGGAGCTTAAACCCCAATTTCATGTAACATATGCACCCAAGAGCCACATTTTTAAAGGCATCCTGATACCCATGGGAACCTAATGGGATTTCTGAAACACCCAGGTGCCTAATGCTTGTAGAACACAGTAGGAGTTGGGCACCTACACACCCATCTGCACCTAGCTGAAAATCAATGGGACTTAGGCATGTACTAAGGAACTTTTAGAAATGGGATGTGAGTGTTTCTAATTCACTTAGGTGCTTTTTTTTAGAATTTGCCCCAGAGTGTTTGGATGGTGGGGTCTAGAATAAATCTGTCTTTAGCATTATACTGCCAGGAGGTTCAAGCATGTGTCCCATTCACTTTAACAAGGATTAGTTCATTTTATGAGCGGGAACTGCTCTCTTGGTTCATATTTATTGGCACCTGGGATCGCTTATCAGCAGGCTGGGGGTATGTAGTGTCTGCTCCTTCAGAAGGCAGACATAGCTACCAGAAATTGATAGGTTGCTTCTTAGATGTATCCCTTCAGAATAGGGGCTGACTTGATTCCTGTATACTCTGTGCAGTGCTGAGTGTAAAATGTACGGGGTAAATTTGCCCATGCTGCCTAGGAGATTTGGACACCTGGGATCAGAGTCTGATTTATACTAAGGCTGCTTTACAGAGCTATATAAGGAGTGTAAATGTAATTTTTACCCCCAGTTTAAGATCCTTTATGCTACCAGAGCCATGTAAAATCACCTCGGTGTACATGGGACTCCCAGAGTTCTCATAAAAATGAATGGGACTTGCACGTCCAAATCAGTTACTGCCCTCATTCAGCAACAGCAGTTAAACATGCGCTGAAATCCCATTGAAGTCAATTAGCCGCAATCAAGTGCTTAAAGTTAAAAATGTTCTTGAGAGCCTTGCCGATGAAGCTTAGGAGATGGCAGCCGTAACAGCACTAACGCACAGCAATGACACCAATCGAACAGACACAGAAAGCAACTGATTTCCTTGCTGCTTTCAATGGTGCCATTGATTCTGGTTTGGACGAATAAGAATTCCGACCCCCCTGCATCCTTCTCTCCAGAACCCAGGCTCTGTTTACACCGCACCCTCTCTCCTCTAGGCAGAGCCGGCCCAAGCTACGGGCTGATCGAGCTACCGCCGGGGGCGCCCCATTGAAGGGGGCACCGCATGGGGCTGCCGGGCTGGGCGGGGGCGGCACTGCACATGCTCCGTGCACCCGGGGGTGGGGCCGTGTATGCGCCAGGTGCCCGGGACAGGGGGCGCCATGCGCCCAGGGGTGGGGCTGCGCATACATCACGCTCCTGGGGCGGTGCCGTGCTCCTGGAGCCCGGGGCGCACGAATGGCTCGGGCCGGCCCTGCCTCTAGGGGATGGATGGGTCGACCCTTTGAATAACATTCTCCGTGTCCGCTCTCCCACCGCCACCCCACTCAGCAGGCAATGCCGGTTAGCTCTAGAGAAGGGTTTCCCAGCCTATGGGTCGTGACCCAAATATGGGTCACCATTACTGTGACGGACCCCTCCCCCACGTTTTATGAAGTGGACTCATGGATATGAATATACATAACTCAAAGGTGGTTTGAGCGAATTATTTCATGTAACCCATCGATCTTCAAGTCATGATCTGCTGGTTCTCTTGATCTTACTCTGTTTTATGGATCATTGGTGTGCAGAAAATTAGACACATGGAGTGGGGAATACTTGGTGAGTTTCAAATGTGTGAATGGGAGACATGGAGGGTGTTATCCGCAACTTCTAGATGAGCCAGTGTTAAACAATCTTTTGTCCTTAAGTCTGAGCAGTGGTTGGTAGGGAGTGGCCTCAACTCCTTAGCATAGTGTTTCCCAATTTTATTTGGCCATGGAACCCTTAAAAAAAAAAAACTGCCGGTGGAAACTGGTCGACCAAAAAAAACAACAACCCAATGCCGGCACACCCCTAAGACTCCAGCGGCCGGTGGCCCCTTGAAAATGGCTGCCCGGCTCGCCCACCCCTAACACCAGCTCTGGGGTGGGGGGGAAGAGAACAGGTTTTCGCGGAACCCTTACTTTCACTTTGCGGAAACCCAGGTTTCCGCGGAGCACTATTTGGGAAACACTGCCTTAACAAAAGGAATAGGAAAGCAGAGGCCTGGGTCTTTTTGGCTGGGCTGCACCTGAAGGAAGGAGCAGGGAGCCCAGGGAGGGTAGAGAGCCCTGGTTTAGAGTGGCAGCTGGAAAAGAGGTTTTAGGGTGAGTTTGATTAACTTTGTGCTGAGGTTTCAATGTAGAATTAGCCAAGCGTTTTGTTTCTTTTGATTTGTAACCTACTTTGCTCTGCCTACTTTCACTTATTACTACTTAAATCCTATGGCTTCCACTTAATAAAATCATTTTTATTTTCTATCAAACGCAGTGTAAACGATTGTTACCTGGGGAGGGCAACCAGCATGCACATTCCCCCTTTCATTGCTAAAGGGGGCTTACCTAGTTCTTTGGGGTTTGATCCCATCTGGGGAGCGCTATCCCCGGGAGGCTGGGCCCCTAAACTGCATTCTCCTTGGACCTGAGGAGGTTCAGTGTCTGTGCTGCTTCTCGGTGCAGGCAGGGACCTCAGCTTGGGGCCTTGGCTGGGGGAGACCAGGGAGCTGGCCCAGCAGGACCGGGAGGTGAGGAGCCCCAGAGATCAGGAAGGCGAGTGGCAGTGGCTGGGTCAGCACCCCGGGAGGCACCCCCAAGGGGTCACCTGTGACCTCACCCCATCACAATTACAGTTCAAAAGGGTCACCAAGTGTCTCCCCAGGTGGCTCTGCCCCTCTCTCCCCCCCCCGTTTTTGAATTGCCTTGGGTCACCAAGTCTTCCTGAATTGTCAAAATGGTTCCCCATCTGGAAAAGTTTGGGAACCGCTGCTCTAGAGCAAATCCTCTTTCAATTCTCCCTTTGATTTTTTTTTTTTTTCTTGCAACCAGGCTCCTCTGTGCACTGGAAGCCAAGGGGGAAAACCGAGGGGACAGGTGGGGAGAGAAGTGATCTTTACACAGCGAAGAGAAGCTGGGACCCCAGCCAGCTGGAATGCATGCTCCGGGGCTCTGTTGAATGCACTAGGAAAGGAGGATAACCACAAGCGACCAAAGCCTTGGCATTCTCCCTACGGTTCCCACCGTCCCCTTTGGCTCTCCAGCCATTCTCGGAGGAGCCCTAAGGGCAACACGGGAACATTACAAAGGAGCAAAGTCTCCAGTATGCCAAGACTGATCTATTTCCTGCAATCACAGGGTGACTTCCCAGGATCTTTAGGGCCGCTGGCCAAATGCAGACAATGGAGCAAACTGTCGCTTCCAAAGCAGCTCAGCCTTTCAGCGATGCATGGAGCATATTCTGTCCACCCCTTCCATGCCACAGGCGCTGCGCACTCCAGCTGGAGAGGGGAAGGTGATCCCCGGGGCTTAGCGTGGCTCAGAGCTTGATTTTTCAGCACAGCTCCCCACTTGACACCTGCACTGCACCCCTCTGGATAGCTGAGATGTGGTCAGACATGGGGCTTTAAGTCCAAAGGAGGATGGCGGGTCCCTGCGAGACAGGGGCATGCACCACGGAAAGAATTCCGGAATGGTACAACCAGCTGGCTCCTCTGTGCTCTGGGGAGGCCCAGCACTGGACTAGCACAGCTGCTTCCTGTCTGGAGAGGAGAGTCTGCCTGACAGTCAGGTCCCTACCTTGTCCTTGGTCTCAGCGGTGGATATAGGGCAGGGCGAGCAGGGCGGCTGCCCCGGGCCCCATGCTGCAATAGGCCTCGCGCCGAGCCGCCACGGGGGCCCTAAACGGCTGCTTGAGCCGCTTGCTCTGACCGGCGCAGAACTCAGCCGAGCGCCATGGCGGGAGGCGAAGGGGGGCGGGGCGGTGATGTACACAGCCGGGGGGGCAGGAGGCGAAGGGCGTGACAGAGGCGCCAGGTCCCACCCCCTGGCCATGTACATCACCGCCCGGCCCCCCTTCGCCTCCCACCATGGCGCTCGGTTGAGTTCTGCACCGCTCAACCGGGACGCCGCGCGGGGCCCAAATGGCTGTTTGGGCTCCGCGAGTGAGAGGCAGGAGGGGGAGGACTAAGGAGAAGAGAAAGAGAGAGTGAGGCAGGAGGGAGAGGAGAGAAAGAGAGAGAGTGAGGCACGAGGGGGAGGAGACGAGAAAGAGAGAGTGAGGCAGGAGAGGGAGGAGACTTAAATACAAATGAAAATTTTTAATGATTAATGCAGAATTTTGTTTAAGAATGACTTACAATGTAATTAAAATAATAATTATCCAACTAAATTAAGTTTCTATCGAATTTACCCAGTTCACATTTAATATGAAAATAGCCTTCAATTTGCGCATTTGATGCCTTTTTTCTATTTTTTCTCCAAAGGAGGGCCCCGCAAAACTCTCATCTGCCCCTGCTTGGTCTCCTTGGATCCCGGCATTGTGGGGCAGAGAAATGTCGTGCACTCTGCTAAGCGCAACTCCCCAGTATCTTCAAAAGTAGCACAACCCAAAACGCAGGGAGAGGGAGAGACTTCCGAGTTATTTCTTGTTTGCCAGAAACTTTCTGGAGGACACTTCTAATGATGGACATGTGGCTGTAGCATGGATGACAAGAAACCATTTCAGTGGGTGTATTACAACAGGCATCCTATCAAGCTCCCAATATCAGAGGATTGCGCTTCCTTTCAAGGAGGTAGAGAAGGGATGCACTCGAAAATCCTCCACTAGAACCATAGGTCCAATTATCGCCCAGATCTGCTGAAGCCGGGTGACTTATCAGTGTAACACTGCGGGAAAATTAAAGTCCCAGGTTTCCACAGCAGAAACAGGCAGTTTTCCATGTTAAAGTGACATTATTCCAATTTCTTTTTTTCCTCCCCAGCAGAGCCTCTGGGGTGAGGGAGAAAAAAACATGCAATGAACTCACACATTGGTGATTGCTCAGGTGCAAAAAAGCAGGATCCAGAATGGGGAAGATTGTTATTCCTGGAAGCCCCGACCCAAAGTAGGTCTGTATTGTGCTAGGTGCTGTACATACACACAGTAACAAGCTAGCGCCTACCGCAATCAGCAGGCAGTCAAATACACAAAGCCCAGGAGAGGAAAACAGAGGCAAAGGGATGTGCCCAAGAACATACAGCAGCTTAGTGGCAGAGCCAGACTTGGAAATCAAGTATCCTACATTCTCCTCCGGTGTCCTAGCTGCTAGACCACACTGAGACAAATTAAGGGACTATCCCTTAAAACACCAATCTTCTCTTTAGGGAAAATATAAAATACATGGGATACATTTAGGTGTGGGGTCACTGTAACAAAACTCCTAGTGGTAAGTAGGAAGTTGTTGTGCTATTTCTTTGTGAAAGCCCTATTAGTTTACAGGAATACAAATATTTTTCTCTTGTTTGCCTAGTACAGAGGGGTCCTGTCCCTGTACCATAACACACAAAACACATGCACGGGCTCAAATAAATACCGCTATTAAAGAGCCGTCCATATCAGAGCCACTCAGGAAATGGTTGTCCTGACCTCCCAAATGCTATGATTTCAAAAGTGTTCCGGTTACACGGCTGGACAAAATCAAGACATTTGGAAGTTTTTCTAACATATATCTGCCATAACCCTTCTCCAGTGTAGCCAATACTCGTATCAGGGACTCGAAGCAGCTCCATTGGTGGTTGTGGTGTGTGTCTCACTCTCTGGTCAGAAATTTTCCCCACAAAAATTGTGTCAACATCGTATTTGTCACTCCAGCATTTTTCAAGCAAACAAAGTGTTGTTGAAAAAGTCCCGACTGCGCTAGTGCAGGATAGACACTTACATGTCTGATTAAGAATCTTCCTGAATATTAACCCATTGCAGGAACTGGGTTCTGAGCTTACTTAGGCAATGTCTACACTACAGGGTTTTTGTGCAAAAACGGCCATTTTTGCACAAAAACCTGTGGAGTGTCCACCCTCAAGTGCGTTTTTGCACAAGAAAATTTACAGTGAATCGACAGAACAGAGGGGTTTTTGCGGTTTAGGTATTCCTCTTTCTACAAGGAATAACTCCTTTTTGTGCAAGAGCTCTTGCGCAAAAAGGTGTGTGTGGACAGGAAACAGGGGGTTTTTGCACAAAAACAGCCTATCGGAAGAAGCATAGGTGTCCTGGTGGTCATTCTGTTAATGGAAATCAGAGCTTTCTTGTGAGAGAGTGTCCATGCAGTCTAGACCCTCTCTACAGCATCGCTTTTCTGATGCGCTTTTGCAGTGTGGTCGCGCTCTTGCACAAGAAGTTTTTGCGGAAGATCTCTTCTGTAAAAAGCTTCTTGCGCAAGAAGCCTGTAGTCTAGACATAGCCTTAGTGTCAAGGCAGTTCCCCACTCTGGCACTATGACAGCAGAAGGTGGAGGACCACAAGTGACTTTAAAATACCTTGCCTCTAAAGGTTTCTGCTTAAAAACTCCCTGAGGTCACAGATTTCCTGGCCTTGGGAGGTAGCTGCCACCACCAAGTAAAAAAACACACCCTTTCTTCTTGAACCCAGGAAGAAACACCTGAGAACTTCTTCCAGAGGAGTACCCCAAGCTCTTAACAGCAAGCCCATTATTTCGGGCTCTCTATTCCGACGTCCCTCTAAACCTTGTTCCGCAAAGAGTAAAGGAAATTTCGGAACAGCAGGTTATTTCGAAATTTGGTGCTGCGTCAAATTATGAAATAAGCGATTTCAAAATAAGATTGAAATAAGATATGCAATTTGCATAGCTCAAATTGCGTATCTTATTTCGAGCTACGGTGCAGTGAAGACGCACCCTTCCAGACTAACATGACTACCCCTCTGAAACTTTCCGTCTTAGACATGCATACACAGACCTTCTATTACCGTCCAGGACACAGGAATCAAATCATCGCCTTAAAAAGTTGATTTTATTAACAAAACAAAAAGATATCATTGATAAAGCATATTTGGTTGCTAGTTGTTACAGCGCAACTGAGAAAAGAACAATTTAAAAACACAGAAAATTTCATCCCTGGGATACAGCTTAAAGTACAGTGTATGGGGGAGATGCACATGGACTTAGCACAGAGAAGTTTTAACCAAACAACAAAACAAAGCAACTAACCTGATCCCATCTAAATAGACATTCCATTCCCTATCTACTCACAGATCTGTGCTTCAAGGTCCAGTCCATTTCCATGCCCAGTTTTCTTTGTAGGCATGGTAGTTCTGCCTGGTTCAATTCATCTTGCTCCCCTAACTCCGGCTTAAAACTCACACAAAGAAGAAAAAGCAAGCAGGGTTTCTTTCATTTCAAATCTCAATACTTTCTCCCATTGGCTCTCCCAGCTCCCTGCCAACACTTCCTCGCTACCTGAGTTTAACCCTTTCATTACTGAATGCTGGGATGTTCAGAAAAGACCAGCACTCTTCCCATCCATCACACTTAGCTTCATGCCATCCTGTTGTCCATAACTCCAGGCACTTTCTCAGAGCAGATCCATAACTGATGTCTTTCCTGTATATCTGTGCCACGGTGTTTTGATCCTAAGTAAAGCCGCTGGGTGCCGCCACCTGTAAGACAAGCAAATCAATACTAGTAACTCACCCATGATTGAAAATGTTTGTTTCCAGCTACTCAGAAATATGCCAGCCCATGCCCCAAGGTGACAGAGAACCCCAGGGCTGTGCTGCTGACTCTAGCCATTAGGCTGTGCTGCCCTGCACCCCAGGGCTGTGCTACTGACTCTGGCTGTTGAGCTGTGCCTCCCTGTGAACAAAGGGCTACACTGCTGTTTCAGGCCAATGGACCTTAGGGTGATGGACACAGGTGGGTCTCTGATGATCTGATGGCTGAACAGGAAGCATCCACACCCACAGTACCCACCCCCATGCGGGAAGGGGTGTGCATACACCATGACACCAACCCTACCAGGAACCCAGGAAGGGTTATTGGACAAGGGTGTTCTGTGTTATTCCTGAAGCAGCATCTTTGTCCAGTATGAGGGGCTGCTTTGTTGCTGTGGGTGCCTTTCAAAGAAAATATAAAACTTTGACCCCCACTACTTGTAGCTTAGCCTGAATCGTGTGGCTCTTTTCGTGGGAGCTGGGATGGTCGCTTGTGATCTTAGGTCATTTTGGTGCGTTGTCAACATAAAATTCCACCTCCAAAATTCAATGGGGTGATGCTATTTTTTCTTCCATTTTCTATCCTCAACCGTTGTGCCCGATGTCTGTGAGCTCTTACATTGTGTTTACACTCCACGCTCAGTTTGGTGGCCATGGCTGACGCAATTATTTACACGTTCTCTCTATACAAATGTATCCCAGAGAAAAAATTGAAAAAACAATATTATTCTGTTGCTTCCATATACATATTTAAACCTTCTGATTGTGTATCCAGCTAAGGAACTAATCCCTGTGCAAACATTTTTTTTCCCCTCCTCTCTGAAACATCTCTGTGTTGCATTACAATAGTAAATTTGCTTTGGTTTTTGTGTTCAAGGCATTGTAATCAGATGGACTAACCTACGGCACAGATGCTGTCTCGGCTGATAATGCCGGAAATTGGACAGTGGAACATTCCTGCTCTGGGCTGCTGTAATCACATGTAACCCTTCTGCTTGGTGGAGCCAGCAGCAATATCTAGGGGACCTGCACTACCCAGCAGCAGCAGCTCCTGTCCTGTGGGGCTGGGCCTGGCTACCCCAGGGGTTGCAACAGGGCTTAACTCACGGGGTGATGCAGTTTTTAGGAGCCTGACTCATGGACTGGGAACCCCATCATGCCAGGCAACATCGTAGTAGTTACGCCAATGCAAATTCTCCTTTATGGCTATAAGGCCTCCAGGGAACTAAGATTCAATTCGTCCCAGGGCTTGTCTACACGGCAAGTCAGTGCACAGTAAACCGAGTTGTGAATCTACAGTACATAGGCTTGCCCTGCAGTCACATCCCATGTGGCCACTGCTAGGGCATGCTGAAAGTCCAGGGCACCAGGGTTACTTGAAAGTGTCGGAAACCAAGCCACGCTCCATGGCTTTTGGTGGGCTGTCGTGCTGTCCACATGAAACATTACTACACCCTACAGATCCACACCCTGCTTTGCCACTCACTAGCTTGCTAGAGAGACAAGCCACTAGCAGGGGAAATGAAGAGGGAGGCAAACAGTCTAGGTTACGCACTGGTAAGTGATTGCAAACATAGGGTAAAAAAGGTGCAAGGGGGCCTAAGTCTGTCCACAAGGTGTCTTAGTGGCTGTAAAGGGAACAGATGGTATAAATTACACCGGCTTAGAGACCCTGAGTAGTCCTGTGGCACCTTAGAGACCAACTACTCGTTGTTCTTATAGTTACAGACTAACATGGCTACCCCTTAAAAAGCTTAGAGCAGGGCTGGGCACGATGCGGCCCTGGGGCCAGATCCAGCCCATCAAACACTTTGATCCGGCCCGCAGACAGCATCTGGCCACATTCTATTTATATCCTGCTGCCCGGGCCACCGAATTTCCAAGCGGTGGCTCAGACAGCAGGATCCTATTTAAATGGTTCATGACTCACCCTGACAGGGGCCAGAGCTGCGAGGCTTTTAAATAGCCACAGCAATGCAAGGAGGGTGCCAGGCAACTTGTTAGCGGTGGAGCCAGGAGTCGCAAACCCACTGTATTTTTACTTCAAAACTTCTGGTTCCAGAGAACTCTGGGGGGAGGCTAGTCCCTAGCCCTGCCCCCTTCTGCACCAGGCCCCGCCTCTTCCAGGAAGGGGGGTAGAGCCGGCCCGTGACCAGTACCAAAATTCATTAAGTGGCCCCCCCCTGCCAAAATTATTTGCCACCCCTGTCTTAGAGGCTCACCTCCAAAATTTGACCCACGATCAATCCCGAAAGAGTCCAAAATCTCCAAGCAGGGAAGATAGCTCATGAAACACTAGTTCGAGGTCAGGCGAGGAAGGCGTGGGGCCGCCAGCCTGGGGCGAGCACTGTTGAGGAGACCAATGCCGGAGGAGTTTGTGAAGGAGGTGGAGGTTGTGGTGGATGGGAAGGGGCAGGGAGAGGGCTTTTGGCAGTTCAGATTCTGGGCAGGACCTCAACTTTCTCCCACACTCAAAAGGGATTTAGAGTCTGTTTTCCAAGTCAGGCCAATAGCTAGAAGTAATTAAAAAAAAAAAGCCAGGCTTTGCACTTCTCAAATGATTTTTAGCTTCTTAAGACGAATGTTTCTGTTGAGCGCTGGGAAGAATTTAGCAGCGGCCGCAAGAGAGTTTGTTGTGGTGATTGCAAACTAGGTTAGCTTGTTTTAATCTTTAATATTAGAGCCCCTAGCTTGACAGAGAAAACTGCATAATCAGAGGCGAAAAAACTTAAAAAACAGCGAAGGGGGGTTTCTCGGCATCTGCCTGGATTAGTATTTTCCAGGACGAGATTCTTAAACATATCCAGGGAACCAGCGTGTGTTCCCGACTCAATGACAATTTGGAGCACTGAGGCCTGGATTCAGGGCCGGTCCTAACCAATTGGCGGCCCCAGGCGACCGCCCGGCTCGCCCGTAGGGTTGCCAGATGGTTTCAATAAAAATACCGGACAAAAATTTGTCAAGCAAAAAAAGAAGAAAAAAAAGGGGGGTCGGGGAGTAACTAGGGAAACCTGGGGGGAAGATTCGGGAGGTCAGGCTGAAATGCGCTTGCGGCCCACCCGTAAGATCGGCTCTGTCGGTGACCCCTTGAAAATGGCGGCCCCAGGCAACCGCCCGACTCGCCCGCCCCTAAGACCAGTTCTGCCTAGATGCTTAAAGTGCCATGAGGCTGTGGGGTCTCCGTGCCTGACAGGACTGGATGTTTCAGGCCATTCCAGTACCACAACCTACAGACATGTGAGCCTAAGGAGAAACTCTAGGCAAGAACTGCCCAGCTGCATGAAAAACAACAAGCACTTTAACCCTTTATTTAAAACCAACACATTTGCAGTGTCCGTTTGCCTTATTGGTCAGTGCTGGTGTCAAAGATAATTTTAACCCTTAGGTTTCCTGAACCTACTCCAAACCGCAATGTCTAATCTGGATAAATATCAGTGGTTACTTTAAGTATTTAACTCTGTTTTCTAATATATTGGGATTATATGTTTATAGCTAATGCTGAAATTATTTGTGGGGTTTTTTTTAGGTATATGGGGGTTTATGTTCTATGACTAGGTTATGGAAAATGGTTTTGGTAGTTCATGGTTCTTTGGTTGCAACACAAGCATTTTTGCATGCAAAGAAATAATATTTAATATTAAAAGACTTTGCTGTGGCCCAGCATTATTTCAATATTATAATTAGCCGACAACCACCGTTGGTGTATTCTTAACATGCCCTCATGGCCATGCAATTCTTTTTGCAAAGGTTAATCGACTAGATATGTGAGAGTTTGTCTGTCTGTCCATCCGTCCATCTGTGAGTCTGTTTGTTCAAGGACTCTTCCTAAACGGTAAGAGCCAGGCTCGCCAAACTGTGTTGGCAGCTTCCTCTTATCAGAACTTAAAGCAAGGTCAGGATTTGGTTGTGCCAGGACAATGGGATGTGCCTAGAATGTGATTGTTTCTCATCAAATAGAAAGGGGAGGAGTCTGCTAGAAGGGACATTTCTACTCCAGAATGACCACAGGGGGGCGGCAAGCAAGAGTGCCTCCACTGCCCCAACATCCCCGGAGAGCCATGGAGTAGTCGCCAGCCAGGCAGTGCAGTCCACACCATCCTGACCAACCCAGGGGGGAAGTCCCTACCACCCCAGAGAGCCATGGAGCAGCTGGCAAGTGAGCAGCGCAGCCCCTCCCATCCCGGGACAGCCCCGGGGAGCAGCTGATGGTCAGGCAGCATGGCCCCTGCAGCTCCAGGCCAGCTCTGGGGAGCAGCCGCTGGCCACCCCAACCCCCTGCCCTGACTTCTCTACCCCACTCCCTCTCCTCAGCCGCCTCCCACACCTTCCAACACCCTGCCCTGATTCTTGCACCCTCTCCCTCCCTGCCTTGAGATCCCCAGACCCATGTCCTGACTCCTGCACCCCGCACTCCCTCAGCCCCCTTCCCTGAAGGACCTGAGCAATGCCAGGTAAATCTGCTAGTAATAAATACAGCTACATTCGCCTCCATGGATAATTTAGTTGCAAACAACTTCTTTGAATTATTTTGATTCGGGTGTGTCGGGCAATATGACCGTTGGCTTGGCAGGAGCTAGGTTAAAATTAATAAATCCATCGAGCCAATCCCTGCAGTGATGTAGGATTGTTAGCTATACTGCAAACGCTATGTAGTGTAATGCAACCGTCTATTTATATGGCTTGCTAATTGAGTTAGACATTGCTAAACCTAATCAAATTAATGTCCATACAGAAAGATGCCAAGTTTGAGCTAAATAGCATGGTACTGAGGTACACATTAAGCTTATCACTGAAACCAGAAAGGGACCAATCCAACTAGGCCAGGGATCCCCCTATCACTGATGTTGAGAGATTGACTTTGGCTGACTCTGGTTTTATTGACTCTCCGTTGATTTTTAAAGTATTTAACGTTGATGCAGAAATCCCGCACGTTTCGTACGAGAGCCTGGAATAGAATTTCTGGTGCATTTTCAGTGATAATGTAACCGTGTTCTTTTGGGGATTGCGGTTGGGGGGCGAAAACTTGGTCATTTTTGCTATTTGCAGGGGTTCATCTGCCCCTCCTAACAACTATTCGGTTTGCAGTAATATTTTAGCTGTTGCCCAAGAAAATCCTTTCATGTTTGCAAGGTTAAAAAGGTGACTGTTGATGTAAAATGGGCCCTTTACAGTTAATTTATTTGCCAGAAAGAGGTTGAAAGGGCATGATGTAAACAGGCTGCATTTCTGTATCAACCTGTCACTCCCCTTCAAATGCATTGATCAATGTGGGGCGGGGAACCTTTTTTGGGTCGGGGGGCTGCTGACCCACAGAAAAATCAGTTGGGGGGCCACACACAAGTGAAAAGGAACCCCCCCCCCAAACCCTTCCTGATGTAGCCCCTGACTGAGAAGGACAAAGACATTCCCCACATTTCCCTCACACCCCAGAGCCTAGAGGGGTAGATTTTGTGTGTTCAGCCTCATGGTGGGGCAGTGGGGGGCAGAAGAGCCAGTGCTGGGAGGGGAGCAACATGCCTTGGGGGCTGGATCCAGGCAAGCCAGGGGCTGCATCCAGTCCCCGGGCCTTCGATCCCCCCACCCTTGGATTAAAGGAAGACTTAATCCTTACTTTAAAGTCCTACACAGAAAAAAATAATAATAATGTGAAACCAATTTGGCGAGGAAATTCTTGCACAGGAATTTTTTTTTTTTTTTTAAATATCAGGGAATCCAATTAAACTCCTCAAATTGATTTTGTAGGACCGCTAGCTCTTGCACAAAAGGCAGGTGATGGTGAGTGGCTTTTTCAAAATGAGTACTAGCTTTTCCCTGAAAGGCTCACAATAACTTCTAAATCCCTAGTAGAACAGATGTCTTCTCACTGGGTTTTTT
Source organism: Rafetus swinhoei (assembly GCA_019425775.1). NCBI lineage: Eukaryota > Metazoa > Chordata > Testudines > Trionychidae > Rafetus > Rafetus swinhoei. Next base: position 15,509,979 of record JAFJHL010000300.1, on the reverse strand, counting down.
TCATCAAAATTAGCATCCCAGGGGGAAAATATCCCCTTGTTTTGGTTGTGTGTTTTATAATTGTTTATAACATAGCTTAACGAACGTTTCCGAGGGGTTAGAATTGGCGTCAACAAAATAAGAATCCAAATCAAATAACTGGAAAGTGGGAAACCACAGCATGCTGTTTCGTATGATATATCAAAGCACGTTCACTGCCCAAGATGGTTGGCAGTTAGAGCCACCTCATCTTGTTAACAAGCTCAGTTTGTCTGTAAGGTTTAAGGCACTGAGAACCAATAATAGGGGTGAGGGGAAAAGGGATAGCTTTGCAGGTTTGCAGCAATCCAAACCTGCTCCTCAGAGAAGACTGAAGTTGCAACTGGCTCACAGCAAAATGGGACTGGCAGCAATATTCCCTCTCAAATGTTCCCTCCATGTGCGGAATAAATTTTACTATGTGCACCGAGGCATGTGTAGATGTGCACCACTAGTAGAAACATATGCTGCTGGCTGGGGGCACTTTGCTAATCAGCTGGGTGGCATTTGAAGCTCTCCTGGGTGGCCACCCGAGTGCTCGGCTTTCAGAGAACACTGGCAGCACCGTAACTTTGATGGTCTTGACCATCAATCAGCTACATGTAGACACTTGATCTTCAGGAATTCAGGAGAAAAAAACCCCGAACCTACATGCAAAACCTCCCCGTGTAAACGCTCACGCTGCAGTAACTGGTCTGAAGCTAGCGGCCGCAGTCTGCTGCAAGACTTCCCTTTTGCACTGTTCCCTCCTGACAGCGGCATGAGTTGCCAACCCACTTGAAGATTGCAAAGCTGCTCAATCTCATTAGAGTCCAGAAAGCGGGACGCTGGTTCAGTGGTTAGGACACTAGCCCGAGGCATGGATTCAATTCCCTGCCTCTGCCATAGACGTCCAGTGTGGGTGTGGGCCAGTCACTTAACCGCTTTGTGCCTCAGTTTACCATCACATGGTGGGGTCAAGGGCTCTGCTTGCCTCACAGGGTGGCTGGGAGGATAAATGCATTAAATGCAGTGGGATGCTTAGATACTAGAGTGGTGTGGGATAGATACATTCCTAAGATAGGGAAGGCGGAGGTGGGATTCTAAGGCTCCTGTCTGACAAGTGGATCACAGTGGTCCTTTTTGGCCTGGGAATCGATGAGTCTAGAGCTCGGATCCAGCCCCTAGTGAAATCAATGCGAGGCTTTCCGTTGACTTCAGGGGCTACGAATCAAGTCTCAAGGGGGTGTGTCTAGACTACAGGGTTTGGTCGACAAAAGTGGCCTTTTGTTGACAAAACTATACTTGCGTCTACACTACCACCGAGTAAACCTCATTCTGCGAGGAATAACGCCTTTTGGCGACAGAGTTCTGTCGACAGAAGGCGTTATTGCATCTACACTGTCCTTTGCGTCTACACTCTCATGTCGACAAAGCGGCTTGCTTTGTTGACAGAACTGGATGTAGTCTAGACGCTCTTTGTCGACAGAAGCTTTGTCGACAGCAAAGCCTCTGTCGACAAAAGCCTGTAGTCTAGATGTACCCAGGCTGAGGATAGTAGCTAGGCTGAAAGGAGAGAGGGGTGTGTCTAGACTACAGGCTTTTGTCAACAGAGGCTTTGTCGACAGATATTGTCGACAAAGAGCGTCTAGACTATATCCAGTTCTGTCGACAAAGCAAGCTACTTTATTGACATGAGAGTGTAGATGCAAAGGACAGTGTAGATGCAATAACACCTTCTGTCGACAGAACTCTGTCGACAAAAGGCGTTATTCCTCGTAGAATGAGGTTTACTGCCATCAACAAAACTGCCGAGTTCTGTCAACGTTATGATGACAGAACTCGGTGGTAGTGTAGACACAGGTATAGTTTTGCCGACAAAAGTCCACTTTTGTTGACAAAAGCCTGTAGTCTAGACACACCCTAGAGAGAGAGAGAGAAAGAAAGCATTTACATGTCACTGCTAGAAACAGATCCATTTGTTCTGTGGCTCTCTCTGAACGCACGACAAATAGCTATCACTGCAAAATAAATCAGAGCTTTTCCTTTTAGGTTTTATTCACATGAAATATGTATCTTGTTTTAAGCAACCATGAAACACCTTCCCCCCCAGCCATTATTACCAATGCCCTGATATACAGTTATGCGTTTTGGTAATAATGACCGATAAGGCAGTCAGGGAGGGTGTGTGTGTGTGGGGGGGGAGGATATATCACTAGGGATCTAATTAGTTTTTATTACTGGAATAACTTACCAAGCGAACCTGATGCTATTTAAAAAATGAAAGCTTTATCTCCGCGATAATTATTTCTGCTTTGAATTTGTGCGGGGAGGCATACACGCATGCATGTCCCCCCATGACCATAGAGAGGTGAATGATCTCTGGTGATTAACTCTCTGAATATGAGTGCTGGATTTATTTTGGAGCTTAACTTTTAGGGAGAGAATTTCACAGGCGTTTGGGTGTGTGGGAAAAAAACTAGTCTCTTTCCCACTGTTGGGGCATGCCCTTTTCCTGCTCCTGAGCCTCGCAGCCAGCGATAAAGCCAGGCCTACACTAGACCCAGAAGGTTGGCGTAAGGAATGAAATGCCAGCTATGTAAATAACATAGCTGGAGTTGATGTACTGAGCTTGGTGCCATCGTCACAGCGGAAAGTCAGTGGGAGCAAACACTCCTGTCGAGTTCTCTTAAGTCCTTGTGAATTGAGACATATCAGCACCGCCCAGGGGTGCCCTCAGCATTCAATTTAGTGGGCCCTTACTAGACCCGCTCAATCGAACGCCAGAAGATCGATCTCCGGCGTGGTAAGTAAAGACATGGCCTAAGACAGCCACAGCATAAAGTGACATATGTCACAATGCACCAAGATGTGTTAACTGGAGACACATCTAAGGGCTCTGGAGACCCAGAGGGACCTGGAACATTTGCATTAATCCTTCTAAGTGAGGGGCAAATGTCTTTGCAAGGAAGATGCTGGGTACATCTCTACCAATAGGATAGGCCTCCAGACATCCCAGGCAAGGGCAGATAGAGTAAGATGGGGCAGGTGAGATTGGCACAGGGGATGTTCACACCCAGGCTAGGCAAACCCAGCTGGGGGGACCCAAAGGAAGTGTACAAGGAAGAAATACACTACGTGGCTGCCCAATGAGGGGCTCACTCTCGGTCGGCACTAGCAGGGTACACCCAATGAGTGATGGTAACAATTGCCAGGTCCTTCAGAAGCCATCAAAGCTAGGCGCATTTGTCCTAATTCCATCCCTGTGAAAGAGACCAGATAAGGCCTTCCTGCCGGGTGCCTCACAAACATGAATACCTAAAATGCCAGACGATGGGTCGGCAAATTAGTGAGAGATGGGGTGGGGGGGATAAAGCGGGAACACACTCAGCTGCCTCTTTAACCAAACCACTGCACACACGTCACAGAATTTATTCCGACCGCGCTCAGCTACCTTCCGAAAGACAAAGCGACACACGACACTCGAAAGCCGGCTCCTCCTTTGCTGCCTCGGCTCGTGAGGGGTCTAAGAGAAATCCTCTCTGAGGCAGGCAACGTGTCGATGGAAATCAGTGGGAAAGGGGAGAGTCTTTTACCTAGGAGATGAGAACGATCAGATGCTATTTGGGTCAGAGGAATCTCTCGTCTCACCGTTGAGCTGGGAGAGAGGAGACACCTCGGTACCTATTGGCAAAATGATTCCTGTGGTAGTCAGTCTCGCTCAATGGCTTGTCAGATTCCTCGACGGCCTCTTTTCTAATGGGAAGTGGCTGCCGACAGGCCTACCCACTAGCATCCTTCATCTTCCCTTCCCCCAGCCCTTCCCACACAGGAGTCCGGCTGTGCTGTTTGAACATTAAGGTTCGCTTACAGACCGGCCTATCCGTTGGCTCGGCAGGCCAAACCACGCTAACCTGAGTGGGACTTAGAGCTGAGACACAGGCCGGGTCACAGTAAGATGCCAGTTGAACCGGCATCAGCATTACCCCGAAAGGGCGGGATTCTCGGTGCTGCAGGGGCTGGGGAAGGGAAAGAGTCGGAGGTGGTAGTGGGGAAAAGCAGGAGCCCAGCCGATGCAGCTTTGGCACATGAGCAGAGAGAAGCAGGGAGCAACCTTCATCTAGGACAATGGATTTTCTTTCTTAAGTAGGAACAATAAAAGGTTTGTACAATAGAAGGTGTGCGGCAATTTCACGGTTGGTTTTATTTTTGGAGGCAGGGAGCTGGGGAAATTCAGAACAGGCCAGGTCTACCCTGGGGGAGAAATTCCATGGAAGATCTGCAATTCCAGCTACGTGACTAGCTGGCGTCGACGTTCCTTAAATCGAATTTCTGCAGCAGCCCCATTGTGGGACGTCGACGGGAGAAACTCTCCCCTTGACTTCCCTTCCTCCTGGCAACCCCGTTGAATACTGGGTGCCCCAGCAACATTTGAAGTAGCAGGAGTGTGGAAGCTGAAATGCTGTCAGGAGAGCTTGGTCCTCTTGGTTTTATTTTTATTTTTTCCATTTCCTTTAGTGAAATTGGTGTTGCTGGACGCAAGAGGTAGGACAGAGCCGGAGCAGACCGGGATAGCGCAAGCAGGTGCTGTACTAGCTCTTCCATCAGTGCACCCGGATCTTGACTTGCAACGCTTCTTGCTCTGGCCTTTCTGCGCTACCTAGCACCCTGGTCTGTCAACGCTCCCTCTTCTAACCCTGCCCTCAGCTCCCAGCACTTAGTCCTGTGTTTGGTTAAATCTCAGATGTGCTGGGGCTAACTCCAGATCTGAGAAGCGAATGAAAATTATTCCAGTGATTCTAAAGCATCCCCCGAAGACACCCAGGCTTATCCGTTTCAGAATCTCACACAAACAGAATTTGGGCTGAGAGGGCTACTAGGCCCTAATTTTTAGGCCTGATTAGAACCCAGGCTCAAAAGCAGAGATGAAGTCAGGGAGTGGGCCGCATGAGGCCCTCTTTTACCTCAGTGGGAGGCAAGATCATCGTCACCGAGCTGGTCTCCCGGGCTAGGGCAGTTTTGCTCACGGCGCTTGCGTCCCTAGAAATTTGTGAGGCGTGTCAGTTGACCCGTCACAGCGCTGTGACTGGATGCAGAAGGCGCACCCGGCGCTCTCAGTCAGTGCTGTGGGCAATCCGCATGCCCCCATGTCATGGGCCCTGGCTTTATGTGGCTGTCGCTTTAGTCCCACCGTAGGAAAAAAGCGACGGAGGCAGAAACCAGCAGAATCGGGCAGCCCTGCATGCAGGTGTAACCCACACACCTGGTGTGGTTACCACCCAGTGGCACCTAGACCACAGCAACAGTTAAGACCAAGAGTCCTCTACACCAGGGGCTGGGAAGCAGCTGGCTTTTAGCTCAGAGGGTAGAGGCTCCTATATTCCACTTCAGAGATCTCAGGTTCAAATCCACCAGGTGGCGGTTACACAGGCAACAGTGAACAAAATGTCTCCTGGGCCACACAGTGAACCCCGATGGGCTGCATGTGGCCTGCAGGCTGCAGGTTGTCCACCACTCCTCCCAAGCAGAGTCTGAGCTGACTAAGGGGGGATAGGATAAAGGTCTATAAAATCATGAGTGGTGTGGAGAAAGTGACTAAGGAGAAGTTATTTACTTGTTCCCATAATATAAGAACTAGGGGCCACCAAATTAAACTAATGGGCAGCAGTTTTAAAACAAATAAAAGGAAGTTCTTCTTCACGCAGCGCATAGTCAATCTGTGGAACTCCTTGCCTCAGGAGGCTGTGAAGGCTAGGACTATCACAGGGTTTAAAAGAGAACTAAATAAATTCATGGCGGTTAAGTCCATCAATGGATATTAACCAGGATGTGTAAGGAATGGTGTCCCTAGCCTCTGTTTGTTTGTCAGAGGGTGGAGATGGATGGCAGGAGAGAGATCGCTTATGTTCTTATGCCATCTCTGGCCAGCAGGGGTCATCTCACCTCCCTCCTGTGAGGTTGGCACCAGCAGGCTGCCAGCCCCCGCCACCCGGCTGCCCTGGGTACTGTGGAGAGAGAAGTGACACCGCTCCTCACCACGCTAACTCTGCAGCCTGCACAGCACCACAAGGGAGCGGCCCCCAGCAGAACCTCCCGGACCCATGCCTGAGAGGGTCTGGCTGCTCTCCCACCTGACCCAACCTCAAAGCTCGTGGCGAGGTCCTGTTTGGGCTCATCTGGATAACAGCCACTCCACACCAGCAGGCCCCCACCCCATGCAGCCAAACAAATGTTTGCCCAAGGGTTAGGGCACTAATGTAGAACTTCAGGGCTCTGGGTTCAAGTCTTTGCTTTAACACAGACTCCTCAGGTGAGCCCCATAGGCCCACGTCCACCAAGACCCCTTGGTGCACATAACAAAATGTATTCCACACATTAATGGAAAAAATTAGGGACCATTGGCTGCAAGGGTTTGTTATTCTTTTAGGCTGAAATTGATCGCTGGAGAAGAGCGGCACCTTTGGAGAATGATGTTCTTTGCCTCGCTGCACACACGTTACCCACAGGGAGCAGCAATGAAAGCTTTGCCAAACCATCCCCGGGGGCTACGTCTCAACCCCAGCTTTGGACACATCTGGAGTGCAGAATCCTTGGCCCAGAGTATCCACTGGGGAAGGTGAGCATAGCACAGAAGTGAGAAAATTTATACTCTGCTCTCATTTGCACCAGGTTAAATCCACACTAATTCCATCGATTTCAACAGTTACTCCAGATTTAAACTGCTCTGGCGAGCAGAGAATCTGGCCCATTATCTATATTTTTATTAATCTTTTGGGTCTTGGAATTGAGAGGGGAAAACCCAACATGCTACAGCTCCAATCCCTCTAATAACCAAAGGAGCCCAATCCTGGATATCTCAATCCAATGACAGGGAACCACTGAAGTATACAGTACAGCACTGACTTCCTAAAGCGAGTCTATGTTTGATTTCCCCACATCACTCAGCGTCCTCGCCCACCATCCATGGAGGAGCTAGCCAAGCAGAACAGCCCCTGTAGGTTTGGATAAGACTGAATCTAAGTGGGAATAAGCAAGTCACCCTCACAGCACGAGAGATGCACAAATCCCAAACGCGGTTTCCCATCATCTCAATACTTTTGCCATTGAAAAGCCAAGTTTAATTTTAGCCTAGAGTAATTCCTGGAAGCCTTCAAAGAGCTGGAAGAAGGGTTTGAAACTGCTTCGCTTTAGCCTTGTGGTCTGGATTGGTTTCCAGCAAAAGTCGCTCCTGTTGGAACGCTAACTAAAAAGTTCTCTCTTGACCCTTTCTCCGTTTCCTTTATGGGATGTGTCAGGGGAAGCACTTAGAAGAGGGTATTTTTTGTTTTAATCATCCTTCAGTACATTAACAGTGATGAAAATGAGGGACTGGATGAAGCTACGGTGCTGTGTGAACTGGACTCAGACAATCCTGCCAATGCACATGAATACAGGCCCTAGGGCAGCTCTGAGTCAGGTCCTGCTCTCTGCACACAGTTCTGGCAATGCGCTTCTTCTGATCTGCAACATCCCTTGGATTTGCCAACAACCTGCCCCCCCCCATACACACACACACATACCTGCTTTCCCGTCCTTAGCCTAGCACAGGCCCATGGTCTAAGATGTGAATCAGGAGAGACCACAAAATAGTTCAGAGGTGGGTCGTCTCTCCACACATGTGCGGCTTTGCAGGGAGCTATTAATTGTGCCGAGCTCTGTCCCTGGTGCTAGGAGAGCTGTTACAGATTTGTAGAAGGGCTTGTCTTCAGTTAACCTGAGATCCACACTCCAGAGATTGATCTCCTGGTGTTCGATTTAGTGGGTCTTGTAAAGACCCGCTAAATCGACTACTGATGGCACCCCCGTTGATCCCGGTACGAGGAGTAAGGGAAGTCGACTGGAGAGTTTCTTCCGTTGACCTTCCTCAGTGGAAATTCAACCTTAGGTACGTTAACTCCAGCTACACTATTCCTAGCCAGAGTTGCGTATGGTTGACTTTCTTTGGTCATACAGACCTGTCCAAAGAGTCCACTGTGGCCTCCTGCAGACCACAGGACCATAGGACTTCTCTGAATTAATCCCTGCTTCCAGTCCAATAGCTGTGAGAGAGAATCCAAGTTTTCTAGTGGTGAATCGCCCTCACAGTTGAAAATGTCTGTCTTTTATTTTGAGACTGAATTGGTCAAGCCAGCTGTAGCCAACACTCCATCTCCTCCATCTAACTTTTTTGTCTGTTTTAGATTTTTCTGAGCAGCTAAGCACCCTGATATCTATCCTCACCATTCCACCACTACCTCCACAAGTGGCTTTGCAACAGCAGCAAGGCTGTGTAGCCTAATGCCTAGCACAATGGCCTCCACCCTCAGGAGATGGGTGTTCTAGTCCTAACTCTGCACTTGACCTGCTGTAAGATCTTGGATAGACCAATTCTCCCCTCTTACCTCCTGCTTTTTGTGTGTCTTGTCTATTTAGATTATAATCTTGTTATAGCTAGTTTGGTCCCAGGACATCGGAAGATGAGCCAATAAAAGATATAAATGCATGTGCCTTGTGCCTCTATTGAGATAATTAGCTCTGCATTTAGCACAATGGGTACCTGATGGTTGCTAGATTATCTAGGAGCACTGTAATATATATAATAAGAGACCCTGAGACAAATTACCTCTCTGCAAACAGGTGAATACCCCATCAGTATCTGAGCATCCTACATCACCCCTGTGCAGCGTATAAGAAATATTATTTATTCCCATTTTACAGATGGAAAACCGAGGCCCAGAAAGGCTAGGTGACTTGCCCAAGGTCACACAGGATATCTGTGGCAGAGCAGGGAATTAAACCCATGTCCTATAAATTCCCATTGGCACCTTAATCGCCAGGCTATGCTTTCTCCCAAAACAAAATAACAACCTCTCTGCAGAATGCCGACAGACAAACTAGAAGACACAAGGCAGGATGAAAAATTAATTCCATTATGCAGACTCACATACTGGGGGATCACATAGCTCCTCTCATTATGTCCTGCAACAAAATCTATCAATAATGATGAATTGTTTGAAATGGCTTGGCTTTATGCCCACATTAATTCAGAGAGCCCATTATGCCTTGGCTTTTAAACCAAAGCCACTGTGACATAAAGTGGATGAAGCTGTACCAGACAGCTTTGCCTGGCACCAAGAACAGAGAAGAAGTTTTGCCTATAAAAACCTAATCTCCTTTAATGACCAGTGTGGTAGTTGTTGTTGGGCTGTTCGGGGCAGTCCTTTTCAACTAGGACTGGAGGGTAAACACCCACTGTCAAGTAGCACAGAACTCCCCATGCGTGGTGGTTGTGTAAGATAATGAGCAACAGAAACAATTGTTTTGAAGTTGCCCTACTGGCTAATGACGGAATTATGGCTAACTCCAGCAACCAGACACTCCATCAGCACTGAGGTTCTGTCATCCCATGGAGAAAAGCAACCAAAGGCCAACAGACCATGTAGCACATCACTTACTTCCTTAGTAAAACCGGAAGACACTTTCTGGTCCCCTCCTATTAGCCTTTTCAAAGTCACATGGCTAGAATGGCTTTGGCCAAACTGAAAATGTTACTAAAGTGAGATTATCATTAATGGGGCCTGACATTTATGCATCAGCTTTCCAATGTGCTGGTTGACAAACCTGCATCGATTCATGCAATAAGCTTTTGTCACCCCCTCATTACTAAAGAGTGGAGTTTTGGAAGAGACTCATCCAAAACTCACACCAGAGCCATAGCAACATTGGGAGGAGAATCCAAGAGACCTGCCTTCCAGCCCCATTGTAACTGCTAGATATCTCCCATTCTCAACTACTTATCTAGCTATTTATAACGAGAGTTGGTTGGGAATTTTGCAGTGAAACAGATTTTCATAGGAAACCATCAGTTCTTTTTTTTTTTTTTTTTTTTTTTTGCAGGAATGTATCAATTTGGGTGGCAGTTTCTCAGGTCCAAGATGGAATTTCCTATCAAAACCCAGGGGAGAGGCAGAGACAGTAAATCAATTGCCTTCCAGCTGGTTCCAAACCTCAGGATTCTAGAGTAGAACCCCTTCCAATTGATAACAATGTCCCTAAAGCCATGGGATAGATTGCTAAAGCATCTTGTCAAGTGAACCAAAACCCTAGCAAATTTGAGACTAATTTGTAATAATAATGAATAATAATAATAATGAATAATAAATCATGTAATCTTATTAAGGGTGGAAAAACTTAGCTGGTAAGACTAGACAGTTTCATTGCTTAATCTTTAGCATAATATCCTGTTTGTCAGAACCAGCGGTCCAACCACAAAGTGTACGAAGCGCATCGGGATGGAAAGATCAGATATTTGACCACGTGCTTGCAAATTGCAACATGCCTCAGCCAAAAAGAGCTATGCACCATTGACATGTGCACGACAAAAGGGAAGTTACAGATTGCCTGTAGTGTAGACAATAAAAAAGAAGAGAAACATTGGAGTTATTAGCTGAACTAGTGCTGGGTCCAGACTGTCATTTGTGTCGTTGGCTGCAAAGCTTTGCTTCCATGAGGATAAGATATTGCCCTTTGTTATGCGTTATTCTTAAATCATACAGGCAACTTTTTAAATCAGGCACTCAAGCTCGACTACTCCTGTGTTATTCTTTTACTGTTGCTGGCTAGGAGTACGTCTACACTGCATGCGTATTTCAGAATAAGCTATTCCTGAGGATATGATTCAAACACGATTCTGGGATGCATTAACAGGTGTGTGGTAAGCAAGACACGAGAAGTCATTCTTCCGCTCTACTCTGCGCTGGTTAGGCCTCAGTTGGAATATTGTGTCCAGTTCTGGGCACCGCATTTCAAGAAAGATGTGGAGAAATTGGAGAGGGTCCAGAGAAGAGCAACAAGAATGATTAAAGATCTAGAGAACATGACCTATGAGGGAAGGCTGAAAGAATTGGGTTTGTTTAGTTTAGAAAAGAGAAGACTGAGGGGGGGGGGACACGATAGCCGTTTTCAGGTATCTAAAAGGGTGTCATAAAGAGGAGGGAGAAAACTTGTTCATCTTGGCCTCTGAGGATAGAACAAGAAGCAATGGGCTTAAACTGCAGCAAGGGAGGTTTAGGTTGGACATTAGGAAAAAGTTCTTAACTGTCAAGGTAGTCAAACACTGGAATAAATTGCCCAGGGAGGTTGTGGAATCCCCATCTCTGGAGATATTTAAGAGTAGGTTAGATAAATGTCTATCAGGGATGGTCTAGACAGTATTTGGTCCTGCCATGAGGGCAGGGGACTGGACTCGATGACCTCTTGAGGTCCCTTCCAGTCCTAGTATTCTATGATTCTATGATTCTATATATTCTGAAATAGCTTCTTTTGAAATGGAGTGTTCACACTACAGGGAAGCCTCAAAATTAGTCCAAGGCACACATAAGAACATAAGACTCGCCTAATGTGGATGCGCTATCTCGATTTAGAGCCCCAGGAGGCACTGGGGAGAAATTACTTAGAATGGCCCTGGGGAGGAGCTATTTCGAAATAGCAGCTGTGGAGCGTTCACACTGCAGCTATTTCGATATGGCTATTTCGGAAGAGTCGTTATTCCTCGTGGAATGAGGTTTACAGAAGTCAGACTAAGCCTCCCGTTATTTCGATGTTATTTCGAAATAACAGAATTGCTGAGTAGATGCTCACATTGTTATTTCGGAATAATGCTAGTTATCTCAAATTAACACTGCTGTGTAGATGCACCCTAAGAATGGACCACTAATCAATATGTATATGAAGGATGGCCCCAAAGAATCTTAGCAAAGTCCGTGATGAAGTTCCTGCTATCATGGCAGATCTGGCTGCAGGACTAGGGACTATTTTTTCAGTAGCACTGTTGGGGTGTGTACGGGTTAAATAAGGAGTCTCGGTAGTTGCCACCATGGTCATGGGGTACCGGGCAGACACTGCTTCTATTGATTCATAGCCTTTTTTTTAATTCCTCCTTTCCTGCTTGCTCAGGAGAGATGTAACTTTTAATGAATGCTCTATGGGTTCACAGTGCTATCTTCCTTACCCCCTTATCCATTCTCATTCGCTCTGAAGTATACATTGGGGGTCACATCTCCTTGAAGCTGCTGATCCAAGGAGTTTTGCGATGTGTAAACTGCCGACATCAACTAAAAAGCTGTAACCAGTAAACAGGGGCGCGTATAGTTGTATTTACCACATGGTTATGATTATACATGATATGGATGTTCACATGTTCACATGACTAAATTAGGGCTTAAAGGGTGATGTGATTGATAAGTGTATTTACATACTAACTAAAATAAAAAGGTGCACGTGGGGTTAATGTATTGCTTGCGCGCATCCCCGGTTAGGGTGGGGTCCAAGACAGAACAAGTATCTGCAAGAAAGGCCCTTCTATCCCATCTGCCTCTGGGTAACCTGTTCTTTCCTAACACACACCATTGATTTAAATGGATGAGGGTTATTATCCTCGTGCAATGGTACAAAGAGCTGGCCTACGCCACCCCCTCCCTGCTGTCAGTTACACTGGTGTAAAACTGGAGTAATTGTGCCTCTTGAGCTCATCAATGCTCATGCTTCAGGCCCTCACACCAGGTCAGGTAGGAATCACGCGTGTTAAGAGCTACATACACAAAGCTACTAAAGGAAGCCTTTGGCAGAGCATAGCATGAAGTTTTCTTGCTCCGCTCTAGCCCAGGAGCAATGCTATGTGTTCTTGAGTGCTATCGACTGGCACCTTATCTATTAACCATGTATTTGCATATAGAATAGGCAAAGCTGGTGCCTGACACCAATATAGGACGCTGTTCTCAGCTGCTTGTCAATTTGTCAAATTTTAAATTTTCCACTCCAGGCACTGCCTCAGGCTGAATTATTTTGGCAAGTTTCAGCTAAAACAGTTCAGCCATTTCCAAGAGATTGGAGATAACGTGTTGCTTTTTCCTGCATTAAAAACACACTCCATTGTTTCATTGAGAAACTCTACACCTTCTTGCTTGGGAACCGGAAGTTAGCCATGGATGGTGGGAGATGGGGAGTTTGCCCAGATGTGCATCCAGTCATGGCCTCTGACATCAGAGTTCACGTATGCTCAAGTAGAGGCTTTTGTAGCAGAGCAGGTCGGGAATTGTCTGACAGTGTGTTTTGTTTTGTTTTTCACGAGCAGATGGACCCGGTGTTGCTTGGGTCCGTAATTCAGGAATTTCATTATTTTGTTTCTTCATCCCGTTTACCATTCGCTATGTTTTAACAAAAAAGGGCTATAGTTAACATTGTCCTCTAGTTTTCAAACCTTAAGCATGGATTTAGCTGTTCCAAAACAGTTGTGGTACTCTAAATGTCTCCGTTTTATCTGTTTTCAGTAACGTTTATTGAGAAGAAATCCTATTCCAGGTTCCTCCTATTTTTCTGGCTCCTCTTGGTTCAGTTTCTTTCAACTTTCGCACAGGGACATCTATTTTGAGGACTGTACTTTGCTTTGGTGATTCTGTCTTGTTTCTGTTTGGCTTTATGAGAGGCAATCCCATTCCAGGCACATCCTGTTTTCCTGGCACACTTATGTGGCTTTAAATTATGATAAGAGGAAGCTGCATATCGAATATGGCAGTCCAAGCTTACTGTTTAGGAGCTCTTGATCCAACAGATAGACAAACTGTCTAAAATATATAGTAGATCAGAAAAGCTGTTTCATGAAAACTAAAGCTATTTCTGGGAAAAGGTTCATTTCCACAAACTTATATTGAGTCACAGTTGTTGTTGGTTTTTTTTAAAGAAATCATTTCCAAATGATTGGAATGGTTCATTTCAACACCTGCAGAAGGAAATGGATTAGGTTGTTCCAGTTCAAAATGAAATTAAATGACAGCTTCAACTTACAGTAAAAAAAAAAAAAAGTAATCAAAAGGTACATGCGTTTTGTCAAAATTAGAAAAACACAAATGTTTCCATTGATCCAAATGGATGATTTTGGTGACGGGAGGGATTTTTGGTTTGCAACATTCTTTGAGCTTTCCAATTTTTTCATCCCAGTTTGGGAGGGAAAAAAGGTTCATGTGTCAGGAAAATCATTTCCTCCCCCCACCACATTTACTTCTTCAAGTTCGGTGTTTAAAGTCTTTGACTGCTCTTTGTGTACCAAGATGCTCAATCCTTTCATAACTCCTGTCTATGGAGCCTTGTGCAACTGGCTGGTTTTAATGGGCTGGCTTCAGCTGCCTGTGAAGCATCACAGTTATAGGCTACTTCTGATGCCGACCTTGATGGACAAATTGGCTTCAATTGCTGTGATTTATCAAATGCCACTACAGCAGCTGAACCAGCACATCACAATGGAGATGCCAGGCCTCTCTGCTATGCAAATCCATTTTGCAGCAACTCATTAAGCAATCCTTGGGGCATAAATGTGGTGTGCATGAATGCAGGTATATAAGCATTTAACCTTCCTAGGAGAACCAGAAAAAAAGATAGGATTTTGCCCGATTGGAACTGGAGTTGTATAACCAAATTTTGTACATTACATTGTGATTCATTAATACAGTGAAGATTCTCACTTCATTTGGATGAAGTCAAGGGTAAAAATCTCATTAAGTTGTCTGAGTGGACGTGGAAGTTTTTTGCAAATGAGCCCGCCTGTTTTGTGTATCGTATTAGTATTATTTCGGAAGCCGAGCTTGGCACACGTGTCAAGTCGCGGGGGTGGCCATGACTTGATTTATTAGGCTATCCCGGCCAGCTGAGGAATCGCACGTCGGGGCCAGATCAATAAATCAGGCGGCAGTCGTGGGGTTTCGGCATAGCAAGTCATCCTTCAGCGTTTTGAGGTGCGGCGTTGCGTGTAGGGTTTTGTTGTGCCTCCTTTCCGCCTCCTCACTGTCAATAAACTGGAGTTGTTTATTTCTCTCGGCCCAGGGCAGAAAAGTCAAATTCCAGGGCATCCTGTCCAAAGGCAGACAGAGAGTAAGGGGATTAGCGGAACGCTCCTCTTCCTGCGCTCAGTCATGACTCCGCTTCAGAGACTCAAGTGAAATGTACCGACTCAGCAAACCGCCTTTCCCCCACGATCTGGGGAAACCTACGTGAGCTCTTGGCTTGGGCAGCTAGTTACCTGGTGGATGATTTAAAACAGGACTGCTCAACTTTTGGAAGCCCCAGGGGCCACAGTGATACTCATAACACTTGCCAAGGGCTGCAGCTTAAGTGTGGTTGCATATACAAATGTATATACATATGCAAATAGCTTCTTTCACACTGACAGGCATGAATACAAAGACTTTAAATGAATGGAGATGCCTATCTCCTAGAACTAGAAGGTCATTGAGTCCAGTCCCCTGCCTTCACAGCAGGGCCAAGTACCATCCCTGACAGATTTTGCCCCAGATCCCTAAATGGCCTCCTCAAGGATTGAACTCATAATCCTGGGTTTAGTAGGCCAATGTGCAAACCACTGAGCTAGCTGTACACAACACATGGGCTCCTTTTGAGTCTGTTCTGCTGATATTAATACAATGCAATATTTACCTGATTTCCACCCATATGACAGCACTTTTAATGAGCAATGACAGTCCAGGAATTTAACTACTAAAACGCTTATCAACAGAAGACCATTGTATTGATTACTTTTTTGTTTTGGCTCTCATCCACAGGCTGCATGTTGAGCCCCGGGTAAACCCAAACTGCACCGTGGGCCGCAAACAAACAGGCCGCAGGCTGCATGTGGCCCGTGGGCCATGTGTCGAGTAGCCCTGATTTAAAAGAACAGTCAGCTTTGATCATGATCGTCCACCTGGTTTATGGTTGCCCTGTTCTAATAGGCTCCCTGTTCCTTCTCTTTGAAAAGGAGAGCTTAGCGGAGCCCAGGCCTGGACTTCAAGACTCTTGAGTTCTCATCCTGGCTCGCCAAGACCCGTCATGTTACCATGCCTCAGTTTCCTTATCTCTAAAGGATGGGACCTGTGAACCTAATCTATTATAGTGAAAACATTTGTGTGCCTCAGCTGGTCATTGAAATATTAGCAGGCTCTCACCGCACCCCTCCTAAAGAATCAAAATGCCAGCAGCGACTCAGGGCTTGGCATATCTGCATGGAGGTTGTGTGGAGGGCTGTGTATGTCTGGAGAAACAGAATCGGTGACTTGGTTCCTTCTGATTCAAAGAGGGAGGCTGAAAAGAAGATTTGGTCTCTTAAATATCTTCCCTTTGGGAAACCAGTCTGCTGATTATGAAAAAAAGGAAGATATAGATACATATACTAGAAGATTTACCCGGTGTTACTTGGGGCCTTAAATCAATTTTGTTTTTCTTCATTTAGAACATTGTTCTGGGGTGGGGCTGGGGATGAGAGGTTTATGTTCAGGCTGCCCTGGGAAGGGAGGACCACCCCAGCAGTTCCCATCCATGGCTGCTGCAGCTCCAGCGGGCACACTCTGGGGAGGGGTACATGCCCCCCGTTTGGGGAACAGACACACAAAGGGTGTCTCTAGACTACAGGGTTTTGTCAGCAAAAGTGGACTTTTGTCGACAAAACTATACCTACGTCTACACTACCGCCGAGTTCTGTCGACATAACGTTGACAGACCTCGGCAGTTTTGTCGACTGCGGTAAACCTCATTCTACGAGGAATAACGCCTTTTGTTGACCGAGTTCTGTCGACAGAAGGCGTTATTGCATCTATACTGTCCTTTGTGTCTATACTCTCATGTCGACAAAGTGGCTTGCTTTGTCAACAGAACTGGATGTAGTCTAGACACTCTTTGTCGACAGAAGCTTTCTTGACAGTATCTGTCGACAAAGCCTGTCGACAAAAGCCTGTAGTCTAGACATACCCACACAGAGAAACTCTGAAATATATAGATAGCAGTCCCTTTATCCACCCCTGCCGTTTGCTGGCCCAGTGGGGTGGTAGATGCCCTGGTCTCCATCGCTGGCTCCTTGCTGCCCCCTGTGGTCATTCTATAGGACAACTGTCCCTCCTACCTGACCCCTCCCTTTCCATTTTATGTGATACAGTGAAATTCCAGGCACATCCCATTGTCCTGGCACAACCGAACCCTGACCTTGCTTTAAGTTAGGATAAGAGGAAGCTGCCTACCAAATTTGATGGTCCTAGCTCTTACCGTTTAGGAGGAGTTCTTGAACAAACTGAGGGTACATCTAGACTACACCGCATTTTCGAAAGAGGATATGCACATTCCTTGGGAACCACGTAAACCTAATTTTTTTAAGGAAGAGTGTTTTTTTGAAAAAGGGGGGGGGGGGGGGTGCCGAAAAAACCGTGTCCAGACTACTTTCACTTTCGAAAGACCTGCTTTCAAAAGTGAGATCAGAAGAAGATCCACAGGAATTTGCATATCCTCTTTCGAAAATGCAGTGTAGTCTAGCCATAGCCTGACTCACAGATGGGTGGACAGGCAGACAGACAGAGAAATGTCCATTTCTAAAATATATGGTAAGATTTTCCAGAGAACTCAGAAGGTGTACATCTTTTTGCCAGAGTTTTCCCTGCTTGTGAAATGAATGCTGCGGGGGAGAAGGGGACTTTTATTCTTAAACACCCAGGATAAATTAACATGTCAGCAAAAAGAAATGAAGAGGAAAAGAGGGGAAAAAATTGCTACATACAGAACTTCAATAAGGGAAGTGAACTAAGAGATCAGCCTCTTTTATGTATTGTAAAATACACCAGCACTGAGATGAAAGTTTGCATTTGCAGGAAGTGTCCTGGGGCAGGATGAGGGGCGGAGGAGCTGTTATATTATTCATCTATTTATGGCCATTCCAGAACAATTCAGAATCTTTCTACCAGTCAGCAGCAAAATCTGCTTTCCTTGCTAGGCACCCTGGTAGACTTCGGATCCTGGGGAACCAACTTGGAGGCCTTCAAGTGGCACATCTTGAAAGCATTAAAGATGAAACTGGTCTCAAAGGGCAATCCAGCAGCCACTGCATCTATTTCCTCAACAACAGCTCCTGGTCAGCCTTGGAAACTGCTTTATTGAAAGGAGACAGGGCTGTTGTTCAGGACACGACCACCAGCTCTTCCAAACGTGACTGGAGATCATCGGCACACAAGATTCCAAGTTCAAAACACTCAAGAGGGCTGGAAAAATGAGGGGTGGAGCTAGGATAGGTGCCACTAAACTGGAATATTAATCCCACCTCTGACACTGACTTATGTGACCTTGGGCATGTCACTTAAACCCACAAGTGCTGTATAAGAGCCTGATTTAAGGTGCCCAGCAAGAATGGACTCCAGCAGCACCCACTGGTGGCACTTTTTTATGGAGCACCGCAGAGAATCAAAGCCATGACGAACACCCAAAATATGGGGGCTGCCAAACTTCCCGGAGTCTTGCTGGTTTTGCTAGCTCCTGGCTCTCAGGGAATCATGGAGGCCCTTGCCACTTGTGATGCACCTGAATAATCTCATTACCTTTGGAGAGACAGCCGGGCTTAGAAACCAAGGGCAGAACATTCAGGCCCCGGCCCGAGGAGAGCGAGACTGACTCCTGCACTCTGCGGTCTCTCTCTCGGACAGGAATCCTTTGCAGAAAGGGGGAATGAGGTCGGCTGCGTAGTTCTGGCCCGTGAGCTCTCTCCTGATGATTTCCCTGCAGAGGTTCATAGAGCCTCACTTGATTCCAATAGCCTTTACCAGGGAGCTAACGATGACAAATGGCTGGAAGTGCGGGCATCCTTCTCCCCGACAGCTGCCGCCACTGGCCTCCGGTCTCAGCGGGTGCCTGCTGACCAGAGCCAATAGGTGAGAGACACTTAACGGGGGGGAAGGAAGAATGATGCTCGTACCCTTGAAATCTCCTCACGGGAAGGCGTCAAATGACACACCTCCTGCCAGGGGGAGCACTCGGGATGGAAGATAACTCCCTCCCTCCTGATTCTGCAGCTGTACTAAGGAAGGGAGGCAGTGTAGCCATGCATCAGCTGCCTCATCTTCAGGCCGCCCTCTGCCCTCGATAACAGGGTGGGGGGCAAGTGCAGGAACATCAATGCAAAAAGCCCAGTTTTCTCCCACTCCCGCTAAAGGGGTAAGTCTGCTAGCTGGTGGCAGCAGCAGACTCGTACGAGGAGCAGCCACTAGAGGGAGACAAAAATCAACAACTGCAGATTCATAGAGTCCTAGGGTTGGTAATGACCTCCCATAATATAAAAACTAGGGGTCACCAAATGAAATGAATAGGGAGCAGGTTTAAAACAATCAAAAGGAAGTTTTGCTTCATGCAGCGCACAGTCAACCTGTGGAACTCCTTGCCAGTGGATGTTGTGAAGACCAAGACTTTAAAAGGGTTTAAAAAAGAGCTAGATAAGTTCATGGAGGTTAGGTCCTTCAATGGCTATTAGCTAGGATGGGTAGGAATCATGTCCTCAGCCTCTGTTTGTCTGGAGATGGATGACAGGAGAGGGATCACGTGAGGATTACCTGTTGTGTTCATTCCCTCTGGGGCACCTGGCATTGACCACTGTCGGCAGACAGGATACTGGGCTAGATGGACCTTTGGTCTGACCCAGTATGGCCGTTCTTATGTTCTTAAGAGTTGAGTCCCACTTGCTGCCCAAAGCAGGGCCAATCCCAACTAAATCATCCCAGCCAGCGCTTTGTCATGTCAGGATTTAAAAACCTCCAGGGATTTGCTCCTCCAGGGATTGGCAAAGACTTCCCATAAAATAACAACTAGGGGTCACCAAATGAAATTAATAAGTAGCAGGTTTAAAACAAACAAAAGGAAGTTTTGCTTCATGCAGTACACAGTCAACCTGTGGAACTCCTTGCCAGTGGATGTTGTGAAGACCAGGGTTCAAAAAAGAGCTAGATAAGTTCATGGAGGTTAGGTCCATCAATGGCTATTAGCCAGCATGGGTAGGAATGGTGCTTGATGAATGTGTTCATCAGGATTTGAGCGGGGGGAGAAGTGTTAGAAAATTAAGGGCGAGTGCGAAAAATGAGGATTCCTGCTAACAGCAGCAGCTCAGCCATCTGCCCTTCTGCTCCCTCCCGAAGCAAGAGCCAGGGACCTCAGATCTCCTTTGGCAATGCAGGGGCGCCACCAATGTGGTGAAGGATGAGTCCTCACAAGGAGGTGCCAGGTGTGACAGCAATGGCAGTGGCCCTGCTCCCTTCATGTGTTCATCGCAGTCAGGCCTGCCTCTGCTGCCGATTGCAGGACTTGGTGTTTGAGATCTAATTAAAGCAGGCAGTGTGGCAAGAGGCTGCGGAGGGAAGGAGGGCGTGGTGTTGAGAAGGGGGAGTGCAGCTAAATGCATGGGTGTCTGGGGTAGAATTTTGCCCAGGATCTTCTCGCTCATGTATGAGATTTCCCTGCAGGGCAGACAGATACTTGGCGTCCCACTTAGAAGTCCCTCCACCCAGCAAACCACACGCTCCCTGGGAAGGAGGAAGAGCTGAGTCTGCAATGACTGAGCTCCAGCGGTGATCATTCCCACTGGTTTTGTCCTGCCACGGACAAGGGGCTGGGAGAGCTTCACACCTGGTATAAAGCAGCGTACAGGCTGAACCTCTTTAATCCGGCGCTCTCTGGTTCGGCAACCTCTGTGGTCCGGCATGATTGGAGTTAGCCGGACGTCCTCGTATCATGGGTGTGGCCACATTTCCCGCAGTCCCATAAAGTTTGTTTACAGCTGCCAGTCCTGGCGCTCAGTGTTCTGTGCTATTACTTAGCTCTAATTTACCCCTAAATGTCTTCTAAGAGCCCAGCAAGCCGTGGAGGTGTTGGTCATGCTGCTAGACCGTATTGACTCCCCCTGGTTCGGCAAATGCTCTGGTTCAGCACCGGTCAGGTCCAGAGGGCGCTGGACCAGAGAGGTTCAACCTGTAGCTCCATTGAATTCAAAGGAGCTGCTGCCCCTCTGGGCACCATGTCAGGATCTGGCCCTAAGAGAAAGCATTAAAGAGGGGGGTCTAAGCTCAGTGGAGGCCTTGACGTGCTACTGTGATCTGACGGGGAGCGCTACTGATGAGAGGAATAAGAGGCGACGACTGCAGGAAAGCCAAGTGGCTCCCCTCCCCCATCTACACCGCAGCATAGGCCGACTCCTCATTCTTTTGGCTGGAAAGGCTGGTTTTGTGCTGAGGTGACAGGAGAAAGGATGACGGAGAACAACCATTAAAGGGTCGCCGTGTCCTTCTGAAGCGCCCCGGAGTTAAATGGGCCGCCTGTCACCCACTCCCGGCTTCCCAGCCTTCCCATCCTTCATCTTCACCGGGGACTGAGCAGCGAGGCTGCAATCATTCTGCAGCCGTCCTGCGGGAAGGGAGCTCTCTCTCCCCCTGGCCTTGGCCCTGCCCCGCTGCCCTGCACGGCCTAGAGCGCCCCGGTGTCTGGGGCCCCGTCCTGCGCTGCTGAGGCTGCTTCTGCCCAGGGTAGAAACGAGTATTCATTACGGCGATGGCCCTTGTGCGGCCAAACAGACAATTGCTGCGCCTGTGCTGACGTCAGCCCAAAGTCCTAGGGCCAGGTGTTGTTTGAGTCAAGGAGCATGCAGGAAAGTGCTGGGTTCACGTCCTTCTCCAGCCATTGCATCTACACCTGGACCTGCTCTTCCATTAGGTTACTCGAGTTGCAGTGTGGTAGGTCTAGGTTGGATAGTAGGAAAAGCTATTTCCCTGGGAGGGTGGGGGAAGCACTGGGATGGGTTCCCTAGGGAGGGGTGGAATCTCCATCCCTAGAGGTTTTTAAGTCCCAGCTTGACAGAGCCCTGGCTGGGATGATTGAGTTGGGGTCGGTCCTGCTTTGGGCAAGGGCTGGATTCGATGACTCCTGAGGTCTCTTCCAGCCTTATGACTGTATACTGAAGTTCATCACCTCCAGTTAAACACTGGCATAAATTGCCTAGGGAGGTTGTGGAATCTCCATCACTGGAGATATTTAAGGGCAGGTTAGATAAACATCTATCAGGGAAGGTAGACAGTACTGGGTCCTACTGTGTGGGCAGGGGACTGGACTCGATGACCTCTCAAGGTCCCTTCCAGTTCTAGTGTTCTATGATTCTATGATTCTATATGGGGCTCTCCTGCCTGGTTCTCCCGATGCCACACCATCCTGCCCTGCAGTCCTCCCCGGCCCTCTCCCAAGAGTTTAGCTCTGGGCTCCCCACACAGGGCTCTGCTAAGAGTCACTGTCCTACCCTGCAACATCCTGGCCATTCCAGACCCTCTTGCATAGAACTGCTGACACCCCTACATCCTGACCTGCAGCCAGTACTGCTGTTTAACCTGTGGTCTGTTGGCTTTGCCAGTGCACCTCAGTGCTGACTTCCTGCCGTTCTAATTCTGGTCTTTCTTTCTCTCCTCCTTCCCCCTGGCTCTGGTGCCTCATTTGTCTTAGTAAATCCAGTGGCTGATACTTTTCTAACTCACTTCTAGATTAAAACATTTTGCTTTCCCGCCCACGGTGAACTAAACGGACTTGTCAAGGCTCACAGTGCAGCACTCCGGTTTTTTCCTTTCTCTTGACCCAGCAGATCGAAGAGCCGGCGTGGCAGCGACGTGGTGTTTGGTTTGTTTTCAGAATGAACTTTACAGTCTGCTCACACCGGGTGAAATTCACCGCTGTCGGCACAAGCCCTGTTCACCTCATCAATAGTCTTTGTGCTCGCTCCTCGGACCCGGGGCTCGGTTTTACTCGTGGTGTTATTGAGGAGATGTTGTTAGAACATCACCTCTCCTGTCCTTTCGTGTGCAGAGAGAACTAATGGGGGAAAATCAGCTGGCCCTGACCGACAGGCTCTAAAGTGAACTGGGCCCAGATAGAAATATCAGACTCTGCCACTGATGTAGCCAGATATTAAGCCCGGGTCCCCCAATGGCTTAGCTGTTGTCAGCATATGTAGGGCCTCCTAGGCAGATCAGGCCTGCTGCCTCCTCAGGCTTCCCCATCTGCTGGCCAGCAGAGGCCCTGACATGGAAAGCCTTATAAATAACACATGGAAACAGAAAATGAGATAAATAATACACGGGGATGGAGGCGAGAGAAGAAAGTGCCATTTGAATAATTCAGCTGCATGGCCATCAGGCATGTATGCTTGGGAAAGGGATGCAGAAGGAGGTGAGACCAGGGCAGCAAGTCCAGAGGACAATGCATATGGAGGGGATGAACTTCAGTGATCTCCAACCTCAAATCCGCTCGGCCCAGGGCTTTCATGGGCAATTGGCCCAGCATGGCTGAACTAGTCTGGTCAAAACCCCCTCCAAGACCCTGCACTCCATCCCAGATCCTGCACTAGCTCTGGCCCCTACCCCAAGCTCCCTTCTGTACCAAGTTCTATCCCAGACCGTGCACCTCTTTGATTAATATCATAGAATCAGAACCCTAAAACTGGAAGGGACCTCGCGAGGTCATCGAGTCCAGTCCCCTGCCCTCACGGCAGGACCAAGCACTGTCTAGATCATCTCTGAGAGATGTCTGTCCAAACTGCTCTTAAATATCTCCAGAGATGGAGATTCCACAACCCCTCTAGGCAATTTATTCCAGTGTTTAACCACCTTGACAGTAGGAAGTTTTTCCTACTGTCCAACCTAAACCTCCCTTGCCACAATTTAAGCCCGTTGCTTCTTGTCCTGTCCTCAGAGGCCATGGAGAACAATTTTTCTCCCTCCTCCTTGTAACACCCTTTTAGATACTTGAAGACAGCCTCTGACAGGGCGGGGGGATCCTCTGTTATTTAAGGTATCTGTTCTGTGTCTTGACAACCACACCCCACAAGGGAATGTCTGATGCTGAAAACCTCTCCCACCTTGTGCAGTGAGGGGACGCACAGAGCTGGAGGCTGGAGGCCTTTGTCTTCCATCCAAGACAAAGTCTCAGGGTTAGCTTAGCAGCCCTGTAGCGACTACAAAGGACAAGATTTTCCAAAGAGCTCAGCTCCTATATAGGGCTGGACTATGGGCAGATTTTCATATGAGCTCTGCTCCCAAGGTGCTCACTCTAAACATTCGCCCCCGTGACTGGCCTTTCAATAATAAGAATAAAAAGCAACCTCCCATTTCTGAGGTTCCTTTCATCCTACAGGACTGCAGAGAGCTTTCCAAACAAGACAGTGCACAGAGACCACACACATTAAATCTTTCTTGCTCCTCTTTTTTTTTCCAGGCAAAGAGGCAAAGTATCCGTACATCACTGAAGTGAAGGAAATAACTGATCGGCTGTCAGAAAAGTGCTGAAATCCTTAAACTTAATGCTGCTCTCTCACACTTCAGCTTTAAAATAAAATGTCTATCTATCGATCGATCTATAGATATAGATATCATTTAAGCAAAATCTATCTGAGGGAACTGAGCAGCACAGTATGGGCATGTCTATGCTAGGAAATTAATTCAAAATAACTAAATTCAAAATAAAAACTCCCAAAATAACAAAATCAAAAGAGCGTACCCCACTATGGGGAAGCCTTCAAATTAGTCCAAAGCAGGCTTCATTATTGTGGATGCACTACTTCGATTTAGAGCCCCAGGAAGCACTGGGGAGTAATTACTTCTAACTACTCTGGGGAGTCATTATTTTGAAATAGCAGCAACGGAGCATCCACACTACCACTATTTCGAAATAAGTGTTATTTCTTGAGGAAAGCAGGAGTGCAGATTTTAAAATAACCAGCCCGTTACTTCAAAATAACATGTTGGGTAGCATGGACAATCTGCTTGTTATGTCAGAATAACTCACTAGTGTAGACCAGGGCTGTGTGTGTGTGTGTGTGTGTGTGTGTGTGTGTGCGTGAATGTCACTGCCCTCTGCTGGATAGACTCAGACCTATTTAGCTGTGTGTGAGATGCCTTGTGCCGCTAAACATTGGTAGCAATCTTCCTTTCACACATGCGGCAGTCCCATGAGCTTTCAAAGATGGACGGTCTGAGCTCTCCCATAATTGCGATGAAGTTGTGCTAGGCTGTGGTGCAAACAGAACTGTGATGTCCAGCGTCATAATATGTAGGATGGGCTGGCCTTAAAAACAAACCAAAACTCTTCCCCGGCTAGCCCAGACCTTCCTTAATCCACCTCAGCGATTGCTTTAAAGAGGTGACATTTTACCACATTTTGTTCTGAAAAACTGTTCTGCAGCTCAAAAGCCAAAATTATAGAGTGGGCCAAATTTTCAGGATTCTTACAGAAATGTATTTGTTCATGAATCCGTTATAAAGTCAACAGGCCAATAAGAATAATCAAGAAAATGAATAATTCAGAGTGCCTCTAGGTCAGTGGTTCTCAACTCGTTTCAGTCCACGGACCACCAGGCCAATCAAAAAATTTTCATGGACCACCTCCAGCACATGTAGCACAGGACGAACGACACAGCAACCGCTCAGCACGACGGCGGCAGCTACACTGACGCTCAGAGCCTCAGACGTAAGTTACTGGCAACACAACGCAGTTGCGTCCTAGGTGACGCTATGGATGACGTGCTGCGTGCTTGTGAACACGGCGTAAAACAGCCTAACGGCAATGCCTGCTCACGCCGTGTGACTTTGGACAATGTTCCTGTGGACTACCGAAAAAGTCACCATGGACCACCAGTTGAGAACCACAGCTCTAGGTGCAGGACCATGCTACCAGGATTAACTTCTTGGGCCTTTCAGAGCCTCCCAGTCCCTTGCTGCAGAAGTGAATTGGTTGTATTAATTTACTTAAAGATTTACCCAGCATTGCTCGAGTCCCTCAGGGCAGGGGGTTGGTGGTATGTGGGGTGCTCTCTGGAGCTGGCCCGGGGCAGGGGGAGCTGCACAGCCCAGCTCCTGGCTGCTCCCTGAGGCCAGATTGGGGCAGCAGGAACTGCATTAGCCTGCCTGAGGCTGCTCCCTGGGGCTGGGGTGCCTGCTGCCCCCCTGTGGTCATTCATGCATATAACTGTCCCTGCTATCACAGCCCTCCCTTTCTGTGTGATAAGAAAGAATCACATTCCACACACATCCCATTGTCCTGGCACAACCAAACCCTGACCTGGCTTTAAGTTATGATAAGAGAAAGTTTCAACCCAAATTTGGTGGTCCTAGCTCTTGTCATTTGGGAAGAGTTCTTGAACAAACAGACTCACGGATGGATGGCCACACAGACAAAGAGATGCACCAACTCTCTCCAATATACAGTAGATGAAACTATGCTGCCACAAGAGATCCATCACAACATTCGAAGAGCCAGTTATACGCATGTTTAAGCACAATGTATGAGCATCAAAGTGGCAACTATGTACCTAGATACTACTGTGATGGGTGTATTGGAAACATCTAGATAGACAGAGAGGCACCTTATGCAATAATCCACACCTGCAGCGTTTCTCAAAGGGCTTTTTTTTTACAATAATTGCTGTACTTTATAAGCCTATTATAAGGACAATATTAATACCCCCCTTGGAACAAATGGGGAAACAGAGGCATGGAATAGCTCAAGCAGCAAGTCCGAGGGAATAGAACCCACAAAGCAGACATAGCGGGCAGTTCATGCCCCAAGAATAAATGAGTATTGTTAATCAGCAAGGCTCATGCTTTGCAGATGGAAGAAACGGCTTTTTCTTTCACCGCATTACGACAAAGAATGTCAAAAAGTTAGCAGGTAAGGGATTTCCTGTGCAAAGTGTCTGAGAATGCTGTGTGCTAGCTAGCCCCATCCCTGCCTGCCGCTCCACTCCTTTTGGACAGGCTGATGCTCAGGGGAATATAAGCTACTGCTTTTGACCCTTGCATGGGGGAGTAAAAAATGGGGGAGCACTCCACAATCTGTTCCCTCTATACCAGAGCCCCCCTCTCCTACATATTGTACCGTCTAATTTTGAGTGTCCAAAGCACTTCCCATATTTATGTCGGCCATTCCCACTGCAATAACCCCACCCCCCGATTTTTCCCCTCTGAACACCAAGGCGTAATGGAGGCTAATTAATATAAAACGCCATACGCAAAACATCAAAGTCTTTCCCTCCCGCTGCTTTAGCTCCTCATTTCAAGATTCATCGGTGACCGCGGCTGGTTAATACTCTCCAGCGACTGTCACTGCGGAGAGCAAACCAGCCGGCCCCTGCTGACTAAGTTATTTCGAACCCTTCCACCTGCACAAGTCAA
Organism: Rafetus swinhoei; assembly: GCA_019425775.1. Lineage (NCBI taxonomy): Eukaryota > Metazoa > Chordata > Testudines > Trionychidae > Rafetus > Rafetus swinhoei. Next base: position 15,482,923 of record JAFJHL010000300.1, on the reverse strand, counting down.
TAAAAGCGACCCGAAGGCTGCGGCTGATCGCATTAATTCCGAAGGGGCAGGCTGGCTCTCTCGGCTGGCTGGCCGCGTGAAACTGGCGAGGTGAAATGGGCTTTCATGTCCTTGTGCAAAGCCCGGAACGCTGGAAAGGTACCTGGGTCGCAGGCAATCACTGATCCCAGCGGAATTCATTCTGAAAGCTGGTGTCCTGGATGGAGAGTGACTAGGCATCATCGCTTATTTGTGTCCGTGGGTGAAAGGAAATACGCCGCCTTAAACACTTCCCCTTTCTGCCTGAGTGAGCACTACAGACAGTTATGAACAGAGCAGACTTGATTCCCCCGGGGGCAGTTACTGGGACCGGCTCGGCTCTTCATTCTGAACGCAAAGCCCTTGTCTACTCTGCTTTGCCATCTTGACCTTGCACGCTGGCCTCATCCGCTCCCTGGGGCCGGCATCTCTGATATGGTGGTGGGAGCCCGGACGTCCTGCGGGGAGAGGCACTGCAGTTCCAGGAGGTGGCACTGCCAGTCAGAGTGGAACATGCTGTGCCCAGACTGTGCCATCCATATGAAGTATATTCCCTGAAACCCAGGCCAAGAAGGGGGCATTTAAGATCCCCTTGACGCTTTCCATACTTAGCAAGGGTCACCGGGCTACATTCCAAACTGGGTAGTGACATTTTTCCTGCCAACATGCTGCATTTCCATTAGGCAGTGCATACCTCAGTTTCCCCTGTCCCATAGGCGTGGGAACTAGGGTGTGGGAGGTGCTATATTTTAGACAGGGCTCCACTCCTGGCCCCATGACCAGAGTCCAGGCTAACAGCCACAGCCTCCCTCTTATTGCTGTCCAGAGTCCTCCGTCCCAGAGACATGGCCCTGCTCCTGGCCCCAGCTCTGGTGGTGGGGCATGGGGTGGTGTGGACAGAAATAAGAGGACTGGCTTTCACCTCCCTCACTATGAGTGTTCCAGCACCACAGCTCTGTCCCATATAGTGTAGTGTTGCTGTGTGCTGTTAAAAAAAGCTGCTGTGCTGCACCACCCCAGAGGTGGTGCATCAGTAGTGGGGGAGGATGTCTCTGAGGCCACGTCTTCATTTGCCATGCTGGAAATTGATCTTCTGGTGTTTGATTTAGAGGGTCTAGTTAAGACCCGCTAAATCGAACGTGGAGAGCGGCTCCGGGTGGCACCGGTATTCCTCATAGTCATGAGGAGTAAGGGAAGCTGACGGGAGCATTTGATCCCGTCGGCCTCCCTCTGTGAAGATGGAGCCAAGCTCAGCTTAAGGTACGTTGACTCGAGCTATGTATTTTATGTGTAGTGTAGACCTGGCCTGAGAAAAGTTTGTAACATGCCATTGGGTCATTCAGGATGAAAGGCACTCTAGCAACCCAAGATTGCATATTTAATACTTACTCATGCACAGTCAACCTGTGGAACTCCTTGCCAGAGGATGTTGTGAAGGACAGGACTTTAATGGGATTCAAAAAAGAACTAGATACATTCATGGAGGTTAGGTCGATCAATGGCTATTAGCTAGGATGCGTAGGAATGGGGTCCCTAGCCTTTGTTTGTCAGAGGCTGGAAATTGGCCATAGGAGAGGGGGTCACTGAACAATTCCCTGTTCTGTTCACTCCCTCTGGGGGCATCTAGCATTGGCCATGGTTGGAAGACAGGATACTGGGCTAGATAGACCTTTGGTCTGACCCAGTGTGGCCGTTCTTATCATGTAAAGCAGGGCGTCTCAAACTCCATTGCAAGGCGACTCCCTTCTGACAACAAAAATGACTACACAACCCCAAGATGGGAGGGCGGTGACTGAACCCTGAGACCACGAGGGCTGCTTCACCATCCTGGGTGGGTTGTGTGCGCCAAAGCTGAAGCCCGAAGTTAAGGGGCCTGTACCCTAAGCCCACATGAAGGTCCGGACACACAGTTTGAGACCCGTGGATGTATCGCGACATGCACGCTTCCTTGGCATGGATTTAATTTAGGGTCCTGGACAGGAGTGGAAAAATAATAATGTGCCACTGGGTTCAGACACGGCTAACTTGTTGATTCAGCAGTCAAAATTATTTATTACTTTCCCCCGAGCTTTCCATGGGGGAGAGCTACCTCGTGACTTAAAACCTGTTGCCATGGCTACCTCGTACAGTGCAATCGTCACGGCCTCTGAACGAAGGAGACGGGGCGGGGGGGGAGATTATTGGATGAGCTTTGGCGGGGTGACTCTGCAATTGATATTTTCTGAAGGTATTACTGCTCTTTGTACTGCCATGGCGCCCAGAGGCCCCGCCAGAGACCAGGGCCCCGCTGGGCCCAGATGCTGTGCAAACCCATTGTCCCTGCCTGAAGGTGTCTTGCCGAGGAGATAGACAAAGGAAGGGTGAATGATCCTTCTGTCGGCAATGGCACAGAGAAGTCGAGGCCCAGATCCTCAAAGGCCTTTTAAGCACCTGGCTCCCATGGGAATTAGGCACTTGGAGGACCTGGGCCCAGGGGCGGCCCGTCCATATAGGTGAACTAGGCGGTCGCCTAGGGCACCAAGTTAAATGGGACGCCAAATGGTGGCGCAATATCATTGAGGGGTTTGGAGGTGGGGGGCGCCGATTGCATGGTTCGCCTAGGGCGCCAGTTGCTGGCAGCTAGTCTAGGGCCACCCCTGCCTTGGCCTAAGCCATTTGGCCCAGGGACACACAGGAAACCTACAGACAAACCGCCAGTGCTCCACGACAAGGAATTCTTCCTAACTTTACCAAGCAGGTCAGCCTTCAGGGGCGGTGGGTATCATAGGCTGGGGAAGGCATTGCCTTCCCAAACGCCAGGCATGGCCCCGCCCACACTCCACCCCCCCGAACGCCTACGGTAGGTGTACTGGGAGTGGAGTGTTGCTGCCCCCAGCGCCCACCCTCCCCGAGTTCCAGTGTCTGGGACCCTGGGGCAGGGTGCCCCCCACCATCCCTGTGGCGCTGGAAGCGGGTTCGGGCTGCATGCCACCCCACCTCCCCGTGGTGCTGCGGGGTGGGGCCTGGGCAGAAGGGGCAGGGTTGAGGGCAGGGCTGGGGGGCTTTCCTCCCTCTTCCTTAACTTCGCCCACCGCCCATGTCAGCCTTCCCCTGCCCACTGAAAAATGTGTGATAAAGCGTTCATTGCAAAATAGCCAGCGGCTCTTGCTGGGGGGCCAAAACCCCAGCCCAGCTGCCAAGCCCTCTCTGCTCCCCCGGAAAGCCTGGAAGCTCTCAGCACTACCTCAGATCACCCCAAAATGCTGGGGAATCTCGACTGCTCAAACGAGATACTGATCTATCAGACCCTAAAGCCCAGAGCCTTGCCAATATCTTTCTGAAGGTCTTGGGCTATTTGTAAGGACTGTTGCATCGTCGCTGTCTTCTTTTGTCATTGGATCCGTTGTAGCAGATTTTTTAGAATGAGCCAGTGTGTTTAAAAAAAAAAAAAAAAAAAAAAGGAAATTAGGCTCTATTTTGAGCTACCCATCCATATTCAGAGAAGCTCCTCGCTCATTGCCAGTAGCGTCACATCTGCTGTGCACAGGAGCCGGCGGACTAGGGCACAGACAGCGATGTTGGGTTGAATGGATTAATGTGGTGAATTGGCAATTGTTACACCAGAGGCCCAGAGGAGTTCTTATTCCTGAGCATTTGCGTGAACCCTGGTTTATGCCCAGCTGTGTGGGGGAACCCTGAACCTTTCAAAGGTTTTACCGAGAATGAGGATTGCTTTGAGCACTTCCACAGGTTGAACCTCTCTAGTCTGGCACTCTGGTCCGGCAACCTCCGTGGTCCGGCGTGATTGGAGTTAGCCAGACGTCCACTTATCATGGGTGTGGCCAAGTTTCCCACAGTGCCATAAAGTTTGTTTCCAGCCACCAGTCCTGGCTCTCAGTGTTCAGTGCTGTTAGTTAGCTCTAATTTACCCCAATGAGCAAATGAATTCCAGTTCAGCTGTCTCTCAAACCAGTTCCAAAGGGAAACAGCTGAACTGGGGTTCATGTGCAAATTCAACACTATCAACTTAGGACTGAATAAAGATCTCAACGGATTAACGCACTACAAAGGCAATTTTCCTTCTTTGGATATTCACATCTCCAGACCAAATGCTGTGAATGAGCCACTTCCACTCTGACTTGATTAGCTTCACTAACACAAGCAACTTCTTCCTTATATATACACCCCTGCTTCTGTACCTTCCACTCCAACTCATATGATGAAGTGGGTTTCACTCACAAAAGCTTATGCCCTAATACACTGTTAGTCTCTAAGGGGTGTGTCTAGACTACAGGGTTTTGTCGACAAAAGTGGACTTTTGTCGACAAAACTATACCTGCGTCTACACTGCCGCTGAGTTCTGTCGACATAATGTCGACAGAACTCAGCAATTTTGTCGACGGCTGTAAACCTCATTCTACGAGGAATAACGCCTTTTGTCAACAGAGTTCTGTCGACAGGAGGCGTTATTGCATCTACACTGTCCTTTGCGTCTACACTGCGGCTTGCTTTGTCGACAGAACTGGATGTAGTCTAGACGCTTTTTGTTGACAGAAGCCTGTAGTCTAGACGTACCCTCAGGTACCCCACTACATCTAGTTATTTTTGCAGATACAGACTAACACAGAGACCCCTCTGAGACTTAATGGGACTATTCACATGCCAAAAGCTATTCAGGTGGGTGGGAGTTAGCCTCAGGTAGCAGCTGAAAAATTAGGGTGCCGAGGAAATTATTTTACGAAGGGTCTTACAATGAGGTTTTGTGCTTTGTGAAGCTCACTGAATTAACAAACTTGGAGCCTATCAAAATTGAAGGACTAGTTCCCAGTTGAGAGTTGGCCATATGCAAAAACTGGCCTCTGGATCTCTGACCTCTGCCAAGTCTTCTGTCCCTGCATCAGAGTTAGGTGGCTGCGTCCGAGAATTGGACTGCAGATCAGACCTGCCTGTCAATGTTGGCTGGTATATCACAGACACCCATCATTGCTGGAAGACAATTCCATCGATCACCGACTCTTGCCAAGTCACAAAAAACAGATCCTGGCATTTAAACATCTGCCAGGGGTCGTGAGCCAATGCCAAGAGCATACCCAGACTGCTCCACACAAACCAGGACCAGAACGAGAATATTCTTGGCCACTTGTCCAACACCTGCCTCCACTAATTTTCTGAGAGCCCTTGATCAGTTCCAACCCATTTGCTGCTGCTCTCTGGGGGTGTGGTACCGCCGCTTGGTTTCCTACTGAAGTTGATTGTTGCCAAGTTTTGGGGCAGACATAACATACATGTTCCCTCCTGTAAGGGAAAGGCCTTTTCCTGTATCTCTATTGGAAGGCCTGTAGTCATACTGGAAAACCTAAAGCTTAAGATTTTAATCTGCAGCCAAACTGAAACAGCAGCAGCCATTAGCTGTAAAGCAGGGAGTTAGAGCCTCACATTCTATCTAAATTGCATTACAATAGTGTCATACCAGGCTGTATAGAAGGAAACCTTCTCTTAACGGTGCCCAATATCACTAGATAAAGAAACACATCTCAACATGGATAAAGAAAACTTTGTTTGACAGAATTTTATCTGGCAAGAAACTTATCAAAAGTTAGAGATGTGAATCCTCAGGCTTTGATTATGGTCCCCACTTTCCATTTGTTTGTTTGTATGATTTCTGTCTGATTTTTAATTGTTTCTGTCTGCTGTCTAATTAAATTTCCTAGGTGTAAATCATTTAAGGTGGTGGGACATAATTGACTTTGGGAATTCAATTACAATATGTTAGGATTTGTTAGTAAAATTTTAGTAAAATAATTGGTTAAGGTAGAGCTAAACAAGACTCAAATTTTCACTATATAAACTGGCGTCCAAGAAGGAGATCAGCAAGAAAGGAAACAAAGGAAACAAAGGAAGGAAGATAAGAACGGCCATACTGGGTCAGACCAAAGGTCCATCTAGCCCAGTATCCTGTCTGCCGACAATAGCCAATGCCAAATGCCCAAGAGGGAGTGAACATAATCCCTCCCCTGTCATCCATTTCTAGCCTCTGACAAAGAGAGGCTAGGGACACCATTTCGACCCATCCTGACTAATAGCCAATAATGGACCTAACCTCCATGAAATTATCTAGTTCTTTTTTTGAACGCTGTTAAAGTCCTGGTCTTCACAACATCTTCTGGCAAGGAGTTCCACAGGTTGACTGTGCGCGGTATGAAGAAAACTTCCTTTTGTTTGTTTTAAACCTGCTACCTATTAAAGGAAGGAAGAAGATGACATGGAAGAGTTCACCTCAAAGACACAGCCTAAGATCAGAGCTGCCAAGAATCCTCTGTTCAACCAGCCCTGACATGCAGCAACCAGAATCCAGATGAAACTGACCTTGTCTGGCTAGCAGGGGAAGTTCACCTGCCTTGATTAGGATTGGTGAGCAGGGCACTGTGTGCTTTGCATGTGTACTCAGCTTGCTTGGTAACTGTTAATAAATAGAGAGAAAGGATATTAGGGTACGGCTACACTAGCTCGTTAGTTCGAGCTAGGTAGGGTAATGAAGGCAAGTGGAGTTGCAAATGAAGCCCGGGATTTAAATATCCCAGGCTTCATCTGCATGTTCACGGGTGCCGCCATTTTTAAATCCCCCTTAGTCCGAACTCCGTGCCCGCGGCTACACGCGGCACGGACTAGGTAGTTCGAATTAAAGATCCTAATTCGAACTACCATTACTCCTCATTCCACGTGTAGTGTAGCCGTTCCCGCGTGGCCTAGGGGATAGGGCGCTCGCCTGGGGAGGACAGGGTCGTGGAATGAGGAGTAACGGTAGTTCGAATTAGGATCTTTAATTCGAACTACTAGTCGTGCCGGCGATGTAGCCGCGAGCACGAGTTCGACTAAGGGGATTTAAAAATGGCAGCGCCCGGGAACATGCAGATGAAGCCCGGGATATTTAAATCCCGGGCTTCATTTGCAACTCTGCTTGCCCTCATTACCCTACCTAGCTCGAACTAACGAGCTAGTGTAGCCATACCCTTACTGTGTAAGGCTCTTTTGCTGGTAAAAGGTCCTGCAAACCCACAGGAAGTTACTCCCTGAGCCCTAGGAATCGGGTAAGGAGCACATGACCTATGAGGAGAGGCTGAGGGATTTGGGCTTGTTTAGTCTGCAGAAGCGAAGAGTGAGGGGGGATTTGATAGCAGCCTTCAACTCCCTGAAGGGGGGTTCCAAAGAGGATGGAAAGAGGCTGTTCTCAGTGGGGACAGATGACAGACCGAGGAGCAATGGTCTCAAGTTGTAGTGGTGGAGGTGGAGGTTGGATATTAGGAAAAACTATTTCCCTAGGAGAGTAGTGGTGGAGGTGGAGGTTGGATATTAGGAAAAACGATTTCCCTAGGAGCGTGGGGAAACTCTGGGATGAGTTCCCCTAGGGAGGGGGGGGAATCTCCATCCCTAGAGGTTTTTAAGTCCCGGCTTGACAAAGCCCTGGCTGGGATGATTTAGTTGGGGTTGGTCCTGCTTTGGGCAGGGGGGCTGACTCCTGAGGTCTCTTTCCACCCTAGGATTCTATGATTCTATAATTCTATGATCAGCCTCCTCTAGCTCAAAGGAGATTCCTTTGAACATGCAAGCCAGGAAGCTCTGTACGGGCTAATCAAGGTACAGCCAAGAAGGCTCTGGTTGGTGGAGCTAGTGCATCACTCCCACCTGTGAAAAAAGGGAGAGGGTGATCATCAGCCCAAAGCATGAGGCTCTGGGCAGGACCAGCCAAGAAATACACAAACGACCAAGAACAACAAACTCATGTGAATCCAGCCAGCTCCTAATTTGGACTCGGGAATGACAGGCAGTCTACCCCCTCTGCAAATTGCGTCGCAGCACCTGCAGTTCTCAATGCCCCCGGAGGGTCTTCTTCTGCCTCATTAATTCATCCAGACTTCTTAACGTCTCCCCATCCAAACGCGGCTGGTGCGTCTCAAGAGGCGAAAGATTGAAGGACGTGCATAATTAATGGCCTGGCTGTATTTAAATAAAGTAACTTTGCATCCCATCTGCATGCGCCAGGTAGGCCTTTAATTCTTTAATTACAAGATAGCATGCCACAACACTTTGCCTGATTAACTGTTGGAAATTAAGGCTGGCTTGGAGTGGGGGAAACGGGGATGTGCAAACGTAGTTATCTACTATACAATTGAGAGTTTGTGTGACTGTCTGTCTGTCTGTTCAAGAACTCCTTCTAAATGGTAAGAGCCAGGACCACCAAATTTGGCTGGCAGCTTCCTCTTAACTTAAAGCAAAGTCAGGGTTTAGTTGTGCCAGGAAAATGGGATGTGCCTAGAATGGGATTGTGGCTCATAAAACCATAGGGAAAAGAGACAGAATCACCCGGCAGGTAAAAGGGGCTGGCTGACAGCACCCTCTCCCCCTCCACTGCACCAGGTCTGAGCTTCCCAACCCCACCAGCACCCTTTAGGGAAGGCAGGGGCTGAAGCCTCCCTCCCAGATTTTTACAGAGGATGCATAAAACCAAACAAAAGAGACAGAATCACCAGGCAGGTGCTAGGGGCTGGCTGGGGGTGCACCCCCCCTCCATCCGGGACTGCCCCAGCCTCGAGCCTCCCACCCCTTAGGTGCCCTTTAGGGAGTCTGGCCAGCTGAAGTTCCCCCGCCTTTGATTTATACAGGAACATTGCTGGCTGTTCCCCTTTGTCAGGGAGCGAGGGGAAAGTGCCCAGTTTGCTGCATGCCTCACTCTGCCTGGGGAACGCAGGCGGCAGATGAAGCTGGGCCTGCCCCAGTCTGGGGACACTCACCCTTCCCCCAGCTGCAGCGGCCATGGAGAGACGCTTCTGCTCCGGCCTCCAGCTGCTGCGGTGAGAGAGGACTGGGGTTGTCCTCTCTCCCCGGGGCAGCCTGCATCCTGCATCCCTAAGCCCCACCCCTGAGTAATGTTTAAATGAAGCATGGACATTTTCATTTTATTTTCCAAAAAAAACCAAAACCCTGAAGGGAGGTTCCAAAGAGGATGGCGAGAGGCTGTTCTCAGTAGTGACAGATGGCAGAACAAGGAGCAATGGTCTCAAGTTGTGGTGGGAGAGGTCCAGGTTGGATATTAGGAAAAACTATTTCCCTAGGAGGGTAGTGAAGCACTGGAATGGGTTCCCTAGGGAAGTAGTGGAGTCTCCATCCCTAGAGGTGTTTAAGTCTCGGCTTGACCAAGCCCTGGCTGGGTTGATTTAGTTGGGATTGGTCCTGCCTAGAGCAGGGGGCTGGACTTGATGACCTTCTGAGGTCTCTTCCAGGTCTATGGTTCTATGAAAATGAATTGAGTGACAACCTGAGCAACAGCGGGTCAATCCTCTAGCAAGCCAGCCCTCCATGCTTGGATTGCCTGAGTGCAGTGTTTCCAAAGGGCTCTGCAGGCCCGCTTTGGGAAGCTTCCCACGGCTCCCCTTGGCTGGAAACGGCAAAGCGGAGCCCGTAGGAACTGCAAGGTTCTGTGGCTACGGACCCGTTACGTAAACAAAGTGGCCTGGCGAAGAGTTTTATTTCAGTGGAAAGTTTTGCCGCGTGCGCTGTCGTCAAGCTGGACCGCGTGAGCCGAATCCACGCTGCCGGATCAATAAAAGCTGATTTCCCTCATAACGAGCTATAGTCTCACCCTCTCGAAAGGATGGGGGGAAAAAATCAATGGTCAGTTCAGGGAACTGTATTTGCTGGCAATTATTCAAGGAATGTTTTCGATGCCCTCTGCAAAAGATACCATTTCCAGCTGGCTCTGTTCCCAGCTGGGCACTGAGTAGAAATAGGCATGCGACCACTTGGCTTGGGCGTATCAAAGAGGAGAGAAGAAGAAGGGGGCAAACTGGACCCCGAGGCTCTACAGAGAAAACATCTGAAAGGACTAAGCCATGGAGTTTCAGGTTGCTGTGGGTAGCTGTGAGCTCTCTGAAGAAGCACCTGGAGACTATTCTTTGTGCAGCAGGATTGCTTTTCCCACGCCCCATCTGCTTTGCTCTAAGGTGGTTTGCTTTGCTGCTTTGCTCTAAGGCTTTTTGGTGTTTGTTTGTTTTTAAACTTTCTTTGTTTTATTTTAATTACATTTTTAATCATAATAATAAAAAAGGAAGCAAGAGCAGAAGCCAAAATCTTAGCGCTGGAACAGAAAAACTGGCAGCGGTTGAATAACCCCGGTGAAATTTTGAACCCCCCAGCCTCACTCCATAGCAATGACTCGTTGAACCGCTCTCCGATTCTGCACAGGAAATCTTTGAAACAATGGATCAAATGTACCATTCCGTGGACTTCAGTAGAGAAGGAATTTGGCATGACCGGTGCAGAGAAAATTGGATTGCAGATTACTTCTGCCCCTGCCTTTCTTGGGTCAAAACACCAAAAAAGAGCCAAGTGTGATTCCTTAGTATTCAATGAAGCTACTTCTGATTCGGAAGGGCCATAAATCCAACCACATGAGGGCAGAAGCTAATCTCTAACTCAATGGGGCAAAGGAGAAATTTTCTCTTGGGGCAGATTAACCCATAATTACCCACTGCAGAATAGCTTAGCGCCCGTCGGGGAAGCAGCTGATGCTAGCTCTTGGGGGAGAGAGGATGTCAGGCTGTTCTAATGAAATCAGTGAAGCTACACCCCTGTAAAGCCAACGGCAGATCGACACCCTGCCCTTAGCTCAGAGTGGGATTACACCCTATGATTTCAAGTAGGGAAAATAAGCAGCAGAAATGGGTGAAATCCTATACAGCAAAGATCCTGTTTTCTTACCGGGAGCATAGAAACAATGAGAAAAACGTTGTTTTTTAAAAATATGGTGTAACAGTAGACTCGCTTCTCTGTCCAATGTTTTCCCAAAGTTTCCTGTGGCGTGTGGAGAGGTTTCTAACATGAGAAATGCCACAATCAAGGAGCAATGGTAGCAGGTTTAAAACTAATAAAAGAAAGTTCTTCTTCACACAGCGTGTAGTCAACCTGTGGAACTCCTTGCCAGAGGAGGCTGTGAAGGCTAGGACTATAACAGAGTTTACAGAGAAGCTAGATAATTTCATGGAGGTTAGGTCCATAAAAGGCTATTAGCCAGGGGATAAAATGGTGTCCTTGGCCTCTGTTTGTCAGAGGCTGGAGAGGGATGGCAGGAGACAAATAGCTTGATCACTGTCTTCGGTCCACCCTCTCTGGGGCACCTGGTGCTGGCCACTGTTGGCAGACAGGATACTGGGCTTGATGGACCTTTGGTCTGACCCAGTACGGCCGTTCTTATGTTCTTATGGTCTCAAGTTTAGGTTGGATATTAGGAAAAACTTTCACCAGGTGCTAAAGTACTGGGATGGGTTCCCTTGGGAGGTGGTGGGCTCTCCATCCCTAGAGGTTTTTAAGTCTTGGCTTGACAAAGTCCTGGCTGAGATGATTGAGTTGGGATTGGTCCTGCTTTGATCAGGGGGCTGGACTCGATGACCTCCTGAGGTCTCTTCCAGCCCTAGGATTCTATGATTACCATGGGTGTGGCCAAGTTTCCCGCAGTCCCATAAAGTTTGTTTACAGCCCCCCGTCCTGGCTCACAGTGTTCTGTGCTGTGACAGCTCTAATTTATCTCTAAAAGTCATCTAGGAGCTCAGGAAGCAGTGGAAGTGTTGGTAATTCTGCTAGACAATATTGACCTCCCATGGTTCAGGATATTCTCTGGTTCGGCACCGATCAGGTCCCGAGGGTGCCAGACCAGAGAGGTTCAACCTGTACTATTTCCTGGTTACTGTGTCATCTACAGGAAGGTTGGTATGCAAGGGGCAGTATCTATAATTCACAAATGAAAATGTCATGCTCTTTTGTCTGCCCATGTATGAAAAATGAATGACACTGCCCCCAGGCCTGAACTATAAATTCTGCATGTAATGCTTCGAGTGTTCCTGAAAGGAAAAGAAACCTGCCTTCTCCTCTGCCTTTGTTCTCCGGTTTGTTCCCGCACTCCCTCCCACCCCCAAGATGTAAGAGCTCAGTTAAGTAACATGAAAATAAGTCACACCTGTGTTTTTCATTTAGTTGCAGATTGACTATGGATGCCTCTCATCCATCATCCTCCAGTGATGGAGTTTACATCCCATGTCCGCTAAGAGCGGATGCGTGGAATTTGAGTAGCCTTGCAGTTGGCTCAGGGAGATATCACAAGGCACGTGGACTTCAAGGCTCAGATGCTCCTTGAGGAGGGGCAGCCTGATTTAATGCAGAGGGCACGGCAGTGGGACTCAAGCAACCTGAGTTTTGTTCCTCGATCTGCCATGAGCTCTCTGCCTGACCTTGGGCAAATCATTTACTCACTTCCCCACTGTGTAAAATGAGGCAAAGATGGTTTATCCATCCAAGGTAGGTGTCTAGCCCCACTCGACCCCCGGCTCTGGTATCTGAGCCTTTCAGCAGTCTTTAGTCAGGCTGCAGAAGTGCTGGTATACCCAGAAGAGGAACTGGGGCCCAGAGAGGCTAAATGAGGGGCAAGATCACTTATACAGAGTCTGCGGCAGAAGGGACATGAGTCCAGGTCTTAAGCTAGTGCTCTAACCATTGGGCCATCCTTCCTGAAAGGCCTTGTCTCTTCATTGTGTAAGCTCTTTGGGGCAGGGACTGTCTCCACTAGGTGTGTGCAGACGGCCCAGCATAGTCAAGCCCAGATTGCCGTTGTAACTTTAAAAGTGGCTGTCATGATAGGGACTCTTCTGATCAAAGGGGCATTACACACCAACCCAGCCAGGTAGGCTACCATCGGCAAAATGACCAGGTATTTGTGTCCAAGTGTAAAATGTCAGGGTTCAGAAAACTGAATATTTAGAATCAGAGAATCTTAGGGCGGGAAGAGACCTCAGGAGGTCATGGAGTTCAACCCTTTGCCCAAAGCAGGACCAATCCCAACTAAACCACCCCAGCTAGGGCTTTGTCAAGCTGGGACTTAAAACCTCTAGGGGTGGAGATTCCACGTCCCTAGGGAACCCATCCCAGTGCTTCCCCACCCTCCTAGGGAAATAGTTTTTCCTAATATCCAACCTAGACCTCCCCCACTGTAATTTGAGACCATTGCTCCTTGTTCTGCCATCTGTCACCACTGAGAACAGCCTCTCTCCATCCTCTTTGAAACCCCCCTTCAGGGAGTTGAAGGCTGCTCTCAAATCCCCCCTCATTCTTCTCCTCTGCAGTCCAAGCCCAAATCGCCTCAGCCTCTCCAACCTACGGCCTGAACGCCCCAGCAGCCAGTAGGAAAGGAAGATCTTTCATTTCCAGTAACTCAGAGCCAGTCGGTGGAATTCTCTCTGCAGGTGAACAATAATTTTGCGACTTCACGTCTCTAGCAAAGGTGACTCCCCTGAGCACCCTGGCTGGCACTAGCCCTGTCTTCTCTGCACACCACCGTGCCACGAAGCCTGCACGAAGGGGATCACTCTGAGCCCTTGGGCGAGCCATCGCCAGCCAACCCGTGCACACCATGAATTGCGCAGCGCTTCAGGAGAGGAGCTCTGTGCTCCTCAGGCAGTCTTGTGGACTCCTGTTCCTTTTAACAGGGACACCACATCGGCCCCTGTCAGATGTATGGAGAGCAATTCACAGTCCTGTCACAAAGTGCAGGTGGAGGCCTTTATCCTCGAGGGTAGGACCTATCCAAGCAGCACCTCCCCTTGGCCTTGCTTTTCCTCTTCCTATACCTGCCCCCCCAGCCTTTCCCAAAAAGGAGCACTTGAAAAGGAAGAGAATTATTCCTAGGATTGGACTAAAACTTCCACTCAGGGGCTGCATGGACTGGTCTGAAAACAGCAGCCATGTGGGTCGCTGGGTCAAATCCAGCATTCTGTGGGGATGCGGTACCTGAGAGGTGTAGCCTAGCGCTTGAACCGGATTGAACAGTCAGCACCTCTTCAGTAGAGAGACATTTTCTTCAGCAAGGACCAGCTTCCCAGCTCCTACATGTGTCTCCCCAAAGAAGCTCTACACACAAAGGCAAACTATGGACCAGCGCCATTAAATCTGTGTGTGTGTGTGAGAGAGAGAGAGAGAGACAGGCACTAAAGAGGCACACCTCAGATGTTAACGGATGGTCCCTATGGTCCTACTCCAGACAGGGCCAATTACAACTACATGCGTTGATGTCCGAAGTTGCTGGGCCCTTGCGATTCCCCTTCGTGGGAATTAAAAATCAGGCTCTCCAGCGAAGCAATGGCACTATGATTTCCTCTTGTGCCTCTTTGCCAGCAGTGGTCCCATTGCGGTCCCAGCAGGCAAAGCCACGTGAACAGCTGGCCTAGGGTATCACGAGCTAGAGCGTTAGGGTGCCAGCAGCCGTGGAGTTATTTCCTTCCTTTGGGTTAGTCTTTTAGGGCTTCTTAGGGGGGTGGGTTTTTTGTTAAATCACACAGCAGGAGGGGGGTAGAGATGGCTGATTGTTTCCTAGGGCTTGGAAATCAGCTAAGGAGACTGCCTGAGCATTTTGTATGATGCTGAAGACACCCGGGGGGTGATCGTGCAATGGGTGATGCTGAGCTAAGCGAATCAGTAACTCACCCCTAGGGTGGGGACCTTTGGGGTGGAGCTCCAAATGCAGACAGAACAGTGGCACTGGAGGAAGACAGTGGCAGTGGGTAGAGGAGTGGGTGATAATTTTCACAGGGGGGCTACTTCATTAATTTTGGTAGGTGGTCACAGGCCGGCTCCACCCCGAAAGGGGAGTGGCATGGAGCAGAAGGGGCGGGGCTGGGGCGATAGGGGCTGGGGCAGAAGGGGCGGGGCTGGGTGGGACTATCCTTCCCCCAGAGTTGTGTGAACCGGAGACTTTGAATTAAAAACACAGCAAAGGGCTCGTGGCTCCCGGCTCTGATACTGCTGTGGTTCCTGGCAGCCACCTGGGATTGCTACGGCTACTTAAAAGGCTCCAGCCCCTTCCGGGGTAGCAACCGGGACCGGGAGCTGGGACCCTCCTGGCACGGAGAGCAGGATATAAATAGAAAGTGGCCAGATGCTGACCGCAGGCTGGATCCAAGCGTTAAGCGGGCCCAATTCGGCCCCCGGGCCGCATCTTGCCTAGCCCTGGGGTAGAGCCTGCATCTGCATAATAAAGCTAATGTGGTGGATGCTGTTAATTATTTATTTTGCAGTGCCCATGCTTAGGTGTAGATAACGTTCGCAGGGATTTGGCTGGCAGCTTATCCTTCACCCATTGCACTTAGCATGACAAGACAGAAACAGCCCCCACGGCCTGAAGATTAGTCCTGGTGCTGACTCCAGCATTCAGTGCCAAGGTGAAACACAGCAAACCGAGCGCCTAGGAATGCACACATATCTACACACCCATATTCGCTAGCTTTTGTGCATTCAGGAGTGCATAATAGTCACTGGTAGAGCTGGAAAAAATACACTTGCAAGAAAAATGAGGCATTCTGTTGCACCGTAGAGACTAACAGGTGATGAGCTTTTGTGGGTAAAACCCACTTCATCAGATGAGTTAGAGTGGAAATGACAGACTCCAGAGTATATAGGACAGCAAAAGAAGTTACCTGTCAATTGTAGTAGCAGCATTAATGCAGCTAATTACATCAGGGTGGATGCATCTCATTCGCAGCATTCGATGTGGAGATGCGAATATTAAAGGCGGGAAAGTCATCTTTGTAGTGCGTTAACCAGTTGAGATCTTTAGTCACGCCGTAGTTGACAGTGTTGGATATGTAAATGAATTTGCAAGAAGACATTCCACCCTCCAGAACAAATGCATAATGGGGGTCCAATATTAGACACTGAAATGATCTCTTTACGACGTGTGATTCATGAACGAGAGGTGGGATTCATGCCGCCAGGATATTTGCATGAAGTCACTTTAAAAAAATTAACTCACACCGGTCATTCTAAATAATCAAGAACCCAGACACCATTACTAGAGATATCCCATGCAAATCCATGGACATCTGGCATTAGAATGTCGGATCTTTATCTACGCACACACACTCCCACCAGTCTCTGTCTCTTGTGTGTTAGTCACATGTCATGGCTGCTCTATGGTCCGACCACGGAGGATCAGAGTCTGATTTGCATTCAGGAGTAATGACGTTTTATTGGCCAGGCACATTTCAAAGTGGCCTTTGTGACGATTTGCATCCTTCACACCAAGGCTGCAAAGAGCAATGGATGTCTATTCGGTCACCTCACCCTGGAATAGACACATGGCCACGTGACGTACCTCCCGGATCACAGCTGAGCTACACAGTTTGAGTGATGGGCAAAGAGTAGCATTATCCCTTTGGGACCTGAATGATCAGCCAATGGAGGCGAAATCGCGAACGGAATGAGGCGTTTCTCCAAGGCAGCCCTGTTTGTTTACCCCGCCCCCTTATTTTGAAATAACAAGCAGAGCGTCCGCACTACCAAACCCGCTATTTCGAAATAACAGGCTGGTTATTTTGAAACCTGTACTCCTGCTTTCCATGAGGAATAGCACTAATTTTGAAATAATTATTTAGAAATAGCAGCCGTATGGACACTCCGGTGCCGCTATTTTGAAACGACTCCCCAGAGTAATTCAGACTAATGACTCCCCACTGCTTCCTGGGGCGCTAAGTCTAAGTCGGACTAAGTTCGAGGCTTCCCCGTACTGTGGACCCACTATTTCAAAATTATATTATTTCGGGAGATAGTATGTTAAAATAACGTATTTTGAAATAATTGCCTGGGGTAGACATGCTCTTAGTCCTCAGTTCAAGGATGCTGGGTGCAAGATTTATTCCAGGAGGCTGTGGGAAAGGCCATGTGTTTAGCAGCAGGCTGCTTTCCACTGCCCACCAAGTGCTGTCGTGGGGAAGGAGGAGTAGCAGAGTTTAAAACGGGCGAAGGAAAGCGACTTCGCTTCCAAAGGGGCAAATGCATCTTGTGGTTAAAGTGCTGGCTGAGGACGCAGCAAATCTGTGTTCAAAGTTCCTGGCTCTGCCACAGCCTTTGGACTAGTTGGTTAATCTGTGCCTCAGTTTCCCCAACGGTAAAATGAGGCTAATATTGCTTCCTTCGCCGAGTCTATTCAGTTTGCATACTCATTGGGGCCAAGACAGTCATGATGGGTGTGGCTCTGTGGCAGTGTGTCGTACCTGTGCAAGTTTCATCTGGCTAGCGGGGTGGCAACAGCAGTGTAGGCATGCATGGGCTTCAGGATGAGCTAGAAACCAGAATACAGGCCTACCAGAGATGCAAGGCGCATACACTATTTGCTAGGCCTGCTGAAGTCCACAACATGACAGCTACACTGCTCTTGGTACCCAATCTAGCTAGCACAAGTACCACAATCACACCCTCACTTGCAGGGCACAGGTACCTTAATGCAGGGGTGAGGAGCCTTTTTTGGGTCAGGGGCTGCTCACCCACAGAAAAATCAGGTGGGGGCTGCACACAGGTGAAAAGCAAACAATTAAAAAAATATCTCACTGACGTACCTCCGCCCGACTGAGAAGCAGAAAGACAGTCCCCACATTCCGCCCCCCACCCACACCAGTGCCTTAGGGGGCCTGGGCTAGTGGATTTTGTGGGTCCTCCTAGGCTCTGGAGTGGGTCTAAAAATGAGGGGTTCCATGTGTATGGGAAGCAGCTGTTGGGAAACAGGCTTGGGTTGTGGCGTTTGGGCAGGAGGGAATGTGTAGGAATAGGTTGGGGCTAGGAGGGTGGTAGGGTGCAGGAGTGGAGTGGGGAGTGGGGGTCTGGGGTCTGGATGGGAAGGTGGGTGCAGGAGCGGGCTGGGGTGGGAGGTAGGATGCAGGAGCGAAAGGGGTGGGGGAGCTGGGTGGGATGAGGGGGTGCAGGGCTGGAGCGCCAACACCAGCTCCCCAATGCTGGGGGGGAAGCCCCATGCCTCGGGGCTGGATCCAGGCAAGCTGGGGGCTGTATCCAGCCCATGGGACTTAGGTTCCCCACCCTTGCCTTAATATGTCTGTACAGCACCTGACGCATTGAGACCCAGATCTCACCTGTAGCCTCTAGACATTAACAATATAATTCATGCTAATAATGCCATGACAAGTATAAAATTAGAGGGTGAACACTCACTAAGTCCCTACAATTGGCCACTGTACTTCTCCTGCCCTAGCCATAAAGAAAATAACCAATGACCTCTGGGGGGGCTGATTTTAAAAAAAAACCAGTTTTAATTAAAAAAATAAATGGCTCCTGTTTTCCTTTTAAAAATAATAAAAGTCTGGGGAGAGTGATATCCAAACCCGGCTCATTATAATGAAATTTTAAAATTGATGAGGAAATGGGAAAGGGATAAAATAACATCTCCCAAGTCATTAGGCAGCATTATGGCTGCTGTTTATCTCGTGTGTGTTATCGTGAGATGGCTGGAAGCCATAGAGCTTTATTTTTTCTCTTGCGCTGTATTATCTATATAGTCATCCAATAGCGAGAAAGCGGCACGTAAGTGATGCATATGCCTGGCCCTAGTTCTTTGCACAAGGGTGAATTTCGCCCTTAATGACTAATGAAAAAGCCTGCCATTGACTTTAAAACTGCACCAGGGACTCACAACGCAAAAAGAAGTACTTGGGGTGATGCTGAAGAATTCTTTAAGAAATGTAATGGGCTCTCAGTCAGCAAATGGATAAGAGATTGTGGGTTCAATGTCAGGGGCAGAGAAGAAGGGCCAGAGTCTCTGCTGGTGTAAATCCACATAGATCCACAACAGCTGACTTGTGGCACGCACTGGCTGGGAATGTCAATCCGCGGCCAATGGGAGCTACAAGCACCTGTACTTGTGGAGGTGCAGCTCAATATAGCACAGATTATACAGAAATGCAGCTAATTGGCAGTCAGCCTCCCAGAGATGAGGTAGACACTGAGGTGACACTGTTGCAAACAAAGCAAACATGATTCTGGGATGCCTTAACAGGAGGGTTGTGAGCAAGGCACGAGAAGTCATTCTCCTGCTCTACTCTGCGCTGATTAGGCCTCAGTTGGAGTATTGTGTCCAGTTCTGGGCACCGCATTTCAAGTAAGATGTGGAGAAATTGGAGAGGGTCCAGGGAAGAGCAAAAAAATGATTAAAGGTCTAGAAAACATGACCCAGGAGGGAAGACTGAAAGAATTGGGTTGGTTTCATTTTGAAAAGAGAAGACTGAGAAGGGACATGATAGCAGTTTTCAAGTACCTAAAAGGGTGTTACAAGGAGGAACGATTAGTATGACATTTCCTAGCATCCTGTCAAAGTCTGTTAGAAAACGTAGAGGGCGAAGGAGGTGGATAGTCAGGATGGTCTACCCCGGAGTTCATCCCTCCTTTCCCAAGCACTGATACATGTTGCTGTTAGTTACCTCATTGTGCCTGCTAAATTAGGAGCTGCTGGAAGGGGTTTTGTTAGTGGTGTGTCTTAAGGAAATTGTCGCGGTGGGTATCTGGAGCTGAGTGAAATGGGGAACACTCAACGACATTATGACAGCTCTTCTCTCGCCCTCGCAGCTTCCCAGGATATAGTTTAATATTCTGGCCGGCAGAGCTGCTTGCTTGGTTATTCTGTTAAGAGGCACACGGATTAGGCACCGGTCTAGCACATGGGAGGCCTGGGGGTCTAGCCTCAACTCTGACCTGCTGTGTGACACCCCCCTTGATACCTTTGTTTCCCCTCCCCCCTTTCAGCAGCGAGCAAATGCACACCCGCAGGCCAGATCCCATTCACCCCGGTTAGCCCCGATGGGCTGCCACCGTGTTGCCCTGCACCTCCATAGATATGGGTGCTTGTAGCTCCCATTGGCCACGGATTGACGTCCCCAGCCAATGGGAGCTGCGGGAAGCAGTGTTCCGGTCCAGGCCACTGCCCGCAGCTCCCATTGGCTGGGAACGTCAATCATGGCCAATAGGAGCCACAAGTACCTGTACCTGTGGAGGTGCAGGCCAATATAGCAGCAGTAGCCTGACAGGAGCCAGCCCTGGCAAACCGCCATTGTTTTATTGCCCATGCCTGGTACCATGTGTTTAGACCAGCGCTGGGCACTCTTGGCTAGTGAATGGGTCACGTGAGTTGCTCTCCTTCTTCTCAATGGGCTGCAAGATTGTCATCACCAAGACGGTCCCCTGGGGCAGGGCCGTTGTGCTCACTGCGTTGGCGTATGTAGAGTTTGTGGGCGGTGCCGCTTGACCCGTCACAGTGCTGGGACTGACCGTGAGAGCCGGGCGCTCCCTCAGCAGCCCGTGTTGTGTGCGATCAGCCCGCCCCTCACATCGCGGGCTTTACGTCACACACCAGCAGGGGGAAAAAAACCCGATGCCCATGGAAACCAGTGGAAACTGGCAACCCCGCCCATGGGCAACGGTGAACAAAACGTCTTTCGGGCCACACCCAGAGCCCGGAGGGGCGCAGGTTGGCCACCCCTGATTTAGCTTGCAAGCAGTGTAGCAGGAACTGAAATTTGCTGTTGCCCCACCCCTGAAAGGCACTGTCATGTGGTTTCCCCATCGACTAAGCCCATAAATGAACAGACACCAGCGGTCAGATCCGGCCCCGGTTGACTTTAATAGATCAGGTCGTCATGCCCTGCATAGTGGTGCAGTATTCTTCTGTGGACCCCTCTCAGCACAGCTGGTAAACCCTGGTCTTAAAGAAATCAAGTTAATCGCAGCCGAATCGGGCTGGCAGATGGATCCACTTCAATCCAGCCGGGACGTAAGGGAGCAGGAGCCTCTCTGGAGGACACAAGGGGAACCCTGCGGGCAGCTGAGCCTAGCAAAGAATCTAGGCTGCTGATTGCTTAGCCATCAAACCAAATCCCACCAAGAGGGTGAGACTAGGTCCTAAGTAGCACACTTATCATGCTGACAGGCGGAACCAAACCAGAGACCTCGGGAGCTTAGTACAGGCGCCTCCCCAGCTTAGCTGAGAGCCATCTGTCTTGTAGCCCAAGGCTGTAGAGCAGCTTCATTTTTCTCTCTGTAAGTGGTCTCGGTGCCACTAGACCGGTGCCCAGCAGGTGTGTGGGTTCCATGTTGCGATTCATCGGTTTATTCCCAGCGGCATTGCCTGCATTCACGAGCTGTGAAACCTCCTGCCCATCGGGTGATAGAAATTGGTGATGGAAGCGATGTCTGGAGGGGTCACCTGGTCTCCCTCAGCGCAGGGCTATCCGTTCTCCAAGGCTTTGTGACTCAGGCAATGGGGCTTCCGCGCCTTCCCTTGGAGAAGACAATTCCACAGCCAGATGTCAACGCCGGGAAATTTAGCAGCAGGTCGTTCCTAATGAGGCTCTGCGAGTCTGAATGCTCCGCTGCAAATGAACGAAGAGCAGCTCTTATCCCTCCTCAGGGACCTACTTGAAGCCTGAGTCTCCCATAATGGCATCGTAGGGTGTCCTGTGGGACCTCATTTAGCCAGTGCTAGGAAAGTAATTGACGAAGGCCGAGAGATTTTCAAACCTCATTGAACCTGAATGCGATTGGGAAGCTAACTTGCCTTAGGCTCCAGCCAGATGTCTCAGTTGCTACTTGAAAGCTTTAAAGGTGTTTTTATATGTTAGAATATTCAGAAATATCAGGCCAGGTGCATGTGGGGGGATGGCCACTTGTATAACTTCTGGAAAAAAAGTAACTATTCTAAATATGACGACACTTCCAGTTCTAAGGGTGACTCCAGTCTGTTGGTGCCAAAGATGTACTAAATCCCATATTTACAGAGTAGGACTGGGACCTCCCAGCGCAACAGAGCGAGGAGGGGAAGTAACACAGAGGCTCGCATCTAACGTGCGTCTCCCCTGAAAAGCCCAATACGGACCTGCTACCACAACTAAACAACCTCCAACCAGGTCAGGATCAAAAGCTTCAGAGGGGTAGCTGAGTTAGTCTGTAACTGGAAAAACTTGAAAAACAACGAATAGTCTAGCAGCACCTTCGAGACTAACAAAACATGTTGATGGTCTCATGAGCTTTCGTGGGCACAGCCCACTTCTTCAGATGAATGGCGTATTACTTAAAAGGCCAGATCCAGAAATAAATAGGGGGATGTGTGTGTGGGGAGAGGTGGAAGGTGGAAGGAAAAAAATAGTGAATTTGAGTGTTTAAGTTACAAGAAGCTGGTAGAGAAGGTGCAGCAGCTACAGGAAGGGAACACAAATGTTACACTGAGGAGCTAAGTAACAATAATGTGCAGCAATGGCCCATTTTGAAAGTTGTTATGATCAACCCTGCTTCAGGCTTCAGCATTACACTTCGGTGGCGCCCGCCCTCACAGATCACGCAGGACGATTGTAAGGTCCCTAAAATGCAAAGCAAAGAAAGTGCTCTCGGCATGTGATGGACGGGCTTTACCAAATTTCAGCACAGTCAGACCCTGGGTATGGACCATCGGCTGAAATCTTCTTAGCCAGGCAAGGAGGGATGGGAGGGAGACGGGATGGAGGGCGGACAATGGAGGTTGGCAAGACAGAAGGACAGTATATATTTACACTACATCCCTTTTTCGATAAAGGGATGTAAATGAGATGTATCAAAATTGTAAATGAAGCCATGATTTGAATTTCCCGTGCTTCATTTGCATAATGGCGGCCGTGGCTTTTTTCCGAAAAGCCGCTGTTCGGAAAAAAAAATGGCAATCAAGATGGGGATCTTTTGACAGAAATGCCCCATTTTGAAAGATCATGTAAACCTCAGAAAATGAAATGGGGCATTTCTGTCGAAAGATCCCCGTCTTGACCGCTGGTTTTTTTTGCAAAGTGACTTTTCGAAAAAAAGCCGCGGAAGCTATTATGCAAATGAAGCATGGGAAATTCAAATCCTGGCTTCATTTACAATGTTAATATGTCTAATTTATATCCCTTTATCGAAAAAGGGATGTAGTTCAGATGTACCCAAAGTGAGGGAGAAAGAAACAGCGACCATAGGTGGCAGACAAAGCGAGCAAGGGTATTCTGAGGAGAAGGCCGTCATTTTCCTGTGAAGCCTAAACCTGGAGCAGGCAAGTTACAGCCCGGGGGTGGAATATGGCCCAGCAAGCCACTGGATCTGGCCCATGGACCATCTCAGGCACAGAGACGCCTGTTACTTCAGAGCAGCCCCTCGCCACTTTAAGCGTCTGGCTGCTCCCTGTGGCTCTCTGCTCTAGGGGCCGGGCCGGGGGGGGGGGAGGGTTCATGTGCTGCCCTGGCCTCCCAGAAAAAATTCTCAGCTCAGGAACCAGCCAATGGGAGGTGAGAGATATTTTTCTGGGGGGCGGAGACAGCACTCGACGTCTCCCCATTCCCCCCACCTGGCACTCGGAGCAGACAGTCACAGGGAGCAGCCAGCCATTTTGAGCAGCCTGGGGCTGCGGCAGGCAGGGAGCCTGCCTCAGGGTCCTGCAGGGCTGCTGGTCGGGAGCTGCCTAGGTAAGTGCCTCCTGGCAACAACCCTAGCCCCTCCTTCCTTCCCTCCAACTCCCTGCTCCAGGTCGCCACTGAAACCCTCTGAGTCCTCCTCCCCTCCTCTCCCAGGTCTCAGCTCCCACCCAGATACTGAAACCCCTCCTACACCTCGCCCCCAGGCCAGAATCCTCTCCTGCCCCCTCCCCTCTCCCAGATCCTGCACCCCCTATCCCCTGCCCCATGTCACAACCCCCACCTTCACTCACACTCTCTCTGAGACCCCACACCCTCTCCTGCACCCCAAGCGCCTACCCCAAGCTCCCTTCTGCACTCAACCTCCATCCCAGACCCTGCACTCCCCTCTACAGAAATGCACGGCCCTTGACGACGTCCCAAGACCTTGGAGTGGCCCCCATCAAAAGTTATTCCCCACCCCTGATCTAAACTGTCTCTGCAGCAGGGCAAAGGGCAGAGTTAAGCTCAGGGTGCAATGTCCCTGCTGTGCCACCTGCCTACTGCCCCCCAGCTCAGTGTGACAGAGCCAAAGGGGCGGTTTCCCCACTAAGCTCTCTGCCCAGTGTAACAGGACCACGGCTGAGCTTGGGGAAAAGGCCAGTTTCAGGGCCTGCCGCGGCGGCCGGGCCCCCATCTCTTATCGATCCACTGTGACCATTAGGCAGGTGGGTTCCGTATCTGGGGTGGGGCTGAGCCCTGCGAAGGTGCACGGAGGTTTCCTCCGACATCTCCGTGTGGTTCCTTTCGAATGTACGTCCTGCCCACAAAGAACTAACTGCCCATAACCCTGGCAAGGGGCACCGGGAAATTGGTGGCGGGAGAGTTTCTTGGGCCATCCCCTCTTTCCTTCCCTACATGATAAGCGATGTGGGAACCACATGCAAACTAAAAAAAAAAAAAAACGGAACGGGAGAAAAACTAGGTTCTTCCTCCTGTCCCCCTGGATTCCATCTTGTCCTGGGGCTCTCCTGCTTGCTCCCCCCCACCCCATGGGGGACTCCCACCTAAGGGCCAGGGGGTTGAGATCATTTCTGGTTTGAGCTCCCAGGCGCTCAGCACTAGCGAAATGGCTTTTCTCGCCCCTCGAGAGTCTCCGTGACCTGGAATGAGGGAAGGGCTGAATTCTGAGCGGCGGCGCAGTGAGATCTGGGTGAGAGGGGAATGGAAACGAATTGGCGGCGGGGGAGCAGGGGGGCTGTTGGCTTTGTCTCAGTAATAAACTCTAATTTTATTTTAGACCTCAGCTGCCCCCCCCCTCCCCACTTACCTGCAACCAAGTTTTAACCTCTTGTTCTCCAAGGAAAACTTTGTTTTTATTGACTGAATATGTTTTGTAGGTTTTATATTAAACTCCTTGAGAATCTGTGTGTAGACGCACCACACGCCTTGAGAATCTGTGTGTAAGGCCATGGGCTGGGGAACCCAGGAGCCCTGCTTTCCAGGTAACTCGGTTTCAAGGTAGCAATTCCAGTTTGGGGAACCAGTGAGGCTCTAGGGAGCATGACAGCCAGCAGCTGCCTTTGCTTGCCAAGTGCAGCTGGCATGTGGCCGTGGGGTGAAGGTCGGGCTGGTGGAGGCAGGCCCCCACCCCTCAAGCCCCGCCCCTTCTGCTGAGGCCCCACCTCCCCACAAGAGCAAAGCCGCCTCCCCTCCCCTGCTCCCAGCATGGAGAGGGCAGGCGGATGGGTGCATTGTCCCAGCCTCTCCATCCTGGAGCACAGGGGCAGTAAGGCTCCGCCCCCAATACACCTACAGTAGGTGCTCTGGGGGCAGGGTGTGGGCAGGGACAGGGTGGCAGTTTGGGAAGGCAAAGCCTTCCCCTGCCTATGAGACCCTCCGCCCATGCATGGGGCGTTGTTTGGGTTTGGTGGGAGTGAGACAACCGGGAAGCCTGGTGGATAGCCCCTCGCCTTGCACACAAAACGTCTTCTCACTGGCCTGACAGCAGGTGTGAATGGGGCCCCTGAGTCCCAGCCTTGGTGCCTGGGCTCCCGGCCGGCAGCTGGGGAAGCCAGACAGCAGCGCCGTAGATGGAGAGATGGAGGCTGTGCAGCTGAAAGGAGGGTGCTGTTTCCTGATGTGCTGCGCTTGGTTTTCCCTGTGGGAGTCAAATGAAGCCCTTATTAGAGACGCTGCGGACTCACCAGGAGCCACTGACTCAGACTGGTTAATGGGAGGGGGGAACCGAATTATTGTGGCTGAACGGAAGGCAGCCCTGGGCTGGCAGATTTGCTTTTTCACTGCTTTGTTTCTTCTTCCTTGCCCAGGCTGGGCGGAGGCTGTCCTGGGCCTGCCATGAGACTGGGAATGCGAAAAGGCTCCGGGCGTATGAAAGCCCTGGTCAGAGACAGGCAGGGAATGTGCACAGACCCCTCCCGCCAACGGACGCTTTAGACCTGAAAAGTGCTCCCCATGGGAAGCAGCCAGCGAGGGCTGGCCCCTTCTCCAGGGACTGGACAGGGCCAGACTCTCTGCCACGCTAACCGGCCGCACGGTGATTGGCTGCGGTGAGAGCACACGGTTCTTGCAGTCACTGTTGCGTGCAATCGGCGCGTCTCGTCTC
The DNA here is from genome assembly GCA_019425775.1 of Rafetus swinhoei. Classification (NCBI taxonomy): domain Eukaryota; kingdom Metazoa; phylum Chordata; order Testudines; family Trionychidae; genus Rafetus; species Rafetus swinhoei. Next base: position 15,457,039 of record JAFJHL010000300.1, on the reverse strand, counting down.
ACCTGCCCCGGCTTCACGTGTGTATCACGTTAATCACACAGGCAGGGAGACAAACCCTCCGGTGAGAGAACCAGCAGAGTCTGGCGAGCCTACGCCTGAGCCGCGGTGAATAAAAGGTGTCATGGGCCAGATGCAAAACTCTGAGGGGGCTGCGGGTTGCCCTCCACTGTGCCCATGGGCAAGTTGTCCCAAAGCCCGGAGTGCAGCAGGAAGTCAACTCAGTAAGGTGAGCGTGGGTCTGGCCTGTTCTCCAGAGGCTACCTGACTCTGACACAGACCTTGTTTGCCCCCCTCTCCCCAACCTCCTAAGGAACTTCTCCCTGTCCAATACCAAGGCACGGCTACTACCCAGCATGCAGCACACGGAAGATAGGCACAAAAATGTTGCTCCCCTTCTCACTGGACCTGGCTTCTGCGTTTCCTCGCCTGGCTGAAAAGCCACAAGTGCTCCAAAAGGACCCGGAAGGGCTGTTTGCAACCAGGCCTGAGATTAAAACCCACCCGAGGGCCATTAAAATACTGACAGAAACGACATCGTGGCTTTGCTTGATGCGTGCCGAAGGAGAAAAGCAGGACTAGGGGAATGAGGCCTTTGTCTGTGTGGGGCATTTTCCAGTCTATCAGGAGCTCAGTGTGGAACTTCATGGCTAGAAACATAATCCCTCAGCAAACAGCTTTTGGACATAATTCTGCTGCCGGGTGGGCTGCACCCCATTGGCAGGGACAAGGGGCTTTTTCTTCCCAGCTGCTCAGCACAGACAATCCCTTACTAATTTGTTTTTTCTGCTGGGTCTTTCTCCGGGGGCTGTGGGTCTGAAAATGGTGCAGGGTCACAGAATTCTCATTTTATGGTCTTGATGTCCTACGGGGGAGTGGTTCACTTAGCGTTCTGCTTTGCGGTGTGACGGAAAGACGTGGGGTGGGCGGAGAAGAGGAAGATGCCTTCTCTGCCTCCCCACATTCGTCCTCCTTGCACTATTCTTCCCCACTGAGACCGTAGCGGGTTGCTGAACAGCTGCTGTGCTCCTTCCCAGAGGGGGCTGCATTCCAACGGTTGGCAGGAATGAGCCACGGACATGTGGGTTGCAGATGCTTCGGGATCCCTTCCAAATGAAAAGCACGCCATCAAAACAAGTTCTTCTCCATTTGGGCCATGATAATGGGGCAGAGCTGCCTGCCTACAAATGTTTTGTTAAGCACTGCTAATAGCGCACGGCTGCCACATATACAACCCCTGAGCTTGGTCTACCCTAGGAAAATACCCTGGGAGTCAGCTGAGACTGTGTGGCATAGAGTTAGACTGAAACAAACCACGATCAGGACCCTGTTGGGAAACCCTGGCTAAAAGTATGCTTAGTTGCTTTATGAAAAGTCTATGGGCTTATAACTTTCCAATATGCACCCCATTTGTGTTCCCATCCAGCTCTGAAAAATCACACTCACAAACATATTCGGTACTCTTCCTAGTCAAGGACACAGTGAAATGGGTTGGAAATATTTTGGACTCCCTCCTGCATTCCCACCCAGTTCCCCCAATTTTGCAAACAATTGAAATATTTCACCTAGCGGAACTGGAAAAAATTGTCTCAGAGATTAGTCGTGTTAGTGTAACTTTAAAAACAACTAGTAGTTCTGTGGCACCTTAGAGGCTAACAAAACTAAATATCAGAGGGGTAGTTGTGTTAGTCTGGATCTGCAAAAGCGACAAGGAGTCCTGTAGCACCGCATAGACTAACAGATGTATTGGAGCATAAGCTTTTGTGGGCAAAGACCTACTTCGTCAGATGCATGTAGTGGCCACTACGTCAGATGCATGTAGGTGCTACAGGACTCCTTGTCGCTAAAACTAAATATAATATCTTGAGCTGGTCCGGCTCATCTGATGAAGTGGGTTTTACCCACGAAAGCTTGTAATGCTGTGTGTTTTTGTTAGGGCATGTCTAGACTACATCCCTCTTTCGAAAGAGGGATGTAAATTAGACAGATCGAAATTGCAAATGAAGCTGGGATTTAAATTTCCCATGCTTCATTTGCATAATGGCGTCCACACGTTCTTTCGAAAAAGGGCTTTTTGAAAGTAAAACCGTCGTCTAGACGGGGTTCTTTCGGAAAAAAAACCCTTTTTTGAAAACTCCTGTACTCCTCGAAAGCAGGATGTAGTCTAGACATGCCCATAGTCTCCAAGGTGCTGCTGGACTATTCGTTGTTGTGAAAGGATCGATTAGTTTTTGTCAATGTTGTGGGTTCTCATTTCTTTCAAATTTTTCGATGAAACATTTGGTTGAACATTCAAAGCGGTTCGACCAACTCTTCTCACCGCCTCTAAAACTGAGGCCAAAGGCTCAATGCGATGCTGAGTCTGCCATGTAGCGCCTTCTGAGAGGCCCAAACGTGGGGAACATGGCAACATGGCTTGTGCCTCCCAGGGCAAAATGTTGAGTTCTGCGTACAGGCTGAACCGTTAAAATAACCTCTCTGGTGCAGCAACATCCGTGGTCCGACAGGACCAGGGATGTTCATGGGCCAGAGAGCCCTGATGGCTGGGAGTTGGGTGGTAGGAAGGCCTGTGGCCGGTGGCCCGGTGGGGACCAGCAGCCTGAGCAGGGCCAGTGGCCAGGGTGGGAGGAGGGGAAGCCACTGGGGCCAGGAGAGAAGCTGGGAAAAGGGGGCCGGAATTGACCTCCCCTGGTCCAGGAATCTCCCTCGTTTGGGCCTAATCAGGTCCGGAGTGTGCCAGACAGGGGAGGTCCAACCTGCCGTTTACCTGCATACTCTGTTTTAGGGACACAGTTTGACAAATGCTTCCTGGTTCAGTCTGCCGCAGGCTGGAACGCACAAACCACATCCTGGCTGGGGACGGTGTCCTAATGGCGGTGGTAGGAGAGACGAGCATGTGGAGTGGGATGGAGAAAGGGCCTCGTCTGATTTCGCCAGCCGTTTGCTCCTGTTGTTCACCTTGATGGCTCTTTACTGTCCGCCTGTTAATGCACCTCAGCCGGAGCGACAGCTCTTGTCCAGCTCGTGGTTTCTCCCCCAGCTCTGCCAACACATCACTTCAGGGCCGGTCCTAACCAATTGGCAGCCCCAGGTGACCGCCTGGCTCGCCCGTAGGGTTGCCAGATGGTTTCCAAAAAAGTACCGGATCAAAAAAAAAAAAAGGGCGGGGAGTAACCAGGGAAACCTAGGGGGAGGATTCGGAGGTTGGGCCAAAATGCGGTCGTGGCCCACCCCTAACACCGGCTCTGTCAGCAGCCTCTTGAACATGGCGGCCCCGGGCGATTGCCCGGCTCGCCCCTAAGACCGGCTCTGCATCACTTGAACCCTACGACCAGGCATATTCCACCCTCAGCTCCGCCTTTGCATCCAACGCCCACTCAGCCGCAGTCCAGAGTAGGCCAGGCTTGGGTTTCTCCCTTCAGCTTTGCCCCACACACCTCAGTTCTGACTAGGGTTGCCAGGTGTCCGGTATTCAACCAGACAGTCCGGTTTTTGGGGGCCTCTGTCTGGTAAAAAAAATTCAGAAAATACCAGACACGTGCAATATCCGGTATTTTCTGGTTTTCCGGCGGGGCGCCCGACGGAAGTCTGGCAGGGGTGGGGGGAGTGGCTGGGAGGCTGGGCGCGATCGGCGCTGGGAGCCTCTGGTTGCGTCTGACGTAGGAGTGACGCCTTGGGGAGGAGGAGAAGCCCTGTCCGTGCTCCTGAGCGCTGTTCAAGTGCATTGTGGAGCTGCAGCCGGACTCGCTCGTGCTTCGCCGGGACCGTGTGCGGGACGGGCAGCACCCTGGGATCTGCATGTGCCTGGGTCAGTCCTGCTCCCCGTCGGCCGATTCTCTCTCCCCCGGTCTCCTCCCTGGCAAGCCCCGCTCCCCCGACTCCCTCCCGGCCAGCCCTGCTTCCTGCCGGCTGGTTCTCCTCCTCCCGATCTCCCCCGGCCAGCCCCACTCCCCCCGACACTCTGCCCCAATCTCCCCTGGCCATCCCCACTGCCCCGACCCACCCCCCGAGCCAGCCCTGCTCCCCTCCTGGCTGGTCCCTTCCCCCCCATCAAGTGTGTCCGGTATTTTTTCTGAAGCTACCTGGTAGCCCTAGTTCTGACCTGCAACCCCCGTGGCTATTCGAGATTAGAACAGCCTGGAGGAAAGTGAGCAAAGAATCAGCAAAGCAATGAGAATTCTGTGGGGCGGCAGCTCATCCGTGCCTAGGTTTGTCCAAAGGTGCCTGTTCTCGGGAGATACGTAGAGGCCTTTCCCAGCTTGTGAGACGGGTGTCCCAGAGCCTCTCTCCTCAGGAGAGATGTAGAAGCTTTCCCCAGCTTATGTAGCTGCCAATTTTAGCCTCCTGAATGCGGCGCGCATGGGAGGCACGTGAAAGAATGCCAGAAAAATGTAAGAAAAGCAATGCAAAAATTTATATTTTATTTTATTTCAAAAATTTAAAATAGCTTTCAAATTCGGTAAAGGATGTCTGGACACAATGAAAAGCCTCATATACAGAGACAGATAAATTAAATTGAATATACTGCAGACAAGCCAAGTGTATGTATAGATTACATATTTACATTTTTTTAATGTAAACCATATTTATACATTTTTTTATTACATTTACAAAAAAAGCCAATAGTCCACTACTGTTTACTACAATCATGAAAAAAAAAACCCATTTACATTGTGTCTTGTTTTAACTGTACAAACTTTTGTTTCATAAAAATATATCTCTGTACAAAAGAGGGATTTTTCCTTTTTCTTTTTTAAACATAATGCAAGTCCGATGGGCACAAGAATGAAAAATATGTCAGACTTCATGGCCTGGCCAGCTTGCAAAACAATGGGGCAGTCCCATCTGGGCCCTGTGGCATGAACCAGTAATGGAAACTGGTCCATCATGTGTTGAAAGCAGCTAGCGCGGGTTTTAAACAGCGCCACAGTTCATCCTGTCTTGCTATTAAAAGACAGCTGATGGGTTCTAAACCTCTAGGTATTATTGTGTTATGTATAATTTCCTGCACTGTTGCATTATCTGAACAAATCAGAAAAGCTGAGAAGTGGAAGGTGGGGCCCTTAATTGTGTAGATAATTGAATGTGTGCGTGCACGTGTGTTCCACTGCCCTCTACTGAACAGAATCAGAACTGCTCAAGGATGTGTCATATACCCTCTCCTGCACACAGCTGGTGAAGCGTAGGTCTGCAGTTCTGACACAGAATAACAACTGTGATGGTTGAGGTGGCTGCCAGTTTGATACAATACTTTGAGCATGAAGGATTGCAAGAAGATGCTCTCTTGCTAAATGCACAATTCTCCTTCTAGGGCGGCTGGGTGCGCACTTTATACCATAGGGTGTGTCTAGATTACAGGGTTTTGTCAACAAAAGTGGTCTTTTGTCGACAAAACTATACCTGCGTCTACACTACCGCCGAGTTCTGTCGACATAAAGTCGACAGAACTTGGCAGTTTTGTCGACGGCGGTAAACCTCATTCTATGAGGAATAACGCCTTTTGTCGACAGAGTTTTGTCGACATAAGGTGTTATTGCATCTACACTGTCCTTTGTGTCTACACTGTCATGTCGACAAAGCGGCTTGCTTTGTCGACAGAACTGGATGTAGTCTAGACACTCTTTGTCGACAGAAGCTTTGTCAACAGTATCTGTCGACAAAGCCTCTGTCGACAAAAGCCTGTAGTCTAGACATACCCATAGAGATGCTAAAAAGGGCTCTGTGAAATCAGCCAGGGATCTGATTTGGTTTAACCAGTGGCCAGGATAACGGAGGGAAACCAGAGCAAAGTCTCAGATCTTCAAATCTGTAGCTAGTCACCCATTTGCAGGCACCATAAAATCCCTGGGCTGAGCTTTACCTGTGTAAATGGGAAAGAACGCCTTTGACCTCACCAGAGTGACTCCAGATTGACATATGCGCAAAGGCCCCATACCTATGAACCTGAATTCTGCAGCTCCCTTTAGTCTGTGGGATCCAGACTCTCTATCAAAGCACACACGTGGGGCCAGGCACAAAACGGGGACAAATCACCCACAAAATCTTTGCGTTACAGGGAGCGGCTCATCGCCACTTTCACCCGGGACAAAAACAGGATATAGAACCGGGATGTCGAGTCTGCCACACCAGGGCATTTGGCGTGACCTGTTGCTAGTGTCCTGTGTGGGGAGCTGCTGGTTGTCAGCAAGGGCCCACAACCCAATCGGACAGCCCCTGGCACATGAATCACATCTCATTGGCAACACTTGCATCATTGCCGGATAGGTGCCTTGGTTTAGCATGGATTCCAAGACCACGAGGCACCTCTATGATTATCTAGTCTGGTCTCCTGCTTAATGTAGGCCAGAAGACTGTCCCAAAATAATTCCTAGCTTGGCACCTTTGGAAAAACATCTAACCTCGACTTAACAAAACGGTCCGTGTTGGAGACTCTGCCCTGGACCCTGGCTAGACTGTTCATCACATGCACTTTTAAAAAGGTACGCCTCCCCCCCACCCCCAATTGGAATGTGTCTAGTTTCTGCATCCAGTCACTGGTTCGTGCTTCAAATACACACACCTGCACAAACACACACACGCATCTCTCCCAGAGCAGTCTGGACAGTTGGTTCTGGGAGCACAACTGGCCCTTTTTGGCGGGCGGACTGTTCTGCAATCTATCAGGCTATTGATCACGGCTTATTGTAAGAGAGCTGTCTACATAATAGATAGCAGGAAAAATAAATATATATCTCTACAGGAAAGGGGAAAACAAAGATCGACTGTGTGGTTTTAATCAGACAAGAGCCTCAATATTACACAGGTGAAAGATACCACCCGTTATCTTAAGCTTTTGTGGGCAAAGACCCACTTTGTCAGATGCATGTAGTGGAAATTTCCAGAGGCAGGTATAAATATGCAGGCCAGAATAAGGCTAGAGATAACGAGGTTAATTCAGTAAAGGAGGGTGAGGCCCACTTCTAGCAGCTGATGTGGAGGTGTAAACACCAGGAGAGGAGAAACTGCTTTTGTAGTTGGCTAGCCATTCACAGTCTTTGTTTAATCCTAAACTGATGGTGTCAAATTTGCAGATTTATACCTGCCTCTGGAAATTTCCACTACATGCATCTGACGAAGTGGATCTTTGCCCACGAAAGCTTATGCTCCAATACATCTGTTAGTCTATAAGGTGCCACAGGACTCCTTGTCGCTTTTGCAGATCCAGACTAACATGGCTACCCCTCTGATACTTGACACTCGTTATCTTAAAACCAAACTTCAATGGGTTTTAAAAACTAAGCCGTGTTTCCCCATCAGTAATAAAAATCCGCTTCCTCTAAGTTCATTTGATACATACGCTTCTAAATCTGCTGCACTTAGGAAAAGCAGTTGGCTCACGGTGTGAGAAAATGGCCTGGTTGCTTTCGCTGACTTCAGCCCTGCCTAATAAAGAGCTACTCAAACCAAACCGAATGAAATCCTAAATCAAACCCTAACTCCCTTTATTCGAGAAGATCAGTCACCACCAAAGCATCATTCTTTGAAGGGAAAAATAATAACATCAAGTCTTCTTGTCTGCTTTCACTGCGGTGGAAACAACCTTTTGGCTTCTGAGAAATACAGTGCACGGCTCTGCCCTGAAATGAAACCCTTCTCGTGTTGCCGTGTGGAGGATCAATATGGAAAGGGCAAAGGTTTCTGAACTCACTGGGGAAAAATCATCTGTATTAGTAGGGGCTTTTTTGAAAAAGAAGGTGTTTTGTTTCTTTTCCTGTCCCCCAAAACTTTTTTTTTTGATGGTTGTGAAGAGAGTTACACCAGATTAGCAATCATTAGCCACAGGGACGGGAGGGAAAGAGAACTCTTGGTTGAGAGACTCCATTCGTACTGGACCCAAGGTGACCTCTGAGATTTCAGAAAAAGGATGTTGAGATTAACAGCAGCAGCAGCAGCAGCAGAAAACCAAAGGGAAATCAATAAAGGGAAGGGGGAGATTTTCCTTCTCACTAACAAAAAAAAATCCTTGTTCAAAACTTTTGCATCGCTAAAAGCCCATGCCAACCCGTCCCTCCCCAATGTACCCCAAATGAACCAGCCTCTCTCCCTTGCAGAAGTCTGTTACGCTCGTCGGCATTTTGTGCTCTGCTACCTGCATCCCTCCCTTTGCCAAGGAAGCTTTTCTCAAAGGCGAAGGGGTGTTGGTTTCACAGAAGCCCCCCACGACGGTTCCCTCTGCTAGAAAAGAGCTCCGTTGCTGTGCCCAGCACCCGCCTCTGTTGCTTCGCTGGAGACCATGACCTGCAGGTGGGCAAGGACATGGAGACAATTGCCTGCCTTCTCAGGTTCAGCCGCCGGGCGCCGTCGGATGGATGGGATCTTGACGTCGGCCAGGAGGGACTGGAAGTGGCCCAGGGGGAGGGAAAAAGACGAGGTTCCCCCAAGCTGTGCTGGAGGAGACACTTTGGTTGGCTTGATTATCCACTGCAAGACGTGGTGGGTGGGCGGGGCGGGGTGAAGATGAGGAGGACAGAGGACAGCCGAGCGGTCTCTCTCGGGAGTAACTCAAAGTCCAACAAAGGAGCAGCAGCTTCTTCACAGCCTCCGCATGATTAGGGGAGGGGAGATAATGACCGAAGACTAGTGAGGTGAAACACAATCATCAACAGGACACCTGCCCCTGGGGAATTCTGGGACAGTGGGGGAGAGAAGGAGAGAGAGGAACACGTTACTATTGGACATGCAAGAACCAGAGAACCAGAGGCAACTTTGCTACCTACCTGAGGCCAGGACAACACTAGAAACTTGTGCTGATATAGGAGCGGGGAGGCAGCTTACACTGGGAAAAACAGTGCTTTTGCTGGTGTAGCGTATGTTGACTGCCCAACCGGTCTAAGGTTAGGTACACTGCAATGGTAAGTCGGAAAAAGAAACACAATTTGCAGGACTCATATTGCATATCTTTTCCCGCTTTTCTGTCGAAAGAGGCTTTTCTGAAGTTTGGCGCCACAGTGCCAAATTTTGGAAAAAAATGCTCTTTCAACACAGCCCTTATTTCTTGTAAAACGAGTGTTTCAGGGACGGTGAAAGAGCATGTCCGCTTTTTCGAATTTTTTTCTGAAAAAGCGGATGTGTTCCTTGGATGCAGCATCTAGACGTAGCCCCAGATATATCAGCAAGCACGCTTTTTTTGCAGTATTTTCTAGCGTATACCTGGCCTAAGGTATATCTTATTTCAAAATATTGGAGCACCTCACAATTTGTAATGTATTTATCCTCCCTCCCTCACCTCTCCATGAGACAGGGCCAGGCTATGATCCTCCTCTTACAGATGCAGAACTAAGGCACGGAGAAGCTAAGTGACTTGCCCATGGTCACACAAGGAGTCTGTGGCAGAGCTGGGACTTGAAGCCAGTTTTTCCAAGTCTCAGGCCACTGGGCCACTTTTCTCCTTTCCTCCCACTGTGTACAAGGCAGAGTCAGTAACAACACCACAGCCTCTGCTTAATAGGGAACCAAACGCCAGGGATCAGATCCAGAGTTCACGGAGTGTTTGGATCTAGGGTGTTGGGCACTGTCTCCAACCTCTCCCCCTGAAGAACAGACTGGTGTGGTTGCTTGCCAGTGATGGGTTCCCAAGTGTTCAGCAAGTCCTGGAGCTGACTGAACCTGTTTCTACCCCCCTTAACAAAAGCTGATGGAGTCACTGGACTGACTCTAAGGCCTCGTCTCCACTTACCAGAGGATCCACGCTCCGGTGATCGATATTTCATGGTTTGATTTAGCGGGTCTAGTAAAGACCCGCTAAATCAAATGCTGAGGGTGCCCTGTTGGCACCAGTACTCAAAGGGGAGTAAGGGAAGTCGACAGGAGCATTTCTCCTATCGACCTCCCACTGCAGAGAAGGTGCCAAGCTTGACGTGAGGTATGTCGACTCCAGCTACATTATTTACATAGCTGGAGTTGTGTATCTTAAACCGCCCACCCCCTTCAGTGTGGACTGGGCTGTACTGTAATGATGTTCTGTTGGGTGCTTCTCTGAGCCCCGTCACCACAGTGTCTGAGCACCTCTCAATCTTGCAATGTATTTATCTTCCCAGTGCCCCTATGAGGTAGGGCAGGGCTGTTATCCCTATTGTATGGAAGGGAACTGAGAACCTCAGTCAGAGCCGGCCCATCCTGGGCTCTGGACTTTGGGGAGCCCCGAGGGATCCAAAGTGATGCAGGGAACTAGCAGCAGGGGTCAGGGCCTAACCCTGCCCTCACCGGCAGTGGTGGGAAGCAGCCTGCTCTGCTCCCCCAACTCCTAGACAAGGGTCCTGCGCTCAGTGAGTTGCCCAAGGCCACCCAGTAAGTATGTGGCAGAGCTAGGAGTCCGGTCTTGATCTCCGGGGTTCCAATCCAGCATGTCCCTTCCCTACTGCGATTCACCCTTCCCACATCCCAAGAGACCAGAACTCAGGGCTCCTGCTGAAACCCCTGGCAGAGATTTCCTGCGTGCAATTCTTTACTTTTATTCAGGGAACGATTCCAGGTTTTGATTTTGGACTCACTCAACCATCCCACCTGTTCTCCCTGGGGGGAAAAAGGGTAGAGGAGGAAAATGGAGGGTGGTTTATAGAATCATAAAACACTAGAACTGGAAGGGGGCCTCGAGGGGTCATCGAGTCCAGTCCCCTGCCCTCATGGCAGGACCAAGCACCATCTAGATCATCCCTGACAAGTGTCTGTCTCACCTGCTCTTAAATCTCTCCAGTGATGGAGATTCCACAACTTCCCAGGGCAATTTATCCCAGTGTTTCACCACTAACACACACAATCCTGCAAAAGTGGCGAGGAGTCCTGTGGCACGTTATAGACTAACCGAAGTGTTGGAGCATATCTATAAGGTTAGTCTATAAGGTGCCACAGGACTCCCTGCCGCTTTTGCAGATTCAGAGTAACACAGCTACCCCTCTGGTACTTGACACACAATCCTGACACACCACTCCACAGTGGGCATTTGCCACTCATGTGTTTTTTGGGCCATCTTGATATTGGCACGCAGGGGAGCCAACAGCCTGTGCAGTCCTGGCTTCAAGCTCCTGGAAGAGGCGGGGCCTTGGCTAGAAGGGGCAGAGCCAGGGGCAGCCAGCCCTCCATGCTGTCACATCGGTCACCTGGCCCAGTCCTTAGAGCCGCACAGAGCAAAGGCCCGGGGCTCCAGCTGCTGCCCCAGTAGTTGTAGCCAGGAGCCCCAGGCCCCTTTGAATCACTGGGCCCTGAGGCAACTGCCTCCTTTGCTCCCCCTTGTTAGCAGGCCTGCTGGCAAGCTTTCTCCCCTCAAACAGAGATCTGTCATGGCTGACATCAAAGCAAAGCTCTGTACAGCCTGTGCGTGTGGATTAGAGGGGGTCGCCATTTGAGAGACCCTGTTTATAACAACAGAGGTGTTTGAATGGTGCCTGACGGTAGCCAGGTTGGGTCCACGCGATAGGCCAAAAAACAGATGGAGTTTGATAGATCGGGGGGGGGGTGCCGTCAGTGGCCAAGAATCAGGCCCTCTTGTCTCCCACTCACCGCGCAGGAGACCGAGTGCTATACCGCCGTGCACACGGTGCTGACGGTGAACTCCGCCTCGTTGGCCACGATGTCCGTGGGTTGTAGGTTTCGGTCGTACATCGGGTTCTCGAACGTTGCTCGGACGTTGGTGTTTTCATGGCCGGCGTAACCATTGAATGGTACTTTGGGTCTTCTCCTGCGAGGGGCCGGAAACAGAATCCAAAGAGATCACGGCTTGTTCCTCCTGGCATCTGGCTTGGGGCTATTTCACCCCGCTCGGAGGCTGAGCCAAAATGACCCTGGAAGGTCTAAAAGACGAGCCTGGGAACTTCAATGAACTAACACCTGCTGGACACTAAAAACCATGGACGTGGGAGAGACCCTGGTTTTATGGCTCCTTACAACAATTTGTAACACACCCCACTACCTGGCTAGCCCTCTGCAATCCTACAACTCTGGAGGTGTTAATTGTCTGCTGCGGGTTAAGGGGTCTCCTACTTTGAGCATATGTGAACCCCTATTAACATCTGTCCCACCTTGCATGTAGCTTGGACAATCAGAAAGAGCAGGGATGAGGGCAGCCAGACCTCAGAGCCGCCCGGAGCATGCCACGCCGGCCTCTCCAGCCCTTAGTGCCGTCCGGAGCGCATGGGTCGGTGCTCCAGCAGCTATTTAAAGGCCCAGGGCTCTGGCTGCTGCCGCAGTAGAACAGCCGAAGGGCTCTGTGAAATTCAGAAGCTGGTTCCCTCCAATAAAAGTTATTTACCTCCAGTAAAAGAGTGGGACAGGGTGTGAGAGGTAGTATGAAATCACGACACTCAAGCAGGGCCAGATGTGCTCAAATGGCCTGCGGGTCTCTCCGGGAGCTTCCTTGGTTCTATCAACGTTACCTCATTGGTGGTGCCCTGTTAAGCAGGAATGGAGGGCCAGATGGTTAGCTGGTGTAAATCAGTGTAGCTCCACTGACTTGCCCAGAGCATTGCTGATTTACACCAGCTGAGAATCTGGCCCAGAATCACTAGCAGTATAGATCTGTAAAAGGAGTCTTGGTTTCTGATCCTTAAGATTTTTCAGACACCCAATTACCTGCTGTAAGGCAAAACACGACTCAGCTCCCCCACCTGCCCCATTTTTGGTCTTGTTCCTTTCACAGCGCCGGGTTGTGAGGAACTGGTACAGGCCCAGCGTTCTCTGTAAGCTGAGTGCGTGGGCGGCCATTCAGGCGAGATCTCAATGTTGCCCAGTGGATTAGCAGAGCGCCCACAGCTGGCAGCATGTGTTTCTATTGGTGGTGCACATCCACACATGCCTTGGTGCGCATAACAAAATTTATTCTGTGCATAGATGGAAAAAATTGGAGGGAACATTGGACAGGATCCAAGGCAAAACACAATGGCAGGGGCAAGCTGTTTGCAGGCTGCTGAGCCTGTTTCTTAGGGTCCGATCCTGAAAGGCACAAAGCACTCAATTTCCACTGTTCTCAGCTGGTGGTGTGAGTAATTCAACTACGTCTAGCCAGGCCTTTTGGGTCCCATTTTGAGAAGAGCCCAGGGCCAGATTCTCAAGCACTCAGCGCCCACAGCGTTCCCTGGTTGTGTCTCTGTTCAAAGGCGTAAGTTGCACATACACATCCATGTGACAAGAAGCACTAGCATTCACACCCCGGCCATTTGCACAAGCTGTGACCCCTGAGATCACTAGCATGTGGAGTGAGAGGGGGAGAACATTGAAAAGCACCCATGACAGTTAGTAGCACCAATTCCACTGGCGTTCTCTGGAGCTGCTCCTGGCCCCCTTATGTAGCTTTGACCCGTTGCCTGCCAATGCCCAGGTGGCATCATTCATACAGATTTGCCACCCTAGAGCAGCTCATGGGGCAGCCAAGTCCTGTATCCTTCCTGCTCCAGCGAAGTCTGATGTTTCAAAGGAAAGCAACCGCTCTCCCTGTAAACGGGGTTTCAAACTTTTTTTCTCATGACCCAGTTGAAGACAACTGTTCATGTTGCAACCCAACATAATTTCACTAGAGTGCGGGCTCCGGGGAGGGGCTGAGGATGAGAGCTGTAGGGTGTAAGAAGGGAGTCCAGCTTTGGGGCGGGGGTGTCAGGGCTGGGGCAGGATGGGCTTTCCTCAAGCAGTGCGGGGGGTAGAGTTGCCAGATACTTTCAAAAAATACCAAACATGGCGGAGAAAAAAATTGGTTGAGCAAAAAAACCAAAAAAACCCCCCAAAAAACCCACCGAGGGACCAAACTTGTTGAGCAAAAAAAAAAAAAGGGTCACTGCGCCTTTAAATAACCCCGTGCTCCCCACTCCCCCGCCCCTGCTACATGCAGCAGGGGAAGAATGTCCCCACCAGGCTTCCGTCTGAGAAAAACAGAAAATCCCGGACATTTTACGTCTGGTATTTTCTATTTTTTTTTTCCACTGGACAGAGGTAGAGAAAACCGGACTGTCTGGGTGAAAACCAGACACCTGGAAACCCTAGTGAGGGGAGGGAGGGGGGATGGCTAAGGCAGCTTTCTGCCTGGCACTGCAGACCATGCTGCGCCCAGAAGCAGCCGGCAGCAGGTTCCCAGCCAACAGGAGTACTGAGCTAGTGCTCAGGGCAGGGGCAGTGCACAGAGCCCTGTGTGCGCCCCCCTTCCCCAGCCTAGGAGCCGAGTCTGCTGCCGGTTGCAGCACAGTCTGTGGCGCCAGGACAGGCAGGCAGCTGCCTTAACACGCCCCCCGCTCACCTGATCCCCCTGCAGCAAGGAGCCCCTGTGCCCAACCTCCCACCACCCAGGCCTGGGTCGCAACCCGTCGTTTGAAAAGCACTTGCTGGAAAGCACCAATCTTGGGGGAAATTCTTTGCAACACCTGCAAGATGAGGCTTAAACTCTGAAGCGTGAGATTCGCTTCGCTTGCCTTAGCTAACTTGGCCTTGCTACAAATCTTATTAGCGGTTGTTAAATTACCCAGCCCTTTGCAAAAACGCTGCCCCAGTATTTCCGCCCCTTACCAGCCACATCGGAAAGCAAAACGATCAGGAGCTCTCTTAAGCTCAGCTTGCAAATGTTAATATTCCCCTCAGCACCTAGCTCTGTTCGATCCCATTTTCTCCGTACGCTGCCCCTCGCCATGTAACAGATTTTTTTTTTAATCGCTCTGCTCCTGAAACCTACCTGTGTTTGTAGAGATAAAGCACAAACCCTGCAATAATCAGGGCTATGAAAGGCACAAGAATGGCAGCTGCCACAGAACTGCTGTTGGATGCAAAATGATGCCCTATTGATTCTGGATCGTTTTCAATCATGCTGACGTCTGAAACACAACGAAAGTAAACAGGTGTTAACCGCTGCGCCTGGGAGCTGGAGTTTGCTCAAGTGATGCTAGGACAAGTCCGCTCCATGCTTCAGCAAAAAGGTAATTTAAAATTTTGGATTCATACGCAGGATGGACTTGCAGCTACAGCACAATGCATAAGGTTGCCTAGTTTGCGGTTCCAATATTGACTTCAGAGTAAAAGAAAACACAGCCAAGATCTTATTAAAGTTAAACGACTCACACCAGAATACTCTCATGTCAATGCCTACAGGCAGGGTTCTCTGGGGAAACACTCAAAGGGACGAAAGGCAGAAAGACAGAGGCTATTTGGAATGAGGGGTGACATTTTCAAAAACCTCTTCATGATTTAAGCTAAGTCCCATTTTCAAAAGTGACTTAGGGCTTGTCTACACTTAGACGCGATAAGTTGACTTCCAAGCTCTCTCTCTTGACTCCGGTACTCCACCAGGATGAGAAAAGTAACCAGAGTCTACGAGAGAGCAGCCCCCACTGACCAGACTGCATGGAAGACACTAGTAAGTACGTCGATTTCAGCTACGTTATTCGCAGAGCGGAAGTTGCGTAGGTTAGCTCGACGGGAGTGTGTGTGTGTGATGTAGGCTAAGCCGCAGGCATTTAGGAATCTCAATCCCATTGACTACTCAGATACCTAAATGCCTATGTCTCTTGGGAATGGGACTAGGGCTGTCCATAAATCATGCTCTAAGTGCCACTGAAAGCCAATGCAACTTAAGCTCCTAAATCATTTAGACCTCTGGGGTGGTATTTTCAAAAGTGCCTAACTACCAGGTGTGCCTTCAAAAAATTAACCCCCCCATTTGAAAAGCAGGCTTTCACGTAGGTATCTACCCTGAGCACCAGAGTTTGAAAATCCTAGCCTAAAAATATTACTTTCAGTTGGGTGTCACAAGCCATTTTTTTATACTATTGAACTAACATACGTCTCTGGTCCCCTCCATTGTAGCATCTGAGCACCTCACAAGCTTTACTGATTTTATCCTCTCCTACCCTGGTGATGGAGGGCTATTAACCACATTTCACCCTTCCACTGAGGCATGGATAGCCTTAATCCCAGATCCCCAAAGATACGTGGGGTCCTAACTTTCACTGAATTCAATGGGAGTGAGGAAGCTAAAGGCCTTTGAAAATTTGGGCTTAAGTGACTTGCCCGAGGCCACAGACGAGGTCGGTGGCAGAGGAGGGAATTGAACCAGGCCTCCCAAGTCTCTGGGTAGCCACCAATCCTCGGTCAAAGGAGTATTTTGTTAAACGAGTGAAGTAGAAAAAAAGTCTAAAAGTAAGGCCACAATTTTCAAAAGCAACTAGTGACTCTGGGAGAGAGGGAAGGTTTGAACCTGAAGCACCAAAAAAGGCCTCATTTTCAGAGGAAATGAAAGGGTGTTTCCTAAGAGCCGGTCCGAAGTTCCCCTCAGGAGCCAGTTTCGCTAGGACCCTCAACACCAATCTAACAATAACTGTGTATTGGTATTTCTGCTGGGTTTGACTGGGGAGGTGGGAACCGAATGCAACACAATTACTTTCAGGGAGAGCTGGCACCTGCCCATGGAAATAAACTGCGGAGTTTTTGAAGCGCTGACCTGGTTCAGAAACAATCCTGCTTCATCGTTTGACCATCTCCTAGTCCCCACCAGGAGATTCTTTGGTTGACTTGTTTGCGGAGGAGTTTGCATAATGGCCCAGGACTAGCTCTGCCCCAGGGGTTTCTGAAGGTCCTCTCTGAATATCTAGGTCTGAGACATTAGGGACAGAGAGTCTGTCTCTCTCTTAAATAGGAGGAGACAGAACGGCACCCTTTTTCTGAGCAGGCTAAAAGGATTCAAGGAGCTATACAACCATACATAAAATTGCCCTGGTTTCCAGAGGCCCCGGGCAGTTGGAACCCCCCCCCCCCCACCCCTGCAATCAAAAGGCACTGCAGGTACTCAGGGTAAAATGTTCAGAAGTACATTAGGGATTCAGGAGCCATGGAAACTCAATGGTACGTAGGCGCTTAAGTCAGTCACTTTTTTAAAATTTTACCCTTTATCTTCAGTGTCTTTGGAAAACCAGATCACTGTTTTAGGTACTTCAATAGGGGTTTAGTTCACTAATTTTAGACAAGAAAATTTGAGAACCCTGGCAAAGAGTTTCAGTCTCAAACACCACCCAGCTTGGGCAGAGAAACTATCTCCTCCCAACCTCAAAAAACACTGCAAGTGGTCAGTGTTCTTCACCTCTTGTCAAGCTATTGTGCAGTGACAGTGAGCACAGTTAAATAAGTGACAAGTTCCACCTCAGCTGCATTTCAGTGGCCTCAAGCGTGATTCTTGTGTGTGTGTGTTCATGAAAGATGTGTTCAAACTGCACAGCTCAGACTGGACCCATGTGTCCTTTAAATCATAGAACGTTAGAACTGGAAAGGACCTCGAGAAGTCCAGTCCCCTGCCTGCACGGCAGGACCAAGCATGTCCGAGACCATCCCTGACAGGTGTTTGTCTAACCTGCTTTAAATATCTCCAGTGATGGAGATTCCACAACCTCCCTAGGCAATTTATTCCAGTGCTGAACCACCTGACAATTAGGAAGTTTTTCCTCATGTCCAACCTAAACCTCCCTTGCTGCAATTTGAGCCCATTGCTTTTTGTCCTATACTCAGAAGTTAAGGAGAATAATTTTACTACCTTCTCATGGCAATAACCTTTTAAGTACTTGAAAGATGCTATCATGTTCCCTCTCAGTCTTTTCTTTTCCAAGCTAAACAAACCCATTTTTTTCAATCTTCCCTCAGAGGTCATGTTTTCTAGACCTTTAATCATTTTTGCTGCTCTTCTCTGGACTTTTTCCAGTTTGTCCACATCGTTTCTGAAATGTGGTGCCCAGAACTGGACACGATACTCCAGCTGAAGCCTAATCAGCACAGAGTGGGAGAATGACTCCTCGTGTCTTGCTCACGTCCCAGAATCATGTTTTCTTTTTTCGTAACAGTCTCACACTGTTGACTCATATTTAGCTTGTGGTCCACTATGACCCCCTATAGATCCCTTTCTGCAGTACTGCTTCCTAGGCACTCCTTTCCCGTTTTGTGGGTGCAAAACTGATTGTTCCTTCCTCAGTGGAGTACTTTGCTTTATGTTGTCATTCGTGGAGCTGCAGTCAGAGCAGGAAATCACAGCTGAAATACTAGCAAGCAAGAGATGAGGGAAAACCTAGGAATCCGTTCTCTAGCCAGTAGTGTTCCGAAGAGATCCCATTTCTGTCTCCTATGCCCAGGAACTCTAAAGGCCCATCCCCATCACAGGAAACAAACATGTCAGAAATATTAAGGAATGTGCCCTCACGACACCCCCATGAGGCAGGAAAGTAGTTTCATCCTGCTAAGACAGATCGGGAAACTGAGGCATAGCAAGGGGGAGTGGCTTGCCTAAGGCTGGACAGTGGCAGAGCCACACCCCAAGAACGTTGGCTGCCAGGCCAGTCCTCTATATGCTGGACTTTACCGTATGTGCTGCTTGACTGGATTGTGAAGGTAGCAAGATTTCTGGCTGGCAGTGGGGAGTTTTGCTATTGATTCCAATCAGGAACACCGACAGCTTCCGTGGGGCCCTGGGCAAGGTGTGTGTGTGGGGGGCTGTCTCTGATTTGAAACTGAAATAAGATCAGCTCTTTAGGGTAAGAATCTGCATGCAATAAGTTTCTCAGGCTAGGTTTACACAGCAGCGTTATTTCGGAATAAGGGATGTTATTCTGAAATAACATAGTCTGCATCTACACAGCAAGCAGTTATTTTGATATAATGTCGAAATAATGTTAAGCTGGAGGACTTCTTACTCTGACTCCTGTAACCCTCATTGTACGAGGAGTACGGGAAGTCAGAGGAAGAATGCTCTAACCCGGACTTCCTGCTGTGTAGACAGCGCCAAAAACTGTAATAAGCTATTTCGACTTAAGCTACACAAGTGACATAGCTCAAGTTGCATAGCTTATTTTGGCTTTAGACCAGCTGTGTAGACATGCCCTAAGTGAATTAGAGCTGGCTATGTGTTTGCATTTTAATGTAGTAACTTACTTTGATCTGTCTGTTTTCACTTGCAACCATTTAAATCCTACTATTTGTACTTAATAAAACACTTCTGTTTGCTATCGGGCCCAGTGTAAATAACTGTTACTTGGGAGAAGCAACCACTGTGCATCTCTGTCTTTCACTGATAAGGGGAGCTTACCCGATGAGCTTTCACTGTGTAAAACGTTTACAGAGACAGATGGATTTGGGGGGGGGGGTTGTTTCCTGGATGTTGAGCCCTAGAATTGCATCCTCCCATAGCTGAAATGATTCAGTGACTGCATTACTTTGCAGGGGGAGGAGGAGGGAGAAGTAAGCCAAATTCTGTGCCTTGTGGGGGAGACCAGAGGATCTGACCCAGCAGGACGGGGTGGTGGGGAACCCCAGAGAGCAAGAAGGCATGATTAGCACACAGGGGAACAATCCCAAGGTGTCTTCTGTGACGGCACCCCGTCACAATCCTCTGCATGGAACCACCAATGCAGCTGTCCGTGGGGGAAGGTTGGCAGTAGGGATGGAGGTACGTGTGTTTGAAAGATGGACAGATCAAATAGCCAAAGCAGAGAGGAATATTAAGCCAGATCCTCAAATGGTCTGCAATGAGCACAGCTCCATTACCATCAGTCGGATTAAGCTAATTTATACCACGTGACAATATTTGAAAACCAAAATGCAGGAATGATCACATGCTTCCTGTTTTCAAACTTTCACGAGTGCAATATCCAGCTTCAATCACCTGGACCTTGAAATAATAATAAAATACAATTTACCGAGTCTCTGAAGGCCAAACTGCCCAAACCCTTTGCCGCGCACGAAGCCCTGGTACACAAAGGTGCCGCTTGATGACTCAGACGAGACCTGCAGTGGTGGGAGCCCAAATAAATCATATTTACACTGGGGTAACAAAAATGCATCATATCGTACTGCAGCTGTAACACAACACTTGTGATGAGGCCAGAAATATGCTCAAAGCACAATGGGGGCACATTTACTGACACAACGATAATTTAGCTAAATATTGGATATGAATATTCATGATATGCTAGGTTAATATCAGAGGCATGGTCACACATAAATGACATGGTCTACTAATCATTGTATGTTCTTTCAGAGGGTGAAAATTCGTCCCAGTGCCATACGGGTAGCATACATCAGAGACGTGATTTCAAGTTAAGCCTTGTTTTTACCCTGAAGTGGTGTGTAGGTCTCATGTGAGCCCTTTGCACCAGGGTGAATTCTAATCCTAGCACCTTCAGCAACTAACTTCACGGCAAAACCAAAGGGTTGCTGCTTTTGATCCTGCAGGGCCAAGCCAGCTTTGGGTGAATGAGCAGAGTCGATGTTGCTTTGGCTGGCGTCAACAGAATCGCATCAGACTGCAGAACATTTATTAGAGGTGAGGAGAGGCAGACAGAACCCAGCGTGTTTCTCTGATGCCAGATGGAGTCAGTAGCAATGGCAGCTAGAAACCTAATCCTGGGATGTGTAAGATGAGCAAATTTACTACGGTAGTTATGGAGAGAAAGGAAACCCGCCGGTGATTTTCTCAGTAGTCTTGCTTCCAAATTTATTCTCCAATTGCCCAGAATCTTGGCATTCAGTGAGACCTAACACAGCTGTGGCCCCCCAGAGGTTGTCCTATAGCCCTGCAAAGTGCTTGTGTGTTAGGAGAGTCTAGCAGAAAGCCCAAAGTGGCACTAAGCAACTTGCTGTTGCGTCTGATGGAGCCAAAATTCCTGCCATGAAACAAGACCCCCAAAGTATCCAAACTCTTGTCAGGCACTGTTTGCCGCAGCACACAAAGTAAAGTACGTGGCTCCCCACAGCGGCTGGAGAAGCGCAGCAGCTGGGTTTTACCAGAGACTCTACATCAGCCACCTGTGTACAAGGAGCACTTGCTTCGTCTTTGCAAGCTCTTCCGCGTGTATGCAGAGCATCAATTTGGCTCAATTGCACTGAAAGCCGAAAGCGTTTTCTTAATAAAAAAGGCCCCGAGCAACCCAACCGCGCCTTCCTGAGGGGGAAATTCTCGTTTGTAATAACCGGTTGTTGCACACCGGGCTGACTGATTAGCAATAGCAAGAGCCCAGGCTGCATCTGGTCATGGGTCAATCAGATGAAGTCTCCTCCTAGCTCGAGGAGGCCTCTGCGGTGCCTGTGAAGCTATCGGAGACAAAGGCTGGTGTGGGGGAGCCAGGTCCTCAGGGAAAGATTAGCTCTTTTGGATGTTCACTCGAGACAGAACGGTAAGCTGGAATTAACCTTCCTGGCTTCTCCTTTTGCATTATCTGGAAAACATGCGGATTTAACAGCATTGGGCAATGAAAATCCCTATGGCCAGAAGTGATAGCAGAAGAGCTGCTTGTGCAATGTTCCTCTAATGTGCTGGTAGAGAGTGTTTCATCCCCCTCTAGCAGCAGAGGATAACAACCTACTACTGGTACCGGCTAAGTGAGTTACTCTTTCAGCTGAGATGGCAGAGATCTATGTTGTGGTTGTCAAGGTCAGACTTTGCTGATAACCGAGGAAGGGGCTGTCATGCTAATACGCACTGCCATGCAAGAGGGCTGTATACTCCGGGCTTGTCTCCATTTACTGGGAGATCGACAGTATGGTGATCAACAGTGTGGAGATCGATCTCCTGGGGTTTGATTTAGCGGGTCTAATAAGCAGGGCTCGACAAATAATGCAATCTACTCGCCCGTGGCGAGTAGATTACAACCCGGAAGAGCCGGCGCAGAGCGATCTGCGCATGCGCAGAACGCAGAACCACGTGAAACCGCTTGGCGAGCCCTGCTAATAAGGACCTGCTAAATCAACTGCTGATGGTGCCCCCATGGACTCTGGTAATCCACCAGGTTGCAAGGAGTAAGGTGAACTCAACGGGAGAGTTTCTTCTGTCCGGCAGTGGGGACGCTGTGGAAATTTGACCGAAGACACGTCGACTCCAGCTATACTATCCACATAGCTGGATTTGTGTATCCTAGGTTGACTTTTTCCCCTAGTGTGGACCTGGTCTTTGAGTACACCCTTGCACATGTGCCGATGTACTTACGTGCCCATCTAAAGCCCATTTATCATTCTTGAACTTGTTAATAAAGATCTCCACCGGTCCGGTTATCTGATAGACCTGGAGAAGTAGGTGCATCTCTTCTCTCTTGTAAATGCCTGGAAAAGGACACAGGGGTTTTAGCAATCAGATGTTCTTAGCCTAGCAAACCCGTCAGATGCCTATTTTGGTCCGGAGGGGCGGGGAGCTCAGCCAGGGAAACAAATAATCTGAGATGACAATAATCGTTAGATTTCATAAAAGTACCATTAAAGCATTTTCTACCTAAGCCACAGAGAGCGGTGCCATAATTGCTTCTTCCCAAAGCAAAACACAACTCCTGCACCATATAAAAATGTCACTGTGAAGCGATAAAACCAAAACCAAAAACCACCCCTTAGACCTCCGCAGGATAATAAAGCATCTGGAGGACAGGAAGAACCTAGCCTGTCAGTATTTCAACTTTACAACCAGTTCATTATAAGAAGCAGAGAACAGAGGATAATGAGGCAGGCGGTGTTTATGACTTTTTTACCTCATTAGTATTAACTAATTGTGAATCTGCCACTGCAGTGTGAAGGGACCCAAGCGGGCGCTCAGGATTGGCTTTGAGCTGGAATTACAGCAAACAAAAGTCTGTAGTTTATATACACAGGTGCAGCATCTCCTTCGTTTCCAATCTCTTTAACGCCATCAAAGAACAGCGGTTTCAAAGCTCAGTGGTTCTGGCGAAGATCCAGCAGGCAATCCATGTTAGTCACAGAACAGAACAATGCTGCTTCATTTGGTGACTCCAAAGGTCACTTTTTCCCTGCAAAAGACTGACTGGACCTGCCGCGGTGAGCGTGACTCCAGAGAAGCTGCCCTGCTAAGTCTTCTTACCTGCCATCAGCAGTTCCACGCCACTGTGGTCTATCAAAGTAGTGTTGACTTTACTGGTGGTGGGATTGAAGCCAGTGACGGAGAGCATCGCGGGTTGCTTCTTTCCCATGTATTCGTAAGAGCCTTTCCACAGAGAATTCTTTGCAAACACATCAGCGGGAACTGGAAATAGTAAGAAAGAGAGGAGAGCTGAATGGATAGAGGGTTTATCCCACGATACAGTGGGAGGATAGACAATACCTAGGGAGGGGATGGAATCTCCATCTTTAGAGGTTTTTAAGTCTTGGCTTGACCAAGCCCTGGCTGGATTGATTTAGTTGGGATTGGTCCTGCCTTAGGCAGGGGGCTGGACTTGATGACCACCTGAGGTCTCTTCCAGCTCTAGGATTCTATGATTCTATGAATATTGTGAGGAAGGCAAACAACAGGCAGATACAGGGCTGTGGGGTGGGACAGGGCCGGCCCGAGCCATTCATGCGCCCTGGTCCCTAGGAAGCGCGGCGCCGCCCCCAGGAGTGCAACACAGGCATGGCTCCGCCCCCGGGCGTGCGGTGCCCCCCGCCCCCGGGTGCCCAGCGCATGCGTGGCCCCGCCCCGCGTGTGCGGTGCATGTGTGGCCCCACCCCGGGGCGCCCGGCGCATGCGTGACACCGCCCCGGGCACGTGGAGCATGCACTGTGCCGACCCCTCCCGGCCCGGCAGCCCCGCGTGGCGCCCCCTATAATGGGGCACCCAGGGCGGTAGCCCGGTTGACCTGTACCTTGGGCCGGCTCTGGGGTGGGGGGATGAATTTATTTAAAGTTGCCACTTTCGCTGAGTTAAAAATGTAATTTTTTAAAAATCTAATATGAGTAGAAAATTATGTTTGGAAACTTGGAGGCACCAAGATCTGGTTAAACGCACGAGAAACACAACGTGTGACAGCCTCGAAACGAAAAGAAACCCCAATCAGTTTGGTGTCCTTCTTCAAGTGGGGGAAAGGATAAAAAGAAAACCGCACACAATGTCAAAAGTGTTACTGATATTGGTATGACACTGGTGCATGGAGGCCGTAGCCGAGTTTGAGGTTTCATCGTGCTATGAGCTGTGCATACACATAGTAGGAGAGAGACCCAGATTTTTAAAGGTACTTACGTGGTGCTGTGCTCAGCGCTGCAAAGCCTAAGTGATTGAGGAGCCTAAATCTTGTTTTCCCAAATCCCATTGACTGTCACAGGGATTTTGGCTTCTGAGCGCTAAGTTTCCATTGACAATGAGATTGAACCTCCTAAATCAGTTAGGTGCTGCAATGCTGAGTATCTTTAAAAATGTGGGCGACTGTGTCTTACCCAAATAAATTACAATCGAAAGACACAAAAGGCAGGAGAAAGGCAATGTCATTATTCTCATTTTACAGACTGGCAACAGAGCAGTTTAAGGCTTTTTGATCCAAGTCTCACACAGAGTCCGGGGCAGAGCTGGGAATTGAATCCAGGAGTCCTGAGTGTTACGCTAGGGCCTTAATCACTAGATGATCCTTCCTCTATAGCAGGGCCGGGCAAAACATGGTCCGTGGGCCAGATCTGGCCTGCCAAGCCACTGGATCCCGCTGGCAGGAGCCTCAGCTGGTTCCCTCAGAAAAGCCGGCTGAGGGGCCATGTGTGCATCTCTGAACACTGAACGCCCGGGGGTGGGGCAGAGGCTTCTCATGCGGCCCCCACCCCCAGCAGCTCCCATTGGCTGGTTTCTGGCCAATAGCAGCTGCTTGTTTGCAGGATAGGCAGCATGTGAAGTATCCCTCCTGCCTCATCCCCTGAGCTCACAGCACTGAGTTCAGAGCAGCAAACATGGCCCCTGCAGCTGCTCTGAGCACATGCAGGAGTGTGGAAGGCAGGGATCCTGGCTAAGGAACCTTCTGGGCTGCTGGCTGGGAGCCACCGAGGTAAACATCTCCCAGCCAGAACCTGCATCTGGCACTCCAGCCCTTTCCTCCCTCAACCCTCTGCCCCTTTCCTGCATCCCTACCCCATGTAACCCAAATCTTCTGCAGCCCTGCTCCAGCCCCCATACATCTTCCCAGACACTGCGTTCCCTCCTACACTCCTCCTCAGGTCACAGCCCCTTCCCTGACCTTGCTCCCCAATCTGCTAGCCATGATCACAACCCAAATCTTTGCACTCCCTTCTGCACTCTTGCCCCTGGTCACAAGTCCCTCCCAGACCCTGAACTCCCTGCGCCTACACCCCTCCCACAGGCCAGAATCCTCTCCTGCACCCATACCTCCTCTTGGACCCTACACGCTAATCCTCTTGCCGAGGCCACAACCCAAACCTCTGCACCCCTACCCCAGGTCACAATCCCCTCCCAGACCCTGTATCCCCTCTTATACCCCAGTCCCCTGCCCCAGGTCACAAGCCCCTCCTTCACCCAAACTCCCTCCAGTTCCAACACCCCAATCCCTTACCCCAGAGGTTCTCAAACTTTTTGGGCTCTGGAGCCTTTACATGTGTAAAAATGTATGCGGAGCCCCAGCGGTCCACTGATTGTATGTGTTGTACTTAGAATCATAGAATCATAGAATACTAGGACTGGAAGGGACCTCGAGAGGTCATCGAGTCCAGTCCCCTGCCCTCATGGCAGGACCAAATACTGTCTAGACCATCCCTTATAGACATTTATCTAACCTACTCTTACATATCTCCAAGATGGAGATTCCACAACCTCCCTGGGCAATTTATTCCAGTGTTTGACTGCCCTGACAGTTAGGAACTTTTTCCTAATGTCCAACCTAAACCTCCCTTGCTGCAGTTTAAGCCCATTGCTTCTTGTTCTATTCTCAGAGGCCAAGATGAACAAGTTTTCTCTCCTCCTTATGACACCCTTTTAGATACCTGAAAACGGCTATCATGTCCCCCCTCAATCTTCTCTTTTCGAAACTAAACAAACCCAATTCTTTCAGCCTTCCTTCATAGGTCATGTTCTCTAGACCTTTAATCATTCTTGTTGCTCTTCTCTGGACCTTCTCCAATTTCTCCACATCCTTCTTGAAATGCGGTGCCCAGAACTGGACACAATACTCCAACTGAGGCCTAACTAGCACAGAGTAGAGCGGAAGAATGACTTCTCGTGTCTTGCTCACAACACACCTGTTAATGCATCCCAGAATCATGTTTGCTTTTTTTGCAACAGCATCACACTGCTGACTCATATTCAGCTTGTGGTCCACTATAACCCCTAGATCCCTTTCTGCCGTACTCCTTCCTAGACAGTTGCTTCCCATTCTGTATGTGTGAAACTGATTGTTCCTTCCTAAGTGGAGCACTTTACATTTACTTATGCGGAGCCCCAGTGGTCCACTGATAGTATGTGTTGTACCTATCGATATTTCCAGTTTGTCAACCTCGTGGAGCCCCTGGAGATGTCTCACGGAGCCCTGGGGCTCCTCGGAGCACAGTTTGAGAAACACTGCCTTACCCCATTCTTCCTTCTCTACCCAACCTCCATCCCAGACCCCGCACCACCTCCATTAATATAATGGACTTGTGTGGCCTTCAACCACTTACCAAATTCTTGGAGTGGCCTCCTATCAAAAATTCTTGCCCAATAGTGTACATTTGATTTTCAAACTTCTCTCTCAAAAGTTTTGTATAAAAAATGGAGAAAAATGTAAACAACAAATGTTGTTTTGAAGGATTGAAAGATGGAACCATTTGTCTTTTTTTTTAAATCATTATTTGTTCTTTGAAAAATGCAGGTTCTCCTTCTCCTCCTCCTTTTACCCCTCTTTATTTGTTCTGCCAAGGAGCATTGAAAGGAAAAGTGAAACTGCCCCTCTGAGCCATATTAGTTTTCAGAACTTTTCATGCAGTTGAAAGCCAGAAGGATCACGTAGTCTCCTGTACATCTCAGGTCCATTCAGTTTCTCCCAGACACCCCTCTACTAAGACAAAAGATTTTTGTTGGAGACTAACTTGTCTGCCAGAGAGAGTAAACGGGAGAGAGGAATGACCAAGGCCCTTGCGACTTCCCCCATGTTTGCAAATGCATGTGGTTTAAATTGGCCTTTTGCCCCTCTGTTTGCAACCTAGTTTTGAAAAGCGACAAAAGGAAAATGAAAAGAAAAATAAAGCAACCCCTCCCCCAAACCGTGGTTCATTCTATTGTACTCAGTGGGAGAAAGGAATAAAGGGAGGGGGAAAAAAGGGGGAGGGAGAGACCAAATTCTGACATTTTGCAATTTCCAGTTTTGATAAAATACTGAAAAATATAAAGTAATCCCAGCCCATTCCCCCCCACTCTACACAGCTTTTCAGCTTTTGTTATGGGGGGGAAAAAGCAATTTTTCATTAAAAAAATTTCGGAATGAAAACTTCTGACCAGCACTATTCCCATGGGGACATATAGAACTGCAATTTTCAAAGGAGCGAAAGACAAAAGTCAGCAGGAGTCAGGTGCCTAACTCCCTTGGGATGTGATTCTCACAGATGTCTAAGCATGGTGATACCATGAAACCAGTGGCAGGAGATGCTGGTTGTTTCCACCAGCCGATTAGTTTAAAGAACTGCAGGGCACAATCTGAGAGGTATTTGTTAGCTTTCCGATGGATTTGCTAAGAGGTAAAAGGGGGGGAGCTGTAGATTGCTCCTTGCCACCTTCTCTTTCCACAATCCTGTGTTAAGATTAAATAGCAAGGCTTCCGACAGAATAAATAACCATGCCACAGTACCTGACACCTTAGCAAGCGGTGGATCCCGGGCAGTGCCAACCGGTCTTCCGCTAGGCCGTACATCAGCTAAAAAGAATGGGTGAAACAGCAGCAAATTCAGATCACAGAACACTGAAGCAGGGTTGAATCATTTCCCTTGTGGCAACACATGATGGAGGGGTGGCAGTCGCTTCACACTTGCTGCCCAGTGCGCGGGTATTTGTTACAGTGAAGCAAGGAGCAGCGAGAGGAGATAAACTTTGAGCTAACATTTCTCACGCGTGCAGTGTGCGTAACTGGCCCCCAAATGGCCTAGCCCCATCCCCCTCGATCCTACCCATCTGCGTCTCCATGAGGAGTCTGTTTCTTTTGGGGCTTTAGGGCTCTTCAGATCCAAATGCTATTGCAGATAGAACGTAGGGTCTCCATTAGCTGCTAGCACTGGTGTGTCTGAGCCGGATTCAACTGTCCGTCTCGGATAGTGTTTCTCTTGGTATCATCCCAAGCTGGATTGGGCTTTATAAATTCATATGAGACCTGCAGTCATGACACACGACTATTACCAGCTTCTCTCAGATGTACCCTGGAGCTTGTGAGATAGCAAATTCCCCCCGCTTCACAACTTCTCACCCCTGGGATGGGTTTCAAGACACAACCCAAGCCAATCGGTCTCTTCCCTCCCGGCGGGCTCGGGGTTCTTACCAAGGCAAATGGGTGGTTTCCCTGTCCAGCTGCCATCCGCTTTGCAGGTTCTGTGCTCAGATCCTCCAGTGAGGTAGTACCCGCTCTGGCAGGAATAGATCAGGGTGTAGCCCAAGGAGGGCAAATCCAGGGCACCTACATTAGCATGGGACGGGGTCTCTGGCTGTTTGCAATGATGAGCTGGAAAAACAGGAAGGGTGGAGATGAGAAAGCCTGCCTGGATAGCTACCCAAGGGCTGCAAACCCGACTCCACGGAAATCAATGGGAGCTTGGCCATTGACTTCAATATGGGCTGTTTTGTCCCACTTGGAGCCATTCAGTGAAGATGACAAGGTTGGGGATTTCACAGACACAGGGAATTCAAGTGGCCGAAGACATCGGACTCAGTAGCGGGGCATCCATTTCTCTGAAGGCAGGGCACCGTTTTCAGCGGGTCCCTGATCCAGCCACAATCAGAGCCAGTGCACTCCCAAACACTTCTGCAAATGGTGTCAATGAACAGTTGGATTCCTCCTGAAACACTCAGAGGTGCACCTCTCTGACCAGAGAATGCTGCTCTGCGGGGTTCCACGTTCACACTCTAATCCTATGTGATCAGTTTATGAGTCAACCAGTGAACTTCCTAGTTAGCACTTCCAATTTCACCAAGGACGGAGGAACTGAGCCCTGATCTTCCCACACCTCTGGCATCTTCCCCCACGACAAAGTTCCCCAAGTCAGAACTCTGCTCATGTGTGCCTGCTGACTTCGTGGTCTAAATGACGTGCGAACTCTTGCAGAGCAGTGGGAGAATGAGCTACATTCTAGTCCGCCGCATGCATCGGCAAGGGGCTCTCGGCAAATACACTGGGCAGGAAGGAGCCATTTTTACACATTCCCTTATCTCAACCTAACGGCACCTGATAAAAGCCAAGAAAGAAAATCTTTTAATCTCCCCAGTGCCTCCTCTGGCTGCAGGCCTGGCATCCTGTCACCATGTTAACATGAGGACAGAGAACAGCCTGAAGGCAAATCCTGCTCTAATCTTGAGCTACTTATGCAGAAGATGATGGCTCTGGTTGTAGCAAGGCTTCTACACGGTGGCTGCATGAAGGATTCTTTCCTTATTTAGCTTTGGTTCCAAGGATCACGGTTGACTGGCCCCTAAAGCAATAATTTGCACCTACCTGTCACCAGAATCAAAGGGTCAAATCTTAAGAGGTGCTAAATACCTATGTTCCCATAGTTAGCCGTATCTTTCGGGATCGATGAGATCAGTGTGTGTGTGTGTGTGTGTGTGAGAGAGAGAGATTTGGCCCTCAGATATTAGAAATCAAGAGATCATTTTGTGTGTGTGTGTGTGTGTGTTTTACTGCCCTTTGCAGTCCTGTAAAACATACCACCAATTTCCTTGGGGGTGTTACTGCACAAAGCTAATAATCTCATTGTTAGGAAGCTTTCCCCAAGCCTCCCTCCGATTTCTCCCTTTCTGTGGATCTCAAAGTACTTTACGAACATGAATGAGGCTTCAGCTGCCCCTGTGCATTGAGTATTATTGTCATAATCTACATTTTGCTGATGGGGAAACCAAGGCAGCTAAATGACTCGCCCAAAGTCACACAGAGAAAGAAATGGTAAATCTAGGTAAGAATCTAGGACTCCTGACTTTCCATGCCCTGTGCTAATCAGTAGATGGCAGATCAGTGCTCAGTAAGTTAGACTAACTGCACCTAATTCTGCATCTGTGAATTGCATGGACAGAGGAAGCTTCAAGGAAACCTGACGCAGTGTTTCTCTCTATTATAAAAAAGCCCCAGGCTCATTTTTGCTTCACCTCTTAAGAGCAGCAAGTGCCAGTCACCTCGGTTGCAGCTTCTGCATCCTCAGTGCCGGCCAGTGGAGCAGCAAGGGGGGCGAGTGTGTGAGCCCAGGAACTAGTCAAATTACAATGGGGAGCTAAAGAGAAGCACTACTCTCCACCAGCACAAAGCAGCGATACAGCCCACAGCTGCACCTTCCTCCTCTGATTCGCCACGCTAGGAATCTGAATGGCTGGTGCCCAATTGAGCAACCTCAGGTGATCCCGCTTTGCTCTAAGGACTATAAACATCTGAGATAGGCTACTGAAAAAGGCCAGGAGAATTCCAGGAGCAAGAGAGCAGGAGAATAAGATACTGGGATTAGCGGGAACTGGACAACGTAGGACAGTTTTCTGTTCCCTTAACGGACCCAATCTAGCTCCTGCTGGGAATTTTTCCATGGACCCCCATGGCAGTGAGAACAGGCTCAAAGCAATTGATGGCTTGGATGAAGTCCTCAGGTGTGAAGTTAAATTCACTGGCATGCCAGGTGTCTGAAAGCAACATAATGATCGGAGCAGAACAGAATGGCCCAAAATCCCAATCCGTGTTGGGTGGGAGATCTCCCACTCCCATTCACAGCTCCAAGGATGAGTAATAAGGTTCCCCCATAGCACAATTACCAATCACTACTCCATCAAAGGACCTGCTTTCACTTAATCCTGTTTCCTTCCATTCTCAGGACCCATGGTTATGGTGTAACCTTCAGTGGGGGACCTCAACATCTACAGAGAACCCAACCCACCATAAGAACGGCCAGACTGGGTCAGACCAAAGGTCGATCCAGCCCAGTGTCCTGTCTGCCCACAGTGGCCAATGCCAGATGCCCCGGAAGGAGGGAACACAACAGGGAATCATCACGTGATCCCTCCCCTGTCATCCATTTCCAGACAAACAGAGGCGAGGGACACCATTCCTACCCATCCTGGCTAACAGCCATTGATGGACCTAACCTCCATGAATCTATCCAGCTCTTTTTTGAACCCTGTGAAAGTCCTAGTCTTTACCACATCCTCTGGCAAGGAGTTCCACAGGTTGACTGTGTGCCGAGTGAAGAAAAACGTCCTTTTGTTTGTTTAGCCATGGGTGGTGGGTAAACCTAGGGCTGGGGGAGGCAAGCCCACAACCCCACCCCTGCCCGCCCAGGGCCTCATGTAAGCCATGCATCCCCTCCATTGTACGGGCAGACCAACCCTCCCCCCGCTTCCCCACCCCAGCCCGGAAGTACAGCCCCAGCCTTTCCCGGCCCTTGACGGAGCATGGTGGGGGGGGGGGCATGGCGGTGTGCAGCCTCATTCTTCCACAGAGCATAGGGAGGGTGCACAGCGTGTGGCCTCCCTTTGGCCCCGGAGCACGGGCATCACCAGGTCCCAACCTCCTCAACCTCAGGAGGGCTGGCAGCACAGCCCCAGCCTTATCGGGGCTGAAGCCCAGATAGCCCCGGGAGACTGCTGAAGGAGGACAGGGACTGGAGGCGGAGTGTGGGCGGGGCTTGGCT
The DNA here is from genome assembly GCA_019425775.1 of Rafetus swinhoei. Classification (NCBI taxonomy): domain Eukaryota; kingdom Metazoa; phylum Chordata; order Testudines; family Trionychidae; genus Rafetus; species Rafetus swinhoei. The sequence goes on along the minus strand of JAFJHL010000300.1, from coordinate 15,425,482 downwards.
GTCAGTTTGGGAAGGCATTGCCTTCTCCGGTCTCTTACACCTGCCACCCATGCAACCCACATGTTGCAAGATGCCACCACCCACCGCACTGCTCACCAGCATCACACTAAGCCTACATCTTCCCTGCAAGGAAAAGCTGCGTCCTGAACCTGAGTTAGGGGCACAGTCACTTGGCTTGTAACGGGTGGGAAAGGCATCGCCTGAATTCAACCCCAAACTTCCCAGTAGGTTGGAACTGAAGCGGCTCACTTGAATTCAAAGGTAAGTTGCTGGGTCTTCGGTGCTCTTTGAACCTAAATTCAGAACGTGCCTTTTTACTCTGCAGCCAAAATATACCCTAAGCAAGTTTTGTTCTTGCAGACGGTGCCGCTTTCCAGTTGACAGTGGGCCATACTAATGATCAGACGCTAGTAAGTAAGAGTGAAATAAGGGGTCTGGATAATGGCTACCATGGTGACGGGGGTACACCATGGGCAGGCACTGTCCCTATTGATTTACGGACATGTTTTAATGCCCCTTTTCCCTTCTTTCCTGCTTGCTTGGGATAGATCAGCACATAACCGTACCATGGACGTAACTTCTAATGGATACTCTTTGTCTATAGCTGTATGTCATCTTCCTCCCTTCCCACCCAGTTTGAAACATAGTCAGAGTCACAGCTCCTATTTTCTCCCTGCTTGTAAGTTGCTGATTCAAGAAGCTTGTGATGCAAAACTGTTAGCTTCAGCAAAAAGCTGGGAACAGGGGTGGGTATAATTATATTAATCACGTGGTTATAAATATGCACCATAGGGGTGATCACATTACTAAACTAGGTTTTGGAGGTCCAAAGCGGAACAAGTATCTGCAATAAAGAGGCCTGTTTACTCTATCCGCCTCTGGATCACCTGTTCTTTTCCAACACCCAAACAGAGCTCGATTTGTTGAATTAAATTCCTCCCCCCCCCACTGCGTAACGGGGAGGAGATGGTGGAGAACTGAGTGAAATAATGTACACTTTATTCAAGAGCTACAGAAACATCGTGGTGCTGAAGAAAACTTCTGGCTGAACAGGATTATTTGGTCCCTCCAGCCTGAGATGCTGTGTCTTGGCCATTCAACACCGTTGCAAAAGAACGACGCACACTTAGGCTTCATCTCAGCACCAGATCAAACTTTTCATGAAAGGAAAAAAAAAATCACCAGAGAACAAAGCTGGCTGCTCGAATATGTTGCATCCACGTCATCGGGGAAGGGGTCTGCAGTTTTGCAACAGAGAGTTAGGGTGTGTCTACACAGCAGGGCTTAACTCGCAATAACTCGTCAATTGCGCAGCTTATTTCAAAATGGCTTATTTCGAAATTGGGAGCATCTTCACAGCACTTATTTCGAAATTGAGCCCTCTTCCTCCGACTTCCCTTACTTCTCGGACAATGAGAGTTACTGGAGTCGGAGTAAGAAGTCCTCCAGCTTGACAGCATTTTGAAATAACTGCCTGCAGTGTAGACGTGGACTAAGCTATTTCGAAATAATGCTAGTTATTTCAAAATAATGTTGCTGTGTAGACGTACCCTAACAGCATATCATATATCAGTGCCCCCTGCCCTCCAACGCGGAATGGTCAAAGATTTGCTGTGCATAGCAGGCAGACACGCCTGTCGGAGGCGGTAGTACAAACCACACCTCCCCGTGACACTTACGAACACAGTCGGGCTGCACGCCGCTCCACGTCAGGTTGGGGAGGCACGTCCGCGTGGTCGAGCCTTGGAGCAGGTATCCTTTCTGACACCTGAAGAACATGAGGCTTCCCACCTGTTGCAACAAAAGATAAAGAGCTGGATTGCCCAGTGAAATCAACAAGTTGGCACACACTGTTCTATGCCAATTCCCAGTCGGCATTTGCTTCAGCAGGCATAGTGCTAATTCATTCAAAGAAGCGAGTACGGCTCCTTTGTCATGCAATTACCACCTAATTAGCAGCATGACAGGTTATTTGCAACAGATTGACATTTTTCAAAACAGGAAGTAGTCCTGTGGCAGCTTAGAGACTAACAAAAATACATGTATATATAATATCACGAGCTTTCTTCGAGGGCAAAACCCACTTCCTCAGATGAGCTGGAGCGGAGGAAAAAAGCTCATCTGAGGAAGTGGGTTTTACCCACGAAAGCTCATGATGCTACATATATATTTGTTACTCTCTAATTAGGGCACGTCTACACTACAGCGTTATTTCGAAATGACAAGGCGGCGAGCGTCCACCCAGCAAGCCTGTGATTTCAAAATTATTTCAGAATAATAGGCTTCTTATTCTGGACTAATAAACCCTCATTTCATGAGAAATAATGCCTATTTTGAAACTACTAATTTGAAATAGCAGTTGTGGACCTTTCACTGTTACTATTTTGAAATAACTCCTCCCCAGAGACATTCAAAGTAATTGATATGGAGCTATACCTATCTCATAGAACTGGAAGGGACCTTGAAAGGTCATTGAGTCCAGTCGCCTGCCTTCACAGCAGGACCAAATACCATCCCTGACAAGTATCAGAGGGGTAGCCGTGTTAGTCTGGATCTGCAAAAGTGACAAGGAGTCGCTGACAGATTTGCCCCAGATCCCTAAATCCTCAAGGAGTGAGCTCACCTCCCTGGATTTAGCAGGTCAATGCTCAAACCACTGAGCTATCCCTCCCCAGTGCTTCCTGGTAAATCAGGGTAGCACATCCACATTAGGGGATCTTGCCTTGGACTAATTTTGAGCTTCCCTGTAGCGTGGACGTGCTATTTTGAAATAGTTATTTCGGGAGTTATTATTCCAAAATAACTTATTTTAAAATACCCTTGTAGTGTAGACATACCCTAAGGTGCCACAGGACTACTCATTGTTTTGAAACTAACACGGTGACCCCTTGGAATTTTTTCAGAATATTGATTACAGTATTCATCCAAATGTTGTCCATAAAATAAAATCTAGGAATAAAATCTCATTCAAATGGGTAGTCACTAACTCTGGTGTTTATTATAGTAACCCTCCGAGGCTCGATGGAGTGCAAACAAGTAAGACGACATGGTCCTTGCCTTGAGGAGCAAAAGGGTTATTTTCTTTATGACAAATGTTTAAAGGAAATCATAGAATCATAGAACCATAGAGCTGGAAAAGACCTCAGAAGGTCATCAAGTCCAGCCCGCTGCTCTAGGCAGGACCAATCCCAACTAAATCAACCCAGCCAGGGCTTTGTCAAGCTGAGACTTAAACACCGCTAGGGATGGAGACTCCACTACTTCCCTAGGTAACCCATTCCAGTGCTTCACCACTCTCCTAGTGAAATACTTTTTCCTAATATCCAACCTACACCTCCCCCACCACAACTTGAGACCATTGCTCCTTGTTCTGCCATCTGTCACTACTGAGAACAGCCTCTCTCCATCCTCTTTGGAACCTCCCTTCAGGAAGTTGAAGGCTGCTATCAAATCCCCCCTCACTCTTCGCTTCCGCAGACTAAACAGACCCAACTCCCTCAGCCTCTCCTCATAGGTCATATGCTCCAGCCCCCTAATCATTTTGGTTGCCCTCCGCTGGACCCTCTCCAATGCGTCCACATCCTTAAAATTCAAAATAAAATAATGACAATAGGAAACATCCCTTACTTACACTATCAATGCCCCTTTATGGACACTGAAAAAGAGTCTTAAAATCTAATTTACTTTCACCATTATTACTTTTTTCCTACATTTTGTTTTATGGTAATCTAATTCACCATTATTACTTTTTTCCTACATTTTGTTTTATGGGGACAGCAAAGCCAGACTGGCCAGTTTTGGGACCTGTTTTCATAGGCTGCTAGCATGACGCTGTTTCTTTTGAGTTTCCATCATTGCAAGTAAATGTTTTCATTTAAAGATAAATTAAAAAGAAAACAAATATTGTGAGAGTATGTGGCAGACCCAGACCAGCTGGCTGCCGCACTCTAATGGAGAGAAAACATGCTGGGCTCTGGGTGAACAGTTTCCTCTTCCCTGCGTAACCAGGGTCAAGCCTAGTACAGCACAATCAGGCAGGACCTTGGGACCAATTAAGAGCTTGCTGGAAGCAGCAGGCTAATCAGAGCACCTGTAGCTCATTAAGGCCTGTTGGGGCTTGTTGATAAGGCCCGGCAGGAGCCCAAGATCGGAGAGTGAAGAGGCGCACTGGGCGAGAGCTGGGAGCTGCAAGCAAGGCAGAGTGCCATGGAGGAGCAGGATGGACTTGCTCAGGTGCCAGAGGAAAGCTGCTGGGAGGGATCATTTGGAGAGGTGGCCCTGGGAAGAAGCTGCCAGATTAGTAGAACACACCCTGCCTGTTGCGGCTGCCTTAGAGTTCCTGGGCTAGAACCTGGAGTAGTGGGTGGGCCCAGGTCCGTGTTTCCCCCCCCCACCCCCACCCCCAAGTGCTTCACACACCATTACAGAGGTCTGCCCCTGAGAAGGAAGACTAGGACTACAGAGGGGGGTTTCACCCCAAACTGTGGACTAGCCTCTGATGAGTGTGGCTCAGTAGCCTGTGACCTTTGCCTCTAGTAAAGGGCAGGGGGCTGTGTGGAGGGTCACAGCGAGCCTCCAAGACGACCACTGTCCGCCAGAAACACAGGACTCTCGGGGCAGGCTCAGAGCACTTTTCACTTTAAAATTCTATTTCAACTCTGCTCTTTTTCAGTTTGGTTTTTGTCGCTTCAGTATTTTGACAAACCAGCAGACATACACCTGACAGGGATGGTCCAGAGAGAATACTTAATCCTGCCATGAGGACTGGATGACTTCTCAAGGGCCTTTCCAGTCCTATGATTCTATGAATTTGAAAGAAAGCCCCACAAATAGCAAACTATCAGAAACGGGCTTTGGGTTCTTTTTTTTTTTTACAAGGAAGTTCAAGATACACAATGGGGTATAATCCCAGCCTCACTGAAGTCCACTGGGCATTTTGCCAGGACTTCACCCTGGGTCACAGGAATTGGAAGATTAGAGTCACAAAGGTGTGCACACCTCCAGTATCAGAACTTCCTGGTGTTTGCCTGCATGTAGGTACTGGGCCAATCTTCTTTTGCAGGCTCAGCATTCAGAGCCAGCTGGAAAGTTGGCACATTTGATCATCTTGTCCACCTCCCACAGGGGCAGAAGCAACACACAATTTTCCCCTGCCGTTTGTCTCGTCAGCCAATGAACAAACATTTTGATTTTGCGATGCCTCCCCATGTGCCTATGCCAACCGGCTCTCCTTAACTCAGCAGAAGAGTAGAGTCCCGTTCACTGCATGGCTACCCGCACCCCTCAGCTGTCTCGCCAGCACCACTTCCAAAAAAATTCACACTGGTGGCATCTCAGTATGAATAAGGCCCTAGAATTAATGCACTAAACCCATGGATCAAGGTAACAAATTAGCAGCTTTGCTGGAAAAAAAAACCCACTTGCAAAGGAACGCCTACATTGTATTAACTAATCCTGCCTCATGTCTTACGCCTGCATGGAAGGCATCTTGTGTAAAGCACAGATCTGAATCCACAGGTGGGACGTGAAGGATTCCTTTCCATGACATATTGATTTTTTCCCCCATTATGGCTGAGATTAGCAACACCACCTAAGGGATCTGGATTTAAAGGTAAAGGAAACAAGGCGTGCACTGCTAATACTAATTACACTCAGAATAAATCTTAGTTAGCCGTATAATTAATACTATAAATCTAATACTTAAACACACTGAAGTCTCACCGTGGAATCATTGCACTCTCTAGCAAAAGCCCATACCCATGGAGTCTAATTAAGGCCCCAGGGACTTCTCGGGTGGGACATCAGAGCAGGTTACACAGGCTACGAAACTTGTACTTGCATAATGTGATAAAGGGACACTGGGTAATTAGATTACCTGATAACCTTGGGAATTGTTCTGCATTCCAAACAGAGGCACACCGGGGTCTGCACATGTAGTGAGAGTCGGATCTTAAGTAGGAAAAAAAAAAGAAGAGAAAAGAATACGGCAGTATTAAAAGGACTCAGACACTGAGGGTGTTTGTGAAATCCATTTCCAGAGCTGTGCGTGCTCCCGGCTCACTCCATGGCTCTTGCACATTACTTTTCACGTATTTTGCGACAGAACTCACACACACCATCAGAGAGAATTACGAAACTATTTCTGGCTCTTAGCCAATGTAACGGGAAGCACTGTCCCCCAAGGGGAAAATACACAAGACAAGTGGTGTACATCTCCCTCCCTTTTCCAGTTCTCCCCACCATTCGCAACAGTTAATTTAATGCAGGGGTGGGGAACCTAAGGCCAGGGGGCTGGATGTGGCCCCTGGCTTGCCTGGATCCGGCCCCTGAGGCTCAGCCCCCTCCCCAGCATTGGGGAGCCCATGCTGGTACTCCAGCCCCCCCTGCTACCCTACCGCAGGGCTGGAGCATAGAGAATCTACTAGGTTGCCCTCCCCCCCAGGCTCTGGTGTGTGAGAGGAACGTGGGGAGGGTCTTTCGCCTTCTCAGTAGGGGGCCACATCTGTGAGGTGGGGTTTTTTTGTGCTTCACACTTGTGTGTGGCCTCCGACTGATTTTTCTGGGCATCAACAGCCCCTGATCCATAAAAGGTTCCCCCCTAATGATTTAATGCATTATTAGACCTGGGCTCCCCCCACAGGAGCAGGTACCGCGGCCCCCCAGGCCGGCTTGGGGCATCCCCAAAACACTGTAGCACCCACCAAAGCGGCATCAGGCATTCCTAACTCACCTGACCACAGCTGAGGAAAGTGCAAGAGCGGGTGGAAAAATGTAGTAACTTAAAACAAAAGCAATATTTTTGAGTGGGGTAAAAAAAAATCATCCCAAAAGGCTCCCATTTTTCAACCATCCCGCGACAGTGTCCTTTAGCAGCAAGCCCATGGGAAGCAAGGCCCAACATGTAATCTTAACTTAGACATACAGATAGCTCCCCCATTGCACCTGACACCATGGAATGTCTCACGGATTCTTCCATTACTACCATCTGGGCAGGGATGGGAGCTCTAAGCATTTTCAAAGGCATGTTGGCAATGTTTCCCCCATCTGGGCATTTCAGGTAGCGCAAAACCCTTTCCCTAGCCAAATGGACTATGCAGAGATGTTGTCACTTTGCACACAGATGTGCAGTCTCTTGGTTAATCGCTCATTTTCTCTCCATCAAGAGATTGCATATTTCATGTTCTAGTGCTTCTGGCAGGGCTCACATAGGGTACATCTACACAGCAACATTGTTTTTGAAATAATTAGCATTATTTCGAAATGACTTACTCCATGTCTACACAGCAGGCAGTTATTTCAAAATAATGTCGAAATACTGTCAAACTGGAGGACTTCTTACTCCAACTCAGACTGTCCACAATGCCAGACTGGGGTCTCCTGGGGTGGCAGTCCTGTTCCCCCGTTTACACTGAGCTGTTGTGCAAAGTAGTCTGCACCCCAAAGAGTAGGATCAAACCTTCCCTGGTAACTCACTCCATAAGCTAAAAAGAGACCCAGGCTATGTCTAGACTATGGGGTTTTTCCTGGATACTGGAGGTATCCCAGAAAAACTCCGCCGCGTCCAGGGAATACGTTTGCTCTTCCGCTTTTTTTCTGCAGAAGAGCAGACGCGCTCTTTTGGAAGCCCTGTCTTCCTACTCCCATGAGGAAGAAGAGCTCTTCTGAAAAACGGAGGGGGGGAGGTGTGACGGCGCGTTGGGGTTTTCCCGTCCCCTGCACCCCCGTAATGGCACGGACAGACTCCACCAGCCAGTAGAATAGAGGGAGTTTATTGCTTCTCCAGGATACAGCACAGCCCAGATGTCATCTGGTTACAGGAACCGGGCTTAGGATGCCTCAGCCCCCCTTGAGATGGGGGAGACTGGGCCCCTAAATTCCAGCCCCTTTCCCAAGGCTGTCTCCTCCATGATCCCACACAGAAACTAACCCACTCACTTCCAGCCCTGCCCCCCAGCCAGGGCTCCACTCCCCTTCTTCCCATTGTTCCGCTCCATGGGAGATACCTGTCTGACGAGTTTCGAAGCCCCCTTGCATAATGACTCATCCCCTGCCCTGCTGGGCCGTGCTGCAGCCAGCAGCCAGTGGAGGTCACTCACAACCCAAGCCTAGCAACCAGCAAGGTACCCACACTACGTCACAGGGGGGGGGTTCCAAAATTTGGCCCAGTGTAGACTGGCCAAATTTTGGAAAAGCCTCTTCCAAAAAAACGATCGGAAAAAGGTACGCAAATTACAGAGCGCAATTTGCATGGCTTTTTCCGATAAAGCCTTGTAGTCTAGACATAGCCCTAGACGCATCCAGACCCTGGAAACACACACAGCGGGAAAAGCCCTCACAATCAAACACACAGCAGGAACAGAAATGCCACCCTCTCCTCATGGCAGCGAAGGGGGAAAAGACACCCGATGCTGCAATGAACAGGCCTCGATTGTTATTCCTCGTGACTTGACTATTCAGCCTCTCCATAAAGCAGCTTGACGTGCTTCCCTGAGCTCTCCGCAGGTCCTCAGGAACTGCACCGAGTCCGTAAACAAGAGATGCCAAGTGCAGGCAAGCCGGGGCTGCAACACACGAGCTAATTCATTTCACTTATTCAGCTCTGCTGAGCTTTTGTCATTTATCACCGGCCCGGTTTCCATGGCATCCAACGGAGGCCCACAAGATAAATCGCAGTGTCTAAGTTCACTAACTAACTGAAATGAAGTCCCATCCCACAGATGAGGTGGAGGCTGATGGATCACAACAAGCGAGGTGTATTAAATCCAGGCCTCTGGGCTGTATTTTGGGGGCCTGCGAGCCCAGCCATCTAAGACACCTCGAAATCTCATGGGATCTGAATATCAATCATGCTTTTTTAATCAGCTGCCTGGACGGGAAATAGACACGTAGGGTTTTCACAGGCAGACGCGTCTTTTCCCTTCCTCCGATTTCAACTGAGCAAATTTGAAGGAGCAAAGTACATTTCTTTGGCAATATCCACGACTGGGTTGTTGTGCACTTTAAGGCTACATTCTGATAATGTTCTTCCAGAGGTGTGGATGTCACGTCCTGAACATAGATGACAGAGTTTTGAGTAAGGACCGATGGAGAAGTGATGAAACAGGGCAGGCAAACCCAACTGTGGTACTTAAATGCCTAAGCGCTGGTCTACACTAGAGAGTTATTTCGAAATACCCCCCCTTCTTTCGAAATAATAAGTGGAACATCCACACTGCTAAGCCTGTTATTTTGAAATAATGGGCTGGTTATTTTGAAATGTGTACTCCTGCTTTCCTTGGGGAATAACACTTATTTCAAAGTAGTTATTTCAAAATAGCAGGAGTGTGGATGCTCCGGTGCTGCTATAAATAACTACTCCCCCGAGTAATTCAAACTAATGACTCCCCAGTGCTTCCTGGGGTTCTAAGTCCAGGTAGCACGTCCATAATAACGGAACCTGCCTCGGACTGATTTTGAGGCTCCCCCATTGTGGGGACACGCTATTTCAATTTTATTATTTCGGGAGTTATTATTTTAAATTTAGTCATTTTGAAATAATTTCCTAGTGTAGACATGCCCTAAATGCTCTGACTACTGGCGCGACACACATAGCTAATGGTACAGGTATAATCTGGCTAACTCATTAGATTAAAAACAACGAATAGTCCTATGGCACTTTAGGGCAGAATACTGTGGCAGAATTATTTCGGAATAACTGACGTTATTTCAGAATAACAAAGAGCACGTCTACACAGCAAGCCATTTTTTGGAATAATGGTGAGCTGGAGGACTTTGTACTCCGATTCCTGTAACCCTCATTTCACGAGGAGTAAGGGAAGTCGAAGGAAGAGTGCTCTTCCTTCGACTTTCTGCTGTGTAGTCAGTGCCAAAAGCCGAATTAAGCTATTTCGACTTCAGCTATGCAAGTGATGTAGCTGAAGTTGTGTAGCTTAATTCGACTTTAGCCCTGCTGTGAAACTGTGCCCTTAGAGACTAACATATCTATATCTATATCTATATCTATATCTATATCTATATCTATAAACAAAGAGAGAGAGAGTATCATGAGCTTTCATGGGTAACATGAGCTTTCGTGGGTAAACCACACTTCATCAAATGAACTTTAGTGAAGAAAAAAGGAGGACTATCAGAATTTTAACAAAAAAAGAAAGGAGAGGAAAGGGAAAAAAACCCATGTATCTGTCAATAGGAGTGCAGGTCCTAATGAGGCTAATTGAGTGGGCTGGAAGGGTATGTCTAGACTACATGCCTCTGCCGACAGAGGCATGTAAAATAGGCTACTCGACATAGACAATGAAGCGGGGGGATTTAAATATCCCCGGCTTCATTACAATGAAAATGGCCACCACGCTGTGCCAGCTCAGCTGATCGTCGGCACAGCGCGGCAGTCAAGATGCAGATTGGTTGACAGGGGAAGCCTTTGTCGACCGCTCCTGTAAACCTCGTTTCACGAGGCATAAGGGAGCGGTTGACAAAGGCTTCCCCTGTCGACCGATCTGCATCTTGACTGCCGCGCTGTGCCGATGATCAGCTGAGCGGGCACAGCGCGGCGGCCATTTTTATTTTAATGAAGCCGGGGATATTTAAATCCCCGCTTCATTGACTATGTCGGTAGCCCTATTTTACATGCCTCTGTCGGCAGAGGCATGTAGTCTAGACATACCCGAAGTGTCCCATACTTATCTTTAGAGGTCAATGATGTGTTAAATGTAAGGAAGACTGGTTTTATAATGGGCCATCCAGTCAATGGTTTTGTTAAGCTGGAGGGAAACAGTGTCAAATTTGCATATGAAGGTCAATTCCACACGCTCTCTCTCTGTAATTGGCTGGTGAAATTCCTTTGCAGAAAAATGGCTACTTTTAAGTCCATTAATGAGTGCCCAGGCAGGTTAAAATGTTCCCCTTCCGGTTTCTGTGTTTTACTATTCCTGATATCTGACTTATGTCCATTCATCCTTTGTCGGAGAGACTGTCCAGTTTGGCCAATACGCATGGCAGAGTTAGTCTGTCCTTCTCACACCATCCTACATATGAGAACAAGGATGTGATTGATGGCAGATAAAGTGAGAACATTGCAACTTCTGTGCTCCAAGCGCCTGGATAATCAGGTGAGGGTGGCATTAGAAATGGAGAGTTAGAGGGACAGACGGCATGCAGTCAGCTGGCGGAACTCACTGCTACAGAGACCTCAGATTCAAATACAGAAGCTAGATTTTGAAAAAGAGGAGCCTGCTATGACAAATAATGATTATGTTCTGCCCTAACCGTTCATGGGGCCCAGGAAGCCACTAGGAACTGACAGACAAGACCTAGGTTGGGGATATTGGAATTTGTATCCAAGCCTGCAGGCCAACTCCGTGGCTACGCACAGTCACCCGCGTGGTTTTGTATTCTGTGGACAGCACCTTTCCCTTTCCAAAGGTCTCTTGTTCTGCTGGAGCAGCTGGCCTGTTGACTCCCATTCAAATGCAGCGTGTTACAGAGGACTCACACCGTGTACTTTCACGCGGAGAATTTACATTGTTCCACCAGGAGCCCTTGGGACAATCTGGCCCCGGTTGTGGGTGCTGGGCACATCTGGAAGTGTGGTCTGGGGTCACATAAGTAAAAGTCTCCCACGTGTTCCAGGATCTGGGACTTTGTCCTGAAATACTGCCGGTCGGTGGAGGTGGCCTCTATGCAGAGCATGCATCTGGGGCCTGGGAAGTTCATTAAGGGAGGTGAGCCCACACCCAGATACGGTCTAAGATTTAATGGGGAGGGTCTAACAGATGAGCAGAAGGAAGGGGAGCTTGCCAGGTGCTGCCCTTCTCTGCAGAAGATCCTCCATCGTCCTCCACTTCTCACCACAGGGGACTGGCAAGCAGGTGATAGCGGGGACCAGAAACTAAGCAGACTGACAGAGAGAAGGGGCAACTGACGGTTTTGGATGAGAGGTCAGAGGTCGCAGCGCCCTGCAGAGAGAGGATGCCCCCTTACCTATGCAGCTGGGCTGGGTCCCACTCCACGTCCCGTCAGACTGACAGAACCTCCGCGCTGAGCCCACCAGCACCAGTGGGGGCAGGCAGGAGAATGACACAGATGAGCGGTAGGTGAATCCTCGGTCTTCTCTCCTGCCCTGAGCCGGTGTGCCAGGGTCGCCGCAGAACACCGCTGGAAAAGCCAAAGGACAGTCAGTGGGTGGCGACGGACCGCAGCAAGGGCAAATAGCGATAACGGGATACAGACAATTCAATTCGTGGCCCAAACTTCCCCACCCCGGCTTTCAAGCGCTATGATGGCTCAGGAAATTACTAGTGGCAGAAGGCAGGCTGGCTGAATTCTGCTCACTTCTCTCTTTTTTGTCAATTACTGTTTAATTAACTTTCACTTTCCACCATCTCCTGGCAGGGTGGAGGAACAGACGGTTTGGAGCTCCTCCCCTCCCCCTTCTTTTTCCTGCACAATGGGATGCTTAACTTTAACCGTATCTTTAATTGCACAATGTCAAATTGCCATGCGGCGACGTGTCACACGGAAAGCCCGTTAATTATAGAATAGCTGGGGAAAGGTGTAAGGCACGCAGCCGGGTCTTTGTACTGCTTAATACGAAAATGGCTATTGTGTCGCTGCCAAATCCTCAACGCTACAATCCGGCCTTGTCATTGGGAGCCGGTTCCCTAATCTGTATTGTATCACGCCCGCAGGTTTTCATCCAGCCATAGGGCTCTGCCTTTGCTCCTCGTTCCAATGCTTGCTGTGACACTGCGGGGCTCTTTTCAGCTCAGGCTTTCAACGAGCCTCAGGAGCCAGGTTTTCAGAAGTGCTCAGCACATTGGGAGCATGGCGGGCGCTGGGGTCTTTTGAAATTCTGGCCCCAAATTTGCATGCCAAGCACGTGGAAAGCCAGGTTCAGGTTGTCTTCACAGCAGTCCTATAAGGTGGCGATTATTGTCTACATGGTACAGATGGAGAAACTGAGGCAGAGCAAGCAGGTGGCAGGGATGGGGAAAGCACCCAAAAGTCTTGGCCCTACGTTTCTTCCTTTTTCATTTGCATGCTGCCATCCAACTTTGTCCCTATGGGATGACACTTTCCCCTCACTGAAGTCACTGGTAAAATTCCCATTGATTTCAGTGGGGCCCGGATTTCACCTGGGGTCAAGAATCTAGACTCATAGAAGACTGGGGCTACGTCTACACTACAAAGAAAAGTCGGAAAAAGTCAGCGCCAAATTCTGGAAAAACCTCCTCTTTCGACACATCCCTTATGCCTCGTACAATGAGGTTTACAGGCATGGCGAAAGAACATGTCCACTTTTCTGAATTTTTTTTGGAAAAGCGGATGCGTTCCTTGGACGCGGCATTGCTTTTCCAGGATACCGAAAAGTGCTGCAGTCTAGACATAGCCTGGGGTGGGAAGAGACCTCAGGCGGTCATCTAGTCCAACCCCCTGCTCAAATCAGGACCAAGGCCATTAGGTTGGTCAGTCATGACTTGCCCTTGGTGAATCTGTTTCCACTGTTCCTGATCACCTTCCTCTCCACCAAGTGTTTCAAAATAGATTCCTTGAGGACCTGCTCTATGATTTTTCCAGGGACTGAGGTGAGGCCGACCAGTCTGTAGTCCGCTGGATTCTCCTTCTTCCTTTTTTAAAAACCTGGTGTTAGGTCTCCAATCCCGGGATGTAAGTGACTAGTTGCGTCAACTACTCGACGACTCGCTCCCCCCGATCTTGCTGCCTCTGTATCAGAGGCCGCAAGGGGAGGGGAAGCAGGAGCCAGTGCTGGGGGGAGCCAGCTTAAAAGCCATTCCCCCCAGAACCATCTCCGTGGTGCAGTGGGTGGGCGGGGAGGCAGAAATGCAGCAGTCCGGGCGCCGGGTCCCAGACCTACCCCTGCTGCGACTCTGCAGTTTAAATGTAGTAGGAGCTGGGCTGCCTGCCCACCCAACTCCTACTACATTTAAACTGCAGAGCCGCAACGGGGGTAGCTCTGGCTCACGCTTCCTCTTATCGACTAATTGTGTAGTCGATACAAATTGTATCGACTACACGATCAGTCAATTACCCACTTCTTAACATCCTTACTCCAATCCCATATAAATGTTTAATGCCCCACTGGGGAAGTCCATGTCTTGGGAGGATGGGACAAGGATTTCCCTCTGAGGGCAGACATAGCTGTGAGGGACTGGGGAGGGGGCAAGTCTCAAACCTGGGCCTCCAGGTAGTCCTCAGACTACCATCACCACCCAGCAGCTAACTGATCCTAGGAGGGAGTCTGGGCTAGTGGACTCTAGCTAGGTTCAGCCTCTCTGGTTGGCTCAGACTCAGTATGGAAGAAGGCGCAGTTGTCTGAGTAACTAGTTGAGTCTCTGGCTGATTGTGATCCTGGACTCCTGCCTTTTTGCCTCATTCCTGAGACCTGCCTTGTTCCTAATTCCTGACTTCCCATCTTGTTCCTGTCCTACTTCCATGTGCCAGATCCCTGCTTCTCCACCACGTCCCTGGTTGCTGATTCCGGCTCTGACCCATCTTGGCTCTTGACTCCACCCCTGACCTCCGGTTCCTGGTGTCAGACTCCTGCTCTCACCCGTAGACAGACCACCTACGTCCTGATCTATGATAATACCCAATTTCCATTGTCTGAGAGACAGTATATAAAATCCCACCACGAGTTTCATCTCCCATGAGGCACACCTTTCACAGAGGGGATTAAAAACTGGATTATTATCCCTAACATCTCCTTCCAGGGTGCAATTAATCCTTATGCACCAGGCAACGTCTGGACGAACAGCCAAGGTGATGCTGTGCAGAAAAGTGTTTTGCCTTTAATTCCGACTTTCCTTTTACTGTGGATGCATGCACGAGCCATGAAGACTGAAGGGGAGGGGGAATACGTCTCTTACTACTTGCTTATGGCTGGGAAGAAACTTCTCCCATGGGCAGGTGAGGCCATCACCGTCTGTTTTATACGTTAGGTCAAAGATTGAATGGAACATTGACTGGGTCAAAAAAGACTGATCCTTTGCAGGGGGTGGGCAGGGCTGTCTCCAAGGGGGTGCAGGGCCCCCTCCTGCCCTTGGCACTCCCCCAACTCTTCCCACCCTGCTCCGGAGTGGAGCTGGCCAGGGCTGAGGCCAGGACACTCTGCTTCCTGCCGCTGTGGGGGAGTGGAGCAAACCGGCTGGGATGGGTGTCAGGGCAGAGCCGTCTGCTGCACTGTTCCGCTTCCTGCAGCCCCCGCTGCCACAGCGAGTAGAAGGGGGGGCGACTCCCGCTGCCACCCTGCTCCAGGCCTCCCCAGGCAACCCCCCTGGCTGTCCTGGGCCTCAGAAACTAAACTCAGTATGGTGAACCATCCCATCCATAGGACATTTGGGGCAGCCACTGAGGGGTCCCCCAAAGCATGGGGCCTGGGACAGCCACCCCGAACCGCACCCGGGACAGGATGGCTCCGGTGGTGGGATAGAAGGGGGCTGGAGTTTAAGGTTCATGCTCCATCCCATTTGCAAGTGGCTACCCAGAGATGTCTGCTTACGAAAACACTGCGGCAGCTCTCCGGTCCACGTCCCATTCCCTTCACAAGTCAGGACGGCAGGTAATGAGAGCTGGTATCCTTCCAGGCAGGCATAGCTCACGCTTGCTCCCCAGCTGAAATCGGAGCCCACGACTTTCCCGTTGGGGATGGTTTGTGGGGATTTACAGGTGATTGCTGAGCAGGGGGAAAGAAAAAGCACATTCAGTTCTAATGACTTCTCAGCGTAGCTATTTCCATTAACAAACAAATCCACATAGGAGCCAAGTTACTTTCTGTGCACTGAATCTATCACAGGGACTTTAGCTAGAGGGAGCCTGGGCAAACTTTTTCTGTTATATGCATATGTGTTTGTGAATCTTGGGATTTTGCTTTGAGTTCTAGGGCTGACCAAATCCCAAGCCTCGCTCTCAGAGTTTCTATTTTCCACCTAGGATTATGAATCTGAGCCCAGTTTAGTTGGAACATCCTCCCTGAGACACCAGAAATTTCACAGCTTTGGGAAAACCACACCTGTTTGAAGTGAGCGTTGAAATCACCAACTAGGCTGAATTTTCCTAGGTTGAAAAGTTTTATAGTACGCTGCTTTGGAGTGTATGTGAGCACTGGGCCCAATGCTCAGCAGGCGGTGTAAATCAATGCAGCTTGCAAGTGAGAATTGAGCCTCATTGTGCATCGCTCTTGCTGCATTCGCTCAAAGGGGCAAGAAGAAAGAGGAAGGAAGCGTTTCTCTTCACTGCCTTGCAGGGGAATCACGTATTTATGGAAGATCCCAAGTGGCCTGTGGATCTGGCAGGTGGGCCTCAAGAACTTTGCAGGCTGAGATCAGACAATCATCCAGACGCTGCTTCACATTTTATTGGCACCTCTGGGTCAGAAAAACACTGGCAAAGAAATCAGCCTCTCCTGCAAGATTTCCAGTGCTTCTGCCTCCTAATCAAAGCAGAAGCCACAGCACTGAAAAATAATACACGCAGGGGTGGAAAAGCTTTCCAGATCTTCTCAGAGGCCAAAGACAATGCTTCTTTCAGGTTTGCTTTGAGTTTGGGGTGCAGACTTGCAGATGTATGCCAAGTGCTTCATCCATTCATAACGGCTGAGTTTCCAATTTCTTTTATAAGGCTGTAAATCCCTAGTAATTCCAGTGAAGTTGATGCACAGCAGTGCAAATGGCATCAGAATCGGACCCTTGGAAGCAAACCCTATTAGCAGAGAGTTCAGTTTTAGACACAGCCTGCTGTGCAGGTTTGATTTCAAATACAATGTGGCTTTCCTAGATAGGCACGCTTTTTATTTTTAAATTGGGCGCGTCTGATCTTTAATAGGTCCTTCCGTTCTCCCTTTCAAACCATGACCCGGTAAATGGAACTCCAGAATGTTGATCCTGGCGGCATCTATCTCCCCCGTGGTGAGGACATGGACAGGTTCAGGGCAACAGAGAATCAAATCCAGGTTCTCCTAGAAGGCAGAAGATTTTACCTTCCCTGGCCATGCGGCACCACAGTGCAGTGGACATCCTGTGTGTGTTTATCTGGCTGCACGTGAGATATCGTACAGTGCTGCTGTAACCCACACACCTAGGCTATGTCTACACTCGCGGCTTCTTGTGCAAGTACGACCGTTCTTGCGCAGAATCTGCAAGCGTCCACACTGCCCGCCCGCTCTTGCGCCAAGTAAATTTACAGTGCGGCGTGGTAGAGAGGGTTCCTTGCGCCAAGAGCTACGCTCTTTTTTAACAGGTGTAAGCTCTCTTGCGCAGGGCTCTTGTGCAAGAGGGCAGTGTGGACGCTCGGCAGCATTTCTTGCGCAAGAAAGCCCTATGTCTAAAATTGCCATCAGAGCTTTCTTGTGCAAGAGAGCGTCCACACTGCCATGGGCGCTCTTGCGCAAAAGCACAGCTCGCACATGGCAGTGTGGACGTTTTCTTGCGCAAGACTTCTTGCACAAGAACACTTGCGCAAGAAGCCACGAGTGTAGACAGAGCCCTAGTGTGGTTACTAAACAATGCAAGTGGTACCTAGACTGCAGCAACAGTTAAGACCAAGAGACCTCTACAGGATGGGCTAGGGCGCCCGCTGGCTTTTAGCTCAGAGGGTGGAGGCTCCTATACTCTACTTCAGAGGTTGCAGGTTCAAATCCAACTGGTGGTGGTTACAAGTGGGGGCTTGTCCGGGCTCTCAGCTGGGTCTTGGAAGCTCGGGACATGGTTCCTCACCTAGGGGGAAGTATGTAACCCACACACTTAGGCTATGTCTAGACTGGCGCGCTTTTGTGCCACAGCTATGCAAATGAGGCTCAGCGTTGGAATATCGCCGAGCCTCATTTGCATAGCTAATGAACTGCCATTTTCGCGGAACAGGCTCTTGCACAAGACGGGGCTGTCTACACTGCCCCGTCTTGCGCAAGAAAAACCCGTTTGCGCAAAGCCGTTATACCGATTATTTTCAGGCATAACGGCTTTGCGCAAAAGGGTTTTTCTTGAGCAAGAAGGGGCAGTGTAGACAGCCCCGTCTTGCACAAGAGCCTCTTCCGCGAAAATGGCGGTTCATTAGCTATGCAAATGAGGCTCGGCGATATTCCAACGCTGAGCCTCATTTGCATAGCTGTGGCACAAAAGCGCGCCAGTCTAGACATAGCCTAAGTGTGTGGGTTACATACTTCCCCCTAGGTGAGGAACCATGTCCCGAGCTTCCAAGACCCAGCTGAGAGCCCGGACAAGCCCCCACTTGTAACCACCACCAGTTGGATTTGAACCTGCAACCTCTGAAGTAGAGTATAGGAGCCTCCACCCTCTGAGCTAAAAGCCAGCGGGCGCCTAGCCCATCCTGTAGAGGTCTCTTGGTCTTAACTGTTGCTGCAGTCTAGGTACCACTTGCATTGTTTAGTAACCACACTAGGGCTCTGTCTACACTCGTGGCTTCTTGCGCAAGTGTTCTTGTGCAAGAAGTCTTGCGCAAGAAAACGTCCACACTGCCATGTGCGAGCTGTGCTTTTGCGCAAGAGCGCCCATGGCAGTGTGGATGCTCTCTTGCACAAGAAAGCTCTGATGGCAATTTTAGACATAGGGCTTTCTTGCGCAAGAAATCCCTGCCGAGCGTCCACACTGCCCTCTTGCACAAGAGCCCCTGCGCAAGAGAGCTTACACCTGTTAAAAAAGAGCGTAGCTCTTGCGCAAGGAGCCCTCTCTTACCACGCCGTACTGTAAATTTACTTGCGCAAGAGCGGGCGGGCAGTGTGGACGCTCTGCAGATTCTTGCGCAAGAACGGCTGTACTCATTTGCATAGCTCTGGTGCAAAAGTGCGCCAGTCTAGACGTAGCCCTAGTGTGGTTACTGAGCAATGCAAGTGGTACCTAGACCATAGCAACAGTTAAGACCAAGAGATCTCTACAGCAGGGGGTGGAAGCCAGCTGGCTTCTAGCTCAGAGGGTAAAGGCTCCTCTACTCCCACATCAGAGGTCCCAGGTTCAAATCCACCTGGTGGTGGTTACAAGTGTCAATGGTATCCCTGCAGGGTAAATCTAAGAGCATTGCTTTCTTTCAAACTACAGCACAAGTGAGGTGGTCATTGTTTTTGGACCTACGCGGCATCATTTGCTTGAATCGGTGAGGAAAAAACGGTTACTTGCCTTTGTAACGGTTGTTCTTTGAGATGTGTTGCTCACGTCCATTCCACGGATTGTTGGAGAGTTTTCCCTTGGAGGTACCCGTCGGGCCAACAGGGGAGCCCCCTGGAGTGGCGCCGCTATATTGGTGCATATATACCCCTGCTGGCCTTCCACCCCCTCAGTTCCTTCTTTCCGGAACCCTCCGATGCAGGGGAGGTGGGTCGGAACACGAGCCCTCTAATTCCCACTGATGACCAGTTACTTACCAAGAGTTCCAATGACTGTTAATTGCCTCATGAGGAGGAGCAACGTCTGGCCCCATTAGGGACACCCTTATGATTGCAGGGGCCCTACGCAGTCTTATTAAACTAGTGCCCCTATGCCCAGAGGCAGCGGGGGAGGAGTGATGATTTGGTAGAGCTGCGATTTTATAATCTTCAGCAACACACGAATGAAATCATTTTAAAGCACATTTGAAACAAAGGTCCTGTTGAGTAAGGCCAAGTCTGCACTGGCACGCTACTGCGCTCACGTTCGGGGGTAGGGGTGTGAAAAACACCCCCGCCCGAGCACAGCAGGTTTCAGCGCTGTAAAACACCAATGTGAACCAGGCTACAGCACTGGCAGCTACTTCCCTGGGGGAGGTGGCTTACACTGATGCGGCCACACTTTCTGTTTACAGCGCTGCCGGGTCTGCGCGCTAAATGGTTACATGTAGACAAAGCCTAACACATGCAATCATGGGTGGCGGGAGACCCCATAGCTTGAGGAGGCAAGCCTGACCCCAACTCTGCCCACCAGAGCCCGTGCTCCTCCCCTCACTGTGGCTTGCTGACCCCTGCATCCTCCCTGCCCCAGAGTCGCATCCTCAAACTCCCCTGGCCCCAGAGAGCCAGCAGGCAGCATGGCCGCAGCATCCCCCAGCCCCAGAACTCCGGAGAGCTGGTGGCCAGTGCAGACCCATCCTGCTCCATCCCAAGAGCTCCAGAGAACCTGCAGCGCAACCCCAGAGCTCCAGAGAGCTGGCCAGCAGGCACAGCACAGGACTGGGCATGGGCGCGGCCAGGTGAGGCAGTTTGGGAAGGCAGTGCCTTCCCCTGGCTAGGATACCCATCGCCCAGGCACTAAATTCAGAAACTGACAGGATAGACCTGGGGTTGGCAAGGGCCTGTTAAATGGCTTCATTCCCACCCAAATGGCTCTTTCCCACGTTCAGTAGTGTGCTAATAGCTCTGGCTGGCTCTTTCACTCTTAAGGTAACTAGACCCTAAGCAGAGCCACAGACAGGATAGGAAAAGTCGGAGGGTGGACATTAAGACCCAGAGGAACCCCACATTTTCAGGTGCCCCACGCAGCTGCGTATTCTGTGTATGGGTGAGGATGGCCCTGGCCCCATGTAGTTACATGGCACCTTGAGGCCTGTAACATCCATTTCCAGTAAACAGGCTCTCACCCTTGCAGACAGGTTTGGTGCCGTTCCAGGTTCGGTCTTTTGTGCAAACCAGAGAGGACGCCCGGTCCGATTCCATCATGTAGCCAGGTATGCATTGAAACACAACCGTTTTGTTGTAATTAAAGTCATTTCCCAGCCGAAAGCCATTGGCTGGCACACCAGGGTCCCTGCAATTTATCACTGGAAAAGGAGAAAAGGCAATGGTTAAATTTTCCACGGCATGTCGCATGTTTCAAGCATAGGGATATGAAATGGCTAGAAACCTCACAGTCTCCTCATCTTTCAGTAGATGATGTATCAGCCACCGGGGTATGAGGGCTACAGGGCGAACCAGGGAGCTGGGTCACCCAGGGAAATGTTTGGAAAAGATGTGTGCAGAAAACTTTGCCATGCTCAGTGGAGTAGACAATTTGAATAAGCAAGGGCACTAAGGCACTAAGACTTTGCATTTGGCTGAACGTGTTCATTAGCCTGAAACAATACGGCGACCTTGGGATCTATTAATAAATGCCTGGGCCAATTTCACAAGCCAGCTCCACAGGGAAGCCTTAGAATGCAACTTCATGTACAAGTTTGATTCCTATCACAGAGGTATGAATAAAGACATTGGCTGGATGGCCAGCTACATTCCACATCCTAATGCCATAAAAAACTAAACAATGGGTACTTCAGAACAATTGGCACCTTCTCTATCAGCTTCATGTAGCATGGACACTCTAATTGACTATTTCTTTCCCCTTTTTTTCCTTTTTTCACCCTTCTCTCCCCCCACATCCCCTATTTATTTAGAAACTGGACCTTTAATAACTCCATTCACCTGAAGAAGTGGGTTGTGCCCTGAAAGCTCATGATACCACCCAACACAATATATGTTCAACAAAAGCTTCTGAGCTATGGCCAAATCATGGTGCATTCTGGGAGGCAACATGCTGGTGGAGCTTAGCTCTTGTCATGAGGTGTGACCACTCATCTGGGACGCCCACCCAAAGCTGGGGTATTCCACAGGGGACATGGGGCCTCGGAGTGTTTGTATGAAGATGCATTTCCCCTGCCTGTGGATAGTTTTATTGCACTTCGGACGACAGTCTGTCAAAATGTGCATGCTGACTCCTGCAGGTCTTAAAGTGGAGGGTTTCAAACGCACTCTTTGGAAACCTCGCCCTGAGTGCCTTTTGTTTGTTGTTCACCTTGTTTTCCAGGAACGCACGCCGAGGCTCACCTGTACACTCCGGACTGCTGCCTGTCCAGGTTCCGTTAACAGTACAGTGCCGGCTCAGCACACCCGTGGAGTAATAGCCTTCCCGGCATTGATAGATAATGGAGCTGGAGAAAACCAAGCCGTCATTAAACACGACCCGTGCGTTGCTTGGAGTTCCTGGGTTTCCACAAGATATCACTAAAAAGCCAAAAATACCAGAATTAGAAAAAACAAAGATGACCCCGATCATCACCAAAGCAATTTAGCTGCAAAAATCTCTGGATTAAGTGGTGAACAATGGGCTGGTTCGGCGTGAAGTCAACCGTGCCTACCACTGCGAGGAAACTATCCCGAGAGCAGCGGATGCATCTTGCCCTGGAAACCACAAGGAAATGCATCTCAGTGCTGGGTGACTTCTGTAGCGAGTGTCTGATGTCATCAGTCAGGGTTTCGGGGTTGTCCCGGTGAGTTCCTGACAGGTCCTCTACTCCGTCGGTGCTGATAAACTTTCAGCTGTGTGCATGCATGTGTATGCTCCCTTTATCTAAAGTGTTAAACCCCGGGCACTTGGGGCAACACTGTGAATCGCTGAGAGCCCCCAGAAACGACAGATTCAGGCAAGGATGAAACCAATCGGGCAGGTTTATTGCCAGATGCGATGCATTAACAGTTGTTAGCAGAAAGTCTCAACGCTAGGCCACTGTGCATTCTGTAAGCATTGATAATCCCCCCACATACCAAAGTGCATAAAGCACCCCCCCAACCAGGGTCGGTTGGCATTTACCCTTTGCGGAGCCCTTTTATAGACACGTACAAACAACTTACATCACTTCTTTACGTACCAGGCTGCCACCCTCTGTTACCTACTTACCACCCCTCACTTTGCAGCAGGGGGGCTTACTTCCTATCCTTCATGCTGTCAATTTCGACCCAGTCCTGAACCTAGGTCAGCATGTACATTAGTTTTTGGGGAATCGGTTGGTACCAAGACGTTTCTTATTAAGATGTTCTGCTACTCTCTGCTGGCTTAGAATCTGTACCCGGTGCCTCCCTATGGGGTACGTCTACACTAGCTCGTTAGTTCGAGCTAGGTAGGGTAATGAGGGCAAGCGGAGTTGCAAATGAAGCCCGGGATTTAAATATCCTGGGCTTCATTTGAATGTTCCCGAGCGCCGCCATTTTAAAATCCCCCTTAGTCCGAACTCCGTGCCTGCGGCTACTCGCGGCACGGAGTAGGTAGTTCTAATTAAAGATCCTAATTCGAACTACCGTTACTCCTCGTGGAATGAGGAGTAACGGTAGTTCGAATTAGGACCTTTAATCCCGGGGCTTCATTTGCAACTCCGCTTGCCCTCATTACCCTACCTAGCTTGAACTAATGAGCTAGTGTAGATGTACACTATGTTCTTCCATGCTCGACCTAACTTACACAATCACAGAATTATCAATAGGGCCTCTTTCTTGGTTGCTGAACCAAAGTCTTGCTCACTAGATTCCAGGCCTGTTGCTATTTTCACGTTACAGGTCTTTATTCAGGCCTCCTGAATTGATGTTACTGACCCTCCACTTGCTACATTTGAGATGTTCTCCTGCACCAGAAGCCAAGTCCCCCAGCACACACCTCATTGATTTTTGAAAGCGGAGGGCAGGGGACTGGACTTGATGACCTCTCAAGGTCCCTTCTGCTTCTAGTGTTCTATGATTGATTTTACACTGGAATTCAAGAACGTCCCCTGGCTGTAAGTCTCTTGCTTACAGGTCTCTCCCGAATTGAAAGAGATGCAGGTTTTCTGCCCCTGGTTTTGTGTCCTCTGCATGATCAGGCCGTTAAAGTACCTAACCCTACGGGCAGCTCAAAGAGCCGAGCTGGGCTCTTGGTGGAATGATTGAGGCAGTTCTCACAAAGCACCTGGAGAAGGAGGTGGTGGAACCACAACAACCTCAGAACCAGCCGGTTATCAGAGCCCTCTCCTGGCCAGTCTGAATCCAAGCCTGGATTGGTAGGGACCAAATGGCCATTGAATGATGGCTTGGTGAGCTGTGTGAAACAAGGGAGGAGGGGTTCAGCCCAAGGTCTACACAAGCAGTAAAACTGGCAATGCCCAGCACATTAGTGTGACCAGAGGGCCTGATATGGGCCACAAGATCCCTTGTGTTTCCTTGAGGTGCCCCTTGGAGCTCAAGGTTACGACACATCTGGGCAGGGCAACTGGCACTGATCTGGCTCTGAATTTCACAGCTGGCTTCCCGTCCGCATCACGGGCTGAGCAATCCCTTGGGTCCCAGCATCTTTAGCGAGTGACGCTCTCTGGGTTTCAGCTGCAGAGCTGGGGCTCCCATCTGCTCTGGAAGCTGATCGTTGCCAACGTCAAGGGAATCGACGCAGCAGGAGATTCAGCTACCTTTCCGTCATGGCAGCCGCTCCTGCTTATGGGCTGTGAATAGCCAATGATGCTTTCAGCTGGGGCGGAATCTTGCGCAGATACAATCGCAGGTTTTGTCGGCACCCAGGTTTCATGTCTACATTGCCTCAGTGGCGCTGCAATAAAAGGGCATGCGACTGATTGGCAGGACACGCAGCCCCGCCATGGCAAAATAAGGAGCTGCAATAATGGCACCCGGCCCTCATTTACTGTGGAATTACAGTACATGAAAGAAAATCACAGGCATCAATAAAGGCTTAAACTGTTTGACAAGGAAATTCCCCGGGCAATGCAGCACCGTCTCACTCGCTGCGAGAGCATCAGTCTGGAAATAACAAGGTGCCCACATCTCCATGGTCTTTCGCTGCCTCCCAGACCCGGTGACGGCGGGAATGGAATATCGCCTGCCTTTCTGCCCGGGGAGATGAATCTCACATGGGTCACGGTAGGAATGCGCTGTGCACAGCTGCCTAACAGAGAGAGCGAGAGCCCCCCCTTCTCCGTTGTTTCTTGGTTTGCTGACAGCAGGTTAACAGATGAGCTTGTTGGATGTGTATCTGTCTGACAGGGAAAAACTAATAACCATCCTAGGCTGCGTGCGCAGACATTTCGCATGGCACGGAAATCACTCGGGGTGCGTGCTCGTTTGCAGAGGCCTCGTGCCGCCAACGTCTCAATGATGCACAGTGTCATTTTCAATAAACGCGGGGAGAAAAGTCAGATGCCATCAGCTCAGGAAAAGCACTGGATTCATATTTCACAGTCGGGTCCATGAATCATTCTCTCTCTCCCCTACCCCATCTGACTTATGGACACCTCCCTCCCCCCAAATGCGCGTAGCTGATTCTAAAATAGCCACCGCAGGGTTGCTACACAAATTGTGTCTTTGGAGAAGGCGGCACTGGGAAGGGAATGACAAAGGCGCAATGTGACAGCAGAAGTCGTAATTGCAGGTGGACGTCTGTCAAAAGCCTGCATTGCCCTGGCGAGGTAAGAGACCACGGACTTCCAGGCAACTGATCAGACTTGGAAGTCGTATTTAAAAGAACTCAGGGCCCAATCCAGCCAGCACGGGACAATCCACGTAAAGTATATCCCATGGTATGAATGGGAGCACCTTGCGCGATCAGAGGACAGACGGAAAACGGAGCTGCCTCGCTGTTTGGATGGAGCACGTATCAAAATCGACCCCCCCCGCCGAAGCCCATCAAAGAAGAAAATAATTTGATTGGGACTGTTGGTTTTATTCTGCCTATAACTGGAAAATATTTCAAAGGCTGATGCCCGTATAGACCGATGGGCTTTAACCAAAGGGTCAGAGGAAGGAATGCAAAGGTGCAGGGAATCCGCGGCCACAACCCCTCTCTCTTGGCCACCGCCACAGACTGGCTGCAGGAATGGGAGCAGCCACCTCCCTAAACCAGCGGTTTCCAAACGAGGGGTCGCGCCCCAGCACTGGGGAGTGGGATGTCGGGCGCCGGGGCTCGTTGCCGCAGGGGGATCAGGCTTGTCCTGCTTGTCCTGGCACCGCAGACTGTGCTGCACCCCAGAGGTGGCCAGCAGCAGGTCCGACTCTTGGGACGGGGGAGAGAACGCACAGGGCTCCGAGCACGACCGCTGCCCCGCACTCTAGCTCTGCTCTCCCATGGGCTGGGAGCCTGCTGCTGGCTGCTCGCAGAATGGTCTGCGGTGCCAGGAGAGGCAGGAAGCTGCTTTAGCTCCCCCGCTGCACCACTGGGAGCCGCTTGAGGTCAGCCCCTCCTGCCCCAGCCCTGATCCCGCAAAGCCAGAGCCCCCTCCTACGCCCCGCCCCGGAGCACCCACTCCAGTCACATTCTGTCAGGCTGCGGCATCAACGATTTTCTTCCACTGGGTCATGAGGAAAAACGTTGGAAACCCGCCGCCCTAAACTGGAGCGAGCCTTCTGTGGCCGGGGCCGGGGGCTAGATTTTTGCCAGGAGTGTGGTGCAAAGCAGCCACGCTCCAGCTCGGGAACGAGGTGTGTAAATCTCCACCTGCATTCCTAACAGCTCGTCCGGCTGTCCAAACGGAGAGGCAGCGTAACGATCTCATTCACTGTTCACACTTTACGCTGATTATTTCCTTGAACTTCCCCTCAGCCGTGGAAAGCGAAATGAGATTGATCTGTTTAGTCAGTTTCACTTTCGGGTTCCCGCAATAACACGGTGCCGCTCTGCAGCGCCTTTGGTCTCTGGGTCGCGGGGCGCTTTCAGATGAGTCATGAACGACAACGCCAAGGTTACAGAAGGGAAAGTCAGGCAGGGAAGAGTGAAATCAGGCCTGTGTGCAGGGGTGTGTGTGAAGGGTGTGAATATACCCCCCCAGCGTGATCCCCCATGGGGCCGATTCTGGCCGGGCTGGGGAAGGCTAGGATGGCACGCTGCCTGAGCCTCTCTCCCTGATACTCCGGTCGGCCAGGGAAGGCTGGGGCTGATTCTCACCCCCCGCACAGGAGCAAGGCCTGGGGGAAATCAGCCCCAGCCTTCCCCTGGCCAGCCAGAGCATGCTTACATGGGGGACCATGGCATTGGCGGGGGGTGCGCATTCACACCCTTGCAGTCCACATATACAAAAAAAGCAGCCCCCACAGAAATTCCTGTGTACGGGTCTGGGAATGATTTGGCCAAGATCACAGAGTGAGTGATTCTAGTGCAGGGGTGGGGAACCTAAGGCCCGGGGGCCGGATGCGGCCCCCATCTTGTCTGAATCTAGCCCCCAAGGCTCAGGGCCCTCCCTCAGCACTGAGGAGCCCGCACTAGCCCCCCAGCGCCCCCGACCCCCACTGCGGGGCTGGAACACACAAAATCTACTATAATGTGGGGAATGTCATTCTCAGTCGGGTGCCACATCAGACACAGGATTTTGGGCTCCTAAAGGAGGAGGACGTGGGTCTCCATGCACTACTGCCTGCAGGCACTTACCCCTGCAGCTACCCATAGGCTGCAGGAGCACTTGGGGCCGGGGCAGCGCACAGACACCCCAAGGGGGGCCGCAGGGCTGTGTCGGGTGGTGTCGGCAGCCACAGAGAGTGAGCAGCAGGAAGCCGCTCTAGCCCTGCTGCATGTTTCAATTTGCCCAGAGGCAGCAGGCGGGGCTGGCGTGGGCACCGTGGGCCCAGTGACCTCACTGCTCCTGGCTGGAATGGTATCGAGAATCCAGATCAACACCCAAACGATCTGAATGGGGCCAGACCCCTGAAACACACCGATGGGCCAAGATTTTCAGAAAAAGCTCAGAACCAACAGACTCTGCACCCCTCCCATGCCCCTCATCCAGAATCCTCTCCTGCACCCATACTCCCTCCCAGACTGTGCACCCCAACCCTTTGCCCCAGGTCACAACTCCCTCCTTCACCCAAACTCCCCCCTAGACCGCAGATGCCCTCCTGCACCCCAGTCCCTTATCCTGAGCTCCCTCCTGCACCCACCCTTCCTCCAGACCCTGCATCTCCTGCATTAATATCATAGAAAAGTGCAGCCCTTGACCACTTACCAAATTCTTGTCATAGCCCCCCCATCAAAAATTACTGCCCACCCCTTGTGTTAGAAGGAGCCATATTATTTATTTATTTATTCGAGGCTTCTAGGGCCCCCGTTCCCATTGTATCGGTGAACGGTTACACCCAGAGCTGGTGTCAACATTCCATCGACCTGGTCGAGTGAACCCCATTGGGCTGCACAGACAGGGGTGGGGTTTGTTTGGTTTTGTAATTTGCTTTTGGCTTCAGAACTGGCGGCATTTGAAGGTATCAGACGAAAAGTCCAGGAAGAGCAATAAAGTTTCTCTTCTCCTCCCGGTGAAAGCTGTTTACTAAACCGATTCCAGTCCAGGTAGCATGCAACTAAAATGTCCCACCGTCTAATCCGTACAGAGGACAGAATCGTTCTTTTGGGTCTTGCTGCCTTTCAGCACATAGGCTGAATAGCCCCCTGAACATCATCCCACACATCGGGTGAAATTCGCTGCTGGAATAACACACAGCCGAGAGCCTGCAGAGTCCGACCTAACGCTTTGCAGATGGTAATTTACATACCGTTTCAATTAAATTGTAACCCACATTCCATTTGACATGCAGAAGGGGAAAATAATCCTGCCACAAGCATATCCTCAGTGGTCAAATTGGGACCAATTAAAACAAACGCATTGCTATTTACTTAAACTGGCACACGCCATTCTGGCTGCGGATCTTGTTTAATTCATCTGGCCCGATAATAAACATGCTAACAGCAAAGGTTCCATTTCGTTTTTCAAGGAAGGGGGGAAACTAGAAAGCTTAACTGCAACCCACAATGCAACTGCAATTTCTACTGGAAAGGAGAGAAAGGGCTTGTTTGGTTTCTTTCCCTCACCCCCGCATTCCTTAGCACGGTGCACGGAGAGATGAATCAGGGGAAGGGCAGGGCGGAGGGAAGGGAGCTTAAATTAAAGCTAAATGGGGCTTGAAATCTAAGATTGTAGAATGCCTGGAAAGCTGGTTATACTGGAAATGAAGCGGCCTCTGCTGCCTAACCCAGCTAGCAAGGCTGGGGAGTTCCCGCCGCTGGTGATAATTAGCTCACATGATTTCAATCCATTTGTACTGTATGAAAAAACTAGCAGACTTACCCGGCCTTGCCCGGGTCCTTCAGGGCAGGGGGCTGGCGCTGTAGGGGGTGCAGGAGTCAGGGCAGGGCCTTGGGGATGGGCAGGAGGCTGGGGACATAGGGGTGCAGGAGTCAGAGTGGGGGCTCAGGGCAGGGGGCAAGGGATGTGGGAGGTGCAAGAGTGAGGGTGGGAGATGAGGACGAGCTCAGGGCGGGTCCCATCCACCGGGGATGTCTCTCCACCCTGGCCAATGGGATCTTCTCTCCCAGCCCCCTTCCTTCCCCTGCTGGGTACTTGGAAGATCTGGATTCGGCTCCTGGTTCTGCCACCCCCCTTTCACATGACTTGGGAGAGCCATGTTGGTCCTGACTGAGCAAAGCACTAGGGATGCGATAGTGTAGTCGATTAACCGATTAACCAATAAGCAAAAGCTTATCGGTTAATGCTAGAGACTACACACATTTCCTTCCCCCCATCATTAATTTCTTTAGCAGGCTGGAGAGCAGCCTGGCTCAGTCCTGGCTTGTGACAGGTCCCGGACCTACCCCCGCTGCAGCTCTGCATTTAAAGAGCATTAGGCGCTAGGCGGGCAGGCAGCCCGGCTCAGTTCTGGCTCACGCTGGGTCTGGGAGCTCAGAGTCCCTCTAGAGAGGGGCTGCTGCCACCCCGCGCTCCTGCCTCTTTATCGGAGGTAGCGGTGCAGGGTGACAGGCAGCCGCTCCGTGAGGGGAGCTGGTTTTTAAACCGGCTCCCCTCGCGGACCAGCTCCCACCTGGCACCCCGCGCTGCTGCCTCAGATACAGAGGCAGCAGCGCAGAGTGGCGGAAGGCTCCTTGGGAGTGAGGCTGGAGCGCCCTGGCTGCCGGCCCCGCCCCCGGGGACTATAGAATAGTCGAGTAACCGATACGAATTCACGAGGTTAATCGACTGGTCAATTAACCGATATTTAACAGCTCTACAAAGCACTAGAAGTGAAGCTCATGCTTAAGTTCTGTGGCCTTCAAACTGAAACACGTTTGCTGCTGCATTTCTCCTTTCTCCTCACCTGGTCTATTTAGCTGGTAAGACCTGGAGTGCAGGGACTGTCTTTTATGACGTGTCCGTACAGCACCT
Source organism: Rafetus swinhoei (assembly GCA_019425775.1). Lineage (NCBI taxonomy): Eukaryota > Metazoa > Chordata > Testudines > Trionychidae > Rafetus > Rafetus swinhoei. The sequence continues at coordinate 15,395,569 of JAFJHL010000300.1, read as the reverse complement.
GGTGCAATTGGGTCCTGATCTCAGCCAGGCCTCTCGGTGCTCCTCTACGCCCCACAACTTCCACTCATGCCAACTGGCAGTGGCCACAGACAATTGTGCCCACTGAGGGTGAGCTGGCGCAGCCTCGCTTTGCAGGGGGCAAGATGGCAGCTTGAGCTCTGTTCCCTTTCATGTCTCAGCCCCTCTGGCAACGTTCAGGAAGGATGCTTCTTTTGCGCCTTAGACCTTTGTCTACTCAAGAACGGATGGCGCTCCTCCCCTCTCCTTTTGCATTGCGGCTAACAGGAGGCGGGGCAGCGAGTATGCTAGGAAGGGGGAGGCATTGCCTTCCCAAACCTCCAGCCTGGCCCCGCCCACACTCCGCCCCTAGACTGCCTGTTGCAGGTGTACTAGGAGTGGAGTGTTGCTTCTTCCCAGCGCCTGCCCTCCCCGTGCTCCAGGGCCGGGAGGCTGGAACTGCATGCCCTCCTGCCTCCCCATGCTCCGGGCTGGGGAGGCTGGGGCCGTGCCACTCTACCTCCTTGTGTGTGTGTGGGGGGGGCAAGGTGGGGCCTGGGCAGAAGGGATGGGGCCCAGGCAGAAAGAGCAGGGCTGGGGGCTGGCCTCCCCCAGCCCTACTTTCACCCACCGCCCATGCAGAGGGGACTGATTTTCACTCGTGGGGCAGGGTCGTAGCGAGACCTTGCGGGCCCCACCTAACTTGATTACACTTCCTGCTCCTAGCTGGGGTGCACGAGGCATGAATCAGAGCCCATCAATGCCCTACAGAAGTGCTGACTGGCTGCACTGTCATGCTGGAGTTTGCCACTCCACTGTTGAACAGTGCTTCCATCGAGACTCCCATACATTACATTGGGCTAATTCAGAAATATGGAGAGGGAAATGCAATTGAGCAGGTTTTTAAATATGATTAGCCCGGGTGTAGGGATATGGAACATATTAATCACCCTGATGCATATCATGCCGTGGAGACCTTTAATCACCAGGTTTTAACGAGTCAGGAAATATGGAACTTGGGCGTGGGAGCAATCCTCCCTCCAAAAAAGAAATATGTTTGCTAGTAGAAACGGACTCCTGGCTCGGGGAGTTTTTCTGGGACCGAGGCTTGTTTTCAGGGGGGCTGCAGAACTCGATCCAAGAATTCTGCCTTTGATGAAGTTGTAATTTCCGACAGGCACAGGAGCGGCTGAGTCAGAGCAAGCTTGTCAATGAGGTTTCATTAGTCTGGGAACTTGGTTCCTTACTGAGAAGCCATTAGCTTGTTCTGCAGGAGCCAAACAACGCCCGAAACTGCGTGTGGCTTCTAAAGCAGCCCAATCAGCTAGACACACAAAGGTTATGCAGGATACAAACATCAATGGTTGGGCTTTGTTGCAGCAAAGCACCAACACAGGGGCTCAGTGGGGATTACCGCCTGCATGGGGCCCGCTGGGTGGGGAAGGTCTGTGCTTTTGTCCCAGCGAAGCCCACAGGCCTTAAGCACGTGCTCCGAGTGAGGCATGTGCCTTGCCGAATTGGGTCCTTGGGGATGAACATCAAGCCCCTGATTTGCAGACACCGGTGGCTCCTGTTTTGAAAAACCAGGCCACTTCCTTGCGGTTCTTAAAATGGAGTCAGGTGCCCAGTGTGAGGCACTGAAAGCTTTGGCCTTCCTCGTGGCAGATCTTGCCTTGGCTAAAAACACATACAGCTGTTTGGGGCCTAAGGGACTTAGAGGCACTGAGTGGGGGAGAGCTCCATCAGCCGCGATTGGGGCAGGGCCACCCACCTGGATGCAGCTGCTGGAACAGGGATGCTGCCGGAAACAGAGCAAAGGACAGGTTGTGTTTCTCTTGCATGCGGCAAGTGCAGTCCGCTGGATAGCCGGTTGGGGGCCAGGGCTGTGGTCCCATCCTGCCCAAACATGTCCGTTTGGGTGGATAATTGCTTCTGGCAGCACTTGCTGTCCTTCCTGGCTGCCCCCTCTGTGGGCACCAAACAGAGCGTGCTGCCTCCACGACACATTCCTCCCCCCCGGCCTCCGCTTTCCATTGGGAAGTGGAAAGGGGGGGTTGCCACCTGCGGGTATTTTGGGGATGTGGCTGTGTGAACCGTTGGCCCCTCGAGGATTGGCAGGAAACCCGGGGCAAGCTAATGACATGGGCGCCCCCTGCAGTTTGCGGTTTACAAGAGCAGGGTGAAGGGGGGTTGGTTTGCTGTCTGCCCCACCGCACAGCAAGGCTGGGGGTGCCGCAGCCCTCGTTACCTTGCTACCTTGGCTCTGCTAGGCAGGGCACTACAATGCCCCTCAGCCTGCTCCCCAATCTCCCGGCCAGGAGAGAAGTCCTGCGCCCGAAAGTGACTGGGCTCTGTCTGGAAGGGGCGGCTGTCTGGCAGCAGAGAACTGCGGAGGAGCTGAAGGCAAAGGGGACTCTCCAGGGACAGGATGCAGGGCCAAGGGCAGACCATGCTGCGAACGCCGGACATTTCAGCTCGGCGCAGGTCCGTGTGGGACCTTACGGCGTGACGGCAGCGCCTGGGCAGGGAGTCCTTGCAGAGAGACCCCAGTGAGACGCGGTAGCAGCATCTGACCTGGCCACCACAAGGTCCTATATGCTTGAGGCACCTAGGCTGGAGAGAACACCCGAGGCTGTCGGATTGAAGAGCCCTGACTCCGCATTGGATGGCTCCAACATGTCTTGCTACGGCTCCCTTAGCACCGTAACGGTGTCAACCGCTGCATGTAGGGTATTTGTAGCCAACCCCTCTCCTGCCAAGCTGAGTAACAAGCCCTTAGCCTTCACCACGTATCTGACACACCAGGGACCCACCCAAACTAGCGCTGAGAGGCAGCCACGGTGCCTGCCTCTGAGGTGAGATTCATGGAGTGCGCCCAGGTACCGGAGGGGCCCGGTGAGCTCCACTATGAGCCGCCTCAGTGGCTCCCCTGGAGAGTCAGCCTGTGAGGAGAGGAGCGGTACCTTCGCACTCTGGCTGCGTGCCGGTCCAGGAGCTGTTGGCTTGGCAGGCCCTCTCCGACGAACCCCGGAGCGTGTAGCCCGGCTCGCAGCTGAACCGGACCACGCTGTCCACCCCAAACTCGTTGCCCAACCGGATGCCGTGTGAAGGGATCCCCGGGTCGCCGCACGTTCCCTGGCTGCCTCCTGCCGAAGGGAGAAAACGGCTTTGTCAGCAACAGTCGCAGGCAGCGGTCCTGGCCTCTCCCTCCTCCCCAGTGACAAAGAGGCGTTACCAGGGCTACACAAGCGGCTACCTCAGGGTAGCCTGTCTATAAGCCACACTAACCGTCTCATGAACCGTCTGACTCTCTGCTGGGATCACGAGGAAGCCACCGTCATCGAAACCTCATTGATTTTAAGGTGGGAAAGGACCATCGCAACCATCCACCCTCATCTCCTTCACAGTGCAGGCCTCAAAATTTCTCTGGGTAGGCAAATCATCTGCTAGCTCATCTGGTCCCTCTCCCATGCCAGGGACAGATGTCTTCCAGAGCTCTGCCCAGTCAGTTTGCTCTACATGCCCCTAAATGAGGAGCCTTCCCCCTTTGGGGAAACTATATCCAGCCTGAGGGGATCTGACAGCCACTAGGTGTTTTTCACTTCTCACCAGCCTGAATTTGCTCCCTCGTTTTTACCCCCCTGGGCCACGCAATGGAATTATAGAGGGCCAGTGAGCTCTAAGCTCCCCTTTTGCCCACTGGGGATGTGTGTGTGTGGGGGGGGGGGGGGGGCATGTGTGTGTGTCTAAAACTGAGCACTGGTCTTTCACAAGTCAGCCAGACCTGCAGTGGTGGCTGTCACAGCTCTGGCATGGCATGTTGCGTTATACTGCCTGCATCAGTGAAGTAAGCGATGGGGGAGGGGAGAACATTCCCCTTGTGCAGCAAAGTCCAAATTGAGCCCTTGTGTTGTCTTGCACAGGTGGCCGTTTCAGCCCAGGTGTCTATTGACTTCGGAAGCACCTTGCTTTGTAAGCCCTTGCAGAAAGGGACCCTTCTCCCCCTTACTCCTGAACCTCCAGAAAGAAAACGAGTCGGAGGCAGAGCCTTTCTGCCGCAGCTGCTTGGGCAGCAAGAGGGCTGTTTGCCAGCCTCAGCCAGGTGGACGGTTCCCCTCCGAGCACAAATGATGAGATGCTCAAAGCCTCCCTCGCCAGCCCTGATCTCCTGGCAGAGCAAGGAGCTGTTGGCGTTGCAGCACAGATGCGCTCGGAACCCGGCCGAGAAACAGCCGCGCGCAGAAATCGCTAAACCCTCGGCACCGCTGGCAGAAAGTTAGGAGGCCACGAGGAGAGAGGCAGCTGGAAATGGATGCCTTGCGGGGATTCTTTGAGAACACATCTCCCCTCCTGCCAAATCTATCTGTTCTTGGCTCCCTCTGCTAACCATCTCTGTAAACACCCCAGGTCCAAGCCAGGGAGCGATATTTCACTCCTCCCGTTAGGATGGAAGCCTCTGTGTTTTGCTACAGTAATGAGCTTTGGGGCACCGTGTTGGATGTAAAAAATAATGAAGCCATTTGTCATCGAGGAGAAGACTTGTTTTTAAAAGGGGTGGCGGGAATCTCACTGTCTGGGCTCACGCTTCTCCTCTGGGGGTGACTTCTTCCAAAACGGCTTGTTCTGATTTGCTAAAGCCCGTGTTGCAATTAACGAGCTGCCTGCACCTGACAAATACCTTTGGATTGGAAACAGCCTCAAGTGGATTCTGGCCTCCCTGCAAGGTTCTGGGCTGCAAAGGGTGGCCTTAGAGATTTCCCCAAGGCCAGGAGCTATGTAAGGGTGACGTAGGTCGCCCTGCGCTGATCTCAGTGTAGGGGAGTGCTAGGGGCAGGAGGTGCCATGCTGGACAGAGAAGAATAACATCTTTAAGGGTATGTCTAGACGACATGGCTCCATTGACGGAGCCATGTAGATGAGTTTACCAGACATAGGAAAATGAAGCGGCGATTTAAATAATTGCCGCTTCATTTACATCAAAATGGCCACCGTGCTGTGCCGATCAGCTGTTTGGTGGCACAGCGGGGTAGTCTGGATGCGCCGCGGTCGACAAGGAGGCCTTTGTCATCACGAGGCATACCGGAGCGGTCGACAAAGGCTTCCCTTGTCGACCGCGGCGCGTCCTGACTGCCCTGCTGTGCCGCCAAACAGCTGATCGGCCAGCGCAGCGGCCATTTTGATGTAAATGAAGCGGCGATTATTTAAATCGCCGCTTCATTTTCCTATGTCTAGTAAACTCATCTACATGGCTCTGTCGATGGAGCCATGTCGTCTAGACATACCCTAACTGATGGGTTTGCCTTGCTGATTATTAAAGAGCAGCAGCAAGACAAAAGGCCAGATTCCCTTCCCAGCCCGGCCCTTCTTTGCACCAGTGTGAGTTGAGTTTAGCGTGAAAAAGTAGCAAATAAGATCATTGGTGGTTTTGTTTCACACTGCAGGGGTGAAACTGCTCACAGAACACGGGAGGCATCTGGGGCTATGTCTAGCCTGCAGGCTTCTTTTGGAAGAAGCTTTTCCGGAAGAGATCTTCCAGAAAACCTTCTTTCGAAAGAGCGCGTCCACACAGCAAAAGCGCAACGAAAAAGCGATCTGCTTTTTCAAAAGAGAGCATCCACATTGATTGGACGCTATCTCGCATTTAAGCTGTGATTACTTTGGACAGAGCAGCTACCAGGACACATGTGCTTTTTCCTGGAGGCCTCTTCTTCCGAAAAAACACTCTCTTCCACATCCACACACTCCTTTTTCCAAAACAGCTTTTCCGGAAGAAGGCTTCTTCCTCGCAGAAAGAGATTTACCACCGTCGGAAAAACCCCTGGCTATGTCTACACTGGCAGCTTCTTGCGCAAGAACAGCCATTCTTGCGCAAAAACGTGTCTGGTGTCTACACTGCACGTGTGTTCTTGCACAAGTAAATTTACAGTATAGCGTTGTAAAACAGGGCTTCTTCCGGAAGAGTTATTCCTCTCCCCACGAGGAATAAGCCCTCTTACGCAAGAGCTCTTCCACAAGAGGGCAGTGTAGACAGGCAACATGAATTTCTTGTGCAAGAAGCCCCTATGGTTAAAATGGCCATCAGAGCTTTCTTGCGCAAGAGAGCGTCCACACTGCCACGGATGCTCTTGCGCAAAAGCACATGGCAGTGTAGACGCACTCTTATGGAAGACTTTTTGCGCAAGAACTCTTCTGCAAAAAGTTCTTGTGCAAGAAGCTGCCAGTGTAGACGTAGCCCCTCCGTTCTTTCAACTTTCTGTCAAACGAACGCAATAACAGTGTGGACGTAAGTATAGTTTTTCCGGAAAAACGGCCATTTTTCCCGAAAAAACTCTGCAGTGTAGACATACCCTGGGACGGGGAGGGAAAGGAAGTCAATTCCCCAGTGGCTTCTTGAAGAGGGTGGAGTTTTCTACAGCACATGGCAGAGGCTTAACTGTGCTACCTCGGGGTAGACCTTCCAATGCTCTGATTTCAGAAAGCAGTTTGGCTAATGCCGAAAGCTTTTGAAAATGCACATCCAGTGCAAAGCGGACGGGAAAACAATGGGCATGCATTAAAGAAGAAACTTTCCGAGGGGCCATAAAACACTAAGCAGATCACAGATTGTTCTGTAGCGACGTTCTTGAAATGGGATAAAAGTGCCTCTTAAGTGCAGGGTGACACTTATTCAAGTGGAGCGGCTGGATCTAAATTGGCATCATTAAAAATTAACCGCTTGTCCCAATAGCTTCCTCCTCAGCTAGGGTCCCATCTCATTCCTGCCCCGCTTGCGAGGGGACACAGAAAGGCTGCATGGGGAGAGAGTGGGGGTGGCTACACGGCTCTGGTGTTTTTTCAGCTCCACCGGGAAGGGAAGCAGCTGGTTTTGTGACTGACAAGACTTGGATGTGGGTGAGGAGGATCAAGAAGGTGGTGGAATCTCCATCCCTAGAGGTTTTTAAGTCTCCGCTTGACAAAGCCCTGGCTGGGTTGGTTTAGTTGGGGTTGGTCCTGTCTTGGGCAGGGGGCTGGACTTGATGACCTCCTGAGGTCTCTTCCAGCTCTAGGATTCTATGATTCTAAGGCTGGATTCCCCTCCCCTGAGTCTCAACCTGCTGTGTGATGTTTGCTTATCAGGACATTTCTCAGTGGCAGGGGGGGTCCAATCTGGTTCAGAGTTTTAGAACAGCTCAGCTCTCATTGAGTGGCCAGATCTTCCCTCTCCAAAAAAATCTGCCTGCCAGTGTTGTAAATCTATTGCTTATTTGGACACCTGAGCCCTTTGGAAAATATGGCTCTGGCTGTGGGCAACGAGCACTTGGAAATCTGTTACCATGAGTCTATCCCCGCCCCTCGCCACTACGGGACGTCCCCTTGTGCATGTGCACCGTCAACAGCGCGGGCCGGGGTAGGGCGGGGGAGTGCACTGCGCTTGGAACCACAAATGAGGCATCACGCCCGAGACGGGGGCCTCCGACTTCTCCGAATGCCCAAGAAAGGAGGAGCGAATGGAATGTTCTGATGCGAGGAGCAATTTGCGAGGCTGAATCCTTCCCCCCAATCCATATACTGCACAGAAGCACAACAGGAGCCGCTGAATAGCAAAGAGCATGCTGCAGCCTGGGCTTGACTGGGGTGTGTGATGTTTGGAGCAAGGATTTCATTCATCCCGTGCCGCAGGGCAAAGTTTGCTTTCCAACGGCTCCAACGGCCAAGGTGCTGGAGGCTGGACAGCTGGGTACCAGCGGGGGCTTTCCAAATCCTGCAGGAGCCAATCCCTCCTTTGGTCAGAAGAATCTAGGGCTGCTCCTTTGCAGCGGGAGGCCAGTGGGGAAGGGCAGTGGATTCCCTGCCCCCGCTCCCCAAGAAGAAGGCTATTGCACTACCCCGGCCACGTCTCCTGGCCATCTCACCTGAGCAATGAGGAAGGGAGCCACTCCAGTGCCCGTCCAGCTGGCACATACGTGTGGAGTTGCCGATTAGACTCCGCTTCCCCAGGCAGCTGTAGCGGACGACAGAGCCGACCGTGTACCTATCGCCCGAGATCTGGGAGTGGGCCGGGGAGCCAGGGTGGCCACAGGAAACCACTGAAAGAAAGAGAACGACGTCATGGCTTGTGTCACTATTTAACCGCAGGGGGACGAGCATCCAAAAGGAAGGTGCAATGGCAAGAGATGCAAAACACTCCCCCTTTGTGCCCACACTGTGGAATTTACATGCCCTGAGCAAACGGTTACGGGCCAGATCCCTCAGTCGGGGTAAATCAGCACAGCCCCACTGACTTCATCAGAGCTTGGCCAATTTACCCCAGGGGAGCAGCTGGCCCTACGTGACCTCAGCATGAACTGCCCATTAAAATCTTACACACCCTTACTCACAATCAGGTGCAAGTCACACTGACTCCACCAAGCCAGCATAAGCATCATGCACCACGGAGGTGCTCAAGAGGCTTTGAATGGCGCACAAACATGGACTTGGTCCATGGGAGTGGATTTCACCGGGCTAGTCACGTAAACCTTTGCACAGAGTCTGTCTCAGGTCTGGGCGTGCAAATAACCAAGTGCACACGTGAGCAAGGATTTTCCAGGCACCTGTTTTGCACATTCTTGTGCACATTCATCCCCTATCAGATATGAATATTTATACACCCACATATCCCTTGCCGGCATGGGATTCTGCCAGCACACAGCCATATTAGATGCAATGTCACACCTGATGAAATTACTCCAGTGGCTCGTCAGAACCACTCACCCTCTGATTGCTAGTGAAAACACTGTTAACAATAACAAATCGGTTTATTTAGCTTAACTATTAATGAAGCTTGGCTGTGCGCAAACAAGCTGACAGCTCCAAACGCCATTAAATATGAGCTGATCTAAAAGAGTCTTAATGAAAGGGCCACATGCCATGAGGGCTGCTGAAGGGATAGATTAGCAGGGGATGCCTTTCTCCCGTCTGCATAGGTGGAAAGCAAGATGTATGCGTCGAGAAGAGGCTATCTATGACTGTGTCTGTGTTTCTCCAAAGTGTTCTGCGGTCTTGCTTTGGGAAAGCCACTAGCGGACCACATTGCTTTGTTTAACTAAAGGGGCAGTAGCCAGGGAGCCTCGAGGCTCTGTTTCCAGCCAAAGGGAGCCGTGGGAAGTGGCATGGCCTGGACTGCCGCTTCCCGTGGCTGGAAATGGTGAACCAGAGCCAATGGGAGCCACGAGGCTCTGTAGCTACGGACCCTTTAGTTAAACACAGCAGGGACTTCCCCAAAGTGGTCCTGTGGAACATGTTGAGAAACACTGGTCTATGTACGTGGCCTTTGAAAGATACTGGGACAGAGCTGGGACTAAAATCGAGGCCTTTTTTCAAACGACATTATTTGATAGTTAATAAATTCAAATTGTAATGAACAATTCACTAATGGATACTCCAGCAGACACACCTAAGCTAAAATTATGTGACAGTGCTGTGGGTTTTTAAGCATGTGAACAGATGGTCAGAGCAGATTTCTTCCATTGTGCTAGATTTTGCTGATGTCAATTTCATTTATTATATCAGTCCCTCTTGCGCCCCTTTAAAGAACGGGGAGGAAAATCTGTTGTTCTTTAAATACTCAGAAACCAAAATGTTCAAACCTGGGTAACCTGAAAGTAAAGTTCCTGGGTCTATATTTTAAAAAGTGACCTGTGATTACAGATACCAAAGTCATGACACTTCAAGGGTCTTCAGAAAGTCCCGAGCACCCTTCCTCTCAATAGCAAACCCCCTTTTCAGGCATTTCTAGTTCGGCTCCCCCAAATCAAGAGACTGTAAATCACTAGCAGCTTTGAAAAACTACGCTCGTAAATCCGATTAGGCAGCTAAATAGCACTGGCCTGATTTTCAAAGGTGGTGAACATGTGCATAACATCCCCTGACCTCAATGGAAGTAGTAGGCCTTCAACACTTCTGAAGGAGACCAGGTTTATTTAGCGGCTTGGCTATGGATTTAAAGCGTCCGGCTTGAAGCACCCAGGTATGAGAAGGTTGGCTACTTGATTTGAGTGCCTATAGAGTCCAAGGTATCTGGTTATCACTTGTCAATTTCCCAGGGCTTTGTGCAACGTGCTTCTAAATGTAAGATAGTGGCATGCTGGTAACAAAGGAAAAGAAAATTGTGCCAAAAAACCTAGTTTTTATGACTTGGTGTAAAAAGGAAAAAGAAATAAATGAATGAAAAGATAAATAAAAAGATTGAGGCTTTGGAACAGCTCAGCTGAATTAATTTAAGGAGCTAGATAGGAGCAGGATAGAGGGGAATAGTCCCCTTCCATTTCGGATTGCTGGATTTCATCGTCGTACAAGGTGCCGGTTCTGAAGAGCAGATGCACCAATCACAAGCACTCGTGATGTGAATCTTGAGGAAGGAATTTGTGAACGTGAAAATCTATAATTATCTCTCATCGGTAAGGGGCATGTTTCCCGTTCTCCTCGCCTGCCCCCTGTCCTCACCACAGCCCTTCTTCTTGGTAAGTGCTTTATGGGTTCCATGGAAAATCCACCAAGTCTGCTAAGGAGCCTTGAACTGGAAGGTTGGGTTGTGCAGGGACTGAGCGCATCTATAGCCAGGGTCTTTATTTTTTCCCTGTCTGCTCTATCAATGGAAATCGCCTTTGCAGGATTAGGGTGCAACACTCGGCTGCTTTGGATGATCTGTTGGGGACCATTAGGGGCATGGTGAATTATGCCATAATGCAGTGCCTATTGCAATCAGTGCTGGCTCTCTGATTGGAGTCAGGTTCCTTGGGCAGTGTGATTTAGTAGCAAGAGCACCCTCAGGCAAGCTGCTTTGCCATTTTGTGCCTCAGTTTCCCCATCTGCAAATGGGCGAGAGTGATACTGACCTCCTGTGAAGTGCTTTGAGATCTACTGATGAAAAGCATTATAACTATTAAGCTCGGTGTTACTCTTACTACTAATCCAGCCTGTTCGATTAGTAGGAAAATCCTGTAGCATCCACCTATCTATCCCCACAAACACCCTCTGTCTGTCTGTCTATCTATCTCCCACACACACCATCCATCTATCCATCCCCATACACCATATCATCCATCTATCTATCCCCACACCTGCCTCTCTCTCTCTCTGTCCATCCCCTACACTCTATCTATCTATCTATCTATCTAATCTCTCCACACTCCCGCTCTATCTATCTATCCCCCCACATCCCCACTATCTATCTGTCTGTCTGTCGGTTTCATACACTGCCACTCCTCCACAGTATCTAAGGATTGCATGATGCTGTGTTACTTGACATTTGTACCTGTTGTAAAATGATTTTCTTACATTGTGTCTCATCCAGCCTAGTTCCAAATATCAATCTTTGGGGTTATATGGATCCAGACTTGTTTGGGGCGCATAATTCTTGGGTTTAATATACTTTTAAAGGGACAGCAATGTGTGTGCATGCATGTGTGTGCTACAAAGCACTCACAAACACTAATACACCACAGGGCGCACAACTAGAGCCCTGCAGATCCGTGGATATACACTTTATATCCACGGGTATTCACATCCACAGATGTGGGTGCAGATATCCGCAACTCATTTTTGTGGGTATGGATGCGGACCCAATTTTATATCTAGAGCCTGCAAATTGGTGGCTATCCCTTTAAATCTGCAGGCATCTGCGTCCATGGGCATCAATGCGGATATCCACGGCTCATTTTTGTGTGTACAAATGCGGATACACATTTTGTTTCCACACAGGGCTCTATGCATAACATATTCTGCACTATGGGCACGCCTCACGAGACTGAACAAATTCTCCAGTACCTAAGCTGTGTGCTTAGGATCCTAACTGCACATCATGGAGTGTATTAAGATGGCTGCTTTGATCAGTTCCGGGCAGTGCGGCTATTGGCTCAAAATGACACAGCTCAGAGTTCCCATCTCTCAAATCAAATTGCTCCTTTACCCCAAGACCTGACAGAGACTCTCCCGTCTCGTTTCACTGAGCCTTTACTTGTAAATATCTCTGTAACAAGCAAGGCAAAATCCTACAGCCAGAGACAAGCAGCGAGTCCTCTGGAATGTGCATTTTGCAAAAGAGTAAAAGCAACGAGGGTGTTTATTTCGATACTGCACTGACATTGCCTTTCTCCAAAGACATGGGCGTGAGTGGGCGGGTGGAAATTCAGATGTGTATGCGCTGGGCTAAATCTGCTCTGGCTAATTACACGCTGCCCTCCCATAAATTCCCTGTGTGGTATCCACCGGAGAAGTGACACTTCTTGTTGTCACCTACAATCCAGTCGCTGGAGCAGAATGGAGTCAGGAGTCCAAACTCAAAGGCTGCTGCATTTCATTGGTGGGTGAAATGGCCCCTGGGTCATCTAATCATTCCCTACAGCGTATTTTTTTTCCTGTCCAGGGACATGATCCAAAGCCTGGTGCAGTGGATAGGAAGATGACATTGACTCCAAGGGGCTTTGGCTCAAACCTAGCAGGCATCATTTTGGGGGAGGGAAATCCTTTGGGGTGAAAGGTTGCAATGGATCATTTGAGTACGACTTCTTTAGCAATGCCCTAAGCAAAAAGGGTACGCTCCGAACAACTTACAAAGACACTGCGGGAGGGATCGGTCCCACGTGCCATCCCCCTGACAGGAAAGAACATGTGTGCCCAATAAGTAATATCCATGGTTGCACTGATATGAGACAGTTGTTCCAAAGCTGAATCTGTGCGGACCACTTGGCTGTACTTGCCGGATGCTGTTTTCCAGGTGCCCGGGGTCAGTACAGTTTACAACTGCAAGCAAACAACAACAACAAAAAAAATACAAAACCAAGGGTGTAACAAAGAACAAAGAGACAAAAGGGGAAGAAATCACAAGTCACACATTCCGTGGTTTGGGTTCTTTTTTCTGTCTTTAAAAACAAAACACAATCAAAATAACTGGGCCCCATTCCGTCATATGATGGGCAGAGACAGAGTCCCGCTGACTGGCCGCAAGGGAGCAGGTGGGAAGGGCTGACTTTGTCATTCACAGGACAGCAGGGGGGACAGAGATAACTCGCTTGACAGGGTAGAACAGTGTTCCTTAAACTTTTTAAGACCGAGGAACACCAAACAATAATTTATTTTATGAGGAACACCAAGGATTTTTTTTTTGAACAACAAAAAAAGGGGGAGGGGGGTAGGAAAAAGTTATTGACCAAAAGAAAAAAAAAAGGGTCAGGGGAAAGTTATTGACAAAAAAAAAAAAAAAAAAAGGTTGCCTGCCCCTTTAAGGGTGGCCATTTTGAACTCTGTTGTTCTCCGTTGCACACCTCCAACTGTCTCTCGGCACACTGGTGTGCCATGGAACACAGTTTAAGAAACACTGGGGTAGAGGAAGGGAGTGCAAGGATGGGGAGAGGAGGGAAGGAGGGAATTTGGTAAGTGAACTTTAACGTTGATACTAAAGAAGGCAGGAAGCCCTAGAAATGAGAGGATAGAGAGGTTAGCATACGGGAACATGACTGATTGTTTCTGGAGGAACATCTTCACTACGGGCTGGATCAACAGGGCAGCAATCAATCCAGCAGGGGTTGATATATCGTGTTTAATGTAGACATGATTTCGATCCAGCAGGGGTCGATATATCATGTTTAATGTAGACACAACAAATCAGCCGCCAATTGCTCTCCTATCAACTCCGGTACTCCACCTCAATGAGAAGCACCAGGGGAGTCAACAGGAGAGCATCACCCGTCGGCGCACTGAGGTGACGATACCATGGTAAGGTGATCTAAGCACATTGATTTCAATTACACTAATCACATCGCTGAAGTGGTGTAACTTAGATCGATCTCCTGCGGGAGAGGAGAGCAGCCCAGCCCGGGGTCAGATCCTCGGCTGGTATGGATTGGCGTAACCTCTGCTGACTTCAGTGGGGCCTGTCCTGACTGACACCAGCTGCAGATTTGGCCCGGTGATTTTTTTTCTTATTTGCAATTCACACTTCCATCCATTGGAGCGTGGTGGGGAAGGGGGGGAAGACACAGGATCGGATCAGCCCAGGGGTGAGTAGATGCAACGCCTGTGAACTCAAGGGGGTGGGAGGTTGTGTCTGCTTATGCCACACAGGAATGTTTAACCTTCAAATGTCACTCTCATGTTCCCACTCAGCTGCAAACTCTGCTTTACGCTGACTCAGCGTGGCATCACTCTGGAGTCCAGGAACCAGGGTTAACCAAGGTTGTGGCACAGAGAGAAACAAAGTCCAACGCCTCTTGCTCACAGGGTGTGGCCTTTGCACCATTCCTTCATCAGCAACACCCCCATCACCTCCTCTCTGTGCTTCCCAGTTCCACCCCCCTGCAACCTCAATAGCACCACATCAGCTGCAAGAATGACCGAGAGTAGGGGGAACAAAACTCAGCCTCTATCTGCCAGGATTTCTCCTTGGGCCAGAGTCACAGCTGGTGAAAACTGGTGGAATGTCACCCAAGCCAATAGACCGACGTGACCAATGGAGCTGCGCTGATTTACACCAGCGGAAAATCTGGCCCAGGGGCTGTAACTAGAAACCAAAAGTTTCATTATGAAAAATGGAAGCGTAAAACAGAGGAGACCCCTGTTTGGGGCTCAGACAATGGCAGGGAGGGAGGGGGAACATGCCCTTCTTCGACCTCCATTTCCCATGCAGCCCCTCTGAAGTACCTGGCGCACGAGGAGGGGGACGCCGCGTTGCTGTTATTCCCTTGTCACAACCCTGTTACGCTGCACACCTGAAGGCGTTTCCGATCCTTGGACTGTAGCTTAGCCACCATCCACTCCTTCCAGTCTCAGCTTCCTTTCAAGGGGCTGTGGCCTTCATATGCTCCAGGCCGCAACCTCAGTGGTTGAGCGAGGCCCAAAGGGGAAGACGACTTACCGCGGCAGGTGGGCAGGGAGTTGCTCCACTGGCCATTCGCCAGGCACTGGGACTGGGACGCCCCCCTTCCAAGTGGTACCCGACGTTGCAGACAAACTTGGCCACGTCGTTCAAGTTGAACTGGCTCCCTTGCGTCAGGCCGTTGGCTGGGTTGCCGGGGTGACCGCAAGTGATGGCTACAATCAGAAAGTGGAGACATTACCTCTTGGGCTGCAGGAAGGGGAGCATTCGGCCTGGAAGGAATAAGGGCACCAAGAAAATACCACCATGTTCCACCACAGCCAGCCTAAGCATCGAGGGCCACGTCTTTGGAACTACGCTGATTTACACCGGCAGGGGATTGCTCCCTGTACTGTTCTGCTGAGGGGCGTTTCTTAAAGGAGTTCAGTACCCAGTTCCCCCTGCCCTTCACTGTGATTTGGGTGCCTAACTCTCCTAGGCCCATCTGAAAATCTCAGCCATTATTAATTCATTCACTGCGCATCCACAGACGTGCTAAGCACTGCATAGTCATTCAAAGCCAAGAGGCCTGATTCGTCTCTCGCTCATCCAGGTGTAAATCAGAAGTAACTGCACCGAAGTCCTGGGCAGCATGGGAGGAGGGGGAGGGGAGGAAAGAGATTTAACAGCAAGAGAAAAATCAGGTTCCTGGTACCTGACTCGGAGAGACGAGAGAGAGGGATTGAAACCCTTCCGCTTCAGGGCGTAAAACAGCTTTTGACTGATGGGGGTAAGGAGACAGATTATCCCAGAACTGCAGGGCTTTCTCACACTTCCCTCTGAAGCAGTTAGGGTTGGCCACAGTCCGAGACAGGATGTTGGGCAAAATGGGCCAGGGGTCTGACCCAGTGTGGTGATGCTTACGAGGGGTAGGGTGGGGTCAGAGAGCCAATGGATACAACAGCAGGGTTATGTGGCCAATCAGTCGAGATAGTGCTTGGACTTAATGCAGGCTTGGTTTGGTCATGCCTGATTGGCACTTTGCCCTCTCCCCCGGCCACGGCAGAAACAGGTCTTAAAGAGGGATTTAAAGCCCTAGCAACCCTACTGCAAGGAATAACGTTGGGGATCTTTATTCCAGAGTGCAGCAGTATTTTCCACTGGCGAAGGACGCTTGAGGATTTTTGGCTAAGAGCCTTCTGGCCATATTAAGAACATGACGTCCTTTGCTAGTCAGTCAGAAAGCCACACTGATTGGAGGACACAGGAACCGTCATGCTGAAACAGACTAAAGGTATGTCTAGACTGCATCCCTCTGTCGGCAGAGAGATGCAGATTAGGCAGGTCGACATTGCAAATGAAGCGGGGATTTAAATATACCGCACCTGATTTGCATAAAAATTGCCACCGTTTTTGCCGACAAAGTGCTGAGTCGGCAAAAATGATGGCCATTTTTATGCAAATTAGGTGCGGGATATTTAAATCTCCGCTTCATTTGCAATGTCGACCTGCCTAATCTGCATCCCTCTGCCGACAGAGGGATGCAGTCTAGACATACCCTAATAGTCCATTACTAGAAGTCTAGGATGTTGTCTCCAATGACTGCATGTGCTAGACGCTACAGAGAAAAGTGGGACAAAATAATACACCTGATCAACACGATACCCAGGGGGAAAGACATTTCTTCCGGGCCCCTAGCTGGTGACTAGATTGGGCCTCGAGGCATGAAGACGGCTGGCCTTTTGGGGCTGCACAAAGCAGATGTCAAGTAGGTGTTGATGAGTCACCATTAGGGCGGTATTGGAGCAGTTGGGAACTAGGTTGTGGATTCTTTGTCAGCATACAAATAAACCCCCCTGTAGCCAGCATGTACCACGCAATCCAGTTCATACATAATAAAGCCGCTGCGAAAGCCATTAACGAGACAGGGAGTTATGAAGGGACAGCGCAGTGCCCTGCTTCTGTATAAATAATGACACAGCCTCAAGGCATCTATTTTCAAAGCCCAACAAGCGCTGCTTTAATTACTTTGCATGTATGTCACCCTAAAGGGCTGCTGTAGCTTTCATTACTTTGAGGCCGCCTTTTGAACATCCGGCCCCTGCGCAGGATGCTCAAAACCCACAAGCAGCCAAATGAGCTTGTCATGGCCAAAAAAGGAAACGAAGCTAAGCTCAGCAGCTGAAAGTCCCAGTAAGGCCCCCTGCGTGGGAAAGGGAAAGTTACCAGTGCAAAGGGAATTGATGCAGGCAAGCAACGGGACTCGCTTAATTCTAACGGGTGGGCGCCCTGGGCTGCTGTTGGATTCGCTGCATGAAAATGCACGTGCGTTACAAATGCTGTGGGGTTCACTAATCTGACCTGCTGAAGGTGTGGTTTGAAAATTCCCACCAGTCAAGAATGGATGGCTTACCCAGCAATCAGGCTATGTCTACACTGCAGGTTTTTTTCCGCAGAAGATACGCAAATCGCGCTCTCATTGGCATATCTTCTGCCGATCCATTTTGCGGAAGAGGTTTTGCCGTTAAAAATCCCCATGTAGACGGTGCCATTTGTCGGAAAAAAAAACCTTTTGTGCAAGATCCCTTATTCCTCAAAAAATGAGGTTTACACGATCTTGTGCAAAAGGTTTTTTTTTCGACAAATGGTCCCGTCTACATGGGGCTTTTTAGCGGCAAAACCTCTTCCTCAAAAAGGATCGGCAGAAGATATGCAAATGAGAGTACGATTTGCATATCTTCTGCCAAAAGAAACTGGCAGTGTAGACATAGCCTGAGTCAGTTATTGGCCCTGGCTCAGTATTCAACTAAGCAGGCTAAATGGGTTTTCTACTTCTCATTGTGGTTCACAGACGGCTAGTAAAAATGAACCAAAATCTTGTATCTAAACATTCTCAACATTTTCGGTGCATTTGAAACCTGGTTTCAGACCCGGAGCCCAATTTTCCTATGACCGTTAGCTTCAGAACAGAACAGAGGAAAACCCCGGGGTGTAAATGGCACTGAATTTTGGAGCATCCATGAAGTTCTGCAGGACTTGTCTGTATTATGTATTGCTTTGCAGGACATCTACTGACTGTTCTGTATCTTGCTCTGAAATGGACGGTGCTATCACGGCTAAGCATTTAAAGGTACAACACAGACTGAAAGCGAGCAACCGGCAAATCGAGATATGAAATATATGGCTTGTATTGTCTCTTTATAAGAGGAAATTTAATATTTATTTACACCATAGTCATAAATCCAGTCAGTTATTTAATTAGCTTATTTTCTGAAAAGATCAACTAGCAGTCTGGGCAAGATGACTCCTAAAAATGTATCATGGGATAGAGACTGACTCTCCTCTCACTTATACCTGTGTAAATCAGGAGTAACTTCACTGATGGCTACAACATTTTTGGGCATGACGGCGATGAGAATTGATCTTTTGAGCCAGATTCTGGCCTCAGGCTTAAATCCAGACTAATTTTGGATGTTTTAAGGTCGGAATGGGCCATTCTGATTTACTCTTGCAACATACAAGTCCAGAGAATGCCACCTGATCACTCCCACATCCAGCTCGATATCCTTTGTAATGGGGTGGACCAAGCCCTGAGCTCAGAAAGAGCCATAGAGAAGTCCTCCAGGAGGCTAGAGTGGGGGACAGAAGAAACTGGCCAATCAGAGGCCCAGAAGGCCTACAAAAGGAGCTGCAAGGCACAGCAGCAGTCCCTTGCAGTCCAGACTTGAGGGAGAAAAGACCAGGGGTAACTGGCTGGCTGAGGGAACAGCAGCACAATGGACAGCTCCCAGTGGAGAGCTGCTGATAAATGAAGGGACTTGCAGATAAAGCCCTGCAAAGGCAAAGGAGGGGAAGCCATAGAGGCACCGCTCATGTCCAGGATGATGTACAAGACTTAGAGACACTCTACAGAGAGCACCAGATCAGGCTGTGTTAGAGGCGTACCCCAGAAGAGGTTTGTGATATATAAGGAGTAACTCAGCAAGAGGCTTTCGGCTAACAAACGGAGGCAGTGCTGTACTCGGCCAGATGGGGGTACTTGTGTGAGGTGGGTGCCCACCCGATTACATGTCTCCTTCAGTTATCTTTTGGACAGATATCCACCCTGGCCATGGAGGTTTTTCTAAATGACTTCAATACAGTTTCTCCAGCTTGACAGCGGTGGACTTGAGATCGGAATACAGAATGGTATTACTCCGTTCCAGCGTACCTCCCTGGACGCTGTTCTCTGGCAAGAGACACAAGTGCAGCAACGTTGTAAGCTCTCGCCAGTTAAAAATATACACGAAGAAAAAGAAAATAAACCCAAGAAAAAGGTGAGAAGGTTTGTAGATCCGACACTGACATATGTACAGAAATCAATCGTCAATATTTCAAAACTTCCCACTCCTGCTACAGATACAAAGTATTCTCCTGCACATGCAGGCGAGATATGCATGCACACGAGCACGCATTTGGCATTCACAAGACTCGCATGCACCCGAGGGAAGCCACGTACATGGCAATGTGTGCAAATCTGCCCAAAGGTATTTTAGCAAGGGGAAATTCTTGGTGCAGGAGGGATCTCTCAAACAGATGGTCGATTAGAGGCACAAAACCAACAGGAGGACAGCTCATGAGAAAGCCCATAAATCACAAGTTAGCAAAATGAGGCTGCTTGCCTACACAGTTTGGCCAGTCCAATTTTGTTCCCATCACGGTGGCTGAAACCACGCTAGAATCTCCTCAGAACGCCCCGAGAATTAATTTGTTTGCTTCCCATTCCGGGCGTCTCTTGGAAACCTGCTTACATTTTATTTTCTCCCTTTTCGAAATGAGTGTTAATGCATCTGAAAGGTGCCAGATTAACAGCCCTCGAGGCTGGGCCTGGGCTAAGGAGAGGACAACTCCTACCCAGGGGCGGCTGTCAATGTCCTTCATCCATGTGCTGCAACTTTGAACCAAAAGGATTGCCTGCAGGTGTGAGAAGGCCGCAGCCCCCATATGGACTTTCTTGCTTGGCAAGGCAGCAGAAGCTGCAAACACACCAGCCTCAGTTCAAAGGGGCCGGGGAGATTTTTAATATAGGAGATAGAAATAAGACTGAGGTTATCTTCCCAACCCCCAAATCATGAATGCAGGCCCAGCTGGCAAGCATGTCTTGCAGGGGCTGAAACCTGGACTGATCATCTACATGCAAAACGCTCCCTCCTCTCCCCAAACCAACCAGTCCTTCCTTGCTTGTTCAAGGGACTCTCCCCCCATTTGCTCTCTCAGTCTCTGAACTCCTACAGGAAGTAGGAGCCTGCCCCGTCCGCCTCTCTCCCTGAAACAGCAGGGCTAAAGAAACCAGACAACATACTTACGCACACAGACAGGAGTCTTTCCAGACCAGTGGTGGTCCTGCTGGCAGATCCGCACCGACATGCCAATGAGGCGAAAGCCAGGCTGGCACTGGTACACCACACTGCCTCGGTAGTTGTAGTTCTCCCCGTTGATCTGCCCGTTGACGATGGGGTCGGGCGTGCCGCAGTGCCCGGCTGCATGGGGGACACAAGCGAAGAACTGGGTGCATGGAGGGGCTGGTGGCAGCAAAGCAGTGAGCTTGCCATTTCCATATATGGGACCAGGCCTGCCGCTGGGGGGAGGAAGGAGATTTGCAACTGCCCCAGGGCCCGGCGGTTCTCGAGGGCCTGGGGCTCCCGGCTGCTGCCACGGCTATTGTAGCAGTCTCGGCGCCCTGGACCCTAGATCACCGCCGGAGTACTGTGTGGCGTGCTCCGGGCGGCTCTAAGGGCTGGGGTGGGGAGGCGCTAAGGGTTGAACGGTGCTGAGGGATGGCTGCTTCTTTCTGACTGAGGCCCTGCCCCTTCTGGAAGCATGGAGCTGCCCCCCTCCCGTACCTTGCCTGGGGGCCTAGCATGGCTGCCAGCTCCCCTTGGCCTGACTCAAGGCCTAAGGGGCCAACAGTCATCTTTCCACTGAGCTGTGGGATCAGTCCCGGGGGCATTTCTTAAGAGGATGAAACCGCTTAATCCCCACAATAGTAAATACAATAGCAACAAATCACAGTAATACATCACTTCTATAAACCCCTCCCATCTTCACCGGTCAAAGCTTGTTACATTCACTGATAAGCGGAGCCTCCAATCTCATTCAAATATGGGTTTACACCCCTTTGAATTCCATGGGACTTAACCATGTGCATAACTTATTGAATTGGGATTTGGGTCCATCGTTTCCTCGTGGAAGATAATTCATCTCTTCCCATCGGTACCACTCCGACACCTACCCAGACATTGCACGTCAGTTCCACTCCAAAGCCCATTGGCCATGCACTCCCGCACACGCGACCCCACCAGGGTGTAGCCGGTATTGCAGGAGAAGATGGCGGTCGCGCCGTAAACGGTTAACGTCCCAATCCTGTTCCCATTGGGAGGCGTGGGCAGGTCTCCACAGGAAATAACTGAAAGAGATCCCACAGCAGCCAGTTAGGATGAGCGGCCGGGAGGATGCTTTGGAATGCAAAGCAGTCTGGGGAACTAACAAAGCGGTCAGGGGGGAGGAATAGCTCAGCGGTTTGTGCACTGGCCTGTTAAACCCACAGTTGTGAGTTCACTCCTTGTGGAGGCGATTTGGGGCAAAAATTTGTCAGGGATAGTACTTGGTCCTGCTGTGAAGGCAGGGGACTAGACTCGATGACCTTTCAAGGTCCCCTTCCAGTTCTAGGAGATAGGTAATCTCCATTTAAAACAAAACTGTCACAAATTATTACCAGGGCCAAGACTGTAGCAGGACTGAAAAAAAATTAGATGTTAACGTGACTAATAAGAACATTCAGTGGGTCCTTACAAATCATGGTACCCTATGCAGTTCAAGTGACTATCCCATCTCCTCCATGGAGGGGGGAGGGGCTGTTATTCACCACTGTGGGGCCATGGGTAGGAGGGCAGGGCTGGCAAAGGGGCAGGTGCAGACACCAGTCTGCGAATGGTGTGACTTGAGTTGCAGGCTAGAGGTAGAGTTGGAGCTGCTCTGCAGCTGGACAGAAACAAGGGGTGGTTTCCTCTTCCATCGGAAAGGGGAAACAGCTGGTGGGATGGCAGCCCACAGGGGTGGGAGAGGATGGAGATGGTTGCCAGAGCCAATGCTGCCACAAATGCAAGACATAGCTGCGTGGGGCACCAAGAAATGTGGGTGCATATTCCACATATGCCCAGGGATGGCCCTGGGAACATCCACAGTTACATTTTGCAAGGTGAAAACATATGGGATATAAACCTTCATGCTTCAGGGCATCAGCCCAACTAACTGATGTGGATCAGGAAGAAACCTCCTCTATGGACAGATATTTCCATAGTTGTCCAGTATGGGATTTCTACAGCATCTGGCACTGGTCACAGTCAGAGACAGCCTACTAGACTAGACCGTCGGATGGAGGTTGGCAATCCCTGGATTTTTGTATTTCAGATGCCTTTTGTGAAGACATACAGAGGTGGCTGTGTGGTATTTAATGGCCTGAGAGGTACAGGAGGCCACACTAGATAACTGAATGGTGCCATTTGGACTTAAACTCAATGGATCTATGAACACTCAGGCACACGGCCAGGGTAGGCTGCATGGTGGTTGCCCAGCTGCTCCTGCCCTTCCAAAGACATTGTGAAGTTGACATCAGACACGTGACTCCAGAGATTATCATATTTATTCTCTTCCAGGGACTTCCAGATCGGCTTTAAAAAGGCAAAGGAGATCTTCCAAGGAAGGTGCCTAAAGTTTGGGTAAAGCTCCAATGCTCCCCAGCAATTGGAGAACGTCTGGATCCAAAGTTTAGTAATCACCTGCTACAGACTGAGGTCCCAGCCACAAGTTCAGATCTGACCCTCTTCAAGCTTTCTGCCTGGCCGGTCTCTAATATTTTCAGACCCCCTTATGTTTCAAGCCCAACATGGATTTGAAGACTGAGTTGGGTTCCTTCTGCTTTTTCTATTGCTACCAACATTATGCTCTCGAAATGTAGTTGACAATGCTGCCGGTGAGGCAGAAAAGGAGCTGGCTCATTCCCAGAACAGGTTGAGCTCTGAAAAACTAAAAAGAGCAAAATCTTGCATCTGACAGTGAAGTTGGCAGCTGTGTCTCTAGACACGGTGGTTGAGGGAAAGTGCCATTCTGAAGAAGTAATGTTTCTGTCTCTAGTCATACTTGAGGAGTGAAAAAGACCTTTCACAAAGGAAAGATCTAAAACACATCAAGTTGCGTCAGAACAGAGAGAATGCCTGGAAGAGTCACTTAATTCATTTGCCAAGAGCGTTTTGATTTACGGATCTACACAGGTTGCCCTTGTAAACTTGGCACTTGTGGCCAACTGGAAGCTCAAGTTTGATTTTTTTTCCCTGTTTGTTTTAAATGCAGAGTGCCTGGCATGAGGTGGCTGGGATCTGACAGCCAAGGATGGACAATAACATTTGGGTTCACGTGGAGCAGTTCCAACTCAATTACGAAACAGATCAAAACGTGAGCCAGGCCTAGCTCCAAGATTCTTCCGCTTGAGGAATTCTGCAGCAAAGCAACTAAGGTTGTGGTGAAGGTAGGGCTGTGTGTGTGAGTGTGGAGGGAAAGGAGATTCCTCTGGGAGATATGCAGTCTGCCCCGGAAGAGGGCACCGCGAGCCGCCATCCTTACTTTTGCACGTTGGCATGGGGTCACCTATACTCCACTTTCCATTGGCCTGGCACTTGATGACCCGTTGGCCCGTGTAGTAGTATCCAGGGTCACAGATCAGCATGAGCTGGGCGTTGTACTGATACTGGGTCTCGTAGGTCAGTCTCCACCTGCCATGTTCCACCGTGATGCTGTTGATATCGGGGCAGGGGACGGCTGAAGAGCAGCCACAACAGCGGGGGGAGCAAGGGAGAAAAAAAAGAAAAAGCAGAAACAGGGGAATTAATTCATGAGCTCACTTTGGGACTCCTACCTCAGGGCTTGTAATGGGATGTGCTGGTCCTTTCAAGGTGGCTTCGGCACCAGCTCATCCTGTTTCCATTTACAGCCCAGGAAATTCTGAGAGAGGTTGTTTCTAGGTTTGAGGGGAATCGATGGCTTGGCAGCAGTGCATGCTGGGAAGGGGAGAAGGGATGGATGCCCATGAAGAAGAGCGAAGTCAGAGGAAAGGAAGCTCTTTCACCTCTCTCCCAGCATACATTGCTGCCAACCCTACAACTCCCAGGCATTATTCCTCCCAGAAGGACCTTGTTCTGCACTGAACCAGGAAAGAGACAATGCCAGGCCTGCAGCCTGCCTTGAAGAGCCACCCTCTTCTTACAGGGCTGCTTCTGTCCTTTGCCTGAATATCTGGTTTTAACCTCTGAACGCAGCTAATTACAAAACAGCTGGTGAGAACCTCCATGCCACAGTGGAGGGGAGCGTCCACAAGTCACAAAACACATTGGGGAGGGCGGCTGGGTCCTTTGTTTTTCTGGTTTGTTTTGCTGCGACAGTGCTGCAGCAGTGGGCGAGTCTTGAAAACATCACCGCCCAAGTGGGCACGGATGACCAGCCCCGAGAGGCCGACATTTCAGCTCTCCCCCATACCCGTCCCCCCAGCAGAAGGGCGAGTGATGCACCTTTCAGCAGACCAGACGCCATAATGGAACGTTCTATTGGCCAGAGGGGCCTTTCTAAACCACTGCCACATGGATCAGGTGACCGGGCCCGGCTGGGCTACTCACCCACGCACTGTGGCGGGTTGTTGTTGTTACTCCACTGGCCTGTCTGCAGACACTCTGTGGAGAACTCCTCCCCGGCGTGCAGGTGGAATCCCTGGTTGCAATGATAGATAGCTTTGGTACCCACTGTGTACTCCTTGCCGAAGACAATTCCGTTCTTCGGGGCTCTGGGCACGCCACAGGAGATAGCTGGGGAGGGGGAAAAATACTGCCCTCTGAGCTGGAACCTTGATAGATGGTTAATTAACAGAACTGGGCCCACTCCAGGTGTTGCACCGGTAAGAGCGAGGACCACCACATTTGGGATGCAGCTTCCACTTATGCTAGCTCAAAGCAAGGTCAGGGTTTGGTTGCACCAGAAAAACAGGATGAGTCTGGAATGGGATTGTTTTCCATGTGTCTGGAATGGGGGCTTATAGGAGGGACAGTTATGCTGCAGAGTGACTGTGGGGGAGGTGAGGAGGGTGGCTGCCTCAGGAACAGATTGGCCAATGGGGCCCAGGGCTCTCCATGTTGCCAGCCATTGGCCCAGGTAAGCAGCCCTCCTGTTCCAAGCCCTTTCACCTCCAGCCCACAGCTGCAGCGCTACATGAGGGAGGGAGCCCCGCCTGCCAGCAGCTCCACCACCAGTGAGGAGCACCACTGGGAGCCGGGGCTGGGCAGGCAGTCGGGGGCAGGCATCACAGGCCCACCCCCACCCGGAGGAGCGGCCAGCTGGGGCTGGGCTCCACAGCTCTGCTCCCCCCAGGAGAAGCTGCAGGGGGCTGGTAGCTGCAGCACCATCCTCACCACCAGGTCTCTGGTGATTCTCCCCAGATCTCCCAGACCCATGCTTTAAGCCTCCTGCCCTGAGCTTCCCCACCCCCTGCCCTGAGCCCCCCCAAACCACCTCCCAGACACCTGCCATGTTCCTCCCACCCTTGCCCCGAATGCCTCTCACACCCAACTCCCTGCCCTGACTCCTGCACCCCCACACCGCCAGCCCCTGCCCTGAAAGACCCAAGCCACACCAGGTCAGTCTTGTAGTACTAAATATCTCCCCAAGGTCTCCACCATTTTAACAGAGTTGCAAGACTAAATATGAAAACTAGCTTTGGATTTAGATCCTATAGCACCCAGGACCTCAACCTGTTTTCTTAGCAGTAATTAAGCTCTATGATACCCCAGGGCTCTATGAGACAGAGGATTGTACGATTTAGTTGCAACAGAAGCCGGACAAAGTTGAGAGTTACAGGCGAGAGGGGGAAAATGGTTTTCAGGTGCAGATGACATTAGATGGAGCCCACAAAGTGGAGCTACAGGGCTGATGTAGCTGAGAGAGAAGTGCCCCTCCCCCAGCCAGGCACCTCTGTGTGCGGCAGCCCCGAGCCCCTGGGCAGGGCTCATTAAGCAGCTGCAGGGCTGTGCTGCCATGCAGCTTAGAGGCAACCCGGTTGACAACTGGGTGCTACAGCGTTGACCCTTCCTGGCCCTCCTAGTTTATCCCAACTGATTTCGGGGCACCCACCCTGTAAAGCTGGAGGCTGCAGTGTGCTGGGCTGGTGTTCAAGGCATTGAACATGTCCAGCTTCACAGGGCAGCCGGGACAAACAGAACACGGAGCATTTGGCAATGGGGGGAAGTATCCCAGGGGACAAAGAGGCGTGGATGGAGTAGCCTGTCACCCCAGCCAATGGCAGTTTGGAATGGTGTGTCAGTGCTTCGGGCGGTTGTGGGACCGCAGCTGCATTTGGCAACAGCATTTACAGTGGCCGGACACGTGGCCCCGGGTTTGCCTCTGAAAATAACCAGTGGGGTCCTGTCCCTCTCTTCTCAAATCCTGGCTAACACGGCAGCTGGTCCATTTGGTTTGATGGCCCTGACTCACAGCCCACCCGCCTGGAGTGGCGTAGGATGGCGAATGGAAATGGATAGCTTGTGAAATGTTAAGCTGCTATTTACAAAACAGCCGTGGGGTCCACTCTGTAAAATGCCCCCATAGGCAAGAGAGGCAGAAGGTGATAACAGGGCTTTTAGGAACCAGTATTCTAGGGTGGATCCCTGAGCCAAACAACTGCACCCCGCAAGGGAAAAAAATCCCTAGAGAAAGAGCTTCCTCTGTTCAGCCGCTGCATGGGCACACTCAAAAGAAGGCTCTGCATCATCATCCCAACTTGAAAAATGGAGAAACTGAGGCACAAGGACTTCCTCATGTCACCCAATAGCAGAGCTGGGACCAGAACCTCAGTTCCCAAAATGCTACAACAGTACTCTAGCCACTAGGTCACAGCTACCCCATTCAAGTGTGAGTGGGTCAGGCCCCCTCTAGGAGCCCTGCCCAGTCCTCCTCAACCGAGATGAAGGCCCCATTGCGCTCGGTGCTGAACAAACAGAGAGACAGACAGACAGACAGACAGCCTTAAAGAAGTTAAAAACCAGGCAGAAAAGGCACACAATAGGAGAGTATTTATCACCACCCTACAGGCGAGGAACCAAAACACCGAGAGGGGACGTGGCTTGTGCAGGGTCCCACAGGGAATTTGGAAGAGCAAGTCACAGTCCAACACTTCCACCGCATGGCCAGCCGTCCTCTTAATCACCCTACAAGCCATGGCAGGGTGCAAAGCTCAGAGCTAGCCAGGAGCATAGCTTTTTTGTGCTAAGGGTCATCGTAGGCATGGAGTGGACAGACCCATCTCATCTCCTTTCATGCCGACCTGCCACGAGGGGCATGGCTTCCCACCCTTCGAGGTGCACGGCGTTTCTTGTCTCATTGCCAACGCTCGAGCCCCTCACTGCTCCAGTCTGGAAAGCAATTAAGCAGCCCCTAACATAAGCTGGTCTTGCTAATACACGTGGGTAATCCGGCAAGCAGGAATTAGCGGGATCAGGTGTCTCCCCAGCTGAAATGATAATCGCCCGCCTGTCACTTCAGCGAGCTAAGGAGCCTGATGAATCCGGCGAGGAGACTGGGTGTCTAGACAAGTTGCCATGCTGAATACCAATTTCAGTCAGAGGTGAAAGATGACGGAGCTGGAAATTCGTGTCATTCTTAGCTTGGGAGCTGTCATTTTGTTATCACTTTTTTTGTGGGGGGTGGAGCGCACTATTCCCTAGCAAAGCAACTGGTAATCGGTCACCACAAGCCGGCAGCTTTTCCTCTGGTGTCTCCCTCACTGTGGCTGCTTCTAGGTGTCGAAGAGAAAGAGGAGGGACAAGGAGATGGTGGTGTTTAGGGACTTCACCGAAAAGACAACTCTCAGAAGTGGACACACTGAGGTTATGGACACACTTCAGGCTCCTTGTGCAAGGAGCTTTTATCGGAAGAGATCGTCCGTAAAAACTTGCACAAGAGCACGTCCACACTGCAAAAGTGCATCGAAAAAGCGATGCGCTTTTGTGAAAAAGAGCGTCCAGACTGCATGGAAGCTCTCTCAAAAGTAGCTCTGATTGCTATGCCACCAGGGCACCAGGGCACCTGTGTGTTTTCCTCTTTTTGCGCAAAAATACCCCTTTTTTTCCGACCACAAACGCCTTTTTGCGGAAGAACTCTTTTGCAAAAAGGCGTTCTTCCTCGTAGAATGAGGAATACCTATGCCGGAAAAAACACTCTGTTCTTTCAATGTTTTTGTGCAAAAATGTGCTTGAGGTGCGGACGCTGCAAGAGGGGTTTTTTTTCGGAAAAACGGACGTTTTTGTGAAAAAACTCTGTAGTGTAGACATAGCCTGAAGCCTTGATCCAAAGCCCATTAATGTCAGCGAAGGCTTGTCTACACACTCAGAACTGCCCCCAACCCTGCCTCAGCAGTGTGTTTCATGAACTTGGGTCCACTGGCTCCAGGACTCCAAACAGCAGTGTAGACAATCAGTCCCGGCCAGTGTAGACATTCAGGCTCCCAGTCAGGGCAGCGAGTGAGCGGCTGGGTGGGCGGGGCCAGGAGCTGGGCAGCGCGGGTCCTGAATGCGCAGGGCCCAAGGCAACCGCCTCACTCACCTTGTCCAAAGGCCGGGCCTGGAGACATTCCTGCTTGGGCTCAGCCCAGACTCCAAAACCTGACTGCCTGGTTGGGTTTCAGAGCCCAGGCTCCCACCCGAGTCCCCAGACCTGCGTTGCTATTTTTAGCTGCGTCAGGGTGTTGTCTCTTTGTGACGCGGAGCTACCCTGAAAGCCTTTCTCCTGACTTCACGGGGCTTTGGGTCTGAGCCTTGGTGTGCACAGAACCTGAGCGTGGAGACTGCTCCGTGCTTGACCCTGCGGCAGGTGTTTTTTAGCGCCAAGGCTGTTTGCAAAAGGTGGCAAAGGGTACTAGGAAGCAGCACAGCATAACATCTGTTACGAGCCCCCGGTATGAGACCACGATTATCATACTCCATTGGGGAAACTGAGGCACAGGGCACTTCAGGCTGGGCTTTTCAAGGGACTGAAGAGCACCGGGTGCCCAGTTTTCATGGACAGTCTATGAGACAGGGCCACACGATTTCCGACATTTCCTTAGCAAGCCCTAACATTAACCTGGGTATCCCAGTTCCTCCATCTGTAAAACAGGGATAAGAATCCCTCTTTCCTCCCTTCCTGTCTTGTCTCTTTATGTTGCACATTCTTGGGGAGGGGGGTGAGAACTGTCTCTCTTCATGAGTGTGTGTGCAGTCCCTGGCACAACAGCCGGGGCTGCTGGATGATACACATGATAAAAAAACTGGAGGAGTGACACCAAAGTAACTAGCAACACAGATGTGATATCTAGAGGAGAGGAATGACCAGAGAATGAAGGGACCAGACTCGCCTCGTTAGGCTAATTTGAGCTCGGGCTAATCCCATTGTAGTGACATCCCATGGCCCAGAGGAGAGCCAGTCCCATGCTATTTATGGGTATCTAGCACCACAGTCATTTACTTCTTCTTATTCTGCTGGTTTGCCTCTTGGATTTTGCTTGGTGACTCACCATTGCATAAGCCGGGTGTTGACACAGAGGGTGGTCAGCAGTAGCGCACGTCATTCAGGCCAGATGTCGTTAACTAAAAAGTCCATTACGTTACTAATCCCCTCGCCTCCCCACAAAACCCTTCTTCACCTGCCGATGGCCAGGCTGAAATGCAAAGCGTCCATCACAGTCGGCTTGCTGGGCCTTCGAATATTTTATCTGCTGCCCCACATGGGCTCTGGCGCCCTGAGCTTTGCAGTGAAACAAGGTCCTCGTTTGCAAATGTGACATTCCTTGAACAGAATGTGGGATGATCAAGTCTTGATTTACAGGGCCCAGCATGGAGCAGAGAGACTTGGTTTTCAGGAGTGCAATAAACTTGCCATCTGCTCCAGCAGTGCATCTCCCAGGTTAAAATGCAAGCGCCGCGATCCAGAAGGGTCCGGGAAGGTGAAGAAATCTTGGAACTCTTCCCAGGAAAAGCAAAGTCAACATTTATCTTCGGGAGACCCACTCTGCACCCAATTCGCAGGATGGGGGTGGTAAAACGGCTGAGGATGGAGGTCTGAGAGTGATGTTTGCAGGAAGAATGAGTGCTCAGGTAAAGGACGCAGTCTCTGATGGCAACCACATCACTGCGATGGCAAAAACAAGGCAGCTTAAAAATAGCAGGGGCAGAAAAGACGGATCGGAGCGTTTTGTATTGTGCCAATGCAGGGCTGTTCCCTGCAGAATGTTCTGTCCTGGTTCCATAAATGTCAACCAGGACAGAACAGGCACTAAATCTTATTTGGAGGGGGTGGGGAAAGGGATGGACAGTTATGAGCTGGCAGAAGGGGGCTATGGGAAATGTCATTGCTAACTAGACCGTGTGTTTATGGGGACCCCCGTTCCCATCCTCCTCACATGGCGGACTGTGTGAGCAATTTGTTCCATGTCGTGGGATGAGTTCCCAAATCCCTGCCGTGTGATGCTAGTGACTGGAAAAGAGAGGCGCTGAGGACAGCCAAAAACCAAAGATTGCCAGATGGCTGAAAGAGAGTGACAAAAAAAATACATGCTGGAGTTTATGTCGCCGTACTGGGCAACAGATGCGCACCGGCAACCGATCTCATCTCTTCAAGGCCAGAGGGGGGAGCTGCTACCATTGTGAATGACAGTAATAAGTAGACCTTAGCTTATGCTACAGAACTCTTCATATGGGGGGGGGGGGAGTATATCATTTCTGTTTTAAAAGTGGAGGAGAAACTATGGTACAGAGAGGGGAAGTAACTTGCCAACAGTCATGCAAAGAGACCAGGAGAGAACTCAGGAGCCCTCTACTTCAGCCATTAGCCCCAAAGGATGAACTTTTCCCCCCAGTTTTGGTCCATAATATTTGTAAACTTAAGAACGGCCAGACTGGGTCAGACCAAAGGTCCATCCAGCCCAGTGTCCTGTCTGCCGACAGTGGCCAATGCCAGGAGCCCTGGAGGGAACGAAGAGAACAGGGAATCATCAGGTGATCCCTCCCTTGTCACTCATTCCCAGCTTCGGACAAACAGAGGCTGGGGTCACCATCCCCGCCCATCCTGGCTAATAGCCACTGATGGACCTGTCCTCCATGAATTTATTTTGCTCTTTTTTGAACCATGTTAAAGTCCCGGTCTTCATTTTCATAACATCTTTGGCAAGGAGTTCCACAGGTTGACTATGGAGTGTGTGAAAATATATTTCCTTTTATTTCTTTTAAACATGCTATCTACTAATTTCATTTGGTGACCCCTAGTTTTGGTGTTATGGGAACAAGTAAATAACTTTTCCTTGTTTACTTTCTCCACACCAGTCATGATTTTATAGACCTCTCTCAACCCTCCCTTCCCCCAGTCATTTCTTTTCCAAGCTGAAAAGCCCCAGTTTTATTAATCTCTCCTCATACGGCCATTCCATACTCCTAATCATTTTTGTTGCCTTTTTTTGGAACTTTTTCCAATGCCAAGTTATCATTTTTTAGATGAGGTAACCCCATGGGCATACCATGGATTTATACAGAGGCAATAAGATATCCTCTGTCTTATTCTCGATCCCTTTTAAAATGATTCCTAAGAACAGCCATACTGGGTCAGACCAAAGGTCCATCCAGCCCAGTGTCCTGTCTGCTGACAGTGGCCAATGCCAGGTGTCCCAGACGGAGTGAACTGAACAGGTACTGATCAAGTGATCTGTCTCCTGCCATCCATCTCCACCCTCTGACAAACAGAAGCTAGGGACACCATTCCTTACCCATCCTGGCTAATAGCCATTAATGGACTTCACCTCCATGAATTTATCTAGTTCTCTTTTAAACCCTGTTATAGTCCTAGCCTTCACAACCTCCTCAGGCAAGGAGTTCCACAGATTGACTACGCGCCGTGTGAAGAAGAACTTCCTTTTATTTGTTTTAAACCGGCTGCCCATAACCTTCTGTTTGTTTTTTTGACTGCTGGGCCATTTACATTCCTGATGTAACTCTATGGAATCAGCAGAGTCACAGCAGGGAGGAGCTGGCTTGCTATGCATTGATTAAAAAAAAAAGCAACCTGGGTAAAGGCCAGACTGTTAACCCTATCATTGCTGGGTCTCCCTGCACACTTCTGTTGCACTGCACTGAAACACGTCAAGCGGTTACAGGGCCGCGTTACTGAGTGGCAGCCAGTCAATGGAGTCAGTGAAACTCCGCTGGCAGGCAGCACTTGACTTTCCAGAGATGATCCTGCTGCTTTAGAAACAGCCCTCGGCCTGGGAGGACTCTGGACAGAGCAGGCCTCATGCAGGGACCTGCCAAGCTCTCAGTAACACCACAGGAGCTGTCTGACTTCCAGGCCTTTTAGCTGGAACTAATGGCCCATGCAACTCGGAGGATCTTTTGCAGAATCAGCATCAGTGCAGTCACCCGGGGGGAGGGGGAAAGGAGACTGGGGCCCCCACCTCCCTTTTACTGTCTTGTTGCTATCCTCTGGGGACACTCGCACCTACAAGCCGACACGCTCTCTCCATACGTCAGATCTCCCTGGAGCTTTACAACTCCCCGTGTCTGGCAGGAAGGGAGGCATGGCTTCTCAAAGGTATTTAGAGACCTGCCTCCCTTTCAGACCAATGGGAATTAGGCACCTAAATGCCTGTGAGGATCTTGTCTGGAGGGCGGTGGCTTTGTTTAATGGGAACGCTCTCCCTGACGCCATCCACTCGGAAGGCAGCTGGTTGTAGACGCCCGGGAGTGTTACTAACCTCTGGCGCGGCAAACAAGGACGGCGGGGTTCTCCTTCAGAGAGATTGCGGCACGTAAGTCCTGCCGTCTTGGGCACTTGGTAGAAATTCCTCACGCTGGGTTCCATGTGCCACTCCACCGGGATTCGTGAGCTACAGTTGCCATGACAGCCTGCTGCTAATATAACTGTGTCGTATGGTCTGATTCGGCTGCTTTGGGCAAATGTCCAGCTTTTACCCCATTGGTATTTTAGACTGGGGTCATTCGCATGTGTGCCCCTCCCCTTTATCCACCTCGTGTTAAGGGCCCAGCTTTTCCTGGCTTGGGTTGCCATTCCCCTACTAATCGTCCTGTTAATACAAACTCTGCAAAGGAACTCAGAACCACCAGACACCAAGTTGCTCTTGTAATCAGAAGGGGTGGGTCCCCGTGGGACTTCTAGTGGTCTAGGGTATCCACATCCCCCAAGAGGGCAATGAGCAACATTTTGGCAAATTTCGCTCCCACATGTTGTGTCGCGACTTGACGTTTTGGCAAAGCCCAAACGCTCTGTCACTTACGGAAAAGGGGGCCAAAAATAGGGAGAACGCAGCAAAACCTCTCGTCCCTTTCATTTTCGGCAGTTTGGAAGAGGCAGCCATTTGGCTTTTTCTCCCAGACCTCAGAGACACTGAAGTGTGAATGGGTAGGATTTAAAAATGAGCCTGACATGCAGATTTTTAATGGGTGTTAGGAACCTAAATACGCCTTTAAAAAATCTGGCCCTAAGTAAGGTAGGTATGTAAGTGTGGCTTAGCACCTGAAACACTTAAGCATGGTATGAATATCCCACCTTCAGCTATCCTGCTACGCCGAGGGGGGGCGGCATAACGCCAGTATGAGAACACTTTGCTGACACAGGGCCTGTTCCCCGGCCATTCTCCAGAGCCAACAACACAATGTTGATTCCCCAGCATTACACTCTAGGGATGTTAAATTTCGATTAATTAGTCAATAAGGGCGCCTCCGCCTTTGAAGTGTAGCAACAGCCCCAGATATTCACATCCCTATCACACCCCTATCACACCCACCTCCTCCCACGCCAGGTGGTGACCCCCCCTCCTTCTCTGGCTGGGGTGCAGTGAGAGGAGCAGCACCTCCGCTGGCCGCCATGGGGCTGGTGGTCTGAGGCACTGCTCTCTGGGCAGGTTGCCATGGGGGGGCCCTTGTGCGCCCTGACGACTCCTCTATGCCGGGGTCGTCCTTACAAATGATGGGGCCCCATGCAACTGAGGGCCGCTCCGCAGGTTCTGCCAGGCTCCAGAGGCATCCCTCCCACCTCAGCGCAGATCCTGATGGAGTCCTGGTGCCCCATCCCCACACCCTTCCATGGCTCCTGCTGGGGGGTTATGGCTTCCCTCCCTGCCCTCCCCCATGCAGCTTCTGCTGGGGACCCGGTGATTCCCTCCCTTCCCTGAACAGCTTCTGCTGGGGGCCTAGGGCTTCCCCTTACACACATGCAACTTCTCCTGGGGGGTTGGGCCTCAGCTTCCCTCCACTCTCCCCTGCAGCTTATCAGGACTCAGCAGCTTTCCTGGGGCCAGAGCAGAGCTGCAGAGGCTGGGGGTTCCTCTCTGCACCCAGTCTGGCAGCAGGGAACCCCCACTTGCTGGCTGCTGCTGGCCGAGAGGCACGTGTGGGGGAAAAGCCCTGCAGTAGCCACCGGGAGAGGCCAGAGGGGAGCCAGCCGAGCTGGTCTGTGCCCTCCTCAGGCCGAGAAGCACACAGGGCTGCCTAGGGGTACCCCAAATGCCACGTATGCTTAGGGATGGTTCTGCTCTACCCAGTGAGCAGCCCTGGGATGCAGAGCTCGGGTTCCTGGGCTCCGGCTCGCATCACGGTGCTAAAAATAGCGGTGTAGACGTTGCAGCTCGGGCCCTGAATCCTGCCCCCTTCCCAAGGCATCAGCTCCACCTCCTAGCCCCTTGCTCGCAGAGGCGCACACTGAGTGAGCATCCCTCCCTGCCCCAGCAAGCAGGGGAACAAGGGCCGCGGCAGTGCAGTTCTGCCCAGCCCAAGCAACCTAAGCGCATTGCCTGAGCAGACTGAGGCGGCTCAGGAGACCTGGGCATCCTGACGGTAAATCATTCGATGTCTCCCCACCTTGACACAGCGGGACCGCTTCACTCCAGTGGTAGTAGCCCTGAGGGTGCCGGGCGCACGTGGCGCTGCTGTGGCCGATGAGACGGTAGCCGGCGTCGCAGCCGAAACGGATGTCGCTGCCTGGCTGCAGGCTGGAGTGGCTGAGAATCGAGCCGTGGAAAGGGGGCGGAGGGAGGCTGCAGTACGGAGCTGGAGAAGGGGGGAAAACACGTCACACACAGACATCCCGGAACGAAAGAGGCGCGGTGGCGGGACAAGTGCTCCTGCCTGTGCTTCGGTGCTAGCGTTTGCTTGGGTGGAGGATCTTACAAGGAGCGAGAGGGGTTGCAAAACCATAACAAAAAAAAAGGCTGCCTCGGCACACCATCAGGAGCGAGCATTATGAACAGCAGTGCACAGAACCCGTGTTCTCCGTGAGTGAGTGCCGCAAGTCTGTAACGTTATCATGGCCTGAATTAGAAGCAGCATGTAGCCCTCCTGTCCTACCAATAGATCAGGAAGGGGCTTGTGCCTCAGAGACACACTTCCACCCCTGCTCAAAGGGGAAAGTAACATGCTACTGGTCTATACCAGATAACTTCCCCCCTTTGCACCAGCTCAGCATTGCTGGTTGGCCAGTATGTGGGAGGAATGGCGTTGAGGCTCTGCCCACCTGCATGGGAGATCATCACTGGAGATATTTAAGAGCCGGTTAGACAAACATCAATCAGGGATGATCTAGACAGAGCTTGGTGCTGCCGTGAGGGCAGGGGTCTGGACTCAATGCCCTCCCAAGGTCCCTTCCGGTGCTAGTGTTCTAGGATGGAGCAGAAGTTCATAGAGACGAACCTTTCAACACCATGAGACACAACACTGGAGTAAGGGCAGCCCACAGTCCTGCCTTTAGGTCACTTGCCGTGCTGGAGATCGATCTTCTGGCATTCGATTTAGCAGGTCTAGTAAGGACCTGCTAAATCGAATGCTGAGGGTGGCCCGGTTGGCTCCGATACTCGATTCGCAAGGAGTAAGAGACGCCGACAGGAGCATGTGTGTATTTGCGTAGCTGGTGTTGCGTACCTTAAGCCAACCTTCCAGGTCTAGACCTGGCCTTAGTCAGTAAGGGCCTGATCCTGCAAAGTTCTGAGTGCTGCCAGCTCCTATTGGATCCAATGCACATGGAGGGTGCACAGCAGTGCTCAGAACGGGGGCCTTGAGAGAGCTCTGCACAAGGGGTGAGGTGTTCTTGAACAATGGAAGCATCTGCACCATGGCCGATTTCAGGCTCTGTTACAAACGGGAAGGGTTGGGCTGATGGTCACATGCCCCTTGAGCAAACGGTCGGACGGTGGCTTCATGATGAGCCATTCTGGAAAAGCACTACCGCATTCCACAGCAAGGCAGCAGGCAACACTACCAACACGGCGGTGCTTTTCATAGATTCCAAGGCCAGAAGGGAGCACTGTGATCATCTAGTCTGATCCCCCCCGCAGGGCTGCCTCACACAGGCCAGAGAACTCTCCCCAAACCAGTCCCCCCAGGCAGACCTTTGAGAAAAAACAGCCAATCTTGATTTCACAATGGTCAGTGATGAAGGCTCCATCACGGCCCTTGGGAAATGGTGCCAAATGGTTAATTACTCCCATTGTTAAAAACATGCACCTTATTTCCAGTTGGATTTCATCCAGCATCAACCTCCAGCCATGGGATCGTGTTATACCTTTCTCAGCTAAATATCTGTCCCCCATGTAGACATACTTGGGGTATGTCTAGACTACATGGCTCCGTCGACGGAGCCATGTAAACTAGTTTACCCTGCATAGTCAATGAAGCACAGATGTAAATAATCTCCGCTTCATTAAAATAAACATTGCCGCCTCGCTGTGCCAACGATCAGCTGATCCGGCACAGCGCGGCAGTCTAGACGCGGATCTGTCAGCTGGGGAAGCCTTTGCCGACCGATCCCTTATGCCCCGATCCGCTGTTTAGACTGTCGCGCTGTGCCGGATCAGCTGATCGTCGGCCCAGCGCGGCGCCATGTTTATTTTAATGAAGCGGAGATTATTTAAATCCCCACTTCATTGACTATGCCGGTTAAACTAGTTTACATGGCTCTGTCGACAGAGCCATGTAGTCTAGACATACCCTTGTAGACTATAATCCCCTCACTCCTTATCCATCCACCATGAAGCTAAATCAATCCAGCTCCTTGCATCTATCCTTGGAAGACATGTTTTCTAATCCTTAATCATCCCAAGAGCTCTTTTCTGAGTCCTCTCCAGTTCATCAACATCCCTTCCAGGACTGTGGACACCAGAACTGGACACAGTATTCCAGCAGTGGTCACAGCAGGTCAAAAGGGACACATGAAATAACCTCTTTGTTCCTACTTGAGATCCTCATTTATGCATCCAAGGTTTTCATTAGCCCTCTTGGTCACTGGGTCACAAAGAGAGCTCGTGTTTACCTGATTATCCACCGCTACCCCAAATCTTTTATAGAGTCGCTGCTTCCCAGGAGTGAGTCCCCCATCCTGTAAGTCGGGGTTGGGGCTATCATTCAAGTCCCTTTTCTTGTATGGGAAGCTGGGCAAATCTCGCAACTTTGCAAGTGCTTTGGAGACAAAAAATGGGTGGAACTCGGCAAGCACAAATGAGTTTGCTTTGGGTTTTCGTAGAAGCCCAGGACAGAAATCAAAAAGGAAATGTTTACAAGCCCACCCTTACAGGATCAAAACCTCCAAGATTTACCCAGCTCCAGAAATTAAGAGTAAAATCAAGTAATGAAATATTAATTGATTCATTTACCGAGCAACGCCATTTATTTATGCCATGCATGCAGGGTCACGCTCTAGTTTTAGAGCCTTCATTAAGCAATTGAAATTTGCTAACTTCCAAAAGAGACTAATTAATTTTGAGGAATTCTTAGTAAACAGTATCCAGTAATTGATTTTTTTGTTGGATGATTCAAAGCAGCCAGGGTCTAGAATGCGAACAGGATTTCCCTTTGGGTGCTGAAATACAAGAAGTCACTCCCGAGTCACTTCTCACGCACCAAATGGTTGTAACACAAATCTGAAGGTGCTGTGCTTCTGATGCTGTGTACTCGACAGCTCTGAGCAGCCAAATGGACTCCTCAATATTGGGATTCAACAACACAACATCAAAGTGATCTTTAATGGTATGTCTACACTGCGGGCTAAAGTCAAGTTAAGCTATGCAACTTCAGCTACGTTAATTGCATAAATGAAGTTGAAGTAGCTTAACTCAACTTTTGGCGCCATCTACACAGCAGGAAGTCGAAGGAAGAGCACTCTTCCTTCGACTTCCCTTACTCCTCATGGAATGAGGGTTACAAAAGTCGAAGTAAGAAGCCTGTTATTTTGAAATAAGGGCTTAACGTGAGTTATTTAAAAAATAAGCGTGCAGTGTAGACGTAGCCTAAGTGATTCAAAGCTAGGCAAATGTCTACACAGCAGGGCTTAATTAAAAATAAGTGATGCAAATTGACCTATGTCAATTCCGTAGCTTATCATATATATTAGCCCAGTGTCTGTGCGTCTGTAACACTGATGTACATGGCCCCGCCCCCCTTCCCGTTCCGCCGTAGTGCTCTGCGCCGCTCAGCTGGGCCCCGGTGGAGGAGCAAGCGGTGGCAAGCGGCGGTTTGCTCCCCCACCGGGGCCCGGCTGAGGGGCGCAGCACTCAGCGCCACGGCGGGAGGAAGGGGGCGGTGACGTACACGGCCACGCTCCCTGGCCCTGTACATCAGTGCCCGGCCCCCCCTTCCCCTCCAGCCAGGGCTCAGCTGAGCGGCGCTCGCGCTGCGCCACTCAGATGGGCCCCGGCCAGAGGGGAAGGGGGGCGCGGCGCTGACATACATGGCCAGTGGGCATGGCCGTGTACGTCACTGCCCCCCTTTCCCTCCCTCCGTGGCGGCTGGGCTGAGTGTTGCGCGCTCAGCCGGGCCACCGCGGGGGAGGAGGGGCGGGGTGGTGACGTACACGGTCAGGGGGCGGGGCCGTGTACGTCACGGCCCCCCCGTCCTCTCCCCAACCAGGGCCCGGCTGAGGGGCGCAGCTCTCAGCCCAGCTGCCACAGCGGGAGGGGAAGGGGGCAGGGCGGTGACGTACATGGCCAGAGGGAAGGGCCGCAGACGCTATCGCCCTTCCTCCCACTGTGGCACTCAACTGAGTGCTACGCCCCTCAGCCGGGCCGCCGGGGGAGCCAGCAGCGCAAGGGGCTGTTTGGGCTCCCCCGCGGTGGGAGGGGAAGGGGGTTGGGGAGGTGACGTACACGGCAGCAGCACTCAGCCGGCAGCACTCAGCAGGCAGCACTCAGCCGAGCGCCACGGCGGGAGGGAAAGGGAAGGGGAAGGGGAAAGGAAAGGGGAGCGGGGAGAGACGGAGGGGAGAGAGAGGCAGGAGGAGGAGGAGAAGAGAAAGGGAGAGTGAGAGGCAGGATGGGGAGAAGAGAAAGAAAGAGACAGAGAGAGAAGCAGGAGGCGGAGGAGGGGGAGGCAGTAGGCGGAGAGAGAGAGAGAGAGAGAGAAAGAGAGACACGGAGCGAGAGAGCTCAGGAGAGAAGACCTGAAAATCCCGTCTTATGACGGGCTAATTGGCTAGTTTCAAAATAATGGGGAGTGTCAACACAGCACTTATTTCAAAATAGAGCACTCTTCCTCTGACTTCCCCTACTCCTCGTACAACGAGGGTTACAGGAGTCGGAGTAGGAAGTCCTCCAGCTTGACGGAATTTTGACACTATTTCAAAATAACTGCCTGCTGTGTAGCTGCATGTAGATCCTGTGTAGACGAAGTTAGTTCAGAATAGCACTAGTTATTTCAAAATAGTGTTGCAGTGTAGACGTACCCTTAGAGGTAGAAGAAGCTGCCCAATCAGCGTGTCAACCACGTAACAGGATAAATTCTCCCAGCTGCCGAGTCTGCCAAAAGCCTAGGTTTATAGTCAAGGTTGGGTGTTAGTGGGGCTTAAATCTGTCAAATTTCATCTGCAGAGCGCTATGCAGAACTAGTTTTGGTTCACTGAGATCACGCAATATGTTTCTGGTTTCCCTTCCCCAGGCAGGGTTTCCAGGTGTGTTTGCTCCCAACAATCTCTCAAGAAACGGAAGGTTCGGTGCCCGGCTATCACCGACAGGAGGGCATCAGAAGTACAAAAGGCAAAGGTGAAATGCAGCCCAAAGTTGCACAGTTCCTACTGGAAACTGCAAACTGAGCCTGTTTCCCAGAGATCAGTGACCGGGGCAGCGAACTCAAAACCAGGCAAGTTTTGGGCTGTCTCCAAGCGCTCTGTACAGCTTAATTCCCCCAACACAACCTTGCTTGGCTCACGTAGCAATCACACTTATGTGGGAGAAGCAGAGGGAGTTAGCTAAAGGAACGCCCACGTTTCTCCGGTGTCTTGTCTTTCATTCCCTGCTACAACTCACCTGAGTAGCGGATTTTAAAGCCCTTTCTGTTGTACGCGTGGTCGGAGGACCAGCGGACGTAGACCTTGTTCCCAGAGCTGGTCACTGTCAGCGGAGTAGAATAATTCCCACTTAGGGACAAGAGCAGTGGACTCTGGCCAGCGGGACCTGTAGGGGAAGAAGGGAGGAGTAAAAATTGTGGCCGGAACACGGGGACCGTTCTCCCCTCAGCGTGGCC
Organism: Rafetus swinhoei; assembly: GCA_019425775.1. Classification (NCBI taxonomy): domain Eukaryota; kingdom Metazoa; phylum Chordata; order Testudines; family Trionychidae; genus Rafetus; species Rafetus swinhoei. The sequence goes on along the minus strand of JAFJHL010000300.1, from coordinate 15,355,150 downwards.
CACTCCTAGCCTCACACAGCAGGGCCTGAACTTTGTAGAAGGGACACATGGCCGGACCCGCTTCGGGCCTTATCGTGGGAGCTTTTCCTTCCCCTTGAACATTGCCATTGTGTTCTGTGGGGCCCAGATTTCACCCCGGGGCAGAACTTTCTGCACAGTCACTGGGACCAGGAGCAGGGGGGTTGGATTCTGGGTTCAGCATTTCTGAGAGCTCTCACAGAGCTGCTCAGCTGTGACACTCAGGAAAACCCGACCCCCGACAGGCTCCTCCACTCTCTGGCAAGGCAACTCGTCTGCCTGGTGTGTGGTTTAGGGAAACGTCCTTGGATACTTTGGAAAATGCTTTCTCTGCCCTTTTTGAACCCACCCTCCCAAAGACCTTCCTCCTTGTTCTTCAGCCTCGCACATCCCCCAGTGAATTCCCTCGCAGTTATCCCAGCTACTTCGCTGAGATCCTGCCGCGACGAACTCACTGCCCCTCCTTCCCCCAGAAGCGCAGCTGAAAGCTAGAGGCTCTTGACGGGCTGTGCAGAAATACTCCCACAGGGTACGTCTAATGCTGACTTTAAACACCCTGCACTGGCCCGTGCCAGCTGACTCCAGCTTGCAGTGCTCGGGTGATGGGGCTATTTATAGGACCCTAGCACTTTCAGGGCCCTGAAAAACATGTAATGGACCATGAAATAAGCCCTTCCCCGTGAAATTTGATGTCTCCTTGTTCCTTGGAGCACCCCACCAAAGGGGGCTGCCTATCTCGAACAGGACAGGACCTGCCCCTCCCCTGCAAACTGATCTGGTGGTGGGAGCGGGGGACCAGACCAGACCCACCTCTGGGTGCCTCCCTCTGCTGCAGGAGGCTGAGACTGAACAGCAGGAGACATGGAGATGGATCCTATCTTCCCTGTGCAGCTTGGAGGGCCCCATCAAGGGGGGCTTCCTACCTCCAACTGGGCAGGCGAAAGACAGAATCTGTCCCTCCCCTACAAACTGCTCTAGCTGTGGGGGGGGGGACCAGACTAGACTCACCCCTACCTCCTGGATCTTCCTGCAGCTGCCAGAAGCTCTGCAGTTGCTGCCTTCCGAGTCCAGCTCTGCAGGCAGCACAGAAGTGAGGGGGGCAATCCCATGACCCCCCCCCCCACAACAGGTTTGTGACTCCCCCATCTCCTTTCGGGTCGGGACCCCACAGTGACAACACTGTGAAATTTCATCCGAAAACGTGACATTTACCAGTTTTCAGCTCCGGTGGCCATGAAATGGGCCATAATGGGCCGTGAACTGGATAGGGCCCTAGCAGACATTCAGACTCAGAAAGTCAGGCTCTGGGACACTGTGATGGGGGAAGATCCCAGCGGCCGGGGTTCACTGTGACCTTGAACATCTACTCCACAAACAGCCCCGGAGCCCAAGCCCCATGAGTCCGTCAGCCGGCTTGGGTCAGCGGCAGATGTTTCACTGCAGTGCAGACATACCCACTGAGCAGGGCTGTCTCCAAGGCAATAGGCATGTGGGTGAAAAGAACCCTGCCCCCAAGGGCTCTGGGAAGATGGGGTTAATGACTAACGGCCACACGCGCTGCTACATGGTCGTGTTCTCCTCCCTCCGACCTCATCCCATGCGATTCCTCGACAGTTACCGTCGAAGATCTCAAACTCGTCGTACTGCTTCTCGCTCAGGAAGTGCTCGAGGGTCAGGGTGATGTTGTAGCCGGGCTCTACTTTGATCACCCAGGAACAGGTCTGGAAATGGGGGTAACGCCCCAGGGAGCTCTGGCTGAGGATCACGCCGGTGGAGTCCGTCAGAACCGCATTCATCGGGCAGTGGACTGCGCAAAAGACAAACAGGAGCCCACAGAAAATGAGGCCTCATTTTGGGTGCCAGGAGAAAACGATTGCAGGAAACAAAGGCCCAGGTTTTCAACAGCAGGAGCCTAGAATGACGCTTGTGGTTTAAGGGAGCCACGCGCCCAATTCTAGTTGATTTTTATTAGACTGAAAGAACTGGGTTTGTTCAGTTTGGAAAAGAGAAGCCTGAGAGGGGACATGGTAGCGGCTTGTAAGTACTTTAAAGAGTGTCACGAGGAGGAGGGAAAAAAACTGTTCTTCATCTCTGAGGGTAGGACAAGAAGCAATGGGCTTAAATTGCAGCAAGGGAGATTTAAATTGGACATTAGGAAAAACTTCCTGTCAGGGTGGTTAAACACTGGAATAAATAGCTTAGGGAGGTTGGGGAGTCTCCATCACTGGAGATATTGAAGAGAAGGTTGGATAAACATCTGCCAGGGATGGTCTAGACGGTGCTTGGTCCTGCCATGAGGGCAGGGGACTGGACTCGATGACCTCTCGAGGGCCCTTCCAGTTCTAGTGTCCTAGGAAATATTTTTCTCCATTGGGACCTCAAGGGATAACACCGAGCTAGCCAAGGTTAGGCAACTTCTCCCACGGGGGGTTGAGAGTCCTTAGCTCCCACTGACGTCAGCAGGGGCATCATTTCCCAGGAGGATACAGGAATAAATGAACTGATAAGGACTCCAGTCTTCACCCAGCTTCACTCAGTGCCCGCCCAGCAAGGCACCCAGCTAGCTTGATCTCATGGCAGAAGAAGAGCCACTCCCTGCGCCAGGGTCTGACAGGGAGAAACGCTTTGCGGCCGGACGGGGCTGCAGGTCAGTTACCTTCGCAGGTGGGGGGAGGCCCGCCGAATTGGAGGTGCGTGCCCAGCTTGCAGGTCAGGATTTCTGTTCCGGTCAGGGTAAAGCCGGGGAGGCACTGATACCTTACGATGTCACCTGGAAAGCAAGACAAAGCTCTCAGCTGGGGAGAAGGGCTGTTTTGCTTAGGGCGCCATTCAGCAGAGCAGCCGGTCGCAGGCTCGGGTCCCATGTCACTCCCGCCGTGACTGAGCCCGAGTGCTTCCCTCTGCTATTGCAAAAGCTGGCTCCAAAGGGGCTGACAGCAGGGACCAACTGCACAATTCGCCTCTTCCGTAGCCACAGACATGCCAATAGAAAAGGGTGAAATTCCCCCCCCCCTCCGGGCAGCCCCACTTAATTCCACTCCTTTTGTGGACTTAAGGGATGCTCAGACTGTCTGCTCAGAGGAGCGTTTGACCCCCACCGAGCGCCTGCACAGACACACCCTGACCTCTCTCACAGCCGCCCAGGCCCTCGAGAGCTGAGAACCCAGCTCCGTTTAGCTCAGGGGTGGGGAACCTTTTTCAAGTCAGGAGCCGCTGACCCACAAATCAGTCGGGGGGGAGGGGCTTCACAAAAGTGAGAAGCACCCCCCCCATCCTAAAACAAAACGCCCTCCCTGACTGAAAAGCAGAAAGATAATCCTCCACATCCCCCTCGCACACCAGAGCCTAAGGGGGCCTGGGCTAGGAGATTTTGTGAGCACCCCCTTAGCTCTGGGGTGGAGCCAAAAATGAGAGTTTCGGTGTGTGAGAGGGGGCTGCTGGGAAGCAGACTAGGGGGGAGGGCTTTGGAGGGAAAAGGGGTGCAGGAGCAGGCTGGGGTTGGGGGTCTGGGTAGGGGGAGGTGCAGGAGCAGGCTGGGGGTGAGGGGTTTGAGTGGAAGGGGGTACAGGAGCAGGTTGGGGTTGGGGGTCTGGGAAGGAGAGAGGTGCAGGAGCAGGCTGGGGGTGAGGGTCTGGGTGGGAGGGGATGCAGGAGAAGGCTGGGAGGTCTGGGCAGGAGGGAGGTGCAGGAGCAGGCTGGGGGTGAGGGGTCTGGGTGGGAGGAGGAGCAGGGTCTGAGTGATGCTGGTACAGGCCCCCAATTCTGGGGGCAAGGAGCCCTGAGCCTTGGGGACCTGATCCAGGCAAGCTGGGGGCCAGATTCGGACCCCGGGCCTTAGGTTCCCCACCCCTGTTTTAGCTCTTACACCACTATGGATCCTGCAACTGAACATGACTAGCAGTGGTGCTCATCACAGGCAACACAGACGCCAGTCCATCTGGATGCCCTTTGAGCTCTATGGAGATCATATGTGGAGTAGAGATAGATTATACTGGACAAGACAAGCAAAACGTGGCCCATGCAGGTGAAAGTCTCAGTGGGTGTAAACCAGAGTCACTCCACTGATTTCAGTGGCGCTGTAGCGATTGACACCCATGGAGGATCTGACCCAGAGGGAGCAGGTACAGTGAGCCAAGGTCACTTCTGAGCCTGGCTACTTTACAGACTGTGGACGTACTTCAAACCCAGACGTAACACAGAACATTCGGGAGCGCAGGCAATGCAGAGGCAAGCTTGGTCATCGGCCTCCCGGCCTGCTTCACGGGGCTTTCCTTGAAATGCCTTAAATACCTTCATGCTGCAGGATGTGAGTGGGGCAAATAGCTGTCTGTTCAGAACACGGACCGGAGTTTCCGGGGAGACGCATCCTGGCAGTTACACACTCACGAGGACCAAAACTCTAAGGACTCTCAAATCCAGCTGATTCAGTGCATGAGCCAAACTGGGCCAAGCCCCACTCCCATCTGCCGTAGGGTGTGTCTAGACTGCATCCCCTAGACTGCATCCCTCTGTCGACAGAGGGATGCAGATTAGGCACATCGAAATTGCTAATGAAGCCGGGATTTAAATATCCCATGCCTCATTAGCATAAACATGGCCGCCGCTTTTTTTTGACACGGAGCTTTGTCAACAAAAAGTGGCAGTCTAGATGCAGATCTGTCAAAAATAAACCCTTTTTCGATAGATCCTGTAAAATGTTTTGAGGTTTACAGGATCTGTCGAAAAAGGGTTTATTTTCAACAGATTCATGTCTAGACTGCCGCTTTTTGTCGACAAAGCTCCGTGTCGAAAAAAGTGGCGGCCTTGTTTATGCTAATGAGGCACGGGATATTTAAATCCCGGCTTCATTAGCAATTTCGATGTGCCTAATCTGCATCCCTCTGTCAACAGAGGGGTGCAGTCTAGACGTAGCCATACTGAATAGTGCAGAATTAGATGCATTCCAGGTTTCCTCTGAAGCATGCAGCCCGGACACCAGCTAGGGGGAGCTCTTGGTTGAATCAGCCCATCCTATGGGCATGGGGCGGGGAGAGCAGATACCTATGTTAAATTCTTCATTCTCAGTGATGATTTCGGCATTCGGAACCATGGTTGGAGGGTGGCATTTGAACAGCTGATAGGCTGAAAAGAAGGGAAAAACAGCAAAGGTGAGCGCATGAAATTGTTTCCCAGGGGATGTGAGACTATTAGGGGTAAGGCCCGCACATGCCTAACAGCTCAGTGCGGTGCACAGATCTGCTTTTCCGGAATGAATTGCCACCTGGTGGAGTGAGACAAGAGTGGAGAACCCAGCAATATTTGTCTCTCTCAAAAACAACAAGGAGTCTGGTGGCACCTTAGCCCTAGTCTACACTAGGGTTTATTTTGAAATAACAGGTCACTTAATTCAAAATCTGTACTCTTGCTTTTCCTTGGTCTCTGAGAATAGGACAAGAAGCAATGGGCTTAAATTGCAGTAAGGGAGGTTTAGGTTGGACATTAGGAAAACAACTTCCTAGCAGTCAGGGTGGTGAAACACTGGAATAAATTGCCTGGGGAGGTTGTGGAATCTTCATCACTGGAGAGATTTAAGAGCAGGTGAGACAGACACCTGTCAGGGATGATCTAGATGGTGCTTGGTCCTGCCATGAGGGCAGGGGACTGGACTCAATGACCTCTCGAGGTCCCTTCCAGTTCTAGTGTTCGATGATGAGGAGTAACGCTAATTCCAAAATAGTTATTTAGAAATAACGGTGGTATGGACGCGACGGTGCTGCTATTTCAAAATAAGGACTCCCCAGAGTAATTTGAACTAATTACTCCCCACTGCTTCCTGGAGCTCTAAGTCTGAGGTAGCGCATTCACAATAATGGAGCCTGCCTTGGACAAATTTCGAGTGAGGACACACATTTCAAATTTGCTAGATCAGGAGTTTTTAAGTTAAATTTAATAATTTTGAAATAGTTTCCTAGTGTAGACATGGCCTTAAAGAATAACAATTTTACTATGGCTTAAGCTTTTGTGAGTTGCAACTCACTTTGCCAGATGCATGAAGGAAATGCAAACCAAACAGATAGTAGGGATACAGAGATGAGAGTGTTACATCAGAGCTCATTCAATCAGTGTGGAAGTAGATAAGAAGGTGAGAATATTGAAAATGGAAAATTAGTTATTGCAACGAGAAAACCATTCCCAATCCCTATTCAGACCCATTCTGATGGTGTCAAATTTGCACATGAATTCCAGCTCCACAGTTTCAGGTTGCAGCCTGGTTTTGAAGGTGTGTTTTGTTTTGTTTTGTTTTTTGCTTGAGGATGGCAAATTCTGTATCTCTTTGTTCAGGGAGGCTAAAATGTTCTCCCACTGTTTTTTTTTTAACGCTACCATTCTTGATGTCTATCTCAGTTACTTATTTGGCTCCCCTTCACCTGAACAATTCATAATCCTCCAACCTCACAGCATGAGTCAGGGCAGCGCTATTGATCCATTGTACATATGGGGAACTGAGGCACGGAGATGATACATTTAGTGGAAAGTCCCATAGGTAGTCTGCAGCAGGAATCATGTCCCCCTAGTCCTCTGCTAGCCCCTTAACTCTGGACCATCCTCCCTTCTTCTTGGTAGGTCTGTAGCTGAACCTCACTTCACAATATACCACCCACCTCGCCATTCCCCAATATGTGAACCCCAATGATCAGGACTGTACAGTTCTGGCCCATGCTCCCACCATTATCCCAGCTTTGTTCAATCCATGTCAGTGCCTGCCACACCCAGCATGTGTGCTGAAATAGCCACCGGATTCCAACGTACATCCAGCCTACCTGGTTACTGAGAAAGAACATGTGAGAGATGGAGACCTCCCCCCATCCCCGGTATTATTTTGGAAAACAAGTCTTGGGGATTGCAGTGTTTTTGTGGCCATGTTGGTCTCAGGATATGAGAGAGGCAAGGCAGCTGAGGTTATAACTTTTATTGCACCCAACTCTGTTGATGGAAAGGACAAACTTAGGAGCTTCAGAGCTCTTCTTCAGGTCTGCAGAAGGTAACCAGCGTGTCCAAGCTAAACGCAAGGTGGGACAGATTGTTAAGCAGAAGGGGTTCCCACATATTGTAGGAGACCACTTTGAAGTGGGCAGTTTAACACTTCTGCAGTAGGGATGTAAGCGACTAATCAACTAGCCGAAAAGCAACAGCATATCGGATAGTTGACACGCTAGTCGACTAGTCGCTCCCCCCCTTGCTGTCTCTATCAGAAAGAGGCAGCAATGGGGAGTGAGGGGGAAAGAAGAGGTGTTGGCGGGAGCTGGCTTAAAGCCAGTATTCCCCAGCTCCAGGTCTGTGGTTGGGGGCAGGGGCACAGCGGTGGTGTTCCAACTTTGAAATGTACAAGAGTCCCTACTGGGGCTCTTGTACATTTCAAAGGTGGAACACCGCACTCGTCCTTATCGACTAATTGAATAGTCGATGGAAATCCCATTGACTATTCAATTAGTTAATTAATTGAAATTTAACTTCCCTACTCTGCAGTAATGGGACAATGGAGAGTTAATAGGCAGCAGGGCACTAAAAACATAGATTTAATAGAGACATTAGTGTGTTCCTATTACAACAATTTCCAGCACACCCTGCTGCCTACTAACTCTCCATGGCTCCACGACTGTAGAAGACTAGGGCCCTGAAAATTCATGAATATCCATGGTGCATTTTTGTGGCTCTGGATGCGGATACAAATAGCGTATCTAGAACCCTGCAAATCTGTGGATACCCACTTAATATCCACGAGTATCTGCATCCACAGATATGGATATCCGTGGATCATTGTTGCAGATGCAGATGTGGATACCCATTTTGTATCCATACAGGCTCTGCAGAGGGCTCCTCACCCCGGCCCTTGGGATGCTGTCTGTATTGAGATTCAGCACCATGGAGAGCTCACAAGGAAGCACTTCTCCCAGGAATCAGGGGAATGGGAAGGTAGTGAAAGGTTTGGGTCATGGACAGATAAAGGGTGAATTGTGTTTACTGACTGACTCGTGTGTTGAGATGATGAGACCATCTACAGAGTCTGGGATACTTAATGGAAGAGACTGGACAACCTCAGTGGTATCAGGTCAATCCTGGAAGAACCAGGATGGGGGATAATCTGATTCTATTCTGCCATCACGTGAATAATTCACGAGTCATTATTTTGAGAATTTTATCTTTGCTGCCTGCCCTTGAATTGAGATTGCAAAATTCACTTACTTGTTACTTGGAATTAGTCATTACTTTATTCTGCAAATAATTCCTGAGATGCAGCTGGTTTGCACTCCCAATGGAGAATATTAAAATCGAAGATGCAGGCTGCAGTTTAGAACATCAGATCAGCCAGACTGGGTCAGACCAAAGGTCCATCTAGCCCAGTATCCCGTCTGCCAACAGTGGCCAATGCCAGATGCTCCAGAGGGAGTGAACAAAACAGGGAATCATCATGTGATTCCTCTCCAGTCACCCATTGCCAGCCTCTGACAAACAGAGGCTAGGGACACCATCCCTTCCCATCCTGGTTAATAGCTATTGATCTAACCTCCATGAGTCTATCTAGCTCTTTTTTGAACCCTGTCAAATCCTGGTCTTCACAACATCCTCTGGCAAGGATGTTTACAGTGTAACTTCCCCGGCATGTGAGGAAAAAAACAATAGTGCAGGTTTGAACCTGGTGTTTATACATATCTCAGCTGGTGCGGTGCTGGTGAAATAAAGAAGCCATCCAGTCAGGGACCAAAAACTGTACCGTTTGACTTATGAGCCTGGCCAAACAAAGCAAAGAGCCAATTCGACAATTGATCCTACAGCCTGAAATGAACAGTCAGAAAATTTTTAGCACTTGAGCACAGTAATTTGCTGCTCACCAGTAGGTCAACTCAGAATGCGTTCACATGCATTTCCCTGTGGAAATGAACACGCAAGGGATGTGGATGTGGTTAAAAAATCTGCTTTTGGATCTGCATGACTCCTCATGGGAAGCATTTGCTGAGGTCAGTCCTAACCTATCATACCCCTCCTATTGACCATCTGTCACCATAAACTTCTCTGCAATTGGTGTTAGCCTGCTAAGCCCAAATGTAGATGATCCACCTTCTAGATGGGGCTAATTCTTACTAACTTTACCAAGTCCTATACTTTTCACACATTAAAGCTAGCAGAAACTGCAGCACTAGCACAGTGTTCCTAAAACATCATTATAGTGATAATGCAAGTGCCTAAATTAGGACTGAGCTGCTTAACTTTAGACACACACTCACGCTGCTTTGTGCCTCAGTTTCCCCATCTATACATTGGCGGTTGTGAGGCTCAATTCATGTTCATAAAATGCTTGAAAAGGCTTGGATGAAAAGAGCAATTCCTTTTTACCCAGGCACAGCCTAAGGGCAGTGTGCGACCCAACAGTTGCAAAGGAAAAAAAAAAATCCTGACATCACCATAATGAGCAAAGCTTGAGCAGAGAAGATCAAAGGGAACTGTCAGATCTGTAATTCCGAGATGCCTTCTATATAAGTTCTTTGCAACTTACCAAAAAGTTACGGCAAAATGATGAGTTAATGAGCAGGAGAACAATGCATGCCCTAGAGATCTGGGCAGTCTAACTGCCGAACCTGTCACTTCTCCTGCTCGGCTTCTTTGGTCGTGCAGGACTAGAAAGGAGGGCAGGGGAGGAAATGGGAGTGAATTTACCATCTGCTATTTTTTTTTAGCCCTGGAAACAAACACTGCAAACCTTTGCTTCTCTGAACAGTCTGCCTCTGTATAAACCACAGGTGCAGTATTATGGCCAACATAAAACAAGGTGAGGGAGAAAAAGGCCCAGAAGAAAGAAAGACGTTTGGACAACTGCTCTAATGGCAGACGCGTCCCTGAGAAGATTTATTGGTATTTCAATAAAACTCCATGCCACTGGTATGTCTGTACTGCCACTGAGGAGTGTGACTGCCGCGCATGTAGACACATGAGCTAGCTTTAATGCACCAGAGCAGGGATGCGGTGGAAACCTGGACAGCTGGGTGGTTACTTGGGAGGCAAGCCTATGCTGGAATGTTGGCTGCTACTACTTCACCACTCCAGCAGCTGAGTCAGCGCCATTAACGCTAGCTCAGGTGTGTCTACAAGAGCTGCAATCTCCCCCGTGATCACAGTGTAGACATATCCTAAGGGTGTTAGGCCAAGATTTTCAACAGTGACCATGGATGTATTTCTCTGCCTCTGTTTTCCCTCCCAACCTTTGTCTTCCCTATATGGGAACTCTTTGGGATGGGGACTGCCTCTCAGTAAAGGTTTGTCTCCACTACGGTGCAGCGATCGATCCGCTGGCCATCAATTTCTCTCGTCTGCTTAGACATGACAAATCAATCTCCGAGTGCTCTCCCATTGACTCCGGAACTCCACCAGGATGAGAAGAGTAGCCAGTGTTAATGGGAGAGCAGTGCCCACCGACCTGACCGCACACAAGACACCGCGGTAAGTACGTTGACTTCAGCTACACTATCACACAGAAGCTACAGCAAGAGGAAGCCCTGATCTCAACTCTAGGTGCTACCGCAAAAGCGAGAATAATTTCCCCTTCTTTATGTTAGAGTGGCATAAGAAGTCCAGAGTCCAAGAGAGTGTCTAGATAGCATCCTTCTATTGGAATAAGCTACGCAAATTGTGTAGCTTATCCTGAGTCTAGATCGAAAGAGCTTATTTTGAAATAAGGCACTATTCCCGAAAAATCCCTTAATCCTCGTGGAAGGAGGGTTACAGGGATGCCAGAATAGAGCGCCTGATATTTTGAGAAATTGTGGGCATGTTTAAAGATGCGGCGTTGCTATATTGGGATACTTCCAGTATCCCAAAATAGCACCGCAATCTAGATGTACCCCAAGGGGGAATGAATCCCCTTGGTTGTGGAATATAAAAGAAACTCATGGGAAAAACCAAACAACACAGATAGGAGAGAGAGAGAGAGAGAGAGAAGTGTTATTTGCGAGCTTTAAAACGGATGTTTGACAGTGGATAATAGAAAAAAAACCCACCCTGACAAAAATGAAATAAAATGCTGTTTTAAAAGTGCATGACAACGTCTATTTAAGTAGAGAGATACCCTAGCAATTGGAGCATCAATCTTGATTCCTTAATGGGCCACATTTCAATACAGGGCTGTGAGTCAGGTAGTTTCAGCCTCTGGATACCACAGCACTGATAAAGCTTCCTGTGAAAGCACCCTGATGTGCATGCACTGCAACAAAACGGAGCCTTTGTCTTGTTAACACAGCTGAGACCCGCCCTTGCGTGACTGTGCCACAAACGCGCTTTCCCATCCCGGTCATACGCCAGGTTCTTGTGCGGCTAACTAAAATAAGCATTTAAAAAGGCAACGTCCTCATGTTTCAGCCGGGGCCGGGGGGGAGCTGCCAACCTTTGGGGCTCCCTGAGTTATGCACGCTCCGGGAGATGCTTCCTTGTGGGGGTTTAAAGCAGGATGTTTTTTGAAGCAGATGATGCTGACCACTGCATTGGAGAGATATGTAGACATTTTAGGTATTTAATACTAAAGAAGGGCTCTGACAGGATGTCGCAAGTGCCCTATTTAAGCAAGTCTGTGCATGCACAAAAGGAAAAAAAAAATCGGATCTCCGTTCCATTGTGGCAGAGGCAGGAGAAACTCAGTGCAGAGTAGAGCAGTGCACGTACTATAGATTTACACGGGCACGTCGCAGGCACTGACAGGGACTCTACGCACATTGGTCAATCAGGGGGCAAACTTTCTGTTGGACCATGCACAACTTAGTCACTGAGGTATGCAAAGCTTGAGCAGGATCTGACCCTATGCCTGGTGTATGCACCGAGAAAAAAAACACTGCAGAGTTGTGGCTAGGGGTTAATAGGAAAAGCATTAAGTCCTGAAGCGAGATGGAGGCAGAGCATTAAATAGAACCCACGTCTTTTGACTCCTGTGCCTAAAACCAAGATCGTCCAATACCCATGGAACTCAATGACTGGGGGAGGGTTAAAACTGCTGGCAGCCAAACTTTCGATCCTTTGTGGAAGTTTGTTGCTCAGGATGAAGGCGAAGCAGGAGTTGGTCGGAGCAAATTGCCTGAGACTGAAATGGGGATCAGATGAGTGGACCTAGGTTTAACTACTTAGTTCCTTGCTCTTTTGTGGTTAGCGTTGGTGAGCTATGTAATCCAAGCAAGCCCCAATGTAACACCGCTGCAGACCATTTCAGACAAGTCATTTTTTTAAAAAAATAAAATTCCCACCGAAATTCTGAATGCCATTGACAAATAACGGATGAAATTTATGTACTTTTTTTTTTTAACATTTTTCAAGCAGCTCAATCAATGACGTTTTTAGCCACAGTTTATATGGAAGTTCCATTTACATGTATTTTATAAAGGGGTTAATAAACCAATCATAGAGGCTTGCACAAATGGCTATTTACGTGTGACAGAGTCTTACACGTTGCTCACACCCATTGGTTATAACTACGCTTGCGCTTGGCACAATTTTGATTTTTATCAATTACATGTTCACAATTGTGCACAATTAGGAGGCTGAAGATTTTCTTCTGATTTGTATCAATTTAAAATTTCACAAATGTGTGAAATTATGGGGGGGGGGAGTCAGAGAATTTGGGGGGCTAGACAATGATGATTTCAGGACAACAGATGCTGAGATTTGAAGAGTTGAAGTTTTACCACCATTAAAACACAAATGGCCAGTACCACATGGCAAAATATACAAAGAAAGTATCCTTGTCTCAACCTCAAATAAGTGTTGAGCAGGATTTTTCTTACCGGTTGAATCGCTCTAGTCCAGCTCGCTCAGGTCCAGCAACATCCATTGTCTGGCATGATTTTAGGTTGCCAGATGTCCACTTACCAGGGGTGTGGCCAACACCACCGCCGCCTGCTGCCCATGAGGGCGACAGTCCTCCCACGGACTTTGGGGTTGCCGACCTGGCTACTGCTGCACTGTGCTTGTGCTACAAAGTGAGAGGTCCTGGGACTCCTTGACACCCTCACAGTGCACCACAAACGGCACAGTGAGCAGGGCACACAGCCATCCCCCCCCAGGGAAGCCAGGAAAGAGCCAAGCAGGTCTGGGTGTTTTCCCAAACGACTCGTACTTGACACTTGCAGTCAGGTTCTGCTGGGCTTCGGTTGGGTGCAGTGCTCAACAGCTAATGACATCTCATTAATCACTTACTAGTTCTTTTCAGACTTATAGGGTGGGAAGGGATCCCAAAGATTATCTAGTCTAACCCCCCCCGGCCAAGCAGGACTTGGAGCTAAACTATTTAATAACAATACCTAACTCTTATACAGGACTTATCTTTCAATCACAAAGAACATTTAGAAAAAAAACCCTTCAATATAAAGTGCGACCCAGCCCTGGGAATATACATTTATTCTGGTGGGCTTTCATTGTAGTAATTCTGGTCTCTAACTCCCAGTAAAATAAACATCAATTGAATTGCTGTGGGATTTATATCCATTGTCAGCTTTTCTTTTGTTTACCTGTGACACACACGTTGCTTGTGTACTACTATCCACCTTATTGTGTTTTACAGGACTCAAGCAATTCCCCCAGAAGCCTAGGAAACATTCTTTAAACTTAGTCTAGCCATGTAATATTGGCCTTTCCATTACTGGATGTAACCTCTGGTGATCTGTACAGACGGCATGTAACTGAAGTAAGACTCTGTTGCAATTGTTACAAGTGAATTACTGTGAGGAATAGAAGGTCCTCATCACATTTTGAAAAATCCCAGCATTATCCAGGGTTCTTGTTTGCTACTCTAATTTAAAGTTGGGCTCTAGTTTAGTTATGGGATATAAATACTCTTACTGCTCTGCCATTCCTAACAATATCAACATCATGCAGGTGACTGGACTTGATGATCTTTCGAGGTCCCTTCCGGTTCTAGTGTTCTATGACTCTGATTTCTGGAGCATGCAATTCACTCAAATGGAAGAATCCCCAAATAATTTAAGGAATGGTTTCTCTCACTGGAAAATGAAGCCACCTCTGGGCTGGAACGTGATTGTGGTTGAATAGAGCACAGCAAGGATACCCAAACAATTAAGCATGGGATTGGAAGAACGCCACCATATCCAACTGAAGTGTTAAGTAACCAAATGGATTTACACACAATAGAATTTGCCAAGGAGAGCAGAATTAATAGCTGTTGTCTTGTGAGATATGCCACAGCATCGTTCACAGCCACTAGTTTGCAGGAGTTTAATGTGTATTCTGAGTATAAAATCATAGAATAATTGTACCAGAAAGAACCTTGAGAGGTCATCAAGTCCAGTCCCTTGCTACCACGGCAGGACCAAGAACCATGTAGTCTATCCTTGACAGGTGTTTGTTTAACCTGCTCTTAAATGTCTCCAATGATGGAGATTTCACAACCTCCCTAGGCAATTTATTCCAGTGCTTAACCACTCTGACAATTAGGAAGTGTTTCCTAATGTCTGACCTAAACTTCCCTTGCTGCAATTTAAGCCCATTGCTTCTTGTCCTATCCTCAAGAGTTACAGAGAATAATTTTTTCCCCTCATCCTTGCAACAACCTTTTAGGAACTTGAAAGCTGCTATCATGTCCCCTCCCACTCATCTCTTTTCCAGCCTAAAGAAACCCAGTTCTTTCAATCTTCCCTCATAGGACACGTTTTCTAGACCTTTAATCATTTTTGTCGCTCTTCTCTGGACCCTCTCCAATTTCTCCACATCCTTCTTGAAATGTGGTGCCCAGAACTGGACACACTACTCCAATTGAGGCCTAATCAGTGCAGAGTAGAGCAGAAAAATTACTTCTTGTGTCTCGCTCATAACACTCCTGGCTGCGTCTAGACTGGCATGATTTTGCGCAAAATCTTGCCGCCTGTCTACACTGGCCGCTTGTATTTGCGCAAGAACACTGACTTTGTAATGTACAAAATCAGTGGTTCTTGCGCAAATACTCCGACGCTCCCACTCAGGGACAAGCCCTCTTGCGCAAGTATTCTTGCGCAAGAGGGCCAGTGTAGACAGCCACGTTTATTTTTTGCGCAAGAAAGCCCGATGGCTAAAATGGCCATCGGAGCTTTCTTGCGCAAGAGAGCGTCTACACTGGGCACGGATGCTTTTGCGCAAAGGCACATGCCAGTATAGACGCTCTCTTGCGCTAATACTTTTAACGGAAAAACTTTTCCGTTAAAAGTATTTGCGCAAAATCTTGCCAATCTAGGCACAGCCCCTGTTAATATAGGAAGTTGAATATATTTCTACTCCTGCATGGCATATGCATGTTTACTTTGCATGTGCAATTATAAGGCAAGCATTTGCACATGCAAAATTGCATAGACACCGAAGGTGTGAACTCTCTGACCCCTTTATGAAAGGTCTCATCTGACATCTAGTGCTTCAAGCAGTGGGGTATTTCCTGTATCTTGGACTCTAAATAGATCCCTTTCATCCTCCTGACGCACCACTAGCCTAGAGGCCTCTATATCCCGCCAAACTGAGGGGCAAGAAGTTAAAACACGGGCTGCTCAATAAGCAATACAGACCATAGAAACTGATAGCAAAGATCCCTCCATTGGCTGCATCACTGTGGAATTTCATCAGGATCTGATTGGAGGAGCTTTGGGCAGACTTCTTCGCTGAATTCCCTGTGAACATGCCCAGCTGCGGGGCTGTTTGCTGAGGTCCGTCCCTGAAAGCGCAGGTCAGAAAGAACACAATCGCATTACACCTCTCCCTGCTGGACCAGCCTCTTGGCACTCTGCTGCAAACATGCAAAGAACCCCCTATTCCTTCTTGTCCTATTTTTGTTTTCCCGACCCCAGTCCAACATTAAGGTTCCCATGACTCCATTCTGGGCCCATAGCTTCATTTCCAGACTGGTCCAAGCAGAATCTGGCCCACATAACTGCAGGCAAAGAGGGCTCCACGTGAAACCAATAATGGCTTGTGAAAAGAGGTTTTTATCCCAGCCTTCTGAACATTCAGCACTTGGCTTTGGAACAGTAAGGCCAGAGGTCCCAAAGAGCTCTGTGCTTGGGTGCATGGTGGATGTCGAGATCTTTTGAATGTCTCACCGTGAGCACTGAACGCTTAAAAACGTAGCTCTGAGTACGGTAGGAATTTTGGCCCCATGTGACTCCTCCCTGGACTGTCTGATGTGGGCGGAGCTACTGTGCCCGTGCATGACTTATCTTTCCTTCTCCTAAAGAGAGATAAAGATCCGACTCTGCCATGCCCCTGAAGCCAAATCCTCAGCTGACATGAACCCGTGTAGCTACAGTGACTTATTTACATCAGCTAAAAAGCTGTTCCTGGTCTCTGGGAGCTTGTGTTCGAAACCAGCTGGCCACCCCTGATACAATGTGGTGCCCTCCCTCTGAAAGAAAGTGTTCTGTGATTATACTTTAGACTGTACAGCAAAAGCTAAAGAGGACATCAGCACGGGTCGTCTTTTCCCCCCGTTCGGTATCTATTTAGCACCACAAAATCATTCTGCAAAGGAATGAACAAGCTGGAGAAAACAGCTGCTGGAGAAATCAGAAGCGAAAGGCAATCCCTATTGTGCTAGCCTGAACCAGATTCATTTCAGCTCAATTCAGCTGGAGGAAAAGACTCTGTCTGCCATTCATAAAAGTATCCTCTGTCCAGCCCCTTTGGCGGCCAGAGAGATTTTCTCTTATTCCGTTCAGCAGGGCAGTTCAGAGATGAAGGGCCGGGCTGTTGACAGAAGCCAGCAGCAGGAGAAGGAACCGGTAACGGAACAACGTTCAGTCTCAGCGGGATGGATCTCCTACATTTGCCCCCAGTGGAGATGTAGCCTCTGGAGAGAGTACATGGTCAGCCTAGCCTAAGGAGGGCAGCCTTAGTTTAAAAGGCACACCGCCTGGTTTTGAAGTCTTTGACCAACAGCGGACGGTCACAGAATTGGGATGAGGAAAGACCCATGAGGTTGTGCTGGGCCATTGACTCTCATTTCATAGGCAGAATTATCCTCCCTGGACTAAATCCTCAGTCGGTGGAGCCAATGAAGCCGGTGGGAAAAGCGTGGTGGGAGTTTAGAGTTACTGGAGCTGCAGCCAACGTACATCTGCTGAGGGTTCATTGACAGACCTTTGTCCAGTCCCAAGGGATGGGGGTTTCCGCCAGCTCGTGTCCACCATTCCCTTTGTGGGCTTTTCATGTGACATCCAGCCTAAGTGGTAAGTTAGCAGAACAGCAGCGAAGCTGGGAGAAGCACAGCCCACGGCTCGAGGGAGAAGAGCCTGCCCACCACTGCGCAGAGACTCAATCGGTCAAATTCCCATCGCTCCTAGCTCTGTTCCAAACGCCTCCAGCAGCATTCTTCTCACCCGCCCCCTGGCCCAATGGTTTGCCCCAGCAAAGCACACAAGCACAGGAATAGCACTGAAGTCAAGACTTGAGGTGGCAGCTCCCAGCCCCGCCCCTTCTGTCTGAGGTCCCGCCCCTTCCACACCCACGAAGCCCAGCCCCCACCCAGGCAGCATGGCCTCATCCTCTCACTAAGCTCCAAAGTACTGGAGATTCAGGCAACATGACCCCAGCTTCTCTTGCCCCTCCGCCCTCTGCCCAGGGAAGAGGGCGGCACTGGCGGAGTTGCCCCAGTGCTGGAAGGACGGGTGGCATGGCACTGCCCAGGAGGTGCACCGTGGCCCTCAGCCTGCAGGCAGAGGGGGCCTGGAGGGGAAACATGCCTGGGGAGACGTCAGGCTGTTTGGAAGGTAGAGCTGTCCCCTGCCTACAACACCCATTGCCCATGTCAACGGAACCACGGTTGTGCGGGAGCCCTTTGTTCCACCAGGGCCGAAATCCCGACAGCTGGAGCAGATAGATCGACTGGCCGACCGGGTCAGCCCCATGCTCCCACCCATGCACCCACCAGACGGTGATGAAGTCGTTGTAGGGCTCCGTCTGCAGCAGGGTGAAGTTGAGATGAATCCCATATCCCGCAGGCACCGTGATGAGCCAGGTGCAGTCCTGGGAATTGGGGTACTGGCTGGGGAAGCCAGGGGAGTAGACAGTGCCGTTCTGGGTGGTGATGTTTCCTCCGCATGGGACTGCATGCAATTAACAACAGAAACACAGGTGCAATTAGCAAACCCCTCCTGGGCCCCCTGCCCCCTTTGCCCCCTCCCCCTCCCCCTGCCGCGCCCCTCTTCTCCTGAGCAGAGCCGCACAAACAGCTCATTCCTGTGTCCAACGTTGCCGATCTGCCCCTTGGCCCCGCAGGACGAGTCAGGACTGATCCAAGAGTCTGAGGCGGCTCCAGATGTCTGACTATCGCTCTAAGCCCCAGAGGGCTCAACGCAATGGCAAGATTTGAACTCCATTTCCTTTCCGCGGTGTCAACAGGGAATAAGCCAGCGCCGAGGGCTGCGGTGACTGGTCCCAACAAACACACAAGGTGACAGATCGGAGAGACAAGACAGCGGTTCCCATTAAACATGGATCCAACCCCCAACCCTGAACCCAACCCAACGCCCACCTTAGGAATCTGTGGGGCCAAACTTTCCAGCACCGTCCTACAATAAACCCTGCTTTGTGCTTCACGGCTGGGCAGAAACCATCAGAGGCTTTTGGTATCCAGCTGACAGACAGGTGGGCTGAGGAGCCACACCCCACGCTCCGATGCGGGACCGGGACTCACCAGCAGGGTGAACAGCACACTCCTGTCCCTGTCAGTGAGCAAAGCTACTCAGCCATAAATACGCCATAGAATCATAGAAACCTGGGACTGGAAGAGACCTCAGGAATTGTCGAGTCCAGACTAACGCAGGACCAACCCCAACTCAATCATCCCAGCCAGGGTTTTGTCAAGCGGGGACTTAAAAACCTCTAGGGATAGAAATTCCACCACCTCCCTACGTAACCCATTCCAGAGCTTCCACACCCTCCTAGGGAAATAGTTTTTCCTAATATCCAACCTACACCCCCCCCACTGCAACTTGAGACCATTGCTCCTTGTCCTGCCATCCGTCACTACTGAGAACAGCCTCTCTCCATCCTCTTTGGAACCTCCCTTCAGGAAGTTGAAGGCTGCTCTCAAATCCCCCCTCACTCTTCTCTCCTGAAGACTAAACAAGCCCAAATCCCTCAGCCTCTTCTTGTAGGTCATGTGCTCCAGCCCCCAAATCATTTGGTTGCCCTCTGCTGGACTCTCTTCATTGCATCCACATCCTTTCTATAGTGGGGGGCCCAGAATTGGACGCAATACTCTACATGTGGCCTCACCAGAGCCGAATAAAGGGGAATAATCACTTCTCTAGATCTGCTGGAAATGCTCCTCCTAATGCAACCTAATATGCCATTAGCCCTCTTGGCTACAAGGGCACACTGTTGACTTATATCCAGCTTCTCATCCACTGGAATCCCCAGGTCCTTTTCTGCTGAACTGCTGGTTAGCCAGTTGGTCCCCAGCCTGTAGCAACACTTGGGATTCTTCTGTCCCAAGCGCAGGACTCTGCACTTGTCCTTGTTGAACCTTTGTCTGGAAATGGGTGACAGGGGAGGGATCACATGATGATTACCTGTTGTGTTCCCTCCCTCGGGGGCTTCTGGTATTGGCCACTGTCAGCAGACAGGATACTGGGCTAGATGGACCATTGGTCTGACCCAGTATGGCCGTTCTTATGTTCATCAGATTTCCTTTGGCCCAATCCTCTGATTTGTTGAGGTCACTCTGGACCCTACCCCTGCCCTCCACTCTATCTACCTCTCCCCCTAGCTTAGTGTCATCCAAAAACTTGCTGAGGGTACAACCCATCCCCTCATCCAGGTCATTAATAAAGACCCAGGCCAGAGCCACCAGCCAGAGAGGGTGGAGAGAGCAGATCTGCGGATTATTAGCAATTATTATTTGCACAAGAGCAGCACCTATATGTGCCCTAATTGAGATCTGGGCCCTGGTGTGTCGAATGCGCCGCTTGTGCATGGATGAGCTTGCAAGTCAAACAGACGTGGCACAGAATGGGAGGGAAAGAGAGAGGTGATGTGACCTGCCTAGAAAAACACCAAAGCTCAATGGCAAACAGAAAACAGACCCCAGGTTTCCTGAGTCCCTTGTGTAGGCTTTACCCACTGCACCGCGCTGCCTCTCTAGTGTGCAAGAATTCCGGGGCAGAATCTTTTCCAATCTGCTTGGAGCGGCACTGGTGTATTCTCAGAGCCTGGTCAGCCACCTGCAGGTTGGCTGCTCTCTCACCCTTGTGGGCCTGGCTCGCCTCTGGCTTCCACACAGGGTTTCACGCTACAGCAGCTCCCCGGACTTTAAGACTCTGTCTACACTGCACAGTTATTTCAGAATAAGCTATTCCAGAATAGTTATTCCAAAATAGCTTATTTTGAAATAGCACGTCTACTGCAGGGAAGCCTCAAAATGAGTCCGAGGCCGGCTTCCCTAATGTAGACGTGCTCTCTCGATTTAGAGACCCAGGAAGAAAACTTAGAATGGCCCTGGGGAGGGGCTATTTGGAAATAGCAGAAGCGGAGTGTCTACACGCGCCTTATCTCGACATAGCTATTTCAGAAGAGGTATTATTGTTCATAGAATGATGTTTACAGAAGTCGGAATAAGCCACCCGTTATTTCAAAATTATTTTGAAATAATGGAATGGCTGTGTAGACGCTTGCATTGTTATTCCGAAATAACTTTGCTGTGTAGACACACCCTTGGGCTATGTCTACACTGGCGGCTTCTTGCGCAAGAACATCTTGTGCAAGGGTTCTTATGCAAGAACTCTTGTGCAAGAAAATGCCCACACTGCCATATGCGAGCTGTGCTTTTGTGCAAGAGCGCCCATGGCAGCGTGGACGCTCTCTTGCGCAAGAAAGCTCTGATGGCCATTTTAACCATAGGGCTTTCTTGTGCAAGAAATCCCTGCCGAGCGTCCACACTGCCCTCTTGTGCAAGAGCTCCTGCGCAAGAGGGCTTACACCTGTTAAAAAAGAGTGTAGCTCTTACGCAAGAAGCCCTCTCTTACCGCGCCGTACTGTAAATTTCCTTGCGCAAGAGTGGGCGGGCAGTGTGGATGCTCTGCGGATTCTTGCACAAGAACGGCTGTACTTGCGCAAGGAGCCACGAGTATAGACATAGCCTTAGGGAGTGAGCTCCAATTAGCAGTGGTGTGAGTCAGCTCTGAGGCAGGCCCTGTGTATCTAGTGCAGGGGTGGGCAATAATTTTTGAGGGAGGCCACTCCAAGATTTTGCTAAGTGGCCAAGGGCCGCACTTTTCTGTGGAGGGGATGTGGGGACTGGGACGGAGGCTGGGTGCAGAAGGGAGCTGTGGGCAGTGGGACTAGGGCGTGGGGTCTGAGAGGGAGTTTGGGTGAAGGAGGAGATTGTGACCTGGGGCAGGGAATTGGGGTGCAGAGTCCAGCGGGGTAGGGATCTAGAAGAGGGTAATTAGGCTGAGGCAATGGCAGCAAGCAAAGTCCTAACTCCCTGCCCCTCCCGCACATAGCAGAGCGAGGCATGTGGCCCCAGCAGCCAGCTGCTGAGAGCGGTCTGAGGCTGCAGCAGGCAGGGAGCCTGCTGCAGGGTCCCGGTGGGGCAGGCCACAGGCAAGATCGAAAGGGTTGGTGGGCAGGCCCACCCCTGATTGAGTGCCTAACCCTGCTTCATCTACTCACGTGAGCAGTCCGAGCGCACGAGAGTCCCTCCTCACAAACACATCATATCCCGCAAGGCTGAGATTTTCCCAACCCCCTCGGAGACGGAGGATGCTCAGTTCCTCTCAATTGCAATAAAAACGGTGCACCCCAGTGACTCCCGCCGGAATCCACTCAGTGGTTTTGGCAATCTCAGCCCATACAGATTCATTTCAAAATCACTCCTTCTCTTATGGGGAAATGGATTTGCCACTGTGACCCGCATGGGGAAGCTGAGATTGTTGGACGAAGGCGACTA
This sequence comes from Rafetus swinhoei, assembly GCA_019425775.1. NCBI lineage: Eukaryota > Metazoa > Chordata > Testudines > Trionychidae > Rafetus > Rafetus swinhoei. The sequence goes on along the minus strand of JAFJHL010000300.1, from coordinate 15,333,195 downwards.
TTACTCCCGGGCAGCTTCCATGCAAAAATAGACAGCAATTGGAAGCTGTGTTTAAGAAAGGCTCCGGAAAGGGAGTGTTTGCAATGATATTAATCGTGCTAAGAACTAGAGTGCACAGTGAGTCCTCAGCAAACACATCCCCCCCAACCATACCTAACCACCTCTGACTGAGCCTATGAACGAGGCTCGCGCAGCATACAATTTAGAAGTGTTGCTGGACACGCCAGTTGCTTGCACTTCCTTCCTGGGGGTGGAGCAGGATTCTCTCTAAAGAAAGGGAGCCGGGAGGCTGGATGGAAAATGCCAGCAGAACGGTCTGGGGCTCGCTCTGACTACCTTGAAAGCCGAGTGAAATCAATGAGCATGGAAGGGGTGGTGCACCTACCGCTACAGCTCAGCACCTGCCTGTTCAACCACCTCGTGAGCAGGTGTACGTCACCTGAGCGCCACTGACGCCAGCTGACACCAGCTGAGCCCTTGGCCTTCTACGTTTTATGTCCCTTAGAGCTAAGGCGACGTGATTCAAAAGCCACTGGTCCGAAGAGAGCAGGACAAGCCCGCCTGCTTACGGGGAAAATCGTCAATCAGCAGGCTTGGACTTTGAAAGGTTTCATAGAAGAGACACCTCCACGGTAAACGCTACAGAACTCAATCTCTCTGTCCGAGCACGATGAAAGGCCCAGATGGGCCTACTGGGGTGTGAACGGAGAAACGACGCATTTCCAATGTGATGTCAAGCCCACTGAGCCATTCCCTCTGGCTAATTCCCCGAAACCACTCTTGGAAACCAGAGCTGCCGACACAGGTCTTGCAACCGGAGACCCCTGCTAAGATCTTTAAAGAAGACCGCCCCCAACAGGAAACAACTGAGCAGCGGTTTAGTGATGCAGCAGTCGCTGCTGTGCTGGGGAGACCAGGCTGCTTATTGACGCAATCCTACCCTGGAGATGCAGCCGGATAGCTGCCGGGGTCTTTTCTCAGCAGGTGCTCAGCACAGCGGTGGTGATTAAATTGACTTCGGCTCAGCAAATACAAAGCTCGGAGAGGATCAAAGCCCCAGTTCTTTACCTTATTTATTTAGCTGCTCCAACACATCATAAAGCTCTGACTTTGAGAGGTGTTTGAATTGGAAAAAAGGCAAAACTTACTTCGGACAATAAAACACTGTTCTAATCAGGCTCAGTGTCAGCATGAAATAGCAGGCTGGGAACGGCGGAAAAGTGAAAAAAAAAGAAAGAAAAGCAGGCAGAGAATGCTGGCCGTGTGCGACCATAAACCTAGCGAAGAGTTGGCAGCCATTTCCCAGAGGTTAATAAATCCACAAAATGATGATGGTTTCTTAGCATAAGCAGAGAGCACAAATTCTGAAGCTGTCGTGTGACAGCGCTCAGGGAAATGTGCTCTGTGGGGAGCTTGCAGAGGCGGCAAATCAGTGAAGGTGCAATGTGGATCCCCTGTCCCTAGAGAGTTTAAGAACTGATGAGATCTAGGGTCTATTTTTGTCTCTGCCACTGCATTGCAGGGTGACCATTGGCAAGTCACTTGAATGCCCTGTGTTTCAGCTTCCCTCATCGGTGCACTAGAATCAATAATGGATGTGGCAGGGGAGTGGAGAGGGTTAAATAGCCACTACATATGCAGCCCACCTCTATCCTTGGAAAACAGGCACAATGTGCCCCAGTGCACAAAGTTTCTGACAGCGGGCGCTCTAAGTGCTCAGCGCTTTCAAAAATCAGGCCTACCAGGCATATTCCTCTCAGAGCCATACGCTGCCGTATTGCTCCCACTGATAGGCAGCAATGGAAGAAGCAGAGAATAAAACACCACTAGCACGACAGACAGGCTTGAATCATAACCCCAAATGCAAACACCCTCTCCATCTGGAAGACAAACGCATGCCCGAGGTTGAATTTCACCACTCGCCCACCGTTTTCAAAGTGGGCAGAGCCCAACTCACTGCTCCCAACCCTGCCAGGGTGGAGACCTGTATCCGCACGACCTCAGGCTTGTCTCTGCCGTGTTAGGTTTTACAAACACACTACAAGCGCATGGCTCACAGCTGCAAGGGAGCTGGCTCTGGGGTGAGGCAAAGCGGCCGTGCAACAGCGCATGGCAACGCTACACAGAGGGAAAAGAAGAGCGATGGCCTTGAGGGTCACATGGACATCAAGAAATTGCAGACCCTCCCCCCCTTTTAAAAAAAAATGTCTGTTGCTTCTGCTGGTATCACTGAGCAGCTGTTGTGAGCTTGTTCCTTCTTCGCTAATCAAGACTGCACAAAGCCAGACTGAACAAGCGTTTGAAAGAGCCTGAGTCAGCAATCTGGGCACTGCCCTAGAAAGAAGGTGGATTCAAAATACCAACGCCAGCCTCCTTCCTCCCAGCTGACCCGCCCAAATCCCCCCAGGCAAGCGTGTTGCCAGAGGCCAGTGCTGAGCAGACTTCTTGGGCTCCCTAGAAAACCCCCCGTGCTGCTCCGAGGTGACCCGATAAAGTCGTACCTTCACACCTGGGCAGTGGGTGGTCCCAGTTCCTGTTGGTGCCGTGCTGACACGTCAGGACCGGGTGGCCAATCAGCTGGTATCCCGGAAGGCACTCAAAAGATACAGACTGGCCGACGTTGTAACCCGCTCCTCTGACGACACCATTAGCAAAAGGCTCAGGGTCAGGACACTCCTGGAGTTCATAGGCTGGAAATATAAGAAAGAGGCGGGTTCTGTGCTTCATGCTTTCCTCTAAGGGCTGGAGTCACCCCCCTTCCCCTGCCAAGGTTTTGTAGAACTATCCTCCCCATATCTTGGCTGTCGCTCTAGAAGATGGAGGTACAATGGGTGGAGGAGGACACAGGGCATGAGAGAGACACCAAAATGTCACCTCGACAGACAAAATCCCTTGATAAATACATGTCCAGTGGCAGTAAAGATTCCTCTTCTCTCTGCCAGAGCCATCCTTAGGATTTACAGGGACCTAGGCAGCACTATTAAGCTGGTGCCCCTGGGCCCCACGATTGCTTAGAGCTGTGACTTTATAATCTTCAGCAACACACTCGTGAAATATTTTTAAGCAAATTTTAAACTAAGGTCCCGTTGATTAACAAGTAAATACCAAAACTGTCAGGACATGCCTGTTAAATGGCTTCATTATCACCGGAATGGCTCTTTCACAAATTCGGTGTCTGCTAATAGCTCCGGCAGGCTTTTTCACTGTTAACTAGAGCGTCCCCAGAGCAAGCAGAGCTACAGAACAGGGATGGGAAGAGGCGGGAGGGTGGACATGAAGACCCAGGGGTGCCCCACATTTTTGGGTGCCCCACACAACTGTGAATTCTGCACGTAGGTAAGGATGGCTCGGTTCCCTGCCTTATAGCTGGATTTAGGAGCAGAAGGGCTTGCAGCTATATAAAAGCGGTCTGACACACCATGGTAATCACTATGTAAAAGTCTAACCCGTGGCATGATTCAGGATTCCGGGTGAAATTCTGGCTCTACTGGATTCAATGGGAATTTTGCCTGTGACTGCAGTGGGGTCAGGTGGCCACTGTCTTTCTTCACAATGGCTTGGTGGGTTGGTTTGTTTTTTCAAGTGGGGTGACTCTATAAAGCGTTTTAATGTTCTTCTGAATGGCGGTGACTGGAAAATCCTATTGCTTGGGACAGCCGTGTTCATGGAGCCATGGTTTATCCTGTCTCTATGAGGCCTATGGCCACAGAGTCAACCCATAGCTCTCTTCTGATGGGGGAAATCTGCCTGGTGTTTGAACAAAACGGAGAAGATTTGGGTGATTAATGGATGGCAACCGGCTAACATGCTCTGCTTGCCATGAAGAGTTATTATTGGTCAGCACAGCAAGATCTAATTTTCATAGCGATTTCCCTGAGATTACCCATGGTGCCTTGGAGGGTGCTTCCCCCCCTCAAACCGTACAACAGGGCATGAGTTATAGTCCATGCACGGGAAAGCCAAGGGAAAATTAATGTTTTCAATTAGGTCTGAGTAGCTGCGTTTAGTGTTATTTCTGGGGAGTCTGCCCTTTGTCTGCATCACCCGCACGGAGAGAGGTCTGCTCTGCCTTTTCCTCTCCTAGGTTTCCTGTCTTCTGTGGTGGCAGGATCACTCAGCTCCCAGCCGTGGCCCACCGACGTCCCCCCCTCACCTCCTTCACGATGAGAGACACAACTCCCCTGCAGGACCCTGGTCCCTTCCGGCTCAAATCCCACCAGAGTTGGGGATGCAGAGGAGAGTTTTTTGCAAACGTGGTGCTCGTGAGACCTCTGGATTGATAGTCCTGAGGATGCAGCTATACACGTACCCACGCCCCCTGCAGTGTCTATAGAAACCGGGCTGTTTCGAGGTATATCCATGGGCCGCTCGGTCCTCGTCTTCCTCTAGTGCACTGCAGTGACCAATGGGCCCCCCAGCAGAGAGGCCAATGAGCGAACAAACCATGATCATCCCTCCAAAGGCACATTGGCCGGGGGCCATGCTGAGGGGAAGCTGCACAGCTGTTGCCTATGCCACAGCCGGACAGGCTGAGGAGCTCAGCGTCCGGCTTGTCAACCTGGCGCCTTCCAAAAGCAGAAAATCCACTCCGAGATGTTTGCACCAAGAAACATTCAGAGAGGTGCTGCCCAGAGAGTTTGAGAGACTCATGGGCATTCGCTGCTCAGGGCCTAACTGTTTCCCTGAGGAGCCGGGATGCCCAATTTTTACAGGTGCTGAAGTTAATTTAAATGGGGGATGGTTTTGAGAGTCGATCTCCATCCCTCTGAAAACCAGGGCTCCCTGTAAGGTGATCTCAAGCTGAAGATGCAAAACCAGAGGCATTTCAAAGGCTTTCTGTATAGCCGTGGTGTCCAGCCAGTTCTGAAGCAGTAGCCACTCTAGCGAACTAGCCACACTCAACCAGCCAAATAGCCACATTGTTCAAGCCAAGTAGCCACACTCAACCGGCTTAATAGCCACATGCGCTCTAGGTAAACCACCTCAGTAAAGGGAGTAGCTAATAGCGCTGGGAGCCTGTTTACACTGGGGCTTTACAGCACTGTAACTTGCTGCACTTGGGGGGGGAGGATGTTTTTTCACACCCCTGAGCAAGAAAGTTACAGCGCAGTAACTTGCCTGTGTAGACAAGCCCAAATTCACAAGTCACTTGTGAAACTTAAAGCAGGGTTTCCTGCTGACTGGCTGTGAGTTTATTTCTCTCCTCCCCTTCGCATTCTTTTGTGCGATTCCCAAACCATGCCTATCTCTGTGGCATATGCATAGTCAGTTAAACTCCCACCTTCTGCTCTTTTTTATTTTAACCTGCCCAATTCCCCCCTCCACAACCCATCTCAATGCAAATCTAAGGTGCCTCATTGTTCTGAGGGAGTCTCTACACAGCAAAGTGATTTCGGAATAACGGCTGTGAGTGTTAATAACGATGCGAGCGTCTACACAGCCATTGCGATATTTTGAATAACGGACGGCTTATTCCAACTTCTGTAAACCTCATTCTACGAAGAATATTGACTATTCCAAAATAGCTATTCTGAAATAAGGCGTGTGTAGACGCTCCACTGTTGCTATTTCGAAATAGCCCCTCCGTGGGGCCATTCTAAGTTATTCCTCTTGGGGCTGTAAATCAAGATCGCACGTCTCCATTAGGGAAGCCAGCCTCAGACTCATTTTGAGGCATCCCTGCTGTGTAGAGGTGCTATTTCGAAATAAGCTATTTTGGAAGAACTATTCCGGAATAGCTTATTCTGAAATAACTGTGCAGTGTAGATGTACCCTGGGGGTATGTCTAGACTACATGCCTCTGGCGACAGAGGCATGCAGATTAGGGTACCTGGCATAGGGAAATGAAGCCGCGATTTAAATAATCGCGGCTTCATTTAAATTTAAATGGCTGCTGCGCTCTGCCGACCAGCTGTTTGTCGGCAGGTCGGGGCAGTCTAAACGTGCCGCGGTCGACAAGAAAGGTTTTGTCGACCGGCGCAGGTAAACCTGGTTTCAAACCTCTGTCCCTAGACATACCCTAAGAGACAGAGATCAGCTTTCCTTCTGACCTAGAAAGCACCTGCGAAATTCCACGGCAAAGTCACGTCCACTGGGGACAACTTTCTTACGGCCCAGGACAGTCTGGAGAGCCAAGATCAAAGTGGATCTGGCCAGAATTAATTCTGAAGCATTTCACTGTCACAAAGCGCTACAGGGATTTTTTGTTATTTGCCTTTCGGCAACGGCAGGACGAAGGGGACCCAGCCATTAGGATTAAGGATGGATCTCATGTAACCCCTTTCCACCCATCTGGATTAAGTCCTCATGGTACTAATTCAACACAACAGCAGCTCTTGTGCCATCTGCTCCCTCTTCACTGCCAGCCCTGGGGGTAGGATTTTCCCTTCCTGCTTGTTCAGGGCCCCCGTTACCTTGGTATTCCAGCTTAAACCCTGGCTTGTTTTGCGAATGGTCGCTGTGGAAGTAGATGGTGGTTTCATGAGACGTCGACAGCAGGGAGCCGGGGATTTCGGTGCCGCTGAACCTGCCAATCACGTTACTGGTCTCGTACGGTCCATTCCGGATTTCGATGAAGTCATGGTTCGGCTCGGTGGAGAAGTTCAGAAACTGGATGTGGGCGCCTGAGGAGGTGGAGAAGAAATTAACTCAGTGGCCGGCCAGTCTGTTAGTACTGAAACCAGCAAACACTGGTAGGTCAAGCAACAGGGCTTGGAGCTGTATTCAACTGTCTGATGCCCCATTGGGCCTGGAGCTGAATGCATGCCGGTGGACAGAAGGAACCTGTATATATGCAGGTAGGATGCATTTACTGTGCTGATGAATCTCCCAGGTACGTCCAGACAGAAAGTACCTGCTGTACTGACCGTGTCATCTAAGCTCTGTCGTGCCTGTTATTTCAGTGGAGTGCTGCGACACAGCAGGTACCGCAGCCCCACCAATGGGTGGAGGGCAAAGGCAGCAGCTTCCCCAGGGCCCACTGATTCAAAAGGGCCCAGGGCTCCCAGACGCCAGAGTCCCAGGCTTCTAAATTGTTGCTGGAGCCCCGCATGCTCTGGTGCAGGTGGCACAAAAGGCTTCCTGGGGGAGGCTAGCCCCAGCCTTGCCCTTTCTCCCTGAGGCTCCACCCTCTCTCCCTGAGGCCCCGCCACTTCTTCTCGAGGCCCCGCCCATTCTTCCCGAAGCCCCACCCCTTCTTCCCAAGGTCCCCACCCCTTCTTCCCGAGGCCCCACCCCTTCTAGCGTATGTGTGGTGTGTTTCTGCCCCCCCTTCCTTGCACAGGGGCCTAGCAAGTCTGTTGGTCCCCATGGGTCCAGTGGACACTCAGTGGTTGAGTGCTGGAGCATTGAACTTTTGTGCTCTTTGCAACCATCGCTCAGCCCATTGTGTCAGTGGGAACCATTGCTTTAGAATAGGGACCTCTGGGTATGTCTGCATTGCACAGTAACGCCAGGCTGTGACTCAGGGCATGGCCCAATCCCACCCAAATCCACTGACTCGGGGCACCAAGCTCGCCTTCAAGCGCCTCGTACAGGGAGGCCTGGATCTTGATTTTCCCTCGAAACAACTCCGCTGGTTTCCAGCTACGTCGCAAGGGACGCTTCTCCAGCGATGGGCCCAGTGCTGCTTCCCTGCATTGCTGGGGGCTGGCCTGTGAGTGGGTCCCGAGCAGGTGGGCAACGAGGAACGGAGGAGGAGAGCACAAGACAAATCTCTCCCTCTTCCCGCATGCTCTGGTGTGGGGCCCAGCCACAATTCGGGTGCAAGCTGGGGTCCTGGGGGAGGTGGGGCTGTTGCAGTCCTCCCTGCCCTCCAACAATCAGAGGCATGAGTGATTACGAGGGGGAAAGCTTCCGTCCACAAAACTCGGCAGCGACCCAGAGAATCAGCCGCACTTGCAGGTGCAGTGAGACCCTCCAGATTAACCCCTGAATGCCCACCAGCACATAGACCACCAGCAGCAACGGGCCACCAGAACCCACAATGCTCGTCCGAAGAGCCGGCCGCCTTACCGAACCCCACCGGCAGAGAGATCCTCCAGCTGCAGTCTGTGTTACTGGGGTAGTTTCCTGGGAAGCCAGGGCTCAAGATCACACCTTCCATCTCCTCTGCAGTCCCGCCGCACTGGGCTGTAATATTGACAGGGGCTCGGGGTTATCGGAAACGCTCCGCGGAAAGGTCATGTACCGTTCACGCAGAGAGACGGCAGCAGCCATCAAGTCGTTTTTATGGAGAAGAAAAAAGAAATATTCACCAGGGGACTGACGCAATTTTCCCCAAGCTCCACCCTGATCACTGCACTGGTGCGTTGTATCTTTTCCCTGCGCTCTGTGTCTGATCTAGTAAGGCTCTGTCCCTGTGCCTGGATGCCTGCCTCTGAGCAGCTCTGACCCCAATGTTGGGGCCTTGATTTGTGAGGTGTTAGAAGCAGGGGGGCGTCGATTGCTGTGTGGATGTGCAATGTCATGCCAGAATTTGGTAACTACAGATTGAACCTCTCTAGTCCAGCATCCTCGGGACCTGAGCGGTGCCAAACCAGAGAATTTGCTGGATCCCTGGAGGTCCATATTGTCTGGCAGCGTGACCAACATTTCTACCACTTGCTGGGCTCTTAGAAGACATTGAGGGGTAAAATAGAGCTAAACAACAGCACAGAACACTGCAAGCCAGGACTGGTGGCTGTAAACAAACTTTATGGGACTGCAGGAAACTTGGCCACACTCATGATAATTGGACATCTGGCTAACTCAAATCATGCCGGACCACAGAGGTTGCCGGACCAGAGAGTGCCGGACTAGAGAGGTTCAACCTATATTTCATTTTCTTAAGTAATACATAAATTACAACTAAGCAATCTATCTATCTAGCCCCTCACGTTGATTCTGTGTGCCTCTATTTTACCCAAGTGAAGATGGAACAATTAGTATTATATTTAGCAAACTCTGGACAATTATTAAGACAGAACAATGTGAATATTCAGTTGGCTCAGACAAAGTCTCTACAAAGGACTGATGCACGTACATCAAAACCAACAAGACATCCCATTACATTTAAACTCAAGACACCATCTCATCTGACTGACCTCTGAGTTGCGATTGCAATACATTCCCACCAAAGACATGCACTCAAACTCCTAACCCGCTCTGACACGGAAAGTATGTATTTTCCTTTGTTCAGCCTCAGCGTCTCACTGTGCACACTCCTGTCCAACAATGCTTCCCTTGCTGGGATGGGGTTTTTTTATGTCTGCTTAACATAACCACTCTTAAATCATGTAAAAAGCAACCTAAACTGGGAGATGCCAGCAAAAGTTACCAGAGACGCCATATGTTTTCTCCAGCACTTTGGGGAATATCGAACACTGAAAGCTTTGTTATCCGGCACATTCAATTAACCGGCAGCCCCCATTCCCCTCACATGCCAGGTAACAAAGCTTTCACTGTGTCTGATTTAGAAAGGAGAGAATTACTAAGAATCCAACCTCTCGTTTTACATGTAGGTGAAAATCGTCAGGCTTGGGAGAGGCTTAGCACATACACATGTAATTGTTACACATACACACAGACACACACAGCCCATTTTATATATGTGGCACTGGAATAAGTGTCTCGAGTTTCACGGAAGGAGCTGAAGGCTCTTAGCATCTCTAAAAACCAGCTCTACAGAGCTTATAGCAGCCAACCGGTAAGCCTGGATGGAGAGACTCCAGCTTAGGGGCTCACACTCCCACACTAAAAATAGCTGTATAGACACAGCGGCTTGGGCCGGAGCTTGGGCGCTGAAGCCTAGTCAAGGGATGAGTTGCGGAGGTTGAGCTGAAACGTAAAAGTGCTGTCTACCTCTCCGTGTTGAATGCGGCAGTGCAAGCCCATCTGTTGACTGGGGCTCAGAGGCTCTCTGTCCTGGGCTGCCTTTGATGTACCGTTATTTACGATGCCCAAATACGGATCCAGTTTAGACTCCTGGGTTTGCACAAACCAACCCCGCCTGCGCGCTGTGTTCTTTTGTGACAACAGCGGCCTGGTTCTGGCAGGCAGCGGCCACCCAGTAACATTGGTGGGATTTGGAGAAGTACGGAGATAGGTAGAAAGAGAGTCAGGCACATTTGGGGACAGACAGACACAAAACTTTCCAGCACTACCCTCCAGGGAGGGGCAATCTGAATCAAACACTGGCATTAGTTGCGTGGCGGTAACAGCTAGACGCCTCAGTCATGGAGCAAGTCCCCCGTTTGTGCGAGGCACTGGACAGGTGCTAATGTCTGAAACCGGGTCTCGCGCCAGGACTGGGCTCCTCCGGGCTGTGCTAACACAAATCCATGACAGGAATGCTAACGTCCGAGCTTTTTCTTCTTGCTTATCTCCCCATTCATCGCAGAGGTCCCCCCAAAGCTGCAGTGTTGAGACTCCACTCCAGGTGCCTGAATTCCTTGGCTGGGATGCTGAGCCAAAGAGGTTTTGGCTCCTCCCTAAGCCACTCCCACTGGCAGGAGTCCCCTCCACTCACTTATTTCTGCTGTAACTATGTATTTCTGGCCAGTAGATCATCAGATAAAAGAGCCGGCAGCTATTCTAATTACTTTAAAGCTGAATGATGTAAGTTGGAGCAGCAGGGGCCTGGAATAACTGTTAACGAACGAACGCTATTAAATGCATACATGTCTCTCTCACAAAGTCATAAAGTGCAGAATATGAATATTAAACATCTAGAGTTGTTAACAAGCAAACTATTGCCTCGAAAGAGCCCCAAAGGTCCTGCAAGCTGCCTTCCCCCCTCTGTTCCTACAGTACTTGCTCCGGTGTGAATCAACAGCCCAACACTTGTTCTCCTCAGCAGGAGCAGGCAGGCCTCAAGAGTTCACAACCTTGCACGCTGCTGGCAACTTATTGGTACCTTTCCCCAGGGTGCCACATAGGCAAGTCTGGTGAGGGTCTAGAACTTTCCCCTTCATTTTCGGGGCGGGGGGGAGGCACCCCTGAATGACGGGTAGGGGGAAGGGCTCTCTCTCTCTCACACAGGAATGATGGTTCCGTGAGGGAGATTCACTGGTGGGGGCTCCGTGAATTGAGCCAACCTAAGTTTTGTTGGTGTTTTGGACACGAGCCTGGGCTGGAGCCAGTCACAGTGCTGCCAGTCCTTCCAGGCCCGCCGACGGGGTGTGTGTGTGAAGGGAGCAACTGCCCCGGGGCCCAGCAATTCAAAGGGGCCCGGGACATCCCTTTGCCTGTGCAGCAGCAGTGGCAGGCAAGGCCCCGGGTGCTTCACATGGCCGCTAGAACCCCACGGGGCACGTTGCAGAGCCCTGGGCGGTGCACTCCAGGTTGTGCCGGGGGAGGGCACAGCCTGGGCAGCGCTGAGGGCTGTCTGCCCTGGCTCTGCCCCTTCTGTCTGAGGCGTGGCCCTTTCCGGGAGTGAGGTTCCCCCCACCATGTCCAGGGGCCCGGCTTGTCCATCGGCTGGCCTGGGTCCTTCCCTTTACAGCAGCGTTAAACTCCCCCACATTTTAAAAGGCCTCTAAGTGGTTAAACCGTAGCAGGAATCCTACCGATGCAAAGCGGAGGTGGATAATTCCAGCGCCGGACGGTCCCCGGCATGCAGGAAATGTGCGAGTGCCCCTAAAAAAATAATAAATAGAAGGCGATGTGCAGGAGATTTGGGGTTTCTGCGTTTCACAGCAATGCTGCAGTCCAGAAAAAAAAACAACCCTTCTGGGTTTGCAAGCCTCTAGTACCTGGAGGGCATAGCCTGGCTCGCACTGAAAGGAGACGACATCGTTAACCAAGTACCTCTCTCCAATCTTCAAACCATTCCCGGGCACCGCGGGCTCTGGACAGCTGGACAGGCCGACGGCTGTGAAGAAAGACAGAGTGAAAGGGATGTGAGCTGTGACGAAGGCAGAGAAGGAAGAGCCGTGGGTCTCAATGAGACAATTCGTGACAAGGATGCCCTGTGCACAGATGCACTCTAAGTAGGGGAGAGAGACCCCAAGAGCAAACAGCAAGAAAGAACCAATGCAGCTGAGAGGGTGAGCCACCACAACTGGGATAAGCCACAGAGGAGAAGTAGTCACTTTACTTGCTGTGTCCCTACAGTAGTCGTTAGCGATTCCCCATAGAAAACATGTGGGGAAACTCCATTTATCCATCTCCTCTCCCTGTGAAATCCCCACAAAGAACAGGGTGCCCTGGTATGCTTTGGTCTTCCATCACGTTCACTGGGAGACCAATGCAGGGTCTAACAGAACTGATCACTGCTGTATTTCCCTCTGATGGCTTAAATTCTCCCATTTTGCCCCCTGGATGCTCTTGGGGCAGGTGGGGAAGACGGGACTCAGACTACGTCTACACTGCACAGTTATTTCAGAATAAGCTATTCTGGAATAGTTCTTCCGAAATAGCTTATTTCGAACTAGCACGTTTACACTGCAGGGAAACCTCAAAATGAGTCCGAGGCAGGCTTCCCTTATGGAGACGTGCGATCTCGATTTACAGACCCAAGAGGAATAACGTAGAATGGCCCTGTGGAGGGGCTATTTCGAAATAGCAGCAGTGGAGCGTCTACACACGCCTTATTTCGAAACAGACATTATTCTTCGTAGAATGAGGTTTACAGAAGTCGGAATAAACCGTCCATTATTTTGAAATAGCGGAATTGCTGCGGAGACGGTCGCATAGTTATTTCAGAATAATGGCCGTTATTCTGAAATAACTTTGCTGTGTAGATGCACCCTTAAACCCACAACCCCAGGATCCACAGGTCCATTAACCCACCAAAGGACCCACTACATCTCCCTACCTTCTGCGGCTAACCGGTAGGTCTGGTCCCTCCTCTACACACTCTCTTTGCCTCTGGGCTGGTCCCAACCTCTTCCTAAGGGCCATCAGCAAGAGAGCCAGGTCCCTAGAACAATCTGTGTGACTGTCTTTTGCCACGTACCCTGATCCAAAGGCCCATGCCATGAGCCCCGTCTCCCTGACACAGCCCTAATCGCCTTTCTCAATCTTCCATTAGAAGCACCAACATCTCATTTACGCTCTTGGGCTCAGCAGCTTCCTCTGGCATCTTAATAGTTCCCCACTCCATATTCTCTAGTGCTTTGTTCAGTTCAATTTTATTCGTCTTGCATGAGCGGGCTTCCAACACTCCCCTTGGGGAGAGCATTCGGAGGGTATGAATAAGTAAGATGTAACCTTCTGGTTGACAGGCATGAATGCTACCGATCAGACCTCAATGACTCAGGGCTAGTCGACAGTGTAATAATTGCTGTATTATCCATAAGCAACGATACATCAGTCTTTAAAGTAACAAAGAGCAGGCAAGCAAAGCACGCAGGCAACTAACCCCCCCTTGAGAACGTTAAATCGTGTTTGTGTTCATGCTGCTGTAGATCATTCTAGATTGGATGTTGCCTGATTTGTAAGAGGAGGGAGCTGATCCCAGCTGTCCCTTGCTTGACGGACTCCATTTTATTTGAGTCGTGCTTGTGGTACAAAGAGAACATTATTTTTCTCGTGTCATTTATCCTCTTTTGGGACAGAGATGACCTAGTCCTATTCGTCCCTCCCCACTGCTCCCCGCCTCCCTCTCTTCAAATATGGAATGAATTTATCAGTCGATACAGCAACAGTCATAGATGTGGGATTCTGCTACTGTGGCAGACCAAAGGCAGCAGGCTGCAGGAGTTTAGTGGGGGGGAGGGGGCAGGTATACCGGGAGTTGGCTGAGTGCTTTCGTATTCCCAGCAAAGGTGGCCAAAGACTGCTGCTCAGTAACCAGGACAGGCAGGCACCTGAGGCTCGTTAAGAGCCGGCCTGCAGCAGCAGGCTAATCGGACACCTGCAGCCAGGTAAGGCCTGCTGGGCCACTATAAAAGGCTTCCCCTCAGGTAAGGGTGGGAGGAAGGAGAAGAGGGACGGACCGGAGAGGAGGAAGCGCAGCATGGAGGAGAGCTGACGGTTACAAGCGGGAGAGGTTTCACCAAGGTACCAGAAGGAGGCGCTGTGGGAGCGGCAGGGGAGGTAGCCCAGGGAGAGGCAACTATTCTGAGGGGAGAAGGGCAAGAGCCCCACTAGTGGCCACTACCTAGAGCCCTGGGCCGGAACCCGGAGTCAGTAGGCGGGACCGGGTTCCTCCAACCCTCCCCATGCCCGGTGGGCCCCCACTAGGGAAAAAGGGGAGCCTAGGACCACGGAAGGGGTTCTTCCCCCAAGCTAGTGACTTGCCTGTGATGGGGATGGCTCATTAAGCAGGGACCCTTGCCGCTGGGAGAGACAAGAGTTGTGAGAGGGCCACCGCGAGTCTCTGAGGCGCCAGGAAGTGCGGGACCCAGGGGATACGACCGGAGCTCCACCACACGACACAGAATAGTCCATGAGGATTTCACTCAATCCTGTTTCCTTCCAGGATACAATCGCAATGGGAAGGAGGTCCATGGCAAACAGGAGTAGTGACCCCAAAGGTCATACATCAGGTGACACGCTCTCCTTTTCGGGCGTTCCTCCGCCTCCCACTCCCGCCGGGCTGCAGGGTAGTCTGCAGTCCCCTCATGCCCACCCTAGCTCAGCTGTCTGCCAGAACCTCCTTCCTTCTCAATGCTGACAGCTGTCGCTAAAAGATAACCTTCAGCATCCTTCCAAGGGCTAAAGTTCTGCTTCCACTCTGCAATCTAGACAGAGGCTGAACTGAAAAGGGGGGAAAAAACGAAACAAGGTTGACAGAGGTTGGATGGTGACGCCCCTTCTGAAATCAGAGTGGTGCTGCCTGGCAAGAAAACGCGCATGGCCACATGTGGCTGTGGCCCCTGACCTTCAGGGAGCCAAGAGAGCAACTTGAAACAGCTGCTCACATGGACCAGTGGGGATTGTGTCATCCTGGGTGCAAAAGTCCACTCATGTCGACCTGGCTTTTGGGCAGGGGAGATAAGGGTTATTTCTTGAGAGATCAGAGTGGGAGGAGAGGTGGAAGAAACACGACATGCCAGATCATGCAACACTGCTTCCTTCAAGCATTTCTAAGCGTACAAGATGGAAACATCCTGCCCCAGTCCAGAAACCTGACCCCAAAAAGCAACTCAGGGTTTCATACTGCCGACTATCACCATAGTTTCTGGGGGCCTTACATGTAAAATCAATGTCAACAGCCATATTGCTGCTATCACCCTTGCTGTTGTACCTCATGCTAACGTACTGCTTCAGTACAAAACACAGTAGGAAGTGAAGTTATACCTATTTCACAGAAGGGAAAACTGAGGCCCAGGGTGGTGGAATGCCCAAAAGTCATACAGATCCAGAGGCATCAAGGGGGGGAATGTGTGTAGTCGTTAGAATTAACTGATGAGCCCAGGCTTATCGGTGAATCGTGTAAACGAGAACTCACTAACATCCCTACTCTGTGTATCGGATCCTTGCCAAATGACACCCTATCAGTTCTATTGCAGGAATCAGAGGGTGAAAAGTTATGGCCTATACAGGGGACCATCTGATTACGATGGTCCCGTCTCACTTACATAACAGGGCATCTAGATGGGTTGCAAACTCCTGCAGCCCCCGGACTCTGGTTCCATGCATGGGATTGTGTTTTGCTTCAGTTCCTGGGGCCCATCGCTTTAAAAGCCTGCGACACACTCACATACAAAGGAGCCCTCCTTCAGCTTGAGCGGTGGGGCTTGTGGTTTTCAGTACTGACGGTCCAGTACCATAGGGAGCCATAGCTCGACATGCCCCATCCAACACATTACACAGGCATGGAGCCTATGTATGGCATGGAACACTAAACCCCCTCCCCACTCGACTGGAGTCCACCTTATGATCTTGGTGGATCTGACGTGGTTTTGGAACATTTGGGGTTGGCGATACTGCTACTGGCTTGTTCCTGATACGGCCTCGCTCCCAGCAGCTGCCGTCCTGCATCCTTCTTGTCCCAATGATTATAAATCAGGGAAGAGACACGCCCAGCCCATCTCAGCCAGCTCTGGCTGGGGTGAACAGTCCACCGAAGCATCTGCTGCTCTACATTCGACCTCTCGCTGTGCTCTAAACAGACGAGTAGTTCCTCACACAGTAAGGCAGCTTCCCAGAGCACTGCGTTGGCCAAGACTCTGATGAGGAACACTCTGCAGACCACCAGCACATGGAGGGAGGAATCAATCGTCCTGCTACCTCCCCGTAACAAGCAAGCGGAAGCAGAGAAGCACGGTACTGTGCCCAACGCCATGCAACCCCGGGCTGGCTCTGCTCCCAGGTCAAAGCTCCCACATTGGCACAAGAATTGGGCCCCAAAGGAAGCTCTCAAACAACTTCAACATGCCGTATGCATATTAACCGATCCTCATAGCCAGCTGCCACAGACAGGGAGCTTGAAATATGGAGAAATTAAATGACTGGCCCACATGGGCGGAGGGTAATGCAGGCAAGGGAAGGCACAGCTGTCCCAAAATTGCCTACATGCTTTGGCCCCCAGGAAGGCTGGAGCCACAGGATGGCAGCCCGGCTTCCCCAGCCACCAGAGAGGGCTGGGGCTGCGGCGTGGTAGTCTGGCCCCTTGGCCACTGGGGAGAGCTGGGACCAGGGCCAAGGCTGCAGTACGGCACTCCTGGCCCTCCAGGTGGCCAGGAAAGATTAGGCTAGGCGGGGCTTGGCTTGAAGGGCGGGGCCTCAGGCAGAAGGGGCAGGGCTAGGGCTTGCCTTCCCCAGCTGGGCCTTCACTCACCACCCATGCCGACCCGCATGACAAGTCACTGACAGAGCAGCAGCTGAAACACAAGACCCCTTGTCCAATAGTTGATCCCTGGGGACCCCACCCACCGAGCAAGGCAGCAGCTCAGCTATAGGTAGAATCTGTATAGATCAGGGGTGGGGAATCTTTTCTGGGTCGGAGGCTGCAGACCCACAGAAAAATCAGTCCGGGGCTGCACAAAAAGGAGAAGCAACCCCCCCTCCAAAAAAAACCCTCACCTCACTGATGTGGCCCCCAACTGAGAAGCAGAAAGACACTCCCCACATTCCCCTCGCACACCAGCGCCTAAGGGGGCCTGGGCAAGTAGATTTTGTGCCCCCCCAGCCTCTGGGATGGGGCCAAAAATGGGGGGTTCAGTGTGTGGAAGGGGTCTGCCAGGAAGTGGGCTTGGGGTGCAGAGTCTGGGTGGGTCGGAGGGTGCAGCTCCCTCGGGACACACATGGCTCGGTGTCTCCCGCCACGCCCAAGCACTGCCCCCTGCTGCTCCTATTGGCAGCGATTACAGCCAATCAGAGCGGAGCAGGAAAAGCCTCCAGGCAGCGCTTTCCTGTGCTGCCTTTTCTGCAGCTGGGGAAGGGGGAGCAGCAGAGCTTGAAGGCGCTTCCTTCCAACTCGTGGGTCGGATCTGGCCCCGGTTTGCCTGACTCCAGCCCGTGAGGCTTGGGGCTCCCCCCACACACACTGCAGAGGGGAGCTGCTGCCCCAGCCCTATGGGAGGGGTGAGGAGATGCAGGGCTGGAGCGCCAGCGCTGGCTCCCCAATGCTGGGGGGAGCCCTGAGTCTCGGGGGCTGGATCCAGGCAAGCCTGCTGCAGGTTTAGATGGTAAGAGGTTTGGAGCAGGAATTGCCCTTTCATTATCTGTGTGCACAGCAGCATAATGGGGCCCTGACCTGGGGCCTCGACGTGCTTCTGCACTGCAAAGAAAATCAATCGTCATTTATTACAGTCGTGCCTACAGGGCCCCGCTGAAATCACGGCCCTGCTGTGTGTCCCAATCTGGTCCTACAGGAGGAATTAGAGTATAGGCTGCCGGAAGAATAAGTCCTTGGTTCCACGGCCTCCTTCCTACCCGCAGCTCCAGTCAGACTCCCTGTGCTACACACACGGAAACTGTCCAAACCCAGGTGATGCTCTCCTAGGGTGCATCTACTCAGCCAAGTTATTTTGGAATAACGGCCGTTATTCCACAATCACTATGCGAGCGTCTACACAGACATTCCATTATTTCGAAATAACGGATGGCTTATTCCGACTTCTGTAAACCTCATTCTACGAAGAAGATTTCCTATTCCAAAATAGCTATTCCGAAATAAGGCGTGTGTAGACGCTCCACTGTTGCTATTTCGAAATAGCCCCTCACCAGGGCCATTCTAAGTTATTCCTTCTGCGGCTCTAAATCGAGATAGCACGTCTCCATTAGGGAAGCTGGCCTCAGATTAATTTTGAGGCTTCCCTGCAGTGTAGAAGTGCTATTTCAAAATAAGCTATTTTGGAAGAACTATTCTGGAATAGTTTATTCCGAAATAACTGTGTAGTGTAGACGTAGCCATAATCTCCTGGAGTGGAGGTCCCAGAATGGGAATGGAATCTACATCACCTCTAGTTGATGGGGGACCTCCAGATGCCTGGTGGGCGGAGGCTGTAACAGAAATTGGGGATGCACCAACACTTGAAAGACTGGGAGACAACAATAGAAACACGCCCTAGGTTGCCTGGGGCAGCAGCTGCTTTGGCTGGAAGGTCTCTCTTCAGTTCATGCTCATAAGCCTCCCAGGTCTGATGTCTGAAGCTGTGAGAGCAATCACCGGCCACATTCACCCACCCCGTCGCGACATCTTCGGTAGCTAATCTGTTGCTTCATAAAGGTCATTGGGATAGTTAGGACAGACACTGTCGCAACTCCACATTCATTTCATGAGGGGGGACATGATAGCAGTTTTCAGGTATCTAAAAGGGTGTCATAAGGAGGAGGGAGAAAACTTGTTCATCTTGGCCTCTGAGGATAGAACAAGAAGCAATGGGCTTAAACTGCAGCAAGGGAGGTTTAGGTTGGACATTAGGAAAACACTGGAATAAATTGCCCAGGGAGGTTGTGGAATCTCCATCTCTGGAGATATTTAAGAGTAGGTTAGATAAATGTCTATCAGGGATGGTCTAGTCAGTACTTGGTCCTGCCATGAGGGCAGGGGACTGGACTCGATGACCTCTCGAGGTCCCTTCCAGTCCTAGTGTTCTATGCTTCTATGATTGTGTCCTTCCACAGAGGGCCAGATACAGCTCACAGCAGCATGGATGGGGTTTGAACCCTGGGACAAAACCCAGGGCTTAACCTCATGGGCGCCACCCACCTTAGGTCAGCTTCATTTGCACTGGATTGTCAGCCCCTCCCATACCCTGCCAGGACCTGCAGGATCAAGGCTAGAGAATGTGCTGTTACAGGAACCCCTCCGGAAGCTGCCCTTACTTTTGTACTCCAAGTGAAATCCCGCCGCGGACACGCTGATATCCGAGTAGAAATGCAGATACAGCTGGTTCGAAGTGCTGTTCAGCAGCGCCGGCACCGTCGTTCCTGGGAAAAGAGGAGGGATATATGGGATTGAAGGGTGGTTTCCTCCTCCCCTTTGTATTTGCAGGATTTGCTGCGTAAGAATCTGAGAACAGAAAGTCCTTACATTGAACAGCCCCGCTTGGCTTGAACAGGTCCTAATGAGTCCACCAGAGGACTGGCCAAGGCCTGTCGGAAAAGCTGTTTCCCAATGCTAGGGACTCATTTCATCATGGAAAGTCCTATCAGTCCGAGAGCAGCCGGGCTGAGGGACTGAGAGGTCAATATGAGGGCGAGGAGACGAGGAAGGGGAGCTGGACTCGCCGGAGCAGAGAGACGAGCATTCTGCTACCCTCAGCTTGTTAGCTGTTACAAGAGCAGGTCCAACAGTTTGGATCTGAAACATGGGACCGAGCACAGCCCAGGAAGCAGTAGCTCCCCCTTCCCCCCATGAATCTGACCCAGAACCTTTTGTGTGAAGATCTCAAAGCATTAAAAACATTAATCAATTCAACCTCATAACTCTGTGAATAACCACTGGCAAGTTTTTGCCTGAAACTCTGCCCCCGGGTGTTGATTCTGCAGGGAAAGGGTTAAAAGGGTTCCGCTGACTCACTGGTACAGGTGGCTTGTTACTCCACTTGGATGCAAGGTAATTTCGCTCTCTGGGATGAGAGGATCTAGGGTGTGGGCTGAGTGGTCCTGAGGGAGTAGCCAGATTAGCAAGAAAGTCCAGAGAAAAAGCTTGCGTTTGATGGTCACTTGTTCCCATTTTTTGTGTTAACAAAGAAGGAAGCCATCTTGGATTCTACACCATGTAAGTGCTGGGCTGACAGAGCGATGTAAGGAAAATGCCACAGTATTGTACCCAGTTTGCAGATGGGTAAAAGTGAGACACAGAGTCTTTATCTACAGCACATTTTGCACCCATTTCCCAGCAGTGGTGCAGCGTAGCCATGCTGGGGATGGTGAGCATACTAGTTCAGACAGGATATATCACAGGTTCTCACAAGCAGGTGTTTCCCCTTGTGTTTCCACTGTCGCTACTGCATTGCTGGAAAACAGGTACAACGCTCGCTAGTGCGGACCCACTCAGCAAGACTAACCGTCCTTTCCAAAGTCATCAAGAGACAGGTCAGCCCTATCACTGGAGCTTACGTAAGAGTCAGGAATCCAGACTTACTGGGACACATTCCTCCCTTTTTCCTAGGAGGATGTGGTACTGCTGTTACCAATGTGATAACTCTACAAAGATGCCCAGCCAGCGCCATGTTTAAGGTTCCCCGCTGGTCCTTTCTGAAGACAAACGTAGCCTGAGGTCTCAATTCAGCAAAACACACAACCCCACATCAGCCCCTGCTTCAATCTGTCCCTCTTCTGCAAAGCACGTAAGCACATGTTTAGCTTTAAGCACGTACTGAGGTCCAGTAGAAGTCAATGGAAATTAACCGGTCTGATAAAATAGCCACCTACCGGAGAAACTTCCCAGCATGGTGACTGTGTTATCCCCACCATCAAACACTTCCAGGGAATCCCAGTTCTGCTCAGTAACAAAACTGATCACTTGAATCTGAAACATTAAACAAAGGGGAAAAAATCATCCGCTTTGGAATGAGGCGGTGAATAAGCAAAGGCGATACCCACCGCAGAGCCAGTAAGAACGCAAACAATGGGGTTTGTGCTCTCTGGAAACGGTGCCTCTGCTTGTGACGATGCATTACAGAACTACTGTCTCTGAATATCACCCGCTGGGCTGGGTGAAAGCATTACAGTGACACTGGAAAGTCTCAGTCCACAGACCGGGCCAGATCAGCTGGTACAAACTGACACCACCCTTTTGGCTTCACAGCCGATTCACAGCAGCTGAGGAGCTGACCCTTGGCTCCATTTTGGCAAAATTGCTGCAAAGTTCAGTAGGTTTTCACCCTGAAACATGGTGTTTTCAGAAGGAAGATGCTCCCATGTACAGGAATGCCAACCCCCCATGATCAGACAACATGACGGCAGGAGACTAGACTAGATGACGAGGCCCCTTCCAGTCCTATAGGGTGAGGATTATTTTTAACTGGGGGTTCTCCATATTTTCCTTCAGTTTCTGAGCTTTTGGGGGGCCCAAAAGTCTCCCTTGAAAGTTTTCTCCTACAACTAGAAGCAGTAGGCATTTACTTTAAATATGAAAACTGAGATTTCTAGGCAATCATATGACTCCAGGAGTAAAGGCTTCAAAAAAAAATCAGCAAATAAGTAAAATGGCTAGAGCTGGTGACACAGCATTTGCATTCTGAAATGGCTCCTATTCTTCAGCCAGAACACCTCCTGTGATTACCAGTGGGATCTTTTTTCCTCTTGATGCCTTTTCCGACGGATTCGGATAGTATTGCTGGGACAAGGAAGTGACAGTGCGGATTGTCCCGCCAGGAGAAACAAGCTGGTCTGTGCTTCTAGGTGGGCATTTTCAAGGCACTCTCAGGCCTGGTCTACACTATACCCGGAAGGTCAGTTTCAAGTATGCAACTCCAGCTACGTAAATAATGTATCTTAAGCCAAGCTTGGCACCATCTCCAAGGCGGGAGGTTGATGGGAACAAACGCTCCCGCTGACTTCACTTATTCATCATGATTTGAGGAGTACTGGCACCGACCAGGGGCACTCTCAGCGTTCAATTTAGCGGGTCCTTATTAGACCCGCTAAATCAAATGCCCGAACACTGATTTCTAGCGTGGTAAGTATATATGTGGCCTAGGAGAGTTGGGGGTTCAACTCCCCCTGAAAGTGAAAGGCAGCTGGGCACCTTTAGCGTTATTTGACAATCTCCAGTTTAACTCTTACCCTATGGCTACAATTTTCAGAAGTAGAAGCCTACAGTTAGGCAACTACGTCCATGCTGAGTCTCCTGTACAAGAGGCCTGGATTTGCAGAAACGCTGAGTTGTGGGCCCACAATTGCCATTCAAACCTGACAAAAATGGGACCATTTCTCCATGTGTCTACACTGCAGGGCTTAACTCGAAATAAGCTATGCAAATTGAGCTACATCAATTGTGTATTTTATTCCAAAATAGCTTATTTCAAAATAGGGAGCGTCTACACAGCACTTATTTCGAAATAGAGCACTCTTCCTCCGACTTCCCCTGTTCCTCTTACTGTGAGGGTTACAGGAGTCAGAGTAAGAAGTCCTCCAGCTTGACAGTATGTTGACACTATTTCGAAATAACTGCCTGCTGTTTAGACGTGAACTAAGTTATTTTGGAATAGTGCTAGATACTTCGAAATAGTGTTGCAGTGTAGACGTACCCTCAGTGTCTAACTTGATGGGATTTTGTACCCACATTTGGGCATTTTGGCTGGCTGGCTACATTCTCTCTCATTTCCAGGGCTCTTGCATGTGCTTATTGCTGCTATTCGCCTCCGTGATGTAAATACTTCTTAGCAGCCTCGATGATTATGAGCAGCAGAAGTCCCCGTTAAATTCAATGCAATTACTCCTTAAAGCACTGTACTCAGCATGAGGGAATGCGCTGGACCAAGCACTTGCTGGTACTTTTAGACCCTGAAAATCCTTGTGTCTATATAATCACACACATTCCCAGCAACCCCCCCCCCCCCCCCACATCTGGAAATGCTATGAAAACACCTCCATTTTCTCTAAAATGCCCATATTCTGCATTTACAAATCCAGTCCGAGTGCCTGACTTCCTTTTGCCTGTTAATGCTAAGTATTAAAAAAAAAAAAAAATCAAACCATTAGTTCTGGCATTTTAACCCGGTTTTGTGCCTGATTTATGCCGAATGCTAAAATAGCTTTTGAAGAACTTTGTAGCCTTATTTTTTTTAAACAACAAACACAGTCTATCTAGCTGGAATACTAATAACCCCTGTGGAGTCGTTACCCATCACACTGATGGAGTTAATACCGGTCAGCCTGCGTAATGGCACTCCGATTGTTACTTCCCTTCTTACAAAGGAAAATGGGTTTCATTTGCTTTCTTAAAATTCCTTTATGTTTATAAAAACATTCAAAGTGCTAATTCTAGGCTGATGTGGATTCATGAGGGATCTGCATTTATTTACTGCCATGGAGAGAGATTTATTCACAGGAAGGTTTGCTCTGAGAATGAATAATTCATGGCAGAAGAGCGAGCTGGTGCATTGATTACATAACCCCCCTCCCGCCGCTGCTAAGAAAGCTTTCATGTCGCCTCCTCCTCTGATTTACAGCTGTTTAACCTTTAATTGTTGCAAAAAAAGAGGGTCGACTGAAACTTAAATTAGTAGCTAATAACTCAACATTTCACACACAAAGGAAGGTAAATGGAAGGACGGGGGCACATAAGGTGCTGGGAGCTAAGTGGCTTTGGTTACATTGTAGTTCACCTCGGGGCAGAGAGAGCCTTGGGAGGGCATAAGCATAAGTAGATGCCAGCTCTACTTGTGTGGGGGTCAAACACAGAGCGACTGCTCATTTGCTGCCTTTGGTGCATTCCTTTCCTTGACTGCTCCTGGAGGCAGACTCCATCGGTGACACCTGCCACCTGTCGAAGTCTCTTGCCCTCTTCTCTTCATCTGAGAAACTTCCAGCAGAGAAGAAGCATGGCAAATCCACACCAGCCTCCTCCGCGGAAAGGCTCCCGTCATCTGGATTCACATCTCTGTCCCTTGACCGTGGCTCTATCCATCATCCATAGCCCCACTCACACCATTAGCTGAAGGTCCTGTGGTCCCCTCTGAGTGCTGGCAGGGGTAGAAGATAAGAACCTGATGCTGCTCCAGGTAACAGAGTTATTTCTACAGCTCATGTGGCAGAGGGGACCACAGGACCAGTCCCTTGCTGATGTCTCATCACCATGACATTGCGGCACTGCCCTAGTTACGCCTTTGGAAATAACGGACTTGACGCTCACTTAGAGGCAGGATGATTTTTGTTTCTCGTGTGCATGAACCCAAATGTATTTTTTCCCTCTTTGCAGGTAACCTTTAGGGCTGCCTACCCAAGGGCACTCAGAATGATTATCCAAATTAAGTAAAGGGGAAACTTTATGGTGGATTCATTAAACTAATGTTTCTCAACCTTTTTTTTAATAAAGTACCCCTTTTTTAAAAAAAAAGTACCCCCAGTACCTACAGTTTTCAGACACACCGTTTTTTTTTCTACCATTGCAACACATTTGTTTAAACAACTTAATCGTAGCCGAGCGGGTGATGAAATTTTTGGGTGTAAAAAGTACAAAAATAATAAAGCGCTGTGAAACTTAAAACAAAAATTCATAGTTTTCTCCAAATTTCAGTTGTGTTGATGTACCCCCCAGGCGTCTCTCGAATACCCCTATGGGTATTCGTACCACTGGTTGAGAAACACTGGATTAAACCACATTCAGTGTGGATGCTCATATTCAGAATGAAAGTGGCCTTAATTCAATCTGAATTATTTTACTTCCAGAGTTAATTAAAATCAATTGAATTATGGCTCCTTTAATTTTGATTAACTGTGTCCACATTGGTGTTTAGTGAAGTTTAACTAATCCACTTTAACTTTCCTAAGTGTTCCCATGTGGATAAACCCTGAGCAGAAAAAGGGCCTTTGGATTATTTCCTGATTTCCCTCATGTTACGGTGCTTAGTTTTAACCACTATGGTTTGTGTGAGGGTTTATTAGATGCATCATGATGATGGAGAACCGAAAATCAGGGGAGAGCACTTATGAATGACAGACATGGTTTTTCTTACCAGCCTACATTATTATTCACTTCCTTCCATACCCAACGTGGAAATGTAAAAACAATGATTGAAACACGGGCTGAAAACATCTCCACTAAAGCTTTGCGTGAGAAGTGGCAGAAGGAAGAATCTATTGCTATCACTTTTAAAAAACTCAGTGAATTAATTATCACCTACTGATAATGTGAGTCCCAAACATTCTGCAAAATTGCATTGACTGTTTAAATGTTTAAATGGGGCCTCCTGCAATTGGGTTGTATTAATGGCTTAACATCTCAGATGAGTGGGAAGAAATCTGTGATGCGTTTTGCAGCTTTGCAAAGTGTTCTGTTAATTGGATTTAAAACACAAAACAAGAAGCAGGAATATGCCAGTCTGGAAGTACTGCCTGCTCCATTGGATGCCACCGAGCACTTACCCGCTCCCTTCTGCCTGCTAACAAGCTGTCATGGATGTGACAGGCCATGGTCAGGCAAGATACTAATCTCGGAGACATGGCTGTAAATCTGGAGTAACTCCACTGAACTCAGTGGAATCATTTCAGATTTACACCGGTGTCACAGAGGTCAGAATGCATCTTGGTTGCTCCATGTCAAATGCAGATCTGCCACACATACAGACAGGGTAATAAAGTCCACCTGGTGACAGAATAAACATGTCAGAAGACACACACCTACCGTGTCTGCCAATAGCTATGGCTGCTGCAGAGAGAGAGGGGGAAAAGCCCTCTCTTAGCCAAATGCCTGATCGGGAAATAAGAGCATTTAAAGAACAAAATCCCTGCAGATAAAATGGTGTAAAGAAGGAGCCCAGTGATTATCAGACGTGTGGAATGAATGAACCCTGTTAAAAGAATCCATCTTATCTGCATCAACCGATGCCAGCGTAATATGCAGCTAGATACCTTCCGACGAGAACGAGAATGTTATCTAAAGGACTAGTCTCTGTGATGTGTTTTGAATGAATTTAATTCTCAGTCTTCTCAGGTTTGAGGCAGGGTTTCTGTGGAGGATTGATTAGTGCCAGAGAAAGCAGAATACAAGACTCCATTACCTGGAGAAACTGACCAGTAGAAATACAGCGGTATAATTATACTGCTATGCTGGTATGGTATGGCCTGGTGTGAGATCTAAGGTGCAGATAATCTATTCCAGATTAAAATGATTTAAATTGGTATGGTGTTTCTGACTTTAATCCTGTGCAATTAAGTGCCACACAACTGCTATGGGCAACATAAACTATACCAAAAAAGACTCACTTCTATTCCAGAATAGCGCATCCACACAGGGAGTTATACTAGATTGGCTATAAAAAACCGAGTAGTCCTGTAGCACTTTAGAGACTAGTCTCTAAGGGCACGTCTACACTAGGAAACTATTTCAAAATAACTAACATTGATTTTGTAACTCCCAAAATAACAAAAACAAAATAGTGTGTCCATACTACGGGGAAACCTCGAAATGAGTCCGAGGCAGGCTCTGTGAATGTGGACGCGCTACCTTGACTTAGAACCCTAGGAAGCACTGGGGAGTAATTATTTTGAATTACTCTGGAGAGTCGTTATTTCAAAATAGTGGCACTGGAGCACCCACACCACTGCTATTTCAAAATTAGCATCATTCCCCGAGGAAAGCAGGGGGACAGACTTTGAAATAAGTGGCCCATTATTTTGAAATACCGGGCTTGGTCGTGTGGACGCTCTGCTTATTAATTCAACCTAAGGGAGGTTATTTTGAAATAAAGCCTCTAGTGTAGACCAGGGCTATGGTGCTACTGGACTACTTGGTTTTTTTTTAAAGTTACAGACTAACACAGTTACCCCTTTGAGACTTTAAGATTGGCTCGAGTGGTTTGAATATTCCTCTGCAGTTCTGACGATCCTCATTCCCAGGGAGTAATCCTCCCACTGAAATCTCACCCACCTTTGGCAGCCTTAGTGAAAATGAATGTCTGATTCCAGAGAATTACCCATTCCATGGATC
The DNA here is from genome assembly GCA_019425775.1 of Rafetus swinhoei. Taxonomy (NCBI): domain Eukaryota; kingdom Metazoa; phylum Chordata; order Testudines; family Trionychidae; genus Rafetus; species Rafetus swinhoei. The sequence continues at coordinate 15,306,218 of JAFJHL010000300.1, read as the reverse complement.
TCCTTCCTCCGAGTAGCAGCAACTTGATGGTACATGTTCTCTACGAGTGCACTAGACACAGTATGTTCCTTCTCTTGGTCTCATGCTGCACTGACAGCTCTTTGATATGGTACCTGTATTCCTGCTCCTTCGGGGACGGTTATCTTCCACACACAGTTGAGGCTATTCAGATATGGCTCAGGGAAGCCAGGGGAAAGGATGGTGCCTTTCCGCTCGGTCAAGTTTCCACCACAAGGCACTGAAAAAAAAAAAAAAGCCAACGAGACCTTGGCATGTGGGAGAGCTCAGCTTTCACACGAACGCCTCACCTACGTAGGGGCAGCAAAGTAATAGAGACCGGTGGGTTCGTCAGGAAAAGGATTTGTGAATGAATCCCTCAGGGTTGCAATTCTGCTCCGGAAAGTACAGCAGCCAGTGCAGTGGGAACCGGCTCTGGGCCCCAAATCCGGGGTTGGGGGGATGGGGGAAGGCATGCACCACCTTTCTGCAATTCTGGTCAGTGGACAGACCCTGTAGAACCATTATTTTCTGGTACACGTTACAGCAGCCTTGGGGCTGGTGTAATTTACAGCAGGGGAGCCAATAGCCTGGGCAGGTGTGTGTGTGTGTGGGGGGGGGGGGGCGGGTCCAAGCTCCTAGAAGGGGCAGGCCTCAGGCCGAAGAGGCGGGGCCACAAGCAGACAGCCCTCTGTGGAGCACTGCACCATGTCACAGTGGTCAGGAGCCCTGGGCCCCTTTAAATGGCCGGGCCCCGAGGCAACTGCCTCTTGTCGGCAGGCCTGATTGACAGCACGGGCTGATTCAGCCTTCGGCTTTGTGGGGCGTGGTAAGAAAGGGGGCATAATTCCTCTTATGCTCTCCCACTCAGGCAGCTGTGCTGGGCACTACCCTGGTACACCCGGCGAGCAGGAGTACAGCTCTGGGTGGACACTGACATCCTCCCTGTAGGTGACTGTAACTATTCTATATAATTCAATGTTCCGTTAAAATGAGCCTAGAAAAAGAGGATGGTTTTCCCATTACTTTGCATATGGCTTTTGTACAAGCAATACAAAGCGCTCGGCGTACGGAGAACCTTTCCTGCCTCCTCGATCCCCAATAAAACCAGGTTTACAAACCAAGGCAGGTAGGCACGGAGACATTCCACTGAGCTAACGCTCCTGGCATAGTGAGGCATTCGATACTCCAGGAGCCCTGGAGAGCGTATCCGGCACTGCACTCGAATCGGACAATGGCCCCGACGGAGAAATCACTGCCGATCCTCCTCCCGTAGCGGGGTTCCGGCACGGAGCTGCATTGTGTGGCGCTGGTGCGAGGAACCGCTTTGAACACAGACAGGGAAAACATGAGACTCATGCTAGCAAACCGAGAGCCAGCCCAGGCCACGTCTCTGGGCCTCTCTGCACATGGGCAAATGCGAAGCTGGAAACCAGCCTGTCTCATCTGTGGGTGAGTAAAGTTCAACTGGGTATTAGTGTTATACGAATGTGCTTCGACTTTATGGAATGCTTGCAGGATGCTGCGTGTATTAATCCGACTCGTGCCTTCCGTATCCCAGGCTAAGATGGGAATAATCAAGTGTTTGCTCTGTAACTGTGAAATGTTTATTCTGAAACCATGTAACTCACCCAAGAGGGAGAAAAAACGTTCACCTAATGCAAAACGCTGTATTCCTACTGATGGTTTCATTTCCTGGTCAATAGGAAGGACTATTGACTCCGAATGGTCCACTGTGGAACAAAGACTTTGTTGATTATTCCTGCCACCCCACCATGCAGAAGCTAGGTGCCAAATTAGTCGTATCATCAGCTCAGACTCAAGGGACAATAGTCAGGCCGAATTAAACTGCGCAACTCTGGCTTCGTTAATTACAACAGCTCTGTGAGGCAGGGCTATATTGTTACCTCTATTTTACAAATGGGAAAACTACGGCACAAAGAAGTTACATGGTGAGTTTTTCAGTGATGCCCGACAGAACTGAGTACCTACCTTGATTAGGTTCCCTGGCAAATCCCACCCTATGGGCATGTCTACACTAGGAAGCTATTTTGAAAGAACTAAAATCCATTTAGTAACTCCCGAAGTAACAAAATCGAAACTGCATTTCCTCACTACAGGGAAATCTCGAAATTAGTCCGAGGCAGGCTCTGTTACTGTAGACCCACTATCTCGACTTTACTCCCCGGTGCTTCCTGGGGCTCTATTCATTTGAATTACTCTGGGGAATAATTATTTCAAAATAGGAGCACCGGAGTGTCCACACTACAGCTATTTCGAAATCACTATTTAGAAATTAGCATTATTCCTTGAGGAAAGCAGAAGGACAGATTTCAAGCTAAGCAGCCAATTATTTCAAAATAACAGGCTTGGTAGTATGGACGCTCCGCTTATTAATTCAACCTAAGGGGGGTTATTGCGAAATAAAACCCTAGTGTAGACCAGGGCTATGTGACCCACACACAGCCACAGTGATCCAGCAATAGAGCCCAGAGGAAACGGGTTTGGTTCTTACAGGGTACTAGAAGCCTTGTTATTGCAAGGGATTGGAACAATGGAGGGTGTTACTGTAATACTCCAATACAATAATACTTGAGCACAAGAGAGGGGGAGCAACAGAGTCAGGTCCAGGCACTGCCTTTATTTCTGATATTGCTGGAGCTGCTGCCATTTCGCGGATGATGCTCTTGTGAGCTGGATGGTACATGGAAACAGCCGAGCATCAGAGAGTGCGAAAGGGTCAGAGACTGACTCTCAGACCTTGGTGTGTGTGGGCAATTGCTCCCAGTGGGGATAAAGAAGTCAAAGCACTGATTATTCCTGAGTAGGAAATCAATGAATTTTCATCTCTTAGTGGCTCTAACATTTATTATCATTTCAGGCTCAAATTGCTGGGAAGAGGTGTGTGTGTGGGGGGGGGAGAGGGTGGAAACCAAGATTACAAGCACATTAGAGAGGTGCTTTGATTGATTTTAATTTGGCCCAGAGAGAGGAATGTCAGCACCCTGTGTGTTTTGTTGTATCCAGGGTGCCTTGCTCATCCTCCCGCTAACATCTCAGACAATGCATCCCCACCCACGCACACAGAACAGCCCAGGAAGTGGGGAAGATAAATGTTGATGCCCATCCATGTTCTTGAGAAAAAGGATCCCTTGGCCGGCATGTTCTGTTGTGGGTAAAGTGAAGTGAGCATTGTAAGTGGCTTGTCCAGCCAGGAGGAAGTTTGTGTGGAAGCTTGGGTTTTTATGAGAGCCTCTAGTGTTGAGAGCGTCTTCTTGAATTTCTTCTGTTTGCTGTATAGGATGCTGATTAGGTGGTTCCTCAGTTTCTCTGAGTGTGTGGATTTCAAAAACTTCCACCCCACTATCGACCTTAATCTGGACCAGTCCACACAGGAGATACACTTCCTAGACACTACAGTACAAGGGAACGTTACGACCCTATATTAGAAACCTACTGAGCATTATTCTTACCTACATGCCTCTAGCTTCCATCCAGGACATCTCACACGATCAACTGTTGACAGCCAGACCTAAGATACAACCGTACCTGCTCCAATCCTGCACACAGAGACAAACTCCTACAGGATCTCTACCAGGCATTCTTAAAACTTAAATACCCACCCGAGGAAGTGAAGAAACAGATTGACAGAGCCAGGCGAGTACCCAGGAATCAGCTTTTTCAGGACAGGCCCAACAAGCAAAATAACAGAACACTCCTAGCCATCTCCTACAGCCCCCAGCTCAAACCCCTCCAGTGCATCATTGACAATCTACCCTCAAAAATGTTCCCTCCCTCTCACAGGCCTTGGGAGTCAGGCCAGTCCTCGCCCACAGCCCCCTACCCTGAAGCATAGACTTGCCAGCAGCCACACATCACACCTCAAACACACTCACCCAGAAACCTGCCCTTGCAATAAACCCCATTGCCGCACATCTATACAAGCGACACCATCACAGGACCTCAACACATAAGCCGCCACATCAGAGGCTCATGCAACTGCACATCCTCTGAAGCCATGGTGTCCAACACGCTGGCCACTAGCCACAGGTGGCTGTTTGGCCGGGTGAGTGTGGCTAGTTCACTGTAGCAGTCGCCACTACAGTGGCGGCTTCTTCAGAACTGGTTGGACACCACAGCTGTGATGTGATCTATGCCATCAAGTGTCAACAATGCCCCTCTGCCATGTGTATTGGTGAAACTGGACAGGCTCTACAACAAAGGATAAATGGACACAAATCACATATTAGCACAGAAACCTGTAGGGGAACATTTTAACCTCCCTGGGCACTCTTTTATGGACTTAAAAGGAGCCATTCTTCCACAAAGGAATTTCACAAGCCAACTACCGAGAGAGTGTGGAATTGACCTACATATGCATATTGACACTGTTTCCCTTGGCCTGCACAAAGACTTGAACTGGATGGCACATTATAAAACCAGCTTTCCTTCCATTCAACAGCTCACTGACATCAAAAGTTAAGTTAAGTATGGGACACTTCCAATCCACTCAATTAGTCTCATTAGCACTCGTACTACAACTGACAGCTACTTCCCCACTTCCTTTTCTGTTATAAATTCTGACAGTCCCCCTTTTTTTCTTCACTCATGCTCATCTGAAGAAGTGGGTTTTGCCCATGAAAGCTCGTGATACTATATATGTTGGTAGTCTCTAAGCTCTGGTCTACACTAGGGAATTATTTTATTTCAAAATAACCCTCCTTATTTTGAAATAATAAGTGGTGCGTCCACACTACCAAGCCCGTTATTTCGAAATCTGTACACCTGCTTTCCTTGGGGAACAACACTTATTTTGAAATAGCAGCAGTGTGGACGCTCTGGTGCTGCTATTTTGAAATAACTATGCCCCATAGTACTTTAAAGGAATTCCTCCCCAGGGCGACCTGGGACTCTAAGTTGAGGTAATGCACCCACATTAACCGAGCCTGTCTCGGACTAATTTCGAGGCTCCCCCGTAGAGGGGACACACTATTTCAGTTTTATTATTTTGAGAATTATTACTTTGAATTTAGTTATTGTGAAATAATTTCCTAGTGTAGACATGCCCTAAGGTGCTGCAGCACTACTCATTATTTTTAAAGTTACAGACTACGCCGACGACCCCTCTGAGACTCAGTCTGATCATGGTAAGCATTTAGAATGACTGTTTACTTTGCATTTCATGTGTAACCAATGCTGACCTTTATGCCTATCACTTACCGTCATTTCAAATCAATCTTTCTCTAGTTAAAAACATATTTTGATGTTTAATCTAAACCTGTGAGTTTGGCCAACATGAGTGGGGGATCTGCTCAGATTACCGAGCCTGGTGCATGTCCATTAGCCTATGCAGAGTGGCAAATTAATTAATAAGTTTGCATTGATCATGAAGGTCTTGAGCAGCGTAAGATGCACATTTCTGGGATGCAAGGCAAGGGACATTTGCTGGATCTTCCTATGTGCAGCTCAGGAGTGGCTTGGGAGCGCATTCATGTACCTGTGAGTGTGCCTTCCCATACTACGGGCTGTGTGAGGGCAAAGCCTGAAGGGGCTGCTTGTCATTAGCAGAGAAGTGTGAGAGGTACCCCGAGTCAGAGAATTAACGAAGCACGGTAATTCCACAGTCTGGCTTGTGCCCCGGGATATGTCACATGTATATCTACCATATCTACCATATCATATACATGTCATGTGTATATCTACCATATCATATACAGGAGGCCCCTGACGTGCGACACGATTCGTTCCGAAGGAAGCGTTGCAAGTCGGGGTCGTCGTAATTCAAACCCACATTTGCGGTAGGTGCTGGCCGCATTCATAAATGCGGGCCGAGGATGTAAGTCGGGGGTTTCCGGCCCCTTCCGCACTTACAAAAATGGTTGTAAGTACAGGGGGTCGGAACTTGGGTGGTTGCATCTTGGGGGCTGCCTGTACATGTCACATGTATATCTACCATATCTAATGTAAATCTTCTCCTGGCAGCTTATGCCTGAAATAGGTCTGAATTTACCTGCAAAAACTATAGATCTGACAGATTGGGAAGGGCGAGGGAGGCAGAAGGCAGGAGCACCTGAAGGCACATTCCAGGAGTGTGAAAGGGGCTTTTCTGTTGCTTTGATTGGCTGGCTGAGCTAACTGATACCTTTATGAGTGTTTCATTCTGTTGCATGGCTGTTAAAAGTTTAATACATTATTTGGGCACCGAAACATTTCCAAATGGGCATTTATTAGTAGTATTTAGCTCTGAATAAAGTAAACCCAAACAGCACACATGTACCCTTATTTTTCCCATCTGTAAAATGGATATGGTGAGCATTCTTATCCACTTTTGCAAAACACTTTGAGGTGGTAAGACTACATGGTACCCACAGGTATTAACATTCACAAGAGCTAGACACGGGCATAGCAGAGAGAAAAGTGATCCCCGTAGGTATATAATGGAAGCAAAACCCATTTGATATTGGCTAGGGTGGGTGGGACGTGAGGTAATTTGTTCCTTTTACTCCTGCTTTCCATGTGTAAATCGCTGAGGAGTGTGCAGTGGGTAGTTGCAATTAACAAGCAGGAGGTAATCTTTATTGATTTCATCAAAGCTTTTTGATTTGGTTAAATCATTAACGATTGTTATCAGAATTACAGTCGCTTTGCATTAGACAGAAACTCAGTTGAAAGGGTCTCCGATGAAGAGTGAAAATGCGCCGCACTTTCCTTCCTGGGGATGCTAGCGGTTGCCATCTGTCTGCTCCCAGTGTATAAAGGTTTCTGAGGTTGCTCTAGAGAGGATGAGTCATTTGGGTAAGATGAGTCTGTTGTTTCTGCCACTATCTTCTGGGAATATAGGGTCTTCTATTTAATACATGGGAACCATCTTTAATTATGACCATAGTTCCCACTAAGGTGGTGCACGCTTGCACGGTTGTGCACAAAAAATTCTTCCCCCGCCCACCTCCTCTGGAGAGCTGCACTGCAGCACTTGCGTGGCAGGCGGCTGCTCCGGTAGGTGGGGCTGGCTGAGACGATGTAGTGAGGGAGCCATTGGGATAGGGGGATGGGACTTGCCATGGCGGGGGGGCCCAAGGAGGCCTGCTTCCATGGCCGGGACTGCCACGTGGCAGGGGGAGCTGGGGCCTATTCTGGTGGCTGGGGCCGGGAATGGGACCTGCCACATGGCCGGGGGGAGGGGGTGGGTCTGCTTCAGTGGCCGGGAATGGAACATGCCACATGGCCGGGGGCAGGGTGGGGGCTCTGGTGACTGAGAACAGGATATGCTGCATGGTAGGGGTGGGGGGGTTCTGCTTTGGTGGCCGGGAACATGTGTGTGTTAATAAATTGGATGCCACGGTGGCACACATCCAAACCAGAGCACATGACCTCAATATTGGTGCACAAGCCAAAACTCCCCTCCACTCGTGGTTGGAAAATCTTAGAGGGAAACACTGGTTATGACATAGCCAGCATTTCGCATGCTGGCACAGATATGGCGTAAGAAGCAGAAACTCTGACAGCGGGGGGTTCTGGGGCTGCCCCATAGGGAGAGGAAGTTGTTTTACAGAACAGCAAAGACAAACATCCAACCACTGAGAAATGTGCTGAAATGTAAGTGTGGAAAAGGCCTCTCAGGTGGGTGTGTCTGGGAAGCCGGCTACTAACAAAAGGGCCCACTTCCACAAGACACCGTGGTTGAGGGAAGAGGGAGGAAACTGGAAATGTTAGAGAGAGGTTGTAATTTACACGGTGTTAACGGCACCCAGCGCCCATTGAAAACCGTCTTAAGCCCCTTTGATAATCCCAATTCACGCTCCCAAATTCACTGAAACAAGAGTGATCAAAGCTGTGCAGGACTTTCCCTCGCCTATTTGGGGAAGAAAAGGCACTACCGAATGTCAATGAGATGTTTGCTCACCATGGAGGTGTCTCTGGACCACACCTGCACCTACCTTGGTAGACAAAATGAAATCCTTTGGCAGTCGCTTGACCCTTGGCACTAAACTTGATGAGGATTTGATTGGTGGTGGCTAAGGGCAGCGATTCACCTACACGGGAGAGAAGGAAGCAGACGGCAGGCATACGCACATTACAGCACCACGCAGAGAACTGGCTAGCTGAGGACTTTCTGTGAAAAGACCTTCTCAGCCTGGAAAAGTTTCATAGAGTATGTGTTTCCGGGGCGGGCACGGAGGAGTCTTCCTTCCACACATAAGAACATAAGAACGGCCGTACTGGGTCAGACCAAAGGTCCATCTAGCCCAGTAGCCTGTCTGCTGACAGTGGCCAGCACCAGGTGCCCCAGAGAGGGTGGACCGAAGACAATGATCAAGCGATTTGTCTCCTGCCATCCTTCTCCAGGCTCTGACAAACAGAGGCCAGGGATACCATTTCTATCCCCTGGCTAACAGCCTTTTATGGACCTAACCTCCATGAAATTATCTAGCTTCTCTTTAAACTCTGTTATAGTCCTAGCCTTCACAGACTCCTCTGGCAAGGAGTTCCACAGGTTGACTACAAGCTGAGTGATTCTTACCTGTACCAAGGGACCAGTGAGACTGTGCCTGCAGAAGCATATGGCTCTGCACAGCAGGGAGGGCTTGCCTATGGTGGGGGGTTTTCAGGAAGAAACAATGTAATTGTGGCTGTCCTTTTATTTCCTTTTTTTAAAAGAAACGAACTCAAATTTCGGAGGGGAAAAAAAAAGGCCGGGGGCACATCTTACAAAAACCCCTATCCTGAGAGGTCTAGTCCCTGAGGAAGATTTTCAGAAGCGATTAGCAATGAGGGTGGGTTCTCAGCATGTGAAAATCAGGCCCTTCCAAGGTGTCTCCAGTTGGGCTTCCCGAAAATGAAGCACCCCAGATCAACGGTCAATACGGAAAAATATCGCCTGCTAGCAGGACTCTCGCATCCCACACACGACAAGGAAACAGGCTCCGTAAGGGCAGCATGGGGGAGACAAAGCCAAGCAAGCGGCGGATGTGTGCTGAAAATGAAGGCCGAGCAATGTTCAATCGGAAGATAACGCCAGCTCCTGGGGGAGAGACACTGAAATAACTTCCTGCGGGGAAGTATGATTGTGTGCTGGCTGGGAACTGAATCAGCCTCCAGCATCGCTTTGGCAAAGTAGAAAGGCGTTCTACGTCAGAGCAGCCATGTCCGGGCAGCTCCGCAATCGGCAATTGCTCAGAATCGCTACTGTGCTCTGTGCTATGGCCCCCTCCTTCCCCTCGCTGTGTCACCTCCCTTGTGCGGGGGCCGGTTCATGCAGGGCCCGCACGGGAGGAATTCTTCCCAAGCCGGCTAAGGGAGGTTCACCTCCCCTGTACGCCACCGCACCAGTGTGAAAGGTTTGTAAGAGAAGGGCCGGTCCATCTCTGTTCTAACTAGCCGTTCTCCGGCAGGCCACAGTTGGTTCGTCTACCCTGCAGCTGCAAGTGGTTGGGACTGGTCCTGCCTTGGGCAGGGGGCTGGACTTGATGACCTCCTGAGGTCTCTTCCAGCTCTATGATTCTATGAAGTGGCTGTGTCTAGACTGACAAGTTTTTCCGGAAAATCAGCCGCTTTTGCGGAAAAACTTGCCAGCTGTCTACACTGGCGCTTGATTTCATAAGAACACTGACGATCTCATGTAAGATTGTCAGTGTTCTTCGGAAATACTATGCTGCCCTGTTCGGGCAAAAGCCCTCTTGTACAAATGCTTTTGCGCAAGAGGGCCAGTGTAGACAACGCGGTATTGTTTTGCGCAAAAAAGCCCCGATGGCGAAAATGGCGATCAGGGCTTTCTTGCGCAAAACCACGTCTAGATTGGGCACGACGCTTTTCTGCAAAAAGTGCTTTTATGAAAAGCGCCCGTGCCAATCTAGACGCTCTTTTCCGCAAATGCTTTTAACGGAAAACTTTTCCGTTAAAAGCATTTGCGGAAAATCATGCCAGTGTAGACGTAGCCAGTGAGTCTCCCAGCCCTGGTACATGGTCAGGCTGGCTCGAGTCTGTGTACCTGGGCTGGGAGGCTCGCTCCCAGCTGCAAGGCAGACGAACCCCTGAGGCCTTGCCCGACTCACCAAACTGGCTCGCTGTGCTGCCCTACGCTACGTACCCGGGTGTCCTTTGCGTGTGGCTGTGCAGTCAGCATGGTGGCATTTTGAGAGGCAGTCCCCATCGAGTGCTACGGGGACTCATCCTTACCGGTGTGAGAGCCGGAGAGCGAGCTGAGGAGCCGGGAGTGCTGGTTGGGTCCATCGTGAACTTCTATGACATCATTCAGTGCTGTCTGGAAGAAGGCGAACTGTCCGAAAACCACTGCGAATGGACAGAGGCAAGAATGGAACCAGTAAGGGCAGGGAACATATTGCAACAGCCAAAGCCAATCCCCGGTACTTCAGGTAACTCCAGACTGTCCTGGGCACTCAGAGAAAAGCGCCTGAAGGTCAGCCCTGGAAAGGGAAGCCCCTTATCTACCCATAAAGCTGGTAAAACATGGGCAGCAGCACACTTCCCCAGAGCTGGCCCACCGATGGTTCATGGACCAAAGGAATCTTATTATGGCAACTCTAATCTGCCCTCCTACATACCACAGGCTGTATAATTTCATTCAGGGATAATGATCGATTATTGTTTATCCTTTGCATTCTGATAGCACCCAGAGGTGGAGCCCTGCAAATCCGCGGAATTCTGCTTTCTATCCGTGGGTATCTGCAGCTACAGATGTGGATACAAAATTTCTCTCTGCGCTGGTCTCCACCTAAACCACTCCATCATGGAGCAGGAGTCCATGGTGCGAGGTGCTGTACAAACACAGAACACAAAGCTGTTCCCTGCCCTGGAACATTTAGGGGAAGATTTATTTCCAAAAACGGTGCCCTTAATTAAGAACGTAACATAAAAACGGCCAGACTGAGTCAGATCAAAGGTTCATCTAGCTCAGTATCCTGTCTGCCGACAGTGCCAATGCCACATATCCCAGAGGGAGTGAACAGAACAGGGAATTATCAAGTGATCGCTTCCCTGTCACCCATTCCCAGCTTCTGACAAACAGAGGCTCGGGACGCCTCCCCCGGCCAATTCCAGCACCAAGCCCATCTGCTCTGGAAGGATGGCTTCTAGTGGTGAAAAGATACTTGAATTTCCAGCCAGTCCTAGACACCTCCACTGATAATGCCAAAGAAGAAGCTACTTTGGGTTCCCCAATTTATTACTTATTTTATAAATGCATCCAGATGACCTCCAATCTCATACATGAGAAAACGATAATGTGAAGATCAGGTCGTTTTTAAGTTGGTGTGGGAGGGTTTGGGTTATTTGTGTATATTGTATAAAATTCAACAAGAACCCAAGGCTCTCTTCTTTTTCCCTGTGCTGTGTATCTCTAAGTCGTAAATTCCCCGTTATAGATTCACAGGCTGTGAGGTCCCTCACTGTGAAATTCATCAACAAGCAAGCGGCAACATTGGTGACTTGTAAATTCAGTTTTACAGCCTGGCTTCCATGCTAGGACACTGCGAGGGGGCTGGGCCAGCCCCCTGGCACCTACTAGCTGGAGAATCAGGAACACCACAGAAACAGCATTCATCCAGTATTGGCTACTAGCGGTTTCCCACTCCCTTTAAATAAAAGCCGTTGAAACATGGAGAGCAGAGGAAAGAAACTAACTTAGGCCAGGTCTACACTACACTATGTAAAATACAGAGCTGGAGTCGGCTTCCCTAAACTGAGCCAGGCGCCGTCTTTAAAGAGGGAGGCTGATAGGAGTAAATGTTCCCGTTAGCGTCTCTTCCTCCTCATGACAGAATGTACAGGGCTGCACTCTCCAGAGCTGCTAGTGCAGCAAGTTTCCTGAGCCCAATGCTCACTTTGAAAAAGAGAAAGTATGTTACACAACATTAGGACCCATCTGTCCAGCTCTCACGCCACAGCAGTGGCTGTAACAACACTATCGGTGCCTAGATTTAATCTGGCTCTGATGCACCTAAAGGCCCTGATTCAGCGAAGTAATTAAGCGTGGGGATGCTTCCCTAGCTAGTCAGCCAAGCTTGTTTTGCTGAATCAGGGCCTGCTGCTGTCACTGCCGCAGAATGACCCCCATCTACCCCCGCCTCCCGTCCCCGCAGCAGAGCACTGCTCTAGGCTGGGGGTGTGTCTAGACTACAGGGTTTTGTCGACAAAAGTGGACTTTTGTCAACAAAACTATACCTGTGTCTACACTGCCACTGAGTTCTGTTGACATAACGTCGACAGAACGTGGCAGTTTTGTCGATGGCAGTAAACCTCATTCTACGAGAAATAACGCCTTTTGTCGACAGAGTTCTGTCGACAGAAGGCGTTATTGCATCTACACTGTCCTTTGCGTCTACACTCTCATGACGACAAAGCGGCTTGCTTTGTCGACAGAACTGGCTGTAGTCTAGACGCTCTTTGTCGCCAGAAGCTTTGTCGACAGTATCTGTCGACAAAACTTCTGTCGACAAAAGCCTGTAGTCTAGACATACCCTGGAAGTGCACTCTCTTCAGAGTCCAGTATTCCATGCAGCGGCTTTAGCAAAAGGAAGGTCACGGCCGGCGTGCAGGAGAAATAACCTCTCACAAGGAGTGTGCATGAGGGAGACAGCCTTGCTCATAAGACGTTATGAATATGGTACAAGGGACTGGGCCTCCTCATTGTGCTTATTAGAATGGCAGGGAGCATTACTGTCCTTGCAGGGGTAATATTTCTATCTAATGCCTTGGAGAGTATTTCACCTGGCTGGATTGCACAGATCAGTTCTAGCAGCTGTATGGCATTCATAGTTGCCTTCTAAATAGCCATTCGACACACACTTATTTCCTGAAAGACTTTTAAAGGGCCACCGGATGGATTTTTACTCAGATGTGACACACACACACACATACACACACACACACACACGCACACCCTCGTGCACACACACACACAAGTGCACACATGCACATGCACACACACATGCATGCACACACGTGTCCTGCATGCACACATGTGTCACGAATCATGGGTAGTGTGAATGGTTGGCATGAGTGAATTAGCAGTAAGTGAGCTGAAGAGAGGCCATACTATGATTCAAGCTAGTGCCCCGGAGGATTATGGACTTGTTTACAACTTCGAGAGAAAAAACTATGTGAAAGAAAGACTGTGTGCACTGTGGAGATAAAAACACACACATGCACACACACACATGTGCACACACACACATATACACACACACATCCATGCACGCTCACATATCCCCCAACCCCAAAATTGAGCATCTGCTCTCCCAGAGGTTTTCTGAAGGGGCCGACTGCTGCATTGCTCCACTGGAAAACCTAGTCCCCGTAAAGTCAATTTTCACTTTTTTTTTTCTTTCAAATCAGTGACTCTCAGATTGGGTTGAGAAACTGTAAAAAAAAACACCCTAAAAAATGTTAACAATGGTTTCACCGTTTTTATGTCATAATTTAAATTGAAAGCATCCGCAGATGTGACATTTAATTACAGTCCACAGTGCTCATTCTGCCATATTTGCCAGTCCTCCTCCCTGGGAATAATACACTCGCGCCGAGCCACTGAAAAGAGATCATGGGGAACATTTTCAGCTGCTACAAACTGACTTATCTCCAGTGGCTTCGCCACAGCAATGCTGATTTATACCAGCTGAGAGTCTAGCTCGGCATGACATGTACCGTAGTCCTTTGGCACGACGACAAAGTACAGGCAGATTTGTCCGCTGGTGTAATTCCGAGGATAATTTGGAGACAGAACTACTCCATCTGATCCAGTGTACTGCCCGCCGCACGGCGCTGAAAGACAAAGCCGGGGAGATATCAGTGGAAGAAGGGACTGGCGCAGCTGTCGTTCAAGTCCTAGCTTCACGCATTACCCGTTTTCTCCGCTGCTTTAGAATACACCTGGGCATGTGCTTATAATTCTGTACAGGGCTCGCTGCCCAAGTCTGCGATCAATTCTGCACTTCGGGTGGGGGAGCGCCGACTGCAAGTTCTCATTAAGAACAATACAGCTTAGCCTAACTCAAGTTCATGCTTGCTTCACGTTTAATTACCACCACCATCCCAGGGACAGGGCGGGGGAATGTCACGTCCAGTAGGTAGCCTAAAGCCTGATCTCCAGCGTTATCCATTTGATTCCGAAGCAGGGGAGTTGGAGGGATGGGTTCTTAATGAATTCATTATTTTTCCTGTGCAACAGGAGACTAGTTCAGGGACTCATGTGGAAATCCCTGTCAGAACATTTTCAAACCATTGAGTTCTCCTTTCCACACCCACGTTCCAGCCTCGTAGTTGTCGAGCTCCCTTTAGCCCAGGGGTGGGCAATAATTTTAGAAGGGGGGGTCACTACACAAATTTTTGAAGTGGCCCCGGGCTGCCCCAGAAGGGGCGGGGCCTCAGGAGGAAGGGGCGGGGCCAAGACACTTCCATGCTCCCCCGCCCACAGACCCTGAAGCACATGAAGCTTTTGCCACCGCCCTCCCCAACCCCGGAGAGAACCGCCAGCTGTTCTGAACAGCTGGCGGTTCCCTCTAGGCACCTGCGCCCAGGCAGCGGGAGGAGACTTGGCACGCTCCCCCCACTTCCAGGCCAATCAGGGCCTGGGGCCGGGGAGAGCATGCAAAGTCTCTTGCTCTCTGCCCCCGACCTGCAAGAGGCCTGCTGTGCTTAGGGTGAACCGCCAGCTGGCGGGGGAGGAGTCTTCACACGGTCCCCCCTCCCTATGCCCTGATTGGCCTCGGGGCAGGGGAGTAGCAGGGCATCTGCGGGCTGGATCCATCTGCTTGGCAGGCTGCATCCAGCTCACGGAGTGGCTCTTGCCCACTCCTGAGTTAGCCAGCAGTGCTGGTCCGAAACATTGAATCAATATCAGTGTCTGATAAAAACAAGAAAACATATGTGATTTTTTTCTTCCTGTTTTCTTACCAGCTCCCACCCTGGCTCAGGAAATCAGTTAAGCACCGATAGCTTGGCAGGCTGTATCTGACAACTGCTTTATTCTAGGACCTTGCCTTTGTTACCTCACCGGAAGAAGTGGCAAGAGGTCTCCAGGCCTGCCACTGTGGGGGGAAGAAGGGGGAAGGGGCGGTTGCCCCAGGGCTCGGCATTTCAAAGGGGCTCGGGGCTCCCAGCTGTCGCTATGGAAGTGACAGCAGCCAGAGCCCTTTAAATCGCCGCCGGAGCAGTGTGGCAGAGTGGCTCTGAGGGTGTGGGGGGCAGTGCTGTGGTCGAGGCGGTGTTGAGCGCTGGCTGCCCCTAGCTCCGCCTCTTCTGCCCAAGGCCCCACTCCTTCCAGGGGCTCCTAGCTGCCCACCTACCTTGCCTGGGAGCCTGGGAAAGTGCCCCCCATGGAGGCCTCATAACGGACAGCTAGGAAATCATCCTAGCTAATTTCTCCCTGCCTGCAGGCAGTTAGTGCTTTCATCTTCCATTTCAACAGGAATAAAAACAAACCTTCCTTCCCCCAACCCCCCACCCCGTTCCTGCTGAGCACGCTACTGAAAGGGACGCCTGTGCGTCCGAACAGCTCGTACCATGGCAGCCATGGACACCCCTCCAGCCTTACCTGTAGGGTTGCCAGATATTTAAGAAAAAAAAAATACCGAACATGGCGGGCAAACATTGGTTGAGCAAAAAAAAGAAGGTCCCCACTGGCCCTTCCGTCTGAGAAAAACAGAAAATGCCGTTTTTTTTCCGGACGGGGCGGTGAAAACCGGACTGTCTGGGCGAAAACTGGACACTTGGCAACCCTACTCACCTGTGCACGTGGGCCGAGGTTTGTTCCACACGGGTTTCCCATCCCCTCCCATGATGCACGTCAGGGTGGAGACGCCTTCGATCTCATAGCCACCGTCGCAGTAGTAGGTAATCGTGGACCCCAGTTTTAGGTCTGTGCCCACTCGGGTGCCATTCTTAACTGACCCGGGATCGAAGCAAGACTCCCTGGGGTTTTCTGCAAGAGAGCAGCATGAAGATGCCCGTTCAGCAGGTTACAGGCAGAGCAGGGCACTGGGAGTCAAGAGCCAGGAATTCTACTACTAACAGCTAAGCCACAAAGGGGCTCTTGTCACTGCAGAGTCAGCCTGGGGGGACGGGTTACAGCCCAGCCGCTGCTTTCACAGCCTCCACTCTCTGCCATGAGGCCACAGGGGACATCACTCGAGTGCTGATCGTCCTCCCATGGCTTCCCACAATCCCCAGCGTATGCCCAGAAGGACTGACAGTATCTCCCACAATTCATAAGAACATCAGAACGGCCAGACTGGGTCAGACCAAAGGTCCATCTAGCCCAGTATCCCGTCTGCCAACAGTGGCCAATGTCAGATGCCTCAGAGGGCATGAACACAACAAGGAATCATCACGTGATTCCTCTCCTGTCACCCATTTCCAGGCAAACAGAGGCTTGGGACACCATTCCTACCCATCCTGGCTAATAGCCATTGATGGACCTAACCTCCATGAATTTATCTAGTTCTTTTTTGAACCCTGTTAAAGTCCTAGCCTTCACGACATCCTCTGGCAAGGAGTTCCACAGGTTGACTGTGTGCTGAGTGAAGAAAAACTTCCTTTTGTTTGTTTTAAACCTGTGACCTATTAACTTCATTTGGTGACCCCTAGTTCTTATGTTATGGGAACAAGTAAATAACTTTTCCCCATTCACTTCTTCCACACCAGTCATGATTTTATAGACCTCTCTCAGATCTCCTTTTAGTCGTGTGTTCTTGGTGTGCTGGTGCTATTACAAGCAATTTTCTTCATAGGTCCTCAACTGGGCTTTTAATTTTGCTGACATTCCACAAACCATAGTCATGGAGGCAGACACTTAGGGCAAAATTTTCAAGCCAATTTAAAAAAGGGCTGAGGCACTTCGAAAAATTTTACCCTTAAGTCCCAACGAAAGGGAAGCGGAGTTAGGCTCCTAAATCACTTGGGCGCATTTGAAGATTTTTTTCCCCCCAAGTCCTATAGCCTGGGCATAAAATTATGGTTGATATTACAAACATATGTCTAAGCCCCTTCCTAAGCAACTATGCTCTTCCACAAAACAGGCAGATCCCAATTTCGAAGCCTGCTTTTCTGATCCGGGATTCCACTTCAGCCCATTATAACAGAAGTGGGGAGAGGGAGGGGGCAAGGTGACTGCAAGATTTGAATCCGGATCCACATCCGGATTCCAAACACATTCTCACACCCTGAGGAATCTGGTGATAATCAAATCCCAGATTTTGGTTCAGGCCCATCTCTAACATAGGCTATGTCTAGACTGCAAGCCTCTTTCAAAAAAGAGCATCTAGACTACAACCAGTACTTTTGAAAAAGCAAGCCGCTTTTTCGAAAGAGAGCACCCAGGCAGTCTGGATGCTCACTTTCGAAAAAGGACAGTTTGCATTACATCGCGCCTTTTTTCGAAAGAGCGCTTTCAAAAAAAGGCATTCTTCCTCATAAAACAAGGTTTTCCACGGTCGAAAAAACTGCCGCGTTCTTTCAATTTACTTTCAAAAGAACGCGGCAGCAGTCTAGACGCAGGGGAAGTTTTTCCGAAAAAAGCCTGTAGTCTAGACAAACCCTTAGTGTCGAAAGCACAGCGTGGTGGAGGAGGAGAGATTGTCATTCAACTATTTACTGGTACCAAATCGGACAGGTAGAGCCTTGATTGAAGCCAATGCACGCATCCGTTGCTGAACTGGAGACAGAACGCAATGCACGTTGTAAATCAGAGCATGTAATTGCATGTGCAGGCCGCTTAATAAGGGTTTCATTCTTTTAATATCGTTTGGATGCCCTGCATCTATCCACAGCCTCTCTCAGGCACTTATCAGTCCAGCATCTCGCAAGCTCAGTGCTCTAACCCACAGTGACATACGGGGCCATTTGCTAGCTGGTTGTTAATCCAGATGTGTAGCGTGACTGAGATTGCTGCAGAACGACAACGCACAATTAGACAAAATGAAGACATTTTTCATTCTCTTCCCTATGCCTCTCAGACTTCAAATCCCCATTTCCATTTAAGAATTCCAGTAAAGATTGCAGATCTGTCAGGTTGCGGAGATTGTTCTGCGGCTTCGGAGGGACTTTTTAAAAAATGAATGATAATTAAGAGTTATAATTATTCCTGTGCTTTTGTCATTTAGAAACTGCTGATTAAAGCGCAGGGCTTTTTGGTGAACAGTGGGATCTGTGAATAAGCACAGCTGCCTAAGAATTATATTGCTCAGTTTTAATTCTGTTTGAAAGTAAAAAACATTCAACCCTTTCCCACCAGGGCATCCCCTGGCCCCGTTGTTTGTAGAGAAAAGTAGGATTAGCTTTGTGGTCTCCTTCATGTGACAGCTGTGCTATTAGACAGTGTCTGGGATAGGTGGAAAAGAAAGACTGCAAAGTACTTCTGTTAGGGACAATTGAACTGGGCCACAGGAGTTAAAACCACTCCTCTTTTCTAGAGGGGAAGCACAGCCTAGTGGTAAAAGCACAGGACAAGGAGACAAAACTCCTTGGTTCCTTCCCTGGCTCCGCCACTGGCTTGTTGCATGACCCTGGCCACCTCACTTCTCCTCTCTGCTGCTTTCTTCTCTTAACTGTAAAACGGGATGTTGCAATTGAGTTGCCACCTGGAGGGGGGAGGGCAGCGTGGTAGGAGGCAAATTTAGCTGCTTGTAAAGGGCCCCCGATGCTCAGACATAAGGTGGCAGAATAGTTCTGTTCTCAGAAGTTAGAACTTTGTTTTTAATTCCATCTTTTCTCGCAGTTCCAGCCTGGGCAGAGAGAGATTGGCCATGCTGAATAGTAAGAGGCCAGGCCTGGAGGCTTCATTTCACCCGGGGCAGTGCAGAGCATAACCACAAGGGGGTGGACCAGGAGCTGCCATTTTGTCTCTTTGAACCCTCAGTCTTTGGATAACGACCACGGCTGCTCAGCCCTGGCTACATCAGTGAGCAAGTGGCCTTCCCCAATACTAATATTCTTCTGAATATGCCTACCCCCGCCAGCAGGGTTGGGCACAGCAACCCAGACCTGGAACGGAGGCCAAAAGCCTCCCCACACCCCAAGGCACTGTCCCAGCCCTGATCACCCTCTTGCACTCCGAACCCCTCAGTCCCAGCCCAGAGTCCTCTCCTGCACCCCAGCTTCCTGAGCCAGACCGGTGACAATGAGGGAGGGAGAATGGGACTGCGAGTGAGTGATGGAGGGAGGAGGAATGTAGTGAGCAGGGGGTGGGGCCTTGGAGAAGGGGCGGGGCCTTGGAGAAGGGGAGTGGAAGGGGTGGGGCCTTGGAAAAGGGGCAGGGCCTTGAAGAAGGGCCGGGGCCTTGAAGAGAAGTGGCAAGGGCCTTGAAGGGACAGGGAGTAGTGCATGGGTGTTTGGCTTTGTGGGAGTAGAAAGTTGAAGGCTGCAGCTGACCACCCCCTATGCATCTGCCGTTCGCCTTCGGCTCCATGGGCCTGGGAGCGAGGGACCCCCAGGCCCTTCCTGATTTTACGTTCCATGCCCTGGAAAAGGCAGAGGTGCTGCCTCCCGGCCAAGCCAACCCACGTACATCACAGCCCACGCGACATTTGCAGGAGTAAACACTGCACTCTCTTGTCCAAACTGCCTCTCGGTTCTGCCGGCCTGGAGGCCCCTGGAATGCTGGCATTCATTATGAGCTTCTTCCCTAACGAGGCTGCACCCAACGGGGTTCTCCAGGCCCCCGTTAGGGCTCTCTTGTTCTTTTGAACAGTTTCCCTGCATTTCATCTCGCAAGTGGATGCCGCCTCAACCTGCCAATCAGCCTCCCACCCGGCTGTCAGTTGCCGCAGCCACACTCTTGATCTCAGTCTCCGCGCTCGCTTTGAAACATCATGACGCACGGCGCTCCAGTCATGCCGGCTGACGGGGGCTGGCGGCTGATTGCTGAAGTGTATCCCTGCTGCTCTTGTTTTCTTCCTTCTTGGTTATTTTTCCTTTCCTGAGAGAGTCCGTGCTTCGAGGGACAGGACGTACCTTCGCAAGGTGGGCAGATGTTTCCTCTTGGCATGCCGATAATACCCCCGCCCCAACCCACCAGCTCCTTCCTGACCACGTCTCCGTGACAATGGCCAACACTGACCCACGAATGTGTTCACAGAGCCACGTGGCAGGACAGTCTCACGTTTAAGGAGGCCTTTGGCCCAGTGGTGACAGCAGGGGATTGGAGTCAGGACTCCTGGATTGGATCCCCAGCACCACCGACAGACTCATCATGTGTCCCCAGCACGATTCCGTCTCGGGGACCTTTGATTCATCCCTCTGCAGAATGAGCATCGTACCGCCATAGTTCCCACTAAGGTGCGTGGCCGCGCACAAAAAATTCTTCCCCTGCTCACCTCTTCTGGAGAGCCACGTGGCAGGTGGCTGCTCTGGCGGGAGGGGCCACCTGCGACGGTGTGGTGAGGGAGCCGCTGGGGCACTGGGCCGGGACCTGCTGTATGGCGGGAGGGAGGCCTTCTCCAGTGGCTGGGGCTGCCACGTGGCAGGCAGAGTCAGGGTCTTTTCTGGCAGCTGGGGCTGGGAACGGAACTTGCCTCATGATGGGGTCTGTTCTGACAGCTGGGAATGGGACATGCCACATGGCTGGGGGAGAGGGGGTTTGCTCCGGCAGCTGGGAATGGGACATGCCACAGGGCTGGGGTTGGGGGGGTTCTGCTCCGGCTCTGGGAACATGTGCTAATAAATTGGGTGCCATGGGGGCACACACCCAAACCAGCGCACATGACCTCAGTATCGGTGCACAAGCCAAAACTCACTCCGCTCGTGGTTGGAAAATCTTAGAGGGACACTGCGTACCTCCACAAGGTCCAGCTCTGCAAAGTAAGTGGGGACTGCTTCCCAACCCATCCTGCCTGGCAGCGACTGAAAAACATTTGGTGTCTTGCACCAAGTAAATTCAGCAGTCTCATTCCAGTTCCAAAGGGACACACAAAACTGTCCGCAACCAAAACTGGCCCTCTGCCGAGCCAGCATGGCATAAAAAGCAAAGAACGAATGAGCCAAATGGGGCCTGGATAGAAATCTGTTCTCTGACACCTAGAGAGCACGGACTGGACACTGAAGGAAACTGGTGCTGCAGCCGTCTACATTGCATCTGTCCTGCAGGCAGAGGACAGCAGCCTCAAAGGCTGTTGCTATGGGGCTCTTTGTGAACACTAAATCCTCAGACAACACTCTGCGGAGTCACATAAAAGAAAATAATTGGCGTGAAGTCTCATTTACCAAGACAAAATACAATAAACTGCAGCGTTCCCTTGCTGGGATCCTCGGCTCCTCACCCAGCCCTCACTGCTCAACCACAGCCGTTTTCCCCGATGCCAATGCAGCCCTGAAAGAAGCCCGGCTTCTCTTCCTTTGATACCGCAAGATCACAAGACACAAAAAGAGCAGGGCTCCTTTTCAAGGCACATCCCTGTATTTTCAAGTGCAATACGATGACTCATTTTTAGGGGCTGTTTGAGCCATTCCTCCTCTTTGGCTCTCTCTGATGCTAAACACGACTGGATGTTCTACAGCACGTTCAGCAGGGAATCGCTAAGCATGCGGCAGCTCCGTGGGGATTTCCATTTTCAGAAAGGAACACCGGAATTGTTGCAGGAATCATCTCACGTGTGTTTGTCAGCCTGGGAGGGGCACCGCCGGTTTGATCAGTCAGGCTGTGTCTAGGCTACATCCCTCTTTCGACAGAGGGATGTAAATTAGATACTTTGAAATTGCAAATGAAGTGGGGATTTAAATATCCCACGCTTCATTTGCATAATCACGTAATGGCACTCTTTCGAACAAGCGCCATTTCGAAAGTAAAACCGCAGTCTAGACGCGGTTCTGTCGAAAATGGCAGGCTTTTTCAAAAGATCCTGTATTCCTCAAAAAATGAGGATCTTTCGGAGCTTGTTCGAAAGAGCGCCATTACGCGATTATGCAAATGAAGCGCGGGATATTTAAATCCCCGCTTCATTTGCAATTTCAAAGTGTCTAATTTACATCCCTCTGTAGAAAGAGGGATGTAGTCTAGACACAGTCTCACTGACAATGGATGGGTTTTGGAAGGGTGAAATATAACTAGTTGCGATTAAATGGTTTTCGGTTCCAGTCCTTTTCGCTTCCAGATTCCAGCCAGGAACAAGAACAGGAATGTCCGCAGCCGTGACAGGCCTAACTCTGATGTGCTATCCCACCTCTGCTACCAAAGTGGTCTGGATCAATCTGGATAAACACCGAGGGTATTTGCTTCTTCCTCCCCTTGGGCTAGACTCCCTGAAAGTTCTTCTCAGCATCTGACTCTCGGGGTATGTCTAGACTGCATCCCTCTGTAGGCAGAGGGATGCAGATTAGGCAGGTCGACATTGCAAATGAGGCACGGATTTAAATATCCCATGCCTAATTTGCATACAAATGGCCACCACTTTTTGCCGACTCAGCACTTTGTCGGCAAAAAGCAGCAGTTTAGAGGGGGATCTGTCGAGAAAGAAAGCCTTTTTCGACAGATCTTGTAAACCTCCTTGCAGGAGGCATAAGGGATCTGTCGAAAAAGGCTTTCTTTCTCAACAGATCCCCCTCTAGACTGTTGCGTTTTGCCGACAAAGTGCTGAGTCGTCAAAACGCGGTGGCCATTTTTATGCAAATGCGGCACGGGATATTTAAATCCGTGCCTCATTTGCAATGTCGACCTGCCTAATCTGCATCCTTCTGCTGACAGAGGGATGCAGTCTACACATACCCCGAGAGTCAGATGCTGAGATGAACTTTCAGGGAGTCTAGCCCAAGGGGAGGAAGAAGCAAATAGCCAGTTCTGGGGGCTGCTGTAGGTTATGTCAGCTTCCCCAGAGCTGCCTATAGCCAGCAGCAAAAGCCAGAATTGTGGAGCAGCATGTGCTATAGCCCAGCCTTGCCTATCTCTCACGCCATCATATGCTCTTCCCTAGGCTAGGGATGTGGTGGTGGGAAGGGGAGGAGGAACTGGCGGAGGACTGCCTATGGTAACCCTACAAAATCCCTCCCCACCCCCCTGAGAAATTTCTCCTCTGGCCCCTTGCAGGATTTTTCTGTCCACTATAATCTACCAGAGCTATGTATGGGGCAGAATCCCTCCATTGAATTTTGGGGCACTCCTCTGCACTCAATCTCTGAACAGCCTCAGGACTGACTTCAACAGGGATCCGCTTATCTACATTTCCCGTTCTGAGCCCCCCCCCTTACCTTCTCCCATTATCCCAAAGAGAACCATTGTCCCCCAGCATCTGTGTGTTCATGTGAAACTTACGACCAATGCGGGCACGACTGTGCTGCACATTGTATGCCACAATCATACTGTTCTACACAAGCAAAATAGAACAAACCAGTAGCATGTTCATTGTAGCCACTGGAATTATTGGGTAATGCTCAGGGGCTCCAACAGCCCTTCAAAATGTACTTGCACACAAGCGCCTTCTACTTTAGGGATCATTTCAAATGCCACTTGAAATTTAAATCCCCTTACCAAGGGCATGTTTTCCCCCCATAGATCTCTCTTGCTGATGGACCATAATACAGCTTTAAATCCATTCTTATTCTCCTTCATGCTGCATTTAAGGTATCATTACAGATGAGCTAGCCACTATAGAGAAAGAAGGGACAGATCTCTGACAGTGCACCGACTACAAAGCAAACCTCTCCCGAGGTTGAGAAAATGCAGTTATTCTCCCTCCACCTTCAAATTCCAGTCCAGCACTTCTGGGTGCCAGCTGGGATGCAGAGCAAAACAAATGGGACGGAGGTACAAAGCAGAAAGATTTGGTGGCAGGCTGGCTAGCTGGAGGGATGTGCTCATGGAGTTGCAAAAAGCTCAGAGGTTTGGGAAATTCAGATAAGCACCCAAAAATCCGAACTACTGAGGTGCTTACTGAGATCCTTTGGAGGTTCACCCCGCACCACAAATGACCCCAAATCTTGGTTTCAACAGAGCTTCCTTTCTAACCAGAGACCTTTTTTTCAGTCCTCCAGAGAGGTCAGCCTTATGCTGAATTTGGACAAATGCCCTTTGCAGACCAACAGCCTGTGGTGCCATTCTACCGGAACAGGGCCTTGAGAAGAACAGGCAGAGATACGGGGTACATTTTAGCAACTGGAGGGAAACGACCTGACACATAAATTGCACTACAGGTTGAACCTTTCTAGTTGGGCATTCTCTGGTCCGCCAACATTCGTGCTCCAGCATGATTTTAATTAGCCACATGTCCACTGCTCATGGGTATAGCCAAGTTTCCTGTGGTCCCCTGAAGTTTGTTTAGAGCCACCCGTCCTGGCTCTCAGTGGGTATGTGTACACTAGAGTTTTGTTGGAAAAACATCTGTTTTTCTGACAAAACTTGAGAAACGTCCACTCTGCAATTGCGTTCTTCCGCAAGAAGATCGAAAGAACAGAGGGGTTTTTCCGGCATTGGTAATCCTCATTCTACGAGGAAGAAGCCTTTTTGAGAAAGAGCTCTTTCGGAAAAAGGCGTGTGTGGATGGGGAAAAGGGAGTTCTTTCGAAAGAAGAGGAAAGAGGAAAAAGCACAGGTGCCCTGGTGGCCATTCTGTTCATAGCAATCACAGCTTACACGCGAGAGAGCGTCCATTCAGTGTGGACGCTCTCTTTCGAAAAAGCAGATTGCTTTTTCAGTGCACTTTGGCAGTGTGGACGCTCTCTTTCGGAAGAAGTTTTTTTTGGAAGATCTCTTCCAAAAAAAGGTGCTTCCAAAAGAAGACTGCAGTCTAGACATAGCCAGTGTTCTGTGCTGTGAGTTAGCTCTACTCTACCCCAAATGTCTTCTAAGAGCCCAGCATGCAGTGGAAGTGTTGGTAACAGGAGCGGCCTGAGGCGGGCTGCAGCAGCTGGCGCCCCAGGCAGAACGCGCGATCGGTGCCCCCGCCTGCACGGCCGTCAATGGAGTGACATCATCATCGGGTGCCTTGGGCGCCCCGTGATGTCATCATTGGGCGCCGTTGAAGGCGGCGCCCTAGGCGACGGCCGAGTCGGCCTATAGTTACAGGCCGCCCCTGGTTGGTAATGCTGCTAGACAACACTGACCTCTGGTGATTTGGCAAATTCTCTGGTTCAGAACCAGTCAGGTCCTGAGGGTGCCGGACGAGAGAGGTTCAAGCTGCAATACTGTTTGTAAAACGCAACTCTGGCATTTTTTTAGGTAAGGGCTTTCTTCTGCAAGGCAGGGTGGTCTTCCAGGGTATGTTAGGCGCACAATGGAGACTGAGCCCCAATTGTGGGTGCTGAGCACCGGAAAATCCTGCAATGAACTCTTTGGAAATGTAGACTCTGAATGCATGTGCATAACCCCATGCTAAAAATATGGTCAACAGAATGGGGAATGAAGGCACCCTGGATCCTGTGTTAATGAAAACAAGTGACTCCCAACTCGTAGCAGGAGTTAGGCTGGAAAGTGGGGAGAATATATTTAGATGCACATTAACAGCACGAGGATTGTGTTTTTAGCCATGGCTGCTCAACCATGCTGATTCTGTCCAGTAGGCCTTATTGTTTGAACTAGGGATGTAATAGTGTAGTCGCTTAACCGATTATCTGATAAGCAAAAGCTTATAGGTTAATGCTATAGACTACATGCATTTCCCACCCCACCCCCAGTCAGGGGCTGCTGCCTCTGTATTAGAAGCAGCAGCACAGGGCAACAGGGAGACAGTCTGTGAGGGGAGCTGGTTTTTAAACTGGCTCTCCTCGCAGACCAGCTCCCGCTTGGCACCCCACGTGGAGTGGCAGGGGACTCCTCAGGAGTGGGGCCGGAGTGCACTGGCTGCCAGCCCCGCCCACAGGGACTATAGAATAGTCAACTAACCCAGCGTTTCTCAAACTGTGGGTCCTAACCCCCCGGGGGGTCGCAAGCAACTTGGGGGGGGTCACGAACAACTTAGAGGGGGGTCGCGAGCAACTGAGAAGGTGGTTGCAGCAATGGAGAGGGGGGTCGTGAGCAACTGAGAGGGGGGTCGCGGTATCACAAGTTTGAGAACCCCTGAACTAACCAATAAGAATTCGTGAGATTACTCAACTATTCAATTCACCAATATTTAACATCCCTAGTTTGAACTATACTGGTCTATGAAAGTCAAACCAACCCCCGTGTGGAAGCAGTCATATCAGTAGAAAGTGCTTATACCAATATAGCTACTTCCTGTGTAAGAGAAAGGAAGTAAACTTATGACACACATTGTTGGCCTGGGTATATTGGTCAGGGATACGAAGTAAAACTGTCGAATAATGTCGAAATATTCCTCTTAAAATCAGGGATAAGGGACCTTTCAGAAAAGGCTTTATTTTCCGAAAGATCCCCGTCTGGACTGGCGCTTTTTTCCGGCAAAGCCCCGAGCCGGAAAAAGCAGCAATATGTTTATACAAATGAAGCGGGGAAAATTTAAATCCCCGCTTCATTTGCAATTCCGACTTGTCTCATCTGCATCCCTTTTCCGGAAAAGGGGTGCAGTGTAGACACAGCCTGGGAGGAGGAGGAAATGTATTTCAATTTGATCTGATAAGGTTTGTTCAAAAACTTTCATCAAATCAAAGAATTACAAAAATAACCCCAAATTCAAAAGAGCAAAGCTTTTCTATTTGCTCGGAAAGATTTGTTTGCTTGTTTGTTTCAATGTGGTTGTTATTGTGGGGCCCTGTTGTCCCCTTTGGGGGTTTCTTTTTTAAAAGTTGGCCAAATATGAATTACAAACACCATTTTGAAATGGAAAATCCAAACAAAACATTGAAAAAAAGTCAAAATGGTCACAAATAAACAGTTTTACTTCATTTTTTCCCCTTGGTCAAAGCTTTTTTACCTGAATTTACAAATTGTTTTGGTGCACCAAAAATTCCTTTTCTTCAAGAAAAATTATTACAAAAAATTGTGCCCTGCTTTAGTGTGAGGAGGTGGGATCCCTAACCAACATAGCTGAGGCAATCAAGTGCTCTGAATACGGCTATGTTGCATACCAGCAAACCTGCACTTTTAGCTCGTTTTACTTGGGGGAGAAGGCACTGAAATAAACGATACCGGCAAAAGCACTCTCAGTTTAGATCTGGCCTAAGATGCCTTCATACCAATTTGCATCTTTCCCTTCTGTGCCCTGCACAAGGACCGTCGAGACCCAAACCATTCTCTTTCTACACAGTTTTTCCTCTCCCTACCCAGTGCAAAAGTTGCCCTTTCAGATCCATGGGTCCCCAATCAATGGCACATAAAGAGCCAGGGCTGTTTGAAATTCACCAGGCGTGTTCTAGCTTAAGGCTAGCAAGCTGATCCCAGTCCCTGAGATGATGTTGGATTTCCAAAAGGGGCTGGTGGATGGCTGCTGTGTCCTTCCCTGCATGTTCCTGGTGAAGAATTACAAAGTCTCCGGTAATTAACAATGTTTCATCTGGGGCTGACAGGCTGAGAGATCTCGCTTGAGGACCTAGAGACATGTTGGTCTATGAGTAGGGGGCTGACCCTATGCATTGAGATGTTACAAACAAGCCAGTGTTTTTGAACTGTACTTGGGATTTGGCTCTGACAATAAGCCTGACAAGATATTTGATTTTTCTTTCATATGCTCTTTCCCCTCCCCCCTTCTTTTTCTTCTTCCTCTAATTCCCTGAAGTTCCATTTTCGGCTGCTTCTCAAACTCAAACTGCCGTCTCCTTCTAATGCGTGGGGAAGTTAATGAGCAAAGTTAAAGCCTCATTCTTTTCTCCCAGCAGTTTAGCTTTGTGGGAAGTATGTAGGCGTGATTAACTCTGTAGGTGTGTTTAGGGGGGAAAAATAATACTGTACAACAGCCCTAATTTAATGAGACCACCTTTTGTTCACTATGTTTTGGCTGACAAAAAAAGGGGAGTGGGAACGGAGACAAAACCAAAGACCTTGATTTGTACTCAAAAGAATTCTAATTAAAGGCTAGAAATTTTGTTTTAATCCGTTCAGTTTGAAAAGCTACTAATTGCCTTTGTCTTACTTGTTTCTAGCTAGGTTCTGGAGCTGCATCCATTCATTCAGAATGAGAAATAGAACCAGATTGGCCCTGTCTGACTATCACACCACTTAGATTACCAGCTGTAGAGGAGGATAAAGTATCCACAGGAGGATAAAGTCTCAACACCCCCGTTTTACAGATGGGCACAGAGAAGGGGTGAGATTGGGCTCAGAACACGCGGCAGGTGAGTGGCAGCATTTGCCACTGATCCCAATCTAGCACCCGATCCACTAGACTGGGGCTGGGCAAATACCGGCCCCTGGGCTGGATCTGGTCTACCAGGGTTAGCCCACCGCCATATTTACCTGCGCCTCTGCAGGTATGGAGGGATGACAGCTCCCATTGGCCAGGCACGGTGATCCGCAGCCAATGGGAGTGGTGATCACCTGTACCTGTGGAGTTGCAGGTAAATATTGCGGCAGCGACCTACCAGCGGCTAACCCTGGGGAACAGCTGCTGTTTTATTGCCTACCCCTGGACTAGACCATGCTGCTTGCTTGTTCAGGTGGGGGCAGTGAGTCCAGCAGTTTGTCCCAGACACATCTGAAAGCAGGCAAGCCCTCCCAATGGGGCGCCTCATGTGTCTCTGGCATTCCTTGTTAGCTCCTGCTTCCATCAAGTCCTAATTTCCCTCACTGCATGGCCCTGGCTTCCCCAGTTCCCTCTCTCTCTGCCCCTATCAGCTGCTGGTGAGTAGCAGGGGGCTTGGAACGGCAGCCACACTCCAGCCTGGAAAGCCCATTGACAGGCCAAGCCTTTCCTTTCCGTAGAAGCTGGAATCAGCACAACCTCCCAGGAATCCAGCCTTCCTTTGTCACTCACGTCGGAACCACTGGTTTGGGCAGCGGGCCCAACGACAAGACTATCCCAGCAGTGACGCACAGGCAGCTTGACATGTCGTAGGAATGAGCAAAGTTCTACCCTTGCATCCCTGGAAACACCCTCCCACTCCTGGATCCAGCTCTCAAATTCTGAAGCACTTAAGAATGAACCAAAGTGCCGGCGCAGGAGGCAGGATTCTCCAGCCTCAGGGGGCGGTGAGATTGTGCCCTCTCCCCCCGACTCCGGGGCACAAGGTGCCCATGCGAGCTCCAGCGGCTGGCTGCTTTGAGCAGCATGCGGGGGCATGGCAGACAGGGGTGTGTGTCTAGACTACAGGGTTTTGTCGACAAAAGTATACCTGTGTCTACACTACCGCCGCGTTCTGTCGACAGTAAGTTGACAGAACGCGGCACTTTTGTCGACGGCGGTAAACCTCATTCTACAAGGAATAATGCCTTTTGTCGACAGAGTTTTGTCAACAGAAGGCGCTATTGCATCCACACTGTGCTTTTTCAAAAGAGAGCGTCTAGACTCTCTGTCGAAAAAGCGGCTTGCTTTGTCAACAGAACTGGATGTAGTCTAGACTCTCTTTGTCAACAGAGGCTTTTTCGACAGTATCTGTCGACAAAGCCTCTGTTGACAAAAGCCTGTAGTCTAGACGTATCCAGGGAGTCCAGCTGGGTGGTGGGATGGTTGTGGGACGGGTCCGAAGGTTTGGCAGGCCAGATTCTGCCCCGGGCTGTATATTGCCAGCCCCTACTCTACTGCTAAGGCTACAGAGCCCACATCATTCTCCCACTGAGTGGTCTCAGTGCCTCTGGGTTCCTCTAAGAACAACAGACTGTCTGGATGTGCTTTAATTTCAGGCCTCCCTGAATAACAATGCTGGCTTTGCCACTTCTCAGCCTGGCTGGAAAGCAAAGGGCAGTTAAAGAGACCAGCTTAAGACTTTAATCATTTCTTACCCCCTTTGCCCTTAGAGCTGGATCTACCAGGTGTGTTTTACTCTTGATTCCCCGGAGAAAGAAATAAAACACTTTAAAGGCCACAAAGCTGCTGCTTTAATAAGAAAGGACACTGGGCTTGGCAACCGCTTCCCTTTGTAAATACACTTTGGGGCCAAAGCTCTTTCGTCTGATATGTCTGTGCTGCTCCGATGGGAGTAGCTCATGCATAATGGAGAGCACAATTCATCCAGGCCACATGCGCGCCTCAATCAAGCAGGAATCCGCAAATCGCCCTTTAAAAGGGGAGCGGCTGGGAGGGAGAAGGAATCGGCCGAGCATACTGGGGTTTTGTTCCTTTATGAGAACTCAACGGTAGTCCAAACGGTCACCCGTCCTGCCCAGGGATAGCCGTGGAGCTGGTCTGCCCTAGAGGACGTAAGGGAGGGTCAAGAGCTGGTAGACATGCAGCATGGAAAGCCAAGCAGGGGAAACCTCATTAACTGAGATGGAAGCACCAGGAGAGCCACAGCACCTGGGCACAGTCCTGTGAACCTCAGGCGTGCTCCATCGATTTCACCCCAGCTGGCCCTCTGCCTGCCTGTTGTTTGTGTGATCAGCTACTGCACTACAGCTCCGTCTACACCTAGAGCAGTGGTGCCCAAACTTTTCGGCATCATGCCCCCTTTTTGATTTTTGAGAAACCCTCATGCCCCCCCCCCCCAAAATAGCAGCAAAACTTGGGGTGGGATTGACGGGTGTGTGTGTGGCTGGGTTGCCTCGCGCCCCCCCTGGAATTTCTTCACGCCCCCCAAAGGGGTACGCCCAGTTTGGGAACCCATGATCTAGAGGTTTAAAGCGCAGCTGCAGCTGGGCTTTGCACTGAAAGTGTGGCCAAGCCATGAACTCTGGGAGAGCGCTCTCTATGTAAACAAGCTGTTTCCAAACTCTTTTTTCTCATGACCCACTTGAAGAAAAGGAGTGATGCCGCAACTCCACAGAATGTGACTGGAGTGTGGGCTCCGGGGGTGGGGCTGAGGATGAGAGCTTTGGGATGTAGGAGGGGGCTCCGGCTTTGGGGGTGTCAGGGCTGGGGCAGGATGGGCTTCCCTCGAGTGGCTCCCAATCAGTGGTGCAGTGTGCGTGTGTGTGCCAAGGCAGCTTCCTGCTTCTCCTGGCACCGCAGACCAGGCTGCGCCCCAGAAGCAGCCAGCAGCAGGTTTCCAGCCAATGGGAGTGCAGAGCAAGTGCTCGGGGCAGGGGCAGTGCACAGAGCCGTGTGTGCTCACCCCACCCTTCACCGAGGAGCTGGGCCTGCTGCCAGCCACTTCTGGGGTTCAGCGCAGTCTGCAGTGTCAGAAGAAGCAGGTCTCTGCCTTCACCCCCCCCCCCATTGCTCTCCTGATCCCCCTGCAGCAATGCCCGACCTTCCACCACCCAGTCCAGCACATCCCCCAGCGCTGTAACCTGCTTACACTGGTGCTGTACGATGCTGTAACTTGCTGCGTGTGTGTGTGTGTGTGTGTATGCGTTTCACACTCCTGAGCCAGAAAGTTACGGTGCTGCAAAGTGCCAGTGCCGACTTAGCCTCAAACTCTCAGAAGAAAATCTCTTCCTGTTAAAGACTTATCCCTGTGGCCCTAGAAACACAAATGCCACCCAGCTGGCATCAGGCTCCATCCTGCAAGTGCCAGTTGAGGCCACTTAAGAACTAACCGAAGTGCTCACCCCTGGGACAGGATTCAAACCCTCAGGGCCAGATTTTCAATGGGCCTCAATAAGGCAGAGGCTGTCCAGCACTCAGCTCTCAATGTGAGACTTCTGGGCAGAGTCTCGCAAAGAGCTCAGCACTCCACACATGAGCGACTCTTGAAAATCTGCTTCCAGTTGTGGGCACTGAGCCCTTTTAGAAATTCTGAGCAGAGCTGGGGAGAAGCGGAGAGTGAAACTGACTAGAAACAGAATGTGAAACTCACCAGCCTAGTTCTGCTGCTCTGCTTGCCCCATTTCTATAACATTAACCTGGCTTGGCTCGCTAGACACTCATTTTATGGGGAAAAATGAATGGCGAAAAGCAAGCCAGAATGCTTATACAGAATGCAAGGGGTGTTTGTGTGGTTTTGTGTGTGTGTTTGTATGCGTGTGGTTTCATGTGTGGATCTATTTTTTATATGGGTTTCTCCCTCCATCTCCACTTTGAAGATAAAAAGGATTCCTAGATTTTCTTTTGCTCTCCCAAAAGAGCCGGTGGGCCAGATTTACAGCTACATAAAAGTGCCTTGATGCTGCCCTGGCAGCATTCTGGGGTCTTAAGGTGAGGATAAACACACACGCTCTGGCCCTGAGAATCCCCCCCCCCCCCAAGTACAATGGGCCCCTCAGAGCTGGAGTATAGCTGCTATACGGACTCTATGAGGACATCCGCTTCAGTAAAAAACCTCCGGCATGGAACCTGGGCCACCTGACTCAGCTCGCAGGGTTCGTGTTGCAGAGCTAAAATCATTTGAACTCAAGCTGGAGCTCAGACTTTGAGACCCTCACCTGGCCAGGTGTCAGAACCTGGCATCCAGCCCACGCCCCAATGTCTAAAATGCATCATAGCCCCAGCCTTGTGAGGCTATGTCAGCGAACCTGGGCCAGCTGTGATCCTTTTATTGTAGCACTGATGAACCCTCAGGGTCTCTTCTCGCAGCCTTCAGTGCAGGGGGTGGATTAGAGGCACACCCAAAACCCATAGCACTACAGTGGTTCTGTGCATCCCAGGCCACCCCAGGGAGCAAAGGGTAAAATACAGTAGCCCTGAGGCTGCTCTAACTTACACTGGAGGGTGGAGACAGGTGCTTACCTGACACACGCAAAGGTGACTCCAAAACACCTCCCGCATTCCCAGAGTCACTTAGCACCAGGCCCTACACTTCCAGTTTGGGGAAAGGAGAAACCTTCCGAGCTTTGATCTGGTGTTGAGTATCACAAAACGCTCCCTCCCCTTCCCATTAATGCCCACAGGCTGCCATCTCAATCTTCCAAACCCGTCCTGGTCCATGGAAAGCAAGCCTGGCTCTCCTGCGCATGGCAGAAAAAAGCACAAGCCGGAAACCAACCCAGTCAGCCCCAGCAGTGGGGAACACCCCACCATGGAGACCAGATATGAAACAATAATGGGAACCCCAGAGAAATACCCAAACCAGCCGCCACGCCGTGACGGTTCCCTTGTCGCCTGCATCTTCTCCTTGCGCTGCTGCCCTGCCGCCTGAGCACCAGGCAAGGCCTAGGTAATTCAGCACGGACAAATAATTCAGGAGCAGCAGACTGGCAAAGCATCCCAGCAAAGGAAAGCCTGGGCAGCGAACCGCCAAGTTGCTCAGCGCTGGTGAAAATACCACGTTTGGAGAGAAAACAGCTACACAACATCAATTTAAGCTGGGGACATGAGCAAAGAAGCGGTGCAAAGGGAGTTGCACCAGTCCAGTGCACTGGCGGCTTTTGTGTGTTTGTGTCAATGCGCCGGAAGAGGGAAATGAGATCTCAGGGGCTGGGGTGGGCTTTCGATTTAGTGCGTGGCCAGCCCTGAGCACAGTGAGGCTGGTTCTACTGCAACACAAATAATCATAAAAAACCTGGTCTCAGAACAGAACCCAATGCTCCCTCCACGCAAGTCTTACGGGCTGTGTTGAAACTGGCCGGGTTCAGTTCAGCCCATGTAACTGTCTTCCCACTTCTTATCCAATCAGGGACCTCAAATGCCCTCATGCTCCCATCTCGACCACCAGGGCCTGTGTAGCCGGGGTGAGAACTGGAAACACTAACGTGAAATCCCAGCCCCACAGAAGTCAGGGGGAGCTTTGCCATTCATTTCAAAGGGGTCAAGATTTCACATTTAGAAAGGAGCTTTACATTTAAATCTCAAAACACTTCACAGAGGGGGGGCGCGTCCCGTCACCCCCAGTCTTACTGCTGGAGAAACGGAAGCACAGAGAAGTTAAGTGTCTTACCCAAGGATAGGAGAATCAGTGGCAGAGACAACTGTTCCTAGGAGGTTATATAAGACAACGCTCATTGAAAAGCATTCCGCCTTGCCGCCCTCCCTGCCCTTCCTTTGCTGCCGATGCTAATGTGCAGGGCTTGACAAACCGTGGCGAAATCTACTTGCCAGCCCTGCATTGTGCATGCACCAGACCCGCATTGCGCATGCGCGTGCCGCCGGTGAATGGGGCGACCGGCTGAAATCTACTCGCCAGCCCCGCACTGTGCATGCGCCAGACCCGCATTGCACATGCGCGTGCCGCCGGTGAACGGGGCGACCGGCTGAAATCTAGAGTAGATTCACTGATTTGTCGAGCCCTGCTAATGTGGATGCCAGAGTCAATTCTACAGCGGGTAACGAAACTGAATCACAGCACTGTACTTGCTGGTGAGTTTGCCCACGTTGGCTAGGCTAGGGAACCTCTCTGAGAGCCAACACCTCCCAAAGCTTCTATGTTAGCTTCTCCTGGCCCCGGGAGGAGGGGGGGTGCTCTCACCTGACGGACAAACTGAAACTCCACAAATCAGGTAGTTCAGAGGACTTGATGACCTCAGACCAACGCGAGGCAGCTATGAGAAAGCAAATGTAATCCGAAGGGGCCTCAGGCAAGGTGTTTTGCAATCGAGGGAGAGAAGGATGAACAGTATCATACAAGGCACTGGTTAGACCTCACCCAGAATATCGTGTACCATTCCGGTCACTCGTGTTCAAAGAAAGATGAATTCAGACTGGATCTGAGGTGCAAAGAAGAGCTACTACGATGCTGAGGGAATGGAAGGCCTATGGGAAGGGCTGGGCTTGTTTAGCTTAGCAGAAGGAAGGCTGAGGAGACAGGATTGCTCTTTGTAAATACACAGTATGTGTGTGTGTGTGTGTGTGGGAGGGAACCCTGGGGAAGGAGAAGAGCTATTCAAGCCAAAGGACAATCCTAGCCCAAGAATAAATGGGGATAAACTGGCCATGAACCAATGCAGGCTGGAAACGAAAGGTTATAAGTAGGGCGAGGTACTGGAACAAACTCCCAATAAGAAATGTGGGACAAACAACATAAACTCGTGTGATTAGAGAGTTGGACCAATTTGTGGGATCATATGGCAGGCCTATTTGAGATGAGGCGCAGCAGCACAAGGCAGCTCTGGGGCTCCCTTCCACGTTATGCCTTATATTCCTAAGGCTCATGCTTCAGGGTTTTAGTTGCAAGGGGTCAGGAAGGGATCTCCCCCTCCCCTGACCCCATTCTATTCTGGACTTTTTTGTCTCCTTCAAAGCATCGGAGGTGGCACCAAGAGTTCCCTCTCTCATGTGCTTGGCTGGCTGGTTCTTACACACATATTCAGGGACTAACTGCTCACAACCTGGGGGATCATAGAATCCTAGAACACTAGAACCGGAAGGGACCTCGAGAGGTCATCGAGTCCAGTCCCCTGCCCTCACAGCAGGACCAAGCACCATCTAAACCATCCCTGACAGGTGTCTATCCAACCTGCTCTTAAATATCTCTAGTGATGGAGATTCCACAACTTCCCCAGGAAATTTATTCCAGTGTTTAACCACCCTGACAAGCGGGAAGTTTTTTCTAATGTCCAACCTAAACCTTCTTTGCTGCAATGTAAGGATTGGGAAGGATCTCCACGGCTCATTTTTGCAGATGCAGATACAAATTTGCAGATACAAATTCTGTATCTAGAACCCTGCAAATTTATGGGTATTTGCTTTATATCCTCAGGTATCCGCGTTTCCAGATGTGCAGGTGGATATCCGCCGCTCATTTTTGCAGATCAAGTTTTGTATCCACACAGTGCTCTAGAGACGGATTTTTTTTCCACCTTCCTCTGGAGAGCGTGGGGGCAGCTCACTAGACAGACTTACCTGGGTATCGCTCATGTAATTATTTACCTGCCACTGCCGGGGCTTTGGGCACTGGTGCACCTGGGTCCCTCCTGTGGGCTGTCATACCCTGGTCTAATTTCAGTGGCTGGGTTTAGCGTCTGGGTGCTGGCGGGTGTTGGTGGCCTGTGCTATCCGGCCACTCAGACTAGGTGATCTGGTGGCCCCTTCTCTGAGCCTCGTCCCTATTCCCAACCATCCTTCTTGCAAATTTTCCCCTCTGGAGATCAACTGCCTGGCCTCCCTGCTGTGCCTTTGCACAGCCACACCGACCGCAGCATCATCTCCTGCGCGTGGTTCATCCAGGAGTGGGGGGGGGGGGGTCGGCTGCCCTGAAGAACGGCACAGTGCAGAGCATACCGTGGCCGGCGGGTTACCTGTGTAATCGATAACGAAGCCAGCGTTGCTCACGGAGGCATCGCTTCGGAAAGCCAGGAAGAGGTTGTTGCTGCTGCTCTCTATCCGGTCAGGCAGCTGGGAGCCGTAGAAGCTCCCAATCAGGGGGCTGAGCGAACTGGGGCCGTCGTAGATGTGGAGGAAATCGTACCCGGGCTCCAAATTAAAGCTGGAGGAGAAACAAACAAACAAACAAACCCCAGCAGAGCTTGAACTAGTACGTGGATCATGAGCGCACTGGGAGACCGAACAGAACATGGGGCCCCAGTGTGCCAAGAACCACAGTAAGGAAATAGCCTCTCTACCAAAACACTTCCCATCTGAGTGGGCAAGGCAAGAGGGCTGGAGGAAACAGAGGGGCATAATCCCCATTTTACAGATGGGAAATTGAGGTCCCAAGAAACCACGCGACATGCCTGGAGTCTCCCAGAGAGCCCACAGCAAAGCTGGGAACTGAATCTAGCTCGCCAGAGCCCCTGTCCCGCCGTAAGCACAAGGTGGCCCTGCTGACAGGTGGGAAAAGAACCCGTACAAATCGATGGTACTAATGCTGCCGTTCTCTGCTCTTCCATGCAGAGAGTCTGGTCCCCAAAGGGGCTTCTTGAGATGCTCATTACGGCTCTTATGGAAAAGTACAAATTAAAGCAAGTCGCGCCAGGAGCCGGCTCTTTCCCTCAGCGCAGCGGGAGGGTTTAAAGGAGGAGAGGGCACAGGCATTCAACAAAGTTTCCAGCAGCTGTTGCTGGGAAGGACAAGACCTTGCTCCTGAGGCTGCCAACGAGGCCTGGGAAGATGCCCCTTTCTGGCCACTTTGGGGGTACTATAGGCAGAGCAGGTCACACCTTAAGTCCAGGCTTGCTCTAGATCAGGGTGGGCAGGGGCCGGCAGACGCTCGTGGTTTTCTTTCCATTGAGTGCTCCTTTTTCCTTTTTATCAACACAGGCGAGGGGCTCACTTGGGAACAGATCCACGGGGCCCAGGCACATCCCCTCTAGCGATCAGGAGATGCACAGGCAAACCCATTCGCTCCCCCTCGCCCCACCCGTGAACTCCTCCCCTTATCCCACAGGTCCTGGCAGAAGTGAAACGGACTCTGAGCGGCCCGTGGGTACATACATATTAAATACCAGGGCAATGACATAATCGGGAGAGACCGTCAACTTCCAGTCGCACTCCTTCCCCGGCGGGTATGGCTCCGGGTACTGCGGGGACAGGATGACTCCGGCCGGCCCCGTCAGGATCCCTCCGCAGGGAGCTGAAATCAGAAAGCGAGTGGTTGGGGACGAGCGATACATGTTCAGCCACCTGGGGAAAACCACTGACAATTGCAGGAAGTAGACTGCTGGGTTGAGAGCTAGACTAGGTGCCCCTGCAAGTCATGGGGAGGGTAGATTCAGAAATGGATGGAGATCGGGTAGAGAGATGAAGAGATGGACGGAACGATGAATGGGTAGAGGGCCACAGACAGCCATAGGGAGAGAAAAAGAGGGAAAGACAGACTGCTAGATTGCCAGACTGACAAAATACGACTGTGATATAGTTGCAATGAAGGACCCTAACCAAAACTGGGACCTGTTGTACCGGGTGTTGGACATCTACGTAGCGAGAGAAAAACCAAGCCTATTACAATCTTAATAAGAAACACAAATGGGTCAGAGAGAGACAGAGAGAAAAAAGAAGCCTTGAGCCTTCCACTTTCACCTATCTAGGCAGCTCCCAGTCAAAATCAAGTCTCCTGCTCAGGCAGTAAGAACACGCGCTGTCAGGCACACACGAGGTGTTGGCTTTGACTGAAGTTGCCAATGCACTAATTGCCAAAACGGACTGAAAATCAAACCTTTTTCTAAGGCTACGTCTACACTACGAGTTTTCTCCGCAAAAAATATGCTAATGAGGGACTCATTTGCATGAGTCATGATCTCATTTGCATCTTTTCTGCCGATCTGTTTTTGCGCTAGCGTTTTGTCACGAAAACAAGCAATGTGGACGATTTCTTTTTGCACAAAACCCCCTTTTTCCGCAAGATCGGTAATACCTCCTTTTTTGGGGCGTAAGGATCTTGTGGAAAAAGGGGATTTTGCGCAAAAAGAAAATTCCACACTGCTTGTTTTCGCGCAAAAACCCCAGCGCAAAAACGGATCGGCAGAAAAGATGCAAATGAGATCGCAGCACATGCAAATGAGTCCCTCATTAGCATATTTTTTGTCAAGAAAACTCGTAGTGTAGCTGCAGCCTGAGAGATGCGAGTGGGAGATCTTGCGTCTTCTAACACCTGCCATGGCTTTGTCCAAAAGCAACCGACCAGAATGGCTCTAACTCAAATAACCTTCACCGGAGACGACCTATGAGAATTTCCTAGCCTGTGTCATCTCATCTCAGTTCCATCTCCCTGGGAAAACAAGAACGAAGATATTCACTTTTGATGTGAATGAAATCCTCAGTCGGGGAGTAGGTAGAGGGGCACAATACACAACACTGTAATTTTAGTTCCAGCTTCCAGACAACTAATAAGGCTGTCAGCATCAAATAGAAATGATGCCATATGAGATTATTAACAGAGTGGTATAAAAATCAAGCTGTCCTGCAGCAAACAAATGCTGGGCATGTTATAAAAGTTTCCCAGCTGGCTTTAAATCTGTTTAAGAAATGGAGCTAATTAATTTAAGCTGCTTGGGGTAACATTGCATAAACATGAATAAAGGTTACAGGATGACTAATATCTGGCTAACATTTAATTAGCCAGCTAATTGAACATTTATGACTTTTATGTGCATAGCATGACAATTGTTCTATGTTCCGGCCGTGTTGAAAAAAATAAAGAGATTTTATGAGCTTCTTTTATGATGTTACGAGCCCAAGGAGAATGTCAAGGAGTTGTTGTGCTTCAAAAAATGTTACCTCGTTGTGCCAAAAGAAATCACGCAGCCAAGGTCCTTCAACAGACAATCCCGGGCCTCCTAGCTAATATCTCCTCCCCCTTTCCCTCTAGGCTGTGGGATCAGGAACGTTCTGGGCCCTAGATGCCAGACTGCCATGCCAGACCCCTTAGGCAAACCTCATTGCACAGTGTAGCTACATGGTGAGTTTCCTCACATGCCTGGGCAGACCCCTGATGTTCCCCTCATGTTCAGATATGGATTTTAACCTCTTCCTTGCTACTGGCTGTGTGAAGCCTATACACCCTGTTTTACTTATCCACCAAGCCAGTTGTGATTTCGACCCCCCTTTCGACATGTTCCAATACACCTTAGCCAGGGGAATCTAGACCCGCTCGCTCTACAGTCAGAGAAACGTTGCCTGGATCATACCAATGCAGGAGGGAGGGTCGGGTTGCCAGAAAAACCTGTTCTCGATCTGGACGCAGCTGATTTTGGCCTCCCCTTGCAGGACGTATCCTGGGTCGCACTGAAAGACGATGGAGTCACCTGCTTCTTTGCTGTCTCCACTTCGGCTCCCATTCTGGGGAATGCCTGGGTCATTGCAGGAGGTGGCGGTGGAAACTGGGAGTATTAAAAATAAGCAAACAAAGAAATATATAAATGCAGGTTTGCATGCCTCTCCATGCCTGGCTTACCCGACTCTCTGCTGCACATTCTATATGCTGCTGGTTGAAATTTTTCAATTCAAAAAAATGTTTTTGTGGGGGGAAGAGGGAACTTTTCAAGAGCGGTGTTGACAACTGTCATGCTTTTCTCACACTATCTGGTATTCTTCATAAAGAACAGCGCTTGGAGTCATGGTCAGGTCATGTGCTTGGCTTTCATTGACTAAAAAACAGCCAAATAATATAGGAAGTCTTTAAACCTTGTGGATGCAGAGAAAAACTGGAAAATGTGATATGAGTGTCGTCTAAAGACTCACAAGCAGAAGATCAGAGGGGTCGCTGTGTTAGTCTGTATCCACAAAAAACAACCAAGTGTCCTGTGGAACCTTAGACACTAAGGCTATGTCTACATTAGCGGCTTCTTGCGCAAGAACATCTTGCGCAAGTGTTCTTGTGCAAGAAGTCTTGCGCAAGAAAACGTCCACACTGCCATGTGCGAGCTGTGCTTTTGCGCAAGAGCGCCCATGGCAGTGTGGACGCCTTCTTGCGCAAGAAAGCTCTGATGGCCATTTTAGACATAGGGCTTTCTTGCACAAGAAATCCCTGCCGAGCGTCCACACTGCCCTCTTGCACAAGAGCCCCTGCGCAAGAGAGCTTACACCTGTTAAAAAAGAGCGTAGCTCTTGCGCAAGGAGCCCTCTCTTACCACGCCGTACTGTAAATTTACTTGCTCAAGAGCAGGCGGGCAGTGTGGACGCTCTGCAGATTCTTGCGCAAGAACGGCCGTACTTGTGCAAGAAGCAGCGAGTGTAGACATAGCCCAACAGATGTATTAGGGCACAAGCTTTTGTGGGTAAAATCCACTTCATCAGGTGGATTGGAGTGAAAGGTACAGAAGCAGGGGTGTAAATATAAGGAAGAAGTTGTTTGTGTTAATGAAGCCTATCAAGTCAAGGTGGAAGCATTTGGTCTGGAGATGTGAATATCCAGAGAGGGAAAATTACCAGTGTAATGCGTTAACCAGTTGCTATCCTTATTCGATCCTCTAAGTTGATAGTTTTGAATTTGCAAATGAACCCCAGTTCAGAGGTCTCCCTTTGTAACTGGCTTTTGAAATTCTTTAGCTGTCCTTCTACAAAAGAATTTCAAAATCCAGTTACAAAGGGAGACAGCTGAGCTGCAATTCACTGGCAAATTCAACCCCTATCCAATTTTCTTTTGTTCAATATTTTTAATCCAAAAAGTGGAAATTTCCAATCTCCGCCCCGCCCCCCAGTCTCTTTTTCCCTGTTCCGCTTTGTCTCTGGAAAAAAAAGAGTAAGGTGGGGGAGTGGGAACATTTTTTAAGGAGAATTTTTAAACTTCCCCCCAAAACTTCCTAAAAAATTCTCTGCAAAAAAATAACCATCATTTTCCAAGTAACTGTACTGTCTAGGAAATCTTTTGGGCAATTATAGAGCTGAACAACATTTTTCAAATTTCACTATTTGGATTTTAGAATGGAGGGTGGAGAGGAATGGGGATTTCTTTCCACCCCGTTCCTCTCCCACCATTTTTGGCCCGCTCTAGTATATGCAGCTCATGCTGTGACTTTAAACTCTCCTTGCTACAAGGATAAAGCCATCTGCTTGCTCTCTCAAGCACTGACTTCTTCAAACTCTTAACCAACATAGCGGCAAATACTGGACATAAAGTTATCCAGACTTTTATAAAAAGGCAGCCTTGCGATTTGACCTAATGACATTCCTGTGGCAGGGAACTCGGTTAGTTACAAAGGTTGATTTTCTTGCTTTATCCAGCACAAGTGCAGATTCCACAAAATGGAACGGGAGGTGAACATCTATCCCTCTGGGGTTTAATATAATCCCCACTGCCATAGTACCTTAGTACTTCATGTACAGTAAGACATTTATCCCAACACTGTCTGTAAGTGGGAAGAAAGTGTCACTGCTTGGGTTTTACAGATGGAGAAACCGAGGCACAGAACCAAATAACGTCCTGAAGGTCACAGAGGAAATCAGCGGCAAAGCCAAGAATTACACCTCCACCTCCCAAGTCCGTGGCCAGTGCCTGAACCCCCAAACCATCCTTCACCTTGTGTTGCTGACTCAAGTGCAAATAATTGATTAGAGGATGGAAGGGGAGAAGACGCCAGGAGGCATAATGCAGATGATCAGTGTTATCCTCTTTAAATACACTCTGCAAAGCAATGACTGTCCTCCCCCTTTCTTTTCTCTATCCCCTTAAAGTTCACACACACACACAGACACGCACACATGGAGACAGTCTTTTACTTTGCAGTGAGCATCTGTTCTTCCAGCTGGGAAAGGCTCCGGGGAATAGCAAGTTCAAGTGTGAAACACAGAGTGCAAATGTGACGGATAATCATGCATCGCACATACATGTTTACTTCATACAGCCTGGCGTCCACGGATCTCACGTGGCCCCGTGATATAATCCCGTGTCAAACAAATGCTGCTGAATGAAATGATAGGCTGGTCGTGTTCACCAGCACTGTGCGGCAGTGGGATTTCGCCTCCCGCCTGGGGAAGCGTGAAGTCTGAACTTTCAGACACGGACGTGCGCAACTCGCATCCTTACGAGGCAACTGAAAAAAAAATGAGACGGACCCTCCGTCCTTGTACATCAAGATCGCTCTGTGAAAGTCCCAGCTGATTTACATCAGCTGAGGACATGCACCCTAATGTCCCCGTGGCAATAAAACTATGTAGGCTCATGCATTTTAGTGTTGGAGTCGGGGAGAAGGTTCTATAAAATGTATTTAAATTATACCACATCCCAGCCCATATGTTTGAGCTCAGGTCTCTGGCTCCGCGATGGCGCCCTATGAACTACGGCTGTTGGAAGAAGTAGGAAATAAGGACACAGCTCTGCATCAGACAGCTGCCTGGAGCTTATTTTCTGCTAGGGTAACATGAGCTAATTGCACAGAGCCCGGTTATGACAAGCTCTCGCAGAGTCAGTCTCCTGCTGTTATCCCTGTGCAGGGGCTGGCCAAAATACTGGGGAGCACAGTCCCGGCTGTCTCCCAGTCCCCCAAAGCACTTAGGGCAGGGGTGGGCAAGATACGGTTGGCGGGCAGGATTCAGCCCACCGAGCCATTTGATACAGCCTGCTCTGCCACGCCCCCGGCCAGTGGATGCTTGGGGATCAGCTCGCCAAACCGTTTGATCCAGCCCGCGGCCCACCCTGTTGCGCCCCTGCCCAATTGATGTTTGGGAATGGGGGTGAGTGCAAAATCTCCCCCCACCCCAGGTATGTGTCACCCAAGGGAACCACCAGCTGTTCAAAACAGCTGGCGGTTCCCTATGGGCGCTGCGTGCCCCTGGCATGGCAGGGGCGAGGACCAAGAGATTTCATGTGTTCTCCCATGCTGCGGGGAGTGCACAAAGTCTCCTATCTCTCCCCCATATGGTGCCTAGAGGGAACCACCCCTTCTACCTGGGCCCACCCCTTCTACCTGGGCCCTGCCCCTTCTGCCTGGGCCCTGCCGCTTCCAGGGGCTGAGCTGGCCTGGAAACCACTACCAAAATT
Organism: Rafetus swinhoei; assembly: GCA_019425775.1. NCBI lineage: Eukaryota > Metazoa > Chordata > Testudines > Trionychidae > Rafetus > Rafetus swinhoei. The sequence goes on along the minus strand of JAFJHL010000300.1, from coordinate 15,263,070 downwards.
GGTGAAGTGCTCCCCCCCTACAAAAATGATTGCCCACCCTGGCTTAGGGTGAGGCAGGGACACGTGCATGCTCCACCCCAGCCCATGCAGTAAGCCAGGTACGGGACAGAGGATGCAGCAATGTCTCCAAGGGCACTCGGTCCTGTGTGCCCCAGGAGTTCTGACTCAGGGGAGGATTCGCCCGGAGGGCTCCGCCTGCAATGCACGCACCCCGCCAGCCCGCACAGAATCGCACCCTCATCCAGCAAAACCACTGGGGAGCTACGACAAGAGCTCCTGCCTAGCTACTAAGAAAGGCACCGCTCAGTTCTCCGGGAACGTTGCTGTCTGGTTACGGCACACTCCAAAACCAACGCACCCCTGCCTTGTGACTACAGCTGCAAACCAGCGCCGTCCCCTACCTATAGGCAAAACACGCAGCCACGGAGGGCCCCATGAATCAGACGCACCAAATTGCCCCAAATGTCATGGTGCCCTATGCCGCTGCATGCTGCCTATGGGCTCAGGTGGCCCCAGCCCCATCTCCTGCCTGCCATGTGCTCAGTGCCAGGGCGCCGGCAGCCCACAGCTGCCCTCCAGGGTGCAGTACCCCGCCTATGCTCACCGAGTAGCACTCATGGGGCTGGAGGACTCACAGTGCAAGGAACCGCTGTGCAGTGGTTGGCTGGAAAGAAGCGGCGCTTTTGCTTTAAAAGTGCCGCTTCTCTCTTGCTGGCTGTGCAACCGCCCATGGCTCCTCTGGCCACACCTCCCTCCCGCCCGGCCCATGCATTGCCAACCTTTCCAGACCAGAAACCGTGGCAGTAAATGGCATCTGGTCCATCTAGTCCAGGAGAGTGGGCAACCTCTCTTCCCCCTGCTTTAGCACCCGCAGTGCAGAGCAGCCGCTCGGAGGGAGCAGGGGGAGGGCTAACACCAGATGAATATTTTCCAGGGTGACTACTGATTTGGGCTGTTTCTGGTTTGGGGCAGACACATTCTGGGTCACCATAAAAGGGCCTGATTTTCGGAAACAGTAGAGCACCCACCCTTGGAAAAACAGGACCCTCTAAGTGTCTGAAGTCTCAGGGGGGTACCTGTGTAAGTTTGTAACTTTAAAAACAACACACAGTCCTGTGGCACCTTAGGCCATGTCTACACTACAGAGGAGCTGATGCAGTCAATCTTCCAGGGTTCGAATTAGCAGGTCCAGTGAAGACACGCTAATTCAAACTGAGGGGGCGCTCCCGTCAAAGCCGAAAGTCCTACTCCGACAAGGACTAAGGGAAGTCAAAGGCAGAGTGTGCTCCCTTCAACTTCCCGCAGTGCGGGACGGTGCCAAAATTCGATTTAAGATCCTCTGACTCAAGCGACGCAATTAATATAGCTGGAGTTGTGTATCTTAGGTCGAATGTATCCCCTAACGTAGACCATGGAGACGAACACATGTATTAGGTCATGCGCTTTCGTGTCTGCAGTTAGACATCCAAAACTGGAAGAAGCCATCTGTAGATTAGGTGCAGTACATGAGGTGCTCATATCACCATGTTTATGGCTTGATTTTCAGAAATGCACTTAGCATGCAGCTCCCACTCTTTGGGTTCACAGTGCCCAATCACTCTGTTAATATTTTCCAAGCAAAGCAAAATCCCCTTTGGGCTTGTCTAGCCTAGGGAAATTTGCACTGGTTTAACGACATCACTTTGCAGATCCCCTCAGTGCAGATACATCGTATCAGTGCAAAACTGTGAGACACACCTTGCATCAGTTATAGTGTCAAAATAGGATGCACAGGGTCATGCTACTCCCCACCCTCACTGAAGGCAGCATTACAAATAGAGTCATTAGACTGAACACGACTTCTGAGGCCACGTCTATGCCCAGAAGTTGCAGGGTAAAGTTCCACCGACCACAGAATCCTAGGGTTGGAAGGGACGTCAGGAGTCATTGAGTCCAGCCCCCTGCCCAAAGCAGGACCAACCCCAACTAAATCATCCCAGCCAGGGCTTGGTCAAGCGGGGACTTAAAAACCTCTAGGGATGGAGATTCCACTCTCTCCCTGGGGAACCCATCCCAGTGCTTCCCCCACTCTCCTACGGAAATAGTTTTTCCTAATATCCAACCTAGACCTCCCGCACTGTAATTTAGGACCATTGCTCCTTATTCTGTTGTTTGTCACCACTGAGAACAGCCTCTCTCCATCCTCTTTGGAGCCCTTCCCCCCCTTTCAGGTAGTTGAAGGCTGCTATCAAATCCCCCTCACTCTTCTCTTCTGTAGACTAAATAAGCCTAAATCCCTCAGCCTCTCCTCATAGGTCATGTGCTCCAGCCCCCGAATCATTTTTCTTGCCCTCCGCTGGACTTTCTCCAATGTGTCCACATCCTTTCTGTAATGGGGGGGCGGGGCAGAATTGGACGCAATATTCCAGATGTGGCCTCCCCAGTGCCGAATTAAGGGGACTAATCACTTCTCTAGATCTGATGGAAATGCTCCTTCTAATGCACCCTAATATGCCATTAGCCTTCTTGGCTACAAGGGCACACTGTTGGCTCATAGCCAGCTTCTCATCCACTGTAATCTCCAGGTCCTTTTCTGACGAACTGCTGCTTAGCCAGTCGGTTCCCAGCCTGTAACAATGCTTGGGATTCTTCCGTCCCAAGTGCAGGACTGTGCACTTGTCCTTGTAGAACCTCATCATATTTCTTTTGGCCCAATCCTCCAATTTGTCTAGGTCGCTCTGGACTCTATCTCTACCCTCCAGAGTATCTACCTCATCCAAAAACACAAAAACAAAAACAAAGCAAAAAACCCCCAAACCGCAAACAATTTCCAGTGGAGTACACTCCTTGTGCTATTGAATGTTGTGCCTACAGCATTGAGCAGTATTGGGAAAAGCTGTAGGTAGCCATTACCTTGTGGGAAACATGGCACCCGCACTATTCGGTTGTCGTGGGATACCTCACAAGGAACGACAAGGCTGTGGGGACAAACACCCACAATTCCATCTAATGTATTTCTCATGATCAACTGTGCACTTAGAAGCTTATTGTGGTGAATCTGGACATGGTACATTGCTCTGCCCACCTACAATATTCACCCATCAACTGCACTCAATGGAGTGGTCTTTTCAGGCCTGCCCAGTGAACGCAGAGTAGTGTGTGGCCATTCATCACCAGCCTTGTACAACCCTGAAGGAAACAGCATCTCTGTGGTCCCTACCTGAAAACTGAATAGCGAACCCCTGTTTGCTTGTGAAGAAGTCGGTGTTGAATTGAAGGACGACGGAGTTAAAGGTGCTATGGACATCGCTGGGCAAGCTGGAGCCACTGATCTCCTTTAAGATGATCCCGTTCTCCACTGGCCCGTCCCATATCCTCAGCACATCGTGGAACTCCTCCGTGTGGAAAACCATGAAATGGAGCCTGTGTAGAGAAGAATGGAACAAACGCTCATCAAAATCCTTGTAAAACTAAATACGAGAGTAGGCACCTAGCGGGGTAGACCAGAATGAGCAACTGCTAGAATGCCCCTCCCCCATGCCAACGTTACCTCACACGCAAGCTATGCAGAGGGCTCCATGTGGTATAGCAAAATGGAGTCTGCTGCATAGCTTCCGTGTGAGGTAACATTGGCGGGGGCGCCATTTTGCTCAACCAAATGGGGTCCTCCATTTTGTGTGTCCTCGCATGCACCATGCTGTAGGAAGGACGCCGTTTTGAGAACAAAATGGCACCTTCCATGCGGCAAAACTGCCAGTACATCATTGCAGGGTGACCCAGCCCAGCTAGAACACAGACTGCGTCCTCTGTGGGGGCAGCTAAAAATGATCTTGATGTCCGTCTGAGTGGAGAGAGGGGAGACCCCAGCTCTGAGCCAGGCTCTGCCACGAGCCTGTTGGTTGACATAGGGCAAGTCTCTTCCCCTCTCTGTTTGAGAGCTTCTCCATCTGTAAAGAGAGATAACGATGCTGACCTTCTTCGTGAAGCACTTCGAGAGCTATGGATGAAAAGCGGAAGAGGGTGCCCAGCGCTTTCTGAAAATCAGGCCTCTTTACGGTATGTCTAGCTGGGCATCCAAAAATCACTCACCAATCCTAAAACTCTCCCCCAGAGAGAGTAAAAGCCCAATTCAAAGCCTGCTGATGTCATTGGGAATGTCTCCACTAGGGACTTAGTTACTGCCAGTGATTATATGTGGAAAGTGCTTAGTTATGATGGTGCCGTGTCGGAGGATAAAACCTTAGGACAGCCTAAAACCAAGCTGGCCCAGAAAAGTGAAAGGAAGTTGTATAGGAGCAGCACGGGGGCCTCCACATCCTGGTCTACACTAGGGCTTCATTTGTAAATAACTCCCCTTAGATCGAATGTATAATGGGAGTGTCCACACTACCAAGCCGGTTATTTCAAAATCTGGACTCCTGCTTCCCCTTCTCTTCCGAAAAAAGCTTCTTCCGAAAGAAGCCTGCAGTCTAGACGTAGCCTCAGTCTCATTTTCCTCACTTCCTGCTTTCATTTCTTCTATCTCTTGTTGGGCTAGTTCTCTTTCTGAATCCATCACCACATTCAAGGGAAACCATCACACTCTAGGAATTGCCTCCACACGTGGTCAGAACAGGGATGTGCAGTGGAGATGGGCTAGGATCTGGGGGGAGGGAGTGACTTTTTTTTCTGTAACTTTGTATTTATTGTTTCTAGATCAAATGCAAACACATAAAAACCCAATGCATCTAAATATATGCACAAGACGGAACCAGCATATAAATAACACAATTCAATGTCCCTATTTGTAAAACCTGGAGAGAAGAACAAAGGACAAAAAACCTTGAATCCACAGAGACCACAGAGGGCACCGATTATTACCGTGATTAAACAGGAAATGAGTGAGAATATAGCCTGTGAGTATCAGGGACTAATCTATACTGAGCTGCAAATGTATGCAATAGTTTCATGCGTGACTAGACACCCTCATAATTTTTCCAAACGTTTTTATTAGACAGACATTTTTTCCCATGAATGCTGTAGTAGAGCACTCTCTAAGCCAGTCTGTGTGTGAGGGAGGAACTACAAATGTCCATTGTCTCAAAATAAATTTTGCCCACAAAAATCAGTACTGAAATCCATTTCTTAATGTTAATTGGTAATACCAGCCCCTCCACTACCCATAATATCCACCAGCTTGGTGCAGGAAAGATAGCAACACTTAGAGTTTTTGAGAGTTTTTCAATCCATTGATTTTCAAGGACCTCACTTCCTTTGTTTGTTTTGTTTTATTCGCTTCTCCTGCCGCTTTAATATTTTAATTCCCTATGCGCGATAACGGTTACTATAGTAATGCATTAGATATGTTAGTCAGTGATTTGATATTATTAATTGACTACTCTGGAGGGTTCTGCGTTTTAGGCTTTTATTTAATATGCTTGTTATGTTTGTTTTGGGGTAATAATTTTGTACAGGAAAAACAATGAAATATTGATTAAAACACAGAGGAATTCAACTCCAGGGCTCTCCTGCTTATTTATTAGACAGCATGTTTAGCTCACCGTCTGTGAATGGAAACAAATGCCAACTTCCCTTTATGAGCGCTCAGCCTATGATTCTGCTCCTCATAATGTGCTCTGAGAGGTGATCTCTGGTTTCTCCTTTTTTAACTTCCCTCCTGCCTAAACCAACTTTGAAGACTACAAGATGCCCCTTAGCATGCCAGGGAACCCCAGGGTTAGAGTAACATCCTCCCTCACTTTGACTTTGTAGCAGGCCAAGCAGATAACTAGGATTCGACCGAGGAGGAATAGCCTTAGGGTTAAGGGCATCCGCTGGAAGAACCTGGTTTGTGTTCCTAGCTCTGCTCTGTGACCAGAGCCAAGTCCTGTAGGTTCTGGTGTGAAGTAAACGGGAGTCTCTCCACTGACTTTTGTGAGCTTCGCATCAGGCACATAACATCTGTGACTCAGTTTCCCCATCAATAAAATGGAGACAAGAATAACTACCTCACAAAGGGGTTATGATGTTACTTCAAGACAGAGTTCTGAGATGCCCAGAGTGAAGGTGCTGTAGCAGGCGAGGTGTATTTCTCTCCTGGGGGCTCCTGGATGGAAGAATTCTTTTACACCATCTGATATAAAACTCTAGCTATTACAAAGCTAAATGCAATCAGCTGACGGAAGATGTTCGAAGAGAAGTGGCGGCAGAGTAAGCAATGACGACCAGCTCTCCAAAACACATGGAGAGATGGGTGCTAAGCAGTACTGGAAGTCAGGCTGAGAGCAGAAGCACCTCAAATTACCTGAGGCTGAGAGCAGATGCACCTCAAATTACCTCAGGTTGTGAGCAGACGTACCTCAAATTATCAGGCATTATTGCAAACTTGAGCTTTATGCTCTAGATCATGGGTGGGCAACCAGCAACCCACGGGCCACATGGAGCCCATCAGGGTTCTAGGTGTGGTCCACAAGACATTTTGTTTCCTCTTGCCCACACTCTGGGTTGCCAGATTCTGCTGGTTTCCGCCTGTGTCGTTTTTTCCCTACCGGTGTTACTAAAGTGACACGCACATAAAGCCAGGGCATGAGAAGTGAGGCGGGGGCTGATTGCACACAACTGTGATGTGAGAGCTGGGCGCTCCTTCTGCAGCCAGTCCCAGAGCTGCGACGGGTGAGTTGGCACCGCCCGCACATTCTAGGCTTGCAAGCGCCGTGAGCAACACTACCCTATCCCCGGGAGACCGTCTGGTTACAATCTTGTGGCTCGGAGAGATGACCCGCGTGACCCGCTCCCCCGCCTAGGCCCCATCGCCGCTGTAGGTGCATCAATATTCCCAACTGCAGAATGGGATTCATAATAAGTTAGCCCCTGGTGAGCTAGGTAAATCCACTTTATTAAGGGCCTTTAAATCCTCAGAAAAAACACCAAAGAACACAGAATGATTACTCTAGCTGCATCCTTCATTCTCTCAACCACTTGTTGCTAAAGAATATAAACAAGCCAGAAAGCCAATAAAAAAAACTATGGAGCTCCTGGACAGGCAGGCATTTGCCTCACTAAGCAACAACTTCAAGGCAGTGTTCCCTCTCGTTTTTTTCCATCCACATGCAGAATAAATTTTGTTATGTGCACCAAGGCATGTGAAGTTGTGCACCACCAATAAAAACACACGCTGCCGGTGCTCTGCTAATCAGCGGGCCGGCATTTGAATCTCTCCTAGGTGGCCTCCCAAGTGCTCAGCTTACAGGGAAACGCTGCTCCCGAGGCAGCCTCTTCTGCCCCGCGCCTCTCCCAAGTGCTCCCTGAACCCTTCATAAAAGGGTTCGAAGAATATGCCATGTATGCAGAAGAACTGTGAGACAGAAGGCAGCCGTGATTAGAGATTCAGGTCCAAGTGGCTTTCCACACCAGAGTGACATAAGTCCTCTAAATAACAAGTGAAACATGCTGTACTCTATTACCCAAATGTCTGAAAGCATTAAGGGATTTTAAGAGGGTGCAGAATGGTGGAAAATTGCCCTAGGTGCTCACTCAACGAGAAGGAGAGAAAAACCTCATCTGGAGCCGCTGCCACGGGGACGTGCTTTTAAATAGAAATGGCAGGAACCCAGCACACACGACGGGAAAAAGTAATGATGTGACAAGGTGGATCTAACATTGAAACTAACCCCTTCCTCTCACTGCAAGGGGAAATCCCAGAGGGAAATCCAGTCCTGCACAAGGAGAGATCTGCCTGCAGGACAAGAATATAAAATCATAGAATCCTAGAACTGGAAGGGACCTCGAGAGGTCATCGAGTCCAGCCCCCTGCCCTCATGGCAAGCCCAAGCACCATCTAGATCTGTGGTTCTCAACGGGTGGTCCATGGTGACTTTTTCAGTGGTCCACAAGAACATTGTCCAAAGTCACACGGCGTGGGCAGGCACCAAAAATCTGTTAGAGGAAATAAATTTCAAACCAAAATGTTTGTTGTCTGCTCTTTTTTATCATGTCTCAAAAAGGAGGTGGCCCACGAAAATTTTTTGATTGGCCTGGTGGTCCGGGGACTGAAACGAGTTGAGAACCACTGGTCTAGATCATCCCCGACAGGTGTCTGTCTAACCTGCTCTTGAATATCTCCAGTGATGGAGATTCCACAATTCCCTAGGCAACTTATTCCAGTGTTTAAACACCCTGACCATTAGGAAGTTTTTTCCTAATGCCCAACCTAAACCTCCCTTGCTGCAGTTTAAGCCCATTGCTTCTTGCCCTATCCTCAGAGGCCAAGGAGAACAATTTTCTCCCTCTTCCTTGTAACACCCTTTTAGATACTTGAAAACTGCTATCATGTCCACTCTCAGTCTTCTCTTTTCTAAACTCAACAAGCCCAATTCCTTCAGTCTTCGCTCATAGCTCATGTTTTCTAGACCTTTCCTCATTTTTGTTGATCTTCTCTGGACTTTCTTCAATTTCTCCACATCTTTCCTGAAATGTGGTGCCCAGAACTGGACACAAAACTCCAGCTCAGGCCTAATCAGTGCAGAGTAGAGCGGAAGAATGACTTCTCACGTCTTGCTCACAACATTCCTGTTCATGCCTCCCAGAATCATGTTTGCTTTTTTTGCAACAGTGTCACACTGTTGACTCATGTTTAATGTGGGGTCCACTCTGACCCCTAAATCCCTTTCAACAGGACTCCTTCCTAGACAATCAAATCCCATTCTGGATGTGTGAAACTGATCTACGAACAGAGGGGGTCAGCTCCTGACTTTGCCAGGGACTCCTTACGTGAATTTGACACGTCCCCTAATCTGTCTGTGCCTTTGACTCTCACCTATAGGATGGGGATATGAGTACAGCCTATTTTCCTCCTGAAGTGTAATTAGATCAGCGATGGGCAACTTAGGTTGCATGAGCGGCCCTCTTCCTTCTCCGCGGGCAGCAAGTTTGTTGTAACCAAGACCGTTTCCTGGGATGGGACAGTTTTACTTATTGTGCGTGCATACCTAGAATTTGCAGGTTGTTCCAATTGAACTGTTGCAGCACTTTGATTGGCTGCAGAGGGAGCGCACGGCTCTCACAGTCACTGTTGTGCACAATCAGCCTGCCTCTCCTGTGTCCTTGCTTTAAGCGCATCTCGCTTTAGTAACACCGATGACGGAAATCTGCAGAATCAGGAAAACGTTCACGTGGGTAACAGTAAACAAAATGTCTCGTGGCCCACACACAGAACCCTGATGGGCTGCATGTGGCCCTCAGGCCGGACATGGCCTGCCACTGAGTTAGACAATAGGGTCTTTGAGGCAGAGACTGCCTCTTAGTAGGTGTATATGCAGCACTGAGTACAACAATGTCCCTGATCATGCTTCCTGCCTTTAGGCGCTACTGGAATACCAATAATAACACTGCAGCAACTCCCACACTGATGGCGGCTGTCAGGGTTTTCCACCCATTCAAGCCCAATTCTGCTCAGTTTACACAACATAAAATCATGTCCTGAGCTGGTTAAGCTGCAGAATGATTGCAATGCTAATGATTTTACAGCTCATCAGCCAAAGGCTCAAGCCTCCATTTAAGGCTGGGACTTTCAGAGTCAGTTGTTAGGGGTTCTTAGTCCCCGAAAGCACCATGCCAACAACCTAAGAACTGCCAAAACTCCATGCCACCAGAAGTCTCGAATGAAACTACTCCAAAGACCCAGATAGTTCTACTTGTATTTTCAGAGGAGACTTTGAAAAATGGACCTGTGGATATAGTGCCATCCACGAGCCCTGGCTTAGCAATAACAATAAACTCTCATACAACAGAGAGATTGCTGGTAAACAATAAAACACCACTGAATCAGCATATTCCCAGGCTGTTCTTGGGCATACAAGCAGATGTCAGGGGCAAGTTTCATTTGTTTTCCAATCCCCCTCCCCCTGCCTCTTTCCTGGAACGAAAGACAGTTTATCTGCAATTTTCCGGTGGGGGGAGATGGTTAATCCCCTTTTGAAGCACACCCCTTTTCTATTTGTTCCAATAATGGACATTCCATTATCTCGCTTCCTCTTTTCTTCTGTTCCCTCTCTCTCCCCACTTGCCGAGAGATACAGCTTTATTCAAAAAGCTTTGTGATTAATTTTAATGCAAGTTATAAAGGAGAGCTTTACACAATTGTATCATGTGTGAAGAGGATTATTATTCCGATGGATTACCATAAAAATGAAGCTGATGGAAACTCGCTCTCCCAACAAACCAAAATTCATCTGTCCTGTTCGAGCAGTGGAAAAAAAATCCAGATGTTTGAAGGAACAGAACAAGGGGCTTAACCTCGGAAGAAAGCGAGGGTCACAATTTGTATTATCACCTGTCACAGGTTCGTTCCAATTCTGAGTCCTTCCAAACCATCGGTCTGATCCTACAAGCATAAGCGTGTAGCATGACTCATTCATGGATTCCTACAGAAGTGGATAAGGGTTACGCGTAGGAGTAAATCTGCTTTCAAACTCTAGTGGTGGCAGGATCAGCCATCACTGCTACTCTTTTTCGCTCCATGCCTACTTCGGCCTGCAACCTCATCTGTAGAAATGAATCATATTCATATCCACTCTTAGGCCCCGTTACACTGCCTTAGAATACATGAGAATCAGACCTCCAAGTTTCAAGGGGGCACTATGTGGACTTACAGGTCTGGCGCAACAAAGATAATGGGGCTCTGGATAGGGTCAGGAATCTGTCTCCATGGATCAGGTTGCAAGATTGGGACCTTATATTTTTAATTGTGTCTGTTACATGTAGAGCCATATTCATCTAGGGCACTGTATATATGCCAGTGGATGCTACAAAACATGCAGCCTTTATTCTATGAATAAATACAGAATCCCAGTCTTTCTGATTCTCAACCCAGGGCTGCCTAGGGATGTTAAAAAGTGTTTATTCAAGTAAATGTGCAACCGCTGCAAATTTCAGCAGTTATACGGTGACACGGGGAGGCATGGTGGCTCCCTCCACTCACATGGGGGAGGAGGCTTTTAAGCTGGCTCCTCGCAAGCACTGGCTCCTGCCTGTCCCCACCCCCCACGCTGCTGCCTCTGATACCAGTGAGCTGGTGCGTGTGGGGAGGGGCCTTTTAAGCCAGCTCCCTGCGTGTACCAGCTCCTGCCTGCCCCCCTCTCCTGAGGCGCTGCTGCAGGGGAAGGGACTGCATGCACAACGACCGATGAGCCCAGGCACTTTCGCATCCCTAGTATCATCCATGAGTACTAAATTCACATTTATTTCTCCCTAGTTTGATTACCTAGTTGGTACCCTGCAATCCATCAAAAAACACGGTTCCCACTGCTGCAATTTAATGCCTGCTTCTACCACCGCCAATTTAGAACAGGGACCATGGGTCAGATCATCATTTAAATCAGCAAGAGGTGATGCAAAAGAGCACTATGAATAGCGACAGGGCATGTACATGTTAATTGGAATAGATCTGTAGCAACAAGGATGCGAGCAAGACATCAGTGGAGAAAAGCTCAATCTAAAGACATCCTTAATCTATCCTATGGGTGGGGCTTGAGCCCTTGACCTCTGGCTCTGGAGGCAGGTACCTTACCTACTGTGACACTGGAGAAGTCTTCTAGTCCCCCCTTATCTGTCCTTTGATCCCAGGGAGCCAGGTCCATCCATTGCCAAGCTTGTGCTGGATGACCCCATGTTGGATAGCGGGGCTTGAACCCTTGGCCTGGCGGCAGATACCTTGGCCACTGGAGGAGCCCTCCCCAACCTCCCTATCTTCAGAGCCCCCCTTATCTGTCCTTTGTTCTGACAGGAGCCAAGAAGTGTCAATGGTTTGACTGGGATATGACAAAGTCCTATGCCGGGGGATGGAAAAGAAGCGCTTTTTGAGAAACAGTCCAGAGTCCCCGCTTTTCCCGGCGGCCATTCAGACGTCTCATGCTGATTTCCCCACATCAGCCATCGCTGAAATTATTTGAGAAAACTGAAGTAATGCAGGAATTTCTTCATTTAAAAATACTGGACCAAATTCACGCCCAGCATAAACTTCTTGAATAAAGGAACCACGTGGTTCAATGCGATTAACAGTCTCTGTTAAAAATCAGATCTGGGCTGTGTAGCAGGGATGTTATGGGTCAGGCTACAGATATAGGGACAGAGCAGTGTGACAGCACAGGATCGGAACAGCAAGAGATTCTACAGATCAGCACAGATGAGTTTACTGCAAAACTTTTTATTGGGAGCAATAGCAGTTGAATATCAATGGAAGAGCTGGTCTAAATAACAATTGGTTGAATAAATTCTTCACATTTCCCCATCTACTAGCAAAAATGTATCTGCAAACATTTGTTGGTTTTCTCTTAAAGGCAGCTGCAGCTGGACTGGAAGAGCCAGTTAAATTCAGGGCTGTGGGGGTGGTGTGGCTGGGCCATGGGGGAATTTGGTGCTGGATTAGGGAAGCACCCAGGAAGCAGAAGGTTCCCATAAGCCTGCTGGTGGCTACAAGAGCCAGTGTTTTCAGGTCCCCATCTGTGGCAGTGTCAAATTCACACACTGAAAAACTATAATACATTACATTTTACACTGCAATGGACCAAAAGCAAAGGGGTAGAAGAATAAAGGTGGGGAGAGGCAGGAGGAGGAAACCGTCTCTGGTCTCCATGCTCGCCAGATGTTTGCAAACTGTTTTGATCCTTCGTTTAGGAGGAAACGAATTCCCTTTCGTGCGTTCCCTTATTACAGTATTATTAAAGCTACAGAACAATGATGTTACAATAAAAGGATGCCACGTGTTGTGATTTTATCCTTCCAGCTTCTTCCTTCATAGCTCATATCTGTGATTCCTTCTTTATCTAGCGCCATGTGATTCCACCAACTTTGGATGACCTATTCCTATCTATTTATGTTGGTGGTGTGAGCGGGAGATGGCTCAAGCCCCTAATTGCCTAGGATATAATCTTTCCGGGGTTTGGATCTCAAATACAAGCCCATTTGGTGGGATAACGCAATTGAAAGCGTGTTGGGCCAAACTAGGGAATGTCCATGCAGTACTCTTGTGGAGAGCCTGTTTTCAGTGCTGAAATGCATCCCAAGAGAACACAAAATCAAAGCCCCTTGCGCAACTCACAGATACAGGATTGAGGGCGAACAGATGAAAGTTTAATAAAGCAGTCATATCAGGCAAGAGCGGCAGCGCAAATTACCTGACCTTCTCCACACTGCGGCATGACAGATGTTTCTGACAATAATGTATGTTTCAAAGACAGGCCGTATAGAGGGTATAAATTAACCAAAGCTGGGGTGGAAGGACAAATGGTGCCACTTTTAACCATTCCAGCAGGGAGAAGAGAAAGCGTCCGTGACTCATTTGTGACCCTCAAAGCGAAACAACTTTCCTTCTAACCTCTTTAAGTAAGTGTTAGCCTGCTTCTAGCCTCTCAGAAGCTGCAAATGGGAAGTAAATCTATAGCAACCACCATGTATTCCCAGAGTATCACCTAAGGCTGCATAAGAGCACACGGTAACCCAGCCTCCCTACAGCAGAACTACAGGTCACGTTTTCAATGCAGACTAGGGGACCTGGATGTCTAATGGGAACTGGCTGTTCAAATGCATTGGCCAGTTTTGACTTTAGCCTACTTGTAAAAAGAGATGATAACAGAGAAGCGAGATAATATAAAGGATAAGAGAGCAAACAGGGCTGAGAGTAAATAATAGAGGAAATAGATAATAATCATAATATAGATAACAGATGATAACAGACCAAAGAGAGCTGATAACAGAGCAAAAAAAACCCCTGATTTTCCACATAAGTATTCTTGCTGAAACAAAAGACTGAAAAGATGTGGTTTGGGGTTGAAGGATACAACATATACTTCAGCTTCCTTGTTTCCTTTCTGGGTGTCTTGCCCCCCAATCTTTGGTTGTTGTTTTTTTGCAAAGACAGCTAAGATACATTTCAAAACCTAAAACCAAATGCTTTGATGCTTTTGTTCTTAGATTCACAGAAAGCATCATTATGACCATCTAAGGCTAAGGTTTCCCTGGCACTTCTCTGCACTGCAACCCCGTTACAGCACTGGAAAGTGCCAGTGTAAACCGGGCCACTTCCCTTGCAGCGGTAGCTTTGGGGGAGGGATAGCTCAGTGGTTTGAGCATTGATTTGCTAAACCCTGAATTGTGAGTTTAATCCTTGAGGGGGCCATTTAGGAACCTGGGGCAAATCTGTCAGGAATGGTACTTGGTCCTGCCATGAGGGCAGGGGACTGGACTCAATGACCTCTCAAGGTCCCTTTCAGTTCTATGAGATAGGTATATCTCCATATATTATACTACTATTAGAGCTCTGGGATACCCATCTCCCAGTGTTCCTGCTGTGGCCACACTGCTGCATTAAAGCGCACCCACAGCTACGCCTTAAACTTTTAAGTGTTGGCAAAACCTAAGTCTGACTTTCTGTAGACAGGCCATAGAACATTCCCAAAATAATTATTAGAGAAGACCTTTTATAGAAAAAAAAACAGCTTTAAAATGGTCAGTGATTGAGAAGTCAGTGTGACCACTGGGAAATTATTCCACTGGTTACATATTGTCCACATTACAAATTCACTTTTTTCTATGCTGTATGAGTCTAGATTCACCTTCCAGCCATTGGAACATGTTATATCTTTCTCTGCTAGACTGACAGCCCATTATTAAATCATAGAATACTAGGACTGGAAGGGACCTCGAGAGGTCATCAAGTCCAGTCCCCTGCCCTCATGGCAGGACCAAATACTGTCTAGACCATCCCTGATAGACATTTATCTAACCTACTCTTACATACCTCCAGAAATGGAGATTCCACAACCTCCCTGGGCAATTTATTCCAATGTTTGACTACCCTGACAGTTAGGAACTTTTTCCTAATGTCCAACCTAAACCTCCCTTGCTGCAGTTTAAGCCCATTGCTTCTTGTTCTATCCTCAGAGGCCAAGATGAAATATTTGTTCCCATGTAGATACTTACTGGTATCTCTTTGTTAAGCTAAATAGATGGAGCTTTTTGAGTCCTCCCATCTTAATTTTTTTTATTGACCCAGACTATACACCAAATTTGACATAAATTCATAAATAATTTGTCAAACCATAATTGCATTTTTAGCACCTAACCCATTCCTCCAAACAAGTTTTGCTTAGCTCTGCTGGCAAAAGAATACAGTAAATCAAAACTTCCCCGCGGAAGAGCTATGAGTAAAAACAAGCAGTACAGCAGCCTGTATATTTGACCCCCCAGCTCACCCTATTGTGCAACCAGCTTCTGCCTCGATTGTCCAAATGCAGTTGAGGTTGTGATCATAGGGTGTGGGGTATCCTGGTGACAATATCCGTCCTGATGACTCTCCTCTAATAGTGCCCCCACACTCCGCTGGGGAAAAAAAAACACATGACTGGTTAGGGAAAATGCTTGATGTTTTGTGGTTGTAAGTTTAATGTTTAATGTGGATAAATGTAAAGTACTGCACATTGGGAAAAATAACCCCAATTATACATATAATATGATGGGGGCTAATTTAGCTACAACTAATCGGGAAAGAGATCTTGGAGTCATCATGGATAATTTTCTGAAGACGCCCACGCAGTGTGCAGTGGCAGTCAAAAAAGCAAACAGGATGTTAGGAATCATTAAAAAAGGGATAGAAAATAAGACGGAGAATATCTTATTGTCCTTAAATATATCCATGGTACGCCCACATCTGGAATACTGCGTACAGATGTGGTCTCCTCATCTCAAAAAAGACATACTGGCATTAGAAAAGATTCAGAGAAGGGCAACTAAAATGATTAGGGGTTTGGAATGGGTCCCCTATGAGGAGAGATTAAAGAGACTGGGACTTTTCAGCTTGGAAAAGAGGAGACTAAGGGGGGATATGATAGAGGTATATAAAATCATGAGTGGTATGGAGAAAGTGAATAAGGAAAAGTTATTTACTTGTTCCCATAATATAAGAACTAGGGGCCACCAAATGAAATTAATGGGCAGCAGGTTTAAAACAAATAAAAGGAAGTTCTCCTTCACACAGCGCATAGTCAATCTGTGGAACTCCTTGCCTGAGGAGGCTGTGAAGGCTAGGACTATAACCGGGTTTAAAAGAGAACTAGATAAATTCATGGAGGTTAAGTCCATAAATGGCTATTAGCCAGGATGGGTAAGGAATGGTGTCCCCAGCCTCTGTTTATCAGAGGGTGGAGATGGATGGCAGGAGAGAGATCGCTTGATCATTACCTGTTTGATTCACTCCCTCTGGGGCACCTGGATTTGGCCACTGTCGGCAGACAGAATACTGGGCTGGATGGACCTTTGGTCTGACCCAGTATGGCCATTCTTATGTTCTAAGTGTTCAAAAACCCCTAAGACTGCACACATACAAACAAAATGCATCTCCTGCCTGGGCTAAACTGTTATCTATAATGTAACTAATCACAGAGGCAAATCTCAGCCCATAATTACTACAGGCCTTGGCAGTTTCCAGGAAGAGATTCTCAACTTTGTGTTCCTAAATCTAATGAGTCTCATCTCTTCTGGCTTGCATGTGAGTCAGCAGAATAGCTCTGCATCTATCTGCAGGATGGGCTCCTACAACGTGACGTGATCTCACAGTGGAGCAAAACTTCTTTCATCCCCCTTTGGTTTCACAGTGCACCTGTTTAGAGCTGATTAGCATTCGGCTTCCTTTCATTCACACTTTGTGGGGTAATTTGAGAGTGCATAATACCAAATGTGCATATGCAGAAGTCTTTAAACATAATCATGAGTAGTCGGTGAAGGTAGGGCTGGGAGACGCAAGCCCCCAGCTTCATCCCATCCCCACCCCTTCTGCGGAGGCCCCGCCTGCACAGGAGCAAAGCCACCTACATGCCCCCCCCACCACAGAGAGGAGAGGTGGGCGGGCATGTGCCCCGTCTCCCCGGCCTGGAGCATGGGGAGGGCACGTGCTGGGAGCAGCAACACTCCACCCCTGTATTCCTACAGCGGGTGTTCTGGGGGCGTAGCCAGAACAGCAGTTTGGGAAGGCAGTGCCTTCCCCTGCCTAGCATACCAGCTGCCCGTGATCATGATTCACAAGCACAATAAAGCCACATTATCCCCATGCCTGGGCCTGCCATGAGGGCAGGGGACTGGACTCGATGACCTCTCGAGGTCCCTTCCAGTTCTAGTGGTCTATGATTCTATGCCTGCTTAACGATCTTATAAAGAACACAGTGACCCCCTTTAATGTGTTCTGTTAAAATTATGTGAATTTTCACACTCTTTCTCTCTCATACACACACACACCTCGACACTGAGATGACGAGATCAGTGGATTATAAAACGCAGGGCCTATTAATTTTAACAGACAGAGGCAAAGTTCCGCATAGTCATTGCATGAATTAAACCCAGGTTAGTTTTTACTGATGGGATGTCCATGCCACCCAGGTCCAAGTAATTTCCAGAGCCTGAAAATAAACCACCAATTTTTGAGACCTTATATAGAACAGTTCTCCAAGAGGTGTATCATGCGCTGGAAATACAGCCTAATTATGCAGCGATCCGTTAGCAAGGTATTTTGTGCTGAGCTGATCACCACGGAGTCATAGTAGTTAGAGGTGGAAAAATGTATTGGATCTTTTAGTCAATACAACTTGCTTCTTATATTTTCCCTAATGCTTTGTCCAGCCATGTTTTACATGTCTACAGCAATTTGAATTGCTATAATTTCCACTGAGTTATCCTGCAGTTACTGTGTAATAACCTTCAGAGTAAATATGCAGTCAATTGTGGCACAACTGTGCATCATCTTTATAGGGAGATGGGGACATAAATCTCCCTCAAGAAAGGAGTCTCCTGTTTTTTTATCATGTTTCTTGTTTGTCATAATTGTCCCCATGCACACATCTGTTTGGGAGTCTTCAGTGGTTTTTGTATTATTCCCAAGGAGGGAGAAGGAGAGAGAGCATGCGTGCACACACCAACTTTTGTTGCACACAATCTGATCTATACGGCATATGGAATTTAAAATCCAAAATACTTCATTAATGAAGATGTTGATGATGAAAAGGAACCAACTTTCTTTCTTTGGAATCAAAAGGGCTCCTTGAATTCAGTAGATCAGAGGAGTTTTCTTCCCACAATGGACTTCCTTGGCTTAATATTCAATTTCATCAGGGGAGGAGTCTCTTAGCTTTGGCCTAATTCCGCGCCTACTGAAGCCAATTGGAGATTTACCAGCAATGAGAATTTAGCATGGATCAAAGCAGAGTTAAGCCAAAGCTGAAGGTTTCTGAAGGGCAACATTTGGACAGCAGTCCTTAATTGCATGAATTGTATTTGCAAGCATAAAGACCATGTCTTGTGAATGTACATGGACATTGGCTATAGCACATAATTGCCTATTTAAAATAAAGACCTAACAATGATTAGGTAAAGGGCTGTTGGGGTTAGTATGTACATGCCTGGAACTAATCAAACACATGCTAATTATCCACTGGCCACTACTTAGCTCTTCCCAACATTGTCTTCCTTCCTCTAAATATATAACAGGCTCTTTGGCATAGAGACACTGTCTTCCTATGTGGTCCGTATAGCACAGTGTTTCTTAAACTTTTTAAGACTGAGGAACACCAAACAATGATGGTTTTTTTTTATGGGGAACACCAAGGATTTTTTTGTTGAGCAAAAAAAAAAAAAAAAAAAAGCACCGGACCAGGTAGGAGGGTAGAGGAGAGTCTCGGGGCAGAGTGTGTGGCCAGGAGGGAGGGTAGAGGAGGAGACTTGCGGCAGGGAGGATGCAGGAGGGGACTCAGGGCAGGGTGTCAGAGCAAGCTGGGAATGCGGAGTCTTGGTAGGGGAAGGGGAGTGAGGGGGGTTTGGGTGCAGGGTCTGGGCATGAGGGGGGACGCTTACTTGGCTTGGCACCCTGCTGCAGCAGGGAAAGCCTCCAGGGAGCATGCACTTGTTCCTGGGGAAGGGGATGGAGAGCTCAGTCCCCCGCCCCGCCCATGCAGCGGGGAACCCAGTGCAGCTGCAGCACCAGGCCAGGCTTCCCGCTGGCAGGGCGTGGGGGGCGAGGGGAAAGAGTAGAAACCCCGACCGTCCCCACCAGATTAAACTCTGCCACTTCCCCCGCAGGCTGGGGAGGGGCGCAGGGGAGAGAGAGCAGCAGCACATGGGGGGCAGCAAAGCCCAAGCGCGCCCTGGGGGGGGGGGGCAGCAGAGCCCGAGCGCACCACAGGCGGGGGGGGGGGGGCAGGTGGCAGAGCCTGAGCTGGGTTCCCTGCAGGGGGCAGTTTTAAAACGCCAAGGTCCAGGAGCGGCTCCTCAGCTCTGGCCACCCCTCCCACCCCCAGCGGCAGCGGACGCTGTAAAAGTGGCCACCTGCACACGTGGAGGAAGAGGAGGCTGGTCAGCAGCAGAGGCCCCATGGGACAGGGGCCGTCCTGCAGGCTGGGGGGCTGGGGGGCAGCCCCACTGGGAGTTGTCTACGGGCTCTGCAGGGGCCGGGGGAGCAGAATTTTTCTGTTTTCTCCACGGCACACCTCTGACTGCCTAGTGTGCCGTGGAACGCAGTTTAATAAACGCTGGTCTAGCGTGTCATATTTTCAGCACTGCCATATAAACAACAACTATCTGTTTATGCACACAGCTCTCCTTCCTCCATGGCAAAACGGATGCCACTGAAAATATCACAAGAAGAGATCAAATCAACATTGCAAGTGAATTTTAAGAATCCTTGGTGAAAATTTAGCCCATGGGAGTCACTTTCATTTTGGATACTAAGGTTTTAATTTCAGACTCGTCTAGGCAAGAAGGTACCACTCTTGTGGGTAAGGAGAAGAATGGACCACTTGGGAGTGGTGGAGAGGAGGCAAATTAAGAGAATTAATGCAACAGAGTTAAAATCACTGAGAATCTGGAATTAAATCTTGTGTAGTTCTCAAAGTGAGTTTCACTGTTGAAACTTAGCTCTCAGATGATGTCTGCCATTAACAGAAATCACCAGTCAGCTTAGCACATTTAAGGCTGCCATGATTGATCTTCCAGAGTTCAATTGAGCGGGTCTAGTTAAGACTCGCTAAATCAAACTCACAGGGCAACCCATCGGCAGCCAGTACTCCAGCTTCTGCGAGGAGTAAGGGAAGCCAACGGGAGAATTTGCTCCCATTTGCCTTCTGTTGTGGGGATGTCAGGAAAACTCGAAACAAGGTACGTTGACTCCAGCTACATAATTAACATAGCTGGAGTTGTGTATCTTGATTCAACCTTCCCTTTTAGTGTAGACCTGCCTAAGAGAGGACAAAGGTCAGAACAATAGGAGAGGGACAGGTGAGGAATGAGGAACATTAGCAGAGTTGTGCTGAAGGGACCACAGCTTGCAGTTGACAGCAAGGGTTGTTTCAGGTCCGGACTGAGGTACACTGCATAGGGGGCTGTTTGCGGTACACACGCACAGCTCAGTGCTCTCTATCTATAGTCATAACCCAAAGATGTCTGACCAAAGGACGCATGGAAAGGGCTCTACAGTGCTGCCTCTGTTAGAGTCAATGGGTGGGGATCAACATGAGGCCGTATCAGGCTAGTGGACAAGTGGGAGGGGCATTTGGGGTGGGAGATGCAAATGGAGCACTTAGCAAAGAAAGGACCGGAATGACAGTGGACATACCGACACACGCCGGCAGCGCTTGGTCCCAGGCTCTGCGTTCGCCCGTCAAACAGACCAGCGCCCTGCTGCCTCGTAACGAATAGCCAGGGTCGCAGTTAAAGGAGACAGAACTGCCCGCAAAGTGCCCCTCATCATGAACCTTGTAGCCAAACTGTGGGATGCCGGGGTCCTCGCACTTGATGAGCTCAAAACCTGGAACCAGAGAAGAGGAAGCTGGTTTCGTCAAATATTCAACTATTCAGGTACATGAATAAGTGGAGGAAGATAATAACATATTGACTGCTCTGAGCACCAGGTGTGAGCATTTTCTCCGCCTACTGTGGATCCCATGGCTAGTGGGGAAAAAGGAATGTTAGATGAAGGGTGGCTTTGTGATTAAGGCATTCAAATGGGGATCCACGGATTCAGCTCCCAACTTTGTCAGACTCCCAGTGTGACCTCCGGCAAGCCCCCAGGCCTTGTCATCACCTTTTCTAGGGCTCTACACATACAGTTATACTGGCACCAATGTTCCCTCATAATTTTTTTCCATTCATGTGGGGATTTTTTCCATCTATGTGTGGAATAATGTTTTATGTGCACTGAGGCAAGTGTGAATGTGCACCACCCATAGGAACAAAAAACCCTAAGCTATGGGCACTCTTGTATTCAACTGGGCAGCATTTGACTCTCTTTTGAGTGGCCACAAAAGGGCACAACTTACAGGGAACAGTGGATGGCACTCCTTCCCAGTGGAGATGCAGCATGTACCAGATCCACAAATTAAATAAACTCTACTGGCCAAAGGACTTTTTACCAGTATAATTCCATCTATGGCAGGGATGCCAGTAAAATATTTAGGTGTAGACCAGGGCGTAACCTTTTTGCCTTGTGTCAATACAAGGATAAGAACGCTACTTTTCCATCAGGCTTTTTCTGTGATGTCTATTGACACTACTAGCCCTTAAGGGCAAGGCATGCCTTGTATAGCATCAAGAGCAATGGGACCCTGGTGTTAGTGTGAGCCTCTTGGCAAGCAGGCCTGGGACTTACTAGAAAACTGTAGCTCAAAGCCTTTGCTCGTGTTCTCACTGTTAGAGATAAATTCGAGCCACATGCTGCTGGAGGTGCTGTTGATACTCGTGCCCAACATCTCCGTGCGGCTGAAGGAGCCCAGCGGGCGGGCAGAGTTATTGTTACCGTCATAGACCTGGAAGGCAAAAAACAAACAAACAAAAACATTGTCTATTTGGCAGTTCCACGGTCTAGCCACTAGACGGGGACAGAGGGCTACCCGTTTAATTGTTGATCACACGAATGAGAACATCCACAAGGATGCCTGATGCTGGGTTATTGACTCATGAACCAGAAGGACCACTGCAGAAGTGGGAAGGCCTGGGGTAGGGGAAGGAAGCTGGGAATGCAGCAGTGCTTAAAAAGGGGGTGCGTCAGTACAGGATGTCCCCGCTATACGTCGCCCCGGTATACATTGGTTCCGCACTAACATTGTTGGTGCTTGTAGGAACTGCTGCATTATAAGTCCTCCCATTCCCCACTCTTGTGTCGTGCCAAAAGAACCCACAACCAATTCGTGCCCATGGGGAAAAAATTCCCACTTTACATCGTTTCGCTATACGTCCAGATTTTTTGAAACGTATCTTGGACACCATGTATTTATTTTATCATCATCTACACTCATTCGCTTTTAGGCCCATTTCCACCAAAATTCTCCTGTCATGCTCCGTGAGCCCAAAACACGTTCAAAGTCTCTCTTGGCTCACTGGTGAGTCCAAAGGCAGGCCTCAGCCCATGCCCAAACTCTCTCACATTCAGGCTCTTCTTTTGCAAGGCATTGCTTCTCTCCTGATCTGGTGCCTGTCGAGAGAGTCCTCCTCTGAGATACTCTCCCCTCTAATGTTCCTTCAGCGACAGGCCCTTCTTTGGTGCTGCTCCACCTCCTGCCTCTCCTTGGAAGGAGCCGGGTCTGGACTCACATGGGCCCCAATCCCCTTCCAGCAGCCTGTGAGACGATCCGGGGTTGATTAGAGCTAGCCAGACTCATCCCATGTGTCATTTTCAGGAGCAGATCACCAGCTCCAATGCTTCCCCGCTCCCATTTGAGAGTTCCCTCTGTCCCAGTGACATAACAGTGAATTCTGAGCATTTTTTGTGTGACTGGGGTCACCTGTATAGCATGCATTGAACATGCTAATTAACGACCCAGAAGAAAGAGTCTTCTTATTATGCTCACCGATGACCTGAGTTGTCCATGTCTCCCTGCCAGTACTTTGGAAGTATAGACACCCCAAATCTAGCCCTGTGGCTAACCCAGCACATAGCCTTTTGTTGGGCTAAACAAAGCCAAACACACACACACACACACACACACACACACACACACACACACACACACACACACACAAAGCTCGTCTGCCTCATGCTGCAAGTTGTCTTGTCATGATGCAAACAATCTGGGATGAAACAATCCGAGATGCCTATCATTTATGTCTGTCCCTGTTTCAGCAGGGTGGAAGGATTGAATTCCCTGCCCTGCCACAGGTTTCCTGTGTGATTTTGTGCAAGTCACTTGTGGCTTGTCTACACTTAAAACACTACAGCAGTTATAGTGCTTCAGTGAAGACACTGTGCCAATGGGAAGGATTCTTTCATATCCCAGAACGACATAGTTAAAACAATGTAATTTTCTAGTGTTGACTAAGCCTTAAGCCATGTCTCCACTTACGGAGGTTCGATGCTCTAGCAATCGATCTTCTGGAGTTCAATTCAGTGGGTCTAGTAAAGACCTGCTAAATCAAATGCTGAGGGTGCCCCCATTGGCGTCGGTGCTCCTCACTATCACAAGGTGTAAGGAAAGTCGACAGAAGCATTTCTCCCATCGACCTCCCGCTGTGGAGATGGCACCAAGCTTGGCTTAAGGTACGTCAACTCCAGCTATATTATTTACGTAGCCTGAGTTGTGTACTTTAAGCTGACCTTCTCTCACAGTGTAGACCTGGCCTATGTGTCTCTGTGCCGCATTTTCAGACCTATAAATATGGAGAGAAATACTTCCATACTCACAAGGTGTTGCGATGGTCAATACATTCAAGGTGAGGAGGGACTCAGATCGCATGGGAACAGGGGCCATATGACAGAGATTAATGAAACATTTGCTTTCCCTCCTCTGACCTGAAAGTTCCTCCCCGTCTAGTATATTTCAGTGGAGTTTAGCATTGCAGCCCATTCTTTCTGCCCAAATATGTCTCTTTCCAGTGTGTGGGCTCTAGTTGGTAAGGACCTGATGTCAATATTTGTTAGGCTAGCCCAACATTTCAATACCCTAAGCATGCTTTGCAGTAGCAGGAAATTTCTCTCTTTCCAGTGAATCAGTGGATAGCATGTCAGGGGATTCAGCGTGCACCATATAAATCAGGACAGGGTTTTCCCTGGGAGATGGTTTAGCACAGTGGCATGGAGTTTGTAATAATGCTTCCTACAAAAGGCAGTTCTTTGTGGTTAATACAACATGGCCTAGATTTGTCTCCCTCTATTTGAGTCCTGAAACGCATAAATGCAGATTAATACAACGCTGGGTGCTGCACGGCTGAACAGCTTGGATCTGGCCTTTCGCATTTCAATAATCTTTTGTGGGCAAATTAGCCCTGACACTTAGCCACGCAAAATAAGCCAAAGGACCTTGTGCATCCTCCGGGTTCGTTTGCGCAGCTTTTTAACGATGTGGGTAAGAATGGAAGTTTGGCTGCAGGGTGTGGCCCCCTGGCATTCCAGCAAACCTCTGACACTTAGTCATTTCTCCCTCTATTAACGGATGTTTCGAAACAGTTCCACACACTGGGCAGGATCTGCTGCTCTGTGTGATGTCGAAGACGGCAGATTACAGCTCCATCTCTCGCTACCTTCTACAAATCACAAAATATTTCCTCTTAGCTGTCTTTGCAGGATAGTTCCCTTAGTTTTTATGAATCGAAACAACACTCCACGGCATTTACATAAAAGACGGAGACCTCTCCCCGGCTCTCAGCAAGGATTTGCTCACAGAAGTTGCAGTGATATTAATTTTACAGAATATATATTTTATTGACATGTTTATTAGCAGCCTGCAAATCATCATGAAACGATCAACGCTAAATGGAAGCATGCAAGGTGGCATGTTAATGTTGCTTCTATTTTGTGTGCCAAAGCCAGCCATGAGCAATGAGTCTCCCAGACAACAGGGAGAACTGGGAGAGGGCGGTTGGCTTGCGCTGCAAGCGCTGCAAATTCACGCATAGTAGCAACACAAATTACACAGTGCCCATGGATGGTGGGATGTTGTTCCACATACACCGCACAAATACACAATCATTTGCACCTCTCTTTTTAACCCCAGTGAGGCATCCCAACTGCAGACATTGCTGAGGTTCAGCTGCATTTCTTGATCTAAAGTTAAACGGAGTCTTTCCACTGACTTCCAGGGACTTTGGATCAGGCCTTAAGTGATAAGTGGTAGCTACCAGTTGGCTGGCTTTATAGTGACCCATGTAGAGAATTCAGTCCAGTTTCTGAGGTATGGGACAACAATGTGTCTATATTAGGGGTGAGCAATCAGAGAATCCCAGGGCTGGAAGAGACCTCAGGAGTCATTGAGTCCAGCCCCCTGTCAAAGCAGGACCAACCCCAACTCAATCATCCCAGCCAGGCCTTAAAAACCTTTAGGGATGGAGATTCCACCACCTCCCTAGGGAATCCATCCCTGTGCTTTCCCACCCTCTAAGGCTACGTCTAGACTGCAAGCCTTTTTCGAAAGAGAGCATCTAGACTACAACCAGTACTTTCGAAAAAGCAAGCCGCTTTTTCGAAAGAGAGCACCCAGGCAGTCTGGATGCTCTCTTTCGAAAAAGCACAGTTTGCATTACATAGCGCCTTTTTTCAAAAGAGCACTTTCGAAAAAAGGCATTCTTCCTCGTAAAACGAGGTTTTCCGCGGTTGAAAAAACTGCCGCATTCTTTCGATTTACTTTCGAACGAACGCGGCAGCAGTCTAGACGCAGGGGGAGTTTTTTTCGAAAAAAGGCCACTTTTTTAGAAAAAACCCTGTAGTCTAGACACACCCTTAGGGAAATAGTCTTTCTTAATATCCAACCAGGACAATCATTCGATGGGGTGGGGCACTCCAAGATTTTGGTAAGTGGTCAAGGGCCGCATTTTTCTACAGAGGGGGGTGCAGGGTGTGGGACGAAGGTCAGCTGCAGAAGGGAGCTCGGGGTGCAGAAGGGGGTGTGGGGTCTGAGAGGGAGTTTGGGTGAAGGAGGGGTTATGACCGGGGATTAGGGGGCAGGGTCCAGGAGGGCATATGGGTGCAGGAGAAGATTCTGGCCTGGGGGAGGAGCATAGGAGAGGGTGCAGAGTCTGAGAGGTAGTTGCGTGCAGGAGAGGACGGGGTGCCAGAAGCAGGTTCTGACGGGGGAGGTACTTACCTAAGCAGCTCCTGGCCAGCAGTTCTCTCAAGCAGGCTTCTCTGCCTGCCACAGCAGCCCCATGGCTAGCTGTTCCATGTGACTTTCTGTGCTGCAGGAGTGGGGGGTGGGGGTGGGGAGGCTTCACAAGCTGCTCCTGCCCCCAGCAAAATCTTTCAGCTCCCATTGGCTGGAAACTGGCAAATGGGAGCTGAGAAATTGTGCTGCACTGCCCTCAGCAAAATCTCTTTGAGCAGCACTGCTCCATGCCGCAGGGGCTGGCAGGCTGGACTAAAGGGCTTGGCAGGCCGTATCTTGCCCATCCCTGGACTAGGACATTACAAACAACACAACAATGGGCAGCCGTGTTGGAAATCTCGGTAAATGGTAAAGGACTAAAAGGACATCCCACCCTCTTGGGGACGACCAAGGATGGAGGAAAGAGTCGCCTGGTAGAAATCCATCTGGCTGCTGCCTGTGCTGTGCAGTTCAGCTACGAGACCTACCAACCCTGCAACTTTCATCAGCAATGATGCCTATGTGGGCATACAGCGAAGGAGAGTTGGACCCAGAAGACAATAACGGGGCTAATCAACAAAATCTGAAACTCAAGGAATTTGGGGAGATTGATAAAACCAGCTACCCCCTGAAACAGCCAGTTCTCCAAGTTGCTTGTCTGGGTGTGACGTAGTGTGGGTACCTTGCTGGTTGCTAGGCTTGGGCTATGGGTGACCCCCACTGGCTGCTGTCTGTACCACGGCCCAGCCGAGTAGCTAATGGGACAGGGAGGTAACCTGTTCTACCAGTTACCTCCTAGGGAGCGGAACAAAGGAAGGAAGGCGGAGTGGAGCCCCTGGTTGGGGGGCAGGGCTGGAAGTTGGGCAGTTTCTGTCTGGTATGATGGAGGAAGCAGCCTAAGCAACGGGCTGGGATTTAGGGGCCCAGTCTCCCCCATCTCAAGGGGGGGCTGAGGCATCCTAGGCCTGCCCTGTAACCAGATTACATCTATGCTGTGCTGTATCCTGGAGAAGCAATAAACTCCCTTTATTCTATTGGCTGGTGGAGTCTGTTCGTGCCACTACGGGGGTGCAGGAGACGGGGAAACCCGAATGCGCCGTCACACTTGGAGAAAATGGTTTCCCTCAAGTTTTGCCAACATTAACCAGCCATTAACTTGTTTCATCTACATTATAAAGACTACTTGGTAATCTCTTATGCAGTACTTTTGGAATTTCCAATTTAGCCAAAAATTACAGGTGCGTTCTTTGATTTATCCAAATGACTTTACTCATTCCTGAGGCTGATCCAGATTCAGTAATGCTCTGTTGAGTGTTGCAGTCCAAGCTTTATGGACCTGCACTCCAAGCTTTATGGACACAAATAATGCAAAACTATTCCCTATGTCCAGATGTGCACCACTCTAAATATCTGCTTCATTGCTCTTTGAGGCGGCTCACGTTTTAGCCCAAAGACTCATGGCTGTACCATTTTCCAGATGCTGCTGATACAACTTAGACTGAGGACAGGGACTATCCCTTTGTTCTGTGTTTGTACAGCACCTTGCACAATAGACTTCCGGTCCACAAATAGGAAGGCGTTTCTGGGTGCTACCACCATACAATTGACAGCGATCATTGATAACTGTGGATATTGCTTGATAACTCAGTACATTTGCCTTTCCAGGGGGTGTTTATCAGTTAAATGGTAACTGGCTAACCAAGAAAGAGATGTTCAGAATGTTATTTGTCATTACAAGTGTCTCTATATTACTTCCAACAGAGGAGGGAGGGGTATTACCTTAAGAACATCCCCTGATTCCAGTTCAAAATTCCTGGCTTTCAGCTGAATTCCCTTTCCTGGCTGGGTCTGGATGGAGTAGATGCATTCGTGATTGTTATTGTAGTTTATTGGATAGTTGGGGGACAACAGAATACCTTGAGTTCCGGTGACAGATGAGCCACATTCAGCTGTGGGAAGACACAAAGAAACATTGTAAGCACCATATGGAAACACTCGCAATAGGATACATGCATACAGTAACATCTGCATCCTGGCACGTTTGCGTGTAGGGGCACTCGGTCTGTTCCACGCCCCCCTCCCTCGACCAACATTGCCTTGTGCTCTCTTTTCAAGTGCAACTGGCATTCCAGAGATGGTCAGGGCAGAACAAACAGTGCTTAGAAAAGTCTTCAAAACTTCAGCTTTAAAAGATTAGTCCTAACAGGATTGTGCATGTTCTAGGAGCATTCAAAGAAATGGGCTTTACTAGCACAGCTATTTGCAAAAAGGAAAAAAAACCATAATTGAAGCTTGGATGCGTTATTACTCACTGAGGTTCCAAATCACAAAAGCCCCTATATGCCTTCCTAACTCTGAAGTCAATGGGGCTTAAGCACATGCTTAAATGCTTTCCCGAAGCAGGGCCCGGAAGGAAATTTTGATGTGCATCTTACATTGTGCTAGTCAACCATTTGCCTTTGTGCTTCTTTAAGTTACCCCATATGAAAACAAACAAAACAAAAAAACCAGTACCATGTTATTTAGCTAACCAACACCGAGAAAATCTCAGTGTTTGGCTGTTGATTACTGATAACAAATTGTAACACTGGCAAAGGCTGGTTGTGCAGGAAAATAGGCTGAGGCAAAATTCACAAGTAATTTCAAACACTAACTCAACTTGTTCACGTCACAACCTTCCCAAGAATAAAGATGAAGACAGAAGACTGGGCAAAGTTCGAGAAACGGTTCATTGTTCCCTTAACATCCAAGCACTTCTCTCCTTCACCAAGCTGCCAACACTAGTAATTTCAACCAAAAAGGGGAGAAGCTGGAGGAAAGATGAAGGTTTTTCAGCTCCCTCATATTCATTTTTTGTTTCCCAAACGAGTTCAAGTCCATGCACCTTTGTTTCCTCCCAAAACTTAAGCCTGGAGACTTTTTAAAGATGAGTCACTTTAACCCCACCCCGTTTTCTGTCACGGAAGGAAAGCCATAGCACTCTTTGCTAGGGAGAGAACTCCAGAACTGCTCAGCTGAGCCTGCTGAGCAGACGAGTAGTCGGGATATAGACTATATTTATTTTACCCTCAGAATATCTCTTTGCTCCTTTTGTCACAGGACATGTTTCCACTGGGGTTTATTCCCCACCCTACCTACTTAGATCCTTTTCTGTGCACTCTCTCCCAATACAAACACTGTGTCATCCCTAGAGGTTTTTAAGTCCCGGTTTGACAAAGCCCTGGCAGGGATGATTTCATTGGGATTGGTCCTGCTTTGGGCAGGGGGGTTGGACTCGATGACCTCCTGCGGTCTCTTTCAACTCTAGGATTCTATGATTTGAGATCAAGCCAATGTTTGGATTCCACAGTGTCTGAAAGGCTCAGCATTTTCAAAGCAAGCTACTTGCTAGAGGAAGGGTGGTCTTGGCATTACAACATTGGATTGGGACTCAGCAGAGGTGGGTTTAACTCCCATTGTGACCCTGGGCAACCCTCTTATTTCTCGGGGCCTCAACTCCCCATCTGTAAAGTGGGGATAATCATATTTCTTTTGTCTGTCTTGTCCATTTAGATTGTCTTTCCAGAAAAGACAGTGTAGTCCTCTAGCACCTTAGAGGACTAACAAAAAATATGTATGTAATACTATATATATTTTGCTTAGTCTCTAAGGTGCCACGGGACTACTCATTTTTAAAGCTACAGATGAACACGGTGACCCCTCTGAGACTTCCCAGAAAAGGTTTGTCTCATATTTCCTGCCTAGACAGCACAACAGAGCTTTAATCTTGTACTGGAAAAATAACACCAACAGCAGTTGAGAAAAAGAGGCAGTAACAAGGTCGCACTCACCTCTCACTAGCGCTCCCCTTGGCCGAGTGTGGGTGCCTGCACTCTCTGGTTATGGGGGATCTTTTGTGGCCCAGCCCTCCAGCTGAGTCACCCACAGTCTGTGTGCCAAATAAACCCCTTCCAGGATTCACGTCTAACAGGGCCTCTCTCTGTGCCCTTCGTAGTGTCCCTTGGTCTGTTTCCACCCTGGAATAGTGAGGTGCCTCCAAGGCTTCCTTCCAAGAAGCAACGTCTTCTCCCTAACCTCAGGGTTGTGTCTCCCAGTCCCAACAAAGTCCAGTGTGCAAGAAGCTCCCCACAGCAAGCTCTCCACACTACTGCAGCTGCTCTCTCAGTCAGCCCATCACCCAGTCTGCACACCTTGAGCTCCAAAGAGAAAACTGCTACTGCTCTGTTCTCTAGCTCCTTTTATATGGTCTTCCTGGCCCCTGACTGGCTGCTTCCCCTGTAGCCACTCTAGCCAGCTTGGAGGACCTCTCTATTGCCTTTATCTGGGATGAGGTATGGCAGGACCACAAGGCCTCCAGGAGGGGGCCTCAATGCCCAGCCCACCTTGTCCCAGAGGCACAGAAGAATTAAGAAGCCTGATTTTCTAGGCTGCTGAGCAGTTGCAGCTTCTCCTGACTCCCAAAGGAAACTGTGAGCATTCAGTGCCTCTGAAAAATCAAGCTGTAAATGGCTTGTCTAATTCTGAGCCAGTGGAGGAGGCAGAACCCAGGGTTCATGATTTCTAGTCCTGCATAGAGCAGGCCAGGAGTTGCCCTTGCAAATTCTGATTTATGAAAACTGCAATTGTTTGTGGGAAAGGGTCAGTTTTGATGAGCCTCCCAATTTGAAAATGTGAACAAGGGTTTGAAATGGTCAGAACATCCCGGTGGACATTTTCTAACCGAAAAGTTTCATTTCTAGGATGCGGAATGACGTTTTGTTTCCATTTTTTTGCTCACTTCTACTAAGACACAAGAAAAAAAAAAAAACTAACTAACTTGGAAGAGGTCAACAGCAAAACCACACATTTTGAAACTGCTAAAACGAAGCATTTTGACTGACCCACTTAAAAAAAAAAGACTATCAGTCTGTTGGAATGTGACAGTTTTTCAGATTTTGACATTTACGTCCAGTTCAAAAATCAAACATTGCCATGAGACGAGAAAACCATTTCCCACCCAAATCTAGTCCTGCTCGCTCCCTAGAGACCATAGTCCTTTCCTCAGACAGCCTACCACAGCACAATACCTAGAACATTGTTATTAGTGCCTGGATCCCTACCTATTCCTTGCCTCACCAGCGGCTGTCTAACCATCGCACCAAGTCGGCTGTTGTGAAGTCTCACCAGAGCAAAGAGTTGTCCTTAAAAGGCTGCACTGAAATCACGCTGGCTTCGGTAGCAGGTTGGTCACCCCGCTCCAGGTGGAAAAAGGGTTAAACCCCGTCTCCGGAGAGGGCTGGGGTGGTGGAGCAAGCAGATGTAGCATGTAGCAGCCAATCAAGGCCCAGCTGGGGCTATATAAATAGGGGCTCCGGGAGGAGACAGAGCACTTGCTTGCTCCAGCAGTGGAGCAGAGGCACCTGGCTGCCAGGGAAGCTACAGAGGGTCCCTGAGACAGGCAGTCCAAGTTGGGGAGTTCCCCCGTCCATCCTATTTCCCTTAACGCAGGGGTTCTCAAACTTGTGATACCGCAACCCCCCTCTCAGTTGCTCGCGACCCCCCTCTCCATTGCTGCAACCAGCGTCTCAGTTGCTCGCGACCCCCCTCTAATTTGTTTGCGATCCCCCTCTAAGTTGCTCGTGACCCCCCGGGGGGTCGGGACCCACAGTTTGAGAAATGCTGCCTAAACGGTAGCCTGCGGAGCACTAGATCGCAGTACCGAAGGCTGGTTCTCCTTGGTGCATGCTCCTCTTTTAAGCAGGTGGTGCTAGCACAGCCAAGAAACCCCGAAACAGCGTTCAAACAACTATCTGCAGGTGATGGAAGATGTCACCTTGCCCTCTTGACTGAATCCTTTCAAACTGGCCTATTGCACAGAGCGGCGTGTCCAATTGGCAGCATCTTGGAGCTAGCTGTCACCCTAACCCCAGAGTTCCCTGCAAATAACGAGTCAGGACATTTGATCCGTTGTTACGAAACTCATTGAAAACCTCACACGGTGGAGAACGGAGTGAGTGGACGCCATTATACCTGCTTAGCGCCCATGTCTGTGCGTCAAGATTAAAACGGTGTTATGACGTCTTCTAATTACTAGGTCCCGGATTAGCTTTTCCTGCAACCTGATTATGAGTCATGCCCCTGAATGTCTGCTTGTCATGGCAGGAGGGTGGGACCTCGTGACCTAGACGTTCAGCAGTGGCAGGAATGGGATCTGGAAGGATAGTGCACGGCACACTGCGGAGACAGCTGAGCTCTCAAGGTAGGGGGGTCCCCTCTGCCTTCCGCTGCAGCGGGTCACTCACATTTACAGACTCTAAAGGGCAGGACTTGCAAGCCTGGAAGTGGCGGGATAAACGGCTCAGGGTTTTCTCTCTTAAGCAGGGGGCTCTCCAACAACTGCACGCTGCAGCCCGCTGTGATCCGCGGAGCAGTTGCTTGTGGTCTGCAAGGAGCTGGCTGGTAACATGGTGCCGGCTGTTTATTTCTAGCTGCCAGATGGCATTACAAGAAGTTAAACAATGTCCATGAAATGCTGCCCTGGGATCATTCTTCCATGTAAATAATGGCCGTGAGTGTCCCACAGGTGATCTGCAAAGGCCAATCAGAAAGGAGGACAGGGAACATGGGAAGGCTCAGGAAGTGGAGGCTGGTCAATAGATAGTGAAGGAAGGGCCAATGGAAAGAGGAGGTGGGGGAGAGTAGGGCAAAGGGAGAGTAGGGCCAATGAGAAGAGGAGGAGGAGCAATGGGCCAATCATAGAACACTAGAACTGGAAGGAACCTCGAGAGGTCATGAAGTCCAGTCCCCTGACCTCACAGCAGGACCAAACACCATCTCTAGAGCATCCCTGACAGGTGTCTGTCTAACCTGCTCTTAAATATCTCCAGTGATGGGGAATCCACAACTCCCCAGGCAATTTATTCCAGTGTTTCACCGCCCTGACAGTTAAGAAGTTTTTCCTAATGTCCAACCTAAACCTCCCTTGCTGCAATTTAAGCTCATTGCTTATTGTTCTATCCTCAGAGGCCAAGGAGAACAATTTTTCTCCCTCCTCCTTGTAACACCCTTTTAGGTATTTGAAAGCTGTTTTCATGTCCCCTCTCAGTCTTCTCTTTTCTAAACTAAACAAACCCAATTCTTTCAGTCTTCCCTCACAGGTCAGCTTTTCTAGACCTTTAATCATTTCTGTTGCTCTTCTCTGGACCTTCTCCAATGGGGAGCAAGACAGGGCCAATGGGGAAAGGTGGTAGGGCCCACAGGAGAACAAAGTGGGGACTGAGCCATGGGAAGGTCTTGGGGGGGTGAGATGGGGCAATGGAGGGCAAAGTAGGGCAAGAGGAGGGGCAATGGTTTCCAGAAGAGTCTCTGTCTTAACTCCTGTTCTGTTGGGTCATGGTCACCTCCTCTGAAGCCCCCCGCATGCCCGTGCCCTATGATTCTGTGTGCTCCGGGTATAGTTTTCTAGCCTTCTTTACAAGACTTTCTCAACAGGGATGCGGGGCCCTCACACACCTTATGATTTACCCACCTCTCCGTGGATAGTCTCCAGAGCTGTGGCTCATTCCCTCTCCCTCCCCGACCACACGGCGAGCGCAAAGACACGTCCCCAGAGGGAAGCGGATGCCGCATCCCGCTGGCCCACGCCCCTGCCCCTTTCACATTCCGATATAATACGTTGACCAAGCAAAATGAAAGCACGTGACCACCTACCAACACACCTTGGCAGAGGCGAACTCCACACACGCCGTCTACCCCCCAGGCAGGTGATGTGTGACACGCCCTCCAGCCGGTACCCGGGGAAGCAGGAGAAAGTCAGCACGTCCCCCACCCCGAACTGCAGGCCCTTCCGGATGCTGTAGGCCGGGACCTCAGGCTCGTCACAGGGCTCCAGGTCATACTCTACAGAGGGACACAAGGATGTTGCGTTAGAGGGTGGCCCGGGAGACTCCCTTTCCCCCCATTTGCAAGGAGCTATGGAAACAGAGAGGACAACACTGCTTGGTCTGGGTGCAATTCATGCCAGTGCAGAGGGGCAGGTGCAAGGCCAGCACATAGGTTCCACTTAAACCCTCACAGCAGGGGTGTCATCCTAGGTGAAGAGTCAACTGGGCAGTGGATTTAACCTGACACAGGACCTCATCCTCCAACAGTGACACCAGATTAATGGGAGTGTGAAGCAATGTCTATGGTGCCAAATCAAAATGGAGGCTGTTTCTTCTCCCTTTGGACTGAGGTAGATGACAAGGGAAGTCAAACCTAATATTCCCCCTCATCTTCTCTTCTTCTCAAGAGCCTCCTCTTAGCACCCTGTGTTATATTCAAGTCTGCATTTCCCTCTCTTAGATCTGCTCTATTCAGTCAGCTTTCGAGACAATATTTAGCCTACATGACGATCACACCTTTTATCCTGCAATGATGGTGTAAAGTGCCTGAGAGAACCCAGAAACCACTGAAATGCACCCACATACCTCTGCAGTGGAATCTCACTGACCACTGCACCGTGTAAAAGAGGATGTGAGGAACAGCCAAGCACACCAGGGGCATAATCTGCCTCTTCTGAAAAATGTCACAGGGATTTTTGACTTCCTGTCTGCTCCTTTCAGAGCTAGCTTTTTTAAAGTAATGAGTAGTCCTGTGGCACCTTAGAGACTAACAAAAATATATAGTATCACAAGCTTTCATGGCTAAAACCCACTTCATCAGATGAGCTGGAAGTGAGTTTTACCCACAATAGCTCATGATACTATATATATTTTTGTTAGTCTCTAAAGGCTTGTCTACGCTATGGAGAAGATCGATGCTGACAGTCGATCTTCCAGGGCTCGAATTCGTGGGTCTAGTGAAGACCCACCAATTCGAATGGAGAGGGCGCTCCTGGTGGCAAGGTGGCCCTGCTCCTGTTGACCTCCTGCCTCTGACACAGGCCTCTGATACAGGCAGCAAGGGGAGGAGCAGCAGCTGGTGCTGGGGGAAGCTGGCTTAAAAGCCAGTTCCCCCAGCACTGTCTCTGCAGGAGGCAGGGGAAGTAGAGGTGCAGTGTCTGGGACCGGGCGCAAGACAGGAATCAACTGAATTCCAGCTCGCACCCAGTCCTGCCAGCTCTTAATACATTTAAAAATCAGAAGTGCAGAGGGGGCGACCCAGTGTGAGCCAGGACAGCTGATTTCTGGCCCGTGCTGGGTCCCCCTCCCACATACTGTGCTTTCGCCTTTTAAATGCATCGAGAGCCAGCAGGCCCTTAATACATTTAAAAAGGCAGAGTCGCAGCAGGGCTAGCTCCTGGGCCAGGAGCTAACCCCTCTGTGGCTCCCCGGCTTATCGACTAATCGACTAGTCGATGGAAAATCCATCAACTACTCAATTAGTTGATTAAACTAAATTTAACATCCCTAGCGTGGACGGCGTCAAAATGAGATTTAAGATACGTTGACTCCAGCTACGTAATTAAGTTAGCTGGAGTTGCATACCTTACGTCAACTTTCCCCTGTAGTGTTGACCTGACCTAAGGTGCCACAGGACTACTCGTTTTTCAAGTTACAGACCAACACGGCTAACCCCTCTGAGACGATTTTTTAAAAGTGTCATCCCAAAAGACTCACACAGAGTAAGTTGCTGGCTAGTCACTTTATTTGCTTTAGTGGAATCACTGACTGGGATTTCTGCTACATCTGAATTGCGAGTGAGACACACCATTCTGCTAAGGCATTGTGGGAGAATGGCTAAGCTGCCAACCAGAAAGGCATTTGCTGTTAAAGCTGCTTGGAAAAATATATTTCATTCACCACAAAACAAAAAAGGAAAAGCATTTTTCATCAAACTGTTCAGGTTTTTGTTAAAAAAGCCCCTCCCCACCCAAAAGTTAGTTGGTTTATGACAGCCAAACATTTTAAAAAATTGAGTCCCAATTTTAGATGACACACAGAAAAAAATAATGTTGACAAAATCTTGTCAATAGAAGGGGACGTATTTGTTTGCCAATTTTTTTGTTTGATCAGAAGCCATTTTTCATTAACATGTGAATGAAAACTTGTTTGCCTCGCTCTGTTTGCTGTGGGGGTTTAAACTGATGAGATTTGAACTCCTGGTTTCAGAAGGCCTAATCCAGCTATTTAAAACCAATGCTTAGGTTGCTGCACCGCTCAGAGCAGTTCATGAGATAAATTCCAGCTCTAGACAGGTGTGTCACACTTGGCCTGTCTTTTCACCACAGCACTCGGCATTATAATCACAATTGTTATCAGTGTCAGATGGGTAGTTGTGTTAGTCTATATCTTCAGAAACAACGAGGACCCCTGTGGCACTTTAGAGACCAACAGACTGATTTGGGCATGAGCTTTTGTGGGCAAAGACACACTTCATCAGATGCATGGTCTGATGAAGTGGGATTTTGCCCATGAAAGCTTATGGCCGTTTTTTTTCAGGTTTCCCCGTTAGGCGGTATTTCGCAGCTGTTCCCCTCAAAGCTAGGATGTGCATATCAGATATAGAACACTGATTTTTTTTTCCTCTACAGTCTACCAGCATACATGAGCATCCTGAAGAGCCAGACAACCAGGACTGTATTTTCAAAATGCCGTGGCACCAAAATGTGCCCATGGGCAAACATGCAAGAAATCATGTGCACAGATTCAGATTGGGGAGTGCAAAACACCCATCTGCACACACTGGAATGGGAGCTCACATAAGACAAGTGACCATTTGCATGTGCATTGAAATACGCATTTCCTGGCTGTACCACACATTTTGCAGGCAAAACAGATTTCCATACATGTGAAATATGGTCTTGGGGAAACCAGTCTATTGTACAATTACAGGGAGCCTGGACTTGTGAGCAGGTCTTCTGACGAGAAATGGGGCAGGGGGAGGCAAAGGGGGAAATTGCCCTGGGGCCTGGCGATTCTCAAGGGCCCAGGGCTCCATCTTTGCTACTGTGGCGGCAGCCAGAGCCAGAGGCCTTTTAGAATTGGTGCTCTCTCCAGAGCTCCACCCCATGTGCTCTGGCTGGCTCTGAGGGCCAGAGGGGGAGAGGAAGTGCTGGGCCATCTGGGTGGTGCTGAGGGCTGGCTGCCCCAGCACTGCCTCTTTTGCCTGAGGCCCCACCCCTTCTGGGAGCACAGAGCTGGGCCCCTCCCCACATTGCCCAGGGGTCCAGTGATCCTGTCAGTTCCCCTGCTTGTGAGGGAGGTGGTACAGTCCGGAGGGGGTAGGGGACTGAATTTAGACTCATGAGACCTTGGTTCTGTTCTTGGCTCAGTCACTTCCCCTGTCTGTGCCTCAGTTTCCCCTCCTGCCCTCTGCCCCTCTTGTAAGCTGTTTGGAGTAGGGGCTGGTGCTTGCATGTGTTCATACACAGCCTAGCACAACAGGCTCTTGGATGGGGTCCACAGGTGCTGTTGTGATACAAACCATTAATAATGCCAAGCGCTTTGCACCCGCAACTCCCCTGTGATGAACAGAAGTTGAGGCACCAGGCCCAAGCAGTTTCAGAACTCTACATCCTTTACACCGCTCCAAGGTGCCTGCTTCTATCAGCCACCCTTTTGTTACTGCGGCTTGAGCAGAGAAAGCCCAGCAAGCATGTACCATTCCAGCTTCCCAGCGGTGCCCTCAGGTTAAAGGCTGAGGCATTGCATGCCATATATTCTCTCTAAGGCCCACCAGAGCAATGGTGAGCCATAATTTTTGACGGGGGCCCACGCCAAGATTTTGGAAAGCGGTCGAGGGCCACACTCTTCCATGGTTTTAACGGAGGAGTTGCAGGGTCTGGGATGGAGGTTGGGTGCAGAAGGAAGCTTGGGGTAAGGGATAATGAGGGAGAAAGGAGTCTGCGAGGGAGTTTGGGTGAAGGAGGCAGTTGTGACCTAGGGCAGGGAACTGGGGTGCAGGGTTCTGGGATGTGACCTAGAGTAGGAGGGGATTGTGATCTTGGGCAGGAGATTGGGGTGCCAGATCTGGGAGGGGGTATGGGTGCATGAGGAGTAGCGGGGCAGGAGTGGGAAGCAGAGGGTCGGGGAAGGGAGAGGCTGGGCTGCCAGAAGCAGGTTCTGGCCAGGAGACTTACCAGCCAACAGCCAAACCTGCCTGCCTGCAGAGCTAAAGGCCTGAAGAGCTTAAAATGTTTCTGCCTGCTCAGCCATGTGCTTGAGTGAGTAACTGAGCAGGAGGGTTGTACTTCGTGGCTGCCTGCTATTCAAACAGGCAGCTCCCACTGTCCAGTTTCTGTCCAGAAAACGGCCAATGGGATTGTGCTGGGGCCGGGAGCAGCATCTGACTCTTCCCCCCACCCCTCCGGACTCATAAAGAGAAAGTGCCCCGCAGCCACGTTTCTGAGCGATGTGTAGGGCTGTGGGGCAAGCAGGAGGGCCTGCCTGGGGTTCCCACTGCCTCTGCGGGACGGATATGATGGCTTGGTGGGCCAGATTCAGCCCACGGGCCATATTTTGCCCAGGCCTGCACCAGAGGCTGGGTCACTGGATGAGTTGCTTGATGATGTGCCCGTGGCATATAAACAGGGCACAGGACCAATGGACCGGGAGTGCCCAGCTATGCTTTGCTCTTTTCCCCAAACAATCCAGATTTCTGGGAGTTTCTTTCTATGGGATCCCATCAGCCCCAGCTTCCTGGGTTGAGAATGAAGCCACTGTGCCTTGGTAGCCATTTTGATTAGCTGGAATGGAGGTGCTGAAAGCAAAGAGGGCTGGCCAACCCCCAGGAAGCAAGAGAGGAAACTAGCTTCCCTGCAACAGAGGAGAGGAGAACAAGCCAGCTGGGAAAGCATGATAAATATCGATGCAGAGGGATTTAATTTTAGCAGATTTAGTCCACTGGCTATGCCATGCAAAAGTGAAGAAATATAATTTCCCAGGTACATTGTTATGTCTTTTATACTTGCATGGATCACAAGACATGGAATAAAATAAAACACCTGAAATACCCCTTAAAATTCCTGATTTAAAATAAAGAACGGATGGATGGATACTGGTCCCTGCCTAAGGACCCTAGGAGCTATGGTAATACAAATACAATTAATTAATAATAGTAATTATAATAATAATCTGATGGCTCCAGAGAATGGGCCTCTTATACTTGGTCATCAGTTTGATTTTGGCTCAAGTCACCATGACTGAAAATTGTACAGCAGCCCGGACTGAACAGACCATGCAGAGAGAGACCCAGTAGTTCTAGAAATCTTCAAACCACTTCCGTTCAGGGCTGAGGAGCATCAGTGGTGCAAATGTGGAGAGGCAGAGGACTGATCTCTGGGACGCTCGACCTGGCACCCGCACTCAGTTTGGGACGAGAATCAGTCTTTGCTCTTACCCGAGAAGGTGATGTTGAATCCTTCGTAGGACATGGAGAAGTCCGAAATGAAGCGGATCTGAGCGGAGAAGTTCCCAAAGAGTCCGGCACTGATGGGAGGAGGCAGGCGGGACCCGGTAAGCTGTTTCAGAGGCTGGCTGAAGCTGCCATTTTCGGTGATGAGCAGGTAGTCATGGCCGCTCTCCAGATGAAAGGTGTGAAAGGTGAAGAACACACCTGCAGGAAAAAGAAGTAGGAACCCAGCTCAACAGCGGTTTCTACAGGGCCCATTGCCCCAGGGCACAAAATCCGGGTGCAGCCCGTGCACCTTCCTGGTCCCCAAAACAGAAGTTCAACATCACCACCCTCCAAAAAGAAAAAGGAGACTGAAAAGATTGGGAGCATCTACTTCAGAGAGGAGAGGAGAGGAAACAGGCGGAGAAGAGAAGAGAGGAGAGGAGAGGAGAAGAGAGGAGAAGAGAGGAGAGGAGAGGAGAGGAAACAGGCAGAGAAGAGAAGAGAGGAAACAGGCAGAGGAGAGGAGAGAGGAAACAGGCAGAGGAGAGGAGAGGAGAGGAGAGGAGAGGAAACAGGTGGAGAAGAGAAGAGAGGAAACAGGCGGAGGAGAGGAGAGAAGCAAGCAGAGACCTAGATGTGACCAATGCCCAAGGCTTCTGCAATGACAAGAACCTGATGAGGTGAGATATACCCAGATGATCCCAGCAGTGATCCCATGACCCATGCTGCAAAGGAAGATGGAAAAACTAATAGGGGCCAAGAAGACGCTTTCCTTGGGGGCAGGTTATGGCAAATACACAGGGTTTCCTGCAGCTTCCTCTGAAGTTGTTGGTATTAAGCTCTGTGAGTGACAGGATATTGAATGAGACGGATCCTTGCCTCATCTGGTTTGGCAGTTCCTCTGAGCAAGAAAGATTCTGCACTCATATCCTGACAGCATATTGCCAAAAGAGAAATTAAAACAGCCAATAACAGCTAAAGCCAGCCAAAGAAAGAAAAGCTCTCCCCTGCCTCCCAAAACCTAGGTTTCCATAGTCGGAACAATGAAGCTGGAAGGTTTCAACCTAGCCACGTGTTAAGAGTTCAGAGGCAGCAGTGAGTTACTGAACATCTCCCTCGCACCTATGCCCTCGCAAAACCAGCTTCTGTTTCTTATTTCCTCAGAGGCCTCCAGCGGGGTGATTTCCACACTGGAACTGAAATCAGAACCCCTTCATTAATGGGAAAACATCAGCTACAAAAATGGCAGCAGCAGCTTTTGCGGAGATGGGCATGGTGGGATCCTGTATCACACAGTTGTCACGTAAACCGTTCAATCACGTTAACAGGCTACTGCAACCTCAAGCAACACATACAACCCTTTGGCACTGATACAGCCTCTTTCATCCTAAGACCTGGATGCACATTCCAAACAGTAAGGATCAGCCTGGGATGTCCTACCTCATGCTGCATTCTACTTTACACTCGGGATAAATCTAAATTAGTGGGGCTAATGGCAGATGAAGTCCCTACTTAGCCTCAGAGCTAAACAGTCAAAATGTAACCCCTTTAGTGATGCAAATAACACCCAGGGGCACACCAAATACCCGAATTAGCAATGTACACATTGCCAGACTGGATCAGATAAAAGGTCCATCTAATTCTGTCTCTGATAGAAAGGAAAATGCAAGAACTGCACACAGCAGCAGATGCAGGATAATCTTTTCCCCACTTTAGGTGTCACCCTGATTTCTAACCATTCCAGATTGGGTAAAGCCAACATCCCTTCCAGATCTTCTGTTGGCATTCAGAACTACTGGTCTGGACATTCTTAAAACCCTAGACATTCTCAGTCCTGTTGGGAGGGTTGTGGAAGGGTGGCTGTGTTAGTCTGTTTCAGCAGAAACAACCAGGAGTCCTGTGGCACCTTAAAGACTCACAAATCGATTAGGGCATACGCTTTTGTGGGCTGGAGCCTGCTTTGTCAGACGCATGAAGTGGATCCGCTTCTGATGAAGCAAGCTCCAGCCTACAACCACTTATGCCCAAATAAATGTATTAGTTGTTAAGGTGCAGCAGGGTTACAACTCACATACAAATAAGAATAAACATTCCTAAAAATATATAAGACCATAAGACTGGAAGGGTCATCAAGTCCAGCCCCTGCTTTCACAAGCGACGGCATCATATAATCCCATTCGGAAACTTATCAAGCTCCATTTTAAAACCAGTTCGGTTTCTTACCCCTTCTACTCCCATTATGAGGCTGTTCTAGAATCTCACTGGTCTCACA
Source organism: Rafetus swinhoei (assembly GCA_019425775.1). Classification (NCBI taxonomy): domain Eukaryota; kingdom Metazoa; phylum Chordata; order Testudines; family Trionychidae; genus Rafetus; species Rafetus swinhoei. The sequence goes on along the minus strand of JAFJHL010000300.1, from coordinate 15,221,445 downwards.
GTTAAGAGTCTTCTTCTCATTGCCAGCCTAAGTTTACTCATGGCCAGTTTACACCCATTTGTGCTTGGGCTAACAATGTCCTTTCGGGTCAGTAACTCTCCTTGTCCCCTGGTGTCCAGCCCCCCAGATACAGAGCAATCCCACTCCCTTCTTGGCCTTCATTTGGCCTGGCTGAAGAAACCACACTCATTTTCTCTCCCCTCGTAAAATAGCCTCTCCTGCCCCCAGCTCATTCTAGTCACCCTTCTCTGCACCTCTTCCCGCTTGATTCAATCTTTCTTGAGCGTGGGCAACCAGATTCAGAAATGGACAGCACATGAGATCAGCTGTTGTGATGCGGAGCCTTTCACCAGTGACTTGCTAGTTTGGAAGCAGCACGGGCCAGAGGCAGGACCCTACCTGTGCGGGTAACTGCTCCACGGTGTGAAAAAATGAGACCACCCACTGGCCACGACGCTTTGGAACTCCTTGTGAGACAGGCAAGTATTATTTTTGAGCCGGGCAGAACATTTTTAAGTCTACCAATGATACACCGGGAGGGGAAAGCTGTTAAGACTCCTATGGCTGATTAAAATCAGCTGCAAGGGTTTTTTTCAACAGGCAAGAGGTAGGGGAGGAATTAATGCAAATGTCTGACTATTTTATTTTTTGCCTGTTCTTCATCCCGCTGTAGAATTGTCCTCTCCATTTTGCAGAAACTGCAGCTACGCCAAGGCCCATGACACATGTAAGGTCGTCCCCTGAGTGAGTAACAGAGCTGAGAACAGAACCCAGACTCCCAGCGCTCAGTCCCCTACACCTCCCCACAACTCCCTGAGCTGGGAGGGGGGAGGCGGTGTTTCTGATTGGCAGTACTTTGGTCTCACAACTAAGGCTTGGTCCACATTATAGCCCATGTCAGTGTAACTAAAATCACCCGCCCCGAGTGGCATAAGTTACAGTGATATAAGCGCGGGCGTGGACAGCACTGTCATCTGGAGAGCTTCCCCCACTGACATAGCTTCTGCCGATCATGGAGGTGGCTTTATAACGCCGATGGGAGAGCTCTGCCCCACTGGTGTTGCACGTCTTTGCCGGATGTGCTGCGGCGGCACAACCTACGTTGTGCAGCCTCTTGCCACCTAGGACGGGGCCTACCCTGCAAACCAGGGGTCTGACTCCTCTCCCAGCCTACACATGCTCATGCTAAGTTCCATCGAGCTAGTGCCAATGTGAACTGCAGAGTTGCCATGGTAGCGCCTGAAAGCAAGGGGCTGTAGTCTGCACGGCCAGGGCTGCCAACAGTGAGGGGCAAAGGGGGTAGGTGCCCCGGGGCCCTGCAATTTAAAAGGTCCGAGGGCTCGCAGCCATGGCTGCTTCTACCCTGGACCTGACAGCAGCCCGAGTCCCGGGCCCTTTAAATGGCCACCAGAGTCCCCAGAGGTGTGCACTCTGTGGAGCTGAAGAGCTAGCTGGGAGAGGCTTGCTCCTAGCCCCGCCCCTTCCTCCTGACTCCACCCCTTCAGGGGGCCTGGAGATGGCTCCCTCCAGGGCCTGATGAAGTTTCTCGTCAGCCCTGCGTGTACGCCCACTGCTGCGACCTGTGCTACCGTGTCCACCCCACGATTTATTCCAGCACTTGTCTGATAGGAGCTAGCACAGATACATGTACATGAGCAGGGGACTCACGCTGTTCACTCATCGCATAGTCTCATCGCAGCACCTGTTAACAGCCCTATAACTAAACTCATTCAGCTGACGACAGGCACACGTACGCGAATTGGTCATTCTGACTCACACTTTGCTCTGGTCTGAAAATGACTGCAGCACAAAATGTGTCAGCCAGAAAGCAAATTTCTTTTTACCAGATTAGGGGGAAAAGAAATCATTTGGGTCACTCTGAAGTGACCAGATTAAAAACAAAACCTTTTTTTCCCTTCAGACTAAAAAAGTAAACTCTTTTTAAACTGAAATTTTGCAGCCCATTAGTCCATAATGTAAATTAGTGCCTTTGGGCCCATAAAAAAAAGCTATTACAACCACCCAGCTGTTTCCTTTAGAAAAGGAGCGTATTGCTCACATGCAATAAGCAGAGCAAAAATTCAGAAAGAACTGCTTCCAGTTCTTTCTGAACTTTGGCTCTGCTTATTACATGTGAGCAATACACTGAAATTGATGTATGTACTACAGAGTATTTCACTGCTAGTCTAGTGGCCTAGCTGCCTGGGAGTAAGACAATTTCAGTTCTCCTCCCAGCTCTGCCACTGAGTGGCATTACCTAACCCTGCTCTCTGTGACTCAGTTTTCCAATCTGTAAAATGGGGATAATGAAGCTCAGCTCCTTTGTAAAGTGCTTGGGATCCCTAGATGAAAACACACTTTACAGGAGCGATCTGATATTATTCACTCCGAACATGGCAGTGAAGGACCAAAAGTTACCAAGTAAAAGCTCTTCCATGGCCTGTACAGGTTGGACTTCACTGGTCTGGCACCCTTGGGACTTGACTGGTCCCAAATGAGGGAGTTTGCTGGACCAGAGGAGATCACCACCCTTGCTGTCACCAACCTAACAGGGCTTGCTGCCCCAGCAGGACCTGTACCAAAAGAATTGGTATTCCTCTGACCAGGACATCACTATGGTAATTGGTCCCCGCTAACGTACCTTTTGGCGATCTCAACACAGTGGCTCAGAAATAAATAAATGGGCATCGGGGCAGATTGGGAAAGGGGGAACAATGAGGCTGTACTCCTCCAGACTCCACCCACAAAATAAGCCCTGCCCATTTTGTTACTAAAATGAAACAGTACCTCGTGAAGAGGTTTAGAATGTGATTGTGTATGCTGCTTGGTACTGCTAAGGACCCTGGATTTGACTTCCCTTTGGGAAGAAAAGAACATGCCATAAGCGCTGCCGGGCAACTTAGGCTTGGATATGAATTGACTAAAGGGGGGAAAAAATAAGCGTTAGCATCTTCCAAAATGCCATGCTTTTATGGGATCAAAATAAGACATCACCCACAGTAAACTGCACCCATCTGTGTCACACACACACACACACACAGCATGACATGCCTAGCAAAGCTGGTGTCTGAGTTAACCTCTCATCAAGGTGCACAGAGCAGCTCACATTTCTTTGAGCTATTCTTCCAGTCTCTTTGAACACTCATCTCTGCAGTCACTCACGCTTGGGCCTCACTTTAAAAGTTTTCTTTGCAAGCATAGCAGCTAGAGACTAACTTTTTTTAAAAACTGCAAACTGAGATTCTGGAGAATAAAGCTGCCATTTCAGAGAAGGATTGATACAGCTTACGGGTGTGTTCCTGCTGGTTTTAAGCTCTGACGGGATTAGGAAGTCAACTTGCCCTCCTGCAAGGACTGTCCCTCCCAATCTTGGAGAGCCTTGGCATTCCGGAGTCATGGCAGCGTGCCGACTGTCCTCAAGGGAGCAAAGGCACGACTTTTAGAATGAAGTGCAAGGATGAAGACAATGGGGAATTGTGCTTGTTTGACACTAAAACTCAGTCACTTTTCACTCATGTTCACATGCGTGGCTGGTGAAATGGAATGGAAAGAGGCTTCACAGAGCCCAGATTATGGGTCATATTAATGAAAGGGGAGGGCAAGGAACCAATTTGCTCTCTTCCTCCAGCAGCGGATCACTGAGTGGCTGGAGGGGGAAGCACCCACTGGCTTCACCAAGTCCTCAGCTGGGGGGGAGTGAGCATTAACGCCCATGTAAAATGAGCTCCTAACCCAGAGTATGAAAGAGGATCTGACGAGGCAATTTGTTTACAGATGCGTTATAAATCAAAGGATGTAAAATTCCACTGCAGGACTGAAGGGCTACGTCGGGACTTAGCCTGGTGCATGGGAGAGTGTTGAGTTTCAAAGGGGACGTAAGCGGGGGGAGAACAGGGATCAGAGCTGGTGAGATCGTTGATATTCCGACTAGAAAGTACCACCCCTCCGAGAGATCAGCAGATCAAGCTGACTGCAGCAGACGTGAGGAGGACGGAGAGCCTAGCTAAGCCCCAGGCGGGCTCGATATGTCACTTAAAAATCATCCCGTGCTGACACAGCAGAGGCAGGGAGCTGCGCGCAGTCATTACCATTAACCGATACGGCTGACCGTGGGACCAACTACACGTTGACATCCCTAGAAAAGACCCCTCATTTCAGCATCTCATCCGAAACGGAAGCAGCCCCGCTATGGACTCAATAAATATCCAAGCAGAAGCCGCCGCTAATCTGCAGCAGGCATAGTGCATTGTGTCTCCAGTGTAAGGAATCCCTTTGCAAGCCTGCCGAACAATCTCCAACAGATGCGGAGCCTGGCAACTGGAAACTCCATCCCGTTCCCAGTCATCCGTGCCGCCAGCCCAAGCATGGGACCATGAAAACTGTGCCCGGTCCCCAAGATTGGTACAGAAGAAGATGCTGGCAGAACTGTGCACGAGGGGGTCAAAGCTTGGACCATCGAGAGCGTGCTGTGGGTCCGAGTTGGGTGTACTGTGAGAGCTGGAAGGAAGCTCAGCAGAGGTGCAAGGCATGCTTTAAGAGCCGTGTGTGTAGGCCCAGGATTCGAGCAGTAAGAGCTGTGAGTGAGCAGCCTGGGACTGGAATCGCACGGGGGTGCTGCAAGTCAGAGCTGAGCTGGCACAGGTAAACACTGAGCATTGCAAAGGGCAACTCATCCCATGCCTGTTCACGCCAGAGCAGTCAACGGTCTGACTTCAATGAGCAACTACAACGTTAGAGACGAGGGACTCCAGAGAGGAGGCTGTAATAAGAGTCTGTTCTGCCATTAAGGGGGTGATGCGACAGAAGTCAATGAGGCCCCACTAGCAACAGAATTTGCAAGCCTCTTTGGTTCCCACCAAGCCAAATCCATCCCAAATGCTGTAATGTTCACTTGGGATGAACCAGTCCCATTGCATCTTATTTCAGGGATGAGAGAGGCTGCTGAACAGGGACGGGAAATCTCCCTGTCGTGCATCATTCGGCAGTTTAATACAGTAAAGCCCAGCGAAAAACAGGTCATTAAGAAAGTGCATGCGGCTTCAATAGAAACAGGATGTATCTACTGCACATCACAGACTGGCATCTGACTATGTTCTTGCCTTTCCCCAAAGTATTAGTTAAAAGGAAAACCTCAGAAGCACCTTCCCTTTCCTTGTGCTGGTAATTGAACACGGCTTGTCTGAACTCCAGGAGCAATGTGGGAGAGGACTACTCGACATAAAGGGCAACCTCGTATAATTCCGTTACGTCCTCTGATGGATTTTCTCCTTTCCCACCCAACTCTAATTTGGTTTCATGTTTTCCTGATCCCCCCTCCCCTCCCAACACAGCAGCATGATCTCTGCGTGCCTAATGCAGGGTGCCACAGAAATGCAGGGAGGGTGATTCAGCAAGGCACAGGGAACGGAGTACCAAACAGCTGAGTCATAACGCTAGGAAGCAAAATGCCTTTAATGCCGACATGGGAGCTGGGGAAGGAGAGAGATTTCCATGGTTGTGGGTGTTTATTTCCAGAGGATGCTTGTAATTAGCATTGGAGGAAGGAGCATAGCAAAGGAAAAAGGGGAGGAAAAACAAACAAACAGCCCAACACATTCATAGTAACCCAGTTTCTCTTTCCTCTGGCCCGTATGCCATTTTTACATTTTCCCATCAGAATGGTGGGAGCTATTGTAGAGACGGTGCCAGAAGGTACAGAAATTTTAACCAACACATGCCAGATTTTCCAACAAGCTCAGGGCGGGAGTTTTCCAGCACTGAGAACCCCCAGGCTGGGACCAACATTTTCCAAAGAACTCCGCACCCAGGGCCTTCTGTTGTGCCACGAAAGGTCAGACTCTCACGAGACCTCAGCTTCCAGATCTCAACTAGCCCTTTTGTCAGTCTGGCTCCTTATTATCTAGCCCTGCTCTGAGTTGTGGCCTGGGACTGACTCCATGGCGGATCGGTACTGACAGACACCTTAGCAACCTCGACGATGCTCCAACCTGCATTGTGAACCGGCTGTAGCAGTGGCAGGACACTTCAGAGGAATTTTAAAGGACCAGCATAGACACAGCTCCACTGTTTGAAAATGAGGATTACCTGGGGCAGGAGATACTCTTTAGTTCATGTGGAGGGAGGAAAGCACAACCAGCCTCTTCATTAACTCTTAGGAGAAGGTGTAATGTCTCCGTGCTCTGCATTAGCTTAGCAATGTCTCTTCTAAAATGTCGGTAAAAATTCTGCATGGACGTGTGTCTGTGAGGGCACTGTGGACGATTTCCCTTCCTTACAGAGATGGACCGGAGCAGTACAGTTTAGCAAAGAGGAACTGGACAGTGAGGATCTTTAGAGACCTGACAGTCTCCTCCAGAACATATGTGAGACCAATACCAGCGGCCAGGTTCACTTACAGATAGGGACTTCACCAAAACTTGGATGTGAAGGGTTGGGTCCATCTACCTGTGTTACTAGGCCACTTCTCCCCATTTCTGAAAAAGGTGAGATGCTACCAGGTGAACCTCTCTGGTCCGACACCCTTGGGACCAGAAAATTCTGGTGTGGACCCAGAAAATGTGCTGGACCACAGGAGGTCAATATTGTCTAGCAGCATTACCAGCACTTCCACTGCTGCCTGGGCTCTTAGAAGACTTGGAGGGGTAGAGCAGAGCTAAAGAACAGCACAGAACACTGAGAGCCAGGATTGGAGGCTGTAAAACTTGATGGGACTATAGGAAACTTGACCACACCCATGCTAATTGGATGTCTGGCTAACTAAAATCATGCCGGATCAGAGAAGACCGGACTAGAGAGGTTCAACCTGTACGAAGAAAGTCTTGGTCATATGGCCCAACCCTCGGAGACATTCCTAGGTCACTTCTGTGAGGACTGATGGGGAACAAAAGAGAGAGATACCAACATATCTTAGCTTTTTTGGGGTTGCCCCATCTCTTCTGAGAGCCAACCATAATCATTACCTGACGCCAACCCCCCCCATTTTCCCACAGCCCTCCTCCTTTTCAAACCCTAGCAGTGTCTCACCTTTGCCATGAGAAGTTTCTATCACCCAGGTGCAGTTCAAGTTATTGGGGTAGAAATCAGGAAAGCCTGGGGATAAGATGGTGCCACTGGAGCCACGGATGTAACCTCCACAAAGAGCTGCAAAAATCAAAGATGCTAAAATCAGACATGGCTAGGAAAAAAGAGAAGGGCTAGAGAGAATTTGGTGGGGATATATAAGAAAGGAAAGGGTCACAGTTGGCTCTTCTTCCCTTCTAGAGTCTTCCCTCATGGAGACAACATGACAAAATCCAGGCTAAGTGCATTTAGAAAGTACAAAGGAAAGACTTCTCCAACCAGCTTGTAGCGGTCAGGAGGGACCCTCAGGCACAGAGCAGGTAGCTGCTTTAAGCAGCTGGCTGCTCCCTGTGGCTCTCTGACCCTGACCCTGACAAGGGGAGGGAGAGGCCTTGTGGAAACAGGCCAGTGGGAGCTGAGAGATTTTGCTGGGGGCGGTGACAGCGCCCAAAGCCACCCCTCCCCCCGGCCTCTGGAGCAGCCAGCCACAGAGAGCAGCCAGCCATTTTGAGCAGCCTGGGACTGCAGCAGGCAGGGAGCCAGCCTTGGGGTCCTGCCAGGCTGCTGGCCAGGAGCTGCCTAGTTAAGTGCCTGCCAGCCATAGCCTGCCTCTGGCACCCTAGCCCCTTCTTCCCCCCCCCCGCCAACTCCCTGCTCCAGGTCACCACACTCTCCTGCCCCAGGTTACCATCCAAACCCTCTGCTATCCCCATGGAGCCGCCAGGTCACTACTTCCTCCCAGATCCTACACCCCCTCTTACATCCCTCCCCCAGGTCAGAATCCTCTCCTGCATCCCTACCTCCTCCTGGACTCTGCACCCCAAGCCCTTGCCCCAGATCACAACTCCCCCCTTCACCCAAACTCCAGCTGAGACTCCACCCCTTCTCCTGCACTCCAATCTCCTACCCCAAGCTCCCTTCTGCACCAAACCTCCATCCCAGACCCCACACCTCCTCTATGGAAAAGGGTGGCCCTTCACCACTTACCAAAATCTCGGAGGGCCCCCCAGTGCTAGCTACAATGGATGACTAATGTTATGACCGGTGATACTACCCACAGTTACAGCCAATCAGACCTCCTGCATCAGGGCATACCCATGCTTACTGCCAGAGGTCAGGGAATAGAACCCTCCTTTTCCCCTGTGTATAACTTTGCGCCATGGCCAGTGCGCTAGAAGTGCCTCTATTTTCTTGTGACGCGTCACCTGCACTTTGGGCACTGCCAGAGCCAGAATGCCAGAGCCAGCTGAGCAATGGCCAAGAAGCAAATGGGCCCTGGACTCTAAACCACATGTTTGCTCCCCAAGGAACTGTCCCAGATGAGAATGGCAGCACACTGAAGGGGCAGTACTGGAGGGGAAAGAATTCTGCTGCTGTAACTTTTCTGAGCATCAACAGAGACCTTTGCCATCCAAGGCTGTAAACTGGGCACCTCTCATGCTCTCTAAATTCACCTTAAAACCTACTACCCCAGCCCCCCAACACTGAGATGTTTATTCTCAGTGAATACCAACACTCCTCTATCCCATGGGAAACTCTGCTTGGGAAAATCCTAAAAAGATTTCCAGAGTAGATGCTGTTAAAAACTCTACAATCCCTGCACCGGACACCTCCGTTAACAGTGGTAGCTACCGTGAAACCTGGATATATCATGGAATCTTGAAGGATGCCATGGATAACCAAGGGACTGCAGAGTTTTGAGGGTACGGATGGTGCATAAAGACCATCTTGTATTGCCTTGGGCTTTAGTCCAGTACATGGCACTGAGAACGTATCCCTCTTGGGTTCCCTTCTCCAGATGTTCTGTTCCAAACCTCTCACCCTCACAGCTGGGCAGGGGCCTGCTCCACTGGAAGTTAGGTTCACACTCCAGGGCCTCCCCGTCGCTCAGGGTGTAGCCTGAATCACAGCTGAACGTCACCAGAGCTCCCACATAGAAATCGTTTCCATGACGCTGTCCATTGACGGGGATCCCAGGGTCCAAACAATGGTCTGACTGGAGCTTCACAGCTGCAGCAAAGAAACCCACAGAGATGTAATGGGATTCACCAGATACCTCTGTGAACCTTACATTGCAGAATGGCTGCACGGGAAGGAGGAAATTTATCATGAACTTTTAAATCTCTCTGATGCTAGGTGAGAAACATGCACAAGAGCCGGGCTGGGCCCACTTCTGCTCCTTGGACCTGAATCATCCCTGGGCTGGGAAGCACAAGGACAGCATAGTGTTCACTGCCTGGAACAGGAAGATTTGGTGTCACTCAGTTGCTCAGGAGGGATACCAGTGAGGGATACCACAGTTTGGTGGGGGGACAGAGCTATATCCACTAAGGTTCTGAAGAGTGTGTGTGTGTGTGTGTGTGTGTGTGTGTTGAGCAGTGGTGTCTATGCGTGTGTGTGTGTTGAGAAACAGTGCGTGTGTGTGTTGTGCAACGGTGCGTGCGTGTGTCACAACGGTTTGTGCGTGTGTGTGTATGTTGAGCAACAGTTGTGTGTGTTGACCAATTATATGTGTGCGTGTGTGTATGTGTGTGTGCACGCGCGTGTGTGCATACAGGTGGAGAATTTGTTGAGGGAGACATTGGTTGACAAGTGTTGTTATCATCAAAAACATTGTGGGGTGATTATTCTGGACTGTACGGTCCTAGATGAGGAGCAAGAATATCCCTTTCTTTTGCTGAGTTTGTTCATAGTTTGTTGTGGGCTATAATTTTACTTCTGTATGCGACACATATTTATGTGTGCAACCGCCCTCCTATTTTCCATCTATGTATATAGATAAGAAGACAGACTGATAGACAGCCACACAGACACCATCCAGAATAGCACTGAGAGCAACCGGTGGGTGTTCTTTGAAGAGAGAAAACATGGACCAAAAAAAAAAAAAAAAAAAAGGCTGCTGCTGAAGTCAATAGAAAATACACAAATTGCACAGCCATGGTCTGAGAACATAGCCTGCCCGCAAACATGTACCTCACTCAATCAGTGCACACGCAGATGCCACTGTAATGGGACCTTATTCATAAATGCCAACCAGCGAATAAGAATCACAGTGCTGCATGCAAGTCCCTCTCTCCAACCAAGCCCCTTCCTCTGACTCCAATAAAATCACTTGAATGTCTGCAAGGAAGGCACTTGAATGGGTAGCTGACAAATGGGGATTCTCATTGGCAGCTTTCTGTGAAATCTGAGGGGCCACCGATTCATTTTAAGGGGAGGGGATGACACAGAAAGAGGAAGTTGAACCGGCTTCCTGGCGAAATAATTGTATTCTGCAGATGTTGTTTCAAGTTGGAAATAACATAAAACAAAGACAACACTGCAAGGCGATTATCCGATTGCAAGAGCTTCAAGTCCTCCGAGCACTTTGGAGTCACAGTGCTAATTGCATGGCAGAAAGAAGCAGCTCCAGTGAGCCTTTGAGTGAGTCCTTTGGGCTGCGGCATGTCACACTTACTTTCATAGCGGATCTGAAAGCCAATGTCGGAGTGGCTTTTGTCAGTAGAGAAGAGGAGGTAGAGGTAGTTGCTGGTGCTAATGAGGAACTGGGGAACTTGAGTCCCATCGTAGACGCCTATCAAGGGGGAGGAATAGGACCGGCCATCTCGCACTTCCAGGGTGTCATAGTTCACCTCGGTCTTAAACCTGCCAGGGACAAAGAAATTGGCATTTTCCATGAGACAATTAGGGGAAGTTAAAAACGTGTTTATTTTGGTAAAAGTGGACCCACTGAAATTTTACATGCTGGGGGGCTGCGGGGGGGAACAGCCTCCCCTTCCCATCTGCCCACCTGCTACTGTCTCTGATATAGGCTCATTAGTTAACTGTGGACATGTGGACACGATCACATCCCTAGTAACATGGTCCACCATACAAGAAGCTGAACGAAGAAAGTCCTGAGTGCAAATCACCATTCTACCCCTGGCCTGCTGTGCAGCCTAGAGCAAAGCATTTCCTTGCTCACTTTTTGTCTGTCTTGTCTATTGAGAAGCTCAGGGCCAGATTAACTGCAGAGCCACAGTGGGGGTGGCAAGTACCCCTCCCCCCTGCTCCATTGGCTAATCGATTAGCTGATTAGCTGATTAACCTCAATTTACTATCCCTAAAACAGTAACAACAAGGACCACCAAATTTGCTGTGCAGCTTCCTCTTATAACTTAAAGCAAGGTCAGAGTTTGGTTGTACCAGGACAATGGGATGTGTCTGGAATGGGATTGTTTCTCATAAAACAGATAGGGAGGGGTCTGCTAGCAGGGACAGTTGTACTGCAGAATGACCACAGGGGGCAGCAAGGGCCCAGAGATGGGGACCAGAACAACTAGAGCCTCATTGTGGCAGCTGGGAGAAGGAGTAGAGTTTGCCTGTTGGTATGTTTGTCCCCCAGCCAGAGCACATGCACCTTTCTCCCAGCTGTGCCTGCTGCAGCAGCCCTAGACAGATGCTTCTTACCTAGCCCCAAGCTGCTGTGGTGAGAGAGGGCTGGGGTTGTCCTCTCTCCCCAGGGCAGCCTGCATCCTGAACCCCTCTCCCCAGCCCCACCTCAGAGCTATGATTTAAATGAAGAAAAACAAAAAGTATTCGAGTTAAGGGCCCAAGAAATACTGGGTAAATCCTCTAATCATAATATGCAGAAGCATGATCATCGGAGTGACTGAGACGCAGAAGTCACTCTATGCGTCAATTCTACAATTCCAGATAAATATGTTCTCAATTACATGCCCTTCCCTCAGCAACATTTCTTTGTGCAGTCAATTGGAATTGCAGACAGTCCACCTCTCTGAAATCAGTGACCACGTTGGAAGGTTTAGCCCTCCCAGAAAGCTTTTGATTTAAATCCACTGCGAGTGAATTTCTCCACCCAGTTCTATGTCAAGGGAGAGACCTGTAATTAACGTGCCAAATTCATTGGTGATGTAGGTGGCGTTGAACCGTGCATCTCACTTTTGGAATTTGGAAAAAATTATGAAAAGGTTGCAAACACGTCTCCAGAATACATATGGGAAAAGGAACGTGTTGTCCCGTTTCTGAATCAAAGTCACAACCAGAATGTAATGAATTTTAAAATTTTCTATAACAGTTATTTGTTTGTCCCTCTTTCCCAGAGTGTGCACAGGACTCACTGAATGCATTTATGCCCACAACACCCTAGGGCTATGTCTACACCTGCGGCTTCTTGCATGAGAAATATGCAAATGAGGCTAAGCGTGGAATATTGCCAAGCCTCATTTGCATGCCTAATGAGCCGCCATTTTTGCAGAAGAGGCTCTTGCACCCGAAGGAGTTGTATACACTGCCCCTTCTTGCGCAAGAAAAACTCTCTTGCACAATGCAGTTATGCCGATTATTTTCAGGAATAACTGCATTGCGCAAGAGGGATTTCTTGCACAATGAGAGGCAGTGTAGACCGCTTCTTCGGGCGCAAGAGCCTCTTCGACAAAAATGGCGGCTTATTAGGTATGCAAATGAGGCTCGGCAATATTCCACGCTTAGCCTCATTTGTGTATTTCTCGCGCAAGAAGCCGCAAGTGTAGACATAGCCTAGGAGTTTTTAAAGAGACGAATCTTGTCTTAAGTCATTGTGTTGGAGCACAGAATTGATTCAGGACTCTCCCCAAATCCAAGCAACTATCCCTCCCACTACACCATGCTTCCTCTCCTTTGAAAATCAGAAACAGCCCAACTTGTTCTTAGCTCCGGCTAGAAATGTAGATCAGTTCTTAGTTTTTAGCCACCCAAAGAGGTTGGCTTACTCATCCTCAAAGCTGGTTAGACCGTAGCAAATGGTGGCCGGAGTGCAGATCTGGGAAATAGGAGCCGGATGGTTCCTATATGGCGGTGACACTGAATCCATTTGCAGCCCCACACCCTCCTGGCCTCAGTTCTCCTCTTGCAGAATGGGGGTACAGATACTTATGTACCCACCTGGCAGGGCTGCGGTGAGGGTTAGTGAGCAGACAGAAGGGAGAGAAGGTGGGGAAAGGGGGAAATATTCCCTTTAAAAAACCCTTTCCTGCTTTGTTCATTTATTTTCATGTCAAAACAAATTTCAAAATTTCACATTTTCGGGGGAGTGGCGGGGGGGACTTGGCCAGCTTGAGTTGGTTGAACGACAAGTAAAATATCATCAACCTCCCCCCGCCTCTTTTTCTTCTGGACTATTATGCAAGGCTATGTCTACGCTGGTGGCTTCTTGTGCCAGAAATATGCAAATGAGGCTAAGCATAGAATATCGCTGAGCCTCATTTGCATACCTAATAAGCCGCCATTTTTGCAGAAGAGGCTCTTGTGCCAGAAGGAGCTGTCTACACTGCCCCTTCTTGTGCAAGAAAACCCCTCTTGCGCAATGCCGCTACGCTGATTATTTTCAGGAATAACGGCATTGAGCAAGAGGGTTTTTCTTGCGCAAGAAGGGGCAGTGTAGACAGCTCCTTGTGGCGCAAGAGCCTCTTCTGCAAAAATGGCGGCTCATTAGGTATGCAAATGAGGCTCGGCGATATTCTACGCTTAGCCGCATTTGCATGTTTCTGGAGCAAGAAGCCACCAGTGTAGACATAGCCCAAATGTTTGCCAAATAAATGGTCTGACTGTAACAGAACGCTCATGAGCGCCCCCCTTTGGTGCCAATGCAGGACTGGCCCCGAAGTCAGCAGGAATCTTTCCATTGACTTCAGGGAGCCCGGGGTCAGACCCACTGGCAGTGCTGATTGGTTAAATAGAAGCCATGCTATTTTTTAATCCTCAGTGACCACCTGTCGAATGTAATTTTGATGGGATATCCCGGCTGGGCCTCTATCACCCACACACAGTTCAGAGAGTCCTTGTAGAAGCCAGGCCAGCCTGGAGACAGGATCATTCCACTTGGAGAAGTCAGATGGCCACCACATGGAGCTGGGGAAAGAGGACACAGCAATCAGAGGAAAGGTTTAATGAGCCGTTTACTCCTTTGAGAACCCTGTGGACAGGAAGGATTCTGATGGAGGACGTGCAATACCCAGGCTGGTAGGGTCCATAATTTCTGCTCAGTGACGTTGTGACATGAAAGTGGACAACCTGGGAGACAGAAATGTTCTGCTTATGCAAGATTCTCCATGATGCTACACAACTTACAGGCCTCAGTCCTGCCCTGAGGAGAACTCAGTGTTCACGGCCCAGCTGGGACTTGACCTTGCTCTTTGTGGAGACAGTTATCAAAGCCTTCAGTCAGTTCCAGCTCTGGCAGTGGCTTTATGACATGGACACCAGGGCTGAGACTGAACAAACTTACGTCTACAAGGCAGCACACAGTGACCAAGTCCCTAAGGATGTAAGAACATAAGAATGGCCGTACTGGGTCAGACCAAAGGTCCATCCAACCCAGAGTCCTGTCTGCCGACAGTGGCCAAAACCAGATGCCCCAGAGGGAGGGAACACAACACGGAATCTGCACGTGATCCCTCTCTGTCACCCATTTCCAGACAAACAGAGGCTAGGGACACCAGAGGCTAGGGACACCTAGAACCAGTGGTACAAATGTGTTTAGGCACCTACCGATACACATAAGGGCCCAATGGGAATTTAAGAAGTGGGTATTTGTGCGAGGCGCCTAACTCCCATTGGTTTTCAATGGGTGTTGGCTGCCTCACTTGCTCAGATGCTTTAGTGAATCCTACTAGGTGCCTACTTGCCTTTACAAGTCTGGCCCCAAGCACCTGGTGAGGGAAGGTACTGGATCAGCTCTTCCCAAGCTGGGTCCTAATTGGTGATCTAAGAGCAAACATCAGTGTCTCAGAAACATGAACCGTCCAGTGCCCACCTGCTGTCTCCCTAGTTTGTGGGAGAAGATGCTGTTCTTCAGATACAGTTTGAACCTCTCTAGTCTGGCACCCTCAGGACCTGTCTGGTTCTGAACTAAAGAATTTGCCGGACCACAGGAGGCCAATACTGTCTAGCAGCATGACCCAGGGCCGCCCGGGGAGGGGGCAAGTGGAGCAATTTGCCCCAGGCCCTGGGCCCCTCAGGGGCCCCCATGAGAATGTCTGAAGTCTGAGTTCTGAGACAGGGAGTGCCAGGAAGGGGCCCCCGAAATTGCTTTGCCCCAGGCTCCCTGAATCCTCTGGGCAGCCCTGGCATGACCAACACTTCCACTGATTACTGGATTCTGAGAAGACATTGAGGGGCAAATTAGAGCTAAATCACAGCACAGAACACGGAGAGCCAGGACTAGGGGCTGTAAACAAACTTTATGGGACTGCGGGAAACGTGGTCACACCCATGATACATGGACATCCGGCTAATTAAAATCATGCTGGACCACGGATGTTGCCGGGCCAGAGAGTGTCGGAGTAGAGAGGTTCAACCTGTAAAAACTTCGTGTTCATCTTCCACATACCAAATAGTATTTCACAGAGACAAAGTGCTAGGGGTGATATCTTCTATGGGACTAACTTCTGTTGGTGATAGAGACCAGCTCTTATACACTTTTAAATACACGTCTTCTTTTTAAGAGCTAATTAGAATTTGCATTTTGTTGAGCACATACTGGAGGGCAAAGTCAAAAGCAAACCAAAGAGATCACATATAGAGATGTACAAATTAACAGAGCTGCGTTATCAAAGCTTGAACAGATAAAAGTCGATAAAAATATTTTATTTATATATTTCCCCTTCCCCGAGCAGCTAGAGAGATGTGCACTGTGAAACACCCGAGCTCACAAAGGAAACTGAAATACTGAGCTGGTCCCACAAACGTTTCCTTTACCAATTTCCTGCAAAAATCGAATAAAAACAAAACAAAACAACCCGTTCTCTGACTGAATTACAGTCATTCTAGTCAGCAAGTACCTTCTTCTCCCTTTAATGGAAAAGGCAATAAGGTATCCTCCATGCTATTTGCAGACTGGCACTAAAATGTGGATGGCCAATTACTGAAATTATTTTTCAATACTTCAGTACATCTGAAATTCAAACGCTTGCAAATATCACTGCCCGGCATCTCTTCTCCGAGAACAGAGAGAGAAAGAGGCCTTTTAATTTCTAACAAGCTCTTTTCATTTCATTTCTGTTTTCCACATTGGAAACTTTAAAGCACCAGGAACTGCTTTGAAATTCATATCAGAACCTTTAATTCTATTTCCCCTCCCTTGTATGTGTGTGTTTAGTTGCAGACATATTGGCTGTAACTGCAAATCATCTAATTTCAGAGTCCATTAGATAGGTCTTATGCACGATCCAGTCATTGATACACTGAAGATTCGTAGACAGGTCTGGATTTCTATTGTGAGAAATCCATTGTTCATCACAAAGATCTTTTGCTTCTTCTGTTATTTAAAGAACATGTAAGATTTTTTGTCTCAAAAATCAAGAATGAAGAAAAAGTAATCAAACTGACTGCATCTCTACACTTTTCTTTTTTCTTTTCTTTACATCTTGCCATGTGACTTGTCGTAAAGAATGTTATTTTTTGTTCTTAACAAATCAAAGTGTTGTGTGTGTGTGTGTGCGTGTGTGTGTGTGTGTGAGAGAGAGAGAGAGAGAGAGAGAGAGAGAGAGAGAGAGAGAGGAAAAACACCTTTTGTAGACAGATCTAAGCTAATAAAAATTCCATAATGTACCTGAATAAAAGTCACAGAATTCACTGGATTAACCACTCAGGGCATGTCTACACTAGACAATTATTTCAAAATTCCGTAAATCAACTTAATAACTCCAGATGTAACAAAATTGAGTCTAAGGCTAGAGAAATGGTGTGTGGAGGAGGGGATTAGAACTCTGGGCTTTTAGCCGTAGATAACACAACCTGCTAGGTGTGAGACAACATAAGTCTCCATTAGGGACCAGTGCTTCAAAGAATTAGGCATGAATTTAATGCTATCCATGCGGAGGTGCACTTTGAGGTCATTGGGGCGCAGTGTGCAATGCACGTAGGAAAGCGTTGCAGGATTGGGACATTGGTGGGCAGAAGTGGTCACTTCCTTCCCCCTTTATGGTCTAATGTTATGTTGCACTCAGCATGCAGTCAACCTGTGGAACTCCTTGCCAGAGGATGTGGTGAAGACTAGGGTTCAAAAAAGAACCAGACAGATTCATGGAGGTTAGGTCCATCAATGGCGATTAGCCAGGGTGGGTAGGAATGGTGTTTCTCTGGAGGTGGGTGACAGGGGAGGGATCACGTGAGGATTCCCTGTTGTGTTCCTGTGGCAGGGTGTTGTCCTGTGCTGGCCCTTTAAGGGGCTGGGCAACCTGGAGTCAGGGGGAAGCCCAGCTGAGAGCAATTAAGGAGGGCCCAGCAGGAGCTTATAAGAGCAGCTCCCGGGAGGAGGAGAGGGTTCTGCCTGTCTGCCGCCACAGGGCCGCAGGCTTTGGGCCCAGTGAACCCAGACTACCCAGCCTGAGGCCCAGTTCTGCATGGAGGCAGTCATGAAGGGCAGGGGCTTGCACGGAGGCAGCCCTAAAAAGCCGGGCTGCAGGGAGGCAGCCGTGGCTCGCACAGAGGCAGCTGCGGTAGGCTGGGGGCGCTCGAGCCAGGGAAGCCCTAGGCCAGAAGGCACAAAGGCAGAGGGGCAGGAGGGAACCGGGCAGACCGAGGAAGTGGGTGTTCCAGGAAGGAGCTGAGTGTTCCTGGGAAGAGCTAGGGGTCCCCGGGAGTAGGGAGGACCCTGGGAGTACCGGAAGGGGGCGTGGACGAACAGTGGAGTGGTCACTGCCCTCTGGCAGTGACCTGAAGAGAGCACCTCACCCAAAGGGGGCGTGTCGGTGTCGGAGAGGCAGGTGACTTCTCCACGAGCCACCCTGAGGGAGTCATCCGGGCAAAAAAAAGGGAGAAGCCATGCGAAAAGTGAGTGAACCCGCTACAGTTCCCTCCCTCTGGGGCATCTGGTATTGGTAGACAGGATCCTGGGCTGGATGGACCGTTGGTCTGACCTAATATGTTCTGAGGGGGCAGCCACTGCCGGGAAATTTCTCTCTCCAGCACATGCGTGTGCACCCATTTACACACATTATATTGTTTCTTTAAGGTCTGACCCGGCACCTGGCTAAGCACTCCGGCCCTGTTCGAGCAAAGCACATCACTGTAAGCATATGAGCAGCCCAAGGTCTTCAGCAAGACTATCCAATGTGCTTAACGTTAAGCATCCGTTCTGCTGGGTTAGGGCCAGAGTCAAGTCCTTGGGCATTTAATCTCTCCAAATCAGACTCTCCCCGCACTAAGACATCCCTGCGGTCGGGGAAGGGGGAAATACAGCAGTTTACCTTCACATCTCAGCACCGCATTGTTCCAAACCACATTGCCTTCCTTCAAGATGCAGGTGATGGTCTCCGACCCGTGGGTCCTTATGAAGCCCTCTTCGCAGAGGAAGGAGACGGAGCTGCCTAGCTGAAGGCTGTCGCCAAACCGCTTCCCATTGACGGGCACGCCAGGGTCGGGGCATTCGTTGTGCCTGAACGCTGCAGGGGGTGACAAGGCAGTGGTGAGTCAGCTGCTTCCCCACCCAACCTCTTGCCTATAGAGAAAGAAGCGGGACAGACCAAATCCAGGATGTTCACGTCCCCAGATCTGCCTGGTGCTTGATCCTGCACCCCTGAAGGCAACAGGGGACTGATCGTTGACTTCAATGGGAGCTGGTGCACAGAGACAGAACAGGATAGGAGGGCAGGTACTAGCCTAGAATTTAGGAGGCCTGCGTTCAAATTTCTGCTCTGCCACAGAACTCCTCTGTAACCTTGGTCAAGTCACTTGGCCTTTCTGTGCCACTTCAGTTCTCTATCTATACAACAGTGTTGATAGCACTGCTCCACCTCACAGTGAAGATAGTTATGGTAATGATAACAAATCATTCAGATGCTACAGCAGCGGGGACAATAAGATGTGTTAGCCTGTCCAGCTGCCACTATATTTACCTGCATCTCTGCAGGTATGGGCGAGCGTAGAGCCCGTGGGCCGCAGATCACCGTTCCCAGCCAAGGGGAGTTGTGGTGTGCTCAGAGGGGCAATAGATTTACATTTAATGACAGAATTTGAAAGGTTTGAGGACCTGAGACTAAAACGAAGAGCACTTTAGCCACGGATGGTCTGCCATGAAATAGCTGACCTCAGTCATTACTGCTGCTATAAATGGAAGGAAACAAAGTAATTACCTTTTTATGTATTGCAAAATTGAAAGTGGAATTGCATGTACCATGAGACACGGAGTCATTTTCAGCTCTGGCCTTTACCAGCAGTTCAAAACCAAGGCAATCAATCAATCAGAAAGACATTTAAATCTGAATTCATTACGTTTCTAATGTTGTGTACCACACCTGAACCATGTGTGTGGTGGTGTTCTGTGGTCAGCACCATGTGACAGGCAAAAGCACTCAGGTTAACTGAACACCAATGCTCTTGCAAGTGTCATGCACTTGTCTGACGGAGATGAGTTCTGGGTGATGTCTGGAGCAGGCTTATGGGCACAGCAATACTGAAAACAACCTATCCGTACCACGTTCAGTTAAGAAAGGGGAAAAATTAGGTTGAACATCATGGTCGCCATTTCCTTGGGCTCCCCTGCTGTCTACACGACGCCTCTGTTGTCCCTTGTCTTATCCTTCGATTGGAAGCTCTTTGGAGCAGGGACCCAGCAGCTTATGGCATATGTATAATTATAGTCCTGGTTCATGCCTGGGGTTCTTAGGTGCTACGGCACAGGTGGGGAACCTCAGGCCTGGGGGTCGGATCCAGCCCCCGGCTTGCCTGGATCCGGCCCCCAGGCTCAGCATGGGGGAGCCCATGCTGGCACTACAGCCCCTCAGCCCCCCACCCAAAGGGCTGGAGCACACAAAATCTACTGGCCTGCCCCCTCTCCCCCAGGCACTGGTGTGTGAGGGGAATATGGGGAGAGTCTTTCTCCTTCTCAGTCAGGGGCTTCTCACTTTGCTTCTCACTTGTGTGCGGCCCCCGACTGATTTTCCTGGTGATCAGCGGCCCCCGGCCCAAAAAATGTTCCCCACCCCTGTGCTAAACACTGACAGGGACGTCCTTGGGAACGGTGGTATCTCCTTGACTGCGAAACCTGGGGCCATTCCTACTTCTTTATCCTGCCCACCAATGGCACATGCTCAAGGAATCGAATGGTTGATGGATTTAGAAAAGCAAGGGGCACATCAGGGATGTAAAGCGACTAGTCGACTAGTGACTTGACTAGTCGCTTTCCACACCCGCACCCCTGCTGCCTCTATCAGAGGGAGGCAGCAAGGGGGGGAGCAGGAGACAGTGCTGGGGGGAGCCGACTTAAAAGCTGGTTTCCCCCCCATCAACATCTCCATGGCAGGGGGGAGGGGAGGCAGAGGTGTGGTGGGGGGACAGGGCACAAGCCAGGAATGAGCTGATTCCCGGCTCACTCCCGGTCCTCCTGCTGTGCTTGTGCTTTTAAAATGTATTAAGAGCCGCCAGGTATAAATGGGCAAGAAGAAGTAGCGTGGACAGGATTCATTTACAACAGCAGAATTTGGCCTGAACGCTTCCTCCTAAAGGGAGGAGCCAGCATATGAAACTCCACCAGTCAGGAGCAGGGGTGAAAGCAACTTTAATTTCTTACAGGTACTGTGGTATCGCACACCCTCTGGGGGGGAGGGGCTCAGGGCAAGGGGGTGGGGATGTGGTGGGGTGCAGGAGTCGGGGCAAGAGCTTGGTGGTGTGGGGCTCAGGGCAGGGGTGGGGATGAGGTGGGGTGCAGGAGGCAGAGCAGGAGCTGGGGCTGTGGGGGCTCGGGCAGGGGTGGGGATGCAGTGGGGTGGGAGGCAGAGCAGGAGATGGAGGCTGTGGGGTTCAGGGCAGGGGTGGGGATGCAGTGGGGTAGGAGGCAGAGCAGGAGCTGGGAGCTGTGGGGGCTCAGGGCAGGGGTGGGGATGCGGTGGGGTGGGAGGCAGAGCAGGAGCTGGGGACTGTGGGGGCAGGTGGGTGGGATGTGGTGGGGTGCAGGAGTCAGGCAGGAGCTCGGGGTGTGAGGGCTCAGGGCAGGGGCTGGATGTGTTTGGGATGGTTGCCAGTGTCAGGGTTGGGCTGTGTGGGGAGGGGCTCAGGGCTAGTGTGTAGGGGGCTCAGCGCAGGGGGCTGGGGCTACGAGGAGGGGCCCGAGGCGGGGGCTGGGATATGTGTGGACGCAGAGCGTGCAAGGGGCCGGGGGCATTATCTAGGGAGAGCGGGGGGGAGCTCAACCGCCCACCCTCCCGGATTCGTACCGGGAGGCCGCCTGCTGCTCCCTGTCGTCCCACTCCGGGAGCGAGAGGGAAGCTCACAGCGTGGGTCACTAGCTCCTCTGCGCCCCGGAGAGGGAGGGATGCGCACTCGCTGTGAGCTTGGCTCTCGCTCCCTGAGGGGCAAGGGAACGGCAAGCGGCGTCTCTATAGGAATCTCAGTGGGTGGGAGGCTTCGCTCCCCCTGCCCTCCCTAAATGGCACAGGCCTGGGGCAGTCCCAGAGCGGAGGGGGAGCGCACCCCCAGCCAGCCCCTTTAACCTGCCTGCCTGGTGCTTAGCACAGGGGTGGGCAAAAGGGCCTCCGCGGGCTGGATCCGGCCCGCCAAGCGGGTGGATCCGACCCGCAGAGATCCTGCCACTCCCCCGCCCCCAGGCCAGTCAGGGCCTAGGGACAGGGGAGCACGCGGCGCTTAGAGCCAACCCTGGCGGTTGACTCGAAACACCACGCGTCAGAGGGCAGGGAGCGAGAGACTTCGCGCTCCCCACCCCCCCGCCAATCAGGGCCTGGGGGCAGGGAGAAGTGCGCAAAGTCTCCTCCGACGTTGAAAGGGGCTCGGCACTTAGAGTCAACCGCTAGCTGCTGGTGGGTGACTGTGCACGGCTCTCCCTTGCAGGGCGGGGCAGACGTCACGTGCTCCCCCCGCCCCCAGGCCCTGATAGACCTGGGGTTGGGGGAAGGAGCAGGCGAAGTCTCCCCCCCACCGCCAGGGGCGTAGGTGGCTAGAGGGAACCGCCAGCTGATCAGAACAGCTGGCAGTTCTCTCACGCGCGCCCCCCACCTGTGGGAGGGGAAGCATGGAAGTGTCCTGGCCCGGCCCCTTCTGTCGGAGGCTCCGCCCCCGGTCAAAAATGATTGCCCGCCCCTGGCTTATCAGGAGCCCAGCTGGGAGCATGTCGCGCCTCCTCCTGCCGGCAAGTGCCCCAGCCGGCCGGCTCTTTCTCGCTGGCGCCGGCTTGCTTTCACCTCTGCTCAGGAGTCCATGATAAAAGAGACTTTTGCCCGAGGCCAGAATGCTTCAGGCTCTGTCCTCGTTCAGCATGAACAGCCATGCGACGTTTCAATGGCAGAGGGGCTGGTGTGCCCTTTCCTCACAAGCAGCCAGTATTCGTCCACTGCCCAAAGTGGCCCACTCTGATCGGATGTGGCACCTGATTTCTCAAAGGCTCTTTTTTTCCTTAAATGGCTGATTTGCAGTCACCAGCAGGAAAGACCATTCTCTTAGCCGCGCCGCTAACTGGTTACAACTGGAATCATTGATCATGCCTGCTGAGCAGGTTTAATAATGTTCTGGAGAACATTATAGGCTGACACGAGTGTAAATTGTTGTGGTAGTTGGCATTCACTTGAACACCGAAGGCCTGAGTTTATGCGAAGCCAAACATACCCCTGTCTGTTTCCCTCCTTCCTTGTATATCGTGTGTCTCTTACGCTCCTCGGAGCCTCGGCATGCCTCCAGTGAATAATGGTATCATAAAAACGTCCAGACTGGGTCAGACCAAAGGTCCATCTAGCCCAGTATCCTGTCTGCCGACAGTGGCCAATGCCAGAAGCCCCAGAAGGCGGGATAACAACAGGTAATCCTCACGTGATCCCTCCCCTGTCTCCCATTTCCAGACAAACAGAGGCTAGGGACACCATTCCTACCCATCCTGGCTAATTGATAGACCTAACCTCCATGAATTTATCTAGCTCTTTTTTGAACCCTGTGAAAGTCCTAGTCATCACCACCTCCTTTGGCAGGGAGTTCCACAGGTTGACTGTGGGCTGAGTAAAGAAAAACTTCCTTTTGTTTGTTTTAAACCCACTGCCTATTAATTTCATTTGGTGACCCCTAGTTCTTATATTGTGGGAATAAGTAAATAACTTTTCCTTATTCACTTTTTCCACACCAGTCATGATTTTATAGACCGCTATCATATCCCCCCTTAGTCTCCTCTTTTCTAAGCTGAACGTTTATATGGTACCTTCCATCAGAAGACCTCAAAGCACTTCACAGCCAAACCTCGGTCAGATAAGTATTCATATATTCTAGATGAGGAAACTGAGGCACTGAAAATTTCAACTCGCAATCCCCCGCTCCCTTTCAGAGCTGGGGTAATTACCAATCTGATAGTTATGGCCCCAGCCTACGATTTGGGAGACCCATGTTCGATTTTCTGCTCTGCCACAGACTTCTCATGTGACCGTGGGCAAGTCACTTCACTTCTCTTTGCTTCAGTTTCCCTTCTGTGTGGAGGAATAATAGCACTGTCCTATCTGATGGGGCGGGGCACCAGGATACATGCAAGAAAGATTGTGAGACGCTAATATGCTACAGTAATGCAGTTCATGTAAGAACCTTAGAAAGACAGATTCCTAATTCACTGCTCTCACCACTAGACCACACAGCTGCGTCTAGACTGGCAAGATTTTGCGCAACAAAAACTTGCCAGCTGTCTACACTGGCCGCTTGAATTTGCGCAAGAGCACTGACTTTGTAATGTACAAAATCAGTGCTTCTTGCGCAAATACAATGACGCTCCTGTTTGGGGAAAAAGCCCTCTTGCGCAAATGTATTTGCGCAAGAGGGTCAGTGTAGACAGCTCAGGACTGTTTTGCGCAAAAAAGCCCCGATGGCTAAAACGGCGATCAGGGCTTTCTTGCGCAAAACCGCGTCTAGTTTGTCACAGACGCTTTTCCGCAAAAAGTGCTTTTGCGCAAAAGCGTCCGTGCCAATCTAGACGCTCTTTTCCTCAAATACTTTTAACGGAAAAACTTTTCCATTAAAAGCATTTGCGGAAAATCATGCCAGTCTAGACGTAGCCCACATGTTTCCGGAGCCGGAACCTGTGATTCCTGTCTCTAACTTCTGTATCTTAGGCCCAAAGCCAACTTTCTGATCTTGGTTGCGCCGTCAATCTAGAGGAGCCACACTGAGATCAGAGTCACTCTGGATTTAGACGGTGCTTGGTCCTGCCGTGAGGGCAGGGACTGGAGTCAATGACCTCTTGAGGTCCTTTCCAGTTCTAGTGTTCTGTGATTCTATGGATTTACTCTCGTCTCAGTCCGATTAGAATCTGGGCCCACTTAACCTGAGGCCCATCCTCCCAGTGCTATGAGAAAGGAAGGCTGCTGCACTTACTAGTGAAGGTGATGTTGAAACCCCTTTTCTCCATGGAGTGGTCGGTCTGGAATTCCAGCCTGGCTATGTGGCCGCTGCTGGTCAGCGAGGAAGGGATCAGGCTGCCTGAGAAGGTCCCCAGCACCGGGGACTCCGCCGTTCCACCATCTTTCACGGCAAGGAAATCAAACTGAGGCTCCACATCAAAATCATTGAAAGCCAAGTGGATCCGGCTCTCGGGGTTGGCTATAATTAACCACACACAGTGCAAGCTGCTCCCGTATTCTTCAGGGTAGTTGGGTGACAGGACAATCCCCGATGGGGTGGTGAAGTTGAAGAAGCAGGAAACTGCAACGAGAAAAGCGCCATCAATCATGCGGCACGCCGGTCCCGTAACCCTGAGCGGTTCCTCCCTCCCCCGCCTCCCAGCTGAGTAGGTCATACACATTCGTAACCTTTTGGCTTCTCAAAGAGCTTCACGGGGGAAGGGGATCACTGCTCCATTCACTGTTGGACTGCACGGATTTATTGATAAAGGGGAGGAAGTCTTCACTCGAAAAAGGATTCTCTGATCCTCGGTTCTGAATGGTCCATGATTTTCCAGAGAGGGATTACATGGCCCCCTTCTTTATGCTGTGCGTAACCCGGAAGTTCTGAAACCCCTCCACTCCTATAAGAGGGTATGTCTACACTAGCCCCCTAGTTTGAACTAGGGAGGCTAATGTAGGCATTCGAAGTTGCAAATTAAGCCCGGGATTTAAATATCCTGGGCTTTATTTGCATCTTCCCATCCGGGCGCCGTTTTTAAATCCCCTTAGTCCGAACTAACTGCCCGCGGCTACACGCGGCAGTCAAACGTTAACTCGAACGAAGTCCTTAGTTCGTTTGACTAAGTCCTAAATCGTTTGACTGCCGCGTGTAGCCGCGGGCAGTTAGTTCGGACTAAGGGGGATTTAAAAATGGCGCCTGGACGGGAAGATGCAAATAAAGCCTGGGATATTTAAATCCCGGGCTTGATTTGCAACTTTGAATGCCTACATTATCCTCCTTAGGTCGAACTAGGGGGCTAGTGTAGACATACCCAGAGATTTCATGCCCCCTGTCCTGCAGATTGTGGGGTTCTTTTTTCTTTATTTTTGCAAGAATTCAGTGTTACTTAATGGAACTCAGCCTGCAGGATTTCCATTCACTAGCTGTTGTATAAAACCTGAATCACCCCCTTTCCGGCAGGACAGGGAGCATTTTAAGGCTGCGGCGTGTTGTCTGGTTTACACAATCCTTTGCGCAACACAGTTCTAACCTAAGCTCCAGTCCTACAAACTCACACAACTCGATGCACATAAGCAGCAGCCTCCGTGAACTCAACAGGATTCCGCTGATGCCTAACGTTGGTGCAATGCATCACGTCACGCGTTACGTTCTTGCGGGACAGGGCTACCGTCCGCAAGCTCCTTGGGGAAAGGCGCTGGGGGCCCGACTCACCATTGGCCTGCCACTTCTGCAGCCATTCGCCCCAAAGCAACGTGGGGAGAGAGCAGCGCCCTGGTGATTTGATCGCCACTTTGCGTGGGGGCCAAGCACTTCACAGGGAACAGACCCACGAAGGGCATGTCTACACTGGGAAACCATTTCGAAATCACTAAAATTGATGTAACGACTCCCAAACTAACAACACTGAAACCGTGTGACTTCACTATGGGGGAGCCTCAAAAAGAGTCCAAGGCAGGCTCCATTAATGTGGACGTGCTACCTCAACTTAGAGCCCCAGGAAACACTGGGGAGTAATTAGTAAATAGTAATGACTCTGGGGAGTAGTTATTTTGAAATAGCGGCACCGGAGCATCTACACTGCTGCAATTTCGAAATAAGTGTTTTGAAATTAGTGTTATTCCTTGAGGAAAGCAGGAGTCCAGAGTTCGAATTAAGCAGAATTAGTAAGTGTAACAGCCACCCTACCAAGCCCATTATTTTGAAATAACAGGCTTGGTAGTGTGGATGCTACACTTATTAATTCGACCTAAGGGGGGGCTAGTTCGAAATAAAGCCCTAGTGTAGACCAGGGCTAACTGGCGTAGACACTCCTACTGCCACTACCATAGAAGCTCACACTTGTGCCAACAGACATGACAACATATGACTGGCCAAGCTCTACAGCACCAAGAGTGGTGGAAAGCTCCCTTTCCATGTATTATATATTTGAGAGTTTGTCTGTGAATGAGTCTGTCTGGCTATGTCTAGACTACGGGGTTTTTCTGGGTACTTCCCCGAAAAATTCCGCCGCGTCTAGGAAACGCGTCTGCTCTTCCGCTTTTTGTTGCACTCTTTCGGAAGCCCTGTCTTCCTCCTCCCACAAGGAAGAAGGGCTCTTCCAAAAGAAGGTTTTTATGAAATCTGGCCCAGTGTACACGAGCCACAGTTCAGAAAAGCCTCTTCCAAAAAAACTATCGGAAAAAGGTACGCAAATTGTGGAGTGCAATTTGCTTACCTTTTTTCTGATAAAGCCCCGTAATCTAGACATAACCTCTGTCTGTTCAAGAACTCCTCTTAAACAGTAAGAGCTAGGACCACCAAATTCAGTACATGACTTCCTCTTAGCATAACTTAAAGCAGTGGTGTGCAACCCGTGGGTCGCGACCCCCTCAAGGGGGTCGTGGATGTCTTCCTGTGGGGTCGCCATAGCGGTGGGCATAAGCCCCGGCTGCCCGGATCTAAGCGCCACGCCACGCCACGCCACGGGGCCACCAATGGCCGGGCCCAGCCCCTGGCCGCCTGGATCTAAGCACCACGCCACGCCATGCCATGCTGTGGGGCCACCAACGGCCAGGCCGAGCCCCTGGCCGCCTGGATCTAAGCACCACGCCACGCCACGCCATGCTGTGGGGCCACCAATGGCCAGGCCCAGCCCCCGGCCGCCCGGATCTAAGTGCCACGCCACGCCACGCTGTGGAGCTACCAATGGCCGAGACCAGCCCCCGGCCGCCCGGATCTAAGTGCCACGCCACGCCACACTGTGGGGCCACCAATGGCCGGGCCCAGCCCCTGGCCGCCCAGATCTAAGCGCCACGCCACGCTGTGGGGCCACTAATGGCCGGGCCCAGCCTCTGGCCACCCAGATCTAAGCGCCACGCCACGCCATGCCACGCCACGCTGTGGGGCCACCAACGGCCGGGCCCAGTCCCTGGCCACCCGGATCTGCGCCACGCCACGCCACGCCACGCCACGCCACGCCACGCCACGCCACGGGGCCACCAATGGCCAGGCCCAGCCCCTGGCCGCCCGGATCTAAGCGCCACGCCACGCCACGCTGTGGGGCCACCAACGGCTGGGCCCAGCCCCTGGCCACCTGGATCTAAGCGCCGCACTGCCCAAATTACTTTGGGGGTCGCGACACGAGGACAATAAAATATGGGGGTCGTGGCTGAAAAAAGGTTGCACACCACTGACTTAAAGCAAGGTCTGGGTTTGACTGAGCCAGGAAAACGGGATGTGCCTGGAATGGGATTGCGTCTCATAAAACCGGACAGAAAATAAACTGATTCACCAGGCAGGTGAAAGGGGCTGGCTGGGGCCATACCCACTCCCATGTGGGGCTGCCCCAGCCCTGAGCGTCCCACTCCTCAGGTGCCCTTTAAGGAGGATGGGGGAGCTAAAGCCTCCCTCCCCGATTTGCATGGGAACACTGCTGGCTGTTCCCCTTTGTCAGGGAGCAAGGGGGAAAGTGCACAGTTCGCTGCATTCCTTGCTCTGGCTCGTGAGCACAAGGTCGTAGACAAACCTGGACCTGCCTCCAGGGGACATGCACCTCTCCCATGGCTGTGCCTGCTTCTTCCCCAATCCCAAGCAGCTGCGGTGAGAGGGGGCTGGGGCTGCCCTCTCTCCCCGGGGCGGCCTGCATCCAGAGCCCCTCCTCCTCAGAGCAATGATTTAAATGAGGCATGCACATTTTCATTTCATTTTCCAAAAGACAAAAATGAATTGAGTTAAGGACCCGAGCAACGCTGAGTAAATCTTCTAGTTAGGAATAAATCAGGATCTTCCACCTGACTAAGATGGTGTCAAGAAGAATCGCATGGAACTCCTGCCCTTAGGAACATAATTACATGGCGAGGAAGGAGGCACAATGCAAATGAAACCCTCTCTCTCCCCCCGCATTCAGGGGTGACTGTTTTCAATACGGGTTGTTTTTTAGCTGGCAGGGTCAATTAGTTCTGAATTGCAGTGCTCCTCGCTAATTGATACCTACCTGATGATTTTTGTGCTTTCCATACAGCTTGCCTGCTCCCTTCCCCCACTCCACCACTTTGCCTGATATACATTTATTAAAAAGCTTTCATTTTGATACACCTTTCATGCTAATTCCTGGCAAAAGGCTATAACACAGAAAATGGCTTTGGGTTCTAATTTCACATTTATACAATTATTTAGCCTGCTGGTTTCCCACCCCCTAGTATCAGCTTCCTTTATCTTCAATACCTAATGGTTTTAAATCAAATAAAATGGACATTACCAGGCATTACTGAGGTTAAGAGCTACAAGTCATTTCCTGCTCCCGATAACAAAGAGAATAGGCAGCTAGATTAAGGAGAAAAGAAACAAGCAGCAGCATTTACGAAGGATTCGGTGTGGGTAGGAATCTTTATTAAAAGGCATGCTGTCAAGTATTTTTGACAACTGAGTCTTATTATAATGTGGCTGGGAATGTCTGTCTATTAAAAAATAAACACGCCCACGCACTGAGAAATATGGAGAACTGAGAGTGTGAGACAGATAGCTCCCCTGTGGGTCTATACTGCCAAATAAGACCATCTTTTTGTTCTGGGTTTGTACAGCACCTGGTACAATGGAGGCCCTGGTTCATGATTAGGGTTCCAAGGTGCTACCATCATATAAAGCATATATAATAATGTAGGACCTATCATATTGTAGGACACATCATGATCTGCCAATTAGGAATGTTAAATATCAGTTAGGAGTCCTGTGGCACCTTATAGACTAACGGAAGTATTGGAGCATAAGCTTTCGTGGGCAAAGACCCACTTCATCAGATGCAAGTCACTTGGCAGCAGCGTGGGGTGCCAGGCAGGAGCAGGTCTGTGAGGGGAGTCAGTTAAAAAAATCGGCTCCCCTTGCGAACCAGCTGCCTGTGGCCCCGTGCTGCTGCCTCTGATATGGAGGCAGCAGCACAGGGTGGCAGCAGCCCCTGTCCGGGGGTGGGGTCTGAGCTCCTGGACCCAGCGCGAGCTGCAACTGAGCTGGGCTGCCTGCCCACCTGGCTCCTAATACACTTTAAATGCAGAGCCACAGCAGGGGTATGTCCTGGACCCGGCGTAAGCCAAGACTGAGCTGGACTGCTGGCCAGCCTGCTAAAACATTTACTGGCAAAGTGGGGGAGGAGGTGGGGGAAAGCGTGTAGTCTATAGCATTAACCTATAAGCTTTTGCTTATCTGTGAACGGACTATACTATTAAGTCCCTACAGCTGATCCATGCAGCTAGCAGCAGAGGTGTTCGCAAACCTGTCTATCATCGATTTAACTTACAAAGTCTGTGGTGCAAATGAAGAGGCAACACACAGCCAAAAAGAAAAATTTGTTCATATTTATTGAAAAAAGGAAGGGGGAAAAGGAACCACAGAGGGGAAAAAAAACCCCAAATGATCCTAAGGGCCAGATTTTCAGATGATATAAATTGATGTTAATGGAGCTATGCAAGGGGTACCTGCATTCTAGGTAGTGGTTTGGGGGAATTAGCCCATGGGTGCTGTGGTGGGCAGAGTTGCATTGGACATGCTGGAAGACCTATGCAGTGCCAGGTATAGGGCTAACATAGGATACATTAAACCTGGAGCAGTGGAAGAAAAGGGATTCACACTGTGAATGGGGCCAGGTCTACACTAGGGGAGAACGTTGACTTAAGAGACACAACAACAGCTACGCGAATGTTGACTTAAGAGACGCAATAACAGCGCCCCTGCTGCGGGAATTCGACGGGAGAAACTCCCCTGTTGATGTCCCTTACTCCTTACGATCCTGTGGAGTACTAGAGTTGACGGGGCAGGATCAGTGGTCAATTTAGCAGGTCCTTACTAGACCTGCTAAATCAACCTCTGGGAAATCAATCTTTGCAGTGTCGATCTTCCGGTAAGTGGAGACAAGCTCTGTGAGTCACAATCTTTTCCGTTGTCTACTCCTGGGATAAAACAACTATACACAGTCTCAGACCCAGGTTAACCCCAAGTGAGGTTATGGCCCTCTATATTAGCAGACATGCAAACAGAGCATCCATTTACTTAGCAAAACACTGAAACACTGCAATTAAAACATTAAATAATGAGAACAAAAAGCAAGTTAAGAGATGGCACTACCCTGCCGCAGGCACTCTGCATAGCAAAGAAACCAATGCAAAGAAAAAGAATCTCCTCAAACAACAACAGCACAGATACAATATTAGGTTAAATACTGGGGGTCCCTGTTATAAGTCGCCTTGATATTCGTCGTTTCGCACATACATCGTCAATTAATTAAGGAAACTAAATTCGTATTACGTCACACAGATCCACACTTACGTCGTTTTTCAAGGGACCAAAAGCCAGCAACGTAGGCTGGGCGAGTTTTGTGGTGGCCGGGTGGCAGGCGCTGTAGTGTGCCATGATGTTACTCCTTTGCGTCCTCCTCCTTATTGTCTGTAAGTTTTGAAGTGAACGCATTGCGAGTGCACATACTTTATCTTAATATATCTGTGTAATCCTTTAACCATGACCGGGAAATCAAGTGTTGGTGCAAAGTTAAGTGCTATTCGCAAGAGGCAACGTGTTAGTGTGAATTTCACTGTGAAAATAGACGTGATAAAGCGCATCAAAAATGGTGAATGGGCTACCGACATTCCTCGCCATCTTGGCCTACCTCCGACAACGGTTCGTACCCTTGCCAAGAATGCTGACGTATGTGAACTGTATACGTGTTGGGAACGTATCTCAAACTAATTACATTATTCCTTATGGGTTTTAATTCCCCTTTCTAAATCATTTAGCTATAAGTTGAATTATTTAGGAACATAACCTGGACTTATAATGGGGACCTCCTGTACACGGGAACATTAGGACAAATGGAAGAGACATGAGAAAAACACTCCGCAGTCCAGATTAAAGGCAGGTGTATGGTGCACCGGAGAAATCCTTTTCTGGGGAAGGGGAGAAAAGACGCAAAGGTAAAAATCAGAAGAACCACAAGTAAGAATTCCACCTGTCCCAGTGAGCAGAAAGCGAGACACCCAGAAAATAGCACCATCATCAGGAATAAGGAGAAATCCTCTGGCACCAGAATGCATCAGTGTAAACCCAGTAGGCCACAGCCCTTTCTCCACTACTTAAGTGCAGTGGTGACTAGAGGAGGACTTATGCGTATGTACTTTGTTGAATTTGGGCCTATTGTCCGGAGGTCCATTTCCCCCTCCGTTTCATTGGTAATGTATCTCTTTGAACCTGACTCTGGTCAACCATAAACAAAAGATGTTAACGTGTCTTTGTGGACACAGGTCCATATTACACACAGGTGTGCGCGTGAATACACACACACACACACACACACACACACACACACACACACACACACACACATGCCACCATTCTCAGCAAGAACGAGTCTCATTCATGGCGGTCTCTGACTATATGGAGCCCGACGTTGCCTTAAGAGCCCACAGACGTGACAGATGAGGCACGCTGGTGGGCGAGCTTGCACAGCCACTGCCCACCCTGTATTATTTGGTGGATAAAAGCAAATCCCGGGATCTCCAGCACTTTTCCTGAGCGCACAAGGCACAAAAGGCACCATGTAAGTCAGCCCCAAACCAACAAATGACAAATGACTGATTGCTCGCCCACAAGCCGCTACACAAGCTGAGTCTGCAAGCAGATGAGTAACTCACATCCACAGCAGAACAGTCTCACCCCTTGGTCACCGAGGGGTGAGGCAGCCTGCAGATGCAACAAACACTTTATGGACCCCTGACTAAATATAACCATAACTCCCACGATAAATGAACGGCTCTACAAGTTTTCTATGAAACAACCGTCACATTTTGGAGGAAAAAAGCTTTGTTGAAATTTTGAAAGTTTGCAGGGAAAAATGGCCTGGCTGTACTTAGAACAGAACTGTAATTCCTGTCCTGCAAGACCTTCCCTGCTTTTGACAAAGCTTAGTACAACCAAATTTAGCATATTATTATTTCCTTCTGCAAGCTAGCTGCCTGGTTTTCCCATTCTTAAAATATATTTCCATAATTTAAAATAAACACAGAGATGATTTTTTTCCCTCTTATTGCCACTTACTGAAAACTCACAATTTTTGGGGGGGTGGGGTGGCTTGATTTACTGCTGTGAATCCAGGGCAATAAGAAAGAAAGAAAGAAAGAAAGAAAGAAAGAAAGAAAGCCCAATTGACAGGTTAATTTAGAGCTAAAATTGAAAATTTGTCAAGTTATACAAAATTACATGGTTGGGCTCAGTCCATTGCTGGGAAAACGTCTATCACAGTTTGTATTACCGGCTCATAATCCTGTATGTATGTATCAGGGGGTTCATGCAAAAGGTTAGCCACTTAGTTTTAAATTAGAAAACACACTATTTGCAACAGGGAGTTGAGGATTATTCAGCAGGTATTAAAGGCCAATATGGGCTTAACAAGGAAGAGTAATTACCACTAATGGGGAGAAAAATCATATGCGAGGCATAAACCATCAGGCGCTCAGACGGGCTGGAAGGATTCACAGAAAACAAGAAGGAAACTTGAGTGCTTTACAATAGTCATGGGGTGCAGGTTCGAAGCTCAGGATCACGCTGCTAACTGCACACACAATGGGTGGTGTCTTCATGGGACAAAATCAAATTTGCCACAACTAGCCACGGGCGAAGCAGATTCTCTCCGTGCGAGTTTATAACCGGTTTGGAGTATAAATCACAAGTTCTAAAACATCTACCAAGTAAGCTCCAGTATCAGGTAAGTGCCTGTCTTACAGGGTATGTGTATCACAGCAATCAGAGGCAGGCAAGAAGGGGGTTTCAAGCAATGAACAGGGAAGTGAGAAAGAAAGCATTTCTAACCATACAGTATGATGAACCTGAGTCTCTTAGCCAACGAGCACCAGCGCATGGGGACTCGCAAGTTTGCAGCTTGACACACGCATTGTCACGACACAGAACATCATGCCACGTCCCAGCCACCCAGACCCACACCACCACCAGGTGCAGTTACGCTGCAAACCAGCACATCACAATGAGAGAGGGCTGAATCTTTCACAATTAAAAAAAAAGTGTCCACCGGAGTGCATTGGATTCTTTTAAATCTGAAATTGAGGAGAGTGGAGGGAGGGAAGAGCGCACCATGTGGAACAAAACTAAGGAAAAAAAGATGCAAGGAAATATAATGTCACTTGTTAAACTCTTTCGGACAAGAAACTATCCCTGCGTTCTAAGTCTGCACAACACCTAGCCCAATGCGGTCTTTGTCCAAGACGGAGGCTCGTAGGTGCGACCACAATGCTAATTAAGGAAACAATGAAAGAACTCATAATAAAAAAGCAAAAATCCCTGGAAGCTAGAGATGCGCCTGAACTAAAACCCCACTTGGAACTTTGGCAAAGTCTGTATTAGGACATGTAGCCAAGCCTTCGGGCTCACCCTGGCAATATCCCAAACAGGCCCCAAAATACGGCTCCGCCCACAAGCGCACCATTCTTCATTAGGTTCCACACCTCCACTCTAGCAGTTGTAGCAGAACGTCCATGTAAAGCCATAAAGCTGCCCCCCCCCCTTTGTTCGCACCATGTGGGCATGATCATAATGATAATCATCTGCGGCGCAGACGCCTGCGCTCGTTACCTGCACAACGCTTGACGGGTCCAGCAAACGGCAGATCCTCGAGCAGGAGGACACTGAACGGACGGGGTGAGCAAACAAATCCATTTCAGAAAGAATTCTTCCGCGTCGCTCACCGGGGCAAGTAATGGAGGAGAGGAGTGACAGGTAAAACTGTTACCTGTGGTCACCGGGATTTGGTGTCCCGGGGTTCCAACAGACAGCGACGGCTTATTCCACCCTTACCCCCCCAGCATTAACAGATCCCCCAATTTGGTGCAATTGACTCACTCAGAGCGCAGGATTGGAATATCAGGCATGGGTGGTCAGGGCTGGGTTGCTTTAACGGGGCTGGGGGGGACCCAAGACTAGAAGAGTGAAGAGTTTTGGAGGACAGAACTGAGCTGTGCAGGGGAAGCTGTCGGAATATCTTAGACACCAGCTGGCTCTAGAGATGCTCATTCTTCTCTTTCCTTTAGCTCTGGTAAAATCTATGTTACATGCACAGCCTGGTTAGGAAAGCTTTTGAATCGAGGCCTCGGATTGCTACGGCTCACCTCAAAGCCAGGTAACAAGGAGAAAACGCCTTATTTTGCAGAATATGTGTGGGTGCGTTTACGTCGCAACACGGAGATGTGATGGAAAGTTACGCTGTGGCTGAAACACCCCCGGCCATCAGTCCTGTCTGGCCAAACATTTATAGGAGACTCATCACTGTGGCACATGAACAAGCAGTCTGTTCCTTGTCAAAAGTTCTGTTACCATGAGGCTGTTTCCCTGCTCTCTAAGCTGCATATGTACTCGTTCACAGGTAACTCCAGTTACATACATACATATCAGATCCCACCAATGCACCAGGATATGGTACCTCCTCAGGTTACTTAACACAACTGCATGCTGGAGGTACTCATTTTCTCCCTTACATGCTTCCTCCCTCTGTTTTCAATGTCTTTACATTCCCAAAGGTCATCCGCCACCTCATACCAACGTGGTGATTTTGGTTCTCCTGCGCTATGAAGTCTGGATCCCCGCTGCTTGAGAAAACAATACTGACCCTGGAATGAATTCAAACCTGCAGCTTCCAAACATGCAGGGTGAATAGCTCACCCTGAAGCTGGTTTGAGGTCTAAGAGACACTGCGAAGTGGGGAGAGAGGACTTCCATATCTGGTCATGATCCTGGCTGCACTGCAACATAGACCTTCCATCAGCGGCTAACGGCAAACATAGGTGACTCGTGGTAGGACTCAGGAGGTGCACCACCCCCATGCGCCCTCACCAACATTTAATTGCTCCGGGGGATGCCCCTCCATGGTTCCTCCCTGCACCCTCTTTCCCCGAAGACACCAGTGGCCCCTGACCGCAAACACATGGGTGGATAACTACACTCACCCCTTTCAGCTACAGAAACACGGAAACTCAGTGAGCAAAAGGAGCCATTTCCATGAGCTCAGCCAGTCCGAGGCAATACATGCATGCAGGGGCAGTCTGGTGGAGATTCTCAAGGACCCGACATACACAGCATGAATGGTGGAGAGGTGGGACAGCAACCACAAGGAGGATAAAGATGGAAGGTCTTTTATCGTCTAGACGTGGAACTCCGAGCCATCAGGCAGGTACATGATGATTTCGTGTGGGCTCCTCCCTGGAGCGAGGCCACAAGTACTCGAGATAAATACAACACACACACAAATCATTTGCTCAGGCCAGCAAATGCTGCTTTTATCTCCCCCTGCATTTCTCCTGCGTTTGCAGCTAGAATTGGAGGCACTGGATTGTTTACACATTACAACTAGCAGCATAGAAACTGGTTTACCTTGATTTTCCACCTCATGCCCAATACAGGTGCAGATACCGATTTTATACTGAGTTACACATTGTATGCCCTTTTGTTATGTCACCTCTGCTGACGCAAGCAAACGGGACGGTGTCTAGAGTAACCAAACACAAGAGCGGCGGGGGCGCAAAAGAGATGCAAAACTTCTTTGCACTTCCCATACTTTTTGCCTAGTAAATATCCACAGTTGGACAACAAGAGGGTGGAAAGTGCTGCATTATTTTAACTGGCTCTTTAATGATCATGCTTCTCTTTCCTGCCCCAGGCAATATTGGCTTTAGTATGACGCCCGCCCCTTCCCCCTTACTGTATCTTTGGACAAATTAGGTTAAAAAAAGCCATACCTGTATTCAATTGAAGATGGGAAAATTTCTGTTGTGATAACATTTTGATGGAGTTGTGTCACTCCAGGTATCCAAGGGCACGTTTACACAGCAAGACTAAAGTTGAAGTAAGCTACGCAACTTGAGCTAAGTCAATTGTGTAGCTGAAGTCGAAATAGCTTATTTCGGCTTTTGGTGCTGTCTACACAACAGGAAGTCCGGGTTAGTGAACTCTTCCTCCGACTTCCCTTACTCCTCGTAAAATGAGGGTTACAGGAGTCGGAGTAAGAAGTCCTCCAGCTGGACATTGTCTCAACATTATGTCGAAATAACGCTGTTGTGTAGACAAAGCCCAAGACACGAATAACAGGCTTTTTGCTTGTTACTATTAAGTGTCCATCAGAGGGAATCTCAAAAATGGCTGAAGGTTTTGTTAACAATCCCCAAGTCCAAAATATTGGATCATTTTGGGTAGAAAAAACCTGGGTTGGAGAGTCTTCCAAAAAGGACTCCCTCAAGAGAATTCTAGCACTTCCCATTTTGATCAGGAGAAAAATACAAGGGGGACTGTTTTCCTCAAACGTCTCAGGTGTGTTTGCTTTCAGACAAACCCAAGCAATGCAAAAGGGGATGACATGTAGGAATGGGCAAGCTTTCTTGCTGTCAAGGGCTTTCACAAATTGTGACAACTACTTCGAGGTTCTGCAAAACTTGTTCAAATCACATGAAACATTTCCCCTGTAACTCAAACTAAAGGTTACTTCGTTACAACGACTGGTCTTTCACAATTGCCTCTGTGCATTGCCCCTCCAATGTGGTTTTTTTGTGTGCCCGGGTAATTCAATTTTGAAATCACATATTTGCTTTTCTAGGTTTTGCCATGTCTTTGGTACAGACAACGCCCACGTACACAACAAGTGAGCACCTGGTACAGGATGCACGTGTATTGTATTATAATACATGTGCACACACTGCATTGGCTTTAACAATGCACACACATTTCTGCTGCCTCCTTTTGGCATGCTCTTCCCGGCATTCTCCTTTCCTCTGTATCCATTTGTCGCCCTTACCTCCATTCTATCGTCCTGCTATTTCACTGACTTTCCCTTCTTTTCTCCTCAAAGCTGAACTGTCAAATGCTAGAGAGCTCAAATGGGTAAAGCATGAGGCACAACGAGTCCACTTGCTCTGAGCTATGGAACACAATAATTACTTTTGGGAGCCTCGTTAAGCGTCAGGTATAGTTCTCGTTTTGGGAGAAGTTTCAGATCATTTATAAGCAGGCTCGCCAATGAGGGGGGACAAAGTGGCAATTGCCATAGGACCCGGCGATTCAAAAG
This sequence comes from Rafetus swinhoei, assembly GCA_019425775.1. NCBI lineage: Eukaryota > Metazoa > Chordata > Testudines > Trionychidae > Rafetus > Rafetus swinhoei. Next base: position 15,183,728 of record JAFJHL010000300.1, on the reverse strand, counting down.
AGCCCGGAGCTCTGGCTACTGCTGCCACTACAGGTGGCTGTGAGGCCTGCCTGGAGGAGGGGGGTGGTGCAGAGGGTTGGCTGCCTTAGCTCCACCCCTTCCACCCGAGGCCCCGCCCCTTCCAGGAGCATGGAGCCAGTTCTCCCCACCCACCTTGCCCAGGTGCCTGGCGAGGTTGTTGGCCCTGCTGTTTATAAGTGAACTTTGCTTAACACTATAAATTCAAGGGGAGATTTTCTAAGGACAGTCAGGACTTTTGATAGTCAGTAAAATATGGGGGTGTAACTTCTGCTTATGCCTCTGAAAATCTACCCCCTCAATCTCTCCTGAGAGCATCAAACTCTATTTCTGCTGGGATTCAAGATAAGAAATTAAAAGCTGAGATGTGGGGGTAAGGGATCTGAGAGCTGTCCAGTTACAAAGGAGAATTCAGCGGCCAAAAACTGAATTTAATTTAATGTGTTTTTACCAGCATGGAAGATTCCACTTTCTCCCCGAGATGAACCTGAACCCAAACCCTTGAGATACCATTAAAAATGTCTTGGGAGGAGAAATGGGAATCTGAAGCCAGATCCAAATTTTGAGTCTGTCCCTTTACCCCTGTTATGGGCAGAACCAAATTTCCAGATTTAAATACGCTCAAACATTGGGGTAGTTGAAATCTTGCTCCATATTTTGCAGTTTGGCTTCCATCTCGCCTACATTTTTCTGCACGGTACATACTAAATCCAGTGCACAAATGTACTCTGTATTTGGCTCTGCACATTGCAAACATTTCAAAGCAGTCTCCTCACTGACTTACAAACACAGACTGGTTTCTGAGCAGACCACTGGCTACTCTTTTGGCAGGTAATTGTTTTCTGTCCCTTCAACTCAAAAGCAGGCTGGCATTCAAACTTCAAAGTGTCTCCATGGCGAAATGTTGAGCCTTCTCTCTTGCCGTAGGCCGGTATCCCCGGATCGCCGCAACTCCCCTGGTCAATTTCTGAAAGAAAATAAAAACAGAAGTGGGGGAAAAAAGGGTTCTGGCAGCTGGATGCTTGGTTCTAATGTTTCTCTTATGCTCTTGCTGACATGCTATTTACGGTGTTCACTGATAAACACAATAGGTCTTCTACAGTTCACATGTGTTCATAAAGCCATTCCCCTGGGTGGGTCACCGGCATGGGGGATTGAACTTGGAGACTCTGTGTCTTTATGCATGAGCCTCTATTGCTTGAATTAAAAGACCCACCTCTATTAGCTAATGCACCAGCCACCTCATGGTCTCCTAGCTACGTCCCACTACTATTACAGGGGGGCAGCACGTTACGCAGTGAGGGTGAGTGGTATCTCTATCAAGTCGGGACAATAACTAAAGCAAGCCATTATGTTAAACATCGATATTTACAGGCACGGTAATGGTTTTCCTGGTTGGTTGATCTGAATTGCGAATCCCATTCCATCCATCCTTGGAATGGATCTATTTCTGAATGCCTTTCTAGCCAGAAAAGTACGACAGGGAAAGAAAGAAGGGTTGATATCCTGATTTTGCATGCTGCTGAATATTTAAGTGGACACACTGTTACTGTGTAATCTTTACAGTAGGGGCGGGGAACCTTTTGTTGGGTCGGGGGCTGCTGACCCACAGAAAAATCAGTCGAGGGCTGCACAAAAGTGAAAAGCAACAACAACCACAACAGCAAAAAAAAACAAAAACAACTTTCTCACTGACATGGCTCCCAACTGAGACGCAGAAAGACATTCTGAGGCTCGAGGGCCAAATCCAGGCAAGCCAGGGGCTGAATCTGGCCCTCTGGCTGTAGGTTCCTTCCCCACCGCTTTATAAGGAGGAGGGGAGGATCTGATTTGACAATGTGGCTGTTGAAATACAACAAACTATTCTTAAATCCATTTTAATAAAGGGAAAAAAGGGTTTATGGCTCTCGGTAAAGGAATTCTCTGTCTCCATCAACTCAAGTTCTCTCTCAGGAGTAAACTAACACATCACTACTATTCCTCGGAAATTAAAATCCGTTTGAGCCTGGAGACATTCATTTACTTCTCAAGGGATATGCCACACTTCCACTGATAGGAAACATGGCTTAGGCAATGGGCGTTAGTTGCCTATACACCTCGGAGAGTCTCAAATACAGCAGAGCTTCAGAGTTAGGAACACCAGAGTTACAAACTGACCAGTCAACTAAACACCTCATTTGAAATCGGGAGTACACAATCAGGCAGCAGGGAGGGAAAGAAAGAAAGAAAGAAAGAAAGAAAGAAAGAAAGCAAGCTGTGTTAAACACAAACTACTGAAATCATAAAATGAAGGCAGCATTCTTCTTCTGCTGTGTAAAGTGAATGTTCAGCTGTAAACTTTTTAAAAAACAACCATCCTGTATTGTTCAGACTTACAAACATGTCAAAGGGTACGTCTACACTTGCCCCCTACTTCAAAGTAGGGAGGCAAATGGAGCATACCGAAGTTGCAAATCAAGCGCGGGATTTAAATATGAGGAGTAGCAGTTAATTTGAGGGAAGGGATTTAAATTGGACTACCGCATCTACACGCTGCAAGTTACATCGGGTGACCGGCATTTTAAAATGGCGACTGGCTGCGAATATGCTAATCAAGCGTAGGATATTTGAATCCCGCACTTGATTTGCAACTTCGGTATGCTTCATTTGCCTCCCTACTTCAAAGTAAGGGGCAAGTGTAGACATACCCAAAGTTATGAGCAGGGTTACTATATTTGAACTTTCAAAAAAGAGGATATTGTATCAGTATCTACCAACTCCCGTTGTATTAATGTGTTATATAGTATATACTATATACTATATAACACATTAATACAACGGGAGTTGGTAGATACTGATACGGATACACTCCCTCTCTGGGGTGTCCTCTTTTTTGTAAGTTCATATATTGGGTACCCCTAGTTATGAGCAACCTCCTGTGGTCTTCATAATTCTGACACCCTAATGTAGCGTCATGGGAACGCGGTGAGGAAAGCAAAACATTTAAGGGCCTTTATTGCTACCAGTTGGCTACCCCGGATACCAGATCCGCAGATCACTGGCTGAAACAGGACGAGCCTCCTTCAAGATGCGATTGAACTTTGTGCTTCTTTAGGGAACACATATGGCAGTGTGTCATAGGGGGAGCCGGCCCCTTTACGGCAATCAGAATTTAGCCTTACCAAGGGACAGTGTCCCTCCCCAACTCCTGGTTCCTTGCTGAACTTCCAGTCTTACAATCAGGAAGATAAAATAGCCACAGGGGAGGCTAAGCCCAAGACACAACAGACACAAACCTCTGTACACACAACAGACACAAACCTCTGACCCTATGCTGGAACTAGTGACAGTGTCAGCTGTGTGAAGGGCTGTGTTACATGGAAGGCCATCAGTTCAATCAACGGACAGGACTGAGGCCATCAGCTCATTCCACAGAGCCCAACACACAGAGGACAATGAGTGATCGACCTTGCTTGCTTCACAAAAGTGACTACGGGGTTGTAAAGCTCCTCAGCCCATTTACTGTTCCTAACTATGGTTTTCACTCAGTTTTCTGATCAGAGCTAATAAAAGGAGCAATGTCTCAGGTGACAGATGGAACAGCTCAACGAAATGGCCGTTCTGAAAAATGAGAGTAAATCCTGTCTCCTGAAGCAATTAGTAGCACTTCTGGGATAACGAGGATCTCAGGGGAGTCAGCTGAGGTCACTTGATTAGGGTGCACTGTGAGAAATAAGAAGGCCAATACCTAAAGTTGCTGGTTTTTCCATTATTTATATTTACCAAGCCAGCACAAAATAGAGTCTGGATTATATTATTGGTTACTCAGAAGTCCAGACAACACAATTCCCTTAAGGTACTCACCCTCCGGCTTCCACTCAGACACCCAAATCACAATAAATTCTAACAATTCCAAGGGATTGGACACATTACCTTCCAGGTGAATAAATATTTCAGATCTTATCCCAAATGCATGCTTACAGTCAATCCTAATTAACCAGACTAAAATCTATTAAAAAATAAACAAGAGAGTGTGCTGGCTAAAAGATCAATAGACACAAAATCATAGAACACTAGAACTGGAAGGGACCTTGAGAGGTCATCAAGTCCAGTCCCCTGTCCTCATGGTAGGACCAAGCACCAACTAGATCATTCCTGATAGGTGTTTGTCTAACCTTTTCTTAACTATCTCCAGTGATGGAGATTCCACAGCTCCCTGGGCAATTTATTCTAGTGTTTAACCACCCTGACAGTTAGGAGGTTTTTCCTAATGTCCAACCTAAACTTCCTTTGCTGCAGTTTAAGCCCATTGCTTCTTGTCCTATCCTCAGAGGCCAAGGAGAACAATTTTTCTCCCTCCTCCTTATAACAGCCTTTTAGATACTTGAAAACTGCTATCATGTCCCTTCTCAGTCTTCTCTTTTCCAAACTAAGCAAACCCAGTTCTTTCAGTCTTCCCTCATAGCCCATGTTTTCTAGACCTTTAGTCATTTTTGTTGCTCTTCTCTGGACCTTCTCCAATTTCTCCACATCGTCCCTGAAACATGGTGCCCAGAACTGGACATAATACTCCAAATGAGGCCTTATGAGTGCAGAGTAGGATGGAAGAATGACTTCTTGTGTCTTGCTTCTGATGTTTGCTTTCTTTTGCAACGTCACACTGTTGACACGTGTTTAGCTTGTGGTCTACTATGACCTCGAAACCCCTTTTGTCTGTACTCCTTCCTAGACAGTCACTTCCTGGTTTGTATGTGTGAAACTATTTTTTTCTTTCCCAAGTGGAGTACTTTGCTTTTGTGCTTATTGAATTTCATCCTATTTACTTCATACCATTTTTCCAGTTTATTCAGATCATTTTGAATTATAATCCTATCCTACAAAGCACTTGCAACTGCTTCCACCTTGGTATCATCTGCAAACTTTATATGCATACTCTCTACACCATTATCTAAATCGTTCAACAGAACCATTCCCAAAACTGATACCTGTGGAACCCCACTTGTTAAGCCCTTCCAGCACGACTGTGACCATTGATAACTACTCTCTGAGAATGGTTATCCAACCAAATATGCACCCACATTGTAGTAGCCCCATCTAGATTGTCTTTTCCTACTTTATCTGTAAGAAAGTCATGAGAGACTATGTCAAATGCTTAACTAAAGTCTAGGTATACCATGTTTACAGCTTTTCCCTTATCCATAAGGCTTGCTATCCTACCACAGAAAGCCATCAGGTTGGTTTAACATGATTTGTTCTTTTCAAATCCATTCTGACTTTTACTTATCACTTATTATCTTCCAGATGTTTGCAAATGGATTCCTTGATTATTTGTTCCATTACTTTTCCTGGTATAGAAGTTAAGCCGAATGGTCTATAGTTTCCTGGGTTGTCCTTATTTCCCTTTTTATGGCATGAGTCTTACATACATATGGCATACATAAAAGCATGAGTTCAATTCTTCAGGTTGAGATACCTAATAAAGATTTGGTGATCTTGTACTTGCAAGAAGTTCTTTTAGAATTTAATCCATGGTTATATTCCAAAATCCAACATCATATCCAGGGGGTTTCCAGCTGATGACTGGAAAGTCAATCCTTATAACTTACGTTTTCCCTGTATATAACCTCAAGCAAAGTTGAGACTTAAGTCAATGTCTGTTAAAAGAGGCACCAGGATATCCTGGAATCTCATTTCTTATGGCTTGCAGCTTTGCCCATGAGCATTGAAGCAGATATGAAACAAAAAAGGGTCCTGTCCAAAGGGACTTGATACATGTGCGGCAGCCTCTTGGCCTGAGAGAACACAATAGGCTTTTTGATGTGACCTTCTGTCTCCCAAACATCATGGCAATTAGCATAAGGTAAGTATCTATTAAGCGGTTTCTCACACTCTTTAAAGAGACATCTCAACAACAACATTCTTTCACCTAAGATTCATCTAAATGTTAATATTCCCTTCTGATCTCTGAATCTCAGTTAGGCTACATCTAGACTGCAAGCCTCTTTCGAAAGAGAGCGTCTAGACTACAAGCAGATTTTTTGAAAAGCCTAGATGCTCTCTTTTGAAAAAGCACACTTTGCATTCAATAGCACCTTTTTTTGAAAGAGTACTTTCGAAAAAAGGTGTTATTCCTCGTAAAATGAGGTTTACCGCGATCGAAAAAGCTGCTGCGTTCTTTCGATTTACTTTCAAAAGAATGCGGCTGCAGTCTAGACGCAGGTGAAGTTTTTTTGAAAAAAGGCTACTTTTTGTGAAAAAACCCTGTAGTCTAGACACACCCCTAGTGATAGACAGGAACTACCTGCTTACATGGTTAGCATCAATAAGATATAAGTAACCCCATATAACTAGTAGTATAATTAATTTCTAACAATACATGTTTGCATTTTAAAGTTCTAGTCTAACCAGCTTTGGATACTTGTATCTCCATAGAGCTCCCCACATCACCCACTTTTTAAACAAGAAAACTTGAGCGTTCTCCGGAGCAAGAGGCTCCATTTCACATTTTGATCCACAACCACGTCCATATCCACAGCCTGCCGAGTAAAGATTTCAATTTCACTGACATCTTTCAACATCTTTGTTTTCCTTACTTCATTACAGAACCATGGAATGTCGCAGTGTATCCGATAAGATCCATCTAGCTCAGTATCCTGTCTGCCGACAGTGGCCAATGTCAGACACCCCTGAGGGAAGGAACACAACACGTAATCCTCACATGGTCCCTCTCCTGTCAAACAGAGGCTAGGGACACTGTTCCTACCCATCCTGGCTAATAGCCATTGATGGACTTATCCTCCATGAATCTATCTAGCTCTTTTTTGAACCCAGTGAAAGTCCTAGCCTTCACCACATCCTCTGGCAAGGAGTTCCACAGGTTGACTGTGTGCTGAGTGAAGAAAAACTTCTTTTTGTTTGTTTTAAACCTGCTGCCTATTAATTTCATTTGGTGACCCCTAGTTCTTATATTGTGGGAATAAGTAAATAACTAAATACAAATAAGGAATGAAACACACTTAGTCTAACAGCATAGATTTTAAGATCTTGTAGTCTGACACAAGACACAGAAAATAATTAAGTGGCAGAGCTGGGATTCAAACACAGATTTGAGTCCCGGGGTATGTCTAGACTACAGAGTTTCGTCAGAAAAACGTTTGTTTTTCCAACAAAACTGGAGTTACATCCACACTGCAAGTGCATTACTTTGACAGAAAATCAAAAGAACAGAGGGGGTTTTGCGCAATTGGTATTCCTCATTCTACGAGGAAGAAGCCTTTTTGCAAAAGAGCGTGTGGACGGGGAAGAGGGAGCTTTTTTCGGAAGAAGAGGAAAGAGGAAAAAGCACAGGTGCCCTGGTAGCCAATCTGTCCGTAGCAATCACTGCTTACATGTGAGATAGCGTCCAGGCAGTCTGGACACTATTTTTCAAAAAAGCGCATAGTTTTTTCTATGTGGTTTTGCAGTGTGGACGCTTTCTTGCGCAAGAAGTTTTTTCAGAAGATCTCTTCCAAAGAAAGCTTTTTGCACAAGAAGCCTGTAGTCTATACGTAGCCCCGGCATCTTAGCATAGATCCATCCTGTCTTTTTGTATTTTTCCTTTTTAATGTTATGATATAGGCAAAACTATCCTTCCCCTCCGCTGGCTACCAAATGTTTCAATAGTGACTGAAAAATAAAGAAGAGCAATCATGCACTCTTTTTACGTTCTCATAGTACAAAAACAAGGGGGCATCTCATGAAATTAAAAGGCAATACTCTTAGAAAGAAAGGAAATAGATGTGTATTTGTGTAGTTATATGCGATACCTAATTAACCCATGGAACTCTCTGCAAAAAGACATGCATGTGAATAATAAGAACATCATCTGCATTATACCAGCTAGAAAAAGCGCTTTTACTTGTATCAACCTTCTTTCTTCCTGAGTCAACCACCAAAAATTTAGGCTTAGGAATAAATTATCCTGGGGAACAACACTACATAATTGGCACAATTATGGATGCTTTGCATCCATCTTGTATTGGCTACTGTCTGATTCAGGTCTGGATGGACCAGCAGTAGTTGCTAAGTTTTTAAAACTTGCATTTAGCATATATTGTATGAGTCATCCCTGCCGAGCAGGGATTGTCTCATTTCTATGTTTGTACAGCTCCCTGCACACTTACAATCCCGCTTGGGCATTACCATGATACGAACATTTAATCCTCATCACAATAAGGAAGGCTAGAAGTTGACCTGCATGAGCAGAGCCTCATCGCAAGGACCCACCTCTGAAAAGTCCACTGCATGATACATAATTCTCCCTCATACCTACAAAATGCAAGTTTGGCTGCTAAATTTGTGTCAACGTTATCTCTCTGCATTACCGTATTCCATTTCAATATTGATTCCCCCATGCAGTTCTAAAGCAGACAGATGACCCCTTCTCATGTGGAGATGTACAGGTAGCAAGAGATTCACTGTATTTTGATTTTGGAATAATCATGTATGTGATTTCCTGTTATCTGCTTTCATACAATTTCATTTCTAAAAAGTTCCTTCCCTCTCTGCTACTATTCGTGATGAGACATGATTTCCTTTAAAGCCTTCTTCAGTGCTTCAGAACTATTAATCTGTGTTGCATTCATCTCATCGTCCTCTTTCTCTGGTTTTTATCCCCATCATCTGTGATCAGCCTCCCTGTCTTTTCTCCTAGTTTTCAATTTCTAACACCAAATTGGAAACTTCTTTTATGACATTTCCCTTACAGAGGAAACCACATAATCCAAGGTTTATATTAATCCATCTAATATTCTGATGTGGTCTGAATATCAACAAGTTTCTCTTATTGTTGTATTGACTCTAGGCAACGTTACATACCGATATATTTTCACCAGAAGCCACAATAGAGCATCTGGTTTATGTTATTGCATTTTATGTCCTGCACTAAAAAGTTACAGATGGGTAATAAGGTCCAAAATATGATTTAACATAATTTAATATTAATAGAAAAGTTTTCATGAAGTGTAGTTCTTTTCTGCTTTTCAGGGAAAATAGTTGGTCTGAATTTAAATATTGCCCGGCAGGCTATGCCAATGCGGAGAAACAGAGAGTGAAACAGACTAGATACAATAGTGAAATTGAAAAGTTTATTGCCATTTTCCAAAGCAGAGCAAAGGGGGAGTCCAATAGTGTAAATTACAAAAGGAAATTCAACTTTTAAGACTCGTATCACAGTTTTAATAATCTACAGGAAGGGTGTTTCTTTAAAGCGTATATGATTGTAACCAGACAGAAATGTGGCAACCCTTTTAACTTTCTTCTTCTATTATCAATTTGCCATCTACACCTCTTTAAAAATCTAGAAACACTGCATTTTTGCTCAGCCTTTCCCTTTCTTAAAAACTTGATATATACAGTTATTAAATATTACTAATTAAAGCAGTCATTAATAAGATGCCTTTCATTCAACATTCTCCAAAGACTGCCAGTACTTGATGTCTGTAGGGATTACAAAAATTCGTGCCTTGTTTTATACTTTACATTATTCTTTTACTTAGTAAAACAAACAATTCAAAAATTAACAGCTATATAATGGGTTTTCACCCCATTTATCTATTTTATGGAGACTTGTTTAATTTAAAGACCCTGCTACCAATTTCGTGGCTAATATTAGATCCAAATGTCATAGGCTCCATGTTCACATGGGTGTATAAAAAGAGATGAAGCTAGACTAGAATAAACCAATCTACCCCGGGATATATCTGGCACAGCTTAACTTCTTCTCTGCCATGATACTGCATTGAGGTGGAGCTATTGGCACAAAAACATTCCAAGGCACCAAAAACATGTCTGTGCACAAAGAGGGCTGCATGTCAAATACCTACATTAGACTGACTATGCTTCTTTATGAAGCTTGGAGCTTGGTGTAACTTTGAAAACAACGTCCGCAGCCTTGTCTAGCCTCCTCGTAAGAGATCCAACTTAGAATTCCTCGTACACTTAGATTTGAAGAGGTAGCAGTGACTGAGGCCAGTTCTACACTAGACCTGGAAGGTTGGGTTAAGTTGCACAACACATTTTATGTAGCTGGAGTCAGTTTATCTTTAGTCATGCTTGGCAGCATTTCACAGAGGGAGGCCAACGGGATCAAATGCGACTACCAGGAGTACCGGGGCCACCTTCAGCATTTGATTTAGTGGGTCTTAACTAGACCCGCTAAATTGAACACCAGAAGATAGATCCCTGGCACAGCAAGTGAAGATGTAGCCTCAGAGAGTGGGCCCAGGATACTCTGACAAGTTACAGCCTTAGCTAATATAGTGGCATCCATGCTTGGCTCACCCAAATTAGCCAGCTGTGAGGAGCCTGTGGCCAAGCACTCAGGCAGAATGGAGAAAATCGGGGCTGACAAGTAGTGGGTTAAGGATGGCTGCATGGATTAGCTGATTGGAGTGCTTTGCAGACAGATCCGGTAAATGAGAGAAGCAATATGATCATGAGAGTCAGCTCCCTCTCCCCAGAATGGTGTGCTGTGGAAAGCACTATTGTATTAGATTCACTCTGGCGCATTTCAACTGCAGAAGAGTCTGCATTTCAGAAACATCTTTATGAGACAGAGATAAAAAAAAAATCATCCCTGGGCAGCGATGGATTACCTGCATCCAGACAGGGTGCTGACCTCCATTCTCTCTCCTCTTCTCCCCTTCCCGGATGTGGCTGACAAGCGAATGGATGCTTTAATGCACTGCATGCACACTGGCAATGCAATTCATAGATTCTAGGGCCAGAAGGGCTCTTTGTGATCTTCTAGTCTGATCCCCTGTTTGACACAGGCTAGAGAACTTTCCAAAATATGTTCCAGAGCAGAGCTTTTGGGGAAAAAAACCCCCTCTGATCTTGATTTAAATATTGTCACTGATGGAGAACCTACCCTGACCTTTGGTAAATTGTTTCAAGGGCTAATTAACCTCATTGTTAAAATGTAACACCTTATTTCCAGTCTGAACTTGTCTAGCAAAATTGTGTTACAACTTTCTCTGCTAGATTAAAGAAGCCAATAGCCAATATCTGTTCCCTATATCGGCATTTCATGAACCTTTTCTTTGTTAAGTAAATAGATGGATCTCCTGAAGTCTATCACTAGAAGGCATCATAAAGAGATAATTTTGCAACCATCTCCTCCAGGCATATGTGTCCTAATGGCCACAGCTGACAAAGTCATATGGAATTTACAATCATATACAAAGTTCTTGGCCAATTAACTCTAGTCTGTTTTACGATATTTAAATGCGGACCACCAACCAATGTATTGACTTGTGTGCATATACACTGCAGGCCTCTCTGGATGGAGTAGAAGACCCTGTGGCAGGGCGTCTGCCCTGCACTGGCTCTACGAAGGGTTAAATCCAGCCCTGGAGGAGGGCTGGGGCGGTGGAGGAAGCAGCTACGGCATAGAGCAGCCAATCAGGGCCCAGCTGCGGGCTGTGTAAATAGAAGCTCCTAGAGAGAAGAGAGCACATGCTTGCTTCAGTGGTGCAGCAGGAGGGACCTGGCTGCCAAGGAAGCTACAGAGGCTTCCCGTAACAGAGCAGGGCTGGGGAAAGGCAGCCAGAGCTGGGGAGCTCGGGCCTGACCCCACTCCCAGGTTGTAGGGCCTAAGACAAGGCCTGAGGGTACTTGGGCAGTAGGGATGCAGACAGGGTAGGCAAAGGCAGCAGGTCCGCACCCCCTTGCCAATGATGAGTGGCCATGGGTTCCTGAGGCAAGGTGGGTGTAGGGGCCTGGGGTTCCCTGAGAGGGGAGGACCCCAGAGTGTGGGGGCCCAGCGATACGGTGGAACAATGCGGAAAAGGCACCATTGGCCAGGATGGACAGAGGGCCTGAACCAACAGAAGACAAGGTCACAGAGGGTGAGACACTGGCCAACAGGGGGCGCTCCAAGACTGGAGAGCTCATTCCCAATGAGACCAGCAGGAGGCGCTGTGGCAGTGAGGCACAGCCCTGTTACAGGCCTGCTCTAATGTGTGATATCAAGATACCTTCTAGTACCTGGATTAGTTGTGGAGGAGGAGAGCTGTTAACACTTCACCAGCTAGAAGCAGAAGCCTTCTTTAGCACAGGTGGTAAAAAGCCTGTGTAGGAACTCCCAAGTTCTACCCTTGCTTTTAACCAGGAGTTTTGTGTCCACGGAATTGTTACAATAGGCCTGAATCCACCTGTGATAGGGTGGACAAGGCCCTGAGCCCAGAAAGAGCCATAGAAAAGTCCTCCAGGCCGGCTAGAGGAGCTGGGAAGAAACTAGCCAATGAGGGGCCTGGAAAAATTACATAAGAAGCTGCAGCACCAGAATCAGGGCAGGCAAAGCCCAGACTAGAGGGAGAGAGGACCACGGGAACTGACTGGCCTGAGGAAGCAACTCTACAGAGGATACCGGGATGGGCCCCTGTTAGCGGTGTACTCCGGAAGAGATTTGAGATACACAGAACTGCGACTCGGCCAGAGGGCTGAATAGCTAAAAAGGCTTTGCAGAGTGAGGGCGGTACAGGCAGACACACTCGGCCAAATGGGGGTGCTCACGGGAGGTGTGTGTCACCCAGTTACACCGCCAGCCAAAGCACCAAGCCTGAATGTATGTAGAAGTCCAATGGAATAGAAGGAAAAGGTTTACTTTTCCCATAGGTTTTTTGAAGCATCTTACATTGGGAATTCCTTCCCTGCTTAGCGGAGTTTCTGAAAAGCCCTAGAATGGAGCAAATGCTCTCAGATTCTGTGCTCCTCAGAGGAAGTACTACAAAACGCAGGTGTCTATAGACGTGCTATTGGTTTCCACCATTTTTCAGTTCCGTAGGACTTCCCCACATGGGCCCACACTTAGCACTGAAAACCAACAATCCCTGCAAAGCTGCCAGTGGAATAGCCCCTTGTTGATGTCTCCTCATGCACACAATCAGAATATGTTTCCATTTAGCGACTGCACTGCCTGGCGCACTGCAATTGTTAATAGAGGTCAATAGCAGGCCGTTCGAAGTGACAGAAGACAAAGGTGGAGAGTGGGAGGGATTTCATTAGCCATACGCTCCCCTTGAATGTTCTGCAAACATCCATTAGGCAGGTCAGGGAGCTCATAAACCACTGTCTGCAAATAGCTGATAGAAAACATCGAGCGCCCAGAAAGCAATGCGGGCGGACCTGCTTCCTTTGAAAAACCGGCAATGTAAAATGTTTGATACAGGGGGAGAACCTATTCATAGTTTAGCGGGAAAGAATGTGAAAGAAAGAAATAACCCACCCGGCAGCGGGGAACAGAACTAATGGCTACAAAAGGTGGATGTGCTACTTATACAAGGCTGGGATACCTGTTTTGTATTGAGTCTTCTGGAACTGCTGCTTCAAATACAAATCTATTATAGCTGCTTATCAGTCATTGGGGTTGAATGGTTCAGCTCTTTGTATGCTCTGGATATTTATATCTTTATATACATACACACACACACACACACACACACACACACACACACACACACAATACTCTCACGCACACAATGTACACACGCCCACGCACAGACACACACACATATATATGCCAGATACTATATAAAAACACCCACCTGCTCTCAGAAGCATGTATATACATGCACGTACAGATATGCAGCAAGAGAGACAAAATGTGATGACACAGGTTTTAGTGGCATGAATTTGGAAAGCCTTGTGGCTCCGCAGTGGAAACGCTGCCCTCCCGAGCCGCAGCACTGTGCTTTTCACCACAAGACCATCCCTACAGGTTCTACCCCCACTCTGAAAAGATGGGTATCCCCTACCAATGCCTATGTAACACTGTAATGGGTCCATCCGCTGGTGAGCGCCCCACTGTGGTCAAGTGGCACTGTGCAAGTCCCCTGCCTGGTCGTCCTATCGCCTTCGAAGTCCTGAAACCAGGGCCCGACTAGCCCTGTCCACAGTGTTAGTGAGTCTCTGTAGTGTGCCTGTGGCCAGTCTTCTGCCACTGGGTCTGGGCCTTACCCAGATCTAGGTTCAGCTCACACTGGGAGCTGGCCGTAGTGCTGATCTCCCAGTCAGGGTATAGGCCTGGTATAGGCTCCTGAAAGGAACTGCCAGGCCCTAGCCTCGCAGCCTCTTTTATACCTCTCTGCTGGGTCCTGATTGGCTGCCGCAGAGACAGCCACTCTATAGTGCCTGGAGGACCTCTTCTCTGCTCCTCTTGCTGGGATGGGGTGCACCAAGGCCGCTGGCCTCCTGTAGGGGACGTCGGGGCCTAGTCCAGCCCATCACAAATGACAGGCGGGACCTCTAGAGCTCAGCACAGGAGCTATAAGCTCTCAGCGAAGGCTGTAGAGCAAACTCATTGATCTCTCTGTAGAGCCACTAGATGGGACAGTGCACCACACCCAGAAGATGTGCGGGTTAAGTACTTCCCTAAAAGCCAGCTGGCTCTCAGCTAAGGCTCATTATTCTCTTTGTAAGTGGTCTTGGTGGCACTACATGGGAGAGTCCACCACACCCAGCCGGTGTGCCAGTTACACCTACATTTACTGATCCCCCCCATTCATAACCCTTCCATGGAATCCTCTCGACGCACATCTCAACCTTCCTAATATACAATGAACACAATATCACTGGTGTTCATTAAATCTTATTAGCGGCAGCCTTGGGATCAGCGCCGTCCATCAAGCCATGCCAGAAAGAAATTTACAAAGATTCAGGGCCAGAGCCAACAGAGGAACAAGTTGAGGCATAAGCATAGCCAGCAAAGGACACAAAAGCAAACACTTTGCTGCCTTGGGACCTAAGCTATGAAGCTGCAGGGCACTTGGGCCTGATTTGCCTCCTTGGAAGACCCCGTTTACTCTCACAGGTTTATCCTCTGCGAGGAGACACAGGCCTTGGAAATCCGACTGAACCCCCCCATTTTAAAATCTCAGCGGGGTTAATTCATTCTGATTCTTTCTCTGGGTGGGTGTGCTGAAGCCACTTGCCCTGTTCTTTGCGGTTGTTCTGGGTGGGGTCTTAACACTCAGAGCTGTGCTGTGAAATTGATACCTGGCTGCAGGGCATGTTCCAGTGAATAACCCTGCCGTCCCTTTAAAACAGCCATCTGGCACAGGGGCGGTAACACCGTACAAGCCCCACGAGGTGAAACTCTGACCCCACTGAACTCAATGTTTTGCCAATGACGTCAATAGGGCCAGATTTTCCCCCTCGGGTTTTTTTTTAATCATCTCCCATGTTTTCAGCTCTGGCATGGGAGGCACAGGGGGCTGAGACAGAGGTGTAGAGCAAGTCCACCTCCCACAGAAGTCAATGGAATGCAGAGACGCATTGCTTTTGTAAAACCAGGCTGTGATTTGACGGGAAGGGGGGTACTCGGAATGAAAGAGAGCAAAGAGAGACATGCAGCCGTACAAAGAAAGAAAGGACTCACTCTCTCTCTGAGCCAGTGAATGGAAAGAAAGAAGCTCACAGAGGCACCTCCCAACAAGCTGGTTTTCTGAAAGTTCCTCTCTCATTCCTATTTGCTTGTACAGAAACTCTTCCCTTCTGCATTACAGTATGAAGCCCACAGGTACAAAGAGCTCTATGGGGAGGGGGGTGTGTGGCAGATTTAAGAAGGTCCTTTCCCTTCTACTAGGTGTGTTCCTCTCTGTGAACATCATGCAAAGAAACCAAGACGCTTCAAGCCTAGCGCTGGTTGGAAAATGGATCTGTTGCCTGGAGGGTAAGTAACTTGTAGGAGTGTTGTGACTAATTACGACTTGGAGTCATCAAAACGCATGTCATACTTTTCATCTCCATCCTTTTGAAAAATTAGATCGTTCATAAATAATATGAATGGGAGAATGCAGTGTAAAAGTCTGAACAAAACAGAATGTCAAACTCAAAAGGAAGCATTTCAAGACTTTTCTGAAAACGTCACTGAAATCGACATATTATTGTGAAACATTTTGAACGGGATGAAACTGCATTTCCTAACAAAAAGCTCTTCCACTGAAATGTTTTCAGCCAGCTCCCCCTAGCTCCCAGGTAGTTTGGTGCTGGGTGGTATTGGTGAATTTGCATATTGGCATATAATGAAGGCAGCCTCGATTTTCAAAACTATCGATCACCGGGGGTGTTTCAGTGTCCAGAAGTTCCATATAAGACATGGAAAAGACACTTGATTTTCTGAGTAGAGCGGTCAGCATACATCCCCCTTACAGAGGCACCCAAAATTTAGGGCACTGTTTTCTTAGAGCCCAATCTCACACCCCCGTGGGAGCTTTTTCATTAACTTCAGTGGAAAGTGGGAATCAGACCATTAAAAGTGTGCTTAAGCATGATGCTAAATAGTCAATTGGCTCAGCTGTATAACCTTGCATGCAGTGGTGCAATTGCACAAGTAGTTCATACTGGAGGAAGCTACGCTCTGGAGAGAACTGCAGCATGATTCAGGATTCACAAGCTGCTAGAAACCTATTTTCTTTTGTTGGTTCCCAGAGTGGGGGGAAAAGTGTCAAAGGAAACAAAACTCAGAAAGAAAGAAATTCACCCTGTTCCTTGGGCTTAAATCTCCCTTTGTGCCCACCATCTAAGGGCACGTCTACACGGCACGCTTATTTCGAAATAAGCTATTCTGGAATAGTTCTTCCAAAAGAGCTTATTTCGAAATAGCACGTCTACACTGCAGGGAAGCCTCAAAATGAGTCTGAGACAGGCTTCCCTAATGTAGATGTGCTATCTCAATTTAGAGCCCCAGGAAGAAAAACTTCCTATTCTATTTCAAAATAGCAGCAATGGAGTGTCTACAAATACTCCTTATTTCAGAATAGCTATTTCAGAATAGGCGTTATTCCTCATAGAAGGAGGTTTACAGATTTTGGAAGAAGCTGTCCGTTATTTCAAAATTATTTTGAAAGAACGGAATAGCTGTGTAGAGGCTTGCATTGTTATTTCGAAACAGCGCTAGTTATCTAGAAATAACGGTGCAGTGCAGATGCACCCTAGCCTGGAGCTCCAGGCAGAAATAAAAGAATCCAGCAGGCTATCACTCATTAAAATCCTGCATGGCATAATGTCAGATTACTCCAGCTAAGTTTGATGGGCCTCTTTAAAAGCAAATCAGAGACAGCTGACTCCAAATGGAGCTCAGGTCAGTGCACTGTAAGCTAAAAGCCTGAATGTGTGTTGATTTAGCAGATGCCAAAGCTCGGTCTGTCATGGTGGAAATGGGGAGGGGAAGAAGTAAACAAAAGCTGGCTGGATAGATTTTGTTGCCCATGATACTGGGGGCTTTCTATAAAGCAGGACCAACTAAAAAACAAATATGCACATATAATTGATGGAGAGCATTCAGGAAAAGGAACAAACAATACGATGCATGGCTTCCCATAGGAGCTGGCGTGTACTAGCAGCTCTGGCATGGAATTCCAAGGGACAAGTGGTCAAGAAGACGGACTGGGTTTCTTTAGCAGTGCATTGGAACAGCTCCTTGCACCACAAAGAGATCTGAGACGTGAAACAGATCAATGGATGTCTGTCTCTGTACAGCAAACACTTGTTAATAGCAGCCACCAAAGTGACTGTTATAATCCTCTGAATCCAGAAGAAATGCAAAATGCATTGGTGTGATTTGTACAGAAGAACCATCGGACGGGAAGGAAAAAATGTATCGTCTCTTGGGACAGGTGGCAATTAGCACTGTATATATACATATGGATAGCTACCTCAGCTGTTTCTCTAACCCCCATAACTGTTGTATTGGAGCACCTCACAATCTTTAATGTATTCATCCTCATAAGACTTCTGTGAGGCAGTGCAGCGCTATTACCCCATTTCACAGATGGAAAGCAGACACAGATACTGTCGACAAAGCCTCTGTCAACAAAGAGTGTCTAGACTACATCCAGTTCTGTCGACAAAGCAAGCCGCTTTGTCGACATGAGAGTGTAGATGCAAAGGACAGTGTGGATGCAATAACACCTTCTGTCAACAGAACTCTGTCGACAAAAGGCGTTATTCCTCGTAGAATGAGGTTTACCGCCGTTGACAAAACTGCCGAGTTCTGTCGACGTTATGTCGACAGAACTTGGCAGTAGTGTAGACGCAGGTATAGTTTTGTCGACAAAAGGCCACTTTTGTCGACAAAACCCTGTAGTCTAGACACACCCCAAGGTGCTGCAAGACTGTTGCTATTTTTCAAGTTTTTTCAGTGACAAACTCACACGGCTCCCCCCTGAAACTTTTAAATATACAACAACAACATTCAAGGAACATTCCTCAGGTTCTCACCTCGAGCATGGAAAAATAAGAAAATAGGAAAAATAGTTTATAACTGAAAGTTTTAACCATCGAAATATCGGGGTCACTATCAGCTCACCCCCACGTCTATGTGCATGTGTACAAATGCTTGCATATGCAGGTAATACACAATCACAGGTGTATACTTACCGATGGTGTATATGCATAAACAGAGGTAAGGGAAAACACAGACTCCCAGTTTTCCAAATTGCTTGGGTAGCACGGATTCGATAGAAATACCCAGGGGGGATGTAGCAGGGATTGCATTGGCGAGATGTGACGTAGCGGGGATTGTACTGCTCTGTTGTGCTGTGTGCGGTTCCTACTGTCCTGGGCATTGCGGCACTGTCTGGAGGAAGGGGGTTAACTCACTGCAGAAGTGAATTCAGCCTCTCACACCCAAGGGCCAGAGGATAGGAGATAACAACTCCTGCCCAGGAAGGGAAACACAGGGTAGGCGGGGCTGACAGCAGGCTGGGGACTAGGGCTTGGGGAAGGGTGAGTCTCAGCTGGGATAGGAAGAGAGAAGGGGCTTAGAGCAGGAAGGGGCGGGGAGAAGGGCCCCAGGCCCCGAGAGGAATAATGCTGCCTGCTCTTGGTCCTGGTGTTAACATCAGTCCTATGCTACGCGGTGTCCCTTACAACGAATAAACCTTCTGTTCTACCTGCTGGCTGAGAATCCCCTCTGGCTGCGGATGGGGGTGCAGGGCTTGGGGACTCCCCCACACCCCATGACACCAAGTACAGAGAGAATCTTGAGCCTTCCGTTCAGCAGAGTGCCTACATTTCTTAGCTCCACGGAGCTCCAGCTGATGGCTCAGGTTAATGTTCAGAAGGACTCTTCAGAGCCAAAAGACTAAGTCCGCCCTTAAATGACAATAACATGCGATTCGTCTTTCGTCTGCCAAACTCCTCCACCTCCCACCTGCTATTAGTTGGGGAAAGAAGCCTCCATCAGCCTCGGATTTGAAACGTAGCCTACACCCAGTCCAGATTCAGATGCAAACACCACCTTCTCGGGGATCTGAGACTGTGCATCATCACCAGGGCTACGTCTACACTGTGGCTTTTGCCGCGAGAGTCAATGCATATCATCACACTTCATTTGCATAATTTATTCGGAGCTCATTTTGCGCAAGACGTTTTTGCGCTCAAAAAAAGCAGCATGGACGTTTTCTTTTTGCGCAAAAAACCCTTTTCCCGCAGGATCGGTATACCTCCTTTTTTGGGACATTAGGATCTTGTGGAAAAAGGGTTTTTTGCAGAAAAAGAAAACGTCCACACTTCTTGTTTTTGCGCAAAAACCCCTTCCGCAAAAATGGCGCTGAATAAATTATGCAAATGAAGCGTTACAATATGCTAATCCTCGCTTCATTTGCATAGGCTCTCGCAGCAAAAGCCGCAGTGTAGACATAGCCCAGGAATAAATCTACAGTGGGTCTCTACTGTCCACAAAATACAGTGAATTCCAACTCACTCCCCTGCAGCTCTATTAGGCCAACCAAAGACTTTGTCTTTGTAACAATATAAGGAGCTACACATTGAAAGACTCTCTCAGAACCTGTTTTTCAATAGGAAAACAAAACACATTGACTCCAATAGCCCTTGGATGAGGCCCACAGGACACTGAGTAAGAAAATCACTTATTTGCTAACAGCCATTTTCCGGACTTTACCAACACTTCAATTAACTCCTCTCGCCTCCGTTCTCCACTCCATCATTTCTGATGGACAGAAAGCACCACGCGCTAACACGGTGCGGGCTCTTCATCCCTGTGAGGAGCTAACCAGACAGAGCTGCATGGGTCAGTCTTTTAGCTCAGGCAGGAGAGACCCAGGGGCTTGGATTCAGAGGTCTCTGATTCAATCCACGTACACGATCCAGCCGGGGCATTGTTACAAGCACAGTACTGAGCCACAGGGGATTATAACCATAGGTCAGGGACATGGAAGACGGGTTAAAAATTGGATCAACTCAGAATTCTTGCCAATACAGCACCTGGTAAGGACATGAAAATTCTTTTACTCATTTGTTATGCAGCAATGTAAAGAAAGGCCCAGTGAAATAGGCACTAGGCAAGAAGTCAAGAAATCTAGCCTCTATTCCCAACCCCACCCCCGGTCTGCTCGGTGATGTTAGACAAGTCACTTCATCTTCCCTTTCCCCTCTACACTTGGTTTATTCCAATTGTGAGCTCTGCCAGGCAAGGATGGTCTCTGGTGTGTACAGGTTGAACCTTTCTAGTCCGATACCCTCCGGACTGACGGATGCCAAATCAGAGCATTTGCCAAACCACGAGAGGTCCATATTGTAGTGAGTGGGTTTCTTTTTATTTGTATTTTGCTGCGAAATAAAAGCCTGCGCCTAGCGAAGCCTTATCGGCTCTCTTCATAACACAGCGTTAGGGCTGTTACACAATTTTACTGCATTGCCGCAAGGAAATAAGTAGATAAAGCATAAAAACCATGCCTACGCTTAGCAGCATTACCAGCCCATCCACTGCTTGCTGGGCTCCTGGAAGACATTTCAGGGTAAATTAGCGCTGAATCACAGCCCAGAACACTGAGAGCCAAGACTGGGGGCTGTAAACAAACTTTATGGGACTGCGGGAAACTTGGCCACATTCATGATAAGCAGACGTGCGGTCAACTAAAATCACAGATGTTGCCAGACAAGAGAGTTCAACCTGTATTCTATGAGGGGCTGTACCTGTATCATTTTGATTGGGGACTGTACATACTACTGTTGTACTAATAAACACTAGTCCAAAGCACTCTCTATAGCACCGATAGGGCAGAATTTGGAGGCACTGTGGTAGAAAAGAGAAGTACTTTTTAAAATAAATGCAAATTTGTCTCCCATCCCTCCTTGCCCTTCCCCCATATTTCTCTCAGTCTCTTTTAGAGTTTTCTATGGCTGCTTAACACTTTATTATCAGAGGTCCTTCTACATAAAGCAAATACAGAGAGCAAAATCCCTTCTGATTCCATGGAGTTTCCGGCGCTACTTCCTTTAAGGGGTAAAAATTCTGCTTGGGACAGATTTTACGATTCATTTCCTTTTCTCCCCATTGGTAGGGGTTTAAAGGGCAGAAGGGGGTGTCGGTGTTGTGAACGCAGATCTTCTGTTTTCAAGAGGAAGTCGAGACAACATTTCCCATAGATGCTCTGGCTCTGGATTTCCCTGATCTCCTCTGGAGATTCATTCCATACCTAGATCCCCTTGACTGAGCTCTCTCTCACTTCATCTGGAGAGGTATGCTCTGCATTTCCCCGGAGGAGCAATGCTTCCCAGATGGCACTGCAGTCTTTGGTGTAGCGGGGGTGGGAACCCTGAATTGTTTGAAAATGAAGACCCACAAACGGGCATCGGAAGTGGACGGGGAGCAGTGGAAGGCGTAAGCCCTGGAGAAGGCAGGAGTTTCATTCCATACTAGACAGTGCGCTACCTTCCCATTCGTCTTTCAACACAACGAATTACAATAATCCAGCCTGAAGGGGACAAATGCATGGATTGCTCTAGCCAGACTCTCACACTGGAGGAAGAGACATTTCCTAGCAAGACGGAGGTGAAGAGACATTTTTCTTGGGGGAAAAAAAAAAGATCCTATCGAGCTTAGTGAGGAGTCAAACAGGACCACGCCACTTGGAACCACTTTGCTGCATGAGATCTGGATGCCTTTGGGGGAAGGTGGAGACAACTTCTTGGCCAGTTCGTTGGCCCAGTTCCCCTTTTTGAACCAGCACCGGTCCAGCTTGAGCGAAGTTCATGTGGGCTTTCCAACATTTTAGTGGCTGGGATTGTTGCATCAGTAGTGAATGAGAGACAGAGCTGAGTGTCATCAGCTACCAAGCCCATCATCTCTCCTGTGGTCTCTTATAATAATATAATATGATATTTTGTAGCTAATAAAGAAAAGAGAGATAGTATGGGTCTCTGCAGCTGAGAATCCTCAGAGAGGAGGGACTTACCCACAGCCACTCTTTGTGTTCTGCTTGACAGGAACGACTGGAGCCACTGCGGGGCTGGGACAGGAGGGCGAGAAGCCCCTTGTGGTCCCAAAGGCCACAGAGAGGCCCAGCACCACTAGCGCTGAGATCTTGCCTGTGTCTGTGGCCAGAAGGAGGTCATCCTTTAAGGGCACTAGCGCCGTCACGAGGCCCTACCCTGGTCTGCGCCCTGATCGCAGGGCGTGCAGGACGTCAGCAGACATCATGTGCAGCTGGAATTGGGTGGCGACATCTTGCTTCACGACATACGTGGTGGCGGCTCAGCATTGCCGACAGCCATGTTCTCCCAGCAATGCTATCCACTTTGGCTTCATAGGAGCCACGGGAGGCAGCCATGGCATGGGCTGATTGCTGTACTACCACTTTTCAGTTATTGTTATAAAATGTATTATCTCCCTTTACAGCTCAAATTACGACAGTGCCTCAAGGTACCATTGTGCTAGGCATGGGCGGTGGTGAACCTAGGCCTGGGGGAGGCAAGCTCCCACCCCTGCTGCCCAGGACCCTATGGGAGCCAAATGCCACCCCATAGGGGCAGGCCACACCTTCCCCAGTGGAAGCCCCAGTGCATGGCCCCAGTCTTCCCTGGCCTTGGCCAGAGCATGGAGAGGGTAGGCTCTCAGCTCTGGAGGGCACACGGTGGGCAAACCCAGTAGCCCCGGGAGGGCTGGCAGCAGGGCCCCAGCCTCGGTAGGCTGAAGCCCAGACAGTCCCAGGAGACTGGGGGAAACCCTTAGAAGGGGGGCAAGGGCTGAGGCTGGCAGTCTGGGAAGACATTGCCTTCCCCTGCCTCTTATACCCACCGCCCATGGTGCTAGGCCCTGTACAGAAATATAGTAAAAGATCACCCCTATGCTTTTCGTTCTCTGGAGAAAAAACAGCTTATATCCTTCCAGGCCTGCTTATTTAAGTCAATTATTTACCTAGTTAGATTTTGATACGGAAATTCACCCCACTAAAAATTAATATAGGGGAGGTTAAATATGGCCCTCGTCCTGGGTAATGAGGTCCAGCTAAGAATGCTGATCGCAAAAAAAAAAAAGATGATGGTTTATGTTGCTGAGAGACCCTTCTTCCCTACCGATTCCCCCTTTTTCATATGGAAGCAGGACGCCTTAGAGTATGTCTAGACTACATGGCTCCGTCGACAAAGCCATGTAGATAAGGTTTCTAGACATAGGGAAATGAAGCGGCGATTTAAATAATTGTCGCTTCGTTTACATCAAAATGGCTGCCGCACTGTGCCGATCAGCTGTTTGGCGGCACAGCGCAGTAGTCTGGACGCTCTGCGGTCGACAAGGGAAGCCATTCCACGAGGCATAATGGTGCGGTCGACAAGGGCTTCATTTCCCTGTGTCTAGAAACCTAATCTACATGGCTCTATCGATGGAGCCATGTAGTCTAGACATACCCTTAGATTTTAAACCGTAGGAAGAACCCCAGGACATGACCCAAGGGAAGGTAAATGGCATCCACACAGGGACTTGAGTTATTGGGAAGAGATTGTGCAAAATAAGCCCACTCAGCACTTCACGGAAAGCTCCAAGGGATGCCAAGCTGCAAAAACTTGCAAAGCCAGATGTCTGATGGTTTGTGAGAATCTGCTAGATGAGATTAGACAGCCAGGCGCATCCTGTGAACTTGAGTCCGGGAAAGAAAATACCACAAACTGACACTGATATCATATTTGGAAGACAACAAACATAATGAATCAAAGGGCTAAGGATCTCTAAATGGCATATTTTGGAAAGAAAGAAAAAATATTATTACTTTCAATCTACAGTTTCAGGATTGCTGGGGAACTATCAATATGGAATTCAGTAACAATATTAGCGTTATTTCTAGCACCATGTTAAATTATGAGAACTGAATGAGCTTCTAAAATCTCATCAAAGGGTCCCTAGCAAAGACGATTTCTCTTTGGAGTTCATAAAATGTCTTCTGAGGAGCAATCGCTCTGCTTTTGGGATGCACCAGATGCACTGAATGTCAAAGGACCTCAGGCTGGACAGAGGGATGGGAGAGAGAAGACATCTAAGACTCACTACATGGTCCTACCCCATCTCACCGAGGGGAAACACCATGACACCATCAATCAGCTCTGTATCTTTTCTGGAAACAAAGGACTTTCTCCATCCAAGTGGAGCATCCAGCTGACAAACTGCAGGGCTGCCATTCTTCCAGCCAAGAGGATCTTTTTTCCCAGGGGGAAAGAAAAGGCTGCGGTTCAGCTGTCGAGAGTTGTCTAGGCCAGTGGTTTTCAAACAATGCATTGTGTCCCAGGACTGGGTGGTGGGAAGTCGGGCACTGGGGCTCGTTGCTGCAGGGGGATCAGGTGAGCAGTGGGGGTGCTAAGACAGCTCCCTGCCTGTCCTGGCACCGTAGACTTTGCTGCGCCCCAGAAGCAGCCGACAGCAGGCCTAGCTCCTAGGTGAGGGGGGAGAGCGCACAGGGCTCTGTGCACTGCCCCAGCCCCGAGCACTAGCTCCGTGCTCCCATGGGCTGGGAATGACTGACAGAATTTTCAGGGAGCTCCTTCTTAAAACACTGGCAGCACATTGCTGCACTCAACATGCTCTTTTCTTGGAATCCTGAAAGGCATGTGTGACGGACCCCCCCCTCCCCCCATGCTTTATGCAATGGACTTATGGACACAAATGCGCATAACTCGAAGATGCTTTGGACGAAATAGCTGGATTTGCAGATCTTATTTTGGTGCACGGATCATTCTTGTGTGTAAAGTTAGCTATATGGAGCATGGAATGCTTTATGGCTTTAAATGTGCAAATCAGGGATGGAAGCGACTAGTCAACTAGTCAACGGATAAGCACAGGCTTACTGGATAGTCCACTAGTTCCTCAACTAGTCCCTCTCCCTTGCTGCCTCTTTCAGAGGAGCCGGTGCAGGGGACAGGGGAGACAGGGGATTAGCAGGGACCGGGTGCGAGCCGGGAATCAGCTGATTCCTGGCTCGTGCCCAGTCCCAGATGCTGCACCTCTGCTTTTTAAATGTGTTGAGAGTCTGCCAGCTCTTAATACATTTAAAAGGCTGGTGCGTAGCAGGGTTAGCTCCTGGGGCCAGGAGCTAACCCTGCTGTGGCTCTCCCACTTATTGAATAATTGACTAGTCGATCGAAATTCCATCGACTTGTCGATTAGTTGATTAAACAAAATGTAACGTCCCTAGTGCAAATGAAAGCCATCAAAGGGGTTACCCTCAATGTCTAAATCAGTGTTTCTCAACCATTTTTTTTAAAGTACCCCTTTAAAATATATATATATATATATAAAGTACCCCCAGTACCTACAGTTTTCAGACCCACAACATTTTTTTCTACCATTGCAACACACTTGTTTAAACAACTGAATTGTAGCCAGGCGGGCGATGAAATTTTTGGGTGTAAAAAGTACAAAAATAATAAAACGCTGCAAAACTTAAAACAAAAATTCAGTTTTCTCCAAATTTCAGTTGTGTTGACGTACCCCCCCAGACTTCTCTCAAGTACCCCTAAGGGTACTCGTACCACTGGTTGAGAAACACTGGTCTAAATGGCTATCTGTAAACAGCCTCCTTAGTCCTTTAAGTCTTAGCAGTGGTTGGTCGTAGGAAGTCACATGTCCACCCCCATGGGTAGGGGCTGAGCAAGTAAGTGTCCAAGTAAGGATGGAATGTGGAAACAGAATTCCCGCCTAAAGTGTAATCTATAAAACAAGAGGAAATTAGCAGGTTCTTTGTCTTTGGCGGAGATGGCAAACCCCAGAGGATGAACCAAAGACCTTTGAGAGAAGGATTTTTCCCTGGCTTGGAGGCTTAGCTGAAATAAGAACAGTTTTAGGGTAAGTTTGTGCTGAGGTTAGAGTTTCAGAATTAGCTATGCAGTTTTTTGTTATTAAGTTTGTAATTTACTTTTCTCTGCCTGTTCTCACTTACAACCACTTAAATCCTACTGCTTGTATTTAAGGAAATCACTGTTGTTTTCTATCAAGCCCAGAGTAAATAACTGACCCCTGGGGGAGCAATCAGAGTGTACATTCCCCCTTTCATTGTTAAAGGGGGCTTACCTAAATAACTCATTTGGGGTTCTGATCCCATTTGGGGAGTGATATCCTGGGAAGCTGGGCCCCAAACTGTATCTTCCTTGGACCTGAAGAGTTTCAGTGTCTGTATTGCTCCTTGGAGGGCGGGGGGTGATCTCAGCTCTGTCCTTGGCAGGGGCAGTCCCGGGGATCTAGCCCAGCAAGACAGGGTGGTGAGAAGCCCCAGATAGCAAGAAGGCGAATGTCAGTGGCTTTGTCAGCACTCCCGGAAGCCCCCCGCCCATGGGTCTTCTGTGACCACACCCATCACAGCATGTTACTCCTGCTACTTAAGAGTAAGATCAGCACAGGCAGTTGAACACTAGCAAAGTGCTCTATGCTTGCATTACACTTAAAAGATACACTAAACCCAAGAAGAATGCTAAGATCTATAGCTATTTAAACATACTACATAAGCAATACTCCTATTCGGCAACGTCTTCGTCTTGACTGTATACGGATCCATTAACTGTGATTTCTTTCTTGCAATTAGGGAACCCAGTGGCTGTAAAACTGAGGATGACACTCGTTAGTAAGTTGGGTGTCATTTCATTTGTATTTGCCATGTACAAATTGCCTCCTCCCGAAACGTTTTTCACCTTGTCATTCGGCCCAAAGGGTTTGCAAAATGAAATGAGTTTTATGATACTGGCTGATCGGGAGAAAGCCAAGTGAAGGGACGGTTCCAGCACAGGTTTTGGGGACGCCACGGAGAGGTGCCTTCTGCAGCTCATGATCCGGTGCTTTTCAGCAAGACCGAACACAAACTGGTACCCTAAAACAAGGCAAAGTGCTTAGGAGAAGGACACAGCACACTAGTCAGCGAGAAAACAACGAGAAGTCTTGTGGCACCTTATAGACTAACAGATGTATTGGAGCATCAGCTTTTGTGGGAAAAGACCCACTTCGTCACAGTCTATAAGGGTATGTCTACACTGACACCCTACTTCGAACTAGGGTGGCTAATGTAGTCATTCGAACTTGCAAGTGAAGCCTGGGATTAAAATATCCCGGGCTTTATTTGCTTGTTCCCGGGCGCTGCCATTTTTAAATGCCCGGTGGTTTGAACTCCCTGCCCGCGGCTACACGCGGCACGGGCTAGGTGGTTCGAATTAAAGCTCCTAATTCAAACTACCGTTACTCCTCATTGCAGTGTAGCCGCGGGCAGGGAGTTCGATCCACCGGGCATTTAAAAATGCAAATAAAGCCCAGGATATTTTAATCCCGGGCTTCACTTGCAAGTTCGAATGACTACATTAGCCACCCTAGTTCGAACTAGGGTGGCAGTGTAGACATACCCTAAGGTGCCACAGGACTTCTCGTTGTTTATGTAGATTCAGACTAACATGGCTACCCCTCTGATACTAGTCAGCGAGTGGCTTTCAGGGACAGGGGCCACTCCTAGAAAGACTCTCTCCTTTTAGACTCATGCGGGTTTTGTCTACAATGCACAGACCGTGAGTCTGCCTATGGGGTAAGGAACTCATCTAACTCCAACTCCACTCATCTGCCTAACACATGGGCAGAGGGGGGCATCTCCATGAGAATGCCTCAAACAGATTCCTTTGGGCTACTATCCTACAGGACCTATTAGTAGGTAACTTTGCTGCAATGAACAGTCTATTTGTCTGTATAGATTCTGGTGTTAGTACTCTTCCTCTCTAATTGCTAACTAATGGTCCTTATCTGCTTCTTTTAACTATCTAGTTTTTAGGTGCTTATAGACTACAAGTTTTGCCCGTTACATACCAGTTTGGTTTTCTCTTTGATATTTATATATCCACTGCCTCCTTTTGTCCCCCCCCCCTTCTCCCCTATTTATTTTGGTTCTGGACATACAACACTCCAGTCATCTGAAGAAGTGGGCGGTGCCCACAAAAGCTCATGATACCATCTACATGTTTTATTAGTCTTTAAAGTGCTACCAGACTATTTGTTATTTTTAAAGTGTATCCTGTACAGACTAACTCGGCTATCCCTCTGAGTCTATTCTAAGAGAGGTGCAGCTGTAGCGAACATGCACCTTTCACTTCTGAAGGTTGGGGCATCAGGCTCTGGCTATTTTTAGGGTCACAGCAGCCTAGGGCTTCCTGGCTTTTGTTGCCCAGGGATCTGTTGGTCAAGCAGCCTCTTCTGAGCGGAAGAGGAAGGTGCATTCACACTGGTGATGGGACCTCTTCTCCTGCAAAGCCATGGTGCTCCCCTTGCTCTTCTCGCTGCAAGGTTCTGGGAGGTAAATAAAGTAGAAAAATGCGGAAAACTACAAGAAATCTTATCATGGGAGTCACCGCTACAGCAAGCACACTTAAAGGGGGGAAAGAAAAGCAGCACCTGCAGCATTTGTTATAGAATATACAGGTTGGACCTCTCTAGTCCAGAATTCTCTGGTCTGGAAACATCCGTGTTCCGGAATGGTTTTAGTTAGGCGGATGTCAACTTTTCATGGGTGCAGCCAAGTTTCCCAAAATCCCATAAAGTTTGTTTACTACCACCAGTTCTAGCAGTCCTAGGGTACGCCTACACGGCAGCACTATTTCGGAATACTTCTGGTATCACGAAATAGCTATTCCACATCTTTGAAACAAGCCTGTTATTTCGAAATATAATGGGCTCACGATTCCAATGTCCCTGTAAACCTCATTCCACGAGGATTAAGGGACATTTCGGAATAGCAGACAGAGCCAAATGACGAAATAAGCTATTTTGAAATTAACTCAAAATAAGCTACACAATTTGCGTAGCTCAAATTGTGTAGTTTATTTCGAGCTAAGAGTGCAGTGTAGATGCACCCCTAGGGTATGTCTAGACTACAGCCAGTTCTGTCAACAAAGCAAGCCGCTTTTTTGACAGAGTCTAGACGCTCTCTTTTGAAAAAGCACAGTGTGGATGCAATAGCACTTTTGTCGACAGAACTCTGTTGACAAAAGGCGTTATTCCTCATAGAATGAGGTTTACCGCCGTTGACAAAACTGCTGCGTTCTGTCGACTTACTGTTGACAGAACTCGGCGGTAGTGTAGACACAGGCATAGTTTTGTAGACAAAACCCTGTAGTCTAGACACATCCCTAGTATTTTGTGCTGTTATTTAGCTCTGATTTACCCCTAAATGTCCTCTAACAGCCCAGTAAGCAGTGGAAGTATTGGTAATGCTGCTAGACAATATTGACCTCCCGTGATCTGGAAAATTCTCTTGTTCGGCACTGGTCAGGTCCCGATAGTGCCAGACTAGAGAGGTTCAACCTGTATCAGAACTCCCTGACTGGCACTGTAGCCCCAATCCTGAGACGCAAAGGTTGCCCTAGCCCCAGCCAGAGATCAAGCTGCCGATTTAGCACTTCTTCAGATCAAGCCATCTGTAACGTTTAAGCACATCAAAGGCAGAACACAACCTAGGAATAAAGACGGGCTCTTTTTAACTTTCCATACATTCCAGAGGGAGAGGACCTATTAGATGAGACAATGTTACCTCTACCAGCTCAGGATGGTGTCTACAATACGTACTTAAAATCTTTATGTCCGAAGTAATCAGGCTAATTCCACTTCTCTTCAGAAGCTATTCCATAAGCTAAGCGCTCAGCATTGTAACTTTGATGTTCGGCCTTTATTTTCCTCTGCTCGGTTTAATAACATTATCCCTTGTACTACTCTCTGCAAACATGATGTTGACATCCTGTAATTATTCGTAAGCCACCGTACTCCATCCCGCCAAGGCATTGCTCAACCAAGCCAGACGTAATGCTATTGAGCTCTATTAGGTTTTCTTGTACATTCCCGCAGACTCTGCTACAACATTGCTGGACTACCACAATTGGCGTCCTACTAGAAGGACCTCTCAGATTGAAAGCAATACAGCAATTTCCCCACGCCCTGAAAATTCCTAGGCAAACATTTTTAAAGGTGGGCAAATCCACCAGAAGACAATCCTATTTTCCAAGTTCCAGGCACTTCAAAATGGCCACTGAAGTCAACAGCAGCAGCACTTGCTCCGTGCTTCTTAAAATACTGTATCTAGAGTCCTAGAAATAGGTTTTGGTATCTGGTTTTAGGTGCCACATTTTAAAGTGTTGGCTCCCGATTAATAGAGGAGTGACATGGTTTTAACCAACGGGATTTAGAGAGTAAACAAGATGCATGGTCTATGGCGAAAAGAGCTTTCTAAAAAGATAAAATGAAATTTGTTTAGCTACTAACACCTGAGTTCCAGACTGGAAGCATGTCCAGAGTGGCATCCATGTGCCTTTCTGTCTTTGTGCCTGTCTGTGAGTCCGTTTGTTCAAGAACTCCTAAATGGTTTGGTTGTGCCAGGACAACTGGAAGCCCCAAGAAAAGGACTGTTTTCCATAACATGCAACGGAAGCAGCTGCTATTCGGAGGGATGCAATATGACAGTGGTGACTGGGGACAGCGAGTCCACAGTG
Organism: Rafetus swinhoei; assembly: GCA_019425775.1. NCBI lineage: Eukaryota > Metazoa > Chordata > Testudines > Trionychidae > Rafetus > Rafetus swinhoei. The sequence goes on along the minus strand of JAFJHL010000300.1, from coordinate 15,152,957 downwards.
GGGAGCTATCCTACAGGATGTCCACTGGGGGGCAGCCGTACCACCGAGGCAGTGGTTAGTAGGGCTGGGGCTCTGTCATCTTGCCTTGCCAGCACAGCGCGTAAGTAGCCTCCCTGCCTCAAACCTTTCTCCCCCCTCTTGGCCCTTGGCTGCAGCACTGGAAAGGGGGCATGGGAGAAGGCCCCTGACAGCCAGAAGAGGCTGGGGGGGGTGGAGAGAAAAGGCCCATGTGGGATGGGACCCCTACCCTTAGTCCCTACTCACCCCCCAACCCTCGCTCTCACACCTTCCCTGCTCCCAGCCTCTAGCATCCCCCCCGCCAGTATCTCCAAGGCCCCGCCCTGATTCCTGCACACCCCACACCACCAGCCCCCTGCCCTGAAGGACATGGGCAACACTTGATGAGTCTGCTAGTACTCCTAAAGCAAGTCTCCACTGCATTGTTACAGCAACTTAACTACACCAATGTAGCTGTGTGCTGTAGCACATCGGGTGAAGATGCAGCATGCTGACGTGAGAGCACTCTCCCGTTGTGATCGTGATGGCATCTCAGCAAGAAACGTAAGCTGTGTCGGCATCCCACCGGCATAGCACGAGTGCGGGAAGTGTGAAACATGCATCCCTCGGGAGGGGCAACATACGGTGGTGGTGGGAGGGGCAGTTCACAACCATGAGCAACGTACGTTCGGTTGATTTAAGTGGTAGTGTAGATCTGTCCAGAGAATTAAAGGTCAAAGGGATCATCATGATCAATTAGCAGGAACCTCACCCACTCACTCCCACACGGGAAATGTCCTCCAACATAGCTTGCAGTGCTTGAGAATATCACACTCAGGGAGAGACCTCAGGGCCCAAGTTTGAAAGAGTGAGTAGTGACTTTGGGTGCTCAGTGTGAGACTGGTTAAAGAGACTGATTTTCAAGGGTGCTTAGCACCCTTTTGCTGGTGTTCAGGCCTCTTGAAAAGCCATCTCAGATGGGCTATCTCCATGTCTGATGCTCTAAGTAACCAGACACTTTGTGAAAATCTCGGAGGGGGTTCTAAGGTAAGGAACAGAATAGCTGACCTTAAGTTGGGAGAAGGATGCATGTTAATGTTTTTTTTCTATAGATCTGAGAACTACAGATACAATTTTGCAAACACTTGTGGCCCCTGTAGGATTTTTATTTATTTCAGGCCGGGGTTTCTAAAGAAAGCTAAGCAAGTTCTGCATTCCAATCCCAATGAATTTCAATTGTCTACTCTGAAGATCAGAGCTACATTTTTACTTTTCTCCCTCACATCTTGCTTAGATCATTACAACTTAAACATGTTTATTCTGTAAATGTACAATGCACGATTGATGAGATTGATTATTTACATTCCACAGAAGGAATTCAGACTGGTTATTTTCACTCCCACTTGTTTTCTGAAACGTACAGGATCACTGCTGTCGCATTAGCATTCCCATCAAAGCAAAGGAAATGCTCAAGTAAACCTACCCAGAGTGTTTTCATGGAAACAAAATACTATGAAATCTTTTCTATTCATTTTGGGCCAGAACTCTAATTTAAATCGCGGCTCCTTAGCATCTCTGGGAATCTGTCAGCCTCCTTCCTCTATTTTTTGTTTGTTTGTTTATAGCTGGAACTCTTTGACAATACAGGTTGAACTTTCCTAGACCAGCAATTTCTAGTCCAGCAACATCTGTGGTCCAGCATGATTGTAGTTAGCCGGATGTCCACTTATCATGGGTGTGGCCAAGTTTCCCGCAGTCCCATAAAGTTTGCTTACAGCCACCAGTCCTGGCTCTCCGTGTTCTGTGCTTTGATTTAACTTTAATTTACCCCTAAATGTCTTCTAAGAGCCCAGTAAGCAGTGGAAGTGCTGGTAATGCTGCTAGACAATATTGACCTCCTGTGGTTTGGCAAATTCTCAGGTTCGGCACCGGTCAGGTCCCAACGGTGCCGGATTAGAGAGGTTCAATCTGTATCTTTTTTTTCACTTAAGCTTTTCAATTCCCTTGTAAAAAAGTTACTGTCTGATATCCATGTTAAACTGATATATATATAAAAAAACACAAGACAACAAAAGTAGAACCTTCACAGAAAACAAGAACTACAATTACAAGAAGAAAGCCAATATTTTTTCCAGCGCTGAATTCTGCTGCATAAGATCACTGAAGAGAAAAGCCCTGAAAACTCTCACAGCTTGCAAGACAAGATATCTGACAGCTCTGACTCACGGGATAATCTCCTTATTTGGAACTTAGTCTGCCATACATTTTCCATTTTCTTGGTAGGTCTCCCTTTGTAATACGAAGCACATTAACATATCCAAATACACCGTGCTCCTTGTAACGAGTCAGTCATTCAAAGCCCAGATGACAGCCCACTGGAGCACATGGCGTCAAGAATGTATCACCCTCTTAGGTGCTTTATAAATAGCCAAAAGCTCTGAGTCAGAATCCTCCAAGTGCAATGCCCACCATGCAGCTGTCAAAACGGCAGCGGGATTACATGTCCCGAGATGACAAGAGCTACACCAGACCGCATCCCAGCTTCTTCTGAGGCAAGCCCACCCCAAGAGCTCAACTTAGATTACCTTCGTAGGTTGCTTTGAATCCTAGCAAGTTGCTGACGCTGTCTGTCTGAAAGAGGAGCCACATCTGGTGGTTTGTGCTGACAATCAGATCAGGAACCATCGTACCTGTCAAACTGTCAAAAAAAAAATAGTGCTTATTTCCCTTATGAGGGTTCTAGGCTGGCTGTCCAGTTCAAAGACCACATATACCTGTTTTCTGGGGCAGAGAAGGACTTGCAACAGTGACATCAAAGTTCACTTTAAAAAAAGCAAATTAAGCAAGTTTGAGTGCTCCTGAAAGTCACAGCACTTTTATGGCCAAACCTTCCCCGTGGAGACACAGCCGACGTGAGTTGCAGCGCATGAAAGCTCATGCTCTAATACCCTAATAAATTTGTTAGTCTTTAAAGTGCCACCAGACTCCTTGGTGGTGGTGGTGTTTTGAACACCGCTCGCCCCCTGAAACCTGGCACTTAAAACATGGCTGCACTGCAGGCAGTATAGCTGCAACACTGCAGCTAGGCTACCATAGCCCCGGGATGTCAATGTGGCTTATGGCAGAAAGGGTTTTTCCCCCTCTGTCACACCCCACCTCCCTGAGTGACAGTATCCAGGTCGACAGAAGAATCCTTCCTCCGTCAACCTAGTTATGTCTACTCAGCTGCTTAGGTCGGCATAGCAACAGTGCTTGCAGGTGTGCACTTGTCACACCCTGAGCACTGTAGCTATGTTGACTACAATGCTTAGCGTCAATCAGGCACTAATCTCTTCCCTCTCCCACGTGCTGTAAGGTGAGACTGCAAGCTCTTCTGGGGAAGAGTCGAGGTCTCACTAAGCACCTGCCCAGCGCCTCGCCCCATTGAGCCATTAAGGCAATACCGCAAAGTGAATAAACTTCCTTTGACACTCAAACGGGATGTAACACAGGCTGGAGAGGGAAGCAGGTGAGCAGGTCACCTTAATGCCTCCTCCCTGCAGTTGCTTATAAAGCAAAATGTAGTCAAATATTAGAAATGTAATGGCATTGCATTTCCTGCAGCACATCTCTGCTGACAGGAAGTTTTTCACGGGGACTGCAAACAAAAGGCAGATAGGCCCAAACTCTAGTGCGGCTGTTAGTCCTGGAGGAACCCTTATGATGCCAGGAGAACACACCTGTTGGAAGTATGGGGGCTTTGCTTAAGCAAGGCACACCCTGGAAAAACATACTCAGGAGAGCTGAACCGGCAACCCATTAGAGAAATGCCACAACAGATCCATGTTCATGAGCAATGGCGGGCCTCTTACCTAGCCACCAGGACTATCCACCTTACCTCTGTTCAATATAACACACACACACACACACACACACACACACACACACACACACACACACACACACACACACACACACACACACACACACACACCTTTGAAATGAACTAGGCTCTCTCTCACACACACACACACACACACACACACACCCCTTTGAAATGAACTAGGCTCTCTCTCACACACACACACACACACACACACACACACTTTAAAATGAAGTAGGGGAGGATTGTAACGGTGAGGAATTCACTTCGGGGGGGGGAGGGGAGAAGTGGACTTTTTAAGTTGCCTGGTTTACTGGGGGTGGGTTATGTTAAACTAGATGTGCCCAGTGTTGCTCGGGCCCTTAACTCAATTCATTTTTGTGTTTTGGGGAAAAGAAAATGAAAACGTTCGTGCTTCATTGGAATCATTGTTCCGGGGTGGGGCTGGGGAGGAGGGGTTCAATAGCAGGCTGCCTCAGGGACAGAGGACAACCCCAACCCTCTCTCACTGCAGCAGCTTGGGGCCAGGTGAAAAGTGCCTCTCCATGGCTGCTGCAGCTCCAGCGGGCCCAGCCAGGGGAGCGGTGCATGTCTCATAGCTGGGGCATGTGCAGGTTCCTCTGGCCAGGGCACACCACAGCCAGAGTGAGGAACGCAGCAAACTGTGCTCTTTCCTCTCACTCCCTTATGAAGAGAGACAGCCAGCACTGTCCCTGTACAAATCTGGGGGGAGGGAGCTTCACCCCACCCCCTACCTCTCTAAAGGAGGCCTGGGAGGTAGGAGACAGGGCTGGGGCAGTCCTGGATGGGAGTGGAGGACCTATTCTGCACCATTAAAGTCATTTGGAAGTTTCCTCCTGACTTCAGGGGATGCAGGATTCAGCTCCTAACAAGCAGAGAAGACCTGGTCCAGGCTAGTGGCAGAAGCAAGGCTGATGCTGGCTTCAGAATCAGACTCCAGACTCAAGCTCTCCCAACTGGTAACCCTGGACAGGGGGTATGTATGCCACACAGGTTCCGCTGAGTCTGCCCTAGGGCTGGGCGAATGCTGCAGGACATCACCTACACATATTCGTTCACATTTATAAAAGGGTTCACTGCTGCTGCCTTCCGGCCCCTTTGGCACCAGCTCTCACCAGTGAGTTTTCAGCTCGCATCCTGGGATTGAAAATTCATTCCCTGGGCATCTTTGCACTATTCACTTGATAGCAAGAGTTATACTCCTCAAAAAATGAGGTTTACAGGATCTTTCGAAAAAGGCTTCTATTTTCGAAAGAATTGTGTCTCGACTGCGGTTTTACTTTCAAAATAGCGCTTTTTCAAAAGAGCGCCATAACGCGATTATGCAAATGAAGCATGGGATATTTAAATCCCCGCTTCATTTGCAATTTCGAACTGCCTAATTTACATCCCTTTGTCAAAAGAGGGATGTAGTCTAGACACACCCTCAGAGCTGTACACCCCGCAGGTGAGAAAGGTTGACTCAAATTCATACTCTGCCCAAACAGTATAAAAGGAGGAGAGAAGGCAGAGAGAAATTCCAGAGGAAAAAGAGTGACAAATTAAACAAAAGGAAATCAGAGAGGCGGAAAGACAAGGGGACTGTGGCAAAATGGAAAAAAAGAGGAAAAAAACCTGAATATAGTAAGAAATGGAGTATAGAGATCGACCATGTACGGCAGCCTAGGTTTTGGAAACTTAGTCTATTGATAATGCATAGCACACGTTTTCTTTAGCTATAATATAGCTACACAAAGAAGAAGGATAATCTAGAGTTTCAGGCACTCCAGGGAACTTGGCTCAGTTCCCAGTTCTGCCACAGACTCTCTTTGCAAGCTTGGGCAACTTTCTTGATGTTTGTGACTCAGCTCTCTCTTTATTATATGGAGAGGATAAGCCTTCCCTACCTCTGCAAATGAACTAGTTTTGTAACTTCTTCCCTTCCTCCTTCCTGTCCCACCCCCCTCACCAAAAAATACCTCCCCCCCACCCGCTAGCATTAAAGAAGTTTACAAAACCTCACACTTGATGAGGTTCACCAGTTCAAAATGGCCAGGTGTTTTCCTCTCCGCGTCAGACAGGAAATGGAAGTGATGAAAAGGTCAAAAGTCAGACTTGCGGAAGATGTCAGTACCCTAGAGCTCTCATTCCAGTAATTCTGGATAGATCTACAGTGTAATCGACATATTAGAGTGTGTCTGTCAGTTGGTCTGTCTGCGAGTCCGTTTGTTCAAGAACTCCTAAACGGTCAGAGCTAGGGCCACCAAATTCAGTACGCAGCTTCCTCTTAAAGCAAGGTCAGAGTCTGGTGGTGCCAGGAAAATGGGAAGATCCTGGAATGTGACTGTTTTCCATAACATGGAAAGGGAGGTGGCAGAGAGGAGGGGCATGATACTGATAGTGACCACTGGGGGGCAGCGAGCGCAGGGGGGAGCGTACTGCAGAGTGACCACTGGGGGGCAGCGAGCGCAGGGGGGAGCGACTGCAGAGTGACCACTGGGGCAGCGAGCGCAGGGGGGAGCGTACTGCAGAGTGACCACTGGGGGGCAGCGAGCGCAGGGGGGAGTGTACTGCAGAGTGACCACTGGGGGGCAGCGAGCGAAGGGGGGAGCGTACTGCAGAGTGACCACTGGGGGGCAGCGAGCGCAGGGGGGAGCATACTGCAGAGTGACCACGGGGGGGGCAGCGAGCGCAGCGGGGAGCGTACTGCAGCGTGACCACTGCGGGCAGCATCACCACCAAGAGAGTGGCCGGCTGGGGCTTGCCATCTTGCCTGCCACCAAGCCCCCTTCCCCAAAGCCTCCCTCTCACAGTCCTTGGCTGCAATGCCTGGGCATGGGGGAGGGAGGAGAGAAAGTCCTGCCAGATAGGGGGGAAGGCCCCTGCTACTGGTTGGAAGGACTGGGGGGCAGAGAGAGAGAAAGCTCCCGCTGGGCAGGGGTGGGGAGGCTGAAGGGAAAGTGAAGGCCCTTGCCAGGCAGGGGTGGATGTGAGGAGAGAGAGGCCCTTGCTGGCCGGGAGACTGGGGACGAGAGAAGGTTGCTGCCAGCTGGGGGGTCTGGGAGGAGAGAAAAAGCCCCTGCTGGAGGGGGGTCTGGGGGGAGAAAGAAGGCCCCTGCCCGGTAGGGCAGAGAGACTGTGTGGAAAGAGAAGGCCCTTGCCGGGCAGGAGGGAATGGGGGGAAAGAGAAGGCCCTTGCTGGTGGGAAGGCTGCGGGGGGTGGGGTGAGAGAAGGCCACTGCCGGCTGGAGGGTCTGGGGAGAGAGAAAAGGCCCCACAGGTGATGGGGAGAGAAAGCCCCGCTGGATGTGTCGCCCCCAATTTGAGACCCTCCTCACCCCCCAACCCTCACCCTCCTCACCCCACCACAGACATTTCTGGGTCAGATCATGCAATACCCAGCTCTCTCGGAGTACACGTTTTGACTGGTTTACCCAGCTCTTGCTTCTTCCGTATTAGCTCTCGCACTAGCTTTTTGTCCCCACGCATTCAGCTTCCTAGCTACTGCTAGTCTCTCTCTTCCTTTTCTCTCTCCTCAGGTGTCCAGAGACAGAGACATTCCAGAAGAATGGAAACAGCGGGGTGAGGGAACAAAGATTGTGAAGGGTTCCTGGGATGGACCTGAAAATAATGTAAGTGGGAAGACAAAACAAGACTACAGCAAGAACATTCCATTCATTCTCTATTGCAGACCATGATGTAAAACATTCACTGGCTTCTAAGCAAACTCGTCTTTGACCCTCCAAACACTTTGGGTAACTATCCTGATGCAAACCTCATGTTCTAATGTGCACAGTGTTAAAAGAAACTCTACTTACACATAGAGGACTGTTTTCTGGTCTCCAACCTGCCCTCCATCACCCACTGTCAGCGTGTCGTATCCTCTTTCCAAGTCAAATTCTTCAAAGGTGAGTTTGATAACCTAGCAAAGACACAGCGTGTTAATATGAATCAACCACCGAGGCAGCCTGCAGCTGCTCTTTTCATGTTTATTTCTCTGTGTGTGTCTATCGAGGAGCAATTTATAGGCGCATTAAATCTCCTGGACATTGGAAACGAGGCCCGGCCTTACTTTGTATTGAGTTGTGGCATTTCTCCCCAGACGCACGCAGTTATTGCTGAAATCATCTTTCAGATTTCTCTGCTGTGTCTATCGATTTTCCAGAGACATTTACTGATACAGAGGCATGGCCTGTTGTGCTTGCAGCACCGGGGTTCTATTTGCGCCACAGGTTAGTCACTGGTAACAGGTGATTTTCTTTGCAAATTAAGGATTTGGATTTGGGTGATAGATTTTAATGCGCACATAAGTGGTATGTATGAGTCAAACACACTGCAGGTAGATTTACAGTATCCTGGGTCCTTAGGTTAGTCAATTCGGTGGTAGGTGTGTACTTAGTGGGTTTCCTTCCTGACTTTAGTGGCTGCTCTCTCTCCCTCTGTTTGAGATTGTCTGTCTGTAGACATCACTGTATTGGTTACATCGAGGGGAAGGGGACTCCCCCATCTCAGAGCAATGGTTTCAGGCTCCCTGCAGATTCAGACATCACTGGATCGATTTACAGTGGCTTCAAGTTTTCACACTTTTTTTCACATAAATATCAGATGGGGTTTTCCAAAGCACTTAGGTGATTTAGGAGCACAAGTTTCACTGAAAGTCAGAGAGACTCGTGCCCTAAAATCACTTAGGTGCTTCTGAAAGTCTCACCCATTGAACCTGGCCTCCCATGGCTCGACCTTAATACTGCCCTGGGCAAGCTCTGTAACCTGAATCTAATATGGGTCTGATTTTCAGAGGGGTTAAGTATCCACAATGCCAACTGTTGTTACTCAGCACTTCTCAAAGACTCCCAATTCAGGAAAGTATGTAAGCACATACTTAAATACAGCCTTGTTCCTTGAGCATGTGCCTATATGAAAAAAAGACCTTCCTGTGATACTCATAACACCTTAGATTATCAAATATCAATGTATTTATTAAGTCTAATCCTTCTTTTCACTATTTATGCATTTCAGATTAGAAATAATCTAAAACCAAGGACCCTGTCCCCCCAAATGTCTGTACACCACCACACGGGCAGTAGGCCAGAAAATAAACAATTGCCTCCAGACTAGAAGAGAGGAGTTAGGTGTGAGATCGTCACTGGTGCAAACTGACACAGGTCCATTGACACTAGTGGAGTTACACTAGTTTAAACCAGTTGAGGAAGCTTGCCCATAGTCTATTCTCTATGGGAAGTTATTAGGCATTAAACTAATGTAGTTCCATCATTTTGCATCAGTGGAGTATCTGACCCTAGATCGGTCAATTTCACATTCTGACTCCTCTCAGTTTCACTGTTGTGCACTAGCTTGTTACCAAAGAGGTGGGGAGAAAGTTTAAACCCTATTGTCACTGAAATTTAAAATAAAACTCTCGTAGATGTAGCTATTCATATTAGATCATTGGCCAATGACATTTGATTGTAGGGCAGTGATATTTACTCAAGAAGTATGTGAAGATCAATTATATTTGGAAGCATCTCTCCAAAAGGACTCCACTAACCTAACAATAAAACACATGGATGTTTGTCTAAATATTTTTCATCTACTATAGTTAAAAGCAGCATTTAAGGCTCCAGTCGTGCAAGGATTTCAGCGGGTGTATCACTTGAAGCACGAGTAAGCTCACAGAATTCAAAATGAACACAGATTTCAATACAAGTAGTCCTGTGGCATATTGGGATGTGTCTACATGGCACACTTATTTTGGAATATGCTATTCCAGAATCGTTATTCTGAAGTAGCTTATTTCGAAATAGCACGTCTACACTGCAGGGAAGCCTCAAAATGAGTCTGAGCCAGGCTTCCCTAATGGAGACATGCTATCTCGATTTACAGCCCCAAGAGAAATAATTTAAAATGGCCCTGGTGAAGGGCTATTTTGAAATAGCAGCAGTGGAGCGTCTTCACACGCCTTATTTCGAAATAGCTATTTCAGAATAGTCGTTATTCCTTGTAGAATGCGGTTTACAGATTTCGGAAGAAGCCGTTCGTTATTTCAAAATTATTTCAAAGTAACGGAATGGCTGTATAGATGCTCGCATTGTTATTTCGAAATAACGCTAGGTATCTCGAAATAACGGTGCAGTGTAGACGCACCCTTAAAGACTAACCAAAATCTATGAAATCATGGACAAGACACAAGTGTATTTCTCACCGCCCTCCCCTTTTTTCACATTTGACAGCACTTTATTAAAGCTCATTTAATTGCATTTCCTGGGGTTTTTTTCATGTTATGTGGGACTTTCACACAGCAGCAGGGAGAGGAAAACATTTTAAAAACACAGAAAAAATCACAACTACTGGCTCAGGGGAAGATAATCATCTTAAGCCACCTCTAATTTTATGTTTCTGCTTATTGGTTTTAATTGTCCAGGTATTCAAAGGACAATCTACTTTTCAGAACAACGCGTATATACCTGTGTGATGGGGTGTATCATGGCCATGAGTAATGTAAGCAAGGGAAGGCATTGCCTTCCCAAAAATGCCTACACTCCCCAGCCACCCAGGAAGGTTGGGGCCGTGGCATGGCAGCCCCAGTCCTCCAGGTGGCCAGGAAGGATCAGGCTGGGTTTGGGCAGGACTTGGCTTCACGGGGGGTGGGAGGACGAAGGTGGCTGAAGAGGCGGGGCCTCAGGTGGAAGGGGCGGGGCTGGGGCTTGCCTTCCCCATGAGGGCAGGGGACTGGACTCAATGACCTCTCAAGGTCCATTCCAGCTCTATGAGATAGGTGCTGGGCCTTCACCCACCACCCATGGGGTGTATCAACTCTGCATTGAGCCAACAGGGGCTGACCAATCACTCTGGGAGCAGGAGACCTTCCCCCCTTGTTCCTGCTGCCCATGCTCCTGGTGGGGGGGACAGATCAAGGGGGAGGCCCAGCTCCATTGGGGCTGGCTGAGGAGAAGGAAGGACGTTTGCTGCAGCCTCCTGCAGAGGAACCATCAACTCTCCACACCACTGACGTCATGAATCTGAACTATGCTGCCAAGGCCCAGCCGACCATAGACCTTGACAGGGATGCCGGACTGCTCCCAGCCGGGATGCAGAAAATGGATTTTTATGATAGCAAGGGAACATGTTTGGAGCTGAGTCTTATACAGGTAGAACTGGCCTTACCATGAGGTGCACTGAGGTGGTCGCCTCAGGTGCCAGACTGTGGGCGGGCGCCATTAGGACCCAGAGTATAGAAAATTGTGTCTGCTACTGGTGCATATGTAGGTAGCAGAGCAGTCCCATGAGAGGAGTAGAACAGGAAGAAGGCAGAATTGAGACCTTTCAAAGTTTTGGCCCAAGTGAGGGGATATGGGGGCGTCATTTGAGCTCCCCGCCTCAGGTGCCAAAATGTTGTGGGCCGGCCCTGGTTGGCCCTCCCTGGTCCAGCACCTTTGGGACCTGACTGGTCCTGGGTAAGGGATTTTGCCAGACCAAGGGAGATCATTTTTGGCCCCCTTGCTGACGGCCCCACCTCTGCCCTGCCACTGTGCTTCCTGGCTCCCCTCTCCCTCCGCACCCTGTAGCCCAGTTGAGTTGCGTGCCGGCTCCCGCCCCTCCCCCATAGCACAGCTGGGGATCGCATAGCCCCCCATCCCTCCGGGCTCCCGGCCCCCCCACCCTCCACAGCACACCAGGACTCTCTGATCCTGTAACATCCGTGGTCCTATACCATTAATAGTGAGTTTACTGACTTCATAGGACCCTGGGTCAGAAGATAGTGGAGTAGGATGGGTGCAGGTTCCCCTAACCCCCTGCACTTGCCCGTTAGACATGGCTGCTGGGGACTCTTGTTATATATACACTGACTGTTTGCCTTGCCCCAGGGACAGGAGTTCCTGGCTGTGATGGCAGGGAAACTCGGCAGCTGCGTGACATGGTGTATGAACTCCATGCTGAGAAAACAGAAGCAACACCTGCTGGACAGAGCAACCCCCCATGAGGATTCAGACTGAATACTTTTTTCTTGTAAGTGATCTCTTCCAAATGTGTACATCTAGCAACCCTGATGAAATGAGATCGTGTGGCGATCACCTCTTGGGCAGAGCAGAGCTTTCAAAAGCTTCTGGATTCTGCAATAAGAGCCTACGCGGAATTTCATGGAGGTTTAGGGACTTGTATCCATTGTTGTACTGATCAGCTCCAATTCCTGACTGTGTCTGACGGCAAATGTTCTCCAAATCCCCAGTCTTCATTACTGTCTTTGAAATAAAAAAAGCATCTAGTATTCGCAGCAATGCTGAAATATTAGCTTGCACCGAGCATTATTTGAACCATGTAACAATGAAATAATGTGATTAATACAAAGTACACAGAGCTGCAAAGCGGTACACATCATTAGTTAAACCAGTCATGCAAGTAAACCGCATTTTAAAGAGTCCGACCTTCATTAAATAGCTAATTACATTCTAATATACTGTAGACCATAACCTCGTTGCACGGGAAACAGGAGAACAAGTGTAACATTTATTTATGTATCTTTCCCCCACTGTTTATGTTGTTTTGCTATTGGTTGAAGACTGAAAATTATTTAATGAGACAATAGACCAAACGAGATCTCCTGGCATGCAAGAATATTGATGCCATAACACCTCATGTTTAACACATTGACATGAGAGGAAACAACAGTCAAAGTTAAAGAAATGAGCTCAAATATTATGGTATTAAGGCTTGATCCGCTGTAATTTCTAAAATGAAGGAAGGTCGCATTTGGAGAACAAAATTACAATAATAATCCTGCCCAGGTAGGATAGCATCTCTAATGTGCTTATTTCAAAGTGCTTTACAAATATTAATTTGCCCCCACAATATCTGTTGGAGGTCAACAAGTAAACATTGCTATCCAGTAGATAAATTAACATAGTAGGGGATGTTTTTACAGCTGGACAAAAAAACAACAAAAAAAGAAAAGAAACCTGCTCTGAAGTTAAGGAACTTGCTTAAGGCCAAAAAGTAAGAATGTGGCAGAGCTAAGCACAGAATGTGGCATTTCTGGGTCCAGTCATTAGCTCTCCAGTTTTCTCAAGAGTACAAATATTTTGGCTGGTTTACCCAAAACGGTATCTCATGCCTCGATTAATCAGAAGCCAGTTTATCATCTCAAACCTGGAAGGCACTGTGTAGTTTGGCCTAATTTCAGCAAGCCACATCAGCATGCACTTTCATTTTAAGCATGTGAATAATTCCTGCTCTGCATCTGCTAGCACTGAGCTCTAGGAGTCCTTCTCCCAAGAAGCACTGACAAATGAGCTCACTTTTAGTTTAAGAAGGGGGGAAATGTCACCAGCGGTAGGCCTGGAAATGGCAATTTTAATTCAAATCTTGTTTTTCCCCAGACACTTCTCAGTCTGCCTCTGGTTAAATGGCCTAGTCACCACTAGCGAAACCAAGGTCCGCAGCCCAGAGACCAGCACAAACACTTTAGTCTGCAAAACAGTGTATATAGAACAGGCCTGGGCAAAATACGGCACCTAGGCAGGCTCTCCCCTTGCCTCGCCCCACCTGCACACCGCTCAGAAATGTGGCTTTTCTTTAAAAATTGTGAGTCTGGAGGGGAGGAGGGAAAGCTTTAGGAGTTGCTCCCACCCCCAGCACAATCCCAATGGTCGGTTTCTGGCCAGAAACCAGCCAATGGGAGCTGCCTGTTTCAATAACCGGCAGCCATGAAGCACAAGGGGCTCCAGAGCGCATGGCTACAGCCTGTGAGGGGGCGGGGGCAGGGCAGGAAGGGAGGCTGATTCAAGAACGGCTGCTGGCTGGTAAGTCTGGCAGAGCCTGCATCTGGCACCCAAGTCTCTCCCATCCCCAACCCTCTGCCCCCGACGCCTGCCCCGTACCCCACATACCCAAATCCTCTGCCCCTCTCCTGTACCCACATCCCCTCCCAGATCCAGCACCCCAATCCCCGGTCCCAGATCACAGTCCCCTCCTGCCCTAACTGACAACCCAAATCCCTGCATCCCCTCCTGTACCCCACTTCCCTGCCCTAGGTCACAGTACAACTCCCTGCACCCCAGTCCAGTGCCCCAGGTTACAACTGTTTTCCCCCAAGCTCCCTTCTGCACCCACCCTCCATCCCAGACCCCACACCTCCTCCATTAATATCATGGAAGAGTGCGGCCCTTGACACACTTTCCAAATTCTTGGAGAGGCCCTCATTCAAAAATTATTTCCCACCCCCGTTATAGACGGTGGTCTCATGTGGTAGATGGGCTCATTGTACACAAAAGAATGTCAAGATTTCCACCAAGGGACACTGTGCCCAGGTTTCTAAGCACAATCCAGGGTAGCGGATTGGATTCATCATAGGGACGTTTACACTGTTAGGGATGTGACTGTTCCAGCCCAGAGGGGCATATCAACAAGAGCTTCCATGTGGCCACCTTGCTAAAAATGGAAATGGGGATTTAGCACCATGGGCTTCAGTGTAGGCTACATAAGAGAGTACATGTCCAGCTGGGGTGAAGGAGCATTTGGCGGGTAGTGATGAAGCTCATGCTTCAGGACCCTCACTTCCCCTCCTAGGCTATGTCTACACTGTAGCGCTATTTCGGGATACCGGAGGCATCCCGAAATTGCTATCCCGTGTCTTAACATCAAGCCCGTTATTTTGAAATATAACGGGCTCACTATTCCGATGTCCCAGTAAACCTCAATCCACGAGGAGTAAGGGACGTTTCAGAACAGCGGGTTATTTCGAAATTTGGTGCTGCGTAGACAGCACCAAATGACGAAATAAGCTATTTCACAATAAGATTGAATTAGAGACGCAATGTGCGTAGCTCATATGGCGTATCTTATTTCGACCTGCGGTGCAGTGTAGACGCACCCTTAGTGAGCAAGCTCGATTAATGCTGGAATGGGTGTGCACCTTAGATCGATGCGTGGCAGAATTAAATTTGTATGCCATTTTGATAGATCGGTGTGTGGGACGGCAGGTCGAGAACTCGGGTCCATCAGGCATCACATAGCTAGAGCCCTGCGCAGATACAAAAATGTGGATTCACATCCACCCGGCTCAACTCATCATCCGAGCCGCAATCTGCCATCCGGATTTTACTTGCATCCGCACAGGGAACCCCTTGTGGAAGGGAGGGAGCACGGATGAGCAAGGAGGCGGCAGGGGGGAAGAGGCAGGCAGCACGAAAGCAGGGACTGGGGGTAAGGGGTAACAGGGACCGGGGTTCTGCAGGTCCGTGCTCATCAGGTGGGGGAAGAGGAGAGGGGGATAAGGTAGGGCCAGCACTCAGCCCCTCCTGCAGGGACATTTAAGACAGAGATTGTTGCATCCTTTCCCTGCCAGCAGTGCAGGGGCCTGCTCTGGTGCCCCACCCCCCCCTCTGTTTGATGGACGGGTGGATGTGGGATATGCAGGGCTCTACACACTCTCTCTTGTATAGCTGTGAGCATGGGCTGGTGGACCCTAGCACACCAGCTCCACGAAACTCCTGATTGAAGGAGACCTCCACCCTGTCAAATTGGCTCAGAGACACGATTTAAGCTAGAAGGCAGCTGGCAACACCCTGGCTCCCTTCTCTATTGGACCCCACCTTCTTGCCTGACCCCAGGCCATGCCTTGTCCCAGACCCCTGCCTTCCAGTCCTATTTCTGGTCCCTGCTTCAGCACCCCATGCCTGTCTACAGACCCAGGCTCTGAGCCCAGTTCTGATCCCTGGTCCAGGTAAGCACTGCTAAGGCCACTAGAATACGTCTTGGTGGGGACATTGAAGGGGCTTTAAATAATGTGGTTTTTTTCTTATTTGTATTGATTTAAATTTTCACAGTGGTGGAAAATTGGAAGGGGAGGGCGAGCTCAGACAATTATGGAATGACAGATGTTGAGATTGACAGAATTAAAGCTTTACAACCTTTGAAATACAAATGATCAACACTGCATGTCAAACTATGCAAAGTAACGATCCTTAAATACATTTCTCAAATTCACAAGCAACATTCGTATTTGGGCTATTCAAGAATTTCGATGTTTTCCTCATTGGTTTAGCAAGGACGGCGAAACGACCTTTTTCAGCCCTGACCAATAAAAAGCTCACCCTGCCAAATCTACCTATTTGACATACAAAACAGCAGCCTTGCAAAATGCTAACGCCCCATTTGGCCAAGGAGATTAATTGTTTTTGATGGCCGAGTGCATTGTGACCCGGAGCACGGACACTCGTCCTCTACCCAGCAGTGAATTTTACTCACGATGACAATTTTGGCTGGTAATTAGTTATTATGCTTCTTCCAACCTAGCTCTTTTCTTTTCCCAAGCCAAAGGACACCTGGACCTTAAAAATATAGGCTCAGATCCTCAGCTGTATAAACTGGCATGGCTGTCTTGAACTAAATGGATCCATTTACACCAATTGAGGAAATAGTCCCCACAAGTACCTTTCTCAACACAGAATAGAGGGTTTTCAAGTGAGTTCTGGGTTTGGCTCTCACTGACCCGATTGGGCTTTGGGTCAAATCCATAATGTTTTTATCCCCAACAAGTTTTACAGACATATAATTGATCGATCTTCAAGTCCCTTTCCCTCCCTGGGATGGAATACACATAAGTGTTCTCATCCCTGTTTTACAGATGGGAGACATGAACCAGGCGGGTTAAGGTATTTGAACATGTGTCTAACTCAATGAATACTTACATGCTTGAATACCTTGGTGAATCAAGGCCTACCAAACTTTCTCAACACCCCAAAGATCGCCAGAGGCAGAGCTGGGATTAGAACTCAGGTGCTCCTAGCATGACCTAGATGTGCCAGAAACTGACAAACCAACCCAGACAGCTGACATCCGTGTGACTCGGATGGATACAGGGGACTGGCCATGATAGTCAATCTACTTGCTTGACTGGGACTTTTGCCATCAGTGTGTGGATTTTAATCAGTGATCATGCATTCCTGTTGGCGAATGCAATACTTGGAGTAGTGTACGTGTGTTTCCTCCATGCGGATGAGTTGCTTTCTACGCAGCATGGGGTTTCCACAGCCTCAACAGATCCCTTCAGGAGCAGCAAACGTGAAATGCAATTGATTTGTGCCTGCTGTTTGCCACCTTCCTAGGGGAAGTCCTCTCAGTGAATCAGCCTCCGGGACCTCACAGAGCACACTCTGCCATTGGAACAGGGTGTAAGACCTCATTCGCTGGTCACGGACAGCATCTCACATTAAGGTGAACATGCTAAACCGTTCTGAGGCGATTAGCAGACGCAGCAATGGCTTTTCTGACACATCAATGCATTTCACCCAACCCCTTGTGCCGCAAAGAGATGGAGAGATTATTCCCTACTGGGGGAACCTTTTTCGGGTTGAGGGACGCTGACCCACAGAAAAATCACTCGGGGGCTGCACAAAAGTGAGAAGCAAAGCAAAACAAAACAAAAACAAACCTTCACTGATTTGACCCCTAACTGAGAAGGAGAAAGACTCTCCCCACATTTCCCTCACACACCAGAGCCTGGGAAGGGGCAGGCTAGTAGATTTTGTGTGCTCCAGCCCCATGGTGTGGGAGCGGGTGGGGATGTTTGTGGAGTGCTAACACCAGGCTCCCCGATGCTGGGGGAGGGAGCCCTGAGCCTCAGGGGCCAGATCCAGGCATGCTGGGGGCCACATCCGGCCCCCGGGTCTTAGGTTCCCCACCCCTGTCTCTGAGACTAACAAAAATATATATAGTATCATAAGCTTTCATGGGCAGTCCGCTTCCAGCTCATCTGAAGAAGTAGGCTTTGCCCACGGAAGCTCATAATACTATCTGTATTTTTTGTTAGTCTTTAAGGTGCCACAGGACTACTCCTCATCTTTAGGATCACTGAAGCCACTAACACGGCCCTAAACACACATTTTGGGGCCCAAACTCATGCACCCAAGCTTAAGAGCCTCGCCCTATTTGAAGGCCAGTGCAGACAGTGTCTGGCTGACTGTAACTTCCCAGCCAAGCCCTAGAACAAAGGGAACTGTTTTCCATACATTTTATTTATTAGCATTTTGTGTTCCTCATCCGTTTTTGAACAAAGAAAGACGCAGGAAAATAATTAAGACAAAATTAAGGAAATACACTGCTTCTCTCCTCCTCGCCTGCAGCTTCTCAAGTGGCCCCAAAGTCCTTATGCCCAAAAACCTACCCCTGAGTCCACATTATACAGCTAAATACATGATGTTACTTGACACCGTTATGAGCTGTATCTAATCCCTCCGCTGCACCTTGGCAATAGCTTCCAAGCAGCAGTGGAAACACTTGGAAAGCATTAATCATGCTCTCTTCAGCTCCAAGCAGTCTGGATGCCACCTCTCATGTGTTTCACCGGACATCCCTTTCACAGGGTGCACAGAAGGGTTTCCTTGGGGGTCCGGCGCTTCTCAGTGGGTAGCACTTGCCTCAGCAGTTCGCTGTGACTCCTCAATGTGGCCTCTCCCTTACTGGAGACTAGAGGTCACAGTCAACTGAGCCACCTTCATCATGGGCCAGTCAAACGAGTTTCATCCCTCTGTAGTCCAGACTTCCCCTTTCAGGGCTAGTCTCTGTAGTGGTGAGGGGAGGGCTGGGAGGAAGCTGGGTCCACCCTCTACTCCGGGTCACAGCCCAAGGACTGTAACGGCCGCAGTGACAGGTGTTTCCTTCACCACAAGAGCTGCAGCCTTTCCCTGAGCCACTTCCCCAACGAACTCCTGCCCATGCCTTGCTCCTGGTACCTGACCACGTCCTTCCGCTCTTCTCCAGCACCTCTTCACTTCCAGTCCTTTGCCTGCTGGCCCTCCCCAGAGAGAAGACTTTTAAACTAGACCCAGCCGGTCCTTAATGGGGTGCAGGTTCTCGGATTAGCTGCTGCCTCTGGTGAGCTCTTAATTGGTCTCAGGGTCTTCCTGATTGTGCAGCGGCAGCCCCTACCCTGGTTACTCAGGGAGCAGAAACCTGTTAATCTAGGCTACGTCTACACTGCGGTAGGTTTTTGGAAGAGGAAATGCAAATGGAGTGCTCATTTGCAAGTCTCGTGCTCTCATTTGCATATTCTCTTCCGATCCTTTTTGCGGAAGAGGTTTTTATGATAAAAGCCTTGTGTAGATGGGGCCATTTGTCGGAAGCCCCCCATTTTGCGCAAGATCCCTTATTCCTCAAAAAATGAGGTTTACAGGATCTTGCGCAGAACGGGGGTTTTCCGACAAATCACCCGGTCTACACAGGGCTTGTTATTGCAAAAACCTCTTCTGCCAAAAGGATCAGAAGAGAATATGCAGATGAGCACTTCATTTGCATTTCCTCTTCCGAAAAACTGCTGCCGTGTAGACGTAGCCCCAGAGGCCAGCATATCTGCCTCCCATCAGACTGCTGTGGCCCACAGGTGTGGATCTGTCATACCTCTTGAAAGCTACCCTGCGCCAGGCAAGTTTGCTTCTTATCGCTGAGGTGCTGGGATGCTGCTTTGGGATGCCTGCCAGCGGCTAGTAGCTGGAGACAGTTTGGCTTGGCACTGTGGAAGGGACCGTACCTCCCAGAATCACCCATTGGTATTCCTGATTCCAAAGCTAGGCATGGCTAAATCTCTTTGGACAAGTTTTTTTTTTTTTTTCCCGTTTAACTCTTACCATATCCCACACTGCTGATTTTTTTTAAACCCGTGTCTCTTGCACAAATACCTCCTGCTGACACACCATTTAAAACAGATTCATTGACCCATCCATTCTGAAGCCAGGTCTACACCAGTGGAGAAAGTCGACCTAAGGTACACAACTCCAGCTTCACGAATAGTCTAGCCGGAGTTGACGTGCCTTAGGTCGAGTTTCCGCAGCGTCCCCACTGTGGGAAGTCGATGGGAGAAAGCTTCCCATCAATTTCCCTTACTCCTCACGACCCGGTGAAGTACCAGAGTCGACAGGGAAGCCATCAGCAGTCAATTTAGCGGGTCTTTACTAGACCCCCTAAATTGAACCCTGGGAGATTGATCTCCACAGCATCGATCGCCTGGTAAGTGGAGAGAAGACCTGAGGCCAAGACAGGGCATTATATTAAATTAGTCTAACCTAGGTGACCTAATCAGTCTAGGCCATAGAATACCATCCAGTGGTACAACATACTTGAGTGCTCTCTGCAGTCTAGCCGGTATAAGGACACCTGGACACATCTTGTACATTTACCAGCATGACAGACCAATTTGGACATGCCTGGTATATTGAGCAGCATTGGTGCATCCTTGCTTAGAAGCACTTGCAAATGTCAGTTGCAATCACACGTTAGACTTGAGCTTTTCTACTTCCCCTTTTGTATGATTGTCATTAAAACAAAAGGTTTAGGAATTAATGACACAGCATTTTTCTTGGCTTGAAATCTGTTTTTAAATCTTCAGTTAACTCCCAATTTACTATGCAATAAATGTACTATAATTTATACTATAATATAAATGTAATTTACTATGCAATAAATTAAACAAAAACAACCAAAACACAACATACACCACACTTTGCCCCAAACAGTTATGAACTAGGGTGAAGTATTATTACCGTTAAGGTTATTTCCAAAGTCTTTTTGTGACTTACTCACACTTGTCAATGACCAGACAGATCAACAAGGAAAAGCTCTCACAAGTGGGTTGGATGAGGATGAAGGGAAAATTAGACAGGAAAATCAGCCAGGGAAAATTATTGGAGAACTTGGGAAGGAAAGAAAGAAGGCAAAAGACTGTGGCTGTGTCTACACTGGGAGGGTTTGGCAACAAAAGTGCTGTCGACTTGCAAAAGCTGCCAAAAGTGAAAACTAGTCAAACCACTTTTTCTGTCTCCTATTGTCTTATCCACAGATAAGAGCAAAGCATTGTGGGTAAGCAGCCCGTAGTGCAGTGTTGCGGGAAGGCAGAGCTGATCGCTGCACTTCTTGGGATTCCCTCATAGCTCTATGAGTTCTTCATACTAAGGAATGTACTAAGGAGGCACAACAGCCTCTCCAGTCTGCCTCCTCCCCCGGCAGAAACAGTCTGCCTGCCGCTGTGTTCCTAGCAGGACAGAATAGACGCACTCCAATGATTTGCTCTTTGTTTGTTCCCCAAACGGAACAGCTCACTCAGCTGCCAGATACTTCCCAGAGCTTTGAAAGGGAAGGGGTGCATGCCAGTGGGGCAGCAGAGATCCCAAAACACTGAGCACAGCCTGCAGGCACTGTCGCATTGTGACAGTTCTTTCGACAAAACAAACAGCGGAGTCCACACTGGCTCTCTCTGGACAATCAAGGGAGAGGAAAAGACAAAAGTCTCTTGCAGAGGTGTTTTTTTGTCCCCAAAACTGGGTGTTTTTCCCAACAAAAGTCACACCGCAGTGTAAACACTCTCCCTGTTTTGTCGCCAAAAGGCAGTTTTTGACGACAAAACGTGCAGAAAGGCCAGAGAATTCAGGACTTTAGCAGTGTGCTCTATTCTGTTTAACAGAGACTCTTGAAGTTTTGGAATCTCTTGAAGTTCTCCAGATTCTCATGGCCCCAAAACAGTTTAGCCTAGAGCTCTCTGTGTTATCAAGGACCATTGGTTTGGGCTTCAAAGGCAGCAAGCAAAAACCTTCCCCCAGCACATACCAACTGGGGAATGGCAGAGAAAACTAAGTGTTTTTTTTCCCCTTCTACAAACCCCATAGCATAGGAAGGACCGGCCTGGTCGACATCAGCAGTGGGGGATGCTAATGCCTCCTCTTCTCTCACTCACCGTCCACCCTTTAGGCTATAAATCCCAGCTGGCCAAGGGTCAGGTATCAGTCAAGACCAGTGAACATCAGCATTCATGGCACGGCTGTTCCATGCCCTAACTGAAAGCCAGTTTTAATGAAATGCTTCGCTAAGCGGTTTGGCATTTCAGCACCATTCACATCGAGATATCAAAAGGTTTTGATTAAAAATAATTGCATTGACTTTTAATTACATCCTTTAAAGAAACATATTTTAAACGGGAGGTACGTGATGTGTCACAGCCTCCTTAAGTAGTTGAAACACACGCGGTAGGGGGAAACAACAGCAACAAAAACCTGAGCAGCTTTGAAAGAAAGAGAGAAGGAAAGATGAAAGAGAGAGCTCGTAAAGATACGAACATGGAGACATCTTTCGTAGACCTACCTTGGCTGGGTTGAGGGCGGTGATCACCCACACGCAATAGGCATTGTTATCATACTGAACGGGGTAGTTGGGCGAGGTTATCACTCCAGTGGGGCCCCGGAGATAAGTATCACACATCCTGGCTGCGAAGAAGAAAATAAGACAGTGTCTGCGGGAGGGTCATCACCCTGGGGATGCTTCTTTAGCTCCTTATTTAGGAAGGAAAGAGAAGGCTTGCACAAAAGCAGGAGGAAACTTTACTGCTTTACTTTATTTCCAGCATAAGAATGTAAGAACGTCTGCACTGGGTCAGACCAAAGGTGCATCTAGCCCAGGAGCCTGTCTCCTGACAGTGGCAAGCACCAGGTGCCCCAGAGGGAATGAACTGAACAGGGAATCATCAAGTGACCCATCCTGTCACCCATTCCAAGCCTCTGACAAACAGATGCTAAGGACACGATTCCTACCCATCCTGGCTAATAAGCATTGATGGATGAATTTATCCATGAATTTATCTAGTTGTTTTTCTGGCCTTCACAACATCCTTTGGCAAGGAGTTCCACAGGTTGACTCAGCACTTCATAAAGAAAAACTTCCTATTGTTTGTGTTAAACCTGACACCTATTGATTTCATTTGGTGACCCCTCATTTGTATGTTATGGGGATGGTGGAGGCTGTTGCACCCCTCATAGTACAGAAGACATAGGACTTGGTGATGACTAGAAAGGGGATTCCTGATTGGGAGATCCGGTGGCTCAGAGGCTAAGGCTACACTGCCGTTTTTTTGTGGACGAAGATATGCAAATTGTGCTCGCATTTCCTACTTCACCTGATCTGTTTCATTTCATGGTGACAGATACATTTTGCTTCCAGACCCAAGTCTCACCCCCCCCCACCACCCGCATTTCTTCCCTAGGGCTCCCCCCGCTCAGTGATTTCACATTGCACTGCTGCATCTTGCCACTGACGGAGACAAATGGCAGTCCTGTTACCCGGACAGGTTCTCAAGACGGCGCTTATTCCAAACGAGCCCCCTCATGGTCAGTCTCCTACGGGGAATGCTGTACCTTATTAACCCTGGATCCATGGGAGCCCTTTGGACCCGCCTTATCTGAGGTTGCTCTCTTGGGACTGGTGAGTGGCACCAAGTAAGACCAAGACCGTTGGGTGGGAGAATGGGTAGGCAGGCTCAATGGCTGTAGCCAATTAAGTTGGAAGGGATCAATCAGGCTGATTTCTGTCAGTAGGGGGCGCTGTTTAGTGAGCAAAGAAGTTAGTAAAGCCATGCAAGTGTAGGGTGGTGAGGCCCAAAGTAGAAGCGCTTTGAGCCCAATGAATTCAATATTTATCTGCCCCCATCTGAGTACCTCATGATCTTTAATCTTCACACAGGGGAACCGAGAGCCCCCCTGGACAAGGGGGTGGGGTTCCCAGCTATGTGCTCCAGGAAGGGGCGGGGCCTTGGATGGAAGGGGCGGGGCCAGGGGCAGCCAGCTCTCCATGCTACCTAGAGCATGGCATGCACCCCAACCCTCAGAGCTTCACGGCGTGTGCGGTGCAGCGCTCTGGAGGCAGTTTAAAGAGTCCGGAATCCCGGGCCCCTTTGAATTGCTGGATCTGGGGCAACTGCCTCCTTTGCCCCTTAGGGTTGCCAGATGGTTTCCCAAAAAATACCGAACACACGTGCTAAATTTTGTCAAACAATAAAAACAAAAAAATCCCACCACAACTATGCTTGACACTGAATGGGAACTTTATTATAAACAATCAACAGTCTACATCATATATTTTGATTACATGAACCTCCCAGCACCGATTGCGGCCCCGCCTCCCCAGCCACTCCCCCCACACCCGCTAGGCTTCCGTTGGGTGCCCAGCCGGAAAAGCAGAAAATACTGGACATTGCACATGTCTGGTATTTTCTGAATTTTTTTACTGGACAGAGGGTGCAAAAAACAGACTGTCCGGTTGAATACCGGACACCTGGCAACCCTATTGCTCCTCCCCCAGTGGTGGGCCTGTCTTCACTGCACTCCTCTGAAGTAACGAAGGAGAGTTATCTCCATAGTGTAGAGGGAGAAATGAGCCAGAGAGAGGCTATGTGACTTGCTAAAGGCTACACAAGGGGTCTGTGGCAGAACAGGGACTTAAACCCGAGTCTCCTGATTCACAGGCTAGTGGCTGGACTATGAAAAGTTAGAGACACAAGAGTTAGTGGCCTCCCAGGACACTGCAGTGAGGTAGCATTGGCTGAAAATGACGTCTTGACTTTTGCATTTCAAAGGAATTCATCATTGAACGACGAAAAACGTAAACCCAGCAACAACGCTAAAAGTGGTTTAGAACCGGAATAAAAAGCAACCAAAACAAAATCACACACACATATATAAAAGAGCCCTGAAGGTAAGAACGAAAAAAATCAGGTTGATTCACAGAGTCGCAATAAAACAGGCAAATCCTTTCTTATCTCAAATGAGAGGACACCATAAATTTCCTTTATAGTGTCAAATATTTATGCCAAATATCCTCTTAAACTGATTCAATTTATTCTATACTTGTTTCAAAGAACCAGACAGTATTCTACCGCCTTGCAAAAACTTTGCAGAGGAAATTAAAGGTGGGGAAACAGAAGAATGGAAGGAATAATAATTTATGACTTCAAGGCTTCAGAGGGATTTAATTAAAAGTATTACAAGTTGTTCATTATTAGCATGACAAACATCATGATTATATGTGCTGGTTAAAAAGAAAAAAGTACCCCAAACATGCAAGAGCTAGACGGGCATCCATCTATGTTGTTCTCTGAAGTTAAATTCCATTCATACGTCCCCCCAGTGCTGGGTCACTGCACACCCAGATTTTGCTAGTTTCTGGTTATTTGTTCATTTCCTAGTCAAAGCCATAATGAGCAGGCTCACAGGTCTTTGTTTAACAGACCTTTGACAGTCAGATGCCGGAGGGGAAGGTAAAGGCAAATCACTCCAGCTGTCTTGTTCTATTCACCCTCCCTGATGTTCTGGTACTGGCCGCTGTTGGAGACAGAATACTGAGCTAGATGGACTATTGGTCTGACGATGTATGACCATTTTTCTTTAATGGCCTTGGTTATACTACAACTACGACTTGTCCACACCCCCTTTTAGCACACAACAGCAAGACAGGGTGTAACTCCACTGCACTCTACATGCTGCGCACTAACCAACTATGTGGATTCTGCTCTGATGCATGAATAGTTCTGTGCTTTGACCTCTTGGCATCTCTGGTTCTTCTTCCTTTTCAGGTCACCGACAGCTCCGTTAATGAGAGGTCGGTGGGGTTTTCCGAATTAGGGGTAGGAAAGTGGGGATCAGTTGAGGCTGTGACTGGAAAAGATTTATCTTCATGCAGCACACAGTCAACCTGTGGAACTCCATGCCAGAGGATGTTGTGAAGACTAGGACTTTAACAGGGTTCAAAAAAGAGCTAGATAAATTCATGGAGGTTAGGTCCATCAATGGCTATTATCCAGGATGGGTAGGTGTCCCTAGCCTCTGTTTGACTGGATATGGGTAACAGGAAAGGGAGCACGTGAGGATTACCTGTTGTGTTCCCTCCCTCTGGGGCATCTGGCTTTGGCCACTGTCGGCAGACAGGACACTGCGCTAGATGGACCCAGTATGGCTGCTCTTATGTTCTTAAACAAAGCATTTGCACTGGTCCCTAAGAGATGAGTCAGGCTCTGCAGATGAGTCTCCCCCTAGAAGTTCATTCCACCGCCAGATCCCTGCAGCTAAGAATGCACGAGAGCTGGGGTCAAGACACTGTGCGCTGAGCTGCGTGATCGGCATTGTCCCAGAGTAGCACAACTGCCCCAGCAATGCACGTCTCCGCTGAAGCGGTAAGACAGAAGGGCTTGTGATGGGAACCACAGTAAGGAGGGCCCGTGTGATGCTCAGTTATCGTGGAGAGACTGAATGGGACATGGGGGGAAACTGACGGGATACAGGTGAAAAGTCAGCCCTGTGGCGAAAAGCCACTTCTCTGTCCATCGCTGCAGGAAAGCCGTGCGAATAGGATGAACCACTTAACCTCCCACTTAACCCTGAGGGTAGCTTTCAGATGGGATTTACATGATACATCGGCCGTTTCGCTGGCCCCTCTGCAGAGATTCACCTCCAGTGATCAAGACTCCTTCGAGCCCACAACTCTCTCCAGCCCAGCCATGGGTGCGGGTGCGGGTGCGCACAAAATATATGCACATGCAGGCAGAGCGGTTAACACGGCTGTGCTAGAATCATAACGTAAACCTCACACTGGCCCCACAGAGCTACTATGGGACCCTCGTCTACCCTCAGGTTGGGACTCTGCAGTTGGATCTCACCAACTTGCTGCTACTTTTTCTATCAGAGCCCAGTCCTGGTGCAGGTCTTTCAGCAGCCTTTGAACACGCATCTCATGTCCTGAAGTGCCACAGAACCTGTCACGAAGGCCAGGAGCTAGCACTACGTCGGGAAGCTCAGAGGAGTTGTGCCTTAGAGGCCAGCCCAAAGGACTTAAGATGCTGCTGCATGCTGAGCTAAGCAGTGGAAATGACTTTTCTTGGGACAGCCAGCAGGAAAGCCCCTCGAAACAGACTGTCTAATTGCATCTCTGCTGAACCTGTCTCCTGGAAGTCTGAGTCTAGACCCGGGCTACTCAACTTTGGAAGCCCCGGCGGCTACAGTGATACAGCACATGCCGAGGGCCGCAACTTAAGTGTGATTGCATATACATGCAAATATATATGCAAATATATGCAAATCACTTCTTTCACAGTGACAGGCATGAATACAAAGTACTTCCCACAATGCACCAGTACTCCCGGCACCTCCTCCCTGGGAGCTAGAAACACCAACACCCTGTACCCGTCTGTTCCAGCCAGACCATCCGATTGCTTCTTTCAATGCTCACCCTGCCTGGGAGACACCTCACTATTGTGGAGCATGTTCAAAGGATCCTACCCATGGGCCGCATGTTGAGTAGCCCTGGTCTAGACAGTGGATACTTCTATTGGAGTTTATACATGGTGACAGGGTCAGGCCAGAGGGGTACAAGAGAGTGATGGAAGGGAGGTGTATTAGCCTTAGATTGAATAAATCTCTGTTCCCAGGGTAAACTGGCAGGGGCTAGTCCAGAACCAGTGGGACCTCGCCAGAATCAATCAGGGAAATTAAGCACCTGGAGCTAATTAAGTGGGTCAAGTGAGCCAAGGCTAGTTGGGATACCTGGGGCCATCTAAAGAACCAGTTGAGACTGGTTAAAAAGGAGCTTCTCTGCAGTTAGCGCGCGAGGACGTGAGAGGAGGGAGCCCAGGGGTTCTGTAGCTGTCTCGCAGCTGGTGTTGGAGAAATTTACAGGCAGCTGCTATTACAGGGCCCTGGGCTGGAACCCGAAATAGAGGGTGGGCCTGGGTTCCTCCCAATACCCATGTCTCCATTTCCACTCAGGGAAAAGACTGGCTAGGGGGAAAAAGAGAGGTTATTCAGCCCTGAATCATTTGGGGGGTCCACCGAGACTGTGAAGTTTGGTTTCCTCCTGTCCCTCATGCTGGCCAAAGATAGGAGTAACAGCAAGCTGATGCCTGAGGTGCGGTGCCTAACTTGAGGGCTGCTGTGAGCCTCTGAGGCAAGCAAATCCGCCCCAAAGCGCAGGACCCACCAAGCCGAGTCAGGAGTTTTGTCACAGTTTATAAAGGGAATAACAACTGGGAAGGGGTTATGCTTCTTGCTGAAACATCCCCGGCACAACACAATGGCCTTTTTGTTGTTGTTGTTGTTGTTGTTGTTGTTGTTGTTGGCTGATGACTATGGCGTATGTGTGGGCAATGCTGGGAAAATACAGAGAAGTAAACAGCTCGTCAGAGACCTGCTTTTCAATCCAACACCCTAAAATGATAATGCACATTACAGGCATTCACCTCCATGCAGGAAAAGAAACAACAATGGAGACTTCTCCTTCAAATACAAACAGCCCCGCGTTCCTTTGCATCTGTTTGGAATGAATACTTGATGCGGCTAATCACAGAAAGACAAGTTGGTTTGTGAGGACGTATGACATCCCTCATTTCAGGATAGTCTTTATCGCTGGGGTCCATTTTTCCCAGGGACACGGTTCGATGGTCGAAAATAAGTCCAAATCATGAGGTTGGGACTCTGATCCAAATTCTACCTTCCCCAGCAAGTGGACTTGGAGGGAAACCGTTCTAAGGAGAGAACCCACATGAACCAGAGGGAAGCAATTAAGAGTGACCCTGGTATCCTGGAGACAGCACAAACAGCTCAGTTAATGAGCCGCCCAAGCATCAGGAATGTTGTCCTCAAAGCGATACCCCACAGGGGACTAGGCACAGCTTTTCCCCCCCAGTTGTTGCTTACAGTGGGAAACGGGAAGGAGGGCCGGTTTCTATGACCAAACTGGGTCTTCCACCATTGGGCATGTACAAGTGCTTGCTGATGGGAGTTGACTTGATGGCCATGGCTTCTCCCCTTTGCTCGCCCCTAATTCCTTTCAACCAAAATCTCACTGCACTTGACAAGTGTAAAATAAACTGAGCCTAACATCCACTCCAGGAATGAAGCAGGCCCTATAATCCCCAGCGGGCACAGAGCCATCCTTGCTCACACGCAGATTATGCAATTGTGTAGGGCACTTGTAACGGGTCCACCCGCTGGTGAGCGCTCTGCTGTGGCCAAGTGGCGCCGCGCAGGGTCCTTGCCTGGTTGTCCGGTCGCCCTCAAAGTCCTGGAACCAGGGCTTGTCTAGCCCTGTCCATGGTGCTAGTAAGTCTCTGCTTGTGGCTGGTCTTTGGCCACTGGGTCTGGGTCTTACCCAGATCTAGGCTCAGCTCACACTGGGAGCTGGCTGTAGTGCTGATCTCCCAGTCAGGGTATAGACCTAGCTGGGTTGAGCTCCTGAAGGGAACTGCCAAGCCCCAGCCCTGTAGCTTCTTTTATACCTCTCTGCTGGGTCCTGATTGGCTGCCGCAGAGACAGCCACTCTGTAGCATCTGGAGGACCTCTTCTCCGCTCACTCCTCCTGCTGCGATGGGATGTGGCAAGGCCGCTAGCCTCCTGTAGGGGGCATTGGGGCCTAGACCAGCCCATCACAGGCACCCAAAAATTTGGGGCACCACTGGGTCTTAATGTCTATCCCTGTTCTGTGGCTCTGCTTCCTCCGGAGAGGATCGAGTTAAGTTAAAACTGAAAAAGCCACCAGAGCTATTAGCAGAACCCTGAACTTGTGAACGAGCCATTCGGGTGGTAATGAAGCCATTTAACAGGCATTTGCCAACCCCGAGTCTAGCCTGTCAGTTTCTGAATTGACCGTGTTCAGCGACAGGACCTGAGTTTAAAATTTGCTTTTTATAAAATTTGTAGATTATAAAATCACATCTCTAAAAAATTGTCATTTGCCCCCGGACTGCCGTCGGGCATAGGAACACCAGTTTAATAGCACTGCACAGACCCCCATAAATCCTAAGGGCATCCCTGTCTGGTCAGGTAGGCTACTGCCAACTCACCCAGGAACTAGACAGTAGAACCAGGAGTCCTTGCACCCCGCTTCTTGGCCCTGTTTGCTAGACAACAGCATCTCTTTGCAGAGTGAATGAGCAGTGAGCCAAACGAGGTGAGAGTCTGCAAGAACCCACAACTACACGTTGTATGGCTTTACAAAAAGATACCCAAAGAAGGGCATGAGTTTTTGTAGGATGGTTTTGCAACCTGATAGCACCCCTTTGAAAGTCGTTACCAACAGCACTCCAGAGAGTGGATGAAGAATTCAGGTGTAAGGAAGTTGAAAGACGAGCTCAAAGTGGACACAAACATAGGGGTGGATGGATTTTTCATCCATCTCCAGAGCTAGGTTAACTCTCTCACCTCTGCACGCCGGCCTCTGGTCACTCCAGGCAGCGATCATGTCACTCAGTTTCTTACAGGTGATGCTTTTGGACCCCTGTAAATCATAGCCTTCGTTACAGGTGAACTGGACGCTGGATCCTAACCTAGTAGAGAAAATCAAAGGGAGCAAATGAACCTTGGAGAAACTACCAGATTGACAGTTTTGTCCTTCTCTGACCGCTCAGGGATTCCCCGTAATGCGAATAACAATAGACCACTGGCTACCAGGGCATAGGATTGGACAAGGAACCTCAGTCTCTTTTCTCAGGTGTTTGCTTGTGTTGGAAGAGCTTTGCTTATGGTGATTATGGGCTAACAGGAGGCCAGAGCCTTTCAACATGACTTCCAGAGACCTTTTCTCAATGCAGGAGCACAGGCTCGCGCCCTAACGTATTCCATGCTCTGCATTTTTATGAACAAGATATATAAGGAAAAAAATCACCTTGTACTGGAGACACTTGTTCATTCTACAGTTCTAGAGCCAGAGACTCAGCTGGTGCAAAGCAGTGTGGCCGCATTCACAAAAAGGGAGCGATGCTGATTTCAACGAGCAGAGAATCTGGCCCTTAGTATTTAAGGACTCTATCTGCAGCCCCCTTTTCTTCCTTTGCTCAGAAATCCATTTTGTGGCTTTCAGGAGAATTTGATGGTTTCGCGTTAGACATTTTTAGTGAGCAGAACAGCAATCGACAGAGAAATAAGATTAACTATTGATCTGTCGTTGCTAACAGCTGGCTGATTTATTCCTGAACACTTCACATGAAGGCCAGCTACTGAAATAGGACAAAGGCATTGTTTTAAACTTGAGACGAGAACAATTATCCAGCAGTACATATGCTTATTGACAAAGGGTTGACACAGTGTTCTCGGAAGCCTCTATGGACAGAGCCCTGCGGTGACTCATGCTAATGAAAAATAGGGCTGTTTGTGTGTGTGTTTTTTTTAAATCCTTTCTGCTCTTAACCAAAGGGGTGGGGGGGTTAATTACAAAGAATCCTGATTGCAAAGTCTTGGGTACAAGGCTGATTTTGACAAGAGAAAACATTCACGAGGAAGGGGATTCATTATGATCTCTGCTTATCATAGTATCATACACACTCTCTCTCTCACATACACACAATTTTTCTAAGTCATTTATCATTGCAAGATTTTCAGACAAACCAGTTATAGGTGTACAGCAGGTTGCTAAAGAAAGACTATAGAACACAGAGCCCATATGGCAGTTATGAAGAGTTGCTTTGTGGCATGCAGAAGAAACACATGCAAGGTTCTTACCTAAAATCGTTGCCTATTCTTTTGCCTTTCTCTGGAATCCCAGGGTCCGGACACATATTATGTCCCTGGGACACACCAACCTGAGTTACTAAAAAGCAAAAACAGCACATACAGAGATAGAATGGCACAGGAGAAAACATCATCTTACATCAACTGCATTGGGGTTGGTGAATGTGAAGAGAAAATGGGTAATTGCTAGTTGGAATGCATTAGCTTTTTGATTTTGGTTGGTTTTCAGTTTGGAAACAAATGTAACTGACGTCCTTTCCGCTCAGCGTATGCACTGTGTTTTCTGCTCAACGAGCAATGGCGCCTTTCCCTTCCTTATACTACAGAAGCATCATTGTAAAAGAATTCTTGCATTTTGCAAAATTATAGCAATTAAAGAGAACATTTACAAAGACCGCTCTTTAAAAGGTCACCCGCAGCATGACAAGGTGCGTTCCTAATGTCCATCAAACTGCCTTCTGATTGGCACCAGTGAAAGAAAATAGCTCAATAAAGGGTGAATATGTGATACACATAACCCTCGACCCCCAATACAATTTAAAAAAAATATAAGCCAGTCCAAAGTTTTAAAGCAAGTAGTTAAGTTTGCATATGAAAACTTTTATGGAGCAACTTTGATAGAATCATAGAACACTAGAACTGGAAGGGACCTCGAGAGGTCATCGAGTCCAGTCCCCTGCCCTCTAAGGGCTGCTTATAAAAAAGAAATGTATAAAGAAGTACCCAGCACTGAATAAACACATCTCTGTTTCACCCCTTTCCCCTCCCTCCACCCCTCCGCAAATCTGTCAAATGGCGCAAACAAGTATAGACTCAGATAATGGATAAACTACAAATGGGCTCTCGACAAGGACGAAATGAACTCTGGCAATAGGTCGATTTCCATTTTCCATTCTGATAACCACCCCACATTTTTTTTTCATGCATGCTAATATCAGCAAAGGGACAGAGTTGTCATGGAGGGGCTGGAATCTATAGGATTCCATTTTCTCGCGACGCAGAGGAAAAGATGCAGGGGAAAAGTGGCGTTTCTCGGCGGCGACGCTAACGCAATGAAGCATGAAACCTCAATGAGCAGGCTCCCCTCCTGCCTCAGCCTAGCTCCCTGAATGAAAGGAAGCCAAACCACCCTCTCCGTGGCACTCCTGAATGTATTTAATTAGAGCAGTGGTCTTAAGAACGCTCAAGATTGGATGGGAAACGTGGCCTTGGAACGGCATGGGTGTTCCTGCAGTGTTAACGCCATGTGATACTGAGCTCATTGCAAAAGGTGTGGGGAGAGTGGGAAGAGTTATGTGGAAAAATGCACATGCACGGTCTGTGGAGCCATGGCCCGCACACCCCTGAGTACACTAGAGGCAAGAAAGCACCATCTAGCAAATCTTCCCTGGACAGTTACACCCTGCTTTGTCACTAGGTACCACACTTCCCAAGCGCTTGAGACAGCGCTGCTCTCAGACCAATTGAAGGAGCCGTCCATGCCCAGGAGCTCAAAGCTTCAATCTCAAAATCTTTAGGGATCTGCTGCCAACAGGCTCACTGACTGGGGGGCTAGGGGCAAAGAGGGCAGCTGCCCGGGGGCTTGGCGATTCAAAGCCCCAGGCCTTTTAAATCGCCGCCAGAGCACCGCTCTGCACGGCTCTGAGGAGGGCAGCACCATCCAGAGCACGGTGCAGAGGGCTCGCTCCCCTGGCCCCGCCCTGTCTTGTTTAGGCCACGCCCCTCCTGGGAGCATGGAGCTGCCCCCGACCTTGCCCAGGACCCTGCAGAGGCTGTGGGCACCCTCGAATGCTGGAAGCCTTAAAAGTATTCAGCAAATAAAGATTCACCTAGAGCTATAGAAACGTGACTTGGGGATGGGGCATTGCAGGTCTTCCATTGGATGCCGAGGCAGCCATAGCTCCCGTTCTAATGGCTTTTCTAGACAGCTCATCCCCATAGTAACTGAATGCCAGGCTTTTATTAAGAGCCACGAACAACAAGGCCCTTCTTCCCACTCCTCCTCTACAAGGATTCAAAAGAAGATATTTTGCCCTCTGCCTCAGCCACAGCACTTTCACTAACCTGCCCCCTTCACCTACCTGCCTGTCTCCAGGACCTAGAGGCTCACTAAGTTCTTGGTACGGGGTTGCCCAAGCAGCTGCTTTGAAACACTGCAGCAGCCATACGATGCTCTGCAAGCACAAAGGGAAATTTGGGGTCCTGCAGTCTCCCACTGCCATGTTTTACAGGGAAGATGCAGCATTGGAAACAATCCCTCTTGGAAGCATCTTTCCAACCTTGTGAGTCTTGGAGCATCCTCAGAACTCCCTGACTAATTCGTACACGCAGGCTCAGAGACTCCAGAGCGGCCAAGGAGACAAGCAAAAGAAAGAGCCGCAATACAATGGTTCCCGCTTTATTTCCTGTTGGCTACACTTCATCACAACAACATGTGTTGCCACCTTCAGTATATCCTGGGGATGTTAAATGTGTGGAGAAGCTGAGAAGAAGGAAATCATGCCATATCATGCCATATATATTTGCAATACAGTATGAAATTTGACAGCAATTGTCCGATAATTTAGGCGGCCATTTAAAACCACAATAAAACCTATTTCCTGAATGGGCACCTCCAATAGTTAACAGAGCCACCAGCTAGCCTGGTTTTGCCTGGTGTGAAAATATTCCCTTTGGTTTGGAGATGTGAGAACTTGTTCCCCACTCTCCCTTTGAATTTCATGCTCAAACACACACCGCTCCTCAAAAGCTAAACGCAGATGAAAGCTCCCTGGTATACCTGCAGTTCAATAGAACAAATGTGCCGTAACTTGGATCTGAAATCGTACAGAGGAGCCAGCGTCGCTGGACAGGTTTGCCAGCTGTGAGAAAGATTTCAGGGCACCTGGTCTGAATGTCACTGTCTCTTGAGATGCAAACCCCGCGCCAGGAGGGTTTTTTTTGCATTTTGGTGCAAACCTTTTGCACCGCTCAAACAACGTGAGACACAGAGCAGAAGTTTTAGTATAGAACAGGGGTGGGCCAAATCTGGGTAGGAACATTGTATGGTGGGCAATGACTGTAGGGTTGGGGCAGGGTGTTGGAGTGCAGGAGGGGGTTGGAGTCCAAGAGGGGGGTCAAGGCAGGGGGGTTGGGGCATGGGAGGGGGTGCGAGCTCCAGTCCAGCACCGCTTACCTTGGGCAGCTCCAGGACATCAGCATGGTGGGGCTAAGTCTTCCCTATGGCTCCTGAAATCAGCCATCATGTCCCACAGCAGCTTCTGGGGGGTGGGATGAGCTCCGAGCGCCGCTCCATCCACAGTCACCATCCCAGCAGCTCCCAATGGCAGCAGTTCCCAGCCAATGGGAGTGGCAGGGGGCGGTGCCTGCAGGCAGGGGCAGTGCGTGGAAACTCCCTGTTGCCCCTCCCCCACCTCGAGGGGCCACAGCGAGTGGCCACAGGGTCATGGCCAGGGTAGGCAGGGAGCCTGCCCGAGCACCCCGGTGCCATTGGACTGGTAAACCTGCATGCCGGATGCAGCCTGGGGGTTGTAGTTTGCCCCCTTCCCCCCCGGAACAGAACATATACACAACCTCCTGGAAAGCCAGGTGAATGACAAAGGCAATTTCTTTGAGACCTGAAGCTGGCTGGGGGAGACACAGAAGCAATCCAGCCAGACGTGTGCTCTTTCTAGCTCAATACAAGTGCTACTTATGTTTTATTGTTCATCCGGCTGCTAAATGTACCAAGTGCAGCTCAACGAGTTGCCTTCCTGGGCTGCTGCTGTGTCATGATGCAGCCCACCTTGGAAGGGCCTTGCGTGTCCTTGGAAAATCAACGGGACTCAGTAGCAAGGCAAGGAGGACACAGGGACTCCAGCAATGAAAGGGTGGGATGGCCTCTGCCGAAGCAAACCAACAGAAAGGGCCAGGGAAAACGTGCTCCACAATCCAGGCACGAAGGGCCAGAGTCGGGAAAGGAGTTAGTTTCACTGGGAACATTCCACCCCAAAGAAACAAAACCAGCAACAAACTGGAAAGGACCTTCAGAGGTCATCAAGTCCAGTCCCCTGCCCTCACATAGGGCCAAGTACTATTCCTGGCAGATTTACCCCAGATCCCTAAACAGCCCCCTCAAGGATTGAACTCACGCCCTCCAGTTTAACAAGCCAATGCTCAAACCACTGAGCTATCCATCCCATTGACAGTAAGACACTCGGGCTATAAAGCTGGAGGAAATATTTGAAGCAATGGCATTATCCATCAGCATTATGGAGTGGGGTGATGGAAGCGCTGGAACTCACTCATCGCTTCTGGGAAAGGAGAGGATTTAGGCTGGGTCAGCCAAGTCACTCCATTTTCCTTTGGGTTTCGTAACCACGTTCCACTACCCTGCACCCAGGCGACACAGATTACTCACCTCAAAGCAAATCTGCTGGGCCTAACTTTCACGTAGGTACAGGCGTGTCGCGACAATGAAAAAGAAATGTCTAAGGCCCACCGGGAGAGTGGGTATGGACCAAATTAGCCCTGTACACATCACAAGTGTTCGAGGTGATAACCAGTTAGCTTTCGTCCTTCGTTCCAACACCTTTTGCCAAATCCCAAAATGCTGTGCACAGACAGACACTCAAGTGTATCGGACACCTGCTCTCCCACACTTCTACTGGGGATGGGTCGGCATTTAAGCAAATGAGTTCTCAAAGCATATTGCAGAGCAGATGCCAACAACTCAGACACTACATAGCGCCCTTCGCCGTCGATTGTGTTCAGCCTCTCTAAAAAAGCCAAGGACATTACCCAAGCATACTCCCAAGTTACTTATCCTAAGCCGATTTCAGATCCATTCCATTGAACTTATTATGTCCCATATCAGATGGCGGGGCCCACTGGAATCCAGTGGCCCGTCAGAATTGACACCAAATGGAGTCACATCTAATCCAAAGGAGCTCTCCAGCACGTTGGTGACAATGGAAATTATTTCCCTGTATGCGAGCATGTTATTAATATCCACATAGCAAAGGTCAGATAAGACAGCAAGGTGGGTACTAAAATAGGGAGCAAGGGGAAAGAGAAAAGTCACCCAGATGTCCTGGCACTTACATTATAAATGTAAGTGTGGGAGGGAGGGAGAAGGAGGGGACAGAAGGCACTTGATTACTCATCCACAATTCTTGCTGCTGAGTATAATGCGCAAACCTTTCCTCTTCTGTTATTGATGCATTTTTAAATAGAGAGAAATGCCTTGATTTAACCCTGTACAAGGCTATAAACCATATCTGCTGGGCTGCGTATTAGTTAGCAGGTCTGCTTTCATTTTACATGAGGATTAACTGAGCTGAGCTCGGGAGTGGAGCGTTATTCTTCAAAAATAAGCCCCAATCTTAATGAACTGTTGACTTTATAAATTACAGATTGCAGAGTTTTCCTCCCCAAAGGGTTGGGGTTTGTTTTCTCCCCGCCTCCCCTCCCCTCCTCTTTTCCTTCTGTCAACTCAAGTTTCTTTCTATCTTCTATTCAAGAGCAGTCAATTGTGATCCCATTGTTTGCCAAAGTAATTTACTCCTTCTGCTGAAAGCAGAGCTAAAAAGGATGATCCTTGATTTTTTTTTCTCATGTTAATAAAGGAATTTCATTGATGGATCTCCTGGGGGCAGCTTTCTATTGAATTTGGGGTTGTTTGATATGAGCTATGAGATCCAAGAGAAGTATTTAATAGAGAGGTACAACCGCCCGCCCCCAAAGCTTCCCAGTGAGAAGAAAGCAAACAATCCCTTCGATTTAAAACTTGTGTTCTGAAGAGGTTAAAATGAAGTGGGATGATCTCAAGCATATGACTACACTGGCGAAAAAATGGGAACACTCTTAATTCAGGTTAATTAACTTGGGTTCAAACAGCAGTGAAAACAAAACAGCTTAGCTTTTAACTGAGGTTAGCCTGAGTTCAAACCTAGGCAGGGCTCTTCTGCGCTGCAGAGAGGAGTGAGAATCCATGTCTAGGTAGGCATTTAAAGCAATCCAGGATCTCCCTCACACCCAAATACCCTTGCCCTGTCTCCTTCCTGGCCCTACCCCTTTGAGGTCCCGCCCCGCCCCATCCCTTCGCCGAGGCCCCATCCTGTTCATTCTATGGAGATAGGGTACAGGGGCAGGAGAGGAGGTTACCCTGACATCAGCACCCCTCTCTGCTGCCCCTCCCCCACTTGCACAGCCAGCAGGAAGCTCCCGGGGGCAGCTCCAAGATGGAGGGCAGGAGCAGCACGGCAGTGGGGGGGAAGAGGCAGATGAAGTGCCGACACTTGATAGCCTCCCAGCCAAACCAGCCAGCATCTCGTCAGAGGCTCCGGATCTACCAACAGATCCCAATCCACTGGCCGGTGACTGACCACTGGTGTCGAGGCTGCCATTAAGGCTGGAGCTGGGCTTGAGAGTCCAAGCTGCAGCAACAGCTACTTTTAAGGCACTAGCGTGAATGGCCCACACCCATTTGTCTCCCGGCTGCAGTGCAGACATACCCTTCCGGGCTGTAGCTTGCGTTAAAAGCCACACTGCAAGGCTATGTCTAGACTGGCATGATTTTCCGCAAATGCTTTTAACGGAAAAGTTTTTCCATTA
Organism: Rafetus swinhoei; assembly: GCA_019425775.1. NCBI lineage: Eukaryota > Metazoa > Chordata > Testudines > Trionychidae > Rafetus > Rafetus swinhoei. The sequence goes on along the minus strand of JAFJHL010000300.1, from coordinate 15,115,205 downwards.
AAAGCATTTGCGGAAAAGAGCGTCTAGATTGGCACGGACGCTTTTGCAAAGCACTTTTTTGCGGAAAAGCGCCCGCGTTGTCTAGATGTGTTTTGTGCAAGAAAGCCCCGATCGCCATTTTCGCCATCAGGGCTTTTTTGCGCAAAACAGTCCTGAGCTGTCTACACTGGCCCTCTTGTGCAAATACATTTGCGCAAGAGGGCTTTTTCCCGAACGGGAGCAGCATAGAATTTGCGCAAGAACACTGACACTCTTACATCAGATCGTCAGTGTTCTTGCGTAAATTCAAGCGGCCAGTGTAGACAGCTGGCAAGTTTTTCCGCAAAAGCGGCCGCTTTCGCGGAAAAACTTGCCAGTCTAGACGCAGCCCAAGTGTCTTCATTGCTACTTTAGCCCCCTCCCTCCAAGTTATCGCTTTTTTTGTGTTCGTTGCAACGCAGAAATATCCTGCGGGCAAACTCTGCTTCCAGTGACCTCCCATGCAAACCTCTGTGTGGCAACCCACCAAAGAATTTATTTCTGGAGTACAAAGAGTTTCCCCCGGATAACATACCCTAGCTAAACAAAGCAAGGGCGTACTGTGTTCCTGATCCAAGAAAGCACATTAGCACCTACGTATCTTGAAGCATGAGAGGTTTGAAGGATCTGGGACACACGGGTTAGATATGGTGAGGGTCTCCCCACTCCCACCCAGGTTTTGGGAACGTTCAGCTTCATGTCTTTCCTCAACCATCAGGGCTCCAGGATTCACATGCAGACCGAGAGGAGTCCTCCACTGTAGCAGAGAGCATGAAGCATGCATAGGAGGAGGGTTTTAAAATCAAGGTGTTAAAAAGATACATTCACGCCACTCAACGCATGAGCTCACATCACATGACCCACCTCACAATGTCCTCATGGAACGTCCCTGGCCTTGATAGTTCTAATCCGTATCCGTGAGGCGGCTCACATCGAAATGGTGCCTGCAATTTTAGTTTGTGTTGATGTGCAAAGCAGTCCGAGGGCTACAGGCTGTCTCTGGTTAACCCAGAACACCAGGGTCTTCCAAACCCACATGTCACACAGCTGTCCACTCTATGTCTAGACTAGATCAAAGGAAATCCGCAGATCAAAACTCCTCTTCTAAACACCAGGGATCCAGAAATCCAGCATCACTGATGTTTCCAGCTTCTAGCCATTTCACACTTTATCAAAAACTGTAATGACTCCCAATTTACAGAAGACACATTGAAACTATTCCTCCCTTCAACCTGTATTTGCAAAATTGGAGGCTTACTGGTAGAAATCAGGGCCTGATGCTCCGTTACCATGGTGCAATGCAGCGGCACAATGCTCCCAAATCAGAACGGTCATGATGTACACTTGGTTTTGGCGCTCACTTTGCACTAGTGTAAATGACTGCACAAGATACAGGGGAATGGAGAACTAGACCCCAAAAAGGATATTTAAGCACCTAATTTAACTGAGCAGTTTTCCAGAAGTGATGAACACCCAACATCTCCTGCTGACCTAGTTATGGTCAAGGGACTGGCTCATTCCCTCTGAAAATCTTTTTGTTGGGATATAAACCAGTTTGAAAATACCCTTTCCACTCACAGCTCTTTCCAGCAAGAGTCAGCAGCAACATACCGAGAAACTTCTGTCATCTCTTGCATTTAAGCAGAAGAACGAAAGATGCTATAGAAAAGTTGCTTTCCACGCCAGACAAATAAGGAAAAAATACACATTGTACCCAATATCCAATCTACTTCACAGCTAGAGGAGTGCAGCAGAAGTTGAAAAAAAAGTTTCCCTCTCAATCAGTATCAGTGACAGAAAAGTTACTCCTAAACATAATCCTGTAAGTGAAGTCTCAGCTTTAAGCTACATTTCTCCTGCTTATTCTCCAAAGCAATTTACTGAAGTATGGTTAAAGGAAAGATGACCAATTAATTTTAGGGGAACTGGGCAATACGACGCAGATCTAAAATCTCAAATTAAAACTTTCAATCATCATTGAATGCAATGCAATTTGCACCAGGACTTAGAGAGAAAATTATTTTCCATTTTTATTTCAGGCACACAAGAGACGTGTTAAAGGATGTGAAATACATTTTGCCTCCAGTGAGTCTTTTATGCAACTTGCAGGCATCATTATGGAATCTGGCAGCCATTTATAGCCACTGTTCAGCAAAGCAACAATTCTCTGAAAGACCTGCAAGATATTAAGAACACAGCTATAGTCTGCCTTACGCCTGGCAAGGGGGTTGGGTAAGTTGCAATTTTTGGAGAGTTGTAACAGACAGCAGAAAATATTACCGGTAGCACTAGCCTTTATAGAAACACTTTACTGGAAACATCCGATAAGCCAGCCACATGAAATAGTAGTGGCACCAAACATAAACTTTGAGGTTTTTCAATCATCCTTCTCAACTGTACTACTGTCCCTAATATCTTGATTACATGTACGAGGGGAAAGTGGAAGAGACATGGTCAGGCACATAAGGGAAAAGCACCAGGTAAGGAGATTGTAACAGTGCAAAACCCATTTCCTGAAGGGAAATAACATTTCCTGGTACCTCTTGAGTCAGCATTTCTGAAATGGAAGAATTTGCTATAATTGAATGGTGAGAGCAGCAGCTGTATTGGACCGAAGCAAATGAACAAGGCATGGTTTATCCTGGGTCGGTTGAACACCCAATGCCTGGGGTAGGCTCCATGCTGGGAACAGAAAGGAATTTGGCTCATAATTCCCGACATGTGTGTTTTTAGATCAGCTGTTTGCAAGCTAATCTGCCTCCCACGGCTTCAAGGGGGCAGTTTTGCCTTCTGCACAGTTAGCACTATGGACGTTACTGGAATCACCGCCTTGGCGAAGAGTTGTGTATCCGCAGGAAGGGGACAGTCTGAGACAAGGGTGCATCACTCTCCTCCCCACCAATCCGGCAAGTAGCTTGAGTATGTCAAGGGTGAGGGGGAGGGCTTCAGTCTCTATCTCCCATTTCTTTCTCAGCACTTCTGCTGAGATGGCCTCCAAGAGGGCCAATGGCAAGAGGACCTCAACACACCAATGTTAAAGCTAAAATTGAATCAATGGGCAGGACATCATTTAAGACAGACACTCTCGGATTTTTTATATTTGTTTTCTATTTTGTCCATTTCTCCCTTAATTAAATGTCACCTGCTGGAATTACCGATACAATACACCAAAATGGAACATCTTGGATGAGCATAATACATTACGCAGAGGATGAGCAACTTCCCCCCCACACAAATGATTATATCAGTCCATAAGTGCTAAATTTTGTCAATCTTCACATTTATGCAAAACATAGCTCAGCTCCAACTCAAACCTTTCCTACCTAATTTCATAAAAGGTAGAGAGAGAGGCCCTGTAAGAGCACAGTCATCTGTCTATAAACATATGCCCCAAAAACTATGAATTTTACTTCTGATTTACAAAGAAGGTCCAACTGGGTTCACTTACTGGAGCAGGAAAACATACTGGGGATAAAAATGGACTTCATAGGCACCTCGCCAATAGATTTCATCTGCTATATGCATTTAACATAAGAAACTGTCAGAGATGTGAGATGCAGCTGAAGTTTGTATTTCAGTGACTTAGTCCCTCTTTGGCTGAGCTACATGATTTTTCTGCAGGGAGGAATAATGAAGTCAAATAATTTGGCAAGGAGAGCAAAGAGGCTATTATTGCTGCAGTTTTTGTTACTTCTTCACTACATTTTCTGCCTGTGGATTCCTCATTGCAGATCTGCCTCCTTTTTCTTTTACACTGGATAAACACATTTTGATACTCTTAAGATTAAAACATAAAAGTAATGGACCCCCACCTGGTGTATAACCACAGACATACGTATACAGTATATATACACATACACACCCGTGCACCTGCTCCCCTGTGGTCCCAGTTTAAGGAGTTAGTACGTGTTTGTGAATAGAGCACTGGAAGAAGGTGATGAGGTAATGGGGAAGAAGAAGGAGGAAGGAGAAGCATTCAACCTTTTAAGAGTGACAACATTGTAGAGATTATTGTTGTATGGAATGTCCAGGGAGATAACCTTGCAAAGAGTGCTTATCTAGGAGCAGCGAAACTTACACACAGATGTCTTCTGATTGTTGTCCTTGCTGGGCATTAGTTTCACTCCTCTGGACTTCAGTTCAATTTGCTTCTTGACTGGAAAGAGATTTTAACAACAACAAAAACAAAGTTTAGCTCAGTTGGAAGGGTTCCAGATTTGAATTGTTCGGAGACTCCGAAGCACCAATTTTATTTTTTTTTGCATCCCATGCTAACACAGTGTTTGTACAGCACCTTGCGCAAAGAAAGCCTGACCCGGAGAAAAACTAAACACAATAAGAAAAGGTCCCCAGGTCCCAGAATTCACAATATTCTTAGTACGTTTATTTATATCATCTTCTGTAGGAAAAGTTTTGGGTGGCCTATTTTCACTCTCAGAGGGGTATTGGACAATCAGGAAGCAAAATCAATGGCTTGTGATTTCATAGAATCATAGAATACTAGGACTGGAAGGGACCCCGAGAGGTCATCGAGTCCAGTCTCCTGCCCTCATGGCAGGACCAAATACTGTCTAGACCATCCCTGATAGACATTTATCTAACCTACTCTTAAATATCTCCACAGATGGAGATTCCACAACCTCCCTGGGCAATTTATTCCAGTGTCTGACTACCCTGACAGTTAGGAACGTTTTCCTAATGTCCAACCTAAACCTCCCTTGCTGCAGTTTAAGCCCATTGCTTCTTGTTCTATCCTCAGAGGCCAAGATGAACAAGTTTTCTCCCTCCTCCTTATGACACCCTTTTAGATATCTAAAACTGCTATCATGTCCCCCTCAATCTTCTCTTTTCTAAACTAAACAAACCCAATTCCTTCAGTCTTCCCTCATAGGTCATGTTCTCTAGACCTTTAATCATTCTCGTTGCTCTTCTCTGGACCCTCTCCAATTTCTCCACATCTTTCTTGAAATGCGGTGCCCAGAACTGGACACAATACTCGAACTGAAGCCTAACCAGCGCAGAGTAGAGCGGAAGAATGACTTCTCGTGTTTTGCTCACAACACACCTGTTAATGCATCCCAGAATCATGTTTGCTTTCTTTGCAACAGCATCACACTGCTGACTCATATTCAACTTGTGGTCCACTATAACCCCTAGATCCCTTTCTGCCATACTCCTTCCCAGACAGTCCACAGAGAGGTCTCCTGTTGACTTAATTAATCCATCCCAACTATGTCGGCAGGAGGAGTTCTCCTGCCAAAAGCACATTGTCTACACCAGGGGTGGGCAAAAACCACACAGTGGTCTTGATCCGGCCCACCTAGAGCTTTGATCCGGTTCACACGGCTGTTCCAGGCCCCACCCTCTAGCGTGTTGACTGGGAGCTGCAGGGAAGGCAAGAGCCCTTTAAATAGAAGCCGTTGAAAGGGCTCGCATGTCCCCAGTTCCCAAGCAACACTCTAGCAGCGAGGCTGGGAGCAGTGAGCCCTTTAAATAGCAAGCAAATGGTCTGGTAGCTCTTTATAGACTAACAAAACATGTAGATGGTATCATGAGGTTTTGTGGGCACAGCCCACTTCTTCAGATGACCGGAGTTATAACTAGGAGATAAGAAAACTCGAAATAAATAGGAGAAGGGAAGAGGGGCGGGGGGGACAAAGAAGCTCTGTCACCCACCCACCCTACCTCTATACATAAAGTATCAGGAGAAAGGGTGCTAAACCTGAGTAGATAAAGATCAAAGTCAGTGGATGGCAGGAATTGAAAGGATTTGCAGCTCCCCGTCTCCGGCTAACGTGATGCCTGGGGGCCACAGGGGAGGTGTGAGCCCTTTCAACTCCTGCTATTTAAAGGCTCCACCCCTTCTGCCTGAGGTCCCACCCCTTCAATCCGAGCCCCCGCCCCTTCTGTCTGTCACCCCCCCCCCCCCCGAGGCGGCCTGCATCCACTTCAAATATTTTTGATGTGGCCCCCGCTCAAAAATTATTGCCCATCCCTGCCTGATCTACAAAGTGTTTAGGGTAGTGTAACTACTGTTGCCCGGGGGAGGGGGTGCTTATTCACATGGGGCAGCACCATATTTAGGGGCTATGAGCACAGACTTCAGTGGGGCTTTGTGTTTAGTACAGAAAACAGAGTAATCTTGCTTCTGAAAGCAAAGTGCCCATTATCATATTACATGATTCTTTCCATTGTCGCTTATTTTCCTCTATCCAGCCTGTGTGCATTTCATCTCAAGTGGTTCTCTTTGTGTACTTTCTTGTTTCATGCTTTCATCTCTACATTAGCACATTTCTAAGACAACATTGTCAAGAAGAATTATCAATAAAACTAATGGGGATTTTAAGCAACTTTGGTGTGTGTGTGTGTTAGAACAAATCTGGTAACAGCATCTGTGTGCAAACATTTCCAGTAGGGAAATGTCAAATGCCTTTTCTTGAAGCTTACCCCCAGTAACACTTTCTCTGCTCTGTGTTTGTTGGCACCTTTTCTCTTTTTTTTCATGCGGCTGTAGCACTTTGAGGGATTTTTACTTATCTTTGAATAACGCAGTGAAAATGTCACGCTGAAGTCAGGTGCATAGTTATATTATATTATATTATATTATATTATATTATATTATCATAGAACACTAGAACTGGAAGGGACCTCGAGAGGTCATCGAGTCCAGTCCCCTGCCCTAACAGCAGGACCCAGCACCATCTAGATCATCCGTGAGAGAGGTGTCTGTTTAACCTGCTTTTAAATATCTCCAGTGATGGAGATTCCACAACCTCCCTCGGCAATTTATTCCAGTGTTTAACTACCCTGAGTGGCAGGAAGTTTTTCCTAATGTCCAACCTAAACCTCCCTTGCTGCAATTTAAGCCCATTGCTTCTTGTCCTATCCTCAGAGGCCAAGGAGAACAATTTTTCTCCCTCCTCCTTATAACAGCCTTTTAGATACTTGAAAACCGCTATCATGTCCCCTCTCAGTCTTCTGTTTTCAAAATTAAACAAACCCAGTTCTTTCAGTCTTCCCTCATAGATCATGTTCTCTAGACCTTTAATCATTTGTATTGCTCTTCTCTGGACCTTCTCCAGTTTCTCCACATCTTTCTTGAAATGTGGTGCTCAGAACTGAATGTATTATATTATATTATATTATATTCTTAGGTAGCTCTTGTCTTTCCTATAAGAATTAATGGCTTTCATCTTTGGGAGCGGGATAATGAATAGTATATTGATTTGAAAGGGATACCTGAGACACACAACTCTCATTTAAATACAAACCAGTTGCATATATGCTAAGGAATATGCCTGTCTCAGAATGCCTTAACTGGCAAGACTCATTCGGGATCATTTGGCATAATAATCCCTGCATATAGGCAATCTCATGTTTCTTTAGTGAACAGCTAACCTGCTGCATACTGAAATGCTGACTTTGGCTGCAAAAAGCCCCAACAATTTTGGGAATCATAGGAGCTATATTTGGCTCAGCCAAACGGTAACTTTCCAAAATGTCTTCAGCTTTGGAAAAATCACAGTGTTACACAATTAATAATTCATTTGTCGTTTAACCACTGGGTAAATTTTACAACATTGAAGAAACATGGGGGGAAAAAAACAGAAGAAAAAAGGGGGAGGAGGCTTATGGAAGAGGAATAAAACTCCAGGAAAAAACAGACATTACCAATGTACAAAGGGAAGAACCGGACAAATGCAAAGTGGAAACACTGAATTGATTTCATTTTCAAAAAAAAACAACAACCTGAAGCTAAATGAAAATGTCCAGATAGCAAGGAGAACATTAAAAAAGAGAAAACTTAACAAACCAAGGAATGAGGTGACCTGACACATTCCAGGCACTAGAGGGCAGTGGTACACAAACACACTGTTAAAGACACAGGGAAAATTTAGTTCTGATTTCAGAGAATAATTGAATCTCATTGCATTTGGCCTGCGTCTCTTCCCATAAAACGTGTTCATATACAGACAGACCAAAATCAGTGTAAGAGTAGTCTCAGAGGACCATGATTGTGAGGGAGGGAAGAATCTCCTTGGAAAAGGTACCTACAGTAACCAGCATGTGTGAAACCTGCAAAGCATCCAGTGGATACCTTCGTACAGCTGTTTCTTACAGTCACCACTAACCCACTCATGAGGTGCCTCTTTACAGATCCAGATGTATCATCATTGCACAAAAATTGGAGGCAACCAAAGTTCCCGTGAGGGTGCACGCCTGCGCGCAAAAAATTCTTCCCCCGCCCACCTTCTCTGGAGAGCTGCACAAGCGGTTGCTCCAGTGGGCGGGACTGGCTGAGACGGCATGGTGAGAGAGCCACTGGGCTGGGGGGCCGGCACCTGCCACGGCCGCGTGGCAGGAGGAGGCCTGCTTTGGTGGCCGGGCTGGCATGTGGCAGCGGGTGGGAGGGCTGTTCTGGCGGCTGGGGCTGGGAATGGGACCTGCCGCATGGCGGGGGAAGGAGGGAGTCTGCTCCGGTGGCCAGGAACGTGTGTTAATAAATTGGGTGCCACAGAGGCACAAATCCATACCAGCGCGCATGACCTCAATATTGGTGCACAAGCCAAAACTCACTCTGCTCATGGTTGGAAAACCTTAGAGGGACACTGGAGGCGACTTCTATCAGCATAAGCCAATCACAACAGAAATGCAGATTCATTTACCCAGAGGCTATTGATACTGAAGGAATTAACGTCTCAGGAATCCTGAAAAAGTTATTTTCTTCTGTCCCAGATGACAGGCCTTTGCCTCACACAGAAGCCCATGTCGGCCATTAACTGGCTAAGGAGGATGCAACTAGTGGGATAGTATACCAAGGAGGAGGGATAGCTCAGTGGCTTGAGCATTAGCCTGCTAAATCAATGGTTGTGCATTCAATCCTAGAGGGGCCCATTCAGGGATCTGGGACAAATCTGTCAGCGATGGTACTTGGTCCTGCCATGAGAGCAGGGGACTGGACTTGACTGCTCAAGGTCCCTTCCAGGTCTAGGAGATAGATAAGCAAGTGGCTAGCTAGCTACCATCTCTTATATATATGTCCAGTCTTGAAAAACATTTCATGGATGGAAGATATCCCCATATCAAATATGCCACTGGCTAGAACAACTCCCTGTGTGCTCTGTATACATGCACACTGTGCATACGTTAGCAGTCCTTTCCATAGTCCCTTAAACCAGGCCAGGATTTAGGGAAACCCTTTGGAGCAGCATGGTGCTGTATTCAGTGAGGCTGGGACCTAGAGGACCAGAGAAAAAGCGGGCTCTCTTGGCAACTTGCAGCCTCAATGAAGATTTTCTCTCACATAGGTTACAAGGGAGTCCTTTCTCATCTCTACTGCAGGAGAAATTCCTACACAAGTCTGCAGCATCGCCTAGAACGGGAGCTCCCAGCTGGAGGGCTGACACCACAGAGCTGCTCGGAAGGGCTGATGCCTGGCTAGCAGTACTTTGATTTGGCGGAAATGTTCAAATCAACGTCCCATTCTACCTGCCCCTGCTGATTCTGCAGGCAGAAGTTAATGAATCTCAGGCTACGTCTAGACTGCATTCCTCTATCGACAGAGGGATGCAAATGATGCACGTCAAAATTGCTAATGAAGCAGAGATTTAAATATCCCGTGCTTCATTAGCATAAACATGGTCGATAAACATCGACACGGAGCTTTTTCGAAAAAACCCCCAGCAGTCTAGATGCAGATCTGTCGAAAATAAACCGTTTTTCGACAGATCCTGTATTCCTCAAAACATGTCTAAAGCCAGTTGAACTATTACAATGTGCATAATGGCTCCTGGCTTTGCACTACCTAACTCACTGCTTTGGGACACCTAAAATATGAAACCAAATTCTACTCTACTCCCTGCACTGCTTCCTAGTGCATCTTATTGTGCAAGTGACACAAAGATTTTTTTTGAGACTCTGAAATGTGCACACATAAAAAAGAATTTTTTTGCCTGTTCTATGTTCACAGGGAATTGATTGATGGATTGAAAACACCTTTTTTTCCCCTGCCCTTTGACTTTGAAAATCAATTTCTAATGTAAGAGGGGCATTGAATGCTTTCCACTCACAACTGCACACCTGACAACGATGGGGCAAACAGCCTTTGCGGCTGACAGTGTGGGAGTGGCTGGGATAGTGTGTTGTTAGCTCCTTTTGACCCACGCAGAGCCTCAAAGTCCAGGGACTCATGGGTGGTTCCAGCTGAGAACAGAAACTGATAAAAGTGTCTTTTTGATGTGGTCTTGCTTATGTGCAAGAAACGTACCAAGTCCTGTTTCTCTGAACACAGTAGGAATCTAGCAGCAGGAGATGGCTTCTTTGTTCACTGTTCCAAGCCTGCCTTTCCTGACAACGCTTTGTCCTCCAATGGACTTTCCCCTTTGCTTTATTTGAGGGCCACAGGACTGTGCTTCTACCCTGTGGTGGCTTAGTTCGCTTTCTCTCCCTGCTTCTCTGTCTTTCGACCCCCTGTTTGTGCTGCCTCCCTCACACCACACACAGAAAGACACACCCCAAAACCAAGGCCGTAATAAGGGCGAGGCGAGTGAGGCACTTGCCTCGGGCGCACAGCTGAGGGGGCGCAGAAAAGACAGCTACTCCACTGTCTTCGCTCGTGCCTTGCACCATGCCAGCACCCCCGCCCGCACCGAGGACGGTCTTGCCTCCGGTGCTAGGGTTGCCAGGTGTCTGGTTTTCGCCCGGACAGTCCGTTATTTCTGGAGAGAGATTCCTATCTGTTTTCCAGTTCATCCTTTCTTTTGTTCATTACATGGAGACAGAATTTGAAAGTCAAACTTCATGGGAGGCTTTGGCAACATCTTCAGGGGTTACCAGTAATAAAGGCATCAGTTTAAAAGAGGATAATTTAAGATATACATATTCTCTCTCTCTCTCTCTTTTTCTCTCTCTCATATGCCTTCGGATATCCCGGAAAAGCAATGCCGCATCCAAGGAATATGTCCGCTTTTCCAAAAAAAAGTTCAGAAAAGTGGACGCATTCTTTCGCCATCCCTGTAAACCTCGTTTTACAAGGAAGAAGGGATGGCTCGAAAAAGCAGGTTTTTCCAAAATTTGGCACCATCTAGATGCACCAAATTTCAGAAAAAGCCTCTTTTGAAAGAAAAGTGGGAAAAGATACTCAAACTGCAGTTCGTAATTTGTGTATCTTTTTCTGACTTTTCTTTGTAGTCTACATGTAGCCTCACTCTCTCTCTCTCTTTTAAATTTTAATTATTAGGACAATAAAAGCATGAACAAACAACTTAGGATTGAATATGGATCTTAACTGGTTAACACATTATAAAGGCAAGTTCCCCTCTCTAGATATCGACATTGCCACAGAAACTGCTGTGAATGAACCACTCTCACCATGACTAGCCTCATTAATACAAGTACCTTTTCTTTTGTTGTCTATCTATCGATATCTACATCTATACCCCCATACACATATCTCCAAGCCTCTGTAAATTCCACTCCAATTCATCTGCTGAAGTGGGTTTTACCTACAAAAGCTTATGCCCTAATAAATCTGTTACTCTCTAAGGGCATGTTTATGCTGAAGGGCAAAAGTTGAATTAAGCTACGTCAACTGCATACCTGAAGTCGAAATAGCTTAATTCGGCTTTTCGCGCAGTCTACACAGCAGGAAGTCGAAGGAAGAACATTCTCTCTCTGACTTTCCTTACTCCTCATAAAATGAGGGTTACACGAGTCGGAGTAAGAAGTCCTCCATCTCAACATTCAGGGCTTGACAAATCAGGCAATGTACTTGCCCGTGGTGAGTAGATTTTAGCCCGCTACGGCCGCGCAGCGTGGTCAGCGCATGTGCAGCGTGGTCTGCGCATGCACAGCGTGCGCTTCTGCGTGGCTGGCAAGCCCTGTCAACATTATTTCAAAATAAAGGCTTCCCATGTAGACGCGCACTATGTTATTTCAAAATAACGCCAGTTATTCCAAAATAACGCCGCTGTGTAGATGTACCCTAAAGTGCCACAGGACTGTTAGCTGTTTTTCCTCATTCCCCAAAAATACAAAATCTGGTTGCGAAGGGGCCAATGTTCTTCCAGGGTCAGATGTGGGACAGCGCTTGACAAGGCTCCTGCCAGGATATCTAAGCAAACAAAACGTGCAACGGTTTTGCTGTACATAAACAACTGACAGTTCTGACAGAATATTCAATTTCTTGTCAAATTGAAGTGTGACATTACAAAGTGTTTGCAGCGAGCGGGCAATCTGGTGTATTAAAAACTGTTTCATGCTGCTCTTATAGAGGAATTTCTCATGGGGAAAACTTTTAATAAAAGAAAGAGAGTGTTTAAGTAGAAATTTGCTCTGGGTGTCCATGTGATCCCCCTACTTCCCTAGCTCTGGTAGCTGCTGCAGAACTCTCGTTATAGGTGCTGGATCTAAAAGTTTGTGGGGGGAGAGGAGGTGCTGTACACCCCCTCCCCTTCCTGGTTTGGAATGGTACCCATCATATCCAGGGTTTACAGTTTGGTTCAATGGCTCTTAGCACCCCACTATAAAAGCTGTTCCAGGGCCCATGGCTCTCTGTTTGAATTGGAGATTGTTTCCTTCTTTCCCGTCTCTTGATTCTTCCTGCTAGCAAGTCTAAATCCTGCATTCATTCTATTACAACGTGTTGCTTGAAAGGGTGGGCGGAATCTCACAGGAGGCTGGGGGAGTTGATTTGATTGCTTTGAGTTGTTTTGTGGGCTTTCGGAAACTAATTTGTGTTTTAGGCCTGCTGTATCCCCTGTAATTTAAACTCATTCCTTCCCCCATATTGACTGACTTTGTAATCAAAACAAATGCAAACCAACACATTCCCCCCCAAAATAAACACAACGTAACAAAAACATCACATCTCTTCTAGCTACCAGGGACTTTGCTTTACTTTAGGTTACATCTACACTGCAGGCTTCTTTCGGAAGAAGCTTTTCCGGAAGAGATCTTCCGAAAAAACTTCTTCCAAAAGAGCGTGTCCACACTGCCAAAGCGCATCGAAAAAGCGATCTGCTTTTTCGAAAGACTGCATCCTCACTGAATAGACGCCATCTCGCATGTAAGCTGTGATTACTATGGACGGAGTGGCCACCAGGGCACCTGTGCTTTTTCCTCTTTCCTCTTCTTCCGAAAGAACTCCCTCTTCCCTGTCCACACACGCCTTTTTCCGAAAGAGCTCTTTCACAAAAAGGCTTCTTCCTCATAGAAAGAGGATTATCAATGTTGGAAAAACCCCTCTGTTCTTTCGACTTTTTTTCCGAAAGAACACGATTCCAGTGTGGATGTAATTGAAGTTTTTTTTGGAAAAACGGCAGTTTTTCTGAAAAAAACTCTGTAGTGTAGACATACCCTTAGAGAAAAAAACATCCACTGCCATCCCTGAGAACTCAACCATGCCAAATCAATGACTTATATGTACTGTCAGACCATGAGCTGCACACGGAGGTGGCTTGCAAGAAACCTTTACCCTATAAAGTTTAGAGCAACTCATTGTAGGAATCCTGGAAAGTAGGGATAACTCACGTCCTCTGTGCCACAAAAGGCAAGCCACTGTGGCTCCATGCCACAGCCAAGTTTGCCAATTCTCTCGACTGGATGGCAATGGTGTTCAGCGGTCCGGGAAAATTGGCAACCCTAACATCACCCCTTGTCTACTGTCCCAAAGAGCAGGGCAGGGCTGCAATCCACAACATTCAGATGGCTCGGTTGGGTGCTCTTTTGCTCACTTGGCAATTATGCACACAGAGTATGCAAACATGCCTTCCACCTGCATGAATTTCTGCCTGCAATTAAACAATCCGCAGGAGAGATGAATCTGAATAAACACCGTCCTCAAACATTAATGGCTTTTGGAATCCAAACTGAAATCTGTATGTAAATTTCCTGACTCTCCCAACAAACAGCCAAATGAAAACCTGTATCTTTTCTAGAGGGTGTAAGGTTCAAAAGCTGAATGCAAACACTATAGCTGTCATTTATCTCTAGGCTGGGGATGTGCATATCTGTTTTTCGGAACTGCTGACCACCCAAAATCCGTACTGCAATCAATGAGGGTCCTGGCATTTTGGCTCCTCTAAATTATGTTTGTCGTGTGCCTATCACAGAGAGGAAATATTTTGAAGGACGATGGCATTGGAGTGGAATAGAGAGGCTCAGGGTTGAATTCCTGGCCCCGCCACGAACGCCAAGTATGACCTTGGGAAAATCACTTATCTCTTTTTGCCTCAGTTTCCCTCCTTAATATGGGGGCAATATTCCTTTTCCCCACACCTTTTTTTTAATCTAAGACTATAAATTCTTTGGCACAGGGAATTGCTCTCATGATATGTTTGTACAGCCCCTAACACAGCGGAGAGCTGTCCTCCAATGGGGCTTCGAAAAGCTAACATGAAATAATTCTCTGTAGGATTTACTGGTTCTTATTAGGAGAATCCTGTATTCTGTCCCTCCAAAGTGGATTTGACGGGTCGATACAGTGCGTGCTGTGTTCCTTTGCACGCCAAACCAATTATCTGGGATTCCGATGGACAAATCTGATGAAGAAAGAAAAATATCAGAGGTGCTTTTTTTTTTTTAAATGTGGTGCAAGATTTTCAGAGCTTCTCTGAACAGTTTATCTAACCATTATTGAAGAGCAGAGTTCGTCTGACCTTCAGAACACTGCAGTGGCATGATTGCGCCGAGACTAGACCCGCATTTATTTCCTTACCAAGGGGAAAAAAAACCAAAAGGTAATATGGGAAGCAATAATGGGGTGGTAACAATCAGCTAAAAAACCAATTTGAGATCCTACTGTGCTGGTGAAAGGGCTACCGCAGCCAGATCATTAGTTAGATCCGTTTAGCATTGTTTTAAACGCAGCAGCTTTCTCATTAGTTGATCTTCAACACTTACTGAGCAAAGGACGGAGAGTTAGAACTCCTGGGTTCTAACCGCGGAGCTGCCACTGACCCCGCACAAGTACTTTACGGGCAGCTATTCAGCGCTGTGGGCGCTTGGCCCCTCTGAAAGTCAAGCCGCTGACTTCTCTTTGCCTCATTTTACTGACTAGCGAGGGGACAGGGAAAGAGATAATTAATTTTTGCAAAGCGTCTGGGGAGACTTTGTGTTGAAAGGGGCAGGAGAAGAGCAAAAGCGGATGATTACTGCCGAAAGGGGCGCGTTTCCTATCACTGTCTACATCAATAGAAAGAGCGCTCGTTTCTGTGCTGATTGTCTGGACCTTGGCCTTTTTCTTTCGTCGAAAGCAGGCGCCCAAAGGCAAGGCCTGGATTTCGAACATGAAAGCAGCAGCATGAGGAACATATTCAGGTACATTTCAAAATCACGTTTGAGAAGCTGGAAAGGAAAAAGGCTTCTCTTTAGATAATCGGCAAATGCCGATAACAGAGGCGGAAAAGGGGCATCTCGGATGCTAAGTGACATGCCTGTCTTTGGAAAAGAGAAAGCAAATACAATCTATGCAGAGGCCCGCTGATGGGGGAGTAAATGGGGCAGTTGCCTTTGAGGTCTGGCAATTAAATAGGGCCCAGGGCTCCCCACTGCTACTAAGTTTGCCAGATAGTTTCACAAAAAATACCAAACATGGCGGGGGGGGAGGGGGGGAAGAGGAGGAGAGAGGGAACCCCCCCCCCAACTGCACCAAAAAAAAAAAAAAGAGTCATGACGCCTTTAAATCCCCATGCTCCCCCGCCCCCACCAGACGTGGCAGGGGAAGAATGTCCCAGGCGACCTTCCGTCCCAGAAAAACACCAATACCGGACACCTGGCAACCCTAGCTGTTACTACAACAGCAGCAGCAGCACCCAGAGCTCTAGGCCCTTTAAATTGCTCCTGGAGCTCCACCCTGCATGCTCCTGCATCTCTGATGGTTGGAAGGGGCCCCACGGTCTGAGCGCCGTGGAGGCTGGATAACCCCTTCCACCCAAAGCTCCCCCCTTGCCCAGTGGCCTGTGGAGGCTTTGACCTGCCCTGTCTATGCATTTCAAAACCCAAACCTGGCGCTACAGCAATTCCCAGTTCAGTTTGCCTCTCTGCTGATAAAAACCATTTGCTGTTTGCTCCACGTGGGTTGATGACGCGCCCTATTGTGCATGGATTTATTCATTTCTCGTAAATATTTTTGTTAAAACCAGCTTCGGCTCTATTTAAGAGGACTAGAGACGGTCTCCTCTGTGGCCCCATTGGCCTCACTAGGGTGGAAGATGGTTTCATTAACTCGTCAAAAAAAGGATAACGATGGGATTTTTGCACGGGTCTTGATTAACAGCATGGAACAAACTCTACCACGAAAACAAGGTTGGAAACAATGTGTCCACGAGTCTCAGGATATTCTATTTTTTTCTTAAAAAACAACACATAGTCTGGTAGCACTTTAAAGACTAACAAAACATGTAGATGGCATCGTGAGCTTTCGTGGGCACAGCCCACTTCTTCAGATGTCTGAGGTATTTTTTTCTTAATGCCTAAGCCCCTGGAGGCAGGTGAATAAGATGAACCTTCACTTTGGTTTGTGGGGGAAAAAGGTAATTTTATAGCTCACACAGTTGCAGAAAAAATATTGAAAATGTGCCCCCGTAAAAGACAAAAATCAGAATATAAATAAGAGAGACAAGATGGGTGAAGTAATTTATTGGATGAACTTCTGATGGTGGAGGAGCCAGGCTTTTGAACTTTCAGGACCTGTATAGCTCGAAAGCTTGTCTTTTTCACCAACAGAAATTGGTCCAGTTAAATATATTACCTCACTCACCCTGTCCCTCCAATATCTGGGAGCAGCACAACTATAACAATACTGCAGACTGAGAGGATATAAAGAGATTGAAAAATGTACATTTTCCCCCAATTTTCATGACTATTAAGTCAATCTCATGAATTTGGGGGGCCTGTTTCATGATTCTGAGTGCTTGGGGTTGGGACAGAAGTAGATAGCAGGAATTTTTGTGGGCGGGGATACAGAACTGGACATTACCAAACTAAAATGCCTACGATACAAAGTATGGAAATTCACAAATTTAACACAGATGTGAAAATCCTCAAATTCCCTTCACAGGGATTCACACATCAATGATTTCTTCAGATCTGACCACAAACCCAATAATTTCAAGTGAAGTTCAGGGAAAACTGCCAAAGATTATGCCGTAAGATGTTTGGCTTGTGAATCCTATGTGGTATGAATGCAAAAATACAAGAAGGAACCGAGTGCCTGGAGGGAAGAGAGCATCTGAGAACCTGTGTTTCTTTTATTATTTGGGAGCAAGAGTGAAAGTTACAAATAGAGCTACTTGGTGGGTTTTTTGTTTGTTTGTTTTTTTTTGAATAAACAGTTTTTCAGTCAAAAAAAGTCAATTCCTCAAAACCCAAACTTTTCCTGTAACAGGGTCCGCTTTAGTGGGAAGGTTTCTTAGGCCAGGTCTACAGTAGACCCGGCAGTTTGGCATAAGGTACACAATTCCAGCTACGTATTCTATGTAGCTGGAGTTGGCTTATCTTAAGTCAAGCTTGGTGGCATCCCCACAGCGGGAGTAAATGATCCCGTCAGCTTCCTTAATCCTCGCAAAAGCAGGCATATGGGATGGCAGTGGTGGCACCCTCTGAGTTTGATTTAGTGTGTCTTAACTAGACTTGCTATATAGAATTCCGGACAATCTATCGCAGCAGTGGCGATCTTCCATTTAGTGTTGCCAAGGCCTCAGATCCAAGATGGAATTTCTGCTCAAAAGCAGTCAGAAGGACATACACCTCCACTAGAATAGCCAGCAATCCAGTGGTTAGAGCAGTCTGTTAGGATAAGAGAGATCTGGGTCAAACTCCCTGCTCTAGAGAACAGATGTGACTGTGTTTTGCCCATGCCCTGTGCATCCCAGGGGGGTGCCATAGGCAGGCTGGGTATGGGGACCATTCTCAAATAAATAAATAAGTATTGCAAAGTCTAGTATTTTGTCTACATTGCCAATTGAAGGACAAAACTTTTGCCATTCACAGATGCTTAAAAAAGCACCCAAAAGGACAAAAGTTTTGCTGTGGCAATTAGAAGGTGAATGGCCTGTGTTGATGGCAGGAACCCAGCTCCTAAGGGGTGGAAGTAAAAGCGCTGACAAACAGAATCCACACTGCCAGACTTTAGTAACACTGCTGTGTTGACACAATCCTGTTGCTAAAAGCTGTGTGGTATAGACAAAGCCCAGGTTTCATCCCAGGAAACCGGTTTCCCACCTAGCTCTAACTACAAATTCTACACTAGCTTCCACCAAACATTCACAACTACTCCAAGGGAATCAAATATAATTTTCTTTCTCTCTGGCTACATAGCGTGGCAAACTCTCTGTTTCTGAGTCAAGGGACTGGTCTAGGCACCACAGTATGTCACCATAACACACTGATTTAGAAACTGAAGGTCTGGGTGACAGATGAGATGGCTGTGCAGTGATTGAGACATACCTGAGGTCATTCAGTGCTTATATCTAGACTAGGAGTGTTTAACTATTTCCGTTTCTAAACCAATGACATTGATACTGGTTGAAAAAATGTGTAAAACTAACCCATAGATACAATGAAATATTATCTAGAGAGCGATTATCTGCATAGATAGAGTAGCGGTGGGGAAACTCTGTCCCACAGGCCACACATGGTTCATCAGGGTTAGGCTCTGGAGGGGCCACAAGATGTTTTGTCTACTTCAGTGTCTGCAGGCATGGACACATGCAGCTGCCAGTGGCTGCGATTCACTGTTCTCTGCCAATGGGAGCTGTGAGAGGTGGTGTGGGCCGGGCTGGAAAAGGTCCACACCACACAGCCAACGGGAGCTCCGAGCAGACATACCTGAGGTCTTTCAGGTAAATAAAGTGTCTGGCAGCCCACCAGCTGTTAACCCTCAAGAACCATGTGTGACCGGCATAGGGTTGCCAGGTATCTGGTTTTGAACCGAACAGTCTGGTATTTGAGCTTTCTGTCCGGGAAACAAATTGAGAAAATACAGGACATATAAATGTCTGGTATTTTCTAATTAAGAAAGTTTTATTATTATCAGGAGTATCAGTACATAGTTGCGTACTGCCTGGCTGGTAGACACAATCACACTGCGTAAGTGTGTCTACCAGCCAGGCAGTACACAACTACACAGTGGAGAGGAGGGGTCCGGGGCGGGATGGAATCCCTGGGGCCGGACTTGCCCATGTGCTCCGCCAGGACTGTGTGTGAGACGGGCAGCACCCCGGGATCTGCATGCGCCCGGGGCCAGCCCCGCTCCCCGCCGGCCGGTTCCCCCCCGGCCAGCCCCGCTTCCCCCAACCGCCTCCCGGCCAGCCCTGCTTCCTGCCAGCCAGTTCCCTCCTCCTTCTCCCCCGACCCCTTCCCAGCCAGTCCCGCTCCCCGCCGGCTGGCTCCACCCCAGCCAGCCCTACTCCCCGCAACCCTCTCCCGGCTAGCCCTGCTTCCCGCCAGCCGGTTCCCCCGCATCTCCTCCAGCCAGCCCCGCTCCCCCCGACTCGCTCCCGGCCAGCTCTGCTCCCCAGCCAGCCCTGCCCCCAATCCTCTCCTGGCCAGCCCTACTTCCCACCAGCCAGTTCCCTCCCCGATCTCCCGAGCCAGCCCTGCTCCCCAACCTCCTCCCGGCCAGCCCCACTCCCCTCCTGGCCGGTCCCCTCCCCCAATCTGAGATCAAGTGTGTCCGGTATGTTTTTGAGAGCATATGGTAACCCTAAGCCGGCACCCTGGAGATTCCCCACCCGGATACAGAGGGGTCACAAACCATGACAGAGACCTTTTTGCCCCATGCTGGAAGTACCGGGGCTCTAACAATCACCTGCTCAGGCCAGGTTACCAACAACTTAATCTTCCTGAGGCCTAAAAGGGCCAGGAGAAGTCACTGACTGATTGAGCACTTGCAGGCAGGTTAAAAGGGCTTGGGATAGTCCTGGGTGAGCGTTGGCTACAGGAGCAGTACTTCATGGCTAACCCAAAACTTTAGGGCCAGCTCGGGATTTGTCTTCAAGTGCTGCAAATTATGTCCTTCCCTGCCAGTTTGTGTTTGGTTCAAAAGCACAAAGGGACAAATTCTGAGTCTGTTGTTTTTATTTAACTGTGCAGAGACTCGTGCCACTTGTATGGTATGGGGCGGCCCTAGACTAGCTGCCAGCAACGGGCGCCCTAGGCGAACTAGGCAATCGGCGCCCCCACCTCCAAACCCCTCAAAGATATTGCGCCACCATTTGGCGCCCCATTTAACTTGGCACCCTAAGTGACTGCCTAGTTCGCCTATATGGACGGGCCGCCCCTGTGTATGGTACAGAGCACCCTGCTCCAAGCAGGTAGCCAGGACCTGCAGAGTAAAGCAGAGAACGCCTGCAGTACCACACCTGGCCCTCCAGGGCGCGCTGTGGAGCAACCCCACCTGCAACACAAACCTTCATCACAGCTAGTGTAGAGTTTGTAGCAAAACACCCAACCCATGTGTGTTCTGTGTTCCCAGAGCCCATGTACGTGGCTGTCGTGTTGGTCACATATCCCATGTGTTGATTTCTCAATTCGCTGCCACACCCACTGCCAAATCACCAGCTTCCACGCAGAAGACAAAAAATGCCCACTCACCAAGTCCCATTGATACGACTGGCCCCTGCGCTGAAATCATAACACAAAGACATCCTTTAGAGCATGACCCGGGTGGCAGATGGGACACACTCCATCACCTCCGTTGAGGTTCTGCCTTCATTGCCATTTTGTGAGTGCTTTTTTTTGTTAATCTTTTAAGCGCCTGACACACACAAACGCAGAGCTCATTATATCCAACAAAACGGTTTCTGAGGAGCTCGCTAGATTAGAACCCCCTGACATTTATCTAATCAGAGGAAATTATAACATTAATCGTTACTTTTCTATTTAAGAAAAAAAAAGGCATAATTCAGACAGGTGTTTTAATAGAAAGCCGCAATCATGACGGCAGAAGGAAAATGTCACATCAAGAGCCATCAATAGCGTGCAGTAGTCTATGTTAGAAACAAAAAGCTGTGGCAGCGCTTTTTAATTTAAAACTGTGATTATGCAGTGGGGGAGGGCGACTGAAAAAATCATATATAAAACAAGGCCCGGATAAAGAGAGCCATATGAAAAGAGAAGCGTTTTTTGTGAATCTTTTTCATGGGGCTGGGAGTCCCGGCTTCTGGGTTCTACTGCCCATTTGCGGCCTTAAGAAAGGATCTTAACCAATGTTCCCTCTAACCTTTTCCACCCATGTGCAGAATAATTTTTATGTGCACTGAGGCATGGGTAAATGTGCACCACTTGTAGAAAGAAAAAAACCAGTTGCAGGCACTCTGTTCATCAGCTGGGCAGCATCTGAATCTCTCCTGAGTGGCCGCACAAGCACACAACTCACAGGGAACACTGAGCGTAACCACTCCGTGCCTCAGTTTCCCATGTGTACAAAAGGAGGCAAGACGGCAGAGGGGTTGCAAGCGTTGACTCCTTCATGCCCCTTCAGCACTTTGAAAACCTCAGACTGAAGTTTTTAAAAAAGGCCCGGCTTCTGTAAGGCACACGCTTACATCCATTTGTACTCAAGAAAATCCTTAAACACGGATTCAAATCCAGTTCACTTCAAGAGGAATTAAGCACGTGTATGTACAAGATTTCCTGAATACAGACGCTTTCCTGAACTGAGGCGTCATGGGATTGTGTTCCCAATGGGTAAAGTGAGCAATGTCATACCTCAAAGTAGCACCCTGGAAGCCCCATATGATATCACCAGCGTGATATGATATGTTCCGTACAGCGCCTGCCTTGTGAGGAGTCCTTTCAAAGTCCTTCATCTGTTGACCATGATGATTCTGTTGAACTGGATGTATCATCACTGACTGTAAAGTTATGAAGTATGGCTCTAGGATTGTTACCAAAATATGTCTTAAGTGGGAGAACCCCATGACCAGCGGCAACAAAAGAGCAATGATCCCTGGCCAGACAGACGCTGATGGCCCACAAGATGAATCCGATCTGCCAGAGATTTCTCAGGGTGCGTCTACCCTGCACCGTTATGTCAAATTAACAACATGAGCACCTACACAGCCATTCCGTTATTTTGAAATCATTTCGAAATAACGGACGGCTTATTCCGAAATCTGTAAACCTCATTCTACGAGGAATAACGCCTCTTCCGAAACAGCTATTCCCAAATAAGGCGTGTGTAGACGCTCCACTGCTGCTATTTCGAAATAGCCCTTCCCCAAGGCCATTCTAAGTTATTCCACCCCACTGCCTCCTGGGGCTCTAAATCGAGATGGCACGTCTACATTAGGGAAGCCTGCCTCCGACTAATTTTCAGGCTTCCCTGCAGTGTAGACGTGCTATTTCGAAATAAGCTATTTCGGAAAAACTATTCCGGAATAGCTTATTTCGAAATAGCTGTGCAGTGTAGACGTACCCTCAGAGAGGGCAGGCACACAGGAGCAGCTGCCTAACACCCATGTCACAGCAAAAAGCTTTCTAGCACCTGGAGAGGAAGTATAAGTGAGTGCCGATGACATCACCACTTGGCCTCTCTCCTTCCTGCTTCTCAACACCTGAGGACAAACACTGGGAACTGGGAAGACTGGTCCCAGGCTGATAGGGAAAGACAGCCTCTATATCAAAAACGTTGGCATCTCTTAGGGCAGGGTTGGGGAACCGAAGGCCCGGGGGCCAGATGCAGTTCCCACCTTGCCTGGGTCCAGCCCCTGAGACTCGGGACTCCCTCCTCCACACCCCCGCGAGGGCCACATTAGTAAGAGTTTGGTTGCTTCTCACTTGTGTATGGCCCCCAACTGATTTTTCTGTGGGTCGGCGGCCCCCAACACACAAAAAAATTCCCCACCCCTATCTTCGGGTGAGAAAAGCTGCTTGATTCAAACCTTGCTTAGTCAGTCTGCTCAAGTTAGAATGTAGACTGCAATTCTATTTTTTATTTCTTATCGTAACCAACTTTGATCTCTATGTCTAATGACTAATAATCACTTCCAATCGGTCTTTCTGTAATTAATCTGGCTTATATTTTCTCCAAAACAGGTTGAAGTGGTCGGGGAATCTCCACACAGGTTAACAAGGGCTGTTACGCCCACCACTCTTTGTTGGGGTGGTGAACTAATTAACGATGTAGCACTGTCCAGGGCATTCTTGAGCAGTGCCTCAAAAGATTTGGGAGGACGCTGTTTGAGTACATCTCAGCAGGCGTCCTCCTTACTTTGCACCTACACCTCGGAGATGTTTAAGAGTGGAAAACCGCCTCTCCCCCCATTTATTTACCTTGTTAATTTTTATTGGGCATATTCCTGCATAGTAATAACCATCAAACACCCGGCAACACAAAGCAATAACAACATGTTCTTAGCTATTAACTCTGCCCTTTCGCTGCAGCACCTTAGGTGATCCTGTTGTGCTGCCTGAGTGCTCCATTTTCTTCTTTTTATCTTGGGTACTTATCTGATTCCTTATCACCATGGTATCAGAGCACATTCCAGTCTTTAATTTACTCTTCCAACACTTCTGTAGTATAGGGCAGTGCTGTTCCCCCATCTTACTGATCAGGGAATTGAGGCACAGAGAGACTAAGGGTACGTCTACACAGCAGCACTATTTCGGAATAACTGACGTTATTCGGAAATAACGAAAGTGCGTGTCTACACAGCAAGCCGTTATTTTGAAATAACGTTGAGCTGGAGGATGTCTTCCTCTGACCTCTTCATTTCACGAGGAGTAAGGGAAGTCAAAGGGAGAACACTCCTCCTTCAACTTCCTGTTGTGTAGACAGCGCCAAAAGCTGAATTAAGCTATTTCAACTTCAGCTTTGCAATTGACATAGCTGAAGTTGTGTAGCTTAATTCAGTTTTTGCCCTGCCGTGTAGACGTGCCCTAAGAGACTGACCAAAGGACATACAGAAAATCTGTGGCAGAGAAGGAACTTGGAGTTAGGTCTGAAATCCCAGGTTACAACCCTAATCCCTGGACCCAACCTATTCTCACTCAGTAACACCCTAAAAGACCCCTGGTAAAATTCAGCTCTCCATAGAAGCCCCAGATGTCACTTCAATCCCACTTAAGCCTTCAAAATAAAGTGTAAGGAGGTCAGAAATGGCATAGGGGCCTTGAGCTATTCCTCTGAATCCCCAATGATTATTTTTTCCAAATGGATCCCTCCTGTCTGCTATGATTTAAACAAAACACAAACTCATTGGCCATCTCTCTGCAAGCCCAACACAACACCATCTCCTTCCATGGCACAACAGGGCAGTGATCTTTACATCCCAGTGTTAAACTGGGGTCCATGTTGGTCTCCTGTAGCAATCCCTGAACCTGGGTCTTTAGCAGGATTTGAACCCTGATCTTCAGCCTCAACATCTGCTGCATGAAGCGAACCGGCAGCAATAGCAAGCTGCTATCCTCTCTGTGGACCGGCCACCACAAGGAGACATGACACACAACTGACATCTCCTACAAATTTGCAAATCCCTCCAGCCTCCATATGCTCCTAGAGGCAGTCCCATGGGCTCAGCGTACTATCCAAGGAGAGCTGGACATCTTCACCCCACGGTTTGGCTGGACGAGCATACTGTCCATCCTGCCCTCCTGGTGGAACTTTTGAGTTTGGTAGCCCTACAGCTGTCAGAAAGACTTACCATCCCACCAGGCCTTCAACACAACAGTCTCAATTCAGATCTCCCTGACACTGGTGTCACTCCACCGCCTTCAATACCGTGACTTCCGATTTAACCAGTGTGAGAGCTACGTCAGAATCAGTCCAAATAAACCCGGGCTTTGACATTCCGGCTGAGTCAAGCAGACAGAAATAGCTAGGATCGTTACAGAAAGACCCCCCCCCCTTCGAGGGACACTTCTCAAGGCATATTAGATACCCAAAATGCACCATGAGGCGAAAACGCATCCTGCAGACAGCATCTCCTGACACCTTCAGGAGACTGGAGTTAGAACTTGGACAAAAAGCAATTTCTGAGAATCCGCAAGGCCGGACCGAAGTGCAAACTGAGAAAAAGGTCTTTCTGCTTTATTTTTATTTTATTTTAAACACATGCAGGTTTATTTTCCAGGGAGAGGCAACCCCCACACTCCCAACAGGCTGCCAGGATGGCTTTCTAAGGAAGCAACACAGCTAGCCTCTTGTGTGTAGTTTGGAAGCTAAAATATCTCCCTCAAGAGCTGAAAGGATCCATGAGTTAATGATTCAAAATGGTCAATAAGTAGTTACCTTGATACTGGGCACTGAACCCCTTCTGCTTGTGGTTGCCATCCGATGTAAAGTGAAGTCGCAGCCAATTTTTACTGCTGATGACTGGGGCTGGCAGATTCATTCCAGTAAACCTGTAAGAAAATTAACCATCGATCGTCAAATTCATGTGGCTGGAAACTGCCTTCTGTGAACTTAACCAGAGAGCTGCCCTCCAGACCTCCCATGATGAGTGGTTCCCAGGATCTGCTCTGCTCTTACGGTGTCCTGCCCCATTGGAAAGAAAATGCACAGCCACTATTTTCCTTTCTAGTGCAATCAGCTTCCACCCCAACGAGGTGGTGGTACAGGGGTAGGACCCCAACCGGTTCGGCACACCTTCCAGAAGAGGAAGTCAAAGGAAAAGCACCCCCCTTTCACAGAACAACCCTGCAGAAGAGCAAGCTGGAAAGCTTCCAAGAGGCACTCCTAGTTGGAGAAAGAATCAGGAGAAACGCAGGGCCCCCTCGCAAACCTTGATCTAGAATCACCCACTGGTGCGTGACCACTTGCTCTCCTTGTTTGGCCTGGCACGTCTTCTGAACTCGGGGATACAGTGTCAAACAAAAGGGGAAGGTCATTAACCATTCAGGACTGCTTTTTGAATCACACCACAAACTATAAATTACAAAATAGCTGACTTCCCTGTGCCAGGACCTAGGGCAGTGGTTCCCAAACTTTTCGGCATCACCCCCCCTTTTTGAATTTTGAGAAACACTCATTCCCTCCCCCAATAGCGGCAAAACTTGTTGAGCAAAAAATAAATAAATAAATAAATAAAAAAGGAACTGACGGGACCAAAACAAAAATAGCAGCACAACTTGGAAGGGGAGGGAGGGAATTGATGGGGAAGGGGGGCGGGATGGATTGCCTGGAGTCACCCCTGGAATTTCTTCACCCCCCACAAGGGGGCACACCCCCCAGTTTGGGAACCCATGACCTAGGGAGGTTTTTTTTCCTCTCTCAAGCAGAAGGGTTCTATTCATAACAGGATATGTTTCCATCTCTCTCTTTATTTCAGGACAAGGAATGCAGGTTGTTGGGATATGTACAAATGAATAGGGGTCTGGGAAGACTATACATCAGTGGGAAAAGGGTCCAGCCCGAACAGGCATTGCACTTTAAACATGTTTTTCCCCTTTGTCCTGGAAACCTTGGAAGAGAGTTGCACTGAACAGTGTCTTGTTTCGTCTTCACACTTGTTCTGTAAAAACACTTTCAGGGTCAGAGTTCTTTCCCCCTCCCTCTATGTTGCTAATTAAGACAGCATGGAATGCTAATTTAACTGAAAACCAGTAAATAACAAACAGGGGAGGGTATAATTGTATTCCACACCTGCTCATTAATATTCATGGTATGAAAGCTAACCTTACTAAATAAGGCTTTAGGGAAAGTAGTAATAAATGTGTAAATTAACATACGAACATGAATAAAAGGTGCAACTGGTGCCAAATTGTGGCCACTCGGAACGTTGTGTTGAATGTCCAAGGTAAAGGTAAGTCGGCAATAAAGCAGTCTGTTTACCCCATCCACTCCTGGGTCATCTCTTTCTTCTCTAACATCAGTGACCAAGAAGTGAGCATCTTTGGAGAGGGCAAGTTGACATCTCTGCGGGGCTCAGACTCCCCAATGCTTGCAGGCCAAAGAATCAACAAGCATTCAAGGATCCTTAACAAGGACACACTGTTCATGTCCCCAGAACTGAGTGACAGAGGGAGTTACTCCACCAACATACCTCAACAAGAGCTGCTTCTAGGGCAGATGAGGTTACTTTGGTCACTTGGTTTCTGGCTACTTGGTGGAGGTTGCTAACAAGAGTGCTGGGCAGGAAGGCTGCATAGCAGGGCTACTTCCTAGATGAAATGACCCATGCCTAGGGTTGCCAGATGGTTTCAACAAATATACTGGACACACTTGACATTACATCACAATCTACATTACATCTTACTTAGAAAATACCGGACATTTCTATTTTCTCAATTTGTTTCCTGAAGAGAAAGCTCAAATACTGGACCGTCTGGTTCAAAACCGGACACCTGCCAACCCTACCCATGCCCAACAACTGACTTCACTAAGGCCACCAAACAGCTGTCAATAAATGATAACATGGGATCCACACCAGCCGGCAGACGACTGGAGCCCTCAAATTCCAGGTAGAAAGCTTCATATCCCAATCACAGCCCCATGAAGCCACCTACCTCCCCCAACTCCTCGTTTATGGTAAATTGTTTGCTTTATACATTGCAGGAAAAAATACTCATGGCCGAGTCGTCATGTGCCACGTCGTAGCCTGGAACTAATGTTCACAGAAGAGTCATATGTACCAATGTACCCTTGAAGACTGGGGGTTCAAATAGCAGTATTAACAGCCTTCACTACAGCAGTGCAAACAACATGGCCATGATAAGAGCGATTACAGAATCCAATTACTTCTAAGCAAAGCCCATTTAAATATTTTACTGTACAACGGTGTCACTTATTTAAAAAAAAAAGATCCACCTTCTAACACCGTGTTCCATTCTGGACAAAAGGAAAAGAATCCGAGTAAGCCAATTCCATTCTTAGAGAGGCTTTACGTTTCATAACCCACCCTTCCAATAACAGACCAGATACCCAAAGCAGCCCAAGAAATCCTACATCAAAGTAACACCCCATGATAACTTGTATCTTTCTCCTGGCAAACAGCAGGCTTTTGGGAGGACATTAGTAAATGAACTGCACAAAGAGGGTGAATTCAATACATCCCTGTTCTCTGTGTTAATGAAGCAGCCAAGATGAGGCTACTGCATCGTTAACATTTCTCTGCCCCCTCCTGTGCAGCCTTTATACCAAGTTTAACCTTCAGCCTCATCTCACATGGGTGGCACAAGTCTAGGCAACTGTAAAATACGATCTAAAATGTTTCTCTCCTGCTAATTCTTAAGATTCTTCCTAGACATTTATCGGCTGCTTATTTAGATTTGATTTTTCCAAAGCCCTTTGAGGCATAGCATGTTATAGGAAAGAATCATATGGCATGTGTCCACCCTTGGTTAATTCGGGGAGAGCGGAACCAATTTTGTTTAAAACTTTTCTAAATAAATGAATATAAAGAATCGTCGCTGGGCTGAGAGATCAAGCCTGGGCTGCTAATTACTAATTTTGAGAAAGTTACTATGAATGGGTACAATGGCTGCACAATTAAACGTAACCCTTGTCTTAGCCCAAAGGTTATAATGTTATTGTGTGTTCTGAAGCAAAGGTCAGGGTATATTCACATCAACCATCCTTATGCATGTGCAGAGCCAAATTTTGCTTTGGCATCAGTACATATCGGGAGTAACCCCACTGCCTTCAATAGGAGTAGAATGGAATAGAATGTATCTGTTTAATATGGCAGAATTTGGCCTGGTAATTTGTGTATATCCATTACCTGGATGAGTGAATCCAGTAGCCAGAGTCAACCAAGTATTTCCAATGAGTAGTCCTGTGGCACCTTAGGCTACGTCTACACTGCAGAACTATTTCGGGATACCTCCATGTCTTAAGAGCAAGTCTGTTATATGGAAATATAACAGGATCGCTATTCCGACGTCCCTGTAAATCTCATTGCACGAGAGTTAAGGGACATTTCGGAATAGCACTTTATTTTGAATTTTGGCGCTGTGTAGATAACTTATTTTGAAATTTGGTACTATTTCAAAATTACCTCGAAATAAGCCCCACAATTTGCATGGTGCAAATCACGTACCTTATTTAGAGGTAAGGGTGCAGTGTAGACGCACCCTTAGAGACTAAGAAAAATATATATATAGTATCCTGAGCTTTCATGGGCAAAACCCACTTCTTCAGATGATGAACTGGAGAGGAATCACAGAAACCTAAGTATTCTATTTAAGTTGTTTTTATAGTTATAGACTAACACGGCTACCGCTCTGCGACCAAGTATTTACATTTGCTTAACTTAGGGGTACAAGTAGTTCCCCACTGACTTCCAACTGACCCTGTGTATGTAAAGTTAAATGCCAGAAATCTACTGTTGTCTGCATCTTAGTATATCATTCTGCAAATCTACTTTAAAAACAGCCTAGATTCTCTTTTGTCTCACACCATGTGTAGTTATTTATACAAGTGCAAAAGGGCTAGTCACTGAGAATGGCAGTGTTTTTTACCCACCTCACACTGGTGTATATGGTTCCACAAGGGGTGGGTTGGAAGAATTGAGCAGTGTATATTTTGTGTATGGAACTCATCAACACCTCCTGCCACGTGCCTTATCAATCCACAGGATTCTGAAGACATAAAATATCCCTGCAGAATCTGAGCATCAAACCCTTATTTCAACAGGACTGTGCACCGGCTTAAGGTTAAGAACCAGCTTAAATCCCTTGTATTCTTTAAGGCACCAGTGCAACAGTCTGCCACTCCTCAAACTTCCTCCCCCATCTCCTCCCAACTTCATTTTTATTTTCTAAACTGAACTAGAATTTTAATTTAAAATGTTGCATCACAGCGGAGTGGCCTCCTGTCGGATCACAGGTCATAAGCATTGAACTAATATCTGGGCTGTAGGAGCACTGCTCAGGCTCTAGGCAACACAGACACAAACACACACATACAAAGACATACACCCACACATGAAGCCTTCCTCAAAAAGCTCATACATCTAAAGCTAGACTTTAAGGACACTCTGAAGTCTCTCTCTCTTACTCTCTTCCTATATATTAGAGTGTACCTGTCTGTCTGTCGGCAAGTCCATTTGTTCAAGAACTCCTCCTAAACAGTATCAGCTAGGGCCACCAAATTGGGTAGGCAGCTTCCTCTTCTCCTAAGGTCAGGGTCTGATTGTGCCAGGACAACCGGAAGCCTCAGGAAAGGGAGTGTTTTCCATAGCATGGAAAGGGAGGGGCTGCTGTTCTGGGGAACATGATATGAGGGCGTCCCTTGGAGGCAGCCATACCACCAAGGAGTGGCCAGCAGGGCCGAGGCTCTGCCATCTTGCCTGCTAGCAGACCAGGTACATAGGTCCCCTGCCCCAAACCCTTTGCCCCCCATCTGGCCTTTGACCACAGCACCGGAGTTGGGTGGGGGGAGAGAATAGACCCCTGGTAGCTAGGAGGATCTGGGAAGGGGGAGAGCCCAGGCTCCAGGAGGCTGGGGAGTAGACTGGGAGGGAAGAGAACAGGCCCCGGTCAGGTTGGCGGAAGTGGTCTGGGGCAGGAGAGAACAGGCACCAGGTGGGCTGGCAGGGTGGCTTGGGCGGGGGGGGGGAGGGTGAGAGAACAGGTCCTGTGCAGGCTCAGGGTGGCGGGGAGGCGGGGGGAGGGTGAAGAGAACAGGCCCTGGATGAGCTGAAGGGTGGTCAGTGAGGAGAGAACACACCCCTGGCCCCCAACTTCCTGCACCCCCCTCCACACACACAATCGCAAAGCCCCGCCCTGAAGGGCCCAGGCAACACCAGGTAAGTCTTCTAGTGGATTTATATAGCCACCGTAACGTCTGAGCACCTCCCAGTCTTTAATGAATTTATCCTCACAACCCCCTCAACAGCAGGTCGGTGATATAGTCCCTATTTCACACAAGCCGAGGCCCAGGGTAGGTAAGTGACTTGCTCAGGATGACGTTAGATGTCTGTGACAGAACAAGAATTAAACCCACGTTCCCTGTCTCCCGGGCTCATGTTCTAACCGCTGTCTCTAAAGAGGAGCCGTACCTTGCTACATGAATGAGTAGAGCCAGTGAGACCACCAAATCTGTGTGTCTCTCAAGGTACCATTCAGCGTGAATTCATGTGGCACAATTGGACTAGGAGTATTGCTTTTATGTGGATATGGGTGTGTGCACGTGCACGCATGTATCCATACAAAGATATGCAATTAATGAAGGTTCAGAAAAGGGCAACAAAAATGATGAGGGGTTTGGAATGGGACCTATGATGGGCCGATCCCGGCCCGCACTCGGGGGGGGAGCCGCGGCTTCAACCCCCCCGGGAAACTCGGGCGGCACGCCGCGGCGGAGCCCCCGCAGGGATGCCACATTCCCCGCGCCGCGCGCGGGGCAGGGGCAGGCGGCATTTCCCGGCCGCGCCGGCGAGTCTGGGCGCGCCAGGGGCGGGGCCAGCCGGCGCGTAGCCCCGCCTCCTACGTTGCCACGTAGGAAGGCCGACCACGCCAAGGGCGGGGCAGACGCCGGAGGCGCCGGCCCCAGAAGGATATGTAAACCCCCGGACCGGGGCCAGAGCGGGGGGACAGACGCCAGGCAGGCGATCCCTCCCACCACGGCTGAGGAGCAAGCCCTGGACGCCGGAGAAGGACAGAGGCAGACGGACACAGGTCATCGCCGGGGACGTAAGAGCCCCGAGGTCGTGGCCTCGCCAGACCGGCGGGGGGGAGGCTAGGAAGCAGCCCGGGGCAGGGCCATTCTGGCGCCCGTGGGCTGACGCGTTACGGGGTGGGACCCCGTCAGCCGGGTAAGGGCTAAAAGACCCGAACCCTTAGGGCCCCGGGCTGGGACCCGGTGGAGAGGGAGAGCCCGGGTCCCCCTAGCCCCCCATTCACCTCCCTCACTTCCTGAACTGAACCGAGCGGCACACGCCCCGAACTAACTCACAGACGGCGGGCTCGCAGGGCCGTGACCCCAACGTGGGAGGGTTACGTGCTCGCGCCCGAACTGGGAGCCGTCACAACTCGAACTAACCCACAGACGGCGGGCTCGCAGGGCCGTGACCCCGACGTGGGAAGGTTACGTGCTCGCGCCCGAACTGGGAGCCGTCACAGGACCCATATGAAGAGAGATTAAAAAGAGTTGGACTTTTCAACTTAGAAAAAAGGAGACCAAGGGGGGAGATGATAGAGGTCTATAAAATTATGACTGGTGTGCAAAAAGTGAACGCAGAAAAGTTATTTACTTATTCCCACAATATAAGAACTAGGGGTCACCAAATGAAATTAATATGTAGCAGGTTTAAAACAAATAAAGGAAGTTTTTCTTCACTCAGTGCACAGTCAACCTGTGGAACTCCTTGCCAGAGGATGTGGAGAAGACTAGGACTTTAACAGGGTTCAAACAAGACCTAGAGAGATTCAGGGAGATTAGGTCCATGAATGGCTATTAGCCAGGATGGGTAGGAATAGTGTCCCTAGCCTCTATTTGTCTGGAGATGGATGACAGGAGAGGGATCAGGTGAGGATTACCTGTTGTGTTCCCTCCCTCTAAGGCATATGGTATTGGCCACTGTCAGCAGACAGGATACTGGGCTAGATGGACCTTTCATCTGACCCAGTATGGCCGTTCTTATGAAGCATGTGTCACAAAGCCATTGGTTCAAAGCACTTTATTAAACTGTGGTGAGCAAAAGCTGGTAACGTTATGTCTGGATTCTCCACATTAGCAGAAGAGGTCTAATTTTCTCTCTCTTCTTTAAAGGGTTTAATTCTTATTTCCTCTCTCTTCTTTAAAGTAAACAGGATAATAATGCTCACCCTTGCTAGGGTTTCTGACCACATTAACTTCCCAACAGGTGAGGAGCATTTCAAACCCCATCACCAAATTGCATTTTGAAGACCACATAAAGAGTAGTTAAACAATTAAAGTGATTTTTTTGAATTGATTCCAGTTATATAGGGATTTGCTCATGGAAACTGGCTCAAGAACATTAAGGCTTCGTCTTCTAATTAGTTTAATTGCATCAAAATATAACTTGGGATTATACATGTGAACTCTGCCTTGAGACCAATCTATGACCCAAAGAAGGGAGAACTCCACCAGACACACAGGAGCATTTTGGGTACGTCTAAACTACATGGCTCCGTCGACGCAGCCATGTAGATTAGGCAGGACGGCAAAGGGAAATGAAGCGGCGATTTAAATAATAGCCGCTTCATTTAAATCAAAATGGCCTCCGCGCTGTGCCGATCAGCTGATTGTCAGCACAGCGCGGCAGTCTTGATGGGGATCTGCCAACCCCAGAACCCTTCGTCGGCAGATCCTTTATGCCTCATGAAACGAGGCTTCATGAAATGATGTCTAAATTGACGGGAATCTCTCCACGGGCTTCCCCAGGTTTGGGATCAAGCTTGTCATGTCTTTGTACATCCAAAGCAATTTGGGTTTGTCCAGCCCACTGTATTACGTTCTAGGTGATCCTGGATCCACGGTTCTGATTCAGCTCATTATAACGATGGTCGGTGCTAGCCGTGAAATTGGATCTAGTTGCAAAATGCCCTAAACTTAGCTGTACAAATCTGAGGTTAAGGGTTAGGATACAGAAATGTTCTCTCTCTCACCAACAGAAGCTGGCCTCTCTAATATCCTGGGACCATCAAGACTGCAACACCCCACCCCCGAAACACTCATCACTACTGTCCCTGGAGGCTGATAAGCAGGTGAGCCGACAGACTCGCCAGAGCCCAGGATAAGGCAGCAGAAAGCCCACTCCATGCTCCCAAAAGGGGTGGGGCCTCAGTCAGAAGGGGTGGGGTCAGGGCACTGCCCACAAGGTGCCACCCCACTCTCCCGGAGTGCACCACATGGGGCTCCGGCGGCAATTTAAAGAGCCTGGGATTCTGGCCACTGCTGCTGCCGCAGTAGCAACAGCGGCAGCCCCACGCCCCTATGAATCATGAGCCCTGGGACAGGCTTCCTCTTCCCCTCCTCCTCATATCGGCAGGCCTGCTGAATATATTCAGGTGTAAGGGGGTATCAAAATTCAGGCAAGTACTTAGAACCACAGCACTTGACTGGATAAACAGCATTAACCAGGAAGGAGGGGGGCGAATCCTCTGTAAAACAAATGACTGACTGTAGCCATGTACTTAATGGGAAAACATGTTCCTCTCCAGCAGTTAATAACTCATTTTTCACCATCAGGATGGGATCCCACCGTTTCAAATAATCACTAGAAAGCATTAATGATTAACTGATAATGGAACAATTAATTACAATTAAACACGCATTGAATGGAAGCGGCTGCAGCAGCCCTGAATGCAAATGTCACGGATTAAGACACAAAATCTCAGATGCCAAGGGTCAGATGCTCAGATGGTGTGAAATCAACACAGCTCCATAGATTTCATGAAAGTTATGCTGCTTTACACCCGGGAGGATGTGCAGACCTAAGCCTAGGTCTAAAAGGGTACGGCTACACTGCACAGTTATTTCGGAATAAGCTATTCAGGAATAGTTATTCTGAAATAGCTTATTTCGAAATAGCATGTCTACACTGCAGGGAAGCCTCAAAATGAGTCCAAGGCAGGTTTCCCACCTCAGGACAGCCACAAAGGGGGTAGGTGGACAGACCCTGGAGTGAGCCAGAAGACAGGGCATTTGCCTGAAAAGGGCAAGGTTGTGGGTTCACATCCCATCATGGAAGTTGCCAGACAGCTACCCCAGGGGTGGAGCCAAGGCAGGCCCCCTCCTGCCCTGGCTCTGCACCACTCCCAAAGGCTACATCTAGACTGCAAGCCTTCTTCAAAAGATGCTTTCAAAAAAGCTGCTTTCAAAAAATAGCATCTAGACTACAACCAGTACTTTTGAAAAAGCAAGCTGCTTTTTCGAAAGAGAGCACCCAGGCAGTCTGGATGCTCTCTTTCGAAAAAGCACAGTTTGCATTACATAGCGCCTTTTTTCGAAAGAGCACTTTCGAAAAAAGGCGTTATTCCTCGTGAAATGAGGAGTACCGCCGTCGAAAGAAAATCTGCGTTCTTTCGATTTAATTTGGAAAGAACGCGGCTGTATTCTAGACGCAGGTGAAGTTTTTTCGAAAAAAGGCTAATTTTTTCGAAAAAACCCTGCAGTCTAGACACAGCCAAAAGCAGCTGACATGTTCAGCAATGGTTCCATGTGCTGCCCCTCATCCACAGGCATCAACTCCACCAGCCACGGTTTCCATTATTGATCAATGGGAGCTTCAGAAGTGGCATCTGCAGGCTTCATGGACATGCCAGCTATGCCCAGGAGCAATCTCAATTTACAGCCCCTGGAGGAATAACTTAGAATGGCCCTGGTGAAGGGCTATTTCGAAATAGCAGCAGTATAGTGTCTACACACGCGCCTTATTTTGAAATAGCTATTTCGGAACAGGCGTTATTCTTCATAGGATGAGGTTTACAAGTCGGAATAAGCCATCCGTTATTTTGAAATTATTTCGAAATAACGGAATTGCTGTGTAGCCGCTCGCATAATTATTTCAGAATAACGGATGCTATTCCAAAATAACTTTGCTGTGTAAACACCCCCAAATAGACCAGGCAGATTGGCTTCTGGTACACCATCCAGCAACGCAAAATGAGTAGCTGGATTCAGTTTATCTTAAACTGAGCCACCCGAAGTATCTACACAGAATGAGGAGTACAGGATGCCGGTGGGGTCTGTCCTCACTGTTTGATTTTGGGCGTCTACACTAGACCCCCTAAATGGAACACTAGAAGAGCGACCTCCGGAAGGTCAACCTTCTCCATTGTGTAGACACGCCCTAAACATCTTTCAGTAACTACCTTGTTTAGTGTTTGTATTGAGATAAGACCTAGAGGCCCCATTAAGGATGCTATGCCATCTAGTAATTCCCTCCCCAAAGCTGAGTGAGTGGACTTTCATTGCACCGTGCAGTAGGAATCCAGTACTGTTTGTGTTGGATGGAATCTAGCACAGGGCTGTTTAAGACTGTGGCATATATTCTGCAGTGTACGGTGGCTGTGGTAGAAGTGTAGTTGAGGGATTGTACTGTGATTAGATTTAGACTTTCATTCCTTAACTTTTCAGGGCTGTGTTCGGTACAGAACCTATAGCACAACCCTATCTGACATACAATGCTGGGTAATTGTCTATTAATAAAGCAGAAAGCAAATTCTACAGGCTTAAACACACACAGCTGCCCATAGAATAAATGACTTTTCTCCTTCCTGCTTTCCAAAAGACACATTTCTACTAGATGATGCACAATGAATTTCCAACCTCTGCCATTAGCCCAATAAATGATTGCATTTCTAATAGCTCAGTGAGTCACTGGAATAAGTGAAAATCTATTTTGAATCCTTGCGCTACTGTAACTTTCTGGATCTTATCTGAGAAAGAAGACTACTAGCAACTTTAAAGTCTTTTTAACCATTCCCAGTTTTTTTCTGCCAGCATCATTAGGAGACATGAATCACCCGATTACATATTCTGCTTCCTGAATATGGTGACATGTTAACTGGAAATTCTAAGGTTTTGGATGACTAGCTGGGCACATATTGAAAAAAAAACCCCAACATTACTCATTCATGGAAGTTCAATGTTCATTCTAAATTAAATCTTCTTTTCAATACAATTTAGAATAGGGACTGGATGAGAAAATGGATGTTCAATCCCCAAATGGTTGAGGCTTAGAAAAGACTAGATAATTTTTCTGGAGGTGAAAACTGAAGGAGCAGAGGGCAACTCATATGACAGTTTTGCCCGGAGCTGATGTGGATGTTCACACCTGTTATGTAATTGCCCTCATATTCAGTGATTCTGGGTGAGAGGGAAAAAAAACAAGTCAGTTTGATCATCATTGCTTTCCTAAAAGGATGCTCCACTCCTGCGCTCAGCGAGGGCCGCATTTTCAGACCCTGCAGTTTATGTCCCCCACTAAAAGCCGAAGACAGGAAACCCTGAAAATGCACTATTTAGTGCTTCTCATGCAAAACAACCTGTTATCATGTCTGTGAGTGCACCGGAGATAGCCTAGCACTAAGCGCCACCCATCAGGGCCGGAAACCCCTCAACTCCCATAATTATCAGCCAGAGCAAAGGACACTCGGGATCTGATTCTATTCCCACCCCCAATGGGGTGAATAAGGATTCATATCTTTGAGAAGAAGGTTGCTCTTGTGATTAGTGGCACTAGCCTTCGACACGGAGCTCTGTATGTGACCTTTAGCAAGTTGGTTCATGCCTCAGTTTCCCATCTGCAAAGTAGAGAAAACTATACCCCCTTTACTGTTTAATGTCTTGTCTAGTCAAAGGGGCAGGGTCTGCCTTTTACAATCTAGACTGCAAGGCTATTTTGAGATACCAAAGGTATCCCGAAATAGCTACCCCGCATCCAAGGAACGCGTCCATTATTTCGAAATAATTTCCAAAAAAACGGACGTGCTATTTCAGCATCCCTGTAAACCTCATTCCACGAGGAATAAGGGATGTCTCGAAATAGCACTTTATTTCAAAATAAAATCAAATTGTGTATCTTATTTCGATTTTAGAGTGCAGTGTTTATGTTCCCTAGGACAAAAAGCAATGGGCTTAAAATGCAGCAGGGAAGGGTTAGGTTGGACATTAGGAAAAACTTCCTAACTATCCAGGTGGTTAAACCCTGGAATAAATTGCCTAGGGGGGTTGTGGAATCTCCATCACTGGAGATATTTAAGAGCGGGTGAGACAGACACGTCAGGGATGTTCTAGATGGTGCTTGGTCCTGCCGTGAGGGCAGGGGACTGGACTTGATGGACTCTTTAGGTCCCTTCCAGTTCTATTATTCTATATGTATGCAGAGCACCTAACAGAAGCAGCTGCCGATCTCAGTGGGAAAATAAACAACCAGCAGCTACTCTATTGAAGTTAGTGGAATCATAACCAGCAATAGACTCTTATCTTGAATGTGTTTACTCTGGATTTCCACTAGTAGGAGCAGGAAGAGAGCTTGGACTCCAAAGTTTCCCAGGAACTTCTCAGCAGCTTGCAAATCTGGCCTGTGAAAAGTCTATTAAAGTCAGAGGAAAGACAAAGATTTTCCTGGGTTTCATCCCAGAAGCCTTCTAATACTGATGTAACTACAGCATTAAAGCAATTTCCCTTAACTGGAATGGAAGCCTTTGAGATAAACACAGCTCAACAGCACCCGTTCTTACATACTACAGAAAGGTTAATACTACCAAACATTTGCCTTCCAAGTAAACTCCATGAACTATGATCTCCTGATCTAAATGATTTTACTTGGGCATTTTTCCCCTTTCCATTCTCTTATTTTACATTTGATTTAATCATTAAATATTTATACCATTCAAACAGCCAGTCCTTCCTCAGCATGATCAGTGTTAAGGTATGCATGCAGCATTGATTAATCTCTGGCACCATTATCCATTTATAATCCCTGATTCCCATTTTACTTCGCGTCCATTTATTTCTCTAAAAATCAATAACGTCTCAAAATGTGAATCAGAAGAACTAGAATACCAGGAGGAGAGTATTTCCTGACAGAAATGCTAATTTAATTCCTCTCCCTCAATTTACTGGCATTATTATATTATTAATACTTTATGATAGCTCCCAAAGGCCTTGGATGAGATCATGAACACATTGTGTAGGCAGGGACGTGAACGACTAGTCAACTATCTGATAAGCAAATGTTTATCAGATAGCCAACACACTAGTTGAGTAGTTGCTTCCCCCTCCCCTTCCTGACTCTATCAGAAAGAGACAGCAAGGGGAGAGGAGGGAGTTCTTCAAAGAGGCAGCACCACATGGAGCCCAGAGCCAGACCCTGGGCTCCACACAGAGCTGCCGCTTTGAAATGCCTCAAGGAAGCACATGCCCAGCGGAGGACTACTTGAGCCCCCTGCCGGCCCGTGCTCCCTGCAGTGCTTTTGCCTTTGAAGTGTAGCAACAGCCCTGGGGCTGATGCTACACTTGAAAGGCGGAGGTGCCCTTACCGACTAATCAAACAGTTGATGAAAATTGCATTGACTATTCGATTAGCCGATTAATCTAAATTTAACACCCCTATGTGTAGGTGCTGTGCAAACAGACAGTACGAGAGACCCTGACCATTAAGAGCTTACTCTCTAAGGCCACAATTTGAGAAAGACAGTTTATAAATAAGTGAAGTGCTTCATTTGTAAATGTATGGGTTGTAAGCACATGGTCACCTTCAAGCATATGCTTAAGTAAATGCTCCCTCTAATCTTTTCCATCCACGTGTGAATTTTTTTCCATCCATGTGTGGAATAATTGTTATGTGTGCCGAGGCATGTGTGAATGCGCACCACCAATAGAAACAAAACACCTAGCCAAGGGCGTTCTGCTAATTAGCTGGGCAGTATGTGAATCCCTCCTGAGCGGCAGCACGAGCGCACCGCGTAGAGAGAATGCTGGCTTGCGTGATGTTCTCAATAGGAAGTATTAAACCCAAGTTTCAATCCTTTCCCAAATCGGGCTCCAAATGCAGAAGAGAGAGAAAGGATCGGACAAAGGTAATTTCTTTGTCTCTGTTTTACACACTGGGAACAGAGGCATCGAGGGCTGAAATAACTAGCCCGTGGACAAAACACATCTTTGCAGAGCTGGGAGTTGAACCCAGACCTCTCAAGAACCAGTGGGGATTCTAAAGAAACCTTCCCTGTAGGCAGGTTATTATATAACTGGCTCCTCTAGATTTCTTGCACCTTCCTCTGAAGCTGCTGGTGTTGGCCGCTTTGAGAGGCAAGATATTGAATGAGTCAGACGGCTGGCCTGATCCCATCTGGCCCCCCTCGTGTTCCTACATGCATGAGGCCCAGCATTCTCAGAGCCCTGCATTTCACACAGGTGCACCTAGAATTAATGTCTCCTAATGCTAAGTGTTCCATTCCAGCAGGGCTACACCACATGTAATTAAAAGCTGGCAATCAAAGAAGAGCTCGTCGGAGCTGCCAGCCTTTGCGCTGAATAAATTACATACAACCCCCCCCCACCCCCCATTACATTTGGTTAACTGCAAATTCAATAGGAATTGTGCAATGCTTTCCCCTCGCCAAGGGCCATAATGAACCTCGTAACAAAGCCTCTCGTTTCCTAACGGGCTCGTGTCTTCAGGATGAGACCTTTAATGGACTTCCATTTATAGCCACTGCTCTTTGTTAGGTCCCTCGGGGATTCTGAATCCTTCATTTAAATGAGCATGACCAGAGAACAGGAGCTCCTAAAGAAATCCTTATGGTGCTCATGTACATTACAATCCAAATGTCTCTTGTGCCCTCGGAAAAAGAACAATGACAAAGGGCTTGCTGTGTTACCGCTGTACTTCCAGGCGGCAGTCCATTTACCAGCGGCGGCTGGATGGGACTTTCCAAGCCAGCACTCTTTGGTTTGGGCTTCCACTCTCGTCGTTCCTTGTCTCACAGCATCGGGAAGCAATGCCACGGACTCCCTTATGTATCTGGGCAGATGTGTGACAAGTGCTCAGAAATCTATTGCACTCAACAGGTAGTGAAAAAGGTCTATTCTGCTCCATAGAAGTTCTCACCTGAGCTGCCTTCTAGAAGTGAATTAATCAACGTGATTAACGTAAGAACGGCCATATTGAGTCAGACCAAAGGTCCAGCTAGCCCAGTACCTTGTTTTCCAACAGTGGCCAATGCCAGATGCCCCAGAGGGATTGAACAGAACACAGAATCATCAAGTGATCTCTCCCCTGTCGCCCATTTTCAGCCTCTGACACACAGAGTCTAGGGACACCATTCCTACCTATCTTGGCTAATAGCCATTGATGGACCTAACCTCCATGAATTTATCTAGCTCTTTTTTGAACCCTGTTAAAGCCCTGGTCTTCACAACATCCTCTGGCAAGGAGTTCCACAGATTAAAATGTGTATGTTCGCTTATACTTCCCCCAGTGGACAAAGTTCACATGGTGGGACGTGCGTGCCTGCCCACACATTATTGTTAGAGAAGGCTAAGAAATGCGCCTTGCACTTTGAGGAGAAGGTGGTGAGATTTGTGATGGTCCCTGGGTAAGTTCATTCCAGTCTTGGGTCACACCCAAAAAGCCCCACATTCTGTACTGGGGAGTGTTACCCTTATTGACCACGGTCTTCCTCCCAGTGGTTCAGACATTTTTTTTCACGACCCAGGGCCCTGTGGCCAAGTGAACGTAGGCTGGCTGACTGTAATTACCTCAGCTGGGATGTAACTAACTCCTCTTGTGAAGAGCACCGTCCAATCTCACACACCCAAGCGATCTCCCTTTTCTGCAAGACAGCAACCCCAGCAGTCTTCTCACACCACGAGGGATCAATCACAGACTCAGGGAGAGGAGCAGCTGCTCTGTAAATAATCAATACTGCTTTCCGAAGCCCCACAGGGACTATGAAGCAGCCAGTAAAAGGTTACGGATACCTGCCTGTCATTCGACCCAGGAAGGGGTTTATCAGTACTGTATGCCCTGGCTGGAGACAAAGAGAAAAGCACCTTTGTGCTACAACCTGCACAGGGTGAGGGAATCGCTTGCTTTGGCGTTCCAACATTATTTAACCAGTAACGCCTGCCCTGAGTCACGGAGCAAAACAGAGGTGAGCACATCACTGCCGTGTGCTGGGCACCAGCTTCCATTCTCTCAGGCAAATTTTGGCCCAGAGGGACCATGCTTAGCTTATGACACATGACGGTCACAATCATAGAACACTAGAACTGGAAGGGACCTTGAGAGGTCATCGAGTCCAGTCCCCTGCCCTCACGGCAGGACCAAGCACCACCTAGATCATCCCTGACAGGTGTCTGTCTAACCTGCTCTTAAATATCTCCAGTGATGGAGATTCCACAACCCCCCTAGGCAATTTATTCCAGTGTTTAACCACCCTGACAGGCAGGAAGTTTTTCCTGATGCCCAACCTAAACCTCCCTCGCTGCAATTTAAACCCATTGCTTCTTGTCCTATCCTCAGAAGCTAAGGAGAACAATTTTTCTCCCTCCTCCTTGTGACACCTTTTTAGATCCTTGAAAACAGCTATCATGTCCCCTCTCAGTCTTCTCTTTTCCAAACTAAACAAGCCCAGTTCTTGCCGTCTTCCCTCATAGGTCATGTTTTCTGGACCTTTAATCATTTTTGCTACTTTTCTGTGGACCTTCTCCAATTTCTCCACATCTTTCCTGAAATGTGATGCCTAGAACTGGACACAAAACTCCAACTGGGGCCTAATCAGCACAGAGTACAGTGGAAGAATGACTTCTTGTGTCCTGCTCACAACACTCCTGTTAATGCCAGGTGGGACAGCATGCGGTTGGAAACGTCGTCTCTACCAGCACTTTAATCTAGTCTTTCTGTAGGCAAGGGGACCTATCTCAGGAACTCTTCTGATGTCAGTGCATTATTTATTACTCTTCACTTCATCTGTATGTTTACCTTTTCAGCCAAACTTCCACTCAAATGATCCTGAGAGGTGAATTGTCATTAAATTTGAATGTTGTACTTTAGGATATTCACCGTGTGACGGTGAAGCCTGCGGTGAGAACTCCCAACCCCTCCTTTGCCTGTGATATCAGAGCAATTTCATCGCGGTGAACTTCTACAAAAACAACAGAGAATGGGGTCATTTTGAAAGCCAGGGAGGGGATGGGGAAGGACAGAAGAAGCATCTCTAAATACACCTACAGAATGTCAGCAGAGAAAATGGACACGTCCAGAGCTCTCCTATGGAGCGCGAGGTAATGCTGGGTTCTCTGACTGAACTTAAGTCTTTGACAGACCCTGGATATTAAAACTTGAACTTCCATTGAGCACAAGATTGCTGCTGGCTGCAGCACTACGAACAACAATTCACTGATAATACGAACAGCGATGCCTTTCAATAGCACCATCTATCCAAAGACCACACAGCATTTTACGTGAACAAAGCCACCTCCCAAAGAAAGGAAGGGATTAAATTACCTTCTCCTTTTATAGACAGGGAACCAGCGGCACCCAGGAGATACTGGCCTGAACCTGAGAGGGGCTGAGAGCCCACAAATCCAAATGAAGCTAACAGGAGCTCAACATCTTGGGAAAAACAGGCTCCATATGGAGGGCCCTTGCATCATGATCCGTGAAATCTGGTATCCTCCCATAAAATCTGGCCAGCTCTGAGCCAGCCCCCAAACTCCCTTCCAGAGCTCACAGTCCTCACCCTGTCCTGCACCCAACACTCTGCCCCCCAGCCTGGACCCCCTCCTGCACCCACACTCCCTCCCAACACATTAGGGCAGTGTTTCCCAATTGGTGCTCCGGGGAACCCTGGGGTTCCGCGAAGCAAAACTAGGGGTTCTGCGAGGAGCCGGCACTCCCCGGCCCCCTCTGAGAGACAGAGCCGGCTAGCCAGCAGAGGCATGGCGGCGAGTTGTATGGGCTCGTGGTGCCCATGCTCCACCAATATTTGGAACTGGGTGGGCCCCGGCCTCAAGGCCCCTTCCACCCGGCCCCAGGCGTCTTTCCCCGTCCCGTCCCGTCCCTGCCGTGCGCAACCTTCACTGAGCTCCCCCTTGCCGGCTGCTGCTACCCTGCGTGGCGTGCTCAAACCAGTGGGCGGGGAGACGCCCGGGCATGATGTAACGTCACAGCCCGGGATTTTAAAACTGCTGGACACTGCGTTGTGCCGCGCGGCTGAGTTGTGGGTTTGGAGTCTGGGGATGGAGCGCAGACTCCAGCCCCGCAAAGTGGAAGGCAGAAGGTAGGGGAAGGGGAAGGTCTGGGAGAGGAAGGGGCTTGTGCGGAGGGGGAGGGGAGAGGGGAAGAGAGGGAAGGCACCAAAGGACAGGGTAGAGGAGAGACAAATGCCAGGGGGCCAAGTGCAGACAATGAGGAAAAAGGCAGGAGGGGAGGTGTCAGTGGGAGGGGGACAGGGTGATGCTGGGAGGGGAGAGGGTAAGGGCATTGGGGGCTGGGGGGAGGTGCTGGGAGAAGGCTTGAAAGAAGGGGTGGCATGAGGAAGGCCGGGATGGAGCAAGTCATGTGTGAGGGCACAGGGGCATGAGGGGAACGGGGGCAGAGGGTGGTGAGGGGGTGGGCATCAGGGAAAAAGAGGGCAAAAGGGGTAGGGGCAGTGAGGGAAGAGGGGGGCGACAGGAGGGTGCAGGAGTAAGAGAAGGTGCAAGTGCCAGGGGATTCTGGGGGTGAAGCAGAAGGGCAGACACCTGCAGGGGAGAGACCACCACCAGAGGAGAGACGCAGGGCAGGTTTGTAGAGGGAGGTGTTAGAAGAGGGGATGAGGAGGGATAGCTCACATGATCAGAGTGGGGCTACTGGAGGAGTGGGCACAGGGAGGAGAGAAGGGCTGGTGGATGGGGGGCAGGTTGCAGGAGGGCTGAGGACAGTGAGAAGGGCAGGAGTCAGGACAGCAGAGGAGGGTGAGGAGCTGGGAGGCAGCAGGCACCAGGGGAGCTGATGGAACAAGGGGAAGAGACATGTCAGCAGAGAGAAAAGGTAAAGGTTTAAAAATATTTATTAATAACTTGGGTGCCACAGTGGCACATCCAGACAAGCCACATGAACTCAGTACTGGTGCACAACACAAAATTCATTTTGCTCATGCGAGGAAACTCTTAGGCTATGTCTACACTGGCGGTTTCTTGCACAAGAGTTCTTGTGCAAGAACACATCCACACTGCCATGTGTGAGCTGTGCTTTTGCACAAGAGCATCTATGGCAGTGTGGACGCTCTCTTGCCCAAGAAAGT
The DNA here is from genome assembly GCA_019425775.1 of Rafetus swinhoei. Taxonomy (NCBI): domain Eukaryota; kingdom Metazoa; phylum Chordata; order Testudines; family Trionychidae; genus Rafetus; species Rafetus swinhoei. The sequence continues at coordinate 15,070,538 of JAFJHL010000300.1, read as the reverse complement.
GCCGATGGCCATTTTAGCCATAGGGCTTTCTTGTGCAAGAAATTCATATTGCCTGTCCACACTGGCCTCTTGCGCAAGAACAGTTGCGCAAAAGGGCTTATTCCTGAGCGGGAGCATCATAGTTCTTGCGCAAGAAGCCCTGATTTCATACATGAGAACGTCAGTGTACTTGCCGCAAGAACACACGGCCAGTGTAGACAGGAAGCAAGTTTTTGCGCAAGAGCGGCCGCTTTGGCGCAAGATCACACCAGTGTAGACACAGCCAAGGGAAGGGAGGGAGGAAGGCAGGGGCAGGGAATCAGTGCTGGCTCAGCATGTCTGCATGGTTTGGGGGAAGGTGCAGGGAAATTGAGCTCAGCTGGGTTGCAGAGTGGGGAGGTCTGGGGAGCTGGGCTGGGCTGGGCTGCGGGGTGTGTGTGTGTGTGTGTGGAGCTCAGAGCTCAGTTTGGCTGCAGGAGGAGGGAGGTGCTGGGAACCGGGGCTAGACTCAAGGGGAGGGAGGTGCAGGGAAACGGGGCTCAGCTGTGCTGTGGGGGAGGCATGCAGGGAACCAGTGCAGGGCTCAGCTGGGCTGAGGTGGATGGGGGAGGGCATACGGAACAGATGGGCAGCTCAGCTGGGCTGTGAGGTGCTGCAGGGAACTGGTGCTGCACTCCCTTGGATTGTGGGAGATGGTTTTGGTGGAGGTGCAGGGAACCAGCAGGGGTGGGCAGCTCAGTTGGGTTGCAGGGGATAGAGGTGCAAAGAAGCCTAGTGGGGGAGGGGGAACCAGGAGCCCTGAAATGACCTCCCCTGGTCCAAAAATCCCTCATCTGGGACCAGTCAGGTCCAGAGGGTGCCATATCAGGGAGGTCCAACTCCTACCCAAGTCCCCTCCTTGCACCCTCCCTCGTAGCCAGACATCCTACCCCCAATCTGCTCCTGCTCCCTCCCCCTGGCCAGACACCCTACATCCAGCCTGCTTCTGCACCCTACCTACCACCCAGACCTTGTCCCCTTCCGCCCCCACTTCCCTCCCAGATCCTGCACCCCATCCCTATCCCGCTCCTTGGCAGCCCTGCCATCCACCCTAGCACCTAGCACCACCCTGGCCCTGGCCCCAGCACCCTGCCTCACACCCCAGGACTCAGCACCACCCTGGCCCTGGCCCCAGCACCCTGCCTCACACCCCAGGACTCAGCACCACCCTGGCCCTGGCCCCAGCACCCTGCCATCTACACTAGCACCCAGCAGCACCCTGTTCCTTGTCCCAGCACCCTGCCAGTCACCCTAGTGCCCAGCAGGACCATGTCCCTGACCCCAGCACCCCACCACCTGCCTGCCCCAGCATCCCGCCACCTGAGCCAGCATCCCCCTCCCCAGCCCCAGCACCCACTTTCACTCTGTCCCCTGCCCCCACCAGCACATTTGGGACCACATTAGTGAGGCTTGGGGTTTTTTGGAGGATTGTTGGGTTTTTTTTTTTTGCATCTCACTTGTGTGGCCCCAACTGACTTTTCTGTGGGTCAGTGACCCTTGACTCAAAACAGGTTCCTCACCCCTCTCGTAAATAAAGACAATGCTAAAACCTTTTGAATTTGACATAATATTTTATTTAAAAATGAAGCCTGAATTGGGGCTAAGCCCCCAATTGGGGCTAAACCCCATCTCACTGCAGCATCATAACACTCCTGCACCACCTGACCCCAAATCTGAGCCTATCATACACTGGAACCCCCTGTCCTGAGCCTCTTACATCCCCAAACTCCTGCATCCCCACATCCTTAGTCTTCTGCCACAACACTCCTGCACCATCCACACATAGCAAATCTGTGTCCTGAGCCCATCATACTCACAACCTTCTTGCCCTGAGTCCCTCACATATCCAGCCCAAACTCCTGCACCCTCACATCCACCATTGGTCTAGATCATCCACTGAGGCAGAGGCAGAGGCTTTCTACCCTTACAAATATCATCACCTCGGTCTTTTACATGCTAGACCCAGCTCTAAGGCCAGATCCTCTATTGCTGTGAACTGGACATAATGCTACTGACTTCAATCTCTCCCTCTCTCTCTGGTCACATAAATGAAACTTCACCACCTTAGGAGCCAGGCTCTACTTTCCAAACCTTGAGCCCTTCCTAGACACAGGTTCATAGAACCATAGAACACTAGAACTGGAAGGGACCCCGAGAGGTCATCAAGTCCAGTCCCCTGCCCTCACAGCAGGACCCAGTACCGTCTAGACCATCCCTGATAGAGATCTATCTAACCTGCCCTTAAATATCTCCAGAGATGGAGATTCCACAACCTCCCTAGGCAACTTATTCTCCATAGGCAACTTATTCCAGTTTTGGACTCATCTGCTGGTATCCCTTACAAAAAAGTGATGCTGGAAGTGATACCAGGTTCTTTTACCATTAGGTATGCACTCTTTGGGTATGTCTACACTACTGAGAAGATCAAAGCTGCTGCTGTCGATATTCCAGGGTTTGAATTAATGGGTCTAGTGAAGACACACTAATTCGAACTGAGCAGGGCGCTCCGGTCAATGCCAGTAGTTCTGCTTCCATGAGGAGTAAGGGAAGTCGAAGGGAGAGTGTGCACAGCCCAAAAAGCCAGTAAAGGTACTTCAACTTCAGCTACACAATTAACATAGCTGAAGTTGCGTTTCTTAATTCGACCTGATCCCATAGTGCAGACATACCTTTGATATGGCTGTAGTCTCTTGAAAGATGAGAGCACTTCCTCATAGCAGCAAAAAATCAGCCACGGTCGTCAACTTCAATTACTGTCTGCTCCCAGATAAACTTGCTGGATAAAAACAATCAATACTTTTTGCAAGAGAATTATCTTGCTGATCATTTTATTTTTTAAAGTGACTTAGGATTTGATTTCTCTAGCTCATTCCAAAAAAATTATAAACCAGAGCTTTAATTGGCATATACTGGTGTACAGCAGCGATGGGCAAGCTAGGCTAGTGAGTGGGCTGAATGAGTGGCCCTTCTTCATCTCAGTGGGCCACAAAATGGTGGTCACCTGGGAGAGGGTAGTTTTGCTAACTGTGTTTGTGTACCTAGAATGTGTGGGCTGTGCCAACTGAACCGTAGCAGCGCTGTGATTGGCTGCAGAGAGAGCACATGGCTGTCCCAGTGAACGTTGTGCGCAATCAGCCCGCCCTCGCTTCATGGGCCCTGGCTTTACGTGCGTGTCACGTTAGTAACACCGGTAGGGAAAAAAACTCCACGGATGGAAACCAGCAGAATCTGGCACGTGGATAACCGTAAACAAAACGTCCTGCGGGCCACACACAGAACCCCAATGGATTGCATGTGGGCTGCAGGCTGCAGGTTGTCCACCACTGGTGTAAATGAGCTACACCAGTTTACACCGGCGAATTATCTAATCTTACCTATTTTCTCTGCAAATTTATTCTCCTGACCTACAAAATGTTTCAAAATTAATTCACTCCCCCTCATCCGACTCATTATTGGCCCCTTCATACCAAACAGTTTCTTTAAAATGAATGAAATTAATTTATTTACATGCCCATTATCGTGTTTGAAATTATTAAATAGCTTCACAGTAACAAGGTGAAGGCAGGATGTGAAAGATTTCTTGTTTAATTTAACATAGTTTGTGTATACACCTCTTCCATCACCACATATAAGTGTTAAAGCAAATGGCCCAGTGTACTTCTAAGTATTTAATTATCAAAGTGCATTTTTATAGCATCCTAGGGTTGGAAGAGACCTCAGGAGTCATTGAGTCCACCCCCCTGCCCAAAGCTGGACCAATCCCAACTCAATCATCCCAGCCAGGACTTTGTCAAGCCTGGACTCAAAAACCTCTAAGGATGGAGAGTCAACCAGCTCCCTAGGGAGCCCGTTCCAGTACTTCACCACCCTCCTAGTAAAACAGTTTTTCCTTATATCCAACGTAGATCTCCCCCACTGCAACCTGAGACCATTGCTCCTTGTTCCGCCATCCGTCACCACTGAGAACAGCCTCTCTCCATCCTCTTTGGAACCCCCCCTTCAGGTAGTTGAAGGCTGCTATGAAATCCCTCCGCACTCGTCTCTTCTGAACATTAACAAGCCCAAGTCCCTCAGCCTTTCCTTCTAAGTCATGTGCTCCAGCCCCCTAATCATTTGTATTGCCCTCCGCTGGACGCTCTCCAATGTGTCCACGTCCTTTCTGTAATGGGGCCCCCAGAATTGGATGCAATACTCTAAATGTGGCCTCACCAGTGCCAAATAAAGGAGAATTTTGCTCCCATAAATACAACTCTCAACTCCATTTGCAAAGAAGGACTTGAAAGATGCAACTATCCTGTACGTGATCATTTTCTGCTGCGACGGCTGAAAGATTTGGACCTGTATATAGATTTAACGCACTTACAGAAAATCAGCTGATAAACCTGAGTATTGTGGGATTACAGCCCCCTTACAAATCAACCGAGAAACTTTGCTCAAAAATCTTATCCTAACCCCAAGCTTTGAAGTTCAAATACTCTGGATAACTAAAATCTCTCTCAATATACAAATACTCTAGGTAGCCAGTGGCACATACAAATACTCTAGGTAGCCAGTGGCACAAGTGCCTACCGGTGATGAAGGTGAAACCCAGCCATCTGCTGCTAATATTTGCTTCTGCCTATCCAGGTACCAACAAGTGGGGAAGGTGCATGCATCATTAGGAGGGAAACATCCTGCTGCTATAAATACTTCTGAAATGGACCCAACAGAGATGGCTCTTACTCCTGGAGAAGAATTTGTTTTATAGGTGGCCAGAGCTATTTTAGATGCTAGCCAGAGAGGAGTAGTTCTTACAGAGACTCCCATAACAAACCTGCTCACCAGCTTTCCAAAAGACATACACGGAGGACTTTCAAAATAAACAGTTCTGCCCAACACCATTAGATATTTCAAAAGGGATCGTCCATGCACAGCCTTTGGCATTTTGTTTTTAATATGCAGCAATACTTGGTGCTTATATAGTGCCCTTTCATTCCTAGTTTGCAAAGCCCCTCACACAGGAGGGAGAGTGTTGTTACACCCATTTACACTAGGGAGCTGGAGTGAATTACCCATGGCTTCACAAGGGGCTGGGAATAGAACCCAGGTTTAGCTAGGGAAGCTGAGAGTTGGCAGCTTGACAGCCCTTGTCCCATCCCTGTCCCCTACGGTATTTAATACTGAGGGAAGGTTAATGCCATCACAGCCTCCATGCATCCAAAAAAGATGAAGTGATACCTGCCTTGCCATTGTGCCTAGGGATATGTCTGCACCAGAATCAGAGATGTGACGGCAGCATCTGTAGACACAGACACTTTGATCCAGCCAGCCGGAATTACAGTAGCAGTGAAACCATGGAAGCATAAGATAATCGCTCCAGAACATACCCAGGGTACGAAGCAGGCCTATATTGCTGTGCCCTCACTACTATTGGTATTTGAGCTAGCTGGATCAAAGCTAAGCATGGGCAGATCTGAAAATATTGCATTCATAATGGATTGCACCATAGGTACACCTTCAGGCACGAAAAGTGATATTCAATGAGCATCTCTGGGCATTCCTGATTACGTACACAACACAGCAGCCAATACTGTCTATTAGAAAGGAATGGGTTTTGATGGGGTCACATGTATAATAACTAAAGCCCTGCACAATACAAAGCTGGTATCCGCATCTGCAAAAATGATCCACGAATATTCACATCCACGGAGGCGGATACCCACGGATACAAAGTGGATAGCTGCAGATTTTCAATGTTCTAGATTAGGGATGTGTTAGGACACATGCTTAAATGGTTACATGCAAGCTCCCCCCTGTATCAGAGGCAACGGGGAGAGGGAGGAGGAGGTGGGAGCTGGTGCTCCGTGGGGGAAGGGAGGGGGAGAGCTTGTGTGTAACCATTTAACCGTGTAGCCTAACACATCCCTGATCTAGAGCCCTGCACATATGCGGATATCCACTTTATATCCACGGGTATCCGCATCCATGACTCCCATGTTGGTGACCTCCCACCCTGTTGCCTCTATCAACCTCCCCATGCCGTGTGTAAACTTGTAACTGCTGAATATTTCCCCCCCCCAAAATGTTGCCCCCAAATAGTTTACCCCCAAAAAAACGTAACCCCCCACATAGTTTACCCCCCACCGCCCAAAAAACATTTTTTAACATCCCTATTCTAGATACAAAATTTCTATCCACATCTGCAATAACGAGCTGCAGATACCCATGGATATTTGCAGTTTTGCAGAGCAATAAAACAATAACCTGCGGCTACTGGAAAAACTTAAAAAACAACGAATAGTCTCTACCAGCACCTTAAAGACTAACAAAACATGTAGACATCTGAAGAAGTGGGTTGTGCCCACAAAAGCTCATGATACCATCAACATGTTTTGTTAGTCTTTAAGGTGCTGCTAGACTATTAGTTGTTTTTTAAGTTTTTCCAGTTACAGACTAACTCGTCTACCCCTCTGAAGCTTTTGGATCTACGGCTATTGGACAGACACCCGGTGGAAATGGCTTTCACTCGCTGCTGATCTGGACTATACTGTGACCTGAGAAGGAGAAATAGTTTCACATCCCATTCACCAATTAGCTAAACTATTCTTAATTCCAATATTCTTACAGTGACTCCATATAAGGCAACACGTGTCAACATGACACAGTCTTTACAACAGACAGAAATGGGAAGTCTATACAATGCATAGACACAATAAACAGCAATCAGACTGCTTACAAGAGGAGTGTCACCTAATAGGAGGGATATATCAAATTATATAGATAAAAGTGCTTGCCATGGTATTTCTGTTACTTCAATAACATTAGGTTCAAGTCATAGAAAAAGAAAGGTCGCTAATATGATTATATTTATTCTATTCAGGAGAAAACAAACATTAATTCAACCCAGGATAAAGTAGCTAATGCATTTGAAAGCTGCTAATGACATGTGCAAATCCCCAAAAGAAATTTACTGCAGCTTTATTTCTTTTTCCTGTAACCTCTTTCCACCTTATTAACAATGCTACAGCGAGGGCTTTTTCTCAGGACACATTCAGTTAGTATGGTGAGAGCAAAGACCCTCTAACTTTTTAATAGTTACTATTTTATTTTTAAATAATTAGGAGAGAGAGAATTTAAATGTGATTTAACGGAGTGTAGTCATTTGCTTAATTTAAGCACATAATTAAGTGCTTTGCTGAGGATGGACTAATAGCCCAGGAGTCAAAACTCTCTTTTTATCCATAGGTTATGTAGAGCATCCATGAAAGCAGGGCATGTGTTTACACAATGGTCAGCCCTGAACTCAAAAGACCAACCCAAGGATTAGAAAGACACTTCATTCTCCATGTTCCCTACCCACCTCAGTTTTTATGATGGTGGTTACTTTGGTGAACTGGACCATGCATATTCAATTTAAACTACTGATTTAAAATAGAATCATAGAATCCTGGGGCTAGAAGAGATTTCAGGAGTCATTGAGTCCAGCCCCTGGTCAAAGCAGGACCAACCCCAACTAAATCATCCCAGCCAAGACATTGTCAAGCTTCTAGGGATGGAGATTCCACCACCTCCCATTGGTAACACATTCCAGTACTTCACCACTCTCCTAGGGAAATAGTTTTTCCTAATATCCAATCTAGACCTCCCCCACTGTAATTTGAGACCATTGTTCCTTGTTCGGCCAGCCATCACTACTGAGAACAGCCTCTCTCCATCCTCTTTGGAACCCCCCTTCAGGGAGTTGGACGCTGCTATTAAATGCCCCCGCCACACACATACACTCTTCTCTTCTGTAGACTAAATAAGACCAAATCCCTCAGCCTCTCCTCGTAGGTCATGTGCTCCAGCCCTCTAATCATTTTTGTTGCCCTCCGCTAGACCCTCTCCAATGCGTCCACATCCTTTCTATAGTGGGGGACCCAGAACTGGATGCAATACTCCAGATGTGGCCTCACCAGAGCTGAATAAAGGAGAATAATCACTTCTCTGGATCTGCTGGCAATGCTCCTCCTAATGCACCCTAATATGCCATTAGCCTTCTTGGCTACAAGGGCGCACTATTGACTCATATCCAGCTTCTCATTCACTGTAATCCCCAAGTCCTTTTCTGCTGAACTGCTACTTAGCCATTCAGTCCCCAGCCTGTAACAATGCTTGGGATTCTTCCATCCCAAATGCAGGACTCTGTACTTGTCCTTGTTGAACCTCATCAGATTTCTTTTGACCCAATCCTCCAATTTGTCTAGGTCACTCTGGACCCTATTCCTGCCCTCCAGCATGTCTCCCTCTCCCGCTAGCTTAGTGTCATCCACAAACTTGCTGAGGGTGCAATCCATCCCCTCATCCAGGTCATTAATCAAGATGTTGAACAAAATCAGTCCTAGAACCGATCTTTGGAGCACTCCACTTGAAACCAACTACCAACCAGACATTGAGCTGTTGCTCACTACCCATTGGGCCCAACAATCTAGCCAGCCTTCTATCCACCTTACAGTCCATTTATCCAAGCCATACTTCCTTAACTTGCTGGCAAGAATATTGTGGGAGACCATATCAAAAGCTTTGCTGAAGTCAAGGTATATCACATCCACCAACTTCCCCATACACAAAAACCAACTTTCACTGATCCTTATGAGCATTTGCTGGGGTAGCAGTTACCTGGAAAATGCTAGTGACCAAAGGTTTATTAACCTTCACCCAACTTCTGAGGGTTATATCCTCAACTGGAATGCTCCCAGCCAGAGGTCAGCACATGAACAGAGTCTTGCTTGGGGCTGGAACAGAGTCTTGCCCTGGGAGTCTCTCTGTTGACTTCTATAGGCTGTGAGTCAGACCACTAATAACTGACAAGAGGTCATTTTACCAGCAGTTATTCATTGACTGTGTTTTATCTAAGCATTAAAAAAAAAATCAGTAAAATCGGTGGACATTCCCACGCCCAGTCTGACAAAGTTTCTGAAAGCGAAAGGAAATGGTTTCAATGATAAGAGGGAGAGGATGCTCTCACTTACATGAAGGTTTAGTTACATCCCTAAAGTTGCAAAGGATGCTCCTCAAGGCTTGGCATGTGTGGAAATGTGAGTCCCAGGGAAGGAAGGCTTTACTAGTAGGGATGTTAAAAAGCAGGCAATTGGGTAACTGGGTAACCACTGAAAATCTCAGCAATTACACGGTTACGCACTGCGGGCTCCCCCAAGCATGCATCGTGGACCAGCAGCTTGCTCCCTAGGAGCTGGTGCATGCTGGAAGCCGGCTTTTACTACACCAGAGCCACTGGCGAGGGGGCAAACTCCCAGCACGTACCGGCTCCTGGCCCCGATCCCGGCTCCTGCCTGGCTCCCAGGGAGCTGGCTGCCACCTGGTGGAGAGCAGACCGAGAGCCTTCGTGTTATGGTTAACGGTAACCAGCAGGACCAGGCTTATCAGTTAACCGTTTAAACTGTGATCCTCTTACATCCCTAATTGCTAGTGACCCAGATACCAGGAGCTGCCACCAAACCAGCTCCATCACTATTTAGGACTGGCTGCAAGTGGCTTTCTCTCAGCATCTGGAGCCATTTTTTGAAACCACATTAGACTCTCCTGCAATGTCTCAGCGGTGCCTCAGAGGGAAATTAAATCCCCAAACATTCACCAATTGAGCCCTGCCCATAGGCAGTCCTATGCAAACATGCTACATAAACAGTAAAATAGCCATAGCAGACACAGCTCCCGCTAACCGGTCTCGTGGATGCCTGGTAGCACTGATCATACATGGGGCAGGATTAAGAGTGTCTCTCTGCCGGCATGGTGCTTCGAGAACGGGCCGTACAAGGACAGATGCTAAAGCCTCCCGAGGAAGGCACAAGCTTGGCCTACTGCTTTCTGCTGCAAAGCCAAAGTCTTAATCAATCAATTAACAAATGGCTGCTCTGGTGCTGGGAGTCTGGAGCAGCCTGCATGCTGGATTTTCTTCACCCGTCCCCTCAGCGAGACACTGCCTGATGGGAACAATACGGCAAAGCTCGGGAGGTATGACAAGTTGCTCACCTTTCCCATGACATCAGCAGAAAGAAACTGAGAAGACTTCTTTTTTTTATTTAAAATAAATGGTTTGAAGAATCTTGGGACTATTGCAACCTCCTTCCTACTCTGAAACCAGAGTGACTCCTGATTGCTTAGACAGTGTAAACGCATTATACTTCAAGAGCTGCTAGCATAATGATAGATACTCCCTCACGTGCTACTTATACTCTAAAGCAGTGGTTCCCAACTTTTTGTAACAGACGGACTGGCAAACCCATTCACAAGCTTTTGGCAGACAGATAACATTTTATTTGCATATTGACATGCTCATTATGTAATGGTTAATGATGTGTATTTGTATATTTACAAATTTATTACCTGATGTCTTTGTCCTCTCTGCTTTGGAAACTACCCCTGCTGTGATGCCCCCACAGATACTAAACTTTTGGTGGGTAGGGACTGTTATCTTATACTGTGGGGCTACGTCTACACTCCAGGCTTCTTGCGCAAGAACTGTTTTATGCAAGAGTTCTTGTGCAAAAGGTCTTCCACAAGAGTGTGTCCACACTGCCATGATCTTTTGTGGAAGAGATGTGCTTTTGCACAAGAGCGTCCATGGCAGTGTGCATCCTCTCTTGCGCAAGAAAGCTCTGATGGCCATTTTAGCCATAGGGCTTTCTTGAACAAGAAACCCCTGTTGCCTGTCTACACTGCCTTCTTGTGGAAGAGCTCTTGTGCAAGAGGGCTTATTCCTTGTGGGGAGAGGAATAACTCTCGCACAAGAAGCCCTGGTTTCCGACGCTTTACTGTAAATTTACTTGTGCAAGAACGCGCGTGCAGTGTAGATGCCTGCAGTGTAGACATAGCCTGGTTGTACAGCCCTTAATCTGGTCCCTGAGTGAGGTCTCCAGGACCTGCCACAATGCAGTTAAATAATAAAATAGCAATACCAGCACCTGGCATTGGCTGGGCAGAATGCAAGCAGCTCCAATTCTTTTCTTTTTTTCTAAATTGTTTTGCTAGTGTCCCTCCCGTGATAAGGCAAATCACAGAAGCCCCTTTGGGCATGCTGATCCTGCCACTGACATCCACCTGCCTGCTCCCACTGTCCTACTTGGCCTGATCTTCTGCTCTCCCCCTAGACAAGTCACGAAGTTGGGGTTACTGCCCCCATCCCCTGCAAAGCAACATAGACATTGAACAAGTTCAGCTCTTCAAGGACTCCGCTCTAAGGGCTCAGCATCCAGGAAACCAACCCCCCCCCCAAAAAAAAGGGATCGAAACCCCACATAAATCCCTCTTATGCTGTGTAAAAGTTTTACCCTGAGAAAGCTCGTAAGGTCATCTCTCTTTAGCAATGAAAGAGAGAGATGCGCAGTGGTGGTTTCCCAACCCCAGGTAACAATTATTTACACTGGGGTTGGTAATAAACAAAAGTGTTTTTTTATTAAATATAAAAAGTAGGATTTAAGTGGTTGCAAGTGAAAACAGTCAGAGCAAAATAATTTATTAAATTAAAATGAACAAAAAAATGCTTAGCTAGTTCTCATCCACTAAGAAACTTGTTACATGCAAATTCTTACCCTGAACAGCTGTTCTTATCTCAGGTAAATCAGAGTTGATCTTTTACTCTGACTTGGGTCTACAGCTCCTTCCAAGTATCCTCTTAGAGTGGGCAAGGTGGTTTCAAAGGCCAGCTGAAGACAAAGGCTGACTTCTTCCCGTTGCTTAAATAGACTTTCCCCCAAGGTGGGAATTCTTTGTTCAGCATCCCCCATTCCCATGGAAAAATACCAGATCCAAGATGGATTCCAGTACCAGGTGACATGATCACATGTCTTTCTAGGACCAACCATAGTTTGGGCTCACAGGGCAAACAGGACCATCTTCAGGTTCGCTGAGTACCTGACCCTCTATTGACTCATTAATTACTGTGCCTATGGGAGTCCGGGGCTATGTCTACACTGGTGGGTTCTTGCACAAGAACACGTCCTCACTGCCATGTACTTTTGCGCAAAAGCATCCATGGCAATAGGGACGCTCTCTTGTGCAAGAAAGCTCTGATGGCCATTTTAGCCATAGGGCTCTCTTGCGCAAGAAACCCCTGCTGCATGTCCACACTGCCCTCTTGCGCAAGAGGGCTTAGACTTATTAGAAAAGAGAGTAGCTCTTGCGCAAGAAGCCCTCTCTTACCATGCTTTACTGTAAATCTTCTTGCACAAGAGCAGGCAGGCAGTGTGGATGCTCTGTGGAAGAACGGCCGTTCTTGCGCAAGAACCCGCCAGTGTAGACATAGTCCGGGAGGTTAAAGGGCTTGATAGAAGGGGAGAAAGGCAGCTCAGGAAAAAACAAAAAACCCAGCAACGGCCCTTGTTAATTAGAGCAGCTGAGGCAGGGCGGCTATAAATCAATTAAGGGCCAGGTGAGCTGACTTCAGGCTACCACAGGATCTCTTTAAAAAGCTTCCCAGTGGGGGTGAGTAGAGAAGGAGTTTGGAGGTAGAGAGGAAGTAACAATTGATAAGGAGAATCAGAAGAGCTGAGAAGAACAACATCAGCAGCACTGCTAAAGGCTGCAGGGGGAGGTGAGGGACTCGGACAAGGAGTGTTTGGAGGCTCCCTTCCCCCTCTCCTCCCGGTGGCCAGAAACTTCAGCTGGTGGCTGAGGAGGACTGTTTACTCAGCCCCAACTGGCCCGGGGCCTTGGCCCCAACACCCCTTTGTTTTGTCAAGGGACAGAAGGCCAAACGCCAAGAAAAGGCAATTGGGACTTCTACTGCAGCCCCTCAATTGTGGGATAGTGGGTGGAACAGGAGTCTGGGACCCAGGAGTGGGACTTGTAGCCTGGGAAGGAACTGAAGTGAAATTTAGGTGAGTAAGGCTCACCAGTCTGATCAGAGATTCTAAGTTCGTCCTCCCTATCCCAGGTTACAAGCTGGTGGAACAGCAAGATTCCCCCCCAGGAGGGTCGGCAGGTGCTGAGTGACAGTTGCACTTCAAATCAGGGAATGCAATTAAAATAAGCTTTATTACCAGAGGAATTAATGTGGCAAATGCTACAAAGAATATAGCACGGAGTATACAGATTAATTGAATCTCCTCTGTAAATAGCATTAACAAAATCAAACTAGACTTATCTAAGTATACAGATTTTATTATTTTATTATTAATTTTAATTTTTTAAAATTTATTATTATTAAAATATATAAAGAACAAGATAGGCTAGGAAAGATACATCTTAGCAGGCTACAGACTTAGCCTGCCACAGTACCTGAAATATCACTGATGGTCCCTAAACTGCGGGATAGGGGGCGGAACAGGGGTCGGGGACCCAGGAGTGGGACTGACCCTGCCACAGTACCTGAAATATCACTCATAGCCCTCATTAACACATTTAGAACTATGAGCAGATCCAGACTTCATATTTCTAACCTCACATACAAGAAGAATACGTGCACAAATATAGAATATAGAGATTCTGCAGATTATGACTGTAAAATGTATATGCCACATGGCCTGTTTTGCGTAAAGCATCTTCAAGTTATGCATATTCATAAGTCAATTTGCATAAAGCATGGGGGGATCCTATGACACCTTCCTCACCCCCCCTAACTCTCACTCCATGCTCACTGGGGCAGGGCAGTTCTCTGTTACTTATCTTCATAGCACCAAGATCAATGGGGTTTTGTTGAGTGCCAGCTTGACTGGGCTTCCTAAGGGCTACCAATAATATAACTAAGTCAATTATTTCTGTGGCGTTTTGATCATGCCTTAGATCTGCTCTTTGTAGGTATTCCATGTTTTATGGGCTTGCTTTGGTGACAGCAAATACTTATTTACTCCTTTGCTTTCCCACTGTGGAGCCAACATGGCTGGGCGAGAGCTAACTGGATTCTCGTCTGCCCTGTAGAGAAGCTGCGTTTACAATCCTTACCTACGACATGGCCAAATACTAGCCCTTACTTAGACATAAGCAACAACAGTGGAAACGTGAGCTGGAATGCAGTCATGGTTTCTTTCACTTCATTCCTACTGTGCAATCTTTTTTCCTTTAATGTCTCCAGCTGATGCTGATTCAACATGGCCCTCTGGCAGCTTGTTCCACTGCCTAATAATTGCCCTGACAGCTGTAAAATTGTTTCTTGTTCTACCTTCGGCTACTACGGAGAATAAGCCTTCCCCCTTCCTCTTTGGTATATTCACACATGGTTTTATCATTATTGTGTCTGCCTCCATCAACTTTTACATGCCTCTCTGCGGAGACCTCCTTTTCCAAACTGTTTTCGGCTGCCTTTCTGGGAACTCCTTTCCAAATGACTGATTATTTATCCAGAACAGGTAACATCCCTGGTGACAGCTGCCACAGGAGCAAAATGGGTGCCTCTAGCAAACAACGAAATGCCTATCTACTGTATATTTGAGAGAGTTTGTCTATCTGCCCATCTGCTTGTTCAAGAACTCCTCCTAAAGGGTAAGAGCCAGGACCAGAAAATTTGGTTGGCAGCTTCCTCTTATCATAACCTAAAGCAAGGTCTGGATTTGGTTGTGCCAGGAAAAAGGGATGTGCCTGGAATGGGATTGGTTCTCAGAAAACTGCAGCAAGGGAGGTTTGAGTTGGACATTAGGAAAAAGTTCCTAACTGTCAGGGTGGTTAAACACTGGAATAGGGAGGTTGTGGAATCTCCATCACTGGAGATATTTAAGAACAGGTTAGACAGACACCTGTTGGGGATGATCTAGGTGGTGCTTGGTCCTGTCGTGGGGGCAGGGGACTGGACTCAATGACCTCTCGAGGTCCCTTCCAGTCCTAGTATTCTATGATTATAGAATCATATAATATGAAAAACCATACAGAAAAGAGACAGAACCACCAAACAAGGTGAAAGGGGCAGAATGGGGGTGCGCCCCCCATCTAGGACTGCCCCACCCCCAACCACCCTTGGGGGGGGGCTGAAGCCAACCCCCGCCAATTTGTACGGGAACATTGCTGGCTGCTGTTCCCCTTCGTCAGGCTGTGAGCGGAAAGTGCACAATTTGCTGCATTCCTTAATCTGCTGAGGGAGTGCTGGGGGCAGACAGGGGACATGCACCCCTCCTCCCCAGGCTGGGCCTGCTGGAGCTGCAACAGCCATGGCCCCAAGCTGCTGTGGTGAGAGAGGGCTGGCGTTGTCCTCTCTCCCTGGAGCAGCCTGGGTCCTGCACCCCTCCTCCCCAGAGCTACGAATTAAATGAAGACAAACAAAAATGAGGTGTGCGACGGATCCAAGCAACGCCAGAGAAATCTTCTAGAACAATGTACAGCGTGAAGAGCTTTACTGGACATTGGGGTTCCATATTTGTTGGCCATTCACCTCTCCAGAGCCCCGTGTTAAGAGAGAGACTGAGTGTGGAGAAAGGGCTCTTCTGAAGAGTGTACTCTGGGAGGATTACGTCAGCAAACGGACCTGTAAGGGGAGGGTGGGAAGGGCTGCCCATGGTTCCATAACTCCTCCTCTCCATCACTGACCCTTCCCCCACTTCAGCTTTCACCTCCTAGGCCACGTCTACACTACGAACCCCTTCCACAAGAGGAAATGCAAATGGAGCACTCATTTGCATATGCCGCGCTCTCATTTGCATTTCCTCCTCGGATCCCTTTTGCGCAAGAGGCTTTTGCGCTGTACGTTGTTATTGTGGTTTTCGACCACCAGGCTCTTGCAACTGCCCTTGCCACAACATTTCAACGTGTGTTTAGTGCCGTACGGCAGTGCCTCAATCAGAGCATGGACCCTGCCCAATGCAGCACCGATGGAGAGTCAGTAGCAGTCCTTGCCCTCAGCGGACATCACAGCACCAAACAGAACTGGTCCTGGAATGAGGCTGCTTTGTTCTCACAGTGACGATGTTGCAGTCCCTCTTTCTAGCTGAAGAGGCGCTGTTGGGGGTTGTTGCCTGTGTGCGCCCCAGAAGCAAATTTGCGCTCTCTCAGGCAAAAGGAGAAAAGCAAATGGTGGATTTTGGTCTAACGGTCACTTCGGAACAAAGCCGTTTGGTTTCACTGACACACGGAAATACAGGCTGGAAATGTTTTGCCTTTTAATGCACTGATTACACAGAGCTGACCGTTTGAAGCAATCACCTGTAATGTCTCACTGGCTGAATAACATAATAACATTATCAGCAGCCCTGATAATTTGGGATCTAGTTAGGATTTAGGGCCTGATCTGATTCCCACTGAAGTCAAGAGGAGTCTTCCCATTGGCTTCAGATCAGACTATCAGTATTTGCCTTGAGTTTATTTTAACGAGTAGTCCTTTGTTGGCAATGCCTTCTGCATGCACGATCGGTCGATCAATAGCTAGATAGTGCATGGGAAACGGTCATTTACACCAGGGGGAAGTGCTCATTAAATGCTACCCAAATCAGAATGCCGTCTGCTTACACTGTGTGCACTGACTTTGAGCTGGCATAACTGGCTGCACAAGGCGCAAGGCAATGGAAAACCAGGCCACCAATCTCTATTTCTTTCTCTCCTCCCTTTCTCTGCCTTCCTTCATCTTCTCCTTCCATTTCCTCATGCATTTTGTTTGCTTTTCCTTTCCTGTTCCCCTTTCTGTCTGTAGGATTGCCAGATACTTTCACAAAAAATACCAAACATGGTGGGAAAAAAATTGGTTGAGCAAAAAAATAATAAAAAAAAAAAAACCCCAAAACAACAGCACCAAAAAACAGAGTCACTGCGCCTTTAAATCCCCCATTTTACATGTCCAATATTTTCTGTTGTTTTTTTACTGGACACAGACCGCAAATACCCGACTGTCCGGGCCACCTGGCAACCCTATCTGTCTGCTCATCAGCTCTCTCTGATGCTTTTCCAGACCACACACAGCAGCAGATATATACAGTATATTGTGGCCATTCTGGCCCTGTCTGATGAGCTCCCAGGCTCTGGGAGGAAGTAGTCCTAGAGATGAGGGGGAGGAGAGATCCCACTCTACATTAAAGTTTATTATTGCCTCCTTAAATTCCCGAGGGGCCAAACAATTACACACGCGCACACACCCAATGCAGACCAAAGCCCAGATTTTAAAAAGCAACGGCAGCTTTGCCCCAATAATTGCTTGGGTCGCTAACTTGAAACATGTCAACTTTTAGAACCAGCCCTCTGATGCTCAGGCCATTTTCCAACGGGTTTCAAGCTGGGCACCCAAAATTTGGGGCTGCTCAAAACTGACTAGTACTTAGGGTTCCCAGGTGTCCGGTATTGACCCAGAAATTCCAGTATTTTCGCTTCCAGTCCGGGAAAAAAAATTCAGAAAATACCGGACACCTGAAATGTCCGGTATTTTCTGATTTTTTTCCCATCCAGGAGGCAAAAATACCAGACTGTCTGGGTCAATACGGATACCTGGCAACCCTAAGTGCTAGTCAATTTTGAGCAGACCCAAATTTGGGGGCTTACCTGGTTCCGCAGGGGAACTGTCTGACCCGGAGCACGAAGACAAGATAGCGGATGACCACTGGCAGCCTGTTAGGGACAAAAAGCCTCAAAAGCATTTCTTAAAGGGGCCATGCTGGGGTTTTTTAGCTTAATAACTCTCGGGGTCCTTTTTTTTTTTTTTTTTGCTCAACATCTTTGGTCCCCCCCCCCCTTTTTTTTTCCTCAACAGAATTTTTTCCCTGGTGTTTTTTTGGGGGAAGGGGGTGGTGTACGGTATTTTTGGTTAAACCATCTGGCAACCCTACTAGCACTCTTAAAAAGCTTGGCCTAGCAGGATGAGCTGCGAGGTCCCACGCTTAGGGATCTGTCTGACTGGTGTCTGTGCACAATGCCTCCCTCTTTGAAAAGCCTGTGAAACAGTTAAATGACACAGCTCCAGGTACAAAAATGCCTCTAATTGTAATCAGCCACGGTGCAAAGCCCAGCATCAATGGGAATACTTATTTGATTTTCCAAACTCGTATTTTTTTTTCCAAACCTGTGCTCTCTCATCAAGCTTAATGAGGCATTCATCTATCCAGGAGCACACAGTGTCCGGGGGACTGAAAACAGAGCCAAGAGGTCAGCCGCAAAGCTGCTTGGTGGTCTCAGATGCTAATCCTGCCATCACCATGTGAATGCTGAAGTGCAGAGCATGGGCGAGGGAGGGGAATCTGGTTGTGCACTGGGATTCACAGCTATTGACAGAGGAAACAGATGTGACCTGTAGGGCAGGGAGAGATGTGCAATGTTGTGTCTTGCTCTCAGTTTTTTGATCCCTCCATTGTGGACCTCTCTCCTCCTGGACTTTGCTAAGTCCTCTCAGCATGGTGAAAAGGGACTGCCCCCATCTCCGGGTAGCATGGCATGTCATGAACAACATAAGAATGGCCATACTGGGTCAGACCAAAGGTCCATCTAGCCCAGTATCCTCTCTGTCAACAGTGGCCAATACCAGATGTCCCAGAGGGAGGGAACACAACAGGTAATCCTCACGTGATCCCTCCCCTGTCACCCATTTCCAAACAGAGACTAGGGACACCATACCTACCCATCCTGGCTAATTGATAGACCTAACCTCCATGAATTTATCTAGCTCTTTTTTGAACCCTGTGAAATTCCTAGTCTACACCACATCCTCTGGCAAGGAGTTCCACAGATTGACTGTGCACTGCATGAAGAAAAACTTCCTTTTGTTTGTTTTAAACCTGCTGCTTACTCATTTCATTTGGTGACCCCCTAGTTCTTATATTGTGGGAATCAGGAGCGTACTGGAAATCAAAATAGGCCTGGGAAATGGGTTAAGAATGGCCCTCCCCATGACTTCACCCCTGCGTGCCCCTCAAGCCCTGCCCCCTGCGTCATGTCCGGCATGCGGTGCAGGCGGCAGGTCAGGCTCTGTGTGCCGCATACAGCGCAGACGCGGAGCCGCTCGGAGTGAGGGGCAACGGCGTGCGGACACGACGGCCCACCGGACCGATGGCTCACCGGGAAATCCCCGGTATCCCGCCGGGCCAGTCCGCCCCTGGCGGGAATAGGTAAATAACTTGTCCTTATTCACTTTTTCCACACCAGTCATGATTTGTAGACTTCTATCCTATCCCCCCTTAGTCTCCTCTTTTCTAAGCTGAAAAGTCCAAGTCTTTTTAACAACGTCCCTTTCATCATCTTTCCCCATTCACTGCTGTCGCGCAGTCGGTCAGAGTTAATGCCAACATTGGAAAAACTTTACAAAAAACCAAATAGTCTTGCAGCACCTTAGAGACTAACAAGAAATGCAGATGGCATCATGAGCTTTCATGGGCACAACCCACTTCTTCGGTTTGGGAACTTCCCCAGTGATAAAAAGTTCTGCCAGAGCCTTGAAATCTCAATAGCACACAGAACACACTTGATCAATGCGTGCAAACTTGCTTGACGAAAAACTCAATAGGGCAGGCAAATTAACAGGGCTAATGTTTTACCTTGGTGTTAGCTTGAGTGTATTAGCAGTCAATGAATCAGGTATGTATAGATGTGAATGTCTTGGAATGGCGGAAACTGGGGAAGCCACCCCTTCGATCTTCCTAGGAACAGAGGCCCGCTTAGAACATCATCTGGAATTAGAGTCTGTTGCGAACAGGAGCAGCTAACAGGGGAGTTTGACGAGGGATTTCTTCGGGTGAAGGAGGATTGATTGATTACGTGACCCTTGGAGTACGTGGTTGTCTGTAGTGTGTGTATTTGTGTTTGGGGTGTACTTGCTGGTTGCCTCAAAGATTCTGTGTGCTGAGCTTCTTTGTTTAGAGGTCCCCGTGCTGAGGTTGTTTGTGTGAAGGACCATGTTCATAACTCGCTTGCAACTCCCACACACTATCCACACTAACCAACAAATTTCCATCGCAACTCTGAGAGACTTCCTGCACTAAACCTCATTTGTCCCGTCAGAATTACAACTCTAATATCCTTCTGTAGTGACCCAGAAGGGGAAACACTCCCTAAGACCCATTGGTGGGGGGGGTTCCAGAGCCACCTCCTGAGCAGGGGCCCTGGCCATCCAGGCCATTCTTCTCGGCCTTGCAGTGATAGTGGCAGCTGGGGCCAGGCAGTGGCCCAGGCAGCCCAACCCAGTCTTCCCGCCAAGGGTGGGGCAACCGCGCTTTCCTTCTCAGGAGCTCAGGGAGAGGGTCTGGCTTGCTCAGTCGCTGGGCTCCAACTGAGCTCTCAGCCCCTGCTCTTATACTCCCCCCCCCTTCTGCTTCCTGTGGGTGGGGTTGGATTGCTCTGGCACTGCCCACCAAGGGGTCTTAGGGAGCGTTTCCACTTCCGGGTCAGCAGGAGGCCAAGCTGACTCACTACACCTTCCCTCCCACACTAATCTACAGAGATCTTCGCATCTCTCTCACGACTCTGAGAGCTTCTTAATGAGGCTTTGATACCTAATCCCTTTCACACCCATCAAGCTTTAACCAGGGGATCTAGAGGTGATCCTGGCAAATACGGATGGGTAAGTCTAACTTCAGTACCATGCAAATTGGTTGCAAGAACAGAATTGTCAGACACACAGATAAACATAATTTGTTGGGGAAAAGTCAACACCGTTCCTGTAAAGGGAAATCATGCCTCACTAATCTAATGGAATTCCTCGAGGGGTCAACAAGCATGTGGACAAAGGGGATCCAGTGGATATAGTGTACTTAGATTTCCAAAAAGCCTTTGAGAAGGTCCCTCACCAAAGGCTCTTAAGCAAAGTAAGCAGTCATGGGATAAGAGGGAAGGTCTTTTCATGGACTGATGATAACTGGTTAAAAGATAAGAAACAAAGGGTCGGAATAAATGGACAGTTTTCAGAATGGAGAGAGGTAACTAGTGGTGTCCAGCAAGGGTTCGTATTGGGACCAATCCTATTCAACACGTTCATAAATGATCTGGAGAACGGGGTAAACAGTGAAATGGCAAAATTTACTGATGTTACAAAACTGCTCAAGACAGTGCAGAGCTTCAAAAGGATTTCACAAAACTAGGTGACTGGGCAACAAAATGGCAGATGAATTTTAACATTGAGAAATGCAAAGTAATGTATATTGGAAAACATAATCCCAGCTAGCCATACAAAATGATGGGGACTGAATTAGCTATTAGCACACAAGAGATCTTGGAGTCATTGTGAATAGTTCTCAGAAAACATCCACTCAACGAGCAGCAGCAGTCAAAAAAGCAAACAGAATGTTAAGAATCATTAAAAAAGGGATAGAGAACAAAATAGAGTACATCTTATTTCCTCTATATAGATCAATGTTACACCCACATCTTGAAAGCTGTGTGCAGATCTGGTCGCCTCATCTCAAAAAAGACATCTTGGCACTGGAAAAAGTTCAGAGAAGGGCAACAAAAATGATTAGGAGTTTTGAATGGCTGCCATATGAGGAGAGATTAATACAAGTTTTTATCTTGGAAAAGAGACAACTAAGGGGGGAATATGAGAGAGGTCTATAAAATCATGACTGGTGTGGAGAAAGTAAATATTGAAAAGTTATTTACTTGTTCCCACAACACAAGAATTTGGGGTCACCAAATGAAATTAATAGATAGCAGGTTTAAAATAAACAAAAGGGTGTGTTTCTTCATCCAACACACAGTCAACCTGTGGAACTCCTTGCTCAAGGATGTTGTGAACACCAGGACTTTGACAGGGTTAAAAAAAAAACCTAGATAATTCCATGAATGGCTATTAGACAAAAAGGGTATGAATGGTGTCCCTAGCCTCTGTTTGTCAAAAGCTGTAAATGAGCAACAGGGGAGGGAATCACTTGATGATTCCCCGTTCTGTTTACTCCCTCTGGGGCACCTGGCAGTGATCTCAGTCAGAAGACAAGATACTGGGCCAGATGGACCATTGGTCTGACCCGATATGGCTGTTCTTATGTTATAATGGAAATGGCGGGAAAAAGATTATTCAATACTATGCTTTGAGACCTGCCATTATGTGAATAAAGAGAAGAGAAATTCTTCGGATCTGCCACATCTCAAACTGCTACACACAGAAGCAAACTCAACCATAACCCATTTTGCCACCCTTCTTTCTCTAAGAATGATCCCTTAGGCGACATCTACACAGGAGAGCTATTTCGGGATACCTCCGGCATCCCAAAATAGCTATTGCGCGTCTTTAAACGCACCCGTTATTTTGAAATATATTTTGAAATAACGGGCACGCTATTCTGGCATCGTTGTAACCCTTGTTCCACGAGGGTGACGGGATTTGTCGAAATAGCACTTTATTTCAAAATAACCTCGAAAGAAGCTACGCAATTTGCTTATTTCGAGGTAAGGGTGCTGTGTAGACACAACCTTAGTGATTTAGTGATAAAAGTGGGTCTCTTCTTGGTAACAAAATCCCAACAAAACATCTATCCCCAGGCATGAGGGGAGGAACTGGGAAAGCATTTTAAATCCTACAAAAAGAGGCTATCCCTTGGACGGCAACTAGTATTTAAAGCAGGAGCTATTTTGCTTTCACAGTGCGAAAGAAGAGACGTACAATCCTTTTAACTTACCAAAGACACTGCAATAAGAACTCCTATTAAACAGGGAGCTGAAAAACACCCCAACATCCTTGAGCATTGTTATGCTTTTTGATAGTCAGGTATCTACCAATTTACAGAGACGAGTTGCTTTCTGGACTGGGTCTGATAATTCTTTATTAATTATCACATTTCCACATTTGCACTGCAAGAACTAGCAAGAGCTAAAAACAAGCTTCCTTTGTACTGGAATAATCCCTTATTTTTATGCACCTTTCATCCTCAAACACTTCTCCGGCTCTAGACAACGGGTCACATTTTAAATGTTTCTACCAGCATTCATGTCCATAGCAGATCAAGAAAAATGTGTTTGTTTTTGCACTTATAACAAACTGAGGAGAAAAAACAAAACAAAAATCATTACAAACAACAGAGCTTTTACAGAGCATCTAAGCAACCAGCGGAGAGGTACAAACCACCTTTAAAAGCTTTCAAAGGGCCTGTCCTATACCGGAATCACTCAACCACTTCTGGGGCGGAGTTTTGGAGTGTTTTGGAGTGGGCAGAAATACTACCCTAAATCAAGAATTCTGTATCCAGTCGGAATCACAGGGGGGATTCTGGAAGGGCAAAATGTAACTAAAACTGGCATTTACCCACCTTCCTAGGGTGAATTTGTCTACATGTCCAGTCTTTATTTTTAAAGGACTCCCCCCGTTTTTCATTTCATCTAGTAGTAGCAAATATTCCCTAATATCACCTATAGGTGATGTTATCAGACTATTTGTTGTTATTTGATGTTACCAGTCTATTTGTAGTCAACATCATCATCATCAACACCCATGGGCTCAAAGCCCGTTGGTGTCCAATGCCTCCCTCGCTATTTCTTTCCATCCTTCCCTGTCCAGTGCAGAGTGGCTTAGTTTCTTTAGACTAGCTCCGCACCAATCTACTATATCATGTACCCATTCTCTGTGGGGTCTGCCTCTCCTATTCAGACCATCCATTATGCCAAATACCAGGGTCTTAACTCTTCGTTCGTTCATTCTGCAGATATGCCCGAATAGCTGTAACTTCCATTGTATAACCTTCTGCAGTAGGTTCTCTTTCGGCTGTATCTTCCTATATAATTCCTTATTGGTGACCTTCTGCATCCACCCTATTCTCAGGATCTTTCTATAACAACTCCTCTCGAACCCAGTATCCTTCTCTTCGAATCTTTCATTATCACCTATGTCTCACATCCGTACAATATGCTGCTAAATACACACGTTTTCAAGACGCTCAGCTTCGTTCCTAAACTTAGTGCTACCAGATTATTTGTTGTTTTTTTAAGTTTATCCTGTACAGATTAACTCAGCTACCCCCCTGAAGCATCACCCAGAGGGTTTGGTTTACAATTGAATGAGAGAGATGAGTTTTGCCTACTTAGTAACAATTGCCACTTCCTGCAAGGCCATGATTTTTATTGGGTGGGGTGCCCCACATGGATATCACGCAGGCCTGAACCTGCTTGACTTGTGAGGGCTACACAAACCACACAACACAGTGGCACTGTCCAAGTCCTGGGCTGATATAGAGGGGCACAATTCCACTGAAGCCAACTGACACCATCAGACAATTCCCCCCAATATTCTAGACTTCATTTCTTGCAAAGATGCACCTAAAAACCCCAGAATATATGGGATGGTTTGGATTCGGACCCGAGCTTTGCAGCGAAGGTTCGGCGCTATTTTTGATATGGGTAGGCGATTCTCCTTCCCTCCCAATCCCCATAATATCCAGAAATGTGTTGGTTTGTCGCTATCTTAGTTTTCCATAAGTAACCAGGATGTCTAAGATTCTCCCAGGCATTTCTCAGAATCAGGCCCTCGCTTTCTGTCTCTCAGAGAATGCTGCAGTGCATGCAAACCAACAGCTGCCTGCTCTTTTCTAATAGCAGCACTTAAAGCGTGTCCTTAGACATTAGCCTCCTATAATGGCTCACTCAATCACAACTCTCACTCCTCTGCTAGAGCTCCCAACACTTTCAAAATTCCTAGCTCAGTATCTGTCAGTTGCAATAACCTACCAGATGAAAGAAGGCAAAATAATGCTTTCCTAACTGTGGAATTTCAACAAAACCTATTTGTGGCAACAATTCCTTCAAGATTCACTGTGCGGTGAGGTGAAGGCCATTTTGCACATTAATGGCATCAGATACATTAAATATCTACTGCCAAGTCTCTGCTGTGGTCATTAGGAAATGGATGTCGGGCATGTGACAAGGTGGAGTCATTGTTCTGAGTGCTCTCTCAGAGGATAGAGGAACAACACAGCTACAGCACCTGGCAATGAGACCTGCTGATTTTTCAGCAATGAAAAGATACTTAAGAAGATGTAAGCAAGAGCCGCCGGAGTTATATTATTTTGGGCTTTGGTTGTTTAAGTTTGGGAAGGAAGCAAACTAGTGATGTTAAATATCAGTTAATTGAATAGTCGATTAACCTCATGAGTTCTTATAGGTTACTTGACTATTCTATAGTCCCCGGAGGTGGGGCCAGCAGCCAGGACGCTCTGGCCCCACTCCCAAGGAGCTCCGTGCTGCTGCCTCTATGGGGTGCCAGGCAGGAGCTAGTCCATGAGGGGAGCCAGTTTAAAAAACAGCTCCCCTGGTGGACCGGCTGCCTGTTGCCCCACGCTGCTGCCTCTGTATCAGAGGCAGCAGCAGGGGGTGGCAGCAACCCCTGTCCAGGAGTGGGGCGTTCTGAGCTCCCAGATCTGATGCGAGCCAGAACTGAGCCTCCTTGCTCCTAATACACTTTAAATGCAGAGCCGTAGTGGGGGTATGTCCCGGACTTGGTGTGAGCCAGGACTGAGCCGGGCTGCTGGCCAGCCTGCTAACAAATGTACTAGTGGGGGCAGGAAATGTGTGTAGTCTATAGTATTAACTGATAAGCTTTTGCTGTGCGGTGAGGTGAAGGCCATTTTGCACATTAATGGCATCAGATATATTAAATATCTACTGCCAAGTCTCTGCTGTGGTCATTAGGAAATGGATGTCGGGCATGTGACAAGGTGGAGTCATTGACTACACTATTACATCCCTAAAAGAAACCCTCACAGGCTGCGTATCAGGAAGAAGGAATATCCATCATGTCCTACTGCTAAGCTTTTCACACCAACTTCTGAACCACCTGGCACTGGCCACTGGCCAAGATAGCACCCCCGATTAGTGGGACTGATCCATTATGGCAATTACATTCATATCTCTAAAGACACCAGTAACCTACCCACAACACAATGCATGCACCACCATTCTAAATTAGCAACGTACTGCGGTTCCGACAACATGCTGTCACTCAGGACTCCTGGACCCATTTCTCTGCTCTGCCATGGACTCCTTGTCTGACCCTGAGCAACTCCCTTAATCTGTAAAATGAGATAACGATGCTTTGACAGAGATACTGTGTGGGTAAAACATCAATAGAGGTGTGAGGTTTAGAGTCTATGGCAAGGGCGATCAGCTAAGGACACAGCTAGACAAAGTAACAAAAACCAAACAAAAAAACAAAAAACAAAAAAACCTCTCCTATTCCTGGAAATCCTGGTCTAAGAAGCAAATCAGGGATAAAATCCGAAAAAACCGGGTCTTTGTAACCCACACACCTAGCGTGGTTCACTGTCCCACGCAGTGGCACCTAGACCACATCAACAGTTAAGACCAAGAGACCTCTACAGGAGGGGTTGGAAGAGATTTGGCTTTTAGCTCAGAGGGTAGAGGCTCCTATACTCTGCTCCAGAGGTCCCAGGTTCAAATCCGCCTGGTGGTAGTTACATCTTGAACAATCACAGTCGCACCCTGACTATGCTGTGAACTCTTGAATATCAACCCTCCTTCAGCACGTGGCTGGTCCGCACACCATCATCCGCCTCGTTTTCATGCATTGATTCTACCTTTGTTCCTGCCAAGACGACATGAGTAACAACAACGGCTTTTGCTCAGATGTCCCTTGTTAAGGGAAACCAAGAGGATTATGTCCTGTGTCTTCCGACATCATTGAAGTCTGCCAAAATGTCCACTAGAAGCAAGTGGAAGTCAAGATTTTTTAGAATGGAAACAAATGGCTTAAAGTCAAGTAAAGGGATGACGGTTTGTCCCCAAGAGAAGGGACGAGCAAAATCATAAAATGGGTGCCAAACGTTGACAGAAATTACTGTGCAGACAAAGCTGTGGCTAAACACACTCAAGCCCTTTGGTTTTGATGCCATGCGAAGGTAGTGGCAGCACTCAGAGGTCACTTGCAAATGGACATGCAAATCTGGGCACGTTCCAATCCCTATGGAGTTACACCCATGAGCCCGTTGCTGGAGAGAACAATCAGAACCCAACGCCGACATCTTTCAACTTAGGCACCTACAGTTAGACACCTCAACCAGGAGAGATAAAATCGATAACAGAACAAAACCTGTTAACTGTTGTTTAAAATTGGGTGTTTTTGCTTAAATGTTTAATGGTTATCAACCAACACCAAACAGCTTCTCTTTAGGAAAATCATTCAAAAGCACAAATGCAAAACCAGTTTAAAATCAAGGATTAAAATTAGCCCACTCTGACTTAAATTACGTCCTTAGACACCCAAATAATAGCTTGGGTTTCTAGAGACATTAAGCACTCACATCCCCCATTCATTTCCCTCCCCTATTTCCTCTCTCCTCCCTCTTCATATCTCCTCTTCCTAGAGTTGTTCCCCATCCCTTTACCTCTTTCCATACTCCAGACCCCCCCCCCCCCCCCCCGCTTTCCTCAAAGGATACATCCACATGGCAAGTGAATCTGTGTTTTAGCATAGGTGGAAGTACCCGTGGCTAGATTTAGTTTACCTAGGCTATGTCTACACTGGTGGTTCTTGCACAAGAACATCTTGTGCAAGGATTCTTGTGCAAGAGCTCTTGCACAAGAACACATCCACACTGCCATGTGCTTTTGCGCAAGAGCAGCCATGGCAGTGTGGACGCTCTCTTGCGCAAGAAAGCACTGATGGCCATTTTAGCCATAGGGCTTTCTTGTGCAAGAAGCCCCTGCCATGTGTCCACACTTCCCTCTTGTGCAAGAGGGCTTACACTTGTTAGAAAAGAGCGTAGCACTTGCACAAGAAGTCCTATCTTCCGACGCTGTACTGTAAATCTTCTTGCGCAAGAGTGGGCGAGCAGTGTGGACGCTCTGCGGGTTCTTGTGCAAGAACCCGCCAGTGTAGACATAGCCCTAGTGTGCCAGTGAGTGTGTAGGCTTCCAGATGAATTGTTAAAAAGAGTTTAAACCCACCAGGTTGCTCGCTCAAGTTATCACATCTACACTTCCACTGTGACCTGTATTAGCTAGAGCTAAGCTTACCCACAATATAATCACACCATCATTTGCATGCCTACATTAAGGCTGAAATATCTGTCAGACCGACAAGACAGATGAAGAGGAAACCAAAGCTCATGCTGCAGCTTTGTATAACGGCAGACGCAGCATCAGCAAAATCTCAATTGCATCCAGACCCTCGCCAACAAACATCTTTGTTTTATAGGCACTCCCTGCACTTTTAATGAGAAAGGGCAAAACGGGTTCCTCGTTTCCAGTTTGAACCATCCAGATCTTTTATGCCCGCAAGCAGGTAATGAGGAAAAAAGAATGATTTCAGCCTCCAAGGTCACTGAGACAGGCTCTCAGCAAATGAGGCCTCTCTGCGGATTCATAAAACTGAAATATATATGCTCTGTGCACTAAAACATGTAAAAGAATCAAATGTTATTAAGCTTCTGAATGAAAGCCATAAAAGGCTGGAAATCCAAAGTTAAGCCCAAATCTCTGGATCCAATTCAAGAGAGAGAGAGACAGAGAGAGACAGAGAGAGGGAGTTGAGGAGAGAGATACAGGTAAAGATTGTTTCAGTTTATGAACATTTGTTTACTTTATTAATTTTCGAAGCTCCCATTCTCCAGATGAATTATCTGGAATTGTGCACAAAATTAAACAGCTGGGCACAATTCCCAGAAAAAATGGGCAAAATCAAATGAGAAACTAAGAAGAAAGATTTGGCGGAGAAGGGACGGGGGGAGGGAAACAGGCAGTGATGTACTGATCCAAATCCGAAAGCCGAAGACGGATGGTTCTTGAGACCTAGTATACCGCCTCCAGGGCTCAAAGAGACTTGGTAAATCTCCAGAAAAAATATTTAACCATCTAAATCTCATACAAAATAATTCTTAGCTTTCCCTCTACATCCCTGCAATCAATCACTCTAGAAGATTTTACTTTTAATTGTTGTGGTTGCAAAGAGTTCTTATTCTGGTGCTATACTGTAACCCAGACAGCCTGAAGCCTACCTAACATCAGCCGTATTTCTCCCAGCTCTTGAGAAACCCACTTTAGTAATGACAACGCCTATCTCAGGGATGGGCAATAAAACATTGGTGGTTCAACAGGTTAGCACCTGGTGGGCCACCTCTGCTATATTTACCACAGGTATGGGCGACTGCAGCTCCCATTGGACCCGGACTGAGATACTGCTTCCCACAGCTCCCATTGGCTGGGAACGGTGATCTGTAGCCAACGGATTCATATAATGGCAGCGGCCTGCCATGGTCTGACCCCGGCAAACTGGATCCAACCCATGGACTGGTATTTTCCCACCCCTGAACCAGCCCCTTTGCAGCAATGTCCACAAGCAGATCTCCAAGCACTTTAGAAAAGAGGGAGTATCCTTCTTCCCATTTTACCAATGGGGGAACTGAGGCACAGAGAGGGAAAGTGACTTGCTCAAGGTCACCCATGTCATCTTTCCTAAACCCTTTATCAGTTTCGTTGCTTTCCTCTGGACTTTCTCCAATTTGTTCCCATCCTTCCTAAAACGTGGCGCCCAGAACTGGAGGCAGCACTCCAGCTGTGTCCTTACCGGTACCTAGCAGAGTGGGACAATTAACACCCCTGTCATTCTTACACCACTTCTATTAACATATCCCAGAACGATACTCGCCTTTTTTGCAACGGCCTCACATTTTTTACTTTTATTCCGTTTGCAATGTCCCCCACGTCTTCTTTCGCAATCCCACTACCAACCCAGTTATTCCCTGTTGGATAGCTGTGCGTTTAATGTCTCTTTCCTAAGGGAAGTATTGTGTATTTGTCTTGATTGACTTTTACCTTGTTCAAGTCAGACCAGTTATCCAATTTGTCAATTTCCAGGAGGGTCATGCTGCCTTAGACCAAAAAAATCTGGGGGGACATGCTCCAGAAAGCATAGATAGATGGATGGATAGATAGATAGATAGATGGATGGATGGTGTGGGGAGACAGACAGACAGACAGGTAGGTAGGTAGATATGGGATCACAGAATTAAAGGGATACAATACATGTAAGGATTAGGACAGCACAGAGGGCCCTCAACTGCCCTAGAGGGACCGAGTGGGGGAATCAGATATTCCAACATGTTGGTCATAGATAGTTAAGGATTTGCTCATTGAATTGCAAAGCCCTTGAACAGGCCTGGCCTTATCTACTGAGCTACGCTGCCTCTTGCTTTACTGTAGTGTGACTATACCCCCAGCCCTTTTAGACAACTATATTGAACCCATTCTTATAAACTACGAGCAGTCCTAGGGCACCTTAGAGACTAACAAATATATTAGGTCATGAGCTTTTGTGGGTAAAACCCACTTCACCAGATGAGTTGGAATGGAAATAACAGACTCCATATATATATAACAGCAAAAGCAGTTATCTGTTAATTGTAGGACCAATGTTAATGAAGCTAATTAAGTCAGGCTGGATTCCTCCCATGCATAGTATCTGATGTAGAAATGTGACTATCAAAGGCAGGGGAAATTGCCTTTGTAGTGCGTTAACCAGTTAATATCTTTATTCAAGCCCAAGTTGATAGTGTCAAACGTGTAAATGAACTCCAGTTGAGCTGTCTCCTTCTGTAATTGGGTGATAAAATTGCTTTGTAGGAGAATGGCTACTTTTAAATCCATTATTGGATATCCAGGGAGGTTAAAATGTTCCTCTACGGGTTTATGTGTGTTACCATTCCTGATGTCTGATTTATGTCCATTTATCCTTTGTCGTGGAGACCGTCTGATTTGGCCAATATCCATGGCAGAGGGGCATTGCTGGCGCTTGATGGCATAGATCACATGAATAAGGTGCCATAGGACTGCTCGTTGTCTTTAATGTTACAGACTAACATGGCATCCAAGCCTTTTTACCATTCTTACAAAGGCCACTTATTTCCAGGGTTTTTCCTTCTCTTCCACACCAATACAAACGTGACTCGGATGGGTTAATAAATACAAGTTAGACAACACAAGATTATCCATGGCGTGCCTGAGAGGAATGTCGACAAGGGAGTAACAGCCCAGTAGTGATGACAGAAGCAGTCATTTGCACACAACAGTCTCCATGGTTGTTTCCATACTGACTAGAGAGTTTTAACACACAGGCTCACTGCAGGCAAGTGAAGCAGGTTCTCCACTCAGCTGGACATTGTCCTTTGAAGCTAATTCTTAATGCGAGGCCCATCGAATATTTTCTTTTGTCAGGACATTAAAATCAACACAGGTGGTGCTGTCTAGTGGTTAAAGCAAAGAATCCCTGGGCTCCAGGCCCAGCTCAGCTACTGAGCAGCCTTTGGGACGCTGCTTCACTGACTCAGTTTACCCCACTGTATCATAGCGACAGTCATTATCTACTGATCGACAGTCATGTTGCAAGGCTTAGCAGAGAACTTTGAGATCCTGGCACCAATCAAAACAGAAGGTAAGACGGATCCTTTATGGAAAGGAGAGCTGGAGTGTGGAAAGAGACAAAGGGAACGTGAGCAGGCTGGAGTCTAAGAGTACGTCTAGACTACGGGTTTTTTTTCGAAAGGAGATATTTAAATTCAGTGCTAATTTGCATATCTTCTTCCGATCGCTTTTTCAAAAGTGGGTTTTTCGAAAGTGAAAGTAGTCTGGATGCATTTTTTCCAGGGAAAAACCCCTTTTTTGGAAAAAAAAAGCTCTTCCCAAAAAAAGGAGGTTTACGCAGTTTTTCAAAAAAGGGGTTTTCCCCCCAAAAAACCCCGCGTCCAGACTACTTTCACTCTTGAAAATCGCGCTTTCAAAAAAGCGATCGGAAGAAGATATGCAAAATAGCACCAAATTTGCATATCTCCTTAAAAAAAAAATGTAGTCTAGACGTACCCCAAGGGACAGGATTAGTGGCTATGGCACATTTCCAGAAGTGCATCATGTTTGGGGTGTTCAAGCTGGCGCCGCGACAGCTTGATTTTTCAGAGGTGCTGAACACCAAACAGCTCCCACTGTCTTCAGCTGTGTGCTCAGCACTTTTGAAAATTAGGCTTAAGGGATTTCGAGGTGGGCATGAAAGCCCAGAAAGCCCTGACGTGAGTGGCCATCTTTAAATAGCTGGATGACAGAATCTTTCTGGACAGATTCTCAAGGCTCCAATTCATCCAAGTGGATAAACATGTGCTTAGAATCAGAGAATCCTAGAACTGGAAGGGACCTCGACAGGTCATCAAGTCCAGTCCCCTGCCCTCACGGCAGGACTCAGCACCGTCTCTAGCCCATCCCTGATAGATGTCTGTCTAACCTGCTCTTAAATATCTCCAGAGATGGAGATTCCACAACCTCCCTAGGCAACTTATTCCAGTGTTTCACCACCCTGACAGGTAGGAAGTTTTTCCTAATGTCCAACCTAAACCTCCCTTGCTGCAGTTTAAGCCCCTTGCATCTTGTCCTATCCTCAGAAGCCAAGGAAAAAAATTTTTCTCCCTCCTCCTTGTAACACCCTTTTAGATACCTGAAAACCATTATCATGTCCCCTTTGAGTCTTCTCCTTTCCAAACGAAACAAGCCCAATTGTTTCAGTCTTCCCTCACAGAGCTCATATTCTCTAGACCTTTAATCGTTCTTGTTGCTCTTCTCTGGACCTTCTCCATCCCTCTTCAGCAAAGAACTTAGGTACGATTTCACTCTAGGCACAAGCTCACATCCGGTTCCGCCAACAGCAGAAGGCTGGAAAGGGGAAGGCTCTTCAACAGCATCAGTTGCAAAGAAATTATGAAAAAAAATGCCCTGTCTTCTTATTGGCCCCCTGTCCTGCCTACCCTTAATGGATTCAGCCGTTTGTGGTGACAGAAACATTTCAAACAGGCCCTTGCAAGATCACAGGTATGAACTTAGCAGGAGCTGAATAATCAGAGCAGAACAGCAGAACATAAGCCTGGCTCTAAGCTTTTTGGTGAATTATGTAGAGTCCATTTTCAAAGGGACGGTGCAACAAAATGGTTTGTTGTGGGCCAAGCACGCTAGGCATTCGATCCGAGTACGTAAATTGCTGCTTCTTAGCAAAGAGTAGCGTGTTCTGGTCGGTGAAATTAGCACTGTGGGTTTCTGCCTTAATATGTTCACGCGCCCAATAACTTGGCAATGTTAAGTTCCTGGTTTAAAGTCTTCCAATAGGGAAGAAAAACTGAATGTTAATGAGCCCTGACAATTTCCTCCTGTTTTTTCCCAAGTCGGCAAGATACGTTTTATAGGGTTAGATTGTGCTGCCGTGTCAAGCTGGGACTCCCAGCCCACACGAGTTCTCCTGGTGGCAAGAGGGCACATCGTACAGGCTGAGGCAGAGAGGTTGGAGGAGCAGGAGTCTTTCCTCCCAGTCCCCTTGCGAGAAGTTCAAAAAGCTCGAGGGGTCACGGTGATGGAGAAAGAGCCAGGGGACAGGAGGCACTGCTCTAGGCTCTGTCCCCATCACACAACCTGGATGTGCATTGGGACACGGTGCTTGGGACACATGTAAACTGCTGCCGTTAGAAATTCACAGGTTCCCTCCAATTATTTCCAGCCATGTGTGGAACGAATTGTGTTCTGTGCACCCAGGCATGTGCGGGTGTGCACCACCAGTAGGAAGAGAGGCTGGTGGCTGCGGGCGCTCTGCTAATCAGCTGGGCGGCATTTGAAACTCTCAGCTTCCAGGGAACACAGGCAGCCACAGACCTTTCTGGACATGTCCTGCCTCACTTTCCAGCCAGGAACTTGCCCACGCAGGGGAGTATGGTGCTGCCCTATGTCACAGCACACTTACCCCATAGACTCTCCAGTACACTCACCCCATAAACTCACAGCACACTCATCCCATAGACTCTCCACCGGCATTGACCCTGGATTACAGCCCGGGGAGCAGCAGAGATCAGGGCAAACTAGCACCGTGTTTTATATCTAAATAAAGCTTTCCACGACAGGCCTGAATGCCCCCTGGAAACAGATTTCTCCTCGGTCCATAGGAAGGGGGTCCTGCACTGAATGCCCACTGAATGGGGGTGCCTTGGGGGGGCTTTGCTCGAATGCTGTTTGTACAGTACCAGCTTCCTGGATAAGCAGGGGACGACTTCAATCTCCACAGCAGACTCCATTCATGAGCAATGCGCTTGCTTTAAGGAAGCGAATGCTTTTCACTCTGCCCTGTTGCTGGCTGCCAAAGGCATCGCTGCGTTTGTTCCACAGAGAGCAGAAATGCGCCTTACGAGACTGCAGCATTGCCAACCACACGCACTGAAAAAATGAGCAGTGGGCAGCAAATCCATCACTGCAATTCACTTAAAATCACGCAATTAAAAATATACGACAGATGTGGGTGCTTTTTATTTGCATTCTAGTTTACAAGCCTTTAGGGTCTCATTTTCATGCGCTCGTGAGAGTTAATGCTCAAAAAAAAAAAATAATTCCGTTTCTCCCACAGTCTCTTGATGTCACATGTGGAGGATTTAAGAAAAATAGCAGGAAAACAAATAAAAAACCCCACGAACCATGATAAAAAAAATCACACGAGCTGGTGACACTGGTAATAGCTGGATCCAAAGGCCACTCTCCAAAATCAGAACCTCACTGTGTTAGGTGCTGTACACACACAGCTTGCAGTCAGGTGGGAAAAGAAATCTAGGCACAGAAAGTGGAAGTCACTTGACCAAGGACACCTGGCAGGTCAGTGGCAAAGTCAGAGACAGAACCCAGCCAGCAGATGCATTTTAGCATATATGGAGTGTTGAGATGGGGTAGACTAGGCCCTGAAGCCCCCTGCTGGAAGCTTGTGGCTTTGCCACACCATGTCCCAGGAAAAGGAGCAGAGGAGAGGTCCTCCAGGTGGGCAAGAGTGGTTGCTTCCACTGCAGCCAATCAGGGCCCAGCAAGCCAATATAAAGGCACTGCTGGGCCAGTTCTGTTCCACTTTGGAGCCCAAGCTAGGCAGATCCACAGGCTGACTGAGAGAGTGGCAGTACCTTGGACTGGTCATGGATTTCAGACCCAGCTGAAGCCCAGGGCCGGCGGCTGAAGACCTGGATGGAGTGTTGTCGAGACTTTGAGGCAAAGCCCTGAGAGGGCAAGGACAGTGCAGATCCATGGGGTAGTGGCCCAGGGAGCGAGTAGCAGTGAAACCATGAAGACTGGCACTCAGCAGACAACTGATATTTACAGCATCCGTGGGCTGGGACCCAGAGGAATGGATGGTCCTGGTTCCCCCCCAACTTCCCAGGAGCTACTAATGGGGGCAGGAAGAAGCCTGGACATAGGCAACCCAGAAGAAGAGGCATCTGGGATGCCATCCACTCCCAGAAGAAGGAATAGGAACTAGTGGACATGCCCTCAGCCGGGGAGGAGGGTACTCGAGAGAGTGTGACCCTTTTGCCAGGGTGCAATTTAGAAACATAATGTAACTACCACCAGACAGATTTGAACCTGGGACTTCAGGAGCCTCTCAGCTTAGGCTGGAGAGCTCCCTTGTTCTATCACTCGCTGTAAGTGGTCTAAGTTCCACTACATGGGACAGTGGCCCACAGTAGGTGTGTGGGTTACAATAACATTCCTTCACAGTCTGTTATTTATAAAGTTTCTTTCTTTCTTTCTTTCTTTCTTTCTTTCTTTCCAGGCTGTTATTGACACCTGGGCTGTTTGACGCGGTCTGCTCAATATAGTGGATTTCAGTTTTCTGTGTGCTAGAGCTGGATAGAGAGAGCAAGGCAGATTTAATTGGTTTGAATCCCAAGGTAGGGCCTGCCAGGAACAGCTGCCTTCTGTCTGGGCAAGATCTTGAAAAAAGTCCTGCAATGCCAAGACAGAGAACGCACCAGTGGCTGGGCACGGTGCATTGCTCTCCAAGAGGCTGCCTAAGGGCCAACAGGAAGATGCTGAAAAAGGCATCTCGTTGCCCGGCACGCAGCAAGGCGTGAAAAGCTGTTGCAATCCAGGATGAGGACATGCCGAAGCTACCCCTGGGCATAAAAAGGCTAAGCAGGAGGAGTGTATGTCTCAAGCACCTTGAATGCCTGCTCCTTTGCTCTTCAGTACACAAGCTAAAAAGGGGGTGAGGCTGAGGCAGGGAATGGTGAAGAAGCATCCAGTGGTTAGGGTGTTGGTCCGGGACTCAGGAGACCCAAATTACAACACCCAGACCTGGGGGCAAGATCCTCTGAGCCTCAATTCCCCGTCGGCAGCCTAAGGAGAATAGCACTTCCCTGCCTCACTGAACAGGGTGAGATGCACTGTAATGGGGGCCATAAATATTATATCTGACCAATGGTGGACAACCTGCAGTCTCTATATGCCCCATGAGACCTTCTGTTTACCATTGCCAGATTCCGCTGGTTTCTGTCTGCATGGTGGGGGGGAGGGTATTTTCCTACCAGTGTTACTCAAGTGACACAAAGCCAGGGCCTGTGAAGTGAGGCTAGGTCTAGACTACAGTCCTTTGTCGGAAAAAGCTACGCAAACTGCGCTCCACAATTTGCGTAGTTTTTTCGGATAGCTTTTTTGGAAGAGGCTTTTCCGCCATTTGGCCCCGTCTAGTCAGGGACAAATGGCGGAAAAGCCTCCTCTTTTGGAGGAGCCCTTATTCCTCATAGAATGAGGTACACAGGGCTCCCTGAAAGAGCACGTCTACTCCTCCGCAAAAAAAAGCGGAAGAGAAAATGCGTTCTCTGGACGCAGCAGAGTTTTTCTGGGATACTTCCAGTATCCCGGAAAAACACAGCAGACTAGATGTACCCTGAGGGGCGCGTTGACTGCACACGATATTGACTGTAAGAGTCGTGTGCTCCCTCTTCACCCTCTGGTGACCACAGGTATCTGTGATTTACACCGGCTGGGCATTAAAAGGGCTTGATGCAGTCCAGCAAAGCTGAGCATTGCATGTCTAAGCCCAGGGTTCAATCAGCACCCGCACTTTCTAGGTACGCAAGCACAATTAGCAACGCTACCCTCTCCCAGGAGAGAGAGTTTTGGTTAATGACAATCTTGCAGCCCCTGAGATGAAGGAGGGCCACTCATGCGGCCCATTGACTAGCCTAGGTTGCCCATCGCTGTGCTAGAGACTCCCTTCTCAAGCCTTTCTCCAGCTGTGGTGACTGGCATGACTCAGGGGGCTGTGCATTGTCTCATTACGGTGGCACTGTACTCTACCAGTCGGCTCCTTGCTAATCACCCTGTGCTTAGACACACAACACTCTGCTTTGCTGGATTGCATCAAGTCCTTTTAATGCCCAGACTGGGTAAATCACAAATCCACGTGGGCACTAGAGAGTGGGCCCATCGTCTAAAATTGCAGTCTCCATTTTTCTCATCTCATTTCGCACAGTCAACCTGTGGAACTCCTTGCCAGAGGATGTGGTGAAGGCTAGGACTTTAACAGGGTTTTAAAAAGAGCTAGATAGATTCATGGAGGTTAGGTCCATCAATGGCTATTAGCCAGGATGGGTAGGAATGGCGTCCCTAGCCTCTGTTTATCTGGAAATGGGTGACAGGAGAGGGATCACTTGAGGATTACCTGTTGTATTCCCTTCCTCTGGGGCATCTGGTATTTGCCGCTGTCAGCAGACAGGACACTGAGCTGGATGGATCTTTGGTCTGACCCAGTATGGCCGTTCTTATGTTCTGATCTGAGCTCTTCCCCGAGTAAAATCACAGCTGTCCATGAATGCAGCCTGGGTGCAAACCGCAACAGCTTTTCCACTGGCAGTCTGATCTGTGCCTGCCAACACGTCGCTGGAGCCAGTTACGACCTCATGGAAAACGTGACTGTCTACGCCTGACCACCAGCAATGACAATAGCAAACTGCACCGCTCTGCGCTCGGACATGTGTGGGTAGGGCAGGACCAAAGCTGTCCAGGAACGAGGTGCCAAGTTAGCACTCGCTTCTCTGACCATCGCCCGACCCCGACAGGGGAGCACCGAGGGTCTGTATCACTCAAGACAGGCAAACTCCGGAACCCAGGAGATGTTCACGGGACGTGTCAAGGTTGACAAAGTGGCGCTCTCCATTTCAATGAACTGCATCATCCATAACGATAATTAAAGATAATTAATTCCAGACTTGCTCGGCTGTCTCAGAGCTGTTCAGCATCATTCCAGGTGGGAAGCTGCATTCTGAGACAGGCAGGCAGACAAAGGCCGGGTGGGCTGGTGAGGCAGGCTGCAGGGTCCTGGCGCTTAGTATGGTGAATGGCACCTATAATATCCCCAAGATTAACGGACAGGCTTGGGGGGAGGTAATGATGGGGAGCCTCAAAGGCTGTCTGGAAAAACCCACCCCCAGGTGCAAACAGCAGCTTTGCTGTTCCCTCTGCTGGTTGGAATTAGGGATGTAAGCGAGTAGCCGAGTACCTGACTACCCAGTAAGGCTAAGCTGTCATGACTCCTTCCCCACTCTGGCATGATAAATGCAGAAGTGGGGGCCAGCAAGTGTACCCCAAAGCCTTATCTACCAGGCTTTGGTATAAAACTTTCCCCAAAATCTTAAAACCTAGATTTTGGGAATAAAACTGCCACCACCCAAATATTAATAACGAGATTAGGGGAAAGATCATTTGGGAAATCTCACCCCTATTATAAAAATCAGGCACACAATTAACCAATGCCAGGTTAATAAAAGAAAAGAGAAAACTTTTATTATTACAACAATATTCCTGTTGCAAGCATAAGGATCAGATGGAAAGGTAACAAAATATACTCATGGAGGAATTACACCATGGGCTAGAACTTAGTTAAAAAGAAAAGCCAAACATCTCTTAAGCAGTGCCAGATATCAGATCCCATACCCAACACTTAAAACAATAAAGCCTAACGAAACTACCTAAACTTTACCCTACTTACAGAAAAAGAAGAATTGTTTCTTGGAGAGAGAGAGAGACATGCTTGTCCCTCCCTGTAGCTACAAAGGACTCACCCAGAGAGACAAAAGGAGAAAAGAAAAAACCCAAATTCCTTTGTCCCAGTTTGAAAGTCCCACCTACATTCCTACTGGTCACTCCACCTAGCTAGGTGTAGTTAACTCCTTAATCCCCAGGCTGCTGGCTAACTCTCATAATCATGACATAAGCTGATGGGGTAGTTGAGTGGAGTACTCAACTACTCACCTCCCCGCCTTGCTGCCTCTGTAGGAGAGGCAGCAAGGGGCGGGGACAGGAGCCGGTGCTGGGGGGAGCCAGCTTAAAAGTCGGTTCGCTCCAGCACTATCTCCACGGTGCCGCTTCCTCACCCCACACCCCGCTGTGGCTTCTATGAGAGGACCAGGCTCACGGCGGGCAGAGGCTGCTTCACGGCAGCCTTCCCAACGCCCTCCTCCCCAGCATCCTCTGTCCGCGGGGAGCTCGGACCCCCCCCAGACAGGGACTGCTGCCTCTCCATCAGAGGGGGGCTCCCCAGGAATGGGGTTGGATTGCACTGGCTAGGTGGTATTATTATAGCTCACAGGCCACCCAGAGAGACTGCAGGACTTTTAAACAGGCAACAGTCACTCATGCTAAAACCTTTTCGCTTCCCTTTTATACAACGCCATCACAGCAAATATTCTGCCGTCCTTCCCAGTGGCTCGCATGAGTGCTCCTAAGGCAGGAGGTTTGCCACAATACCAGCTATCCCATGGAGGGGTGGTATCTGAAACCAAACAGCACTTCTCCATGACACCGTCTCACGGCTTCCTTGAAAACAAAGACCGAAAAAAAAAATCCATCTCCAATCCAGAAAAGTTTTAATTACACTTTCCAAATCAGCTTGTGGCCAGATCGATGCCTGGAATTTGAAAGCACTTAGAAACAATTTACAGGCAGGCCAGATCCCCCCCTAAAGATTCCCTGGAGAAATGTACCCTCCATGATTGGAGACTAGACCTTTTCTCTCCTGCTTGTGGCTCAGGTCTTTACCAGAATTGATTTCTCTGCACTGTCTCTCTCTCCTACTTTAAGACCCCCAAGCTCCCCATTTAGGATGCTAATTTCATTACCTTATCTGAACAAACCTCTATAATGGCATTTTGGGGGAGGAGGGGAAGAGATCCCACAGCCCAGAGGACCACTAGAGAAACTCGTTGCTGTGGAGGAAACACTTGCAAACCAACCTTTAGTCAGAACTGTAATATCGAACATTTCCTTGAATTGTATTGGAGCGGGGACTTGCAGTCCCTAAGACGCCTGGAAAAAAATCTCCTGCAAGGGAACAGAAATAGCCCCCTTACAACTGCAGAAGGCACAAGATTTGAAGCAGCAGTCGATTAATGTTTATTATTATATTTATTACAGTAGCACATTGCAGCCACGGAGAATGGGGCCCCACGACATGCCCATAGCAAGGGAGGAACCGTGCCCTGAAGAGCTTACAATCCAAATGGACAAGGGGAAAAAAGGAAGAAGTATTTCCCCACATTTTAAAGAATGGAGAAGCGAGAGGCTGAAATGCTCATCCCAGGTCTCTTCCAAGTAAAGCGGGGACTTGAACGCAGCCCAGCA
Organism: Rafetus swinhoei; assembly: GCA_019425775.1. Lineage (NCBI taxonomy): Eukaryota > Metazoa > Chordata > Testudines > Trionychidae > Rafetus > Rafetus swinhoei. The sequence continues at coordinate 15,030,266 of JAFJHL010000300.1, read as the reverse complement.
CCTTTGCCGCGAGATCACTTTCACTCGCTGTGAAACCCTGACTCAAATATCAAAGGCACTGAGCACTTCTAACTCCCATCAACTGAAGTGGTAGCTGTAGATCGGAGGCTGAGATTTTCTGACCGTCACGTCCATAACCCTTACAACTCTCTCCTCATGCACAAGGATGCTTTACACTCTTTGCGGCACCTAGGACAGCACCCTGCCAGAGCAGGTGGGGACACACAGGTCCTTTTTGGAGATGACTAACACTGTCCTTCATGGTTACACGCAGGCTCCAGATACGCACATGGTTACACACTGGCTCAGCAGTTAACCATGTACACGGTTACACTTTTACATCCCCACTTCAACCTAGTATCTAGTCACCCGTAGCATCAAATGGCAACACAAACACTGTGGTAGACAGCGTTACCCCTCTAGATTGGGACTCAGTAGACCAGGGCACTAGTAGTCCCTGGTGGTTTTAGGGAAGTTGTTTTTGCTGCCTCTGTGTACAATGGAAAGAAAAATCCTCAGTTCCTTTATAAAGCACTTTGAGATGTGTGGGTACAAAGCGCTTTACGAGAGGGGGTATTATTCCAGGCGGAATAACTCTTTTGAAATCCCTTTGAGATGTGTGGGTACAAAACACTGTAGGAGAGAGGAGTATTATTCCAGGCAGAATAAATTTTTTTTAATATTTGAAAAATCAATACAGCAAAATATTTGGAAACCAAGTACTGCTGTAATTGTTCATAACAAACACCTTACTCGAGCTAGCGTTGTACACTTAATTCATTGCACTAATTCACTAAATCTAAAAGTCAGGTCATTTAATATTTGCTGTCACTGTTAAGCCATGAATGAATACAGTCAGGAATGAATTTTACCAGCAACCACCTTAAATTACACCCCCTCCTGCTTATTCCACGTCTGGAATCCCTGTTTCCCAGAGCAGACTGCTGCCGGGAAGAGAAACAAAACTCCGACCCCTTTTAGCAGAACACCTCTCACAAGACTTAACGCAAAAGAGAACAACCAGAATCATTTCACAGATGCATGCAAGACAAAGAATCACAGTGGGATAAGTTGCTAGTTGGACAAGTTGCTAGTTGGACAGCAGGGAAATAGTCTTGATAGTAAGATCCCTTGGCTGGGCTCAGGGAGAAGTCAGCGGGTGGCCTGCACCCCTGTCTTGGGCCAGCCCCAAGGAGAAGCCACCGGCCACTCCCACCACCTGCCCTAAACTCTTCACCTCCTCCTCTAAGCCCCCTGCCCTGAGCCTCTGTAATGAATAGGAGTAGTGCTGGCCAGCACCCAGGGTGTGTCTAGACTACAGGGTTTTTTCGACAAAAGTGGTCTTTTGTCGACAAAACTATACCTGAGTCTACACTACCACCAAGTTCTGTCGACATAACATCGACAGAACTTGGCAGTTTTGTCAACGGCAGCAAACCTCATTCTACGAGGAATAAACGCCTTTTGTTGACAGAGTTCTGTCGACAGAAGGCGTTATTGCATCTACACTGTCCTTTGCATCTACACTCTCATGTCAACAAAGCGGTTTGTTTTGTCGACAGAACTGGATGTAGTCTAGACGCCCTTTGTCGACAGAAGCTTTGTCGAAAGTATCTGTCGACAAAGCCTCTGTCGACAAAAGCCTGTAGTCTAGACGTACCCTTAGTGATTAAGGGGTTAAACTCAGGTAGCTAGCAAGGAGGTAGGCAGGAAGCCAGGAGAACAAATAGGAATAAAGTGGTGAAATGTGAATTGCATAAGATACCTTGCCTGCTTTCTTTGTGTGGGAGAGTTAAACCAGGAGTTGAAAGACCCAGAATGATTTAAACCCAGGCAGGCCTACCATGCCTCCAAGGAATTCGGGGCATGGAACTGGACTGAACCAAGAAAAGATTGGAAGTACGTAAAGGGAAAAAGTGAATGTAGTCGCGATCAGGGTATTTTCTTTATTTTGTGGTTTGGTTTGAACTGCTCTGTGTGAATCTATACCTCCCCTCCCCCATTTACCATCTGAGCATTGTTCCCAGAGATTTTCTCCGTGTTTTCATTTGTTTTCCTTAGTTGCTCGGTAACATCTAGCAACCAAGTATGCTTTATCAAGTATATCTTTCAGTTTGTACTAAAAATAGCTTTTTTTAAGGTGATCATTTGATTCTAGTGTCCTGGAGGGTACAGGAGATCTGTCTGTCTGTGTGTGCCTGCATGCCTCAGACTGAGAGATCAGATACCAGAATGCACCTCTTTTCTTTTTTCAAGCTGTCTTGTGGCAGAGCTTGGGGTACCTCTGGAGGAAAATTCAAGTGTTCGCCCCAGTTTTAGGGATAAAAATCACTTGATGGTGGCAGCGACCCTCCCCAAATCTGTGCATTTGTGATTCTGGGGGAAGTTCTTGTAACCAGTGCCTGTAGTGGCAAGGTATATATAAAGTCTTTGCGGGCCCCCACCTTCTGCACTCGGAGTGCCAGAGTGGGGAACAGCCCTGACAGCCTCCCACCCCCTGCTCTGGCCACTGCACCCCTATCCTGAGCCCGTCCTCATGCCCAACCCTGACTCCTGCATCTCTCACACTCCCAGCCCGGAAGAGCCTAAGCAATGCTGAGTAAGTCTCCTAGTATTACTTATTTACTCTTCTCAATTAAAATGGCTGTGCATTTCACCAATGTCTCTTTCCCTTTCCTTTCCCAGTTTCTGACAAACAGGTGAAGGACACCATTCCTACCCATACTGGCTAATAGCCATTGAAGAACCTAACCTCCATTAATCTACGTAGCTTTTTTTTTAACCTTGTTAAAGTCCTGGACTTCACACATCCTCTGGCAAGGAGTTCCACAGGATGACTGTATATTGTGTGAAGAAATACTTCCTTTAATTTGTTATAAACCTGCTGCCTTTTAATTTCATTTGGTGACCCCTAGTTCTTGTGTTATGGGAACAAGTAAATAACTTTTTCCTTATTTATTGTCTCCACATCAATCATGATTTTATAGACCTCTCTCCTATCCTTCTCCACTTAGACATCTCTTTTCTAACCTGAAAAGTCCCAGTTTTATGAATCTCCCCTCATATGGCAGCCGTTCCAAACAGTTTAGCACTCTGTAAACAGGGTATGAAATGGCCATCCATGCCCAGAGCCTCTGCACCATAAGACGTTGGTTATGTGGGGTATACCCACTTGATCCCAATGAATGACCCTGCTTAAAAATCCTCACTGAGTTTTCCCTGAGAAACCGTTCATGACTCTACATGTGGTGATTGGTCAGCTGCCTGGTTAAGTCAATTTACACTTTACAACCTGGATGACTGATTTTCAGAGGTGCTGAGAATCTCTAGCTCCCACTGACGGTGCAGGATGCACAGTGATAAATTAGTCCCTGTCTCAGTCACAAGTGCAGTACATCAGAGGAGGGCGCTGGAATAAATACCAGTGTCGACTCCAGCACAGCCCTGTATCTTCCATACATGGCCTTTCCTGAGCATCTGATCTGGAGGTACATGTTTCACACAGGTCTCTAGATTAGGGATGTTAGATAGCTGCTAATAGAATAGTTGACTAACTGCATGAATTCTTAGCGGTTCATCAACTATTCTATAGTCCCCGGGGGCGGGGCTGGCAGTCAGTGCGCTCCAGTCCCACTCCTGGGGAGCCTCCTGCCATGCCGCACTGCTGCCTCTATGTCAGAGGCAGCAGTGCGGGGAGCCAAGTGGGAGCTGGTCTGCAAGGGGAGCCAGTTTAAAAACCAGCTCCCCTTGTGAACCAGCTGCCTGCTGCCCCATGCTGCTTCCTCTGACACAGAGGCAGCAGCGTAGGGTGGCGTCAGCCCCTCTCCGCAGGGGTTCCAAGCTCATCGCAGACAGAGGCTTCTCTGTGGGATGAGCCACGGTGCTGCCTGGGCCCACTGTGGGTAGAGGCTGCTTTGCAGTGGTCTCCCCTATCCCCACTAGCACTGCTGCATCTGATAGAGGCAGTAGCATGGGCGGGGGAGGAGGAGGAGAGGCAGCACTGGCTTTTAAGCTGGCTTCTCCCAGCACCAGCTTGCTTTCCCAACCCCCCTTGAAGCCTGTGATATAGAGGCAGCAGGGGGAGGGGAATGGAAGAAGTCAACTAGATTAACTGATAAGCCTAGGCTTATCAGTTAATCATCTAGTCGATTACTCGTTGACATCCCCACTCTAGATGGTATCACACCTTAAGTGGGGACTATATATTGCCATTGCTTCATTTAATATATTTTGTAACTGCTGAGCAAACGACCCAGCAACCCGAAATAGGGAAAAGTTAAATACGGTATTAAAGCAGAAAACACTAGCTCATAATATAAAATAGGATCAGGAATAAAAAGGCAACACAGTGTGCATCAGAGAGAGAAAATAAATACTTTATTACACACAGCTGAAAGATCTGACATGTTTTAGCAGCCGCTGAAAAACGAATTCAGCACTTCGGGGACTGTTCCTCTCTTAGCTGCATGGGTTTATCAAGTAATGGAAAATAAAAGAGAACCATGGAAGGAACAAATAAAAATTAAATGTATCTCCTTCATGGGAACTCAATGAGATTTGATAAACTGGTCTCCCTTATGCAGTTAGCAGATCAAAGACAAGATACTCCAAGAGATACAACTTTCCCGAGGAATACTCACAGAGGTGGTGCTTTGCAGTATCAGTGTCTATTTAAATATGCAATACCTTGTATTATTAAATATAACAACATCAACACTTAGCACTTAGCCTGCCATTCTCTAGGTTCCGTGTACACATTCATTACGCTTTGCAATCCCACAGTCCGTATTATTGTCTCCATTTGCTAGATGACCAAACCGAGAGACAGGGGTGAAGGGTCGTATTTTGGACAGTGGCTGTGTTTTTCTGCATACCTCAACCTGCATGTTCTCCAGCTTTGGTGCATGCATGGAAGGCGCGAGCTGAGTGCATGGCCGTCTAATGTGTGAGAGCATGCGGACTCATAAATCGTGTGAGGATAACAGTGCATAGAATCATGGAAGCTTAGGTTTGGAAGAGACCTCAGGAGGTCATCTAGTCCAACCCTCTGCTCAATGCAAGACCAATCCTGATTAAATCGTCCCAGCCAACTCTTTGTCAAGCCACACCTTAAAAATCTCTTAGGGATGGTGATTCCACCACCTCCCAGGCAACCCTTTCCAGTGTTTCACCACCCTCCTAGAGAAATTGTTTTTCCTAAACTCCAGCCTAGACCTCCCCCACTGTAACTTGAGACCATTGCTCCTCGTTCTGTCATCTGCCATCACTGGAATAGCCTGGCTCCATTATCTTTGGAACCACCCTTCAAGTAGTTGAAGGCTGCTATCATATCCCCCCTCACTCTTCTCTTCTGCAGATTAAATAAGCCCAGTTTCCTCAACTACTGCTCGTAAGTCATGTGGTCCAGCCCTCTAATCATTGTTGGTGCCCTCCGCTGGACTGTCTCCAATTTGTCCACCTTCTTTCTGTAGTAGGGGCCTAAATTCAGTACTCCGGATGTGGCCTCACCAGTGCCGGATGGAGGAGAATAATCACTTCCCTCAATCTTCTGGCAATGCTCCTACTAATGCAGCCTTCCCCATTAGCCTTGATGACTTGTTGACTTCTCAGCTTCTCGTCTACTGTAATCCCCAGGTCCTTTTCTGTACAACTGCTGCCTAGCCAGTCAGTCCCCCGCCTGTCGCAGTGCCTGGGATTCTTCTGTCCTAAGTGTAGGACTCCGAACTTGTACTTGTTGAACCGCATCAGATTTACTTTGGCCCAATCCTCCAATTTGTCTAGGTCACTCTGGACCCATCCCTACCTTCCAATGTATCTACCTCTCCCGCTCCCCCCCTCCCCCGCCCGCATAGTATCATCAACCAATTTGCTGAGGGTGAAAACCAACCCATCCTCCAGATCATTAATGAGGATGTTGAACAACACTGGCCCCAGGACCGACCCCTAGAGTACTCCGCTTGATGCCGGCTGCCAGCTAGACATTGAAACATTGATCACTACTCATTAAACCAGACAATCTAGCCAGCTTTCTACCCACCCTGCTCTTTTAAAAAAAAATCTGGCCCAAAGCGACTTCTCCAAAGTTGCAGAGATAGCTACTGGAAGTCACAGGAATAAAACCCAGCCTCATGTCCCCTACTTCAACCACTACACCGGAGATAAAGCAGCAATAACTTTTCCATGTGCAAAGGTCTTCCTCCCCTTTTTCTTCACTAAGGAGAGCTACACAGGTCAGCGGCTTGGAGGAAGTTGTAACTATCTCCCTGCCCTTTTTTGTGAACTGGGAAATGGAACACAAGAGAGGGGAGAGGATTTCAGAAGGGCTTCTGAATGACTGTTGGGGGTCCCAAATCCCTTTCTGGTCTACCTCATCACAACAGCTTCTCTGAAGAGACACAACGATTGATCATTCTCCTCATCGCTCCCCAAACAGCATGTGATCTCCCGAGATCCTCCAACTTCCCAGCCAACTGGATATGGATGGAGCTATTCTGAGCTCAATGGTCTCACTGCACAGGGCGGATCAAGAAGTTTCCTTATGATCCTGCTGCCCAGCTATCTGGACTCCCACGCTTTGCTATGTACCTTCAGATGAACCAAGGTGCAAACCGTGAGACCCAATGTAACCGGTGGAACATCATGACAAAGCCATTCAGTGCTGGCAGGAAGGGAACACACCTCTGCAAACTGATGCACGAGCCCTTAACGTGAGCCTGGCTTAGCAAAATACAAGAGGAAATGTGTTCTGAGACGAAAGGGCCCAATGGGATCACTGGGGCTACGTCTACACTGGCCAGTCTTGTGCAAGAACATATGCAAATGAGGCACGGTGATGAATATCACCACGCCTCAATTGCATATTTAATGAGCCGCCATTTTGCGCAAGGGGCTTTTGCGCAAGAAGGAGCAGTCTACACTGCTCCTTCTTGCACAAAACCCCCCTCTTGCGCAAGAACTGTTCTGCCTGAAAATAAACAGCAGAACGGCTCTTGCGCAAGAGGCGTTTTTTGCACAAAATGGAGGCTCGTTAAGTATGCAAATGAGGCGCGGTGATATTCATCGTCACGCCTCATTTGCATATGTTCTTGCGCCAGTGTAGACGTAGCCTGGAAATTCTGCCATTGCATGCTAGAGGGAGCAGGATGGAGAAACAGATGATCAAATGAACTGTACGCAAATTTCACATTTGTGCTAAATACTCCAGACAACCTCCTCCCATGGCCCCTGACTCATTAGTACCTGATCTTCAGAGGGGCTGACCTCCACATTTGAAAAGCACTGCCCTCGGCGGGGCCCAAAAGGATGTGTGACAGACCCAGGGCCACTGGTTACAATAGCTGGGGGAGGCCAAATATACAGGAAAGTGGGTTTTCTGTTCTCAGAGTGAACTGGCCGTGTAATCAAGGCAGGCAAGCATTAGGGGCCAATTAGCAGCAGGCTAATCAGGGCGCCCACAGCCCATTAAGGCCTGGGGCTCATTTAAAAGCCTTCCCCTCAGGAAAGGTAGGTGGAGGAGAAAAGCCAAGGGCTGAGAGTAAGAGGGGCACCGCCAGAGAGCTGAGGTCTGTGAGGAGGAAAGCGTGCTGTGAAGGAGCAGGAGAGACATGCTCAGGTACCAGGGACAAGGTACTGGGGGGGGGGGGGGGGGGGGAGCATTTGGGGAAGTGACCAGGGAAAGGCTGCAAGACTGGGAGTGGAGGAAATGCTGCCAGTTGCCACTGTCTTAGGGTCCCTGGGCTGGAACCTGGAGTAGTGGGTGGGCCCAGGTCCCCCCCAACCCTCCTCACACCACTATGGAGTCTATCCCAGAGGGGAGGAGACCAGGACTATGGAGGGGCTTCACCCCAATCCTTGGGCTTGCCTATGATGAGGATGGCCCTGTAGGCTGTGACCTTTGCCTCTCGTAAAGGGCCAGAGGCTGTGTGGAGGGGTCACAGCGACATCCGATATCTGCCTAGAACCTCAGGCCTCTGCCACCGATGGAATTCACGCATGGGCAGAGAGCCCAGAAGAGGCCTATGTAGCGCTTATGGCCTCGTCTGGGACACAGCCCCTCCAAGGTTACGTGAGAATTAACTGGTGCATCGGTCTCACGCAGGCTCGGTACACACAGAGGAATTCCAGCAAAATTGAACAAGGATGTGTGTCCAAATACAGCCTCCCCACTACCTTTCCATCTCAGCAGATCTCAAGATGTAAATTGGCACAACCCACTGAAGTCAAAGGAGGTCTCTGAATATCCAGCTCTCTAATTCCTCTGATGTGAAAAAAACAAACAAACCAACAGATAAGTATGGCCAACCCAAAGCATTCACAAACCATGAGGCAGGCGCCAAATTACCAAGACATTACAGAAATAATAAACATGGGGTTATTTGTATTCTGCTTCTGATTTCTGAGACTTTAGGGTGCCCTCAGGTCACATTTTCAACCTTTTCTGCCACTGCAAGGGTTAAAAATTCACTTTTTAATTGGAAGCTGAGATGAGTGTGCAATCACATGACCCCAGGAGATGGCGGGTTTTTTTAAACAAAACACACACACCGAGTATTGCATGGATCATGGTTAAGTCACAAGCACTGGCAATACTAAAATAAACAGAAAGTAGAACGGCTCTTGCTGAAGAGGCGTTTTTAACCTTTACTCTTTAAAATGAGGTTTCACAGGTAGATATTACATTGCTCTGTTTCTGACTACATCACATTTTATACGGATCCTGTATGCCCAAGTGGATGTCTGATCTTTTCAACTGAACTCTCAAATGTCAACATTCATTTTCCTTATAATTAACATCATTATCAGCAGACACATTTTTCTCATCATCTTCCTGCTTTTTCATTTCTTGCTGGCTTCTGTCAGGGAGCTGTTACATTTTTTTTAAACAGTCCAAAACTATGCTTTCAAATTAGCAGCTAATGTATGTGGCAAAGGTGGCTCAGAATTAATTTGTCATCACCAGCTATACTAACCTTTAAAAACATTCAGGCTACAGGTGAAGCTGTCTGAAGATTCACCTTTATCAAGAGCAACAAATCAGGACACAGTCTTTGGGGAGGGGGGTATTTAATTATTCCCCGGCTTTAGATTCAACAAACCATCCATGGTTCAATACAGACATACCACTTGAGTTCTAAAGCTAAAGAATGTAGAACAAGCCCAAAGATTCATCCCACCTAACCTGCAATGTGATACAGGAGTTTAATGTTACTCAATGGAATCTTCCTTCGGCAGGAGAGACATGCATGCCTGTACTACCAGGTGTACTGTGGGGAGCATTTGGGGAGTGACAGGAAAGGCTGCAAGACTGGGAGTGGAGGAAATGCTGCCAGTTGCCACTGTCTTAGGGTCCCTGGGCTGGAACCTGGAGTAGTGGGTGGGCCCAGGTCCCCCCCAACCCTCCTCACACCACTATGGAGTCTATCCCAGAGGGGAGGAGACCAGGACTATGGAGGGGCTTCACCCCAATCCTTGGGCTTGCCTATGATGAGGATGGCCCTGTAGGCTGTGACCTTTGCCTCTCGTAAAGGGCCAGAGGCTGTGTGGAGGGGTCACAGCGACATCCGATATCTGCCTAGAACCTCAGGCCTCTGCCACCGATGGAATTCACGCATGGGCAGAGAGCCCAGAAGAGGCCTATGTAGCGCTTATGGCCTCGTCTGGGACACAGCCCCTCCAAGGTTACGTGAGAATTAACTGGTGCATCGGTCTCACGCAGGCTCCCGGTACACACAGAGGAATTCCAGCAAAAATTGAACAAGGATGTGTGTCCAAATACAGCCTCGTCCACTACCTTTTCCATCTCAGCAGATCTCAAGATGTAAATTGGCACAACCCCACTGAAGTCAAAGGAGGTCTCTGAATATCCAGCTCTCTAATTCCTCTGATGTGAAAAAAAACAAACAAACCAACAGATAAGTATGGCCAACCCAAAGCATTCACAAACCATGAGGCAGGCGCCAAATTACCAAGACATTACAGAAATAATAAACATGGGGTTATTTGTATTCTGCTTCTGATTTCTGAGACTTTAGGGTGCCCTCAGGTCACATTTTCAACCTTTTCTCTGCCACTGCAAGGGTTAAAAATTCACTTTTTAATTGGAAGCTGAGATGAGTGTGCAATCACATGACCCCAGGAGATGGCGGGTTTTTTTTAAACAAAACACACACACCGAGTATTGCATGGATCATGGTTAAGTCACAAGCACTGGCAATACTAAAATAAACAGCACAAAATTTTTAACCTTTTACCACTCTTCCATAAGCACAGGTAGATATTACATTGCTCTGTTTCTGACTACATCACATTTTATACGGATCCTGTATGCCCAAGTGGATGTCTGATCTTTTCAACTGAACTCTCAAATGTCAACATTCATTTTCCTTATAATTAACATCATTATCAGCAGACACATTTTTCTCATCATCTTCCTGCTTTTTCATTTCTTGCTGGCTTCTGTCAGGGAGCTGTTACATTTTTTTTAAACAGTCCAAAACTATGCTTTCAAATTAGCAGCTAATGTATGTGGCAAAGGTGGCTCAGAATTAATTTGTCATCACCAGCTATACTAACCTTTAAAAACATTCAGGCTACAGGTGAAGCTGTCTGAAGATTCACCTTTATCAAGAGCAACAAATCAGGACACAGTCTTTGGGGAGGGGGGTATTTAATTATTCCCCGGCTTTAGATTCAACAAACCATCCATGGTTCAATACAGACATACCACTTGAGTTCTAAAGCTAAAGAATGTAGAACAAGCCCAAAGATTCAAAAAAAAAAAAAAATCCCACCTAACCTGCAATGTGATTTTCATACAGGAGTTTAATGTTACTCAATGGAATCTTCCTTCAGGAATGGGATGTAAGAGAGAACTATGTGCCAACAAATCCCATCATAAGTAAAATATGGAGATCAGAAAGGTTCTTCCTATTAAACATAAATAGCAGTAAAGAAAAAGTCAGCCCTGACTAATTACCAAGGATAGAGCATAGCAGTCTTTTCTTTACAAGTGATTACCCTCTGCAAAAACCACCTCAAATCCCCTAATTATGGCTTGTTTTCCAACTCATAGTTATTGCTCTATTACAGTCCTTCATATCCCCTGCTTGAAATCTGCCAATCCTTAGAAACTTCTTCAGCAGCATCGTCTCTATGTTATTGGTACAGGAGACTGAGGTAAGGATAGGCTGCCATTAGCAATATGATGGGACCTTTCAATGCCCAGAAAGACGTTCATTTCGTAAATACAAGGCTGCATCCTTAACTGAGACACAGCGAAGCTTTTAAGTTTAACAAGGTAAGGAAAAAGTGAACGGGGGGCATATTTAAAGCGCCAAGTATTCGGTTTTCTACACCACCAGTTTCCCTGTAACAAAACACAAAGCAGACTCAAGGCATCTTATTTTGTTATCAGGTAGGGACAGTTGTTTTTAAATTATAGTTCCCTATATGTTGCTATCAGATAACTCTTGTTCTGTTTTATTGTGGTGTTACTGACTTATCATATATGACAGATGCGGGGGGGGGGGGAACCAACACTGAAACCATTCTTAGCCACAGTCAGCTCTAGAAGCGTGAAGACAAGTATTAAGTGTTTTGCTGAGATGAAAGAGAAGCTGAGCTCTAGACAGAGAGATATACGGTGTGTACATGAGCAAACACACCAGGAGAATGTCAAGATCATTGTCGCCACTCAGCAAATAAGCTGTTTTGCCATGAATGAAAGCCATTCCCGGGATTTTAAAGGTGGTCAGACTATTCATTCTCAATAGCTTAGACAATGAGGATTTCATCCATTTTTTTCCCTGTGCATCAAATTGCCAATAAAAAGAACCAGAATCTGTTTACACATTTCTTGCTTGAAATCATTAGGCAAATAGTTTTCAGTGAATGTATTCGTGCATGTAGCAGCATGTGCATGAGCAGTTTTCTTTGGGGATTCAGTCTTCTTTGGAACCAAAGTTGGTGCTTTGTGACAGATCACCTACTGTAATATTCACATGGTATGGATTCCCCTTCCAAACTGGATCATCCCAACCTTTATAAATGCCTCACATTTCCGTTCAGATTGAATTTCATTCACCAAACAGGGGAGAGAGTCTATGCACCAAAATCCTCCAAATGAAGATTCAGTGGAAGTCAGGTGCTTTGCATTCATTATGCCGGCCCAGTGCACACAGGATTCTAATGTTACTCAAAGGAATCTTCCTTCAGGAACGGGCGATTTCAATTTTTGACTAACCAGAGCTCGGCTACCGGCCCAAAATTAACTGCCCATGAATATTTGAATAAAAAAATGCTCATACAAAATGCCCAAGAGCCGTGAATAAAACATGCCAAATCAAAACTAAGTTTCTAGTTCAGTGAACAATTCATCAACATGTTTTTTTTTTTAAATTCAAATAACACCAGGTGGAATGCGCATTAAAAAGCTATATTCTAAAGAGGCAAAATATTCTTTGGTTACCTAGGAGAAATTCCTTCAGAATTGTAAGATTAGTTACAGATGACTGCTAATCAGCCTGTATGTGTACAAAAATAGAGAATGCAATGCTAATGAGGCAAGCATACTTGACCACCACCCAGACACCCTATAAAAAATCTCTAAATTTGGAGAATCAATCCAGAAGAGAGCAAGCCAATGATACATAAGCAATTTAAGATCTTTTAATCTTTATTCTGGCTTGGTCAACACATTGTTCTTGCGGCGGTATAATTCTAGTGGCCAGATGTGTCATTGTTCTCCTATACCTATAGGCTTCGTCTACACTGCGAGTTTTTGCAGCAGAAAATATGCTAATGAGGGACTCATTAGCATAAGTTGTGATCTCATTAGCATATTTTCTGCCGTTTCTTTTTGCGCAAGGGGTTTTTGGACAAAAAGAAGCAGTATGGACTTTTTTTTTTGCATAAAAACCCTGTTTTGCGCAAGATCCTTATGCCTCTCTGGGACAAGCATAAGGAACTTGCGCAAAATGTTTTTTGCGCAAAAAATCACGTCCACACTGCTTCTTTTTGTGCAAAAAGAAACAGCAGAAAATATGCTAATGAGATTGCGACTTATGCTAACGAGTCCCTCATTAGCACACTTTCTGCCCCCCAAAAAAGCAGTGTAGACAAAGCCATAGAGTTATATGGGTCAATCCCTAGTATGGACATTACACCAACATAAAAGCAGGGAGGAGTGGGGGGTTGCAGTACATGAATTATATCAGTACTGTACAACATTTCTGTCTAGACTAGCACTTAATAAATGTTTTAGGTCACTTTTCCAGTCAGGTCAGTTTCACCACCACAAAATGGCCCTATAGAAATTAAACTTCTAGTGAGTTCATGAACAATATAAAGGCATCCAAGTGTTCTTATCGCTGCATCCACTTAACCAAGTGACATTTGGGGGGTACAATGGGCATGCTCCACACAAGGACAGATTCTAGGGCAGTCTGCTTGTGAGGATAAAGAGATGTTACTGAAGTCTAGGCATGATCAGCCTCCTACACCCTAGTAGGGTTGCCAAGTGTCCGGTTTTGAACCAGACAGTCCAGTATTTGAGCTTTCTGCTCGGGAAACAAATTGAGAAAATATAAATGAGAAAATATAAATGTCCGGTATTTTCTAAATAAGATGTAATGTAGATTGTGATGTAATGTCAAGTGTGTCCAGTATTTTTGTTGAAACCATCTGGCAACCCTACATTCTAGGCCCAACACATTTCTCTCCATCCACCACAGTTCCACGCATCAGTGGTGCCAATCATGAAGCCATTTACACCAGTTCTGCCACCCAGCTCAGTTAAGAAGAAGAAGAAGAATAATAATTAACAACAACAACTTCTCTTGTCTACAGTGAAACAAAAAACAGGACTATGTAGCACTTTAAAGACTAACAAGATGGTTTATTAGGTGATGAGCTTTCGTGGGCCAGACCCACTACCTCAGATCAAATTGTGGAAGAAAATAGGCATGACCATATATACCAAAGGGGTACAATCAGAAAAAAAAAAAAAAGTGAACACGTATAGAAAGTCCTTTGATCTGAGGAAGTGGGTCTGGCCCACGAAAGCTCATCACCTAATAAACCATCTTGTTAGTCTTTAAAGTGCTACATAGTCCTGTTTTTTGTTTCAGCTAAACTAGACTAACACGGCTACATCTCTATTACAGTGGTTTTCATCAGTCACTCTCAAAGCACTTCATAGTCTTTGTTGCATTTATCCCCTATGGCAGATGGAGAACTGAGACCCAAAGAGGCTAGGGCAGGGGTGGGCAATAATTTTTGGTGGGGGGCCACTCCAAGATGTTGGTAAGTGATCAAGGGGCACACCTGGGGGGCGCGATAGCTCAGTGGTTTGAGCATTGGCCTGCTAAACCCAGGATTGAGAATTCAATCCTTGCAGAGGCCATTTGGGGCAAAAATTTGTCAGGGATGGTACTTAGTCCTGCTGTGAAGGCAAGGGACTGGACTTGATGACCTTCCAAGGTCCCTTCCAGTTCTAGGAGATAAGCAATCTCCATTAATTTAATTTACTTTTCTGTGGAGGGGGTGTGGGTTCTATGTTGGAGGTTGGGTGCAGAAGGGTGCATGGTGTAAGGGAGTGGGGTGCAGGAGACGGTGTAGGGTGTTTGGGTGTAGGAGAGGGTTGTGACCTGGGGCGGGGGATTGGGGTGTAGCTGCAGGAGAGGATTCTGGCCTGGGGGAGGCGTGTAGGAGGGGTACAGGGTCTGGGAGGGAGTTGTCACCTGGGGCAGGGAGTGCCGAGGGTTTGGAGGGTGATCTGGGGAAGGGAGCTGGAATGCAGGAGGGGTTGGGGTGCCAGAGGCAGGCGCTGGCTGGGAGGAGTTTACCTAAGTCTCCTGGCCAGCGGGCTGCAGCATCCCCAACGCAGGCTGGGCTCCCTGTCTGCTGCCGCCCCAGCCCACTTGAAAATAAAGGCTGCTCCCTCCATACGACTCTCAGCTCCGCCTGGGGGAAGCGGCTTGCACTGCCCCAGGCTCTCAGGCCGATCTCTCAGCTCCGATTGGCTGGCTGTTTCCAGCCAATAGGAGCCGAGAGATTGGCTGAGGTCAGTTCTTATTGGCCAGTTGTTTCTGGGAGCTAGGGCCATGTCTACAGTAGGAGATTGGACTCGATGACCTCTCGAGATCCCTTCCAGTCCTAGGATTCTATGATTTCAAATTTATTAAGTTCGACTTCTGGGCACCCGATTTTACAAATTCAATCTTCTGTGTCCTCACTACAGGGAAGAATCGAACGCAGTCCGAGGCAGGCTCCGTGAATGTGGATGCGCTACCTCGGACTCAGAGCCCCAGGAAGCTCTTTGCGGAGCTGTGGCAGGACACCCAGAGGCCAATTCGTTTGAATTAGCGGCACTGGAGCATCCACACTAAATTTATTTCGGCCTTACAAATTCAGGAATACCATCATGCCTCATGAGAAGCAGGACCACGGTGTTCGAATTCTGTGGCGCCTTATTCTGGAATAAAGGGGTTGGTAGTGTGCATGCATCATTTACAAATTCAATCTTATGGTGGGGGGAGAGTATTTTGGACTAAGGTCCTAGTGTAGACCAGGCCTAGGTGACTTGCCCATGGTCACTCTTGAAGTCTGTGTCAGAGCAAGGAACAGACTGCTGTTCTTCCTAATCCCATTATGGCTTCCTAACCACTGAATTATCCTCCCACATCAGGCTACAACCTCTGTCATTCTAGTTCTGAACCTCTCACACCTCTCTGCTCACCTGCCTTACTCCCTGGGTGTCTCTTGATTCAAGTCTGGCTACCGTGCCAAATTATGTAGGTAATTTGGGGATTTTCTCAAAAGTTCTATTGGGATTAGATTAACAGCCTCAACTCAAAGTGATTTTTATAAATGACCCGAGCCAAATGTGAGTTTGTCTGTCTCAAGTGCATTTTAATACCACCCGCTCCTTAAGATAATCACATTGAATAGATTCAATTCCACATTTAAATGAAATTCCTGGGGAAAATCCAGAAAGGACTCAAATAAATGAGGCCAAATAAATGAAATCAGGAAAGGAGGGGAAGAGCTTTATTTGCAACTCTTGAACGCTGGGAACTGGGGAATGCGGAAAGTCCCCCAGGCTGAATTATTGAGATAATAAAGCACCTGCTGAAGAGACCTCCAAGTGCAGTAATCAAATTATTTCATTGCCCCAGAATAATCACAAATGCAGGTTCCCATTTCAGAAGAAAGAATCAACAGAAGGAGAAGCAGGATGGATACATGGAATTGAAATCTCCCTCTTGAGGCGTACAGTAAGCTGAAATGACATACAAGAAGTGAGCCTTATACTAATGCCAAACAGACTGGGAGTTTATTCAATTTTGATTTCCTGCTGCAAGGTCACTGCTAAAAGGTAAGCACAGTAATGGAGTCTGCTATAGATTACCTGGTATGTTTCTGTTTTGCTTCATAAACCATAAAAACGACTGCAAGAAAACAGCTCAGCACAGCATACCCACAACGGCTCACCGCTTGAACGGGCTGGAGGCTTGACTCCTGTTTTAGGCTCTTGGTGGAGATCTCAGCTATGTCTACACTACAAAGAAAAGTCGGAAAAAGATACGCAAATTGCGAACTGCAATTTGCGTATCTTTTTCCACTTTTCTTCCAAAAGAGGCTTTTCCGACATTTGGCCTATCTATACGGGGCCGAATGTCGGAAAAAAACCTCTTTCAGAACATCCCTGCTTCCTCGTAGAACGAGATTTACAGGGATGCTGAAAAAAACACGTCTGCTTTTCCGAATTTTTTTTCCGGAAAAGCAGATGGGTTCCTTGGACGCAGCAAAGCTTTTCCAGGAGACCTCCAGTATCCCGGAAAAGCTCTGCAATGTAGACATAGCCCTGGGTTCAATTCTAGGCTCTACCATGTATTTCCCTGTTTAACTGAGGGCACGGACATCAAAATATAATTGACATGACTGAGTATGGGACACTGTCAGCCCACTCAGTTAGCCTGGTTAGCACGGGCACTGAAATTGACAGATACTTTCTCCCTCTTCCCCCTCCCTTCTTTTTCTGTTGTAAATAGTGAGGGTGTCTCCTTTTCTCTCCACTCTGCTCACCTGAGGAAGTGGCTTTTGCCCAGGAAAGCTCACGATACTATATTTGTTAGTCTCAAAGGTGCTACGCGACTCCTTGTCATTTTTAACTGAAGGCAAGTCACTCCATCTCACTAAGCCAGATTGAGCACAGCATTCAAAGGCTGCATCTACACAGCACCCAAAACTTGAAATAAGATTGCATAACTTATTTTGAGTCTGTTTCAAAACAGCTGTTTACAGAGCGCCAAATTTCGAAATAAAGCACTATTTCGAGCTATCCCCTACTCCTCGTAGAACGAGGTTTACAGGGATGGCGAAATAGCGTGTCCGCTATATTCCGAAATAGCGGACGCGTTCAAAAGACGCGAGGTAGCTATTTCAGGATACCTCTGGTATCCCAAAATAACTTTGCTGTGTAGACGTACCCTTTAAAACACAGACTTTCAATAGGAATTAAGCAGGAGTGTAAACAAGTCAAGACTCCTGTTCCTTAGTCAGGGGCGGATGAGAGTTTTGCGGGGCCCAGGGTGTGGGGCCTACTGAAGCGTGGGGCCCGGGGCAGCACAATTTCGCGCATGCGCCACGGCCACAGCTGACAGGTAGTAGCGCGTGTGCGAGGCCTATTGAAGCACGGGGCCTGGGACAGCCGCCCCGCTAGCCCTGCCCTATATTCACCGCTGTCCTTAGTGATCCCCCTGCAAACAGAAAGGATGCCCCTTCCTTTGTCTTGAGTTATTAGGACTTGCCTGCATGGAGACACTGTTGCAAAATAACCTAGGGTGTTATCCGGAAACCACACGACCCAGTCCGGAACAGCTCCCCACATGGACAATCTTATGCTGCATTTAGTGCCTTTTTGCAATGTAGCCTGATCCATTTTGTGGGCTCTTCCCAGTGCAGACAAGCCCTTTGATTATAAGTTCTTTGAAGGCCGAACACTCCTATTCTGTGTATACATTGCATAGCACATAGGGCCCTGACATTGCTTAACACCTCTAGATGCTACAGCTGTACAAATAAGAAGCACCCCGGAATGTGAATTGCATGGCCAAAGTGTCAGTTGGCTTCATTACAACTATTCATAGGTTTGCTCTCGGCAGCTGTCAGACTCCCAAAGAAAGTCCTGACAAGGTCAG
Source organism: Rafetus swinhoei (assembly GCA_019425775.1). NCBI lineage: Eukaryota > Metazoa > Chordata > Testudines > Trionychidae > Rafetus > Rafetus swinhoei. The sequence continues at coordinate 15,012,066 of JAFJHL010000300.1, read as the reverse complement.
GAATGCGGTCTGCGGTTTCTGGGTGCAATGTCATAACCTTAAGCCAACTAGCTAACTAACTTGGGAAACCAGCTAGCTGTGATCCCGCAGAACCTTATTACATTTTCATTTACTAAAATATAATTAATGGAGGCTTTTAAACCCTTAGAACCTTTCAAATTAATGTAAAGTCCACCAAGTAAATTAGACTGGTAGGCTAAGTGCTGCAGATTGAAATTATGGTAGTTATCCTGACAGGAACCAAGAAACAACTGTCACACACAATTATTTTTAAGGCTGCTACTAAATCATTCTCACGTTATGAGCCGTCGCCTCTCAGAAGCTAACAGTGGCTTCACATATTATCATGACAAAGTATTAGAGTTACCCAGTTAATTCTCTGGATATTACATACATTCATAATATACTGTATATTAAACAGGGAAATCTCACAGCCATCTGGAAAAATCCTATCATAGCTATGAGGTCTGTAGAAGACTACATTGCGTAACTACAACTATGACTTCAGCTCAGTTGAGTGTTAGCCAATCAGGCTGTAGTATGCAAATGACCACATTCAGCTCTAGGTTCATTGGAGAGGTTTAACTTGATCTCACAATCTGAATACCTACCAAACAATGTCAAGAAACCTGAGTACAGCATCAAGTTTGCCTTCTGCACACCAGACGAGGTAGGACCCTCCTCCTGGGATCATCATGCCACAACGAGGAGGGGACTGTCTTTCTAGTATTTAAAATAATGCTTATTCATTTGATGTCCACCAAAGGAGCTCCAACCAGATCACTGGACAAATTTAATCACTATGTAACACAATGGTCAGCAATGCTGCCACAAAACCGAAAGGGAAGTTATCTTCCTATTTGCTCTTTTTCATGTCCTTCAAAGAGCAATTCAAGGGAAACCAAACAGACCCTGGCTTGAACTGCATAGAATTATCCAAGAAGTGCTCGGAAAAATGGAAAACCATCCCTCAAGAGGAGAAAAAGAAGTATGAAGAGCTGGCCAGGGTGCATAATGCCCGGTGTGTGAAGAAGAAAAAATCAGATCCTTTGCGTGGTGTGAGAAGATCCCAGAGAAAGAGACGTAGGAAGAGAGGGGATCAGAGAAAGAGGAAGAGGCCACTGTCTGCTTTTTTCCTCTTCATGGCTGCGCACCGCCCAGCACTCAAGAAGTCAAATCCGGGCTGGACTGTGGTACAAACGGCCAAGAAGTTGGGAACCATGTGGCACCAGCAAACGGACAAAGACAAAGAGATGTACAAAAAGAAGGCCGCTCAGCTGAGGCAGAAGAACCGAAAGGGCAAGTCCACCGGTTGGGGCAGAATCTGGGGGCGCTCAAGAAAGACAGGAGGCTCACGGCGCAAAAGATCCAAGAGGAGGGACGTAGCCGATGACTTTGAGTGCGTTATTTGTTGCTAAGCCCACGAAACGCATCAAGTCCAGTTCCTCATTAACATAGGTGTAGATGATTGGGAAGTCTGAGCGCGCCTCCATGTGACCTTAAGTAAACATGAGAGCAGATGTATGCTGAGTGTGATTCTTTACAGGAAACAATGGTGAACTACTCGAGTGAAAAGCAAAGGAGGTCATGATGCCGTGTGACAGAAGGCCTCCCTTTATCCACAAAACAGGTACCAAATGGAGAATGGCAGTGCCCCTAAACACAGCTTAGTCCTTCCATAAGAGGAATAGGACTCAGGCCCCCTTTGCAGATCACAGGAGTGCCAATTCACCCCCACAAAAGGGGTGATTTTTATGATGCGAACTGGAGAACAACTTCTTTAGCCAAACCAGCCTCAGGGGGATGGGGGTGTCCGGGCAAATATATCCTTGGAATAACTCCAGTGAGGTCAGAGGTGTCTATGCCGTCTCCCTGGGTTACCTCACTACCACATATTCTTACATGCCTGCCATGAATCAACCTCTAACTCCACTGATCATGGACAAGAGAAAGGATTAGTCTGATAAAGAGAAGACGAAGCGGGGCTATGAGAGAGGTCTATAAAATCATGAGTGCTGTGGAGAAAGTAAAAAAGGAAAAGCGATGTACTTATCCTTAACAAAGAACTAGGGGTCACTAAATGAAATTTGGTGAGGGGAGCCAGGCAGGAGCTGGTACATGTGGGAAGCCGGCTTTCATATGTATAGGCTCCCCCGGAGATGCCTGCCTGCCCCCACCCCGTGCTGCTGCCTCTTTGTCAGAGGTAGCAAGAGGGGGGGAGGCAGGAGCCAATAGACACGGGGAACCGGCTTTTAAGCCAGCTCTCCGTGCGTGCCGGCTTCCACTGGGCCACCTGCCTTCTCCCTGCTCCATGCTGCTGCTTCTGATGAGAGGCATGGGGCAGGCAGGATGCCAGCGCAGCCTCTGTCTGTGAGGAGCTTGCATAAGGCATATGTCTTACCAGTTAACCTTTAATTTTCCTATTCTCAATCCCCTTATCCTAACCTCATTGCCTGGTAGGAGGTGAAAGTGCACCCTTCACCCTGTTTCCAAGCTCTGGATTTGCCATACGTACTAGACTGAGCTCCACAGACAGATTTGACTGAGACTTACAACTCCCTGATCTGGCGAAGGAAGGGGAGCTTTGCAAACCCATAACTATATTCACCATTTCCCAGGGCTAAGCTGAAAGACAGCACTGTAATATTGGAGCGGTTCCTCCCTTTATGATTAAAAAAACCTCAACCTGTTGTTTGATTAAGGTGGAAAAACTCATTTCTGAGCGTAAGTTCAGGGACGCCCTGGGATAATAAACCACCTTTTAAAACTCCGGAGACCTCTTAGACCAAGGATCTAATCCCAGTTCTGCTCCCCAAGTGAAAGCAAGTTTGATTATTTTGCTTCGGACTCCATTTTTCAACAGCCTCACGACTCACGGCATCATTTCCAAGGGCTGTCATGCTCCATTCTGGAGGGAGGAAGAATTCACAGTGGGTGTTTGCAGGGCTGGCGGAAGTTGTGCATGAGCAGCACGCCGATGCTATGGTCCTGAGCCTGAGAACCTAGATACTGAACACGTGGGGGGGGACAGGAATGAGGTGGCCCAGTCCAATGCTACCTACAAACAATAGGAGTCTCTTCAATGGCTTCCGTGGGCATTGGATCAAGCCCCAAGAAGCAGGCCCGGCTAAAGAGTTTGTGGGGCCCGAGGTGTTTCGCTGACACAAGGCCCGGCTGGTGGGTGCTTTAGTTTAAGTCACACCCAGTTGAGGGGTTACAAAATTCCAGGGTTTCTCTTCCCTTCACTCTGACCAGGGTATCCTCCTAGGCAGGGTTGATCCCAGACTGGGAATCTCTTCTGCCTGGCCAAGACATCCCCTCTGCAGGGCAGGCTCCGGGCGTGGGCGGGAGTTTGTTGAGAGCAGTCACTGGACGGGCCAGTGGCCGTTTCCGTAACCTCCCCTTTATAGGGGTGGGGGCTGGAGCCCAGTGCCCCCCTTCACGGTACTTGCGGGAGGGAGAGCGGGGGCTCTGCGGTTGGCTGAGCTGCACAGCCGGGCGACTCCCAGCCAGGGCAGCGAGTGCGCGGCTGGGCGGGCGGGTGCTGGGCAGGGCAGGGCCCTGCAGGCGCGAGGCCTGAGGCAACAGCCTTGCCCTAAGGCCGGGCCTGCTGAAAAGCCAGAGGTGCTGCTACCAGGGATTAAGACTGAGCTGGCAGAGATGTGGAATTTTGCTGGGTATCCAAACACCCTATTGTATCAGGCCCGTACGCAGGGGGATGCGAAGGGTGCGAATGCGCACACAAACCCCCCCATGGTCCTTCATGGTCCGCCCTGGGCTGATTCTGGCCGGTCTGGGAAAGGGGAAGGCGGCACGCTGCCTGGGGGAAGCCCGGGGCTGATTTCTCCCTTCCTCCCCCAGGAGAGAGGCCGGGGGCAGGGCTGGGCCGTGGGGGCAGGGCAGCGGGCCGGGGAAGCCACCAATCCCTCCCACAGCTCACCCCCTCCCCAACTTCTTGTGTATGAGCCTGTGTATCCTATACTGCCCTAGGGGTCTCCAACCTGTTTAACCACAAGATCACTTTTTCAATTTAAGTGCAATGTAAGATTTACTCAAACCCAAATACCCTTGCCCCGCTTCCTTCCCGCCCCTTCTCTGAGGCACCGCCCCTGCTCCACCCGTTCTCCAAGGCCTCACCCTGCTCACTCCATCCCTCTTCCTTCCCCCATCCTCACTCACTTGCACCAGGCTGGGGTAGGGGGTTGGGGTGCAGGCTCTGGTCTTGGGCCAAGGAGTCTGGAATGTGGGAGGGGCTCCGGGCTTAGCCCAAAGTGGAGGATTGGGGTCCAGGAGGGGTTTCAAGGTGCAAGCTCTGGGAAGGAGTTTGGGCACAGGGGGACTCATGTCTGGGGCAGGAGGTTGGGTGTAGGAGGAGGTCCAGGGCTGGGATAGGGGTTCAGGATGCAGGAGGCTCTGGCTGGGCACCACTTAACTGAGATGGCTTCCGGATGGTGAAGCACTGGAGTTAAGGCAGGCTTACTCCTGCCTTGGCCCTGCAACCCTCCTGAAAGCAGCTGGCATGTACAGCAATGGCTCCATGGTGCCATGTGCTGCTCCTCATCGACAGGCACTGAGCCAACGGCTTCTGCTGGCCACGGTTCCCCGTTATTGCTCAATGGGAGCTGCAGGAGCGGTGTCTGCAGGCAAGGACAGCATGTGGAGAACCCCTGCTCTGCCTCTCTCAGGAGCTGCAGGATCATGCCAGCCGCTTCCAGGAGCGGCAATTACCATTGGGATAATTACTCCAGCCGTGACAGGTTAGGCATTTTAGAACTCACTACTCAAATTAAATTTACGCATGAAAACCAGAAATAACACACTTTGCAAGGAGTAAAAGACCCGTGTGTGTGTGTGTGTGTGTGTGTGTGTGTGTGTGTGTGTGTGTGTGTGTGTGTGTGTGTGTGTGTGTGTGTGTGTGAGAGAGAGAGAGAGAGAGAGAGAGAGAGAGAGAGAGAGAGAGAGAGATTTGCTTGTGGAGATAGGATACAGGAGTGGGGAGAGGAGGGACACCCTGACATCATTCCCCCCATTCTCCCTCCCACACTCTGCACAGCAAGCAGGAGGCTCCCGGGGGAGGGCAGCTCTAAGGCAGAGGGAGGGAGCAGCATGACAGTGGGTGGAGGGGCAACTAAAGTGCCAGTGCTTGATAGCTTCCCGGCCAAACCAATCAGGATCGCCTGTCAGAGGCTCCAAGTGCTACCGGTAAATCCCAATCTACTGGTTGGTGACCACTGCTATACTGGCTCTTAAACCAGCCTCATCTCCATATTATTCGGGTGTATTGAGGGTATGACTACACTACAACTGAGATGTGAGATTCCCAGTGAGGAGCAGACAGACTCACGTTAGCTCAGCAAGGGCTAGCCTGCCAAAAACAGCAGTGCGGATGTTGCAGGAAGGGCACCAGCTCAAGAAGCCAGCCAATCCCGCTGGACACCTTGTGTCTGAGAACAGGCAACTAGCCCATGCAGCAAGACCCACACTGCGAGGAATCACACTTCCCAGCTGCAGCGTGGACCTGCATGTGCAGGGCAGCGGTTTGTTTTGGGAGGGCCTGTGTTTGCTGTAGTAGTTCAGGACAGCGATGCAGTAAATTTAGGATTCACTGCTGTGGTGACCTGACAGGTCTCCTACTCCGTCGATGATGATAAACGTTTGGCTGCGTGCGTTTTTGTAAGTGCCCTTAGTATATCATGCCAGCTCTGTGCTATCCTAATAGACTTTACGAAGCTTCAGGGGGCAGCCGAGTTAGTCTGCACAGGATAAACTTAAAAAACAACAAATGGTCTGGTAGCACTTTACAGACTAACAAAACATGTAGATGGTATCATGAGCTTTTGCGGGCACAGCCCACTTCTTCAAATGACCGGAGCGCCCCCAAAGACCACAGACTCAGATAAGATAGGAAGGCACCTGAGTCAGGTTAATTGTTGAACGAAGTACATTAATAGTTGTGGGTTGCCAGCTGGCCTTTGAGCCCTTATGTATTCGTACCCGGGACAATGGACACGGCTCAATCAATAGTATGGGTTAACTATCATCCCTTAGGCCAGCCAAAGAGTTAAGTGAGGTACCCCAACATTTATAGACAGAAATGAACAAATCTATGATACACAGCATATGTATCAGCTTACACATTAATGACATGTTCGGTACCTCCCCTTGTACCTTCCTCCAAAGCATTCACTACCCGTTGTTATGCTTACACTCTTGTTGGTTTAAACTATGTTATTATGTACTTAGATGGGTGTCCCAGTACTGTCCTGATTGAATGTATTTGCATATTTCATGCGCTTTTATTAGTGCTAGCAGTTCTACTGCAGAGAGACACTGACTTATGGCAAACATTTGCTTTTGACACGACCTGTCTGTTACTTAGGGTGTGTCTACACTGCACCCTTAGGTTGAAATAAGCTACACAATTTACGATATGCAAATGGCGTATCTTATTTCAATTCTTTTTCGAAATAGGCTATTTTGAAATTTGGTATGTCTCCACAGCGCCAAATTTTGAAATAAAACACTATTTCGAGACATCCCTTATCCCTCGTGCAATGAGGTTTACAGGGATGCCAAACTAGCGCATCCGCTATATTTTGCAATAGCGGACGCATTCAAAAGACGCGGGGTAGCTATTTCAGGATACCTCTGGTATCCTGAAATAGCACTGCAGCGTAGACGTACCCTTAGGCTACGTCTACACTGGCAGCTTCTTGCACAAGAACTCTTTTGCGGAAAAGTTCTTGTGCAAAAACTCTTCCACAAGAGAGCGTCTACACTGCCATGTGCTTTTGTGAAAGAGATGTGCTTTTGCGCAAGAGCATCCATGGCAGTGTAGACGCTCGCTTCCTCAAGAAAGCTCTGATGGGCATTTTAACCATAGGGGCTTCTTGCACAAGAAATTCATGTTGCCGGTCTACACTGCCCTCTTCTGGAAGAGCTCTTGCGCAAGAGGGCTTATTCCTCGTGGGGAGAGGAATAACTCTTCCGGAAGAAGCCCTGTTTTACAACGCTGTACTGTAAATTTACTTCTGGAAGAACGCTTGTGCAGCGTAGACAGCCGGCAAGTTTTTGCAGAAGAACGGCTGTTCTTCCGCAAGAAGCTGCCAGTGTAGATGTATCCTTAGGCTGTGTCTAGACTGGCAAGTTTTTCCACAAAAGCAGCCGCTTTTGCGGAAAAACTTGCCAGCTGTCTACACTAGCCGCTTGAATTTGCACAAGAGCACTGACTTTGTAATGTACAAAATCAGTGCTTCTTGGCGCAAATACAATGACGCTCGTTCGGGCAAAAGCCCTCTTGTGCAAATGTATTAAGAGGGCCAGTGTAGATAGTTGTGGTGTTTTATGAAAAAGCCCATGGCTAAAACGGGCGATCGGGCTTTCTTGCAAGAAATCGCAGCTTCAGATTGGCACGGACGCTTTTCCGCAAAAAGTGCTTTTGAGCAAAAGCATCCGTGCCAATCTAGATGCGCTTTTGCGGAAATACTTTTAACGGAAAAACTTTTCCGTTAAAAGTATTTCCGCAAAATCATGCCAGTCTAGACGTAGCCTTATAGTATAACTCTTGCTTACTTTGGTTTAAACACCAGGCCCATGCTTGAGGCTCTGTCTTTCTTCTACATCTGCTATCAGCTCTGTCAAATCCCATCCTCACCTTCCTTCCACACTCCTCCAGAAAATCATTTCAGCTCCCCAAACTGCAAACAAAACTGGCTCTGGTGGTGATGGAATCGGTGTCCTGTGTTCCCACCAAATGGGCTTGTTTGGGTTCTGCTGTGATAGCAGGAGAACAGGTCACCAGGGCCAAAAGCTTTCACTGCATGCAGAGGAAAAATTCTGAGGCATAGCCCACTAAATTGTCAGTAAAGACACTGCTGACGTATTAAGTACAGACTAATTCTCTACTCTAATTTCTCTGACTCAGTGGCAGAGTGTTTAACTGAGCAGAGACAAGGAAATATCACACTAATGGTTCTCATCACGGCATGGTCACTAACAGCTTGACAGGGTCCATCAATTAAAATCTATTTCCAGCTGCACTAGGGAGGGTGACTCCAGGATGTTTAGCTATTTTTGGTCCACACAGCAAATACCAAGAGGTTAATACACACACTCAAACGTGCACAAGGGATCATCCATCCAACGACTTTTAAAAATAATAATGAAAACAAAATTATGAATCTCTGGTTCTTTGAGTCACGTACGTCACAAAACGCCAGGGCATGATTGGTCTGCAGGCAAAATCATGCTCTGGGCGGCTGCTACGTAGGTTTCACTTGATTTAACGCATCTCTAAATTCCTACACCCCCTAGCCTTCCACCACACACACTCTTTTGCAAACATACACGCTCCAATCAAGTCTCAATATGGCTGCTGTTACCAACCTTCTACCACTGAAATGCATCTTCCAGCCACCTTGATTTTCAACTGACGGCAAGCTTGGGAAGTGGGCGATGATTTATTTTTTCTCCACACCAGCTGGTTTTCTGGAGTGCCACCCCAAGAAAGAAAAAATCAGAGCAGCGCAATGTTTACTGCATACATTAAGACTTTCTGGGGGAAAGTATACAGTACAGAAGGTATTATTCACATTTTCCACATGGGGAAACTGAGGCAGGGGTGAAGGTCAACATTTTCAACTTGGGTTCCTAAAATTAAACATCTAAATCCATAGCTGGGTACCAAAATAAAAAAGTTGCCCTGATTTTTAGGGGAACTACCAGCACTTAGAACCTCTGAAAGTCAGACCACGTATAGCTGGATGCTAAACTTGAGCTGTGTAAGTGATCTGGCCAAAGTCAAAAGGATTAATAAAGGAATCCAGGGTTTAGAACTCGTTGAGTTCCTGGGCTTTCCAGGTTTTTTGCTCAGGGCACTGGGTCACACACCTCAATGAAACTGTTGCACTAAAAGTGGGACAAGCTATTAGAGGGAACTGGCAAAAGGAGAAGTAATTTTAGAATTCTGAATGTCTCAGAGTTCCACGTAGCAACAGTAATCACACTAGCCGGCTTGCATTAGCAGACCGCGTTCCCCTCTCTGTTAAATAGCTTCCCTTCACAGGAGTCATTACTCAGGGAAGCAGTGTGTTCAGGTGAGTAGATCTCCGGATTAATTAGAGCAGGGTCAATAACTCATTTTTCTGCTCCAGGGCCAAACAGGAAAATGCCCTTCCCCCCAAAATGTCTTGTGGTTGAAATGAAACCTTTCACTTGATCCAAAATGAAGTTTTTGCTTTTGTTTCCAGGTGGTTTTTTAAGCAGTCAAATCCTGCTCAATTTTCTAAGGAAACATGTTTCGAAATGAAATCTTGATATGATTTGTTTTGCCAATGTTGAAACACAAGAGGAGGACTTCCTGGAAATCCGCCCCTTGTTTTTGGCCAAAACCATTTGCCAAATTTGACTCAAAGCCACCCTCTTCTAGTTCTAATCCGGACTCTGTCATGCATTTACTATATGACCTTGGGACAGTCATTTCACACGTCTGAGTTTCTATTCCCACATCTATCTGTAAAGCTGATGGACCCAATTTATCAGCAGGAGGGATTGAACCTAGGATCTCAGGGGCTAAAGCCAAAAGCCTCTACCACGTGAGCTAAAAGCTAGCTGACTCTGAGCTAAGGCTGTAGAGCACACTATGCACTTGCAGCTCAGTGCTTGTGGGTTACATATCAACTGGGAGAATGATATTTACTTTTATTTGTGAAACACTTTGAGAGCTACAGATTAAGTGGGCTATATAAGAGTAATTAACAACAACCCTAATGCTGTCTCAGTTGCTCTGTAGCATTACTGATGGAAGCAGTTATTTCTCAGAACCTTCTGAGGGATTTTGAAGTTGGAGGGGCTCTCTATTGCGCAAAAACCTACACTACAAGGTTTTTGTGCAAAAACATCTGTTTTTGCACAAAAACGTCCATTTTTGCACAAACACCGGCAGAGTGTCCACACCTCAAGCGCATTTTTGTGCAAAAAAACCCATACAGTAAATCAACAGGTCAGAGGATTTTTGCTGGTAGAGTTATTCCTCTCCCCTCGAGGAATAACTCCTTTTTGCGCTACAGCTCTTGCACAAAAAGGCATGTGTGGACTCTCTGCAGGGGTTTCTTGCGCAAAAAGAGCCTATCAGAAAAAGCACGGGTGCTCGGATGGCCATCCATGCAGTGTGGATGCTCCCTTGTGCAAAAGCACATCACTTTTGAAATGCGCTTTTGAGGTGTGGACGTGCTTTTGTGCAAGAAGTTTTTGTGGAAGATCTCTTCCGCAAAAAGCTTCTTGCACAAAAACCCTGCAATGTTGACAAAGCCATCGACTTTAAGGTCAGAAGGGACCATTGTGATGATCTAGACTGACCTCCTGCACACTGCAGGCCAGAGAACCGCTAACCACTGGCTGAGTGATTGAAATCCTCAAGTTACAGAGAAGTCACTGTTGATACCAGTTTAAAAACCCGCAAGTGACCCACTTGGGGAAAATTCCTTCCCAACCTCAAATATTGTGATCATTTAGACCAGGAGTGGGCAACAATTTTTTCAGGGGAGACCACTTCTTCTAACCCAGCCCGGCCCCTCCCCCAGAAGGGGTGGGGCCTCAGGAGGAAGGGGCGTTTCCCTCTAGGCCTTTAGGCTTCTCTCACCACAAGCCAGTCGGGACCTGGGGCCGGGGGAGTGCGCGAGGTCATTCGCTGTTCAAAACAGCTGGTGGCTCCCACTAGGCGCTGCGTGCCCCTGGCGGGGGAAGGGAGTCGCCAGCCACTTTGAACAGTGAATGACTTTGCGCACTCCCCTACCCCCAGATCTCGACTGGCCTGGGGACGGGGGAGCAGCAGGGCGGGCCGCCATCGAAAAACTTGGCGGGCCAGATCCAGCCTGCGGGCCGTATCTTACCCACTCCTGAGTTAGACCCTGAGCATTTGATCAAAACCCACTAGGCAGATACCTGGGAAACAATTCTCTGTAGTAACTCAGAGCCCTCCTCATGCATCACTTCTCACCTTGACAGCCAGGGACAGATTCCCCGTCCATCCAGTTGCTATGCTCCAGTAAAAACAGGCGATTAAATTGTATTTGACGTTCACAGATTCTTCCAGTATTGAAACAACCCCGCTCAGCTGAGGCTCATTACAAGCCTTAGCATGAAAGCTGTTCCACATGCTTTTCACATACTCAAAACTAATGATAATGACATTATAATAGATCTCGTAATAACATTTTTACACAGCTTAATGCAGCCTTTGTTTTCGTTGCTAAGGGAAAGATGGATAAAGAATACCTTTTAAGTTTTGCAGAAGAAAATTAGCTGGAATGCTACTTTCTTTTAGTGAGCCAACTAAATGGATTAATCTGGATTGCTGGCAGCGGTACAAAACCAGACAAGTGTTTAGTTTTCTTGTCATCTTGATGCATGGATATAAAAAGGTTTAGGGTTCAGATTGGAGAAGCAACCAGAAGTTTCCGATGCTTATCCAAACATCAAGTCTGCAGAAATCTGCTTTCCTTGGCAGTTTCCCACACTTCCAGTTCTAATTACAGGCAGAAATACAGAACTACTGCCACTTCTCCGGCGGTGCTTCTGCACTTCAGATGTCAGATTCATTACTTCTCTTATCTGAAAATTTCAGAGCCTTAAAAATTTGGCTAACGCTCAAGCCATAAAAGAACAAAACAAGTTTCAAGTACTTTTCTGGAATGTTCTGCAGCAGTGGTTTGCAACCTGTAGCCTGCAGACCCTTCAGGGTCTGTAGATTAAGATTTCCAGAGGGGTCCACAGCTCCGTTCAATTTTTTGTAAATGTCTGGCAATGGAAAAAGTTGAAAATTGTTGCGTTGGACAGAAATGAAGACACATGAATTTACAGTGGAGAGACCTGAATTCTGAACCTAGACCTTCTAGTGACTTTCTGCTTGGCCTCTTACAAATCAGTTTCCCCAACTATAATATGGGAACACGAATATTTTTCTCTCACTCTCTGTCCATCTCAAGCTCTTCAAGGTAAGGACTCTCTTGCCAAGTGGTTGTATGACCCTATGCAAAAGGGACCCCTCAGATTTGGCTGGAGCTCCTTGATTCTCTCACAACACTGTCAAGAGAAGGGAACGTAAATTCCTTTTCAGCGCTGGCATCAGATGAGGTTAGTGGGGTTCCTTCTCTACTTTACTGCCTCCAGATAAGCTTCTTATCTTTCCTGAGTCAGGCAAGCAGGGAAAAGAAAACACAAGTTCACAGGAGCTTTTTGAAACATTGCATCCGGCCTTGTTGCATTTAGAAAAAGGAAAAAAAAAGTCTTCTGGGACCGAAAATTCTGATTCCTAGTGGATGCCTCAAAACTGATGAGGGAGCATGTTTCTGAAAGCAGTTTCTTTTCTTTTTGAAGGTCAAAACAATCCTTCTATGACATTAAATAGATTAGGATTCCCCTGGCAAACTTATTAAATAAATGCTATTATTAGCCTTATTGGCATTTCAGCAAATTATAGTAAGTATTAAATGGGAGGACAAAAATTAAAAAGATTATTACAAAAACCCAACAGCACTGCAACTGAAGTAATCAGTTGGCTGGATCTGTGTCCCCATTGCTTGTGCAGAAGGTGAATGACTTCAGCAGGAGAAATGAGCAAGCTTCTGCCAGCTTTACTCTCTCTTTCCTGTAAGTCTCTTCTAATGGAGATTACATCCAGCAGTGGGACAAAATGGGCGCTAGAGTTGCATCGGTAGTTTCCGTTACAGGCATCGCCATTTTCCCATCCCACCCTGGCAAACAAACCACCATGGTAAGAGTCTAAAGAACACAGTATGCAAAACTTCCGTCTTCACACAATGCACATTCAACTTGTGGAACTCCTTGCCAGAAGATGTTGTAAAGGCCGAGATTATAACAAGGTTCAAAAAAGAGCTAGAGACTCGGCTAGATAGACCTTTGGTCTGAGCCAGTGTGGCCGTTCTTATGTTCAGGCTGAGATCTTGCAGAAAAATCACTCCAGAACCCCCCAGTCTTAGAGTCTTACTCTATTCTGGTCCTTCTATGATTTAGTGCAAAAGCTGAGGAATGTTATTTTTCCTCTTCTAGGCTCCAACTCAGCAAGACACATAACAGCACGCATTAATCCTACTGAAGGAAAGGATGGCATCTAGAATAACCAATAACGATAAAGTTTGCAGACTGTGCGAATCCAGAGAAGTTACTGTAAAAACAACAAACCAAACGTAGGGGCAGTTGGCGCAGATCTTAAAAAAAACCCAACAACAAACCACAAAGATTAAGCTTTCCACAACCTTCAAATTACTATTCACCCTATGCAACCCTTCTAGGAAACAACCGCTCACAAGCTAATTCACATCTGTGGCAATCAGCGACACATTTTTCCTGCTTAAAAAGAAGCTCTGAGAGGTTGCTTAGGCACCTTATGCGCATAAGCTGTCTGGCAAATCACCAGCCATTTTGTTGGAAAAGATCAGCATCCCAATGTACTGGCAACATGATTGTAATTTGGCCACCAGGTATCTGTATTTATTCATTTATTTAATACCTAACAAAGCTGCCCGCCTTCTTCGCAGAAGGAAGAGAGATATTTGGCCTATTTCAAATCGACCCAACCGTGCATCTTCCAACACACTATTCCTGTATGTTTATTTTTCTCTGTGGATGTATAGGACAGCAAAATTAATGCAACATAATCCCTGTACTCCCACTTGTGTCTGTCTCTAGCTTAGGCCAGGTTTATACGAGGGGAGAAAGTCAACCTAAGATACTCAGCTCCAGCTACATGAATAGCATAGCTGGAGCCAATGTACCTTAGGTCAAGTTTCTGCGACATCCTCATTGTGGGAGGTCGATGGGAGAAACTTTCCCATCGACTTCCCTTACTGCTTGTGACCTGGTGGAGTACTGGAGTTGGTGGGGGTGCCAACAGCGGTCGATTTAGTGGGTCCTTACCAGACCCGCTAAATCAAATCCTGGGAGATTGATCTCCGCAGCATCGATCTTCTGGTAAGTGAAGACAAGCCCGTAGACTGAAAGTCACTGGAAAAGGAATGTCTTTCTCTACGTATCTGTACAGAACCTGGCACAATATAGTGCTTTACTGAATCGTGATTTACTGAGTGCTTCACTGTGGTACAAATAATATCTTTTAGTTAACCTAAGATCACTGTTCAACAAGGGGAGCTGTTTACCCTCCACTCCTTCCGTCGACCTTGCAGTCCTTAATGGAAAACGCATCCTCATTGTAAATTGGAGTGTGGTTAATGAAACACAGGTCTTCATGACTGCATTATTATTACCTAACCATGAAACCATCTGTTTCATTTATTTGACAACAATGACAGCAACAAAAAGGCAGATGCTATGTTATTAAAAGTGCAATTAGGGGAGGTTCTTGGTTTTGCTTTTTAAAATTGATCTGATTCTCTGTCTCTCTCCCCCGTAGATATTTCATGGCATTACCAATTAGACTGATAACATAAATATTGGGTTGTGTTCCTTCCAGCCTAAATTAAAACCACGCCAGATACGGTGGATCATTAGAGACATTATTAACTTGGGTACATGAAGCTAACTTTCTCCTCTGCAGTGGGATGTAATTATGACTAAGACACCAAATTAAATATAAATGCGCGCGCACACACACACATACAAATATGTAGAAATGTATTAGGGATGTTAAATTTAGATTAATGGGCTAATCGAATAGTTGATGCAATTTTCATCAATTATTTGATTAGTCGATAAGGGCGCCTTTGAAGTGCTTTGAAGGCGAAAGTGCTGCGGGGAGCATGGGACCAGCAGCGGACTCAAGCAGCCCCCGCTGGCCCCATGCTCCCCTTGGAATTTCAAAGCGGCAGCACCACATGGATTACGGGATCAGTGGGGGAGTCCCCAACTGACCCCGAGCTCCATGCGGCGCTGCCGCTTTGAAACGCTGCCTGCAGCCAGTAGCCAGCTGCGGACCCGGGCTGCACGTGGCGTCTCAAAGTGGCAGATCCCGGGATCCATGTGTGCTGCCGCTTTGAAGCAACCCCTCCTCATCCCTTCCCCTCCCCCCGCTGCCTCTAGTATGTCGACTAGTCGTTCACAGCCCTATAATGTATATGGCTGCATTTTGCTATCTTCTCATATTAAAAAGGAAAATAAATTCTCCATTTAAAATAGACCCTGCTAGAGTTGATTAACGATAGGTGCATTACACATTGTTAATAAATCATAGGAAGCGTTGCCAATCTACTAAAATATTTTTTCTCTTGAACGTTTTTTTTTCAAATTAAAGGGCTTCTTTGTTCTTCTAAGAACAGCACCAAGCGCATTCACAGAGGATTAGCTGAATTAATAATTCACAAAATTTACAGAACGGCAGGAGACATTAGGCAGCAACACTCTGAAATGCAACAGAATCCCACTGGCTACTTATCAGCAATTGGCTAACGCTGGGACAGTGTATGGGCTAGCACAGGAATCTTAACAACTTTCCGCTACCACGGACTAACCGGTCTAGATGGTCTGCCTTATTCGGTTGCAGGGGATCTGAATCTGAGTCTTAGTAGGTGTCCATGACAGTCATTAATATTAAAGGCTGTTGTGTATGTGCACCAAGAGAACAATCGAATCAATAGATACACCCACACACACCTTGTTTCAGCCATGCTTGTGTTTTAAAAGGCAGAAGGAGAGTTTACGATGACCTTGTTACTCTGGAAAATCGATAGGGCTCACTGGCTGGCTTACTGCCAATGCTGGAGGAAGCATCAGGTGTCTGAAATACAGCCTTGCATCACGCATCCCTAAAACAAAGCAAACGTATTTAATCCTTCCTTGCTGCACTCCAGAGGAGCTTTATCAGATTACAGCTAGCACTGCCAGCAGTCAGCGCCGGGAACCAAGAGTCAGAACTCATGGCTAAGCAGCCCCTCCTTGCTGCGTGACCTTGGGCAAGTCGCTTAACCACCCCGGACCTCATTTCATTCATCTGGGGATACTAGGGCGTGTCTGCCTCCCTGGAAAGGTCACGAGGTCACTAACCTAGGAACAGGCCTGCTGAGATCCTTGGAGGAAAGTTTGTCCAGGAACAAAACTAACATTATAGCTGTCCACTTCTAGGGTCCAGGGAATCATTGGGGACGATTTTCAGCTGCTCCATGAAGGCTTCGCCATTCATACTTGTTGCCTCTTTCATAGAATCATAGAATACTAGGACTGGAAGGGACCTCGAGAGGTCATCGAGTCCAGTCCCCTGCCCTCATGGCAGGACCAAATACTGTCTAGACCATCCCTGATAGACATTTATCTAACCTACTCTTAAATATCTCCAGAGATGGGGATTCTACAACCTCTCTGGGCAATTTATTCCAGTGTTTGACTACTCTGACAGTTAGGAAGTTTTTCCTAATGTCCAACCTAAACCTCCCTTGCTGCAGTTTAAGCCCATTGCTTCTTGTTCTATCCTCAGAGGTCAAGATGAACAAGTTTTCTCCCTCCTCCTTATGACACCCTTTTAGATACCTGAAAACGGCTATCATGTCCCCCCTCAGTCTTCTCTTTTCGAAACTAAACAAACCCAATTATTTCAGCCTTCCTTCATAGGTCATGTTCTCTAGACCTTTCATCATTCTTGTTGCTCTTCTCTGGACCCTCTTCAAATTCTCCACATCTTTCTTGAAATGCGGTGCCCAGAACTGGACACAATACTCCAACTGAGGCCTAACCAGTGCAGAGTAGAGCAGAAGAATGACTTCTCGTGTCTTGCTCACAACACACCTGTTAATGCGTCCTGGAATCATGTTTGCTTTTTTTGCAACAGCATCACACTGCTGATTCATATTCAGCTCGTGGTCCACTATAACCCCTAGATTCCTTTCTGCCGTACTCCTTCCTAGACAGTGGCTTCACATTATGTATGTGTGAAACTGATTGTTCCTTCCTAAGTGGAGCACTTTACATTTGCCTTTATTAAACTTCATCCTGTTTACCTCAGACCATTTCTCCAATTTGTCCAGATCATTTTGAACTATGACCCTATCCTCCAGATTAGTCGCAACCCCTCCCAGCTTGGTATCATCTGCAAACTTACTAAGCATACTTTCTATGCCAATATCTAAATCATTGATGCAGATATTGAACAGAGCCGGTTCCAAAACAGACCCCTGCGGAACCCCACTAGTTAAACCTTTCCAGCAGGATTGTGAACCATTAATAATTACTCTCTGAGTATGGTTATCCAGCCAGTTATGCACCCACCTTATAGTAGCCCCATCTAAGTTGTATTCGCCTAGTTTATTGATAAGAATATCATGCGAGACCATATCAAACGCCTTACTAAAGTCTAGTCTCCCTGAAGCTATTACTACCCCATCCAACTCTGCTACCACCTTCCCTGAGAAAATATCAGTAGATCCTGGCTTCCCCAGCAGCTTCCTCTCCTTAGTCTAAGTCAGAGATGGGCAAGCAAGAACAGCCAGGGGGCTGCATGAGTGCCCTCCTTCCCTTCAGTGGACGGCAGCAACCTGCGGCCCACTGGGGTGCAGCCCTCCTCTCTGCCCTGTTCCCCTCCCCCCACAACTCTCTCGTGCACTGGGGGACTGGAGCCCACGCACTTTCCTGCTCCTCCCCCACCCTCCCAGAGCTTGAACACCATGAACAGCTGATTTGCAGTGTTCAAGCTCTGGGAGGAAGGGGGAGGAGCAGGGACAGAGTGCGAATCAGGTGATTTGTGCACTCCGAAAGTGCTGGGGAGCGCCTTAGGAAGTGTGGGGCTCTGGTGCCCCAGTGCAGTCTAAATTCTCCAGATGGCTCAATTACCATCCTCTCTGCTGGAGCTTCTTGAGAGGGATCATGCTGCGCACTGTTGGGACAGAGAGACGATATTTCATCCATGCGAATATCATCAGAGGAGGTAATGGTCAATAATAAAGCTTAGCACTTACACAGCACCTAATCTGGTGGGAAGGAATTAATCACAAGCCTTGCTGTGAACTGAAAACACCTGAAAACACCATTATTGGCCAAAGAGAGGTGACCGCTTTGGTTGCATTTAGAGTTTCAAAATCCACTGCTGAATAATAATCACTTTGTCTGTCTGTCTCTGTTTGTAGAGATGAGTTCATAACAAAATACCAGACCCCTCTGCATCTCAACTCTGGCCCCAAACCTGGAAACAACTTTTGCAATTTGACATCGATCTGTCTAATGGGAAGAAAGAATGCAAATCCCAGATACAAACACACCTTAAATTTGGAGTGTTCAAAATCTGAATTCTGGTAGATCAGACTTTCCCTTCTCCGTTTTCAAAAGGACTATAAGGGAGCTGAGTGCCCAAGCCCCCCTGGAAATACCTGCTAGAAGGTCCCTTTGGGTACGTCTACACTGCAACAGCATTTTGAAATAACTAGCATTTTTCGAAATAACTTAGTCTGTGTCTACACAGCCGGCAGTTATTTCAAAATAATGTCGAAATACTGTCAAGCTGGAGGACTTCTTATTCCGACTCCTGCAACCCTCATTGTACAAGGAGTAAGGGAAGTTGGAGGAAGAGCACTCTGTTTTGAAATAAGTGCTGTGTAGATGCTCCCAATTTCGAAATAAGCTATGCAATTGATGTAGATCAATTTGCGTATCTTATTTTGAGTTAAGCCCTGCTGTGTAGACGCACCCTTTGAGAACCCCAGCCCTTTTTTCAGAATGGTAAAAACCAAAAATGGAGGAAACCAACAGAGCAGTACAAAAAGTAACTCCAGTGGCTTAACACTAATATGCCAATTCCACAAAGGACAGGTGGAATTCTGAGCATCTTCCCAGCAGGAAACCAATGTTATCCTTGAGCCAATTAGTGGTAATGAAGACCATGTCAAGTGGCAGTAAAAAGAAGCTTTCCAGCTTTACAACACAAAGAAACAACATATGTTAATCAGTTTATTAGCATCGTTACTTATAAGTCATTTCTAAGCTTGAAGCCGCGATTACTGCTACACTGCAGTCAAATTTGCAAGAAAATGACCCAAATTAGCCACAGTTTAGATGAACTTTTCCCCCTCTTTCAAATCAATAAAAAAGCCATTAAAATCCTCTCCAAGTTCTGCCTTGTTTTTTCAGTTAGAAATTGGACACAGCCATGTTATTGCCTGCAGTGTATTAAAGATATTCCCACTCAAATTGCATTAAACTGGAACACAGCACACTTTCTGCTGCACATAGTCTGTTAGCGTTTATGTGACGAGTTAACCCACCATGCTATGGTGTCTTCCAGCCTGCCACTAATGAACACTCAGCAGGTCTGCTGAGGTAAGTCTCTGGTTTCTGAAGACTCGTGTTTGCTTCAAAATAGGAAGATGTTTCCATTCTTCTTACGTGTACCACCCCATACAGGCCCTTTGAACTTGGGACCATCTGGAGGAATTCAAGACAGTCGAAGTGAGGGTACATTGACGGCCAATGAAAATGTTCATTTTTTTTTTTGTTTGGTTTGGTTTAATTATTAAATAAAGGTTTAATTGGCCATCTTGGCCTGTACCAAGCAAGGAATGAGTCCCTGCCACAGAGAACTTACAACACAAATAGGCAAGGCAGGAAAAGAAACACTTTAATATTCTCCCCACCAATCCCCCATTACATAGATGAAGAACTAAGACACAGAAAGATCAGGTGACTTTCCTAGGACATCAGGAAGTCTGCGGTAGAGCTAGAAATTAAATTAAAACTTCCTGGATCTATACCAAGTGTTTTAACAGCAAGCAATACCTACTTCCTGAAGAAAATGCTTTCCAGATCTTTTTTGGTCCCTGGTTCCTAAAGCCTTTTTAATAGAAGATATATGCCATATTTTCACTGGTTCCTGTACTAGCAAGACAATTTAGGGAGTAAAGAGCACAACTCTGATAAACTTATGCAAAACTTCTTTGGTAGTTAAAGGTCTAGAAAACATGAGCTGTGAGGGAAGACTGAAAGAACTGGGCTTGTTTAGTTTTGAAAAGAGAAGACTAAGAGGGGACATGATAGTGGTTTTCAAATATCTAAAAGGATGTTATAAGGAGGAGGGAGAAAAATTGTTCTCCTTGAGGATAGGACAAGAAGCAATGAGCTTAAATTGCAGCAAGGGAAGTTTAGGCTGGACATTAGGAAAAACTTCCTATCTGTCAGGGTGGTTAAACACTGGAATAAATTGCCTAGGGAGGCTGTGGAATCTCCATCACTGGAGATATTAAGAACGGGTTACACAGACACCTGTCAGGGATGATGTAGAGTAGACAGTGCTTGGTCCTGCCATGAGGGCAAGGGACTGGACTCAATGACTTCTCGAGGTCCTTTCCAGTTCTATGATTCTACATGTCACACAGGTTGTACCTCCCTAAATCGGGACTCTCTGGTCCAGCAGGACCCCAGATGTTCCTGGAACCAGAGAGCCCCAGGGCAGGAAGGCCAGTAGCTGAGAGCTCTGCGCATGGCGAGGCTGGTGGTAGCAGGGCCGCAGCAGCAGGGGTACAGGGCAGCCCGGCCAGGGCTGCAGCAATGCACCTGGGGCGAGGGTAACCCTGCAGCCCAAGTGGAGCTGTGTACCTGCCCTGTAGCAGGACTGGTGCCACGGCAACCTGGCTGGGGCCAAGGCAGCTCAATCAGGGCCACATGCCGCCCAGCAGTAAGGCTGGTGCCACGGCAGCAGGGCCGGGGCTGCGTGCCTCCCAGCCCACCAGCAGGGCGGGGCAGCCGTGCTGGCAGCCAGGCCAAGGCAGCCATGTGGCTCAGCCGGCAGCATGGCCGAAGGAGCTGGTGGTGGGGAGGGGCAACAGGCTGAGGGGCTGGTGGCAGGGGGCATTCCCTGGTCCAGCAAATTCCCTCATCCGGGACCCCTCAGGTCTCAAGGGTGCCGGACCAGGGAGGTCCAACCTGTAGCACCATTGATTTCAACAGGCTTTGGAAAGGCCTTTAGCATGGGAAGGTGATAGTTCATTTGAAGCTGCAAAAGATGGCTTCTAGTAATTTGATATAACGGTTAAACATGTAGTTTTGTGGGGGAGGGGCTGTTCGGTGAGTTTTGTTTGTTGGGATTTTTGGGGGATAATTTTATGAAAATGTAGAGAACTTTCACTGAAGGAAAAGTGTCAAAATCAAACTGATCTCTGGCATATACACTTTAGTTCCATAGCACATCTATGAACAACTCTGGTGTCCCTTTGGATTTAATTAGTCCAAACTTACAAAAGGATGGCACTGATAAAGATGCTAACCATTAACAAATCTTCTGTCAACTGGCTTCAAAAGGAAGTTGAAATGCAAGGCTTCAGCTTTACCTGTATTCTGAGGGATTGTAGAATTTAATGGGTGTTTTACTCCTTCCACAAAAAGTCAAATATGTGAATTTCATGTGAAACCCTTAGTTATTTAAGACAGTTAAAAAAAAGTGACAAGGCCCTTTGAAAGAAGTCCGCTTGAGGTCTTTTTTCCCTTTCGTGCCATACTATAAGTTCTCAACAGCAGTGTCCTAAATCTTCTGCTTAAATATCTGCCACTTTCACATTCCCCCCCCCATTCAGAGAAATAAAAAAATTATATGCATAGGTCCTATTTTAATTAAAGAGGGGCCCAAACCAGACACCCCAGATCTAAACGCCACCTAACTTGGATGCAAACTTAATTTTAATTCAAAGCAATTGTATGCACAAAACAAAGGTGAGTAACCTAAGAAAACACAGTAGAAACAAGAAAAGAACCTACACATGGTGCTAATAAGCTTGTCAGAGATCATCCCCATCTCTAACAAGGATTCTGACAAGTGAGCAGTCCTTCCAAGCTCCAAAACAGCTGTTAACTCAGAGCTCCCCTATAAATCTGTCTGTCACTCCTCAGACAGCCTGGGATGTTGATCTTGGGACCGGTAAACAGCAGATATAGGCACACCCAGGAAATGCACTTTACATTCATTGACAAAAGTTCAACTCTTGTCTGCAACATAGTCCAATATAGTCCGTTGATCTCCCAGGACTACTGTCACACTGAACCTATGCCTTTACTACAATGGATTCCAAGGATACTTTAACATAATTCATAAATATCTCAAAGAGACTGAAGGAAATTGCATCTGTCACACAAACTTCTTAAGAGTCCCACATTTGGTGATGTGCATCCGTAGCACCACTTAAATCGCGAACGCCAAAAATCGGGAGGCCTCACTGTGCAGACTAATCATCTGCAAAGCCTGGACACACCACAGCATTGGTTCAGGAATCACCAGGGCCATTACCTTTTTTACATTTTACAGTAGTGCCCCAAAGCACCAGCCAAGATCAGTATCCCACTAGGCTAGGCACTGTGGGTATGTCTACACGGCAGCGTTATTTCGGAGTAACTCACGTTATTCCAAAATAACATTGTGCGCGTCTACATTACAAGCCTTTATTTCGAAGTGATGTTGAGCTGGAGGACTTCTTAGTCCGGCTCCTGTAACCCTCATTTCAGGAGGAATAAGGGAAGTGGAAAGAAGAGCATTCTTCCTTCGACTTCCTACTGAGCAGACAGCGCCAAAAGCTTAATTAAGCTATTTAGACTTCAGCTGCGCAACTGAGGTAACTGAAGTCATGTAGCTTCATTCGACTTTAGCCCTGCTGTGTAGACGTCCCTGTGAAAACTAGGGATGTTAAATATAGGTGAATCGAATAGCCGAGTAACCTCATGAATTCTTATTGGCAGGGCTCGACAAACTGCTGTTTCTACTCGCCCGTGGCGAATAGATTTCAGCCAGTCGCTCTGTGCGCCCTATTCACTGGCGCTGCGCGCATGTACAGTGCCGGTCTGGCGCATGCACGGTGCAGGGCTGGCGAGTAACTCTCGCCGCAGTTTGTCGAGCCCTGCTTATCGGTTAATCGACTATTCTATAGTTCCCAGGGTCGGGGCTGGCAGCAGCATGGGGTACCAGGCGGGAGCTAGTCCGTGAGGGGAGCCAGTTTAAAAAACAGTTGCGGAGGAAGGAAATGCATATAGTCTATAGCAGGGGTTCTCAAACTTTTTGATACTGCGACCCCCTAAAATGCTCATGATACCCCCCCTCAAAAAAAATTGTTGAGCAAAAAAAAAGGGGGGGGGGAAGCCAAGGAAAGTTGTTAAGCAAAAACAACTGCACCCCTCCTGCAATCATTGTGATGCAGGGAAGCCGCCAGCACCATGCTCCTCTCTGGGGCTGATACCCCCTCCCACAGCTATGCAGCTGTGGGAGGGGAGCGCCCTTCCAGAATCCCCGGAATTGGCACGAAGGACCCCGGCAGCTGCGACCCTCCTGTAAGTTGGTCACAACCCCTCCTGGGGGTCACGACCCACACTTTGAGAAACGCTGGTCTATAGCATTAACCTATAAGCTTTTGCTTATCGGTTAATCAGTTAATCGACTACACTATCACATCCCTAGTGAAAACACCCATGTAAAGAGCTTGCAATGCAAACAGACAAGGCGAGGGGCAGGAAGACAGACAGAGGAAGTGACTTGCACAAGCTCCCACAAGAGGCCAGTGTTGCAGCTGGAAACAGAAAAGTCTCCTAACTCCCTCATCCAGTGCACCAAGCTCCTGCGGAGGTTCCCCATTCACACGTCAGCTTGGTTTCCCGCTGCTACTGGCTTCATAGGACCAAGTGATTTAGCTGCAGGTCATACACAATAAGCCCATGGTAAGGCTTTCTCCATTATCCTCCATGGAGGTGGTGTAGGGTGATACAAAAATCCCATTACGCCGCGTAATGATTAATGACTGGCTTTACAGGGCTTTGAAATAGTAAAGCAGGATCGTGCTAAGTCCAGATATTAAACCCTTTACTCCTTTGCAATCTCTCTATCCTCTTCAATCCCTGTGGTGGTCTAGCTGACTGAGTGATTCTTCTCCAGGCTTCCTTCCTCTGATGTATTTAAAGAAAGTCTTATTATCTGTCTCTACATCTTTTCACCATTCTTTCTCAGTCCTTAAGCTCCATCCTACATGGATGTTAAGTCCCATTAGCATCGCTGAGGTTAGATTGTCAGTCTTCTAAAAGATGCGGGGCGGGGGGAAGAATACACTCTTAGACTCTGCAAATTAACTATCTCAGGGTATTCCCCTCTCTTGCCCTTTCCTGGATTTTTTGTCCCAGGATCTAGCAATTCTAGTACGGCTTTTGAAAGCGGCCCCCATGTGGGCATTGTGCATTTTGATTCTGCTTTTATTAGGTGCTAGGATTTGTCTTCTCCATTCACCATGGCCCTTTAGATTTCGCAACAAGGGCTGTCCCTTGTTTCTCGCACGGTGAAATTTCGCGTCTGCATTTCCATTTATTTTTTCCTTCATCTGCTTGCACTCCTCTGAGTTTGCCCTTTAGAGGAGGGGTTTTTTTTAATATATCAATAATCTTCCCTGCCAAAAAATCTGGCAAATGACATGGCAGCTCCCTACACCAGTCGTTATTCTGCCCCTAGTAATGAATTATGGGCACTGAACAAGTGTCTAGGTGCCCAGAATCATGGATCGGGCCCCCCCATGCTAGAGCTATAAAAAAAAACCATGGGCACAGCCCTTATCCCAAAGAGCTAGCAGTTGAAGTAATCTCCAGTCTGTCTCCTAAGGGTCAATAGAATACATGGAACAGAGCTTTTCACATGAAGTCTCAAGGGTCAGGGAAGAAAAACAACACAAACCTGCTCCAAGCCGGCCCCCACTAAGCCAGCACATGCTAATGGTGCAACAGTTCTACACAGACACCGCTGATGAGCACAGTGGCAGTATGGGATGTTTCCTGTCAGGAGGCGTCCCAAGGAGAGACCAGCAGCCTGCCCACTCCTGGTACCCCGTGCTCCATCCCACAAAGAGATGCTGCCAGGCTGTGTTGCCATGATGATACTGCCACACCACTGTCAGAGGCTTTTAGGGATGTGAAAGGTTAACCCGTTAACCAGTTCACTGGTAAGCATCACCTGCAGAGAGATTAAAAAGACTTGGACTTTTCAGCTTAGAAAAGAGGAGTCTAAGAGGGGATATGATAGAGGTCTATAAAATTATGACTGGTGTAGAAAAAGTGAATTATGGAAAAGTTATTCACTTATTCCCACAATATGGCTGTGTCTAGACCGGCAAAACTTGCCAGCTGTCTACACTGGCCGCTTGAATTTGCGCAAGAACACTGACGATCTAATGTAAGATTGTCAGTGTTCTTGCGCAAATACTATGATGCTCCCGCTCAGGGATAAGCTCTCTTGCGCAAATGTGTTTGCGCAAGAGGGCCAGTGTAGACAGGGGAGGACTGTTTTGTGCAAAAAGGCCCCGATGGCAAAAATGGCGATCGGGGCTTTCTTGCATAAAACCCGTCTAGATTAGCACGGATGCTTTTCGCAAAAAGTGCTTTGCGCAAAAGCATCCGTGCCAATCTAGACGCTCTTTTCCGCAAATGCTTTTAACGGAAAAACTTTTCCGTTAAAACATTTGCGGAAAATCATGCCAGTCTAGACGCAGCCTATAAGAACTAGGAGTCACCAAATGAAATGAATAGGCAGCAGGTTCAAAACAAACAAAAGGAAGTTTTTCGTCACACAGCGCAAAGTCAACCTGTGGAACTCCTTGCCAGATGATGTGGTGAAGACTAGGACTTTAACAGTGTTCAAAAAAGAGCTAGATAGACTCATGGAGATTAGGTCCATCAATGGCTATTAGCCAGGATGGGTAGGAATGGTGTCCCTAGCCTCTTTTTGTCTGGATATGAGTGACAGGAGAGGGATCAGGTGAGGATTACCAGTTGTGTTCCCTCCCTCTGGGGCATCTGGTCTTGGGCACTGTCGGCAGACAGGATACTGGGCTGGATGGACCTTTGGTCTGACTCAATATGGCCGTTCCCGCCTAACTCTTTGATCCAGCTCGTGGACTACATCTGGCTGCTTTCTATTTATAGCCTGTTGTCGGTGCTACTGAATTTCCAGGTGGTGGCTCAGGCAGCAGGATCCTATTTAAATGGCTTACGGCTCCTGGTCACTGTGCTACCCCGGCAGGGGCTGGAGCTGCAGCAGTTCCATGGACAACGTGGTCGTGGCAGGGCCGGGAGCCGCAAGCCCTTTGCTGGGTTTTTAATTCAAAGCCTCTGGCCCACACAACTCTGGGGGGAGGCTAGTCGCCAGCTCTGCCTTTTCTACCCCAGTCCCCTCCCCTTCCTGGGGTGGAGCCAGCCTGTGACCATGTACGAAAATTTATTAAGCGGCTCCCCTGCAAAAATTATTGCCCACCCCTGGGTTGACCAATGGGGGCTGGAACAGCTCCCCGCCCACTACAGGCAATGGGCTGCTCCAGGTCCTTGGCCTTGCCATGGCCAGGAGTGCTCCAGCCTTATGCAAGTCCTGTTTAAGGGTGGGGAATGAGGTACCCTTGGCTCTCAGTTCTCCCTGGCTACCCCACCCAAGATGACAGCTGGAAACAACTAAAACTGAACTGGAGGAAGGAACTGGGCCCAAGGTGGAAGAATGTCTGGCCCGTGAAGAAGATTATTAGACCCACATTTAGGGTGAGCTCTAACATGTAACTAGTTTCTATAGGGTATTCAACTTAGCTTGTGTGTTTATTTTGCTCAGTTACTTTGTTCGGTCTGCTACCTTTTATGATCCCATAAATCCTCTCTCTTTTATATTTAATAAAACGACTTTTGTTTAGCAATAAACTCAGTATAAATAATTGCTACCTGGAGGAGCCAGGAACCCTGTGCAAGTCTCTCTTCTTACATCGAGAAAGAGGGGGGATTTCATGAGCTTACAATGGTAAAGTGCAAGATGGATTTATTGACGGCTCAGCTCCCAGAGGGGCTGTGTACTTGAATGCTGGGGAAAAGTCTCACACTGTACAGCTTGCAGTCTGTGTTTGAAGCCCTGGGGCGGGGGAGGAGCCCTGTCTTGATGTCCCAGTTGAAGCAGGCTGGAGAGCTAAGCTCCACAAGATAGGGTTACGAGCCTAGTTCCCCGCTAAGGCGTGCACCTGTGCAGCTGCACACAAAAAAACATTTCCCCACCCACCTCCTCTGGAGAGCTGCTCCAGCAGGCAGGGCCGGCTGAGATGGTGTGGTAAGGAAGCCGCTAGGGTGGGGAGCCGGGACCTGCCACAGCCGTATGGAGGGAGGGGGAGACCTGTTCCGATGGCCAGAGCTGCCACGTGGCAGGAGGGCCGGGGCCTGTTCTGGAGGTCAGGTCCGGGAATGTGACCTGCCACGTGGTGGGGGTTGGGGGGGGGTGTCTGCTCCAGTGGCCGGGAACATGTGTGTGTTAATAAATTGGTCGCCACGGTGGCACACACCCAAACCAGTGCACGACCTCAGTATTGGTGCCCAAGCCAAAACTCCCTCTGCTCATGGTTGGAAAATCTTAGAGGGACACTGGTTACGAGGTGCCCAGGCTGTCAAGAGAAGCAGGCTCAGTGATTTGGTGACAATCCCAAGGGGGTCCCGACCCGACACAAACGCCCTGCACACTTCCATTGCTGTACCACATAAATAATGCCATAATACATCACCAGCACGTAGTGATCGGGATCTGTTGGCTAACACCATACAGTGGTTGGTAGTGTGGCTTGAGGGGGTAAGGCCTTCGTTTGGGAGACCGGGCTCCATTGCGGGCTATTATTCAGACTATGCTTATGTGACCTGGGTATGTGGCTTATGGGCTAGTTGTTGTGCTGCATTCTCCACAGTCTTTCCCGCTGGTATAAAATGCCGCCATTTTGGAACGGCCAAGGCTCATACCCATGTGGCACTGGCATCAGCGACTTCCCAAGACCATGCCCTTAGTCTCTGTGCCAATTACAATAATGGGAATAACCACACTGCCCTGCCTTACCCATGGGGGGAGATAAATGTATGAATGTCTGTGCGGGGCTCAGATTCACTAAGAGAACTGGCAACATGTGCTAATGAAAAGTCAGCTAGGCAGAGTCTTGTTTTGTTGTGTTCTGAACCAGCAACATTTAGCCAGGCCTACAGCTTGGGTCAGGGGAGGAACATTTAGCTGCACAAGAAGGGGAGCTCTCTCAGCATCCCCCCGGCATTGCAGAATGCCCCACTGGTTACCTCTGAGCCAGAAGTCTCTGCGTGCTCATAGCCCTAGCTCCAGTGGAGCAGCGGGGACCCCAGGGAGTTGCAAGCTGCCACACAGAGAGGATGAGGGACTGACAGATTGTGTGTTGCCCTCTGGATTTCCTCTTGGACTGTAGCCTGCTTCTAAGAATGCCCCAAGGGTCGTGCAAAGTGTAGAAGCCAGCTAACTTTCACTGACATGATACAGGTGCTACACACGGAGGCGGAGGATACCAAAGTGATTCCAAACCCAAATGTGCTGTTTGAATAACACACACACACACACACACACACACACACACACACACACAAGAAGCAGCTAAGGGCTAAAGGCACAAAAACAAGGAAACCCATGTGAGTATCAAAGCAGCCATCAGAGCAAGGGGAAGCGAAATCTTTCTCTGCACAAACACTACAATTTCTAGGCACAGCCTGGTGAGCAAAGGAACTGAACGCAATCAGCCTGTGTTTGTAGAGTGCCCTGTAAAATCCCTTAGTTTGTTTGAACTATGAATCGATCCCTCACCAGCTTTCATTTAAGAAATTTTAAAAAATGTATTTTAGAATTTTGCAAGCGCAAACAGCACGGTCTGCTGACAGGGTTTCATTCTTTTTTTAATTTTAGGGTTTAGTTCTTTTTTAATTTCTTACTATTTTATTCTTTTTACCATATAATATATGCGCACAGTGCTAGGAGTGTATTTCACACTGGTGGATGATTCTATTCTGGGCACTTGGGAGAGTGAAGAACTTTGTTTACTCCTGACAACAGGGAGAACAGTACAAGGGACAACAGCAATAACACACATACACACACACACACACACGCACAAAGCTGCCTCCGCATCTCACCTCGCATTGCAGAATATTCCACCATTTACCTCTGAGCCGGAAGACTCTGCTCACAGCCCTAGCTGTCCTACAGCGGAGAAAAGAACTATGCAAATAGCTCATTTTGGGGGTTTGCCAACAATTTAAAAAAAAATTAGAAAAAAAACCCAACAAGCAAAACAAAACCTGGTTCCTGGTCAACCTGAAAATGATTCTTTTTAAAATTTTCAGTGAAAAGTAAAAATCATTTTGGGTCAAAAGGGACATGCAAACTAAGCCTTTTAAAAAACACTTGCACGCTTTTTCCAAAAAGTGAAGGCAATTTTGAAACTTTTTTTCTGATTTTTTTTCAAGTTTTTTTTTCCCGCCCAACAATGAAAAATCTGGTGAATTTGATTCAAATTCACTAAAAGCTTCAATGAGGGGTCGTGTGATCTTAGTGTCAGTGATTTCAACCTGTTTCATACTGAGACCAATGCTCCCTCTAATCTTTTCCATCCAGGTGAAGATTTTTTCCATCCATGTGTGGAATAATTTTATGTGCACAGAGGCATGTGCAAATGTGCACCATCAGTAGAAAGAAAAAAACCTAGCTGTGGGCGCTCTGCTACGCACGTGGGTGGCATTTGAATCTCTCCTGAGTGGCCGCCCAAACACACAACTTACAGGGAACACTGCTTGAGACCCCATGTTCCAAAAGAAATAACAGTTCAGGAACATCTCTCTGCACTCCATTTAGCCAGGAAAACAAACAGGGGCTGCAACCAGGAGCTTGAAAAACCACCTACGAGGGAACTAACTTTCAACAATGCCTTTCCCCATCAACTCCTGGAGAGCAGTGAGTTCTGTGCAGTTATTATAATTTGAAACATTGTCTGCTTATCTATTTGTACACTCATCCACCCTCACAGCTCTCCAGAGCCCATATGCAATACTGAATGTGCTCTTACAGCCCTCTCTGGAAGGTAAATCAGTACCATCATCCCTATTCCGTCCCCACCTGAGGGCCTGCGTCTCTCCCCAACCTATACCGACTGCCACAGTTGAGGTCAGCAATAGCAGGTTAGTTTGTCCTCCCTCATAACGGAGCAGGGACGGCTAGCATGACACTCAGAAGACTCCAGGACTTTGGAACTTGCCTTCTAGGTCTGAGACTGCCTGAATGTGAGGACCTTCTAGGCAAGTGGGGTAGGATACCCTGTTTGACAGGGTTCTTGAGAGAGGGGGAATGGGATTACTTTTTCCTACCATGGCAGGCCAGCCATGTTTCTGACTGGATGACTGTTTTCATGTGGCTGGGATTTTGTCGTATGAAAATTATGCACCCAGGTGACTGGAACTTTGCATATTTCTTTTTTGAAATTACTAATTAATAAATTGTTATTTTAAAGGTTGCCCGTGATGTCATTGGGCGTCGTGCATGCAAACACTGCCTGTGCCTTTGAAAGGGTCATCCAATGAATCAAAGATTTGCAGTAGGAGTTTGCACAAAGCCAGCATTTGAACCCATGTCTTTAGCATACAGAGCTAATACCTAGACCACACGGCCATGTTTCCCCTCTAGCCCAGCCTTGACAAGGGGAAAGCTCTGCATCCCAGTAGCAACCCCTGACTCAACTCATCTACATATTATAAAAAAAAAATCCTTCAAAGGTTCCTAGATGAAAACCGTTTCAACACCAACTCTCTGCCCAGAGCACTTTTTCCCCTTTAAAAACAGCTGAGTTAACAAAACCGGATTTTATAATGAAAAAACTAAAACAAGCTAAGCCACATTATTATAATTGTTTGAATTAATTATGTTTAGGCCCTTAAAAAAAAGGAAAAGAAAAAGAGAGATTCTAAATGCAAGTAATTCTGGGTAAAAGTGCTAATTTGAATCATCCTGTCACACAGAAGACAATTATCAAAATTAATTTAGAAAACACTCTGAATAGAGAGAGGATGGGGGACGGGATGCAGGGAACAGGACAGTAATCATATGATCTTCAATTGTGAACTATCTCATTAGGAAGTTTAATACTGTAAATAGTGTTGGTAGCCTGAAATATGTTCTAATAAATCTAAGTTGCTCAAGTCAATAAAAATTGTACCACGTTTGTATGTTTAATCATTGATCTATAACAAGTCAGTTTACCACATTTTAACAAACTAGAAGATTTACCCAGCATTGGTCGGATCCTTAAATAAGTTTTGTTGTTCTTGATTTAAATCATAGCTCTGGGGTAGGGCAGGGAGTGAGGGGTTCAGGATGCAGGCTGCTCTGGGGAGAGAGAACAAACCCAACCCTCTCTCACCGTAGCAGCTTGGGGCCAGGAGAAAAGCACCTTTCCATGGCCACAGCAGCTCCAGTAGGCACAGGTGAGGGAGGGTTCATGTCCCCTTGCGGGGGTACAGACAGATACATACACAAACTCTCTGGAATATATAGTAGATAGCTGTCCCTTTCTCCGCTCCTGCCCCCTGCTGGCCCAATGAGGCTATAGTTGTCCCAGTCACCATCAGTGGCCCCTTGCTGCCCCCTGGTTCTCATTCTCCCTCCTATCAGACCTCTCCCTTTCCATTTTATCAGAAACAATCGAATTCCACGTACATCCCACTGTCCTGGCACAACCAAACCCTGACCTTGCTTCAAGTGAGGAGAAGAGGAAGCTGCAGACCAAAGTTGGTGCTTCTAGCTCTTACCATTTAGGAGGAGTTCTTGAACAAATGGACTCACAGACGGATGGGTGGACAGACAGAAAGATGCAAATTTCTAAAATATATAGTAAGAGAGGGAGTAAATTATGTCATGCAAAGTGTATTCCTAGGGTTGACAGGTGTCCGATTTTGAACCAGACAGTCCAGTATTTGAGCTTTCTGTCCGGGGAGCAAATTGAGAAAATATAAATGAGAAAATAGAAATGTCTGGTATTTTCTAAATAAGATGTAATGTAGATTGTGATGTAATGTCAAGTGTGTCCAGTATTTTTGTTGAAACCATCTGGCAACCCTATGTAGTCCACACACACAAAGAGCCTGGTGATGTTTTTGCACACAGGGCACCGCACTGTTGTTTTAGAAAGGAATGAGCTATTGTAATCCTGTTGGGCCCTGGATATTAGAGTGACAAGCGGGGTGAGGTAATATCATTTATTATATCAGCTTCTTTCCTTTCACCACTAAAGGATATTACTTCACCCACCTTGTCTCTTACTTTATGAAAGAAAGAGTCAGAGGTGGCTTCCCTCGCTGACTTTTAAAGGTTTTCCTATCATCCTCCTCTATGCCGGTCTCCAATACAGATTAAGACCAGAGCGTAGTTGGTTTTTTTTTTAAACAGCATAGATCATATTGGTTTAAACGCACTCCACTTGTACTGTGTCCTCCTCAGGCTACTTTTCTTTGTTTCTCTGAGATATCTCTGTGTTTAACAGCAGACTACAGCAATACGGTGAAAAATCATGGAACTAATAGGATGTTTGCCACCACCTCATTGCCAGTTCCAGAGCCGGTCTTAGGAGCTGGCGAGCCGGGAGGTTGCCTGGGGCCATCATTTTCAAGGGGCTGCTGACCGAGCCCGACAGAAGTCTGTTCAGGACAAGTGGCAATTAAAGGGGTCGCGACTGCACATTTTGGGGTTTGTTTTTTTTTTGCTCGACAAATTTTCCCCGGCGGTCGCCCAGGGCCACCAATTGGTTAGGACTGGCCCTAGCCAGCTCTGCTTCTGTGTTAGGTGCTTTTCCCTCAACCTGTATCTCTCTCAGGCCATGTTGACACTGAATGCACCATCTAGGGCGGTGAAAGTTTAATCATATAAACGGTTAATCGATAAGCTGGGGCTTATAGGTTAACTTTTGTGGTTACATGCAGACTCTCGCCCCACTCCTGGGGAGCCAGATGCCACCCTGCACTGCTGCCTCTGTATCAGGTTGCAGGTGGGAGCTGGTGCATGCCAGTTCCCAGGGGAGTCGCCTACTGCCCCGCCCTGCTGCCTCTGATACAGCCGGCACCTGGTGCGTACTAGCTCTCGGGGAGCTGAATGCCACCCTGCGTGTAATGCTGTAATCAATGAAATTTTCAGTGATTACACAGTTACTCAATTACAAGCACTTTAACGTCCCCAGTATCATCACTGGCAACCAAGGTAGAAGCCCCTGAGATGAAGGGGGGGAAGGTCACACGGCTGACCTGTTGTTTCAGGCTCTCTGCAAACAGAGGCAGGTATTGCTGCACTAGGCACACTTAGCTCCTATTGCCCAGGTTTCCATCACAAGCCTAACAGCTGCTGACTTTTCCTTTGCAATGAAAGCGGAGACAGGGCTGGCCTTACCATGAGGCAAACTGAGGCAGCCGCCTCAGGTGCCAGACTGTGGGGGGGGGGGCATCACTAGGACCCAGAGTGTAGAAAATTGTGTCTGCTGCTGTTAGTTCTCCTTTATTGGGGTAGGTAGCAGAGCAATACCATGAGAGGAGTAGAACAGGAAGAAGGCAGAATTGAGACCTTTCAAAGTTTTGGCCCAAGCGAGGGAGCATGGGGGGCATCATTTGAGCTCCCTGCCTCAGGGGTCAAAATGTTGTGGGACGGCCCTGAGTGGAGATTCTGAAGATCAAGAGAAAGGCCTAGTCACATCCCACCCAGCCAATCCCTCAGCCCTGCTCTACTCAAGGGGCTCTACTCTTCGGGAAATGCTGCGTTAAGGACAGACTTAGCTTCATTTAAGCTTCCTTTCCCCTGACTGCCTCAACCTTCTCATATTTATTCAGAACCAGAATTGTTTGTCACAGTGGGAATTACCATGACAACAGTACCAGAGATGCGCTGTGATGCTCGATCCAGCGTAGACACACAAAGATGGCCCCAGCCACCATGCCTATATTTTTGTGATCAGTGTCCATGCCACGAATATTCATGGCCGAATGCAACCTGCCTTACTCTGACCTGATGTGATATCTGGGAAAGCTGATTCAAAATGCTTGGTCTAACACTAACCTATTTCTGGATGTAACCTGTGCAGGGTTCTCATACTGTTAGCACCTGCTCTTATGTCTGCTGTCAGAATTGATTGAGGAAAAATAAATTGTTTACTTCCCAACAGTACCAGCCATGTGCTACACGGGGCGAGCCCAGCCTGCCCCAGCGAAGTCCAAGACAAAAGCCACAAAATGAAAGGATACACATTCCCCCTGGCATTCAGGGAGATCTTGAAGACCAGTGTTGTCCATTAGAAGGAAGACCATAAACTATGTGGCATTAGAGAGACCAAACATCATAAAAACAGACCAGAAAAAGAGTAGCAAACACAGTTGCCCATGTGAATCGGAAAATCGGCTTCTCCCTTTGTTGTCTGTGGTGCTGGGAGGTCACATTTGAGAGGGGCTTAGAGATCTGGAGTTGAGAGGTTTACATCAAGGAGCAACTAAAACACTAAGCGCACAAGCCAAATACACAGGGAAGGGTTGGAACTTAACTTCATTTACAAGTTCGATTCCTATCAGAAAGGTATGTATTAAGACATTGGCTAGCTAGCACACTACCTTCCACATCCTAATGACTTAACCAACTAATCAACAGGCACTTAGAGAAGGTGCAAATTATTATCAGCTTCTTGCAACTTGAACACTCTAATTCACTTTTTTTTTCCTCCCTTCCTTCCCCTGCCCCCCCGCTTCCCTTATTTATTCTTGGATCTGGACTTTCAATGCTCCATTCATCTGAAGAAGTGGGTTGTACCCACGAAAGCTCATGATACCATCTACATGTTTTGTTAGTCTCAAGGTGCTGCTAGACTATTCGTTGTTTTTTTTTAAGTTATTTTCAGTTACAGACTACCCCTCTGAAGCTTTTACTAAGCACCGTGATAAGAGCTGTATACACATTGGTCAAGAGGGATGTGAGCACCAGGGAGAGGTGAGAAATGCTTCCTATCCCTGAAGCCGATCAGCGTCTATTTGCCACCCACTGAAATAAGGTGGAATTTTGTTAAACACACCTGAACCTCCACCTTGCCAAACCACTCTTTGCTCACCTAAGGTTTGATGATATAATTATGGGAGACGTTTGAAACGGCTCACTATGGAGAAATGGATTAGACTCAATCCTTAGAAATGGATTCAGAGTCCCACAAAGCACGTAGGGTTTTTAGAACACAAGAACGCCATACTGGGTCAGACCAAAGGTCCCTCTAGCTCAGTGTCCTGTCTTCCAACAGTGGCCAGTGCCAGGTGTTCCAGAGGGAATGAACAAAACACGGAACCATCATGTGACCACTCTCCTGTCACCCATTTCCAGCCTCTGACAAACAGAGGTTAGAGACACCATTTCTACCCATCCTGGCTAATGAACACTGATGGAGCTAACCTCCATGAATTTATCCAGTCCTTTTTTGAGCCCTGTTCAAGTTCTGGTCTTCACAACATTCTCTGGCAAGGAGTTCCTCGAGTTGACCGTGTGTTGCATGAAGAAAAACTTCCTTTTGTTTTAAACCTGCTACCTATTAATTTCATTTGGTGACCCCCTAGTTCTTACAGGAATGAGTAAATAACCTTTCCTTATTCACTTTCTCCACAAAAGTCATGGTTTTATAGACCTCTATCATATCCTTCCCCTCCCCCCTGTCTCCCCCTTTCTAAACTGAGAAGTCCAAGTCTTTTAAATCTTTCTTCTTCTTCTTTGCCAGTCTGGCAATTTGCATCAGTGCCCATTTCCCAATGAGGAGGGGAAAAGCTGCTTCTAGATATGGAAGTGGGGAACAGGTGACATGTGACTGTCAAGAGAAAGGACGCATGAACCGATCATGTACCACACAGGGTCAACAAAGGAAGAGGAGAAAGCAAATACAGCCAGAGAAGTCCAGTTGTAAGGCAGCTCTATAATCTTTCAACTAAGAGAGGAAGGATGCTTTGTAGTGAAGGAACTGGCCTGTGACTCCACGGACCGGCGTTCAGCTCTTGGGTCTGACAAAGACTTCTTGTGGGGCCTGGTTCTCTTCTGCCCACTCTTTGACCTTTTTGTCATCTTAGACTGTCGGCTCCCCATGGTTTCTTGCCATGGGGGGTACCTAGGTCGTACCTTGTGGATGCCTCCATACGGGCTACGCAGATGGCAAACCGTTCTCTCACCTTGAATCTCTGTGTTTTACTTCTCCCTTCAATGAGACCGGGACTTTTCTCTTATGAACAGCTGACTTCCATCACTCAGCGACATAAAGTGGAGTACAACCCCGCCCTTCAAACAGGTTGATTGTTAGCAGAATTTATTCCTTTTAAAAGAAATACTGGCTCAGGCCCGGAATAAATCAACTGCAGCAGCAAAGGAATAATTTTTCACTTTAGCTGAAAGGTTGTTACTCAAGGACAAAAGTCCTCCCTAATTTACAGCGTATTTGTCAAGTGAAACTTCAAAAGACTGGCTAAAGAAAACACAAACCTATTAAAAATATCTCGAAATAAGCACAATGGACGGATTCCAAACCCACTTTCTAATCCTTGATCTCAAAAGTGGCTCTCTCGCTCTCGCTCTCCTTGCTGTTGCAGAGATGACAGCGATAACCGGCGCCTTTGTTTCACTGCTTCTACAGTAGACGGCTTTGCATCCGATACATTTAATTAATGTTTCTCTAAGTTCTTTTAACACCAAAATGTTCTTCTTTTGTCCGCCCATCTCACCCTCTCTTACTGCTTCTTTGAGGTTACTTAATTTAGGAGTCATTTCTCACCCTGTCTTCCTTGGAAACCTAAAACGATATTTAAAAATCATCTTCCCATTTCAAGAGGAGGCCAAATACGGAAGGACTTTCAATTGGGAAAATAGCTCAACAGGATTCAAGAAATGCAGCCAATGCGAGCATTGGAAGATACCCCCTCCCAAAATGTCTGGGGAGAGCAGGGGTTAGTAACATGCCCAAATGTTCTATTGACATTAGGCAAAATCACAGTAAGAATATTCTCTTGGTTTTACCATTTATACTACGGCTAGAGCCCGAGAAAGCTCAGCTGGTGTTAGGAATCCACTGAAGTAGGTTCTGTGCAAACACAGTGAGAGACAGTCCTTGCCCCCAAAGATCTTTACCAAACTAAATAAACGAGGACAGGGGAAATAGAACCACAAAGAAATTAAATGACTTGGGCCCACAGTGTCACACGGGTTAGTGGATAGAGCCAAGAAGAGGGTGCCAGGTCTCCTAACTCAATGTCCTTCTATCACAATCCCATTAATACTTTGGCATTTGTCACTCCCAGCAAACACACAAGCAGGCAAAATAGTTCTCTGGGTATTACAGTGGGGAAAGGTTTGTCTCAGGAGTTTGGGAATGAACAGAAAGAACATGCTCTGATTTGATTCTGGGCTGTTTTGCCTTTCGCTGGTATATGCATAGCCACATGACTGGATCAGTGGCACGTGCAGGCCGACGGGCATCGTTTGCTCTGATCTCTCCAGCACTCCTGGCTTCTAATATGCCCTCCAGCCAGGCAAATCCCATTTGATTACAACCTGAATAGACAAGCCAGACAAAGAGTGTGCTAACGGGCTAGACCACAGACTAGAGAAGCAGGGCTGGACAGGCCCACCAGAAGTCATCAAGTCCAGCCCACTGCGCCGATTGATATACAGACAAGCGGAAAGAGAGAGACTGAGAGATTAAGAGACATGCTCACCACCACCCAGCATACCTGGAACTGCATCCACATCGCTGGAAGCACAGTCTCATATCCCAAGCACAAGACTACCCCACTGGAGGTGCTAGCCTGCTGCCAACTTGCTGCTTTTTAGGACACTGACCCGACTGCCGCTTATATATAAAGAGATTTCAGTGGGAGGCTGCCCCCCACGTCAGTGTTGTTTGGGAATCTCCAAAGACTTCTTCATTAGGGTTCGTAATTGTCTCTCCACGGAGGGATCCACCGCCTGTAAGTCACATGGCTACTGGAAAGCAATGTGGGCTTTTGTGTAAAGTGCTCACAACAGTATCCTCAAGCACCACCCTACGGCCACTGCTACACCCATCAATTTATGCTAGATAGATTCATGGAGGTTAGGTCCATCAATGGCTATTAGCCAGGTTGGTAGGAATCCTGTTTCTCTGTTTCTCTGGATATGGCTGACAGGAGAGGGATCACGTGATTATTCCCTGTTGTGTTCCCTCCCTCTGGGGCATCTGGTATTAGCCAGGGCTAGATGGACCTTTGGTCTGACCCAGTATGGCCGTTCTTACATTCTTAAAGCTCTCCTGTGACACTCTGCAGCTACATCCTCTTGGGCTTCCGTGCCTTTGTAAAGCTCAGATGGGACAGATGTATATGAATAAGAAATGAGACTTGAGAGATTTCTGCCAGAAAATTAATGGCACGTCTCCATAATTTCAGCCTGTGCAAGGCATGGTAAATGCAATTTCTTTTTCCCCCTCATGAATGAACATGCTATGGAAATTAGAGGGGCGTGAGGAGCTTGGACTTAATCATGGTACATGCTATACATTAGCATTTGACATGGAAAATGAATTTAAACAACAATAGCAATGCGAATTAGCCCCAACCTGAATCAATTAGTTATGACTTCCAACTAATGCATGGGAAGAAACGCTACAGGGACAGAACACAAGTTAAGCAACATTCTCCTATCCTTTCATGAGAGGAAAAGCTGCAACGAACCAAGAGGGGGAAAAAAAACATGCAAAATTAACTAAATATATAGACCATCAAATGGCTGGAATCTGGTCTAGCCCAAAACAGAATTGTTTGGAGGAAGTTTTCTGTGCCGTGTGTTATGTAACAGGGCAGATGAGAAGATCACAAGGAGTCCTATGCACAGATGGCATGAACCAGCCTCAACCAAGAAAGAACATATTAACCAATTTTCTACCCAAACCTGGAGCTGGGTTTGGAACTCTCTCTCACCTTCAGTGACTCAGCGATTATCCTATGGTAGCTGCACCATCAACCCTAAGTCCAGGTCATAGGTGGGTTGGATTCTCTGGTGCAAACTGGTATAGCCCCATGGACTTGGATAGACTCATGCCCAACCACAATGCTGAGCATCAGACCTCATATATACAAAAAGGTGGTGGTCTCCATCAGCTTGTACAGAATGGATCTGAAATACCACCCCGCCCTAAATCAGAAACACAGCGGTTAGTACCCATGTTGCCCAAGGTACGTCCTACCCAGAATGGCTTCCCTTTGTCACTTAGGATGCACCTACACTGCACCGTTATTCCGGAATAACGGCCGTTATTCCGGAAAAACAATACTAGTGTCCACACAGCAATCGCGTTATTTTGAAAGAAAATCGGAATAATGTAGAGCTTTTTCCGACGTTGCTAAACCTCATTCCACAAGGAATAACACCTCTTCCAAAAAAGCTCTTTTGGAAGTGGGTGTGTGGATGCTCCACTGCTGCTATGTTGAAATAGCGCCTCACCAGGGCCATTCTACGTTATTCCTTCCCAGTGCCTCCTGGGGCTCTAAATCGAGATAGCGCATCCACATTAGGGGAGCCTGCCTCGGACTCATTTTGAGGCTTCCCTGTAGTGGATGCTCTATTTCGAAATAAGCTATTCCAGAAGATATCTTCTGGAATAGCTTTTTCTGAAATAAGTTTGCAGTGTAGACTTACCCTAACTCACATCTCCCTTCGTGGCCCCATTTCCCTCCAAAGCTTTCTCTTAATCAAGTCTGTACACAAGAGCAATCTGGTTCAGAAGACCTCCCTTTAGCCTGCGAGCAAACTGCATTTTTGGAAGGAAGCTCGCCCTCTTCTTTTGGGGGCAGAGGCAGGGAGCAACCATGTCCGAAAGCTTCTTTCTGCTGGTTGGAAAGCGTGCGGGGACCTCTCCATGTCCTGCAGTCTCTACCCTCGTATGGTCACTGTCCACTCGGGGCTCTCTGAACCCTGGGGAGGTAAGTATGCCAGTGAATTGAAAGAGAGACAAAATAGAATGAGAAAGACAATTCAAGGAGGATTAGCGTAACTTGTAAGCCACGAGAGAAGATGTTTTTAGGCTGTAAAAATTGCCTGAATATTCATAGGAATGCCCTCTATCATCCAGCAAATAAAATTAATCCTAATAATGCATGGAAAAATAAGATTAGTCAGGAAACAGTATATGAAATCTAATCATGTTTTATGGCGTGAAACAAAGCAGGAGAGGTCAAGGGGCCCTTTCGTTGTAATTTGTTATAGAAGTCTCTCTCTCCCTCCTCCGTCTGTCTCGCTTTTCCTGCCATGCTGTTGGGAAGAGACTTGTGCAGGGCTGGAGGGCTGAGCTTTCGAGAGGGCCGGGCGCCCGCCAGTCCAGATGAGATCACTGGGAATTGCAAGTGCTCAACGACTTTGGAAAACCAATAGCAAATCAGAGTCTAGACGCTAATAAGGGGAGGGACAAGCGTTCACAGAAGGCAAGTGAGCCCATATTACCAAGGAGCCATATAGAATCATAGAATACTAGGACTGGAAGGGACCTTAAGAGGTCATCGAGTCTAGTCCCCTGCCCTCATGGCAGGACCCAGTACTGTCTAGACCATCCCTGAAAGACATTTATCTAACCTGCTCTTAAATATCTCCAGAGATGGAGATTCTACAACCTCCCTAGGCAATTTATTCCGGTGCTTAACCATCCTGACAGTTAGGAAGTTTTTCCTAATGTCCAACCTAAACCTCCTTTGCTGCAGTTTAAGCCCATTCCTTCTTGTTCTATCCTCAGAGGCCAAGGAGAACAATTTTTCTCCCTCCTCCTTGTGACACCCATTTAGATAACTGAAAACCGCTATCTTGTCCCCTCTCAGTCTTCTCTTTTCCAAACTAAACAAGCCCAATTATTTCAGTCTTCCTTCATAGGTCAAAATGAACTGATGGACCTAGCTGGGTGAATGTGGATTTTTTTTTCTGCAACACATTTTAGTTTCAGCTCAATTTGCTATTTGAAAGTTTACAAGGTTGAACCTCTCCAGTCCGGCACTCTCTGGTCCAGCATGATTTGAGTTAGCTGGATGTCCACTTAACAGGAGTGTGACCAAGTTTCCTGTAGTCCGGTACAGTTTGTTTACAGACACCTGGCTTGCAGTGTTCTGTGCTATTATTTAGCTCTAATTTACCCTTACATGTCTTCTAAGAGCCTAGTAAGCAGTGGAAGTGTTGGTCATGATGCTAGACAATATTGACCTCCCGTGGTCCAGAAAATTCTCTCGTTCGGCACCAATCACGTCCCGAGAGTGGCGGACTAGAGAGGGTCAACCTGTATTAGAATGCATTTGCTCTAGCAGCAGGAGTAGCAGACGAGGAGATATTTCTTCCTAAATTTTATAGCAATGCATCAGTCTCACACGTGACCCTGGGCAAATCACTTACATCCTAAACCTGCAAAGATTAAGCATATGCTTAATTTTAAGCACGTGGCACAGCCCCCATGGGACACTCGGGATGTAAGAGTAGTTGAACAGTCGACGACTTACATTCCCACCCACCCCTTGTTACCTCTATATCAGAGGCAGCAGGCGGGGGGGTGGGGAGCAGGAGCCGGTGCTGGGGGGCGCCAGCTTAAAAGACGGTTCCCCCCAGCACCGTCTCCACGGTGGAGGGGGGGGGGGCAGTGGAAGTAGAGCCACAAAACAGGATCTGGTGTACAAGAGCTGCGCCAGCTACCTCCCATTGGGCAGAGTGTAGCTCCTGACCTGCAATTCCTATTTCAACATGAATCTGCAATTTGGAGAACAGGGGCTAAAGCACAACACAGGAAGTTGCAGAGGCTGGCTTGCTCAGCGGGCTGACACATACCTGCCAGAGCAAGAGGGAACATCACATGATAACACATCCTTGGGAAGTAAGTTACTAGCATTTACAAAGCTGGTGGCAGGCCCGGAGACAGTCTTGACTTCAGACAACCTTCCCGACTGTCCCTCTGCAGTGAAAAAAAAATCTCCCTGGATTTCCAGGGAGCTGCAGTTTCACTGACCCAAAAATCACAACACAGACCTCAACCCAAAAGACTGAATGAAAATCACGAGATTGAAGAAAATCATAAGAGTAAACAGATGTTTCTATTTCCAGTCTGTCTTCCTGAGTTTTTTCAACTCTTGCCAGACAGCACCCCTGCCTGCTACAGTTCAACCTAAAGATACACTAACTGGTGAAAGTCACCCTCACGCAAACACAATTGGCATGATGCCTGTGCATTTGGGCTTAAGTGGTACTTAAGTGATGCTCAGGCGCTGCACACGATCTCTGCGCAGAGTGAATTTCCCCCCAGACCTGCTCTCACAAATTGAGGAATCTTCCTCTTCTTCCTGATGGGAGGAATTCAGTCCTCAAGTGCCCTTCTCTGACTCCATGCCTCAGTTTATCTGCCTGTGATCCGCATATAATAATGTTCACCCAATTCACAAAGAGGTTGTAAATAAAGTAGTTGTCAAAAAAGATGAGTGTGGGGACTTCTGGGGGAAGAAGAATCCCATTAATAAAAAAAAGTTACGGAAAATGTTCCCCATTCCCGAATTTTTTTTTCTGACCAATTTTTTATATCTGTGAAGTGCTCTCAGATCCTTAAAGAAAAGGTGTGCTCTATCTCTGCAGAATACAGATTCTAAGATTAAACGGGGGAACTTCCTAGAAGACATCAATTTGCCATGCAAGAAACAACTTCCATATCACCACAAAAAAAAAAGGCCATCTGCAGAATATTTATCTCCAGTTTGAAACATAACTGAGCTTTTATAAAAAAAAAAAAAAAAGAAAAGTTTACAGGCTGAAGAAGGAAATCTGCTTCCACATCCTGATGAAGATGTAGGTGACATTTTAAGCAGTGGATTAAAAAAAGCCTTTGTACTTACACTTTTTATTCTTCCTTAGTCCTCAGAAAAATAGGACCAGGGAAGCAGCCACGTGTTACAGATAAAAGTATCTGTTATTTAACTGACTCTCATAAGGTGGAAACCTAATTCACAGCTCAGAAAAGGGGAAACTGTAACACTTGCATTACCTCGGTTTCAACTGACGATGAAATAGGTTCTTTCCCAGAGCACAATCACTAATCTTCTCAAGTCTTCGGACTCCTGCATGCAGCGGAACACGCTAGAACGTTTGTCAACTTTCAAACAAAAATCATTGCTGATAGGACAAATCCCAAGGAAACTGGGGGAGACAG
This sequence comes from Rafetus swinhoei, assembly GCA_019425775.1. NCBI lineage: Eukaryota > Metazoa > Chordata > Testudines > Trionychidae > Rafetus > Rafetus swinhoei. Next base: position 14,969,083 of record JAFJHL010000300.1, on the reverse strand, counting down.
ATATAAGCCATTGGTACCCAGGGATAGGTCTGGGTGGTTTACAGCCTCTCTGCCATGACGAACATCTAGCTAGGAATCCGATATTAAAATACACTGGGGCTATGTCTACACTGCAGACTTTTGCTGGCAGAGAGTATGCTAATGAAGCTCTCATTAGCATTTGTCATGCTGTCATTTGCATATTCTCTGCGGATGCTTTTTGCGTAAGAGGTTTTGATTGTACTATCTTTTTGGTGAGTGTCCAAGGTGCCACAGGACGACTTGTTTTTAAAGTTGCAGACTAACACAACTACCCCTCTGAGACTATTAATTTATTTGTTAATAAAATATATAATTAACAGATATTTTTAAACAAAATAATACAATTTACCACAGCAGTTTCAGGTTTGGTTTCTCGGTTGAGTTTATTGACCTCGTTATTTTCCCCAAACACCCAGCTGCTCGCAAAAGTTCAAAGGAAAGGCAGATTTATTTTTAACTTTGCAACAGACTATAAGACTTTTTTTCCACTTATAATCTGAAATAGGGATGTTGCATATCAGTTAATTGAATAGTCGAGTAACCTTATGAATTCGTATTGGTTACTCGACTATTCTGTAGTACCCTGGGGCGGAGGCAGCAGCCAGTTTAAAAACCAGCTCTGCTTGTGGACCAGCTGCCTGTCATCCTGTGCTGCTGCCTCTGATACAGAGGCAGCAGCATGGGGTGGCAGCAGCTCCTGTTCAGGACAGGGAGAGTCTGAGCTCCCAGACCCGGCGTGAGCCAGAATAGAGCCAGGCTGCCTGCCCACCTAGCTCTTAATACACTTTAAATGCAGAGCCGCAGCAGGGGTAGGTCTCAGACCGGTCACAAGCCAGGACTGAGCCAGGCTGCTGGCCAGCCTGCTAAAAAAATTACTGGCGGCGGGAGAGAGGAGGAGAGTGCATGTAGTCTATAGCATTAACCGATAAGCCTTTACTTATTGGTTAATCAGTTAATTGACTATACTATTACATCCCTAATCTGAAAGTGGACATTTTTGATCCATTCACCTAACTATACGAACTTTAAGCACTAAAATCCAAAGCAGTTTGTAACCATTAGAGAGGATAACATTTGGCTGTAAAATAATAATTATCTACAGCAATTGGGATAGATTCATATTCCAGGGAGAGAACAGTTGTAAAAATTTATTATTCAAGGAACTTTTGCTTGATATAAATGTTTAATGATGATCAGCTAATATAAAAAAATCAATTAAAACATAACACACTTTTAAATACTATAGTCATCTTCCAAATGGCCAAGAGCAGCTACATTAAACAATTGCTGGCTGAGCATTTTAAAATCTTAGCGTATGTATTACTATTGCAATCCACATTTATTATGTTTGATTAAAAATGTCAATTGAAAATAGGGATGTAAAATCCTGTTTAAAATGTAAATCTTTTAAACTAGATGTTTAGCTGGTTAACTGGCCCATCGCGTCACGCTGGGGTAGGGTTGCTAAATGGTTTCAGAAAAAATACCGAACCAAAAAAAAAAAAAAAAAAACCCCACAACAGTGTGGCCCCTTTAAGAAACAAGTGGTGAGGCTTTTTGGCCCTAACAGGCTGCCAGCGGCCACCCGCCATCTTACCTCCCTGCGCAGGGCCAGACAGCTCCCCTGTGGAACCCAGTAAGCACTAGGGTTGCCAGGCTGCCTCCATATTGAGCCGGACAGCCCGGGATTTTCGCTTCCTGGCTGGGAAAAAAATCAGAAAGTACTGGACATTTTAGGTGTCCGGTATTTTCTGAATTTTTTTATCAGACAGGAGGCAAAAATACTGAACTGTCCGGTTCAATACCGGACAACTGGCAACCCTACGCTGGGGTGAGGAGTCGCTGGAGCGGGGGCTTGCTCCAACCAGGCACCAATTAACCAGTTACCGTAGGCCCAGGTCTACACTAGGGCTTTATTTTGAAATAACTCCCCTTAGGCCAAATTAATAAGCAGGGCATCCACACTGCTAAGTCTGTAATTTCTAAATAGCGGGCCGTTTATTTCAAAATCTATACTCCTGCTTTCCTCGGGGAATAACGCTAATTTCAAAAGTGGCATTCTTTTGGTTCTCCTACTGCGTGTGGTGCCGCTATTTTGAAATAACTACTCCCCAGGGTAATTCAGACTAATTACACCCCAGTACTTCCTGGGGCTCTAAATCAAGGTAGCACATCCACATTTACAGAGCCTGCCTCAGACTAATTTCAAGGCTTCCCCATAGCATGGACACGCTATTTTGATTCTATTATTTTGGGAGTTATTAAATCGATTTTAGTTATTTCAAAATAGTTTCCTAGTGTAGACATGCCCTAAGCATTAAACGGTTACCCTTTTGCATCGCTAACTGAAAATATTCAAACTATCTGGAAACCACCAAAGGGGTTTCATTACAATCATGTCAGCAGGTCTGTTTATTACTTTGCTCTCGTGAGGTCTGAATGCTGGACTTCTTGATTTAAGGGCATGGGGAATCTGTTTCTTAAGCCCTAAAAAGAACTCCACTAGTCCGCCTGACATGCTTGTGAGTCAGCCTTCTGCAATTCCCCAGCCTGGCACTAACAGATGCTGTGCTATCGGAGGTTCTGATTTTCATATGGGACCAAAACTCAACGGCTTATAATTAAATTTACACTGAACCGAAAACTAACTGAGGGCTATGCACGACTTGCATCCTATTTTGAGTTCTCATGTGGGACTTAAGTATTACCTAAGTGTTTTGCTGCTCGTCTATACGAGGAAAAATTCCACTCGACAAGAACATACGACATTTTTGCTGCAATAGGGGGATAGTTAAGGACAGCTCGTTCCAGCTGAATTTCAATCTGTATTATAGCACTTTCCTGCCTTCCTGAGTTCCCATGATCTAGGAAGGCCAGTTCCCTAATGTAGTTTTAAAAAGGAGTTTTTCTTTCATAATGACATTTCAAAACTTTCATCTCAAGTAATTCTCAGCAGAAGATTAGATCAGTAAGAGGGACATAATCAATTAAGAAATACTGAATGAACATCCAAGCATTCCAGACTGCCTGCTGCAGTCAAACAAAATGAAAAACACTCATTCATTTTGGAAGGAGGGAATAAAGCTTCATCATTGAAATGAATTGTTACTCAGTGACCAGCCATTAGGTTCTAGGGAAATCTACGTTAGAATTTAGATTCAGGATACAATTTGGCAATAACAGTGGCCAATACCAGGTGGCCCAGAGGGAATGAACAGAACAGATAATCATCAAGTGAACCCTTCCCTGTCCCCCATTCCCACCTTCTGACAAACAGAGGCTACGGACACCATTTGTACCCATCCTGGCTAATAGGTATCCTCCATGAATTTATCTTGCTCTTTTTTGAATCCTGCTAAAGTCCTAGTCTTCACAACATCCTCTGGAAGGAGTTACACAGGCTGATTGTGTTTTGTGTGTTTGTTTTAAATCTACTGCCCATTAATTTCATTTGGTGACCCCTAGTTCTTGTGTTATGGGAGCAAGTACATAATTTTTTCTTATCTACTTTCTCCACATCAGTCCTGATTTTATAGACCTCTATCATATCCCCCCTTAGTCTCCTCTTTTCCAAGCTAAAATGTCTCTCCTCATATAGTAGCCGCTCCAAACCCCTAATCATTTTTGTTGCCTTTTTCTGAACTTTTTACAAGGCCATGATTTTTTTTTTAGATGAGTCAACCACATCTGTACACAGTATTCAAGATGTGGACTTCCCATGGATTTATAGAGAGGCACTAAGGTATTCTCTGCCTTATTCTCTATCCTTTTTTAAATTATTCCTAATATTCTGTTGGCTTTTTTGACCGCTGCTGCATGTTGAATGGATGTTTTCAGAGAACTATCCATAATGACTCCAAGATCTCTCTCTCTTAAGTGGTAATAGCTAAATTAGTCCCTATCATTTTATATATATAATTGGGGTTATGTCTTCTAATTTGCATTACTTTGCATGTATCAATGAAAATGCTTTTGCCATTTTGTTGCCCCATCACCTCGTTTCAGGAGATCCTTCTGAAGCTCTTCACCATCTGCTTTGGTCTTAACTATCTTGAACAGTTTAATATCATTTGCAAATTTGCCACCTCACTGTTTACCCCTTTCTCCAGATCATTTATATGTTGCATAGGACTGGTCCCAATTCAGACCCCATGGGATACCACTAGTTACCTCTGTTCATTCTGAAAACTGAACATTTATTCCTACCCTTTGTTTCCTATCTCTTAACCAGTTATCAATTAATGAGAAGACCTTCCCTCTTATCCCGTGACAGTCTACTTTGCTTAAGAGCCTTTGGTGAAGGACACTGTCAAAGGCTTTCTGGAAATCTAAGTACACTGTATCCATTGGATCCCTCTTTTCCACATACTTGTTGATCCCCTCAAGGAACTTTAGTAGATTAGTAGGGCATGATTTCCCTTTACAGAAACCATGTTGACTTTTCCCCAATAAATTATGCTCATCTATGTGTCTGATAATTTTATTCTTTACTATAGTTTCAACTAATTTGCTCGGTATTGACATTAGACTTACCAGTCTGTAATTGCCAGGAACACTTCTAGAGCTCTTTTTGAAAACTGGTGTCACATTAGCTATCTTCCAGTCATTTGGTACAGAAGATAATTTGAAGGATAGGTTACAAACCATGATTAGTAGTTCCCTCAAATTTCACATTTCTGTACTTTCAGAATTCTTGGGTGAATACCATCAGATCCTGGTGACTTATTACTGTTTAGCTTATTAATTCATTCCAAAATCTCCTCTAATGACACCTCAATCTAGGACAATTCCTCAGATTTGTCAACTAAAAAGAATGGCTCAGATTTGGGAGTCTCTCTAACATCCTCAGCCATGAGGATGCAAAGACAGATGCAAAGAATTCATTTTGTTTCTCCACAATGACCTTATTGTCTTTGAGTGCTTCTTTAGCATCTCAATTGTCCAGTGGTTGTTTAGCAGGCTTCCTGCTTCTGATCGTCTTTAAAAAACCTTTGTTATTACATTTTCAATATTTGGCTAGCTGCTCTACAAATTCCTTTTTGGCCTTCCTAATTATATGTTTGTACTTCAGTTGAAAGAGTTTATGCTTCTTTTTATTTTCTTCTCTAGGATTTAACTTCCACTTTTTAAATGATGTCTTTTTATCTCTTACTGCTTATTTACTTGGTTGTTAAGCTACAGTGGCACTTTTTTGGTTCTCTTATTGTGTGTGTGTGTGTTTTAATTTGGGGTATACATTTAAGTTGGGCCTCTGTTATGTGTCACTGAAAAATTCCCATGCAGACTGCAGGGATTTTATTTTTCACCTTGTACCTTTTAATTTCTCTAACTATCCTCCTCATTTTTGTGTAGGTCCCCTTTATGAAATTAAATGCCACACTGTTGGGCTACTGTATTTTTCCCACCACAGGGTAACTGTCCTGCTACAGGTCCTCTGTCATTGCTAAATGGGCTTCTTGCAAAGCAATGAAGGAGGGACAGAGAGGATGACTGTATTGTCATACACTGGACAATACACATTATGTTGATATAATTAATTATTCCTATTACAATAGTACTTAGGAACCCTATTCATGGATCAGCACTCCTTTGTGCTAGGCATAGTACAAACACAAAAACAAAGACAGTCCCTTCCCCAAATAGCTTGTCATCTAAACAGAATGAGTGGTCCTGTGACACCTGAGAGACTAACCAAAATATATAGAATCATGAGCTTTTGGGGGCAAAACCCACTTCATCAGATGAATTGGAGTGGAAATAACAGAAACCAAGAGATATATGTACAACAGCAGAAGCAGTGCCTGTCAATTGTTAATTAAGTGGGCTGGATGTGCCCCATAAATAGCTCTTGATGTGGAAATGCAGATGTTAATGGCAGGATAAATTGACTTTGTAATGCGCCAACCAGTTAATGTCTTAATTCAAGCCCAGGGTAATGGTGTCAGATCTGTAGATGAATTCCGGTTCTGCAGTCTCTCTCTGTAACTGGCTGGTGAAATTCTTTAGTAGAAGAATGGCCACTTTTAAATCCATGACTGAGTGACCAGGCTGGTTAAAATATTCCCCTACAAGTTTATGTGTGTTACCATTTCTAGTGTCTGATCTGTGTCCGTTTATCCTTTGTCACAGTTTGGATATAATTCTTCCCCCAGTCAAAACACAGCCTGATTCAAATGCATTTCCCTTCATGTTTTCTACCTATAGACAACTTTTGTTGTCGTTGCTGCAGGGAAAGGCAGTGTGGTAAATCTTTAAAGTATTCATCACCTCCTCAAGATATTTAGACAGTCCAAGCACTTTGCTTAAAAATTAATTAGAGTTAGTTTAGTGTTAGAACTCAACAAGAGTCATCGTTCATTTGCAAGACCCTCCCAGAAGATTATCGGCTCCAATTCCATCCTTCATAACAGCTAAAACAGAGTAAAACTGATGCAACCTTTTGCAAACTTGTATTAATCCATGGGTTTCCTCACCATTCTTCCCGATTAGCTGTATTGCAGCGGTGCACAGAGGCCTCATTCGCTGGGCACTGCCCAGACATGTAGACAAGAAGTCATTCTTCCACTTGACTCTGTGCTGATTAGGCCTTAACTGTAGTATTGTGTCCAGTTCTGGGCACCATATTTCAGGAAAGATGTAGAGAAATTGGAGAAGGACCACAGAAGAGCAACAAAAATGATTGAAGATCTAGAAAACATGAGCTATGAGGGAAGACTGAAAGAATTGTGCTTGTTTAGTTTGGAAAAGAGAAGACAGAGAGGGGACATGATAGCAGCTTTCAAGTACCTAAAAGAGTGTTAAAAGGAGGAGAGAGAAAAATTGTTCTCTTTGACCTCTGATAATAGGATAAGAAGCAATGGACTTAAATTGCAGCAAGGGAGGTTTAGATTGAACATTAGGAAAAACTTCCTATCAGGGTGATTAACCACTGCAATACATTGCCTAGGAAGGTTGTGGAATTTCCATCACTGGAGATATTTAAAAGCAGGTTAGATAAACATCCATTAGGGATGATCTAGATGGTGCATGGTCCTGCCATGAGGGCAAGGGACTGGACTCGATGACCCTTCCCGTTCTAGTGTTCTATGATTCTGTGATCCAGTCCCTGACCCATAAATTACAATCTAAGCGGGCATTACAGAGAAAAGGATGGTGGGGGGAGAAGTATTATCTCCATTTGACAGATGGGGGACAGAGGCAGCAAACTTAAGTAATATGTCCAAGGCACACACAAAGTCTGCAGCAAATCAGAGAATATAAAGTGCCAGTCCAGTTCTTAGCCATGGGGCCATCCTTCCTAGGCCCATATGAGTCACGTTAGCCAACTGAGGCCAGGTCTACCCTGGGGGCAAAGTCAAAGTAAGATGCGCAATTCCAGCTACGGGAATAGCATAGCTGGAATTGACATATCTAAGTTTGACTCACTGTGGTGTCCCCACTACTGGGGGTCAACAGGAGAAACACCCCCATCAACGTCCTTTCCTCCTTGTGACTGGTGGGGTACTGGGGTCAACAGGAGCACAATCAATGGTCTATTTACCGCGTCCTTACTAGACCCACTAAATCAAACCCTGGGAGATCAATTTCCTCAGCATTGACCTCCCGGTAAGTGAAGACAAGGCCTGAGCTAAATGTTATTCTCCTTAAGAGAAACGGAGCTCCCTCTCAAAGCATCTCCCACAGACATGCACCGTAAGCAAGTATGGCACAGACCAGACAGTGTGGTTCTTGTTTAATAGATACTGGATGTGTTACAGTCTCCTGTGGTTCTCCCTTTGCGGGGAAAACAAAGACAGCTCAGATGGAAGTTAAGCATGAGACTACCCTGAAAAAGGAACATAATTCAAGAGGGAAAAATAAATAAAGCTTCTACAGAATCTTGTCCAACTACCTAATCTGCTTGAATCTCCACACCTGGACAATAAATCTTGTGAGAACAGCTTTGTATCGTCTTATGACATTCCTGTCCAGGCCCCCAACCAGGGCTTTGGTTTGGGACAAAAAGAGGAGAGGGGAGGAACAATGAATCCATGTTAACTGGAGTGATGGCTTCCACCATTAAGGGTCAGGGGCTAGGTGTAGACTACGGGGCTTTATAGGAAAAAGCTCCACAAATTGCACACCACAATTTGTGTAACTTTTTTCCGATAGCTTTTCTGGAAGAGGCTTTTCTGCCATTTGGCCCAGACTAGACGGGGCCAACTGGTGGAAAAGCCTCCTCATTCGGCGGAGCCCTTATGCCCTGTGAAATGAGGTATACAGGGCTCCCCGAAAGAGCGTGTTTGTTCTTCTGCAAAAAAAAAAAAAAAATAGCGCAAACACGTTCCTTGGACCTCCGGTAGACATTCCCGGTCTTTCCAGATGTAGCCTTTGTATTTTGGGTGCCTTGAAGTTACATATGTGCAAGCTATAAGTAAACATACAGTCATATAAAGATATGCAGCCATTCACTTATCAAAGTGAGGATCCCTCTGTTCTGTTCCGGTCATTGATGGAAAATCCACCACAACCCTTAGTATATGGTTAACTGCTCTCAGCATTTGGATCACGAGACACCTAGAGGCCAATTTCATAGAACCAGGACACATAGGGCTCTCAGTGACCATGAATGGTGTGGAGAGGATACTTAGCACCTCATGGTCGGTCCCCAGAAATGGGCACTTTCAGAATCAATGAGCAGTCATGAAAATATCAGCCAAGGGATTTAGTCAGCCCTAGCCAGATGCTTAGGAGAAGGGGACATGATCAATGAAAGCTTATGCCCAGGCTCCCATCACGTTAGGGTCAAAGCTGTTCCCAGTAATTAAGGCTCATAATGTGTCTTTGCATTGGTTTAATCACTCTGGGTTCCACTGCCAGTTACAAGGTGGAAAATGTTCTGCAAATGATTGATGGATCTCTCTCTCTCTCTCACACACACACACACACACACACACACACACACCAGGTTCCCATTTCCAGTAGGCAGATCGTGACTGGGGCAGCCAGTTCATCAGGACCATGTTGAGAAGAATCAAAGTGACCATAGACATTTTCTACCGAAAGTGTGAGAAAACAGCTGTGTCATTTCTAATCTAATTCTCCTCTTTTCTGCACTCATTCGAATTCTATTTCTCACCTTTCAAGGAAGTTCGGGTCCCAGAACCCACAGCTAAAACTGTGATAGCAGTTAAAAGAGCTGCAAATGTGTTATTTCATTAAATGACTCAAATAGCTTCTGAACCTGTACTGCATCATTTGACATAGGAATGGCTGGCACCATATCCTGACATTCCAGATTTGCAGCAGGAGTCATGTGTGACTGAGGGCATGAACAAAATGAAACCAGGGACTGGATTCTCCAGTGGGTAGCGGAATATGTCAAGATCAGCCCACGATGGAGCCACCAAGACAGTGACCCACGTGGCTGTCTTGGTCACTAAGTCGGGTGCTGAATGAAGGAATTGGTTGCACTAGACAGTGAAGTTTCAGCATTCAGTGCAACTGTCTGCCTCGTGCTCAGACAGATCTATAGGTACTTGGAGAGCTTGTAGCTACTCATCCGTCCTGCATGTTTGATTTCCTGACTTTAGTGGGTGTCACAGGGCTGTGACTCGCCACCACAGCACCTCCTGCTGGTCACTCTGGGAATTACTTCTTCAACATCAGAGCGCCCCCTGTTGACTGGTGTCTCACCCTCCATAATCTGCAGGCCCATGTCCTCCTTCCAGCCCACAGTGCTCTTCCCTCATGGTACTGCTCTATGGCAGCTCCTGGGCACTCTGGGGTCTGCCCCTCCTAGGGAACTGCAAATCCCCTATACCTTGCCTCAGTGACCCCACTGCCATCTGTCATCTAGCCCCACCTCAGGGGCAAGTGTAGTCTGAAACAGCCACTCATCACTGGCAACGGAGTGTGAACCTGCTGCCTTCTTCTGCTCTGGCTGCCACCCTGCAGCCCTAGTCCCCTCAGGCCTTGTCTCATGCCTTGCAGCCTGGGACTGGGGTCAGGCCCAAGCTCCCAGCTCTGTCTGCTTTTCCCCAGCCCTGCTCCATCTCAGGAACCCTCTGTAGCTCCCCTGGCAGCCAGGTCCCTCCTGCTCTCGCCTCCCCAGGTGGACCTGTTCATACAGCCCCAGCAGGGCCTGAATTCCTGGCTACCTGCCACAGCTGCTTGCTCCACAGCCCCAGCTCTCTCCCAGGGCTGGATTTAACCCTTCGTAGGGCCAGTAGGGGGCAGACACCCTGTCACAGTGGGCCATTTACAAACATAATCAAGTCCAGCCTTATTCCCATGTCTCAGCTATCATTGCAAAGCTGAGATTTCTCAGGTAAACATATCACCTATCCGCACAATACCACAACGGGAAGAAAAAAAACAGGTGCAACAAATAAAATTGCTCTCCCCCACCTTGGGGTGCCATTGGGATTTGAACCTGTCACCTTCACTGAACATGAGCATGGCCCATACTGGGTCAAACCAAAGGTCTATCTAGCATCTCCAGATGAGAGCAGGAGGGACCGGCTACCAGGGGAAGCTACAAAGGGTTCCTGAGACATACTGTATACATCCTTCCCTTTGCCCTGGCGGAAGGGTACATTATGGCATAAGCTAACAGAGGGGACTCTGGGGACTTGGTCAGCATGGGGAAATGGAGGCAGAAGGCCGGGCCATGTGAAAGCTCAGCAGGGCTACGACACAAACGGGATTGGCAAAGCCATTGCAAAAAATGAGCCAATTCAGCTACTACTCTAAATACTTCAGTTAGTGGACTTGCACAGAAGCCCTTGAGTAACTTATATTCGCTCTCTCCCACACTCTTTGGCAGAATCTCAACATGGTGGAACTGGTAGGACAGTCTGTCCTGCAAAGAGGCAAACTTACTGACTGGTACAATGGTTTAGCCCATTTGTTCTCTTCCTATAAATGCCTGCATGATGCAGAATTTGGCTCAAGATATGCAGTTGAATCGATTCTTGAAGAAAGAGCAGCTATCATGGCACCGGCTCCAACCCAACTCTCATAGTTCCCACGGCTTGGCGCGCTCGTAAATATTTGTATTATAATATTCTGTAGCTCGAACCAGACATGAGTGATTCTCTGGGAGAATGGGCTAGATTGGATTTTGTTTATTTGTATGCCTTTCTGGACTTGATTAAACCAGTTTATAATACTTATTAAATGAAATATTGTCATTGTGAAGTACTTAGATATAATGGTTTATTTGGCCATGAGTTTATCTGCCACATTACCAATAATTAAAACTTGGTTTTCATAAAGCAAATTAAAAAAAAGGGAAAAGAGCGGGTTGCTAGCAATATTTTCAAGCTGAATCATATCAGCATATTTAAAGAGTAGATATGAGCTCCAGTTCTTCCCCACAGGCAAAAATTATTTAAAAATGGGAAAAAATGAGTCATCTGAATTTAATTACCAGGCTCAGGATAGCGACAGCCAAGCTTTGAAAAGGGAAATTTAAAAAGGATGCTGTAATTCTGCATATGGAACTGACAAGTTTGCTTCTTGAGAATACCAAACTGGATCTTTTGACTTGGCTGGAACCTATATATCTTGCCTTTGCATATTGCACAGATAGAGGTGGGGTGAAGAATGCACCCTGGAAAACACACCTTGCTATGGACTCATGAGAGTGAAATTCACACTTGTGAAAGATGGGTGATTGAACTCACCGATTTGGTGTGACTAGCCTCTGGTACTGCAGTGACCAATCCACTGGGCATAGCTAATTGTGTTGGTCTTTGAGCTAAAGCAGACCCCAATGGCACCCCAATGGGCCTTCTGCATGGGGGTGAATTTCACCCTTGAGGAAGTAAATGTTGGGGTAACATTTTTGAAAGCACTCAAGTCCTGTTTTCAAAATGGATTTTGACACCTGTAAGCCTAATTGACCTAGGGGCTTTGCAAATTTGTACTTGTTGATTACGAATGCATTCCTTTATCATTCGGTTTTAATGTAGGTTTTACTTTCAGGAAGCAACACCCACAAGTTGAAAAATGTCTTCAGAGTCCATCTGACAACTTCCAGACCTCCTGTATCACACAGCCTACCGATCCTTCCTGAAGCGCTGCATAGCTAAGAAGTAACAGCGCCCTAAAATATTAATGTATGCTAATAAAATCAGTTTGCTCATAAAACAGCTACATCTAATTTTCCAAGGTGTCTTAGGGAACAGTAAACAACTGGTACATAGGAAACAGCAGCTACCTCATATTAATCTTATTCCCCCATATTTGCCAGGCAAGTATAAATTACAGAAATAAATGTTAGTGAGACACGGTGGGTAAGGTAAGATCTTTTATTGCACCAACTTCTGTTGATGGAAAAGACAAGATTTTGAGCTTACACAGTTCTTCAACAGTATTGTAGCAGTGTCAGAATCCTTGTAAATCATCACAATTTAATCTGGTATCTGGTATACCCAGGAGATACTTTGATTATTTTAGATCTTTAATTCTTCCCCTACCTGAGATGGGGTGGGGTCCCAAAGAACAGTTGTCTCCATCAGTCAGTAGCTGGAGGTTTTAATTCCTTGTAGAATGAGCAGAAAGCAGTGCATGAATCTACCGGGCAGTAGGGATGTAAAATGTTGTTGAATTAGTTAACCAGTTAAATGTTCCATTTAACTGGTTAACCACTTGAATGGGGTCACATAGGCGAGGGGAAGGCCACTCCAGCCTGGCCGAGCTGGAATGGTCCCCCACCCACAGCGTGGCATGGTGGACCCAACTGGGCTGGAGAGCCCCCAACCCATGGTGCTGCTCCAATCCAGCTGGGTGGAACCACCCACCCCTCAGCCACGGTGGAGTGCGGTACAATGGGCCCGGGCAGGCTGGTGTGCTCCCAGCCTGCAGCATGGTGGGCCTGGCTGGGCTGGAGCAGCCCCCAATCCATGTCTGAGGGGGGTTGCTCCAGCCCAGGCTGACCACTGGTTAACTGGTCCCCGATAGGCACTGAGCACGCGATTGCCTGAAAGGACTCAGCGGTGTGAAAAAGAAGGCTGGGAATGACTGATAGAGGCCACCTTGTCTGACCCTTTCTATATTACATTGATGCTCCCTTCAACATTCCCCCCTATAGCAACTGCAGTGATACTTCCTGCACCTTCTTTGGGAATCTAGTTGGCTTTGTCATTAAGAACCGGCACAGTAACCTCTCATTGAAACACTGCCCTCCTTCTCTTCCACTTTTATATGACCAACAGTTTCCAGCCCTCGGGAACCCTTATGATTTCTGTCTCTGTCAATCCACCCGCCTCTCATTCAGGGGAACGAAATAATGGCCCTGCACAAATGTTTTACAGCTATGGAACGGACTCCGATTAATTCTCTCATCTGCTCCTTCCACTCGGCACAGGCTAAGAATTCTCTATCCTGATGCCATTTCCAGTTTCCAAGATTACTCCACAGACTGTGGAAGAACCTCTCCATTGCCCTTCATCTCCAGGCACTCCACTCATTATAGTATCCAAGTTACCTCCATTTCACACGTATTTGGCATGTCCCCCAACACACATTTTTCCTGTTGAGAAATGATTTTCCTCCTTTGACAGGGAGTACTCGGCCAGAAGGGGTTAATACATTGAGGGCAGGGGAAATCCCCCCCCAGACATACTGGGCATGCTCCAAGTGCAGGGTTAGTATAAGAGTGAGGAAATAAGCTCGGTCTGGGCTGGAAGCCGAAGAGGGCGGACCTGTGACTGCTGGAGACCCTGGAGGCTGGAATGAACCTCCAAGACCGGCAGAGCCTTGGGGAGTGATTTGTGTCAAGGAGACTGAGGACAATGAAACCTCATGAGTTGCCCCACCGCCAGTGACATTAGGAAGGGACCCAGGGAGGATGCGTGAGTGGTATTTCCCACCCGAATGCGCTCGGCATGTTTTGGTGGGATTTTCTGCTGACCACTCCACCACTACCAGGGCCCTAGGCAGAGGGCAGATGGAGTCAGGTGGGTGAAGGCCCCCCTACTGGGGCTCCCCCCGCTCATTGGCAGTCCCTCTGGTGCTAGCCATTAAGCTACGCTGCCCCGCAAGTAAGGTTCACTATATAGGCTTGGGCCATTAGGCCATGCTACCCGGTGGCGATGAGCTAATTTTAGTCACAAACAGACGGGAAGTGGTAAGATGGGTGCCCACATGCGCTGATTGGCCCCCTCCTTGAGATGGCGCGTGCATGTACCGCCACACCTCCAAAATAACAGTCATGAATCTGTGGATGCAGGAAGCATCAGCTGCACTAAAGAGATGAAGCCCACAGCATGTTAAGTTTCCTGAATGAGACTTGGGGGGCAGGGCTTGCACATTGGGCCGCCCATTTGGGCCTTGACAAGTAGAGAAGTCTGATGCCTACGCAAGCACGGGGTTATTGAGCTAACTGCTTTATCGCCAAGAGAACCCAATGAGAAAATCTCAAGTCACTAGTGAACCAAATCTCTGTACAAAGGTGCTGGGACTAGGGAAGTGGCTGGGGTGCAGCACTCCCTCCCTTGAAGTGGTTTCCATCACATACAGTATGGCTGAATAGTCCTCAGAGGCCTGCCCCCCCCAAACACTATATGAATTGCTCCAGCTCCCCTGCCTTTGTATAAAGCTAGCACACCCCATTCCTCTGCAGGCAGAATTGAACCTAGAACCTCCGGAGCTTAGTGCATGAGCCTCTACTGAATGAGCTAAAAGCCAGCTGGCGCTCAGCTAAGGCTGTGCAGCAGACTCAATTCTTCTCTCTAGAAGTGGTCTCGGTGCCACTAGTTGGGACAGGTCACCACACTCAGGAGGTGGGTGGGTTCTATTTGCACTGGGCTATGACAAACCTCACCATTTAATGTCCCCAGAGGCACTGAGACCACTAAGAGGGCGAGAAAAACTCATATGGTAGCTTATGGCTTTAACCCCAAGGTGCCTGGTTCAATTCCACCTGCTGATGACCTGGGTCTATCAGCATTTCACATCTTTTAATCCGATGCTCTCCAAAACTGGGGAGGAATACAGTGAAGATCTTCCTTCTCCAACTCGCATCTATATAATGATGCTTATTTCTCTTTCAGTCGTTCTTGTAGGGGAATACAAAATCAAATTGTGGATATGGACAGCAGCTTTTCGGTCTTGTTTTCAAACGACGTGAAAGGTCATTCTCTTATCGCTCAAGACGGGCCTGAACCACAAAGCTCAGACCTCAGTCCAAACTTCTGCACAACTTGGGCTTTTCTGTAGTGGGCCTCCCCCAACACCCTGCACCCAAAGTCAGAGCCAGCTGCAGAATGAGATTCTGGACTGAATTTCCATTGGAGGTGGGTGGTGATGGGACCTGAAGTTTTCACGAGGTCTATCTTCGTATGTTGGTGCAGTGTTCAAAACAAATAAAAACCAATGCACAGCTCTGACATGGCTATGCTCAAACACCCCACCCCCGGCTGTAGATGTAGCTTAAATCAGCCAAAGTCCTTTGCCTTTGCAGTTTACATTGTATGGGGAGCCAGTTTAACCAGACTCTGGAAATAATTCCTTTTGTCAGTACATGCTGGATCTCCACTTGGAGGCTTTGCCAGCATATTTATACCTGCAAGGTCTTTGTTGTATAGACAAGACTTCATACAGTGAACACACTTGCCTCCTCTTTTTTATGTTCCATTCAGCTAAGCAGCAAGAGAATTTAAAATGCAGCTGAAACCTCAAGTGATTCAACCAGTGGTGAAACCTTATTAAATCTCCAATGAGATCTTTCTAACCTCATCAACTGCTGAATCCACATTAACACACCTAATGTCAACATGGGGTATCCTGTAGCCTTTTTGTTAGACCTATTTAGTTCATAGGCCAGCTGTCAAATTTATTCTACACACCCTGATTTGTACTTTCGCAGCCCTGACCATGGAGACATCATTGTTATTTGGAAGAAAGCAAAAGAAATGGAACGCCTGCAGCAGACTAAATTGTTCTTACCTATAAAATAAATCACCATTTTCTTAAAACCCGCACATTTGTGGAGGAATCAAGCTAGATTTAATGGGACAAGAAAACAGGAATACTTGAATTCTGTCTGCAGCCTCCTGTGTGTACGTACAGCAAAACAAACATTGGCATGTTTGCCACATGGTCGTTAACAGTAAAGTTAACTCGTCAGCAACAGATTTAGCAATAACCCGAAAACAACTGAGCAAACAGCAAGTTCCAGACTTCTACAGCTACAGGTTTTTAACCTAGTTAGCCAACTACACACCCCAGCACGCCTAAGAAAGAGCATGCTTCAAAGCAGAGATCAATCACTGTAAAACATAACTACATCCATAAAAACGGATGCAGAGATTTCTCATTACAGTTTGTACTTTAACATCTCGAATGGAGGCTGTAACGAGGGCTAGTGATGCCTGGGAAATTTCTGCTCAGGTACAATGTTAAGTACACACTGGATCCCACAGTATTTAATTTCACACCTGAAGTTACATATGTGTAGATATAAGCAATCATACACAGCCATATAAAGTTATACAGCCACCACTCACTTACCAGAGTGACGATCCCTCCGTTCCAGTGACTTCTAAAAAGTCATATCCATCTTCTAATTGAAAATCCATGAAAACCAAAGCAATGGTATCTCCCGGCTCCGCTAGGATAGTCCACGTACAGTCTGCGTTATTGCCATACTCCGAAGGAAAATGAGGACTGGTGATAATTCCACTCTGTCCCCGTAACGTCCCTCCACATGCATCATCAGCTGAAAGGCAGAAAAAGACACATCCTGGGTGTTTTGCTGGAAGGGAGCACGACGCGAATATGCTACCAAGGCACTGAAGCAGCCCAGTCCCGAGGTTTGTTTATTCTTCCCCTTAATGTGTTAAAGCTTTCGGGAGAGGGGTGGGGAGAATGACTCATATGCCACATTTGAGACAACGAAGGGAAATCGTGATCAATAATTTCTCCAAATCGCAAAAGGCGGGGAGGGCGATTTGAAAAGGCCACTGATTGGGACCTAGAAATAACTTATCCGAGGCTGGAAAGAGCAGCATACATCTAACAAAGCCTATTCCACACATAATGCCAGATGAGGGGAGATTGGGGTGTGCTGCGAAGACTGTGGCGGAGCTCTTAAAAAAGACCACGGGTGTTTGTTTTTATTTTGTTGCTGCTCTTTTCAAGTGCAGTCATTTTTTTTTATTGGCACATTGACCAGGCGCATAAGGGCCCTAGGAAATTCCGCTAGTCCCACTGCATGTGGAGAGATGCAGCTCGTCATAAGACACAGAGGTGACATGCTTACAGCCCCCAAACCAGTTACTCCAGCTTCCATCCTAGTGTACCAGTCGGCAAGCCTGCAGTAGCTGGAGGAATAAACATGATCCATGAGCCCTCTCACACCTTTAGCTTCTACAACTCCAAGGCTCCTCACCATGGAGTAGAAGAAGAGGACCATCAGGGTCTGGCATGTGTGTTGATGGGGCACAGAAAGTGGAAGTGTTACCTCTATGACACACCCTCCTCTTCCTCAAATGGAGAAGACCTTTCCAGAGGTAGGAAAGTTTGAGTAGGGAACACCCATTCACCAGACTTCATAAGGTTCTCCCCCTCTCCAAAGTCACTGGAGAAACGAGTGATACTGCAAACATCTACCAAGTTCTCCAGGGGAGCCTCAATCAGCCCTGCGAACTTGATTTCAGTGGAACTATACCCGTTTGTGTTAAATGAGAACTTGGCCTGCAGCGGCTCTACAACACAACTGATGCCTATTATACAGAGAATAGTTCTCCAGGTTCTCATAACAACAAATTAACTATAAGAGCAAAGCTCAAGATCCTTCTCAGACCCACAGAACCCTAAGATAGGAAGACAGATTATGCAGCATGTGGCATGGTTATTACAGGTATTTATACAGGAGAAACAGCGATTTCAAAACTTGTGCCATTCTGCATAAGAACATAAGAAGGGCCAGACTGGGTCAGACCAAAGGTCCATCTAGCCCAGTATCCTGTCTGCCGACAGTGGCCAATACCAGATGCCCCAGAGGGAGGGATCACAACAGGGAATCCTCACGTGATCCCTCCCCTGTCTCCCACTTCCAGAGGAAGAGTGTGTCCAGACTACATCCCTCTGTTGGCAGAAGGATGTAAATGAAGCACTTCGAAAGTGCAAATGAACCGGGGATTTAAATATCCCGTGCTTCATTTGCATAATCAAGTAATGGCATTCTTTCGAAAAAGCGCTTTTTCGAAATTGAAACCGCAGTCTAGACGTGGTTCTTTAAAAACCGGGGCACTTTTTTGAAAGAACCTGTAAACCTCCGCTTCATTTGCACTTTCGAAGTGCTTCATTTACATCCCTCTGCTGACAAGAGGGATGTAGTCTAGACGTAGCCAAACAGAGGCTAGGGACACCATTCCTACCCATCCTAGCTAATAGATTCATGGAGGTTAGGTCTATCAATGGCTATCTAGCTCTTTTTTGAACGCTGTTAAAGTCCTAGCCTTCACCACAACCTCTGGCAAGGAGTTCCACAGGTTGACTGTGCACTGCATGAAGAAAAACTTCCTTTTGTTTGTTTTAAACCTGCTGCTTATTAATTTCAGTTGGTGACCCCTAGTTCTTATATTGTGGGAATAAGTAAATAACTTTTCCTTATTCACTTTCTTCACACCAGTCATGATTTTATAGACCTCTATCATATTTCCCTGTAGTCTCCTCTTTTCTAAGCTGAAAAGTCCAAGTGTTTTTACTCTCTCTTCATATGGGACCCGTTCCAAACCCCTATTCATTTGTGTTGCCCTTTTCTGAACCTTTTCCAATGCCAATATATCTTTTTTGAGATGAGGCGACATCTATAGTGACACCCAGGGTGATATCTGTGCAACGAAGAGTTGCATTTTATATATTTGGTGAATCAACATTTTAAAAATGAATTTGTTTAAGTATTTAACAACATAGGAGGGCAGAGCGATTGAGAGCAAAGGGACAAAGTTCCTGCCTTGAAGAACTATGGTGTTTTGACACCATAGGCATGAATGCAGGATAAAATGAGGACTGTACGCTCTGTCCATATGTCTGTAATTAACAGGAGTAATGGAGGAGGAGAGGGACAGAAAGGACAAGGGTTGCAGAGGTTAGTCATGTACATACTGCTGAGGTTCTGGAGTCTTCTTAAAATAGTTGCACTTATTTTTCTTTAACTCCTTTTCAAAAATACCATCTGCCTTTAATGCATGTTGGTTTATTATTTGCAATATGCTGGTGTCTGATATTTGCCTTGCTGAAAGAAGAAAGCTTTTAAAGGAAATGTTTATATAAGTCAAGAGTTTTGAAAATAAAAACCTAATTTCAGCCACATAAATCCATACCTTAAGGCATCTGCCTGATCGAAAAATCCTCAACACCCAAAGAAGCCAACAGGACATGCTGGGTGTTTGAGCATTTTCAAAATCTTGGGCAGATGCCTAAATTTGGACCAAGGAACCTCATTTGGGGTAGGGGGTTTGTTTTAATTCTAGGCCCCACCAAATTTGGTATGCAGCTTCCTCTTATCAGAACATAATGCAAGTTGAGAGTTTGATTGGGCCCGGATAATGGGATGTGCCTGGAATTTGATTGTTTCTCATAAAATGGAAAGGGAGGGGCGTGGCTGGAGGGAGTTATACTGCAGAATGACCACAGGGGGGCAACAAGAGGCCAAAGAAGGGGACCAGGACAGTTATAACCCCACTGGGCAAGCAGTAGGCAGGGGTGGAGAATGGGACAGCTATCTTTGTCTGTTTGTGTGTCTGTCTGTCCCCCAACTTGGGGACATGAACCCCCCCACATGAACCCCCCCATCCGTACCTACTGGAGCTGCAGTGGCCATGGGCAGGAGCTTTTCCCCCCGCCCCAAGATGCTGTCGTGACAGAGGGCCAGGTTTGTCCTCTCTCCCTGGGGCAGCCTATACACTGAACCCCTCATCCCTAACTCCACCCCAGAACAATGATTTAAATGCAGAAAAAGAAAAGTATTTGAATTAAGGACCCAAGCAACACCTGGTAAATCTTGTAGTATATAATAAATCACTCTCCCTGGGTGCATCTACACAGCAGCCTTATTTTGGAAGAACGGACGTTATTCCGAAATAACAATGCGAGCATCTACACAGCAATTCTGTTATTTCGAAATAAATTCAAAATAACGGACGGCTTATTCCGACTTCTGTAAACCTCATTCCACAAGGAATAACGCCTCTTATAAAAGAGCTGTTTCGGTATAGCAGTAGTGTGGACACTCCACTGCTGCTATTTTGAAATAGCTCCTCCCCAAAGCCATTCAAAGTAATTACTCCCCAGTGCCTCCTGGGGCTCTAAATTGAGGTAGTGCGTCCACATTAGGGGAGCTTACCTCGGACTAAACTTGAGGCTTCCCTGTAGTGTAGACGTGCTATTTCCAAATAAGCTATATCGGAGTATTTCTTCCAGAATAACTTATTTCGAAATAAGCATGCAGTGTAGACGTACCCCCTGAAATTAAAACCCTTTATGCAACCTTAACTGTGGTTTCACTGCTGCTCCATCATGCTATCTGTATATACTGAACTCACCAGCTATACAGACATAGAGTTACAGACCCTCCATTGGGCTTGATCCTGGCACTAATTCCACATGGGCAAATCTCTGGACCCACATGGAGTCCTGTAGCTCAACTTGAATGCTGGGATCTTCCAATATGGAGCCCACTGTAGAACAGGGACCACTGTTAGTGGAGGGAGAGGGACATGGTTCAGAGGACAGCTGAAAACACCATAAGAATGATGCAGCCTTTTTTCCCCCCTCTCCCCCATCATGCTGAAAATCATATTTCATGGCTGTGATGTTAGAACCATCCAAACATGGACCTTCAGGTGACATCATAGCTCTGAAATATTAACTGGCTCCATTTTACCAGCTGGCAGCGGACTTGGGTTTTTCATTTTGTTATTTTCTATACCTGCTAAGAAACAGCCGTGACAGGATACAACGACCCTTAGGTCATCCAGTCCATCTGCCTGCGAGTGAAAGCGTATTCCCGAGTGTACACTTAGTGATTTGTTCAGTTTAATTTTAGACACCCCAAGTGACGGAGCTTCTACTGCATCCTGGGCAGAAGCAGCTCCACAGCCTACTAGCTCTTACCGTCAAGAAGTTCTTTCCAGATATTCTGTCTGAGTTCTCTCAGTTCTAACCCTCTGCTCCTAATTAAGCCCCCGTGAGTCACTCCCAATAGCTCCACGTTGCCCACGAGGGGATGAATGAACCTTGTGGAGTTCAAATGGAATTTGTGCAATCAAAAACAAAATGCATGAAATCTTTTCCTTCCCCTCCTGTCTTTTGAGATACTGTTTCCTTCTGAAGGAGAGCTGTACTGAAAACAAAGGGGCTGTGTCTAGACTGGCAAGTTTTTGCGCAAAAGCGGCCGCTTTTGAGCAAAAACTTGCCAGCTGTCTACACTGGCCGCTTGAATTTGCGCAAGAGCACTGACTTTGTAATGTACAAAATCAGTGCTTCTTGCGCAAATACAATGACGCTCCCGTTTGGGCAAAAGCCCTCTTGTGCAAATGTATTTGCACAAGAGGGCCAGCGAGACAGTTGTGTGTTTTATAAAAGCCCGATGGCGAAAAACGGCGATCGGGGCTTTCTTGCAAGAAAACCACGTCTAGATTGGCACGGACGCTTTTCCGCAAAAAGTGCTTTTGTGCAAAAGCATCCGTGCCAATCTAGACGCTCTTTTCCACAAATGCTTTTAACGGAAAAACTTTTCCATTAAAAGCATTTGCGGAAAATCATGCCAGTCTAGATGTAGCCAGGGTGTCCAACCTGTGGCAGCCTGAGAGCAAGGGGTCGTCGAAGCCTAGTGGAAGGCAGATACACGGGGAGCTGGGTATGCAGTTTTATGTTCCCATTATAGGCTGCCAGAGACTGTGGCCCAGCAGTTCGACACCTGAAGCCTATCTGTCATCAGCCTGAAGGGAAGGCTAATCAGAACATCTGAGGCCAGTTAAGGCTGATGAGTGCACCATAAATAACCCTCCTTCAGGCAAGGCGGGGGGGGGGGGGGGGGGGGAAGAGGAGTTGAGGGATGGACCAGAGGAAAAGTGAAGGAGAACAGAGCAGCCCAGCACAAGAGACTAACCCTAGACAGCCTGCAACAAAACCTGACCCAAGGCATTGGGAGGAGGTACTCAGGAGGGGTTGGGGAAGTGGCCCAGAGAGGGGGGCCGCTGTTCCATGGGGCAAGAGCCAGGCCACACAACCCACTCGGGTCTACCCCTCCCCCCCATAGGGCCCTGGGCCGGAACCCGGAGCAAGCGGGTGGGACCGGGTTCCCCCCAACCTCCACCTGGCTAGTGGGCTGCCTGCAAGAAACAGGAGCGGCCCTGTGGTCTAACGTAGGGGCTGACCTCCCATACCCTGGACTTGCCTATGATGAAAAGGGCGCGGAAAGCGGGATGCCCTTGCCTTCGTGGCAGTGTTAGGGACACCGTGAGGCTCCGTGGCAACATGAAAAAAACCCCGCCAAGAAGCGCAGAACCTAGGGGCTTAGCCCCAACCGGCCACAAACCCCAAAAGATGCCTGCACCACATACACGAGTTAGCGGAGTTCTGCAAAAGCTGGCGCGAACAGGTGGTGGTGTGTACACAAGCGTGCGTTCTCTCTCCTCAGAATCTTGCCTCATTTTCTCTGCTCTCATTTTCATACTTGGCTTTCTCACTCTGCCGGGCCTCTGCTTCAGTTTTCCCCCCCAGCAGCAAAATCTTGTTCCTAGCATAATCTCTCCTAACCAGGCTGCAAATCCAGTGCAGTTCACAGCTGAGTCAAAACTCTGAACCCCTGTCTGAATGTGAGAATTAAACACAATGCATCTATTGTTGGCAGGGAGTGTGAGGGAGTCACCAGGCCCTGCGCCCCTATCCTCAATCACATGTGACTGTCCACCAGCAAGTAGAAGAGAAGGTTTATTCGTTGACAGGGACACAGCGTAGCACAGACTTGTTGTTATAGGAACCAGGAGCATTCAGTACAATTCATCTTGGGAATAGGAGGGCCCAGAACCAGGGCTCTGGGCCCCTGCCCGGGCCCCCAAGCCAGCTAGACTTCCTTCTCCCTAAACCAGCTGAAAAACTCAACTCATACACCCAGCAACTGGTCCCTATCCACTAGGTCCCTATCCCTCCTTTGTCCTGCTTCTGACTATCACTGGTTGCACCTTCCCCCTAAGGTCAGGGGACAGGATGGCCTGGGCCATTCCCTATATGCCAGGGGTTCCCAAACTTTTTGGCATCATGCCCCCTTTTTGATTTTTGAGAAACCCTCACACACACACACACACATCCCCAAATAGAAGCAAAAAAAAAAAAAAAAAAGGAACTGACCGTGGCCGAAAAACAGAAATAGCAGCGAAACTTCGGGGGGGAGGGGGAGGGGAGATTGACGGGAGGGGCTGAGTCGCCTTGCACCCCCCCCAGAATTTCTTCACACCCCCCAGTTTGGGAACCCATGCTATATGCCTTCCCTCAGGAGTTCTCCTCCAAAGATCCCATCATCCCCCGCTGGGCACTGCACACACCGAGTCACTACAGAGCAGCACAGGACAGTAGGACTCACACCCAGCATAACAAAGCAAACAGTGAACACAATCCCCACTACATCACAACTGTTTACATCTTTCAAATGTATATTCCCTCCCACAACGAACTCCCGATTGTGATACTTACATCTATGCAATACTAGAAGATTTACAGTGTTTGAGTCTTTAACTCAAAGAATTTTTGTTTTTCTTCATTTAAATCTTTGCTCTGGGGTGGGGCTGGGGAGGAGGGATTCAGGAGGCAGGCTGCTCCAGGAAGAGAGGACAGCCCCAGCCTTCTCTCACTGCAGCAGCTTGGGGCCAGGTGAGAGGCACCTGTGCATGGATGCTGTGGCAGGCACAGCTGAAGGAGGGGTGCATGCCCCCCTTCTGGGGGACATACACAGACAAACACACAAACAGACACATTCTCTGAAATATACAGTATATAGCTTTTCCTTTTCTCCACTCTTGCTCCCTGCTGGCCAAATGGGTAATAACTGTCCTGCTCCCCATCTCTGCCCTCTTGGTGCCCCCCTATAGTTATTCTACAGTATAACTGTTCCTCCAACCAAACCCCTCCCTTTCCATTTTGAGAAACAATCGTATTCCAGTCACAACCCATTGCCCTGGCACAACCAAACCCAGACCCTGGTTTACGTTAGAGTAAGAGGAAGCCGTAGACCGAATGTGGTTGTCTTAGCGCTTACTATTTCGGAGGAGAACTTGAACAGATGGACTCACAGGCAGACAAACTGACTCACAAACTCTCCCAATGATATAGCAGATAAGAGCATTGACTCTTTTGCTTTTAATGGCCAGATTTTCAAAAACTAACACAGCACCTGCAATTTCTAATTGTCCTCATTTTCTCCACCCAAAAGCCCACATTTCAGAGCACAGGCTGCTATTTGCACATGGCAATGGGATAAGGAGATATCCAAGTACCTAAAGGGCACAGACAAAGCCAGTTGTAACACCTAACCAATTAGTCCTGCCACCTGCAATTATGTGCAGATGAGCCACAGTTGCGAGGAAGGGGGACAGTAAAACACAAGCAGAAAAATGTGGGTGTAATTTCAGAGGCTGCATGCTCTTAAATCTTTTCCACTTGGCATTACCTGTCAGCATTAAGACCAAGAAGAGTGCATAAGAGCTCAACAAAACATTATGCAGGAATTCATGCACGCTGCCCTTCTATAATGAGCTAATGCTATTTAAAAATAGCTAAGTAAAAACCTATGGAAAAAGTTGATATGCCACTAAAGCTGAAGGTATTTAGCAGTTAGAAATGGGATCTGCTGTGTTTGCTACAGGTTATCTTCTTCTACAACTAGGCTCTATTAGCAGAAGCTATTAGAGCAAATAAAGTAGGAGGATCAAGAGAAAACATGGGCAGGGAGATAAAGGGAACCAAGAATTAATTTGACTCGCATTGTGGCATTGTGGCACTTTTTTATGTACAGCATTGTCAAATGCCTTGCTATTTATATGAAATGCACTATGAAAAGCCTGTTAACTTTACAATGCATATTATAGAATGGCATTTCAGATGCTTTAGTCAAGGGGCTCTCAGGCTTTACATTATAAACACCCATTTTCAAGTGTTTAAAACTCCAGCATAAAACTACATTAAAAAAATTCCTTCCAGACTGCAACTCAGCAGCGGGATCCTCATGTATTTTATGCGGCGGTTGCTGCACGTTTATGGAGAGGTGGGAGGGGAGGATTTTGGAATACTGCTCCCCAGGAAATTCTTAGCATACAAGCATCAGAACCTTTTCAGGTCTGAGCCCTGCTGACAATACAAGCCGCTAGCAGCAGGGCGGGGACTTTTGCAGCCTCTGACGGATGGAGCTGCAAACGCAAAGTAAAAACAAACCTCTTGTTCATGCCAACTTGTATTTCGCATGGCCATCTGCTGCCCAATGGCAGCCAGTCAGCCGAACATACAGAAT
Organism: Rafetus swinhoei; assembly: GCA_019425775.1. NCBI lineage: Eukaryota > Metazoa > Chordata > Testudines > Trionychidae > Rafetus > Rafetus swinhoei. The sequence goes on along the minus strand of JAFJHL010000300.1, from coordinate 14,943,561 downwards.
GCACACGCGCGAACACACGCTTCCTTGTGAGCAACAGCACTCAGCTTAGAAGCATCGAGATGCCCAGACTCGAGTGACAGTCCTTCCTGTCTCAGAAAGATGACGTTATTATTTATTGTGTGTATTTCTTCCATTAGCATGTACAGGTTGAACCTCTGTGGTCCGGAACTCTCTGATCCGGCAACATCCATGGTCCGGGAGGAGCTTGCGAGACTGGAGAGCCCCAGGGGCAGAGGTTGCTGGCGGGTTGGAGTCAAGTTGGTCAGCGGGGTAATGGAGCCCACAATGGGGTGGCAGTGCTTCTGTGAGGCCAATGGGACTGCCAGGAGCTCCGGCAGGGTAGCAGGGCTACTGTGAGGCTAGCGGGAGCTGCAGCAGGGTGGCGGGGCTGCCACAAGGCTGGCGGGAGCTCCAGTGGGGTGGCAGGGCTGCCACGAGGCTGGCGGGAGCTCTGGCAGAGTGGCGGGGCTGCCACAAGGCTGGCGGGAGCTCTGGCGGGGTGGCGGGGCTGCCACAAGGCTGGTGGGAGCTCTGGCGGGGTGGCGGGGCTGCCACAAGGCTGGCGGGAGCTCTGGCAGGGTGGCAGGGCTGCCACAAGGCTGGCGGGAGTTCTGGCAGGGTGGCGGGGCTGCCGTAAGACTGGCAGGGCTGCCACGAGGCTGGCGGGAGCTCTGGCAGAGTGGCGGGGCTGCTGTAAGACTGGCAGGGCTGCCACGAGGCTGGCAGGAGCTCCGGTGGGGTGGCAGGCCTGCCACGAGGCTGGCAGGAGCTCTGGCAGAGTGGCGGGGTTGCCACGAGGCTGGCGGGAGCTCCGGCGGAGTGGCGGGGCTGCCACAAGGCTGGCGGGAGCTCCGGCGGAGTGGCGGGGTTGCCACGAGGCTGGCGGGAGCTCCGGCGGAGTGGCGGGGCTGCCACAAGGCTGGCGGGAGCTCTGGAAGGGTGGCGGGGCTGCCGCAAGGCCAACGGGGTGATGGCGCTGCCGCAGCTTGAGGCGCTGGGAGGCTGGGGAAAGGAGTCCAGTGGGAAGGCTGGTGCCCCCCCACCAAGACCTTGCTTGGTCCAGAAAACTCCCTTGTCCAGGATCGGTCAGGTCCCGAGGGTGCTGCACCAGGGAGGTCCAACCTGTAGAAGCCCCAAGAAGCGGCAGCCCTGGCACAATGGGCCTTAGAGTTTCCCTGTCCTGAAGAGCTCTCACAATGACAAAGAGTAGTTGGGAAAATGGAAACATGTGGAGGGGAGTAGCTCTCCTTCAGCCAAGTAGAGACAGGAATATTACCCAGGTCTCCCAAATCCAGGGCCCTGTCCATTGCCATGGTGCCTCCCCTGCCTGCAAACCGCCTCCGAGCACCATTTAGGTCCTGTCTTCCGTTGCGTTTTTTTTTAAACCAAGCAAATAGTCCAAACCCATCGAAGTGCAGCTATTCCCTGTCCGGGCTGGCTGAACCCGGGGACTCCACTCCAAAGCACAGGCCCTAACGCCTGGAGCAAGAGGATAAAGTCAGACCATTGTTAAGAGAGCAGATTAGCTCTTGTGTGCTGCGGTCAGGAGAGGACGGCAGAGAGCCCCTGGTCTAGTGTGTTATGTTAGGTGTGCACCACAAGGCAGACATTGTCTCTTACTGTGTGTCTGCACAGCACGGATACCGTTTGGGGCCTCCTGGTTTACTTAACACAAGTAACAGTGGTTAACACACTTGAACGATGCCAAGCCAACCCCCCTGCTCCGTACTTCGCCCAAGGGCACAGCTCTCCTTCTGCTTCCCACCTGGTATTCAGCTGATCCAGCCTCCGACACCTTTCAGGTCAGGGTGTCTAAAGCACCCCCAGACTAGATCATGTAAAAGTTCCATCCTACACAGGGTTCCCAAAGGCCAAAATAAACATAAAGGCCTTCTCTATACTAAAAGGAAGATTGCCACTGCCGCGATCGATCTTCTGGAGTTTGATTTAGTGAGTCTAGTTAAGACTCGCTAAATCAAACTCAGAGGACACTCCTGCCGGCATCTGGTACTCCTGCTTTTGTGCGGAGTAAGAGGAGCCAATGAGAGTGTTTGCTCCCATCAGCCTCCCACTGTGGGGACACTGCCAAGTTTGGCTTAAGGTAAACCGACTCCAGCTACGTATTCTGTGTGGCTGCAGTTTCATACCTTAAGCTGAGCTGCCGGGTCTAGTGTAGACCTAGCCAAACTCTCCTCCTCTCCTGGGTTCAGCCTCCGGTAGATTCTCTGCCTCTCCCAGGCACTGCTGAGTACCAAGAAAACAAGTGGAAACAAGAAAACTCCATCCCAGCCAACTTGATGTCCTAGATCTCCCTATCAGCCCTGCTCTAACACACCTGATGCTCAGGTGTAAGGCTGAGAGGGAGGAGCTAAACAGGTGTGGCCCTTCTCAATTATTGCCTAGCTGACAGGGTCTTAGATTAGGGCTAACAGGCCCCCAGCAGCACACTGACCCTTCCCCGACCCATGTAGGGTTTGCACATCCTGTCATAGGGTGCATCTACACAGCAGGACTTAAATCAGAATAAGCAACACAAATTGAGCTACGTCCATTGCATAGCTTATTTCAAAATTGGGAGCGTCTCTAAGGGTATGTCTACACTAGTCCCCTAGTTCGAACTAGGGAGGCTAATGTAGGCATTCGAAGTTACAAATCAAGCCGGGATTTAAATATCCCGGCTTGATTTGCATCTTCGCCGTCGCCATTTATGAAATTTACAAGTCGGATAACTGCCGCATCTACACGCCGGCAGGGACCTGGTAGTTCGAATAAAGCCCCAGTTCGAACTACCTGTTAAACCTCGTTCCAGGAGGAATAACAGGTAGTTCGAACTAGGCTTTAATTCGAACTATTGGTCCCTGCCGCTAGACGCCGGGCAGTTAGTCCGACTTGTAAATTTCAAAAATGGCGACCGGCCGGGAAGATGCAAATCAAGCACAGGATATTTAAATCCCGGGCTTGATTTGCAACTTCGAATGCTTACATTAGCCTCCCTAGTTTGAACTAGGGGGCTAGAGTAGACATACCCTAAAGCCCTTATTTTGAAACAGAGCACTCTTCCTCCAACTTCCCTTATTCCTCATATAATGAGGGTTACAGGAGTCGGAGTAGGAAGTCCTGTAGCTTGACAGTATTTCGACACTATTTCAAAATAACTGCCTGCTGTGTAGATGCAGACTCATTATTTTGAAATAATGTTGCTGTATAGACGTACCCATAGTGTCCAGTTTTGAGGTATGATATTCCCCATTGACCTGACAGGTAAACCAGAAGATCCACAGCCTGTTTTTACCCATAGGATCCTCTCTGCAACTTATTAACTCCTCCAAGATAAAGATGGCAGGGGGTGGTTTTGACAGCTCTGGACTATGCAACATGCCTATGACTATCTTACCTCCGATTCCCAGAGATGGGCAGCCCTGGTGATAAATGAGACCAAGAATAAGGGGAGAAACAGAAGGATGCTTTTTTTCTTCCCTGTAGCTAGCGAATACAGGAGCTCTTCTTGCTTCTGGGAGTGTGAATGGATTCTGGCCACAAAGGATAAGGAAGCACGATTCACCCGTTTACTGGCATGTCCAGATAGGCTCAGACTCATTTCACATGAGTCTCTTCAATAAACCCCTTGAGGGTGCTGGAAAGGCAATGAATGTAGAAGAGCTGTTGCCGCGCTCAGTCAGCTAGCTTTCTGCAAACCACATGCCCAGCAGAAACACACGACAGAGACAGGGTGTGGCCATTAGCTGCCTCAATAATGCTTGCAAAGGTCTGAAGAGAGGCAATTTATCGTAAAGAGGCATTCCCGCAGGACAGCCACTTCCAGCATGGCGCAGGTCGCCTTTTAAACATTATTATTGCCCGACAGGAACATGGAACTTTCATGGGGATATTTTCATACCAATACCACAGAGGAATGAACCATGCCAGCGTGATGAACTTTTTGACTGGGCCCAGGTAAATCTGGTAGAAAGCACCAACTGCGAACAAGCCAAGAGCCCAGGCTTAATTTACAGAGCCCTGCAATTCCACAGATAGCCGCAGCTCATTTTTGTAGCTACTAGGGATGTTAAAATGGGTAACTGCTGAAAAATTCAGCAGGGTGGCAGTCGGCTCCCCGGCAGCCGGTGCCTGGGGGAGCCAGCTTTTTGTCCGGGAGTGGCTATCTGCTTTATACCTCTGGATATCCACCTCTGCAGATGTGGCTAAGGATATCCACAAATCTTTTTTTCAGATGTGGATGCGGATACCAATTTGGTATCTGCGCAGGGCTCTATTAAGTTACACTTTCTCCAATTTCAACAGAGCAACTAAGGCAAAAGCAGGCAGCTTGGCATTCTGGCAGTGAGAGGGTTAACAAAAGCTGGGGCCTGCAGTTTCTAAGATATTGGTAATTTGGGGAGTCACATTTCTGGATGCTCTGCTGGGGACTTTTGACTTACAGTCGGTGCCAAGTTCTCCCTCCTGAAAAAATCAGGCCCCTTTAAAAGCGTCTGGAGTTGGACCCCCCAAAACTGCAGCATCTAACATAGCGGGGTATGTAGGAAGCAGGGACTCTAGGCCCATGAAGGAGATGGATTGTCCTTTTGACCAGAAACTGTCTTTTTGTTCTGTGTTTGTTCCGTGGGAACTATGGTAAATAAAGCATTAATATTAATACATAGATAATACAGTAATAAAAATTTAGCAAGAAGAGCGTCTGGATTAAACCAGCCTATAACACCAGCCATTTGAAAGAAGCTTTCCCTATAAGTCAAGTTCTCTCCTAGGTGCCTCCTGTAGGGTCTTGACGATTCATCTGAAACAAACTTCATTGCATTGCAACCCCCTTTCTGACAACAAAAATTACTACTTGATCCCGAGTCCACCTGAGCTCTGCTGCCCCAGGTGGGGTGGGGGGAACCAAAGCCAAAATCCAAGCGCTGAAGAACCTGGGCCCCAGCAATTCTAATGCCAGCCCTGGCAGTCCCATTAAAACAGGGTGATGACCCACTTTGGGGTCACAACCCACAGTTTGGGAACCAATGATCTAGTGCATCAGAGACAGGATATCACGCTAGAGCAGTGAGTCTCAAAGTGTGGTCCGCATAGCCCCCCCTGAAGTGGGGAGCCTCTGCAGGTGCTCCAGCCCTATGACACCCCCTTCCCCCCCACACACACACGAGGTTGGAGCACGAGCGCCGGCTTCCCACTGGGAAAATGGGTGAGCCTCGCAGGCCGGAGCCAGCTTGGGGGGGAAGGAAGTGGCTCTGTGCACTGCCATTTCCCCTCTCCCTGGCTGGGGAAAAGGCAGCACAGGGAACTGCTCTCCTGGAGGCTTTCCCTGCTGCTCCCATTGGCCGGAATCATGGCCAATGGGAGTAGCAGGGGAGGGTGCCTGAGAGCACGAAGCCAAGTAAGTGATCCTCTTGCCCCCCTCAGGCCCAGACCCCATACCTGCACCCCAGCCCCTCATACACACACCTCTCGCCTAGACCCTGCACCCCACACTCCTCCCAGACCCCCACCCTCAGCTTGTACCAGCATCCTCCTTCCCTCCCAAACACTGTCCCCCCACTCCTGCACCATCCCTCACTCCCAGACCCCCCAACCTCAGCCTGTTCCTGAACTAGGGGAGTAAGTGACTAGTCGACTTATTGGATAGTTGACATTGACTAGTCGATTAGTTGATTAATCTAAATTTAACATCCTTATCCTGCACCCAACCTCCCACCCAGACCCCATCCCCACATCCCTTCCTGCATCCATTTTGTCATCATGGGTGGTAGGCTGGTGGTTCACGGAAAGGTCTGCATTGAGCGGGGTGGGCCGCAGGACAAAACGTATGCGAACGACTGGAGTAGATGGACTCCACTCATCCAGTCAGACAATTCTTAGGTTTCTCTGCAATTGGCAATAAAGCAAAACGAGGCAATTTTCTTTCCCAGGGAGAAAAGAAAATACCACAAAATTCTGCCTCTTGATGCTGCATCAATCTTAAACATGTATTTTAAAAGATCACATAGTGAAGATTGGTGTAGCTCCATCGAAAACCTTACCCCCAACTTCAAAAATCTTTGAAAAAACATTAACAACTTCCAACATCCATTAGATAGATAGATACAGACACAGATATACAGTTTTCGCAGCGTTCTTCAGTTTGATGAGCTTGATGTTATTGTTAAAGCATATTAAAATGTTCTTGAACAGCTCTTAAAATGTTTTGGGCACAGTGCACTCTAAGCAGCTGTTTAAATTATCATAGGCCTGGACACTTTTAATGAGCTAATGCATATTTGATATGCTTAAAATGCAGCATTGCAAATGTTCTGAACTTCTTCGGCTGGCTTACTGAATTTTTACTCAACCGCCTACTAGAGTCATAAACCCATCAATTCTATTTACACTCAGTAAACAAGCTGGGCCAGACTTTTCTCTCCAAAGGCATGCATGCATTTTAGCAAACAGAATCTACCGAAACATAATTTCTGATTATTCTACTGGAGCTATGCATAAGAAATCCTACTTGGTTTAAGTGAACCAAATTTGCACGCAGAATAAGAACTGAAGTCAATCTGACCTGGTTTTAAAGGTTTAAATGGAAGAAGGCTCTATTATGACTTATTTAGTTTTATTTTATTAATTTTAAAACACCTTTTTCCCCATGCCCATGCTTCCTCTAAAATTCCTCTTTGAAAATCCCAAGGAAAACCTAAAGAAGTGGAGCACTCAGCTCCTACTGCATGTCCATGAGATTTGACCACTGAAAATCCCACTCTTAAGGACCATTTATATTGGTAGTAGCATTGCAGAATTGCCTTCATGATGCACCAGGATGTGCTAGGGGTTGTACAGTCACATAACAAAATTGACAGTCCCCTACCTCAAAGACCTTTTATTTTAATCTAGTCTGCATAGTACGGGCTGTAGAATTTCACCCTGTGATTCCTGCTAGCTAAGTGCCACTACTGAATCTAGACAGACAAGGAGGATGAGGTAACATCTTCTGTTGGAGCAGCTTCTCTGTTAGTGAGAGAAACAAGCTTTTGAGCTCCGTGGAGCTTTTCTTTTGGACTGGGAGGACAAGCAGGGTGTCAAATAAAGGACGGACCAGATTATTTAAAATAAATTGTTAATAGGGATGTCAGTGTGTAGATGACTACCCGATTAACTGATAAGCCTGGGTTTATCGGTTAATCTTGTCAATTACATACATCCCCCCGCCCTTGCTGCCTCTGTATCAGAGGCAGCAAGGGGGGGGAGGGCAGGAGCTAGTGCCCATGAGGCACTGGCTTGAAAGCCAGCTCTTCAGAAGCACTGGATCTGCCTGGTCTCCCCACCTCTGCACTGATAGAGAGGCAGCAGTGTGGAGGGTGAGGGGGGCAGGCAGGAGTCGATACGCGTAGGGAACGGCCTTCAAGCAGGCTCCCCGCATGTGCCAGCTCCGCAGACCTGCCTGCCCCCTCCCCTTGCAGCCTCCTACAGAGGCAGCGGGGTGGGACAGGGTAGAAGGGAGCCAGTGCTGGGGGGAGTTTGCTTCAAAGCTGGTTCCCTCCAGCTCCTGGGTGCCGCCTGCTCCCACTCCCTACGCAGAGGACACTGCCACAAAGCAGCCTCTGTTCATGATGGCCCTGAGCTCCCCATGGACGGAGGCTGTTCCGCATCCCACAGAGCAGCCTCTGTCTATGGGGAGCTCGGACTCCCGCGGACAGGAGCTGCTGCCACCTTGTGCTGCTGCCTCTATGTCAGAGGCAGCAGTGCGAGGTGGCAGGCAGCTGGGCTGCGAGGGGAGCTGGTTTTTAAATTGACTCCCCTCTTGGACCACCTTCGCCTGCCACCCTGCGCTGCTGCCTCTGATAGACGGGGGGTTCCCTGGGAGTGGGGTCGGGAGCGCACTGGCTTCCACCCCCATTCCCGGGGACTACTGAATAATCGTGTAACTGCTAAGATTTCATGAGGTTACACGACTATTCAGTTACATGGTATCTAACATCCCTAGTTGCTCACACATATTCTAAGGCAGTGGTGGGTGACGTGCAGCCCATCGGGGTTCTATGTGTGGCCCTTAAGACATTTTGTTTACTCTTGCCCACATGCTGGGTTGTTGGATTATGCTGGTTACAGTTCACATAGGGTTTTTTTTTTTTTTCCTACTGGTATTACTAAAGTGGCATGCACGTAAAGCCAGGGCCCATGACGTGAGGTGTGTGTGGCTTGCCCACAACAATGACTGTGAGAGCCGTGCGCGCCCTCTGCATCCAATCACAACATTGCTACGGTTCAATCGGCACAGCCCACACATTCTAGGACCAGTGAGCAAAACGGCCCTAGCCCAGGAGGTTGTCTGGGTTACGACAATCATGTGGCCTACTGAGATGAAGGAGGGCCACTTGTGTCAGCCACTAAGTAGCCTCAGTTTCCCATCACTGTTCTAAGGGGCCATTCAAAATTAATTGGCCTGTTAATACCCATACTGTTATAGCACAAATAAAGGGAGGTTGGTGGGTTCCTGATTGCTGTAATAAACTATAAACTCAGGGTGTGTCTAGACTACAGGGGTTTTTCGAAAAAAGTGGCTTTTCGAAAAAACTTCCCCTGCGTCTAGACTGCTGCCGCATTCGTTCAAAAGTAAATCGAAAGAATGCAGCAGTTTTTTCGACCACGGAAAACCTCGTTTTACGAGGAAGAACACCTTTTGTCGAAAGTGCTCTTTTGAAAAAGAGGCGCTATGTAATGCAAACTGTGCTTTTTCGAAAGAGCATCCAGACTGCCTGGGTGCTCTTTCAAAAAGCGGCTTGCTTTTTTGAAAGTATTGGTTGTAGTCCAGATGCTCTTTTTTGACAGAGGCTTTTTCCAAAGTATCTTTCGAAAAAGCCTCTTTCAAAAGAGGCTTGCAGTCTAGACATAGCCTCAGTGTCTTTATTAAGACCGTGATTTTTGGTGTCCTGCAAAACTTTGAACATAAGCTTCCTGGCTTGGAAAGTGTAGTGCCATTTTCTTTTGAGGATGAAGACTGAGGGTATGTCTACACTGCAGAGTTTTGTCAGAAAAAACAGCAGGTTTTTGGAAAAAACTTCACTTACGTCCGCACTGCAATCGCGTTCTTTCGAAAAAAAATCGAAGGAACAGAGGGGTTTTTCTGACATTGGTAAACCTCTTTGTACAAGGAAGAAGCCTTTTTGAGAAAGAGCTCTTTCGGAAAAAAGCGTATGTGGACGGGGAAGAGGGAGTTCTTTCGCAAGAAGAGGAAAAAGCACAAGTGCCCTGGTGGCCACTCCATCCATAGTAATCACAGCTTAAATGTGAGATAGCATCCATTCAGTGTGAACGCTATCTGTTGAAAAAGCAGATCACTTTTTCGATGCACTCTGGCTGTATGGACGCGCTCTTTCGGAAGAAGTTTTTTCAGAAGATCTCTTCTGGAAAAGCTTCTTCCGAAAGAAGCCTGTAGTCTAGCTGTAGCCTGTGCGACCAGATGTGGAGTTACTTTGTGAGAAGTATTCACTCATGGGTGATCCTTGGTTTTGCCTCTTCTCCTTCTTCTTTGCGATTTCATTCAAGTATGTAGGCATGAGAAAGAGCCAACGATCTTGAAAAGTGGCTCTTCTAGGGGATTGATCCGCGTAGCAGTGGAGATATGATTTTGCATCTGTTGCTATGGTAGGATCTGGTCTCACTGGGTCCTGGCCTATGGGGAGCTTGTTCCTGATGATAAGCTTGGAAAGATTTTTTGGTGGGGGGTGGGAGGGTTGGTTAAGGCAGCGGCGGTGGTAGAATGCTGGGGCTCGTTGCTGCAGGGGGATCAGGTGAGCAGTGGGGGTGCTAAGGCAGCTCCCCTGCCGGTTCTGGCACTGCAGACTGTGCTGCACCCCAGAAGCAGCTGGCAGCAGGCCCAGCTCCTGAGTCGGAGGGACCACCCAGGGCTCCATGCACGGCCCTTGCCTTGAGCACTAGCTCCACACTCCCATTGGCTGGGAACCTCCTGCTGGCTGCTTCTGGGGGCAGCATGGTCTGCGGGCCAGGAGAGGCAGGAAGCTGCCTTAGCCCCCCCGCTGCACTGCTGACTGGGAGCCGCTCAAGGTCAACCCCTCCTGACCGAGTCCTGACCCTCCCCCTAAGCTGAAGCGCCCTCCAATACCCCAAAGCTCCACTCAGCCCCAACCCGGAGCCCACGCTCCAGTCCAATTCTGTTGTGTCGCAGCATCAACAATTTTCTTCAACTGGGTTGTGAGAAAAAAAAGTTTGAAAACCACCGGTTTAAGGCCTGAAGAGGGGATTCAGGGGCTCCCTATCAGGCACGGGTGATAACTGTTTAATACCACCCCTATGGCTTCCAATAGGCTCCAAGAGTCAGTCTCAGTATAACCAGGCTTTCCAAACCACTGGTTTTCCAGTCATCTCTGGAAAAAGTTCCACACAGGATTTTATGCAAGTCAGGACGTTCACGTGGCCAGTGGAAGCAGGGGTGTAGGCTGCTTTGAGAACTGTGGCTCCCCTGGTGTGAATTCAGACCAAGCATTTCACACACATCAGCCACTCTTCTCTCTCTTCACGGTCCAGTAAACGTGCTTCAGTAAACAACACGAGAGCACGGCAACACCAGCATGCTCCTGAGATGCTCAGCAATCCAGACCCACTTAAATAAGAATTTTGGCTGCCCGATGAACAGATTCCTCTCAGAAGGTACAGACAGAAGAGATCTACATTGGATCAACTAACATCCGCCATTTTGGTAGGACAGGATCATTCCCTACAGTCCATCTACTCCTGGTTAATACAGGACTGATTCCCTACAATACCACGTACCCCAGCTTAGTTTTGAGCATCTCAGCTTTTTGATCATCTCAAGTTCTGGGGCTTCTTTCTCCAAAACAATGCCGTGTTTATTAAAAGGGATTCTGGTCTGTGTAGCCTCTTAACAAGATACTGTTAGGATAAGTCATTTCCAAAGATGCTGGCTAATTTCTGCTACCAGAGCAGTGACACCTAGGACACTGTGTGAAGAAATACTTTGTGGGTGCGTCTAGACTGGCAAGTTTTTGCGCAAAAGCGGCCGCTTTTGCTCAAAAACTTGCCAGCTGTCTACACTGGCGCTTGAATTTGCGCAAGAGCACTGACTTTGTAATGTACAAAATCAGTGCTTCTTGCGCAAATACTCACGCTCCCGCTCGGGAAAAGCCCTCTGCGCAAGAATACTTGTGCAAGAGGGCCAGTGTAGACAGGTAAGAACTGTTTTGCGCAAAAAGCCCGATGGCGAAAATGGCGATCGGGGCTTTCTTTGCAAGAAAATCGCGTCTAGACTGGCCACGGATGCTTTGCAAAGGCACCCGTGCCAATCTAGATGCTCTTTTCCTCAAATGCTTTTAACGGAAAAACTTTTCCGTTAAAAGCATTTGCGGAAAATCATGCCAGTCTAGACGCAGCCTGTTTGTTTTAAAGCGGCTCCCTATTAAGACATTAGACCAGTTTCCTCTCAGAGCAGCAGCTTCTTGGTTTCTTGCACTCCTGTGTCTGGATCTGACATTTAATCCTGAATTCAGAATCCTGACCCATCTCTAATGTATCTATTCCAGAAGGGAACAAGCTAGAAAGAGTTCCAGCAGAGGTGTTTAATAAAGCTTTGTATCCCAAGGAGAATTGCTTCCTCCCTTTGGTTGTGAGAAAGTGCTGGCTGAATGGAATGAGAACAAACATTCTCCCCTGAACATTTACACCTTAGGAAGCCTTTGCAAACCAAAAAGCCAAACTGCACCAAAATTCAGAACAAGCGGTCCACAAAGAGCTGCCTCAGAATGCCCATATGCATGACTGAAAATATACAACTTAATATTATTGACAATTGACAGGATGATTAATGATAGCCTAAACAAAGCAGTGTACTCACATGGGCCTTTATTTCATGGGCCTTCTGCTGCTGCATCTTTTCACACATTTCTTTGAAGTTTACATCATAACTGGTCAAATCCAGCTTCCTGTGGGCATTCAGGCTGTCTTCTGTTAGTCTTGTGGCAGGGGATGTGGGGGTGCAGGAGTCTGGGTTGGGGTGTATGGTGGGCTTAGGTCAGGAGGTTTGGGTGAATGATGGACTCAGGGCTGGGTGTGGGGTGTGCAGGAATGTTGTGGCATGGGGGTGCAGGAGTTGGGGTTGGGGAGTGTGTGTGGGGCTGGGGGTGGGGATGTGTGGGAGGTGCAGGGGGCAGGGTAGGTGGCCCCCACACCTTGCCCTAGCAGGTGGTTGGTGGCTCTGCTGAGTGTGGGGGGTCTGGCTGGGAGGGAGGATGCAGGAGCTGGCTGGGGTCTTGATGGGGGATGGAGTGGCAGCAGGGGAGGCCTTCAGGCAGTTGGGTGGGTGAGGCCCTTGCCCTTGCCCTTGCCCTTGCTCTCTGGCTCTGGAGGTGGGTACCTTGTCCACTGTGCCACTGGGGGAGCCCCCAACCTCCCTACATTCTGGGCCCCCCCTTATCCTTCCTTTGTTCCAAGGGTGCCTGGTCCATCCATCACCTCCTTGCTGCAACATGGGTAGGAGGGGAGGCCACGATTCGGCTGCAGCGATCCTGGCCCGGCCTCTTGTCCAGCCAATGCTGCCCAGGTGCAGAAGCCCAGCCCCTGCCAGGTAAGGTAATCTGGCCCCAGGCTCCCTCTCCCGCCTCCCCGACACACACATATTCTACTTCCCTTAACCATTAGGCAACCCTCCTCCCACGGTAGGGAGGAGGAGTGGGTCTCCATGAACCAGTGAGAACCACCCTACCTTGGGAGGAAGGTGGCTTAATGGGGAAAGCATCTATCTCTAGAGCCTAGGATTGTGGGTTCAAGTCCCACCGTGAGAGAAAGCCCCAAGGGGAATAGAGTATGGACACACTGCCTGGAGGCTTCCCCCACTACTCCTGTTGGTCCAATTGCAGTCAATGGGAACATTAGGAGATGGTGGTGCTTCCCTCACACCTGGCCACCATGAGCAGAGGTGGGGGACAGACCATGGCAGTCAGATGAGGTCTGTGTCTGGGCTGCCTTCACTGCCAGCCCCTTTTGCTATTCCAGCTGGGAGCACACACACATCCCCTACAGCGCGCCCTCAGCCTGCCCTTCAACAGAGCCGAGTGCTTCCGCCAGCTTTTACCAGAGCACACCGCCTTCCCTTCACCTCTGGTTAAAGGTGAAATAGACAAAAAAAGGACCATCTTGCCATGAGGAATAACACATTTTTAAGTTTTTGAATTAATTTTAATTTTAAAGTTGTGTGTGTTTTGGGAATGACAAAAGAGCCACAGTTGGTTCTGTATGGAGCCTTGCTTGGCTCGAGAGCCATAGGGTTGCTGACCCGGCCTTAGGATGTAGGAAAAGGACAGGAATGTTTGTGGGAACCTCTTGTTAAAATATTGGTGCCACACGGCTTCAAGGCAGCATAGAAAGTAAATGTTCCTTAGATGGAGGGTTAAAAAAAAAACCCACACATACACCACTTATTTATGCAAGAGCAATGCAGTGTCAAATATGATGCAAAATATTCCTCCCCCACCCCTGCTGATGCTTTCCCCAATAACTACATGCTGCCGCCAAACATTTTTACTCCTCTCCTGTCGCAAGGCAATGTTGCACTATGGACTGGAGGTTGGGGCCAGCCGATCTAGAGCACCGCGAATCTATTTGAAAGAGAGAACGTGGCAGGAAGAGACAAAATAAATGCATCGGGCAACTACAACAGAACCCAAACTCCCAGACGTAAGAGAACATGCTTCCAGTGCCAGCTGTGCAGGGATATGACCTTATTTTCCAGAACAAAATGTGTTACTTAAGACTATTCCGCCTCCTAATGGGGCTGCAGGTGTTGTTACACAGTTTATGCGCAATTTGATTGAGCCACCGAACAAAATGCTAATGTTTACATAAAACGTGGAAAGGGTCAGAGCCACCAGCTAAGCAAAGCATTAGAATTCTCAGCGTGAGCTGTGATGTGTGCCTTTCACTTTTATAGCAGCCTAGTTACAATAAAACACAAAATAAGAGGTAGCAGAAGGTGGGACTCACTGAGACGTGTCAGATGTGGGGGCCTGATTTCTGCCCCTCCTCCCAACAGTGAATAACTGAAGGAACTTGTCCGAAGCCTCTATAGAGTTATGCTAATGAAAAAAAGTGATGAACGACAGAGGAATTTCTAACGGCACTATCTCATTCTCCAAGAGTCATTTGCAGGGCTTAAGAACATAAGAATGGCCATACTGGGTCAGACCAAAGGTCCATCCAGCCCAGTATCCTGTCTGCTGACAGCGGCCAATGCCAGGTGCCCCAGAGATGTTCAAGGGAGAAGGCTTGAACATGGAACTTACTGCATCCAACAGGTCTCCCACACGTAAGCAAAATGTGTAAGTCCATTAGCTAGCGCCGTAGCAGCAGAAATAGTAGGAGAGGGCACATCTACACAGCAGCGTTATTTCAGAATAACTGATGTTATTCTGGAACAACAACTTGCACGTCTGCACAGCAAGCCGCAATTTTGAAATAATGGCGCACTGGAGGACTTCTTACTCTGACTCCTGTAAGCCTCATTTCATGAGGACTAAGGGAAGTCCAAGGGAAGTTCGCCCTCCGACTTCCTGCTGTGTCGGCAGCGCCAACAGCCGGATTGAGCTATTTTGACTTCAGCTACGCAATTGAGGTCGCTGAAGTTGCGTAGCTTATTTTGGCGTTAGCCCTGCGGGGTAGACGTGCCCTTACTGTCTGTGTTGGCCGGACCTGCCACCGGTGTGTAGAACATTGTAATTGGCTCACCCCTCTCTCAAGAACCCCCTGTTGGCTGAGGACGTGTGTCAACAAGCTCCTCTGCTCTGATTGGCTCTGGGAGAGGAGGTGTGTTCTTGGTTGCCAGGGTCCAAGCTTCTTTCCTACCCCCCTTTGCAGCTACTTGGTGTTGTGAGGGGGGACACAGGCCTCTGGGTCCTGGCCTGGGGACCCAGTAAATAGCAGTTGCCTGCTAAGTGTCCTTACTGTCCATGGCTACTCGTTTCCTGGGCCGCTTGCTCAAGGACCTGCTTCATCCTTGCCCTCTTTCAGGTCTTTGAAATAAAGTCCTCACAGCACGCTGTCCAGGGTTCTGCAATTCGCCATAGCCCACCACGCCCGGTCTTCAGCCACCAGACCTGGGCTTCAGCTGAGTCTGCTATCAGCCTACGCTCTGAGCTGTCTGAGGTACCGCTGCCTTCCCGGTCAGTCCCTGGGTCTGCCTGGTTGAGCTCCAGAAAGGACCTGCCAGGGCCCTGGCCCAGCCACTTCTTTATACTGGCATGATGGGCCCTGATTGGCTGCAGTGGAAGCAGCCACTCTAGCTCACCTGGAGGACTTCTCCTCTGTTCTTTTTCCTGGGGCGGGGTGTGGCAAGGTGTGACGAAGTGGGGATTGTGCTCGCTCTGTTTGCTTTGTTATATGTGATCTCTACTGTCCTGTAGTAGTCCTGTGTGTGTGTGCCTCAGTTTCCCTG
The DNA here is from genome assembly GCA_019425775.1 of Rafetus swinhoei. Classification (NCBI taxonomy): domain Eukaryota; kingdom Metazoa; phylum Chordata; order Testudines; family Trionychidae; genus Rafetus; species Rafetus swinhoei. The sequence goes on along the minus strand of JAFJHL010000300.1, from coordinate 14,928,110 downwards.
GGCACTGCTCTACCATCTAGAGGGGGATGGGAATTGCAGGTGACTCTCACAGAGTATGCAGCTCATCACATAGACAACGGTCCCTGGAACCTGAGTCTGGAAGGGGGTGTGACCAGGCGACCCCTTTTGCCCAGGAAGCTAGACAAAGGAGGAGGTGGGGCTGCCGACAGACTGGGAACTGTTGCTGAGGATGTGGGGGTTTTTTTTGGGGGGGGGGGGAGAGCTTGGAGCAGGATGGGGGAAACAGGACTCAGGGCCCCTTTTCTCCAAGATGGGTTGTACTGTCTGCTCCTGGTTCCTGTGTTAACAGCAAGACTGAGGTACACTGTATCCCTGTGAACCAATAAACCCTATGTTCTCCCGGCTTGCTGAGAGTTTCATCTGACTGCGGATGGGGGTGCAAGGGCTGGTGTCTCCCCACACCTCAGTGACACAAGGCCACAAGCCTCCAGCAGGGGGCTTCGGGCTTAGTCCACCCCCTGACAAACATACACAGTAGGGTTGCCAGGTGTCCGGTTTTGAATCGGACAGTCCACTATTTGAGCTTTCTATTCAGGAAACAACTTGAGAAAATAGAAATGTCTGATATTTTCTAAATAAGATGGAATGTAGATTGTGATGTAATGTCAAGCGTGTCCGGTATTTTTGTTGAAACCATCTGGTAACCCTAATACACAGTGTTTTTCTTTTAAAAGGATAATCCAATGTTTCCAGCTGTTTCACAATACTTGCACTGTCATGTCTCTGTGGCTGGGACCATCCTCTGGGATTTTTTGTACAGCACCTAGCACAGGGAGGCACTGATCTGTTACTGAAGCTCCCACGCAATTCTACAATTATCGTCGTAAGTAACAGTCCAAAAAAACCCAAAACACGTCCTCAGAGCTGCAGAACAGTCGAGAGGCTCAGCAAAAATAAATGGCTTCTTTTCTACTGTCTGTCATATTGATCCATAGTTAGAATCAAATAAATGCGCACAAGGGGTACTATTAAAAAACAGTCGGCATTTGTCAGCAAATACCATGCAGCCATATTTCAGATAAATACAGCTTTCCACTTGTAATTGCAATACAAAATAACTGTAACAACAATAAACAGAGGGGCTTCCATTTGCAAACGTTGACTTCTTAATGGCAAACCCTGTATTTTTTGCTCTTTTTAAACAAATGTGTGTGTTATTCATCTGGCAGATAACAACAAATTCTTCAGAACCATGCATGCAATCTAGGAGACACGGATTCCTTTAGAAATATATCCGTTCCTTAACAGTTCCAGGAATATACACAGTGCTATGTTACAGGAAGGTGTGTAGCATTAGGTCATGCTATAGAGGTCTCAAGTATACATCTGTGATCACTACCACATGCACCAGAAGCTCTATGCTATCTTTCTAAACCTAAATGTAACCCACCAACTGTGCAATGTTTACATGGGGAACAAATTCCTTCCTGATCCATCAGCAACCAGCTCATGCCCTGAAGCGTGTGACGGACTTATTTTAGCTCACACAGCTAAAAATATTGGTCATGAGGTTAGCCGGACATTTCAAAAAAGAATCCAGATGCGGTATTTGACTGATTACCTAAGGCAAGGAAATCCACAAGCTGAACACACGCTGTGTAGACATTGAGAAGGTCTCCTTTCTATCAAGGAAACATATATTTCTATTCAGACAGGAGCTCTGAAGATGCAATATTTTCCCAGCAGAATTCAACAGTAAAACACTTTGGTCTCTATGCAAATCTTTAGACCTTTCCAGCCATCACAATCTGTAAAGCCAGTCCAATGGTCAGACATCAATTTTAAATCTGATCACTAAAAAACCTATTGTGGTAAAATCAATTCACATAGTTGAGTAGGTTCTGAGGTCTCTATTGTGTCAATTCCTTGTTCGTTTTTTCCACTTTCTACATTTTCATATTAACTATAAATATTATGGGACCAGTCTAGTCTTTGCTGTCATTGCACTCAATAGGCATTTACTACTGATTTCAAATGATGCAGAATCTATCCCTCAAGTTCTTACGTCTACTAATACGATCAGCAAACATCGGGCTACCTGCTGCACAGAATGGTGACCTTTGGGACACATCATCATATGATACTAATTGAGCAAATGAACTGATTTAAAACAAAGTAATAGTTGCCACAATGCAATGTGACCATCACAGTATTTTTTTGCATTTTTTAATAATATGAAATATGAAGAAGATGGTTGTAACTTTATGGGGTTTTTTTAATTAGTAGTGCTTTCTGAACAAAAGCATTACACACAGGTAAGACGACCATCCCAGAAAAATGAAATAAAAATTACAAAGGTGATTAATCTTGATGCTTCAAGGCCCCTGCTGGGGTCAGGAGGCATTCCTTCCCTTATGGAACAGCAGTGCACAAACACCTGTAAATAGTGGGGCAATGTTTAGACCCTCTCTCAAACATTGGTCACTGTCAGAGAGAGGTAAGATGTCAGATTAGATGGAGCATGGGTCTATTCTTGCACGGCATTTAATCAGAGTGTGATCTGACATTTTATACCATATTTTAGCTTCAGGCATGGTTGGTTTGGGTTTTTGTTTTGTTTTTTACTTCCCTTCTCCAGCCAAGTTGTAAAAACACTGAAGAATAAGAGTTTATGGAAGGGTTTAAAGAATGGAAGCACCAATTCGGCATGACACTAGAAAGTCAAGTCTGAGGATGTAACTTGGAGATGAAAACTGAAGGAGGTAAAACATTACTCTTCAGCACCAACCTATGCACCAACCCCTCCTGTATTGGGACCCCAGGTAGCACACACGAGCAATAGGGAAGTGTCAGATAAACACAACTAGCAGCATGACCCATGACTGCATGACTCAAAGGAAGAGGTGGGAACGAACATACATCACCAGGCCAACAACATTTCCGTATTTAAAATTCAAGATGCGTGCGCCAACTCAGGCTTGCTAATTGATTACACAAGCGAAGGGTCAATAAAAGGATCAATACAAGATGCTCTGTTGAAGCACAGACGGAATTGAACAGCAATGAAGCAGCAACTATTTCGGTAAAACATCCTAGACATTTGTATATTTACTGACAATCTAGTCTCCTGAGGCCCCCTGAGTCCACGAAAGATGATCAAAAAGCAATTCTCCATAGTTACAAAGAAGCGAACATTCCACTCGCTCCCGGAGGCTGTCTCCCTTTACATAAGCAGAGTTTTAAATCAAGTTTTACTTCCCATATGAAACTTTCTCCTGCCCAGAGACCTCGGGCCTATTCCCCTGTTGTGTTCTATGTTGTGCAGCCTGTAGCCAGTGCAAAGCGGGTGTCAAACCCTACCCAGTCTGAGGCTATGTCTAGACTGCAGGCTTCTCGCGCAAGAAGCTTTTCTCAGAAGAGATCTTCCTCAAAAACTTCTTGCGCAAGAGCGCGGCCACACTGCAAAAGCGCATTGAAAAAGCGATGCGCTTTTGCGAACAAGAGCGTCCAGACTGCATGGACATTGCTATGCACAGATTGACCACCAGGGCACCTGGGCTTTTTCTTCTTTCCTCTTTTTGCAGAAAAAAGCCCTCTTCCGTGTCCACACACACCTTTTTGCGAAAGCGCTCTTTCGCTAGAAGGCGTTCTCCCTCGTAGAATGAGGAATACCTACGCCAGAAAAGCCCCTCTGTTCTTTTGATTTTTTTGCGCAAAAACGCGCTTGAGGTGTAGACGCTCCATGAGTTTTTTCGGAAAAACGGCTGTTTTTCCAAAAAAACCTCTGTAGTGTAGATATAGCCTGAATGGCAACTTTTTATACACACTTTGTGTGGGTACGAATGACTGCATGAGATGCATGCAAGGTGCAAAGCAGAGGAGAATTTGGTCCAGTGCAAGCTCTCTAAGCCAGCCTGGCCTTGTTTGTGTGACATTTTGATAGAGCGGACCTAATAAAACTGGCTGCAATTCATTCCTCTTATTAAAAATATGGAAAAAGCTAAAAAGTCGCCACGCTGGATCCGAAGTCCTTAGACTCTATGCTGTGTCTACATTGGCGTGATCTTGCACAAAAGCAGCCACTTTTGCGCAAAAACTTGCTGCCTGTCTACACTGGCCGCGAGTTCTTGCGCAAGAACACTGACGTTCTAATGTGTGAAATCAGTGCTTCTTGTGCAAGAACTATGATGCTCCCATTCAGTAATAAGCCCTCTTGCGCAACTGTTCTTGCGCAAGAGGCCAGCGTAGACAGGCAACATGAATTTCTTGCGCAAGAAAGCCCTATGGTTAAAATGGCCATCAGAGCTTTCTTGCGCAAGAGAGCGTCTACACTGGCACGGATGCTCTTGCGCAAAAGCACATCTCTTGTGCAAAGGCACGCGCCAGTGTAGACGCTCTCTTGCGCAAATACTTTAACGCAAGAACTCTTGCGTTAAAGAGTATTTGCGCAAGATCATGCCAATGTAGACGTAGCCTATGCCTCTTAGCCTGACAAGCTAGCTGTTCTATTGTGGGCTTCCAAGCGTAGGTCACCTACCCTGCAGGGCAGGGAGTATTTGTGCTTTTTTAAATGACCCGGTTGAAGCTCTCGCTTTGCTTAGAACGGACAATAAGAAACAGAAAATGATCAGAAAACACAACGTGGGGAACACAAGCGAGGATTCCACGCTGAAGCCTACCAAGCAGGCTCAGAGAGCACCGAGACGGAAGATACCTATTGCACTGCCTGGCTCTCACTGTATTGCAGGGCAGGTTTATTGCCCATGGTGGTTTATTCCCTAGCCCCATCTAGAATGATGAAGGCTACGGAGACTCCCCCATTTTCCTTGAGAGACTATCCCCCCATCTTACAGTCAATCAGCTGCTGAAACATACCTCTGTTCAGCAAGGGGGTGTCCAGACAGCACCCTTCTGTCGAAATAAGCTACTCAATTTGCACTACGCTAATTTCATAACTTATTCCGAGTCTAAATCGAAAGAGCTGATTTCGAAATTTGGCACTGTCTACACAGCGCCACATTTCAAAATAAAGCACTATTCCAACAAATCCCTTAACCCTCGTGGAACAGGGTTACAGGGATGCCGGAAGAGCACGCCCAGTCTTTCGGGAAAGAGCGGGAGCTTTTAAAGACACGGCATTGCTATTTTGGGATACTTCCGGTATCCCGAAAGAGCAACACAGTCTAGACGTACCCCAAGACACCACTTGTTTGAGACCCAGCTGGAGATCTTTATGCCTTGCAAGTCTGCTTTATGGTTCCAGGAAATAAAGTCTTGTGCAGGCGTAACCCATACACCTACTGGGTGTGGTTCATTGTCCCATGTAGCGGCACTTAGACCGCTAACAGAGAGAGAGAGAGAGAATGAGTTGGCTCTATAGCCTTAGCTGAGAGCCAGATGGCCACAAGCTCCAGAGGCTCATGCACTAAGCTCCAGATGTCCCACGTTCAGTTCCAGCAGGCCCTCAGCATGTCACTCCCCAAGCAAAGAGTGAAGCCAGGGACATGCCTGTCATTTAGAAGGCTCCTTTCTGGAGATGGAGCCACGCTGGAGCCATAAGAGAAGCGGCACTCGAAGAACAAGCATGAGGCTGGAAGATCAGTGGGTCCCAGTCCCCGATTCTAACTGTAGCTCTAACACAAAGCCTCTGTCTGTGGCCTTGGGCAAGTCATTTAATGTGGCTGCCTCAGTTTCCCCATCTGGGGATGATGACGATGACCAGGGGTGGTGAGAGTTGGTGAATTCAAAGCACGGTAACGTGCTGTATAATCTAGAAGAATCATTCAAATCCCCACAGCTGAAGGGGTTCTGACCCAAAACAAAGCCGAGCTCCCAGCTGTGTCTTGCTGGGGGTTCGTTGGCTTTGGTTTGGTTTCTAAACCTATAGATCGAGGTGAACGTCAGCTGGTGCATCCCGGTGTGCCGCTCTGGCAAAAGGGAGATACGCCCGGCTGGGGCTCTCGGCTGCAGTAGGAGGTGCGGCGCACTCCCAGTGGGGCTCCCTGCTAAGCAGTAGGCAGGCCGGTGAAAGAGATTCTGGGACTGCCCCAGCCCCGAGTCCCCTGCAGGGTGCCACTTGGGGGAGGGGCTCCTGAGATTCATAGGGGGACCCTGCTTACTGGTCCCCTTCCCCTCAGGGAGCGAGAGCAAAGCACAGGGGAAGGGAGGGGAGGGGAGTGAGTGACTCACATTGTGATCTTCCCTCTGGCTCCGAGAAGGGTACAGCAAGCAGCTTCCAAGTACAACTCTTGGGAAGGGGGGCAAGCCCCCCACCGTCTAAATAGTGCCCTGGCCTCCCATCTGCATCCACACATACCCAGCCCCCTGCCCTGCGCCCCTCCTCACACCCCGGCCCCCTGCCCTGTGCGCCTCCTCACGTCCCCAACCCTGACTCCTGCATTCCCCCAACACACCCAGCTCCTGCCCTGGGCCCTTTATACCCCCAGCTCCAAGCCCCTCCTTACACCCCCAGCCCCTACTCTGAGCCTCTCCTCACACACCCCAAACCTGACTCCTGCACTCCCCCAACTCCCAGCCCCTGCCCTGAGCCCTCTTTATACCCCCAGCTTCCTACCCTAAGCCCTCCTTACACACCTCAACCCTGACTCCTGGAGTGCCCCCACACCAGGCCCCTGCCCAGTGCTCCCATGCCCCCAAGTTCCTGCCCTGGCTCCTGCACCCCTCATATCTCCACCCCCTTCCTTGAGCCCCCTCCACTCCACACTTAAATTTCTCACAGAAACAAAAGACAGGACTATGCAGCACTTTAAAGACTAGCAAGATGGTTTATTAGGTGATGAGCTTTCGTGGGCCAGACCCACTTCCTCAGATCAAATTGTGGAAGAAAATTGGCACGACCATATATACCAAAGGGATACAATCAAAAAAAGTGAACACATATAAAATTGACAAATCAGATTTTAGACCGGGGATGGGGAGGTTAGTGTCTATGAGATAATGATATTAGGGGTGATAATTACCCATTACAAAGATAGCTTCCCCAATTATCACCCCTAATATCATTATCTCATAGACGCTAACCCACCCCCCCATTCTAAAATCTGATTTGTCAGTTTTGTATGTGTTCCCTTTTTTTGATTGTATCCCTTTGGTATATATGGTCAGACCCATGCCAATTTTCTTCCACAATTTGAGCTGAGGAAGTGGATCTGGCCCACGAAAGCTCATCACCAAATAACCATCCTGTTAGTCTTTAAAGTGCTGCACAGTCCTGTCTTTTGTTTCAGCAAGACCAGACTAACACGGCTACATCTCTATTACTTAAATTTCTCACAGGTATTGTTGTATCACAACCCCGCCACCTTGTACAATACAACAGTAACTGAAAGAAATGTAAGTTACTTTCACCTCTTCCTATATCCCACCACATGCAGTGTTGCAGTCCCGCTCGTTCTGCATCTCTGATTCAGTCCGCCGCTGGAGGATCTCTCTCGCTGGAGTTTTCTCATGACCATTCGTTTGTGTTCACAAGTGAAAAAAGGAAGCACTTTACCTCGGCAGGAGGGCAGCGGAAAATCCCAGGAGGCACTGTTCTCCGAACTGGCATGGCAAGTGAGCAACGCATGTCCCTCCAAAAAGAAGCCAGGATTGCAGCTGTACCTCACTTTGTCTCCAATGCTGAACGTCGTGCCTTGCTGGATCCCATTCTGGAGTCTTCCTGGATTGCCACAGGTATGACTCGGTAAAACTGCCAGAGAGAAAATTGTTCCCAGTTAGCCAGAGATAGCACAGCCCTCTGTCTCCGTCCAGTGAAGACACCCTCCTCATTTTGCCCTGTGTTTTTATAGCAAGATTCATCTTATCACATAAGGACCCCAATGATTTAATTCAATAAATGCAATGTCTGATCTGCACCATTCCAGTGCCAAAGCAAATGTGTCACTTCAAATGCAAAAAAATAAGCACCCTGCCCATAGGATTTACCATATTGATCAGTCCCCAGGCAAAAAAGTCTGGTATGTGACCTTCCCTACTGAGGATACTTCACAAAAGGGTAACCTCTCTGAGGAACTCACCCATGGTGCCAGGCTCTGCACAGGGGAAGCAAATTGCTTCCTGTCTCCTACAAGGAATCAAGATATTTTCACCACCCATTTTTTGGTATTTTCAGTGTGAAAATCTCCACAGACTATGTTTGATGCAGGAACTCAATGGAGTTCACCAGGTGGGGCACCAAATCTTCTGCAATGCAGGTGGAATTGTGTTAGGAGTTGTGTAATCTACCATATATTTTAGGGCACTTGTCTGATTGAGGACTCCTCCTAAATGGTATGAGCTAGGACCACCACATTGGGTACACAGCTTCCTCTTATCCTAACTTAAAGCAACACAAGGGTTTGGGTGGGCCAGGAAAACAGGATGTGCCTGGAATGGGATTGCTTCTCATAAAACCAGACAGCAAAGAGACAGAATCACCAAAGCAAGTATAGTCCTCAAAATCAACATAACTGAGCAAATGTTGAAAGAGACTGACCCAAGATGAGCCAGAAAAATAGGATGAACCTGGAATAGGACTGCTTCTCAATAAACCTTACTGAAAAAAAAAGGTAAAACAGAGAAATTTGGAGTGATGCTCTGTTTTGCCACTATCGGGCAATGCCAGATAAATCTGCCAGCGGTATATAAAATGGCACAGTCTGGAATTAGCAATTACTTAGGACAAAACAACCCATATTAGCAGCACTTTTGGTTTCACAAATATGGCTAAATTCTCAACTAATGTAAAATAGCAAATCCTCCAATGAAGGCAATAGAGTGATACTAATTGACATCAACTAAGGATCTGGCCCATAATATCTGATATTAAAGCAAAGCAGATGGGAAGAGCAGCTGAAATGGCAATAACTCTTACAATTTTCCATCACTGCCTCTGGACAGCAGGCTAGAGAATTAGTATCAAACTCTACAGGTTCCCATAAAACACTCCAAAATATCATGTGTATTCAGCTGTAGGCCCCCTCTACTAAAGGGCCTCTGTGCTTTACTGGGCGTGTTCCTGTTGGGGAAATCCTTTGTGCTGCAATCTAGCCTTAGGCCAGGTCTACATTGGGGGAGAAATTCGATTTAAGATACACAACTCCAGCTACGAGAACAGTGTAGCTGGAGTCAATGTACCTTAAATAGAGTTTCTCCAGTGGCCCCACAGTGAGAGGTCAGAAACTCTCCCGTCAAATTCCCTTATGTCTTCTGACCCCATAGAGTGCTGGAGTAGACAGGGGCACCATCAGCGGTCGATTTAGCGGGTCCTTACTAGTCCTGCTAAATCAAACCCCAGAAGACTGATCTCCGGAGTGTCGATCTCCAGGTAAGCATAGATAAGACCTTAGAGATTTCAGCTCCCATGAGGCATTGGGAGGAAAAAAAAGGGGGAAGAGACTTCCTGGCAGTGCAGAAAGAGCAGGTGGAGGGCTTCACTTTGGAAAGAGGAACCCAGCAGCTGGTGTGGAGCTCTGTCCAGACCAGGACCTGCTGCTGAGAGCCTGCTGGGGTTTCATTGAGCAGGGATCTTCAGGGGCGGTTGGTGGCTTTCCCTGCCTGTAGCGGGGAAGGAACTGAGAGTTAACGCCCACCAGTGCTTGCAAAAGAAGGGACACGGCAGAGAGACTGAGTCTGAGGAGAGGCAGAGTGATCAGCCCACTGAACCAGGACCCAGAGCTGTGGGCCCAACGCCCATCTTCAGAGGGGCTGTGCAGCTTGTCTTCAGCTGCAGATCTCCAAGCACACCCATGAGGACACAGACATGCAGAGGAGCACACGCTGCAGAGTAGGTAAATGGTGGCCGTGCAAATGAGAGGTAGACGACTTTCATTTCTTATTGCATCCTATATTGGTTATTTGATTCTACTCAATTGCACTCTGCAGAGTTAAATTGATAATGATCTTCAATCTTAGTCTATTAAACCCTGCTCAAGTTGTTAAGTAAAGGCGTGTTAAGTCTCATTTAAGTACATTGGACGGATATTATTTATAATTGGTATTTTTGAGTGAGATCCATGCCACAGACTATTATTAGAATGGGTTTATTCCCAGAGCTATCCAAGGCACACCATATACTGTGTACAGGGGCCAGCCAGGTGGACACACCACCAATTTTGAATTCCTTTAGAAGTAAGGCACTGCAGCAAAAGGGGTGGATAGAGGATTCCCTCCTATCCAACATCACCACGGGGATACTCGTGATCTTCTTCAATATCAACATCAGGTACCTAGGTACACAGAGCTGCGTTACCTGCTCCCAAGGAACCCAGGGAAGAAAGAGGGGGTTGTCACACAACCCCCCCCCAACCACTGCCCTTTGAAAGTTGGCTTATGAATATGAGCATGAATAACTCAAAGATGCTTCGTGCAAAACTGGTCATGTAACATATCGATTTTACAGTTACAGTCTGCTGAATCTGTATATCCTATTTTTGTGCATGTATCATTCCTGTATGTGATGTTAGAAATATGAAATGTGGATCGGTTTATAATTCTAAATGTGCTAATGAAGGTCAGTAATTATGTCCCTGAAATTTAATGGCTTGGTGATCAAATCAACGACCTGTGAATACTCTTTTTTGTCCTGTAAAATCAAACTGTGATTGGTTCTAAAGAGACATGTGAACATGCCACCTGGTACGGGAATCCATCTTGAACCTGGTATTTTTCCATGAGACTGTGGGATACCAAACAAAGGATTCCCGCCCTGAGGGAAAGTTTACTTAAACAATGGGAAACAATCAGCCTTTGTCTTCAGCTGGTTTTTGAAACTGCCTGACCCACCCCAAGAGGATACTTGCAAAACTCTAAAAAGCTGTAGCCCCAAGCCAGCTCTTACTTGATGTTTTTACCTGAGATAAGAACAGCTGTTTAGGATAAGAATTTGCATGTAACTAGTTTCTTAGTAGATTAGAACTAGCTAAGCATTTTTGGGTTGATTTTAATTTAGTAACTTACTTTGATCTGACTGTTTTCATTTGCAACCTCTTAAATCCTACTTTTTTACTTAATAAAAACATTTTTGTTTATTACCAAGCTCAGTGTAAATAATTGCTACCTGATGCTGGGGAGGGCAACCATTGTGCATATCTCTCTTTCATTAATAACAAGGGCTGACCTTATGGGCTTTCTCTGTATAAAACTTCTGCACAGGGTAAGACAGGTTTATTTGGGGATTTGGTCCCTTTTCGTATTTGGTTTCCCAGTGCTGAGTCCTTATAGCTGAGTACTCTTGGAGCTGAAATGGTTCAGTATCTGTATTGCTCTGCAGAGGGACAGTAAACCCAGCTCTGAGCCTCCGCTGAGGGAGAAAAGAGGATCTGGCTGAGCAGTACAGGACAGTGGAGAGCCCCAAAGAGAAGGAAAACTGTCATCAGTGGCATGATCAGCACACCAGGGAACAACTTTAAGGGAACTTCTGTGATTCAACCCATCACAGGAGTGACAAAGGTTTGTAGGGCCTGATACAAGTGAAGGCAACGGAACGACTACTACTGGCATACTCGGCTTTAATTCAGGACCTTACATATCACCCCCCTTCCTCAGCAATGAAACATGGAAGGAAATCTAATGAAGAAGAGTTTCTGTTTCAGAGCTGATTTCGGGTTTACTGCACATCCAGGAATTTCGTCAAGGGCATGCACATCAAAAGACAAATTCCTGAGAGCACACGGTTGTTTAGTCAGAGATCCTGCCAAGGAGAAGAGCAAGAGTAACACAAAAATGAGATGCTAAGTGTACACAGGATACAGCAGAGGAAAACGCTGCGAGAGCTGTGCACAGCCAGGTGAAATGAAGTAAACATGCATGGCTACATATTTAGCCACTGTAACTGGCATACCGGGCTACAGCCTTGCCACAGTAAAATATTTTGGAAAGGCAGCTCGGTTTTATGCTGTGCCATGCATAGAAAGTCAGACCCAGCTGGCAGAATCTTCATCAAATCACTTTAAACCTCAGTGCACCTAAACCAGTCAAGATACTGCCGGATGGGGTTCTGCGCCTCCATCTGTAAATGGACACCATCCCTTCTGGTAAAGATGAGGCAAGACTTGACTGTAATGAATATAAAGGGGATTCTTTTACTAAGGCTGCTGGACAAACAGACGAAGTGACTGACCGACCCTGTAGTTTGGTTGCCCTACGGTTCCCAGATTAAACAGAACCTGAATTGCGGAGAGATCCATTAATTCAGATGGAAGATGTGTCTAAATCTTCATGAGACTGTTTTAAAAACCTCAGCGCTGCTCCTGTTTTCCCTCACACACTTTCTCCATCTTGCCTATTTAAATGATAAATTCTTTGGGAAATGGACAGTGTCTTACTAGATGTCTGTACAGCACAAAACATAGTACAACTCTGATTTCAATTGGGACTTCTGTAATACAATACTACTACTTCCAGTAATAATGGCTTCAGTGTGCCTCAGTTCCCCAACCCCCCCAAGCCACTTCAATAGCAAGGGGATGCACACCTGTGCTAAAACCCAGATAGGGTGGAAAGCAGAGAAGATGATGCTTATGAGACTTTGAAAAGCATTTAGAATTAAGCACTATACATTAAGGGCATGCCTATACAGCAGGGCTAAAGCCGAAATAAGCTATGCAACTTGAGCTATGTCAATGGCATAGCTGAAGTCGAAATAGCTTATTTTGGCTTTTGGTGCTGTCTCCACAGCAGGAAGTCCAAGAATGAGCGCTCTTCCTCCGACTACCTCGTACAATGAGTGTTACAGGAGTCGGAGTAAGAAGTCCTCCAGCTCGACATTACTTTGACATTATGTCAAAATAACGGTTTGTGTGTAGATGTGCATTATTATTTCTGAATAACGTCCATTACTCAGAAATAACACTGCTGTGTAGACACAGCCTAAAAGTGCCTTTGTACAGTACCCTAACAGGCATTCACCAACAACTATGACAGACACATGAAACAACTGTGTTGTTACTAACTATGTTAGAAGGGAATTCATAGGTGACAGTGGGATATTGTTAAATATTCCGAATTTGGGTTCAGTTGTAAACCTTTGCCACATGCCTGAGCTAGGCAGAGAGATGCACCCTGTCACAATGTGCCAGAAGGAGAACTCCTTCCACCCATGTGGCATGAGGGTTGGCAGGTAGGTGGGTGGATAAGAACATAAGAATGGCCATTCTGGGTCACAGCAAAGGTCCCTCTAGCCCAGTGTCCTGTCTGCTGGCCAATGCCAGACGCTCCAGAGGGAGTGAACAGAACAGGGATCAAGTGATCCCTCCCCTGTCACCCATTTCCAGTCTCTGAGGGTGCATCTACACTGCACCTGTAGGTCGAAATAAGATACACAATTTGAGGTATGCAAATTGTGTATCTTATTTCAATCTTATTTTGAAAAAAGATCTATTCCGATAAGTCCCTTAACCCTCGAAGGGACTTCAAAATATATTTTGAAATAACGGGCTCATTTAAAGACACAGAATAGCTATTTCGGGATACTTCTAGTATCCCGAAATAGTGCCATTGTCTAGATGTAGCCTGACAAACAGAGGCTAGGGACACCATTCCTACTGATCCTGTCTAATAGCTATTGATGGACCTAACTTCCATGAATTTTTTTGAACCCTATTCAAGTCCTGGTCTTCACAACATCCTCTGGCAAGGAGTTCCACAGGTTGGTTCCACAGGATCCTTTCCCTGCCACGTCCAAGAGGCCGTGCTGGTGCAGAGAAGGAAGTAAATCTGCCCCAAGATAAGGCTACTACAGACTACTTTCTCCAGGAAAAAGGGGAAAGTCAAGGGCCAAAATGTGACTCTTACAATCTCTGCCCTGGTCTGTGCAGCCCATGCTGCTTCTAACTAGGGCTGCACTGTCAGGTGGCAATATACACCTTTAACCTGCAGAGTATAATTTAAAAAATCCTTTGAGGGGCATGTGCCCCCTAATGCCATGGGTGGGAGCAGCAAAGTGCCAGCCAGCAAGCAGCTGATAGGGTGACCAACGGCAGAGGGGAGGACCTGGTGTCCACAGCAAGGGTCCAGACTCCTCCCTGCACTCCCGGGCAGTGGCAGGAGAAGCAGAGCAAAGCTGCCCCAGCTCTCTCGGCATGTTACTTGAGAGAGGGTCAGAATCGCTCTTACACTCACCAGTAGGAAACGGAGTGAAATGGCTGGGGGAGCAGACCGAGCTGGCGCCGCATTGCTCCACTTGCCCCACTGCTGCCAGTGAATGCAGGGGTGGGAGACCCCCCCACACTTCCTGTGGCAGATCCCCAGCCCCGCTAATCCCCTGGGTCACATTGCTCAGGGCAGGGGTTGGGGGAACAGGCAGGGTGGGACAGGAACAAGGTCATGGAAGAGGAAGGATGGGGCGGAGCAGGGGCAGGGAAAGGCAGGGTCAGAGGTGGGTTGTCCTGGCCCCTCCCTGTATTATGGGGGCCAACGTCTGCCTTACCAGTCACGCCTGCTTCCAGGTGCCCCATTCGGTTCATACCAACAGCAACACAAGTAAATCCTTGCCTTCGAGTACGGCATATGAGTTCTAGGGCCCAAGCCCACCGAACCGCTGTTGAGCCAATGAATTTGTTTCTATTCCAGAATTTCTTAGAGGAGATGTTATTCCTCATGCGGGGCTGTAACTAACAGCCAGCCACTTTGATTGCCCAGGAGGTTAATAGAACTGTATTGTTTCCCCAGATGCCACCCTGAGTCGTATTATCAAAGTATTATCAAAATCCTGCCCCTTTACCAATTCCACCAGAGATTGGCAGCGTGGATTTTTTTTCCTCCCCACAAAAACTGTGTCCCTACCAATCAACATCATATTTTCCCGTGACAGTATGGAAATGAATGCAGCCGTAGACGAGATGGATGCATCTGAATTAAAGGTCCTGGCTTTTGTTGGTTGGCTCTCACTAAAAATCTGTTTCTCTGCATGGCAGTTCAGTTTATTTACCTTGGTTTTAACCCCGTGTCAAGCTGTAGCCTTTTTTTTGCTGTGGAAAAGGGGGGTGGGGATTTAATTTATTTTTATTACCACAAGATTTACCCGGCGTTGCTCGGCTCCTTCAGGGCAGGGACCTGGGGATATGGGGGGAAGGGAGGGTGCAGGATTCAGGGCAAAGGGTGGGGGTGGAGGAGTCAGGGCAGGGCCTTGGATATGTGGAGGAACAGGAGGCTGGAGGTGTGGGGGGTGTAGGAATCAGGGTGGGGGGTAGCAGCAGCTGGCACTGCTCCCTGGGGCTGGCCTGGGGCAACAGGGGCCACACTGCCTGGGTGGTGGCATTGTTCCCTGGGGCTGGCCCAAGGTGTGCATCATGCCCAGCCACCAGCCTCTCTCCACGGAGGTGGCCCAGGGCTCCGCGCGCTGCCTGGATGCTGGCCTTGCGCCCCAGGGCCAGCCCGGTACGATGGGAGCCGTGCTGCACAGCCGCCGATGTTCCTCCTCAGGGGTTAGCCACAATCGAAACAGACCAAAAGGGCAGAAAGCGGATGTGATTCGTACGTACAAGTGGGGAAGCAGCAGAGCCAAGGGCAGAAACCAACTCACCTGAATCCCACTGCAGCACCCGATACACCTCTACGGCTCTGCCTCTCCAACCCAGCTCAGTCATTGCTTAGGGCAGGGCAGGGCAAGAGGCCAGGTCGGGCCCACCCAGCACTTGCATCTGGCCTGCGGCAGCTCCCGGCCCCGCCCTCTAACACATTGCCTGGGAGCCCCAAGGGAGGCGTGAGCTCTTTCAACTCCTGCTATTTAAAAGCTCCACCCCTTCCACCCGAGGTCCCGCCCGTTCTGCCTGAGGCCCCGCCCCTTCTGCCTGAGGCCCCGCCCCTGCTCCCCACCTGAGCTTCTGCCCCTTCAGGGGCAGCCCACGACCACCTCAGAAATTTGCGAAGTGCCCTCCCCGCTTTTAAAAATGATTGCCCACCCCTGGCTTAGGGAATACGCAGTGGCACAGCGGGAGATGAAGGGCTGTGAGTGGCAGCTGGTCACTTGCCAGGATTAGCTCAGTACACCCCCCATAATCGTTTCCCTCCTACAGCGGGTGTCTCATACACTGATGCACCCCGGTCCTTCTAGCTGCCTCCCTGTGGCACAGAACACTCTGGTATCCTAGGGGTTCAATATTTTGGTGCCATCTGGGCCGCTGAGCTTGGCCTGTAAGTGCGGCATAGTGAGGGCAGCCTCGTGGTGGTTTCTTCTGGCCTTCAACTCTACGATTTATCTCATATGAGGAAAACAATCATCTGCCAAGGAAAAGGTATTAAACTTCATGTAAGAAAAAGGTCAGCCAGGCCTTAACCTCCGATTTTAATTCCCTCCAGCCTGCCTATGACTCTCCAGCATATCCCTCAGTCCCCTGGTCCTCCAGAAACAAATTGCAAATTAACTTGTACATACCAGCTGCTCCCCAGGTCTGAGCCCTTCCCTGGCTTCCTTGCTCCTCCTGCCTTTCCATTCAAGTGCCGTTGTCCTCATCTCCAGGCATTCATGCTGGTCTCCCCACCCCTCTCCCCATCTACACGCCTGCCCTCGCTTCCCTCCCCACACACTTCTCCCGTCACCCTCTCCCCCTCACCGCTCTTCCTCCCCTCGGCTTTGTGCCCATTTGCACATTGTCTCACTCTCCTGGAACATCCTTTCCGATCCTACGCACCACGGGCCCTGCATTCCCATCTTCAAAGACCCCCTTAGGCCCACTTCCTGGGCAAAGCCAGCCTCCACTAAATTTATCCCCACCCCAGGACCATAGGCCCCAATCCAGGAAGACTCCCCTCGGTCCCATGCCGCACGAGGCCTGAAATGGAGCTAGAGATTTGGAAGAAAACTGAGTGCTGGCCGCTGCCAGCCCCATGCACCCTTTGCCAGAGTTCACCCCGGCCCAGTGACCTTCTCATTTCATTTCCTCAGAGACAACCCCTCCTCAAATCCCTCTACTGTTTTCACTCCTCTTGGGTGCCACTCCCCGTTCATTGTTATGCTCCATTGTTTTCAACAGGCTCCACTTGGCTCTCACCGTTCATTCACCCGTTCATTCATTATTAATTCATTCATAGGTTTGAAGTCATTAGCTGTGACTCGGTGCATCCTTGGACAGAATCCCACCGGCCGGACACATTCCGGCCAACTGTACCAGACTTTCCTAAAACGCCTCCCCTCCCCAGCTCCCTTCATCAGCCCAAAAAAGAAAAAAAAACCAGACCCCAAGATTCTTCCCACCCTGTGAAACATTTGAGCTATTGCACCATTTCAGGTAGCTTCAAACACTAGCCACAACAAAGTACTTATTAGCGATTCAAATTCAATGTCTTTGCTGGCTCCTCCTCAGATTAATCTACAAACCTCTTTTTTTCCCTTTATATTGCTCGAGTGTAAAATAACTCCAAGAGTTAATAGATGTAGCTACCATGTTACCCGATTTACATAGCAAAAAGGAACACTTTTATGGCCTGAATTATCAATGGTTGTTTATGACAACGATATTTTAATGCTATTGTTATTCTAACCTTAGAGCCTCACCAAAGAGCCCAACTTTTATCATATGGGGCCTGATGTAATCTTCTCTGAACCAATTAATTCACACTCCCCGGGAGGGAAGAGTCTGCATGTGTTTGTGGGCTCCGGAATAAAAGAAATGCACCAAAGCAGGTCTGCAAGCCATGCTTAGAGGGAGTTGAGAGACAAAGCCAGATGGACAGAGCTGTCAGGCTAGAATTAACTCAGATACCTCTGCACATTCAAGAAACACTTTCAGAAATGTTCCCAGGACATGACGTTCCAGGAATTTCCCTAGGAAAAGAAAAGTCCTTCCCCTATTTTTCACCATTCCACCAACAAGTGGGAGAGGGAACCACGGCAGAAGGGCATGTTCCCATGAGATTTCCACCTCTGAATGGAAGATACAAGAATATCCAAGCTTCACGTGCCTGCCAGGCCCAGACCAGAACATGAGATCTTCCTTGGAGGCATAGGGTTCCTTTCTTTCCCCCATACTTTTGGAGGATCATAGGGGTGAGCCGCAGGCTTGAGACAGGATAGAAAGGATGTGCTACTTACACCCATCATGCCTCACCAACAACCTCCCCATGACCAGTCAGGAGGCCCACTTCAGTGGACAATGTGTGTGCTGTGGAATACCCTCACTCCATGGGCAGTAGTCCAGGGCGCCGTTTCGGGAGAGTGGGGTGGTGGGAGGCAGCAGCCCTGCGTACCGGGACGCGACTTGCTTTTCTTCCCATTCCCCTCTCAGGGAGCGAGGGGAAAGTACTTGGATTCCGTGAATTACTCTTCTGCCCCCTCCCTTCACCAGCCAAGAGAGGCATGCACGGAATGCAAACACTTTCCCCTCGCTCCCTGAGAGTCAGGGGAACGGAAAGAAAAGCAAGCCGCATCCCACTGCGCATGGCTGCTGTTCCCCCCTCCCCCCAACTCTCCCGAGACGGTGCCCTTGGTGGTAGTGGATTAGGGAGACCTTGAAACATGCTGCTGGGAAATGGTAGAGAGAAGAATGCCCCAGATCTTGCAGAAAGGCGCAAGACCCCACAGACAGATGGCTACCGTTTGCAACGGTTCTGTAGGTTTTGAGCTGGACACCCTGACCTCTGCATATTGGCGTGAGACTTCTCCTGGAGCAAGATCCACCAGAGAGAACTGCTCATTATGTCTCCTTTTTCCAATTCTATAGATTGTTCCATGACCATCTGGCCCTGTGAACTTGGGATCTTCCTAATCTATATTCACATCAGTATCCTGACTCAGTGAAACCCTGGATCCAAACACTTGCAAGAGCGGACGTGCCCAGGTGGAGGTTGCAGAACTCAAAGCAAGAAGCAATGACTCATTTAAAAAGACATTAGTACTTAGCTCATAACATGTCAGTGCTCTGCCACACCGGTACCAATTACCTCATGGAAGGAAAGGGAGGCTTAAAAATCATTAGAAGCAGAAGGATTTTGTTAGTGGGGAAGAAAGCTTTGATTTGGCTACCTAAATGGTCCGTATCTCCTATGGCAGAACCCAGGAGTGAAACCTTGCAATTGCATTCTTGTCCCTGACAGACTACCCAACATCACCAGAAGCCAAACCAGGGAGAAAACTGAATTTACGATTTTGTATATTGACTTTTCCCTTTCCACCGGGGTGAATTATGACAAGAAAGTGTAAATGCCAGCAAAAACACCATGCACCACTGAAGTACTATCTAGGCCTTTTGCTGGAAGGGGGGTAAATCTCAACTTAGGTGAAGAAATACCATTTTCTCCCTTCCCTGCCCATAACTTTTCATCCAAGTGCTGCTGCGGCTGGTCTAGGGTGTGTTAATGTATATCATCTGTGTGGTAGCGTGATCTGCTTTAGTTCAGAAGCACATTTTTTACCTTCAGAAAAAGTGTTCACTGCGTGCTCCAGAAAAGGAAATAAACGGTATCTTTTTTCATTTCGTTTTATTCTTTTTTATGTCATGATTCATTTCCAGTACAGCCAAAAGAGATTAAGCTAAATGGAAACTATTTTCTCCCTCTCATATTTCTTTGTTCGCTAAACAACAGTCAGATACTTTTAGATAGTAACAAACTAGGGTGCTCCACCATCTATCTCATTTGCGGTGTGGTTCTGGTGCTTTCTTTGCGGATCTACTTTCTGTTTTCAATTTCCTTTGCAGCAATGAGCTGGTACAAGGTTGCCATTATCTTCTGAGAGTTCCAAGCAGGCAAATAAGGAGCGTTTAAATGGACTTAACTAGAAACAGAAATCATGGAAATAGGATTTTTCTGGGCCCTATCTATATCACCTCACCATGCCCATGTTCTTTAGTATTTTTTTCTTCTCTCCTCAAGCCCTTTCACAACAAGGGTATGGAGGAACCTGTCACGATACAACAAATAACCTTTGCTCATCCTAGCAGCCTTTCCAGTTGCCTTTGCACTTCCCGGATCCAGCTAGAGCAGGCAGCAAAATGCCATGAGAAAGGCGACTGGAGACAGGAAGTTCATCAGTAAACAGTCAGCAAATGCCAACCTATCATCACACGATGGTATCGGAGATATTACATGTTTTCCCTGTGCTTTGAATAAGAAATGAGAGTTCTATTCCACACCTATTGTTAATTAACTATCGAGGCACATACGGAATCCCAGCTGTGGGAATATTCACAGGCCTATCAAGTATGCACAGATTTATTCTCACAAACTCCTTCTGAGATGGAAGAAATAACCCTTTTCTATTTTACAGATAGAGAATAGAGCCAGAGGAAGTAAACAGCTCCCCTGAGGCTGCACATGTCTGTGCCGATCTACACACAGGACTCAAATCTCTTGAGTTCCAGTCCGGTATCGTAATCACAAGCCCTTCCCTTCAACTGTGGACTTTTTAAATATGTAGCGTGCATACACAGCACAGCACAGATAGACTGCCTGTGTCCAGGGCCAGGAACTTAATGATCACTTTGCTTAGTTTCTCGGTGGTTTCCTAAGACGACAGACTTTAGCCTCGATTCTGCAAAACACTTTAAGCACACGCTTGACCTATGCTGTGGGATTGAAGCACGTACTTAACTTTAGCCCATTACCAATCAGCTGACTCGGGACTTTATTTCCGAACATCTATTCTTCAGAGCTTTTCCCAGACAGTGTTTGAGGCACTGAAAACGTCACAGAACAATGAAATGTGCCATAAGAGATACAACGCCTGACATATAGCTACAGTAAATTTTGCCCAGAAACCTTAGACCCCTCCATGCTTCAATGAATACAGACTTGAAATAAAACAATATAGAGCTTGAGTTTCCAATTATTTTCTCATACACCTCATTTTGCCAGCCTGGGTCCCAATCCATCAGTCCACCCTGATTCAACAAAGCACTTTAGGACATGTTCTGCGTTAAGCAAGTGCCTAAGAGCCACTGACGTCAATGAGATTTATACACAAGCTTACATGCATCGCTGATTTGGAGCCATGAACAGTCCCACAGAGCTATGTGAGCCATTAGGGTGCACATACAAAGCACAACAATCAAAGAAGAGATCTAGTAGGTGTCCATATTCAAGTAGCTTCCAAAGGCTTATGAAAGGTGAAGCACTGGACAGAGCAACCATCCTGCGCATGCAGAGCAATCCCCCGCTCCAAGTAGACCCACTAAAAACCAACAGCACTGCACAAAAACAAGATAGCTGAATCTGGCCTGCTATAATTAATCGAATACAGGTTGAACCTCTCTAGTCCGGCACTCTGGTTCGGCAACATCTATGATCCGGGATGATTTTAGTGAGCCAGATGTCAACTTATCATGGGTATGGCCAAGTTTCCTACGCTCCCATAAAGTTTGTTTACAGCCACCAGTTCTGGCTCGCAGTGTTCTGTACCATTATTTAGCTCTGATTTACCCCAAATGTCTTCTAAGAGCCCAGTAAGCTGTAGAAGTGTTAGGAAAATGTTAGGACAAGATTGACCTCCCATGGTCCAGCAAATTCTTTGATTCAGCACCCGTCAGGTCCTGAGGGTGCTGGATTAGAGAGGTTCCACCTGTAATTAAGGAGAAAAAACATCACTGATTTCCAACAATCAGTTTGCCATGACAGGCAAGATTAATGAAAGAGGCTTTATGAATCACATCTTTAAATCCTTTTTTTTCCCCGATAGCCAAGGCAATTAAACATAAATAACGACATCAACTGCAGAAAGGTCTCCAAATAAGTGACAAGTAGGGAACTGCCACACTTGGAACTTTAAGCTGTTCATTATTTATTCTTCTGAATTTCAATGCAATCACCTTGCTGAGTTCGAAGAGAGAATTTGGCAGGATGAAACCACGGAGTGAAACTCCATCTCTAAATCACGACTCGGAGAACATTCACGCCGTGTGAGCTCTGAGATGGCGCTTAATTCCCATTGATTAAAATGGATCTTACGTACCCTTCCTGAATCAGGATGCGTGCTTGAATTATTATTAGCTTTAAGCATGTTCTGCATTCCCACTGACTTCAATGCATCTTAAATACGAGCTTACAATTAAGCGTGTGATTAAGTGTTTTGTTGAGTAGGAACATACTTAAGCAGGGGATTAAATGCTCTGCTGAACTGGGGTCAAACTGCTTTATGACAAAATTAACTGAGCTTGCTTTTTCATTATTTCTTTATTTTTAATTTTTGATCTGGATCAAAATCTTCAAGATAAAAATAAATAAATCCTGCATTCTCATCACATAAAAGATGAGTAACAAAGAGCAGCTACTGGGAAAGTTATCTATATAGGAACCAAACCACCACACAGGTACCATATAGCCCTAGAGACGGCAGGTGCCAACTCTGCAGTTACAATGTTTCCCTCCTTTATGCAGACCGCCAGCGTGGAAACAGGGTGCGAAACTCGGAAATCCAGATCTGAAGTGATTCGATCTAGACACTGGGTGCCAGTGTTGATCCACTTTGCATTATGCAGGAGAGATTCCCTTTGACAGGGGACACTTTTCATGGGGTAAAGAAACCACTTCCATACTTCAAACTTTAGGGGCTGCAAAGTTGGTCTCTTTACTGACCGACTGTAGCTACTGCCCAGTTGCAGCAGAATAAAAACTACTGCCAAGAACATCGGCAAATGAAAAAGCAATTTGAGAGAGAGGAATTATCTATGATTTTCTTCCCCCCCCCTCCCCCTTTTTTCGGGGGGGGGAGAAATGAAGCCGTGCACATCACAGAACATGAAGAGTCATAACAATGCTTAAAGCTAGGCACGCCATAGTCAGCTGCTGTACCTGCTTCCCCACAGAGCTCTGCCTTGATCTACAGCTCCCTGCTTCTATTTCCAGTCATCATCAGCTCCTCCATACTGACGACTGTCAGATCTCACCCAGCTAGTCTAACTCTGGACCTCCTGCACACAGATCCAGCCCCCTGCTCAATGCTAACCTACAGCACTCGCATTTCAATCGTTGGCCTTCAAACAGCTTAGGCTACACTACGAACTTTTCCGGAAGAGGAAATGCAAATGGAGTACTCATTTGCATATCTTGCACTCTCATTTGCATATTATCTTCCGATCCTTTTTGCGGAAGAGGTTTTTGCGCAAAAAAGTGCTGCGTAGACGGCGCCTTTTTGCGCAAAACCCCCCTTTTGCGCAAGATCCCTTCTTCCTGATCTCGTCTACACAGCACTTTTTTTGCTCAAAAACCTCTTCCGCAAAAAGAATCGGAAGAGAAAATGCAAATGAGAGCATGAGATATGCAAATGAGCACTCCATTTGCATTTCCTTTTCCGGAAAAGGTTCGTAGCGTAGCCGTAGCCTCCGAGAACACACCACCATCCTAGCCTGCTGCAGACCCTGCTTCTCCAGGTCTACCCCCTTCCTGCTATTCAGCACTGCCAACCATACGGGCTCACAGTACCCATGCTGTCCCAGTCATAGGATGCCTATATCTCTACCAAAGAATCACACGCTCAGGGCTTGTCTTCACTATGTGGAGGAGTGCCGCAGTTGATCTTCCAGAGTTCGATTGAACGGGTCTAGCAAAGACCTGTCACGGTCAATCTTCTGGAGTTTGATTTAGCAGGTCTAGTAAAGACCTGCTAAATTGAACTCAGAGGGTGTCCCCCGCCATGCTCCTCTTGAGGAGTGAGGGAAGCCGATGGGAGCATTTGCTCCCATCAACCTCCCACTGTACAGATAGCGCAGAAACTCGAATTAAGGTACACTGACTCCAGCTACGTAATTAACATAGCTGGAGTTGTGCATCTTAATTCGACCTTCCTTTGTAGTGTAGACCTGGCCTCAGTCTTTACCTGCAGCCCTTCTCTAGTAGCAGACCTCCTGGACCAAGACACAAAATCAAGCTGAGTTTTTACATATTCTGTGCTGCCTCTGGGATGGGGATAACTCATCCACTTAGAGCAGGGGTGGGCAATAATTTTTGATGGGGGGCCACTCCAAGAATTTGGAAAGTGGATGAGAGCCGCACTCTTCCATGATATTAATGGAGGAGGTGTGGGGTCTGGGATGGAAGTTGGGTGCAGAAGGGAGCTTGGCTGAAGGATGCAGTTGTGACCTGGGGCACTGGACTGAGGGGCAGAGGGTTAGACTGTGACCTAGGGCAGGGAATTGGGGTACAAAAGGGGGTGCAGGGATTTGGGTTGTGAGCTAGGGAAGGAGGGGACTGTGATCTGGGGCAGGAGACTGGGGTGCCGGATCTGGGAGGGGATATGGGTGCAAAAGGGGGGCAGAGGATTTGGGTATGTGGAGTAGGGGGCAGGAGTGGGAGACAGAGGGTTGGGAAAGGGAGGGACTGGGGTACCAAAAGCAGGCTCTGGCCAGGAGACTTACCGGCCAGCAGCCGTTCCTGAATCAGCCTCCCTGCCTGCCAGTGTTCCCTTTAAGCCATGCATGGAGCCCTGAGCCACTGACTGGGCGGGGCTGATTAATCACCTGTGAAGCTGGGCTACCATGCAGCTTAGAGGGAACACTGCTGCCTGCACCGCCCCCGCACAGGCTGCAGTGATATACTCTGGAGCCCCCTGTGCTTCGTGGCTGCCTGTTATTGAAACAGGCACCTCCCATTGGCCTGTTTCTGGCCAACCGGCCAATGGGGTTGTGCTGGGGGTGGGAGCAGCTCCTAAAACGTTCCCTTCTCCCCTCCAGACTCACACTTTTTAAAGAAAAACTGCCCTGCAGCTACATTTCTGAGCAGCATGCAGGTGGGGCGAGGCAAGCGGGGAGCCTGCCTGGGTCTCCCTGCAGCATCTGCAAGCTGGATCCGGTGGCTTGATGAGCCGGATCCAGCCCATGGGCCGTATTTTACCCATGCCTGACCTAGCGGTAAGCCCTGAAACTACCATTGTCCTACACATCTGATGCTTCAACTTCCATTTTTGTAACAAGTCCAACATTATTTCACTAAAAAGACAAAGCAGACCATGCCAAGACCATCCCACCATAGTTTCATTTAACTTGCTCCATTACCTCTTTCAACCTGCGTTCATAACTCATTCTCTCTCGCCCTCCTGTGTATCTTTTCAAGGGCTGAACTGTTGTTTTATGCAGTGCAACGGCCAAAATCACAGGCATTATTTTAACTGCAAATCTGACCACAGCATTACAAAAGCGCCGTATGAGCGGAATATCAAATCAATGACATAATACATTTGACGTGGGAGAGGGTATGTTTGGAAGTGGTGGAATATTATACTGCGCACTAGGAAAGTCATTAATAACAGCCCGCAGAAATGCTGAGCTAATAGAACAAACACCTGACACAGATGCAGAAGGCCAAATAAATTTCACCAAATGGGCTAGGACCCTACTTGTAGCAATATGTAGCATTCTCTAACACTGCACTGGGGAGATTTATTATTCATTTGTGCTCATTAAAAAATCCAGAAATAAATTCTATTACATTTAACGACAGACGAACCTAAAATGATATAATTATGCCACATGAAATGCCTATGGCATTAGTCCTGCTTTATACATTCATTC
This sequence comes from Rafetus swinhoei, assembly GCA_019425775.1. NCBI lineage: Eukaryota > Metazoa > Chordata > Testudines > Trionychidae > Rafetus > Rafetus swinhoei. Next base: position 14,902,716 of record JAFJHL010000300.1, on the reverse strand, counting down.
ACAGCAGTCTGTACTGCACAACTGACCGCAGGCAGGATTTTGCAAGCTACGCAGTAACATGTGCACATGCCTCTGAGAACAAATTTGAGCCCCACATGGGGCCACCACCTTCCCTATGGACTTTACACACAAGCAAGCAGCAGTTCTATCCAATTTCAAATCTTCATATGGCAGCTGCTCAGACACAGCTGTTGTGCGCTGAATTACGATTTTTTTTTTAGGGCTGCCCTTTCCTATGGTCAGTGTTGAATCAGACCAAATTATTTTAGAACCATCAACAATATGGATGTGAGGTAAAGTGGAGGTAATCAAATCTCAGGCTTCAAGGCATTAGGTATTCACTAGCAAGACCAAGAAAGAAAAAAACCTCTCAGACCCATTCAGCACTGAAAAAAATAAATAAATCTAGGCTTCAAGTGTCAATGAGAGATCCTTAGCCTCAGGCTTTTATGAGAGATTAAAGTCATGGCCTGGGTGTAATTTCTACTTTTGATCCCACATTAGAGCCTCGTGTCTACAAGTTGGAAATCTCCACGGAATATTCACTCCCCACCTAATATAGAGGCAGCTGCAGAGTGTGTGGACTGCATTTCTGGAGCTACCGAGGGCTATTCCACAAAGGGTCATGATTACACGGACAAGGGAACTTGATTTGAAGGCTACACAATAGATACGACAGAGCTGGTCAAAAATAGGATGCTGACTGAAAGGGGATTAGACTATTCCATTATCGAGGTGGCAACAGGCTACTTGGGCCCCTGGGCAAGGCATGGGAGGGCCCGGCTCTGTGTGCCCAGAAGGGGCGGGGCCTAGAGCAAAAAGGGTGGGGCCTAAGGCAGCCAGCCTGATTTTAGTTGGGTCTTCTAGGTGCTATTGTAGACTCTTTGGGGCTGGTTGTGCCTTCGCTGTATTGTATGTACAGTACCTAACACAATTATAAAATCATAGGACTGGAAGGGACCTTGATAGGTCTTCTAGTCCAGGCCCCTGAATTCAAGACAGGAGTAAGTATTATCTAGACCCAGGGGCCATATTCAGCCTGAGCACTTCCTGTATCCAGCCCACAAAATATTTTGAAAAAGTTATTTAATCAGGCCTGCTCAGCTGCCAGCTTAGAGGACAGGGGTATGGGGAAGGGGGGATGCAGGGACTCACCCTCGCACACGGCTTCCAGCAGCACCCAAGCCCCCAGCACCCACATACTCCCTGCCACAGAGGGCGCCACTTGGCTGCCCCTGCCGTGATGCACACCATGCTGGCCAGGGAACCACGTGAGCAGACCTGTTTCTGCCAGGACAGTGGGCTGCTGGGTTTCATTTTGGCTTTCGGTTACCCTGGCTGGGGGTGGAGGATCCCAGTGCAAGGGTGTGGATGTTAGCGGGCGGCGGAGGGGGATGGCAGAATTCCAATGCAAGAACACAGATGTCAGCAGGGGAGAGGGGGCATCCTAGCACAAGGACATGGGAGCGTCAGGGTGAGGACTGAGATTCATGTATTTTGTAGGATTCTGGTCTGCGTCTGGGCACCTGGACACAAGAGGAGACACCATCAACTTGCATGTACTGTACTGCCAACCCCAAGCGTTCAGATCTCATGAGTCAGCCCTCCCACCCCACCCCAAAAGAGAATGGCTTCTTGAAACCTCAGATAAAAATACTCTTGGGGATCTTTTTATTTGGCGTCTGGTGTTTGAGGTCTTTGGCTGAACTCAGGGCAAAGTTTCTAGCTTTTCTCCACTCATCAGGAGACCGACAGTCTCCCTTAACAAGAAAGAGAAGGCTGGGATTCTCTTCCAATACCAGGCACCAACAAACAAGCACAATCCATTCAGTCAGGGGGATCGCAGTTGATAGGGGTGCATGAGGCATCAGGCAGTGAAGTTCCCAGATCTGGCTTAATTCTAACAACATGGCTGGGGCTTTTCCAGAAAATAAAAAGGCCTCAATTATCAGGAGACGTGTGATCAAACCAGGAGAGTTGGCATCACTGATATCTAGCCAGTTTCACAAAAGCAGTTAATAGTTTCACAGTTTATAGCTATGGATGGGACGGCTCTGCACCCATTTTCCTCGGGCTACAAGGACATGCCAGAAGTAGCATGGAGCTAGCCCAGGGGAGCCACTCTAGCCCTGTTGCACTGCCGGTGATGGCGGGAGGGCCTCCTGGCAGGTTTTTAATTGCTCGAGGCAGCAGGAAGAGCTGGGGGTTGCTTGGGGGGGGGGGGGGAGCGCCAGCAAGAGGAGTCAGGAGATGCCTGGAAACCCCTGCCCTCCCTGGAGCCCTGCCAGACAAGGTGCTCCTACTTGGAGCATCTGAGGTCTGGCACTGGCCCGAAGGTAAATTGAGTTTGAGGACCCTGGTCTATACGTCCCTGAGAGGTGTCTGTCTAACCTGCTGTAATGGGGCTAGGCCCTAAAGCCATAGAGAAGTCCTCCAGGAGGATAGAGAGGCTCTGGAGGAACCAGCCAATCAGGAGCCAGGGAGGACTATAAGAGAAGCTGCAGGAACAGAGGCAGCTCAGTTGCAGCCCAGACCTGGAAGAGAGGAGGTCATGGGGGCTGGCTGGCAGAACCAGGGACAGCTCAGAATGGGGAGCTGTTCAGGACACTGTCTCCAGGAAGAGAAGTCCTGGAAGCACCACTCTCTCTTACAGACTTGGGAAAGAGACTGGATTGGACTCAGAGACACTCTGCAGAGAGCACCAGGATGGGGGTTGTGAATGCCCACAAGGCATTGTGACTCGGCCGAAGAGCTGAGTAGCCACAAGGTTTTTAAGACTGAGGCAGTGAATGAGCCCACACACGGACGAATGGGGGGGGGGGGAGAAGGGTGCTCGCGGGAGGTGAGTGCCCACCCCGTTACACCTGCTCTTAAAAATCACTAGTGATGGAGATTTCACAACCTCCCCTAGGCAATTTATTCCAGTACATAACTACCAGGACAAGAAGTTTTTCCTAATGTCCAGCCTAAACTGCCCAACTTCAGTTTAAGCCTGTTGCTTCTTGCCCTGTCCTCAGAGATTAACCAGAACAATTTTTCTCCCTTCTCCTTGCAATAACTTTTTGAGTTCTTGAAAATATATGTCCTCTTGGTCTTCTCTGTCCCACACACAATTATTTCAATCTTCCCTCATAGGTCATGTTTTCTAGACCATTTTTTTTTGTTGCTCTTCTCTGGACTTTCTAAATTTGTCCACATTCCTTCTTAAATGTGGCACCCAAAACTGGACACCAGTACTCCAGTGGAGGCCTAATCAGCACAGAGTAGCACTGAAGATTCACTTCTTGTGTCTTGGGCCTTGTCACCACTTACCAGGAGATCGATGCTGCAGTACCCCACCAGATCATGAGTAGTAAGGGAAGTCAACGGGAGAGTTTCTCCCATCAACCTCCCACTGTGGGGACACCACGGAAATTTGACCTAAGGTACGTCAACTCCAGCTACTCTGTTCATGTAGTTGAGTTGTGTTATCTTAGGTTGACTTTGCCCCCTAGCGCAGACCTGGCCTTGCTTACAACACTCCCATTAATATATCCCAAAATGATGTTGGGTTTTTTGCAACGTTGTTACTCTGACTCATGCTTAGCTTGTCATCCATTAAGATCCCCGGATCCCTTTCCGCAGTTCTCCTTCTTAGGTAGTCATTTCCCATTCTGAATGTGTGAAACTGATTGTTCCTTCCTAAGTGGAGCACTTAGCATTTGTCCTTATTGAATTTCATCCTATTTACCTCAGACCATTTCTACAGTTTGTCCAGATCATTTTGCATTATAACCCTATCCTCCAAAGCAGTTGCAACCCCTCCAGGCTTTGTATCATCCACAAATTTTATAAGTGTATTCTCTGTGCCATTATCTAAAGTACTGCTAAAGACACTGAACAGAACCAGACCCAGAACCAATCCCTGTGGGACCTCACTTGATACGCAATTTCAGCTTGACTGTAAATCGCTGAGAACGGCTCTCTGGGAATGATTTTCCAACCAGTTACACGCCCATCGTATAGCAGCTCCAGTGATCTAAGTTGTAATTCCGTAGTTAGTTTATGAAAAGGCCATAAGAGACAGTATCAAAAGCCTTAATAAAGTCAAGATAGATCACATGTTACTGTTTCCCCCAATCCATAAGGCTTGTTACCCTGCCAAAGAAAACTATTAGATAGATTTGTCACGAGCAAATTGTGTCAAACCAATGCGGATTGTTACTTATCACCTTATTATCTTCTAGGTGTCTGCAAATTGATTGCTTAACCATTTGCTCCATTATCTTTCCATGTTCTGAAGTTAAGGTGATTGGTGTATAATTCTCTCGGTAGTCCTTATTAGGGATGTTAAATATCAGGTAATTGAATAGTCGAGTAACCTCATGAATTCTTATCATTTAGTCGACTATTCTATAGTCCCCGGGTGCAGGGCCGGCAGCCAATGCGCTCCGGCCTCACTCCCGAGGAGCTCCCTGACACTCCACGCTGCTGCCTCTGTATCAGAGGCAGCAGCGCAGGGTGCCAGGCAGGAGGTGGTCCACGAGGGGAGCCAGTTTAAAAACCAGCTTCCCCTACGGACTAGCTGCCTGTCACCCTGTGTGCTGTCTCTGATAAAGAGGCAGCAGAGAGGGGTTGCAGCAGCCCCTGTCTGGGGGTGGGGGAAGTGGTCTGAGCTCCTGGACCTGGTGCAAGCTGGGCTCTCCACCCAGCTCCTAATATACTTTAAATGCAGAGCCGCAGCAGGGGGAGGTCCCAGACCCAGTGTGAACTGGACTGCTGGCCAGCCTGCTAAAAAATGTACTTGCAAGGGAAGGGGGAGGGAAATGCTTGTAATCTATAGCATTAACCTATAAACTTTTGCTTATTGGTTAATTGACTACACTATTACCTCCCTAGTCCTTATTCCCCTTTTTATAGACGGACACTATATTTCCCCTTTTCCACTCCTCTGGGATCTCACCCATATTCCATGAATTTTCAACGATAAATCGTTAATAACTCAGATATGTGAAGCACAATTCAGTCCTGATTCATGACATAAGTGGAACTGCAATACAAAATAAATAATAATAAATTAGCAGCAGACCCACATGCTTTTAGCAATCATGGATGAAATATTGACTATGGGCTAAAAATGGAAGATATCCTTCCTGTTTTGAGTGACCTTGTGGCAAGACCCTGCCTCTGTTTTCCTATCTGTAAAATAAATACAGTACACTTATTTATCCATGGCAGCAGAGATGGGCGAGGCAAGATTTTGAAGGTTAACAAATTCATACTTATTAAATGCTTTGAGATCCCAGATGGAAGAATCTCTAAAAATACTCTGTTAAGAACCCTTTGAAGAACGAGGACAGATTTGGCTTTTGGTAACCTGGTGTCAATCCACTGAAGTCACTTTAGAATGGCACGGTGGCCCGAGGACAGCAATGCAACATTAACGCCACCTGGAATTGCTGCATACAGGGACAGCAGAATAAAAATCCATAAGCACATGCTTAAAAACGGGGCCGGGGAGGGGGCATTTGATCAATGTCGTCATGGTAACAGAACACGAAGTTTTGCCTAAAGGACATCAGAAAGAAATGTATATTCATGGAAAGAGAAAGGACTGAGGCTAAAGACTGGAAGAGAAGAGACATCATGATCTCAACTCTGGCCAGAGGCTGCTTAGTGGGGAGAGGAGGCAGATCTGTATCCGATATTAATCAGCCCAGCTCCAAATCTACCCCAATTTACCCCAGTGGAGGATTCTGGACCTTTGTCATGCAACTGGGATGTCAAATCCTTCTAGAGTGAGAGAGGATGGTCTTTCAGAAGAGCCCCAAATTTGGCATCAGCAATCCTGGGATCTGTTCCTGCCTCTGACACTGACTTGCAGGGCAGCTTTGCCGCTCTGTGCCTCAGTTTCCCCACTTATGAATTGGAGACAAAGTCAACACTTGCAAAATAGACAGATCCTGGCTTAGAAGGCTCTCTAGAAGTGCTAAATATCAGCATAAATACATATAAATTGCTTTCTAAAGTCTTAGAGGGGCTGCCGTCGGAGTCTGTAACTTTCAAGTGCCACAGAACCACCTGTTTTTAGAGACTAACAAAAATATATAGACTATATATATATCATTTTTGTGGGTAGCACCCACTTCATCAGCTTGCTTTTGGGCTTATAAACTACAGGAAGGAACAATTTCAGTGAGCCCACTACAACAAAGAAGCCCAAATCTCTCCTGCTCCTGTCTCTTTCTGAAGAAATCCACACTGCTGTATTTCAGAGCTGGGCATAAGTGACATCACCTTATATGGGCCCCAACTCCACCCCGAGCAAAATAAACTGTGCTGAGCAGAGATAACTACCCTGCTACAAAAGAAAAAAAAATCACTCGTTAAAATTTTTACTCCAAACATCACTAGCTTTGGACAGAGCAGCAGTCGGGAGGACATAAAATTATCCCCTTCCGGGACAGAATTCTTTACCTACATGCAGCAGGCAAAGGCAGAGGGGAATCCTTCCTGACCCTTGGAGACATCAGTTTATGCCTTGAAGCATTAGATTTGATTTCCCTTTCTTAACATGCACAGCTAAACCTTTTTAAAAACCATCTAAATCCAGAATCCACATACACTGCCATTCTTGTACTAGACAATGAAGAACTTGCTCTAAAATTATTCAACGTGCATTTCAATAAGTGGTCCCTTGTTCTTCAGAGTCAAGGACTGAGCAAAGACAGGGAAACACCAGGAATAAAAAAAAATGCATTGCAGTGAGAGTGGGGGGGAACCTTCTCCTGGTATAATGAACAATCCAGGGAACATGACACACTAAGTCCTGTCTCCAGCAACAATACCCTAGGGCTTACAAAAGACACTTAAAATGAACTTTGCTCTGACTGTTGCCAGAGACTTCACTCCCCTAGCTATATGGAAGCAGGTATTTTTAGAATAAGAATTTTTCACAAGCTGCTCATCTTATTATTGCTTCCCCATTCATGATATTTTTAATCATGCCCAAACAACTGAGCTATTAAATAGAGTCAGAGGCAGCACAGCAGGCTGTGGCTTAAGTCAGCTAAACATCAGAGCAGTGGGAGAGAGAACCAGAGTACCCCTCATGTGCTAAATTTCTCCCTTCTTAAAGCACAAAGCAACCATTGGACCCAATCACAGCATATGCCGGATTAGGGTTATTTCTGCTCTCCCTCCCCCAGGGACAACTTGAAAGGGATTCTGGGCCGTAATTTACTTCATGAAAGTTAAATGCACCCCATAAAGGAGGAAGACAGTCATATAAGTAATTTTTCAATTATTAGCATTATCCGGCAGCATGCTTTTGTCAGCCTTCTTAAAGCAAAATAGTAACATTTAGAAAGAGCAGGTTTGTACTTTTAATACCTGAAGCTTTCCAAGTTCTGGAATTTCCATGGTTCAAATTGTCAGCATCGGATAAATGCACCTCAAGAGGTAATGGGTCAAGGCACCCATCCCAGGGCCCCTAACCTTTGGTTCAAGGTGGAAAGGCTATGGTGTCGTATCATGCGCCAGACTTTGCCTCTGACAACAGCCAATGGCTTGAGAGAGATTTGTAAGACCTGGCTCTCAGCACACCTCTGCTAGTGTAAATCAGGACGAATTCTGTTGAATTCGTAGGACCCACTTCTCCACTCACTTACCTATGTAAATGAGGGAGTGATAGTGTAAATGGTGAACCGAGAAGCGGGGGCTTATCAGTTAAACTTCATGATTACACGCAACCCCTCCCCGCAAACGCTGCTCTGCTGCCCCTATATCACACACAGAGAACATAAGAACATAAGAAAATAAGAACGGCCATACTGGGTCAGACCAACGGTCCATCCAGCCCAGTACCCTGTCTGCCGACAGTGGCCAAGACCAGATGCCCCAGAGGGAGAGAACACAACAGGTAATTATCATGTGATACCTCCTCTGTCACCCACCTCCAGACAGAGAGGCTAGGGACACGATTCTTACCCATCCTGGATAATAGCCATTGATGGACCTAACCTCCATCAACTATCTAGCTCTTTTTTGAACCCTGTTAAAGTCCTAGCCTTCACCACATCCTCTGGCAAGGAGTTCCACAGGTTGACTGTGTGCTGACTAAAGAAAAACTTCCTTTTGTTTGTTTTAAACCTGCTGCCTATTAATTTCATTTGGTGACCCCTAGTTCTTATATTGTGGGAATAAGTAAATAACTTTTCCTTATTCACTTTTTCCACACCAGTCATGATTTTATAGACCTCTATCATATCCCCCCTTAGTCTCCTCTTTTCTAAGATGAAAAGTCCAAGTCTTTTTAATCTCTCTACATATTGTACCCGTTCCAAACCCCTAATTATTTTTGTTGCCCTTTTCTGAACCTTTTCCAATGCCAATATATCTTTTTTTTTGAGATGAGGAGACCACATCTGTACGCAGTATCAGGATGTGGGCATACCATGGTTTTATATAGAGGCAATAGGATATTTTCTGTCTTATTCTCTATCCCTTTTTTAATGATTCCTAACATTCTATTTGCTTTTTTCACTGCCGCTGCACACTGAGTGGATGTTTTCAGAGAACTATCCACAATGACTCCAAGATCTCTCTCTCAAGTAGTTGTAGCCAAATTAGACCTCATCATTTTGTACGTATAGTTGGGATTATTTTTTTCCAATGTGCATTACTTTACATTTATCAACATTAAATTTCAAATTGCCGTTTTGTTGCCCAATCACTTAGCTGGGTGAGATCTTTCTGAAGCTCTTCAGAGTCTTCTTTGGTCTTAACTATCTTGAGCAGTTTGGTATCATCTGCAAATTTTGCCACCTGAGCTAGGGTTGCCAGATGGTTTCAACAAAAATACTGGACACACTTGACATTACATCACAGTCTACATTACATTTTATTTAGAAAATACTGGACATATGTATTTTCTCATTCATAGTTTCTCAATTTGTTTCCCAAACAGAAAGCTCAAATACTGGACTGTCCGGTTCAAAACCGGACACCTGGCAACCCTAGCCACCTCGCTGCTTACCCCTTTCTCTAGATCATTTATAAATAAGTTGAATAGGACTGGTCCCAGGAAAGAGGCAGCAGCATGGAGTGGGGAGGTGGAGCTGGTACCAGACATAGAGGCAGCAGCATGGGCTCAGAGAGCCAGCTTAAAAGCTGGTTCTATGTCCGCACCATCTCCTGCAGAACCGCTTCTTCCCCCTGCATCCCCTCCCCCCACGTGTAAACATGTACCCACTGAAAAATTCTGACCCACACACCTACACGTTTTGGTAATGCTATGGTGCTGCTTAAACTTGGCATAGCTTAAGGCCTCAGCGGGTCTTCATCCAGCCCTGCCGGAACCCTCATTTCTGGCCCCACCCCAGAGCCTGCACACCCAGGAAGAGCCCTCACCCCACCTGCACCCCAGCTCCCTGCTCCAGCCTAGTGAACGTGAGCATGGGTGGGGGAGAGCAAGCCACCAAGGAAGGGGGAATGAAACGAGGAATGGCAGGATTTCAGGGAAGGGGCAGGGGTGGGGAGTGGTGGTTCATATTTGTGTAATTAGGAAGTTGGCAGCCCTAAAAGTCATCCCACCTCTGTGTCTGCTTTGCCTGTTAGCAAGCGGGGGGTTGTTACTCCCTGGAGTAAGAGCAATAGTTCATTAGCATCTCTAAAGGACTTTGAGATTTACAGAGGGAAAACAAAGTGTCCTATCTCCTGCTGAGGTAAATCCACGAGGCTCATGGATATCAAGAGATGTGTTGATTTATACCTGCTGCCAATCTCACCCAAGTATTAATTATTATTATTATTATTAGACTACTAAATTTCCCCTCTCCCAGTTGACTTGGCATTTACATGATGCAAATGAAAAACAGATCACGTGGGCGGAATAGAAACGAGAGCTTAAACGCCACCGTTAGCTCAAAGTTCAGTTGTCTTCAGTGTCAATAACAGACCCCGGAAAGTTATGGGCTAAATCATTAATAAAGTCATCAGGAGTTCTGCCTGAATTACTACCGCAGAGTCTGAGCCATTAAAATTTGAGCTGTGACAAGCTTATTAGCACAAGAAAGATACTGAGGTTCAGGTCAAATTGGATAACCAATATGTGGATGCTTTTTAATAAACAAATACCTCGCATTTACATAATGCTTTCAACGTCCAAAACACTGTTCAGACATTTACTGAAGTTCTGATCATTCTCAAGAGAATTCCAGCTGGATTTAATGGTCTCATGAGAGCTCCATGCATCTACTTGAGTCAGAAATAAGAAGAGACCTACTCTGGAGTCTCTCCACATGTGTGCTTTCATCCACAACCTAGATTCTCAAAAGAACATTGACAGATTTTTTTTTCCCATCTCTACAGAGCTTCCCATTTAAATTGAGTTCTACAGTAAAGTTCACGGTGTTCTTTAGTTTACACAAGCTAGTCACCTTCCTTTATTTATTAGTGTCATCTGAATCCAAATGTGTACTGAGAAGTAATAGCTAATTTTGCAGCACACACAGTTCAGACTCTTTTTTTCCCAATTTCAGTTACTGTACTTTGAGCAAGATGGATTTCCACATTAGCTAGAGAGAAAACGACAAGCGTTTTAACTACTGATAATTTGCTTATGTACAATTAAGCTTTCAGAGTAAGGAATTTTAATTTCCATAAAGCGGTTTTATGCTTGTGATGAATACCCAAGAAATGGGAAAGACACTGAATTCTGCTACCAGGTTTGGTCAGTGGTTTTTTTGGTTTCATTTTTAACGACATTAAGTACTTTGTAAATACATCTCCATGCGGCATAAAGACTAGCAACCATATTGGGATATAAGGGGACAAAAATTCTGTGCTGCTTACCTACACCCCACAGGGGTGCTATGTCTCACCCACCCCATATGAGAGCAAGGAGTGGACAAAAAAGTGAGGGGAATGGATAAAGCTTGGCTCTACTGCACAACCGCTGCACTCAGCACTGCTCTGGCTGTGCAAGATGGGAAGTGGGGTGGGGGGGGCATCAGGAGGGCTGACAGAATTGCTGTGCCCTGGCGCAAGGGGAGGGGGGGGCTGGCTCTTCACTCTCAGAAGGGGCGGGCCTTCAGGTGCAAGGGGCGGGGCTAGAGGCTAGCATCCTCCAGCCAACCCTTCCGCACCGCCCATTGTGCGCTGCCTGGGGTGCGCCCCCTGGGCCTCTGGCAGTGATGTAAAGGGCCTGGAACGCTGGTCACTGCCACAGTAGCAGTGATGGTAGCCGGGGGTCCTGGGCCCTTTTGAATGGCTGGGCTCCAGGGCAGGTGCCTCCTATTGTCTCACCCTCGTGGCAGGCTTGGAGAACGTGAATTGGAGTCACCATATGACTCCTGGTTTGCTCCAGTGGCAATGCAGCTCTGCACAGCCCCACAGATAGAGGTCAACCCCAAAGGAAGCAAAACAGAATGTTTTGGTCTCCGGTCTAACTCGTGAGGTATTGTCTGAGGCGTGTGTGTGTGTATGTGAGAGAAAGAGAGAGAGAGAGAGTGTGTGTGTGTGAGAGAGTTTGTGTGTGTGTGTGTGTGTGTGTGTCTGTGTAGACACGTACATACACTCTCTCTTTCTAGTTCTCAACAGGAATTATTTCAGGGCAGTCCTTTAGCCTGTGTTTCACACGAGGTCAGTCTAGATTATCACAATGGTCCCTTCAGGCCTCATTACCTATCACTCCTTTCTGCTTTTGAAGCCTGATCGTCCTGAGGAAAATGATTATAAATGCCACTAACTCACCGCATGCTCCTTGTGCGCCTTCTCTGCTCACAAAAAAAAAACATTTTTAACCCTCTTAAGCCTGTTGAGCAATTGCCGCAAAGAGAGAGCGCGCGTCAGATTCTATCTTGAGCACCAACAGAATTATCCACCATATATCTGCTGCTAAATCTTTATCACCGGCGCTGACATCACAGGCAGGGGAAAGAGCTTACTTGAGCTTAGTTTTCCAGATCCCAGGTCAAGCAGAGCACTGGCAGTTGGAGAAAATCATCTTTTGATGTGTAAACCGAGCTACTAAGCTGGGAATCACTGAGGGAAAGTAAATAACTTTTCGTCATTCCCCTACGTGCGAGTGAACTTTAATGTTCCTGTAAGCGCAGCAACGGAACGTCAGTCAGCTGTGCAGAATGGATGGCTTCAAAGGGTTTATGTCAATTAGAGAATGGCCCTCACAAAGCCAGGATATCCACAGATTGACCATGTTGATCCAAGGGTGTAGAATCCCAGAGACCCAACTGAACTATGGCTAACTGGAGTCTGGGAACTGGCATTGCAGTGCAAATGAGACTGCAGCCTTCAGAAAACAGGAGGCCTGACCCCTCAGACTATATACTCTACATAAACATGCCCCCTTTGTGGATTTGTGACAGATGTATATTGGTAAGAAGTCTCAAAGGGGTAGCCCTGTTAGTCTACTACTTTTTAAAACAAGTTTTAAAAACCCACTTCCTCAGATGAGCTGGAGTGGAAATTACAGACTCCAGGGAATATAAAACAGCAAAAGAAGTTACCTGTCAATTGTAGGATCCTTGTTAATGAAGCTAATTAAGAAGGCTGGATGTGTCCCCTTCATAGCTATTGCTGTGAAACGTGAATGTCAAAGGCAGGGGAAATTGCCTTTGTAGTGCGTTAGCCAGTTAATTCCTATATTCAAACCCAGGGAGACAGCATCAAACATGCCAATGAATTCCAGTGCAGCAGTCTCTCTCTGTAATTGAAAGGTGAAATTGGTTTGCTGCCGTGTTGTAAAAATGCAGAGAACTACGTTCCTCATTCCATCAGGATCTCTGAGGGGGATATTCCTATCAGGAGAGACAGACACACTGAATTGAACAGGGTTGCAGTTTCCAATCCAGACTGAAACCAGTTCCATTTTACACTGCTGTTGGCATTGGAAATCCATTGTGTGTACTACAGTTAGTTTGTTTAAAGTCCTGTTTGCAGTAAAGCATCTAGAGTCTGGGACCAAATAAAATCAAGTAACTGTTTAAATATAGGTTTGGCCCTTTGCTGGTCCTTCCTCTCTAAGGATCTCAAAGCACTTCACAAACTAGGGATGTTAAATTTCGAATAATCAGCTAATTGAGTAGTCAATAAGGGGCAGGGGGCGTTCCTATCCCCGCTGTGCTTCTGCCTTTGAAATGTTGTAAGAGCCGCAAGTTGAAGCAGTCCCTGCTCGTGCTGGGTTATGGAGTCAACATACTGGATATGAGTCAACAGTGTGCCCTTGTAGCCAAGAAGGCTAATGGCATATTAGGGTGAATTTTTCTAGCAGATCTAGAGAAGTGATTATTCCCCTTTATTTAGCAACGGTGAGGCCTCATCTGGAGTATTGCATCCAGTTCTGGGCCCCCCAGTATTGAAAGGATGTGGACGCACTGGAGAGGGTCCAGCAGAGGGCAACCAAAAGGGTTACGGGGCTGGAGTACATGACCTGAGGAGAGGCTGAGGGATTTGGGCTTATTTAGTCTGCAGAAGAGAAGAGTGAGGGGGGATTTGAGAGCAGCCTTCAACTCCCTGAAGGGGGGTTCCAAAGAGGCTGGAGAGAGGCTGTTCTCAGTGGTGACGGGTGGCCGAACAAGGAGCAATGGTCTCAAGTTGCAGTGGTGGAGGTCTAGGCTGGATATTAGGAAAAACTATTTCCCTAGGAGGGTGGTGAAGTACTAGGATGGGTTCCTAGGGAGGTGATGGAATCTCCATCCCTAGAGGTATTAAGTCCCAGCTTGAAAAAGCCCTGGCTGGGATGATTGTGTTGGGGTTGGTCCTGCCTTGGGCAGGGGCTGGACTCAATGACTCCTGAGGTCCTAGGATTCTATGGGTTCCTCACTGCACCTCTGCCTCCCCTGTTCGTCCCCCCTCGCACCGCAGAGGCAGTGCTGGGGGAAAATCGTCTTTTAAGCTGGCTCCCCCCAGCACCAGCTCCTGCTTTCTTCCCCCCTTCCTTCGTGCTTCTGATATAGAGGCAGCAAGGGGGGCGTGGAATGCAAGTAGTCAACCTGACTACCAGATAAGACTAGGCTTATCGGGTAGTCAACTATTCAGCTATTCTTTTGGGTCCCTATCACAACCACTAATGAATTCAGCCTCACAATCCCTCCACGTCCTGCTTTGCGAGAGAGCTGTACTATCTCCGTTTTACGAATGGGAAAACAGAAACCCAGAGAGATCATGTGACTTAGGTCCCACAGGATGCTTACACCAGAGCCGGGAACTGAATACAGGTCTCAAGTTCCAGCGCAGCAGCCTCACAACAAAATCACCCTCCTACACTGTGTCCACAGGCCTGTCTCTCACGGCCCTGCATGCTGCGTGCTTATTAACACCAGTACAGTCGGTGCAAAGGGGATGTGCACCACTAACGAATGAGACACGCTTTATGCTGGTGTAAATGACTTCACAGGTGCAGAGCAAGGGGCAATCGGGCTAAAGAGATTTAAGTCCTGTTCTTGGCATGGTCAGAGCCTTCATAGAATCATAGAATACTAGGACTGGAAGGGACCTCGAGAGGTCATCGAGTCCAGCCCCCTGCCCTCATGGCAGGACCAAATACTGTCTAGACCATCCCTGATAGACATTTATCTAACCTACGCTTAAATATCTCCACAGATGGAGATTCCACAACCCCCCTGGGCAATTTATTCCAGTGTTTGACTACCCTGACAGTTAGGAACTTTTTCCTAATGTCCAACCTAAACCTCCCTTGCTGCAGTTTAAGCCCATTGCTTCTCGTTCTATCCTCAGAGGCCAAGATGAACAAGTTTTCTCCCTCCTCCTTATGACACCCTTTTAGATACCTGAAAACAGCTATCGTGTCCCCCCTTAATCTTCTCTTTTCTAAACTAAACAAACCCAATTCTTTCAGCCTTCCTTCATAGGTCATATTCTCTAGACCTTTAATCATTCTTGTTGCTCTTCTCTGAACCCTCTCCAATTTCTCCACATCCTTCTTGAAACGCGGTGCCCAGAACTGGACACAATACTCCAACTGAGGCCTAACTAGCGCAGAGTAGAGCAGAAGAAGGACTTCTCGTGTCTTGCTCATAACACAAGATGGGTTTAAGTTTGTGGACCCAACACTCTGATCTGACACAGTAAACGCTATTGCCCTGGTCTATGCTAGGGAGCTATTTCAAAATAACTCCCCTTATTTCGAAATAACAAGAGGAGAGTCCACACCACCGAGCCCGTTATTTCAAAATAATAGCGCCTGCTTTCCACGAGGAATAATGCTTATTTCAAAATAGTTATTTTGAAATAGCGGGAGTGTGGATGCTCCGCTGCTGCTCTTTCAAAATAACTACTCCCCCGTGTCATTCAGAGTAATTACTCCTTAGAGTAATTACTCCCCAGAGCCAGGACTGGCCCGAGCCATTCGTGCGCCCCGGGCCCCGGGAGCGTGGCACTGCCCCCGCAAGTGAGATGCATGCACGGCTCTGCCCCCGGGCGTGCCGCGCCCCCAACCCCCGGGCGCCCGGCGCATGTGTGGCCCCGCCCCTGGGCACCCGGCACATGTGCAGTGCCACCCCCTGGCCTCTTTCCATTTCTGTAACTCCCACTGTGTTTCTCAAACACGTTAACAGGCTAGTGGTTAGGACATGAAAACATGCACGCGAGAAAACAGCAGAGCAGCCAGAGATGCCGGTGGCAGCTTTAGAATAAAACAACTTTGTTCTAGAAGCACAACCACTGGTGAGAGGCTTGCTCAAAAGAGGCTAGCTCAAATCCATTTTCCTCCCCCTGTATGTTTCTTCAAAGCTGGTCTGAGGAAGTGGGGTTTGCCCAGGAAAGCGCATGATTCGAGATCCTTTGGTTAATCTCTAAAGTGCCACAGGACCACTCGTCTGTAATTTCACAAGATTAGAGGTTGTGTGGGAGGAACCGGATAAGAGCGTGATCAGTGATTACAGGAAATCTTAATTAGCATACAGGTTCCTCAGAAAAAGCTTATGTCACAGCGGGGAAACAAGCAATAACATGGCTGGAAGGCTAACTTCAAGGAGCCTGGGGTTTGGGGTAGGGATGTTAAATTTAGATTAATTGGCTAATTGAATAGTCGATGCAATTTGCATCGACTATTCAATGAGTCGATATGGGCGTCTCCGCCTTTGAAGTGTAGCAACAGCCCTTGGGCTGTTGCTACACTTCAAAGGCGAAAGCGCCATGTGGAGGATGGGGACAGCAGGGGACTCAAACAGTTCCCTCTGGCCCCATGGTCCCTGCAGAATTCAAAGCGGCAGCGCCGCATGGAGCCCAGGGTCAGCAGGGGACTCCACAGCTAGCTCCAGGCTGCACGCAGCATTTCTAAGCGGCAGACCCGGGCTCCATGCAGTACTGCCACTTTGAAATGCCGCAGGAAGCCCGGAGACTGCTGGCCCTAGGCTGCATGCGGTGTTTCAAAGCAGCAGTGCCGCGTGGAGCTCAGGGTCAGTCCTGGGCTCCACGCAGCATTGCTGCTTTGAAGCACCCCCTCCTCTCTTCCCTCCCTTGCTGTCTCTTTCTGATAGAGGCAGCAAGAGGGGGAAGCGACTAGTCGACTAGTGTGTCAAGCATTTGCTGATCGGATAGTCGACTAGTCGTTTACATCCCTAGTTTGGGGCCTCCATCCTGTGCCTGTCTATTGTATTTTAGAGGGCACTCATCACATTCATTTCTTGGCAAAGTGTCTGCGAGCTGCCTTCCCCCTCCAGAGGCTGGTGGGACGACTCCAGCATCCATCCCTCTGTCATGGGAAAGAGCCTCTGGAGTATCCAAGTCAAGGGAAGATTGCCGGCTTCATTAGCAATAACGGTGATTTATATGAAACCAAGTCACCCAGTACAAACCAGTATGAGACTGCAAAGCACACTGGGCTCATTCTGGTGTTTTTTTTCAGGTTCTTCAGCAGGTCGTGATGCAGAATGGGGAATATGACACATAAAGGCTGAAAGAGTAAGTCTGCAAGAAGGGATCTTCCCAAGGAACACGTAGATTGACCGGCCGGGCAAAGTTCCAGCTGCCTTAGCAACAGGGATGTTAAAAATCGTAACATGGGTCACCGTGTAACCACTGAAAATCTCAGCTCAGCTCAACTTTATATTGCAGAGCCTGCAGCAAAGCCACCTCCCCAGTAGCGGAGCCTGCAGGCCTAGCCCACCTGGCTCACAGGGAGGAGGTTTCATTGCTCGGCCATTGCAAAGTGGCCTCTCCAGGAGGCTGAGTGTAACCGACACCACTAACCACATCAGTTAAACGGCTAGTCGTGTACCGTCTAACATCCCTGCTTGAAAAGACCTGGCTTTCTACCCAACAAGCCAGAGCAGATTGCTGATCTATGTGCAGATATTCATGCTGATTTCGGAGGGTTCCCTTTCATCCATCAATACAGGCTGGGCCTCTATCAACTGGACTTTCCTTCTCCAGCCACAGCTATGGTCTGGCATCCCAGTGGGTGCTCCCGAGCCGGAGCACTCATAGGGAAAATCTGGGAGCCTCACGCTCAGCAACTCTTCCCCTGTCCTCCCACAGCTTCCAGAGCACCGTGAATAGTTCATTTGTGACCTATTCAAGCTCAGGGAGGGAGGAGGTAGAGCAGGGACGAGGGGGGAGGTTGGGGGAAGAGGTAGGGCAGCTGCGGAACCCCACAGTCAGAGGCCAAGAGTACAGTCCCACAGTGAGCGGCCACAGGGCTCAGGGCATTCCCATGGGACTGGGCTTCTGGCTGCAAGGTTCCACTTCCTCTTCCCCCAAGTGCCCACCCCCAGGCCTTGCTCGGACAACGTCAGCCCCTCTGCTGCCACCAGAGCAGAGCCCTGCAGCCAGTGGAACAAAAGAGCTGGCAGTGACCTCCCCTGGTCCAGCAAATTCCCTGGTCAGGGAGAGATTGCCAGACTACGGAGGTAGAACCTGTAACATCTGCCAGCCCTGGATACCCCCGGGCAGCCAAAAAAGACCCTTTCACTAAGGAGTGCACCAGATTTTCATTTTCTCTCATACACAGAACCTCATTTTGTCACCCACAGGTCAAACTCCTTGCATCGCCCACAGTTTTGGAAGAGAGAAAATTCCCCTCCCTGTTCGTCAAGTTACACCCACAACCAGCCATTCTGCGTGCACGTGCTCACTGCTGCCACTCATCTTGTCCTCCCCCCCTACCCCCGTGGTTTCTTCCACTCGTCTGATGGCCCTTACGGCACAGCTGATTCTAAGCTCTGCAAGGGAAACATGGCCCAGCTTTTCTAAAGTAACACGTGATTTTAGATGTCTCCATTGATGGGGAGGGGGACTTGAGACCACTTAAAGAGGCTGCAGTCACTTTCTTCCCCCAAAAAGCTTGATCCTGTGCTCACTGAGGCCACTGGCAAACCTCCCGTGCGTTTTAATGGGGTAGCATACGTGCCTAGGGCCAGGTCTACACTGGTGGAGAAAAATTGAAGTAAGATACACAATTCCAGCCACAATTGCGTAGCTGGAGTTGACATACCTTATGTCGATTTTCTGGGATGACCCCACAGTGGGAAGTCAATGGGAGAAAGTCTCCCATCAACTTCCCTTATTACTCATGTCGGCAAGGAGTATCATGGTACTTACCAAAGCTTGTGCTCCAATACATCTGTTAGTCTATAAGGTGCCACAGAACTCCTTGTCGCTTTCGCAGATCCAGACTAACACGGCTACCCCTCTGAAACATAGTTGACGGAGGCACTCTCAGCATTTGATTTAACAGGTCTTTACTAGACCCACTAAATCAAACCGCCAAAGATTGATCTCTGGAGTGTTGATCCTCCTGTAAGTATAGACAAGCTCTAGGAGAGGACCAGGGGAAGAAATGTGACTCAGAAGGAAGGTTATGTCATAAAGATTCCTGAGCAATTCCCAAAGAGGTGCAGGTCAAGAACCACCCCCTCAGTCAGGGCTAATGGTTCAGTCCAGGGATAAATTAATTGTTTTTGTGATTTTCAAACCTTCTTGTCCAACATTCAGGTTGGCTGGCTACATTCTATACTTTCAATGCAAAAGATATCACGGGCATTTTGTCACACACATGCATATAAATTATATGCAGATGATATTGCAGATCAGCATGAAGTTAAGTATGTTCTCTCAGTCCCCGAACTTTGAAATAAGTTGATCCTTATCGTTAACTACAAAACTCTTTCTAGCAGCAGGAGGTATGTAAATTGGGATGCAAAACATAGATCAGTTGAAGGTGAATTAAATTCTATCTTCCAATTTAGGGCCCAACTGTAATCGCTATCAAGCGGAGTGCTTTACTGCCCAGGGTAGCCCCAGTGGCTCAGTTGTGTTTTGCATGATTGAGCCTTACATCACAAGATAGAGCTTAATCACCATTTTTATTAGGCTCTCAATCACGATTTCATAGATCGCTCATGCACTTGTGTTCCCATCAGAAGAGTCAGCGAAGTTCCTTTTTTTAAGGTCACTGAGCATCCGGGCTGGTGGGGGAAATAAATTCATTGTGAATGAACAAGTAGTCCTGTGGCACCTTAGAGACAAACAAAAATATATAGGCTCATGAGCTTCCGTGGGCAAAACCCACTTCATCAGATGAGCTGGAGAGGGATAACAGAAACCCAGAATTTATGACAGAAAAAGAAGTCATAAATGGGAGGAAGTTCCTGTCAATTGTAGGACGGATGCTAATGAGGCTAATTAACTGGGCTGGGGAAAAGTCCCAGACTTGGCTTCTGATATAAAAATGAGGTGTTAAATCACAAGGAAGCTGGCTTTATAATGTGATATCCAGTTAATGTCTTTGTTCAAGCCCAGGAAAACAGTGTCAAATTTGCAGATACATGTCAATTCCCCACTCTCGCTCTGTAACTGGCTGGTGAAATTCCTTTGTAGAAGAATGGCTACTTTCAGGGCCGGCCCACAACATTTTGGCACCTGAAGTAGGGAGTTCAATAAAATAATAATAACATGGAGATATACCATCTCATAGAACTGGAAAGGACCTTGAGAGGTCATTGAGTCCAGTCCTCTGCCCTCACAGCAGGACCAAGTACCATCCCTGACAGATTTGTCCCAGATCCGTAAATGGCCCACTCAAGGATGGAACTCACAACCCTGTGTTGAGCAGGCCAATGCTCAAACAACTGAGCTCTCCTTCCCTGATGCCCCCTTACTTGGGCCAAAACTTTGAAAGGTCTCAATTCTGCCTTCTTCCTGTTCTACTCCTCTCACGGTACTGCTCTGCTACCTACATATGCACCAGCAGCAGACACAATTTTCTACACTCTGGGTCCTCGTGGCGCCCCACCACAGTCTGGCACCTGAGGAGGCAGCCTCAGTTCGCCTCATGGTAGGGCCAGCCCTGGCTACTTTTAAACCCATTAACAAGTGCCCAGGCAGGTTAAAATGTTCTCCTACAGGCTTGTGTGGGTACGTCTACACTACCCCCCAGATCGATCTAGGGAGGCTAATGAAGCGACCGAGTACAAATCAAGCCGATTTAAATATCCCGCGCTGATTGCATGTTCTCGGCGTCGCCATTTTAGAAATTGACTAGCTCGAAGTAACTGCTCACGTCTGCGTGGCAGTGAAGCGATTCTGATTTAAATTCCTAACTCGAATTAGCTGGTATTTCTCCTGCAATGAGGTTTACCAGCTAATTTGAATTAGGGTCTTTAAATCGGAATCCCGTTTCACTGCCGCGTGTAAACGTGGGCAGTTACTTTGGGCTAGTCAATTTCTAAAATGGCGATCGGTTGAACATGCAAATCAAGCGCGGGATATTTAAATCCCAGGCTTGATTTGCAATTTCGGTCTCCTTCATTAGCCTCCCTAGATCGATCTAGAGGGGTAGTGTAGACGTACCCTGTGTGTTATTAAGAGTTACTGTGAATGAAATCACAGAAAAGACACACGTGGACCTGGGCCATAACCTGGATCAGAATTTGCGTTCTGAAATGCTTTACAAATGATCTGACTCCAGACATGAAGCACAGCAGAACAATCCCAATCAGCTTGGCATAGAAACTGTGTGGGAAGGGTTAAAGAGAACCAAGTAGCCTTACAAGATCTTTTCCCCCTTCCCAGAATCCCACTGAAGTCCCATCTAGAAGCCCCTGGTCTATGAGGAAGCAGAGTGAATGCATTAGCCATATCCCAGACACTGCACAGTGCACAAATGATCACTTAGAGGATTAATCTTCTTAGAAAACATCAACCACAGAAGTGCAATTCTCAGAAACTGCAGCGATGAACTTTAATGGACTAGCTGGAACCAGTGTTTTCACTCTTTCCCCTCTCCCCCCACGCTTTGTGTCTTTGAGCTTTTGTGTGAAGCCAAAAATATCCATGTGTCCTTACTGCCGCTTGTTCAAGTAATGACAGAGCTGCCAAACTTCCCACCCCAAACACACTCAATTACTTATTAGCAGCAATGGAGGCTACAATAGCAGAAAAATAATACATATTTATACTGTTTTGGCAGAAAGAGGTAGTTTGAATGAATGAGGTTCATTGTTCCCTCTCCCCATCCCCTCCCCTTTTAGAGATGGATCTGAAGAGGGACTGAGGAAGTGGATTCATCTTTATTTTTTTAGACAGCAGAATGAAGGGCCTGATTACAATTAGGCTACGTCTACACGGCACTGTAGTTTGAAACAAGATATGCAATTTGAGTTACGGCAAATTGTGCATCTTATTTCGATCTTATTTCGAAATAGCTTATTTCTAGGGCTGACAGATAGTTTCACCAAAAAATTGGTTGAGCCAAAAAAAACCCCAAAAACCCAAGTGCACACAAAAAAAAGTCACAGCTCCTTTAAATCCCCATGCTGCCCCACCCCCACCAGGCACGGCAGGGGAAGAATGTCCTACGCGGACTTCCATCTGAGAAAAACAGAAAATACCGGACATTTTACATGTCCGGTATTTTCTGGGTTTTTTTACTGGACAGAAGCCGGGACAATACTGGAC
Organism: Rafetus swinhoei; assembly: GCA_019425775.1. NCBI lineage: Eukaryota > Metazoa > Chordata > Testudines > Trionychidae > Rafetus > Rafetus swinhoei. The sequence continues at coordinate 14,880,798 of JAFJHL010000300.1, read as the reverse complement.
ACCTGGCAACCCTACTTATTTCGTAATTTGGCGCTGTCTGCACAGCATCAAATTTAACAATAACCTGCTATTCTGAAACATCCCTTACTCCTTGTGGAATGAGGTTTAGAGGGACGTCAGAATAGTGAGTCTGAAATAACAGGCTTGCTGTTTAGATGCAGGATAGCAATTCCGGATACTCCGAAGTGTAGACATAGCCTTAGGCAGCTAAAAGGAAAACCTCTTTTGGGTTAGAAGATTTGGAGGGCATTTTTCATACTGGAAAGCTTGTTCCTACAAAATCTTGTTTCCCTTACCTTAGAAATCTATCCAGTGCATGCTATTAGCAAGAGTTTCTGTTTTACTTGATACAGTCTAACAAAATATTGAGAGTCTAGGATAAGCACTGAAAAAAAAATTGAGCCACAAAATAAGATAGATAAACAACAAAGTTGATGAAACCACACCAGATTTTTAATGAATGAGTTCCATATGAACTGCGTGTGAGCCACTCCATTTTCTTGGCGCAAAAAGACTTATATCTCCATTTGCCTAGTGCTGCTCTTTCTGCGCCTTCCCCAGTGGGGTTTCTCAACATACAACAGAATATGGATACAGTCCTCCCACAGGACAGCAGATCTGATAAATGAGCTGATTCAATTATCACAAAATCTTGCATCCACCCCCCCTCTCTCTTGGACTTTATTCCCTGGTGCAAATCTTACTTCCACTAGTGACCAAACCATTCCACAGTATGTCTCTACCTGACACAAGTCCCGTGTCTCCATCCCAGGACCGAACTCCTGTAGTGTTTGTCCCATGAATTTGACTCCTATCCTGATGGCAGCACAATCCAACTCAAACAGTGGAGGTGCACAATTCATCACCATAAAGGCAGCATATAAGTCCTTCCTTTCCCCATTAAAAAGAAAAGTCTTCATATTAGTGCATTGAAATCCAAGGACATTTTAAAACAAAATTTACACACGAGAGACAAACACACCAGAAGTAAATAAAGGGCTCTTGAAAAAACAGTGTCAACCCCAGACACACATCACACCTATTCCGGACATTCTCTTTTGCTCTCCCTGGAGCCAGGATTTCAGTAGCTTTAATGGAATTTTTCCTGGATTTGAATACATCCCTAATCACAAGACTCGCTACAACTAGGGATGTAAAATCCCATTTAATCAGTTAACCCCGCGTTTCTCAAACTATGGGTCCTGACCCCCCGGAGGGTTGCGAGCCATTTAGAGGGGGGTCGCGGTATCACAAAGTTTGAGAACCCCTGAGTTAACCAGTTAAACTTTATGGAGGGGACCAGTAGGGGGCCGTGGACAGAGGCTGCTCTGTCTGGACTGGAGTGCTCCCCAACGGCGGCGGCACGGGCCAGGCCAGGCTGGAGTGTCCGCACCCTCCAGCCCAACAAGGTCTGCCATGGCACAGGCTGCTCTGGGCAGGCCTGGATCGCCACGGTGAGGGATGCTCAGGCTAGGCCGGAGTGCCCCCCCACCCACGGTGCAGTGCCATGGGCCTGGCTGGGCTGCAACAGCCCCCCACCCCATCAAACGGGGCGCAGCTCCAGCCCAGGCAGGCCACCAGTAAACCGTAACTGGTAAGCATCACCCAGTAAGGGTGATACATTCATATCCCCGGCTACAACCGAGAAATGGAAGAATTTGAACGAGTGTAAAGCTAGAGTGACTATATTTCCCACAGAGAAAATGGGATACCACGCAGAGCGGGCCTGAAGCTCCTCCCTACTGGTCTAGCCACTCCTCTACTCCCCCATGAGGCTGGGGTTACTGGAACCCTGCTGGTCCCCCCTAAGAAGCTGTCTCTGGAATCCTGCCTGCCCCCCATTGGAGCCCTGCCTCCCCCTTGCAAGGGGCTGGCATTGCAGCTCGGCCCCTCCGCACCGCACCCCACTCCTTTGACAAAAGTGGGCATTTGTCTCTGTGCTTGTCAACTAATCAAAGTCAACAAGAGCAAACGGAACAAACGCCCACTTTTTCCAAAAGAGTTGGCATGGTCAGGTCAGGGCTGAAAAGGGACTGTCCCAGCCAAAACAAGACAGACAGTCACCCAGGTGCAGTAAAGGCAAGTTCAGATTTCCATTGAGACTGGACGTCCAGGCTGGGAATTCGTACACCAAATGATGAAATCCAAGCGGAATCTCTTTGTACTACTCTAGTATAATCTGGCCCTTGCTCAGATTCTGCACTGCTGGGTGAGGGTTCTAAACCCCAAAGCAGGAATAAAGTTACGTTCCTATCAGAACAACATCCACCTCTGCAGCTAAAGTCAGAGTTTAATACTGCTATTAAGAAGGGAAACTCTAGAGTTCGAGTTCCAGTCTACTCACGGCCAATTTCAGAACCTTTTGATGCAAAGGCTCTGTTGTCTTCCTGGTCACATAACACCTCAATCTAGATGCAAGCCTCATGACAAAAACAACAAGATGGCTCTCGTTTCCCCTGGAATATTTTGATGTCAGCTTACGTCACAGGATACATCTCCATGCCAAGCAATGTCAATGTCACTAAAAGTCAGGCAAGTGGGAACAATGTTTTTCGGCATTTTTGCTGACCAAAAAGCAGCAAGAGTCACACTGTTTACACTAGTACTTGCCACAGCAAAGCTTGGGTCATGCGGGAGGGAAGAGGGGAGTTAAGCATTTTGTCGCTCCGTTGCCAGTGTAGACAAAGCCTGAGATTTCAGACATTGGAGGGCGCATCTCATTAACTCTTTCATCTGGTAGAACTTGGCCTTTCTATCCCGGTCACAATCTCTGCCTTGTGGGCTGTAGCTGCAAAAGTTCTCTTGGTCTCTCTGCTCAGTCCCTTGCACCTTCACCTCCTGCCCCCCACCAGTGCCAGCCTACCTGCCCCATTCCATCTATTTCCTTCCCAATCACCATCTCCACCCCCATCCCACACAATTTTGACTCTCCAAACTCAACCCCCTGCAAGCTGCTTGCTCATCAGTGTAGCCAAGACAGGACAATACCATGCCCAAAGTCTTTCTAATTTCCTTCAGGGCATAGTTTTCTGTAAATACAAACTTCTCCTGAAACTCCATGGTAGGAACATCATTGCCAGAGCCCTGCATGACAGGGTGCAATCAGAGAAGCCCCCTGGGGTTACCCCCCGATGTGCTGATCATGCCACTGACACCCACTTTACAGCTCTCTGGGGGTATGTCTACACTACAGAGTTTTGTAGGAAAAATGGCTGTTTTTCCGACAAAATCTAAGTTACGTCCATGCTGCAATTGTGTTCTCCCGAAAGTAAATCAAAAGAACAGAGGGGTTTTTCTGGCATTGGTAAGAACATAAGAACATAAGAATGGTCATGCTGTGTCAGACCAAGGTCCATCTAGCCCAGTATTCTGTCTGCCAACAGTGGCCAGTGACAGGTGCCCCAGAGGGAATGGACCGAAGACAATGATCAAGCAATTTGTCTCCTGCCATCCTTCTCCAGCCTTTGACAAACAGAGGCCGGGGCACCATTCCTTACCCCCTGGCTAATAGCCTTTTATGTACCTAACCGCCATGAATTTATCTAGCTCTTTTTTAAACTCTGTTATAGTCCTAGCCTTCACAGCTTCCTCTGGCAAGGAGTTCCACAGGTTGACTGTCCGCTGTGTGAAGAAGAACTTTCTTTTATTAGTTTTAAACCTGCTACCCATTAATTTTATTTGGTGTCCTCTAGTTCTTATATTATGGAATTAGTATTATGGTGATCCTCTTTCTACGAGGAAGAAGCCTTTTTCCGAAAGAGTTCTTTCAGAAAAAGGCGTGTGTGGACAGGGAAGAGGGAGTTTTCAAAAGAAGAGGAAAGGAAAAAGCACAGGTGCCCTGGTGGCCGTTCCATCCATAGTAATCACAGCTTACATGCGAGATAGTGTCCATTCAGTATGGACGCTATCTTTCGAAAAAGCAGATTCGCTTTTTCGATGCACTTTTGTGTGTGGATGCGCTCTTTTCTTTTGGAAGAAATTTTTTTGGAAGATCTCTTCCGAAAAAAGGTTCTTCTGAAAGTAGCCTGCAGTCTAGACATAGCCTGGGGGTCCCCACCACCCTGTCCTGGTGGGCCAGATCCTCTTGTCTCCCCCAGCCAAAGCATGGAGTTGGGGTGCTGCACCCCTGCGGAGCAGAACAGACACTGAACCAATACATGTCTGGGAGAGTTCAATTCTAAGGGCTCAGCACCCAGGAAACTAACCCCCAAACAGGACCAACCCCACCCCCAAAAATCCATCTTACTCCGTTTAAAACTTTTGCACAGAGTAAGCTCATATGGTTAGCTCCCTTTATCAATGAAAGAGAGAGATGCACAGTGACTGCTCCCTACCCAGGTAACAATTATTCACACTGGGCTTGGTAATAAACAAACATGTTTGTATTAGGTACAAAGTGTAGGATTTAAGTGGCTACAAGGGAAAAACAATCAGATCAAAGTAAGTTACTAAACTGAAATGATTAAAAATGCTTAGCTAGTTCTAATCCACTAAGAAACTTGTTACATGCAAATGTTTGCCCTAAACAGCTGTTCTTATTCAAAGTAAAAGCTTCAAATCAGAGTTGATCTTTTACTCTGACTTGGATCTACAGCTTCTTCAAAGTACCCAGTTGTACTTCTTAGGGTGGGCCAGGGAGTTTCAAAAGCTAGCTGAAGAAAAAGGCTGATGATTTAAGCACTCCCTTTGTTTTGAATTTCCAATCCCCATGGAAAATTACCAGGTTCAAGATGGATTCCATACCAGGTGGCATGGTCACGTCTTCCCAGGACCAACCTCAGTCTGGGCTCACAGGACAAACAAGGCCATTCACAGGTCATGGATTTGATCACCGAGTCATTAAGTATCTAGGGCACCAGTAATGGCCATCCATCTGAAGAAGTGGGTTGTGCCCACCTAAGCTCATCATACCAGCTACATGTTTTGTTAGTCTCTAAGGTGCTGCAGGAGTATTCGTTGTTTTTTTAAGTTTTTCCAGTTACAGACTAACTGGGCTACCCCTCTGAAGCTCATTAGCACAGTTAGAGCTACAAACAGGTCCACACTTCATACTTCTAACTTCACCTACAGGAATGAGACAGGCACAAAAATATAGAGGATATAGATATTCAGCAGATTGTATCCATGCAACTGATACGTTATACGACCAATTTTGCATAAAACATCTTTGACTTATGCATATTCATATTCATAAGGCAATTTTCACAAAGTATGGGGGCCCAGGAGCATCCTTCCCTGGGAGCCAGATATTACACATTAGGTAGGGATGATCGTCACTACCGAGACGGGAGTAAGATACGTCCATTCTACAAGCAGGCTTTCACACCTGTCCATGCCTGCAAATCTAATATTGTGTGGAAAGTGATGCTATTCATATCTGACAGCTTGGATCTCATCAGTGCTTTTTTTGTGACGGTACTGCCCCGGGACACAGTATCGGCACCTCCAGATGCAGTACCGGCACCTCCAGTCAGAGCTCAACAACTTTTCCCTTGGAGCACCGGCACCTCTTTTTTTTTTTTTTTTAATTACAAAAAAAAGCACTGGATCTCATCACCAAATTCATTCTCGAATGTCATGACCTGGAATAATGATTACCACGAGCAGTTTAGGCAAACCATCCGAACAAAAAAAGTAGTTCCTCTGCTTCCTTAGCCTAAGGCTGATCCCTTTGCCACTCTCGGTGCTAAAATAACCTCAAACACATCCAGTCCCGCCTGTCTTCTTCCTTCATTAACCCTGCTTCAGAGTCTATTGCAGGAGACTATCTCTTGCCTATAACTGCCCCCAGCTGCGTTCCACTAGCTTTTTATGTGGATCACCTGACCCTTCCCCAGCCAGGACCAGACAATTGAGCAAGGATGACTGGCCCCTGAACACCTCATTCTTAAAGGGGGGAAGACCACCCAGTTACATACCTCTTCTTCATTACTTATAGGACACACACAAGAAGTCAAGAATTATGGTACCCTATAAATAATTCAAAACCTTTTGGGGGAAAAAAGATCATATTTAGGCTCCTAAACCACTTCGACAGAGAAGCACAGAGCAATGCCTAAATACCTTAAAAATCTGGGTCGTCGTGTATTTGTGCCTCAGTTTCCCACCTGTGAATGGAAATAATACCTTCTCTGCCTTACCTATTTAGATTGTAAGCTCTCCAGGGCATGTTCTACTAGCACAACTGGACCCTGATCTCACATGGGGTTTTAGGTGCTGCCGTAACACACACATCACATCATGAGAATATCTCCTGATAACCAAAAGCTCTACTGGGGAGACATTCCAATAAGTATAATCATCTCTGCCACATCTCCCGTTGCAGCCAAGCAAACCATACACACACTACGTCAGCTCCGTCTCCTAACAGCTGAGAAACTTCTAACTCTGCTTGACCTGGGCGGCTGAGGTTCCAGTACATCAGATGCTGGACTTCCATGCGATAAACCACTTACAAATTTTCAGAGGTGCCTTTCTTGCTTGGGGGAAAAAAAAGAATTGGGGGAAAACCAGAACCTCAAGAGTAATTTTCTTTGCCCCTAGGATTGTTTGGGCCCAATTTTCTATAAGGCTGCACCTTGTATAGTTATTTACGCCAACGCAGCTTATGCAGAAAGCATTACGCCCTTGGAATGGCAGCATTATACCTACATTCCGCACTGGCGTTATCGCGTGCACTAAATGCAGGGCAATGGGGTAATCCAGCCCTTTGAGTTCCTGTAAAAGAAATGGCTCCTCCCTTGACAGCATTCCTGCTTCTTGCTGTTTCAGATCAGAGCCACGTGTAAACAGCAAAACATCAAAACACCTTAACCGTGGGTGGGTTTTTTTTTTTTTTTACCGTCAGCTGTCACTAAACAGGATAATGTGTAATTAACAGTGTAACACATAAAAGACGCAACAATTTAATAATACAGGAAAAATGAGCGCCAAGGAAGCTAAGTGTCTGTTTTTCACACCCAGGCTTTCTAGTGTTCATGCTGCAAGAAACACAGGAGAGACACGCAAAAGCAACAGTTTAACAAGGTTAGAGGCAAGTTATTATTACTCCAGCCCCATATAAGTGATGGCAATTGATTCCCAGCTTACATATTTACTAGAAGACTTACCTGACATTGCTCGGGTCCTTAATTTTTGGATTTTGGAAAATTTTGCTCTAGGGTGGGGCTGGGGAGGAAGGGTTCAGTATGTAGGCTGCCCCGGGGAGAGAGGACTACTACAGCCCTCTCCTACCCCAGCAGCTGGAGGATATGGGGAGCACCTGTCCATGGCCATTGCAACTCTAGTGGGCACAGCCAGGGAAGGGGTGCATGTCCCCTGGCTGACACAGGTCCAGGTTCTTCTGTCCCTTGCACTCCCCAGAGTGAGGAATGCAGCAAACTGGGCACTCTCCCTTTGCTCCCTGACCAAGGTGAATAGCCAGCAATGCTCCCGTATGAATCAGGGGGGGAGCTTCAGCTCCCCCTCTGTAAAGAGTGCCTGGGGAGGGGGAGACTAGGGCTTGGGGCAATCCTGGAGCAGAGTAGGGAAAGGTCCCAGTCAGCCCCTTTCACCTACCTGGAGATTCTGTCTCTTTTCTGTGTGGTTTTCTGAGAAGCAATCCCATTCTGGGCACATCCCATTTTCCTGGCAGAACAATCCCCTATTAGCAATGTTAAAATGTGATTAATTAAGCAGTCGTGTAACGGTTGAAAATTTCAGTGGTTCCATGGTGACACACGGGGTGGGCAGCTCCCCAGAACCGTACCAGCTCCTGTCTGCCCCTCCCCCCACACTGCTCCCTCTCGATCAAAGGCAGCAGCGCAGGATGGGGGGGTGGAGGAGGCAGGCAGCTCCCCGAGAACCAGTGCACGTAGGCAGCCTGCGTGTAACTGTGCAAGTTAACCAATGAGGCCATGTACACAGCTGCACTTTCACATTCTTAACTCTGACCTTGCTTTAAGTTATGGCAAGAGGAAGCTGTATGCCGAATTGGGTGATCTTAGCTCTTACCATTTAGGAGGAGTTCTTCAACAAACAAACAAACAAACAAACAAACAAACAAACAAAGACAGACAGATTCTCTCAATTATATAGCAGATTGCAGAATTTTCAAAAGGCTTATGCTCGGAATTAGACACAGCGAAAGTGGTGAAAATGAACCAGACCAGGGCTCGGTGAAGCTTGACTTGGCAGTCATAAAAGCAGGCAAATAAGAACTCATGTCATTTGCCCAACTTGAAAGACAGAGAATGTCCCTCCCTTGAATCCCCATGAAAATACCTGTAAGGTCCAGTTCCCAAACCAAGTCTTTTCAGAGCATTACCTAACCCACACCTAGGGTTCTAACCATGATTGTCATGGGTGACATCTAACAGCCACAAAGGGCACCTAAATCTTAAAGTCAAAACTCGGGGACATCACCCAGCTACAAAACAACGAGCTATTCTCCAGTTCTGCAATCTGTAACCCTTTCGAAGGCAGACAAAGCTAACAACTAGCTTTACATGGTTCCCAGCACAGCATCTATTCAAGCAATAGCACTTAGCTCTTCACCATGACGCTGAAATAAATAATGTTTAAACATTAATGTTAAAACATCTGACTGTTGTAGCACCTTCCATCCGAGGCTCTCAGAGTGCTTTGTGAGCCTTTGCAGTTCCCCCCGAGGGGCAGGCTGGGTTCTCTTCATCTCACAGATGGAGAAAGTGAGGCAAAAAGTTGAAAAGCAACTGGAACTTCCAAACCACTGAAAATCAGGTTACTTCTTTTTACTCACACATAGAAATGCTAATATGCAATTGAAAACAAAATCCAGACAGCATGTCATGAATTCCAGCAGGGACACACTCTTGGATGACTAATGAAAATTTAAGACTTGGAAAAATATATTAGAATATATAAATGCTATACAAGGAATGTATATTCTATTCATTGCATGTAAGATTTCATATACTGACACATATAAATTAAAGGAGCTCCTATCCTTTGATAAAGTTCACATGTATAAGTGGCATATATTAAAACACTAAGCCAGATCCTAAGCTGATGTAAATGGCCACACCTCAGCTGAAATCAACAGAGCTTTGACAATTTATACCAGCTAAGCATCCAGACCATTTGTTCAGTACACCCAAGACAAATGTGTTCTTTATACATGTGTCGCCTTCACGTGCAGCTAACTGGATTGCCAGTTTCCTTGCAAGTAAAGTGTTCAGGACACATGGAGATGGGCTTATGTGTCGAACTTGGCCATTTCTCCCATTTATCATTGGACACACCTGCTTTTCTGTAGTATTTAGACACCCAAAGGCGGCTCCCTGACTTCATTTAAAACTTTAGTTCCAAAAGAATTGTGAATGTATACATGTGTCTTATTAGTGCTTGATACAATGTCTATTTAACTCAACAGGAATATCTCTGATGATTTCAACAGGCACTGATCTCAGGCCCAGAGTGGCTAATAATTAAGTCATTAATTAAATCTTGCTCAAAAAAAGTGCAGCATTAATGGAAAACCCAAGGCATAAAATATTCCCAATATAGAGAAGAATGTGTAAACTGTTTTTTCCCCAGTAATAATCAAAAAAAATTGCAGTCTCCCCATGGAAACAATGGCTTTATTTCAGACAAAACAAAATCAAATGAAATACTGTTGACTTTCTTTTTTTTTTCCATTTTCCAAGTAACTTTCCCACCTTTCTTATTAAACCTGTTGTCAGATGAGAGATCAAACCACTTCCTTGAGGGACGGAAGGATCACAAATGACCCAAAGCTATATAGTAAGTTTAGGCTACATCTTCACTTCCTGGAAGATCGACACTGCAGCGGTTGATCTTCCACAGTTCGATTTAGCAGGTCTAGTAAAGACCCACTAAATTGAATGCCAAGGGCACTCCTGTTGATGCTGGAACTCCTACTCCACACAAGGAATAAGGGAAGTTGATGGGAGCATTTCTCCCATCAACCTCCTGCAGTCAAGATTTCTCCCATCAACCTCCTGCAGTCAGGATAGCGCCAAAGCTCAGCTTAAGGTATGTTTTTTACATAGCTGAAATTAAATATCATAAGTGTCCTTCCCTCATGGTGTGGACCTAGTCTAAAAGAGAAGGGGTGGAATTACAATGCATGTCTTTTGGCTCTCCGCTCCTTATCTTATTCCTCTAAAGGGACTCTTCCAGACAGAACGCAATGACATTGTTACATAATCAAATAGACATGCAAGAGATGCCGGAAGTCTACCCTTGCCTATGAGCGGCAGACAGAACAGCTTGTGGGAGGATGGGGTATTACTGGAACTCCACTGTCTACCTAAGTCAGCTATTCCTGCACCCCAAGTAAACTTCTCCAAGTGGGCAAGAGTTTTACTATTGGCTTCCATTGGTTCAGAGTTAGGTCAGTGCTGACGGTGATTTTGAACACCCCCCTCCACCTCAAATAGCATCTTTGGACTGTATTTGGAGGTTAATCCAATGAGTATAGAAAAAAAAAAGTGCTGGTGATGCATTTTGTCAATCATGATGGGACAGAAAGCACAGAACAAAGGTTTGCCATCTTTTGAGAACTGGGTATAACATAACCTTTTAACGAATGATTTCTTTTAGGGTCATCCACCACACAAGTTGTAGCGATTTAACCTACATCTGTTTAAAAAGCAATGCAGACTCTTGTGTGTGTCCCCATATATTGGTTTCAGACTGGCTACACTGATTTAGTTTCTACTTCATGCTTATAAGCACAGTTAAACCAGGTAAAGAAGACTTAAACCTGGTTTATGGGTGTCCACATGTGACTGCTGCACCCAAGTTAATTAAATCAGGGGTTAAATCGTATCTTTAAACTGGTGTCACTTTGTAGACCAGTCCTCATTGTGTCAATGCACTGTACAGCTCCTACGGAGCAACTGCGCGCAGATCCTTTATTCCCATGGACAATGGAAGTTCAGCAATTCTGCAGGATCACACCCTAAATTGCCCCAAAGTTCACATAGTTAAAATAATATATTTCTTATTAGGATGGGATTTTCAACAGTGCCTGACAAAATTCCGTCCTTGCTGGCTAACAGCATCTTCCTTAGAGTCATGTTTCTGTTGTGCGTACTTCAGTCTTTTGTGTGTGTGTGTGTGTGTGTGTGTGTGTGTGTGTGTATGTGTTTGTGTATAATGATTTTTCTTCTAGCTGTTTAAGACAACTTCATTTCACTAAGCTGCAGCCTTTCTCTTGGAGTTGATTATTTTTCTGGAACATGCAAAGCATTTATTCGCATGAAGATGCAGCCCTAGCATCTGAAAAATGGCCAATATAGATTTGTAGGCACATGAAATGCACTGGAGCTTCATTCAGTGTGAGCGCCACTGATATGTGAAGAGATTATGAATGTTCAACTGTTTTTGTAGCTCTGTTAGTATCAGCTTTGTGTGGATAACTGCTCTGCCATTCGGCATTGAGACATGCACTGTCAGCCTTCTATATGGCTGTCTGCATTATGGGGAGTCTTGAAGCGTGCAACCACCATGGAAAGTGCAAATTGGTTCTTTTTTTAAGTATGAGAGATGTCGAGATGAAATGTAGTTAAAAAGGGGAAAATCATGACTTCTTTTTGCCATCAGTTTGTGTCTATCATTCTGATTACACACTGTTGGGTCTAGAGGTAAAACGGCAAGAGCATTACCTCCGTTGCTCCATTTTTATAAACTGGCATTTTCAATATCTTCTTTCCCAGTGTGAAAGGTCACCTAAGGCTTTAAACTCCTCCAACTTTTCTATCTATGCCTCATGAAATCATCAGGGAGAAAATAATAACTGACTAATCATAGAATACTAGAAATGGAAAGGACCTTGAGAGGTCATCAAGTCCAGTCCCCTGCCCTCACGGTAGGATGAATCACCAACTAGATAATCCCTGGCACACGCCTGTCTAAACTGTTCTTAAATATCTCCAATGATGGAGATTCCACAACCTCCTTAGGCAACTTATTCCATGCTTAACCACCTTGACAGTTAGGAAGTTTTTCCTCATGTCCAGGGCTAGACAAATCAGTGAATCTACTTGCCCATGGAGAGTAGATTTCAGCCGGTCGCCCCGTTCACCGGCGGCGCGCACACACACGCGCAATGCGGGTCTGGCGCATGCGCAGTGCAGGGCTGGCGAGTAGATTTTGCCGTGGTTTGTCAAGCCCTGCTCATGTCCATCCTAAACCTCCCTTGTTGCAATTTAAACCCATTGCTTCTTGTCCAGTCATCAGAGGTCAAGGAGAACAATTTTTCTCCTTCCTCTTTGTGACACCCTTTTAGGTATTTGAAAACCGCTATCGTGTCCCCTCTCAGCCTTCTCTTTTCCAAACTAAACAAATCCTATTCTTTCAGTCTTCCCTCATCGGTCATAATTTCTAGACCTTTCAACATTTTTGTTGCTCTTGTCTGGATCTACTCCAATTTCTCCACACCATTCCTGAAATGTGGTGCCCAGAACTGGACACAATATTCCAAATCAGCTCAGAGCAGAGGAGAAGAATTACTTGTGTGTCTTGCTCATGAGTTCAACATTCCTGTTAATGCATCCCAAAATGATGTGTGGTGGGTTTTTTTGTTGGGGTTTTTTGCAACAGTGTCATACTGTTAACTCATATTTAGCTTGTGGTCCACTACGACTCCTAGATCCCTTTCTTCAGGACTCCTTCCTTCCAACACAGTCACTTCCCATTTTGTATGTGTGAAAGGGATTGTTCCTTCCTACGTGAAGTACTTTACATTTGTCCTTATTGAACTTCCTCCTATTAACCTCAGACCATTTCTCCAGTTTGTCCAGATCTTTTTGAATTATGACCCTATCCTCCAAAGCACTTGCAACCCCATCCCAGTGTGGTATCATCTAATCATATAATCAAACTACTGGTTGAATCTCTCTTGTGCAGCACTCTGAGGACTTGAGTGGTACTGAACCAGAGAATTTGCCAAACCAAGGGAGGTCAATATTGTAGTGAGTGGGTCTCTATTTTCACCTGCATTCAGATGTGGACACCTCATCTGAAAAAAGATATATTGGCATTGGAAAAGGTTCAGAAAAGGGCAACAAAAATGACGAGGGGTTTGGAATGGGTCCCATATGAAGAGAGATTAAAGAGACTGGGACTTTTCAGCTTAGAAAAGAGGAGACTAAGGGGGGATATGATAGAGGTCTATAAAATCATGACTGGTATGGAAAAAGTAATAAGGAAAAGTTATTTACTTATTCCCACAATGTAAGTGTCATACTGTCAGTGTCATACTGTCAGTATTGTACTGTCAGGGTTCTCGGGGCTGTCCCGGTGCGCTCCTGACAGGACCTCTACTCTGTCAGTGATGATAAACTTTCGGCTGCATGTGTCAATGTCAATGCTCCCTTTATCTAGAGCGTTAGACCCCGTGCACTTGGGTCAACACAGGAGATCTCAGAGAGCCCCCAGAAACGACAGATGCAGGCAAGAGTAAAATCATCGTGCAGGTTTATTGTGAAATGCGATGCACTCACAGTTGTTAGCAGAAATTCTCAATGCTAAACCACTGTGCATTTGGCATGCGTTGACAATGCACCAACACATAGCAGGCCTGTTACCAAATAATAGATATTAACAGCGGTTAGTAAGCCACTATGCATTCTGTAAATGTCTGGCAATGACACCTACCATTTCAGGTGCCTAGTGCACCCCCCCACCCAAGGTCAGTTGGTGCCCACCGTTTGCGGTGCCCTTTTATAGACGTGTACAAACAATTTACATCATTTCTTTATGTACCAGGCTGCCAACCTCTGTTGCCTAGTTACCATCCCTCACCTTACGGAAAGGGGGCTTACTTTCTATCCTTCATCCTGTCATTTTCGGCCCAGTCATGAACCTAGGTCAGTATGTTATGTACCTTAGTTTTTGGGGACTCTTTGTACCAAGACATTTCTTATTAAGATGCTCTGCTGCTTTCCTTTGGCTTACAGTCTGTACTCGGTGCCTCCCTATGTCCTTCCATTCTCGACCTAACTTACACAATTACCAATAGGGCCTCTTTCTTGGCTCCCGTGTTACTGAACCAAAGTCTTGCTCATTACACTGCAGGCCTGTTGCTGTTTTTATGTTACAGGCCTTTATTCAGGCCTTCTGACTCCATGTTACTGACCCTCAGCTTAGTACAATAAGAACTAGGGATCACAAATGAAATTAATAGGCAGCAGGTTTAAAACAAACAAAAGGAAGTTTTTCTTCACTCAGCGCACAGTCAACCTGTGGAACTCCTTGCTAGAGGATATGGTGAAGGCTAGGACTTTAACAGGGTTCAAAAAAGAGCTAGGTTCATGGAGGTTAGGTCCATCAATGGCTATTAGCCAGGATGGGTAGGAATGGTGTCCCTAGCTTCTGTTTGTCTGGATATGGGTGACAGGAGAGGGATCACGTGTGGATTATCTGTTGTGCTCCCTCCCTCTGGGGCATCTGGTATTAGCCACTGTCAGTAGACAGGATACTGGGCTTGATGGACCTTTGGTCTGACCCAGTATGGCCGTTCTTATGTTCTTATGAATGATCAGAACAACGCTTGCAATGCTGCTAAATAATGTAGGACTGTACTGATACACCCTATATAACCACACACCTAGCCAAGGCTTATCAGTTGTCTTCATAACAGAGTGCTAGTGTTCTTACACAATTTCACTGTATCGGCACAAGGAAATAAGTAGATAAAGCATAAAAAATATGCTCACTCTTAACAGCATTACCAGCCCTACCACTGCTTGCTGGGCTCTTTAGGGGTAATTTAGAGCTAAATCACAACACAAAATATTGAGAGCCAGGACTGGTGGCTGTAAAACTTTACAGGAATATGGGTAACTTAGCTGCACCCACGATAAGTGGACACCCGGCTAACTAAAATCAGGCCAGACTACGGATTTTGCCAGACCAGAAAGTGCCAGACTAGAGAGGTTCAATGTGGGATTGATGCACAAGCTAAGTAAGCCACAGTTTAGTGCCTCAGTTTTAAGTTGTATCCTCGCCTAATTACCGGCATATATGGAAATATTAAACTTTGTTATTTCTATTTTCATTGTACTTTCTGTGAGAATAATTCACGTTTTTTGGTAATGCTATGAGGCTTCTGAAACTTGACATAGGGCCTCGGCACCTTTTAATCCAGCCCTGTTCCACCTGTATACAAGAGCTCGGTTCTGGTCATAGCGGCAGCGTTTATTCACAAGAACTGGAGTTGCCTGTCGGAGATCGATGACGCTCATGTGCAACAAACATATTAGGGATGTTAAAAGGTGTTTATTTTTCTAAACATGTAACCGCTGGAATTTTCAGCGGTTACACTTGTACACATGGGAGGGACACGTGTACACATGGGAGGGACAAGCAGTAGTGCAGGGGCAGGGAGGCAGTCGGCTCGGCGGAAGCCGGTACATGCGGGGAGCTGGCTTGAAAGCTGATACCGACCCCCCCACTGCTGCCTCTGATACAGCAGAGGTGGGGGTACAGGCTCATTGGTTAATCGTGTACATGGGTACACATTCACATCCCTCAAATATATCTTGTTACACTTTCTTAATGTGCTTGCAGAGCTCCAGAAACTGGTGGCAGGTTTCTTTGCGTTCTTTCTGCCAAAACCGACTTCTGGAACATAAAGCTCTTTTCTTAGAATTGTTTTTTTGGAACTTAAACAAGCAAACAAAACACAAAACACAATTTCAATGGTGGTTCTGTTTTCCAGAGGATTTTGATATATGACAAATATTGATAACTATTTTTGACAACTATTTCTCCGATCCATGCAACCCACCAGCTGCAGTGTCTAAATATAGACCAGCACTGCACTTTCACTCTGTGGGTGAAACTGAACGTAAGGCTGTGAGGAGCAATTGATTTAACTCATTAGACTAGGGTGGGAAGCACTAATTAGCCGCTCCGCATATGGCAGGGACGCAACAGAAACGCCAGCAGTACAGAAGTTGGAATTAGCAACACCAACTGCAATAGCTCATTGAGATGACAGCCAGCCAAGCAGAATGTCAGGGTGAGCCATGCCAGGTGCCGCAGGCTGTGTCTCTATCCCGCTGGCTTAGCGGTGAAAGAAAGTCGCCCTTCGCCATTACATGCCACAAAAACCCTAACAGCAAGGCCATGCTCCATGTCGAGCCAGAGCGAGAAGGCTGGCCAGCCCGGCCTTGGAACCAGATTGAACCAGGGCAGCTCACAATGGGGGAAATCCAATTCTCCAGTGATACATGCAGCTCCCATGTATTTATTCATTTCAAGTGAAATTCACTCCTGGGCAGACTCTAAGCACAAAGCCCATGCCCCTTTTATGTCATACTTTGCGGACGTTATCGGTGCCCAGGCGTGCGCTGGATGTAAGCGCAGAAGGGGAATTTCACTCTTCCTCCGGCAGGAGGATCAGAGTGCTGATCCTTCAGCATATCAGAAAGTGCATTCAGGGCACTAGCAGTAATCAAAGGGTTATATCCCAAAATAGCCTCATGCTCCTCACACACCTGGCTTGCCTCCTTCTGTGAGCAATGTTCCCTGTATGCTGAGCGCTTGGGCAGCTGCGCAGGAGAGATTTCAAGGCTGCCCGCCTGATTAGCAGAGCGCCCGCAGCCGGCAGAATGTTTCTACTGGTGGTGCTCATTTGCACAACACAAAATTTATTCTGCATATAGATGGTAAAAAATTTGAGGGAACATTGTCTGAGAGGGCCCATTCTGTGTACGTGTGAGATAGGGTACGTCTACACTGTAACACTATTTCGAAATAACCAGCACTGTTCCGAGATAACTTATTTCGCGTCTACACAGCAGAAAGTTATTTCGAAGTAGTGTCACGCTGGAGGACTTCTTACTCTGACTCCTGTAAACCTCATTGTATGAGGAATAAGGGAAGTCAGAAGAAGAGCGCTCTATTTCAAAATAAGTGCTGTGTGGACGCTCCCTATTTCGAAATAAGCTATTTCGAAATAAGATACGCAATTGACGTAACTCAGTTTGTGTAGTTTATTTCTAATTAAACCCTGCAGTGTAGACGTACCCTAAGAGACCACTGACAACCTTTAGTCCCATTGAATTGGAAAGAATAAATGTAGCATAGCCTGTGGAGTGACTTGGTGCAGCTCTGATCCCTTAACCTGGATTGTGGACATGACCGGCCCTTCTTTTCCCCTTCACCTGTGTTTGGTTTGCCAGGGATGAAACGCCAGCATCTTTATATGGTTTGATGATCTATCTAGCAAGGAATACTCCAGAAAGTGATTGAGTGCACCACAAGCTAAATACAAATCAGTGTGATACTGATGCAAAAAAACCCAAACATCATTCCGGGATGTATTAACCAGACTGTTGTGAGCAAGACACAAGAGGTAGTTCTTACAGTCCACTTTGTACTGATTATGCCTCAACTGGAGTATTGTGTGCATTTCTGGACACCACATTTCAGGAAAGATGTGGACAAACTGGAGGAGGCCCAGAGAAGAGTAACAAAAATGATTAAAGTCTAGAAAACATGAGCTATGAGGGAGATTGAAAGAATTGGGCTTGTTGAGTCTGGAAAAGAGAAAACCAGGGAACATGATAACAACTTCCCAGTACTTAAAAGGGTGTTACATGGAGAAGGGAGGAAATTGTTCTCCTTAACCTCTGAGGTTAGGACAAAAAGCAATGGGCTTAAATTGTAGCAAGGGAGATTTAGGTTGGACATTAGGAAAAACTTCCTACCTGTCAGGGTGATGAAACACTGGAATAAATTGCCTAGGGAGGTTGTGGAATCTCCATCATTGGAGATTTTGAAGAACAGAGAAACATCTATCAGGGATGATCTAGATGGTGCTTGGTCCTGCCATATGTGCAGGAGACTGGACTAGAGATGTTAAATTTCCATTAATCAGCTAATCCAGTAGTCAATGGAATTTCCATCGAGTACTCGATTAGTCGATAAGGGGGGGACTCGCTATCCCCTGCACTTCTCCCTTTGAAATGTACAAGAGCTGCCCGCAGTTCCCTCAGCCTTTCTCCCTCTGAAATGTACAGGAGCCGCATGCGAGCTGTGGCATTTGTACATTTCAAAGGGAGCGAGGCAGCAGGAACCCGAGCCAGGAGCAAAGCAGTCCCCACTGGCCTCTTCTCTTGTATATTCCAAAGGGAGAGGAGCAGCAGTGGGACCGGTATGAGCAGGACTGTTTCAATCCCCGCTCACGCTGTTTCCCCGCTGCCACCTGCCTCCCCTGTTCCCTACGGAGACAGTCCCGGGGGGGACCAGCATTTAAACTGGCTCCCCTCAGCACCAGCTTGTGCTCTTCCCCCCACACTTGCTGCCTCTCTCTGATAGAGGCAGCAAAGGTGGGAGGGAAGCAACTAGTCGAGTTCCTACTCGTGTACCTGATAAGCATTTGCTTATTGGGTAGTCAACTGGTTGCTTACATCCCTAGACTGGACTTGATGACCTCACGAGGTTCCTTCCAGTTCTCCGATTCTGTGATCTGCTTCAGGCTTCCACTGTGACTGCAAGGTAGCCAATGCCTCCCCGTGAATTGACAGCTGCATGCATCCGCCAACAGCTCTCACTGGGAATAACCTCGCATGTGCTTTGATTTTACAATTACCACTGTAAGTTTAACACAGGATGTGTGGAGGGTTGGGAGTGGGGGATTGGTAGTGGGGGCAGGGAAGTTTGGGCCAGTATTTTATCTTAAATTGCTGACACCTAATCATAGTGCATTCTTCCTCAAAATATTACTCAAGGTAACGACGCACAGTAATCAGAGACATGCAGATGAACACGTAGTATGTGAACTCACTTCTGGAAGGGGAGATAAAGTTAATTAAACAGTCATTTAATTTAAATTAAGATGGTTTCATTCCACTTGAGGTGATCAAAACCTAAAAGGAAAGGTATACTGCATATAGGAGCAGTCTCACTGTCATTGAATGTCTAATACCCAATGCACTAATTGCACTGTCTAAGGTGCACACTCACAACTTTCCACACCATCTTCTAAGGGGAGCTTCCAACTTTTCCCCCTTCCACAACAAGGAAGAACATCCCAGTGGGAAAATGCATGACGGGGCATCAGGAGGAGTGGGTTCTGTTCTTAGCGGTGGGACCAACTTGCTAAGTGATCAACAATGCACAGTGTTTCTTACAGTCTAGTAACATCTAGAGCAGGGGTGGGCAATAAACTTTGGGGGGGGGCACTCCAAGAATTTGGAAAGTGGTCCAGGGCCTCACTCTTCCATTATATTAATGGAGGAAGTGCGGGGTCTGGGATAGAGGTTGGGTGCAGAATGGAGGAGGGGGTGTGTGGTCTAGGAGGGAGTTTGGGTGAAGGAGGTGGTTGTGACCTGGGGCAGGGGACTGGAGTGCAGGGCCTGGGAGGGGGTATAGGTGCAGAAAGGGGGGTAAAGGATTTGGGTTATGTGAAGTATGAGTAGGGGGCAGAGGCTTGGGGGGAGGGTGGGGCTGGGGTGTCAGAGGCAGGCTCTGACCTGGAAACTTACCTGGGTGACTCCCAGCCAGCAGCCCAGCAGGTTTCTCAGACAGGCTCTGCCTGCCCCACCCCTGCACTGGCAGCAGGGCCATGGAGGTCTATGAATAGCTGCGAGTCTGAGGGGAAGAGCGAGGGGTGTTTTGTGCACTGCCCGTTCTTCAAAACAGGTAGCTCCTATTGGCCACAAATAGGACAATGGTGTTGTGCTGGGGGTGGGGCAGCGCACAAAGCCTCTTTCCCCCGCCCCTCCGGGCCCGCAGCTGTTCAAAGACAAACAGGGCCCTGCAGCCGCTTTTCTGAGCGGCGTGCTGGGGGACGGGGCAAGCAGGGAGCCTGCCTGAGGCTCCTTGCTACGTCCACGGGCAGGATTCATCCCGTAAGCCGTATTTTGCCCTGTCCTGATCTAGAGGTTGCAAACAAAATCAAGACTCCATTGTGGCAGGCACTGTGCAAATGCACAGGAAACAACCAGCCTTCACCCAAAAGAGCTCTTAGCCTATAGAGTCAGAAGATGCAGGGTGGAAAGTGACTTTTCAACGGCCACACAACAGGGGAATGGTAGAGCTAGAACCTGAAGTCAGGTCTCCTAGGTCTCTATCCACTGGGCCACACTGCCTCTCACTTGAGCACTCAAAAGGCAAAGTCCTCGTTTGGAAAAAAATTAGGTCAAGTTCAAACATTTCTGGGCATAATTTTGAAAGGGGCTCAGTGCTTCTCCCTCCCACTTATTCCTGCACGAGGGGTGGGTGCTCAGTGCCTCCAAAAGTCAGGCCAAAGCTGTCTCAAAGTCGGGGATTAAAACAAACCAACCCGGGGGCCCCTGGAAACAAAACTCAGATACTCAGTGTGCCCAGCCGGTGCTATAAGCATGTTTTCAACTGGGCATATGTGCGCCACATCTAGTCAGCTGAGCCTCCAGAAACTCCAGCCCCAGCACTGACTCCCCAATTCAGCACAGCTTGCGAGGCTCTGACAGCAAACAGGGGTGTCGCGCCCACACTCACCAAAAAAACCCCAAAATGCTTCACGACTCATGGCCCCGAGGCACTGACCAGTTGCCAAACAAAGCTGGTCCCAAGTGCACTGGGAGGGTGAGGGTGTGAAAGGACAATTTCTCAATGTACAGCCTTTAATCAACACCGCTATGGCCTATACACGGAGAGAAGCAGCATAGGCAGGGGGGAGTAGGAACCGGTGCTGGGGAGAGCCGGCTTAAAAGCAGTTCCACCCCAGCACCATCTCCGCGGGCAGCAGGGGAGGTCGAGGCACAGCGGGAAACGGTGCGACGGGGACTGAAGCCTCCACTCGTGCCGCTTCTGCTGCGATTCTGCTTTTGAAATGTACAAGAGCTTCACTGGGGCTTTGGTACATTTCAAAAGCTGAGGCGCCGCAGGGAGCACAGGGCCAGCGGGAGCCCCCTGCTGGCCCCGTACACCCTGCGGGGCTTCCGCTTGTGAACTGTAGGAAGAGCTCCTGCCGGGCTCTTGCTACAGGTCAAAGGTGGAGGCGACCTTATAGACTAATCGAATCGTCGATGGAAATCCCATCGATGATTCGATTAGTTAATTAATCTAAATGTAACATCCCTCGTGTATATAGCACCCAACTTTACGGGACCACATTTTGGACCATCTCACCCTTAAAACTAAAATATCTGAAAAATTTTAACATGCCCCCCCATGTTTGTGTCATATATCAGGGATGGGAAAATTTTGGGGTTGCCGACCCACTGAATAATCAGTCAGGGGCCGCACACAAGTGAGAGGCAACAAACAAACCAACCCCTCACTGCCGTGCCCCCAACGGAGGAGACAGACACTCCCCACATTCCCCTTGCACACCAGAGCCTAGGGAAGCCCAGGCTAGTAGATTTTGTGTGCTCCACCCCTGCAGGGGGGGCCGCAGGGGCTGGAGCACCAGCGCGGGCTCCCCAATGCTGGGAGGAGGAGCCCCAAGACCCAGGGGCCAAATCCAGGCAAGCTGGGGGCCGCATTCAGCCCTCGGGCCTTACATTTCCCATCCCTGTCATATATTAAAGTTTTAAAATCAATTTCTCATCAATCGCCGTTTTCACCGCTCCCTTTCCCCGGGGCCCATCGGCAGTGAGTTCTGCCACAGTTCTGTGGTGATTTTTCCCCCCTTTAAGGAATGTCCCAGTGAGACAGAGGCAGGGGCTTCCACGTGGCTCTTAAAAAAAAAATCAATACTCTTTCTGCATCCCCAACTGAGACTCAGCAAATGTACAGCCAAGGTCACTTCCTGCCCATCTCTCAGGGTAGAGAGCAGCCAGGACTCCGCTGTAATGACTATTAAAAAGATTCCGGATGCAGATTCGTCCTGTGGCTTCTGCATCTCCCTATGCTGCACTGTCGCTCTCCCCTAAGAACCTACACTCTGCAGTGTGTATTAGCCACTTTTTCACCCCAAATAGCTACCCTTTTCCAGACAGTGTTAGGGAGGGCTGTGGGGTTTTTTTTTTTTTCAGCATGCCGATGAGCACGCATTAGGGACCCTCGCTGACACCTCTCTCTCTCCAAAAGCAACTATTCCCCCAAACCTCCAAGCTCTGCACAGCAGAACAACTTTCCTCTTCCCAACACTGGTGCGTCAGTGAAAAGTACTGGACCGATGGTCCTTGTGAAAGCCTCAATTTAGCTGCAAAACAGGCAGGGCCAGTTTCCCGTGGCTACTACAGCAATATTGTTGTTGATTCTTTCCATTCCCAGAATATCTGCCAAACTCAGCTGAGATCATAGCTCCACAGAGCTAGGCGCTGTACAAAATAAGAGGCAGCCCCTGCCCAGAGAACTCACAATCTATTTAGACAAGGCAGACAAAAGATGGGAGCAAGGAAGTCTTATCCCCATTTTACAGATGAGGAGAGGAGAAAGTGAGTCACTCAAGGCACACAGGAAACGCAGGGCAGAGCTGAGAAGTGGCCATGCTCCTGATGTCGAGTCCAGCCCATCAATCACAAAACCATCCCTTCCTACAGAGACGCATCCATCAGGGATGAAGCAAGCTAAGCAGAGCCGTCATTACCCATATGCAGAATACGCAATTGCCTAGGGCGCCCAAAAATTTGGGGCACCACTGGGGCTTAAGGTCCCCCGACCTGCCTCTTCCTATCTCTGTTTTGTGGCTCTGCTTCTTCTGGTGAAAGACCGATTTGCAAAACACTGAACCTGGGAAAGAACCATTCAAGTGGCAATAAAGCCATTTAACAAACATTTGCCAACCTCAGATATATACTGATGGTTTCCGCACTGATTGTGTTAGTCGACAGGACCTTAGTTTACAATCTGCTTTGAAAATATTTCATTTGTGTGTTGCTGAAGTTTTTAAAAATCACATTTCTAAAAAGTTGGCCCCCCCCGATGCCATCAGGCCTAGAGGCACCAGTTTAATAGCACTGCGTAGGGCCTCATAAACCTAAGGGTGTCCCTGATGCTAAGGGATAACAGAGCACTTCTGTCTCCATGACCCTAACATCCTCCTTTCTGCAGAGTCTCAATCAATCGCTGGAGGATTTCTACCTCTGTCCCTCATTCGAAGTCCCCAGTAATCGCCACCAACTCAAAGAAAGCAAAAGGTTGGGTCTCCCTAGATCCCGCCTACACCCAAAGCAAAATAGAGCAGCGATTTCCACTCATAAGAAGGGCTTCAGCAAACTGCTTTGTGGTTATTTACTTCTTTATAAGTCAGGTTCTACTTGGACAGGTGACATTTTAATCTCAACACAGGAACGAAATGCCGCCGGGGGAAGAAAACGGAAAAGAATTACCATCCACGGGCCAGGCAGATTTGAGCAGATTGAGATGAGATGTCTCGCAGGGACTTAGCTCCAATCAGCTCAGGTCAGCGGATTTCCTGGGATAGATTCTTCCCTTCATTACTCAGAGCTGCGGGCGTCCATTTGAGCAATCGCCTGAGCAGGTGCTTCCAACGTCTTTTGGTCAGCCACGAAAGCCCCAGTCCAGGGCAGGCCACTTAAGAATACTTCCACATCACTGCAATCTGTCCCTCTCTGCAGGGCAGTAACTCCTCATTTAAAGTCATCCCGGTTAACCTTGTTTCGTTCTTAGGTGGCTGATCAGTGAGAGAACGCACTCATTGAAAGTCGCACAATGTTCCATTGACAAGGTTGTTTCCTTGCCTGCTCCATCTGCACAACTGAGGAGCCAGGTTGGGGCATCGGGTCTTATCCCATTCTGCCCCCGCCCCACTGGCATTCCAACCAGGGCACAGACGAGCCCCCAACCACATGCACTGGACACAATCACTCAGGGATCGTCTCCTCACCAGAGAAGCTGGATCAGGACAGGCAAGATGCAGCCCGCAGACCAAATCCAGCCCACCAAGCCACCTGATCCAGGCCACAGGCCACCTCACTGGGACCCTTGGGCACAGAGCAGCCAGCTGCTCCAGAGCAGCCCCACAGAGCGCTAAGGGGCTGGCTGCTCCCTATGGCTCTCTGCACTAAGGGAAGTGGGGCTTTGCAGAAACTGGCCAATGGGAGCGGAGAGATTTTGCTGGGGGCAGGGGCAGCAGGGGGAGCCTCCCCCTCCCCAACGATGCCCAGAGCAGAAAGCTACAGGGAGCAGCCAGCCATTTTGAGCAGCCTGGGGCCAAGGGTGCTGCAGGGCTGCTGGCCAGGAGCCGCCAAGATAAGCAACTCCCAGCCACAGCCTGCCTCTGGCACCTGAGTCCCTCCTTCCCTTCCCCCAACTCCCTGCCCCAGGTCACCATCCAAACATTCTGCACTCCCCTCTCCTCTTCCACCAGGTCAAAACTCCCTCCCAGATCCTGCACCCCTCCTACACCCCTCCCCCAAGCCAGAGTCCTCTCCTGCACCCCTACCCCCTTCCAGACCTCTACCCCTGATCACAACCCACTCCTTCACTCAAACCCCCTCTCAGAGCCCACAAGCACCCTTCTCCTGCACCCCCAGGCACCCTTCAGCACCCAACCTCTGTCCCCGACTCTCCATACTCCCGCCACAAAAAAGTGCAGCCCTTGATCACTTACAAAATGTTGGAGTGTCGCCCTCCCTTCCCCCCGCATCAAAAATTATCACCCACCCCCAAGCTGGATGGAGCCTAGAGTTAGAAACTTCAATTCAGACTTAGGTGCACAGGTAAGTACCTGGCTTTTCAGAAGCTCTGAGTATCTAATAATGTCCTTGAAAGTCTGTGAGATTCTTTAAAAGCTCAGTGGCTTGTGAAAAATCAGGCCATTTTGGGTGCCCACATCTGGACGTAGGAGCCTATTTTCAGGATGCTTAAGAGAGAAAAAAACAGCCCTGGGTAACTGAAAGTTCAGTCCAATTATGAACATTCTCCTCCTCACAGAGTCAAATCTGCTGCTGGTGTAGAACTCATCTAAGTCAGAGCTACACAGATGTACCCACCTGAGGATCTTGTCCCTAAGCGTATGGTGTGCACTGGAGTCCAAGAGCCACCGCACAGCAGCAGATGGCTGGAGTCAGGTGTCTTGGGCTCAGGGGGCTGCCTGGTAAAAAACTTGCAGTGTATGTGTTTAGGCTCAGGCTGGAGTCCAGGATCTGTGGCCCTCCCTCCAATTTCCAGCAAGGCTGGTTTAGTTTACCTGGGCCAGCCACAGGTGTTTAACTACAGTGTCGAGTAACCTTGGGAGTAACCTAGACTTCACCACCCTTCTCCAGTGTCTTAAAAAAAACACCCAGTGCCCATAGAAAAATAGCTGGAGACCCAGAGTTCACTCTTTAAGGCAGTGGTTCTCAATGTGTGGGCCGCGGTTGTCTTGCAGGTGGGCCGCGGGCTTGGGGCTCACCTCCTGCAGCACCAGTGCCAGCGTCCCACTGCAAGCGGGGAGGAGCCTTGTGGGCTGGATCCAGCTCATGGTGAGACGAAACAGCTCCGTGCACTGCCACTTCCCCTTCCCTGACTAGGGGGACAGCAGCACAGGAAACCACTCGCCTGGAGGCTTTGCCCACTGCTCCCGTTGGCTGGAACCACAGCCAATGGGAAGAGTACGGGACGTGCCTAGGTGGGGGGCGGAGCCAGGAAAGCGCCCTAACCCCCTCATGCCCAGAGCCTGCACCGCCACCCCACTCCTGCACCCTCCCCCTCCTCGACCCTCCACCCTCAGTCCGCTCCTGCTTCCTACCTCCCGGCCAGACCCTGCTCCCCTACCCTTTCCTGCACCCATTCTGTCATCATAGGTGGTAGGCTGGTGGACCACGGAAAGGTCTGCATTGAGCAGTGTGAGCCGCAGGCCGAAAGGTTTGAGAACCCCTGCTCCAAGGACTTTCAGCAAGGAAAGGGTCAGCCTCCCCGCGTTCAAGTCCCAAAGGGAACTAAATCAATGAATTAAATAACTTTATAAAAATCTGATGATGAAGAAACAAATAATCTAATTTTTACAACACAGCTATTTTATAATCCACAGACATTAACTTCACAGTCACAATAAACAGAAATATAAGAAAACCAAGTTTGAACAGTTCAGTCCACACAAAACACAGTAAGAAGAAACCGAGAGAGCCCAAAAGTTTCGGGTTAGTTCTATTCATTCTCTGCATCTTTGATCAGCAAATCTGCACAATATGCTGAGTTTGAAACATCTTTGCTCCACTTGCTTGTAGAAATCCTCAGTCGGAATCCATGCAGAATCTTTCTCTGCTGTGGATCACTGAGGGTATGTCTAGACTACAAAGCTTTTCCGGGAGATCTCCCGGAAATGCTCTGCCGTGTCCAAGGAACACGTCTGCTTTTCTGAAAAAAAATTCGGAAAAGCAGACGCATTTTTTCGGCATCCCTGTAAACCTCGTTGTATGAGGAAGAAGGGATGTTCTGAAAGAGGGTTTTTTCCCGACCTTTGGCCCCATGTAAATGGGCCAAATGTCAGAAAAGCCTCTTTCGGAAGAAAAGCGGAAAAAGATACATAAATTGCAGTTCGTAATTTGTGTACCTTTTTTTAACTTTTCTTTGCCATGTAGACGCAGCCTGAGGCAGCCAGCTCACCGGTAACCACTCAGTTAAGTCACGAGGATACAGGCTTAAAGAAAACCCTTTCACAAGAAAATACAAAAACCAAGAATAACAAAACAGAAATGCCTCCCCCTTGCTACGTTTAAAGAGGAGCTGAAGAATCACACTCGCTGAGAAAGTTAACCAGAACAGTTTGGCTAAAAGCAAAACAACATTCAAAGCACACAACTGAAACAGAAAAAGTTATTTTCCCTTCCAGTTGCCCCTTGCTACAATTAACATTGCCCATATGCCCTGGTAGAGAATTAACCTGCTGCCTGCTCCTGACTCAGCTTCTCCAAGCTCACGCAGGACACATGGCCCTTAGGACAGCAGCTGCCCTGCCTACCTGCTCTTGGAGTCTGACCCCCAGCAACAGAGACAGAAAGACCCTACTGGGGCAGACCCCCAAACTACCACACCCAGTTCCAGAAGCTCCTGGGTGAGGAGGGATCAATCTGCCTAGCAACAATGATCCAGACACAACTCTCCCCTACTCTTAAAGCAGGGGTGGGTGCTAATTTTAGATGGGGCACTTCACTAATTTTTGAAGTGGCCCCAGGCTGCCCCTGCTCCTCTTCCCACAGGGGGGTCAGGACACTTCCTGCTCCACTTCCCACAGACCCTGATTGGCCTGGGGGTGGGGGAGCACATGAAGTCTTTGCCCCCACCCAGAGAGAACTGCCTGCTGTTCTGAACAGCTGGTGGTTCCCTCTAGGCACCCGCCCCCTTGCAGGGCAGGAGGAAACTTCGCGAGCTCCCCCACCCCAAGCCAATCAGGGCCTGGGGGCGGGAGGAGCATGCAAAGAGTCTCACTGCCTGACCCCGCCCTGCAAGTGGCGTGCAGCCCTTGCAGGGTGGCGGCAGAGAGCGAGAGACTTTGCACGCTCCTCCCGCCCCCACGCCCTGATTGGCCTGGGAGCGCGGGAGTGGCAGGGCTTCCGCAGGCCCGACCCACCCACGTGGTGGGCCAGATCTGGCCCGCGGAGGCCCCCTTTGCTCACCCCTATCTTAAAGCGATCTCTCCAACAGACTTGTAGAACCCCTGGGCAAGGTGGGAAGGCTGGCTCTGTGCTCCTGGAAGGATAGGGCGGGGCCTTAGGCCGATGGGGCGGGGCCAGAACAGCACCTCCCAGACTGCATTCTCTCCCCCAGCACTATCCGGAGCACGCTGCCCAGGGCCATGCAGCGTGCCATGTGAGGCTCTGGCAGTGATTTAAAGAGCCCAGCATTCCAGCTGCTGCCTTTGAATCGCTGGGCCCCGGGGCCACTGTCCTCTTTGTCCCCCCCCCCCCCCCCGTAGGAGCAGTCTGTAGAAGCCTGTGAATTCAGTTAACAGAAATCAATCTCTACAATAGCGTTTGGGGGTCTCGAGGAGAAGGGGAATGTCTCATGCCAGTGAATTTGTGCAGGGAGTTCTGAGACCGAGCTGGCATTGAAGCTGCTGCTCCTCTCAAAAGGCCTAAATAATAAACACCATCATGATAGAGAATTTTGCTCCCCTGCCGAGGTGCCCAGGCTGCTGTACAACACCGCAGCCCATTAAAATACAATAAAGCCCTAATTAAACACAACACCCTCTTGGAATTCCAAACCGAGTGTGAACTGCTAGAGGGAGCTCAGGAAACAAGAGCAAGGAAACTGGGGAAAGGTAATAAATGAGGAACCCAAGAGAGGTCATTCTTAGAACATGCCCTCCTTAGCAGTGGTGGCCCGTCCATAGCCGTGAACTAGGCAGTCGCTTAGGGTGCCAAATTAAATGGCCGTTGAGGGGTTTGGAGGCGGGGGCGCCGATCGTGCGCTGATTGCGCGTTTCGCCTAGGGCGCCAGTTGCCGGCAGCTCATCTAGGGCCGTTCCTGCTCCTTAGGGGAATGGAAGGAAGGTCCAGTGGTTAAGACAGCTAACTAGGACTGAGGCGATTTAGTCTCAGTTCCACCAGTGACTCTGTGGCTACGTCTACACAGCAGCGTTATTTCCGAATAACTGACGTTATTCCAGAATAGCAAAGAGCCCGTCTACACAGCAAGCCATCATTTCAAAGTAATGGCGAGCTGGAGAACTTCTTACTCCGACTCCTGTAACCCTCATTTCACGAGGAATAAGGGAAGTTGAAGGGAGAGTGTTCTTCCTTCGACTTCCTGATGTGTCGACAGCACCAAAAGCCGAATTGAGCTTTCGACTTCAACTACGCAATTGATGTAGATGAAGTTGCATAGCTTAATTCGACTTTTGCCCTGATGTATAGACATGCCCTGTGTGAGCCTGGGCACGTGCTTTGGGTAAAAATTTCAAAAGCACCTCTGTGACTTAGGAGGCGAAGTTCCATTTTCAACAGGGACTTAGGCTTAGATCCTTAACTGTGCTTATCTCCCTATTTCAATGGCTTCTAAATACCTTTGAGAATCTGGGCTTTAAAAGTACAAAATTTCAATGAGGGTGAACAGGACTTAGGCTCCTAAGATACTTTTCAAAATATTACCTAGGTTTCCAAGTTACTCAGGCGCATCCGAAAATGGTATCCTTAATTTCTCTGTGTCTCTGTATCCCCATTTGTATAATGGGATAATGCTAAAGACCTACCTCACAGGGGTTACACTAATACATTCAGTCAATATTACAGTGCTGAAATAGCAATAAACACACAGGTATTTCTGTAGAAATTTGCATATATACACACATAGATAAAATGGGGGCCCTAAAGGACCCGCTGAGGAGGAGAGATGAGGTGGGGTAGGAGGCAGCATAGGAAGAGGTTCTGAGACTCATCCATGCAAGGAGGAAGCAGGAAGAACATAAGAACGGCCACACTGGGTCAAGCCAATGGTCCGTCTTAGCCCAGGGTCCCATCTTCTGACAGTGACCAATGCCAGATGTCCCAGAGGAAATGAACAGAAGAGGCAATTAGCAAGTGATCCATCCTCCATCATCATCCCCCTCTGTGGGTAGCCAAGGGTTTAAAACACCCAGAGCATGGGGTTATCTCCCTGATCATCTGGGCTAATAGCCATTGGTGGACCTATCCTCCATGAACTTATCTAATTATTTTTTGAACCCTGTGAAACTTCTGACTGTCACAACATCCCCTGGCAAGGAGTTCCACAGGAAGACTGGGCACTGTGTGAAGGAGGGGGTTTTTGTTTTGCTTTAAACCTGCTGCTTGTTAACACAAGGAACCGGGGTCACCCAATGAAATTATGTGAAGTGGGCAATTAACCCTTCCCTATTCACTTTCACTGCATCATTCGTGATTGAATAGACCTCGATCTTATCCCCTTTTAGTCGTCTCTGTTCCAAGGAGAGCAGTCCCAGTCTTTTTAATGTCTCCTACAAAAGCTGTTCAATAGCCCTAGGTTTTTTTTATCTTCTCTGCACCTTTTCCTTTTTTTTTTTTTTTTTTTTTTTTGAGATGGGGTGACCAGAATTGCCTGCAATATTCAAGGTCTTGGCATACTATGGATTTATAAAAGGGCATTATATTTTTGGTTTCCAACATTCTCTTAGCTTTTTTGACTGTCACTGCACCTCGAGCACATGTCTCCAGGAAACTGTCCACAGAGACTCCAAGGTCTCGGTCTTGAGCAGTAATGACTAAGGTAGACCCCCATTTTGTACGTAGAGGTGGGAGCATGTTTCCCAGTGTGCATTCCTTTGGGTCTATCAACACTGAATTTCATTTGCTATTTTGTTGCACAGTCACCCACTTCTGTGAGATCCCTTTGCAACTCTTCACTGTCCACTCTTGACTTAGCTCCAAGCTATAAAGCTGGGTCCTGGGGTTCCTAACCATTTGAGATGCCTGCCCCATTTGAGGGGCACTCCAGACCCACTGGCTCCTACTCCCTAGACTGCCACTGAGCCATGCAATAGCCACCACAGCTCCTGTAGGTTCTGCTCTCGCTTCTGCACCCCTCCCCATCCAGGTGATAAAATATTTCTACTGAGGGGGGCACCAACCCCTTTTCCCTCCCTGTCCCATCATCTTGGATAAAATTAGACAGACAGATACTCAACTTCGTAAGTCAGCCGAGATCCACTTTGACTTCAATAGAGCTACGTTGCTGCTGAGAAATGTAGCCCAGAATTCCCATGAGCGATCGAACTTGGGGAAGACTAGGTTTAGATATCAGAAAGCAAATTCCATGTGTTATGAAAAGCTTGTTTAAAAGGGGCTGAATCCCCGACTGACACACACACACACACACCATCCCAGTACCACTGCACTGCATTAAATTCCCTAATTTTCAAAAGAGGAGGAATGAACCCACAATGGAAGAATTTTCATCTCCTGGGATATTTCTCGGAATAACGCACAATGTGCTTTGTGTATTTCTCAACCTCTGTCAATTTCAGAGATAAGGCGAGGTAAGGAGACTTTCTAAAATGTTTCAGCCCTAGCTATAATTAGAAGAAAAATGAGCCAATTCTAACTATGAAAAGAAACTCCACAGGCTTTGAAAAGCCGTTTCTAATCCTCATTGCCTGCTTCCACTGATGAGCTGTAAACCAGGAACCCAGCATATGGAGATTAAAAAAAAAAAAATTAAAAGAACAACAAGAGTAACAGCTGCATGGAATCAAGGGGAATTTTTCAAAGATCTGAGATGTCAACATCGGTATCTCACCTCCCTTTCTTGATCGCCATGGTGGTACCTGTTTGAGTGCATTGTGCATGCATCAGGATCAAATGATAATGAAAGATGGACAGGCCTTTTAACCAAATTGGCTTGGCAGAGAAGCTGCAATTTTCTCGCAGCTCGTTAGCGGTGACTTTTTATGGAAATGAGTGCTGAAACAAAAACCAAACTCATCTAATGACTGCATGTTCCTCAAATAGATTCCCTGCTTGAAAAGAACATGGTTCTCTATTATACCTGAAAGAAAAGGAGAGAGAGAAGAAAAAACCTGAGGTATCAAAAGCACTGACTAGAGACAGGAATTGAGATCGAAGGTCCTTTGCAAGATTTCCTTTGACTACTCTGTAAAGACTTCGAGGTCTTGAACTGCAAAAAAACCCCACCCCACAAAGCCAACACAGCACTTTGCACACAGGTGTAACCAATACATCTCATGTACAAAAACCAGTGTGAAATGCAAGTCAATAGCCCCCCTCCTATTCCAGGTACCCCTTCCAAGGTATGTCAACCCTGCCCCACAGCCCTATGCTTTGTTGGTCCTGGGTTTCCCACATGCACTTTACCAATCCCCGCTCCAATCTTGAGGTGCACTGGGTCCTGGGGTCCCCAAAAAGCGGATCAATTCCTGGCTCAGCCACAGGCTTTTCTGTGTGACCTTGGGCAAAACACTGAATAAGTGTGACTCAGGTCTCCATACAAGAAATAGGAAAAACTCCAGTTGCTTATCTGTGTAGGCCACAAACTCTTTTTGGCACCTGGTCAGTCACTAGCACTCTGGTCTCAGTTGGGGTCCTCCAGGTGTTACTGTTCTGTAAATAGCAATAGAGCTAGAGGGGTGGTTCATTAACTCTCGGCAAATTCACATCCCATCTTCAGCTCTCCCTGCTAGCATTCGCTTTTTACATGGGACTGACCAACAGCCGGTCAGATGGGCTGTGGAGAAAACAGCATGGGGACCTTCTGGACTGTAGACCAGCCATGGATTGCTGCTGAGAAAGCATCACTTGCTATTTGTTCAAATGCTTAATCCTGGTTCCTAGTCACAAGGCATTATTATTCCCACTGTCCTGCATTGGATTAATTTCATTTGCATATGCAAATCACCCTCCAGGACAATCCCCCACTTACGGGTCCCCTACCCTTGAATTGCAGCATTTGGTGTTGCACTAAGAAAGGTAGATCTCTCAGACTCTGTGTCCTCCAGGACCCTGCCTTTTTCCAGCTGAGTCAGCACATGCTAATTCACTTCCCTGCTTTCAAGTCTTCAAATCAATTAGTAGTATATTAAACCAGACTTGCTGGGAGCTCATTTAAGTAATAACAATCTTTTGTATACCCTTAGAAAAAGAAATAGGAGACTCCTCCTCCCAGGGTCACCTGGAAGTTGTTCCAAGTTGGAGCCATAATGGAAAACAAGGCGACTGCCTAGGACTGCATGGGGAAAAATTGGTAATGATAACCAAGCTCGGCTATTGCAATACTCAATGAATGTGAACATTCCACACCCTCCATTTGGGTAATAGCTGAAGGGTGCTAGTAAAATCCACAGAAATTCGATCCTGTAGCAATTACGCCCAACCACAGAGTCTCCACTCGTCTCTTTTGTAGCTTCAGTCCTTCTGCGCAACTGCAAGTCGTCTGCACTGATCTCAGAGAGTGTGTCCCTAGGCTGTTCACGTTGTCACAACATATAGGCCAGGTCTACATTAAAGGGGAAGGTTGAATCAAGATAAACAACTCCAGCTACAGTAATTATGTAGCTGAAGTTGACATATCTTAATTCGAGTTTCCCAGCCATCCCCACAGTGGGAGCTCCCGCCATCTTCCCTTACTTCTCTCGCAGGAACAAGGGTACCGCTACCGACGGGTATGCTCTCTGAGTTTGATTTAGCAGGTCTTAACTAGACCCACTAAATAGAACTTTGGAAGTTCTATCACAGCAGCGTCGATCTTCCCAAAAGTGAAGACATGGCCATAGTCTCTCCTACGTCACCAACACTGCCTTCCCAGGAATAAGGGTACGTCTACACTAGCCCCCTAGATCGATCTAGGGAGGCTAATGAGGGCGACCGGAATTGCAAATCAAGCCCGGGATTTAAATATCCCGTGCTTGATTTGCATGTTCAACCGCCGATCGCCATTTTAGAAATTGACTAGCCCAAAGTAACTGCCCGCGTCTACACACGGCAGTGAAACGGGATTCTGGAATAAAGCCCTAAATCAAATTAGGTGGTATTCCTCGTGGAATGAGGTTTACCACCTAATTCGATTTAGGGCTTTATTCGAATTCCTTTCACTGCCGGCGTGTAAACGGCCTAGTCAATATCTAAAATGGCGACCAGCAGGCTATGCAAATCAAGTGCGGGATATTTAAATCCCGGGCTTGATTTGCAATTCCGGTCGCCCTCATTAGCCTCCCTAGATCGATCTAGGGGGCTAGTTTAGACGTACCCAAAGTGATATAAAGCTGTGCAACCACTCTAACAACAAAGCAACGTGATGCCAAATTAGGTAGGTATCCCTTTCTAATGCTCCCGACCTCCTTTAGTGAGGTCTTCTTTGAAGGCCTCCAATGCAAACACCAGAGCAAGCTGACCCTACTTAGCTTGCCAGAGCCAACAGGTGCAGAATGCAAGTGTCCTGTCGGCAAAATTATAGCAATTGTGTTTGGCTGGGGAGCCCCAGTTCTGCAGTAGGCCCTGCCCTTCCTTCCAGGTGTGCTATGGTCACTGGATTTAAGCTAATTTTCCAACAGGCTCAATAGACCAGCTCCAAAACTATTTCAAAGACTGCCATGGAACTCCATAGACTTTGTGGCCCGCCCTGAAAGCCTATTACAGAGGGGTGGCACGTTTTGTACAAGGCATGGATGTTTAGTTAGTTAAGTTTTGGAATTGCAACTGGCGTTATGCAGAGGTTCTATTGTCCTTGCTATGCCACACTCAGCCTAGTGCGTGAGTGCTTCAAATGCCTTGGAATTAGTGATGTGAACAGGTAACTAGTTAAAATCATAGAATCACAGAATACTAGGACTTGAAGGGACCTCGAGAGATCATCGAGTCCAGTCCCCTGCCCTCATGGCAGGACCAAGTACTGTCTAGACCATCCCTGATAGACATTTATCTAACCTACTCTTAAATATCTCCACAGATGGAGATTCCACAACCTCCCTGGGCAATTTATTCCAGTGTTTAACCACCCTGACAGTTAGGAACTTTTTCCTAATGTCCAACCTAAACCTCCCTTGCTGCAGTTTAAGCCCGTTGCTTCTTGTTCTATCCTCAGAGGCCAAGATGAACAAGTTTTCTCCCTCCTCCTTATGACACCCTTTTAGATACCTAAAAACTACTATCATGCCCCCCCTCAATCTTCTCTTTTCTAAACTAAACAAACCCAATTCTTTCAGCCTTCCTTCATAGGTCATGTTCTCTGGACCTTTAATCATTCTTGTTGCTCTTCTCTGGACCCTCTCCAATTTCTCCACATCTTTCTTGAAATGCGGTGCCCAGAACTGGACACAATTCTCCAGCTGAGGTCTAACCAGCGCAGAGTAGAGCGGAAATGATGCTTACCAGGTAATGGGTAACCAGTGCCCGGGAGCTGCCCCCGCCCACGGCCTGCTGTGAGCAGAGGGCTGCTCCAGCTCCACCGGGCAGCAGCAGCCCCAGCATAAGTCTAGGAGCTGGCAGCCAGCTCATTAGGAGCTGGCAGTCTAGGAGCCAGCCGTAGCACAGGACTGGGAGCCTGCAGGCAGCCTCAGTATAGGGATAGGAGTCAGCAGCCTGTACCACCCAGGGGTGGGAGCAGGATCCTCACAGGCTGGGGGTTGCTCCCAGCCAGGCTGGGGGCTGGGCAGTTAACCAATTCTGCTTAGTCAGTTAACCAATTAAACGTCAGGCTAACCTAACATTTAACTGGTTAACTGATGGATTGGGATTTTACATCCCCATTTGGAATGGTGCATGTATATCAGCTGGCGTTAAATAACTCAGCTCCACTGGCATAAAGAGAGCGGTGCTGATTTCTACCAGCTGCGGATCGGGTCCAGTATTGTCATTCTAAATGCTGCTTTCATCACTGCAGGGCTCATACGAGCCTGATGGGAGATGTAAATGTTGGCAGGGTGACTGCTTGAAGTGGAACTTCAAAAGCACATGCTCTTATTCAGCGCCAGTCGACATGAATCACCAGGCCCAGTTTGTTAAGCCAATGCTACCGTCAGCACCCTCCCCGCAAGCCACTTGACCTTGTCACCATCGAGAGAGGCTTTCATTAGCTACAAGAGAACTGCATCGTATCCCTTAAGAGAGAGGCCTTCAGTTCTATGCATCAGTAGATACTCACACCTGAATATTGCTCACATCCGCAAGAAGAATTTAAAAAAAGCATATTGTCGTAATAGGTTGAACTCCTCTATTCACGCGTCGTATCAATATGAGAAGACACAGTCACTAAAGCGACTCACTCTTATTTCCTTAAAAAGCGACAAGGAGTCCTGTAGCACCTTATGGACTAACAGGTGTATTGGAGCATAAGCTTTCATGGGCAAAGACCCACTTCGTCAGATGCATGTAGTGGAAATTTCCAGAGGCAGGTATAAATATGCAGGCAAGAATCAGGCTAGAGATAACAAGGTAAATTCAATAAGGGAGGATGAGGCCCACTTCTAGCAGCTGATCTGGAGATGTGAACACCAAGAGAGGAGAAACTGCTTTTGTAATTGGCTAGCCATTCACAGTCTTTGTTTAATCCTGAGCTGATGGTGTCAAATTTGCAGATGAACTGCAGCTCAGCAGTTTCTCTCTGAAGTCTGGTCCTGAAGTTTTTTCGCATCTTATTTCCCTGATGATCTGAAAATCTCCACATCCAGATATTTTTACTTTATTAGCCCATAACTACTAGAAGTATGGACAAGTTTGTCATGACAGAGTGCTAAAGCCTACTTATCTGTCAGTATTGGACTCCGGAGCACCTACACATTCTTTCCAGGGCTGCAAGACATGAAGGATTCATTGCTGTCTTGCAAATTTGTCATCCATTTCCTATCACCTAGGTTGCGTTAATGCCTTTGATACCCACCTTTATACTCAATGCTGCTCATAGAGCAGACAAGTGTAGGAGAGCTGGGAGAACTCCCCTATTCTGAAGTAATATAGTACAGTGTTTCTCAACCTTTTTTTTATAAAGGACCCCTTTTAAATATATATATATATATATATATATATATAAGTACCCCCAGTACCTACAGTTTTCAGACACAAATTTTTTTTCTACCATTGCAACACATTTGTTTAAACAACTTAATCGTAGTTGGGCGGGCGATGAACTTTTGGGGTGTAAAAAGTACAAAAATAATAAAGTGCTGTAAAGCTTAAAACAAAAATTCCGTTTTCTCCAAATTTCAGTTGTGTTGACGTACCCCCCAGACTTCTCTTGAGTACCCCTAAGGTACTAGTACCACTGGTTGAGAAACACTGAGATAGTAAAGTAATGTTTGCAAATGAACCTCAGAGATTGTGTGCTTTCTTCTAGAAAATGTTTTACTTATTTTAATTGCTTACAAACTTCTGTTACAGTACATTTCCCTCCATCTAGGTCCTCAACTCAGTTTTCTGGACTGCCTTATCGTAAACAGGAAAATATACACATTGAGAATCCAGTATTTGTAACTATCCTTGCCAGTTAGCTATTTCCAGGAATACAACCTAATGTATCAATATTTGTTATGGCAAATGCAGAAGCTGTTCAACCCTTCACACGCAGAGAAAAAAACATTTTATCCCACAACCGGTGCCATAGCTGAGGTGAAAATACAAGGTAAGTCTCTCTTTGTCAGAGAACAGGTTTTTGTGGGAATCATCAGAGAGACACATTTTGTTCTGCTATCAGATTCAATAGTTCTTGAATCTTTAACTTGATAACTAATATGCCAGATGTTGTTCAGCTATACACGTATCTGTTGACAGCCACAATATGCGCGATGTTCCACTCGTCACATAGCTGTTGACAAC
The DNA here is from genome assembly GCA_019425775.1 of Rafetus swinhoei. Taxonomy (NCBI): domain Eukaryota; kingdom Metazoa; phylum Chordata; order Testudines; family Trionychidae; genus Rafetus; species Rafetus swinhoei. Next base: position 14,843,668 of record JAFJHL010000300.1, on the reverse strand, counting down.
TACAGGATACACAACAGTCCTCCTAGCCTTCCAGTGCTACAATATGTACAATGTTCTGCTAGTCACATATCTGTTGACAACTACAATACACACAACGGTCCTCCTAGCCTTCCAGTATTAGAGTTAGCCAACAGATCAGTCTATGCTGGACCAATGCTAGAGTCTGACATCAAGATTTAGCAGGAAATAAGGCCAAGTTGGAATACACGGCCCAGATGAATCACTTTGACCAACCAAATGGGTTACTGTTTCTCTTTGTCGAGTTTCCAAACATAAATATGAGGGCACAGAAGTTGACTGAGAAATCATTGTTATTCCCAATAGGCACAGGGTAGGTTACATAAAAGTTGCATCTTGTAAACAGCGGATGATGGAAAGGGTAAAAACGATACAGCTGAGATATTCTGGACCCATTTCAAAAGCAGTGATGAGCTAAACCAAGACCATATGGTATGCAAGTATGTTGCCAAACTACATTTTTAGAGGTTAGGTAGAAAACAACACTTAAGTTAATTAACTGACAGCCGAATCAATCCATTGATATGTTTTCAACCTAATTTTACAATGACTTCTCTTTCTGATAGACTGTGTAAAGCAATCCTGTCACTCAATATTATTGACAACATTTCATTGCAGTATTGCTTATTGTGTAACTCTGTGTTTCATGTCACCCAAATACTGTTACTTTAGAACCAAGAAATAAATGAAAATATCTTGTCCTGGGTTGCACAGGTACCTAGATTTGCATGGTGGCAGTAGCATTGTGTGTGTCAACTGCATAATTATACGGTGCGCCCTGAAATTATAGAACTGAAGCCACTGTTGGGTGAAGACGAGGAAGGTGATGGTAATGAGGAAAATAAAGGCTAGCATCCAGGTTGTTCTGCAAGGCATGGTGTGAGTATGTTCCAATGTATTTTTTGTATTTTCTCTATCTACCTTGCTGAGTTAGTGTGCAGATGTGTCAATAAATTATTTATTTGTAAATATAAACAAATTCCTATAGTATGAATGTTACCCCTGGGCGCATCGGAGCTCCCAACTATAAAACAATTGAAACAATAGTTTTACCGGGCCTGATCTTGGGATAAGGACCTGTCAACCCTTAGAGTAATATACGGGAATCTTCGGATTAGGCGACAAGAACCAAACATGAAGGAATCTCTCAAACACTTTCCCCCAAAATGCAATCGTTTTGGACATCCCCATTAAGTGGCAGAGAGTCTAAGAAAGAGCTAGTCAAGCCCCACGTCCTCTGATCTCATGAACAAAGCCATTTGTTAGCTAGAGGGTATCACTAAAAAGTTAGAAGACTGAGTCTTAAATGTAATAAAAGGATCATTTTTGACTGCTTCTAGCCACTCAAGAGGTTCTCATCTAATTTGTCTTGGAAATTCAATCTTTCCCGTAAGAACAAATGTTCTGAACTTAGAACTGATGCACTCTCATCCTAAAACAGGGGGAAATGACTACCCGAAATAACTGGAAATCTCAATGCACCCGTGAAGAATGGCTACGGATGCGTCTAGAACACGTGCACTCTCAAACTGTGCCGTACGTGTCCAACGTGCAATGGAAACAGGCAATTTCTCTGAATAAAGTGTGGCATTTTAGCAAGGGAAATATAATCAGAATACACTGAATATATTTAGAGAAAAGCAAAACTGGGGTAAATGAGGTCAGGAAAGTCTTGGGAAAGGCTGGGAGCTGAAAATTAAGAGGAAAAGCAGATTAGCAAATCCTTTAGGACCCAAATGGTGATTGTGTGAATTTAAATTATTCCAACATGGACAGAGACAAAAATTGTTCTTCAGCTAGGGAATTTTTAAGTATTTCAAAGTTAAACCTTTTGTCCCTTCTATATTCATAGATTTTAAAGCCAGAAGGGACGACTGTGATCATCTCGTCCAACCTCCTGTTTAACACAGACCATGGGACATTGCTGAATTAATTCCTCTTCAAACAAGAGCAGGTCTGTTAGGAAGGCCCCACACACACACACCACCAATCTTGATTTTAAAATGACCAGAGATGCATATATTAAAAAAATCACCAGATTTCTTAAAACCCAGCCTGGAAGACCACAACTGAACTACAAATAAGTGAATCCCTTAAATGTTCAAAAGAACCGTAATCAATCTGGATTCTTGCAGCAAATTTTAGCTCTCAGGAAAATAAGAGACTGGAGTTAAGGCCAGGACATGAAGACAGAAAGGAAAATGGTTTTCTCCCCCCTCTGCTCTGCTAATTAGCTCATCCCTGCCCTGCAATACCCCTTGTGCAAGAAGACAGTGTGGACAGGCAACAGGGGTTTCTTGCACAAGAAACCCCTGTTGCCCATCCACACTGCCTTCTTGCACAAGGGATTTCTTGTGCAAGAAACCCCTATGGTTAAAATGGCCATCAGAGCTTTCTTGCACGCACGAGAGCATCCACACTGCCATGGATGCTCTTGCACAAAAGCACATCTCTTGCCCAAAAGCATATGGCAGTGTGGACATGCTCTTGCGCAAGACCTTTTGCACAAGAACTCTTGCGCAGAACAATTCTTGCACAAGAAGCCTGCAGTGTAGACATAGCCCAACTGTTTTTGTGCCTCTTGCAAACAGACTCCTCAATCACACCAAATTATTTCAGACGTGGTGGCTACACATAGGTTCTGGAACTAGAGATGCCGCCGCACCCCCTGACTGGAAGTGAATTCCATTAAATGTAGGGTTTACGTTGCAGTTTGGTTTAATTGCTCTCAGCACCTCCACTATACAAATTGTTCTACCATCCCTGGGCATAAGGTTGGGGGGAAGAGGCTGGCCCATTGTGGAGGAATGACAGCTGGCTGTATTTTAAAAAAGCCCTATTGAAGGTACAGGAAACGTGAAGCAAATATGGCAGGCGACCAGTTTGGCTTAACAGTTAAATCCTTGGCGAGCTTAAACACAAAAAGGAAGCTGACAAGAAGTGGAAACTTGGACAGATGATGAGGGAAGAGTATAAATATATTGCTCGAGCATGCAGGGGTGTAATCAGGAAGGCCAAAGTGCAACTGGACTTGCTGCTAGCAAGGGACGTGAAGGGTAACAAGAAGGTTTCTACAGGCATGTTAGCAATAAGAGGGTGGTCAGGGAAGGTGTGGGGCCCATAATGAATGGGGGAGGCAACCTAGTGACAGATGATGTGGAAAGAGCTGAAGTACTCAATGCTTTTTTGCTTCGGTCTTCACAGACAAGGTCAGCTCCCAGCCTGCTGCACTAGACAACACAGTATGGGGAGAAGGTGGACAACCCTCAGTGAAGAAAGAACAGGTTAAGAACTATTTAGAAAAGCTGGACATACACAAATCCCTGGGGCTGGATCTAATGCATCCGAGGCTGCTGTGGGAGTTGGCTAATGTAACTGCAGAGCCATTGGCCATTATCTTTGAACACTCATGGTGATTGGGGGAGGTAAATGTAGTGCCCATCTTTTAAAAAGGGAAGAAGGGGAAATACAGAAATTTCACCTCAGTCCTCAGAAAAATCATGGAGGGGATCCTCAAGGAATCCATTTTGAAGCACTAGGAGGAGAGGAAAGTGATCAGGAATAGTCAACATGGATTCACCAAGGGCAAGTCATGTCTGACCAACCCAATTGCCTTATATGATGAGGAAACTGGCTCTGTGGATATTCATATGGTCTCTCACAGTACTCTTGCCAGCAAGTTAAGGAAGTATGGATTCGATATATGAACTGTAAGGTGGATACAAAGCTGACTAGATCATAGGGCTCAATGAGTAGTAATCAATGGCTTAATGTCTATTTGCTGGTCAGTAATAAGCGGAGTGCCCCAAGGGTCAGTTCTGGGGCCGGTTTTGTTCAACATCTTTATTAATGACATAGATGGAGGGAGTGAATTGCACCCTCAGCAAGTTTGCAGATGACACTAAGCTAGGGAGAGAGGTAGATACATTGGAGGGCAGGGGTAGGGTTCAGAGTGACCTAGAGAAATTGGGAGGATTGGGTGAAAAGAAACCTGATGAGGTTCAACAAGGACAAGTGCAAAGTCCTGTGCTTGGGACAGAAGAATCCCAAGCATTGTTACAGGCTGGGGACTGACTGGCTAAGCAGCAACTCATCAGAAAAAGACCTGGGGATTACAGTGGATGAGAAGCTGGATATTTCAGCAGCATGCCCTTGTAGCCAAGAGGGCTAATGGCATATTGGGGTGCATTAGCAGGAGGAGTTCCAGCAGATCTAGAGAAAGTATTATTCCCCTTTATTTGGCACTGGTGAGGCCACATCTGGAGTACTGTGTCCAGTTCTGCCCCAGTATAGAAAGGATGTGGGGGGCAACCAACATTAAGGGGCTGGAACACATGACCTATGAGGAGAGGCTGAGGGATTTAGCCTTATTTAGTCTTCAGAAGAGAAGAGTGAGGGGAGATTTGAAAGCAGCCTTCAACTTCCTGAAGGGGGGTTCCAAAGAGGCTGGAGAGAGGCTGTTCTCAGTGGTGACAGATGGCAGAAAGAGGAGCAATGGTCTCAAATTGCAGTGGGCGAGGTCTAAGTTGGATCTTAGAAAAAACTATTTCCCTAGGAGGGTGGTGAAGCGCTGAGATGGGTTCCCTAGGGAGGTGATGAAATCTCCATCTGTAGAGGTTTTTACGTCCTGGCTTGACAAAGCCCTGGCTGGGATGATTGAGTTGGGGTTGGTCCTGCTTTGAGCAGGGGTTGGACTCCATGACTCCTGAGGTCTCTTCCAGCCCTAGGATTCTATGAATGCTGTCCCTTCATTATCTGCGGGGCATACAGCACACATTTCCCACCCTCTTAGGCAACCTTCATGCTTCTTCTGTTTCCTCTTCAATTCATATAGCTTGTTTTTTGCCTCGTGGTGGGCAGGAATGCCAGAGAGGGACAAACGTGCTTTCTGGCACCTGCTCTTTATATTGGGTATAGTGCCCATTATGATTATGTTTTCAATAGGCTTAGGCACGGCGACATTCACAAATTATTATGCATTGAATTGCTTTGGTTGCTTTTGTTTTATATCCCTCAATTCAACTTGTTATCATGAGTAAACTGGAATGCGGGCCCACAGAAACCCAATGTAGCCCAAACCTATACAATCCCATCAAGAGAGCACTATTAGAAAGGGATGGAGGTAGAATGGAACTTAGGGTATGTCTACACTACAAAGTTAATTCGAACTAACAGCCGTTAGTTCGAATTAACTTTAATAGGGGCTACACATACAAACCGCTAGTTGGAATTTAAATCAAACTAGCGGAGCGCTTAATTCGAACTAGGTAAACCTCATTCTACGAGGACTAACGCCTAGTTCGAATTAAGGGCTGTGTAGCCACTTAATTCGAACTAGTTGGAGGCTAGCCCTTCCCAGCTTGCCCTGGTGGCCACTCTGGGCCAAACCAGGGAAACTCTTCTGCCCCCCTCCTGGCCCCGGAGCCCTTAAAGGGGCACAGTCTGGCTACAGTGCTTGTGCCAGCTGGAAGCCTGCCAGCACCCAGCCAGCAGACCCTGCACCTGGCACGGCATGAGCCAGCCACCCGCTGCCACCCAGCCCTCCACCTCTTCCCAGGACCAGGCTGGCGGCTCCCAGGAGCCTGCCCGGGGCCGCAAGAAGCGGGCGCCCGCCTGGTCTAGTGCGGAGATCGTGGACCTCATCGAGGTTTGGGAGGAGGCCTCCAACGTCCACGATCTCCGCACTAGGCACAGGAATGCGGCCGTCTAGGACAGGATAGCTGCCAGCCTGGCCACCAAAGGCCACATGCGAACCCAGGAGCAGGTCTGCATGAAAATCAAGTTGGTCCAGTGAGACCCCCGACCCTGAGCCCTGAGCTTAGAACATAAGAATGGCCGTACTGGGTGAGACCAAAGGTCCATCTAGCCCAGTAGCCTGTCTGCCGACAGTGGCCAGCACCAGGTACCCCGGAGGGGATGGACCAAAGACAATGACCAAGCAATTTGTTTCGTGCCATCCATCTCCAGCCTTCCACAAACAGAGGCCAGGGACACCATTCCTACCCCCTGGTTAATAGCACTCCATGGACCCAACCTCCATGAATTTATCTAACTTCTCTTTAAACTCTGTTATAGTTCTACCCTTCACAGCCTCCTATGGCAAGGAGTTCCACAGGTTGACTATGTGCTGTGTGAAGAAGAACTTTCACTTATTAGTTTTAAACCTGCTGCCCATTAATTTCATTTGGTGTCCTCTAGTCCTTATATTATGAGAACTAATGAAGAACTTTTCTTTATTCACTGTCTCCACACCACTCATGATTTTATAGACCTCTATCATATCTTCCCTCAGTCTCCTCTTTTCTAAGCTGAAAAGTCCCAGTCTCTTTAGCCTCTTCATATGGGACCTGTTCCAAACCCCTAATCATTTTAGTTGCCCTTTTCTGAACCCTTTCCAAGGCCAAAATATCTTTTTTGAGGTGAGGAGACCACATCTGTACACAGTACTGAAGATATGGCGTACCATAGTTTTATACTTCCTCCTCCTTCTTCCCTGGCTTCCCTTCCAGCTCCCTCCTTCCAGGTTTCCTCCTCCCCTCTCCCACCCTCTCTCTTCCCCTCTCCCACCTCCTTTTCCCAGTCTCCCCAGAGGTTAATCCCCCTTTCCCCCAGTTTTGTTAAATAAAGAGAGTTTCTATTTTTGACCACACGTGTCCTTTATTTTTTACATCAGGAAGGGGGGCTAGGGAGGGGTAAGTGGAAGGAGGTGAGAGAGGAATGGGGCACGAGCCCCCAATGGGGAGGACTGGGGTAGCTCTGTGGGCTCCTCGGGATGGAAGCTCTCCTGCAGGGCCTCCTGGATCCTGACAGCCCCCCGATTGGCAGCCTGCGGCAAGTGCAGCCGGGCTGATGGCCGAGTGCTGTGATGTGCCGAGTGCGGGCACTCAGGGCACTCCAAGACAGGACTGCTTTGCTGTCCCTCATCGAGTTAGACAAGAAAGCGGGGAACCCTGAGAACTGTCTGTCCGGGTTGGGGGTCGGATCCCTTTAAGCACAGCCCTCGGCTAGCCTGAGGCAGCAGCTCCACATTCTAAGTTCTAACCTGATGCCCTGCTGGCACTGGTTCCGGCCAGCCTTAACTTCGGTTCAGGGTCCACTCATTGTAGACATGCTATTTCGAATTAGCAAAACGCTAATTCGAATTAGTTTTTAGGTCTAGATGCACTAATTCGAATTAGCTTATTTCGAATTAACTAATTCGAATTAAGTTAGTTCGAATTAGTGCTGTAGTGTAGCCATATCCTTAGAGACTAGCAGAAAGTAAGAGGCACCAGAATAAAACAGTTAGGACAGGACACTCACTTGTGTCCCATCCGGTGATTTGAATGCTCTAAAGAGGTTACCTTTGTAAAATCAATACAATAGATGTTATCGCTACTGGTGTTTCGAAGAGCACATTGTGCACACGTTTTCATATCAGAATCCAAGGGGCCAATACTGCATCATCCTCCGTCTTCTGCAATCATTTAATCATAAAACAGGACTGCCCCTGAATAGTCGTGGTTGATACTGGCTTTGAGCTAGGGTCATTGACTACACAAGGCACTGGACAATTGAGAACCAGGCCCCTAGCACCAAAGTTCTGGTCATAGCAAAGGATCATCTGCATGGGAATGAATGGGTTGGAAACCAAGCTCAAGATCAGAAAATAATCAACCAACGCTGAACACCCGAGAACACAGACGCTGGAAATGAAATGAACTCTAGGGAGGTCTGTACTGGTTCACTGTATTTTATGTTGCACCACTGCTAGAGAAATAGTATTCACTTATTTTCTAATGTATGATTTCCACCTGTCATCCCACAATATTTTATTTCCTTTACATGGCAGCGGACCAGAATATAAAGTAGGAAGAAGCTGGTCTGATTACTACGTGGAGTTGCAGTTGAAAAAGAGGAATGACATTTTGCAAAATATGTTAGTTTGGGAAACACTTTTCTTTCTGTATCTGAATAAAGCCAAGAGATTGCAAAAGTTCATAGATCGGTCACTCGCCTGCGATATGGGGGAAGACAGGTTCAAATTACTACTACCAGCTGGGCAGGCTAAGGAGCTGAACATGGGGTCACCTCAGATGAGTGTCCTAGCCAGCAAGGTATTCTAGGGTGGCTCTCTGACTCAATCCCTCCTCTCCCCTTTCACCCCTAAAAATTAACTCTGTCCCTGAGAAATTTTTGTTCAAACTGACACATTTCCATAATAAGGCTGGGTTTTGACAAATTGGCATTTTCCAAAATTGTTGAAAAATTCCAGACCAACCTTAACCCCATAGGCTATGTGTAGACTGCGTCCCTTTTTCGAAAAAGGGATGCAGATTAGGCACATCGAAATTGCTAATGAAGCAGGGATTTAAATATCCCATGCCTCATTAGCATAAACACGGCCGCCGCTTTTTTCCCCTCATTTTATGAGGGATAAGGGATCTTTCGAAAAAAGGCTGTATTTTCGAAAAAGCTCTCTTTTCGGAAAAAGTGGCGGCCATGTTTATGCTAATGAGGCACGGGATATTTAAATCCCTGCTTCATTAGCAATTTCGATGTGCCTAATCTGCATCCCTTTTTCGAAAAAGGGATGCAGTCTAGACATAGCCATACTGTTACAGCATCCTTGTGTGATTTTCCTTTGGGTCCAACTAGTCAGTACTTGTAAGGAATGCCAACAAGCAACCAATCACAACTGCCCTAGCCAGAAATGGGCCATCAATGACTGGTAGTTGTCAGCCAGAATTAGGGTCCTTGCCACTATCACATTTTTACATATATACAAGACCCCGCATATTTTTCAGCAAGTTGGACCTAAATTCTAAGCAAGATTCTGGTGCCTGGATTTTGCAACACTCTGGTGTGGCAGATGGAAAAATTTTCAGATTCATTTAATTGCAGCTTTTAATGACTTAAACAGAAGAAAAAAAATAAAGCAATGGAGCATAGCAACCTGTTAACATTTTTATATGTCATTACATTTCATTAATGATCTCTCCATGTTTTCAGCAGGGCAGCAGATTTCTCACAGCCATGCAAGTGGCTGGGATTGAAGATGGAACTTTTGGCAGCAGCGCAGGAGACAGTTGGGTATTTTGGCATCTGGAGATGAACAAGAGGCAGTCAGAGACACTGAGAAGAATGCACCGGCTGATGGGGTGTGCTTAAATTCACCACTGATTTTTTTGTTTAATGTGACATTTACCATTGCCAATCGACTTAAGCTATGCAACTCCAGCTATGTGAATAACATTGCTAGAGTCGAGGTACCTTAAATTGAGTTGCTGTGGGCTCTGCACAGCAGGGTCAATGGGAGAAACACATTGACTTCCCTTACTCTTGACAGGGTTGATGGGAGAGCAATCTGCAATTGATTCAGTAGGTCTTCACTAGACCTTCCAAATCGACCACTGGTTCATCCATCTCAGAGGATGGATCTGGGCTGTCATGGAGATATAACCTTTTTCTACAAGGGGCATTAAAACTGAAGTCTAAGTGGGCAGTTTGGACCCATTATCTCAGAGTGTTGGTGCACTGAGATACCACAGTCCCTGTTTCCATGCTCTCTTCCTTTACAATTCTTCTCTACTAGCCAATTAGCCCGTCATAAGACGGGATTTTCAGGTCTTCTCTCCAGAGCTCTCTCGCTCTGTCTCTCTCTCTCTCTCTTCCTACTGCCTCCCCCCTCTCTCTCAGCTCTCCTCCTCCTCCTGCCTCTCTCTCCATCTCTTTCTCTTCTCCCCCTCCTGCCTCTCTCTCCCTTCCGTCTCTCCCCGCCCCCCTTCCCCTTTCCCTTCCCCCCCGCCGTGGCGCTTGGCTGAGTGCTGCCTGCTCAGCCAGGCTGCCGCGAGGAAGGGGGGCGGGGCGGTGACGTACACGGCTGGGGCCAAGGCTGTGTACATCACCGCCCTCCCTTCCCCTCCCACCCCGGGGGAGCCCAAACAGCCCCTTGCGCTGCTGGCACCCCCGGCGGCCCGGCTGAGGGGCGCAGCACTCAGCTGAGTGCCACAGCGGGAGGGGACACTGGGCTACTATATATATGATGATCACTAGGCAAGACACTTTTAAACAAAAACTTAGATCCTGGAGCAGAATTCCACACCAAAGGGGACAGAGGGAAGGTAGATTTAGAGGCACTGTAGGGTACCTCATCCAATGCACCCAATGTGCCAAGACAACACCATGCAGTCTATGTGGGTGAAACCAAACAGTCACTACACTCTTAAATGAACTCCCACAAAAAAATAATAAAACAGTCAATAAAAACCTTTTTGCAAAGTGATCACTCCATATCTTACTTCTCAGTCGTCCTCCAAGGAAACCTGAAAAACACCTTTAAATGACAAGCCTGGAATTTAAGTTCATAGATCTGCTGGACACTAAAAACCAGAGACTTAACAGGCATGCTGGTTGTTTTGGCCCATTACTATAGGCAATATCCCTGCAGCCCACAAAACCTCTACTGCACTGTCCATTTCAATTTAAAAGGTCTCCATATAGCATGTGTAATCCCTTATGCCAGCATTTCTCAAACTGTGGGTCCCGACCCCCTGGTGGGTCGCGAGCAACTTAGAGGGGGGTCACGGTATCACAAGTTTGAGAACCCCTGCCTTATGCTTAACAATCTCTTCTACCTTGTATTTAGCTTGTACACTCCGGTTACCTTCTCCGGACCTCAGGAAGAGCTCTCTGAAGCTTGAAAGCTAGTCCCTTCCCCCAATAGACACTGGTCCAATAAAAGAAATTTGTGGTCACCTATGTGTGGTCTCATGAAATGCAGTAACAGTCGCTAGTGATGTAAAATGGGTTTAAAAGAGACTAACCATGTAATCGATTACAATTTAATCAGTTACACAGTTAAACGCTGGTATTTTTAACCTGGCGGTGGCCCCTTGGGATATTGGCCATCCCATGGGTGCTGGCAACTTGCTAGCTGCCAGCCCCATGGGCTGCTGACCACCACGCTGGCTACCGGCAGCCCTAGGCTCCCGTGAGAGTTTAACCAGCCAGCCGATGAGATGGTGCTTATCGGTTCCAATTACCGGTCAAACTCTTAGATCCCTAACAGTCACCTGAATGCATAGAAGTCCTGAAAGGCATTGCACATAGCTCCTTGAAAGTGTTACACCCGGCTGATATGAAGTAGACCAAAGAACTATTTAGAACCTAATCAGTCCTTCAACGCACCATGCACCTCCCACTGCGGGTCATTTGCTTTGGACGAGATTACACCACCTCATCAGGCAAATGAGGTGGCATTGACCTATTAAAAGGAAGAGCAAGGCAGTGGAATTGTCATTCTTCCCCACCTCCGCAAAAGGTAGATGTTATCTTGCAGCTGGCTGTACCGCAGGTGACATCTACACTCCCAGCTGCATCGGCAAAACATGGGTCACTCGGGTGTGAAAAAAATCACACCCCTGGGCAACCTAAATTTTAAATGAATGGAGAGGCCTATCTCCTAGAGCTAGAAGGAACCTTGAAAGGTCATTGAGGCTAGCTAGTCCCCTGCCTTCACAGAAGGACCAAGTACCATCCCTGATAGATTTTGCCCCAGATCTCTAAATGGCCTCCTCAAGGACTGACCTCACAACTCTAGGTTTAGCAGGCCAATGCTCAAACCACTGAGCTATCCCTGCCCCAGCCTAAACAATAGCATGCACAGTGCTGTGTCGGTGGGGGAGCTGATGTCCCCATCCATTGGAGCACAGCAAATAAGGACACAGGAGTCCCAGTTTAGATTTACTTTCAAGGAGATAGGGGAAGAGGGGGCTAGACTGTCTAAATACCCATGTCTAGGTCTACAAACAAGCACTGAAGAACGAGATATTTGTACATGAGAAAGAAGAGGGTATTTATTAAGGAGAAAAACAGTAGCATTTACTTGGGGCTGTGTCTTGTATTTAAATGCTTCTAATTTCTTAAAATAAGCAGTGTTCTTCTAGGCATAATTGTTTCTTTTCAATGAGGCACTTAGTGTTTGCAGCTATCAAATTTGTCGCAGCTGTAATCAAACACGATGTCTCGGAAAAGGAAATCTTCACCTACTGTTAAATCCTGTTGCATTCCAGATTAGTGACTCTGTAGTCAACGACCCCAGTGTTTGTAATGGTAGGGTACATGCCTTACGTGAGGTGGCTTTGCTTCCACGACGACCCTGCCTTCCCTTTGTAGGGCTGGAGATGCATATAATATTCCTAGAAAGATTTAAACATTTTCTTATATAAAGAGCGGCATGTGCTCTTTCCCCCCAAGTCTGGAAGTAATTGTCCTCAACAAATTCGAGTGTGTAGCACTGCAGTGTTGTATAAGCATGAGTCACCAGAGGAGGGAAAGTTGGTCTTGCAGCAAAGGAATTTGGCACTTAAAACTCAATTTCAGTTCCCCGGTCTGTTGCAAACTCCTTGGGAAAAGTCTTTTCATACCTGTGTCCCCTCAGTTCCTTACCAATAAAATGGGAACTCACCATTTTTCCATCCTCTATTTAGATGGCAAGCTTCTTTGGGAAAATGTTGTTTCTTACTATATGGATGTACAGCATAATAAGCCAGTGATCTCGTGGCGGGGGGGGAGCCTCGAAACAATCATACAATGCAACTCAAAAGTGGGAGCACTGGAAAGTGAAGTCAATTCTAGCTAAGCAGTGGTGCAAATATGAGCATGGAGGATGCAGCAGTAGAAGTGACATGCCCAAGGTCCCCGGGACTAGCTCATAGCAGAGCCACGAGCAGAACCCAACACTGCTGTCTGCTAGTCACAGGATTTAACTATTTGACCATAATGCCTCTGAAAAGCTGACCATCGGGAGAGATTTCCAGCCCATTTCATGCAGAACAAAAGGTGCTGGAAAATGTAAGTGTCAAGGTAAGCACCTGGACTTTCACGAACATGCCTCAGCTAACACCCCAAAGCAAACCTGGAACCCACTTTGTGTCTCGGCACCCATTGATTTCAATGCTGAGAACTCAGCACCTTGCAGGGCTGGAACCCTTTGCAAAACCGTCTAGGTATCAAAGAACTGTCACCTTCCTACACAATTGTTGTTACACACACACACACGCCCAACAGAAACAAGTTCCATATAGGATACTCAGCACCTGATAGCTTAGTGAGAATATGCTAAGCACTCTGAAAGCCTCAGACAGAAGGCAGTATACAGACCTGCACAAGACTATTAACGTTTTATTAAGGTCAGCTCCGTGTTTTATAGCGCTGCTCTGTCTTTATTCATGTATGTTGAAGACTGAGTGTTCATAGCATTCTGTTAAGTACCTCGATTGTTCTTCATGCTCTTAAGACTAATGACAATGCAGCCAAGAGGTAGCAGTTTCTAAATTGCAATGCAGATTCATCTTACACCCACATTAATACACTTAAAAACAACCAACAAAAAAAAAGCCCACACTCCAGGCGTGATGTGTTATTTATATTATTGAGGGTAGGATGTGGAATTCCTACCAATTTTCCACTTTCTGTAAAAGACTTATCCAATTTATTTTAAACATCTTACTGTATATTCACCAGGAATCCTACAGCACTGATTATAATTCATTTCCTATTGTAGGTGTAAGAACAATAGTGGCATATGCTATCCAAAGAACATGTCCTCACATTTGTTTAGTATCTGTCCTTCAGGTTACACATCAAACCAAACACTGACCATTTATGGTCCTCAATGATCCCAGGGCATTTTTCACAAGAGTAGGAAGATGGCCTGGCCAAATTGGCTTAAATCGCAGCAAGGGAGGTTTAGGTTGGACATTAGGAAAAACTTCCTAATGGTCAGGGTGGTTAAGCATGGAATAAATTGCCTTAGTTGTGGAATTTCTATCACTGGAGATATTTAAGAACAGGTTAGACAGACAATTGTCAGGGATGATCTAGATGGTGCTTGGTCCTGCCATGAGGGCAGAGGACTGGACTTGATGACCTCTTGGGGTCCCTTCCAGTTCTAGGGTTCTATGATTCTATGAAATCCTAACTTGGATTATTTATAAAATGTGCCTACATCATTCTCCTTGCAGTTACAGCAAGATGAAGTGGTTATCACATCCAAGCCTAACCTCACCCAGTAATACAATGAGATAAGTACCTAATATGTTTCCCCTCTTACTAAAGAGCACAGAGAATCAAGAATACTGGATTCTGTTCCATGGATTTGCCATTGAGTTACACAGTGAGGGTATGCCATGTGCTTAATTTTCCTACCTGTAAAAAGGGGATAATACCTAGTGATTGGGGTAAGAGAGGTTTATTTAGCGTGTAAATATTCTCATAGACTCATAGACTTTAAGGTCAGAAGGGACCATTATGATCATCTAGTCTGACCCCCTGCACAATGCCGGCCACAGAATCTCACCCACCTACTCCTGGAATAATCCTCTCACCTATATGTCAGATATTGAAGTCCTCAAATGATGGTTTAAAGGCCCCAAGATGGAGAGAATCCTCCAGCAAGTGATCCGTGCCCCATGCTACAGAGGAAGGTGTTCTTGCACACTTACTTGTGTTACACACGTATCACTTCTGTTATTACTTATATCCTTTTATTATCACGTGATGTACACGAGTAGAGTAAGCATTCCATCTGATCTGCTTCAGACCTGCTGTGCCCTCGCACGTGAGTGCTTCAGAAACATTAATGAATGTATCTCCACAACACACCTGTGAGGCAGGGAAATATTACTGGCCCGATTGTTTAGATGGGCAACAGGGAGCAGAGAGACTGAGGGCTTGTCTACACTGGCATTTGCTGACAAAACAGTGAGAATGTTTGCAGTGCAACGTGACTTTTGTCACCCAGTTTTGGTGACAACAATTTCCAGCCCTGCGACAGACTTTTGTCCTTTCCCCTCCCTTTATTGTTGACAAAGAGCCAGTGTGAACTCTGCTGTTTGTTTTGTGGAGAAAACTGGCTTCTGCCAGTATCTCACTATGTCTGCCCTGATGGCTCTGCTCCGTGTTTTGTGAGCTACATAAGAACAGCCAGACTGGGTCAGACCAAAGGTCCATCTAGCCCAGAGTCCTCTCTGCCAACCGTGGCCAATGCCAGGTGCCCCAGGGGGAGTGAACAGAACAGGGAATCATCAGGTGATCCCTCCCCTGTCACCCATTTCCAGCCCCTGACAGACAGAGTCTGGGGACACCAGTCCTACCCACCCTGGCTAATAGCCATTGATGGACCTAATCTCCATGAATGTATCTAGTTCTTGAGTGATCTCTGCTGCCCTGCGGGCAGGCGCCCCTCCCCTTTCAAAGCTCCCAGAAGTATCTGACAGCTGAGTGAGCTGCTCCGTTTGGGGAACAAACAAGGAGCAAATTGTTGGACGGCTTCTGCTCTGCCCTGAAAGGACCACAGCAGCAGGCAGGCTGCTGCAGGGGGAGGACTGGAGAGGCTGCTTTGACACTCCTCAGCACGGAGAGCTCCCAGAGCTAGGAGGGAATCCCAAGAAGTGCAGGGATCAGCTCTGCCTTCCCACAGCACTGCCCTATAGGATGCTTATCCCACAATGCTTTGCTCTGTCAAGAAGGGAGCTAGCCACATGGCCATGAAATGTCGTCAGTGGGAGGCAGAAAAACTGGTTTGATCGGTTTTCACTACTGGTGACCTTTGCGTGCCCACTTTAGTGGCCAAACCTTCCTAGCAGAGTCAGAGCCCGACTGAACGTTTGCATCAGCACTGGGAACTGAAGCCGGACCTCAAATCCCAACCCGGGACCTTAGCCAAACAAGCATCCAGCTTTGCTAGCCATCATTTGTAGGAGCAATTATTTGCACAGTGCCAACAGCGGGCAGTGGAAGTTCCGGGTGATCAGCCGCCCTGAAAAACCAGGCCAACGGCAGCTTTTATCATGGCTCGTCCCATTAAACGTAATGGGCAAAGGAAGCCGTATGCCTGGTAATAACTCTGTGCAGGATTCTGCTCTAAGCGTTGCCTGGTAAAGGGAGAACTACAGCAGATGTCAATTTTGACCTTGCATGGAGCACTGTGAATGTGGAACCTCCTTTCTCCCAGTTCCAATGCATTGGTTTGCATAACTCCTGAATAAGAGTTGACACAGGAGACACAAGAGGAGTTCGGAGAGACTGGAAAGGATCAATGTAGGAGGAAGGAATAATGCCTGGAGAAGCGGACTCAAAAATGTTCCACATAAAATACTATTTATGTTCATTCCAGGAAGAGAAAGAAAGAAAGAAAGAAAGAAAGAAAGAAAGAAAGAAAGAAAGAAAAAAACAGAAGGTACCAGGAGAGGCTGCTGCAGCCAAAACATTTAGCAACAGGAAAACACTATGAAACATCTGCTGAGATTAACTGGAACATTATAAAAAATATGGCATGCTGGACAGCGAAAATGGCTGCCCTGGGATGAATACAAACGAAAGCTAATGCAAGGTCAGCTCATTTTCACAACCAGATGCTTAAAACCCTTTTGGGCCAAAAGTAGTAGTGGTCCGTATTGGACAGCACCAGACAAAATAAACTCTGCTCTGTCTTTACAGTGCTAAATCTTGTCCAAAGCTATACAGAATAGAATTTAGCTTATATTTTGCACGTGCCTGCACACAAGCTCACAGGGAACCTTCACGGCATCTGCCTATGCTGTATTTGTCCTGTCGCAGAAATTTGGCTGAGTCTCCAGGGAGGACAATGCTTCTACTTTGAACCAGCGCTATATTTGCACCGCTAAAAAAATTGGAGAGACACAGCAAAAGAGCTTTTCCTTGCACTTCACGGTGCTGGAAACAATATATCCAGCATTAAACCCACAAGAACCACACAGAGGGTACGTCTAGATTACATCCCTCTTTCGACAGAGGGAGGTAAATTAGGCACTTGGAAATTGCAAATGAAGCTGGGATTTGAATTTCCCGTGCTTCATTTGCATAATCATGTAATGGCGCTCTTTCAAAAAGAGGTTTACAGGATCTTTCGAAAAAGCCTTCCATTTTGAAAGAACCGTGTCCAGACTGCGGTTTTACTCTCGAAATAGCACTTTTTCGAAGGAGCGCCATTACGTGATTATGCAAATGAAGCACGGGAAATTCAAATCCCGGCTTCATTTGCAATTTCCAAGTGTCTAATTTACATCCCTCTGTCGAAAGAGGGATGTAATCTAGACACAGCCACACAAAAAAGAGGGACACTAGGAAAGAAAAAGAAACACAGAAGAACAGAAACGGATGGAAAAAGAGCTGAGCCAAGAAGGGCCAGAGATGTACACCGGAAGGAAAGAAGACATATGAAGATGAAAAGGGAGAAAAGAGGGAAAAACAGAGACATGGTAATGAGGCAGGTGAAAATAAAGAAGCTTGAAAAATATGAGCTTCTCACAACAAATTCACTTATGGATGTGAGCAAGTGACAAACATTCAGCACCTCACATTCCCTGTCTATCATTAATAGAATGGACTACAATCCAGGTGATCAAATTACGTTTTTAAAGTGGAAGCCATTATTGGCTAGATTCTGCCATCTTTACTCACATGCATTGCCTTTGAATTCAGTGTAAATATGACTTGGGGTGGCAGACTTTGGCCCTATAGAAATATTACTTTGATAGAGATGGTAATAAAATGATTTTACACACACAAATATGAAATACCTATAGTTTTCCAGCACAAATACCATGGTAACTAGCTAAATGAAACTGATGTGTTAGGTGCTGTACAATGTTGTCTAACCTAACACAATGGAACCCAACCTGATGTGGCCTTTAGGTGTTACTACAATGAAAATGTTCAATATATCAAGAGGCAGACAGAATGGCCCCATTCACCCATTTTCCAAGAGAACAAGAGAGAAGAGAGGTGAAGATAACAAGAATACCGTTTTTATATCCTTTTTGATGCATCCATCTTTGCACTTGCTCTTCCTATAAAAATTAATTCCCCCCCTTGAATAATAAAATTGTGGAGAAGTGTTTCATTCCAATTTTATTATTCCGCTTAGGTTTTTTTGTCTGCATTTCCCAGAGATTGTTTAAAAAGAGGGGGAGTATAGTGAACACGATTTGAGAGCAGATCATAAAAGAGCCATTTACAGCGAGGATTCTCATGCACTCAGTCTTTAAACAACGAAATTGTCGCACCACAAGCTATTCACTGAGTCGTAGATTACGAATGGCCTGAAACAGAACAGCAGCAGCAACATGCTCTCTTTCATCACAAACATAAGTTATCTGCTTCTTTACTCTTAACTAGCAATCATCCAAACAGTGAATGAGCCGCTCCCTTTGAGAAAGGTGTATAGCTGAAGTGATAGTAGGCGTTCCTCTCTCCGCTCTCAGGATTAAGTTTTAATTAAAACATGAGTTTCTTTTCCTTTGGTGGTGCAGGCTGGGTTTGGAGTGGTTTATTTTTCTTCCCTAGGGAGATAAACTCAGTCACTCATTTTGCATCATTGCTGTCTCAGGGGCTGCTCATACGCTTCTGTATTTGATTTTTTTTAAAGCGCCATCAATTATTTCAGGCTTTGCTTTGAGAAAGAGCCCCCTTTTAAAAATACGATTATCTGTTAACATTAGCATTGTCTCAAATTGTTTGGCATCACAGAACTATAGAACATTAGAGAAAAGGAGGAAGAACAATGTTAACATACCTAGTACCTGATTCAGCAAAGCATATTCTTAAATGTAAGCTTGTGAGTGGACCTGCTAAGTAACGGCAGTCTCTGCCAATCAGCATCACTTAAAAAAAATGCTTTCCTAGCCAAGTGTTTATATCTTTGAAAATACACAGCAGCATAAGCCAACATTTTCAAAAATGTTCAAGACTCACAATTGAGGCCAGGTTTTCACAAGAGTTTTGCACTAATGGAAGACACCAAAACTTTATGCAAAGAGCTTGTTACATTGCGTGCCGAGCTCTTGTAAACCTGGCTACAAATGTGGGTGCTGGCTAAGCGCTTGGAAATTTGGCCCTTCCGCCCCAAGTTTAGCCAACTGATACGTACCTATGTAAACTTCCAGCAATGCCTGCACTGCAGCTTTTGTGTCAAAAGTCTGACATAAGATGCTTTACAGAAGGAGTGGGGAACCTGAGGCCCGGGGGGCCGCATCCAGACCCCGGCTTGCCTGGATCCAGTCCCCAAGGACCCCCAGCACTGGGGAGCCTGAATTGGTGCTCCAGCCTCCTCCCTCCCCCCCGCTGCCTCACTGTGGGGCTGGAGCACACAAATCTGTCCCATCTAGGCTCTGGTATGTGAAGGGGAATATGGGGAGTGTTTCCTTTTCAGTTGGCCATGTGAGTGGGGGTTTGTTTGGGGTCTTTTTTTTTTTTTTGCTTCTCATTTGTGTGTGGCTCCCAGCCCCAAAAAGGTTCCCCACCCCTGCTTTAGAGATTATCTAATCCACCTGCCTATCGTTAAATATGGAAAATGTTGACATAATGGAGACCCTTACATGCTTCAGCATGGCTGAAAACACGGGGAAGTTTAACATTTGGGTTTGCTGAACAACTAGCAAGAGAAATGCACCATGCAACCCTCACAGAGTCCCTGGCAGAGAGCAAAGGAGGCTTTGCCCTGGTGTTTTTATGTCTCTATCAAGAAATGAGGATTTTAAAAAAAAATTAAATAAATCCAACCAGGCTGTGTCATAGTCACCCCGGATCTCATGAGCTGCAAGGGAGAGGCAGGCAGCCAAGAACTGACGGTTGGAAATTGGCCATTACAGAGCTTCAGCTGCATCGCTGCTAGAATGATTCAGCCTGCCCCAGGAAGGCTTGCTTGCGGGCGGGGAGAGGTCTTCTAAAATATGAGACCAAACTGCATTGCAGGGAGTTGGTACAGACCAGGCAGTCACCTAAGGAACCAATCCTGGGACTGTGATATGCGCTGGGGTTGGGCCAGGCATGAAAATAGCCTTTTTATTTCCAGGGAGATGCATTAGATGGGACCCGAGAGAGGCTTTTCCTTTTTCCTTCTCCATCCTTTATGATTCCACAAAAACAAAAGCAATTGAAAAAGCTGTCGGCTTGTACGGTTCAGCCATTTCACCTGCTTGTGCTGAACTCCTCCCGTTTCCCTCCTTGGGTATGTCTGCACTACAGAGTTTTGTCGGAAAAACGGCCCTTGTTCCAAAAAAACTTCACTTACATCCACACTGCAATCACGTTCTTTTGGGGGGAAAAAAATCAAAAGAACAGAGGGGTTTTCTGACATTGGTAAACATCTTTCTACAAGGAAGAAGTCTTTTTCCAAAAGAGCTCTTTCGGAAAAAGGTGTGGGTGGACCAGGAAGAGGGAGTTCTTTCGGAAGAAGAAGAAAGAGGAAAAAGCACAGTTGTCCTGGCGGCCATTCCGTCCAGGGCCACAACATTTTGGCACCAGAGGCGGGGAGCTCAAATGATGCCGCCATGCCCCCTTGCTTGGGCCAAAACTTTGAAAGGTCTCAATTCTGTCTTCTTCCTGTTCTACTCCTCTCATGGGACTGCTCTGCTACCTACATATGCACCAGCAGCAGACACAATTTTCTACACTCTGGGTCCTAGTGGCGCCCCCCCACAGTCTGGCACCTGAGGCGGCCGCCTCAGTTCACCTCATGGTAAGGCCAGCCCTGATTCCATCCAGAGCAATCACAGCTTGCATGAGAGATAGCATCCATTCAGTGTGGACGCTCTCTTTCGAAAAAGCAGATCGGTTTTTCAATGCACTTTTGCAGACGCTCGCTTTCAGAAGAAATTTTATCGGAAGATCTCTTCTGGACACGCTTCTTCTGAAAGAAGCCTGCAGTCTAGACATAGCCCTTGAAACACAGGCATCAAAACAAGCATCCTTAAACCTGAAACAATCCTCAGGAGGAGATGACTCAGGAGTGGATGACGCGGCTTTTGGAGAAAAGTGTGCGCGGCAGGTGGGAATGTTTCATGTTTCACATACCTACCGAGCACCCCATTGTCATAAAACAACTGGGGCTAATGTACTCAACTGGTGGCAAATACAAAGGTTTTGTTTCACTGAAGGCTGTGTAATGTATTCCAATGTTCCTCCAGACCCACTCTGATAACGAAAGCACTACAGCCAAAACACTCCGGTTTACAATGTTGGTCATATTTTTTTCTGTAATTCCATTATTATTATTATTATTATTATTATTATTGATGAGGATAAAACAATTAGTATCCATCATTCAGAATAACTAGAATGAAGAAGGCTGCAAACCTGAAACTACTGGGATCAACAACATGCCTGGTGTATATAATGAATTCAGTTTTTTTCATAAGGCAGCAAATGGAGAATTTATGCAGAAGCAGACAGCAGTGCGGGTGAGCAATGCATTTCCTAGGGACCTGAGCCCATAGTGAAAAACCTGCTTAAAACTAAAGCCCACAGATCAATCCCAGAAAAGCTCTTGAATGATGATGTTGCCTGGTGAGTCAAACAAATAACACTACTAAAAGAGTTTGAAGGCAGCTGAATTGTAGCCTGGAAAATAAGGGTGCTGCAATTTGTGAATACATTTAATATCAACTGGAAAACATTCCCAGAAGTTCAGGGCCAAATGCAAGTTCCAAGGACAGATATTGGGCTTTTCCTGAACTCCATTTGTTTGGAGGCAGAGGTGTAATTAGTGAAAGAGAGAATGCTCTAGTGCAGAGCCAGGCAAAATACGGCCCATGGACCGGATCCAGACTGCCAGGCACATTGGGAGCTTCAGTCAGGCTCCCTGCCTGCCCTGCCGCCAGGGGTTACTCCGAAAAGCCGGCCGCAGGGCCTTGTTTGTCTGTGAACAGCTACGAGTTGGGGGGTGGAGGGAGGAGGGAGAGAGAGGCTTTCACGGACCGCCCCTGTCCCCAGCACAATCTTGTAGCTCCCATTGGCTGGTTTCTGGCCAATGAGAGCTGCCTGTTTGAAGAAGAGGCAGCATGTGAAGTACCCCTCCCCCCTCGGGCTCGCAGCAGTTCAGATGCACATGGCCCCACAGCCGACTGCTCTGAGCAGCCTGCCGGGGCACGGAAGGCAAAGAACCTGCTGGGCTGCTGGCCAGAAGTCACCCAGGTAAGTGTCTCTTGGCCAGAGCCTGCCTCTGGCACCCAAGCCCTTCCCCGTCCCCCACAATGCTCTCAACCCCCGCCCCCACTCCTGCCCCTCTGCTCCACATAACCCAAACCCTCTGCTTGTCTTCTGGCAACTATACACCCCTCCCAACTCTGCACCCCAATTTCCTACCCCAGGTCACAACCCCCTCCTGCCCTAGGTTGCAACCCAAACCCCTGCATCTCCTTCTACACCCAGTCCCCTGCCCCAGATCACAACCTCCTCCTTCACCCCAAGTCCCTCCCAGATCCCACACCCCCTCTGGCATCCCAGTCCCTTACCCCAAGCTCCTTTCTGCACCCAACCGCCATCACAGACCCCAGACTTCCTCCATTATGTCATGGAAGAATGTGCAGCCCTCGACCACTTACCAAATTCTTGGGGTGCCCTCCCCATCAACAGTTATTGCCCACCCCTGCTCTAGTGGTTAAGGAATTTGCCCACAGCCCAGGAGATGCGGGTCCACTTTACAGCTCTGCTGCACAATTTGTCTGTGACCTTGGGCCAGCAGTTTTCAAAGCCATGCTAGGGAACTTGGACATACCATTCTCATTAATTTTAATGGGCCTGTGTTTCAAAAATGTCTCCCTAAGCGATACAAAGTGCAGACTGGGCAGGGGAGATGTGTGTTGCCAATGCGACAGAGAGCTCAATTAGGAAAACGTTCTCCAATTTTTATTTAGAAACAGAAGTTAAAATTAATCTTGCATACTGTGAATATCAGACACAAGTCCCAGTGGATTCATCCGTCGGGAGTGGATCCATTTGTGGGTTTCCTGCCATCCACGTGTTCAATTAAAATGATTTCTATGCAGTGGGAAAATCACGGTTACGAAAGACAGAGAGATAATAATGGTATCTAGAGACAGGCATTAGTGTGAGCTGCCCGGATATAAATGCACCGACGCACCTCAAACTTGATCGGCTGCACCAGTGCTGGCCTCCTTGCACAACAGCTCTACTAACGCACGTAGTTCCCCCCACACCATCCTCCCGTTTCCACGCTAAGGATATTAAATATCGATTAATTTACTAGTTGAGTAGTCGATGGAATTTCCATCGACTACTCGACAGGCACGTTCGCATTCCTCCTTTGAAATGTACAAGAGCCCCCATCAGGGGCTCTTGTGCATTTCAAAGCAGAAGCGCTCGCATGGAGCCTAGGGTCAGCTCTGGGCTCCATGTGGCGCTGCCACTTTGAAATGCCGTGCGGGGCCGGAGTCTGATCCCGGGCTTCGTGCGGCATTTCAAAGTGGCAGCGCCACACAGAGACCGGGAGTCCCCAGCTAACCTCGGGCTCCGTGCGGTGCTGCCGCTTTGGAATGCCACGGGCGGCGTTTCAAAGGGGCGGCGCTGCGCAGCTCATTCCAGGCTCTGTGTGGTGCTGCCCCAGCTCCGTGCAGCGCTGCCGCTTTGAAGTACCCCCTCTTCTGCCCCCACTTTTACTGCCTCTATCTGATAGAAGCAGCGGGGGTGGGGGGAGGGAGGGAACGACTAGTCGACTCGACTATCTGATAAGCATTTGCTTATCAGAGAGTTGACTAGTCCTTAACATCCTTATTCCACGCTACTCCTATCCCGGGGTCTCCCCTATTGATGCCCTTCAATCATAAGAACTGTCACACCGGGTCACACTGCTGTCCATCTAGCCCAGTACAGGTTGCACCTCTATAAACTGGAACTCTCTGGACCAGCAACATCCACTCCTGGAAGGGGCCGGCCTTGTGCAGAAGGGGTATCCCTCCCCCGAGCCCTCAGAGCCTCCGGGAGCACATTACACGGTGCTCCAGCAGTGATTTAAAGGGTCCAGGCAGGCAGCCAGGAGCCCCAGGCCCTTTTGAATTGCAGGGCCCTGGGGCAGTTGTCCCCTGTGTTCCCCCCATCAGCGGGCCTTGATACTCTTATATCTTACACCAGGGCTACTCAACTTTGGAAGCCCCGGGGGCCACACTGATCCTCACAGCACCTGCCGAGGGCCACAACTTAAACGTGGTTGCATAAACATGCAACTATATATGCAAATATATGCAAATAGCGTCTTTCACACTGATGGGCATGAATGCAAAGATTAAGTAAGGCACACAGGCCCCATTTAAGTCAGTTCTCCTGATATTAATAAAATGCAACATTTACCCAATTTTCACCCATGTGACAGCACTTTTAATGAGCAATGACAGTCCAGGAATTTAACTACTAAAATGCATCTCAACAGAAAACCATTACATTAACTACTTTTTTGTTTTCGTTCCCAAGAGTTGAGCCCCGCATAAACCCAAACCGCACTGTGGGCCACAAACGAACAGGCCGTGGGCCACGTGTTGAGTAGCCCTGTCTTACACTGATGCGTGTGAACTAAGGCAGTATATGTTGCTTTTGCCCCGCCAGGTGGGTTTGTTAGCATAATGGGAACAGAGAAGTGCAGTTAAAGTGTTACTGGGCATGGTGGGAGGATACTATACATGCACACACTTTAGAATTGCCTCAACTCCTATCCCAAGGCGAGGTCAAGCAACTGGATGGGAGGGGGGAAGAGAGAATTGGGAGGAAGGTACAAAACATTAAAAGGCCAAAGAAACACTTGTCCCTGAACGCAACACAACCCCACTTCTTACCCCTCCCATGGGATACGAAAGAGGTAGGAAGAAGACCCCAGACTCATGACCCTTCCCCCCCCCCCCAAAAATGGAACATAACCATAAACTGCAAGGGATGAAACTGAGGGGCATCTATTTTAGGTATAATCATGCCTGCTAAGAAAGGAAGCAGAAGGGATGCTGGGAAACGAGGCTCTATGGCCTCACAGTTGTGCACATGCTTGCAGGCATCTAGAATCCTAAAACTGGAAGGAACCTCAAGAGGTCATCAAGTCCAGTCCCCTGCCCTCACAGCAGGACCAAGCACTGTCTAAATCATCCCTGACAGATGTCTATCTAGCTTGCTCTTAAATATTTCCAGTACTGGAGATTCCACGACCTCCCTAGGCAATTTTTTCCAGTGTTTAACCACCCTGACAGTTAGGAAGTTTTTCCTAATGTCCAACCTAAACCTCCCTTGCTGCAATTTAAGTCCATTGCTTCTTGTCCTACCATAGGTCCAGGAGAACAATTTTTCTGCCTCATCATGGTAACACTCCTTTAGATGCCTGAAAATTGCTATCCTCTCAGTCTTCTCTTTTCCAAACTAAACAGTCTTCTCTTTGCCAAACTAAACAAACCCAGTTCTTTCAGTCTTCTCTCAGAGGCCATGTTTTCTAGACCTTTAGTCATTTTTGTTGCTCTTCTCTGGACCTTTTCCAATTTCTCCAATTAAGTTTGCATTGCCTGCACATCACACTTCTGGTCTCCTGCTTTCTGTCTGTGTGACAAGGTGAAGGGAAAGCCCTCTAACAATGATTTTATTCATCTTCAGCCTACCTAATCTTTCCAGTCCTGGTCCCTTAGCCGACTTGGTGGTAAGTCTCAATTGCCCATGAGCAGAGGTGGCCAGGTGTATCAAATTACACAGTAACTTTGCAATATGCACCAATACAGATATAGAGTGAGATCCTACAACTAATTTCTTCCTGCTGCATGAGCCAAGATCTGCATCCAGAGGCAAAAAGCCCTGAGGGGGTTCCAGTTGGTGCCAGTGTCTCTCCTGCACCGTGTCCCCTTAAAAAATCATATTTCCAATTAATTCAAAGACTACAAAAAACCAGCTTGACTACAAATATAGCAGCCAAACATCCTGCAAATAAATGGAAATATATTTCGGTGCAAACTAATCCTGGATCAAGTTTCTAGACAAACTTGTCCCCTGTATCAAAGGAAAATAAAACTAGTAATCAGGAAGAAAGGTATCTGAAGACAAAAGACAAGGAGGTAGCTGTATAAAAATGGAAATTCTATACATTTTATCCCACTTAAGTGGCCAACTAAACTTTATAATAAAAATCTACTATTAGCTCTCCATGCCCACTACTGCTCAAACATAATGGGGGCAATTTCCTTTGTGGAAATCCTGGGCGGTGGGCGCATTCTTCTGATGTTCTCAGTATGTCCGTTCTCACAGAAAGACTCTGCAAGCATCTCGGAAGATCAGGCTGTGCAAAAATGTTAGCAGTAAAAACCATCACGAAGCATGACCCACCTCATTCTTGGGTCTTGCTACAAGCGTAGTGGTGGGGCCAGGTTGACGAGATGGTTAGCTAAGATCACGAATGTCCGACTGCCATGTTGGGGCTAGATTTGAGGACATCTCAGCAGAAACAGGGTCTCACATTGAATTTCAAATTTTGGGTAGTTGCACAATTTTGACCCTGCTCAAAAAACCTCCCTCCCAGGTGAAACACCCCAGTCGTCCGTGAGGTTTGTCTTAAGACTCTGAGCATGTGCAGAGCCGGTATGTCAAGCAAGAAGCCTGTGAGAAGAAGTACGAGCTTGAAAGTTTAGCAGGATTCCAAGAAGAATTCAACCATTGTATGGAAGATGGAGCAGAAAGTGCTTAAAAGCAATAAAGTTCTGAACATTTTATAACTTGATTTAGGCTTTCTTGTGCCCAGCTACTGTGACACATGTTATAATTATACAAATGCTTGAGCAAAGACCTTTCATTAACACTGTTAATTATTGTTTGGTCCTATCTACAGAGAACCAGTTACTGAGAGCCAAGCATTTTTTTAGCCGCCGGACAGACTATCTCCACAATTTTAAATCATACAGAACATTTTGTCATCCCCCCGCCCCCGACGGAATGTATAGTGAAAAAAAACAACATACTTTGGTGGTGGTTAAGAAAATGCACACTGAACAATAAACAAATCTCTGCACTTTTGAGGGCCACTTTCTAGATGGAGCACTGCATTCCTCGTTACCTCTTCTTCCACCATCTCATTGGCCAGAAAGAGGGCTGAATTCTCTATGACCCTGAGGATCCCAAAGCTAAAATGCTACATTACCTTCCAATCTCAAAGCAGCGCTTTGCTTTTTATTACATGATAACTTTTTCAAACATTTCAAGTAGAGTTGGTGGAAAAAACTCAAATTTGCAATGAAAAAAATGGTCTCTCTTTTTGTGAAAAAAATTTCACACCCTTTTTTCAACACTTTGCAACCAGCTCTTGAATCACAGAATCCTAGAACGCTAGAACTGGAATGGACCTTGAGTGGTCATCAAGTCCAGTCCTCTGCTTGGTTTTAGTCCCTGCTACAGGGTAGGGAGCAGTAAGACAAACTGAATGGGGAGGACCTACCTTCATAGTTTGCCTGGAAGCCTTGGGCGCTGACAGCATAATCGCTCACAAGCCATAAAGATAACACAACTCCTGTACTCACAATAGGAGCAGGCAGCTGGAAACCAGTTAACCTGAAAAACACCAAGAGAAAATGTTAGAGTGGCAAATACAGGAGCGGCCAGCAAGTCTAGAGGGACTTGTACATGCAGGGATGGTCACCATCTTGGCCAATGTATGAGGGACTTCCAGATCTAAACACATGAGCCTCTATAGCTTCACCTCAAGCACCAGCCTTATGACTGCAACAAATCTACACCCTCTATGGGCTGGGCACAGAGGCCTGGTCTGTGCTAGATCAGGCTGGCTGGCTTGAGGTACGCAACTCCAGCTACATAAAAAGCGTAGCTCAAGTCGGCTTACTTTAAGCTGAGCCGTCTCGGTGTCCACACAACAGGAGGCTGACGGGAGCAAATGCTCCCGTCAGCTTCCTGTATTCCTCGCAGAAGGAGGAATACCAGATGCCGGTGGGGGCTGCCCTCAGCATTCGATTTAGGGGTCTATACTAGACCCATTAAATCAAACACTAGAAGATCAGTCTCCGGAGTGTCAATTTTCTCTTAACTATAGATGTGCCCAGAGTTGGGTTGCCAGGTGTCGGGTTTTCACCCAGACAGTCCGGTATTTGCGGCCTCTGTCCAGTAAAAAAAAAAAAAAACACAACAGAAAATACCTGACATGTAAAATCTCTGGTAAAAAACACTAACAGAAAATACCGGACATGTAAAATGTCCGATATTTTCTGTTTTTCTTGGATGGAAGGCCATCAGGGACATTTTTCCCCTGCCATGTCTGGCGGGGCCGGGGGGAGTGGGAATTTAAAGGTGCAGCAACTTTTTTTTTTTTTGTTCAACCAATTTTTTGAACAAAAAAAAGATTTATAAAAGATATATAAAAGATTTTATATTTATCATTTTGTTCATCGGGGACAGCTTCTAGAAGCTACAGGGAACAAAAGAATGGTCTGTGTATCTGCCTGAAGCATTTCAAAAGTAACATTCATCATTGTACCCAAGCACTGACACCACTTGTTTAGACATGTAATGGTCACATACTCTAAAGCATTTAGTACAACTTGGACCTCCCTGGTCCGGCACCCTCGGGACCTGACCGGTCCCAGATAAGGAATTTTGAAAGACATGGGGAGGCTGGTATATCTGGCCCCCTGCTACACCTCCCCCCGCCCCAAGCCCTGGACTGACCACCAGCCTCTTGACCACCACCCTCTGCTGCCAGCCCCACTGCCCTGCTAGTCCCCCCACGTCCCTGCTATGCTGGGCTGCCCAGCTCCAGCCGAGCTCCCAGCGTTCATGGCAGCCCCACTGCCATGGCTGTGCTACGGCCCCGTCGGGCAGCCCAGCTGGATCCCCCGGGCAGCCCCACTACAGCATGCCAGGTTCCCAGCCCTGCCGGGCATCTCAACTGCAGCAAGCCAGGCAGCCCAGCTGTGGGGAGCCCAGCTGCCAGCCCTCCACAAGGATTCTCTGATCCTGGAACTTCCGTGGTCCTTCCAGACCACAAATATGGCCAGACCAGAGAGTCCTGGTTTACAGAGGTTCAACCTGTATAGAAACCAGAGAAAGTGGCACTGGAGCTTCGCATTCCTGGTTCTTTTTCGAACCTGCGCCAGGATCTAACGCAAGTCCTTTGGCTTCCTTGTGTCTGTCTCCGCCCTCTGTGATATGGGAATGACACTCAAACGTCTGAGTGGCTTCATTCAGTCAATATTTTATCAAGTGCGTGAAGATCCTTGGAGTAAAGGCCCTAGAGACGTGCCTACAATGTTAAACCAATGATAGTCAATTACACAATCAATCTAAACTTGAAGAGGATGAGACGCAGTAAAACTGACACTGCCCATTAAGAAACTCCATCGGCCTGGCTGGGTTTAAAAAGTGACCCTTTTACTCTGTATATTTACCAGAGACAAAGCTTGAACTAGGAGGTAAAAGAGCAGACAACTGACCCCAAAGGGAATTCACCTCTGGACTAAGCCAATAAAGACGTAAAAACAAGCTTTTGCTTGTCATCAACTGAGTTCGAAGAGCTTTGCAAAGGAGCCCGGTAGGATTAGTCCTGTTTTATAGATGGGGGGCAGCAGCTTGCCCAGAATAACGCAGCGCACCAGAGCAGAGCTGACTCTGAATCCAGAGCTCACGAGCTGCAGCTCAGCAGAGCCAGTGGGCTGCCCTGAATGCCTTCGAATGGAGCTTTCAAGGTCTTTTGATGGCTGACTCCTTGCAAAGCAAGGAAGGAGGTGGGGGGGGGGGAGAGGGAGGGAAGGGAGAAAAGAAAGGGAAAGCGGTTACAGTCGGTGATTATAAAAGAGAAAAACAGGAGTGAGGCAGAGTGCTCCTCCAAACAAAACCCATCTCTCTTCCATAGAGCATTTTTGTCATAGATTACAAAAGCCCTTTCCCCCCTGTTTTACACATAGGGAAACTGAGGCACGGCACAGCAATAACTTGCCTAGAGGTCACCCGCTACGTTTTCAGTCACAAAGCAGGAGATAGCCCCCACGTCTCCTAAGCCCCAGCCCAGTGGTCTATTCGCTAGATTATGCTGCCGCCCCATGAGAAGGAGACACGGAGGGATCCTCACAAGACAGGCGACAATTCTATGAAAAAGATGGGTACAGTAAGCAAAGGAAGAACAATATTCCGTAACATCGTGTCCTCAGCCTAATTACTTTGGGGTTTTTTTGACAGACAGGGCTCTGAGTGACAGGGTAATTGTTGTTCTAATGCAGATGTTTGTTCATTGACAGTTTTGAACTGGCATTATTGGATCCCAGGCAGTAACTTCCTGATACGATATTGACACAGACTGAGAATAGCTAATGTACATTTTTGACAAACAGTGACAGTTTTATAACTTATAATCCATCCCCTTGCACGGGGCTAAGATGATTTACATAATACATTTATGGGATGAAAAAAGAAAGTTTTTCAACCAGTCCTGTTAAATTCTTGCCTGACAGGCCCAAAGACAAATCCAAACACAATCACTTCTGTCTGATAACACTGAGAAAAACTAGATGGCTGTAAATACATGTAAAAAACCCATGAACAATTAACCTATGGGACTCATTGCCACATGATAGCAAGGCAAAGAGCTGAGCAATTTCAAAAAAGAATTCAATATTGATTCAGATCCTGAGAACTTCCAGTTACAGTAGAGATGGTATTTTAAAAATCTTTGCCAAGATATTCAGAGTATGAGCCCATCTCTCATTAATAGGGATAGGAAGGAAATTTCCACTATGGGCAATTTAAAATGCCCACTTCAGCGTTTCTTTGAAGCAGCTAGGCTCGGTCAGAGACTGGGTACTAGCCAGAGAAATCAACCCAGTCTGATTCAATTTGGAGATTCCTATAGTCCTATTAAAAAAAACCCTAAGAGAATTGTATTCAGAATATTTGCTCCTCCTTGTGTAGCATGAGGTTGGAGAGAGAAAAACTCTGTCAGGCGCTTTACCATAGTCCCCTAAATACACTCATGACACACACCCATACCTATTTTAAAAGCTCTTTCATCAAGAGACCGATAACGACGTGACATCATATCCAGCATCTAATGTCTTTATTCTCACAACACCCTGTTGAGCCCAGGGAGTGATATTATCTTTGTTTTACAAATGAAAACTTGATGCATAGAGAGATCCAATGACTTGCCCAAGGTCACAGAGAAAGTCAGTGGCAAAGCAGGGACGTGATCAAGCGAAGATGGCACTTTCGCTCCTGCCATCCTTCCTCTCCGAGGGCAAGAAATAAACCACTAGGGCTGAGATTAAAGGAATCTGTAGGAGTTCAGAGACCAACACTTCCAGGCTACTTGTAAAACTCAAGTGTTAAGAAAAAAAAATGCAGACTTCTCCCTCATTGACAATGTGTCTAAATACTGTGCCCAAAAAGGACAGAGCCCTGGCTGAATAATGAAACTGGGCATGCCCTGTCCAAGAACTTTATTAAAGAGAAATTCCTCAGTTGTCACCAGCAAAACCCTTCCTGTTGCTACACACGATAGTCAAGTCTTAATGTAAGCTGTGAAATATTGACAGGCACAGACGCAAAGAATAAAATCCATTGTCTGCTGTATTTAAAGCCAATATTTCCATGAATAATAAAAGCAAGGTCTGCTTATTTTAAAGGGTGTGTGTCCTTTCACCACGTACAGATGGGTAGAAGAGTGTGATCGCTATTTTTAGATTTAATTAGAAGCGCTCATTGAAACCTCCAAGCAGCTGATTTTTTTCACAAGAAAGGCACATACAGAAACGCAGAGCAATTTTAATGAAACCGTGTTGTGCGGATGACAGATAATTGCTTAAACCCGCTCATCCCCCTCCCATCCCTACAGACCAGGAGTGGTCCAACGGCAGCTCATCACACTCACAGTCTCCACCTACCAGACTGGGGGAGAGGAGAGCTCAGTGCTTCCGCCCTGTGGCGGGGTAGTGGGATTAGGAGCTTCTGCCCTGCTGGAAGGGGCGTAAAGACTTTAGCAAGACAGAGGGCCTCGGCGCAGAAGCCCTGGGCCCTGACAGGCATGCTGCCCTGCGGGGCAAGTTGTGCATATCTTGCCATTCTCAAACTCCTGACGATTATCATATGGACTCAGAAGGTCAGTAAGTTTGGCCGTGCCTGCTTTGGAGACAGATGGATTTTATAGTGTCCTGGCAGCAGGGACTAGAACTTTGCACCTTTATCTCCAAGACCGATCTACCACCTGAGCTAAAGATCACCCCTTATTTCACCCTGCGTCTGCAAAAGGCCCCACAACAACTAAAAACTCCCCGTTTTCCTGATGCCCCCCCAACCACATTCATCCCCACTCTCTGAGATTAAGTTTAGAAAATAATGTCCTCAAGGGGTCAAAAACTCTGGTCACAATCAGAGATGGGAGGGGGAGACAGCTGAAGATTCATCACGGAGTCCCCGGCTCACCAGCCCCCTCCTGTTACACACAGGTAGGACCAGCCATTCAGACAAGTGCTCCAGCTGACTGCAATTAAAGTCTATTGTGGTATCAGGTACCAACAGAAGAATATAGAAAGGACCCAGGCTACCACCAGCTCATTGCACACAGACCAAGGCAGGGGATGACTCGCGGGTCTCGTGGTACCGTGGGCAGAACTGTTCTTGCAGCTATTCCGCACTAAAGCTAACTGAGCCCACCACTGTGCACTGCAAATCCCCAACCAACCCCTGTCAGTATCCCAAAAGACAAAACTTGTTCCAACCAGCTTCTCCAGAGTAACCGTAACAGCAGCTCCCAGATGCTGCCAGATCCTCCTGGCTCCCAGATGCTGCCAGATCCTCCTGGCTCCTCCTTTTGCAGTAAATGAGGTTTTGGACGGAAGATGCATAAACGCTGGCCTGTCAACCCACCGCAAGGCCAAGGACGGAAAACAGAAGCACATCCCGGGGTCTCATTGACGTTCTGAATTCTGACAAGCACAGAATTTTGGCTTCCCAGCACCACGACACAGGAATATTGTAGCACTGCTGGCTAGGGGGGGTGTTTCCTGTCAGACGGGGATGGCAAGAGAAAAGGCTGTTACATAATCCGAGCGTGCGCCGATATCCACAGCCGAGGGCAGCGCTTCCGAACCTGCTTTTCTTTAACAAGCATTTAAGGCCCCTGGGAGACCATGAGATGTAAGTGCTAACCTGAATAGGGATGGCCTATTGGAAAACTGGAGTTGCAGCTAGTGAGAGATGTGAAGGGTAACGAGAACGGTTTCTACAGGTATGTCAGCAACAAGAAGAAGGTCGGGGAAGTGTGGGGCCCTTACTGAATGGGGAAGGCAAACTAGTGACAGATGATGTGGAAAGAGCTGAAGTACTCAATGCGTTTTTGCTTCGGTCTTCACACACAAGGTGGGCCCCCAGCTGGCCCCAGCACAGTATGGCGAGGAGGTGGGCAGCCCTCAGTATCAAAAGAACAGATTAAGGACTAGCTAGAACAGCTGGACATGGACAAGCCCATGGCGCCAGATCTAATGCATCGGAGGGTGTGGAGAGATTTGGCTGATATGACTGCAAAGCCATTGGCCATTATCTTTGAAAATCTGTTGCAATTGGGAGAAGTCCAGGACAATTGGAAGAAGGCAAAGGTAGTCCCCATCTTTTAAAAAAGGGGAGGAGGAAGATCTGGAGAAATAAGGCTACGTCTAGACTGCATTGCTTTTTCGGGATACCAGAAGTATCCCGAAAAAGCAACTCAGCATCCAAAGAACGTGTCCGCTTTTTCGAAATTTTTTTTGAAAGAACAGACACGCTCTTTCACCATCCCTGTAAACCCCGTTCTATGAGGAATTAGGGATGGCTTGAAAGAGCACTTTTTTCTGAAATTTGGTGCCATGGAGATGCGCCAAATTTTGAAAAAGCCTCTTTTGAAATTAAATTGAAAAAAGATACACAATTTGCGTAGCACAAATTGCATATATTTTTCTGATTTAAGGGTACAGTCTAGACATAGCTTATGTGAGTCCCTGGAAAAATCCTGGAGGGGATCCTCAAGGAATCCATTTTGAAACACGTGGAAGAGAGGAAGGTGATCAGGAACAATCAACATGGATTCACCAAGGGCAAGTCATGACTGACCAACATGATTGCCTTCTACGACAAGATAACTGGCTCTGTGGCGATGGGGAAAGTGGTGGATCTGACACATCTTGACTTTAGCAAGACTTTTCCATATGGTCTCCCAAAGTGTTCTGGCCAGCAAGTAAAAGAAGTATGACTTGAATGAATGGACTATAATGTGGATAGAAAGCTGGCTAGACCACTGGGTTCAACAGGTAATAATCAAGGGCCTGATGTCTCGTTGGCATCTGGTATTAAGCGGCGTGCCCCAGGGGTCGGTCCTGGGGCTGGTTTTGTTCAACATCTTCATAAACGATCTGGATGATGGATTGGTTTGCACTAAATTCACGGAGGATACCATGCTGCGGGGAGAGGTAGATACACTGGAGGACAGGAGTAGGGTCCAAAATGACCTAGACAAATTGGAGGACTGGGCCAAAAGAAATCTGACGAGGTTCAGCAAAGACAAGCTCAGAGTCCTGCACTGAGGATGGAAGAATCCCAAGCACTGCTACAAGCTGGGGACAGGCTAGCTAAGCAGCAGTTCTGCAGAAAAAGACCCAGGGCTTACAGTAGACGAGAAGCTGGATATCAGACAACAATGTGCCCTTGATTCCAAGAAAGCTAACGGCATATTTGGGGGTCTTAGGAGGAGAAATACCAGCAGATCGAGGGAAGGGATTATTCCCCTCTATTCAGAACTGGTAAGGCCACATCTGGATTCTTGCGTCCTGTTTCGGGCTCCCCACTACAGAAAGTATGTGGACAAATTGGAGAGAGCCCAGTGGAGGGCAACAAAAATGATGAGGGGGCTGGGCACATGATTTACGAGGAGAGGCTGACGGAACTGGGCTTATTTAGTCTTCAGAAGAGAAGACTGAAGGGGGATTTCATGGTAGCCTTCTTACTACCTGAAGAGAGGTGGGGGTTCCAAAGAGGATGGAGCTAGGCTACTCTGAGTGGTGGCAGATGACAGAACAAGGAGCAGTTGTTTCAAATTGTGAGATCTAGGTTGAATAATAGGAAAAAATATTTCACTAGGAGGATGGTGACGCCCTGGAATGGGTTACGTAGGGAGGTGGTAGAATCTCTATCCCGAGAGGTTTAAGTCCCAGCTTGGCAAAGCCATGCCTGGGATGATCTAGTTGGGATTGGTCCTGCTTTTAGCAGGGGATTGGACTAGGAATCTCCATCCGTAGAGGTTTTTAAGGCTAGGTTGACAAAGCCCTGGCTGGGATGATTTACTTGGGGTTAGTCCCGATTTCAGTGGAGAGTGGAGGTTGGGAGGTGAACAAGATCACCTCCTAAGGTCTCTTCCAATGCTAGTCATCTATGGTTCTATGACCATAAGCATGTGCTTAGGTACTTTTCTGAAGGAAGGCCTTAGAAAGCAAGGATTGACTTGTGCATAAGACACTGGACTAGGACTCGAGAGAACCTGGAGTCTGTTCCCCTCTCTGCTACAGATTCAGTTTGTGACCCTGGGCACATCACTTAATCCAACACTGGGCATTATGTGTTCTCAGTACCACAAAACAAATCATATCACCTATTTAGGTGCCTATATGTTTGTCTAGTACCTTTATATCACAAACGGAAAAAAAAAAGGTGAGGTGACATGCCCAAGTTCACGAGGCAATTCTGTGGCAAAGCCAGGACACGACGCTCAACGGCCATCTCATCCAGCTCCGTAATGGTGCAAATTTGCTTTTCTTTGAGCACACAAGCACTGTACTTATTTTCACATGCATTTGCCACTGTGGGCCACCAATGCCTACTTCCTGCACCTTTTCTGCATCTGTGAGAATATTTCCTAGGTGACTTCACGCAGTGAAACACATCATTGTTCTTTGTTGTACAATTTACATACATAGATGCCCATTCCACCACTTGATGGAGACTCCGTTCACAGATTTATTATGCCAATATAATGTATTTGCAACGCACTGCAGTAAGAGCCACTACAGAGAGATACTTCTGAACACCTACACTTCCTCATTAATGGTCCTATTCATGCATACTTACATAACAACCCCATTCAGAGGGAAGATTTTTTTTTTTAAGAACCACTATCAGCAGCTTGTCTGTATAGCAGGAGAGGGAGCAGCCATTAAGAGATCCTGCCACTTTTCACCCCATGAGCCTCCCCGTGATCTGCAAGCCCAGCTGCAAGAATATCGAGTGCACAATGCTATATTTAATAAGACTGGGATTTCTCCAGCTCCGTTGGAATCAGCTGTGGCCAAACCAGAAGTCCTGAGTTTCCTTCAGCTGCAACTTCTCTTCTCTCCTCTTCTTAATCACAGCAGAGACGGTATTGGCTTTGGGAGGTGATAAACACTGCATGTGGAGTGGATGATTATTAGAGTAGGACCTGTTTCGTTATGGAGCGCAATACTGCCAGTATTAACGCTTCAGCATACACAGAGGGAAGAAAATTGCTTTAACTAGAATGGAGCTGTTCAGGATTCTCATTCCACCGCAACGCAAAGAGCTATTCAGTGTCACAGAAATCACTATGGATCAATACTGAGATTCTCCATCGGTTTTAATTCAAGCAAGGCGGGCAGTGGTTTCACCGGGAGTTCTGTCTGAATAAAGACCACTCGAGTATAAAGCGAGCAAGAGCCTCAGGACATGGCCCAATTTTTTGGATTTCCCCAACACCATCACCATGTACGAGGGATGGAGCATCCTGTTTAATTAGTTAACTGCTTAAACGTTATGAGCCTGAGGAAAAGAACTGTCAACCACAGTCCTCAGCTCATTCCTTTGAAACACGTTCGTCTCCTCATTTTGCATTCTACGCTTTACCGGCGCGTCAGATGGGACCGTGGCATATAGCACAACATGGGCTCCATTTTGGAACACGGGCGCCATAATTAAAACAGTACATTTTCCTTCTGGTAAGCTTCCCAATGTCAGCTTGGGTTGCAATCCAAAAATGTTAGTGCAGCTGGCAAGCCGACGTCCTTTACAGCACAAATGCGAGAGAAAAGCCTCAACCTCTCCGCACGCCTCGAATGAAAACCTACTGGACTGCTTCATTTAACCCAGCTTTAAATTATACCACATCATACTTCAATGACTTTTTTCCCTGCCTGCAATTTAACGGTGCCTATTACAGAGAATTTCAGATGAAATTCACCACTCTTACTTTTAACCATATGCAGTTAATATGATTGGTGGCAAAAGAACCAAACTGATTTTCCTGTCTGGTGCATCACCTTATGGAAAAAAGCAAGGTAAGTTAGTTTGAACGAGCTATGTTAAAAACAGCACTGGGAAGCAAGAGAGGAGGCTTGGGACATTCGGTGAAATAAGGTCTGAGTCTGAATTAAGAGCGGAACTCTTTCTTCGAGGTGCATGGCAGTCTCACAACTGACATGAGCAGAAGTCAACATAAAGCTAAGGTATTTGAAACATATACATGTAATCTATGGGATGATCCAAAGCTAACTGATATCAATGGAAAGACATTGGTTGCTGTCAAAATAAGAAGTCCTGAGGCACCTTAAAGACAGAGGGTATGTCTACACTACAGCCTTATTCTGAAATAAGCTATTTAGAAATAGCTTATTTCGAAATAAGGCGTCTACACTCAAAATGCATTTCGAAATAGCGTTTTGCTATTTCGAAATAGCATGTCCACACTGAGTGGACGGTGAATCGCATTTAAGGGCAGCTGCAACCAGGTCCGGCAGGGCATCAGGTCAGGAGTGTCTTTGTGTGGCTGCTGCCTGAGGCTATCTGAGGTCTGTGCTTAAAGGAACCCCCCCAGACAGCCGGTTCTCAGGTTTCTCTGCTTGCTTGCCTACCTCGATGAGGGACAGCAAAGCATTTTGTCTCTGCGTGCTCTGCTTGCCCTCACTCGGGACACCACAACACTCTGCAACTTGGAGCCAGAGCTGCCCCCGGGCACTCTGATGCTTCTCTTGGATGTGTTGCTGCGAGCCTGGCTGCACTTTCTGCAGGCTGCGATCTGGGAGGTCCATCGGGGGGCTGTCAGTATCCAAGAGGCCCTGCGGGAGACCTTCCACCCTGAGGAGCACTAACAGCCTCCCTGGTCTTTCCCACTGGGGGCTTGTGACTTTCCTCCCTCACGTCCTTCCACTTCTTGTGGAAATAACTATTTCGAAATAAGATATTTCGAAATAACACTTCAGTGTAGACATATCCAAGGTGATTAAGCACTGGAATAAATTGCCTAGGGAGGTTGTGGAATCTCCATCACTGGAGATATTTTAAGAGCAGGTTAGGCAGACACCTGTCAGGGATGATCTAGACTGTGCTTGGTCCTGCCATGAAGGCAGGGGACTGGACTTGATGATCTCACGAGGTCCCTTCCAGTGCTAGTATTCTATGATTCACTACGGGATAAGGTCGAATTAATTATGTTAATTGCATAGCTGAAGTCGAAATACCTTAACTCGGCTTTTGGCACAGTCCACACTGCAGGAAGCTGAAGGGAGAACACTCTCCCTTTGACTTCCCTTACTCCTCATGGAAGCAGGACTACCAATATCAACCGGAGCACCCCTCTCGGTCCGAATTAGTGTATCTTCACTAGACCCGCTCATTCGAACTTGGAAGGTCAAAAGTGGCAGCTTCGATCGTCTCTGTAGTGTAGCCGTAGCCCTAGAGACTAACATATATGCTAGAGCATGAGCGTTCATGGGTAAAACCCACTCAGCTAGCTGGGCTGACACCCTGTGTAAGACCAAGACCTTGCAACTTGGGGCACTAGTCAAGAGAAGCTGAGACCACCATGTGCCAAAGCCCTGCATAACGGTAGCACAGGGAAGCCCCTCTGCCCATCAGCTAAGCTCTGGAGTGGCAGGGGGAAAGCAATTTCCTGTCTTTTCATGCCCTGATTCTACAGGCTCCATAGCAGACCCCTGTGCAGGGCCTCAGCATTCCCACTCCCCCTTTTCCTCCCCTCTCCCCCGGATCCTGCCCCCAGGGACCATGGGGATGCCCTGCTCCTAGGCATCCTCCCCTATTGAGCTGAAGCCCCTGCAGTCAGGTTCCATGCTCAGGGTTTAACCCCTTCCTGCTCACACTGTAGCTGGGGGGCAGGAAGGGGCTGGGTTACCGGTGGCCAGCAGCAGCCTGGAGGTGCTAGCTGCTTTTCAAAATGGTGCGGGCAGGAAGGGAACAAGACGCTGCCAGACACAAGCGCTGGGACAGGAGAGGGGAAAAGCTCTGCAAAGACACGGGCGAGATCAAACACGCCCCACTTTCCCTTGCAACTGAAGCAGCTCCCATCCCCTCCCTACTGCACAGTGCTGGAAGGCTGCTGCTGGCTACATTCTGGGGTGAACCCCCAAATCAGGGGGGGGGGCATGTGACCATGCATGCCCTCCCCTCACATATGGCCTCAGGAGTTCATGGTACCAGATACCAGGAGATGAGGGTCCATCCCGTGGGCCGAGTCAGGCAGAGAGGGTGGAGAATGTCAGGCAGGCAAAATCAGGTCAGTCCATCACCCCACCGCACGTGAGGGGGGGGTGTATGGGAGTGGGGGGGTCCTTCCCCATGGTGAACCCTAAAGCCTGAAAGAAGGTAAATAAAAAGAATCCGATGGAATATTTCTTTTTAATAGAGGATCACTTGATTTTAATGTGAACATTTGTACTGCAGATTTCGGATTAATTACCACTGAATTCGCTTTAATACGTGTAATTATAGCAGGTGTCCCTTGTTCAGCATAGGGAAATATCACCACCCTACTGCTTCAGAGAACATCTCCACAGCAGGGCAAAAGTTGAATTAAGCTACGCAATTTCAGCTCCATCTTTTGGCGCTGTCTATACAGCAGGAAGTTGAAGAAAGAACACTCTTTCTTCGACTTCCCTTACTCCTCGTGAAAGGAGGGTTACAGGAGTTGGAGTAAGAAGTCCTCCAGCTCACCATTATTTCGAAATAGTCGCATGCTGTGTAGATGTGCGCTTTGTTATTTCAGAATAACGTCATGAAGAAAAAGTAGGAGCAGAAACACAGAAGAGGAAATTTCTCTGTCAATCTCGCGGAACTAGGCACTGGTTTTCCTTACAGACATTGTCACTAGTGTGTTGTGAAGGGAGAAGCACATCATGGAGAAAACATCTTGGCATACAAAGTACTATCTTATCTTTTCACAAAGTCTTTCACTCTGAAGGAGCTGAATGCCCTTTTTCAAATTGTGGGCCAAATCCCAGTACCCCTTGGGATCTGAACCTAAATTATAATTTGAGAAGAAAGGATTAGCTTTCTATCGGCAGACATCATTTTCGTCATATGCACAAAATCGGATGTACATTTCCATTGATAATAATGAAAATTTTCAGATAGGCAAAGTAAGAAAAATGCTACCTGAGAACCTAGTAGAGATCCATTTAAGGATACCTTGAATATTTTGATATCTGATGCGGATAACTGGTGTTTTAATAGTTAGAAAACTAACTTTTCGAATCTCAAAAAAAAAAAATCTACCGCAATTAAATATTTGTCCAACCCCCTCATAACGTCCTGTTCCAGGGAAAATTTAAATCAATACTATTGAAAAAAACCACTTAACTTACAGATTGTGTTCAACTGTGAAAAACCGAATACATACAAATCAAAGAAGCTTAAAATTACACACTGATATTACCTGTCAAAATTATTTTTAAAAAAATACAAATTGAAGCAGACTCTTCATCCATTGCGGAAATGAAATCTTCTACTGCGTGAAACAGCAGTTTATTTAGTTTCATGCAGCCCTACCCAAGATGTGGAGAATATGATATCCACTAAAATTCCACTTCCAATTTTATGTAGGGAGAACACAGCAATGTGAACTAGAATTTGGCTAGCCTGACAGGACCTACTCTTGCATGGATAACCATGTGTAGCAGGGCAGTCACCCCGCTCAAAGTGAGATTAGGGTTAAACCCAGCCCTGGGAGAGGGTGGGACTGTGGAGCAATCAGCTGAGGCAGGTGGCAGCCAATTAGGGCCCAACTGGGGCAGTATAAATAGAGGCTCCTGAGAGGAGAACAGACACTCTTGCTGCATCTGTAGAGCAGGAGGGACCTGGCTGCCAGGGAAGCTACAGAGGGCAGGGCCAGATTGGGGGGGCTAGCCATGCCCGATTACAGCTGTAAGGTGCGCAGCGCACTGGGGGGAGGGGCCATGCATGCGCCGTGCGCCCGGGGGCGGAGCCGCACATGCGTCGCGCACCCACTGCCTGGGGTGCAGGAATGGCTCGAGCCGGCCCTGATAGAGGGTACCCGAGGAAAGGAAGGGCTGGGGAAAGACAGGCAGAGCTGGGGAGGGCTGGGGAAAAGACAGGCAGAGCTGGGGAGCTCTGGCCAGGGAAATTCAGGTTGAGGCCTTCCTTGCCCTCAAGGCCTGAAGCTATCAGCGCTGCAGGGAGGCATCCAGTGCAGCAAAAGGCAGCAGGTCCACACCCCCTTGCCAATGATGAGTGGCCATTTCAGACTGCAGTTTGCCCCTCAGGCAGGCACTAGATGACAACTGACAGTGGGCAGAAGACTGGGGTTCCATGGGAGGGGAGGACCTCAGAGTGCGGGGGCAGTGCTGTGGGGCAGCACCCCAAGGAAAGGTGCACTGTGGGCCAGGAGGGACACAGGGGCAGAAGGGTGAGATACCGGCCAACAGGGGGTGTTCCTGGAAGAGTAAATTCTCAGACAGACCAGCTGGAGGTGCCGCATGGGGTAGTGAGTGCTCAAACTGCTACCCCATGTCATGATCTGAATCAGCAGCCACCTGGGTGGCACCACACACCTGAAAGAGCACCTCCAGCAAAACAGCGCCTGCCAGCTCCAGGGGAGGGGCTTCAGTGATCAATGGCTTGATATCTGGCTGGCGGTCAGTTTCAAGTAGAGTGCCCCAAGGATCGGTCCTAGGGCCAGTTTTGTTCAACCTCTTTATTAATGACCTGGATGAGGGGATGGATTGCACCCTCAGCAAGTTTGTGGATGACATTAAGGGTATGTCGAAACTACATCCCTCTGTCGCCAGAGGGATGTAAATTAGACATACCGAAATTGCTAACGAAGCGGGGATTTAAATATCCCATGCTTCATTAGAACAAAAATGGCCGCCGCTTTTTGCCGACACGGCAATCTGCCGGGAAAAAGCAGCAGTCTAGACGGGGATCGGTCGACAAGGAAAGCCTTTTCCAACCGATCTCTTATGCCTCGTGAAATGAGGTTTACAGGATCGGTCGGAAAAGGCTTTCCTTGTCGACCAATCCCCGTCTAGACTGCTGCTTTTTGCCAGCAAATTGCCGCGTCGGCAAAAAGCAGAGACCATTTTTATTCGAATGAAGTGCGGGATATTTAAATCCCCGCTTCATTAGCAATTTCGGTATGTCTAATTTACATCCCTCTGTTGCCAGAGGGATGTAGTCTAAACATACCCTAAGATAGGGGGAGAGGGTCCA
The DNA here is from genome assembly GCA_019425775.1 of Rafetus swinhoei. NCBI lineage: Eukaryota > Metazoa > Chordata > Testudines > Trionychidae > Rafetus > Rafetus swinhoei. Next base: position 14,801,344 of record JAFJHL010000300.1, on the reverse strand, counting down.
ATGTGACCTTGACAAATTGGAGGATTGGGCCAAAAGAAATCTGATGAGGTTCGACAAATGCAGTGTCCTGCACTTGGGACGGAAGAATCCCAAGCACTGCAACAGGCTGGGGCCCGACTGGCTAGGCAGCAGTTCGTCAGAAAAGGACCTGGGGATTACAGTGGATGAGAAACTGGATATCAGTCAACAGTGTGCCCTTGTAGCTAAGAAGGCTAATGGTATATTAGGGTGCATTAGGAGGAGCATTTCCAGCAGACCTAGAGAAGTGATTATTCACCACTGGTGAGGCCATATCTGGAGTATTGTGTCCAGTTCTGGGGCCCCCCACTACAGAAAGGATGTGGATGCACTGGAGAGGGTCAAGCAGAGGGCAACCAAAAGGGTTAGGGGGTTGGAGCACATGACCTGCAAGGAGAGGCTGAGGGATTTGGGCTTATTTAGTCTGCAGAAGAGAAGAGTGAGGGGGGATTTGATAGCAGCCTTCAATTTCCTGAAGGGGGGGTTCCAAAGAGGATGGAGAGAGGCTGTTCTCAGTAGTGACGGATGGCAGAACAAGGAGTAATGGTCTCACGTTACAGTGGGGGGAGATCTAGGTTGGATATTAGGAAAAACTCTGTCCCTAGGAGGGTGGTGAAGCACTGAAATGGGCTCCCTAGGGCGGGGGTGGAATCTCCATCCTTAGAGGTTTTTAAGTCCCGGCTTGGCAAAGCCCTGTCTGGGATGATTGAGTTGGGATTGGTCTTGCGTGCTTAGATTTTCTCCCACATCAGGTCCCAGCCCTGATCTCTGGGTACAGCTTCCTTTTCCAGTAGTTTGGGAATTCAGAAGCCTTCCATGGGTTGCATGATAACTAGGTAACAGCCCCCTTCAATGGCTTGATCCTTTACCGGGGTACCTAAGGAGCCCGCGGCATGCATTTCGCACATACTCCTACTGCTTTCTCACTTTGGGTTTGTTTTTTTTCCAGCAGTTCTGCCACTAAATTTATTTCCCCCCTCCTCCTGCTATTTAAATTTTTAATACAAACAAGGAATTACAATGAGAAATGTTAGTTTGACTTTTTTTAATATTGGCAGAAACATAATTGATATTTTAAACACCCTCATTAGTCAGCAAAGAAAACGAGCTATGTATAAACTGAGGCTGCAGCGTGCTGAATCTTGGAACATTTAAAGGCCAGTGCTGACTGTAAGGCAAGACTCACCAGCACTTACTTAGCTGGCTGTCCTTTAATTTGGAGTCCCTGCAGGGCAGGAATGATGCTGCAGGCCAGGAAAACTCAACCAACTCACAATGATGTTGTAATGACATTCAACAGGCACAGTTTCTGCACAAGGCTTGGAGGCCTTTTGTCTTCGTGCAATGGCTTTGTTCCATACACTCGTGGTTAAATAAATCCCCCACCCCCGCCTCGCTGAGACAAATTAATTTGAGGGGACGACTCATACGTTTAACCAGCACCTTGGCCAGTTGTTTTCAGTGGGTTTTAGGAGAACTGACTGCTGAGGGCAGGTGTTTGAGGGCTCGATCCTGCCTGGTGCAGAGCCTGATCATGCAATGCTGTAACACTCCTGCTTTGCCGAAAGCACATGAAATGTCCAAGACTCACTGCCGTGAAACTGTTTGTGTGCTTACATGCTTAAGTGCTGTGCAGGATCAGGGCCGAAGGACTCAGCCTCTTGCCAGATCAAGCCCCAAAACTGTTTTTCAAGACACTGTTTGGTTATCAGGGATTGGGGAGGGATGGAAGAGAGGGCTGACACACAGTCCAGACCACACTGTTGACAAGCACTTAGAACAGAAACATCATCCACTGCATGAAGCGGGCTCCAGCCCACGAAAGCTTATTCCCAAATAAATCTGTTAGTCTTTAAGCTGTCACGGGAGTCCTTGTTTTTGCTGAAACAGCTTAACGCGGCGACCTCTCTGAAACCTAACATTGCTGAAGATGTGAATTCTCCCTGCAAACAACAGGAATCTCCCTTCAACTGAATCAATGCAAGTCTGCACAGCCGCTGTGCTCCTCCTCAAGCACACAGGGGCTAAATTTTAAGGCAGCAGTGGGCAGCCTGCAGTTCCCGGGCCACCTGCAGCCCATTGGGGTTCTAGGCGTGCCCCAGGAGACGTTTTATTTACCGTTGCCCATGAGCAGGTTGCCAGAGTCCACTGGTTTCCACCCTCAAGTTTTTCCTACTGTTATTACTATGGCGACGTATACGTCAAGCAAAGGGCACGTGAAGGGAAGTGTGCGCTGATTGTACACAACACTGACAATGAAAGTCGTGAGCGCACTCTGCTTCCAGTCCAAGTGCTGCTACTGTTCAGTCGGCAAATTCCAGGGATGCAAACACCATGAGCAATACTACTCTATCCTGGGAGACTGTCTTGGTGACGACCACCTTGTGGCCCACGGAGATGAAGGAGGGCTGCTCATGAGGCCCACTCTCTAGCCTAGGTTGCCCATCGCTGTTTTAAGGCATAAGATCAGCCCCTGCTCGAGAGTACTACCGGCAGGTTCCAATCGAGGTCCGAGGCCCATTGGACTGGGCACTGTAAATACACATCCTAAGAAACAGCCCTTGCCCCCAAAAGCATTAGTCTGGAGAGACAAAGAATAGGCAAAAGGGAAAATGAATATCCACATTTTATAGTAGGGGACTGACATGTAGGGAAATTAAGTTACAGGCCCAAGATCACAGAGGGAGTCCTTCAGGTCCACCAGGGAGTTGGCTCTTGACTTGACATGGAAGACGCTGAGGAATGATGTAGCAGTTCAGACTCACCACCATGGGACCGCCTGCTGGCACGTCCAGGAATTAGCTTTTCTTTGTTCTCAAAGTGCCCTCTGCTGGCCAGTATCTTTCCTGAGGTTACCTGTTTCCTGTCTCCACCAGTCGTCAGTCCCCCACATCCCTCCAAACCGCAATGCCCCTTGGCCTGGGTACTGCCTTCCTGGTGGTTCCCACACCCAGGCTCCTCCACTGCTGAGTTACCCAATCACCCCAAAACCCACCTTGCCTCAATGTCCTACTGCCAATTGTTATCTAGCCCCTTCCCTCAGGGGCAGACTGCTGTCTGAACTGGCCACTACATCATTGCCAACAGGGGGCTGGACATGCTGCTTACTCCTGCTCTGGCTGCTTCTCTGCTGCCCTAGTACCGCCCTGGGGCCTCAGCCTGGGGATTACTCAGGCTGGCGCTCCCCTGGATTGCTGTCTTTCCCCAGCAATGCTCTGTCTAAGGCATCTCTGCTGGCAAGCAGCTGAGTCCCCCTCCCTCCAGAAGCGGAGCAAGAGTGAGCTCCTCCTGTCCAGTAGCCCTTCTTATAGGGCTCAGCCAAGCCATGATTGGCTGCCTCAAACCTATCCCTGATTGGCTGTCAGCCTCAGCCCTCCCCCAGGGCCGTTTTATCCCTTTTCACCCCAGTGTGGCACAACTGTGCTGTCCCAGATGGGCAGTAGATAAAATCCTAAAACAGTCGGTGGTGCTCCCCTTCTTAGGCTTCAGAAGTCGAGTTCCAGCCTGAGCTGCCACATCAAAGCAGGGTCTACACCATTATTTTTAGAACCCTCGACGAGGCTCAGTCTGTCGACCCCAGCTGGGAGGCTTGCTTCAGCAGGCTGTGAAGACACACCTTTAGCCTCCAGTCTTATTTATTTTTTTAATGCTGCGCACAAGACATCCGTCCGGCCCAAGAGAGAATGCATCACCAGGACGGTGGCGATGAATGCTGATTAACTTGGCTCATTGGAATGATTTATGATCAAAATCAAGCTGCTTTTATTTCCCAGTCAAGCTACAAATATATCCCTGAACAAACACCTTCCATCATGCGCGTGCAGCAAGCCAGCACCACCAGCGTTTCCTTGTACATTCACTGTTCACACTTCAGAGCACAACTCAACTCTCCTCCGCTGCCAACCAAAGCCAAGGATCCTATTTTATTCCAAGACACTTTACAATCACTCTGTCAGCCCAGCTGGTGGATAATTAAGCTGTTTTTTAAATGAAAGCATCAATTCACTCACGGCTCACTCTGAATTTGATTACTATATATTTTTCTTAAGAGGACAGAAATGAGCGTTAAGAAACACACCGTCTTTCTCTGCCCCGTACAGTCCCTCCCTCCATAATCAGTCTTTGCCAGCAGAAAATGTTAGGTCTATGTGAAGAGGCTCATCCTCTCTCGCAGGAGCAACTTTGTGGCTGAGGGCGCATCTGCCACTTCTCTGTCCCAGCTGTCTCTGGGAGTGGAGGTGTCCCTGATGGCTTTCTGGTTGGTTGCCTGGGACCAGACTTCTTCTTACCCCCTTGCTGTAGCTGCTGGGGATTGGGGGGGGGGGGCACCCACTCCTCTGGGTTCTGGCCCAGGGACCCTGTAAGTAGCTGTTGCCTGCTAAGTATCTCTGCTGCTACCTTGCTCCCCTGGGCTACTTCCCCAAGATGCTGCTCCATCCAGCCCGGTCTCTCAGGCTCTCAACGCATCCTGTCCAGGGCTCTGTGAAGTTTTGTAGTCGGTCCTGGCTAGACTTCAGCCACTGGATTTGGGTCTCAACCAGATCTGAAGTTCAGCCTGCACTCGGAGCTGTCCGAGGTGCTGCTGTCCTCCCAATCAGTCCCTAGATCTGGTTGGGCCAAGCTCCAGAGAGGAACTGCCAGGCCCTCACCGAGCAGCTTCTTTTATATCAGCCTGCTGGGCCCTGATTGGCTGCTGGAGAAGTAACCACTCTAGTCGGCCTGGAGGACCTTTTTTCTTCTCTTTTCCCTGGGGCATGGTATGGGAAGGCCTCCAGCCTACAGCAGGGGGTGTTGGGCCTAGTCCACCCCATCACAGTCTACAAAAGCTGAATCGTCACAAATATGTGGTTCATTTCAACAGATGAAAGGGGATTTAATGCCAGAACATCCACTGTAAGTTCAACAGATAGAAAACCAGTGCTGTCTAGTGGGTAATGGCTAGTATGGACCCTGGGTTCTCTTCCCAATTATGTTGCTTACTGACGTTGGAGAAATTGAGGCAGAGAGAGTTTTTCCTCTGTCTAAATGAATCTAAATACTGATCTACCGCAGGAGGTTGCAGAAAGGAGGTCACCAATAATGAATGAGCTCCTGGGCAGAATCTTCAGACATTGTGCTCTTGAAAATCAGAAATAGTCTATCTATGAATTTTATCTATTTTGAATGTTATCATTACATCAACTTGGAGATCGTGTTGTTATATTCTGGATGGGCTTATAAGTGAACCACTTCTCTTCAGCAAGCTCTGCATTGATCTACAAAACAATAGCATATTTGCAGCACTATTGCCAATTATCTCCTTCACCGGAGAAATAGCATCCAGATTTCACAATGCTGGAAACATAATCCTGTAATCGGCGGAGGAAAGGGGAAGATTGTGGTGGGGGAAAAGAACCTCTTGTTAATGAAGTTTCCACAAGATGGGCAAACCTATTAAAGCCTTGATTCAGGAAAACCCTTTCAACACGTACTTCCGTCTCACTGACTTCATTTCATCTTAAGCCCCGTTTGTGAATCATAGAACTGGAAGGAATCTCAAGAGGTCATCAAGTCCAATTCCCTGCACTCATGGCGAGACCAAGCACCATCTAGATCAACCTGACAGGTGTTTGTCTAACTTGCTTTTAAATATCTCCAATGATGGAGATTCTACAACCTACCTAGGTAATTTATTTAATCACCCTGGCAGTTAGGAAGTTTTTCCTGATGTCCAACCTAAACCTCCTTTGCTGCAATTTAAGTCCATTGCTTCCTGTCCTGTCCTCAGAGGTCAAGGAGAACAATTTTTCTGCCTCCTTGTAACACCCTTTTAGGTACTTGAAAGCTGCTATCATGTCCCCTCTTGGTCTCCTCTTTTCCAGACTAAACAAACCCAGTTCTTTCAGTCTTCCCTCATAGGTCATGGTTTCTACACCTGTAATCATTTTTGTCGCTCTTTTCTGAACTTTCTCCAAGTTGTCCACATTTTTCCTGAAATGTGGCTCCCAGAACTGGACACAATACTCCAGACTTAATTCTTGTGTTTTGCTTAAAAAAACTCCTGTTACACAACTCCAAACCTGAGCCATGCTTTGCCGGTTATAAATGTGAGGAATTGTCCCAGACTGAGGTGTCATTAGAGAAGGTTTTAGAGCAAATTGATAAACTAAACAGTAATAAGTCACCAGGACCAGACGGCATTCACACGAGAGTTCTGAAGGGACTCAAATGTGAAATTGTGGAACTACTAACCGTGGTTTGTAACCTAACTTTTACCAAATGACTGGAGGTTAGTGTAATGCCAATTTTCAAAAAAGGGCTCTAGGGGTGATTTTGGCAATTACAAGCCAGTGAGTCTAATTTCAGTACTGGGAAAACTGGCTGAGACTATATTAAAGAACAGAATTAACAAACACATAAATGATCTGGAGAATGGGGTAAAGAGTGAGGTGATAAAATTTTCAGATGATACAAAACTGATCAAGATAGTTAAATCCAAAGCAGACTGTGAAGAGCTTCCAAAGGAGCTCACAAAGCTAGGTGATTGGGCAACAAAATGGCAGATTAATTTTAATGTTGATAAATACAATGTAATGCAATTATATGTATAAAATGAAGGGGACTGAATTAGATGAGAAAGAGATCTTGGAGTTATTGTGGATAATTTTCTGAAAACATCCACTCAGTGTGCAGCAGCAGTCAAAAAAGCAAATAAAATGTTAGTAATCATTAAGAAAGGGGTAGAGAATAAGACAAAATATCTTAATGCCTTTATACAAATCCATTGTATGACTACATCTTGAATACTTTGCACATATGTAGTCACCTTACCTCAAAAAGGCATCTTGGCACTAGAAAAAGTTCAGAAAAGGGCAGCAAAATTTTTTTGGAGTATGGAATGGCTGCCTTATGAGGAGAGATTAATAAGACTGACTTTTCAGCTTGGAAAAGAGATGACTGAAGGGGATACGATACAGGTCTATACAATTATGACAGGTGTGGAAAAGGTAAATAAGAAAAAGTTATTTGCTTGTTCCCATAAATGAAGAATTGGGGGGTCACTAAATGAATTTAATAGGTAGCAGGTTTAAAACAAACTAAAGGATGGGTTTCTTCACACAACACACTCAACCTGTGGAATTCCTTGCCAGAGGATGTTGTGAAGACCAAGACTTTAACAGGGTTTAAAATAGGACTAGATAAATTCACAGAGGATAGGTCCATCAATGGCTGTAGCCAGGACGAGCAGAAATGGTGCCTCTAGCCTCTGTTTGTCAGAAACTGGGAATGGGAGACAGGGGATGGATTACCTGTTCTGTTCATTTCTTCTAGGGCACCTGGCATTGGCCACTGTCAGAAGACAGGATACTGGGCTAGAAGGACCTTTGGTCTGATCTAGTACGGCCGTTCTTGTGTTAAGATATCCAAGAATGAAGTTTGCATTTTTAGCAACAGTGTCACAATGTTGCTTCATATTTAGTTTGTGGTCCACTATGACCCCGGCATCCTTTTCTGCAGTACTCCTTCCTATACAGCCACTTCCCATTTTGTATGTGTGCAGCTGATTTCTCCTCCTTAAGTGGAGTGCTTTGCATTTGTCCTATTAAACATCATCCTATTTACCTCAGACTATTTCTCCAGTTTGTCCAGATCACTTTGAATTATAGTCTTATCCTCCTAAGCACTTGCAACCCCTCCCAACTTGGTATCATCCGCAAACTTTATAAGTGAACTTTCTATACCATTATCTCAACCACTGATGAAAATATTGAACAGAACTGGAGAGGAATGTGAATGACTAGTTGACACTCTAGTCAACTAGTTGCTTCCGCCCCTTGTTGCCGCTATCAGAAAGAGGCAACAAGGCAGAGGAGGGGGTGCTTCAAAGTGACAGTGCTGTGTGGAACCTGGGGTCAGCGGGGGAATCTGACCACAGCCTCCATGCGGTGCTGCTGCTTTGAAACACTGCATGGAGCCTGACACCAGGCTCCCCATGGAGTTTCAAAGTGGCAGCACCACATGGAGCCCGGGGTCCATACGGTGCTGACACTTTGAAACACCGCAGGGAGCCCAGGGCCAGCAGGGGACTGCTTGAGTCCCCCAGCTGGCCCTGTGCTCCCCGCAGCGCCTTCACCTTTGAAGTGTAGCAGCAGCCCTGGGGCTGTTGCTACACTTCAAAGGCGGAGGTGCCCTTCTTGACTAATTGAATAGTCAATGCAAATTGCATCGACTATTCAATTAGCTGACTAATCTAAATTTAACATCCCTAGAACTGGATGCAAGACTGATCCCTGCAGAATCCCATTCGCTATGTCCTTTCAGCATGAGTGGGAACCATTGATAACTACTCTCTAGGAACAGTTATCCCAATTATGCACCTATCTTAGCTCCATCTAGGTTGTATTTCCCTAGTTCGCTAATGAGGGGGTCAAGCGAGACCTTATCAAATGCCTTACTAAAATCTAGATATAGCACATCTACAGCTTCCCCCTGATCTTCAGGGCTTGTCACCCTGCAAAAGAAAGCCATCAAATTGATTTGACATGATTTGTTCTTGACAAATTTATGCCGACTGTTACTTATCACCTTATCTTCTAGATGTTTGCAAATGGATTCCTTAATTACTTGCTCCATTTGTGTTTCCTGGTACAGAAGTTAAGCCGTATAGGGATGCTCTCCTAAAATCTGGTTCAGTAGCAGATGGAGCTTTCTCCTTAATATGCATAACTTTGTACCTCCTCCTCACTTTATGCACTGAATAATGTTGTAGATGTTGATGTTCTTTCCAACGCCAAAATTATATTACAGTGTTATTTCTATGCACCTCAAGAAGGATCAGACACAGAGGTCAGCACGAGGAATATGGTGTCCTGATATACCTGGCCCTTTTAGACAGCACCTTTGTTTTTCCATTGTAGAAAACATCAATTCTACAAAGAAAAATGGAATGATTAATTTGTACAAGGGGATATGATGGCTCATGTGACAGCTATAATAAAGCATGAACAACAGGATCAATCAGTTTGTATCCATCCAGGGTCCGTTAGTAAGTAAAAGATAATACTAGGCATGGTCTAAAAAGACAGAACAAAATTATAAGAACATTTTCAAATCAATTTCATCAACATTATGAACATTCAAAACATTTCATTTGGTTGTAGTGGTCACCTGCCAATGGTTTCTCAGCAGTCTCTGAAATTCATTGTGCTTTCTGGCCAGTTGTGGGCAGATGGGTATACACATTTTTAAAAATCCTACCATGACAATTAACACCTCTGTAGAGCAGCATTGGAGGGAATGCCAAGTACTGAATGGGCCATGGAGGCTGTGCGGTCTTCTCTTACCTCCAATGAGAGCAGAGACAAGCTTCCAGGAGAGTACAGATGAAGTCTGCATCACAAATGATCATTCCAGCAACTTATACAGCAACTAACTTTAGACCTGAGCGCTATCACCTAACACAGTGCTGGTCCTAGATCTGAACTAAAAAATTAGCCCCTACCGCAATTAAGAAGCTATTCTTATTCCTGTACCAACGATCTATTTATCATCGATATTGCTCCTCCTCTCAAAGAACCACTTTTAAGACAACTTTGGTAAATGACAAGCAACAATAACAGTGTTTATTAAATCTCCAAAATGAAAGATAAGGTAGCTCACGTTGCTTGTTTTGTAAGTGAGTGTGCACACACCTTAACAATATGACACGGAAGATTTTCCATAGGAGACAGAGGGCACGTTTAATCTTCCAGGAAGGTTAATGTGTAGGAAGTCAATCTTCCGGCATTTGATTTAGTAGGTCTAGTAAGGACCCACTAAATCCAATGCTGAGGGTGTCCCCATCGACCCCAGAACTCCTAGTAGTCACAAAGAGTAAGGGAAGTTGATGGGAGAGTTTCTCCTGTCCACCTCCCGCTGTGGGGCCTCCCCAGAAAATCAATATAAGGTACATTGACTCCAGCTGTGCAATTCACGCAGCTGGAGTTGCGTATCTTGCACTGATTTTCTCTGCCCATGTAGACCTAAGCTAAAATGCACCATGAGTCCAATCCACAGAACCCTAAAATACATTAGAAGAATCCCATTGACATCAACAGGTTTGGGATCAGGTTCAATGCACATCTGAGGAACACAGGAACAGATTCTCATTTGGTACTGACAACTCACAGGGGCATGGCCAAACAGGATTATGGATTCGCTTCACACAGAGTCGATTAGGGATAGTTGCTTTTATTAATCTCTCTACATCACTACTATTACAGGGTTAATGCTGTCCTGCATTTACACAGCTACTGCAAAGTGACACATCAATAAGCACAGGCAGAGCAATGCATAAGAGAGCAACAGGCACTCAGAAATGCTTATGCCCCTTCAGTCTGCAGGGAGTCCCATTCCTGTCACCTCACAACAGGCCGCAGCAGAAGTGGCTCCAGCTGGGGGAATCCAGGGCACCCTCCGAGGTGTGGGTCCCTGGTGAGACTCACTGGTCACAGGACTCCCTACACCAGTTACACTACAGTTGTTTACCGCATATGCGCATACTGGCTCAATGCCATTCTTATCACTCTTATGAGCTGAGACCGAGGTCAAACTTGTTTACCGCTTAGTAGTTTCCCAGCTCAAGACATGGGTTAAAGCTGATAAAGCCCAGCTTGCTGTTTGCACTTGCAGTGTCCCAGACTATGTACAGCTAGGATGGAAACTTCCATCCCGGGCCTGCTAAGCTGCGAGACCCACATATGACTTATATGACAAGTACAAACCAGCACCACTCTACTGGGAGTTATGCTGAATTACATTAGCTAAGACTCTAGCCCATAAAGTTTTCTCCCATCCTGAATGCTAGGCTATTGTATTGCCCCAGGATGATCTCATCCCTAATGTATTGTTGATGGATACTGTGCCTACTGCTAGAAAATTGCCACCACTGTGCTGCTCCATGTGATTTCTTTGACGTAACAAGTGCAGTTTCTTCAATAATATTGTTTGGCCGGGTTTACATGATTTTATGCCTTGTCATTTTCAATGGAACAAACTTCAAAATGGCAACACAATGCAAGTGTTGGATCTCTGAGTGGTGTGACAGCAGGCTTTTTCTAATTGGGGCAGGGATGATGGCTGAGATGTTCTATTCAATTCCCCTCTTATTGATAAGAATGGGGCATCTAAATCCCTTGGGCTCTTCAGGAAATCCCATTGTAAGGTTTTACAAACACTGCTCATTCTAAACTACAATATGCAATCAATGCCCATGCCAGTATGGCAGAGAAATCACCTGCATTTTCTCTTTGCTTTCCTGAGCAAAACTGCTGAAGCCAAAAATTAGTCCTTTGCTCACCTGACACTAATAAAGACTTCATTAACTAATCAATCCCCAGGGATAGTTGCAGGGATCATACATTGCAGAATGGATGGATTTCTGTGCTCATTTAAAATGGGTTTTATTTATAGGGCTTGAGGTCTGCACATCCAGGCCAGATATATTAATACTTGACATCTCTCACATCTATAAACATCACAGGCTGAGTGTCAAATCTCAATAAATCTGATTATCACGCCATGTAACCATCTGCGTACAAATTCCATGGGCTCCGATTTTTATCTCATTTCTCTTCCACATTCATTTTTGCCTCTACTCTCTTGCAGCATTGGAAGCAGATCTATGACAAACTTTGCCAGCAATGCTCTTTGCTTCAGGGTGTGTTCGTTACAAACCTAACAGGGAAACCAAAGTTCTGTCTACACTGGGAAGGTTTGGCCACAAAGATGGTGTCGACATGCAAAAGTCACCAAAAGTGGAAACTGGTCAAACCAGATTTTCTGCCTCCTATTGTTGATATGGAGAGGTGGCTTGTCTGCCATGGGGTCAGGGCCTCAGCATAAGGCCTGGGGCTGGGGGCTTGCCTCCCCCAGCCCTACCTTCGCCAACCACCCACGGTCTCTTCAGCCCTCCCCCTGCAGCAGCGGACCAGAAGCATTCCAATGATTTGTATTTGTAAGATTATTATCCAGTATCACAGAACCATTAAAAAAAGACAGACTAGAAATAATTTATTTGTCACCTCCCACTTTATTAATACTACTACTAATAATAATGCTAATACTAATAATATTTCTCATAATAGTGGCTAAGATACTAACAAGTACTGGGTTCCACAGTGTTAAGTAGATTGTTACAGGCTTGAAAAGATCAGTCGAAACAGACAAGACAGATGAGAGTGGGGAAAATGAAGGTGGCCTTCAAACAGTTCATCCCAGAGCCTTAAGACCTCAAGAAGCAAAAGCCAAAACACTATCCCCTGACCAATCCTTAATTTTTATAATTTTACACAGGTTCTAACTTTGCAGAAATCCTCTAATTTAGAGGATTGCCTAAAGTATGATAAAACCATATAATATGTTATGTCGCCACCTGCTGTCTCGGAAGCACCAAAGCTGTGAATCGGAATGATTAGCAGCCAATAAGGGTACGTCTACACTGCAACACTATTCCAAAATAATTTAATCCATGTCTACACAGCAGGCAGTTATTTCGAAATAGTGTCAAAATACTGTCAAGCTGGAGGACTTCTTACTCCAATTCCTGTAACCCTCATTGTACAAGGAGTAAGGGAAGTCGAAGGAAGAGTGCTCTATTTTGAAATAAGTGCTGTGTGGATGCTCCCAATTTCCAAATAAGCTATTTTGAAATAGCTACGCAATTGACGTAGCTCAATTTGCATAGCTTATTTTGAGTTAAGCCCTGCAGTATAGACACACCCTAAATTTGAGAAACTCAATTAGCATGTAAAAATGCTCTTTTTTTCTCCAAACAGGTTAATAATGTAAAATGTACAGTGAAACATACAAATTGAAACAAATTCTCTGTTGACAGTGTGGGGGAGAATTTTACCTTTTGTTATGCAAGTCACTTAATATCTGCAAATAGATGAACGAAAATGAAGTAGAATGAAAATAAATGATGTTGTTAGTGACAGAGCAAGCCAAAATATTAGGAAAAATTGAGTGAATAAAAAAATCCATCATTTAATCCATATTGTGCCAAGACAAAAGAGCCATGAGATGACTTGATTGATACGGATTCCTTGAATATAATGAAGTACAATATTTTTGAAGGTGACCAGTGACTATAGTACTTTAGAGTGTTCAGGTACCCAATTTAGACCTCCTTAATTCAGAAAACATCCCCAGTCTGAAAATCAAGCTTCTTTAAGATTGCCTCAAATTATGTTCTTAAAAGTTGAGATAACCAGCTTTGGTGGTATTGGGTGAAAACTTTTTCATTGACTCTCCCCTTCTCTCTCCCCTCCCCTGACAAAAATTACTTTTCAATTAAATGGATTTTTTAAACACAAAAATTGCCCTTATATTGAAATTTGGGTTTTTTTTTAATCAAAACAACAAATATTTGAAAACTCCAAAACTCAAAACCTTGTAAACAGAAACAGCATATCGTCAACCCCAAAGCAGCTTTAGGAACTCCACTCAATTGTATCTCAGCTTTCTCTGTCTGTAAAATGGGTATGGCAATGTTAATCACACATACCTCACAGGGCTTTGGGGAGGTTTAATTAATGTTTGAGAAGCACTGGGCAATCCCTGGATAGAAGCATTACTTGTATGACCATGTGAACTGTAGAGAGAGTTTCTCTGAGTCATCAGTAGGTCCATATGGTGCAGGATGAGTGCGTACCTAGCAAGCTACCCGACTCTGCTTTCAATAGGTAGGTATATTATGAAAACAATAGAGAATTAAGAGGCTTCACTAGAATATACAATCTGATCCCAAAGATCCTAAATCAAGGAAACAGCCCAGTGATGCAAAGGCACAGTAATTCAAACAGGTGCCTTTCCACAATGCGGTATCTAGAGAAGAGAGAGCGCTGAAGGATTTCTGAGCTTTCCTGTGTCAGGAAAGGTTAAGTGGTCTGAGGTGGTAGATTGAGTGAGGAGATCTGGGGTCAGACGGCAGCAACTGTACACACTAATCAGAGGAACCAGGCAACTCCATGTCGTAACTAGCATGTATTCAATTAAGTGTACATAGTGTGCAAAGCAAAAGGTCTTTTTTGTAGTGTGTGGGGCTATTTTCTTTTTCCGCAGCAATAAAATGTCAGTTTGAAAAGACTCTGACAGTCTGTTCCATCTAGCGGGCATGACAGAATGGTTAATTATGTTTCTTGCCAGGAGAATATGCACCGTGCAATCAATAATGTCAAAAGAGAATATTATTCCCTTCTGGGCACCGCTGCAAATGTTGGCTTTTTTTCCTCCCTTTCTTTCTCTCTTTTTTTAAACACTGGTTCGGTTACATCCAGTCTATATATTTTTTTTTAATCATTCTGATCAACAATTTAAAGCCGTTTGGGGTAAGTGTCAATTTAATGTTCTTCTTTGTGCCTGTCCTTTTTCCTTTCCATTTCTACTTAATGGTTTTATAATGGATTCATTTAGAACCATTTTCTGTCCTAAAAGCGCCTTTATTTTTGATTTGCCTAAATTACCATGCACTTCCTTCGGCGACACCTGGAGTGTTGCTAAAATGAAGGTTGCCTGTTTAATAAAGACGGGCTGCCCAGCTGCCCAAATAGAATAAGTGTTACTTAACCAACAAAGACTTTTGTTGTAGAACAGTTGTGGTTGTCAGCCCATAACACACAAACACAACAGCAGCAATTTATATCTAATACCTAGCAGAACGTATACTCCAGTCTTCTATCTACAACTATCTTTCACCACACACAAGCCATGGCATTAATTGTGCTCCCCTGGGAATTAGGGCTTCCAGTATGCCCATAGTACCCCCTTATACACCAATCTAATGTTGTTTGGTAAAAAAACGCCATGCAGAAAGGCAGGTGGGGGCACAGAATATCACGGCTGTCCCAGTGGAGGCCAAGTAAACTCACAGGGATGGCATTTTCCTGCTCCAAAGTCATAGCCTCTGCCACCAGAGCTAAAGGAGAATCTTCACAAGCCATAATGAGTCTATGACACACGCCCAGGAACACAGCTCCGATTCTGTCCAGTAAGGGCAGTGGCACACATACAGAGTTGTGAACATCTGTGGACATATGTTTTATATCCACAGGTCAGTTTTTACGCATCCAGATGTGGATACAAATGTTGTATCTCTAACTCTGCAAATGTGCGGATATCCGCCTTGTATCCGCAGTTATCCATATCTGTGGATGTGGACGTGGATATCCACAGATCATTTTTGCAGATGTGGATGTGGATACCAATTTTGTATCTGTGCAGGATTCAACACATACACACCAGCTATTATGTTACAGTACCAAAAATATGAAAATATGTTTCCCCGGGCATTTCAGGGACTGTTTCCATGCAAAAAGTCAGTCCAACTACACATCATACAACTTTTTACTAATAATTTCCCACTCCTCATGCCAGTAATACTGGTGCCTAAAGTCCTTTCAGCTGTTGGTGCATTTATGTCTTTGGCCTAGGAATCAAGAACCTCCTGCATTTTATTTTGCTTATATCCATAGCAATCAGTTCTCTTCTGGAAACAGCATACTGGACCATACATACTGCTAAGGCATGACTCTTGCCCATAAGCAATGCCAACATCATATTTGCCAAAGTAGCACTTCCTTATTTGCCAGACCTGTCCATCACTGAGGCTACGTCTAGACTGCATCCCTCTGTCGACAGAGGGATGCAAATCAAGCACATCGAAATTGCTAATGAAGCAGAGATATAAATATCCCACACCTCATTAGCATAAACATGACCACCGCTTTTTTCCCGAAACGGAGTTTTTTCCAAAAAAACGGCAGTCTAGACGCGGATCTGTTGAAAATAAAGACTTTTTCGACAGATCCTGTATTCCTCAAAAAATGAGGTTTACAGGATCTGTCGAAAAAGGCTTTATTTTCAACAGATCCATGTCTAGACTGCCTTTTTTTAAAAAGAAACTCCGTTAAAAAAAAGCGGCGGTCATGTTTATGCTAATGAGGCACGGGATATTTAAATCCCTGCTTCATTAGCAATTTCGATGTGCCTCATCTACATCTGTCGACAGAGAGATGTAGTCTAGACACACCCTGAGGGTGTGTCTACACTGCACCCTTAGCTTCAAATAAGATACACAATTTGCACTACGCAAATTGCGTATCTTATTTCGATTCTTTTTCAAAATAGGCTATTTTGAAATTTGGCGCGTCTACAAGGCACCAAATTTCAAAATAAAGCACTATTTCGAGACATCCCTTATCCCTCATGGAACAAGGTTTACAGGGATGCCGAAATAGTGCATCTGCTATATTTCGAAATAGTGGGTGCATTCAAAAGACGCGGGGTGGCTATTTCGGGATATCTCTGGTATCCCAAAATAGCACTGCAGTGTAGACATTCTCTGAGACATGAGCTCAGGACTCATATACTGTCATGGCAGATAATCATGTCAGGGCTAATTTCCTAGCACTATAGACTGAAGAGAAGAATACACCAGGGTTGGTATCCTAAAGAGATAAAATTCCTTCAACAACATATAGCAATGGAGACCCAGATGCAGTTTCTAGCTCAAATTCCATCCCACCACCCCCCAAAAAAAGTCTCAACCAACCTCTGCACATCAGGATGTTGGAAGGCAGGGTATTTATTTGCCTCTTTGCACCGCAAGGAAGAGGTGAATTACACAGATTGTGGGCAGCAGGTAACCCAGAAGAAGGAATGAACATGACACAGAAAACAAGAATTTCAGGCCCCCACTCAGCCACTTGTGCACACATCTCCCTTCAAGAGCATGGCTAGCCTCACTGAAATCCTTCTTCCCTTGGTCAAAATCAATGGGACTCCTCCCTCTGCATGTGGCCAAGTACTTTGCTGGAGCAGGGCTGGCGGGCGACTGACAGCTTTCTGGGTGAGCTAGCACTGGGAAGGAAGCCCAAAGGGCCCGCTGAGCGATTTCAACATCACAGCAGAAAGCCCTAAAAAAGCAGGCAAAAGACAATGAAGAGATGACATTCAAATCTCTTTCCCCCAGGGATCCCAGCACCTCTGAGAGACAGAATAAGGGCAGGGCCCAAGTGGGTTTTTTTTTTTAAATGACAGTCCAATGTCATCAACACAAAACAACAAAGCTTTGGATCTTGACTCACAGGGCTTCACTCAGCCCCAATGCAGCCAACGGGGACCTTCAGCGATCGTAGCCACCTCCCCCAAAGCTCCTCCGCCCCACCAAGGAAGCCAGACTAGATGCTTCCATTTGCTTCCTTCTCCCGCAGCTGCCTCGGTGCTTTTCTCCCTGCTGAATGCTATCCCAATCACGAGTCACCAGGCCAGCTTCTTCTCCCAAGAGATACTCGTTAATTAGCACAAAGGGCTCCAGTCAGACTCATGGTGTTCTCGTGCCCAGGTGCAGTACAAACGTTTATTAAAAAGATAAGGTGCAAGGACTTACTGCATATATTCCATCATTAACCCATTTCTTCATAAACTGACCCTCCCCCTCAGTTAAAAAAATTCTTACATGCACAGCACAGCTAACTAGAGATGCAGATGGTCAAGGCTAATCGCTTTCATTCCCTCCATTTGCATTTCAGCGGTGTGCAGCCAGCAAAACATATCCCTTCGTCGGCATGTCGCAAATGGGTTATGGAAGATGGGAGCAGAGAGATGAGCTCCACTCAGGCAATTGGAGCCAGCAGCCAGAAGATCATGGCTCAACAGGGCAGGTTGTATTTCAAAATATCATTCCGCTCCTCATATACATGGCAGGTCTCCGTGATATACAGGCATTTGGGTGATTAGAAAAAAATTGAGAAATATGTGTTTACTCTGTCTCTGAGCTTGACAGAAAGCAAATGCACAGCCCATTAACTGCAGAAGTGGGATTAAGACAAAAGAATACTATCGAGCAGTGATAAACAGTGACTGATAACAGTTATAAATATGTATAGACTGCAAAAATCTGCAGAACAAATGAGGGTTTCACCTGTTATTACCGGCTTGCTCCATAAATATTTGACTGGCGTGGGAGTATCTCCATTTTCAAATAATTCCCCCCTCTCTGTTGTGTCGGCCACTGTAAATATGTTTGTGTACAGTAAAAAGATAGGAGCAAAAGGAGGTTGTTGTGTCTGCTTGAGAAAGAAGCCCCTCTTTGTCTGATGCTATGGGGCTACATTGGCTCCTAGGATTCCTAGTACTGATTTCAACGACATCAGTATTTCATCCCTAGTTTTTTAAGCCAGAAGGGTTCACTGCAGTCATTTAATCTGAATGCCACAAACCAAAGAACTTATACTTTCATCCCAGAATTCCTGCAGTGGAAGAAATTCTTCTTCCCTGCTCTAGAAAGAAACAGTAACGTGTCCAAGAATTTGTGCTTGAAGAAGAGTCTGCCAAAAGTGGGGTTTGAGCCTACATGCTATTGGAACTTAAACCCAAAGGCTATTCTGGTGATAACCAACTTCTGAGATACCTGGAAAGAGATTGGAACAAAATGATGTAAAAAAAACCCAATTTATAAGAACCTAGAGGATAATAGGATTTTAAGTACTAGACAAAATGAATCTATCAAGAATGAATCAAATTAAGCCAAGCTACTTTTATTCTTTGATAAGGTTATTGGCCTAATGGAAGAACAGAAGCTGTACATGTAAGATATCTTGATTTTAGTGAGGCTTTTGGCATAGTCCTACATGTTGTTCTCATGGGTAAACTAGAGAAATGTGGTCTAGATAAAATTACTATAAAATGTCTGCAAAACTGGTTAAAAGACTGTACTCAAAAATAGCTTGTAAAGATTCACTGTCAAACTGCAAGGAGGTGGGAGAAAAGGAAGGTGTGCGGTCATGCAAGTGCCTGTCCTAGGTCTGGCTCTACTCAACATTTTAATTAGTGACTTACGTAATGGACTTGAGAGTATGCTTATCAAATCTGTGGATGACACTAAAAGCATGTCTACACAGCAGGGCTAAAGCCGAAATAAGCTACTCAACTTGAACTATGTCAATTGCGCAGCTTGAGTCGAAATACCTTATTTTGACTTTTGGCACGGTCTACGCAGCAGGAAGTCCAAGAAAAAGCACTCTTCCTCCAACTTCCCTTACTCCTTGTACAATGAGGGTTACAGAAGTTGGAGTAAGAAGTCCTCCAGCTCGACAGATACTGCTTGTAGTATGGACGCAGACTTCATTATTTTGGAATAATGCTGCTGTGTAGACATAGCCTAAGATGGCCGGGGTGGCTAGTATTTTGGAGGACAGGATTAGAATTCAAAAAGACCTTGACAAATAGGTCTGAAGTCAACAGGATGAAATTCACACTCACACACAAAGACTTGAATAGTACAAACTACACTTAGGAAGGAGAAAAAAAATCAAACGCCTCCCCTACAAAATGGGAATAACTGGCTAGCTGATAGTACTGCTGCATAGAATCTGGAGGTTATAGTGGATCACAAATTGAACAGAAGTCTATTATGTGATGCAGTTGCACATAAGAGACAGAAGGTAACTGTTGCTGTCTACATGGGATTGGTGAAGCATTAGCTGGAGTACTGTGAGCAGTTCTGGATGTCACACTTCAGGAAAGACATGGACAAATTGAGGAGAAAGAGAGTCAAAAGAGTATAGGAACAGCCAAACTGGGTCAGACCGACGGTCCAACCTGCTTAGTGTCCTGTCTTCCAATACCAGATGCTTCAGAGGGAATGATCAGAACAGATAATCCTTAAGTGATCCATCCCCTGTTGTCCATTCCCACTCCAGAGAAGAGCAACAAAAACGGTAACAGGTTTAGAAAACCTGACCTATGAGAAAAGGTTAAAAAAGACTAAGCATGTTTAGTCTTGACAAAAGAAAACTGATGGGGACCTGATAGTCTTCAAATATGTTCAGGACTGTTGTGAAGAGGAATATGATTATTTTTTCCCCAGGTAGGATAAGAAGAATTGGTTTAATCTTCAACAAGGGCAATCTACATTAGATATTAAGGAAAACTTTCTAATTATAAAGATATTTAAGCTTCAGAATTGGCTTCCAAAAGAAGTTGTGGAATCTCCATCCTTTAACCTGTTCTTAAAACCGTCAAACACACACCTGTCAGGGATGTTTTAGATATATGTGGCCCAGTCTCAGCACTAGGTCTTGACTAGTTGACCTCTCAAGTTCCTTTCTAGCTCTGCATTTCTGTGATTCTTTGGACTTGAATGTTGTTGCAAACATTTGTTCATGTCTTATCAACTGGCATATGGATTTCAACATTGGCCAATTTGTAGCCCGCTTCTGTGATGAACTTAGCCTCTTGTGGTTACAAGCTTGAATGTGGGGGGAGGGGAGAAATTATATATGTGAGACCATGCTGAGGATTCTTCTTGGACCATGTGTCTGTACAGAGTTCCTTCAGGTCATGTCTGTTGATCCTCTATAGCTTTTTAATGAAAAAAAAAGATCCATTTCCAATTCTCTAGAAGACAGAAGGACTTTAGTCCAATATATTTACTTACATGACACTTATTAACCAAGTACTTCTTTCAGTTGACATGATAAAATTCAGACCACTCCTCCTTAATTTACTAGGCCCAGTCTATCAAAACAGGCCTGTGGTAGCATGGTCCATGGGTCAGGCCCTAGACCATGAGTGGAGAGACCTAGGTTCTATTCAGGTTTTGCCATTCATCTGCCATTTGACCTTAAGCAAGACATTTCCTCTCTCTTTCCTCTTTTACCCTTGATTTGTCTTAACCGGGCAGGCTACAGGTTTTTTGGGACTAGAGCATCTGTACGTTGCCTAGTATAAAGGAACCTGATCTCAGTTGGAGTCTCTATCAGTACAGGTGTAACACCACCAACACACATCAATAATAAATAGAATGACAATATTTTATACTGACAGTTGCATGGGAACAAATTACTATAAAACCAGGTGCCAAACAAAACGGGGGGGAGGGAATGAGATCAGCCATATGCAATGTAATAGAGAGTCCTACCCTTTCATTTTAATGTTATGTTAACGACATGCACAGGGCCGGCCTTACCATGAGGCGAACTGAGGCGGCTGCCTCAGGTGCCAGACTGGGGGGCGGGGGGCAGAATTGAGACCTTTCAAAGTTTTGGCCCGAGCTAGGGGACATGGGGGTGTCATTTGAGCTCCCCGTCTCAGGTGCCAAAATGTTGTAGGCCGGCCCTGGACATGCAGGCTTAGCAGAGAACTAGCTCCAAATGGGGTAAGGATTTCAGTGAAGCTTCCCCTTCCCCTCCCCCCCACTCTTCTTTTGCCTAGGAGAACTTTATTTTTGTTTTCCAAATAATCATACCATTGAAGCCAGACCATTGTGTTCTTTATTTACCAAAAGGATCAAATGTTTGCAGTTGCTCTCCCCCGTACGATGAGCACCAATTCAGAGTATTTCATTGAGAACGCTCGCCACCCTCTGCAACCCAGCAGGAGGCATGAATGAAAGTCAATGGGTACAGAGGAGTTGTCAATTTTCTATTTGATATCGCTCGGAAGAGCATTCCACAGTGTCACTGTATCTTCTGTGATTGAGTAAGATTGTATCGCTTCTTTAGATAGTCATTAATTCTGATAAAAAGGAAATGCACCGCCTGAAGTGGTGCCCAGCTTCAGAAACTTTGAAGGTCATGTTGTAGAATCATACAAAAACGGCACTATCCTAAAGATTAACTGAGTTCTGAAGGTTCCCTTCTCACACACACGCACACAAATTCCTTCCCTTCCCTTCCCCGACACACGCATTTTTCCTGCCTTCAAGCAGGACTTCTGGTTGCTAATTCTCTTAGGATACGTCTACACTAGCCCCCTAGTTCGAAGTAGGGAGGCTAATGAGGGCGACCGAAATTGCTAATGAAGCGCGGGATTTAAATAGCCCACGCTTGATTAGCATATTCCTGGCCGGTCGCCATTTTGGAAACTGACTAGCCCGAAGTAACTGCCCGCGTCTATACGAGGCAGAGAAGCGGGATTCCGAGATAAACCCCTTAGTTCGAATTAACTGTTAAACCTCATTCCATGAGGAGTAACAGTTAATTCGAACTAAGGGGTTTATCTCGGAATCCCACTTCTCTGCCGCGTACAGACGCGGGCAGTTACTTCGGGCTAGTCAGTTTCCAAAATGGCGATAGGCCGGGAATATGCTATTAAATCCCGCGCTTCATTAGCAATTTTGGTCGCCCTCATTAGCCTCTCTAGTTCGAACAAGGGGGCCAGTGTAGACGTACTCTTAGTCTTGCCTGTTACATATTTTCACACCCCCAGATAATAATCCTCCTTCATACTTTTTCTTCAAGCACTTTGCAAACCACAGTTAAGTCTCACCAAACTGATAAGAATTACAAGAGACTGGAGAACTGAGGTTAAATGACTTGCCCATGTTCAGAACCCAAATCTGTTCCAAGGCTAGACTGCACTCTTAAATCGGAAAAAGTTATGCAATTTGCTCTACGCAAATTGCGTATCTTTTTCCAATTTAATTTTGAAAGAGGCTTTTGAGAAATGTGGCACATCTCCACAGCACCAAATTTTGAGAAAAAGTGCTATTTCATGCCATCCCTTATTTCTCATAGAACGAGGTTTACAGGGATGGCAAAAGAGCGCGTCTGTTCTTTCGAATTTTTTTTTGAAAAAGCGGACGTGTTCCTTGGACGCAGCGTTGCTTTTTCAGGATATTTCCGGTATCACGAAAAAGCAATGCAGTCTAGACGTAGCCCTAGGCTCTAATTCTTGCTAGGCAGTGTTGTCTGTCTGACTCATTCTGCCTGTGTAGGACATGTGTTTCCACGGCTGGTTGCAATGCTCAGAATTTATTCTTTGCGGAGAGTAGCCACTCATTTTTGGTGAGAAAAATGTAAATAGTGGTGCAAATGGCAGCCAATACCTCAGAGTTATGAGCTGGCCAGTCAACCACACACCCCATTTAGATACGGAAGTATCCAATCAGGCAACAGCAGAGGGTATGGATTAAAGTGCTCTCTTTCTGCACGGTTAAAAAAAATAAATGTGACAAACTACACTGGAGGTAATAAAATTATGAAGGGAAAGTTCCCCAGGACAGAGGAATTTAGTAGACATGGATGTTTTTTCTCTATTTTAACTGAATGAACTGAGGTCACCTTGAAGGCCTGAGGTGATTGCAGAGGGCTGTGTCAATGATCCCACAGAGAACCAGGACAAAGGATCCTGTATCCCATCTGACAGTAGTGAATGACAAATGCTATCCACCCTAGCATTTAGGCAATACTCAACACAATATCTGAGGCGCTTTGGAAAAAGACAGTACACTTAGTTCTGCTGTGCTTACATAGAGTGAGTGTCATGCAGGTGAAAGGATGAGGAGTCAGGAAACTTGCGCAATCCATGTGATCTCCCTATATCTCACTTTCCCCTTCTGCAAAATGGGGATAACATATCTTGCATATGCATTCTGCATATAAGTTATCATGATGCTAAAAAGGGGGAACAATTTCATCTATGAGAACGGACCAGTTTTTGCCAACACTTTGGAAGTGAATTTTTCGTGGGTGAATTTTTCAGTGCAGGAAGCCTGACTTACATTGATGGCAAGTTATGGTAAGCAAGAGGTTTTGGGGCGGGGGGAGGAGAGCAATTTATTTTCCCCTTACTTACCACCTTGGAAGCTTGGCTTTCCTCACTGGCTCAAGTACAGATTACCCAATTCATTTTTTTCCAGAAAGACAAATGGATTATCAGCATGAAACAGGTATTTTTGAATAAATCTGTATATGGGTCATCCTGTATACAGTAACTCACCTGTCCTAAGCAGTGCCAGGCAAGTTTAAGATTTCAATTAGCAATAATCGTGCCTCAGATTAACCTCATTGGCTACAATACTGCCACTGCACAAACAGTTACATCTTTCAGCCAGTTAAATGTGGCCAAAGAGAGGACATTTTGCAATTGCCTATGGATAGTATATTGACAATAATCATTCCCCTTAATGCTCCTTGGTAGGTCTTCAGGAAAAAAGAACAAACAAGAAACCTCATCAATATTTTGTTTAATACAGCGGTTGCCACTAAAACTGAATCTAGTGCCAGATAACATACCACTGAGTAACTATCTAAGAATCTACAAATCACCCTCATACTTTGAGAAGGAGGATACCATGGCAAATCTTAGCAAATGTATCTAACACTACAAATTCCTGAGCTAGCCTAGAAACTTTAAAATACTGGGGAAATATCAGATCAGTTCCTCAAGTATGTATAAGCTCACAAATCTCTTTGACTTCCTTGGAGCTACACCCATTTATAGCAGGTTCAATATGCCCCACCATCTGGATTCATTCACTTATCTTGAAAGATACACGCCAATCTTTCCTCAAGCAACTGAATTCAGTGCCGTCTGAAGACCTGCTTATATGGGGAGAGGACTGGGAGAAGTGCAGGGAACCAATTAGTTATGCCAACACAGACATGACTCATGATATTAGTACAGAATAGATATTTCTGGACAGTAATTGTAATGCTTCCAAATTCTCTGTGACCATGAATGGCAATATAGTGTCTGAGAGAGTTACAATTTTATGGATACTTTTTAACAGAGTACACAGGTATGATTATGAAATATGGGGGTCTAACATGATGTATAAACTCTTTATTTGAAGGCCATCATCAGCACTTAGTAAGCATCTGTGCTGATTGAAAGACCCACCTGTGCATCAATTTTATGTTTTAAAATTGGGTTCTTAATCTGATACTGATCCCCACAAGCCCTGTCTAGAATTAGGGTTATTTCCTTGCCTCAGAATAAGGTCAGGGTTGGGCCACTGATGGCCCAGAGTTAGCATTAGAAATGGAACTGATTGGAGAAACCAGGCAAGGGTTGTAGTCCCAGGGTCGGGAACTCTCCATGGTCCTGACTTTTCTCCTTTGAAATCAAAGGGAGTTTTTTTGTCATAGGTTTCAACCAGTACAGGGGTAAGACTTAATTTGGCAGTAAATATAAAGCACTTTTATACCAGTTTAACTGCATCTGCAGCATGGGGAGGGGCAAAACATCATCAACATTCTTTGACTGACATGAATTTTATATATGGGAAAGTCAACTTTGACCAGGAAAAGTGGGAAGATATCTCAAAAAGCACACAAGGAGGAGCGGGTACTCGAACAAACCTTTTAAAAACTGCTGCATAATGTATCCATTGCACAGTATTCATTATCCTAAGAGAAGGATTTAAGTCATCAAAAAGGCAAGAGATAAAAGGGAAAGGGTGTTTGCCATTCATTTATATATGGAATTATTTAAATATTTATCCTTAAATGACTCCTCTCCACATGCCTTCCGGACTTTATCCATTCATTAAGTGTATTAGCGAGAGAAATTATCAGGTTTTATATTTGTACTGAAGTTACACATTTTTTCCACCCCAACCTTAATATCATAAGAATATTTAAATTGGCTAAAAAGAAAATGAGAGAAATAGCATATGAGTGTAATTTTCAACAGGATTCATCATTGAACAATGGAAAATTCTGTCCATACCCAAAACAGTGGGAGTGTTGTGCACTAAGAGCTGGTAAGAAAAACTTTGATGTAGCCATTTTCCCAAGGTCAAAATTGAAACACTGTGAAATCATGTCAATTTTGTTAGAAAAAAAAAGTGTCATTTTGGGAGAAAAATGGGGAAAACTTTCTAACATCCCATTTCAGCACTGTCAGAACAAAACAGTTCAACTTTTCATTTTGAAATGGCCTTTTATTTTTTTTATTTTGGTTTACACTATGTAAACAGAAAACTCAAAATGTAAACTTTTCAGTTTTGTCCAAACAACTTTTCTTTCAATCCAAAACTTCACTGGTTTTTTTTCCAAAATTTTCTTCTGCAGAGAATTTTCTAATGTTTGGAGATCTCAAAATCTGTCATGACATAAGTTTTCCATCCTCCATACAACTCTTGTGCTCGGTGCCTTTGAAAATCTAGCCCAGCAGTGAACTAAATACAATGACTATGCATGAAACAGACAAGGTGCTCTGGAGGGTAAGGCACTATAATGTGTCTGCTGCCCTTAACCAGACTCCTATCCACACTCAAAAACCTCCAGCCTGAATTAACTTAAGCTAGCTGCCTCCTTGATGGTGTTGGTTGGCGTTCAAGAACTGCTCATAATGCAGTGGGGATTCAGGTATTTTGTACTGCTAATGCAACAATTAGCATTGTTCCAGTGTTTTGCAACATCAACACTCTCTCTGACCTTGGCTAACTTGAGAAGAGCTAAAATAATCATGCAATGAAGATGAATACTCAGCAAGTCCTAAATTTAACATGATACTCAGGCCTCATCTATATTTCTGGGAAGATGAACACTCCAGAGATTGATCTTCCGGGGTTCTATTTAGTGGGTCTAGTTAGGACCTGCTAAATCAAACACTGAGGGCACACACCTGCCAACCCCAGTACTCCTCAAAGTAGCAAGGAGTAAGGGAAATCGACAGGATAGTTTCTCCCATTAACCCCCGACAGTGGGGCCATCCCAGAAATTTGGTTTAAGGTATGTCAGCTCCAGGTATGCAATTCTCATAGCTGGAATTGCGTATCTTAAATAAAATCTCTCCATCAGTGTAGACCTGGCCTCACATCAGAGAATGTCAGTGTCTCAAATCACTAATACCTGCATAGCCCTTATTCTTCTGAGCAGGTATTATGAAGGCAGAGAGTACTGTCCTCCTCTTCTACTACCTAAGTATATATTTTACCTTGTATTCTGTTAAATACAATTAACTTGCTCTAGGAGAAAACACAAGTTAGCAGTTGGGGTGCTTGACTGGGAGTCAAGTGGCATAGCTTCTACTCCTGAACAAATCACTGTCCCGTGTGACCTTAAGCATGTTCACTTCTGGTCTCTGTACCTCAGTTTCCCCCTCTCATGCTTGATCTAGATTGTCAGTTATGCAAGCCAAGCATTGTTTCATGCCATGTAGTTATACAGCTTGTAGCACAATGGAGACTATCTTGACTGAGCTATCCAGACACCGAACCATGAAAATTGTCCAGAAGAATTGGCCTTCTTTCTGCCTGCCTTTCCCCTCATGCTCTGAACTTCCTTCGCACTATTTAGAATAATGAGATTGTGTCTTACTAAAAATTAATACAGCACCTACCTAGCACTATGAGGCCCTGATCTAAACTGCAGCCTCCTTGCACTACTGCAGTCAAGATAAAAGACAATAGCAACATATGGTTTAAATCCTTGACTATGCATAAATTTATCCAAAGGGCGCTTCTCTCACCAGCCTATTAAAAATAAAGTACGCTAACACGAACATTGCTGCTTTCCTTAAAAGACCTCTTGGCAAGTTACTTTTACTGGTTGAACAATCAGAAGAAAATGTTCCTGTTTAAATATTTAAAGAAAATGTTTAATGTTTAAAACGAAACAATGTTTTCGCAATTGCTTGAACCGATATTAAAGGAAGTATTGAAAACAGTCCTGTGTTCTCTAATGACAGGGTTTTCACTTACGGTCATCATCACTGTCTAGGCTGCTGTCACATCCACATGACGCTAGGCAATTTCCAAACACTGAAGGCACCTCACCCCAGCGTTGTCCGATGCCACTTCGCCAATAGTAAGGTGGCCAATATACAGGGCATAAGAATGGGGGCTGGGAGACCTGGGAACTATTCTACTCTAATCCTCTTTACTCTGAAGGCTGGCATTTATTCCCAGCACTGCCACTGGGTCTCTACTATGTGACCTTGGGGAAGTTCCATCTCTTCCCCGTACCAGTTTCCCATTCTCCTTACTATATGTTTGTGCAGGGGAACTGCACAGAGGTGCCTGGATCTAAGCTAGAAACTCTAGATCAGTGTTTCTTAAACTGTGTTCCGTGCCACGAGACAGTCGGAGGTGTGCCGCGGAGAACAACAGAGTTCAAAATAGCCACCCTTAAAGGGGCAGGCAACCTTTTTTTTTTGCTCAGTAACTTTCCCTCCGACCCTTTTTTGCAGGGGGATCAATAACTTTCCCGGCCCCCTCCTTTTTTTTTCTTTTGCTCAACAAAATATCCTCGGTGTGCCTCATTAAAAAAAAAATTGTTTGGTGTTCCTTGGTCTTAAAAAGTTTAAGAAACACTGCTCTAGATGCTCCAGGGGTGCCTAGATCTAAGCTAGATCTGTGTAGATGCACCCATAATGTGTCCACTTTAAGGTAAAACCTGTCCTGTTAAGAAGCAACTCTTTATATGCCCAAGTGTAGACCTGCATTCTCCAGCCCTGAGGAAAATGGGAACAACTTATATTTTAAATGACAAGTGTTACAAAAAAATCTCTTATGGTAACATCAAAATAAAGAACTTTCTGATCCATCTAACAGTAGGGTCCTAGAACGCTAAAAAGAAGGACCTGCACCAAATCCAAGAAACAAGCACGCCTAGAATTTCCGAGGTTCAGATCTCATGTGTGGTACCAACTGTACAGTCTGAACCCATCTCCTCTAATGCAGCACCCATAGGACCAGGTCTGCAGCTCATATAAATCACTGTATTCCCACTGACGTCTGTCAGTCACATTAACTATGTTCAAAAGTTTCAGAGGGGTAGCCGAGTTAGTCTGTAACAGGAAAACCTTAAAAAAAAAAATAGTCTGGTAACACTTTAAAGACTAACAAAACATGTAGATGGTATCATGAGCTTTTGTGGGCACAACCCACTTCTTCAGATGACCAGAGTGAGCTGTGCCCATGAAAGCTCATGATACCATCTACATGTTTTGTTAGTCTTAAGAAATAACAGTCTGGTAGCACTTTAAAGTTTTTCACATTAACTATGCTCATTCACACCAGCAGAGGGCTGTCTGATAAACTCTGAATTATACCTTAATACAAGCTGTGGTATCTGTTACCCAACGCTCTCAAAGGGCACTAGGCATTTGACGGATTCAAAGCTACTTGGTCAGTTGATCGGACAAATCCTATCAAATAAGGTCAAAAATAGGCACATCTTTTATAAAACATTTGTCAGAACAGTAAAAATGGGAATAAAAAAGACTAAGGCTGTATGGCCTCCAGTAGGTTTAGCCTTAGATAAATTACTTATGCCTAGCTACAAAAAACAAAAGTTACTTTATAACTTATTTTAACTCAGGAAAATGTGAAACACAATGAAATGAATATCTACCAGCAGGCAGAAATAATGTTAATAGTATGTTCGCCATAAGATTAAACAAGCTGACATCCCTATATACTTAATTCCAAACCTTGTTTAATGTTAAACAGTAACTGAGTTATGCCATCAATGTTAGTTCATATATTTAAATAAATACAGCAGGCATTTTACTGGTATATTTGACAATTTCTGACTGTCATCAAATAATAGGCGGTCAATTAACCAACTTGCCAAGCCTACTTACCTCTACTGATTGCTCCCTCTTGGCTCAACTGTCAAGTTTACATGTGCAAATACATGCTCTAGGTAGCAGAATGCCATCTGAGACTTAGAATAAGGGATTCTGAGACTTAGAATAAGCCCAATTTTAGACTCTTAAATTTGGAAAGTCATTGTAAATGGAAGTTTCAGCCTGGGGACACCATGCGCAGACACCCAGTTATTAGAAAGGGCTACGTCCCTGTAACTAGCTCCAATTATTTCAACCCCATGAACAGCTCCAAGTTATTACTCAGGTTTAGTTGTGTTCCTGCATAGCCCCACAGGACAGAACTGTGAGAAATCATTGTTGCAAACTAAGGTAACTGGAGCATCCCTTTAACAGTGACGCATTCACCAAAGCATGGTAGCAATAGAGGCTTTAAATCCGAAAACTCCAGATGTACTCCTCGTACCCATCCCAACGATGTCAGAGGGAGTTAGAGCACTTAGCACTCTGTAGAGGGATATCTATACTTACTGGAGGATCAACGTTCCAGAGGTCGATCTTTTGTCATTCGATGTAGAGGGTCTAGTATAGACCCTCTAAATTGAACTCTGAGGGCATCTCCCACCAGCATCTGAAGGCAAGCCGAAGGGAGCGTTTGCTCCCATCGGCCTCCCGCAGCGTGGATGCCACTAAGGCTTGGCTTAAGTAAACTGGCTCCAGTTACACATTTCGGAGTAGCGTACCTTATATTAGAGAAGAAACAGTCAACAACCCAGGAGCGGATGGGGTAAACAGACCACTTTATTGCCAACACACGTTTATCTCGGACCCCCAACACTACATTCTGAGTGTCAATAATTTGGCACCAGTTACACTCCTTCATCCATTTTAGTATGTTAATTCACATATCTATCACTACATCCCCTGAATCCTTATTTAGTAATGTTAACGCCTATACAATGAATATTAATAGGCAGGTGATTAATATTATTATACCCACCCCTGTTTACCGTTTACAGGATTTTCAGTCAGATCAGCACTTTTCTACACTATAAACTTTCCCAGTCAGCAGGTTACAGAGATTACAAAGATTGTGACCCTGAAAGTATTTTTACAGCACAAGTGAGAAGACAAACCAAAGAAAACACTGTTCAGTGCAACTATCTTTCTAGGCTACAAGGATGAAGGGGGAAAAACATAGTCAAAGGACAATGCCTGCTCTGGCCAGACCTCTGGCCAGATCTCTACCACTATTGCCTTTCTAGACCCCTATTAATTCTTACATAGACCAACATCTTAAGCTGACCTTCCTAGTTTAGTGTAGACCAAGCATAACAAGGAAGACCAGCAATACACATTTGACTCTTGGAGACTGGAGGAGAGTTTTGTCCGGGCTAATGATGCCAATGGGATAAATCTCACTGAAGCCAATGGGAGGCACATGCCTACATCTGAGGGAAGAGCTGTAGCTCTAATGTGAATTCCTGAGAACATGCCACCCTCTAGCCCTGGAGGGGGAAGAAAGCAATCTCTTGTCCTCATCATCACCTAGACCCAAAGAAGAAGGAGATTCTATTTCCATATTCCTTCTGAAGAGGAACCTTGGCAATATGCAAGGTGTTGAGAGAAAGGAATCTGAGAAGGTCACGTTCGTATGATCCTACAGGAGTAAATAAGGACTCCAGTCCTCAAGAACCAGCGCTGCTGATAGCAATCCAGGAAGAATTGTGATATCTAATGACAACAGCCGCTCTAGATGGTTTAAATTAAGAACACAGTGAGATAGATGCATTTATACTCATGCGCTCATCACAAACACATGATGCAAATTCCCCAATGTACAGTAAAGCAGTTTATTAGCAAGTGTCTCATTGAATTAAGTTTACTCTTATTGTATTAGGGAACTTTCATACCACATTAAGCTGCAACACAATAGGGTGTTTGCTAACACAAAGAATAGAATTACTAACTCTCTTTCAGAAATTACTTAGACATGACGCACAGAGCCCCACAGCAGAAAGAGCAGGGGAAATTCTTGGTAACGGAGATTAAATGCAATAGAAGAGCCCTGTAAGGTTTCTCATGCACAAGGGTGAATTTCACCAATAGGGAATACATTAATTTCCAACAAGCTCATTCTTCCGCACCAAGAAGTTCAGCGAAGAATGACACACTAAACAAGGCAGTGTCCCTACATGGGTACAATGTAAACACATTCATCCAGTCCCCCCATTATACCACTAGTCTCATGTATCTGACTTTGAAAGCAGATATTCACAGCCAACCAAACACAGAATTTGATCTACTGAGAGGACTATAACCCTAGCTATTTACGTGTTCCCATTACATAAGAACTAAAGGTCACCAAATGAAATTAATAGGTAGCAGGTTTAAAACAAGCAAAGGGAAGTTTTTCAAGCAGCACACAGTCACTTGTGAGAGGATATTGTGAACACCATGACTTTAACAAGGTTCAAAAAAGGTCCATCAATACTATTTAGCCAGGATAGGTCGGAATGGTGTCCCTAGCCTCTGTTTGTCAGAGGCTGGAAATGGATGACAGGAGAGGGATCACCTGATTCCCTGTTCTGTTCACTCCCTCTAGGGCATCTGGCATTGGCCACTGTTGAAGACAGGACACTGGGCCAGATGGACCTTAGCTCTGACCCAGTGTGGCCATTTGTATGTTCGTAACGCCGTCCATTTGAAAGGGATTCTTGTCTTATCAAAAAGTGAAAACGAAAAGACGACCAGGCGGCCATAAGAAAAGATTATTGTCCATCTGTTAACGATTTCACTGATGGCCACAGTCACGGTGAATGGAACAGCAACTTTCTCTTCACGGAGGCAGATTTTTATCCCCTCCCATTGCTCTTGCCTATTGCTTATTTTGGCCAGCTTACTGATGAACTTTGATAAATGGTGTACAGTCATCCATCTCCTAGCGTAGCACTTAGATGATGAATGGAGTACATTTGGAAAGCAGACCGAGGAAAAACATAAAATTGATAGCCTAGAAAAAGAAGAAAACTGCACACTGGCAACAGCTGCAAAGTTTAATAAGGGAAGGTTGAATCACAAAATATTAATGGAACAGAGATTGAGATGTTGAACACCCAAGAATCAGCAAGTTCTCATTTTAAGAGCCATTCTGCAACTACATGGCAAGTCCAAAAATCACTTAGGATTTTCAGTGGGACTTGAGCATCTCCACACTAGGAATGTTAATGGGTAACAAGTTAACCGGTTAACCAGCAGCCCAACCTGGCTAGAGCAGCCCTACCTCACCAACCCCATGCTGCGGGCAGGGGAGAAGGGGGCTCCAACCTGGCCAGGCCCGCCATATAGCACTACAGGCAGAGAGCACTCCAAGAACAGTCCCCCACACACAGTGCTGTGTGGTGGGCCCAGCCCAGCCTGAGCAGCCCCTGCCCATGGCACAGTGCGTTGGACAAGGCCTGGCCGGAACAGACCATGGTGCAGTGGGCCCGGCTGGGCTGGCGTGCCTCCCGCGCATCCACACCATGGTGCAGGCCCATTCCAATTCAGCTAGGTCCGCTGCACTGCGGGTGAGGGGGTACTCCAGCCTGGCCAGGCCCACCGCACCACGCCACAGGCGGAGGGCCATTCCAGTTGTTAAAAAAAGTTAACTGTGATTTTAGATTTCCTACTCCACACTTTTGAAAATCTCACACTTCATGGAGCTCACTTCAGAAGTTTTATTATAGATGGTTGCCCAGCTGCACACATGTAAACAAATGGCAGCTAAAACCTCACTCACTTTTTGTTTTGCAAGTGGCAGTCCACCTTCACTGTACTACAGCGTACCTCAGTTGGGACCCAAGCGATTGCTGATGTTGCATAAGGAGGGAAGAACTTACCCGTTTCTCCAATCCCAAAAAAGTGTCTGCAGGGCAGGTAAACTAGAAACCTGTAAACTCAAGCAAATTGAATCTAGGGTCACTAAAGCTATGTCTACACTGCACAGTTATTTCGGAATAAGCTATTCCGGAAGAGTTATTCCAAAATATCTTATTTTGAAATAACACGTCTACATTAGGAAAGCCTGCCTCGGACTCATTTTGAGGCTTCCCTGGAGTGTAGATGTGCTATCTCGATTTAGAGCCCCAGGAGGAATAACTTAGAATGGCCCTGGTGAGGGGCTATTTCGAAATAGCAGCAGTGGAGCGTCTATACACGCCTTATTTCGAAATAGCTATTTCGGAACAGGCGATATTCTTCATAGAATGTGGCTTACAGAAGTCAGAATAAGCCGTCCGTTATTTCAAAATTATTTCAAAATAATGGAATTGCTGTGTAGATGCTCGCATAATTATTTCTGAATAATGGCTGCTATTCCGAAATAACTTTGCTGTATAGACACACCCTAAGACAATCTACATAGAACCCTTTACTAAGCGATTTTTGCAGCCCTGTTTCAAAATGATTATGATGATTTGAAATACGGTATTGTGCAGAAGAGTCAATCATGGATCAGCATTTCATTGTTCAGTACAAACACAGAATGAAAAGAGACTCCCTCGGTCCCAGAGAATTTACAGTCTAAGAAAGAACACCAGCCTGCTTTTCTCTCGGCACGCTAACATTTGAAATACCAATACAATGCAAAGGCAACTAACTACCACTGAAAATGACTGGAAGTTGGGAATTTAGCTATGTTCTGAGCCACTGAAAACCTCCGCCATTTGCATTTTTGATGCAAAACTTGCTGATTATATTTTCCATAATGTTTTTCCTTTATTTAAACACACCACTGCCCGCCAGGCCATTGCAAAACCAGATATTTTGCTTATTATGACATAGTCAGGTCACAGAGAAGCACAGGGAAGTCTGGCTGTTCACTAATTTCCTTAATAAGAAAATTACTTTGCATTAAGTAGTGATTTCTTTCCTAATAAAGAGATTTTTCACTCAAAACGGGACTATTAAGTGAACTAGTCATCACTCAAAATTTTCCTAGGGCTCAGCAAAACCACAGACAAATCAGCTTATTTTAAAACATAAAAGACTTCTGTAAATACAAACTTCAATTAAAAAAACAAACAAAATTTGAAAACAACAAGTTGCATCTTGGAGACCAACAAAAATATACAGTATTGTGAGCTTTCATGGGTAAAACCCACTACACCAGATGATTTCCACTCCAGTTCATCATCTGATGAAGTGGCTTTTATCCACAAAAGCTATCCACAAAAATATTACAGATGTGGCTTTTATCCACACATTTTATCCACACATTTTTGTGGCTTTTATCCACAAAAATATTACAGATTTTTGTTGATCTCCAAGGTGCCGCAGGACTAGTTGTTGTTTTGAAAGTTACAGACTAGCACGGCTACTTCTCAGACTTTTTAAAATTTGAATACATCACAGTTTTAACAGGGAATTTTGCCCACCCAGTAGCGCCCTGGCCATGCTGCTTCCTGAAGCTCCCCTTGGCTGCAAACAGCAAACCACAGCCAGTGGGAGCCGTGTGGCTCCGTGGCTGCGGCACCGATAAATAAACTGGAATGGCCTGTTGGCTGCTCTCTCAGGGTATGTCTACACTGCAGAGCTTTTTTGGAAAAATGGCCGTTTTTCCAAAAAAACTTCACTTACGGCCACGCTGCACTAGCGTTCTTTTGAAAGAAAAATCGAAAGAACAGAGGGGTTTTTCCAGCATTGGTAATCCTCTTTCTACAAAGAAGAAGCCTTTTTCCGAAAGAGCTCTTTTGGAAAAAGGCGTGTGTGGACAGGGAAGAGGGAGTTCTTTCGGAAGAAGAGGAAAGAGGAAAAAGCACAGGTGCCCTTGTGGCCATTCCGCCCATAGTAATCACAGTTTAAATGCGAGATAGCGTCCATTCAGCGTGGATGCTCTCTTTCAAAAAAGCAGACCACTTTTTCGATGTGCTTTGGCAGTGTGGATGCACTCTTTCCGAAGAAGTTTTTTCGGAAGATCTCTTCTGGAAAAGCTTCTTCCGAAAGAAGCCTGCAGTCTAGACATAGCCTCAGAGTGGATCCACGGACCACTTTGAGAAACACACTGCTCTAGTGATATTCAGGCCCTTTTACAACCCTTATCACCAATGTCTCCAAGCTCTGTGAATCCCATCGGTGTGTTAGTGGCTTACACTCAGATTTCCAGGCCATCCTCTCTGGAGTCATATTGTGCTTGGTAGTAATTGACACTGAACAGGAATACCTGTTGTGATCAGTCTACAGGAATCTTGCTGATTCACTCCACCATGACCCCTTCCCCCAATCTAAGCCCATTTATGCATTCTACACCCTCGGCAGAACCCCCCACCATCTTCCAGAGAACAAAGGTAGTTTATTGTGTTAATCAGCATGGGCATAATTTGCCAGGGGGTTCTCTTGGGAGAAGGCAAATCCCAGCAGTGACTCTCCACCACTGCAAAGTGCACCTCGTAAGAACTTGAGTCTAGAGAAGGCTGAGCATGTGGGTTTCCTTTACACACCGCCAAGAGCAAAGTCATGTCCTGCCTCTTGATTAAATGCTGAAATCCCATAATCAAGGCAATTCTCCAGCATAGCTAGACATGGTAAAGACATGATTTATCCACCCAGCTGAACTCCACTACATACCACAGTGTGTTTTCTTTAATGTTCCTGCATCTCTAACCCAGATTTTCTAGATGGGTTTGCGGAGACACCAAGAGGATTGGTCCTAAGTCACACAGTGAACATGCAGCTTAAAATGAAACACAATCTTTGAACACCTTCCTCTTCCAAGATCACAGCCTTCACTTCAAGCGCTCCATGAAGCAGCCACTTCACGTCACAGAATTCATTGTGCGATACCAGCACCAAAATGAAGTTTTATTAGTTTAATCTGAAAATCAGAGGCCCTGGAACTTATTAGCATTAATCAACAACCTTGGAATCAATCTGCGATCATGTCTCTGATTGTCAAGTCCAGTCACTCTGTTTGTCTGTCTCTCTTTCTCTCTCGCACATGTCTTTTTAATGATCAGCATCTCTATTTAGCACATTATTCATAATATTATGACAGCACTCAAGGTCTCAACTGAGACAAGAGTGCCATTACACCAGGCATCGGACTAACATGTTATCTTTGACAGTCCTCACCCCCAAAATGTTTACAATTTAACCAGACATTACAGAATCAATGGGCTATTATCCTGTGTTTATAGACAGTGGAAACTGAGGCAGGGACCTTAAAGTGATTTGCTCAAAAACAAACATGCAGTCTGTTACACAGACAAGAATTAACCCCATATCTCCTGAGTCTTGGTCTACTCTCTTAACCACAAGGCCACCCTCTAAAATAGCAAAGCTTTGGGTTTAAGGGAAGATCTTCCTTACATCAGACTTCCTCTCTTCCAGCTCCATTTCTAAGGCCAGGTTCAACAGGGGGAGAAAGTTGAACTAAGGCCATGTCTAAACTTACCATGCCGGAGATCAATCTTCCAGCATTTGATTTAGCAGATCTAGTAAAGACTTGCTAAATCAAATGCTGAGGATATCTCCTGGTTGACACTGGTATTCCTTGATTCACAAGGAGTAAGAGAAGCTGAGGGCACCTCCCACTACGTTATTTGCATAGCTCTGCTTAATGTACATCGACTCCTGCTGCATTATTTACGTAGCTGGAATTGCGAGCCTTAAGCCAACCTTCCAGATCTAGTATAGACCTGGCCTAAGATACACAACTCCAGTTACATGCATAGAGTCAGCATAACCTTAGCTCGACGTACCACAGCATCCCCACTGCAAGAGTTCGACAGGAGCAAACACTCCCATCGACTTTCCTTACTCCTCGTGAATCGAGTCCTGGCACCAACCAGGGGCACCAACATCCCTTACTTCTCGATCCCATGGAGTACTAGGCTCAAAGGGGACACCATCAGCGGTCGATTTAATAGGTTCTTACTAAGAATGTCAAGGACTAGTCGACTAGTTGCTCCCCCCCCCCCCCCCCCCCTTGCTGCCTCTATCAGATAGAGGCAGCAAAGGGAAGGGAAGGGGGTACTTCAAAGGGGCAGCTCCACACCGCTGAGCCCGGGATCAGCTGTGTGGTGCTGCCCATTTGAAATGCTGAGGCGGTGTTTTAAGGAGGCGCTGTGGAGCCCAGGGTGAGCTGGGGACTCCCCAGCTGACCCCAGGTTCTGCAGAAATGGCATTATATGCAGCGCTCGCAGTTTGGTGCAATGACTCTCAGCACTCCCCAAGGTACAACTCGCTCCAACTCCCCTGCACAAGCCTCCAAGTATTTTAACCCCCCATGGCAGGTACCTTCGCCATGCTTATAAAAGCCACCCATTGTTGGGGCACACCCTGTACCTTGTTCTCAGATTCCCCTGCTGAAGCAGTCCATCATAGACAGATAATACATCAAAATCTTCCTCTAAGGCGAAGGACTGGAACACGAGCTGTATTCTGTTCTGCGCTTCGGCAGTGATTGTCCATGTGCAGTTTGCATAATTCGGATAGCCGTAGGGAAATCCAGGGCTTTGTATCGTCCCGTTGGGGCCTTGAAAGACGTAGCTGCAGTTCTGGGCTGGTGAGAGAAAAGACAAACATATTATCTACTGTATCTTTGAGGAGAGTGTGTGTGTCCGGCTGGCCGGCCCTCTGAGAGCGTTTATTCAAGAACGCCTCCTAAATTTGGTAAAAACGAGGACCACCAAATTTGTTCAGCGCCTTCCTCTTATCAAAATGTAGAGCAAGGTCAGGGTTCGGTTGTGCTAGGACAATGTGGAAAAAAGGGGGTGTGATAGCAGGGACAGTTATACTCATGAATGACCACAGGGGGGCAGCAAGCACGGGAACAGTTATACACCTGAATGAGCACAGGAGGCAGCAAGTGTCCCAGCTCCAGGGACCAACCACTGGCCAGCAGCACAGCCCCAGTCATCCCAGGGGAGCAGTTGCTGGCAGGGCCACATGGACCCCCACCTCACTGGCCCCACAGAGAAGCGATCAGGAAGGCTGCACGTGCCCCAGGCCAGCCGCAGGAAGAAGCCGGCAGATGCCCCCACCCCCTCCCCTGAGCATCCCTCACCTCCCAGCCTCCTGCTCTGCATCCTGCATCCCCAACCCTCTACCCAGAACCCCTCCTCAGCCCCCAACCCCAAGTCCTGCACCCTCCACTCCCCCAGCCTCTTGCCCTGAGCCCCCACATCCCCAAGCCCTGGCCCTGACTCCTGCACCCCTCACCCCCCAGCCATCTACCCTAGAAGACCTGAGGAATGTCAGATAAGTCTTCCAGTTGTTTTATACTTCATAAAATCCTACCCTGCCACCACAGTACAGATTTCCTTCTATCCGAGCCAACTTGCAGGTGGTTCGTTTTCAAAAAAGTTGCTGGAAAATGATGATTTGTTCGGGTTGGAAATACACCTGCTTCATTGGAGCTACGTTCATCACATACAGGTCATAAAACAAGCCTGAGGCATCCAGAGGCAATTTTTTTCCGCACTTCTCAAGGCCTGGACTACACTTAAATTTAGCTCCGTCTACTTACACCGTTCGGAGTGAGAAAAACTCAGCCTTGAGTGCCAATGTTAAATTAATGTGACTGTCCCTTCCCCTCCCCCCACTGACGGAGGTTGGACAACAGAATAATTGTCTATCAAGCTGGCAAGAGTTTAACTGGTTATAGGTTTATGTTAACAGTTAAACTCTGTCTAGGGTGCTTCCTGCTGACCCTGCATTCGGGGTTCCTGTGGGCTGCTGCCTGGCTCCCAATTGAGGTCTATCACAACTGCCGGCCCCACCGATGGGGTCCTTCCATGCTGCTGCTTGGCTGCCGGGACCCTGCACATGCCAGGATCAGTGTTCCCTGTAAGCAGTGTGCTTGTGTGGCCACTTACCAGGGATTCAAATGCCACCCAGCTGATTTCCAGAGCGACCGCAGCTAGGATTTGTGTTTCTATTGGTGGTGCACAGTTGGCACATAAAATTTATTCCACACACAGATAGGAAAAAATCTTCACATGGCTGGAAAAGATTAGAAGGAACATTGGCCAGCATGCCTGCTGGCCGCAGAGCCCGATTGCAGGGCCAGCCGCCTGGATCCCAGCAATAGCATAGCTTTGGGGGTGGGGCCAGTAACCAGCACTCCATGTGCAGGGACACCCCCCAGCATTCGTCCCTCCCTAGCCCCAGGTCTCTGGGTAACTGTTTAACCATGTAACTGATCAGTTTTGATCGGTTACATGGTTACTGTTTTTATATGTCCTTTACGTCCTTAACTGGAGGGTGCATGTGGAGGGATTACCTATATCAATGGGGGAAAAAACTCTTTCAGTTCATGTCTGAAATGTCTACACTACAGTGCGATACAGCTGCAGCTACTGTAACGTGGACCAGCTAGAAAGGTGATTGCAAAAGCAGGTTATTGTATTATTACATTAGTGCCTAGAAGCCTTGACCAATGTATGGGTATGTCTAGACAACATGCCTCTGCCGACAGAGGCATGTAAAATAGGCTACCCGACATAGTCAATGAAGCAGGGATTTAAATATCCCCGGCTTCATTAAAATAAAAATGGCCGCTGCGCTGTGCCGGCTCAGCTGATTGTCCGCACAGCGTGGCAGTCAAGATGCGGATCGGTCGACAAACAGCTGAGCACAGCGGCCATTTTTATTTTAATGAAGCCGGGGATATTTAAATCCCCGCTTCATTGACTATGTCGGCAGCCTATTTTACATGCCTCTGTCGGCAGAGGCATGTAGTCTAGACCTACCCTATGAGGCAACATGGAATAAATTCTCCTCAGGGTACTTCATTTCCCTTTTGCGTTATTATAAAGCTTGCCCACTGCATTAAAATCTTTCTGAAACACAGGACTTGTCCTCACTCCAGTGCCA
This sequence comes from Rafetus swinhoei, assembly GCA_019425775.1. Taxonomy (NCBI): domain Eukaryota; kingdom Metazoa; phylum Chordata; order Testudines; family Trionychidae; genus Rafetus; species Rafetus swinhoei. The sequence continues at coordinate 14,761,165 of JAFJHL010000300.1, read as the reverse complement.
GCTTGAGGTATAGCTGAGTTTTGTCACACAGACACACAAGCCTCTAACACTTTGAACTGAAGCTAGCAGGTTGAAACGCTAGTGTAGCTGATGCTCCGGCTAGAAATGCAGTGGGTTGCAGCAGCTTCATTTGCAACTTGAGGCTGGTCACTTTGTGTAGCTCCAGTGTTCTTTCATAGTGCGGTCTCTCTCACTAAAGCCAACTGCAGCAGCGAAGACAAAGCCAAGCAGGCAAATTCACCCCTCCTGCGCCTTTTGTGGAATTGCTCCTGTTTACATCACTGCTGAATTTTAGGCTCACTGTTTGCAGGGAAACGCAGTGCATAATAAAAGCTGGGCCCCCTTGTTACCCGGTGATCAAGTCGAGTTTGACTGATCGCTGCTTGTTGAGCGTGCTGGGCTGTACAAAGCAACTTTGGCTTCTCCAGCTCATGCTGGTTTGTTTGCCCTTTGCTAAGGCTTTTGAACTAACTGGAAATTCTGCCTTTCATTGCTCATTGCTGCTTTTCACATCAGTAAAGTTTTCACACATCTGAGTGCCAGCCAGCCACAGGAAAAGAATGGCATTAGCATTCATTAAAGCCAGATATAATTTGGAATCCCCCAAGGGCTGGTGCTGGGGCCAGTTTTGTTCAACATCTTTATTAATGACCCGGATGAGGGGATGGATTGCACCCTCCGCAAGTTTGCAGATGACACTAAGCTGGGGGGGAGGTAGATATGCTGGAGGGCAGGGATAGGGTCCAGAGTGACCTAGAAAAATTGGAGGATTGGGCCAAAAGAAATCTGATGAGGTTCTACAAGGACAAGTGCAGAGTCCTGCATTTAAGATCGAAGAATCCAAAGCACTGTTATGGGCTGGGGACCAACTGGTTAAGCAGCACTTTTGAAGAAAAGGGCCCGGGAATTACAGTGGATGAAAAGCTGGATATGAGTCAACAGTGTGCTCTTTTAGCCAACATGGCTAAAGACATATTGGGGTGCATTAGGAGGAGCATTTCCAGCAGATCTAGAGAAGTGACTATTCCCCTTTATTCGGCTCTAGTAAGCCACATCTCGAGTAGTGTGTCTAATTCTGGGCCCCCATTATAGAAAGGATGTGGATACATTGGAGAGAGTCCAGCAGGGGCCAAAAAAATGATTAGAGGGCTGGAGCACGACTGATGAGGAGAAGCTGACGGATTTGGGCTTGTTTAGTCTGGAGAAGAGAAGAGAGAAGAGTGAGGGGGGATATGATAGCAGCCTTCTACTCCCTGAAGTGGGGTTCCAAAGAGGATGGAGAGAGGCTGTTCTCAGTGGCGACAAATGGCAGAACAAGGAGCAATGGTCTCAAGTTACAGTGGGAGAGGTCTAGGTTGGATATTAGGAAAAACTATTTCACCAGGAGGGTGGTGAAGCCCTGGAATGGGCTATCCACGGAGACAGTGGAATCTCCATCTCCTGAGGTTTTTAAATCCTATCTTGACAAAGCTCTGGCTGGGATGATTTAGTTGGGGTTGGTCCTGCTTTTAGCAGGGAGCTGGACTCAATGGCCTCCTGAGGTCTCTTCCAACCCTAGGATTCTATGATAATCCAGTGGGCCGACCCTGGAACCAAAATGCTTCGTGGAACCTGTTTTGTCCCTGCAGGATGCAGTGTGTATCTTTACAGAACTCCAGTTGTCAGATTTACCATAAGGGGAATACTGTTGAACATCTTGTTTTATGAATAAAATGGAGGATGGCCCGGTAATCCAGAGAAAGCCTGAGTCATGCACCCTACTTGTTAACAAAGATAAACAATAGAACTTTGCATGTCAACAGCACCTAGCATTTGTGGGTAGGTTTGTTTTGCAAACACCAATCACAGAGCAAATGTGCAACCCCTGTGAGTAAAATTCACCCCCATGCATACTTCCATTGCGCTTGTTTGTGGATTTGGCTTATGAGATGTATATACCTGGCACCAGTGTTCTGGGCAGGGTGAATACCTGTGATCCCTTTAAAAAGCACGTGACATTAATCCATTTTACTCATTGTAAATGGAGCACAAGTCCACATGGAGATCCATATGCTGCCCTGACCCTCAGTTTCCCTCCATAACCACTAGGTCATATTCTTTCCTTCGCACAGACTGTTATTCAGCAGGTGAAGTGAAGAAACATAATTTTCTGTACAGAACACTCTTAATTTTAATCAGAAGTAAATGCCATCTGAACGATTTAGGAAAATGGGTAAATTAAAGGCGCTGTATCTGTGTAATTGTTGCTGGTATAAAAACTGTTGATGCTACTAGAAATCATGCTAAGAATATTCAAGGTCAGAGACCCTGTGTTCCAAACAGTTCTAAAGTCATGTGAAAGACACACACTAGCTCAGAGATTAAAGCAATAGCTACACAAATCTACATCCTCCCTAACTATTAGCTGAAGAAACACAATAAATGACAACAGAAAAAGCTGATCTGGTTCTATAACTAATTAATCTTCTGAAATAATTCCGCATTCATTCTGGACCAAGATGGGTTTATGCTTCTTATGACACAGCTAATAGAAAATTGCTTCTTGGAAGCAAAAATTAATTTCTCGCAAGCGGATAATCTACAAGACAATATACTCGTCATCAGAAATAGGAACTCTGTCCAAACTGGAAACGAATGAGAACAGCTGGCAGCCATGGGAAAAGGATCAAGGAAACACAAGAGGTTTTACTCATATTCAATAATCTGATTTAAGGTCTGAGTTAGTTCATTTCAGGTTTGATCGCCAAGACTTGATCTGAAGTCTAGGTTACAAACGTTGCATTTCTCCTTTGAAGGCTCCTGGTAACAATTCTCTGTCTCCCCATGGCCTGGGGGCATCAATAAATACAAAGGAATGTATGTTTTAGTGACGCTCACACTAATACCTGGAGCACCCACAGAGCTTGGTTATCAATAGGCCTTCTTGACTGTGCCTCCCAGTCCGTATGCAAGAGAAATCCAACTCTCTCGTGCAAACCTGAGTCCTCCTGGCAATGGATGTGTGCTCCCGTTTGCAAGAGCAAAGGAAAATCCCAGAACTCGGGGAAAGGCAGGGTCTGCCCCCTCCTAGCGCTCCCCTGGGTGCACATCACCCCCAAAGCAGTGCAGAGCGAGGCATGACATGGGGAGCAGCAGAAGGGCTGGTGCAGATCTGCATGCGCCCATGTTCTGCATAGTCCCACAGTGCACTGGGAGGGCTTGAGATGGGGGGGTTACTCTCCCTCCCAGGCACTAATGTTCTGCACCAACCCCCTTTCAGGGCACTGCTAAATAAATACAATTCAGAAAAAAAAAAAAAAAAAAAAAAAAACCCACACACCAACCCTAAGCCTCCCAATTAAAAACAGTAAGAGTTAGAGGCTCCTCTCCCTCATTTCTCAGGTTACAAACCCTTACCCCAGTGGTCACCAACCAGTAGATCGGGATCTACTGGTAGAGCTTAGCAGCACCTCTGACAGGTGATCCTGACTGGTTTGGCTGGGAGACTATCAAGCGCTAGCATTTCAGCTGCCCCTCCTACTGCTGCCCAGCTGCTCCTGCCCAGAGCCTCAGAGCTGCCCCTGGGAGCTTCCTGCTTGTTGTGCAGGGTGGGGGAAGACAGGCAGGGGAGCACTGATGTCTCTCTGTCCCCTACTCCTGTACCCCATATTCACAGAGTGAGGAGGGTGGGGCCTCAGCAAAGGGGCGGAGCGGGGGTATTTGGGTTTGAGGTAGATCCTGGACTGAAATTCAAAAAGTGATCTTGTGCTTAACAAGGTTGGAGACCACTGCTTTTATACTCAGGGGTTCGTATGCTTCTTCAGCGTGCCCACTACCGGCATGAACTTGATGGCGTGTGTGGTCTCTCCAGTGCCATGGCACACGTTACAAATGCTACTCTCCTCCCCCAAAATACAACAGTTTGGGGAAGGATCAACCCCTTCCTGTTTCAGAGCTTATACCAGCTCTATCTAAGGGCATCACAATCACTTAACTCTTGGGCCATGTTGCCCACACATAAGCTAAAAGCAGATCAAGTCTGTGCTGTTGGAGGAAGAGGGTCTGAGATCTGTCCACTCACTTGAACAGAACAGCAAAAACCATAAAAACAAAGTCCAGGTCTACACTAGACCGGGAAGGTCGGGTTAAGGTATTTTACGTAGCTATGGTCAGCTAAGCTTAAGTTAAGCTTGGCATCATCTTCACAGAGGGAGACCAATGGGAGCAAATGCACCCATTGGCTTTCCTTACTCCTCATGCCTACCAGGAGTATCATCACCCACCAGAGCCATGCTCAGCATTCGATTTAGCGGGTCTTAAGTAGACCTGCTAAATCAAATGCCAGAAGACCCCTCTCAGACAAGGCAAGTGGGGATGTGGCCTTTGGCCAAAGTAATTTTAAAAAACCCCACTCTAATATGCACAGTAGCCAATCTCATTATTTCTTGCACTCAGGACCAGCTCTTATGAATTACAGCCTCCTGATTCTGAGCTAGAGGACCTATGCTCTGCAGATTTTGTAACATCTAGACATCCCTTGCAAGAGATTAACAACTCTTGTTTATCAACTTGTACAACTATATGACCCACTCCATAGGCCTACCAGATTGGAGGTCATCTGCCAGCCAGCCCTACATGGCAGTGTAAATGTTTATGTACCCTATTTCCAGCTTCTAATACTACAGCTCGTGGACTATAGCTTCACAATAGCACTGTAGATGGAGGAATCACATCAGCCTACCCACATTTGTAGGGACATGACCTGTTTTGTGATGGAGGTTTAAAAAAAAAAAAAAAAAAAAAAAAAGCTGCTTTCAGTCATGGTCTTCCAAAGCCAGCTGCCGTTTTCAATTCTGGAAAGTGTTCTATTAGGACAGATTAAAAACACGACTTATTAAAGGCATGTTATTCATTTTATTGTGGTCGCCCCAACAGACTAAGAGCAAGTCCACACTGAGCAAGGATGTAAATGTTTAAACGATTAACTGGTAAGCAGTGCCTTACCAGCAGGCTTACTGAGGTAATAGGTTAACAAGCGCCTAGCTGGGCCTAGGTCAGCCCCCGCCCACGGCACACCCTGCCTGGCTCCACCAGAGTAGCTGGGCCCACCGCACTCTGAGTAGGGGGCAGCTCCAGTGTTGCCCCCTCTCCTCCCCAAATGTGGCGAACAGTTAACCAATTAAACCTCTAGTTTAACCACTTAACAATTTACCCCAGATTTTACATAGAAACACTCAAAGTAAGAGTTGAACTATAATCTTTGCAGAAGATGGTTTCAGCAGAAAACAAAGGAACAAATTATATATAAATGAAAAGAGGCAAATAAAGATTTTAATATCCATTAAAAATCTTCATTTCCCTCTGCCTCTTTTCATTTATAAATAATTTGTTCCTTTGTTTTCTGCTGAAACCACCTTCTGCAAAGATTATAGTTCAACAACTGTTCACCACAAGTTTATTCAGAGTTTCCATGTAAAATCTGAGGTAAATTGTTAACTGGTTAAACTAGAGGTTTAATTGGTTAAACTTGACTCTTCTGCATATAGTTCCCCCCCACCACCTTAGTGTTTAGGCAGCATAGCTGAGTCAGACAACCTTCATGTCCCAACACTGTCATTACAAATCTTCTCCTCGTTGTCAGATCAACCCAAAATCAGAGATGCAGCCAACACCTGACATTGCCAGCCCATGATGTGCAAAATGCAATTCCCAACATTGTATTATCTTCCAGCCTTTCCTTAGGGCTTAAATTGACTAGGCCAGATCCTTAACTAGAATGAATCCACGTAGCTCTTCACTATGCCGATTTACACTAGCCAACGATCTGGCCCACTCTACTGCAGAAAGGGGAAAGCAAAATTTATTTCTGCAGTTTCTCATAACACAAGCCGAGGCACTTCACGTCTCCACAGAACCAAAAACTAATTTAACACCACTGAAATACAGCAACCGCACAATTTTTAAAAAAAATGAACAAAAATCAAATCATATGCATTGCCTCTCCCTCAGCAACATAATCTACGGAGGATACGTGGCCATTCTTCTTCTTATCACAGTCGGCATTTAATGTTCTGATTTTCCTTAGCTATTATTATTTACACTTGTCTGTTTTTCTGCAGCATTGTTTCTTACCGTGCAATAAAATGTGTGAACTTCAAAAAAGACACAAATGTAAAAACAAAGAGTGATGGGACAGTACTCACCTCCCACGAGCACCCACATTGGGTCAAGTGGGTGTGCCCACAGTGTCTCTTTAAAAGCCTTTTTTGGCCACTCAGACCTCCAGCTGAGTCACACTCTTCGTGAACCACTCAGCCCCTTTCTGGGGTACACACTTAATAGGGGCCCATCTCAGTGCCCTCTGTTAGTGTCCTTCTTAGTCTGTTCCCCTCTCAGAGAAGTACCTCCAGGGCATCCCCTCCTGGAAACAACTTCCTCAGCCAGCCTCACAGGCTGCTCTCCTTGAGCTCTGGCTGTTTTGCAGTTCCCTTTATAGGCCTTCTTGGCCTGTGACTGGCCAGTTCCTCCACTGCCACTCTTGTCTGCTTGGAGGATCTCTCTATGGTTTCTCTGTGGCAAGGTGTGGCCAGACCACTCCCTCACACAAAGCCTCTATTTTGTACACTTTACCTTCACACACATATTTTCCACTCAGACATACAAAGAGGGGCGAGATCCTGCTAACACTGAAATGGAGTAACTTTTCTAATTGGATCTACTCGTGTTACTAGTCAGAGTCACCTACATGCAGGTTTTGAAGGATCAGGGTCTTCTAAAGTAACCCAAAATCTTAATTTGACCCTGTAAAATGACCCAAGTAAATACTAAAAAGAGAGAAAAATTTTCCAAGCTGACGCTTTTCGCAGTTGTTTGGTTTGAACATTTTATCAGTAATAAATATTTCTTACACACAACACACTAGAATCAATATATACATACACAGAAATAGAAAGCCAGCTTACTCCTGTGTCTATGACATTTGCTGGCGTGTATTCCCACACAGAGCACACACACAATGCACAATTAAGTCTCTTTTCAGTATACTTTCAATTTCCCGTTGCCCTTAACTTAGCTTACAGCTTCATAAGCAACACTGGGGGATAAATAATGCAGAGAGATTCCATTTACTGTAAAACTGCTAACTCAAAGTCCAGCAGCACTGAGAACATACACTGAAAGGCAGACAGCCTTCTCTGATGCTCGGCGCCCGCCTGTCTCTGGGCAGGAAGAAGAATGCAAGTAGAAGGAGCATGGTGCTTTGCCTACATCCTGGGGGGAAGCACTCCAATGCCAGGCCCAAAGGAACGGACAACATAGCACTTGTGGCTATAATGCCCTTATTTCCCTACACTGAAAACAAGACACGGGGCAAGAGATGGTGAATGTTCGGAGGAGTTTACTTACAGTACACAAAATAAATAGGGCAGTTTCCTATAGTCTAGGCAGGCTGGGTTCTGGTAGTGCTTAGGGGGCTACGGCATTTGCCTGGGGAGCACAGGGTGGTGGGTTTGATTCCTGCTCCCTTGGAAAGCAGCTGGAGGAAGGTGGGATAAGGGACCTGCTGGAGATAGGAAGCTGGGGTGGGTTCTAACATGGCTTAGGGGCTAGGGTATTCCCCTAGAAAGCACAGGGTGGTGCGTTCAAGTCCCGTTCACCCAGGGGAAGGCTGGAGCACCAACACAGGCTACCCCAGGGATAGCACTAGCCACCAGATCAGGAAAGAGGGATGATGGACCTGCTGAAGATAGGGTGCATGTGTGTATATATTTCATGGTTTCTTCTATTTTACTTAAAACTCAGCAGTTCCTGGCATTGTTCCTTGTTTTCCCATTCTTCAAGGTGCGAAGCTGCTTGAGACCAGTGCTGGTGAGAATTTTCAAACTACCACCCTCATGCCGCGATGTTGTGAATCAGACTGGCTCTCCTAGATGATAACTGGTCTCTCAGGTGAGGGAGGGGGAGGGCTTTGGAGAGAGGCATTACTTCCCATGCGCCCCTTCCATCTTTCACTCCCACTCCCCATTGCCGCTTGCAGTCTTGCTTAGCACTGCCTGGACTTTGAGAATGGGCCCCGTGTCCTTAGAGACTGGCTACTACCCAAGAGACCTGTCCCACATGGCCACTGAGGCACGAGCTCAATGAAGCATTCAGTTCTAAGGACTTCCCAAATAAAAAGGCGGGGGTGGGAAGGCAGGGGAAGGAGTAGAGGAAAGGATAAAGGGCAATACTTTGCCATTGGTTGATAAAGATAGAAGGAGGACTTATTGAAAATGAGATCTCTCCCTTGCACCAATTCTTCAGCCTCAACTGAGGTTCGTAAGAGGTTGGATTTTTTTTCTTCCTCCATACGTGCGTCTGATCTTTATGAATCAAGGAGCACATATGCCAGAATACCTGATTGGACCCATTAGAGCCGTTTCCACATGGACCATGGGGATCCTCTATCAGATGGAGTCTTTAAGTCAACACTAGGTGCCCTTCTAAACAACCTGCTCTACTTCAACTAGTCAATGGGCTCAAATCAGAATTGGTAGGTGAAGTCCGACGGCTTATGTTGGACACAGGGTTGGACTAAATGAATACAATGGCCTTTCTGACCTTATAACGTAGACATAGACTATGGCTTTCATCTGTCTGACCTTCTTTCTAGAGCGTCCCTGAATTAAATGCCTTTTTGGCTACAAGCAGATCTTTAAGAACAACATCTAAAAAAAAGTTCACCTTGTTTTCAGGCTGAATGTGTCTCGCCATGGGAACTTGCTTAAATAAAAGACACAAAACATGACACAGGTTCAAGGGAGGGAGCCTTCGGATGTTGTGCAGGAGGGGAGAGAGGTAGTGGCCAGTGAGAGTGGTCCCGATATGGAACGTATGGAGTCGACAGGATAGAAAGTATCAAATCGAGAGTTGGAAAGGGAGAGAAAGAGATGTACCTACTCTGATTGTAAACTTTTTGTTTGGTATTTGTACAGCACCTACCACTACAGGGTCCGAGTCCATCACTGGGGCTTCTGGGCACTCCTACAATACAAATCGTAATAAAGAATGGGGAAAGCATAACGAGTTTGAGCAAGGCCCAGGAGAGATATAGGCAGGGCTGAGATTACGCAAGGCCTTGTCGATAAGGGGAGGAGCTTGGATGTTCCATCTCTACCCATCCAGACCATATCTACACTAGTGACCGAGAAGTAAATGGCTCCTTTGCCCATTCCCAATCCCCCCTAGCCGACACAATGCTTCTGTGGGTTAACCCTGCATGCTCAAGTTACTCTAAAACAGGGGTGAGCAACAATTTTTGATAGGGAGCCATGCCAAGATTTTGGTAAGTGGTTAAGGGCCGCACTTTTCTATGGAGGAGCTGTGGGGTCTGGGATGGAGGTTGGGTGCAGAAAGGAGTTCAGGTTAGGGGACAGGGGTGCAGGAGAGGTGTGGAGTCTGAGAGGGAGTTTGGGTGAAGGAGGGGGCTGTGATCTGGGGAAGGGGATTGGGATTCAAGATCTGGTAAGGGGTCTGGGTGCAGGAGAGGATTCTGGCCTGGAGGAGGAGTGTAAGAGGGGGTGCAGGGTCTGGGTGGGAGTTGTGACCTGGGGCAGTGGGGAGGAGGGTACAGAGGGTTTAGCCAATGGGAGCTGAGAAATTATGCTGCACTGCCCCCACCCCCAGCAAAAACTCTCAGCTCACATTGGCTGGTTTCCGGACAATAGGAACTGATAGATTTTGCTGAGGGCGGGGGCAGCATGCTGAAGCCTTTCCCTCCTTCCCCTCTCCCTGTGGCACAGAGAAGCACCTAGCCGCTTTGATCGACGCTGCTCCCTGCCACAGGGGCGGGCGCGAGCCAGATCAAAAGGCTTGGTGGGCTGGATCCGGGTTCGGCCCGCAGGCCGTATCTTGCCTGTCCCTGCCCTAAAACCACCAGGATTTCTATTTAAGCTATTTTAGTTCTTAACAAATCAGCCACTCCCCACCCCGTGCCTTGAGGGAGTCGGTCTGCTTGGCTGGCATACCTGCGGCGACTACTGCACCAGAGCAGCCCATCTCACAATTAGCCCATCCGAACGCTTGAGCACACAAGCCCCATTTTAACACAAATAATTGATGAGGTTCGTAATGTTTCACGGTCAGCTGTTCTGTAAAGAGTTCAGGTGCTCATCCTTTCATCACTCCAATGGGTAGGGACAGCATTTCTCTGCCAAAGTACTAATTCCTTACAGTGCTGCCTGCTATGAAAGTAACTACCGGAGCAGGCTATTCATCAGTAATTTCATTATCCTATTGAGTTCCTTGCATTAAACTGGTCTCTTCTCAGTCACACAAACAAGCAGATAAAATTGACCCATCTCCAGACAAAGAAAAAAGGCTTCTGAGTGGCTTTAATAAACATCAGTGTCAAGAGCAGAACGCTACCTATATTATAGAGGCTTTTTCCGGCCCTGGAAAAGCAATTCTGAGGAAGGGCTAGCTGTGGACAGAAAACACAAAGGCAGTAAGTATCGGAGAATACTGTGACGCCTCTAAATCACAGCACATCGTTAGATAGTGGCCAGTATAACGGGTCAAAAAAAATGTTCTGGAAAATATTTGGAATGAAAGGAAAATAATGGCTTCCTTCTAAGTTCTTCTACAGACTTTTTCCCCCCTCTCACCTTTTCTCCCACTGGGACAAGAGGAGGGAAAGAAAGTAAATGAGAGGTGTCATTTTGTTTTTATCAAAACTAAATTTGGAAAATTTAGATCCTTCACAAGACAAAAAAATAAATAAATGTTTTCTCAAAAAATGGAGCAGCGAGAGTTACCGGTTCAACCCCAATAGGTAGAGCCCTCCAAAATTTGGATCTGCATCCGCTCCGTGACCCACAAACATGGTCTGCAGATATTTGACCCACTCCTGCAACGAAGTCCCAGGTCGAGCCCCATTTAAGGCTGAGGAGACTGCCTGTGAGGAACCCATGTGGAATTCCTCAGGCGATGGGCTTCAAATCACTGCCTGAGGAAGCCATATTGGTGATCTCCACAGCATATAGTCCTCCCCCCCCCCCCCCCCAACAAAAACCCACCCCAGTTGGTATTAACTGACCTTGTTTCCTGACTGCCACAGCAAAGCAACCAGACCACCTGAGGTGAAAAACTCTTCCATGCCATGAACAGGATTGACGCACGCTAGCCACAGCAGAGGAGGAAGGGAAGACTGCTTTTTTTCACTCTTGCAAGCTAGGCCGTAAAGTGGCAGAAGAGGTCACTTGCCTGTGCTGCTACCCTGACACCTTCGAAGAGCAGCACATTTACCTCAAACCAATGATTTGGGGTCAAATGAATGCATGATGTAATTAGAGCCGAGGAAGGTTTTCCCTCAGCATTACAGCAGATCCCTTCTGTCACCTTACCAAGGCACGTACGGTTATATAGAGACCTTGCCTAGTGACTGGTGGAAAGGGCTACATCATATCTAGAGGAAAAATGGTTTAACACTCAAAGTACATGACTAATTTTGTATATGCCAAAAATGAACTGGCGGTGATAACTGGCAGCTTTCCTGAGGATAAAACTCTCCCAACACCGTTCCACTCCCAACAACTGTGCGGCAGGTGCAAGGGGAACAGAAATACCTTCTTGATAAGAAGCCCACAGATGTTCTGTGTAGTGTTTGTCATTCAGAGAAGCCCTCCCTGTGTTTGCCTGTTGCAAAAATCACCCACCCTCAGAGCCAATGGTCAAATCTAAAGAGAGGTATTTCCACTAGAAACCCCCTTGTCTCGGAGGTTGATCACAGGAATTGGGCAAACACAATTAGGCTAAAAGAGGCCCTCCCCCATCATCACTTGAACTGAACTTGGTGAGTTCCAGAAAAGGAAGTTTAATCTGTTTTTCTCCTTCAGTCTTTCCTACTTTTCTTCTTTCTGCCTTGGACCGGAAGCCGCGGAAGATGCACCAAAATAAATAAATAAAAGGCTTGCTCTGCATGTTTATTCCCGACATGAAAGGAAGCAAAACAGCACAGGAAGTCTCATCAGAAAGCCTGTTGACAAGTTTCTATTTTGATTTTGCAGGCTCTAGGCTTAGTGCATTTAGCTACAGAGGCAGGTCCTCAGGTGGCAGAAACCAGCCTTCATTCCAAAGGTGCACAGTCAATTTACACAACTGGCTGATCTGCCCTCTGGGTTTTGGATGCTTATCCCCACTGGGGCCTCATCCAAACCCCATAAAGACAAAAGAAATAGGCTTCAGACTAGATCCCACGTGCCCAACAGGGACAGAGGCAGAGCATCAGTGGAGATCCATGCATGTTCGGGGGATGCTCACAGGGACCACATTACAGGAGAGGGACCTAACATCCCAAACCTTTCAGGTGTTACCCATACTCGGTACTCACTGAAGACCGCTGCAGAGGAAAATGTGCAGCTGTCACAGTATCCGTTCCCTACCGGAGTCTGAAATATTGATCATGAAAGGCAAAACTTCTCGGGCATATATGTTTCATCACAAACTTTGCAACAGACCCTTTTTTTGTGGGGGGTGGCTAATTTTGCTAATGCACCCAGTTTTCCCAAGCACAAAATAAGTGACATTAGACCTACTTCTAAGTGAAGAGTGATTCGCCGTGAAGCACAGGAAAAATGGCTTCCATCTACTTTCTGTGCTAAAATGGCTCTTCCATCTAAACGGCAAAGAAAGCAAAGTTTGGGGCTATTCCACTGCATACCAGGCTAAACAGGTCTGTAAAAGCTTCTTTTAAAACAACAACAAAAACTTGCACAGCTGAAATGCGAGACAACCCTAAATGTTATAACCTTAGAAGTCAGTCCGTTGGTTCAAGGAGAAGTAACGAAAGATTGCAAGAAAATAAAGGAAGTGCCTCTTAGTTTACCGAATGGAGGCAAAACATTTCAGCGAGCAACTAAGGTGTTAAACTGATGGATCATTAGCAGGCCACAGCCAAATTTTGCTCCCTCTCAAACTAATCCCACTGCAGTCAATGGACTTACTCCAGGGTAAGCAAGAATTTGGTCCTATATCTGTAAGTATCCACAGTGGTTAGGTTCCCCGATGCACAGAGACACTGAAACATAATAGAGTAGGGCAGGTACTTATAAGTTATACCACTGGCAAATCTTTGCTCCTCATGTGCAGAGAGATGATGGTGTTTCCTATGAAAGGAAGAAAATGCATGCCTAGCATGCCGGAAAAGCAATATACCCACTCGAACCCGGTGCACGCAGATGGGTGGAAGACCGCACTGATGAAACCAGCACATATGTAACAACCAGCTCCCTACTCCAACTCTGGACTCGCCGATGCCCTCTGGCCTGGAAGCGTTCTGTCCTCAAGCAAGGTATCTGATAAAATTCAGACCCCTAACTGTAGTGGCTCACCAGGTCTCTGCAAATGTCCTTCCTTGCTGGGCATTTGGTGTTCTTTGTCCTGGAGCAGGTTAGATGCACCATACAGGCAAACTGGTGGGTCCTTCTACTGCCTCATCACCGCCAGGGATGTCCTTAAGATTTGTGGAGCTCTATGTAGTACTATTAAACTGGTGTGTGTGTGTGTGTGTGTGTGTGTGTGTGTCCTTAGGATTTGTGGAGTTCTATGTAGTACTATTAAACTAGTGTGTGTGTGTGTGTGTGTGTGTCCTTAGGATTGTGGAGCTCTATGTAGTACTATTAAACGTGTGTGTGTGTGTGTGTGTGTGTGTGTGTGTGTGTGATTTTATAATCTTCAGCAACACACAGATGAAACAGTTGTAAAGCAAGTTTTAAACTCAGGTCCCCGTCAACGAATACAGTAAATTCAGAAACTGACAGGGTAGACCAGGCGTTGGCAAATGCCTGTTAAATGGCTTCATTACCACCTGAACGGGTCTTTTACCAGATCAGGGTTCTGCTAATAGCTCTGGCAGGGGGTTTCACTTTTAAGTTAACGCGATCCTCTCCGGAGGAAGAAGAGCTACAGACTAGGGATAGGAAAGGCGGGTGGGGCGGACATTAAGACCCAGTGGTACCCCAAATTTTTGGGTGCCCCACACAGCTGCATATTCTGTGTCTGGGTAGGGATGGCTCTGATCACCACATCAGACATGCCTGAGGAAGGTGGGACTAGGAAAGGTCACTTCTGGATTGCTGGGTCAAATTCAGGGCCCCGGCGCTAACGCTGCCACACAAGAAATAACAGAATCGTCTTGAGAGGCACAGGCTAGACGGGAGGAGCCAAAGCCTGGGGATTTGCTGCCTTCCTTGGAGAGGAAAGACAAGACAGATTCCCATTGGAGGAAGCTCGATTATCAGAGGGACCCAAAGACACAAAGGCTGCTGAAGCAAGATTTGTGGCGTAGGTGGACCCAAGAAGAAAATTAAACAGGCCGTATCTATAAAAGATGAGGATTTGTCCTACGAATACTAAATCTAGAGAAACAAAAACTAATAAAAACGGAGGGAAAATACACTATATGGAAAGTACACATTTTAAGCCAGGAGGACAGGGATGGATGGCCTTGTGGGTAGGGGATATGAGTAGCTTGAAAGAAACCTCGTTTCTGTACCTGGCTCTGCTATATCTGTGACTCCTTGGGTGAGGCGCTTTCCCTGCCTATCTTGTCTATGTAGATGATGGCTCTTTAGTTCCGGGGCTCTCTCTCACAATGTGTTTGTACAGCACCTAGCCCAATGGGGCACTAATCTGAGCCGCAGCCTCAGTCTGGCACTGTCCTACCTCGGAAGAGCACTAAGAGGCCTCAGAGGAGCACAAAGAGGGAGAAACAAGAGCATCTCAGTTACAGAGTGTGAACCTTAAGAGTGAGCAACATGCTCTGTGTACAGAAGCCGGGCAGATCCACTGCAGAGCAGCGGGCGGGGGTGGAGAGAGGTGCGTGTACACGTGCGTATGTGCGCACACACATGTGTGTGAATGTGCATGAGTATAAAACCTCCACTCAGCACATAAGAACAATCACCCACATAAAAAGAACAAGGTGTCGGGTGGCACTTTAAAGACTAACATACATATTAGGGCAGTGTTTCCCAACTGGTGCTCCGCAGAACTCCAGGGTGTACACTTCTATAGTCCCTGCCCCCTCTTAAAGAGACAGATAAATTGCAGCGGAACTTGTCTTTTTTTTTTTGCTTGACAAACTGCAGGGTTGTTGGGGGGTTTTTTCCTCGACGAACTGTGGCGGGTCCTTTTTTTTTACCCTGGCAACCTTAGGGGTTGCTGGAAATTATTTCAAGCTGAAAAGGGTTCTGTGGCCAAATAAAATGGGGAGACTGTGTATTAGGGTATCAGAGCATAAGCTTTCGTCAGCTACAACTCACTTCCTCAGCTGCTGAAGAGAAACAGAAGGACAGCTTGTGAGTCTTTACAATTTAAAACATTGTGAGTCTTTTAAAATGTGTTCATCTTTAAAGAGCCGCCGGACTCCTTGTGGTTTTGCTGAAACAGACTCACACAGCTACCCCTCTGCCACCAAAGCAAAAGATCTGTGCGTGTGCGTGAGCTGCACCAAGCCGAACAGCCTTTGCGAGAAGATGCACGGCACAAAGTAAGAGAACCTCTGATATGGTTGCTATGGCAATGTACAACACCCCTTGTGCCTCTTCTTGTGCCCAACGTCCTCAAACAGGCAGAGGCACTACACGGGGGTTATTCTGTGCCACAGCCTGTCAGCGTGCATGCTCAGGTTACAGGGACAGACGTCAAAGCTCGGTTAGTTTCTTCCCCTAAGTACGTGAGTGTTTGCAAAGCACAAACAGAGTGTGAAGGAAACAGCTGAGCTTTGCTTCCACAGGTTGAGACTGTAGCAGACTCTGGTTGATCTTTTCTTGAGGATAAATATGGCTCTTCTAATAACGGCTATGCTCACAGGGTATGTGCAGTATACACACTAACTCGGTTAGGTTTAAGAGTTACGGAGGGAAATTCTATGCCCTCACCCACATAGGGAGTGAAATTAGGGGTGTGTCTACACTAGAAACGTAAATTGACCTAGAGTAGGTCAACTTACAGCCACCACAGTGTAGGCCCACAGTACCCTCCTTGGGTTGGGGGAGCGCTATCTTCACCAGAGGCAAGTCTGGGGAGCTGTGTACCCAGTTTCTCAACTCCGCTGGCAGCTCCCTGGGAAGTTTCCGTGAAAACCCAGCAGCACCTGACAGAGGCTGTACTGACCCTGTGCCCTGGGTGTCTCCTAACAGACCCACACATACAGACTTGGGCTCTGCCCCTTCTGCGTAAGGAGTGACTCTCTTTCTCTCTCCTTTACTGGTCTGCGCAGACTCAACATGGCCAGGAAAGGAAAGCTGGCTTCTTGAGGGAGCCTAATGCAAGAGCCAGAAGAGGGTGAGGACTGTAACAAGGTCTCTCCATCTCCTGTTTGCATTCTTCTCCGGCGTATCCTTTTCCCTGGCTGGTGCGCAGCATCGCTGCATGCGGCATGCTGGCACACATCTCTGGAAAGCTAGGTCAATGAGGAGAGCCAGACACATCTTCCTCCGCTGGGAACACCTGCCCTCTGGAACACCTGCCCTCAAACAAGCATGCTCGGCTGCACAAGCACGGCCTCCTGAATGTTTGCGCTCGCAGATACGTGCTAGGCAGCAAGGTGCCCTCCTTGCCCTAGGGCACTGGCAACCAGGTGAGTGGGCCAGCTTGGCAACAGGGTCCGCAGGCTCTGTGTGACCTGTTGCCTGTAGGAAGAACGTCCTCTGACAGCCATGACATCTCGCCACACATCAGAACAGCAGTGCTACAGGTAGAAGGGAAAAAAAGCAGCCTGAGTCTTTAACGTGGAAGGAAATGGAGGCTCAGAGTTTATGAATACATAGCAACAACCAGTTAGGCCAGATGAACCACAGCTCACTCCAGCCTCACGCAAGGTGATGCCCAAGCATAAGCAAGACAAGCCACAGTCATCTGGGGTGTGTCTAGACTACAGGGTTTTGTTGACAAAAGTGGACTTTTGTCGACAAAACTAGACCTGCGTCTACACTACCGCCGAGTTCTGTCGACATAACGTCAACAGAATGCGGCAGTTTTGTCGACGGCAGTAAACCTCATTCTACGAGGAATAAACGCCTTTTGTCGACAGAGTTCTGTCGACAGAAGGCGTTATTGCATCTACACTGTCCTTTGCGTCTACACTGTCATGTCGACAAAGTGGCTTGCTTTGTCGACAGAACTGGCTGTAGTCTAGACGCTCTTTGTCGACAGAAGCTTTGTCGACAGTATCTGTCGACAAAGCCTCTGTCGACAAAAGCCTGTAGTCTAGACGTACCCCCAGTGCTTTGTACTAGGGATGTTACAATGCGTGGAATGGAGGAACCATGTAAATGAAAAAAATTAGAGGTTACACGTGGGGCTGCCATAGGCTCCCACCTGCAGCCCCTGTGCTGCTGCGTCTGATACAGAGGCAGCAGCGTGGGGTGGCAGGCAGCTTCCCGGTAGCCAGTGCGTGCTGGGAGCTGGCTTTTAAACCAGCATCTGGTGCGCACTGGCTCACGCCAGCAGCCCTGCTCCCGGGGAGCCAGCTGCCACCCTGTGCTACTGCCTCTGATACAGAGGCAGCAGTGTGGCCTGCTCCCCGGCAGCGGAGTAGGAGCCTGCATGTAACCATGAATGCTAACCGATAATCCCAGGCTTACCACTTACCCATCTAGCCTAGGTATTTACCCCAGTGGATGTCACCAGAGGAAACACTTCCTCCCCGCCACAGTGCAGGTTGCTCCACAAGATCGTTTACGCTGCAGGGATGACTGACAGCCAGTCTCCAGGACACTCAAACATCACTGCAAATGAACTTCCATATCATTTCTTCTGCCACAAATCTTGGCGAGAACCACGGGGAAAACAAGAAACAAAACGAGGATGGTGGTTCTGAATTGATAATCCTATCGAATTCAGTTCCACCTTGGGGGTGCATTCAGTGGGAGCAGCATGGGATCACATGTCTGGGACCCAAAGACAGACGCTGGCCCAACGTTCAGGGTAAACTATTACAGCTGAAATATGGAGTTGAAAACTAGAGGGCAATAAAGGGCAGCTGCTGCCTCCTAGAAGGAGTTTGAAACACATTCATACTTGGAACATTTTCCAAACTCCCAGTCACTGATTCCCTATGAAGACGGATACAACTTTCTGCCCTTTCCAAAGAACTTCTCTAGCACTTCACATTTGCAAAGGGTGACACAGCCATAAGTAATTAAACACCAACAGCCTCCTGTGGGGTCTGGTAAGTGTGATCCCCAATTTACAGACTGGGGACAAAAGTTACACGAGCAAGCCCAGGCTGCTTTGCAACATTTCCGGCAGACATGGAACTAGACCAGAGGAGGTCCTTTGCCCTTTACTCAACCAGACAGACTGCTTGCCCCAGGACCAGAGAGGGAGAAGTGATCGGCAGGAGCCTGTAGTGAGTTTGCAAGAGAAACAAGCTTTCATCTGTCCATGGAGCTATGTAGCTTGCTGTATAACCCGGAGCTCTACCAGCGGAGGGCTTGCATTATACAAACCATGCCAGCCTATTTAGTTTGCTCAGTCTCCTTGCTGCCTGCCCCCCACCTTCACACTACTCAAGCTTTCAGGTTCTCTCTCCTGTTCCTGCAATAGCAAAGGCTCAGTGCCCCTGTCAGGTGCAAACTCTTACATGCACGAACAGGGCATCATCGATTCTTGAGCTCCTCTTCGCTGTTTCAGCTGGGAATACACCTTTACGATGGGTGAGCGCCCATGTGTTGGTGAGCATGGTTTTAAATACCGCAAAGGAAGAGTGTAGACTGGTTTAAATGTTAGCCTAGAGTAGACTCCCCACTGCTCTGACTTCAACTGAGGCTTCCCTGCTAGAGTAGATCAAGACCAGTTAACACATTTTTAAAGGTGTCAACTCCTGTCTCCCCTGGAAGCCGAGTGATAAAAGTGTGTTAGCACCTTATCTAGCATGCTTTAAAATACCACTCAACATCTCGGTCAGACAGAAGTGGGATTGGCAGAGCTGTACCTTCCGTCAGCCCCGCCGGTGCAGAATCCACGTTGTTCGTTGGGAGGCGGGAAAGGGTTTGGAGTGCCGGATCCCGGTGGAGATCCCAAAACTTAGTCTCCACTAGACAGGGTGGTGGGGGGGAAGTGTCGTTCTAACATGTTAGCTGGGTGGGGTAAACCTGAAGCTCCCAACCTAGGGCTTACTCTGTCCAGTTGACATGTTTGAATTACAACTTGCTAGGATCTGAGCAGGTGATAATATGCATCTATTTTCCTCGTGTAGAAAGGGTCCAAGAATTAAGACAGTGGCTGCAATTGGCGTTGCAGCAGCAGCTCGGAGTGCACCCCATACCTTGAAAACTTTGATCCTGCATTACTACCGCCTGCAATTATCAGACCATGACTATGTCCACACCAGCAGGGCTTCTTTAGTATAGGAATAGTGGGACAGGATCCTGGCAAAACCCGCCACGTGTGGACACAGCTAAAACAATAAAGCACCAGTGCAGTAAAAACACTGCTCACAAGGGCAATAAGCTACACCAGTAGAACAGCAGTTTTGCAGGCACAGATGTGTCGGCATGAGGGACTCCTGCCAGTCTAGCTGTGCCAGTCAAGGATCCCAACTCCTCACACTCCTGACTGACATAGACGAAGTTGATAGTGTAGACCTGCCCTGTTAATTTATGCTGATGCACCTCTGGGCATATTTCCCCATTGCCCGACAGCCTGTGTAGCCACTTACACCCTGGAAGCACGTTTTAGATGCTACCTCTCTCTTTTGGCAGCATTTTATGCATAGTGCACCCTCGCTTTGCTCTGGCGTAAATGGCTGTGCAACACACACACTCACACACAACTGTAGCATTTTACATGCACTTTGCACAAGAGATGTTAAAAAGCGGATAATTAGGTAACCGTATAATGGCTGAAAATCTCAGCTATTACACAGTTACACACTGCGGGCTCTGTAATAAAAAGCTTATACTACAGAGTCAGCGGCGAAGTGGGCTCCCTAGCTTTTAAGCCAGCTCCTGGTGCATACCTGCTCCCACTGGACAGTCCTGTTCCCAGGGAGCTGGCTGCCGCTCCACGCTGCTGCCTCTGATAAAGAGCCAGCAGTGCAGGGTGACAGCCAGCTCCCCAGGAGCAAGGCTGGGAGCCTGTGTGTAACCGTTAGGGTAACCAATAAGCTCATGATTATCGGTTAACTGTTTAAACAGCTACATATTACATCGCTATGTTGCACTAGTTTAAATGATAACCCAAAATGCAAGGCAGGGCAGAATCAAACCCACCAGTTCTCTCCCTCTCTGGTTGCAGCCTGGTATACATATCATTTTCATGCCAGCATAACTATGATGGATAAGGGTGTGATTTTTTTCACCGATACAGCTATACAAGTACAACCCCTTGCTTAGGTGCAGTTATGCCAGTAACGGTACCATTTATTCCATGTTCCATATGGGAATAAATTATGCGGGTATAAACCATTTTATATCTGTATTACTCCACTTCTCCCAGGGTTTGTACCACTTTAACTACACCAGCAGGCCATAATAGCGGTGTCACTTTTGAGTGTAGATAACATAGAATCCTAGGGTTCAAGGAGACCTCAGGAGGTCATCGAATCCAACCCCCTACTCAAAGCAGGACCAACCCCAACTCAATCATCCCAGCCAGGGCTTTGTCAAGCTGGGACTTAAAAACCTCTAGGGATGGAGATTCCACCACCTCCCATTCCAGTGCTTCACCACCCTCCTAGTGAAATATTTTTTCCTTATCTCCAACTAGGGTTGCCAGGTGTCCGGTTTTGAACGGGATAGTCCAGTATTTGAGCTTTCTGTCCAGGAAACAAATTGAGAAAATAGAAATCAAAAAATAGAAATGTCCGGCATTTTCTAAATAAGATGTAATGTAGATTGTGATTTAATGTCAAGCGTGTCCGGTATTTTTGTTGAAACCATCTGGCAACCCTATCTCCAACCTAGATCTCCCCACTGCAACTTGAGACCATTGCTCCTCATTCTGCCATCTGTCACTACTGAGAACAGCCTCTCTCCATCCCCTCTGGAACCAACCCCCCCTATCAAGTAGTTGAAGGCTGCTATCAAATCCCCCCTCACTCTTCTCTTCTGTAGACTAAATTAGCCCAAATCCCTCAGCCTTTCCTCCTAAGTCACGGGCTCCGGCCCCCTCATTATTTTGGTTGCCCTCCACTGGACCCTCTCCAATGCGTCCACATCCTTTCTATAGCGGGGGAGCCAGAACTGGACACAATCTGAGACTCTCTGGCTAGTGTCCAGCCCTCCTGCTACATTTTTGTCTTGTTTAAAAAGAAAACACTGAGGAACATTTCACGAAGGCCAAACTCCTGGGCTGTTCTCATCCTGTCGCATCTCCTGAGGGACAGTGCCGAAAAGCTGTCAGCAGGCATTCAAGAGGCCTGAAGGTCAAGGAACTAGAAACAAGGCTTTGCATGCTTCATAAAGAGAGGCCCTGGTATCTCTCATCGCAAATTACCATTCTAACCAGCTCCTTGACAGCCAGCAGCTCCGTCTCTAATGCTGGGTTCTCTGAGATGCTGTGACGTTGCTAGGCACAGTTGCTAGGCAAAGGCACACATGCAATTGCTTAACTGCAGTTCCATCACAGGGCTGGCTATTTAAAAAAATCGATACATATATTTTACAAATATATATATTTTAATGCCAAAAAACAAGCTGCTAGTTTGGAAACTTAGTCTGAAAACGACCTTACGTTACCCAGGGTTTAATGAGGATTGCAGATAATGGCACGCCCCCTCTTCCTTGCCAGCCATCATGCCGCCGGGAATCAGCAACACAGATTGCTTTTCGCTGCACCGCAGGGCACTCGGCCATTGCAGGAAGCCAAGGAGAGCATGGCAAGGAAGAAAAGAGACGGCCCCAGCCCTAAGCAGGCATGACTCTTCCAGCAATGGGAATAACCCATAAAAATTGCGCCTAGATTTTGATCTTTGGGGGGCTCTGCTCCAGGACTTTAGTTCAGGCACACCGGTAAGATTATAACAAATCTAGTGGCGGTGTTAAGTTTTCCCACTTCACTGCAGCAACAGAGATGGCACCTCTGCAAACTCCCAGCTGTCCTGTTGCAAAGAGGGTTTCTTTTTTGGACATCCGTGTTATATAGAAACTCAATAATACTCCCCCAACGTGGCAGGAAGCCTTCTGCAGGACAGGTGAAACATTCAAGCTCCTTCCGTAGATCTTCCTGTTCCCCCTACATATCCCCTACATCAGCACAAAGTGAAATGTTTACATCATTCCCATGCATCACTTCTAGGCGTGCAAAGAAGGGTCTAACACTATCCTTCTGGTCCGGTAGCCTTTGCACAGGTGCAAAGCAATGAAGAAATCAGGCCAAATAAGTTAAACAACTTCTCTGGAACAGCTGAACGCCCAAAGGGAATGCACCAACCAGAGCTAATCTGTGCCAGACAAACCACACAGGGTGCCGACGCCGGCTGGCCTTACACAGGGACTATTTCAATCTGAATGAATTCAAGTAAACCATGACAACCACCACCTCTTCTGCTCCGTTGTGGACGAGTCTGCACGGCCTTCTCTGACTTGACCTTAGTTCGGCTAAGGAGAAGGCACTGTTAAGTCTGATGCTAGCAAGCATGCAGGCAGACCTCAGGCTAAACAAGTATGTGTAATGTAACCTTTTGTCCTCGGTCATGGGGTAAAAGCCTAACCATAAATTACTAACTAAATGCTGACGCTGCTTAAGTTCGTGCCTTCGGTCACTTCGGGTTGCCAGATAGTTTCACAAAAAAAATACCGAACATGGCGGGAAAAAAGTTGGTTGAGAAAAAAACAAACCAACATGGGGGACCAAAGTTGTTGAGCAAAAAAAAAAAAAAAAAGAGTCACAGCCCCTTTAAATCCCCACACTCCCCCTGCCCCCACCAGACGCAGCAGGGGAAGAATGACCCAAGCAGCCTCTGTCCAAGAATTTTACATGTCCGGTATTTTCTGTTTTTTTTACCAGACAGAAGTCGCAAATACCGGACTGTCCGGGCCAATACCAGACACCTGGCAACCCTAACAGTCTGTAAGTGCATTAGGCTTGAATATTGCAGTATAGCTAGTTTTGCACTAACTGCTTTGCATTAGAGGTATTTTAGGCTAACTCTCTTTAAGACCTATAGTAAATAAATTATATTGCATAGTAATAAGTTAGCCTATGATGAATCATGGCTGAAGCCTGTATTGTGATTTGTGCTGTGTTTGTTTTGCACTGCTTATGGGAATTGTAGTGACCCTTTCATTTGTGAAGTTCTTTGGTTACTGTAATTGAGTGAACTTTCAATAAAATAGGAGGTAGTTAAGTTTGGATCTCTCTGGGTATGTCTACACTACAGTGTTATTTCAAAATATCTAATTTCAAAATAGTTATTACGAAATATCTTATTTCGAAATAACGCGTCTACACACAAAATGCATTTCAAAAGAGCTTTTTGCTATTTTGAAATAGCGTGTCCACTCTGATTGGATGCTGAATCGCATTTAAGGCCAACCGGAACTGGCACCCTGGGAACGGGCACCCTGGGACGGGCTGGAGGCCCCCTATTTTGAAATAAGTGTGTACACAGCGTTTATTTCGAAATAGCTATTTCAAAATTGGCGCTATTCCTCGTGGAATTAGGTTTACCAATTTCGAAATAAGCCCTCCGCTATTTCAAATTAATTTCGAAATAGCAGTTGGCTTGTGTAGAAGCTAGGAAAGTTATTTCGAAATAACGGTTGTTATTTCAAAATAACTTTGCTGTGTAAACATATCCTCTCACTGGTTTGTCCTGTGTCCCTGAATCTAAAAATATACCGAAGGAACCACCACACGACATCTGTCCAACTTTCTCCAACCCACTGAGATTTCTCCACTCTTGAAAGAGTGCTGACCAATTGTTGGAAAGTTCTCTCTTTTAGCCTAGCCTCCGACCACCAGACAGATAAAATAAAAACCTCATCTTGCCAGTTTCATCCCATTCCACCACTTTGCTTAGCACTTACATGTGATTATAGTGAAAACAAGCATGTGTTTATTTAATGAAGCACACAGAGTCAAGCGGTAGCAAGTGTTGGAAACCAAATGCTCATATTTAACATACACAAGTCCTAGAACCTAGACTTACTTACCTAGATTGTTTTATTTCTTAGAGAGTGTCTCTGTGAGAGCCTCTGTTGGCATGTAAAGCACTTATTAAAAAAGCCCACCACGAGGAGATTATTACGCATTAAAACACTTAATGTTTGATATAACTTCCTAGAATATGGCAGAATTAAGCTAGGATGCTAGTGATGTTTTGACCTAAGTATAGAACATAACATGTGCAGCTTCTAAAAACACCATGAAAAAGGGATGTTCCCACTATTTCTTGCCCTCTGTGAGGCACTCACAAGACTGAATATCCCTTCAGAGAACTTGGATAACACACAGTCCATGTCTATACTAGGAAACTATTTCAAAAATTACTAAATTCAACTTAACTCCCAATTTAACAAATTCAAACTGGCATGTCCACCCTATGGGGAAGCCTCAAAATTAGTCCGAAGCCAACTCTGTTAATGTGGACGTGTTACCTCAGACTTAAAGTCCCAGGAAGCACTGGGGAGTAATTAGTTCAAATTACTCTGGGGGAGTAGTTATTTCCAAATAGTGGCACTGGCGCATCTACACTACCACTATTTCGAAATAACTATTTCAGAATTAGCATATTCTTTATGAAAAGCAGGAGTGTACATTTCTAATTCCGCGGCCCGTAATTTTGAAATAACAGCCTTGGTAGCGTGGATGCTCTGCTTATAAATTCAATTGGGGGGGGGGAGAGTATTTCGAAATAAAGTCCTAGTGTAGACCAGGGCACAGAAAAGCGTCTGAACTCTACTATTCTTGTCTGAGCCCAACTTTTGTGCCTTCTGAGGTTTGCCATGGACAGTGACAGCTGGGTGAAGAAAAACTCCCAAGAGCTTCCAGCCAATAAAATCTAGTTTGTTTTTACCTCCTGAGTTTGCTTTCCCTAAACTCATTTATTACAATCTTCGACTTGCAGGAATGCCCATGGACAACAATTTGTAAGCATTTTTTGAAAATCAAATTGTAAAACTTGAAAATAAAAGCTAAAGTGCATCAGGACTACATATTTAATCTAAAGCTTTCAAAAAAAACCCACTTCCGATGAAAAGTGCCACTTTTCTATCCATGTAACCACTCCATTTCCACAGTTACCTTCATCCAATTAAGAAACAGCAACGTCATTATATGACCCATAAAGCCATTCAAAACAAGTCAACAAAAGTTGGCTTCTCAATATTCGCAACAAAGAACCAACTGTCCAAAAGCTACCAACCATCCCGTAACTATTTGAAAGAATAATTTTGATGAAATGGTGAACTTTGCACCGACAGCTCACAAACAGGGGAAAAGAAATAATTCACTGCGAATTATATACTTAAGTACTGACAAGCAAGGCAGTTATCCTAATATTCTGCCCAAATGGCCTCTTCAAGAGACATAATTTTCTCCCTTCAAAAACTCTTTCAGAATTGTCTCTTAATCAATTCCAACTGCTCCCTTAGCTCCACAACGCCTTCCTACATAGCCTTTGTCACCATAATAATAATATCAAGTACTTATATAGCCATTTTCATCTTCAAAACACTTTACGAGCATTAACCAATTAATGCACATTCTTCCCATGCTGTCCCTAGTGTTACTCACAGCCTCATTGGGCTTTCTTGGTGAGTTCTTTTCAGGGTTTTTTTTCAAATATCCCTGGTTATCTGCTAATGGAATGCAATGGTCAAAAGCTCCCTTTGGTGTTTCCTCCATGTTTTACATTTAGAACTGGGTCAGAACTGGGAGGAAGTACCTACATTCTACCTCGGGATAGTATGAAGGCTTTGAATCCAAAAAAATTATAGGTCAAATGTTTTTGACACAAAACCAGTAGCCAGCTCAAGGGGTGAAGGACAGCTTTGTGATTAAGACACTCAGGTGGTACAAAGGTGGCCTCTCCACATGCTTCCTGTGAGACCTTGGACAACTCCTTTAGGTTGACTTCCAAAAGCACCTAAGTGGATTAAAAGCCTAGACTGCAGTCTATGTCTAGACTGCAGGCTTCTTTTGGAAGAAGCTTTTCCGGAAGAGATCTTCTGATAAAACTTCTTCTGAAAGAGAGCATCTACACAGCAAAAGTGCATCAAAAAAGAGATCTGCTTTTTTGAAAGAATCCAGACCGAACAGACACTATCTCACATTTAAGCTGTGATTGCTATGAGTGGAATGGCCACCAGGGCACCTGTGCTTTTTCATCTTTCCTCTTCTTTTGAAAGAATTCCCTCTTCCCCGTCCACACATGCCTTTTTCCAAAAGCACTCTTTCGGAAAAAAGCTTCTTCCTTGTAGAAAGTGGTTTACCAATGTCGGAAAAACCCCTCTGTTCTTTCAATTTTTTTCGAAAGAACGCGATTGCAGTGTGGATGTAAGTGAAGTTTTGTTGGAAAATCTTCTATTTTTCCAAAAAAACTCTGCAATGTAGACATACCCTAAGTCTCATTTTTTAAAGTTATTTTGGCACATGGGGCATATTTATAAAGACATAGAAGAACCAGAAGATGCAGACAGGTGTCCAGCAGAACTAGCAGAAGCACCCGAGTTTGGCACCTAATCTGTTTAGGTGGTTTTGCATTTCCTGCTAAGCATCTTTAGACATCTTTAGCTATAATCACAGGAGAGAGAGATCTTGGAGTCATTGTGGATAGCGCTCTGAAAACATCCACTCAGTGCAGTAGCAGTCAAAAAAGCAAACACAATGTGAGGAATCATTAAAAAAGGGATCGAGAATAAGACAGAGAATATCTTATTGCCTCTGTATATATCCATAGTGCGCCCACGTCTTGTATGCTGCGTGCAGATGTGGTTGCCTCATTTCAAAAAAGATATATAGTCACTGGAAAAGGTTCAGAGAAGGGCAACAAACATGGTGAGGGGTTTGGAACGAGTGCCATATGCAGAGAGATTTAAAAGACTTGGACTTTTCAGCTTAGAAAAGAGGAGACTAAGGGAGGATATGACTGAGGTTTATAAAACCATGACATGTATAGAGAAAGTGAATAAGGAAAAGCTATTTACTTGGTCCCATAACATAAGACCGAAGGGGTCACCAAATGAAATTAATAGGTAGCAGGTTTAAAAACAAACAAAAGGAAGTTTGTTGGGAAGACCAGGACTTTAACAGGGTTCAAAAAAAGAACTAGATAAATTCATGGAGGTTAGGTCCATCAATGGCTGTTAGCCAGGATGGGTCGGAATGATGTCCGTAGCCTGTTTGTCAGGGGTTGAAAATGGATAGCAGGAGAGGGATCATTTGATGATTTCCTGTTCTGTTCACTCCCTCTGGAGCATCTGGCATTGGCCACTGTCAGCAGACAGGACCCTGGGCTGGATGGGCTTTTGGTCTGACCCATTATGGCCGTTCTTACGTTCTTATCAAAATACCCTTGTCAATCCAGCAATTCCAAAGCTAAGTCTCACTGGTACCCTTAGGAGCTTTTGGACATTTTACTCGTCTTCCATCTGTAAAATGGAGACAACGAAAACCCCTCCATTGTCTATTTAAATTTCTATTCTCTGGGGACAGGAACTGTCTAACGTGTCTATGCCGCACCAAGCATGCCAGGGCTCTGACATAGACACAGTAACACGTGCTACAGACTCTGCATTATAAAGATTAAAAAAGCTTTACGCTGGAGAGCCCCAGCGAAGCCTCCCCTGGAGTGAGAATTGCTGTCCCTGCTCCCTGGAACCCAGCATGTAAATTGCAGTGGGGGGACCAGGCGGACCTACCACAGAGAGGGGCTGCAGGGATCCACTCCAGCCCCTAACCGTAACCGATAAACCTAATTTGTTAAGGGTGAGGCTTACCAGTTAACCAGTTAACCATTTAGGCTGTGTCTAGACTACTTTCCTCTTCTGAAAGAGGAAATGCAAATGAGGAAAAAGGAAATGCAAATGAAGCACTGATTAGCATGTTCACACACTTCATTTGCATATCCTCTTCCGATCCTTTTTTTGGAAGAGGTTTTTCCAAAAAAAAAAAAAAAAAAAAGCAGTCTAGACGCGGTTCTTTAAAAAAAAAAAAACCCTTTTTCAAAAGAACCCTTCTTCCTCAAAAAATGAGGTTTACAGGGTTCTTTCGAAAAAAGGTATTTTTTCCCTGAAAGAACCATGTCTAGACTGCTTTTTTTTTCGAAAAAACCTCTTCTGAAAAAAGGATTTGAAGAGGATATGCAAATGAAGTGTGTGAACATGCTAATCAGCACTTCATTTGCATTTCCCTTTTCCTCATTTGCATGTCCTCTTTCGGAAGAGGAAAGCAGTCTAGACGCAGCCTTACATCCCCACTTCCAAACCCTCTTGTAATACCAACATTTTTATGAGAATAATACAATCTGGTTTCAGACATGGTTTGCCTTGAATTGTGCAATTGATTGCAACTAAAGAGGTAAAGAAAAACTCAGAACTGAGCACCATAAAAACTAAAACTGAAAGGTTTGCACAAACTCACACAAACCGACTCCACCCATGAAGGCAAAATTTTGAATGCAGCCACATTTATGAAGGAACTAATTATTATCCCCCAAACAAGTTTTTCTATTTGAGTTTCAATTATTTTGCAGCAGAAGGATATTTGCATTTAAATGGCTTATGTGCCATAGTCAAACATATAAAGTCACTTTCAGCTCCGTCAGGGAGGTGGGGAGAGGGTCATTTCTCTGAAAAGAAAAATAGAAAGGGGGAAATACAGGATTTAATTTTGAACCATCTCACAAATCTCAGAAAGGGGCTAATTTACAGATTCCCTCCTGTTAGATCCTTGCTCAGTCGTCACATGTTTTTTTATTTTAAAACAAACAAACAAAAAAACCCATCATCCTGGGGTGACAGATTGAAAGCTAGCTATAATTGTATTCATCTCCATTAACAATGAAGCAATGTCTCCACTTATAAAGTTCAGTGAACTCTTAAGGTCAGTGGGAATGGAACTCCACACAAGAGAGATCTCTTACCTCATTCCATCTACCTAGCTATGTAGATGACCTCCATAATAATAAATATCTCTCTCTTATGTCATTCTTTTCATCAGCAGATCTCAACACATTTCAACAAGAAATTCAATGCCACGATCCCTATTTAAAACATGGGGAAATGAGGTACAGAGTGGTAAAGTGACTTGCCTAAGGACATCCAGTGAGCTAGGGGCAGAGCTGGGAACAGACCCCATCACTCTAGTGCTTGAAGTTCTCAAAAATGTCTTCTCCTCAGTGAGGCAGGGAAGTGCAATTATTTCCATTTTACCGATGGGGAACTCCATCCAAGGAGATCATCCTCCCTGGAAATATATTCCCAGGATCTGTCTTAGACACATTTACCAACTGTTACTGTAGCATCCAAGCGTCACCCAATCTTCAGCTGTTTATCCTCACATCCTTATTTCATGCCAGCAATGCTTTCATTCCCATTTTATAGATGGGAAATAGAGGCAGAGAGAGAGAGAGGGAGGGAGGTATACGTGACTCAGCCAAGTGACTCAGCGAAGGTCACACAGGAAATCTGTGGCAGAGAAGGAACTCGAACACAGGCCTTCTACACATTTCTAGGCTACTGCCCTAATTACTGGACTACTTTTGCCAGTGCCCATTTGCTCAGTGTACAAAATTATTGTCCTTGCAAGTTCAAATGCTTCCCTCTTAACTACTTTTTTATTCTCTGCTCCAATTTTCTTATTTTCTCATCGATACAAAAGGCCATGGGATATATATGAAGTGCTTTGAGATCTTCCAACAAAAGGCAATACCATCAGCACACAAATGCTAATTATTACAACAACACAAAGCCACATGAATTGCACAGAGACACAAACAGTGTGGCAAATATGGCCTGCAAATATTTGACATTGATCAAATTTTGTCTTAATTCTATTAGGGACTCTTTTTGCTTTCTGAGAATATTTCAGCCCTGGAGCCTTGCTAGCCAATAAGAAACATCCACTTTGGATACTCACTGAATATGAATCTCAAATTGTATATTAAGTTGCAAAATTCACATTTCACTCTGGCCAATCAGGAAACAGAAGCGAGAGCACATGACTGATGTGGCTAATCCACAGAGTACAAAATTTTGAACTGTGAGTAGCTGCCACAAACTAGATAGATAGATAGATAGATTTCTCATTTTCTACCTGTGCTCCTGCAAAGTTGATGTTCTTAGCGGGGGAAAAAGACTATAATTTGTTCTCTAGTATAAGACT
This sequence comes from Rafetus swinhoei, assembly GCA_019425775.1. NCBI lineage: Eukaryota > Metazoa > Chordata > Testudines > Trionychidae > Rafetus > Rafetus swinhoei. Next base: position 14,730,874 of record JAFJHL010000300.1, on the reverse strand, counting down.
GTTACAGCGATTAGCAGGAACAAATGACAGACCTTTCTCTAAAACTTTAGCTCCTCACTCACTTAAAATCCTCTGTAATAGACTCACTCTTCACACACAGAAACCTCAAGCTGGGAACTAATTCCGCCACCACACAAGGTTCTGCCCCACACCATGCCCATGTAAAGAAACCACACACAGGAATGAGAGACGGTAGCTGGGTCTCCTTAGCTTCTCCATCAAATTCACTGCTGCTCCTTTTCCAAATGGTGAGGACTCAATAGTGAGGATTCTTCCAATCACCACCAACGTCAACAGAGAGCCATCAACAACCTTTGGTTCTGTCACCAAGTGTCCATTTAGAGCTGGACTATCTTAGGTACTGCTAATGGCACGGTTACCTTGTTAGCTTAGAAATGCAGGCCTGGAAAGAATCTCCTGGGTCAGCAAGCTCAGTCTCCAGCTACCACAGGCCACCATGTCATACAATCCTACCTACAAACTTCTCAAGCTCCATCTCCAAGTCAGTTAAGTTGGTGGTTCCCACTACTCCTACTGGAAGAACTTAAAGACCAGTGAATAGTCCTGCAGCACCTTAGAGTAGGGATGTTAAATATCGGTTCATTGAATAGTCGAATAACTTCATGAATTTTTATTGGTTACTCGACTATTCTATAGTCCCTGGGGGTGGGGCCGGCAGCCAGTGTGCTCCGGCCCCGCTCCTGAGGAGCCCCCTGCCACTCTGCGCTGCTGCCTCTGTGTCAGAGGCAGCAGTGCAGGGTGCCAGGTGGAAGCTGGTCCGTGAAGGGAACCAGCTTAAAAACCAGCTCCCCTCGTGGATCATCTGCCTGTCGCCCCGCGCTACTGCCTCTGATACAATCCCGGAACTGAGCCGGGCTGCCTGCCTGCCCGGCTCCTAATACACTTTAAATGCAGAGCCACAGAGGGGCTAGGTCCTGGACCCAGCATAAGCAAGTAGCCTTGACAAGCCTCTGGAATTTGGAACACCTAGGCAGATCTAGGCGACCAAAGGGTTAAAAGGTTGCTGATGTGAAATAGGGATGTGAACGACTAGTCGACTAGTCATTCCCGCCCCTTGCTGCCTCTCCTCTATCAGAAAGAGGCAGCAAGGGGGTGGGGGGAAGAGGAGAGAGTCCCCCACTGGCCTGGGCAGCACACAATGTTTCAAAGCGGCAGCGCCGCGTGGAACCCAGGGTCTGCCGCTTTGAAACGCTGCGTGCAGTCCAGGGCCAGCTGGGAGTCCCCCGTGTGCCCCGCAGTGCTTTCGCCTTTGAAGTGTAGCAACAGCCCTTATCAACTCATCGAATTGTTGATGCAAATTGCCTCAACGATTCAATTAGCCAATTCATCTCAATTTTACATCCCTAGTGTGAAATGCTCAGGTGACAAAGGGCAGACAAAGCCTTAAGTATCAAGCGTGAGGAACACCAGTCCCCTACGAGCTGATGTCATGTCGCCGTCAGGACAAGAACGGTTTTCCGACGCTATTCACGTAAGATCGACCTGAATGATCTAGAAGTGAAGAACTCCCCTCGGTCTTCCACAAACTGCTTCTTCTCTCCAGCTACTCTACTTTGTCAACTAGCCTCCTACCACCAGGCCGCAACCCTCATCTCCATTCATTTTTAATGTGTGTCAGTTGTTTTCTTTAAAAGACCAGCTGGAACCGTGGTGGGCAAACTACGGCCCACAGGCTGCATGCGTGGCCCATGAGAGATTTTGTTCACCATTGCCCATGCACAGAGCTGCCAGATTCCGCTGGTTTCTGTCCACGCAGGTTCATTCCTACTGGTATTACTGAAGTGACACACCCATAAAATACAGGCATGTGAAGTGAGGGGCGTACGGATTGCACACAGCAGCGACGGTGAGAGCCGTGTGCTCCCTCGGCATCTGATCAAAATGCTGCTACAGTTCAGCCAGCACAACCTGCAACTTCTGGATCTGCCCGCATAGTTAACTAAACTACTGTATCCTGAGAGACTGTCTCGGTGACGACAATCTTATGGCCCCCTGAGATGAAGGAGGGCCGCTCATGCAGCCCATTCACCAGCTGAAGTTGCCCATTGATGATCGGGGTGCACTTTCCAGATGACTGTCATTGTATCCTCTGCTGTTAAAAGTTCTATTTACTACAGATCTACTTGTGCGGTGCTATAGCTTTGGCATACTCCATTAACAGGAAATACGATGTTTCACCTTGGCTGTAAATTTGGGGCCTCATACTGCAGTGGCTTAAGCAGGTAAGTAACGGGATTGCTCATTCCCTAAAGTCTGTCCCTTGGCTGCAACATTTTAAACATCTGATTAAAAATAAAACATTGCCATCAGGTACAGCTTCCCCCCGCTCCCTCGTCTTCAGAGCTGAGCATTTCAGGAGGTGACACCATTTTATTATTAACAGCTTGAATCTTTCTCTGAAAGATGCTTCACTTTAATGAAAATATTCCCGGATGGCTGCCGACAGATGTCCAGGGTCCACCCTCTCTGCCTAACCTCTACATAATGGAAACAAGAAAAACAATAGAGACAATCAATACGCCCTGTGATGTGAGCAACATCTTTAAAAATGCTGTCAGTTTTCAAAAAGCATGGGGTTTCATTCCCTTTCCAGGAAATATGTGTCCCATTTTTTTTAAATAGTGTTATTCAGTATAAATCAAAGGGAAAGGATCACTGCATTGTGCCTTTGTTAAAGGAGAAATGAGCTTCCACTTTTCTGTGGCTCCAACTTGGCATCAACTTCTCATCAAACGACAGATCAGGCTTCATGCTAACAGTGAGTCTGATTTTCCTCTTGCCTAGAGTAACGTAAAGCAGGCGTAATTCCACTAACGCCAGCTGAAGTTCAGAGATGTAAAACAGGCCAGGGAGAGAACAGAGCAAGGCTAAGGGAGCCTCTTGCAGTTGGAAAATGCAGGGCTAGTTTCCCTCAGACTCTTAAAACCAAGCTGGAGTGATTCATTTCAACTAGGAGAGCGCTAACAAAGGGTTCTCATTAGAAGTGATTAGATCTCTGGAGTTTGGGAACACTGATTTGCACACTGCTCACAAAAGAGGAGGTGGGGGAAGCGTAACCAAGTCTAAGAAACTGCGCATGGTTTTAGATGGAGTGTTTTTCCACTCCAGAAAGATACAAATGTTCACAGTCATCCTCTTCAATAAAATAAAATAGAAATCCTCCTTAAAAGAGCAGCCTTTTCACACAACGATGGATTTAGGCAGTAATCTCCCAGACACGTCCCACCAGCTTGGGTCTCCACAAAAGTAGTGGTTCGTCCACAATCAATCCTATCTTCTTTTGAAACAGTCTTGTATTTTCCCACCACCATCTTAATAAAAATACAGTTTCTAAACCGTCTTGTCTTTATTACTAAAGGAGGGAAAACGTCCCGTGACTGTCTATGGTACTGATCCAGCTGCCATCGTCATAATATAACGGGGTTAAAACAAGTTTTACGTCAGTTCCTGGAGGACAAATGCATGAATGGCTCTTATCGAGGATGGTCAGGGAGGCAAACCCATGCTCTGAGTGTCCCCAAACCTGTGACTGCCAGAGAGAGAGTCTGGCTGACAGGGGATGGATCACTCGATACTCGTTCTGTTCGGTTCATTCCCTCTGACGCATCTGGTATTGGCCACTGTCAGAAGACAGGACACTGGGTAGATCCAGGGGAGCCGACAGACTTGCTGGGCCCCTGAGCCAGCTGGGGGAGGCCCGGCTCTGCGCTCCCGGAAAGGGCAGGGTCTTAGGCAGAAGGGGTGGGGCTGGTGCCAGACAACATTCCGTTCCAGCTGCAGCGCACCATGCCGCCCCCCTCCCAGCCAGCGCTCAGAGCCGCCCAGAGCATGCAGCATGGCGCCCCGGCAGTGATTTAAAGGGCCCGGGGTTCCAGTCACCACCGTTCCTGCAGAAGCAGCGGCAACAGCCAGGAACTCTGGGCCCTTCTGAATCTCTGGGGCAATTGCCCCCTTTGTTCCTCCCTTCCCCGCCTCAGCAGGCCTGGCTAAATGGACCACTGGCCGTTCTTGTGTGGTAATGGCGCTTCACAATCTTTAACGTGCTACTTCACTACGTGTAGGGAAATGGTCTTATCTCCTTTTCACAGGTGGGGATCAGGTGAGGTACAGATATGGAAGGTGACTTGCCTGGGGCCACACAAAGTCTGGGGCAGCGCAGGGAATTGAATCCCAGTCTCTTGCTGACTAGGATAGCCCCCGACCTACAAGATCACCTTCTCTATTAGTATCCTGCCACTGCAGTAGCCAGACCCCAGATCCCTGATATTTTAAAATGCCCGTCCCTGACAAGCTCCAGTTCCGTCTCTTAAAAGCACTAAGCTCACCTGCTGCAATTCTCTCATTTTCTCACCTGCCCTCGAGTGCGTGGGATCATCATGAAGTACTTTGAGATATTCCAGCTAAAGGTGCTGTAGACAGGACACACATGTACGAAGAGCCAGGCAAACAGTGGAAAGTCTCACCTGCAAAGATCTGTCGGGATAGGACAGGTTGAACCTCTGTAAATCAGGACCCTCTGGTCCGGCAACATCCATGGTCTGGTAGGACCATGGATGTTCCAGGACTAGAGAGTCTTGGTGGAGGGCTGGCAGCTGGGAGCCCTGCAAGCTGGCAGGGCAGCAGGCTCGGGACTGGAAGCACGGCTCCCTGCAGCTGGGATTCCCGGATGCGAGCCAGCTGGGATGCTTGGCGGGGCCGGGAACCCAGAATGCAGCAGCCAGCTGGGACTGGATGCCCAGTGCACAGCGGTGGGGCTGCCAGGCGGGGTGGGAGCCCGGGGCGCTGGGAGCCGGGGTTGGGGGGGGGATGGCAGGGCAACAGGGCTAGTGTCAGTGGGGAACTGGGTGGGAGGCCAGCAGCCAGTCCAGTGCTGGGAGGGGGCCTGTAGCAGGGGGGGCCAGATATGACCCCTGCTCCAGCAAAATCCCTCATCCAGGACCAGTCAGGTCCCAAGGATGCCAGACCAGGATGCTCCAACCAATAATCACATTGGGACTTGTGTCTATCAAAAGCCCTTTCATGTTTGCTTTCTATGACTATTCCAGCATTTGAGCTTCAGGAGTAAACTGAAAACTTCTACTCTCAGTAGTCAGCGCAAGTGAGGCTCAGTTTGTCTATTAAAAATGGCAAGAGTCATAATTCACTCTGTCCACATAGAGAACAGAAAACAAGAGCCCAACTTCTGGGACTGATCAACAGTCGAACTGTGAGTATCTGCGACAAGCTTTGCAAACCCACCTTAGAACAGCGAGCCGGGGGAGTATGAGAATCATTTCAAGAGCAGAACGTGTTTGAGAATGTCACTAATAGGGGAAGCCCCATTTTACAGATGGCCAAGTAAGATGATGTGGCTGGCCCAAGGACATACAGAACCTCTGCAGCACGTCCCACGCTAGCCATCTAACAGGATCATCTTTCTTCCCCTGTGCAATTCAGCCAATAGTTACCAACTCCTAGCAACGCCAGGCTCAGCGACAGATGAGCAGACTAAATTGTCCACTGGTCCAACAGGGTCTGGCAAGAAGAGATCATTGTAGCTTGAAATCTTGTACCCCTCACACACCGAAGTTGGTCCAATAAAAGGCATTCCCTCCCCTACTTTGTCTCTCGCAATTCCTGTCTTGTCAGCACGAAAGGCAGCTGCACAGTTTATACCAGAAGAAATTTATAGCTCCCGAGCTCGGGGAAGGAAACCCAAATAAAGTGATTTCATTAGGCTAGAGCAGACTTCCCCTTTCGCAGAGTGGGTACAAGCAGCCGCCAGCTGCCCTGATCGTCTCCCTTTCTTTTATTTAAGAAAATGTTCCGGATCCAGGCCTCTTTACTTGATATTCATTGTTGTTTTATCTGCCTTGAAATGGGACTGCAGGCACTTTGATAAATGGATTGAGAAACTCTTCGGTTTCACAGCAGCTCCTGTAAATGCCTCTGCAGCCACTAGCGCGGACACAACATTTTCGTATCGAGACAGCGTCTCGTGAACGTCTCCTCGCCCATCCGCAAGGACTTTATGTCCTGAGGATGCAGCCCGGTGGCTAAGAAACTGCACCAAGAGACGGAGGTTCTGTTCTTTACTCTGTTAACATGGGAGAGCCCCTTCGGCTTTTGTTCCGCCTCTCGAGGTACGTATGTGGGCTAACACTAGAGGGCTCCACTCCTGGGTGGGGCTGCCAGCAAGTAGGGTCCTACAGTAATAGGTGGCAACAACAGTGATTCTTTACATGGGCAAAAAAGAGAGAGAGAGAGACACTCCCTAGCGAAGTATTTAAGGTATTGGTCGCTTCATTTAATGCAATCTGCCTGCTGGAAACAAGGAAGAGTGGCCAGGATCCAAGTGACCAGCTAGATCCCCATGGGACCAGTTAGATCTCCATGGACCACCAGCACAGTGGCCCCCACACATTGTTGGACCAGTCCACATAACCAGGGCTGCTGACAAAATTGCCAGGCCCCTGGGCAAGGTGGGGGGTGGCTCCAGACCTGTGGAAGGGGCGGGTCTTCAGGCAGAAGGGGTGGGGCTAGAGCTAGCCTCCGCCAGCCAGCCCTGCGGTGCTCCCCACCCACGGCTCCAGCTGTGATTTAAAGGGACCCAGGCTCCAGCCCCTGCAGCGACAGTGGTGGCCAGAAGCAATAGGCCCTTTTACATTGCCAGGCTTTGAGGCAGCCGTCCCTTTCGCCCCCTCTGTGGCCATGCCCATCCCCCATTCTAGGGTTTCAACAGACTGCCCGGTTTGTGACTTCTCTCCAGCCCCACTCCCCTGTCCGACACGCCCACCCTGTGCAAATGGCCAGCTAGGATTATGGCTACGTTTAACCCATCCATAGAAAACACTGCCTCAGAAACCCGCAAACCCAGCATGCAGCATGCAACCTGCCTGTCATTACGTGACCCCATCTCAGACAACTGTCCACACTCCATCTGTTTGTTGCACACAGTCTATGTGAAGACAATAAGTAGCTTTGGGACCATAGTTCCCACTAAGGTGGACGCCTGTGCAGCTGCGCACAAGAAATTCTTCTCCCACCCACCTTCTCTGGCAGGCAGGGCCGGCTGAGATGGCATGGTGAGGGAAACCCTAGGGTGGGAAGCCAGGACTTGCCGCAGCCGCGTGGCGGGGGGGGTCGGGAGAGGCCTGCTCCGGCGGCTGGAGCTGCCACGTGGCAGGGGGCCTGTTCTGGTGGCTGGGGCCGGGAACGGGACCTGCCGCATGACAAAGGCGGGTGGGGTCTGCTCCAGCAGCTGGGAACGGGACATGCTGCATGGTTGGGGGGGGGGGGGGGGGGGGGGAAGGGTTCTGCTCCAGCAGCCAGGAATGTGTGTGTGTTAACAACTTGGGTGGCACACATCCAAAGCAGCATGTATGACCTCAGTATTGGTGCACAAGCCAAAACTCACTCCGCTCATGGTTGGAAAATCTTAGAGGGAACACTGTTTGGGACATGTCCTGTCTCTTACTATATTATCCAGCACCCAGTACAGTAGAAGATCTGATCCCAACTTGGGCTTCTGGATAATATCCCAATATAAATAATAAAACAGCTAAATATGCATGTTTATAGGAGCAGGAAAGAGGCAATTTTGCACCTTTTACTCCGGCACCAGCTTTCCAGAAGTGTGTGCTACACCCGCCCATTTTTATACTGCATTTTGCCTACCTAGCACACCGGGAAGCCATGGCTAGAACCCTGCGCAGATACAAAATTGGAATCCACATCTGCAAAAATGAGCCACAGATATCTGCATCCACATCCGCGGATGCAGATACCTGCAGATATGAAGCAGATATCGGCACATATCTAGATACAAAATATATATCTGCATCCACATCTATATCTGCAAAAATGAGCTGTGGATATTCGTGGATTTCCACGGATGTGCCGGGCTCTAAAAGTGGCCCTTCGGAACCTCCTAACCACAGAGACAAACATTATATCCGCCTGCTCCAGGAGCACGTGGCTTGATGGAGCATCTCCACTAGTTGTTAGCATGATTAGGCTTCTGATAGAGTGGTGCAGGTCTGAGTCCACACCACTGCCCTCGGTAGGATGTGCAAACACACCAGCTAGGTCATTATCACCCCAATAAAGCCTTCATTCCACAAGGACAGTCCACGATGCCCGCCATCAGGAAAATGGGGACAGGATGCTGAATCTAATCACAGACGAAGAACATTGTACTTAGTCTACTCTGAAGTGATGTATTAAACACCTTCCACTCCGCTGTGACGCAAGGGAAGTGTAAAGAAAAAAAGTTACACATTTGGGCTCATTGACGTATAATATCCCCATTCTGGCTGGCTGTCCCCACGGCGGCAAGCAGAGATTGAAACAGAGTTAATTTGATTTCCTTAATCAATGGGATTTTCCCAGTTACACATTAACCACTATCAAATTAGTCTGCCACTGCATTGCATGTCTGGAGTATATATATTTCCACATTACTGCACTGCATTGTGTTTATTGTAAGTAAAGTACACCGATTTCCATAATTGCACCATACTTCACTCCAAGCAGCACCGTGTAAATACAGTCACTATGGGGACCACCATTAACTATTTTTTAATCACTGGATTCTGTTTCCATAAAGAAACAATATAGGCATATCAAGTGCCAGAGCAGGCCTCCGGAAAACAGGCCATCCGCTCGCACACAGATGGGAGCCTCAAAAGACTTCTACTAAGTGTGCACAAATCCACCACCCCGGTGTGCAGCCGTCACAAGTTACACGTACTCCACGCAGAGCACTAGTGCAATTGACAAATCAGAGAAGAACGATCTTGTGGTTAAGCCAAGAGACGGGGCAAGTCGGTCTCTCCAAGTCAACATTCCCCCAGCTGTAAGATGCTGGTCATAATCCTACCTTTCTCCGAGCCTTTCTGTCTCATCTATTGAGATTGTAAGGTGTTTGGGGTGGGGGCTGTCTTTTTACTAGGTGTACATACAGCGCTGAGAATAACAGGGCCCTGCTTTCAGGTAAGCCCCCCAGATCGAAACACTGAAGGGATGAATTATGGTCGCTGTAGGTGGGTGCTCATTAGAAGGCACAGGGAGACCTCCCTTACTCCCCAGAAGGATGCAGGATGCGGCCCTTGTTTCACTCCATCTCCTGGGAGGTTGTGCAAGTCAGGAACAAGCTGCCTGAACAAGGCTACAGAAGAACCCAGGAAGGGAACACTTGGGATGGAGTTCTTTAGTAGAACACGGAAAGCGTGCGTGCCATTCACCCAAGGAGCTATTGCCGTCTTGATTATCCCAGCACCCAAGCGGTGCTTCCCAAACACTCAAGAAGGAACGGTGCCTGGCCTGAGGGTCTCTCGGCATGATGTCAAAGGTTCAGGGAAGAGGGAGCATCAAAAGGCCATTTACATGAGTCAGCTCATTTCCCAGGAAGCAGAATGGCAGAACTGCATCTTTAAGGGAGACTTCGGCATGCGCTCTCTGGCAGAGGCCTTCTGGATCAGTGTCAGGAGGTGGCACCACTGCTGTTCCTCCATCATTTCTACGAACCCTAATTTCACTCACTAATTAAGATTTAAGGTGAAGCAGAGGACGGAAGGAACAGAATAAGAAAACAGGAGTCCCTTAGTTGCAGATGTTTCTTCTCCCAAAAATCAGAAGGGCAGCCATGTTAGTCTATAGCCACAAAACCAGTGCGCAGTCCTGTGGCACTTTAAAGACTGATGTATTTGGGCATAAGCTTTCATGGGCAAAACCCAACCCGACGAAGCGGGATCCTGCCCACGAAAACTGATGCTCAAACAACCCCGTTAGTCTTTAAGGTGCTACAGATCCCTCGTGGTTTCTCCCACAAAGACTCCCAAGAGGTTTGATGGGATTTACAACCTCGGTGTGGCTCTGTCATTGCAAGAAGTCAAAAGTTTCAAGCATGTGTAACCCACACACCTAGTGTGGTTACTGAGCAATGCAAGTGGTACCTAGATCACAGCAACAGTTAAGCTCAAGATACCTCTACAACATGGGCTGGGAGCCTGCTGGCTCTTAGCTCAGAGGGTAGAGGTTCCTATACTCAGCTCCAGACAGCCCAGGTTCAAATCTGCCTGGTGGCAGTTACATACGCATTGCTGGATTTCTCACTTCCTTGGAAGGGAGGTAAGCCCAGTAGATGCATTTAGTATGTACAGTATGCTGTACCCATAAATACCAACACAGCGACTTCATTGAGCTATAGAGATAGAACATAAAACCCCTAATTCATACAGGGGCTTGATACAGTCATCTGTTTTTTTTATAGCCAGGGTTCCAATGGGCAGGCCCAACATTTCTCCAGTTTTTACTGCTTAACTATCTGTTGCTCTTGCTAACCTCCAGTCATATTTCTGCATCCGTCAGAGACTGCCCTTGGAAAAGGTGGACTCCCCTTCTGCCTGAAGAGTGATAACATTACCGCTGACATTTGCAATCACTATAGACGGAACAAGCAAACTGAGTGCTGAACTGACAGACAGAATGAATACAGGATAATCGTGAGTTCACTTACCAGTGGCTCTCTTATTCTTAAGGACTAGAGCGAGGATCTTGCACGTTGGGGGTTCTGTGCTTTGTATTTGCACAAGCGGAGCCACTGTGAACCTTGGATCACGAAGCGTATTGCTGCACGCACCCACTACCAATGTGAAGGGCAGACAAGCCTCCCTGTTCAACCTAACTGTATACACTGCAGCCTTGCTAGAATGCCACCGATGCCAATGGAAGATGACTTTGGCACCCTGGCGTGGAATAGTTTTGATTCAAAAGCTGATTAGCATGAGCGTGTTGAAGTCCTACAGGCCGTTGCTATAAAACACTGCACTTTGATAGCAGCTGCCCTCCCAGGCACTTCAAGCATTTTATACACAACGGCATTGTAGGGTCAGCATTATAATACCCGCTGTACAGAGAAGCAGGAGCGGCCCGAGGCCAGCTGCGGCAGCTGGTGCCCCAGGCGGAAGGCGTGATCGGCGCCCCCGCCTGCACGGCTGTCAATGGCCATGACGTCATCATCGGGTGCCCGGGCGCCCTGTGACGTCATCATCGGGCACCCCGGGCCGGTGGCGCCCTAGGCAACCGCCAAGTCTGCCTATGCTCACAGGCCACCCCTGCAGAGGAGTAAATGGCAAGCCAGAGAGGAGAATTCTCTCTCCCGCAGTCAGCTACTGAGATGGAACTGAATTGTAGAATCGGAAGGCCCCAGTCTGACCAGCAGACCGCATCTCCTCATTTCATACCAGGGCTCCACTAAGGAACACGCTATTAAGGACTCGCCTTCGACTGAAGGAAGCTCAGAGAGGAGACACTCAAAAGCCATGCTTGGGTCAGCTCCCACAAAGTCCTTTATCGCTACAGCCATGGGGCATATGTTATATGACCAATGCTAAGTGAGGTCAGACCACCTGATATGAGTCAACAGGGCGCCCTTGTAACCAAGAAGGCGAATGGCATCTTAGGGTGCATAAGGAGGAGCACTGCCAGCAGATCTAGAGAAGTGATTATTCCCCTTTATTCAGCTCTGGTGAGGCCACATCTGGAGTATTGCGTCCAGTTCTTCCTCCCTCCCCCACTACAGAAAGGATGTGGACGCAGTGGAGAGGGTCCAGTGGAGGGCAACCAAAATGATTAGGGAGCTGGAGCACATGACCTATGAGGAGAGGCTGAGGGATTTGGGCTTGTTTAGTCTGCAGAAGAGAAGAGTGAAGGGGAATTGACAGCAGCCTTCAACTTCCTGAAGGGAGGTTCCAAAGAGGATGGAGAGAGGCTGTTCTCAGTGGTGACGGATGGCAGAACAAGGAGCAATGGTCTCAAGTTACAGTAGGGGAGGTCTAGGTTGGATATTAGGAAAAACTATTTCCCTAGGAGGGTGGGGAAGCACTGGGATGGGTTCCCTAGAGAGGTGATGGAATCGCCATCCCTAGAGGTTTTTAAGTCTCAGCTTATCAAAGCCCTGGCTGGTATGATTGAGTTGGGACTGGTCCTGCCTTGGGCAGGGGGCTGGACTTGATGGCTCCTGAGGTCTCTTCTAGCCCTGGGATTCTCTGATTCTATGACTTTTCCCAGCAGACATCTGGCCATGAAGTAGGGAGGTAAAATCCCGGTTAATCAGTTAACCTGATAAATGCTAGGTTGACCTAACGTTTAACCGGTTAAGTGGTATATGGGCAGGGGCTCACTCCAGCCCAACTAGAGCAGCCCTCAACCCGCTGGGCTCCCTCTCCGAGCACCATACAGGGGCTGGCTGACAGCTCCCACCCCCCATGCTGGGGCTGAGGCTGAGGCAGGGGCTGCTGGCTCCCAGCCCCAACACTAGGGCTAAGGTTGCCACCAGCTCTCAGCCCCTACTGGTGTAGCCCCTGCCTGCGGGGTTCCCAGGCCTGCTGCAGACAGAAGCTGCTCTGGACAAGGTGGGACCCCCGTGAGGCTGGAGCAGGCCTCTACCCCTGGCAGGAGGGTAGCTGCTCCAGCCCCCACCAGTTAACCGGAATTGGTAAGCATCGCCGGTTAACCTTTCACATCCTTAGTCAAAATTCTTTTTTTTTTTTTAAATAAGACCCACCAATTGCTACCTCAATTGCCGTGTTTATCCACTCTCTCCATAGCAACATAAAACCGATCCCCCTGCAACAGATGCTCTAAACCAGTCTCCAACCGGCTGCTGCAGAGAGAAGTGCAAGAACCCAGTCACTTAAGGGATAACCTGGCTTCTGAGATCTTTTCCTCCTGACCGCCCTGAATTAGAGGCTGGTTTGGGCCTTGAAAGCAGGAGGTTTTTATATCCCTCCTAAAACCTCGTGTTTCTTTTACAATAATCACTACAATAAGACTATCCAGGCCAGCCAGTCCTCAGCAAACCTCCCTGTAAGCTTGCGCACTCTAGTTCTAATGACAGAAGGTCTTTGTGGGTAATTAAAGCAATCAAGAATGGGATTGATTTTTTTTAAACATAGAAGCTGCTCAAATACTATGGTAATGAGCAGCCTGGAAAAAAAAATAGAAAATAGAAAGATTTTGCCTATGCTCTTGGTAACGACCAAATTGAAAAAATAAGCAGTAATCTGACACACGCCACCGGTAGCGTCATCCCCATTACAATAGCCATTATAGTTCTGCCACGTTTTATGGGACTTGCCCCTGCTCCCACTGAACTCAATGACAACAGATATAGCATCAGATCTTTGGGTTCTGGAAGAAACCCCAGTAGGGTCTCGTATTATGGAGGCTCTCCTTCCTTCCTCCCATCTCCACATATTCACCATCTTCTGAGGACTGAAAAACAAGACTGCCTTTTTGTGATGCGCATATATGATGCCGATGAAGAGAAGGACCTCTCGGCGCTACCAAAATGAAAAGCAAACAAGATTTGCAGCTCCACCTGGTAACCCTTCACCTACTACCCATCATTTAACCTATAGCTGCCGGTGCAGTGGTCATCTAGGGCAGTGTTTCTCAACCTTTTTTTATAAAGTACCCCTTTAAAAAAAAAGTATAAGTACCCCCAATACCTACAGTTTTCAGACACACAAAATTTTTTTCTACCATTGCAACACATTTGTTCAAACAACTTAATCATAGCAGGGCGAGCGATGAAATTTTTGGGTGTAAAAAGTACAAAAATAATAAAGTGCTATAAAACTTAAAACAAAAATTCAGTTTTCTCCAAATTGCAGTTGTGTTGACGTACCCCCAAGACTTCTCGCGAGTACCCCTAAGGGTACTCATATCACTGGCTGAGAAACACTGATCTAGGGGACCAAAGACATGTCCCTTTGTCCTTTTGGTGCCCAGCAAGATGTATGAGTCATGCTGTAAACTCTTTGCAGCAGGAGCCAGGCCTGCTGCCGGCCACTTCTGGGGCACAGCGCAGTCTGCAGTGCCAGGACAGGCAGGTCGCTGCCTTAGCCCCCCCACTGGTCACCTGATTCCCCCTGCAGCAAGGAGCCCCAGTGCCCGACATTCCACCACCCAGTCCTGAGTTGTGACCCATCGTTTCAAAACCACTGGCCTAAATTATAACAACTCACGGCCAGTTTCCTGCCCTAAGGAGAGCAGACGATGCTACGGAGTGGCAGTTTAGTTCCTTTATAGACATGAGGAGAACAGCTATGAAGGAAAGGTTTGGAGCCCTCATTTTCAATAGACACTCCTTGATTTAACCAGTGGCAGAGAGACAAACTGAGGCCACACACTTCTCCATTTCATAAACAACGGGCTTGTCAGGAGACCGAAGCAGGCAGCAAGCAAGACAGTGCGCCTCATGGTCTGCAGCTGCCGGGAATCCAGGTGAAGGTGGTGAACAGAGAGAGAACTCCTGTGCCCTCTCCCAGCAACCAGAGGAGACATTTTTGCAGAGCAAAGGAAAAGGGGTTTCATAAAGCAGGCAGGGTTCAAAAGAGCCCACAAATAGTTCCATGATGGGTCTCACAACTGAACCAACTTGGCACAGAGTGCAACTCCTGGGACCCCGGCTAGATTGCCCGGATCCCGTTCCCTGCCCCCATTTCGATGTGTGTCTCCTTTTGACAGCAGCACGTGACACCTGGAAGCTGGCCACTCAAGATGAGTTTGATCAGACACCTATCTCTGTAGCACTGCACCTCGGAGATGGATCAACCGGGAAAATAAACAAGTTCGCGGGGAGATGTCTGGGGAAGCGATCGTTGGCAAGGAAGAGAATGAAGGTCTGTGATTTCATTAGCTACATAATTATTTGTATTTGAGTCATGCGGAATGGCACGACCCCTGCTGCACAAGGGGTGGCAGGAACACGAAGTAAGAGGCAGATCATGCAGATCTTCCCCCTGCCCCGAGAGTTCAGAATCTAAATAGGCAAAGGCAAAGGAAAGTGACTTACCCAAGGTCACACAGAAAATCAGTGGCAGAGCATGGAATAGCTTCCGGGTCTCCTGAATCATTCTGGCCTCTCTGGTGAATGACTGTCTCCCACACCCACCCTGATCCACCCCTTCCCTCCCCCCCATGCAAAGAAAGCAAAAGCTCTGAGATGTACAGAGACCCTTCCAGGAACATTTCCGCAGATGCACCCACTAACAGCATGTACTTGAAGAGGATCTGTGCGACGCCCCATGGAAAACCGCACACAGTTCTGCACCAACATCCTGGCCCAGCTGGCTCAGGAAATGCAGATTATGGAGCTTGCTCTAGGCTGGGTTGAGACATCCCCCTAGATTCCAAGATACCAGTTTTCTCCCAAGGCCCATGCGCCCAGCTGGCTCAGAAGGGTTCCTTACCCGGTAAGAGAGAGATGCTCTAGTGATGCCAATGAAACAGAGGGAACCCTTCTGGGATCACTACTTCTCCCAGCATAATGCACTCCGGAACTGGGCCAAACCAAGCGGCTTTTCTGCCAAAAATTCCGCTTTGAGATTTTGGGTCTGAACCTGATTGTCTGATGGGAAACTGAGGCACACGGACATTGGAAAGCTCCTTTGCATGAAGCCCATGTATTACAGCCCCAGCAAATATTATGGGTCAGACAGTAGCAGTGTCGAGTGTGGGAAGGAGGAGTCACACCTTCGACAGCGCTCCCATGGGGCTGCAGCTTGGGTCCCCATAACTGCTGGTGGGGGGGAGGGAGAGAAAGGGTAGCACACCTGGTTTTCCCACTTCCCGCAAGAAGGTGGGCAGGAAGGATGTACGGAGACACAGGGACTGATTGGTACCCTTACTCTGCCCTGCCTCTGCACACTAGCCAGACTTGCTGCAGTAAAAGGCTGCAATAAATGACTCCACCACCCCAAGGGGAATTAATTACACGGAATTCATGACAATTGCAGAGGGCATTGTTTCACAGGGGTGCGGAACCTAAGGCCTGGGGGCTGGATGCAGCCCCTGGCTTGCCTTGGATCCATCCCCTGAGGCTCCAGGCTCCCCCCCCATCATTGGAGCCGGTGTTGGCGCTCTAGCCCCCCACCCCCATCACTCCACTGTGGGGCTGGAGCACACAAAATCTACTAGCCTGGGCCCCCTGAGGCTCTGGTGTGTGAGGGAAAGGTGGGGAGGGTCTTTCTCCTTCTCAGTCGGGGACCACGTCAATGAGGGTTTGGTTTGTTTTTTCTTTTTTGCTCCTCACTTGCATGAGGCCCCCAACTGATTTTTCTGTGGGTCAGCGGCCCCCAACCCGAGAAAGGTTCCCAACCCCTTTACAGCCTCCGTCTAGCCCCAAACTACCTCCTCTGCACCCCGGCTGTTAGCAGGACTCCTGCAACAAGCAGCAGCCTCGCAGGCCATTGCTGTAAGAGGTGCTGGCGTATCCGATGAAAGAAACTCCCTTTAAAAGGCTGTCAGATCACCACATCTCAGTGGCTATTCATTCCCAGCCCTACCCTGTCAAAACATCCAGCCGGCTTTACACTGAGTACTACTCACTTCCCCTGGCAACTGGGGAGGCGACTCCACCTGCTAGAAATGGGCCATTCAGCTGGAGTACAGATACCGGGGGCTAGTCCATGTTCTAACTTTGTGTTCACTAGGGGATGATTAATAAAATGAATCATTTTGGACTGCTCTATGAGCACACAAATAAATACACCTCCTCCCTTCTCCTATGCCACTTTTTTACAAAGAAGTCAGCCAAAAACTACTTACTGTCAGGTCAAAAGAAAGAAAATTGTCTAGGCCAAGTTCCAGTCTGGTACATCTTTAAATAATACAGTCATCAACAGGAAGTCAATCGCCAAAACACAGTCTTAACTATAACATAACAATGAACAAATAACTGAGGGTGAAAAATAATCATGACAAGAACATAGATCGAGGGATAAGAAAAACTACAAAACTATTATGGGTAAGCCCTATCTTGGACTCGCTGCATTGTCAGCTCGCAGCCACAAGAAAAAAAAAGAAATCAGCAACTTCTCGAAACAGACAATGAGCTTTGCCGGTTATTCCTGCATTTTATGTTTTTAAATTCCACGAGTGTGTAAGCCATGTATTATCCTTTGAAGAAACATATGTGTCCCCTACCTTTTAAAGCAAATAGCTTTAGCTACAGTTGGTTCCTTGCAGAAGATTAAGACAAGTGATCATGTCTGTAATTTCCTGAGAAACACTTGCATCTGTAGAGATCATCTGTAGCAACCTGCCATTCCCCTCCCGCCCCCCCCCCCCCCCCCCACACACACAACTGTATTAGACTATAGGAATATTGACAGTTCAGAATAAGTGGATACAATAAGGTTAATATAATAATAGTAGGATTTCTCAATTTTTTTTTCTCTTTTTCCAGACAGGCTAGAACTACTAACTGATAGTTTTATATACACAGCTCTAGTGCCACACTATATGGGAACTTCTGGATACTGCTACCCTCACCATCCCCAGGAAAAGGCTAGGCTGAAGAGATACCATGTTAAGGACGTGGTCCCGTAGGGGTTCATTATTGGGACCGGTAATTCCAACCCTAGGCTAACCTGAAAATATCCGATCAGAAACAGGAAACAGTAGGCACCTTTGCCCGACGGGCACAGTCACAGCACTGCTGTTAACTAGCTGTATTTTTACTAATCTCAGAGTTGATCCCTTTTTTTGACAGAAAGGTTGTTCAGAATCTCTTGAAGTAGTGGTGCTGTGCAGGGGAAAAAAATAAAACACACACACACACACACACACACACATAGAATTGCCTCATAGTCCTACTGCAGCCAACACAATGAAGGATGTCTGGAGGCATTTGCAGACCTGACTCTCATGTCAAAGAAGAATGGGGGGGGGGGACAAATCAATTAACAGCCCCACAGTGAAGGTCTAATTTTAAATGAAGCAAAAATTGAGGGGGGAGGGAGGGGAAGAAGCTGTGCTGCCAAGAAGGACTAAATGCAGAACAACCGAGCACTGAAAGAAAGCCAGCAAGATCTTGCATGAAGGAGTCAAGGATAGCAGGTTGGGGGTGGGTGGTGAGAGAACTGTAAACCCCTGAAATAGTAAATCACTCATTTTAGGTATCTGTCCAGCACGCCACACCGAGTGAGAAGGGTGGTTTCTCTGTCTTCAGAGAGACTCAATGCTTTTGGTGAGGGCAGATAAAAATCAGGGAGAGAGGAGCTGTCTCTGTTTACTGCCAGTGAACTGATTTTCTCCTGCCTTAATTGGTGTCCCCAGTTGGTAAAACTCTTTGGTGTCCATTGCAAGATAGCTCAGGAGGATAAGGTGCCGAGGATGGTCTTTCTGAGTATCCTTGGAGGAAGTCTGACTGACATCATAAAAGCAGGGTTGCATTTCAGATACAACATAAAGTTTACCCCCCCTCCAAACAAATGCAAGACAGCTTTCCACCCTCGGCTCTGCACACATACACAACGGGGAGTTGCATTAGGCACATTTAGACAAACCTCATTTAGAAACATTTGGAAACTGGGAACCCCTCAGTGATAAAGGAAGAAAAGAACAAAATGTGTTTTTTCACCCTCCTTCTCCCCTCCCCTTACACAAAGCCAGACTCTACACAAGACCACAGTAGCAGTGAACTTCAGTTTCAGACTGAATCATTTCATTTGGAGGTGCTGCAAAAACCTGGGGGCGAGGGATGAGGGTAAAACCTCATTGTCAATCTATTTTGATCTTTCCTAAGTTTTAAAGCTACAGATTTGGCCAAACATAGACAGCTCTATCATGCTGAGGCCAAACAGCGAATGCACAGAAGCACAGCAGCCTGAAATGTTTGAGGAGGAAGGAAGGAATCCTAAAAGTGCTCCCATCTGCATGTAAGAAGTCCCTAAATCTATTTTATAGGCTGGGAGGAGGGAGAGGCAAATAGTAGGATAGAGAAATAATGAAGGAAGATGCAAAAAAGCAAAATGATGGCCTTATTGTTGGTCCTCTGGCATTGGGAGCAGAGTGACCAGACCCTTTGAAAATGGGGAGTAAAGGAAGGAACAAAAAACAGCTTTTTTTAACCCAGATTGTAAAATTGCTGCTCCCATAAGCGACACCTGCAAACTTTATCTTCCTCCAGAGACACACCGCAACAAACGTGACCCCTGCACACACACACACGAATTAAATAAGGTTCCTGATTCAAACAGCAAAGGGGGAGAGGAGAGAAATGCTCCCAAAGTTGCCAGCTCCCTCCATTCCACTCACCGGTTGCTGATGCAGCCAACAGCCCCAGGGAGAGCAGCAGAATCCGGCTCCAGTAGCTGGCTTCCACCGTCATGAGAGCAAAGATCCCCAATTCCCCCCAATTCCGTCTAAAGCCGCAGCTGCATCCCGTCCTGTCCCATCCCAAAGCAGGTTGCATGTCAAGGGGGCTGGGGGGGCTTGTTTTCCTCTCCCCTGCACAATTGGGATGGCCCCTCGGCTCGGCTGGAGGAAGAGGAGGAAGGGAGGAAGTGGGGAGGTCGGGATTGTGATTATGATTATTTTAGCTCGGAAAAAAATCCCAATGCATGGAAGGCTCCGAGCTTCTGCAGCTGGAATGAACCAACTCGCACACTGGTTTAGGGAGAGGAGGGCTGGCTCTTTTTTTTTCCTCCCCCTTCCTCCATTCTCCCTCTTTCCCCCCCTCCCCACTTAAAAATGACTCTCTTGGATCGAGCTTTTCAGGATTAGCAGCAGAAGGTTCCTGGGGGATTTCACTTTCTGATCATCACCATCCTCCAGGTGATTCATCCCCTCCACAGTCTTGTTTCTGAAACCCTGGGAAAGGGGGCACACTTCAGCGGTGTGATTTTGGCGGAAAGAGAGAGGGGTGTGTGTGTGTGTGTATGGGCGTAATTATTCCGAGAGATTCAAGATTTGGGTGTGTAATATTATACGTATAGAGTCAAGATTTGTGTATGTGTGTGTGTAATATTCTACGTACAGATTAACGATTTGTGTGTGTGAGAGAGATATGTATAGATTCAAGAGATCGGGGTGTGTGTGCTTTAGATAGATGAATAGACAGATTCAAGATTTGTGTGGGTGCTTTTAGATAGGTAGATAGATTCAAGGTGTATGTGAGTGTTGTGCTTTAGATAGATAGATGGATAGATAGATTGAAGACGTGTGTGTGCTTTCAGATAGGTAGATGGATAGCTGGATAGATAGGTTCAAGATGTGTGTGTGTGTGTGTGTGTGCTTTCAGATAGGTAGATGGATAGCTGGATAGATAGATTCAAGATGTGTGTGTGTGTGTGTGTGTGTGTGCTTTCAGATAGATAGATAGATTTTCCTTCCACTACTCCCTCAATTCCCTCTACCCTCCCAGAAACAACACACCACCAAGTCTGGTTTAGGATCGCATTTATTTGTGCTTTTTAATACCCGCCACAGGTTTCTTCTTCATAGAAGCAGTTCCCCTAAATGCCCAGATCAAAGATGCGACCTACAGCTCTGCTCGGCGTTCCCACAGCTGCTAGAATTAACGGGGCACGCTTCATCCACAATTCTCCCCCGGCCCCCCGCGTCTTTTGGGGGGGGGGGGTCTGTGTCAACAACCTGAGGCTCTATGGACACTTTTGATGAGCGAGGAAACTGCGTTACAAACACAGCAGGCATCCCACCGCGGAGGGGGGGGGCGGACATAACCCCCAGAAAAAGCCCCCAGCTTTGCAACTGTTACTTCTCCCAGGAGCAGGCGGTGCTGGGGACGGATTTGGGCCTGCCAAGGGGGACTGGTTATAGGGATGGTTTGGAGATGGGGAAGGGGGGCTTTGCGTCACCCCCTCCCAAATCATCGCCCGTTTCCTTTTTCACTGTGGGCTGCTTGCAGTGCAATGCAAACCATGCCAATCTGGTACAGCCCCAATCGGGCATGTCCTTGGCTCCCCAATGCTGGCCGACCCATAGGGGCTCCTACGTGGCCCCCCAGCCCTCCCCCCCCTTTGCAGGCACGATTTTAAAGTAAGCCCCTTTGGACACGCGCAAGAGCCTCCCCCCTCCCTCCCGTTATCTGGGGAGCCCATTCAGTCGCCTAGGAGCCGAGGTGGGAGCTTAGCTGCAGGTTTCGCCCCGGGGAAGGCAGAGAGGGAGACGAGCCAGACGCCGCAGCTCAGGCTCCCGCCTTAGGCATCCAGAACATGCACCACTGCGAAAGAGGAAGGGCGGCTGGTTTTCTCATTGCAACCTCCTCCCGAGCTGCAACCCTTGGCGTGTGTGGGGGGGGGGGTGTCTGCAAGGCCACATGCAAATGAGTGATAGGGCTGCAGGGGGGAGGGGTGGGCTTTTTTGCACCAGCCACCCTTCCCCCTACAGCTATCGCTTTGCATTTGCTGCAGTTCCTTGCTGCAACTCCCCCCCTCCCTGCCATCCCCCCGCCGCCGCCTCCTTCAGCCTTGAATGTGCCTTGAATGAGCTCATCCGACAGCCAGGAAACAATTTATAGCCAGGGCTGGCCCATCTCCCCCCTCCCTCCCCGCTTTTCCCTGCCCAGCCCGGGAGCCGCTGCCAAGAGCCACCGCCACCAGGGCTGGCCCATGAAAGAGTCGCTTTATGCCCGTTTACACTGCAGCGTCCTATTCAGACAGCCCTCCCCGTTCCAAGGCGCAGCTCCAGCCAGCGAGCGGGGAATCCAGCGCGCAGCCCCGGCCGGCCCCTTTCCCTTGGATAGTTCTGCCAAAGAAACCCCCCGTGACGCGCTCGCCGGTGAAGAGGGGACCAGGCTGCTGTAGACACAGAGGGTGACACACAGAACTAGCCAGGGAGCAAAGGCAACACCCAGGCATCAAGTGGGAGCCCATTTGATTCCAGCTTGGTCCAGTCCTGTCCCCTCCTCCCCCATCAATTGCTTTCCAAAAAAAAAAAAAAGCACCTGGCAGCATGCTGAGTTTAAAGGTCTCCCTCTCTTTTACCAGATGTGCCCAGATGTGGGGACAGGCGTGCCTAGGACAGCCAAGTTGGCAGAAACTTTCAGGGTTCTGGGGGGGAGGGAGTTTTGGGGCCCCGCCTTTGAAAGTGCATGTGTGTCTGTTCTAGTGCAGGCTGCTGTCAACCTCCACTAGCCACTGATCAACTTGCCTGATTACCTCCACACTACACTGGACACAGGATTTTTGCCTCTCTAACCAGCCAACAGGAGCCAGGAATGTTTGCTCTGCACTGCCACCCACAGTCAAACCTCAGGCTCAGAACCGGCCGGATTCTGACACCTACAGACTGAACCTCTCTCATCCGGCACCCTGGGGACCTGACCACTGCTGAACCAGAGAATTTGCCCAACCAGGGGAGGTCAATAGTGTCTAGCAGCTTTACCAACACTTCCCCTGCTGCCTGGGCTCTTAGAAAGACACTTAGGGATAAATTGGAGCTAAATCATAGCACAGAACACCAAGAGCCAGGGCTGGTGGCTGTAAACAAACTTTATGGCAGGAAACATGGCCACACCCATGATAAGCAGGGATATAAAATCCTGATTAATCAGTTAACTGCTTAAATGTTGGGTTAACCTAACGTTTAACCGGTTAACTGACTGAAGCGGGATCTGAGCTGGAGCAGTGCCCAGCCGACAGGACTCCCACCCTCCAACCCCACCCTGGGGCTGACTGCTGATTCCCAGCCCCATGCTGGGGCTGCTGCCAGTCCTCAGCCCTTCCCCCGCTACCACCTGCCCTCAGCCTGGAGGCTGAGGCTGCCACTGGCCCCCAGTTCTCAGCTCCCATCAGAACAGCCCCTACCTTTGGGGCACCCGGGCTCCCCGTAGACAGAGGCTGCTCTGGACGAGAGCAGGTGGGGAGCTTCTCCAGCCCGCATTAGTTACCAGTTAACCGGAACCAGTTAGTGCCACCAATTTAAGGTGATGCTTACCGGTTCACTGGTTAAACTTTCACATCCCTAATGACTCATAGACTCATAGACTTTAAGGTCAGAAGGGACCATTATGATCATCTATTCTGACCCCCTGCACAATGCAGGCCACAGAATCTCACCCACCCCCTGCTAGAATAATCCTCTCACCTATATCTCAGATATTGAAGCCCTCAAATAGTTTGAAGACCCCAAAATGCAGAGAATCCTCCAGCTGTGATCTGTACCCCATGCTACAGAGGAAGGCGAAACACCTCCAGGGCCTCTGCCAATCTACCCTGGAGGAAAATTCCTTCCCGACCCCAAATATGGCGATCAGCTAAACCCTGAGCATATGGGCAAGACTCACCAGCTAGACACCCAGAAAGTTCTCTATAGTAACTCCTATCATCCCTCCATTGACCTATTTACCACTGATAGTGAAAGGTCAATTAGTTACCAAGATCAAGTGGACAGCCAGCTAACTAAAGTCATGCCGGACCATGGATGTTGCCAGACCAGAGAGTGCCGGACTAGAGAGGTTCAACCTGTATTTACATGATTTACATGTATTAGGTCTTGTCTTCACATGCAGCGATGAAGCTGAAATGCTGTAGCCCATTAGTGAAGATGCTACTACACCAACAGAAGAGCTTCTGCCAGCATGGTAGTTAATCCACCTCCCCAAGCTCTGGTCTACACTAGGACCTTAGTCCAAAATCCCCACACCCGTCCCCTGTTCAAATAAGTAAGCAGTGCTTCCATAGTACCAAGGCCGTTATTCCAGAATAAGGGGCCATGGAATTTGAACGCTGTACTCCTGCTTTTCATGAGGAATAACGCTATTCCCGAACTTGTACATCTGAAATAACATTAGTGTAGACACTTCAGTGCTGCTCATTTGAACTTACTCACCTCTGGGAGGCCTCCCACAGCTCCCCAGAGTACTTCCTGGGCTCTGAGTCCGAGGTAGTATGTCCATATTCATGGAGCCTGCCTCGGACTAATTTTGATGCTTTCCCATAGTGAGGATACGCAAATTCAAATTTGTTTAATCGGCAGTTCTTAAGTCAAATTTAGTACTTTTGAAAGAATTTCCTAGTGTGGACATGGCCTGAGAGGTGGTAGCTATGTCGATGGGAGACATGACCCTATCTACACTGGGGCTACATCTACATTGGCATGATTTTGCGCAAAAGCACATCTCTTGCGCAAAGGCACATGCCAGTGTAGACGCTCTCTTGCGCAAATACTTTAACACAAGAACTCTTGCGTTAAAGAGTATTTGCACAAAATCCTGACAATGTAGACATAGCCTGGGTGTTAGTGGGTATAACTACATCGCTTAGTGGTATGGCTTTTTCATACCCCTGAGCAATGTAGTTATACCAATATAAGTCTATATCATAGACCTGGCCTTAATCAAGGAGTGGGCAATAAGATGGCGGCAATTCATCAGGGTTAGCCCCTGGCAGGTTGCCGCTGCTATATTTAACTGTGCCACCATAGATATGGGTGCTTGCAGCTCATCTATGGGATGCTGCAGGAAGTGGCACAGACTGGGACACCACTTCCTGCAGCTCCCATTGGCCGGGAATGGCGATCCGCGGCCAACGGGAGCTGCAAGCACCCATACCTGCAAAGATGCAGGTAAATACAGTAGTGGCAGCCCACCAGGGGCTAACCCTGGCAAACCGGATCCGGCTCGCGTGCTGGTATTTGCCTACTGCTGGCTTAGTCAGTCCTCACAGTGATTTCCTAGAAGTAAGAAGCATTAACTCCACTTTACAGATTGGGAAACAGAGAGACAGGAAGGAGAAAGAACTTGCCCAGGGCACAAAGGGAATTAGTGCCAAAACTGGGAACATCACATAGGAATTCTGACATTAAGTCTCCCTTCAACTACTAAATGACATTCCAACCTACTTACATAGTCAGAGGTAGCTAGGAACAAGGAGTCTTAATTCATCTGGGCTGGTGAATCTTAAGAGTGTTTTTCCTAAACAAAAAGCAGCACAATCAACAAGTCTCCCTAGGGATATGAACAGACTTAGGATGAATAAAATAAATCCCAACATTTACTTTGTTGACCAACCACAGTTGCTGTGGGTGAAAAGAGCAGCAATTAGATGTCCATGCAGTATTAGCTAAGACGCCTGTACATAGAATAATCTTTCTGATTATAGAGACTACTGTCACCGTGACTTTTTAGGTGCATGATAGACAAGTCCACTTTTTACTCTAAGCTAATGGGAGATGCACAGAGCTAAGATTTCAGAGAAAGGTGCAACAGCTGCAGTAACAAAACAAAAAAAATCTATGCACAAGTGCTGCACCTGCAGATGGGCAAAGGCTCTTGTACATGTAAAAATTTCACTTTTGCCTGCCCGTGTTCTTTTGTTTTGCACAGACACATGGAACCATAGCAGCCAAATGAATTTCTGCAGGTATAACCAGTGCGTCTGAAGTCTGGGCTGGCTGCCTTCTTCCCATTCACATTCCACAGCCCTCCTCAACAGAAATGTGGTTTAACTGTCGCTGATAAACCTGTCCGCAGGTTCAACATAGTTTCATAATTCTCTCACCTCCTGGCTTTAAATATCAGCCAGAACAGGACTTGGAAGCTTCCGCTGCAAAAGCTCATGGCCCTCTTCTGCAGAAACAATATGATTCTCCATGAGCTGTGTCAGTATTAAGAATCCGTTCTTCTGTCAGGTTCTAGCTGCTCCAAACTGCAGTACAGAAACAACCCGGTGGGTAGCATTCCCAAGGCGGGGCCAGCAAATGACCAAGGTGTAAGTTTTGTACCAGAGCATGCTACCTAGCCCAGTATCCTGCATCAGTAGCCGATGTCCAATGCTTCAGAGGGACCATTAAGAACAAAATACTATCAATCCAGACCCCCCCTCCCCAAACTTTGGCAAGTTCTGAAACTTGGTTCCTTTAGCCCATCTGCAGAACAAATGGAGACTTAGCTAGCTATGCTCTTGCTCCTTAGTTGGGAGACACAGAAGTAAACCAGACAAGACAGCCAGAGCTCCTGGCTCTCAGACCCGCACCGGAGTAAATCCTGCGGTCTCTGCTTCAGTTTATCTCTGTGAGAAGGCTCAGGAGGGGACCTGATATGGGATAAGAGAAAGGACTCTGGGCAGAGGAGAACCCACCTCCTTCGTCAGTGGAGATAACTTGGGTGTAACCCTCTCCATGCCGCAGGATACGTTAAATACAAAGAACAGAGGAAGGAAAGAGGAGGGCGAGGTTAATACATGGACCTGAGAATACATGGAGTTGGGACGGGGAGGTGACCCCATGGACACCG
The DNA here is from genome assembly GCA_019425775.1 of Rafetus swinhoei. Taxonomy (NCBI): domain Eukaryota; kingdom Metazoa; phylum Chordata; order Testudines; family Trionychidae; genus Rafetus; species Rafetus swinhoei. The sequence continues at coordinate 14,704,824 of JAFJHL010000300.1, read as the reverse complement.
GTCCTAGAGGCTGCCCTCTGCCTTACTTGGGGGATCTCACATATGGCTCCCTCTTCCCCATCTTCCTTTCAGTGCTGCTGGAATCCCTACCACTGTTTCCGGTTGTTGTCCTTCGTACCAGTTGCCAGGACCCAGGGGTTCTATGGTTACCAAGTTACCATGGCTTGTTGCTTTTCATTCCATTCTGTACCCACAAAGCCCCTTTCAAAAAGTTGTCTTTTGGTGCCTGGGTGGGAAAAGACTGAAAGATGCTCACAGGCGGGAGTGAGCTCCCGGGTCCGACAATCAGCTCCAAAAGCCCCTTTCCTTTAGGACCCTTCCCCAGGCACATCTGGATCCACCACAACACCCCTCAGGACAGCCTGGACAAAGCCTGCCACGAGATCTGGAAACGGGTACAAGGTCTGTCTGAAGAGCTCCAGTCAACGTCACCAGTCCTGCAGCCTCCCTGTCACCCAGTCTTGCCATCAGACCTCCTCAGAGGAGAGGGCAGCCGCTACCTGAAAGAGTGAGTGTTCTCCAGCTATGTCAGAAAGAAGATCACTGATCAACTCCACGTGGAAACATTCACTTTCCAACACCCTTTCTGCCCTACAGTAGCTTTGGGACTCTATGTACAACCAGAGTAGGGAATCTCTCAAACTACTTGAGATGAGACACTGTGTTTATTTTCACAGCATCAAGCCAGAGGGCAAAATTATTTCCTTTCCCTCCACACATTCATTTTCCTATGCAAAACGCCCCGTGATGCCTCGCCACATCTGTAATTCCCAAGCACAGTAAGCAGCTGCCGCATTCAGTTTTCCCACAGCAGTTTTTTTTTTTAAATCAAAATATTTACAGTAAGACGCAAAAGATGCATTCAAAAAGCAAAGCAGAAAATTAAAATGTTATACTATAAACAGCTGATCTTTACAAAGGAGAGCTGAATTTGGCAGAGAAGGAAGGGAGGGGAGGAAGCACAGTTTTCAAATTTAAGAGGGACGTATTTATAGTAGTCTCCTGAAGCGGGACTGGGGGTGAGGGAGCAAAATTTGTAAACCCAGCAATTAATTAACAAAGGTTGGCAACTGTCCTAGTCTGAAAGCAAAAATGCAATAACACCATTCACAGTTTCACAGACGGGGCCCAGCCTGCTGAGACACAGTAAATAAGTAACGTTAGAGCTCAAAGTGCTTTATAAAAGGTGAATTAGTATCATTTCCCCTTGAAAGCGAGACTGAAGGGAAGGAAATTAACAGAGGCCACACAGCCCAGGAATAGAACCCAGGCGTCCAGAACACAAACCCAGTGCCCCATCCTCACTAAGGCCATGTCTACAGTAGGCAACTATTTTGAAATTAATAAATTTGATTTAACTCCCAATTTAACAAAATCGAACTAGCGTGGCCACACTATGGGAAAGCCTCAAAATTAGTGCAAGGCAGGCTTAATTAATGTGGACGTGCTACCTCAGACTTAGAGCCCCGAGAAGCAATGGGGAGTAATTAGTTTGAATTACTCTGCGGAGTAGTTATTTCGAAATACCAACACTGATGCGTCCACACTACCATTATTTTGAAAAAACTATTTTGGAATTAGCGTTACTCCTGATGAAAAGCAGGAGTCCAGATTTTGAATTCTGCAGCCCGTTATTCCGAAATAACGAGTTTGGTAGTGTGGATGCTCCGCTTATAAATTTGACTTTGGAGGGGTTATTTTGAAATAAAGTCCTAGTGTAGACCAGGGCTAAATGTGCTTAAATCTTGAAGGAAGACTCCTGAGGCTCGTTTTTCCTCTTGTGGCTGCGTGAACCTGGAGTAACTCCACCAAATCCAGTCTCCTGGTGCATAGCTGGAGTAAGTGAAAGGAGAATGCAGGCCCAAGTATCTTTATGAACCAGATGTTCATCACATCTGTTCATGCATTCGTGAGAGGGGCTCAAATGTTATGGGGAGAAGGGAAGCATCCACACTACCAAGCTCATTATTTCAGAATAACGGGCTGCAGAATTCAAAATCTGTTCCAGCCAGCGTGGAACAGAATCAAATTACTACTAACAATCTGAACTTTAATTCCTCCCCTATGTTAGGGTACGTCTAGGCTACAGGCTTTTGTCGACAGAGGCTTTGTCAACAGATACTGTCGACAAAGCCTCTGTCGACAAAGAGCATCTGGACTACAGCCAGTTCTGTCGACAAAGCAAGCCGCTTTTTCGACACAGAGTCTAAACGCTCTCTTTTGAAAAAGCACAGTGTGGATGCAATAGCGCCTTTTTTCGACATAACTCTGTCAACAAAAGGCGTTACTCCTCATAGAACGAGGTTTACTGCCGTCGACAAAACTCCTGCTTCTGTCGACTTACTGTCGACAGAACTCGGCGGTAGTGTAGACGCAGGTATAGTTTTGTCGATAAAAGTCCACTTTTGTCGAAAAAACCCTGTAGTCTAGATGCACCCTTAGTGACACAGACCCGTAAAGCTCCATGGAGTGGGGTGGGGTTTTTTGTTTTTGTTTATTAGCACTGAATTTAGTGGGTTCTTCAAGGGCAGCCAACCTAACATAATTCCTTGCCACTGTGCCTTGTAACTGCCCTGAAACTATCATAATTGGGGAGATCACCCTCTTCTCTCGCCCCTTTGTCTTGTTCAGTGAGACTGTCCACAAGAGCACCAGAGCTGTGATGGAGCTTCTGATGGGGACGCCTAAACCCACAGAAACTGGACTGAGACCCATCAAACTCATTTCTCATGCAACGAGAGAGGCCGTGGGGTCCAGTGGACAGGGCACACTAAGCTTAGGACTCAGGAGAGCTGGGTTCTACTGACACTTCTACCACTGAGCTGAGGGGTGGGCTGTGGGCAAATGTCTTCTCCCATACCCTCCAGGTGTTGGTCTTGTCTGCTGAGAGCAGTGGCTGTCTCTTGCCCTGTACGTACGGGGCCTTGATCTTGGTGCATGTACAAGTAATAACTGAACTGCCTTCAGGTAGATTTTGGCTCCTGTTGACCAAATGCCAAGACCTGCTTTGCTCTCTTCACACGAATAAACCTCTTTGAAGTCACCGCTGCTGCTCAACTGGGAGGCTGAGCAGGTGCAAACCCAGGCCACAGGTTGGATTCTGATCCTGGAGGTATCAGTGTCCTTATACAACTCTCAGGCAATCCAGTTGCCGGGAAGAGATTTTGTAAAACCCTCACCATCTATGCTGACAGCCCGTAAAGGCACATGAATCACCTGATTCGTCATCTGCAACAACACACGGGGCCAAGACGACTCGCAGTGACCTTGCTTGATTTAGCAAGCTTTTAATTATTTTAAAATATTGACTTATGCAAATCACTGCGAGGTTCATTTTCAATGCCTCTGGAATCTTTTGAAGCCACAGTTTCACCTTCCTGGCTTTGTGACTCGACTATTTAGACACAGGCGGATGACAAGTCACTGGAAGCAACCAGAACTCCGTTACATTTTATTCATATTGTGATCACGCCTAGTGGACCCATCTGAGATCAGGTCCAGCCCCATTTTTCTAAGCTCTGGTCTATGATAGGGAGTTAAAAAAAACCCCTCTTATTTTGAAATAATAAGTGGAGCGTCCACACAACCAAGCCCGTGATTTCGAAATAACGGGATGGTTATTTCAAAATCTGTACTGCCTTCCTTGGCAGTTATAAGGAATAGCGCTTATTTTGAAATAGCTATCTCAGGATTTATTATATAATACGTTATTTTGAAATAATTTCCTAGTGTAGACATGCCCTAAGTGTTTACACACACATCTAATGACAGATAGTCCATTTCCTTGCAGAGCTTACATCTAAACAGCTGAAGCAGAGAGGAAGAATCGTTCAGTGGTTCGGGCTAGGGGTGTAAACTGTCGTTTAAAAAGCTAACTGATTTTAACTAGTTAACTGGTTTAACTGGTTAACTATGGAGCAACCCCAGTGCGACATGGTGGGCCCAGCTGAGCTGGAGAAGCCCCAGCCTGCAGCTTCCCTACTGATGCAGGCAGGGGGCTGCTCCTGCCTAGCCAGGCCTCCAGTTAACCGGTTACCGCTAAGGGTGATGGTTACTGGGTAGCCTTTACATCCCTAGTTCGGGCTCTAGTCTAGGATTTGGGAAACCTAGTTTCAGGTCCCTTCTCTGCCACAGATTTCATGCCTGACCTTGGAGAATCACTTAGTTCCGGATACTCAAAGGGTCCTGAATGTCTTTGAGGATCTGGGCCTTGCTCTCTTTGTGCTTCGGTTCCCCATCTGTAAAACGGGGATGCCCGCCATCGCGTGCCTCACAGGGGTGTTGTGAGGAGACGTCCATTACAAGATTGCGAGGCACTCCGGGAGCACTGTGGCGAGAGGTGCCATTCGAGTACTAGGACAGGAGAAACAAAAGCTGATCCCATTTTATTGCTGCTACAGGATGGCTCGTGATGATTTCGCAGCAAGGAAAATTAGCATGCTACCCACCACCACCCCCGTATTCTTTGTATTTCTCTAGCATCTTGAGGGCCCCATTGAAATAAGGGCCTTACCCTCTTAGGCAGCTGGGCTGACAGCCAGGGCAAGGTGTGGGGGAAACCCAGCTTTGTGCCCATGGAAGGGGTGGAGCCTTGGAGAGAAGAGGCGGAGCCTTGGAGAGAAGAGGTGGGGCCTTGGGCAGTCTGCCCTTAGCACTGCCTAGACCATGGTGCCACCCCCCCAAGCCATGCAACTGCTCCAATTCCGTCCCCTCCCCCCCCTACACACACACATCAGCAAGCCTGAAACTAGGTGATGCACCGACATAAGGTGATCGACAATCCCTTAAAAATTCAGACAAGTTCTCCAAGTGGCAGAGCATGGAACAGAACACGGGCCTCCCGACTTCTAGTCCCTTGCTGTAGCCACTAACAACACTGCTCCCGACGACAGTGATAGCAACACATCCCTGGTAGCACACAGGCCTAACAGCGGATCTTGCTCTCTGCAAAAGAATTCCTCTTTCACCTCCCTGATACACACCTTCCCCGTGTCATGGGAGCTTCCCCTACTAGCAGTTCCTTGATTCTTTCCATGTTCTGCTTTTTTGGGTCATTATGGTTCCTGTCCAATCCAACCTCCCTTCCCAACCCCTCAGAGATCCTTCTGGGTTTAACACTCCTACCCTCTCGGGCTCGACGGGACACTGCTGTCCTTTAACACTTGCCAGGTTCTGCTTTGGCTCATGGAGCTGTTTGCCCACGGAGGCTATTTTATATCTCTGCAGTGGGACAGCGACAAGTGGCCATTTTCTAGCTTTTGTATTTTCCCATTGAAAGTAGCCCGTGGTCATCAAACTTCACAGTGGCACCAAGGTCACCTGGCACAGGACAGCAACAACACGGGCAGAACCCACAATTCCTCCCGCAGAAGCACAGCGTCGTTAGCCGTAGAGGCTGTAGGACCACGGTGGGCAAACTCCAGCGTGAGGGCCCGTTGGGTTCTATGTGTGGCCCAAGAGACATTTTGCTCACTGTTGCCCACGCGCAGGGCTGCCAGATTACACTGTTTTCCATCCACGGAGAATTTTCCTACCGGTCTTAGTAAAGTGACACGCACATAAATCCACAGTCCGTGAAGGGAGGGGGCGTGCTGACTGCACACAACAGTGACGGTGAGAGCCGCGCCCACCCGCTACAGCACATCACAGCGCTGCCACGATTCCGTCGGCACAGCCGGCACATTCTAGGTGCACAAGCGCACTTAGCAAAACTACCCCATCCCGGGGCACCGTCTCAGTTATGACAATCTTGCCGCCCACTGAGATGAAGGAGGGCCGCTCATGCGACCCACTCTCTAGCCTAGGATGCTCATCGTGGCTCTAGGATAAACAGTCGGGCAGTTCCAATTCTATCCAGCAGAGGGCAGTGGAGTACACAGGTGCTCGCCTAACCTTTATTGCACCAGTGTCAAAATTTGAATCAACATTAGGCACTGAAACAAGATGGGGCATTCTCTTCTTCTTACAAACGCTTGGGTGGCAACGCACGTTTTTTTGGATGGGCCTTCCCGCCAGTTTTACAGGAGGCCTGAAACACGGTGGTAGAGATTCGTGTTTGCATCATCATCCAGCACTAACAATTTTTCACCGATAGTTTGATTCCGGCGGATCATACTGAGTCTGCCTTTTTTCCAGTGTTATTTATACTGCACGACTGAGAGAATGGTATACTGTGCAACAGCTGTTAAGCTGAAGGCCGAAGGCAAGCAGCCCATGCCCACTGTGCGTGAATACATATTCTCGCATGCACAGAGCCCTATAGTCCCACACAGAAAGCAGACATCCTAGCTTGTTCGCTGCTCAGAAAGTGGACGGATTGGTGGCAATTTTCTCTTAAAGATCCTAGGGACAGCGAGAGAGTCCAGTTTGACCTAGACAAACTGGAGGATTGGGCCGAAAGAAATCTGATGAGGTTCAACAAGGACAAGTGCAGAGTCCTGCCCTTGGGACGGAAGAATCCCAAGCACTGTTACAGGCTGTGGACTGACTGGCTATATGGCAGTTCGGCAGAAAGGGACCTGGGGATTACAGTGGATGAGAAGCTGGATATGAGTCAACAGTGCGCCCTTGTAGCCAAGAAGGCTAATGGCATATTAGGGTGCATTAGGAGGAGCCTTGCCAGAAGATCTAGAGAAGTGATTATTCCCCTTTATTCGGCTCTGGTGAGACCACATCTGGAGTATCGCATCCAGTTCTGGGCCCTCCACAACAGAAAGGATGTGGACGCATTGGAGAGGGTCCAGCGGAGGGCAACAAAATGATGAAGGGGTTGGAGTACCTGGCTTAGGAGAGGCTGAGGGATTTGGGCTTATTAAGTCTGCAGAAGAGAAGAGTGGGGGGATTTGAGAGCAGCCTTCAACTCCCTGAATGGGGGTTTCCAAAGAGGATGGAGAGAGACTGTTCTCAGTGGTAACAGATGGCGGAGTGAGGAGCAAGGGTCTAACATTGCAGTGTGGGGAGCTCTAGGTTGGATAGTAGGAAAAACTATTTCACTAGAAGGATGGTGAAGCCCTGGATTGGAGAGAGGTGCTGGAAACTCCATCCCTAGAGGTTCTTAGAATTCCATCTTGACAAAGCCCTGGCGGGGATGATTGAGTTGGGGTTGGTCCTGCTTTGGGCAGGGGGCTGGACTCGATGACTCCTGGAGTCTCTTCCAGCCCTGGGATTCTATGATCATGATAGTGCAGATGTAACACAGAATCTGCCACCTCTGGAGCTTAGTGTAGGAGCTAAAAGCCAGCTGGCTCTCCACTAAGGCTGTAGTGCAGATTCAGCCTTCTCTCTGTAAGTGGTCTCGGTGTCACCAGATGGGACAGTGCCCCACACCCAACAAGTGTGTGGGTTACACATGCTTAATTTGCCCTGGGAGAATACAACTGGAGTAAATGACTCTGCCCGTTTGTGCAAAGTTACACATGGGCATTTGCAGATTTAGGGCTTCCCACCACACCTAACCCAATATCCCAGCATGGTGTCATGGGTCACAGTAATGCTGGAGATCCTGGCCGTTAACGAGCATTAACGACTCTGGATTTTCTGAACGACTAGGGTTCTCGAGTCTAGTGTGCAAATTCAAACCCATCAGCTCATAATGTTTCCCCCTGATTTCTTCCCTAGTTGCAGGTAGATATGGCAGCCTATACCAGCCCTAAGCTTTTACGTAATGTTCCCGAGTGCAGCTGCACAAGGTCTGCATTTCCTGCTCTAGAAGTGGATGCATTTCAGACATGATTGAAACAGACCCCCGGACGCGTGGTTCCATGCCTGTGGTTTGATTTGAACTTGCTGGGTGAAAGGCAGTACGGAAATGCAGCGTGCTGCTGACAACACCTCGCGCTACAATCAGAACGTAGGGGCACCTGTCGGATAAGACGGGTTTGTCTGCATTTCTGCTTTGCTTTGCAGGTTGGAGAAAGATTGGTGAATGGGTCTCAGAAGAGTAGAGGGAAATTCTTGGTAGCATCTTATAATTTGGAATTTTCCCAAAGGGTTGTGGCTCCCCTTTTCTTTGATTTTTCACCACACCAGCTCATGGTATTTGCATCATCCTTGATGCTACCCTGTGGAGCCTGGTTGTCTTCAGGTGGGCTTGAACCTGGTATCTTAGGGGCTAAAGCCATGTGCCTCTATAGCATGAGCTAAAATCCAACTGGCGCCTAGCTAAGGCTGTAGGCAGAATAAAGTCTGCTCTTTCTCAGTGCCTGTGGGTTACAGACCCAAAACTCCCCCCCGCCCTTGACAATACATAGCACTTCCACAGATCATGGAGCAAACCATCACCCTCTTCAATTTATGGATGGACAAACTGAAGCAATGTGATGAAGTCCCAATTCCAAGGCCACAGAGCAGGTCAGTGGAGGAGTGGGCACAAATGACATCTGTTGACTCCTAGGCCAGTCCTCTAACCACTGGCTGGCAACACCTTTCGAGTGCTCCCCCACTTTTAAACCTGGCTGCCAAACGTTCCGTAGTTTGGCTCTGAGAACTGATGGGCCATTTGAAGGATGCTGGAAGTAATTCTAAAGAAGGGAAAGTTTTATGGGGAAGCAGCGATACTGATAAACAGTCATATAGATCAACATGGCTTTGTAGATTTTAATGCCAGAGGAGACTTGTTTGATTATCTAGTCTAGTTTGATTATCTAGTTCTAAAACAACTAGACCAATTCACAGAGGATAGCTCTGTCAAGGGCAATTAGCCAAGATGGGTTGTAAGGGCGTCTCTAGCCTCTCTTTGTCAGAGGCTGGAAATGGATGACAGGAGAGCAATCACTTGATGATTCCCTGTTCTGTTCACTCCCCCTGGGGCATCTGGTATTGGCCACTATCGCAGACAGGATACTGGGCTAGATGGACCTTTGATCTGACCAGTATGGCCGTTCTTATGTTCTAGTCTGGCCTCCCGTAGAACACAGACTAGAGAATTTCACCAAGAAAATTTCGCCATCTCTTCACCATAAGTTCTGGGAGAACTGGAGCACCTTTTTTAGAACATCACGGCCTTGTTTAAAGGCTTCAGGTCATGTAGAATCCACCACACTCTCATGTAAACTGTCCACACAGTCAATTGCACTCCCTGTTAAAAATATGAAGCTTATTTCTAAGCTGAATGTGTCGTTCAGCATCTGCCACCCACAGGAATTTCTTGCGCCTTTGTGTGCTACAATAAAGAGGCCCCTGTTCTTAGAAATCCTTCCCTCCCCATAGGTACTTACAAGATTATGATGGAGTCACCTCCTAACCTTCTCTTGGATAAACTAGAGAACTTCTTTAGTTGCTTACTGTAAGGCAAGATTCCCAGACCTTGAATCCTAGTTGTTGCTCTTAATCCTTTCTAATTCGCTCACATCCTTTCGATACCAGCACTGGCCCCAGTCTTGCGATAATAGTCTTACTCAAGTACCGTGCAGAACAGTTTTACCTGCCAACTTCTCCTTGGTACTCCTTCCCTAATACATCCAAGGAACACATCTGCTTTTGTCTCCCAGTGCGATGCACTGCAGCTCTGGTTCTGCCGGTTTGCCACCGTGGCTCTTAAGTGCTTTTCTGAGTCACTGCTGTCCAAAACACAGCCCTCCCACCCCCCAATAAGTGTGATTTACGTTCTTGGCTCCTTGAATGTAAAATGTAGAACCTTCCATTTAACAGTGTAAAGTCCATGTGTGAGTGAGCCTGTTGTTCACCACTTCACGATGCATTCTGGAATGACTGGGTTGATTACGAGACAGGACGTGAGCGGGGTACTGAACACCCCAAACCCTTATGCAGACGTTTACTTTTACTCACATAAGTAGCCCCACTGAGATCAATGGCTCTACTCACATCAGGAAAACGACATGTGTATGTGGCTGCAGGATCAAAGCCCTAGACTGTCCTGCAAAGGTAGCTTTGAATTGCATTGGGAAGTCAGCTGTGGGGAGGAAAGCTATATGTTTTTAAAATATTAAATAGGCTGCCCATCACCACCTCCCTAAAAACCCTCTAACTAACCAACCAACTGTTTTTCTCATTCCCACAGTATTTCACTGAAGTTTCTTGGCTATTTTTTTTTTTATGGAAGGAAAGAGGCAGGCACTTTAAAAACTCTGATAATTGCCTAGTGATTCCATAATCAGACATAATTAGGTCACATTGTAATTGAAGATTAAGAATTTTGGCAAGCTATTTATGTGCACATGTTTATAACCCTGGTCATATCACACACACCCCCAGCCAATAAGGATGACCAGTTAAAGCAGCAGGTTACTAGTCACATTTGGTAATATGTGAGCAAACTGGTTCATTCATCATACAAGTAATGAACAGAAGGCAGGAGTATTTAGGGCAACCACACTGGAAAGAGCCACAAGGTCTTGAAAAGAAACAAATTTCTGACCATGAATGTGTTGATTTCACCACTTATGCCATCACTATATTGCAGGCTCTGTGGGGCAGGGACTGCCTTTTAGTTCTGTATTTGTACCAGGGATGTTAAAATTAGATTAATCAACCATTTGATTAGTCGATAAGGGCGCTTCCACTTTGAAATATAGCAAGAGCCCACCCGTCTGTTGCTACATTTCAAAAGTCGGAAATGCTACGCAGCGTTCGGCCTTTGAAATGTACAAGAATCCTAGCAGGATTGAAAAGCCGCATGGAGTCTGGGGCCACTAGGGAACGGCCCCAAGCTCCATGCAGCGCTTCCGCTTTGAAATGTTCTAGAGCCCCAGTGGGGACTCTTGTACATTTCAAAGGTGGAACGCCACCATTGCGTCCTTGCCCCCTCCCACAGAGTTGGAGCTTGGGGGAACCAGCTTTTAAGCCGGCTCCCCGCAGCACCTCTCCTCTTCCCCCCACCTTGCTGCCTCTTTCTGATAGAGGCAGCAAGGAGGGTGGGGGGGAAGTGACTAGTCGATTAGTTGTGTACATCACTAATTTGTACAGCTCCTAGCACTTCAGAGACCTGGCCCACAAATGGGACTTCTAGGTGCTACTGTAACACAAATAAATAGTAACACAACATGCTAGGGCAGAATGGGTGCAAAACATTAACACTGTGACTTAGGTACATTTCACACTCACTTTGCTCTGGTGTGAATGGCTGCACAAGATGCAGGGCAATGGCAAATAGGGCCCAACAGATTTTTAAAGCATCTTGAAATTGAGTGATTCATACCCTGTCATCCAGGCCCACCCTAGAGCACGAGCTTGCATCCCTGACCATCTTGGCCAATAGCCACCGATGGACCTATCCCCCATGAACTCATTGCATTCACGTGGAACTCATTTTAGGACCGGGATCTTTAACTGCAGCTTGGAGCTGTGTGTCCAAGCACCTCTGGACATCAGATCACTTTTAGGTCAAGAGTCACAGCACTGATTTCACCTGTGCCTCAGTTTCCCATCTGTGCAGTAGGGAAAATGTGTCTGAATTAGGAGTCTACTTTGCACACCCACCATGTGCAGTTTGAATAAAGAATGTGAGTGTTTAGAGAGAGAGAGAGAGAGAGATTTGTATTGCATAGGGCAGGTGAGTGTGTGTTCCCATTATACTTCAAATTCAAGGCTCTGGTCTCAGAATGTCAGCTTGACTCTTACAGCGAAGCCAATCTCATTGCAAGCTGCACTAAGGGACCACTTCCAGCTCTGCCATCACTGACCTCTAATCTATCCCCAATGCTTCCAGTAAACATTTGTTCTACCCCGAGTTTGATTCCCTATGCAAAGGAGCAAGTCAGGTCCCCTCAATGGGGAAGGTGGGAAAGATAATCTAGTGGATAAAAGGCTACAGGACCAACTGGGCGATATTTCCTCGCCCATCTTGTCTCTCTGAAACTCTAGAGACATTATCACTACTAGCTGACAGTCTGTGATGTAACACGGGCCTACTCCATAAAGTCAAAGCAAAAATGAATGAGAACTGAGTTGGATGGTACATAAGTACGGCCCTACTTGGTCAAACCAAAGGTCCATCTAGTCCAGTGTCCTGCCTTCTGACAGTAGCCAATGCCAAGTGCACCAGAGGGAATGAACAGAAAAGGGAAGCATCAAGTGATCCCTCTCCTGTCACCTATTCCCAGCTTCTGACAAATAGAGGATAGGGACACCATTCCTACCCATCCTGGTTAATAAGTTTAACTATTGATGAACTTGTCATCCATGAACTTATCTTGTTCTTTTTTGAACCCTGTTAAAGTCCTGTCCTTATAACATCCTCTCGCAAGGAGTTCCACAGGTAACAGGCTTCCAGGCCTAGTGGTGATGAAGCCTCATATTCTAAATAAAAACAAAACTTTCAGTCATGCTTCTGGATGTTTCCATCACTTCACACTGAGTCCACAGAAATTCTTGGCTTCAGAGTGGCACTTAAACAGAGTGCCAATCCTAGAATTTTATTATAACGATTGCCATGTGCTCTACTGTAGTACCTGCAAGTCCCAGGCATGCACCGGGATCCCATTGTGCCAGGCGCTGTACAAACACAGAATAAAAACTTAGCCCTTGCCCCCAAAGAGCTAGGTTGAATTCTCTGCTTAGTTGTGAACTCTCTCTTTGATTTGGGGCACATCATTTAATCCACTTGTGCCTCAGTTTCCCATCTATGCAGTGGGGCAAGTATGTCCCTACCTCACATAGGTGCCAGAAGGATAAGAATTCATAAGCAATTATGAAGTGTTCTGAAATTATAGTGATGAGGGCCATATAAGTATAGTCACACAAGCAGGAGTGGCCTGAGGTGGGCTGTGGCAGCTGGCGCCCCCACCTGCACGGCCGCCAATGGGCCGTCAATGGGGTGACATCATCATCGGGCGCCCCGAGCGCCCCATGACGTCATCATCCGGCGCCATTGAAGGCGGCGCCCTAGGCGACGGCCGAGTTGGCCTATAGTCATGGGCCGCCCCTGCACACAAGATAAACTTCTGTGGAACTTTATCTGGAGTAGTGCTTTCTGTCTTCTCCAATTGTGACAATTTCAAATTTCAGTTAAAAGGGAGAGGGGTAATTCTCTCTCCCCGTTTTTCAGCTGGTTATCCTAAAATACCCACTGCTCAGGCCAGGTGGACCGATGCTGAACTGAACTAGGCTGCAGACATAGCGAGTTCAGCATTAATTCATACGCCCCTGTGGTCGACCGTATGCCATCTTCCTAGAAAAGACAAGGCTTGGATTTCACTGTGCAGCAGAAATAGATTTATAGATCCAGAACTTACTTTTTTTCAACACCTCTCTCAGAGTAATTCTTCGCCCTCCCACAACGCGCTTCATCCAAGTTGTCTGCCGCTATCCTTGTGGAATGTGCATTAACGGTGTTAGATTTCTCTCTTTCATGTAGCTCGTTGGAACAGAACTGCGTCAAGGACGAGATTTCCCTTCTGGTGGAACAGGAGTACTTGAGCCTTACCCAGGAGAACATTAGCAAGACAGAAATGCCAGGCTTAGAAGGAGGGGATAAAACTGCCTCGACTTTAAATCAGAGTTCTTCAAACAACAGCCTTCTCCTGCTTTCCGATAGGGACCAGTTGCTAGAGGAAACAGAAGCAGTAGAAAGCATGTACAGAGCAATGATGGGGAGCAAAGAAAGGGAGATGAAACTAAGATCTCTCTGCGACTCTCAGCTTTCTACAAAATCCACCATCACGGGGATTTTGCGCCCCGCAAAAAGCACCTGCAAGACTGCTAAAGGGGTGGACAGTGGTAACCCAGGGGCTTCCAACAAAGAGAGCAGTAAGTCACTGGCGCAGTGTCCAATGAAACATACAGAGGCTGCCAAAGCGCCAGATAACCCAGTGGCGGTGGAGGAAACCAGGCTGACCAAGGACTACAAAGGACTGCAAAGTCACATGATCAGTTCCCCCATCCATAAGGAGAGCGCAGGGATGCTGCCGCCTTCCACGACAGCAGAAAGCCAAGCGATAGGGCAGAAGAAGCAGCTCCCAGTGTTTGCCAAGATCTGCTCAAAACCTGATGCTGACTCAGTTACTGAGGGACTTCAGAACACAGGTATGCGTGGGTGGGGGAAGAGCAATGGAGGTGGAGGGACGTAATTAAATGCAGCCGGCTTTGTATGGGACCACAGCTGTTCAGTTAAGATCATAATTCAAAATGATCTGGGCAAGCTGGAGAAATGGTCTGAGGTAAATAGGATGAAGTTCAACGAGGACAAATGCAAAGTGCTCCACTTAGGAAGGAACAATCCGTTTCACACCTTCAGAATGGGATGCGACTGTCTAGGAAGGAGTCCTGCAGAAAGGGATGTAGGGGAGCATAGGGGACCACAAGCTAAATATGAGTCAACAGTGTGTCACTGTTGCAAAAAAAGCAAACCTCATTCTGGGATGTATAAATAGGAGTGTTGTGAGCAAAACACGATAAGTCATTCTTCCGCTCTACTCTGCTGATTAGGCCTCAGTTGGAGTATTGTGTCTAGCTCTGGGCACCACACTTCAAGAAAGACTTGGAGACGGTCCAAAGAAGAGCGACAAAAATGATCAAAGGTCTAGAAAGCATTACCTGTGAGGAAAGACTGAAATAACTGGGTGATTAGTTTAGAAAAGAGAAGACTGAGAGGGGACATGATAGCAGTTTTCAAGTACCTAAAAGGTGTTACAAGAAGGAGGGGGGGGGGAATTGTTCTCCTTGACCTCTGATGACCAAACAAGAAGCAATGGGCTTAAATTGCAGCAAGGGAGGTTTAGGTTGGACATTAGGAAAAAGTTGCTAACTGACAGGGTGGTTAAACACTGGAATAAATTGCCTAGGGAGGTTGTAGAATCTCCATCACTGGGGATATTTAAGAGCAGGTTAGATAGAATCTCTCAGGGATGATCTAGATGGTGCTTGGTCCTGCCATGAGGGCAGGGGACTGGACTTGATGACCTCGTGAGATCCTTTCCAGTTCTAGTGTTCTATGATTCTATGATTCGGTGGTTCTTAACCTCTCTCATACCGGGATCCTCATTTCCATATCAGGATCAACTCCCAGGATACTCCCTGTCATCTGGCAGGGATCTATGCAATACCCTTCTCCCACTCAACAATATGGGAGGTTGGCCCTAATACTGAGAAACCATTGATTGGTGGATATGGGTGGTAGCTTTTTAAAGAAGAAACTTGAACATCTGTGTGGAACTGCCTTCATCTCTGCAGCACACCAGGCCAGCCAGGCCAGGAATAAATCTTGCAGGTGTCTCTTTCCTTATGTATCAGCCAGGGTACAATTTTCGTGGCAGGCTAACCTGAGATGATCAAGGAGCTTAGTTCATTGCCAAGGGAAAACAACAGGAATCTTTCTATTGACTTCAATGAGCATTGATTGGGCCCATAATGCATTATCTCCCACTCTGTGAAGGGAGAGCTGGCCCCCATTGGCCCAAGATTTCCCAAATTAACTCAAGTAT
This sequence comes from Rafetus swinhoei, assembly GCA_019425775.1. Lineage (NCBI taxonomy): Eukaryota > Metazoa > Chordata > Testudines > Trionychidae > Rafetus > Rafetus swinhoei. The sequence continues at coordinate 14,689,447 of JAFJHL010000300.1, read as the reverse complement.
TTTGGGGGAGCCATAGTTTGTTCAGGACCCAACCTAAGACATCTTAAAAGAGGCCAGAAAATACTGAGCTCCCATCCTCTGGAACACCCTATAAGATCTCTCAGAATGGGCACTGATCATCAGTTGTCTATTTTGAAAATTTTGGCCCAGGTGTATTGCAACCGAGAGATGCTAAAAAGTTCAGTGCAAACTAAAAGCTAGTCAGTTTTTTTCCTAACCTTAAAGAGGTTTGAATGTAGTGCAAAGGGTCTTGTTCCATTTTTACTCTGTCTGAACCTTTTCATTCATCCTTATGACTCAGACAAATTTAATTCCAAGTCTAGTAGTGAGTGGGTGGATAGCAGTGTTCCCTGTAAGCCAAACGCTTAGGCGGCCATGCAAGAGAGATTCAAATGCCACCCAGCTGATTAGCACCCACAGTGCCCACAGCTGGCAACATGTGTTTCAATTACTGATTCACTTCTGCACATTCCTTGGTGTGTATAACAAAATTTATTCCATACAGGGATGGAAAAACTTAAAGGGAACACTGGTGGACAGGCCTACTAATTAGAGAATTTAAAGTGTTGAATTTGGGTCTCAACACTGAAAGACTGTAGCCACTGGAAATAGCCAAGATCTTAAGTAAATTTAGTTTTGTGGGCAAAGCACACCCGTTCAAGTTTGGCCAATCCACACAGGCAAAGAAAAGCACAGTGTGCCTGTTCAATAATGTGTTTAACCCTCTCCTGTTTTACAGTAACTACGGCAGCATCAGATAAGAACAATCTCAAATACAATGGGAATGTTTTCACCCCACGGTTTTCTACCACTTCAACGACTACATCCTTAAACCAGCCAGTGTGGCTCAGTCTAAACTATCCTCCGCCCCCCATCTTTCCAAACCATTCCAACTTTCCACACTTCCAGGTAAGATAAAAATAAGCCTACCCCTTTCTCATTTGATATTGCGGGCTCATCTAGACGACATTCCTGTCGAAAGAGGAATGTAAATGAGCCCGATCGAAAGTGCAAACAAAGCACGGATTTAAATATCCCACGCTTCATTTACATATTCACGTCTGAGCGCTTTTTCGAAAAAGGGTTTTTCGAAAGTGAAAGCGCAGTCTAGATGTGGTTCTTTTGGGGGGAAAAAACCTTTTTCGAAGGACCCCGTACTCCTCATTTTTTCAGGAGTACAGGGTCTTTTGAAAAAGGGTGTTTTTTTTTTTTAAAGAACCACATCTAGACTGTGCTTTCACTTTGGAAAAACTCTTTTTCGAAACAGCGATTGGACGGGAATATGCAAATGAAGTGTGGGATATTTAAATCTGCTCTTCATTTGCACGATCAGTTGGGCTCATTTACGTTCCTCTTTCGACAGAGGAATGTAGTCTAGACGAGCCCTGTCAGATCTAAATCTGGCAAGCAAGAGTTGGCAAGCACCACTGCTCCAACACCTACTTTTTTGCTTTGTACCGTCAGAAAGATCGGAAAGGAACTGGAGCGTTCTCCAACTTGGAGTGCTTCCAAACTAAAGGGGAAGAAATTTGGGTTGCAAGCAAAACATACAAAGAACAAGCTGTCAAATGCAGCGGGGTGTTTGTGCGTCACGGGGAGAGTGCTGACTTTATGAGACACAGAGTCATGGCAGACTGTTCTCTGAACCCATTCTTAGGTTAACCCCAGTTTACAGTTTTCATTTGCTAGGATCCCCAAATGGATTTTTGAGGCAATTGCCATGTTTAAAGACAATGATGCCAAAACTGGGGTTCCCTGGACAGCCTTCGTTTCGCTTCCTTGAGTGAATACATGACTAGAAGATGATCCTTACCTCAAATAATTTTTGTTTTTCTTCATTTAAATCATAGCTCTGGAGTGGGGCTGGGGAGAGGGGTTCAGTAGCAGGCTGCCCTGGGGAGAGAGGACAACCCCACCCCTCTCTCACCGCAGCAGCATGGGGCCAGGTGAGAAGCACCTCTCCATGGCTGCTGCAGCTCCAGTAGGCACAGCTGGGTGAGGGGTACATGGTCCCTGGCTGGGGCAGGTCCAGATCCAGGTTTGTCTGCCCCCTGTGCTCCCCCGCTAGAGTGAGGAATGCAGCAAACTGTGCACTTTCCCCTTGCTCCCTGACAAAGGGGAAAAGCCAGCAATGTTCCCATATGAATCGGGGGAGCTTCATTCCCTCTACACCCCCGCAATTCCTAAAAGCTGCTTTGGGGGTGGGAGGCTCAGGATTGGGCAGTCTCAGAGTAGGGGCACACCACCAGCCAGTCAGCCCCTTTCACCTGCCTGGTGATCCTGTCTCTTTTCTGTAGGATTTCACGAGACGCAATCCCATCCAGGCACATCCCATTGTCCTGGCACAACCAAACCCTGACCTTGCTTTTCAGTTATGATAAGAGGAAGCTGTATGCTGAATTTGGTGGTGCTAGCTGCTGCCATTTAGAAGGAATTCTTGAACAGCCAGACACACAGCCAGACAAACTCACAAATGTATAGTAGGTGGCACAGTCTTTAATTCCATGATCACTGATTATTTTCCCACAGGACCCCTTCCTCATTCAATTCACGATGCTCTCTCAGTGAGCAGCTAAGCAATATGTTGGTTTTCTCCTCATGCTGTGTGCCGCCCCAGGATTTATTTACTGCCCACTTCCACAGTCCAAGTCTGAAGCCAGAATTATTAACTTCCTCAGGAGCTTTCTTATTGCACTCGCCACCATAATATCTAGGCGCCACACAAACATGAATGAATTTCTTTTCACAATATCCCCATAAGATCTGGGAGGGGTTATGATGGGGAACTGAGGCACGGAGCTAAAGATAAAAATTATCCATTCATTTTGACTGCCCAGTTTGAGACCCCTAAAACTTGATACTTCTGAGTACTTAGAACTAAATAAACAACAAATGGTCTGGCAGCACTTTATAGACTAACAAAACGTGTAGATGGTTTCGTTAGTCTATAAAGTGCTACCAGACCATTTGTTGGTTTTTTCTGTAACATACTAACTTGGCTACCCCCTGAAGCTGTAGAACTAAATAGCTAATCAAAGCACAGCTCCCATTGACTTTAACCAGCACCTCTATGATACAACACCAGGGTCTGAAGTCCAGCATCCAGAAAATGAGGAACACACAATTGGCAACCACCGCTGAAAAATTTAAGTGACTTGACTGGCATCCCATAGGAATTCTGTGGCAGAGGCAAGGCTATAATCTAATTTTCCAAGCTGACATTTGACTACTTTAACCACGAGGTTCCTCTTCCTGAAATCCCTTGCCTCATTCAATACGTATGAAAAATATTTTGAACGTATCAGCATTTTCTGGTGGGGAGAAAATGTTCTGCTGGAAGCAAATTCATTGTGTTGTACTCTTTTCCTGTCACTTCACATGTGGAATAGTTTCTTCAGTCATGTCCCACCTTCCACCAATCTCATCTCTGAATTTTTCATATTCCCAGCACGTTCCCTGTTCAATCAAACTCTAGATCCCAACCTAGCCCCATGCCAAAGTCTTATCATCCCTCTGCTTTGTTTGCACTTCCTCATTTTTCTCTAGAGATCTTGCCATGTCTAGCTATTTCTTTCAGGGCAAAAAGGAAAGAGCTTGGATTGCACCCGGCTCTCTTTCTCTGCACCAAACTGTGCCCTTTTGGCATGGAGAGCAGTCAGTCGTTCTACAGAGAGTCACTCAGGGCAGAAAGATGCATCTGTTACCCCATGAGCTGAGCCTGCTCTAGCAATCCCACCCACTTGGACATGCAGCTACACATTTAAGACAAGATTTTCAAAGCTGCCTACAGGAGTTAGGTGCCTGTCTCCCATGGAAAGTCAGGGTATGTCTACACTACAGAGTTTTTTTCAGAAAAAATGGCCTTTTTTCTGAAAAAATTTGAGTTATGTCCACACTGCAGTTGAGTTCTTTTGAAAGAAAATCGAAACAGAGGGGGTTTTCTGACATTGGTAATCCTCATTCTACGAGGAAAAAGCCTTTTTCCGAAAGAGCTCTTTTGGAAAAAGGTGCGTGTGGACGGGGAAGAGGGAGTTCTTTCGAAAGAAGAGGAAAGAAGAAAAAGCACAGGTGCCCTGGTGGCCACTCTGTCCATAGTAATCACAGCTTACATGTGAGATAGCATCCATTCCATAGTGTGGACGCTATCTTTTGAAAAAGCAAATGGCTTTTTCAATGTGCTTTTGCAGTATGGACGCTCTCTTTCGGAAGAAGTTTTTTCCGGAAGATCTCTTCTGGAAAAGCTTCTTCTGAAAGAAGCCTGCAGCTAGACATAGCCTCAGCCAGAACTGGGCTGGGGTGTTCAAAGGGGCAATCAGACATCCAATTCATTTTCACAGGATTTGAACACCTAACTCCCTTAGGGCTTGTCCTCACTTACCCAAAGATCGACACTCCAGAGATCGATCTCCCGGGTTTTGATTTAGTGGGTCTAGGAAGGACCCGCTAAATTGACTGCTGATGGCGCCCTCATTGACACTCATACTTTGCAGGGTCATAAGGATGATGGGAAGTCAACAGGAGAGTTTCTCCTTTGATCTCCCACGGTGGGAATTCCGTGGAAAGTCAAGCTAAGGTACATCGACTCCAGCTATGCTATTCACATAGCTGGAATTGTGTATCTTAATTCTACTTTCTCTTGTAATGTAGACCTGGCCTTAGGTAACTCTGAAAATCTCACCCATATGGTTAAGACCTATTGACTGGCCTTAACTAACCTTATTATTTTGTGGGTGCACTTTGGCACCCTCTAATCCACTACAGTTGTATTTAATGGGCATTCACCAACTGCTTGACACATGAATGTCCAATGGTGGCCTACCTATCCTCTGCATGCTCTTAATTAACCCTTCGCTCTTTGAGGTCAACGTGAAGTTGAGCTCGGTACAAAAGAGGATGGAGAATGCAGAACCTACACTAGAGATCTGTAATGTAGAGAAGAGATCTAGATTTGTGGAATCAAAAAGAGGAGAAAGGTATTAACTACATTCAGCTGAACTCCACTCCCTGGGGTAAATAACACGCTTTTGAAAAGACAACGGAAACAGAAAATATTGCACAATAAAAGACCCAGTCTGACTGTTTTAAAGTCATGTCTCATGTATTTCAACAGGGCTTGTATCAGCCAAGAGCACGGATCCCCTATCAACAGACGTTACACCCTCCCTTAGGATGCTATTCCAGACAGGTGTGTCGAAATGGTTATAAATACTCTTTCATTTGCAGAACACAGATGCTAAGCACAGCGAATTAGACAGAGCTGTTTGTCATGTGGCGTAACTGACTTTGGTCGCTTTGTAAAGAAAGATTTGGGGACCAGGTCTTCAGATGTGTAAATCAGCATTGCTCGAAGGAGGATCATCAGCTGACGTTAGCTAATGGGTTGGCCCCCGAACCTCTAATCAAAATAGCCAGTTATATATGCTCTGTTTAGCATTAAGTTAGGGAAGTTTTTTTTTTTCTTTGTAAAGGACGGTTCAATCAGCATCATGCAGTGGTGCGTTTCTATTGTGAGTTAATGTAGGACTCAGAACCCTGGATAAGCTGCAGCGAGATAAGCTATGACAGAAAGAGGCACCACAGAGAGCTGGGATGGCTTGGGATGTCCCCAGGAGAGCTGAGTTCATGTGTATCACTGCAGCTCTTCCGGGCAGACCCAAACTGGTTTCACAAGTTGGGGAGGGGGCGAGGAGAGGGGAAAGAAAACCTAAAATATTCATTAGGGAAAGAGCTAAAGCACTCTCACTTTGAAAGGGCAGCAGTCCTGGAGAATTCGGGTATCCTGCAATATCATCCCAGAGGGGGAAAAAAGAAAGTCGCATATTTACCCAGTGTTGCTCAGGTCCTTAATGAGGGTCTATGGGCAGGGGGCTGAGAATGTAGGGATGCAGGATTCAGGGGTGGGGGTGAGGAGGAGCTCTGGGCTGGGGACTCTCTGTGTGTGTAGGAGGTGTCAGGGTGGTTAAACACTGGAATAAATTGCCTAGGGGGGTTGTAGAATCTCCATCACTAGAGATATTTAAGAGCAGGTTAGACAGACACCTATCAGGGATGATCTAGATGGTGCTTGGTCCTGCCATGAGGGCAGGGAACTGGACTTGATGACCTCTCTAGGTCCCTCCCAGTTGTAGTGTTCTATGATTGCCTTGGGGGGGAGGGGCATAACATTTTAACAGATTGAAAAGGGGACCGTATGCACGAAAGGTTGGGAACCACTGGTCTAGGAGATAATTTACTTTTCAGCGAACACACATCTGTCCTAGACAGTCTGAACGATGCTCTGACACCTCGTGCACCGCCCCTCTTTTCCTTCCAAAGAGTTTGCAAGACTTTAAAAAAGGAGGGAGGTACTTTTGTTTGAAAAGGAACCAAGCCAGCCAGTAAATTAGCCAGTACACTAGCCAATCCCCTATGAGGATGCTCTTCAAGGAGGCTTTTGAGGCACAATACACAGCAGCTTTTTCCTCTCCCATTTCTGATCTACAACGGGGTGGCAGGAAGGGGAATGCTACCTCCCCCTTTGATCAACATTTAAGATCTGGGCATACGACATAGCAGACCTCACTGCAGCCCTCTCCCCCAAAAGGGATACAGCCACCTAGGCTGAATACCCGGCATCAGATCTGAATGACACCACCCTTTCTTTGTGTGACAAACACTACCAATTAGGACAAGATGCTCTTGTCAGGTTTGATATCCTTGGCATGTTTTGAGCCATTGACAAGGCTTCTCTAGGAATTCACACGCACACACATACACAAAATAGCTGATTGTTTCTGCAGTTGATTGTCATAATGTCATAAGCATCTTGGGGGGCTAGATTTTTGGGAGGTGCTAGGCACCCTTTCAACCCTTGTGAGATCTGTTGGAGCTGAAGGTTTCATTCATCTGTTCAAAAAATGGTGATGGGGTGGGGGAAATAAAATTCCCCCCCCCCCCCCAAAATCCTCGTTTTATCAAAGTTGGAAAATTCACTAAGAGAAAACCCACAAAACAAAATTCCAACAAACCCAGTCATTTTAAAAGAGGGGATGTCATGGAATACTTTCCCTTTTTAAATACACTTGAACCTCTTTCATCCGGCAACCCTGTGAAATGGGGTTTGCTGGGTTAAGGATTTTGCCAGGCCAGGGAAGAAGTGAAGGGAGAGCCACTTCTCCCTTCCCTCCGGCTAGCATCTGTGTCACGGGGTGTTCCTGAATTTGAGACACCCAGAGTACGGAGGTTACAGCGTATAATTTTTGTATTTCAAAATTTGAAATATTTCATCTATCTCAAGTTCCAACTGTAACCTGCAAATCAGGTTGTAAAAGGTTTTTATTTCACCAACTTCTTGCTCTTTGTTTCTTTACCCTCTGTAGGTAACTCCATACAACCCACAGCAGATTTTCCGGTCACCTTATACCCCCTTTATTGAACTATGTCCCTCTGGTCCAGCCCGGTTATTCATACCAGCAGAGGAACCCATCCAAACCATCTAGCAGCGTACGTGATCCACCAGCAATGGCGGGTGATGGGCCGCAGTATCATTTTTCTCATTCATATGGGTACGTCCACACTGATGTGTGGTCTAGTTCTCATAACATGGGAGGGTTCGGTGAGTTACAGTAAAGCCCCATGAAGCTACTGGAACTAGCTGGAAAATGGGATTTCTGACATTTCAAACAGCTTTTAACACTGAATCAGAACAAAAAAAAAAGTCAAAATTTTCAAGAGAACAGAATTTCCAAAGAAGATTGATCTGGAAACATGTATTGAGATCATGTTCAATTGTTTTATTTCTGTAAAGTTGGAACATTATATACTGTAGAAAATTCAATACGAGTCCAAACAAATGAAATGAAAATCAAACCCAAATGTTTTACTTGATCTAAAAAAAGTCAAAATGATTCATTTAAATACTGGGCCATCAGGAACATTGAGTATGGCCATGTTCCTGAAAAGTGTTTTGATTTCAACATACCTATAGCATCCAACAGAAAACTGCTTGATCAGTTCTACCCCTGGCCGTCACTTCATGTTCTAAGATGAGTTGACTTCCAGATGCAAAACCATTCATCTTGAGTCTGAATGGCTTAGCTTAAATAAAGGGAAAGTCGTAAGAACATCATAAAAGAGAGCACAGTGTATGCGTGTTTGCAACATCAACCCTGCCTTGCAAAAATGATAGCTGTTCTTATCGAGAGGCAGATTTAGAAATGCAGAGGGTCACTACTAGGAGAAGAAAAGATTAATGGTCACATAGCAATATCCATCAAAATAATGACCAATGTTAAAGTGGAGGTGGATGTTTTCTGAATTTCTAGGACTTTTTCAAATTATGATACAATTTTTAAAGTCAGGGTGGGGGATAGGACAAAATTAGGGGAGACTTTTGTGAAAAAATATTCTCCCCATTTTTCAAGAGGGGACCAATCGAAATGTTTTGAATTTCCTTTTTTTGTAGAACTTATGGAGACCAGCAAGGGCTAGCAACCCAGATCCACAAGTACCTAAAAGGGTGTTACAAGGAGGAGTGAGAATAATTATTCTCCTTAATGTCTGAGAATAGGACAAGCAGCAATGGGCTTACATTTCAGGGAGGGAGATTTAGCTTGGACATTAGGAAAAACTTCGGTCAGGGTGGTTAAATTCTGGAATAAATTGCCTAGGGAGGTTGTGAAATCTCCATCTTTGGCGATATGAAAGGGCAAGTTAGACAAACACCTGTCAGGGATGGTCTAGATGGTGCTTGGTCCTGCCGTGAGGGCAGGGAACTGGATTTGATGAGCTCTTGAGGTCCCTTCTAGTTCTAATGTTCTGTGATTCTATGAAACCTAAGCTCCCTGGTGGACTTGTACCGAGCCCGTGCAGAGATTCACACCACTGCATTTTCACTGCTATTGTTATCCTCACTAGCTAGATTACAAGTCCAGCCCTAAGAGACATAGGGCTTCCATAGATACTTTTCTCTCCCCCCGCCCACACTGCCCCATTGTTGTTACAAACAAGTGGTCCTCTCGCATTTTAACCATCATGTCTGAGGTACATAAACCATAAATAAAAGTGAAATGTAACTGATATACATACTCATGATAGTTTTAAAGGGATTTAGATGTTTAATAATGCAGATGGGATTTTCAAAAGCCTCTAGCTGCACCTTTAGGCATCTAAATACCTTTAAAAATCTGGCCCTTAATTCAAGATTTCCTCCTTTTACAAACAAAAAGCTCAAAGGAGAAGTGGGGGGGCATGGAACATGGTGCAGGAAATCATAATGAAACTGGATTTAATGCGAATGTTTTTCAGGTTTAGTTCTACGCCTGGTGGATCTGTGAGGACAAACCCATATTTCTCTGCCAATGGGAGCGGTATAAACTTTTAGATCATCTGAATTTTTTGATGCATCGTTTGGAGACCACGAAGCTTCAGTCGCTGTTAGGAATTCTGAGGTCAAATAAGGACTGATTTTGTATTTCCCATAGCGCAGATTTCTGTCTACAATGAGCCTACATGACGTATGTGTTAAGAAAAAGCTACACAACAATTCATCCGAAAGAGGAGAGTTTTGTTTAGCGGAACCAAATGAGATTTTTTTTTTGTAAGATGGAGAGAAATAATAAAAAAATGTTTTATTTATGACAGGTGCCTGAGCTGCTTAAAATTGAATTTTGCTGTAATAAAGATAGCTGATATAAAAAGGATCATGCCCACAATTTTCAGAAGTGATAACTTGAGTTGTGTAATTCAAAATGAGATTAATTCAGAGGCATTCAGTAGTTATGTGACTCAATTCTGGGAGGAAGGTGTGTGTGAAATGCTTGTGTCTTGTATCTAAAACTGTGATACTTATCTACCTTTAGCATTAAGGAAGAAGAAACAAGAATGCCTGTACAAAGAAACTTATTTTACTAGGTTCCCTTTATTTAATTCAGAGTTTCAGGCTGCAAGATTTGAAAGTGAGTGTTTGCCCTTGCGACATAGCTCCCCTTTGGTACTATATCATGAAAACAGCCCGAGGGTGGTAGGCAATCTACAGACAACTATGATGGATGTCTTTCTCCTCTAGTTCAACAATAAGCGGCTAGGTTAAAAGCAGGAAGGACTGGATGGAATTATGTGGCTTGTTACACTAGAGGTCAGACCAGGTGATTATAATGTTCCCTTCTGGCCTTAAAAAAAAAAAAAAAAAAAAAAAAAAAAAAAGTTTACAATCTGCAATTGTAAGGTCCCACAACGGATAAAATGCACAAGGACACTGCTATAAAATTCAGTGGGTCTTTACGTAGGGCTTGTTTACATAGGGAGTTACACCAGTATATGGTTCTGGCCATGTCAACACTTCTAAGCTGAAAGTGCAGCCGTGACGGCACCTTCGGGGCAGTGAGGTCTCGGCATCAGGGCCGGGAGAGAGCTGTTCCAGTGCTCTAGCTAAGCCGCCTCCTCGAGGGGGAGTAACTAACAGCTCTGGGAGCCCATTTACACTGGCACTTTGCAGTGCAGTAACTTACCAGTGTAGACAATCCCTAAATGTGACTACAAACAACTATAGTTAGGCTGGGAGAACTCCTCATGTGCACACTTATCCCAGTAGAAGAGCCTTTTCGATGTCATTTAGGTTGCTTTCAAAACCGTTTAAGCTAAACCAGACGCTAGTCTAAAATAAGAGTACCCACATGTGGCGTAGTGGGGGTGCTGTCTACTCTGCAACCCGGGGTGCCCCTGCGCTGTGATGTGTGATTCCCACTGACTCACCCACATGTGTATTAACCCAGACACCTAGGCTCAGCCTAAGGAGACAACAGGAGATTCCCAGGGGGAGAGACAAAGGGAGAGAGGCGGAGACCAAAACCAGGTTTCTGGGGAAGGGGCATTTGCTGGCTGAGAAAGATGAAGGGAACAGGCTAAGCTGAGGGGTTAGGGGTGATGGACCCCTAACCCAAGGGGTCTGAGGCATCCTGGCCCTGACTCCTGTAACTACATCACATCTGTGCTGCGCTGTATCCTGAAGAAGCAATAAACCCTCTATTCTACTGGCTGGTGGAGTCTGTTCTTGCTGCAGACGGAGTGCAGGATCGGGAGGTACCCAACGTGCCACCACACCACATAGGGAATCTAACTATAGCAAATTAATTACACCAGTGTAATTTCCTGGGTAGAAAAACCTTTACGCATGGCTACACTATGGAAAAGATCAACCCTCTGGAGGTCGATCTTCTAGCATTTGATTTAGGGGGTCAGGTGTAGACTCCCAAATGGAACACTGAGGGCAGCCTCTGCCGGCGTCCTGTACTCCTCATTCTGAAAGGAGTAAGGGAAGCCGACAGGAGTGTATGCTTCTGTTGACCTCCCACAGTGTAGACGCTGCGGCAGCTCGGCTTAAGGTAAAGTGAATCCAGCTACATCGTTTGTGTAGCTGGATGGTATACCTTAGGCCAACCTGCCTAGTCTAGCACAGATCTGGGTTTAGATTGCAAACCCTATGGGGCAAATACCTTCTTTTTGTTCTGTATTTGTACAAGCACCCACCCAGTCCATGAGAAAAGCCTTCTAGGTGCTATAGCAGGGGTGGGCAATAATTTTTAAAGGGGGCCACGTCATACATTTCTGAAGTGGCCCCAGGCTGCCAGGAAGGGGCAGGGCCTCGGGCAGAAGCGGCAGGGCCAGGAGACTTCTCGTGCTCCCCTGCCCACAGACCCTGATTGGCCCCTGCCCGCCAGCGCCTAGAGAGAATCTCCAGCTGTTTTAAAACAGCTGGCGGTTCCCTCTAGGTGCCGCAGCAGGAGGAGACTTTGTGTGCTCTCCCTGTCCCCAGGCCAATCAAGGCTGGGGGAAGAGGGAGCGCAAGAAGTGCCTCACTTCCTGCCTCCACCCTACCAGGGGCACAAGGCAGCTAGAGAGAACGGCCGGCTGTTTTAAAACAGCCGGCATTTCCCTCTGATGCTGCATGCCCCTGGCGGGGGAGGAGACTTCACGTGCTCCTCTGCCCCCAGGTCTCAATGGGCCTAGGGGTGGGGAGCAGCAGGATGGCCACGGGCCGGATCCATCGGCTTGGTGGGCCGCATCCGGCCCACGGAGGCCGTCCTGCCCACCCCAGTGCTACAGTACAAATGATAAAATAACGTAGCTGCTGCACTATAAGGGGAAGAATGATACATGGAGGAAAAGGCTGATCCAGAGCATAACCCCAGTGCAATGGAATGTCAGATTAATCCCACACTATGATGGCCTGGGAATTATGTATCTGAGTCTAGACTCATATTGGAGATTTATTATTATCTGAGATGAAGCTATCCTTCCCCTGTCGCCCATTCCCTCCCTGCCTGTGTGTTTTCAAGACTTGTTCTCTGCCAGGTGGCGAGCACCCTGAGCCCATATTAAATTCAACAAGAGTTAAGTGGTTTTGGCCCCTCTCAGGGCACTAACCCCAAAGCTCTTTGGAAGATATTAGACATCTCTCCCTTGTCTTCCACAGTGATTTGGATCAGCCCTGAATACCCTGGGGGTTTCACAAGCCTTGGACCAGCCGTAGAATGCCGAGTCATTTGCAGAGTCAAGTCCCAAATTCAGACAGCCATAACTTCTGGGTAGCCCCAGGGCTGGATTAAAGGGGGGGGCTAGCCAGGCAGCTGCCCGGGGCACCAACCTATGGGGGGCGCCTGATGGCAGCTGTAAGGGGCGCCGCGCGCTGGGGGCTGCGCGCGGCGCCTTACAGCTGCCATCAGGCGCCACGTGCCCGATTGCAGCTGTAAGGTGCGCAGCACGCTGGGGGGCAGGGCCGCGCATGCGCCGTGCACCCCGGGGCAGAGCCGCGCACGCCCGCTGCCCGGGGCAGAGGAATGGCTCAAGCCGGCCCTGGGTAGCCCAGTCCTCAAAGCCACATTTGGGAAAGACATTCAAACCTCCTCTCCCTTCACCCCATGTCATAGGCGCTGTGTGATTCCTCCCCCGCCCCACACTGCCGCATTTTACAGACTTCAGAGGAGTGAGGGGGAAGCCATTTCGAAGCTGTATCGTCCGAATTGGCTACACTTGACATCTAATCTCACAGCAATCCTTCCGGTGACATTTCAAACAGACTAGTAAGCTGCCCTCTCTCTTTCTCCACACTGTGTCAGCATTTTATTTCGGGTTGTACAGATGATTGATTCTACCGGGGACAGTTTAGGATAAAAATCCAGGCCTGGCAGGAGCGGGCCGTTAGCCCTTCTTTTTTCCACCAGGCAAGCCACAGGCAAAGACGCTACCAGACGCAATCAGGCCAACAATTAAGAACCTCCAGTGGTTTTGTGAAGTATCAGTGTCCTTCACTATGTGTGGCTAGCGGATAACATGACAGCTTGATAATGGAGCACAAGTGGAAATATTGTTAAAGGCATGCCAAGGCAGCTGGAGGGGCGGAGGAGGGGGAAATCAAAGCTGAGGGCCGTATGTTGCTCTAAAAACTTTCATTGGTGTCCGTGACAATTTCTATAGCACCTTTCATCAGTAAGGCTTGGAGCACTTTACAGCAGGGGCAGGGAACCTTTTTTGGGTCGGGGGGCACTGACCCACAGAAAAAGCAGTCAGGGGCCGCACACAAGGGAGAAATTCAACCAAACCAAACCCAACCCCTTCTCTGCGTTGTGGCCTGCCTCTGAGGAGAAAGACACCCCCACACCAGAGCCGGGGGGGGAGGGGGGGGAAGCCTAGTAGATTTTGTATGCTCCAGCGCTGCGGTGGGGCAGCACGGGGGAGGGGCGGCTGGGGTGCCAGCGCAGGCTCCCCAATGCTGGGGAGGCCCCTGAGCCTCGGGAGCCAGATTCAGGCAAGCTGGGGGCCTGAGGTTCCTCACTCCTGCCTTACAGGCTATGCATAGGGATCATTTCACCCTTTTTTTTGGAAGGGACGTGGCAGCTCTTTAACTGGGCACATTAACATTATACAACAGTTTAGGTCACAGGGGTAGGGAACCTAAGGCCCAGGAGCCTGGCTGCAGCCCCCAACTTGCCTGGATTTGGCCCCCAAGGCTCAGAGCTGCCCCATAGCATTAGGGAACCTGCGCTGGTGCTCCATCCTCCCCTCCCCCCTGCCGCCCCTCCACAGGGCTGGAGCACACAAAATCTACTAGCCTGGGCCCCCCTCAGCTCTGGTGTGTGAGGGGAATGTGGGGAGTGTCTTTCTCCTTCTCAGTCAGGGGCCACATCAGTGATGGTTTTTTTTTTTAATTGCTTCTCACTTGTGTGCAGCCCCTGATTGATTTTTCTGTGGGTCTGCAGCCCCCCTGATCCGAAAAAGGTTTCCCACCCCTGGAGAAGAAGGAAGAAGTCATTTGGTACTTCAAGGGCAATTAGGCGAGAAGACTGCAGTCAGTCCAGTTGGAATTTAGCCATCCCGCCAAGGTTACTCCCCTCGTATTATAAGTTGCGACAAGTGGTCCAAACTTCTTATTGATGAAGTTACCGAGGGATAAATCGGAACGTCTTCGAGTCCATGACCACATACTCTTTCCCACAGCATCCCAGCCTCAGTCAGGGTACAAGATGGACAGTACTCAATTAATGATGCAATATTTTGTTTCACCCTCCTTGTTCGATGTATTTACCGCACAGTATTCAAACCCTGCTCTGAAGACGGAATTAATCATTCCCTCGTGGGCCTTTTGACTGCATTTATCACGGTCGGACCTGCCTGCTTCAGGAACCTGCATGAATTTATCTTCATAAAGCCAATTGATGCGGAGGGAGTGGAATTATCTCGGTTTTCCAGGTGGGGACCCACTTATTTTGGGTACCCAATCTGAGCTCCCAGGATCAGATTGTGCAGAGCACTTAGCAATACAGGGCACTTTATATGTTCCAAGCACATCTCGGCTTGACTTCAGCCTGCAGATGAGAATGCTCAGCTGCAAGGCAAGCCCATGGCTCTCGAGTCAGGTACTCAGGAAATGATGAGCACACAAGTAGTGACCAACTCTGGAAAGTTTGCCTGCCTGGCACCATCCAGGAGCCCTCAGTGGGCGCTCTCTGGGGTTCTCTGCTCAGTATCCCCATCCTGTTCCATTGTTTTGGCCCTTTGACCTTCACACCTGCCCCTGGTTTTCCTTTTTATTTGTCCCCCATAATCAGTTGGACTCCAGAGTAGGTATAGGAAGGGTCCCTGTAGGTTAGGGAAGGGTCCTTTAGATGTGGGCACCCACCTCATGGTCTCCAGTAGGACCACCCAGGAGTTCTGTGGCAAAAGCAGGGATAGAAGCCGATTCTCCAGGGCAGCAGGCAGCTGTGTAAACCATGAGCTCACCCATCCTTTTCCTGCAACTGCCCCCTGCCACGTTCACTGCACACCTTCCAACTCCTGGCAGCAAATGAGGTAAGGCATCTATAGACAACACAGCCTCCTTCACAACATACCCCTGAGTCATCCCCAGTGCCCGTCCGCTCTGCAGAGTGAATGAGGTGGGTTCTCATGGAAGAAAATGGTAAGTGAACATGTATTTTAACTCCATATCATTATCAGCTGAATTAAGGTTGCTCAGGCAAAAGCAAAAAAAAAAAAAAAAAAAAAAACCACACACAAACCAGCTAGCTCTATAATGAAATCACAACACCTGAGAAGTTGATAAATCATAGAACCACAGAATACTAGAACTGGAAGGGACCTTGAAAGGTCATCGAATCCAGTCCCCTGTCCTCATGGCAGGACCAAGCACCATCTAGATAATTCCTGACAGGTGTCTATCTAACCTGCTCTTAAATATCTCCAGTGATGGAGGTTCCACAACTCTTTAGGCAATTTATTCCAGTGCTTAACCATCCTAATAGTTAGGAAGTTTTTCCTATTATCAGACCTAAAGCCCCCTTAAGTCCATTGCTTCTTGCCTATCATCAGAGGCCAAGGAGAACAATTTTTCTCCCTCCTCCTGATAACGCCCCTCTTTTCCAAACTAAACACGCCCAGTCCTTTCAGTCTTCCCTCATAGGTCATGTTTTCTAGAACTTGAATCGTTTTTGTTGCTCTTCTCTGGACCTTCTCCAAATCTTTCTTGAAATGTGCTGCCCAGGACACAATGCTCCAACTGAGGCCTAATCAGTGCAGAGTAGAGCGGAAGAATGACTTTTCATGTCTTGCTCACAACACTCCCGTTAATGCATCCCAAAATCATGTTTGCTTTTTTTGCAACAGTGTCACACTGTTGACTCATATTTAGCTTGTGGTCCACTATGACCCCGACATCCCTTTCTGCAATACTCCTTCCTAGACAATTGCTTCCCATTCTGTATGTGTGACGCTGATTGTTCCCTCCTAAGTGGAGTACTTTGCATTTGTCCTTATTAAACTTCATCCTATTTACCTCAGACCATTTCTGCAGTTTGTCCAGATCATTTTGAATTATGACCCTATCCTCCAAAGCATTTGCAAACCCTCCCAGCTTGGTATCATCTGCAAACTTAATAAGCATACTCTCTATGCCAATATCTAAATCGTCGATGAAGATACTGAACAGAACTGACCCCAAAAATGTTATTACCCCCATTTGCAGATGGGGAAACTGAGGCTCAGAAAGTCACTTAGCTGTACTATTCCTCAGTTTCCCAATGGGAGGATTAAAAAAAAAAAACCATAAGCAAGCTGCTGGCAAAGCCATATATAAACTCTAAACCTTTTAAGTACCAAGGTATTGCTTTATTTTCTCCGCTTCAGTATTGCAATTCAAAAGGATTTTTGCATCTCTCACAATTATAGCAATTAAGTTTTGATGACATGATGGGAATAACAAGGACAGTTCAGGAGATCTGATTCCCCTAATATTCAGGTGTTTATATTCAACAGCAAGCAGACAAGAAATATCACAAGATACTCACTTCCACGTAGGCCCACTAAAGTCAGAATATCCCTCTCCTGCACTAGCTTTGGAAGTATTTCCATTAGTCAAGCCAAACCAAGAACTGAAAATGTGAGCAAAAAAGTTTAAATGGAACAAAATAAACACTAGTGAAACCTGAAAATGGGTTCTGAATTTGGTCCAGCTGAGTCCGAATTCACCCACTCCACTGGCAATACACTGTAGGGTTCTCCAGTCTTTAAACCCACTGCAAGGTTTTTCTCCAATATTCCTAAAGCAATTAATGTAACAAGATGAAAGCATCATCAAGTCCTATTACATTTTTCTTCCTTAGTAAAGGACTGATGACAAACTAGGAATCAGAAGCGATATTGAATTACATTTGCCACAGAAGAGTTCATTAAGTAATAGTATGTAATAAAAATCCCCATCTGTCAACTTGAAGGATAGGCTATAGAGAGACCATCTACTTAGCAATGCTGCTGGCTGTTTGCTACAGCACTTTGTGGCATATAAACATTCAACTGAGGCATGGGGGCAAAAGAGCAACCAACATGAGGGCTGGTCCAGCTGTAAGAGGAAATCGGGGGTTTTTTGTCTCTACTCTGCCATGGATATCCTGCGTGACCTTTGGTGAGTCAATTACGTCCAGATCCACAAAGATATTTAGGTGCTTATGTAACCCACACACCTTCTGGGTGGGGTGCACTGTCCCACCTAGTGGCACAAAGAGAAAGCAAGCATGTGCTGTACAGCCTTAGCTGACAGCCAGGTGGCTGATGGTCCTGCATGAACCTCCAGAAGTCCCAGGTTCGTAATGCCAACAGGCAGAACCACAATCATATTGATATTCCTTCCTGGGGCAAAGGACCCCATTCCCATAGTATTGCTTTGTTTTTCTCTTAGTAGAGTATAGTCAGAGAAGAACCCCCTTGTTAAATAACCATCTAATTTACTTAAAAAAAGCTGTCTGTGGCTTAGGGATTTCTTCTTAAAGAGGAATTCTCTAGCCATGCTTTCCCCCTTCAAACCATCATTGTTTCACCCCATCAGCCCTGCTGTGATGAGCTTCCAGCCTGGCTCCCACCAGTCATGCCAGACAAGCCCCCTTTAAAACAAACCCCAACCCCCAGAAAGTATAGGGCCCTCCCCCTTCCAGTTCCTTCACATCTTTCACGGCCCCTGCACTGGAAAGGCAAGGGAACCTAGCTCCAACATTGACTCATCCTAACTATGTGAAGGCACCATTCAGTTTTTCCCAAACAGACTGAACCATGTTATAATCACACAAAGACAACTAATCAGTCATGTTAGAATGCCGGTCCTTTTCCAACCACATCATAACTGGATCCCTGCTCACCCTCGTCACTGTTGCATAGACAAGGCCTAAACAGGCATCTAAACTCCGATATTCCACCCCAGTGTCTATTCTCCAAACCCCGGCTGCGTTTTTTCAACCAAAGAGAGCCATTTTCCTAAAGATAGGTTAGTCTCCAAGGAAGGGCTAATTGCATCTCTCCTTACCAGACATCTTGATCTGTAACTCCCCTCTGTCTATTCTTGATGCATGCTGAAGTTTCAGGAACCTTGGGAAGGGTTATGCAGCTTTTCAGAAGGCTGATGTACAGAGACGAGCATACAACATACCAAAATGTAATGAGCTTGGAGAAAGCACTTTGCTTCTATTTGTTATTGGTTTCCTCAGCTTACCTCCCCTGCACAGTTTGCAGACCACAGTTTAGTCTTTTCAGGACTTCACTTTGTCTGTCTCTGTCTTACATACAGAGTTAAATCTCTGAGGGTATGTCTACACTTGCCCCCTAGTTCGGACTAGGGAGGCAAACGAAGCATACCAAAGTTGCTAATGAAGCGCGGGATTTAAATATCCCACGCTTGATTACCATATTCGCGGCCGGTCGCCATTTCAAAATGCCGGTAGCCCGAATTAACTTGCCACGTGCAGACGCGGTAGTCCGATCCAAAACCCTTCCCTCGAATTAACTGTTACTCCTCATGAAATGAATAGACAAGGCCTAAACAAGCATCTAAACTCCGATATTCTACCCGCAGTGTCTATTCTCTAAACCCTGGCTGCGTTTTTTCAACCAAAGAGAGCCATTTTCCTAAAGATAGGTTAGTCTCCAAGGAAGGGCTAATTGCTTCTCTCCTAATTGTAATGCAATGAGGAGTAACAGTTAATTCGAGGGAAGGGTTTTGGATCGGGCTACCGGCATTTTAAAATGGCGACTGGCCACAAATATGCTAATCAAGCACAGGATATTTAAATCCCGTGCTTCATTAGCAACTTCGGTATGCTTCATTTGCCTCCCTAGTCCAAACTAGGGGGCAAGTGTAGACATACCCTGAGAGAACAAAAGTGACACAAAATCTCTTTATAAATGTGTCACAGTTTACTCAGCACTCATGGAACAATTGTGGCTTTTGTCAAAAACAACATTTTAAAAGGTGAAACTTGCAGGGGAACTTCCCCAAGTTGTTGTACTTATTACCACAAGCCCAAATGCAACTTAAAATGTACACTCAATGTTGTCCCACTGGGGAAGGAAGGCACCTCACTTACCTCAGACTTCATTCCCTAGGCAACTGTGGTCTGGTCCTGGGGCATAGCCCTCCATCTGTTCCCCTTCACAAGTCCACCCTCCCTTCTGGGCAGGTATAAAAGACTCCCAACTAAATGGAAATGTCTCCACAGTGCCTGAGGGGCCAGAGCCCTCCCTCACCCAAAGGAGGGGAAGCAGTCTTTCAGCAACTGTCAGTTCCTGCCATCCTGCAGGGTTTACAGCTAAGGAATAGTTCTGGCTGGATCTGGCAGTGGACTCCAGCCATTCCTCCGCAAGGACCCTGGTGTGGGAGCTCTAGCGGGTTGCATCTGAGAGCCATTTACCACACCTGGGCTGAATTCCTTTCCTTTAAGGGCCTTCCTCTAGGCCTGAAAAACCTGCAGGTGCGGCAGATTGACAGTGATCTTTAACCCCTTCTTGACTGGTGCGTCTTCGTGGGTGGCAGAGGAGGCTATCTGCCCACCACAGCATGTACATACATAACTCCCCTTGGGCTCTTCATTGGGTGGATTTATCCTTCTCAGTCTCAGTGAATGGTGTTGTAAGAGGGTCAGCCCTCACTTCATGCACTCAGTGTGTTCGCCCCAAGCCTCTTCAGCAACTCAGCCCTCTGGCCGAGTCTCACTCCTGCATATAACAAACTCTTTCCCTTTGCCAGTGCCCCTTCTGTCTCAGTTTGTTTCCCCCTCATTCTCTTCCACTACTCGGAGAGCATGGTGTCTCCAGGGCTTCCTCTCCTGGAGACAACTTCCTCAGCCAGCCTCACAGGCTTCTCTTCTTCACCTCTACGGACTGCTGCTGAGCTGTGTATTTCCCTTTATAGGCCTTCCTGCACCCTGATTGGCAAGTTTCTTCTGGCCACTCTAGCCTCCTGGAGGACTTCTCTATGGCCTTTCTGGGCTCAGGGCCTTGTCCGCCCTGTCACAGGTGCCCAAGCCCTCTGCAGGGTGTGCCAGGTCTTTAAAGTTGGGGAATGACTGCTAGCCCCACAGGCTCCTTCAAACCCCCTGTGAGTCTTCATCACCTCAGACTACCATCTGCAGAGCCTAAAGGGAATTCTAGTTCTCTTCTCCTCCAGTGGGTGAGGGAGCCTACAGCATAATCCATCAAAACTGCCAAAGTCCCTGGATCACAGTCCTTACCACAGAACTTTCTGGCCCCCATGCTGCTCCAAAGCTGAATTCGCTAGTGGCTCCTATGACCACTCTTCCTATTTATAAACTCCTCCCCTTCCCCTTGAATGCCTATTGGTCAGTGACTCTGAGTCCAGTCAGGCTGCTTGCTCACAATGGAAATCACCTAAGTGGCTTCAAACAGATAATGAACATGCTTACTACTTTCCACATCCAATTTTTGGATGATCTTGGCCCAACCTAGAGCCGTAACAAGGGTGGGGCAAGTGGGGCACTCGCCCCAGGCACAGTACATTTAGTGGTGCAAAATTAAAAATTAGAAAGTTAGAATATTATTTCATTTATATCTTTACTATCATCCATTTGCAATCTCAATCTATGTGCAATTAACAACATGTGCAATTAATACAATTAATACAAAAAATTAAGAATTTTATCATTTTGGGGTGCGGGGGCGCAGTTCAGTAGTTTGCTTCAGGCACAGAAAACCTCTGGCCCAACCCAACAGAGTCCCCACCGAAACAAAACTAAGACAGTATAGATCGTCTCCAGTTTCCCCCCATTTACACCACTACATGCTGCAATGCAAACCCATGGGTTATGGTAACAAACCCTTCTTTGATTATCTCAAGGCTGGTAACCTCATACCAGACAGAAATGCCAAGACTGGATGGGAATGCTAACTCTGCTGTTTCTCTCCTTCTTCTCTGTCTCCTTAAAAACGCTCTCAGGTAATTCTCTGAGGCTACATGACTTCATCCAAGAACCTCTCAAGATTAATGTTTCTCTGAGGTTTTTATCACTTCTAATTCATCACAAATGGAAGACAATTGAAATGGAAACTCTGGAGCTGGAGCTGAAGGAAGACGCTGCCAATATCGTCCTGTCCGAATCACTACAGCATAGAGTCACCCCAAAGTACAATTCACCTTTGTTCCAACCCTCTCTACCACCACCGCTATTGAGGACTCAACAGTATGGCTGGTACCTGCATTGTGTTGCAGGAGTTCTATACAAAGGAGCAGATCTCTCTATGCACACAATAAGCACCAGCTTCTGACACATATGAGTGTGCATCACTGGTCACCAGTCTGTGGTTCAATACAATTGCTATGCACTGCAAATGGCTTCTTGAGTCCAGCTCTTAGCAGACACAGACCACATGCAGTGTTAATAGCTTTGCCCCCAGCTGCTTTCTCCCCTCTCAAATTTTCCATTGTTGAGGTCTGCAGAATTTCACTCCCTCTCTCACCATGCTGTATCTCTGTTCTTCTTGGTATTATATGAAATCAGAATTGCTCCATTATGTTTCATATGCCCTATACTGCTTTTACCTGATGGTGAGTTTCTATTAGCTCTTCTGGTGGGGGTCCCCATACTTTTGAGAGCATCCAGTGGGTCTGAATGCTATCTTTGTTGCCTCATTGTGGATCACAGTGGCCATGCACAATGACAACTGAGAAGTTTGAAGTTTCCATAGATTTGTTGCAATGTTACTTTGGTGAGATAACCATCTACGCCAGGGCTACTCAACTTGGGAAGCCCCAGGGGCCACAATAATACTCACAGCACATGCCAAGGGCCACATCTTAAGTGTGGCTGCATACACATGCAAATATATATGCAAATATATGCAAATAGGTTCATTCACACTGACAGGCATGACTACAAAGATTAAGGCAAGACTACACAACATGCAGGACCCATTTAAGTCAGTTCTGCTGATATTAACAAAATGCAATGTTTACCAAATTTCCACCCATATGACAGCACTTTTAATGAGCAATGACAGTCCAGAAATTTAACTACTACAACTCATATCAACAGAAGACCATTATATTGTCTCGCCGATGTGGAGCGTATTCCTAGTGGAGGCCATGTTCATAGGATCCCACCCATGGGCCATGTATTGAGCCCTGTGTAAACCCAAACTGGACCGCAGGCTGCGTGTTGAATAGCCCTGATCTACGCCAACTGGTCTGAAGCAATGTTTTACTTTTGTTTCCCCACCACTTAATGATCTGCGGTTGCCCTGAATGAATCACATAGATACCACTCTGATATTGCAAAGTCAATGGTTAACCCCTCTGTCCAATGCAAACTTTTAAAAAAAAATTAGCTTGCACAGCTCCCAAACTCATTACACTTAAGAAAATATGTAGGGAGGGAGAGATTGATTGAATGACAATTAATCAAAGGATGGGTTTTAGTCTTGTGATGTCATAAAGTGCAGTAGCACAGCTCAAGTAGTTTATTAAATTACTGGAATGCCAAGAAAAACGGATAGCTTTAATAACATATTTCTGCCTATCTGTTATATTTGTATATGTAGCTGAGAGGGGAGAATTAAAAGGTTCCCTACTGTATAAAAATTCAATTTAAAAAAAATAAAACAGACTCATTGTCATTGATGCAGAATAAAGTTATGCCAGGCCAGAAAGTTTACACTGTTGTGGACGTTAGATGCTACTGCAAAACCAAAGATAAAAGCTTTTCTCTGTGTATCTAAAAACATGAACCTATGCACTTTAATCTAAAGGATCAAGTCCATTAATTCAGAGATAGAAGCAAACTCACAGATGAATCAGACAGTCAACCCACTAAGGGGAGACAAAAAGACACCTGTTACATTAATATCGGACACAATCATTGGTCCGGCTTTTCGACCCCCACTATATTACCTATATGCTGCACTCTTGGTACGTGGTCCCAGGAAGATGTTCCAGCTGGGGATTCCAGCAGTGGGCAAGAACCTGTGTAGAGGTTGGACCTCCTGGTCCGGCACCCTTGGGACCTGACCATTGCACGAGGAGTAATAGTTAATTCGAGGGGAAGGGTTTTGGCTCGGACTACCGCGTCTACACACGGCGAGTTAAATCGGGCGACCGGCATTTTAAAATGGCGACCGGCCGCGAATATGCTAATCAAGTGCGGGATATTTAAATCCTGCGCTTCATTAGCAACTTCGGTATGGTTCATTTGCCTCCCTAGTCTGAACTAGGGGGGCAAGTGTAGACATACCCATATTGTGTCTGTGTTAATGAAGATTATAAGAATGTTAAAGGCTGAGGCCTTAATTGCTTGATTTACGACGCCTCTTTGTCTTACCAATACAGAAGTTGATGTGCCGCATAGCCTTGAAAGTCTTTGTAACATTACTTATGTGTGTGAAAGGGGTATGAATGTGTCGAGATAAGGTGCAAAGTTATTTCTCAGAACCAGATGGCCATAGAAGGAGGGGTCACAAGCATGGGTGAAGACGAGACAACCTGGCTGCAGAGAAGCCATCTATAACCATCAATGCGTACCCCGACTCATAAGATGATTGGATATTGGCAAATTGATGAACCTTGAAGCAAGCGGGCACCCCCGAAGGACACTTGATTACAGGATGAGCCTTGGAAAATGTTTCGGGAACACTGACATAAAGAAGATAACGTTCCGGTCACAGAATGACACAGCGGAATACATTGATTTCAACAGAGAAAAGGATTATAAAAGCAGGGTGCTTTGCTATGGAACTTTGGGTTCATGTTGCCAACAGATCCAGAGGCGCATCGGATTGATCGACAGATAAAGGCCCCGCTCCCCCCTGTGTTCAATCTAGCTGGCCACTAGATTGATACAGACTCTGGACTGGTAACTATGACATCTTCTGGTGAGACTTTGTGTGTATGTAGTTTCTGTGTGTGATTGAAAAGCATATGCAACTGTTGTATTCTCAATAAATGCGGCATACTGCCTTTTCCCCTATAAAAGATCTCGTGTGCTTCGTTTAAGCATAACAATAATGCAGCTGTCAAGGGCAGGGAAAATCGGCTTTGTAATGCATTAAGCAGTTAATGTCTTTATTGAAGCCTAGGGTAACAGTGTCAAACTTGTAGATGAATTCCAGTTCTGCAGTCTCTCTCTGTAATTGGCTGATGAAATTCCTTTGTAAAAGAATGGTTACTTTTAAATACATGATTGAGAGACTAGGCAGGTTAAAATGCTCCCCTACAGGTTTATGTGTGTTACCATTTCTGATTTTTGACTTGCGTCCGTTTATCCTTTGTTGCAGGGACTGTCCAGTTTGGCCAATATCCATAGCAGAGGGGCCTTGCTGGCACTTGATGGCATAGATCACGTTAGAGCAGTGGTCCCCAACGCGGTGCCCGCAGGTGCCATAGCGCCCACCGGGGCATTTATGTGCACCCGCCTAGTGACCAGGGCCGGCCCAAGCCATTCTTGCGCCCTGGAAATTGAACTACATCAATTGCGTAGCTCATTTCGAAATAGCTTATTTTGAGATTGGGAGCATCTGCACAACACTTATTTCAAAATAGAGCACTTTTCCTCTGACTTACCTTACTCCTCATACAATGAGGGTTACAGGAGTTGGAGTAAGAAGTCCCCCAGCTTAACAGTATTTTGACATTCTTTCTAAATAACTGCCTGCTGTGTAGACGCGGACTAAGTTATTTCGAAATAATGCTAGTTATTTCAAAATACTGTTGCTAGGCAGATGTACCCTATGAGTCCCTGAGTTAGTTCCCTCTAGAGTTAGTTTCAGTTGGATTCCTCCACCAGGTCCTGTCCTAAACTCTCATTCCGTGTTGCTGTGTGCTGTTAAACAGCAGACATGCTCCACCTCCCAACTGTTAGTCCACTCTAGGGAGTTTGAAAAGTGCTTTGGGATTGTTGCAATGTAAAAGTCACTATAGTGAAGCAATAACATTGTTCCCTTTGCTGCTCTTTTGGGGCAGCACTAAGGAGAAAATAGGAGGTTTGCATCCCTATGCACGTACCTCCAAAGCCCTATATCAAGAAAAGGGAAACTGAATGATTTAAGGAGGACTGAGAACACACAATTAATACGCTTCCCCATTAGATTCCCATTAGACACTATTGAGCCTTTATCTCTTTCCATACTGGTTTTACACCAGGTTAACCCCACTGATTTCAAAGGTGACACTCCTGATTTGTGCCTAAGAGAGAGTAAGGTCCAGTGTGCCGTCATTTCCATCACATCTTTCCCCTGCTATTTTAAAAACAAGAATTTTATCACCTTTTAAAGTGTCGGGAACAATACATCTTATACGTTGGGAGCAGCTCATTTATATATGTTGATAAATCGGAAGCGTGCTTCCGCGCCTTTAATTCTCTTAGTTGTGCTTTATCCATTAACCTCTTAACACTCCGTCTTACCATGATAGACACAGGTAATAAGTGTATTCTACTGTTACCGGCCCCTTGGGATGAGATCACACACAAAGTAGGTATTTATCAACCTGTAAGTATAATTGAACCGAGGAGGGAAGAAGGCTGTCTACAGGGCTCTGCAGGTAAATCCATCTCTCTGATTAAGACCTAGGGGGCATTGTCACCAGTTATAACCCCAGGTTAGAGGAGAGAGACAGAGGCCTAAGGTTGTATCAGAAATGTTGAAATTAAGATCTAATTCCATCTGCATGTTCATCTCTTACCGACGTGCATCTCAGTTAATCTTTGCTGGACGCATATGCAAAAAGAGAACTTCACCAGAAATTAAGTGTCTCGTTGAATTTGTGCTCCACTCTTCTCTTAGAGTTCGGATCACCTCTCGTGGGAGAACAGAGACAGTCACCGAAGTGGAGCAGACTTGCAGGAGACGATCTACATAAATTCATGACGGATCATATTCGCAATTCTTCCAGGTTCTCTTTCCACAAGCACCGAAGCAATTAATCTTGCCCACATGAATAAGGGCGAAGGAAGGATTTCTTATTCCAATGCCTTCAATATTCGCCAACGGACGTGACAGCAAACTTCAGTTTGTTCTGTGTTCATGAGTGGAATAAGTCATGTGGTGCAGTTTCTATTCCGTGATTGATCACCTCTGGGTATAGTCGATAGGGTGCTGTGAAAATTCCAGTCAGACATACCATCAAAAATTGCTACAAACATCTTAATAAACCGGAGAAAAGGAACAAGAAAATAGCCAATAAATAGATGAATCTTGAATTATCTCACCCCAAACTTCTGTTGTGTGTGTGTATATGTACCTGACACATCTAGTTTCTGCATAGACTAGACATTGTTTTAGAACAGGCCCGTTTGGTTGCATCCCACGGTACAGTTTGGGTTTACACGGGGCTCAGCATGCGGCCCGGGGGTGGGATCCTTTGAACATGGCCTCCACTGGGACCACACTCCACAATGGCCAGGTGTCTCCCAGGCAGGGTGAGCATTGAAAGATGCAAGCGGACGGGCTGGCTGGAACAAACGGATACAGGGTGTCGGCGTTTCTAGCCCTCAGGGTGGAGGTGCCAGGAGCACCGGGGCATTGTGGGAAGTGTTGGGTGCTTAGCCTTATGGCTGCTTAGCCTGAGAGGTGCTGACTGGCTCACTCTGGCCACATTTGGGTCTGGCATCATGGCTTAAGGCTTAAGCTTTGTATTCACGCCCGTCAGTGTGAACGGAGCGATTTGCATATATTTGCATATATATTTGCATGTATATACAACCACACTTAAGTTGCAGCCCTTGGCATGTGCTGTGAGTATCATTGTGGCCTCCAGGGCTTCCAAAGTTCAGTAGCTCCATTTTAGAACAAACAAAGACTGACTTTGGTTTTTTAGTGGTACCGGGTACCACACAATAGGGCCTTACTTATGGTTGCCTCTGTTGCACTATGTATAAGAGTCTGCTTCACAGTGTGAATAGTATATTCATTTATAATATTCACAGTCTGCATGATTTCCAGAGACAAGGAATCGTCAGCAGAAGAAAACTCACTCATAATTTTTAAAAAATGAAGAAATCAGGGAATTTTGCAATCGGCGTGCAGACAATTTGCAAACAGAAAAAAAAAAGAATCATTAGAAATTGTTCACTTAATGCCAGTTACAAATATTAGGTACCTCGATGAAAACGTTTATTCACAAGTCATAGATCAGTTTAATTTTCTTTGAATGCCAAACAGGAGAAAATAAATACTCTTACAGTGGCCTAAGATATAACCATTGTGACTTTCTTTTCATCAAATATACCAGCCTCTGCAGATGGGTGATTTTCCATCATTTAACTGCACTTTTATTTGGGACAGGAATGCCTTTTAGTGAGGTAATTGAAAAAAAAAATCGTCTTTTTAAATCCTTGGCTGCCCAATGTTACCACGCTGGGCCTGTAGGGGGGGTTCACTTCCTGGGGGAAATGTATTTGCTATGTACCAGAAAGCAAGCTGTGGATTGCTTTGGCTTTCTCTGGGTTAGGCTCAGAAAACTGAGACGAACAAGACTGTTCTGCTGGAAAATATGCAGAGTTAATCCTGCTTAATATCTACCATCCAATTTTTGGCCATGTACATTGGAGAAATGTTAGTTTCTATCTGTGGTAAGAGCTCTGCAGAGACACATAGGTTATTTAAGGGGACTTTAAGGTTGTTTTGAAAGCATACTGACTCTTATTTCTCTGGCTTTTCACCCCCTTTTCTCCTGCTGATGGTATAATAAAGTAATTTACTTCCAACCCACTCACCTGATATATGTTTGTAAAGGTCACCCTAGGACTCTGATATTCGTCCATCACAGGAACAGGGGCAGAATAGCAACATACTCCCACTTATACAACTTTCCAAGAGCTGGGTTGGCTTCTCAATTACTGGAAATGTTAAAATTGAGATTGGACTTCTGTAGCGCTGTGATGAAGACACTCTAAGCCAGCAGGAGAGAGCTAGTTCTTACTTACGGCACCTCTGTGAGAGGTGGTCCCTATGCTGGTGGGAGAAACCATCCCAACGACGTGCTGTGTACATGGGGGGGTTAAGTTTGGTACTGAGTAACCAAACGCGTGCTGTCTCCGTGGGAGCTCTGGGACTGGAGAACCCATGGGGGAAAATTAGTGAGTGTGGCACAACCACCGGCAGCTCCCCTTTTCAGATCCTCCCCCCCCAAAACCTTTTATCTGCTGCTGGCTGGGCTGACCTACTCCTCCTCCTCCCTCCCTGCGTTTCCAGAGCACAGCAAACAGCTGATTCACAATGTTCAGGAAACTCTAGAATGGAGGAGGAGGAGCAGGGATGGGGTGTGCTCAGGGGAGGAGGCCGTGAAGAGGCAGGCAGGGGTAGGTTAGGGACAAGGCCTAGGGGAGGTTGATTAGCCCACAGCTGGAGGGTAAGTCAGTGCCTATGCGTGTAACTATGACACTCAAGATCCCTTGAGCACCATCGTTATGCCAAAGTCAGTGTGTGGTGTAAACCAGGCCCAAGCCTCTATGCAGACCCTGCTGTCACACAGGCGCTGTGTGTTACTGAGCTCTGGACTTTGAAACGGGACGAGATGGAAGCGCATTAGCCATCAGTGAATGCGCCTCAGCAAGGTCGACTCGGACACGTCCTGTGCAGCAACTTCACACTCCAGCTTGCTGCAAACCGAGCGTGGGGTGTCAACAAGTCCTGGAGTCCTCCGGAATGTCAGAAGCACCACGGGGCAGTTGTCTCCCAGGAGCAGGCAACACCTTGGTTTATGGTCTCAACCCGCCTGCAGCTGCGCAACAATCCTTCGGCTTTGAGAGGACAAGATGTTCCCTTTGCAAACCCCCTGTCCTACAGGATTTTTTTCAAGGCAGTTGCCCTTCCAAGCACTGACCTGGTCCAACGCTGCTTAGCTTGCAGAAAAACTAACAAGATCACAGCGTAAGGCAGTGCAGCTTAGCACACTACTTGTGAAGTTGATACAGTCTGTTTTCTTAGGCACAAGGAAAAAATTAGATGCAAATGTCTTGCATTGCTTCGGAACCATAGGCGGTTTGTTACTCTCCCTTCTGGAGACTGCAGCAGTGCTAAATAACTTTTTATTTCATTATTATTATTACCGAGAGATGTGCAACACAAGTGTTAGTGTTGGCTATTGCCATAATTTATAGGTTGGGTATTTCATTTCGCCAACCGGGGGTTCATTTGGATTCTAAGTCCCATTTTCCTTAAGTCCCAAATGTTTGGGGAACAGGGAAATAGGTGTTAACTTGTTCAGACTTATTCTTATGAACAGGGCCGTCCTGAGGGGGGCACAGGGCCTGGGGCAACCCTCCTCCAGAGGCTCAGGCACAAGGCCTGTGGCAAATGTCACCTTGCCCCCACCCCTTTCCCAAGCCCCACCCCTGCTCTGACCCCACCCTGCCCCTGAGCAATGCAGCCCAGGGAATTGCGGGGGCCCTGATACTATAGCGGCCGGCATCCCCCCCTGCACTAACTGGGGCGGTGGAAGCCGGAGTGGCTTGGCAGCTTGCTCCACTCCACTCTGCCGAGCTATGCCACCCTCCCAGCCAGCTGTGCTCCATTTCTCCACAGCAGCGGGAAGTGGAGTGCCCTGGGGCCAGGGCGCACTGCTTCCTGCAGCCGCTGAGAAGCCAGGAGAGGGCGGCGGGGTGGAACGGAGCAGGCTGCGAGGCCAGTCTGGCTCCTGCTGCCACAGTGAGGTCCCCGGGCCCAGGTAATCCCCTAGGTCCCATCCGTAGAACAGTGGGGGCGGTCGTCAGAACCTAGGAGCTCCTTGGTGCTAGGCGCTGTAGAAATATTCCTCAAAGAGCTCGGAAAACATCCTCTCAATGTCTAACCAAGATTGAACAGAGGCCAAGATGGGAACAGGAACCAGGACTCCTGTCTCACAGTTAGGGTGCGTCTACACTGCACCATTATTTCGAGATAACTACCATTATTTCAAAATAACAAGGTGAGCGTCTACACAGCCATTCCGTGATTTCGAAATCATTTCGAAATAACGGACGGCTGATTCTGAAATCTGTAAACCTCATTCTATGAGGAATAATGCCCATTCTGAAATAGCTATTTCAAAATAAGGTGTGTGTAGACGTTCCACTGCTGCTATATTGAAACAGCCCCTCACCAGCCCATTCTAGGTTATTCCTTCCCCGTGCCTCCTGGGGCTCTAAATTGAGATAGCACATCTACATTAGGGAAGCCTGCCTCGGACTAATTTTGAAGCTTCCCTGCAGTGTAGATGTGCTCTTTTGAAATAAGCTATTTCAGAATAACTATTCTGGAATAATTTATCTTGAAATAGCCATGTAGTGTAGATGTACCCTTAGTGGCTGATGCACAGTCCACACTGTCTTTTTATTTACATCACATACGTGTAAGGTCCTGTCTTAAACACACATGGTAGCTCTTTTCCACAGGGAATGTCCTTTGCTCTGTGTACCACCTCGCACAACGCGACAATGGTTTAGGAACAACTGCAGACCATGAAATAATCCTCCCCATAATTTAAATAAAATTGCCTGGGGCGATAAAAAAAAATGTGTGCCAACACCTTGAATGGATTAGAAATTGTAGGAACTTAGTTACGGTCTTGTCATCAGTGCCTGCCAGCAATCCATCACTGTCACACAGCGATAGGGCCCTGAATGGTATCGCTTTGACCCATCTGCTCCCTCATAGAATGGGGGAGATGAACTCCAACGATTTGCTGTCAGGGTCTTCTCCATCCGTGCAACCAAAGACGAGGAGCACAGCTGATAAGAGAGCAAGACCCATAATGGAAACTGGGCACCTGGTGACTTATTGCATCTCTGTATTATGTGCCCTCTGTGACCTAAGCAAATCTTGTCGGGGACAAGACAGCGAGCGTGGGTGAGGGAAGATGGGAGAGGGGCAGGACGTTGGGGAACAGCAAAGCTGGGGGGGGGGGTGACAAGACCTGCGACCTGTTCTGATGAATGACATTTTGTTTTAGACCCAGCGTGTGGGCCTGACGGAGAATCAGAGCATTTTATTTTTAAGCTGCGAGGAATTGAAACACCATGCTTTTGGCTGACTTCCCGACCGCAGCCAGTTCAGATACGTGAGCAGAGACTTTGGTCCCATCACCTCTGGATGGGAACATTGACAATGAAATGAGGAAAAATCCTTCTCTCCATAGGCACCATGCAATGCCAATACTCAGCAGGATTCCAGCAAATCCATGTGGGTCGGCAAGGGAGGGAGGGGAGGTAAGAGAGAATAAAGCAAGATGGCTACCTGGGTTTCAGAGCAGCGTGACTGACTGAGAATATGTGTCCCTTTTTCAGTCTGAGGATTAGGGCAATCCAGTGGCCTTAATTTAGGACTAGGATCTGAAATATACTAGGCCCTGAGCCCAGCTCTGAGATAGTCTTGTTGTGGGGCTTGGCTCAGCCACTTAATTCCTCTGTCTTCATTCGCTGAGCAGTAGAATAGGGATGACACTGACTTCACAAGGTGGTGGGAAGAACACCCAGTGTCTGTGGAGCGTTCTAAAGAGACCAGTAAAGAGTGACCCTCAGTGCATGTGGGTGGGACACAAAGAGGAGGCGAAGCCTAAAGCTGGGCATATTTTGCCATCCAAACGTGCCGGTCTTGGTGAAAATGCAGTTGCACTGTAGATCTGGATGGGCTCCCCGTCTCCAGCAAAAGGTGCCCATTTCCAGCTGGGTCTGTGCACAGGGATGAGAGAAGTTTTGGGTCTCTCTGTGCCTGCCAAAATATGCAAGCCCAGCGTGCCCTGCTGGAACTCAACGGGCTGGGAAAGGCGCATGTCAGTGTCGGATACATTTTAATATGACACCCCCTCACTTAATTTGATTTCTGTAGAACACTGCTGTCTCCCTGTAGAGGTCTCGTCCTCTCTAGAGCGCCCCCTTCTGGCTGGGGAGGTGTGTCCACAAACTGCCATTCCAGTGACTGGCTCTGGGAGCGGAGGGTGTCCCAGATGGCCTTTCTTCTGGGACTCTTAGGACCAGGCTTCTTTCCTGCCCCTTTGAGTAGCTACTGGTGCATTTGTGGGCGGGGAAGGGGGGAGACCCAGGCCCACCCACTCTTCTGGGTCCCAGCCCAGGGACTCTCTAAATAGCAGTTGACCGCTAAGTGTCAGTCCTTACTGTCCACTGCTGCTCGCTCCCTGAGGCACTTCCCCAAGAATCTGCTCCATCCTTACTCTCTCTCGGGCTTTAATCTCAAAGTCCTCACAGCTCCCTGTACAGAGTTCTGCTATTTGCCCTAGCCCATCAAGCCTGGTCTTCAGCTGCTGGACCTGGGCTTCAGCTGGGTCTGCAACCACCCTACACTCTGAGCTGTCCAAGGTAGTCCGTCCGTCCGTCCATCCGTCCGTCCCTGGGTCTGCCTGCCTTGACCCCAAAAAGGAACTGCCAGGGCCCTGCTCCAGCAGCTTCTTTATACTGGCTTGCTGGTCCCTGATTGGCTGCAGCGGAAGCAGCCACTCTAGCATGCCTGGAGGACTTCTCTGCTCTTTTCCCTGGGCAGGATGGGGCAAGGCCACAAACCTCCAGCAGGGGGCTTTGACCCTAGCCAACACACAGCGCACAGTCAACCTCTGGAACTCCTTGCCAGAGGATATGGTGAAGACTAGGACTTTAACAGGGTTCACAAAGGAGCTAGATAGATTCATGGAAGATAGGTCCATCAATGGCTATTAGCCAGGATGGGTAGGAATGGTGTCCCTAGCCTGTTTGTCTGGAAATGGGTGACAGGAGAGGGATCACATGAGGATTGCCTGTTGTGTTCCCCTCCCTCTGGGGCATCTGGCATTGGCCACTATTGGCATACAGGATACTGGGCTAGATGGACCATTGGTCTAACCCAGTATGGCCATTCTTATGTTCACACCATCACACTCCCCTCCCTATTCAGTTCAGCAGCTCTCTTCTACGTGGGTACCCTCTGTTCTCATTTACATTGGGGGAAATGAACAGAGCTGAGAGCTCGGGTGTGTGCACCGTTGTTTCCTTCCTTCAATAAGATATCTTGCTTTTTTGGAACAAGGGACTCATAAATGCCCTGGCGTGGCTGCGATGCCTCACTATTTTCATGCTGCTGAATTCATCCTAGTATGAAACGTAACATTCAGAACGTTGATTTTTTTTTTTACTTCCTTTCATTGGTGTAAATACGTCCCTCGGCCACGTTCTGTAATGGCTTAACACCTGCCATGAGGAAAAGGAAATAGAGACCTTGTAGCTAGAACAAGCTCTAAGTCCCGTTAGAAAAAGTGCCAATATAGAAGGATGAGCAAGTGGGCTGAGCAAACTGGGAAATCAAAGGTAAAAAAGGCTTCCATTCTGTTTGTCAAAGAGCAGCGAAAGTGAGTGATTAGCATGTTACAAGCAGCCTGCAAAACTGGCGCCTAAACCAGGCAATTTGCAGTGTCTCATTTTAGCATTTGGCAAAATATCAGGTTACTGGAACTGGTATTTGGCCAAAGGCAAATAGATGTGACTATAGGAAACTTGATATAGAAATAGTTTCTACCTTCGGAGGCACTGATTCTGCAGATATGCCCTTCTTTACCCTGATAAATCTGCGTCGTCCCCACCCCCATCACAGGGACTTGTCACCTATAAGCCATGCGCTTGTGCAGCTGCTCAGGAGAGTTTCCAGTGCTGCCCCGCTGATTAGCAAAGTGGACACAGTGAGGGTGGCATTTGTGTTTCTCCTGGTGGTGCACATTTGCATATGCCTCAGTGCACATGATACAATTTATTCCACACACGGATGAAAAAGATTAGAGGGAACATTGCTGGTTGCTCATGGGTGTAAAGGTAAATCCTAATCTGTGGTCTTTAGTGGGATATAAGAGCTGTGTAGGCCTCCAGGTAGTGACTTTCACCTCAATACAAGGGATGTTGGTCCCTCTCCACAAGCAGAGACTAGTTATGTCCCCATTTCCTGAGGCATGTTCGTCTCCCGGGATGCAGTCACCACCGAGTCTGGCACGGTGCAGAGAGGATTGGATACGTGTCTGAGACATGAGGGAGAGACGGCAATAGGAGGGGAGCGACCGTGCGCTGCCTGAGCAAGGGATTTTCAGAAGCGCTTCTGGGATTTAGGAGCCCCAGGCCCACTCAAAGCTAATGCTAAGAGCCCTCAGTCCCTTTTGAAACTCACCCTATGTTGTTTGTTCATGAGCTCTCTGATAGGCAGCTCATGTACATAAAGGGCGCCCTAGGGACACTCCACCTCATCCAAACATCGGGAAACATCAGAGCGAAATCAATTCCCCCCCATTCTCCAGTTGGGCGTGCCTTTTGCAGTCCTTAATTAGGCAGGCTAAGCCCTGAACATGAAGCACCCATGCGGGGCCTCCTTCAGAACTATGGAGCACATGCTTTCCAGGTGGAGAGCACAGAAGTACCAGCCGCAAGAAGTCTTCC
Organism: Rafetus swinhoei; assembly: GCA_019425775.1. NCBI lineage: Eukaryota > Metazoa > Chordata > Testudines > Trionychidae > Rafetus > Rafetus swinhoei. The sequence continues at coordinate 14,654,771 of JAFJHL010000300.1, read as the reverse complement.
TGGAGAAGCTTAGCAGCCCCAGTACAGCACACTTTTCAAAAAGTGGTTCTGAGCAATTCGTAGGCAAGTAGCCCTGTGCCACTCACAGTCATGAATCGGTTTTGACTGCCCTGAAAAGACTGGCTGGTAACCCAGGACTTTGGCAGATCAGGCCCTGGAAGTCAGCCGTGAATGCCAGTAGCAGAATTTTAACGGCATTCACTAATGATTTGATAGGCATAGCAACGCTTTCCAGTGCACTTCTTACAGAAACAGGGAAACAGTATTCGCCCTCAGGACTGAGATACCCTCCAATTCCCTGGAGGCTGTGTTAAGAATCACGAGGTGTTTTTGTTTAAAGAAAAATCGGTGTCCTATTTATTTCGAAAGTGGACCTTTAATAACTCCATTCATCTGAAGAAGTGGGCTGTACCCACAAAAGCTCATGATACCATCTACATGTTTTGTTAGCTTCCAAGGTGCTACAAGACTATTTGCTTTTGTGGGGAGGTCTTGGTGTTCTTTTATTTGTTTTCACATTTTGTACTCCCTTCCCATTTTCCAGCTCTTCTCCACAATCATGGGGATAGAAGCTCCCTAGTTTAAAAATGACAGCGGAGATCCTCGTGAATCCAGCAGCCGGGACTTCAAGCGAAAAAACAAATGCGAAGAACAAAAATAACCACCCCCACCTCCAACAACAAACCCGCTAGCACAAAACTCACAATGAAAGCAGGACAGTTGGCAACATTGCTGATCCAGAATGACTAAAGTGGCTTTTGCTTCTTGAAGCGTACCATGTAAATGCGACTGTAAAGTGTAATACTTTGGAGATGTCAAACAGGAAGAAGCTAAATAAACACTTAGCCCCAATTCATTTGGCTTAGCTGGAATGCAGATTTAATAGATGGAAGATCTTGCTGTCGTCGTATTGCCAACCAATCTTTCCCCTGCTTCTTCCCAGCAGGGACTTGGCCTCTTTTTTTAAAAAAAAATTAAAATAACATGCAGCCACATATAATATTATCCTCATTCCTGGGCGTACTCTGCTGTACCTATTTTCTGTGCTTCAGTGTCACTCTGACACACCAGAAGACGCAGCTGGGTTTATTGAATGATTTCACAAATGACTCTATTAACCACAGGAACCAAGTCCTGTAAATAGCATGTCACTTCATGCAAGCTCTTCTTTATGACTTCTCTGTTTCTGCTACCTCTTTGCTTCACTTTAGGGAAGAAATTCTGGGTAATTGAGGAATTGTTTGACTTGAGCATTTTTTGCTCCCCTGATATTGTGAGTAGGGATCATAGAATCATAGAATACTAGGACTGGAAGGGACCTCAAGAGGTCATCGAGTCCAGCCCCCTGCCCTCATGGCAGGACCCAGTACCGTCTAGACCATCCCTGATAGACATTTATCTAACCTACTCTTAAATATCTCCAGAGATGGAGATTCCACAACCACCCTAGGCAATTTATTCCAGTGTTTAACCACCCTGACAGTTAGGAACTTTTTCCTAATGTCCAACCTAAACCTCCCTTGCTGCAGTTTAAGCCCATTGCTTCTCGTTTGGTCATCAGAGGCCAGGAAGAACAAGTTTTCTCCCTCCTCCTTGTGACACCCTTTTAGATATCTGAAAACCACTATCATGTCCCCTCTCAATCTTCTCCTTTTCAAACTAAACAAGCCCAATTCTTTCAGCCTTCCTTCATAGGTCATGTTCTCTAGACATTTAATCATTGTTGTGGCTCTTCTCTGAACCTTCTCCAATGTCTCCACATCTTTCTTGAAATGCGGTGCCCAGAACTGGACACAATACTTCACCTGAGGCCTAATCAGCGCAGAGTAGAGCGGAAGAATGACTTCTCGTGTCTTGCTCACAACACACCTGTCAATGCATCCTAGAATCATGTTGGCTTTTTTTGCAACAGCGTCACACTGTTGACTCATATTTAGCTTGTGGTCCACTATAACCCTAGATCCCTTTCTGCCGTACTCCTTCCTAGACAGTCGCTTCCCATTCTGTATGTGTGAAACTGATTGTTCCTTCCTAGGTGGAGCATTTTGCATTTGTCTTTATTAAACTTCATCCTGTTTACCTCAGACCATTTCTCCAATTTGTCCAGATCATTTTGACTTATGACCCTATCCTCCAAAGCAGTTGCAACCCCTCCCAGCTTGGTATCATCAGCAAACTTAATAAGCGTACTCTGTATGGATGTAATAGTGTAGTCGATTAACCAATAAGCAAAAGCTTATACATTAATGCTATAGACTACACGCATTCCCTCCTCGCCCCCCCCCCAGTACATTTTTTAGCAGGATGGCCAGATGCCCGGCCCAGTCCTGGCTTGCGACGGATCCAGGACCTATCCCAGCTGCAGCTCTGTGTATAAGGAGCTAGGCAGGCCACTTCCACCCCACACTGCTGCCTCTGTATCCGAGGCAGCCGCTCCGTGAGGGGAGCTGGTTTTTAAACTGGCTCCCCTCGCAGACTAGCTCCCACCTGGCACCCCACGCTGCTGCCTCTGATACAGAGGCAGCAGTGCAGAGTGGCAGGGGGCTCCTCAGGAGTGGGGCCGGGAGCACACTGGCTACTGGCCCCACTCCAGGGACTATAGAAAAGGCATCTAACCAATAAGAATTCATAAGGTTAATCAACTATTCAATTTACTGATATTTAACATCCCTAATTGTGAGTCGAACTCAGTCCAGTCATGGCAGCAGATGCATCCCTTAGAGGAATAGGCACGTCTGTTTCCGAGGCCTTGTCTACACTGCCATTTATGTTGGCAAAACGTATATTGTTTATGTGACAAAAACCCCTCCCATGGAGCAATGTGTCACCAGGACAAGTGGTAGGGTGCACAGCTTTCCCGCCAACACAGCTACCACTGCTCGTTGAGGTGGTTTATGATGTCAGCTGGAGAACTCTCTCCGTGATCTCACGGTGACGCAGCTGCATCGGTACAGCGGTGCCGCTGTAAACACGCTCGCATAGACATGGCTTACGAGAGCCCATGCAACATTTTTCTTTCCAGCTGCCCGGCACCTTTTGTTTTCATGTACACCTGGGCATTGTGGGTGTAAATCAGAGAGGCAGTGACACAAGCCACTTAGTGCTGATGAAGCAGGTCCAATACTCTTTTGAATGGGAGGGGTTCTGTTCATGCCCACGCTTAAACTCTGCATGGGAACAAGTTTCTGAACGCACAAACTCTTCTCCATGCAAACAGCGCTTACTCAGCCTCCCAATCCTACAGAGGGAAGTGGGGATTTTCCCTTCTTAGCTGGTATGTGAGCCTCTGTGAGTCTTACTGTTTCGCATGAATATGATGTGTGCCTCAGTTTCCCTGCATATTGCTCCATTGTCTAGGTGGGAGGAATAAGGGTGTGTTTTGCAGGGGCTGCTCCAGTTGCCTGCATGAATGCTATGGCCAGCTCCTTCATAACCTGAGCCGCAGAAGGGGGACGTGACCAGGTAACTCTCGGCCCAGGAAGTGAGACAAAAGCCAGAATAGGGAGCAACAGACATGTTGGGGGGTCAGGCAGCTGGAAGTGGGTCAGTCTCAGCTGGCTGAGGGTGCCAGGGGAGGCTTCCCCACAAATGGACTTGGCTGAATGCTCCCGATTTCTGGGCTAGCAAGATCTGTTCTACGCTGTGTCCCTGTCGACTAATACGCCCTCCATTGTATAATGCTGGCTGAGAGTCATTGGTGAGTGTAGAGGTGAGGTGCAGCGGGACCCTTCGGCTCCCCCAGGAGCCCTGCCCAAGCAGAGTTGCTGCAGGGAGTGCATGGTGTGGCAGAGGATGCTGACTGCTCCCAGGTCTGACTTGGGGTGTGTGTGGTGATGCAACTCCCCTGGGCTCCCGGCTTGGGGGCTTGGCTGCTAGCCCTGTGCACTGAGGTCCTGGCTGCCATCTAGCACGTTGGGGCTTTGTTCCTGGCCTCAGCTGCAGGAAAGGGAAAGAGAGAGGTAAGGGAGCTGGATTTCCGCACCCCCATCTTTAAAAATGTTCCTGCACCAGTGGCTCCAAAACATCGCCCCTCCCCACCCAGCTCTGGGACAGGAAGAGTCAAGATTTCCAGTTCTTACCTCCTTCAAAACATCCAGGGGCCTGCTTCCCTTGTGGGCCTGCTTTCTCAGGGCTCTGCTCCTTGTGCCCTCATTTGCATGCAACATGGGAGCGAAAACAAATACAAACTCCCTTTGCCAGGGTGTCGTTCTGACCCTCGGTGGAAGCGTGATGGGAAAACAGGTCCCTGGTGCGCACCTTGAAACCAGCACCGAGTGAGTGCAAATTAGGTTTAAAACACTCTGATTGTGCAACAATTTGACATCCACTTTCCATTTTACACTCACTGTGCACAAATGCAAAGGTGAAGGACAAGAGCGTATTGGAACAAAGCACTGCAGCAGTTCAGCTTATCTATTACAGGTTTTGAAGGCTGCGGCGAGGATCCATGATTTCTTTTGTCTTGTTATGCAGTCTCTCTCCTCTACAGCCTCAAGTTTAATAACCAGCTGTATATTTTTCTATTACTTTTCTATCACTCTTCTTTCTTCCATCCCTCAGACAGACTCCAATATTAACTTAAGCAATCACTTTTGTTCATATTGAGCCGTTCATTTTTACCGATAAATGTTTAAACAAAAGCCTAAATTATTAACATGAAATCTCTAGTTCTTTCCCAGATTGTCTTGGATGATGCACTAGAGACAAGATGATCCACTGCCTAGTGTGGGAAAGGAAATCATTACCCTATTCCGTACATTTGGGGTTGAACTGAAAAAAGCCAGTTTTCGGCTACATCAGTTTTAGAAGCAAAGTGATCAGTTGTATCCATGAAGGATAAATGGATACAAATGCCTGGCTTCCAGGAAGAAAACACCCTTACATTTCTGGGAAATTATGGTAAACATAGAACCACAGAGTATTAGCACTGGAAGGGACCTCGAGAGGTCATCAAGTCTAGTCCCCTGCTCTCGTGGCAGGACCAGCTGCAGCACATAGCCATGGCATCCATGCCAAGATTTTCTTATCGTTTCCCCATCAAGTAATAGGGTGAGAAAACTGTTCGTTTAACTGGAACAAAGATCAAGCCTGCCATTTATCGCATCCACTGAAACAGATTAAAATCTGACTTTAAAACGGCACGTTGATTACTGACAGATGTCTGGCAGTCCCATAATATTAGTATGGTTTTTAGCATCTACAAGTCCCTGCCAACAATGTTCCCTCTGATCTTTTCCATCCATGTGTGGAATATTTTTATGTGCACTGAGGCATGTGTGAATGCGCACCACCAGTAGAAAAAAAAACTAGCTGTGGGTGCTCTGTTTACAGGGAACACTGCCTGCAACCCATAGCAGAAGCTCCATTGAACGGGGTGCATTCAAACACAGAGAATGGGGTAGTTGCTGTCCTGAAGGGTTTACAATCTAAACAGACGAGAAAGAGAGCAAACCACAGACAGAGGAGAAATCCCTTGTTCAGGGTATTATAATAAGCTTGGAGAGATGTAGGAATGTAGCCCACAGTGAAATCCTGGCTCTGTTGAAGTCATTGGGAGCTTTGCCATTGATTTCAAAGCAGCCAGGATCTTACCTCAGGTCACTAGAGTCCTGGTAAAGCGTCCTGTCCTCTGGATCGCATTTCTGATTAGCTGTGCTTCCTAAAACATACAGAAGTGCTGAGAAGCTGCAGCACTGACACAGGTCACCCAGCATTGTGGGTGCTCAGCCTCTCCAGGAAAAAAATGAAGCCTTCAGTTGTTAACACAGCTTTGGCCCAACAGTTAGTTTCCTCAAGGACCAACTACTTTTCATCAATATAAGGCCAGCTCCTCAGCTGGTGTAAATTGGTGCAACTCTCCTGAGGCAGAGATAGATGCAAAAATGTAGATGCAACAAATAGGCCTCAATTGGAGTACTGTGTCCAGTTCTGGGTACCGCATTTCAAGAAGGATGTGGAGGGACTGGAGAGAGTCCAGAGAAGAGCAACAAAAATGATTATAGGTCTAGAAAACATGACCTGAGGGAGAAGGCTGAAAGAATGGGGTGTGTTTAGTTTGGAAAAGAGAAGGCAGAGAGGGGACATGATAGCAGCTTTCAAGTATCTAAAAGGGTGTTACAAGGAGGAGGGAGAAAAATTGTTCTCTTGAACTCTGAGGATAGGACAAGAAGCAATGGGCTTAAATTGCAGCAAGGGTGGTTTAGATTGGACATTAGGAAAAAAATTTCTGTCAGGGGTGGTTAAGCACTGGAATAAATTGTCTAGGGAGGTTGTGGAATCTCCATCACTGGAGATATTTAAGAGCAGGTTGGATAGACATCTATCAGGGATGATCTAGATGATGCTTTGTCCTACCGCAAGGGCAGGCGACTGGACTTGATGACCTCTCGAGATCCCTTCCAATTCTAATGTTCTCTGATGGTATGAATTTACACCAACTGAGGATCCAGCCCAAAACATGTCAATTGTCTTCGATTGCCAATTTAAAAAAGTTTTGTTAAAATCTGATACAGAATCCTGGCAGTGAGGGGCATCCAAAACCAGCTGGAGATCTGGAAAATGAGAATGATCTTTATGGCTCCACTGTCCAACAGAGCAGGCTGGATGGTATAACCAGCCTAAAAGACAAGTATTTTCATGAATTAAAAACTCTGGGTCCTGATCACTCATCCATTTACATTATCTGTGAGGGATGAGACATTGCAGGGCAATGAATGAAAAATGTTTCCAAATCCTGAATGTTTCACCAGCTGGCAAACGAGTGGTACACATTCCTACCAGCCAGTTTGTTAATTGTCATTTCTTATTCTGTTAAGAGTTTCATTATCCCATCAGAGATCAGAGGCAATACTAGGTACCATATTTATATCTTCCCAACAGCTGCCTCTGGTTTGGCAAAGCACTTAAGCATGTGCTTAATCTAAGAGTTACTCAATTACTTTGAGGAATATGGGCCGTGGTAAACAACAACAACACAAATGGCGAGATTTTCAGAAGCATCTATGTGACTTTAAAAACTTTAGTCCCATTATCTTTTACTAGGGCTTGCCCTCCTAAATTTTTCAGGCACTTGGAGAAATCGAGTCCCATCATTTGGAAATAATTCATTTAAACTAATAATTCCCAATAACGTTTGCAGAAGTCAGGACCGCTTTGTGAATGATTGGGAAAAAACAACAACAACAACAACAACATTCCTCTTAGTGCGTCTGTGGCAGGGGCCATGTCCTCTTATTTGTGTGTACAGCTCCTAACACAACAGAGCCCTGATCTTCAGTGGTCCCTCTTTCAACGCAATTAATAATATCAGTATGCCAGTAAGGGATTTAAATAATCTTACTCATAACAGGGGCTTCTGACAGGCTGTTTCCAAGTATGTCTTTCTTGGTTTTCAAGACTAAGGTTATGTCTAGACTGCATCCCTCTGTCGGCAGAGGGATGCAGATTAGGCAGGTCGACATTGCAAATGAGGCAGGGATTTAAATATCCCGGGCCTAATTTGCATAAAAATGGCTGCCACTTTTTGCCGACTCAGCACTTTGTCAGCAAAAAGCGGCAGTCTAGAGGAGGATCTGTCAAGAAAGAAAGCCTTTTTCGACAGATCCCTTATGCCTCCTGCAAGGAGGTTTATAGGATCTGTCGAAAAAGGCTTTCTTTCTTGACAGATCCTCCTCTAGACTGCCGTTTTTTGCCGACAAAGTGCTGAGTCGGCAAAACACGGCAGCCATTTTTATGCAAATTAGGCATGGGATATTTAAATCCCTGCCTCATTTGCAATGTTGACCTGCCTAATCTGCATCCCTCTGCCAACAAAGGGATGCAGTCTAGACATACCCCAATTGCGGTTTCTCTAAGAAAATGAGGTGAGAAAAGAACAGCACTGAGGATAGACAGTGACACTGTTCTGGGTGTCATTCTGTTTCGCAAATAATTCAGCTGAAAAATCCATAGGAAATATACAAAATACGTTATTACCACACAGTGAATGACAGCTCGCCTCAAAGAGAAGATTGCGTGATGGTTAGAAAGCCAATTTGAAGCCCACTGTCATTCTTTATACACTCATAATTGCCATGGGGAGAAAAATGCCAAACATTCATCAGATTATGTCCCGGCTCTATAGAGAGAAGGGGCAGATACTGGATGGTACGGAGCATAGGTTTACAGTGGAAGCTTGCAGTGAGCAAAAAAAAAAATGGACGAGCTATGAGAGGAAATAGGAGGAGGCATTACAGAGTACGAGATTCTTTGAATATATATATTTTGTGACTCAGCAATGGCTGTTATGCACAGCTCACAGAGCAGATAATTCCTACTCATGAGGGGTGAAATTCACCCCATTAAGACAGACACTGCAAGGGCTGTGCAGCATTTAAGTCCTAAATATAGGAGTTAAGTGGGACTTAAGTGATGCATAATAGTTTATGCTGGCCTTCCTCTGTAGGGGTGAATTTACCATCTATTTATTAGAGATAGGTGAATAATTTACAGGGAATCCTTTGACATGTTTCCTCTCATGTTCTGCTCGCAGATCATTGGCAACATGAGTCAAAAGCTCTTCACTTAATTACTATTCAGCATTGGGACCCTCTTCTGCCAGAAGTTCATCATGTCCAGATCAACTTCCATTTCCAGATATTCATGCTGCCCAGGGAACCTGCCCAGGTCACATGGTAATAGTTCTCTCCCTTAGCCGGATAGTGTTTTTAACTACCCACCACAGCTCATGATACTATATATATGTATTTGTTAGTCTCTAAGGGTGCGTCTACACAGCAGGGCTTAACTTGAAATAAGCTATGCTAATTCAGTTATGTCAATTGCGTAGCTTATTTCAAAATAGCTTATTTTGAAAATGGAAGTGTCTACACAGCACTTCTTTTGAAATGGATCACTTTTCCTCCGACTTCCCTTACTCCTCATACAATGAGGGTTACAGGAGTCGGAGTAAGAAGTCCTGCTATGTAGGCGCAAACTAAGTTATTGTGAAATAATGTTGCTGTGTAGATGTACCCTAAGAGTACGATTATACAGCGCAGCTATTTTGGAATACCAGAAGTATCCCAAAATAGCTACCCCGCGTCTTTACAAGCCACCCATTATTTCAAAATATTTTTCGAAATAATGGGCATGGTATTTTGGCATCCCTGTAATCCTCATTCCATGAGGGTTAAGGGATGTCTTGAAATAGTGTGTTATTTCAAAATTTGGTGCTGTGTAGATGTGCCAAATTTCAAAATACATTATTTTGAAATTCAATCAAAATAAGATACGCAAATTGCATCTATTATTTTGAGTTTAGGGTACTGTGTAGATGTACCCTAAGGTGCCACAGGACTACTCGTTTTTAATCAGCTCAGTACCAACTGTGATTTTCATAATCAAATTGGTATATAAGCTAAATTATGACTTAATTAGTGTCACAGAGATTTGGTGGGAGAAATCTCATGACTGGAATATTGATATCAAGGATGATAGAAGGTGAGAGGTAGCAATAAAAGGGAATAAAGAGGTGGCATTGTGGCAAAGTTCCTCTACAGACCACCGGATCAGGAAGAACAGGTGGATGAGGCATTTGTAAAACAAACAGCAGCAATATCTGAAAGTTAAAATCTGGTGGTAATGAGGAACTTAACTATCCAGATAGCTGTTGGCAAAGTAAGATGGCAAAATACAAAATTTCCAAAATGTTCTTGGAATGAGTTGGGGGCAACTTTTCCTTTCAGGTGGTACAGGATGTAACCATGAGGACAGCCCGTTTCAACTTGCTTTTTGGCTGACAGGGAGGAATTGGTTGTGAATTTGAAGGTTGAGGGCCATTTGGAGGGAAGGATTTGAAATTACAGTTTTTGCGATTCTATGGAAGGGAAGAAGTGAGCGCAGGAGAATAAGGACAATGGACTTCAAAAAAAACCCCAGACTTTAACAAACTCAGAGAACTGGTAGGTAAGATCCCATGGGGGGAAATCTAAGGGATAAAGGAGTTCAGGAGAGCTGGCAGTTTTTCAAGGAGAGCACATTAAAGGCAGAACTGCAAACCATCTCGATGCAAAGGAAAGATAGGAAGGATAGTAAGAGGCCAATATGGCTCCATCAGGAACTCTTTAGTGGTCTGAAAATCAAAAAGGAATCTGACCAAAAAAAGTGATATATGGATGGATTGCTAAGGAAGAGTTCCAAAGAACAAAACAGGCATGTAGGGAGAAAATCAGAAAGGCTAAAAAACAAAATAAGTTGCACTTCGTAATGGACCTAGAAGACAATTAAAATTCACTCAAAAAACATTACGACCAAGAGAAACACAAAGGAAAGCTAATAACTCATGACATCCACAAGGCTGAGGTGTTGAATGTTGATTTGACTTCAGTCTTCTCTAAAAATGATAACCAGTCATTCAACAGGATTAATAGAAACTACCATGGGCAATAAGCACCAACTAAAAATAGGGAATGAACAGGTTAAAGACTAGTTGGATAAGTTAGAGGTATTCAAGTCAGAAAGGCATGACAAAATTCACTGTAAGGGTATGTCTAGACTACAGGCTTTTGTCTACAGAAGTTTTGTCGACAGATACTGTTGACAAAGCTTCTGTCGACAAAGAGCATCTAGACTACATCCAGTTCTGTCGACAAAGCAAGACGCTTTGTCGACATGAGAGTGTAGACGCAAAGGACAGTGTAGATGCAATAATGCCTTCTGTCGACAGAACTCTGTCGACAAAAGACGTTATTCCTCGTAGAATGAGGTTTACAGCCGTCGACAAAACTGCTGAGTTCTGTCGACATTATGTCGACAGAACTCAGCGACAGTGTAGATGCAGGTATAGTTTTGTCGACAAAAGTCCATTTTTGTCGACAAAACCCTGTAGTCTAGACACACCCTAAGGGTATGTCTAGACTACATTGTTTTTTCGAAAAAACTTCACCTGCATCCACACTACAATTGCATTCTTTTGAAATTAAATCAAAAGAACACAGGGGTAACCTCAAATTACGAGGAAGAACGCCTTTTTCGAAAGAGCTCTTTTGAAAAAAGGCATGTGTGGACGCAGAACAGGGACATTTTTGGAAAGAAGAGGCAATCGAAAAAAGCACAGGTGCCCTGGTGGCCATTCTGTGAATAGCAATCAGGGCTTTCTTTCGAGAAAGCATCCATGCAGTCTGGACACTCTCTTTCAAAAAAGCAGATCACTTTTTCAATCTGGTTTTGAGATGTGGATGCTTTCTTTTGAAAGAAGCTTTTTCGAAAAAGCTCTTTCAAAAAAGCTTCTTTCGAAAGAAGCTTGCAGTCTAGACATACCCTATGGTATTTAAGAAACTAGCAGAAGCAGTCTCCAAACAATTAGTGATGATCTTTGAGCACTCATGAGGTCTCAGAGTACTGGCCAATCAGAGTACCTATGCTGTAGGTAGCATAAGCTTTCGTGGGCAAAGACCCACTTCGTCAGAAATGGGTCTTTCCCCATGAAAGCGTATGCTCCAATAAATCTGTTAGTCTATAGGTGTCACAGGACTCCTCGTCACTTTTGTAGATTCAGACTAACACGGCTACCCCTCTGATACTTATTCTGTAGGTAGTTATAGACCAATCAGACTTACTTGAACACATGAAAAGATACCGGCACAAATTATTAACCAACCAGTTTGTAACACTAAGAGGAGGATAGGTTCCAGGAATAGTCCATAAGAAAAAATCTTGTCAAACCAACTTAATAGTGGATAGGAAGAAAGCTGTAGACATGATATACTTTGATTTTTAGGAAGGCTTTTGAGGCAGTCCCACATGACACTCTCATAAGCAAACTAGGGATATGTGATCTGGATGAAATTACTATAAGATGAATGCAAAAGTAGTTGGAAGACAATAGACAAGGAGTAGCGTAATGGGCATTGCTCATCAGGCAACTGGTGCCCCCTGCTGGTTGTCTTGGGAATTAGCTCGGCATGGTAACACAGGTGCCTCACCACCATCACTCCTGCTCTTGGACGGAGGTCTCTTCAAGGACTGTGGCATCCTTTTCAGCAACACAGCCCTCTGGCTGCGCCACACACCGTGCTCCCCCCAGCTCCTGGGGTACCTGTAGTCTACTGTCCATCCACTCCGTTCAGTGGCCAACTGAAGACCATTATTTCAGCGCCACCTATGTGGCTCCAGCACCCTCTCTGCCCTTTGGAGGCTAGGATTAGAATTCATAATGACCTTGACAAGTTGGAGAATTGGTCTTAAATCAACAAGATGGAATTCAGCAAAGACTAATGCAAAGTACTACACCTAGGAAACAAAAAATCAAATGCACAGCCCCAACATGGGGATAACTGGCAAGGTGAGAACTGCTGAAAAAAAGTTCTGGATCACAAACTGAATGTGAGTCAACAATGTGATGTGACTGCCAAAAAAGGCTAACATTATTCTAGGGCATTTGAATACAAGTGTTGTATGTAAGACAGGGGAGGTAATGGCCCGGTTTTTTCAGCACTGATGAAGCATCAGCTAGAGCACTTTGTCCAGGTCTGGGTGCCAGACTTTAAGGAAGACATGAACAAACTGGAGAGAGTCCAAAGAGAAACAACAAAAATAATAAATGACCCAAGGAAAGATTTAAAAAATATTCAGCCTGCTTAGTCTTGAGAAAAGAAGACTGAGAAGGAACCAGATAACCATCTTCAACTATGTTAAAGGTTGTTATAAAGACAATGAAAACAACAAGTAGTCCTGTGTCACCTTAGGCCTGGCCTACACTAAAGGGGAAAGTTGACTTAAGTCAACTCCAGCTACGTAATTAACCTTATCTTAAATCGTGTTTTCATGCCATCCACATGGTGGGAGGTCGACGGGAGCTTTTGCTTCCCTTTCTCCTCATGAGGAGCAGGACTTACCGGCACTGACAGGAGCGCCCTCTCAGTTCAAATTAGCCTTCACTTAGACCCGCTAATTTGAACCCTGGAAGATCAACTGCGACAGCATCAATCTTCCGTGTAGTGTAGATAAGCCCTTGCAGACTGAAAAATATATGTTATTCTCTAAGAGTACGTCTAGACTACAGGCTTTTGTCGACAGAAGTTTTGTCGACATACTGTCGATAAAGCTTCTGTCGACAAAGAGCGTCTAGACTACATCCAGTTCTGTCGATAAAGCAAGCCGCTTTGTCAACATGACAGTGTAGACGCAAAGGACAGTGTAAATGCAATAACGCCTTCTGTCAACAGAACTCTGTCGGCAAAAGGCGTTATTTCTCGCAGAATGAGGTTTACAGCCGTCGACAAAACGGCTGAGTTCTGTCGACGTTATGTCAACAGAACTCAGCGGCAGTGTAGACGCAGGTGTAGTTTTGTCGACAAAACCCTGTAGTCTAGACACACCCTAAGGTGCCACAGGACTACTCGTTATTTTTAACGTTGCAGACTAACACAGAGACCCCTTTGAGACTTTTTAAACATAAAGACAATGTTATCTGGATCCACTGGAGGTAGGAAAATGGTTAATCTGCAGCAAAGGAGATTTAAATATTAAGGGAAAAAACACCTTTCTAACTCTGAGAATAGTTAAGCACTGGAAGAGGCTTCCACGGAAAGCTGCAGTAACCCCCATCACTGGAGATGTTTAAGAACAAGTGAGACAAACATCTGCCAGGGATGGTCTAGATGACGGCTACTCAACTTTGGAAGCCCTGGGGGCCACGGTGATACTCACAGCATATGCCCAGGGCTGCAACTTATGTGTGGTTGCATATACATGCAAATATATATGCAAATATATGCAATTACCTCCTTTCACACTGACAGGCATGAATACAAAAATTAAGGCAAGACTACACAACACACAGACCCCATTTAAGTCAGTTCTGCTGATATTAATAAAATGCAATATTTATCCGATTTCCACCCATATGACAGCAATGACAGTCCAGGAATTTAACTACTAAAATGCATATCAATAGAAGACCATTATACTGATTACTTTTTTGTTTTGGCTTCACAGCAGTACAAGAATTTAACTACAAAACACATATCAACCTAAACTGCACTGTAAACCCAAACCGCACCATGGGTGTAGCCCTGGTCTAGAATTACTCGGTCCTGCATCAGAGTGGGGGATGGACTAGATGAACTCCTGAACTCCCTTCCAGCTCCGCATTGTATGATTACAACTCCCATCCTGTGTTTAGCTGCACGTGGATACACCCCTGAACCTTCGTGGAGAGCTACTGACTTTGATGAGCTGCTTTGCAGATTCAGGGGCCTGTACACATTGTAGAATCAGACTCTAATTCTGCTTTTGCTATTTATGCATGGTCCTGTTCGTGGGTCTGTTACATATCTTTCCAAGAATCTGCCAGAATGCATTCTTTCAGACACAGACCTTCAATATTATAGGTTGAATCTCTCTAGTCCGGCACTTTCTACCAACCTCCGTGGTCCGGCATGATTTGAGTTCACTGGATGTCCACTTATCATGGGTGCAGCCAACTTTCCCACAGTCCCATAAAGTTTGTTCACAGCCCCCAGTCCTGGCTCTCAGTGTTCTGTGCTGTTATTTAGTGCTAATTTACCCCTCAATGTCTCCCGAGGGCCCAGTAAGCAGTGGAAGTGCGGGTAACGCTGTTAGACAATATTGACCGGTCGAGGTTTGGCAATTTCTCTGGTTCAGCACCGTTCAGGCCTCGAGGTTCAGCCTGTGTTAGCCATGGCTGACAAACAGGGAGCAGAGGAAAACACCCTATAACAAACGTTCCATCTGGTTCTATAGTCTAGCCTCTGACTTTAAATAAAGCTCCCTTTAATGATTCTGCTTTCCCTTTAACCGGTTCCAATCACCAGGGCTTTCATTTCCTTCAGCACGATCCGTCTCTGATTTTTGTTGTATCCCAGCTTCTCTTGTCTCCAATTCCACTTAGGCCTCAGGGACAGAGAATACCACTCAGAGGTTGTTGGTAAGAGCTCAGGCCAACGCTCCGGTAGGAATTTTCATTTATTAGAAAGAAACCGAAAACCATGTCTGGGGCATTCTAATCTTTCAGAGGTTTCAGCTAGTAGTGGGGCTGACTCGGATTCCTGCAAGCCCCTGGTCAAAGAAACTTTGGGTGGTTTTTAAACTTGTTTTATATTTGTTTAAATTGTAAATCTAGAGCTTGTTTAACCCTTTTGTTGTGTTTAAGACTCAAGACTCTCAGGGCTTGTCTACACTAGGGAGAAAATCAGCTCATGGGAGGTTGATCTTCTCGTGTTTGACTTAGTGGGTCTAGTGAAGACCTGCCCCGTCAGCGCCAGTAGTCCTGTTCCTCGTGAGTAGTAAGGGGAGCTGATGGCAGCGTTTGCTCCTGTCGACCTCCCGCTATGTAGATGGCACAAAAATTAATTAATTACATAATTAACATAGCTGGAATTGTGAATTTGCAGTCGACTTTCCCCGTTAGTGTAGACTTGGCCTCAAAGAGGGAAATGTGAAGGTTTTATGCCACGGATGAGCAGTGGTAACATTCCAAGATCGTGCCAATGGAGAAGATATTAGTGCTCTGGAGTCCGAATATATTCTAAGCATAACTTGCTTTATTTACAGATATATACCAGCCCTGGCATCCACCCCTCTTTCAGAGATCTCAACTCAATACCAGTGCCAGGTTCCCAGGGAGCAACTCTGCCCCAACAGCTGACACTAATCAAAGACCAAGGCAAACACCAATCTGTGTGTCCTTCCCACATCGTCCTCTACCCGGAACCCAAAACTAGTTTTGCCCAAGACTAAAAACTTGTTCACATACTAAAAAGGAAAAAAAATCACAAGACTGCAACAGCACCACCTTCCGATGTTCCTTCTAATCTTTTCCATCTGTGCGCAGATTTTTTCCATCCATGTGCAGAATAATTTTAAGTGCACCAAGGCATGTGTGGATGTGCACCACCCACAGAAACACAAAACCTAGCAGTAGGCACTCTGCTTATCAGCTGGGAGGCATTGGAATCTCTCCAGAGTGGCCGCACAAGCGCCCAGCTTACAGGGAATGCTGCCACCTAGTGAAACTGACCTTAGCAAGGGCAAAGATCAAACAGAAATCAGGACCAATCAAGTAGGGGAGACAAGAGAAGCCAAAAGGGGATTGGCAGAAACCAGGTAGAGTCTGGGATACAGCAGAGCACCATTTTGGGGGGAAGGGGGGGGATATAGAATGGGAAATCCCAATTAACGTGCACTGGTTCAAGATCAGTGAAAAATGGCTAATGTCATATTGTCTGTATATAAATCCATGATGTGCCCAGGCCCGCTGCTGGGCTGGGGGGGCTAAGTGGGCAGTTAGGCTGGGCCTGGCAATTCAAAGGGCTTTGGGCAGCAGGGCCAACAGCCAGCGCAGGCCTCGGAGCAAGGTGTGGGGATGGGCCGTTCCCCCGGATGGGATGGGGCCTTGGGTGGAAGGGGCGGGGTTTTGGGCAGTCAGTCTTGTAATAGAAATTGCCAGGACAGACCATGCATTGTCATCTCCACTTTGCAGGTGATAAGTTGCAGAGGGGTTGCCCTGTACATCTGTTTCAGCAAAAACAATAAGGAGTCCTGGGGCGCCTTAAAGACTAACAAATGTGTAGGCTCCAGTTCACGAAAGCTTATGCCCCAATAAATGTCAGTCTTTAATGTGCCACGGGTTGGGAAATCAAAACTCATAGATATTAAGTGACTTACTCAAGGTCACCTGGGGAGTATGTGGCAAAGCTAGGATCCAAACACACGTCTACCTGACTTGCTGAGCCAGTGTCATAACATTTTTTCCTCTTAACATACTTCAGACTGATCATCCCCCAAACCTGTGATTGCCTGTTCAGGCCTACAGGCCTTGTCCTAAAGAGACTGCTCCATCAATGGAAAGCAACGCCCTATACAGTAGTAATTTTATCATTAAATAAAGGCTCAGCCATGCAGAAAGATGCGTTTTGTTGCTATGCTGGAGTATGCATCGCCAATTAAGTACACTCTTAGAGAGGGAACTGCTGGCAGACAGAATAAACAACCACACATAAAATATTTATTTATTTTTTTTCCATTTGGGCTAGTGGTTTATTTTCCTCCGCGTCGTACAGATGTCCCCCTGGAGAGAAGGTGAGGTGATGCTGCTTTCAGGCACTTGTTTTTAATAAGTGAAAATATTTTGCCGGCTCCTCAGCTGTGTGGACAAAGCCTCCAGGGTAAGACAAAAGAGAATCTTGCCTGTATAGTTTAATAGCTTTTTTTGTCAGGAGAGACAAATTAGAACATTCTTCTAAGAACACAGTGTGTCATTGCAGATACTGCATTTACACAGCGAGCGTGTCCTTTACGACCACTGAATTCACAAAGGAGAAGGGGCTGTTGAAGGCTCCTTCCCCGTGTACTGGGGAAAGCGCCTGGCTGGACCAGAGAGCCACAGGAACCGAGACACCCAAATCCCCTTCTCTCGCTACAGTGTTTCAAAACAGTAGGCCAGCAGGCTGTGGATCAGGCACTCAAAATCCATGAGACTAGCTTATAAATCATGTGATTTAAAAAAATAAATCTGGGGTTCTTATTTGTCCCATTTAGGAGGATCACTTCCTCAAGTATTCCTTTGCAATCACCAGGGCTAGAAACTTCACTAAAATGTTCAAAAAACAAAGTGCAGCATTTCACATAAGTATATGACTCCAGGAGCCTCAGTCACCACAAGACTCCTGATGAAAAAAATAGTGAGAACTGGAAACACTTCTTCGTTGGACACCGGGCAAATCATGTCACCTCTTGTAGACGGAGAAACTGAGGCACGGGCTACCACAGCAAACCAGCAGAAGATGGACAGTCCCATGATTAGGGTAATAGCTTGAGCGTTGGGAGACCTTCCACTCCTAGCTCTGCCACAGACTTCATGTGTGACCTGGCACAAATCATTTCATTTGCCCGTGCCTCAGTTTCCCACTTGAAAAAACAGGGATAAAAGACTGTCCTATTTCACAGGTGTGAGGGTCAAGAAAGACTGTTCAGATACTGGGATTATGGGACCCCTATAAGAAGCTAAGTAAATAGACTTCCGCATACAATCCCTAGTTCTCCAGATTGAAATTTGCCCTTCCCCTCTCGCCCCCCCCCCCCCCCGAGATCTGGTTTACTTTGTAGAAGCGCAGAATACGCTGCCCTCTTACCAACCCCAGAATCACCAATTATTCCTTAATTGTAAGTTCACTGGAGCAGAAATCATGTGCTCTCTTGTATGGCTGTGATCACATCAGTGATGCATCAAACATATTAATAGCATATTAAACATGAATGCACAAACAATATAAATGCAACAATA
The DNA here is from genome assembly GCA_019425775.1 of Rafetus swinhoei. Classification (NCBI taxonomy): domain Eukaryota; kingdom Metazoa; phylum Chordata; order Testudines; family Trionychidae; genus Rafetus; species Rafetus swinhoei. The sequence continues at coordinate 14,636,485 of JAFJHL010000300.1, read as the reverse complement.
CAGAAATAGAGATGAATAAACAAGTCTTTACCTGAAGGAACATTTTGCTTTTAAATGTTGAGCTCTAACAAACCATTTCTGGTTACCTTTCTTTAAAAAAAAAAAAAACTTTACTGTAATTCAATGCAGTGTTTATTTCCTATTTATTTGCCTTCGATAAATCGCCAGGGAACAAAATAAAGGTTTGAACAAAAACGCTTTTTCAATAGATTGCAAGTGGGAAACATGACGAAAAATGTGTGAAGGTGAAAATTATTTCTGCTTTCAAGCTTGGCTGATTAGAAACACTCTCCTAATGTAAAAGTCCCTTTTTCGTTTAAACAGTTAAATATTGATGATGACGAAACCATTTAAATAATTAAAGCCAGCTGGAGAGACAGGCATGTTGCCTTAGACATTACAAATGTTTTTGATTTAATGAACACAAGTAATGTATCAAATCTTTTAATTTAATTGCTACTTAAAAATAAATTGCATCTGACGAAGTGGGTCTTTGCCCACGAAAGCTTATGCTCCAATACATCTGTTAGTCTATAAGGTGCCACAGGACTCCTTGTCGCTTTTTTAAAAATAAAAGTTGAAACAAAAAAAATAGAGTAGAAAGAGAACTTGAATAAAAAAGGAAAATCATTATAACTCAGGAAAAAATGCATGGGCAGGCTAAGGTTGGTGTTTTCCCATCACGGTAAAAAGTACTGAGAGAAAATCAACATTGTGATGTCCACACAAAAATCACCTTCGAGTAGAGGCCAAATGAGGAGAATCTTATAACACGTACAACTGCTGATGGAGATTAGCCAGAGAAGGCAACACACAACTTGTTTTTCACATCTGTTTAGGGGTGTGTGGTGCCTTGAATTCATACAGAAACCAAAAACAAGGTCACACTCACTAGAAGCCACATAAAGGCCTGATCATGGCCATTCTGCAGAGAATGCCTAGACCTCTGTGGAAGCAGATAACAGCAGCAACTGGCCACAGCGATGAGGCAATCTCACAGAAAACGAGGAAGAAGGGAAACACCGTTGGGAGAATGTCATTTATCAAGGAAGCAGAATTCAAAAGTGTCCGTGTAACACTGTGCAGGTCAATATTTGGGATTTATGGGGCCTGGAGTCGAAGGGGAGGGGCTGCGGACTAGCCTCCCCCTAGAGTTCTCTGGGACCGGAGGCTTTGAATTAAACACACAGCAAAGGGCTCTCAGCTCCTGACTCTGCCACTACCACAGTGTCTAGCAGCCGCTCGGGGTTGCTGCAGCTATTTAAAGGGCTCATGGCTCTGGGCTGCACTGCGTCCCTGATCCAGGAGCCATTTAAATAGGATCCTGCTGCCTGAGCCACTGCCTGGAAACTCGGTAGCATGGGCAGCAGGATATAAATAGAAATAGATGCCATCCGCAGGCCGGATCAAAGTGTTAGGCGGGCCAGAGCTGGCCCCCGGGCCGCATCTTGCCCAGCTCCGCAACAGAGCAATGATCATTGGGTTTGGAGTTGGCAAATCTGAGCAAGCTGGTCCTAAAGGATAAGGCATCAGCCTCCCGAGCCTTAGACTATGGGTTTGAGTTCTACCCACATTTCTCCTCCCCACCCCCGAAAGGCTGGAGTACACCCACCTGTTCACACCCAGACCCCAGGTAGCTCCTGCACTCTCCCTCCTGGCCAGACCCCAGCCCACATCCACACCCAGTGGGGCTACCAGCCATCACAGGCCCCAGGGCAAGGTGTGGGAGTGAGGAGAGGGACATGGCTCCACCCTGGCCCCCAGAGGAAGCAGGGCCAAGGGCAATCAAGTCCTTAGCATGGCTGCTGCCCCCCAGCTGTGTGCCGGAACTAGAGCCGGGCCACAGAAAGCCCCAGAGCAAACCACCTGCCCTATGCCTTCCAGCTCCAACCCCAGCCCAGCTGGTGGTGGTGGCTGCCTGGCAGCTCCCAGGTGAGGGGGTGGTACTCAAACCCACAATCCAGAGTCTGATGTTTTATTCATTAGGCCACTAGGACCCTCCCTACCTTCTGCTGATGCCTTATCCTCCCTACCTTCAGCTAATGCCAGCTCCAACCCTGGGGGCGGGACTTGAACCCAGCTCTGGAGGCTAGTGCCTCATCCATTAGGCCGCTAGGACCTTCTCTACTTTCACCTGATGCCTTCTTCCCCCTATTTTCAACTGATGCCTGCTCCAGCCCTGGGCTGCCTGGCAGGCAGATTGCACTGTATGCCGGAGCTGGGGCCCACAAGGCCATAATCGGGCAGCATCCTGTCCCTGGTCCTGATCCTGGGGTACACCCCGCGGTCCGGCCCCCATCTGGCTGCAGGAAGGGCGGCAGCCCCCCTTCCTGCTGTGCCCCCACCCTCTGGCTGTGGCACAGGTAGGAGGAGGGGCCATAATCTGGCTATGGAGATCCTGGCCCAGCCCCTTGTCCAGCTAATGCTGCCTGGGTGCAGCACCCCAGCCCCTGCCAGGTAAGATAATCTGGCCCCTGCCCCACTCCTCCCCGCACCATACTCTACTTCCCATCCCCAGTGCTCTGCACCTCCCACACACATCAGCATCACAGCCCGGCACCCCCACGTCCCTAGCGCCTTGCCATAACACTCCTGCACCCCCACACACCCTAACCCTGTGCCCTGAGCCCATCATACATCTGAACCCCTCACCTGAGCCCCTCATATGCCCACTCCTGCACCCCCACATCCCCAGCCCCTGCCATAACACTCCTGAACCCCCACACCCCAACTGTGTGACCTGAGCCCATCATACACCTGAACCCCCTGCCCTGAGCCCATCATATACCCCAACCCAGACTCCTGCACCCCACATCCCTAGCCCCCGCCATAACACTCCCGAACCCCTCACACCCCAACCGTGTGACCTGAGCCCATCATACACCTGAACTCTCTGCCCTGAGCCCCTCATACACCCCAACCCAGATTCCTGCACCCCAACATCCTCAGACTCCTGCACCCACACATCCCCAGCCCCCTGCCATAAGACTGACAGAAGACAGCCTGAATGCATGCAACTGGGGCTTTTTTTAATCCAAAATGTGTCCATCACAGAAGCAAATCACCAAAACGGGGGTTAAAAACCATGGAAGTTCATGAGGATAAAAGAGCTACTAGGCTCTGCTGCTGCCTGCCTGCACAGAAATAGAGGGGGCTTTTCCTCATCTTTGGCACCTCGTATTTTCGGGTTCCTCGGGAATCAGTTCAGAACTCTGGTATAAATTCTAAGGACATTCTATGCTCTGATTGACTCTGCCCCCCCATAGGGCCCCTGGTGGCTGAGAACAGATGCAATGCAGTGTTCTGTGGACAGATTCCCTCCCTCCCAACCTCCTGGGTCCCCATGCCCTGGGCAGCCGGTGTCTAGCCACAGTACTACGCCTGAGAGCCTTCTTCAGTAGGGGCTTGGGTGCCACAGAGCCTGGGGACCCAGTGAACGAAATTCACCACCAAGCTCTGTTCCACGAAGCCAGTGGCAATAAGAGGAGAGATACCAATTGGTAAAAACCAATTCAAATAAGATCAACGTGATTGTCAGACCGAAGGGATGAAGTTTCCAAGTCATCCTCCCAGGTTTGTCCTTTCCCTCAGCTCAGGAAGACGAGATTGTGCAGTTCGTCTTCAGTTTACTAACGGCCACACAATGGGGGGGAAAGAAATAATGAAGCATTAAACACAAAACCCGCGTTTGAACTGAGCCATTAAAGAGAAAAAGAGGCACAGCTGGATCCATTTCGAGTGCTCTTAGCCAGATTCAAAGGGCATAAAAAGCACCTTTTTTGGAAGCAGGAACAGAAGCAAAAAAAAGTTCAGAGAAGTAAAGAATGGAACATAACAAAATACCTAGGGCCAAATTCTCTGCTGGTGTAAATGGGTGCAGCTCCATTGAAAGTAAACGACTTCACAAGGTACAGCGCACCGGAATGACATCACTTGAGGCCACATGAGAATTTGACTCCTGGCAATAAACGTAGCTGTTTCAGGTAGGGGAGAGAGAAATTAAGAGCAGAATCTGGCCCAGTTCCTGGTGTAACCCCGGAGTGACTCCGATGAAGTCAATGGGTTCATGCTGATATGAGACTGGAATATAGCCTTTTGCAGTGCAAGGGAGAAGGAAGATAGAGAGCATAATGTTGCTCTATATCTGTTACTTAGGGTGTGTCTACACTGCACCTTTAGCCCGAAATAAGATACGCAATTTGCACTATGCACATTGTGTATCTTATTTCGATTCTTTTTCAAAATAGGCTATTTCGAAATTTGGCACGTCTACACGGTGCCAAATTTCAAAATAAAGCGCTATTTCGAGACATCCCTTATCCCTCGTGGAACGAGGTTTACAGGGATGCTGAAATAGTGCGCCTGCTATATTTCGCAATAGCGGATGTGTTCAAAAGACGCGGGGTAGCTATTTCGGGATACCTCTGGTATCCCGAAAGAGCACTGCAGTGTAGACGTACCCTTAGTCACTTAGGGTATGTCTACACAGCACAGATATTTTGGGATACCTCCAGTGTCCTGAAATAACTATCCTGAGTCTTAACAAGCCACCCGTTATTTCCAATATTTTGCAAAATAACAGGCGCACTATTTTAGCATCCCTGTAACCCTCATTACACACGGGCTGTGTAGATGCACCAAATTTCAAATTTCAAAATAGAATGCAAATAGGATACGCAATTTGCATAGCGCAAATTGCATATCTTATTTTGACTTTAGGGTGCTGGGTAGACGCACCTTCATGTCGACACCTCTTGGCACAGGGGTGCCAGTCGGTTGCAGAGCATTGGAGAATCGGGCCCCATGTGATGATCTTACCTGGCACAGAAAAACATGGGTGTGTAAGTTGCTACCAAAGAGAAAGTCATTGCAGAACAGACCAAATAGGCAACCTCCACTCACTGATACCAGCCTTTGTGCAGGGGTGTCCACAAGAACAGCCAGAATGGGTCAGACCAAAGGTCCATCTAGCCCAGTGTCCTGTCTGCCAACAGTGGCTGATGCCAGGTGCCCCTGGGGATGGGGGTTGAGCAGTAATTAAGCAAGGTGTGCCAGGCTGTGGAGAACCTGACATTCCATTTCCAGTGGACATTTCCTATGCATCTAGGAGAAATGTCACCTGTGCACAGAAGAGCTAACGCAGACAGGCCCTGCACTGTGTAAGCAGGCAGAATGGGGATGGAGTGGTGCATTGGACCTTGTGCCAGCCCTTCTGCGGGAAGGCTGGGAACAGAGATGGTGCAGAATCAGCCAGATTTGCTCCAGCCAGGGAGCTCCATTGTACAAGGAGATTCCAATAATACTAAAGCCCCCGGAGAAGCAGGTGAAAGAGCCTTTGTGCAGCAGCGCATCAGACCTATTAAAGAACACCAACCAGCTACGTAACCTCCAACTCGACCGACAAGGTTTCACGGTGGAGACTTCTTCAGACGTTGCGGCCCTGCAAGAGCAGGTCTTCCTCCAACAAGCCCTTTCCATTCACTGTTCCAGGCACCGATTCACCACGAAGGGAGGCGGAGACAGCTGCTTGGATGGGCACCTGCTCGAGCATGATCAGCTGTGCCACCCAGCCCATCACCATGGCGTTTGGGAACTAGTGCAGCCTCCAGCACACTACCGTGATTTAGCCCTTCCTGTGGAGAAGGCAATTTCATGTCATGCCTGACACAGATCTGGTGGAGTTTGGAAAGGGAAGGAAGATGGGTCCTTTGGGGGTCTGATCAACAGACCAGTGAAGTTAATGGAGAGATTCCCATTGGTCCCCAGGGGGTTGGATTAGCCTGTCTGTGCAGAGCTTTCACCCAAACATTTCACAACACACAGAGGTTCATTCTCTGCTATTGCTGCCTTGTACTGGGGCAGGGAAGTCACCTTTGTACCTGTTCTGGGGCCTTCTCAGCCTGGGGCGTAAGTTAGAGAGGCCTCTGGGCTGCTCTGTCTTGTGTTCTGAGTGCCCCGAGAAGCAGAGAATGGCTGTGAGGCTGTGCAGTGTGGCCACACCCTGGCTACGTCTAGACTGGCATGATTTTCCTCAAATGCTTTTAACGGAAAAGTTTTTCCGTTAAAAGTATTTCTGCAAAGCAGCGTCTAGATTGGCACGGACGCTTTGCAAAGCACTTTTTCTGGAAAAGCGTCCGTGCGGTCTAGACGCGGTTTTGCAAGAAAGCCCGATCGCCATTTTCGCCATCGGGCTTTTTGCAAAACAGTCCTGAGCTGTCTACACTGGCCCTCTTGCACAAATACATTTGCGCAAGAGGGCTTTTTCGAACGGGAGCAGCATAGTATTTGCACAAGAACACTGACAATCATACATTAGATCGTCAGTGTTCTTGCCAAATTCAAGCGCCAGTGTAGACAGCTGGCAAGTTTTTTCGCAAAAGCAACCGCTTTTGCGGAAAAACTTGCCAGTCTAGACGCAGCCCCTGAGTCTGCCTCCTCTCCTGAGGACTAGGAGCAGGGCTGGAAGACAGCCCTTATGCAGGTACTAAACCAGCCAGGGTGGGAGAGGGACGCTGCCCTAAAGAGGCATCTCCACCTTAACCATCTTGCACTGACAACGTAGCATAAAAAGGACAGACAGTGTCACTGAGGGTCAGGGCTATAGATCCCTGCTTGAAGTGTATTGTTAATCAGAAAAGGATTCAACCCCCTCTATGACTGGGTGAGCATCTCCCGTACTGGGCCAGGAGGGGTTAATGCCCTGTGGGCAGAGGAAGTCCTGCTCCCCAGCCAAACTGGGCATGCTTCAAGTGCTGGGGCAGTATAAAAGGGAGCAGCTCGGCTCAGTCTAAGCTGGATGCTGGAGAGGAAAGACCTGCTACAGGAGCTCCAAAATATCAGAAATTCTGGCCATTGGGCCGTGCTGCCCTGCCACATGGGGTGACTTAACGGACTTCAGCCACTAGGCTGTATTGCTCTGCGACCAAAGGGCTACTATATGGACTCTGGCCATTAAGCAGTGCTGCCCTGGGGTGATGGACTGACTCAGGTCACTGACAGCCCAACAATAGGGCAACCAGCGTCTAGTCACCCCTGGGACCTTGCCCTCAAGGGACGGGGGCATATCCACCGTGACACCCTCCAAGGTCTGTGTCTTTCAGATGAGGCTTCCCCGTCTGGCAGTGAACAGTTCTGCCTCCCTGCTGTACTGCCTGTCCGGAGCTCAGTTATCACTTGCCGTCGCAAGCCTCTAATTTGACTTTGGCAGCCAGGCAACAGTGCCTTGAATACAAAATTGCCTCTGCAAAAAGGTCAAAGCCCATAGATACCTGTGCATTTACATAACTCAGACAGCTCATCATCAGATGCCACACTTTTATTTATTTATTTATGAAAGCTGCTCCCCGGCAATAATTTTGACATGACTTTTGGGAAAGTGACTTTTATTGGGTCTCGTTCTTGGGTTTGACCTTGTTTCCATGGTGTTAATTACTAACTGTCATTAATCAACTGCTTACATCTACAGGAAAATTTTGCAATTAGGCGTAGGAATCAGCCCTCCCTGGCAATCACTGGAATAAACAAGAACCTTTGTCTTGGAATGAATAATGTTCTTTGGTCTGGCATCACCACCCAGTTTGTCCTCCGATCCCCTCCCCACTCCGGTTCCATTCTAAATGACCTAGAGGTGTTCAGACTGTGTTTCGGCAAATGGGCCATCTTCTCAGCAGGAGCAAATGGGTGTAGGCCAACAGATGTCAGGGAAGGAGGTTAGTATTGCTGTGAAAGCAATAGCCCAGCTACCAGGCAAGATGGCTTCCATTCCTCACCGTGCCACAGACTTCCAGTGTGGCCTTAGTCAAGTCACTTCATTTTATGGCCTGACTCTGGAAGAGCGGCAATGGGATTGAAAGGACTATTATCCACAGAGAGCAAGGACGAGCGTCAGGACGTCTGGGTTCTAGTCCCAGCTCTGACACGAAGGCACTGTATGATCTTGGACAAGCCACAACCTTGCTTTGTGCCTCAGGTTTCCCCATCTGTGAGTAAAGCCTATTCAAAGCCACCTTGCAGGGGGGACTGTGAACTCTAGGGAATCCCCATTCAACAAGTGCAGTGAGATCCTTGGATGCAAAGTACGACAACAAACACACACTCTTCCTGCCGACCTGTTCAATCTTCTCTTATGGTTTCTCCCCTCCCTCAGCTGAATTACAGCTTTGCAATTGATCTCCTTCCCCGAGCGATTTGTGTTAGTCCGGTACAGTGATTATTTCTGGTCATTCCATTTGATACAAGCGTAAGGCTCCGGCAGGGCAATCTGTAATGAAATCTCTCCTCAGGAAATGCGAGAAGACAGGGAGAGAAAGGAGCAATTAGCAAAGACCTTTTGGTGGAGGTCGAGATGGTAGGGAGACATAGCCAAAGAGTTAGGGCCCGCTTGGGTGCACCAAAAATCCATGCACCTTTGCACACCGACACTTCCCACATTTGTGCACTCAAACAAAAGAGCTGTGATCCCCACCAGCGTGTCCCAAATCCCTTGGAGATATTATCCCAGGGACTTTAACTCATAAGCACGGCCAGACTGGGTCAGACCAAAGGTCCGTCTAGCCCAGTATCCTGTCTGCCGACAGAGGCTAAATGCCAAGTGCCCCAGAGGGAATGAACAAAACGGGGAATAATCAGGTGAGCCACCCCATCATCCATTCCCAGCTTCCGACAAATAGAGGCTAGGGACACCATCCCTGCCCATCCTGGCTAATAGCAATTGATGGACCAATCCTCCATGAATTTATCTAGTTCTTTTTTGAACCCTGTTAAAGTCCTAGCCTTCACAACATCCTCCAGCAAGGAGTTCCACAGGTTGACTGTGCGTTGTGTGAAGAAATACTTCCTTTGGTTTATTTTAAACCTGCTGCCTATTAATGTCATGTGGTGACTCCTAGTTCTTGGGTTATGCAAAGAAGTAAATAAATTTTCCTTAGTTACTTTCTCCGTACCAGTCCTGATTTATAAACCTCTATCATACACCAATTTAGTCTTCCCTTTTCCAAGCTGAAAAGGCCCAGTCTTTATTAACCTCTCCTCATATGGCAGCTGTTCCATACCCCTAGTCATTTCTGTTGCCCTTTGGTGATTTTTTTCCAGTGCCAAGATATCTTTCTGGAGATGAAAGGCCTACATCTGCATGCAGCATTTCGACTCTGGCCCTCAGTTCCCCATTGAATTGTATTTCATTTCAGGGAAACAGCAGGATACAGTCCCTGCCCCAAAGAGCTTCCAGTCTAAAGAAAGGGAGGGAGAAAGAAAATTCCATATGCTGCTTCTACCAGCCCCAACTGAGAAAAGGAGAGATTTGGAGACTTGCCCAAAATCCCACAGGGAGTCTGTGGCGGAGAGAAACTTGAGTCCCAGTGCTGTGTCTTAACCACACACTCATCCTTCATCTCTACTCCTCATTTGATACAACAGACGTAGTCGTCTCCTCATCTAATGCAAGCGAGAGACATCTGACTGGACAGGACACATTAGAAAATGCAGCAGAATCCACCTACAACAGGCTCTTAACCATAAATTGCCATTTCAGGGTCCTTCACAACAACTTTGCCAAGCACTTTGCCAGTAGCCACAAGAGCGGTGGGACTGACACACCACGGCAGGGCAAGTGGGTCTGAGAAGTTTGGATACGAAGGTTCAGAATTGATTCTCAGATAGGGTAGTCCAGCATGCCAGCCCCACCTCCGTACTAAAGAAGATCCAGGCCTGGGAGTGAGGCTCTCGGTTGGATTTCTGGCTGTGCCGCATGTGTTCTTTGTCACCGTGGGCAAAATGCTTTGTCTCAACTCTTCAGGAAAGCAGGGGGAATAATAGCTCCATTCTCCCACCGGTTTTCTCAGGTTAGACTGTAAAGCTCATCATGGGAAGGATCATCTCTTCTTATATGTATGTACAGTGCCTAACACGATGGGGCTGTTTGTGCTATACATACAGATAGCTATAGTTTTCACCACTGCCCTTCCGCTAAAATACCTGTAAGAGACAGTCAAGGACATGTCACTGTCCAGAACCAGAGGAAATAGAAATCTGTTCAGGAATTCAAACCATCTGGGTGAAAGGTGATCATGCGTGTGTACAAGGAGAGACACACAGGGCAGCTAAAAAGCAAGATACAGCCTGAGAAAGCAAAGCAATCCAAATCCAAAGCACGTGAGCTCAGGTGAACATGCTTGTGCACAAGGGGACACACTCAGCGCAGCTAAAAAGAAAGATACAGCCGGACAAAGCAAAGCAATCCAAATATAAAGAGCGTGAGCTCAAGCCAGTACCGGCTGAAAGAGGTGTGGTGCTGCGAGCAAGCAAACTGCCTCTGACCATTTGTTTTCTCCTGTATTCAGGGCATCAGGACATAAGAGGGTCTTTGTCAAGAAACACGGCAGGAAAGGGAGCAGATGCCACTGTCATTTTCTCCTCCCCGTGGGAACAATCTGCAAGACCCCAGATTTTGGGGAGCCATTTGGGCCAAAAGGGGTAACCTTCAACACTGCACCCTCATCTGTTAAACCAAGCAACCCCTTTTGTTCTTTTAAGGTACATTGAACTGCTAGCTTGCAGCTTCATCGCTTGTTTTGGAAGAAAGCTTTAAAAAAAAACCCAACAACAACCCTACGCTGAACACCTGCAGCATCAAAAAACAAGAGGAAAAAAATACTGTTTCTATCACCCAGCTGTCTCCTCTCCCTCAGCTTTTCTGCTTATCTTGGGATGTATCACTTCCTCCCGTGTGATCAATCCAGCAGGAGGGGTCTATCTCATTAGCCAGCCAGCTCCCCGCCTCCCTGCTCTTCCCTGCCCCAAAATTCAACTTCCTTTTATCTTTGCAGCTCAGGAGACAATGTTCTGTTTGAGGTCTGGAAGCTTGATGAGATGAGACCTGGTGAGGCTCAGTCTCCCTCTCTAGCCACAGAACATGCAGTTGGTATGAATTAGCATCTCATTCCCCCCCTTCCCCCAGTGACGATAGCTAAATTAATCCTAAATATAGTCCTTAAAATCTGCATTAATCTCCTGCTTGCCACAAGTGAGTTGGGTTTTTTTTGACAGCATGAAGCTAGGAACCAAGCCCCGGCATGGAATGGAAGCTCAATAGGTCGGAAATTAAAGAAAGATTCAGGTGAAGCATGACTAAGAATGGCCTCTCTGTAGGCTGGCTTCTTCTCTATTCTGTAAACCTCTACTTTTGAGGAATAAGGGATCTTGCGAAAAAGGGTTTTTTCCCGACAAATGGCCCCATTTTTATCGGCAAAACCTCTTCCGCAAAAAGAATCAGAAGAAGATACGCAAATGAGAGCATGATTTGCATATTCTCTTCCGCAAAAAACGGCAGTGTAGCCGTAGCCCTAGCCTTCGCCACATCCTCTGGCAAGGAATTCCAGAGGTTGTGTGCAGAGTGAAGAAAAACTTCCTTCTGTTTGTTTTAAACCTGCTGGCTACTAAAATTAAGTGAGCTTTGGTGGTGTTTCCAAGCACTACCAGTGAATTGAACTGTTTACTATTATTTTCCCTAGCACCAAATACAGATATTACATTCACACAGAGGGGGTTAGCAGAAAAGAGAATTCAGTTGTTAATGGCTACATCTTCCCTGAAGTTAAAAGTGCTTTGTTCTCAAGTTCTTATGACTTATTTTTAGGTGCGTACAATAAGGCACATCAAAACGTAAGCGTTTCTTCGGTATGTAGTGTCACCAAGTTGTTTTCAGTGAGGAATTGGGCCAGGAGAGCAGCCTCGTCAGATGCCGCCATCTCTTCCACGAGGACTGGGCACGAGTGAGCTATTCCAAATGAACACATTATCTCCCCAGCTGACAGGACATGGCAAAGTCATTCTGCACATCAGCGACGGAAGAAACGTTAGTTGCATTAGCGTCCCATGGGAGTGTGCACCCAGCCAATAATGCTAGCTTAACTCTGTAAAAATCTCAGGCCTTGGTAGGTCAGCTTTGTTATTATTGTCTGTATTACAATTGTTCCTAAAGGCCCCATCGGGCTAGAAATGTCTCACCGCAGTCCCTGTATAAGGGAGTTTACAATATAACAGGCAAGACAGACAGGGGAAAGCTTAGCTCCATTTGGAGGTAGGGGCCAGAAGCATTGAACTAAGCAAGATCTATACCAGATACAGAAGGTCGGCTTAAGGTACGTAACTCCAGCTTTGTAAATAACAGAGCTGGAGTCAACATACCTAAAGCCGAGCTTGGTGCTGTCTTCACAATGGGAGGCTGATGGGAGCAAAGCTCCTGTTGGCTTCTCTTACTCCTTGCAATTGTGAGGAGTACCAGCGCCAACCAGGGGGTGCCCTCAGCATTCGATTTAGCGGGTCTTAACTAGACCCACTAAATCAAATGCCAGAAGACTGATCTTTGGCCAGGTGAGTAGAGACATGGCCTTAGACAAAATAATGTGCCTCCGTTGCTTGCAGCAGATTTGGGAAGTGAAGCCAGTTCACCTAAGTGTACAGTGAGACTATCCTTATAGTCCTATTTCAGCTACTGGAAAATGGAGCATCCCTGTTTTTCCAAGGCCTCTTACTTTCTCCTTATTCAGTTACTCCAAACTTTTTACTGAACTCTGTGGTCTCTCGTCTTACTACATTTCACGCTTGCATTAAAACACAAAGAGCAGGACACGCTCGGGTCTTGCCACATAAGAAGCATCTCTTGGCACCAATTCTTCCTGATTATGACGATGGCTGCAGAGCAGTTGTCCCTGTAAGCTGTGCACTTGTGCAGTGGCTCAGGAGAGATTCCAATGCTACCCAGCTGATTGGCAGAATGCCCACAGCTAGGTTTTGTTTATAGTGGTGGTGCACTTTCACACAGGCCTCAGTGCACATAAAATTATTCTGCACATGGATGGAAAATCCACATATAGACGGAAAAGAGTAGAGCAGGGATGGCCAACCTGCAGTTAGCGAGATGCATGTGGCTCTTCTCCCCCAAAGGTGTGGCTCGCGAAGCCGCTCCTGCGCCCCCCCAAATGGCCCCCGTCCCCCTTGTCCCCGCCCCAGGCTCTTGGCTCCCCTGTGCTTACCGGCGTGGTGATTCAAAATGGCGCTCAAGATGGCAGCCGTTGACGGGAGCCTGATATGGCCAAAAAGCCTACGCTCCTAAGTTTGTTTCTTAAAGGAGCAGCCCACCCATTTTTTTTTTTTTTTTTTTTTTTGCTTTTCTGGTGTGGCTCTTTGCATTTTTTCTGCCGCTGTTTTGGCTCTCTTTGTTAAGTGGGTTGGCCACCCCTGAGTAGAGGGACCGCTGCTAAACATGTCTACTATGTGCTCAGACTATATCTGCTCAAAAGGTTGGGGTGTAATTCCTAACATAAGTACCTGTGCCTGCTGTATTTCAGTGAGAGCTCACGTCAGTATAAGTAGTGTGGCAGCCTCAGCAAGGGCAGTGGCAGTTCTGGCATGGTTCCAAAGTGCTGAATACAAACCCTATGGGTACGGCTGCTGCTGCCCTCTGTACTTTCACCACCATATTATACTCACAGTCCCTCTTATTGTGTGAGCTGGGAAATCACAGCTCCACAGTTCAGGAAAGATATGGACAAATGGGAGACGGTCCAGAGAAGAAGAACAAAAATGATTAAAGATCTAGAAAAAAAATGACCTAAGAGCAGCAGGGCAGACAGCCACTGTGGGACCTGGGACAAGGTATGGAAGGCCCCGGCTCTGTGCCCCTGGAAGGGGCGGGGCCTTGGGTGAAAGGGGCGGGGCTGAAGTCAGTCAGCCCTTAGCGCTGCCCAGACCATGGCGCAAACCTCCCCCCACAGACCTAGGAGCCACAACGAGGTGCGGAGTGGCACTATGGAGCTCCTGCAGCAATTCAGGGGGACCTGGGACTCCTGCCATAGTAGTGATACCAGGGCCTCCTTGCTCCACCCCTGTTGGCATGCCTGCCTATGAGGGAAGATCAAAAAAAGGGAGGTTTTTAGTCTGGAAAAGAGAAGCCTGAGAGGAGACGTGACAGCAGCTTTCAAGTATCTAAAAGGGTGTTACAAGGAGGAGGGAGAAAAATTGTTCTCTTGAACTCTGAGAATAGGACAAGAAGCAAGGGAGGGTTTAGGTGGGACATTAGGAAAAACTTCCTGTCAGGGTGGTTAAACAGTGGAACAAATGGCCTAGGGAGGTTGTAGAATCTCCATCACTGGAGATTTTTAAAGAGCAGGTTAGAGAAACACCAGTCAGGGATGATCTAGATGGTGCTTGGTCCTGCCAAGAGTGCAGGGGACTGGATTTGATGACCTCTCAGGGTCTCTTCCTGTTCTATGATTCTAGATCATAGCATAGACATAGCCAACGTGACAAGAATCCTCTTCAGCTTATGGAGAAACAAGTGAAGGAAAATGATGTCTTCTCAGATGGAACCAAGGGAATATTAACTTATGCATGAGGTGTCTATGGAGATATTGCTGTGTTAAGAAATTCATAGTCTCGACTGGGTGAAATAAAACGAGGTAAAATCCAAACGGTTTCCATTTTCATGGTCCAAATCTATGCAAACTGAATCTAGTTGGGAACATTTGCCCAGTGGAAAGTTTGATATATTGACCAAGATTTTCAAGAGAGATAATGGCTCTGAGAGGCTTTCAGTGGTAGAAACCAAAGCTTACCAGGCCTGATTTCCCAGAAAGTGGTGAGAATATCAGGTCTCTGGTCTGCATATCAGGTCTCTTTAACAATGTCCTGAGTAGGATTCTAGCCCTTTGAAAATCATGGGTTGTGTTTTCCCCATGCCATGCTTGTGAGCCCTGCTTTAAAAATAAGATCTTCACAAACTGAGTTAATTTCTATTTTGCTTTGCCCAGTGCATTTTTCAAAGTGATTTATAGTGCAGCAAAAAATGGGATGCTTTCATGCTGAACTGTCTCTTTTGGAGCAAACTTCTTGGAAGGCAAGTGGAGCAGCTGGCAAGACTCACACTTTCAACTACTGGCCTCAGCGCTGTTCCACTGATACTCTGGTTCCATGAAGCCCACAGCAAATCTTTATACTCACATAGGGCCTGATTCTTTTCTCTCACCATCTGGTGTAAATCAGGAGCAACTCTATGAACGCCAACTGAGTTACACCGGTGCAAAAAAGGAAAGAAAGGCCGTTATCACGTTGCCTTTAAGGACAACCCATTCTCTGTTCGGTTTAATTAATTTTGTTGGTAGTGCTGGGCCTAGTCTCCATCAGCTGTAACTGGATTTCAAGAAAGGCAGCTAGCTGGTTCCAAGACACATTTTTATCAATATCTACCTGTTTACAGGTGTCTGTCATATCCTTCAAACACACTTAAAAGGCTCATCCATCCCAGGATAGAACATGTGATGGGCAGAAAGCAGGATTCACAGACCAAAGAGGCAACAACCATGCAAGTTTCTGCTACCTCAGTACTTCAGCACAAGAATGAAAAAAGCCCTTTTACTCCCAGAAATTATTTCAAAGGCAGAATGGAACACTGGCTTTAGTCAAGAGGTAGATTTAGTCACTCCGGAGTAGAGTTGGATGAAAATTTTCTGTTTAAATTGGTTTTTTGACAGAAAGTTGGTTCTAGAATAAATTTTCCAAAGAAACATACATTTTCCACAGAAAACAAACAAACAAACTCCAAAAGTACAATTTGGCTAGGCTGCTGCAGTACCTCATGCAAGCTGTAGTTCAGTTGCATCACATTCCCATTCACCTTCACAGGCCATGTTCCCTAGTCAGACTACATCACCCATGGTTAACCACAAGCAAGGACTCCCATGATGCACTGCCTCCCCTCGCCAAGAGTGGAGACCGTGTTGCATAATGGGAGATGTAGTCTAACCAGCGAGTCCAGCTTACAGAAGAGAATGGGATTGTGAGTCACCCAGACTACAACTCCCATGAGATGCTGGACACATTTCTGAATGGAAGTATTTCAGTTTTTGGCTGAATGGGGTGGATCACTTGATAAAGTGTCCTATTCTGTTCATTCCCTTAGAAGCACCTGCCATTGGCCACTGTTGGAAGACAGGATAGTGGGCTAGATAGACAGTTGGTCTCATCCAGGCCGGCCTGTTCTTATGCACGTTGTAGTACTCAAATATTTGCTGAAAAGACCAATTTTTTTCCCTCGAAATGCCTCCCCCAAGTTTTCTAACCACTTCTAGCATGCATATTAGGAATGGATTTGGCATTCTCCAAGAGAAAGACTAACCAATTATTCATTTCTTCCTTCCAACACCAAGTCACTATCCATCAAGGTCTGCGGAAATCTACTGTGTTTGCAGAGACCAGTCAGAAAATGGATGCGCTTGGCACCATTAAAACATGGACTTGACTTGTAAATAAAATTGAACTTTATTTTAACCATGTCTCCGAAGGCGAAGAACATGAATTACCCCCGCCCCCCCCCCGTTTTTTAGAATGAGTCGAGGACACGTTTAAAACATGCTTTGGGCCCATCGGCACGCCAGGACAGAAACACATTTGAACCATATACAGTAACTGGGGCCCAGAGCTTCTGTGATTGGTGCCTGTGATTTTCATACACAGATTGACGAATTCAGAGGAAAAGTAAGGTGCACTGATTGACCTGAATGCATTTCAGAGCCATTGTCAAAACATTATAATTATAAGCAGAGTGATTACCCTGGGACTCTATGTAAATCAGTGTTAGAGGAGCTGCAGCATTAGAAATCCAGAGCAGATTTATGCACTTAACAGTGTATGAACATTAGGTTATGTAAGTACATTTATTCAGTTCAAAACCCCACCATTTAATCCATTCTGGGTACCAAGGATTGCTTGGTTTCCTCCTTTATTTTTTCCTTATGCCCTCACTTAGCTCGAATGAATAGGCCAAGCTATCAGAAACTCATAACCTATCTCAGATCTTTTGGCCTTTCCTGCACTAGAGTAAATCAGACTTTATAATCCTTTGCTCATTTAAAGATCTGGCGAACCTAGATATACCTGCAGCTGAACCTTCCATGTGAGCTTGACGGAGTCTGTCAAAACCAGTCCTCAGGCCAGTACAACTTGTACAGAAGGGCCTTTTCTCGTTTCAAAATTAAACCGTGAATGATTTTCCAGCAGTCCCTGGCTGCCTACATCTGTTCTGAACGCGAGAACATCGCGGATGCCTTGAAGGTGCAGAACGGCGGTGCTGTTCTTTCGTGGCATTTAATCCTCATATAAAAGTTGGAAGTTGTGAATACATTTGCCCACTCTAACTGAACTGGGTTGTTTGATGCGACTGCTGTCTTTAAGCGCAACAGATTTAAAGATTTGAAATGAAGGGCTGATTTCACAGAGAATACACAATCAGAGAATAGCAATCAGATGTGCGATTGCACCTCTGTCTAGGTACTTCTATGACCCCCCCCAACATAGTCGCTCCAAGCAGTCTTCAATGGATATAGCCTTAGAACCCTCTGATGCAATAGGGAAGGGTTATCATTCGCATTCCACAGCTGGGAAACTGAGGCACAGAGCGAATGAGCACTTTGCTCAAGGCCACATAGAAGCTGTGCCAGAGCTGGGAACTGCAGTCAGATGTCCAAGCTCCATGCTCTCATCCCAAAACTGATGCACGCTGCCTTATGTAGCAGGAGCGATGACTCATGGAAAATATGCTGACAGCACCTCGTCTGCATATTTAGTATTATCCAACAGAGAGCCTACCCCAGATGCTGACAGACTGAGGGACAATCTCCCCCTACAGCCGGTCCCTGAGTTGCGAACGGTCAACTTACGACCGTTTGCAGTTACGACCAAAGCTGTCATAAATGGCGGACCCTGAATTACGAACGCGATCCGCGCTTATGAACAGCGCGGTCACATGTAACTCAATGTGGTCCGACTTATGAACGAACCGAGTTACAACCAATTGCTTGGTCCATAACCGGTTCGTAAGTTGGGAAGAGGCTGTATTAGCATATCTGCTTTCCAGGACTAACTCTGTAAAACTTCCCATGGGTGATGTCCAATATTCCCTGCAACCTGTGCACTTCTGTGGCCACTCCAGAGAGATTCAAATGCTGCCCAGCTGATGAGCTGAGCATTTTTGCTTCTACCAGTGGTGCCCATTCATCCATGCCTCACTGCATGTAAAAATGTATTCTGCACATGGACGGAAAAAATCCGCACATGGATGGGAAAGATTAGACGGAGTGTGTTGATTATGCATCATGTGACTTCTTAAAGCAAAACTTTTAAGCTTAGCTAATCCAAGCGTGATACCTAGATCCTTTCCTCTCAACCTGGCTACCTCGTGAATTTTTATTTCAAACATTAGCTTTAATAATATTCTTTCAGTGACTGAAACTGACCCAAACAAACCTTGGATCTAAAGCAGTCATGGGCAACCGGAAGCCTGAGAGCTGCATGTGCCCCATTGGGGTTGTACGTGTGGCCTGCAAGATATTTGGTTTACAGTTGCCCACCAGCAGAGTTGCCAGGTTCTGCTGGTTTTCATCTGCATCGGGTTTTTTTTTCCTACCAGTGTTACTGTAGTGACACACGCGTAAAGCCAGGGCCCGTGAAGTGAGGTGGGTGCTGGTCGCACACAGCACTGACGGTGAGAGACGTGCACTCACTCCACGTCCCACCAAAGTGCTGCTACGGTTCAGTCGGCACCTGCCGGAAATTCTAGATACGCAAGCGCAGTGAGCAAAATTATCCTCTCCCAGCAGACTGTCTTGGTTACGACAATCTTGCAGCCCACCGGGATGAAGGAGGGCCACTCCTGCGGCCCATGTATTATCCTTGATTGTTTCTCACTGATCTAGATGGGAGCTTCCCCGGATTCTCAGGAGTGCCAGCTTGAGAAGTTGGTTGCTTCCCTCACTGCCAGTTCTTTTGCACAGAGGTGAACCATCTATGGCTGCTGCCAATGGACAGAGATGCTCTTTTCTTCATTTAACCAAGGCTGTGCTTTGGCGCTCAAGGTCCGAGATTCAATCCCAGCTGATGACGTGCGGCGATGGCTGTTCCATTGAAATTCAGGGTTCTGAGGGTATGTCTACACTGCATCCCTCTGTCGGCAGAGGGATGCAGATTAGGCAGGTCGACATTGCCAATGAAGCGGGGATTTAAATATCCCGTGCTTAATTTGTATAAAAATGGCTGCCGTTTTTGCCAACTCAGCACTTGGTCGGCAAAAAGAGGCAGTCTAGAGGGGGATCTGTCGAGAAAGAAAGCCTTTTTCGACAGATCCCTTATGCCTCCTGCAAGGAGGTTTACAGGTTTACAGACTGGGAAGCACTGGGATGGGTTCCCTAGGGAGGGGGTGGAATCTCCATCCCTAGAGGTTTTTAAGTCCCGGCTTGATATAGCCCTGGCTGGGATGATTGAGTTGGGGTTGGTCCTGCCTTGGGCAGGGGGCTGGACTCGATGTCTCCTAATGTCTCTTCCCACCCTATGATTCTATGATTCTCTGACCCCTGCTGCTGCCTTGTGCCAGGCTCCCCGGTAATCCCCAGCTCATGTTGCTCAGAAGAGAGAGGAGTGGAGCAGGGGCGGGGCTAGGGGAAGGGATGAGTGGTGGGGCGGACCAGAGGCGGGTGCCCTGTTGCAGGGGGGGCTGCTTTGGGCCCCACAGCTGGGGCACTGGGCGAGGGTTGCTCCAGCCCCAGCCCCCCTAGGGATGGCCCTGATACAAACAACCTGAAAAAGACATTTACAGTCCAAAAAGCTCTGACTCCAAACTCCCCCAAAGTCCCAGCAGCTCTTGATTCATTGTCAGTCTCCAAACAAAATCAACCGCAGTTCTGAGTGCGAAATCTGAGTGTGAAATATCGGGATGATGTGTATGAAATATTGGGATGGGGGCAATAAGTAAATAAAGCCCCCCAGTAGTGGAGCAGCTGGTCACCTCACCCCTCTTCCCTAGAAATGGTTCTGAGAGGAGACCTCCCTGATGTCCAGTGGTGAATAGAAATTGAGTGGTATCTCTTTAAAGAGTTTGCTGCCTACAGCGTCTCCCCATTGTCTGATGCAGAAGCCAGCAGAACTTGCATTTGGGGAGCTTGTCCTTGCATGTCTTATGAAACACAGGCACATCTGAGCTCCCAATAACCAATTCCCCTCCGCCCCCCACCCCATATTTCTCATGCAAGAAAGATTCAAATGGGGGGGTGGGTGGAGGGAGAAGGAGACACGTGTTTGGCTATGTCTGGGGGAGTTATGCCATGAGAAAATGTGGGAGACCCCGCCTGGCCTAATCAATTTCAAATGGTGCTCAGCAACTCTAGTTTTTAATTTAGTCTGTGTAAAATCCCTCCCTCGTCTATTGCCTGCTCTCTGTTTGCTCCACTCCCATGAGGCTACTTTGCTCAAAGGTTACCTAATTATTCCAGCAGCTTGCAGGGAACACAACCATCTTTTGCCTCCCTGCCACCCCTTTCCAGCCTTTTTCTCAAATGTAATTTCCCTAACCGGCCAGACTTTCCGTAACTTCCCTAGCTGCAATTAGCTCCACGAGCCGAGAGCGGATGCTCATTGATCAGCTTATTGTTCGAGACAAAACAAGGAAAGGAACTGAACGAGGCGGGGGGGGGGGGGAGAAAAGATAAAAGCAAGACAAAAAGCCCTTCCCCTTCACGCTTGGTTGCCATAAAACTCCACCCCACCCCAACCCTGTTCTGCAGCCTGCAGTTACTGGGTGCTGTTGCTGCAATTAAACCAATTCTCTTTGCAGAATCACAATGCCCGTTCCAGCCCGAGGCCCCTCTGTAATAATATGTTGAGGGCATTCACCTGAATGCTGATATTCAAGAGAGAGGAGTAAGACACACACACACACACATACACACAGTAGAACTACTACCAGAAGATCCTCCTTGCTGTAGGAATGCATCTACTCTGTGCATCCCCTGCTGAGGGACCGTGCAGCCAGTATAAAGACCAGGAGAGGTTCAAATGACACACCAACAGCGTCTCCTATCAAGATTTGCTGGGGCATAGAATAGCTAGGGGACCAGTCTTCGGCAGCCATGCTCACTCCTCCTTTGGCACTCCATCCCTGGCTCATCCCAGAATCCCTCCTCCACCCAGGCAGTCTTACCCTACATCCCCTTTGCATCCACGTAGTTGACACACAGAGGGCCCCAAGGCAGTGAGGAATCAGGCCCAGCAGGTGCAACCTGCCATATACATAAGTGCCAAGGGAAGGGTTGTATTTAAAAAGCACCTTTGAGCATTAAAAGGACACAGGCAATCTTGCAGCTTACGGCGTGATTTTGCTGGTCAAAGCAGATTTTCCTCGGTCAGCACTGTTTGCATTATGAGCCTTGTTCTCCCTTCTCCTCTTATAGCTGTGTCAGTCACCCAGATTTATACTACGTTACCAGCTGGCAGTAGCACCCATGTACAAATCCTTCCAAAATCCACCTGTCTGGGGGCATTGTAAGATGGTCTAGTGCTGGTTCCAAGGTGGGCAATGCCAGCCAGAGTGGACGGGGGGGGGTGGAGTGCACCTGGCATTGCTCTCTGTGCATTTTAAAATACGGATTCATGCCAGGTTAGTCCTAAAAAAGTGCGGAAAGCGAATCAGTTCATTAGTGGAGGCACTGTGCCCTGTTAGCTCACCTTCTACCATGCCAGCACCACCAAGGTTCTGCCCCCACATAGGGAACTCAAAAGTAACCGAGGAGCCTAATTATTCTTGTGACGCGTAAGATGGCAGAACCTGAGACTGCGGCCTTGTCGTGCTAGGTGCTGTACAAACAGAGACAGACAGTCCCTATCTGCAGTTCCTAAGATGGTGGCCCCAGGTGGGATTGCAGGAGAACAAAATGGCTGGGGTCTCTGCAGCTAGGCAGAGAGAGACCTGCTCTCGATATTTTACGTAAAGCTCCAGCTCCTGGAATCAAGTGATTACATGAAAATCTCATCTCTCGTTGGAATTAAAGAAGGGAGCATTTTTACCCACCTGGCTACAGCGACGAGCTTGAAACATGACCTGAGCAATGTTCCTTCTAATCTTTTTCACCCACGTGTGGATTTTTTCCATCTTTTGATGTGCACCGAGGCCTGTGCGAATGTGCAAAACCACCAAAAACCAAAAACCTAGCGGTGGGCGCTCTGCTAATTACTCTCCTGAGTGGCTGCACAAGCGCCCAGATTACAGGGAACACTGGACCTGAGAGCTCCCCCAAAGACTCAAAACCCAGAAAGCAAATTAAAAGAAACAAACACCTCCCTCCATGATTTTTAAATCGCTCTTAATTGGGGGGCGTTCCTGACTCACTAATCCTTGGAGGTTTAAAGATGCATAAACCACATGCCACTGTACCTAGAACTCCAAGACATTTCAGCCTCTCTCTGGACAGTTCAATACACTAAGTCGGTGTGGGCAATAATTTTCACAGGGGAGCCACTTAATGCATTTTGGTACATCATTATGGGCGGGCTCCACCCCCAGAAGAGGAGGGGCCTGGAGTGGAAGGGGCGGGGCTGGGGACTAGCCTCCCCCCAGAGTTGCCTGGGGCCAGAGGCTTTGAATTAAGAACACGGCAAAGAGCTTGATGCTCCCGGCCCTGCTGCTACCATGTTGCCTGGCATCTCCCCAGGGTTGCTGTGGCTATTTAAAGGGCTCACAGCTCCAATTCTTACTGGGGGAGTGCTGCGACCAGGAACCATTTAAATAGGAGCCTGCTGCCCGAGGCGCCACCTGGAAATTTGGTGGCATGGACAGCAAGATATAAATAGAAAGTGGCCAGATGCAGTCTGCGGGCCAGATCAAAGTGTTAGGCAGGCTGGATCCAGCCCCTGGGCCACATCTTGCCCAGCCCTGCTGCAAGTCCACACTGAATTACTTATACTAAGCTGCCAAGAAAGATACAGGGAAGTTTACCACTCACACCTCCGACAACTCCCCCTCCTAGACTTGTTTATATTTCTTTGCCTTAGACGTGCCCTCATAGATTAGTAAGGGGTTTATAGATGCCTCATTAAGTCTATTACAGCGTCTTTAATGTTTTACAGTGATAATTAACTGAATTGGGACAGAAGGGGAGGGAGGAGGACCCAGGCAGCATCACCAGCAGCTCCTTTTCAATGTCCGAACTGGAAGAGCTGCTGGCCAGATGAGCAGTGACACAGTACAGCAGAGACAGTAGCAGCCCAGGTGTGCAAGGGCCGTATGCTGCAGCCTTGTTCTAGCCAGGCGTTCTGGGAAGTTCGGTCACTTCCCAACCTTTTTCTCCAAGGGCTTCCAAGAGAAGCATCGTCTGCTTGTGACATTTTCATGCAAAACCTATTGCGATGCAGGATCTTGAGAGAGAGAGAGAGAGAGAGAGCGAGAGAGAGAGAGAGCCCCTAAGCATGGCTGATTCTCAGAGAAGAGAGGCGGGGCTCAAAAGTGATCACCACATGCCTGGGCGCAGCAGGAAGGAAGCGCTCTCAGAGGAGTGCGTGACTCCGTGGGCAGGGTGCCTTCAAAGTCAGGCAGCAGGCGGCCTTGTGGAAACAGAGGATGAGCTGTGACAAACAGGCCACCTAGAGATGTGACAAGGCTTCTTTTACGCTGAGGCACGGCGGAAAAAAGCAGCTCCCCTCAGGCTCGGTCAAAAGCACCTGGCAGCGGAACAAGGGAGTTTTAATGACATGGCACAGAGAGTTCATTACAAAGGACGGTCCTGTGGCACCTCAGAAACAAGACGCCGACATTTTTATGGCTGATATAGGACAGCGTTTCCTCAGCTCCCGGCCCTTAGCACCCTCCTCTACTCACGTCACACTGACGGCAGCTTCATCCTAGGGGCCCCCGCGGGAAGGAGACCCTTGAAGAATTCCACCGGGATTTCAAAGATCTCCCCTCCCACTTCAACCTCAGCCTGGAACAAGCCACACAGAGATCCACTTCCTGCACACTACAATACAAAGATATGATGGTCACATAAACACCACCCTATCCTGGAAACCTACTGACTGCTCTTCTTACCCATATGCCCCTAGCTTCCATCCAGGTCACATCACATATCATTATTAACAGGAGGGATGTAAGAGACTAGTCGACTAGACTATCCAATAAACAGAAAGCTTATCGAATAGTCGACTAGTGATGCAACTAGTCGATTCCCCACCTTTGCTGCCTCTATCAGAGCTTAAAAGCCAGTTCCCCCTAGCACTGTCTCTGCGGGGGGCCAGGGAGGTAGAGGCACAGTGGGAAACGGCACAAGCAGGGACTGAAGCAGTCTCTGCTCACACCACTTCTGCTGCAAATCTGCTTTTGAAATGTACAAGAACCCCAGCTTCAAAAACGGAAGTCCTGCTCCTCGGGGCCAGCAGGGCTTCTTTTTGAAATGTACAAGAGCCCCGGTGGGGCTCTTGTACATTTCAAAAGCTCAGGCACCGCAGGGAGCACAGGGCCATTCCCCCGCTGGCCCCGCGCTCCCTGCGGGGCTTCTGCATTTGAACTGTTCAAAGGCAGAAGTACACTTATAGACTAATCAGATAGTCGATGAAAATCCCATTGACTATTCGATTAGTTAATTAATCTAAATGTAACATCCCTAGTCTACAGCCAAGCCCTAAGATACAACCGGATCTGCACCAATCCCTCAGACTGAGACAAACACCTACAAGATCCTTATCAAACATTCTTAAAACTTAAATACCCACCAGGGGAAGTGAGGAAACAGACTGACAGAGCCAGATGAGTACCCAGAAGTCACCTATTTCAGGACAGGCCCAACAAGGAAAATAACAGAACACCACTGGTCATCACCTACGGTCCCCAGCTTACACCCCTCCAATGCATCACTGACAATCTACAATCTATCCTGGAAAGCGGCCCTGCACTCACAGACCTTGGGAAACAGGCCAGTCCTCGCCTACAGACACCACTCAACCTGAAGCAAACACCAGCAGCTACACACCACAAATACACCTCCCCAGGAACCTACCCCTGCAACAAATCCTGTTGCCGACTCTGTCCACATGTCAATACAAGTGATACCATCACAGGAACTAACCACATAAGCCACGCCATCAGGGGCTCACACATTTGCATATCCACTAATGTGATATGTGCCATCAAGTGCCAGCAATGCCCCTGTGCCATGGATATTGGCCAAACTGGACAGTCTCTATGACAAAGGATAAATGAACACAAATCAGACATCAGGAAAGGTAACACACATAAGCCTGTAGGGGGACACTTTAATCTCTCTGGTTTTGAAAGTAGCCATCCTTCTACAAAAGAATTTCAAACCCCAATTAAAAAGGGAGACAGCAGAACTGGGGTTCATCCTATTAACTTAGGACTGAATAAAGGACTTAACTGGTTAACGCACTACAAGGACAATTTCCCCTCTCTGGATATCCACAGCAACTGCTGTAAATGAGCCACTTCCACCCTGACTTGATTAGCCTCAGATACACAAGTACCCTCTTTCTTTTATTGACCTGATATATACACACCTGTGCCTCTGTAAACTCCACTCCAATTCCTCTGATGAAGTGGGGGAATGAACCGGGAACCTCCAGAGCTGACTGGGTGAGGGGGTAAAACATGAGCTAGAGGCTATAGCAATCTGTTTCCTCCGTGGATCAGCACGGGGGGGGGGGGGGGGGTCTTATATCATGCTCTCACCAGTGGGTTACATGACTCAAGGCCTCCAAAACACTTCCTCTATTCTGGGGCCATGCATGTCCAGCCTCTGGAGTCAAAGCAGGCTTGAGGCTGCTCTAACTTACATGCTGCTTCCCATGAGCCCCGGGAAGCAGAGAGTAATCACCCTGCATTTCAGCCATATCCAGCCCAAGCCTTCCATCAAAAAGAGGAAGCAGTCAGATGAGAGCCATCCACTGAGTCCTTTTTATGTTGCAAGAGTGGGGCAAATTGGCTACAAGTGAGACTGCGAATCAGGTCCCAATCCTTTCCTTTTGGCAGGTGTCGCTGCAGTGACTTGCACTGGGACTGGTCTAGGGTTGCTGTCTACACAGACCTAGAATAGATAATGTTACTAGTAATAGTCACATGTTGCTTTTATCCAGAGCTTTTCATCCAAGGATCTCACACTTTCCAAGCCTAAATTAATTAAGCTGCAACCCCCCTGCCCTCCAGGAGTTGTAGAAGTGCACTGTCAGCATTTCGAGAGCGCAGTACACTTTTACAGTGGTTATTAATAAATTGTAGGTCTGCACATTTCTCTCTCCAGAGAAATTTCATTCTTGCAGTGCAAGCCCCAGACTGGGAGCAAGGGATGCTAATGGCAGGCTCTGCCACCGATTCACTTTTGTGACTTTAGGCAAGTCACTTAACTATGCTGTGCCTCATTTCCTCATCAGCAAAATGGAGGTGTGTAAGAAAGCACTGGGATATGATGAAGCTAAATGCATCCAGGGTTATAAAGTGCTTTGAGATCCTGTCCCCCAATGACCTAGCCCTTTAACAGGGATCTAGCTCTGCCCAGTTCCAGGATCCCTCATAGAAGAGAGGGAATTAGAGGCTGGCGAGGAGCCAGCTGTTTATAAGCTATCCAAGCAGCAGGCAAGGGAAAGGGGAGACTGAGGCAGGTTTTGCATTTCCAAGGCAGACTGAGTAAGCCTCTCTTGGGCTATGTCTACACTGCACCTGGGAGCAAGCTACATAGCCAGGTTTGACTCACCTGCATTACTTGGGCTCAAGCCAGTGCGCTAAAAATAGCAGTGTAGATCAGGGGGGCCAGGCCCCAGAGCAAGGTGTGGGGAGAGCTCTGCACTCTTGGCAGGGGTGGGGCCTCAGACAGAAGGGGTGGGGCTACGGCCAGCCAGCCCTCAATGCTGCCCAGACCATGGCAGGCCGCCACCTCAGCCCTCAGTGCTGCCTGGAACGTGGAGCGCCAGTAGCAATTTAAAGGGCCCTAGGCCCTTTTGAATCACTGGGCCCTGGGGCAGTTGGCCCCTTTCCCCTCCATTGATGGGCCACTCGCTCCTAGACACACCTTCCAGACACCCCCCCCCGCCCCGCAACAGAAGGCGCGACAGGGGTACAAACGATCAAGCAGCCTAAGATGGTGGATTATTTTTGGACGACACATGCAGAAATCCCACAGCTTCCTTCCCCCTCCTCTTTCCCTCAGAAGAGAAAAAATAAAGTGAGGGCCACGGTCTGCTCTCATTTGCATCAGTCACAGCCTGTAGCTTAACGGCAACCCTGTTCCTGAAGGGAGAGAAAAGTAGCACAGAGGGGCGGCCACATGGCAGTCCCTGACTCTTTGCATCCCCTGCCCTACACTTGGCCAGAATCCGCAGTGTTTATGCCTCACTCTGGGGGTGTCTACACTGCACACAGAGCTCGAAATAAGCTACACAGTTTGAGCTACGCAAATTGTGTAGCTTACTTCAAGTTAACTTCAAAATAGCTTATTTTGAAATTTGGCACTGTCTACACAGCACCAAATTTCGAAATAGAACGCTATTCCGAAACATCCCTTACTCCTAGTGGAACGAGGTTTACGGGGATGTCAGAATAACAAGCCTGTTATATTTCAAAATAACAGGCTTGTTCAAAAGGCGCAGAATAGCTATTTCGGGATACTGGAAGTATCCCGAAATAGCTCTGCAGTGTAGACATAGCCTGAGTGTCCTTCTGCAGGGAGGACCTGAAAATCCAGCAACTGGATCCTCAAAGTTCCTCAGTCACCTGCTCTTTATCTTTATCTTTTCCTTTTCTTTTTTTTTGGCCTGGGGACATAAAAGGGTGATGTGGGACACTACTTTCCTTGTGTCTCAGTTTGTTTAACCCTTAGGAAAGCAACCAGTTCTCTGGGGCATCAAGGAACCAAAAGGGATCTGGCAATGTTCCATGCTGTGCTTCTGCGCCAGAGGGTGCCCAACACAAATCAATTCCCTTCCCCCTTGAAATGCAGCCACCTCTAGGGTGAAACATGGCAGCTATGTAATACACACACACACACACACACACGACAACTGAGTACACGAGAATAAAGATGAACCCTGTGCTCAACCAACAGTAGAAGCCAAAGACTAAAATCCCATTGATAATGTTATCAATGGGATTTTAGTCTTTGGCTTCTTCTGTTGCAGATGTGTCTGATGTGTCAGGACACTGAGGCTATGTCTACACTCGCGGCTTCTTGCACGAGAAATATGCAAATGAGGCTAAGCGTGGAATATCGCCGAGCCTCATTTGCATACCTAATGAGCTGCCCTTTTTTAGGAAGAAGCTCTTGCGCCACAAGGAGCTGTCTACACTGCCCCTTCTTGCGCAAGAAAAACCCTCTTGCGCAATGCCGTTATTCCTGAAAATAATCGGCATAGCGGCATTGCGCAAGAGGGTTTTTCTTGCACAAGAAGGGGCAGTGTAGACAGCTCCTTCTGGTGCAAGAGCCTCTTCTGCAAAAATGGCAGCTCATTAGGTATGCAAATGAGGCTCGGTGATATTCCACGCTTAGCCTCATTTGCATATTTCTTGCGCAAGAAGCCGCAAGTGTAGACATAGCCCACGAGCCAGATGGTATTTAAGGTATCCCTGGACCCAACTCTGCACCCTGTAGGAGACCTTATCAAGGGACATCATACAAAGGGGTGGGGAGTGTTAATGGAAACCACAAAAGCCTGGAGGGCGGATTTCTCAGCTTCTGAGAGTGGCAGTCAGGCCTGAGTCTGTTTTCGCTCCCCGTCATGTGAATCTGGAATAAGGTGGCATTTCCCCCATGCTGGTGTAAAACAGATGTGACTAGGAAGAGAATCTGGCCCTTAAGGTTCATTTTTCGTAGTTCTCCCTAGGCTGTCTATATGGAGCATGGCTAGTTAGTGTTCAGCCTGCCTACAGATCCAGCAGGAGGCTGGAGCCTACCACAGGGGTACTTAAGAGACAACAAATTGGCAGTACAATCGGCACATGTCAGCCGGATATAAATCCTCAGAAATCTGAAGCAGGCTGCTTCTGCTCCCTGCTCGCTTTGGTTGTTTCTTTTTTTAAAAATTTGGATCAAGTACCGACTGCCAAAAAGCAATGTTAGACTGGGCTATTTCCCCGCAATATGGAGCCTTCCCCCGGCCCCTCATGCAATAACACATTGGATAGTCTTTTCAGGGTTTGCCTCTATAGTTCTATCGACATTTATTGAACTACAGATAGAACCTCTCTAGTCCGGCACTTTGGTCTGGCAACATCCGTGGTCCGGCATGATTTGAGTTAGCCGGATGGCCACTTCTCATGGTATGGCCAAGTTTCCCATGGTCCCATAAAGTTTGTTTATAGCCACCAGGCCTGGCGCTCAGTGCTCTGTGCTGTTAGTTAGCTTTAATTTGCCCCTAAATGTCTTCTAAGAGCCCAGTAAGCAGCGGAAATGTTCGTAAAGCTGCAAGACAATACTGACCTCCCATGGTGCGACAAATTCTCTGGTTTGGCCACGGTCAGGTCCCGAGGGTGTCAGATTAGAGAGGTTCAGCCTACAGGGTGGTCTCGTAGATTGGGAACTGGGCTGGGTGCTAGAAGGCTTGGATTCTGCTGCTGACCTGTAAGAGCTCTGGTTGCCTTGCTGTATCTAGTCTGCTGAGAATGCAAGCTCTATGGGACTGGGATGGTCGCTTCCCGGGTTTTGACAGAGCACCTAGCATAAAGAGGCATTTGGGATACGCAAGGGGGCTCAGGGCAGGAGATGGGGGAGGAGGTGGGGTCTGGGAGGGTGTTGGGGGTGGGGGGCCTAGGGGTTGGGGGAGCTTATTTGAGGCAGCCCCCCTCTGGTGCCCCGATTTCCAGCTAATGGGAGCAGTGGTGGCAGAGCTGCAGGTGAGGGAAATGCGTTGGACGGAGTTTCCCGGTGTGTGCAGCTCCAGCTGAGGTGACGGGACAAAGAGCAGTGTGCAGCGCCATGTCTCCCCCCTCCCCCTGCTAGGGACCAGGCTGGAACGGAGAGTGCAGCCCAGGGCCCTGAGCAAAGAAGCCCTGCAAAAACATCTGCACTTTTACACTTTTGGCAGCCTGGTGATCTTTGTGGGGTCCCCAGGCTGCAGCCCTTAAAATCCCATTCTTACTCCAGCCCTCCTTGCTGCCTCTTACAGAGAAGAGAGAGAACACGGATGCCCCTTTCTCTTCAACTTTCATCGGAGTAAACAAGCAGATCATTTTGGTTGTGTGCCCATGAGGGAAGGCGAGGGGAAGCTGAATCCATGGGCCTCTGTAACAGGATGGCACCCCCATCCTGTCACATGCGTGTGCCTGCACTTTCTCTTTAAAAGCCTTTTGGGCTACTCAGCCCTCTGGCCGAGTCACCCTGCCTCATGTGAAATCACAACCCATCTGGGATATGGACTTTACCGGGGCCCATCTGTAGAATGTCTGAATCCGGTCCAGGGTCTCACTCTGTTTCCCCATTCAGTGAGAGAGTGGTGCCTCCAGGGCTTCTCCTTCTGGAGACAATGTTCTCAACAGCTCCCCACTCTGAGCTGTCCTTGGTCCTGCCTGCTCCACCCCTTCTCCCTTCCAGGTCTAGGCTGCAACTGAACTGCCACTGCTCTTACAGCTTCTTATATAATCCCTCTTGGCCCCTGATTGGCAGGTTTCCTCCTAGCCCCTCTAGCCACCTGGAGGACTTCTCTATGGCCCTTTTGGACTAAGGGCCTACCCCTGTTACGGCCTTACAGGAAGATTTCTCCTCTATAGAAGTGACCACAAGAGACTGACTATAAAGGGTGAATACACAGAGAACATCTATCAACACCTGGATGTGCTGTGGGTAGGGGGAGGTTGCATAAAAGTATCCAAAAGGAAAGGTCAGACAGTTCAAAAGATCACCAGGGGTGGGGGAAGCTACAGATCATGCCCAGAGCACAACAGGCCCAGTTCAGCCCAAGTCTAATTCCATCTTGCCAATACACCAGGGCCTGAATTTGGCCCAGTGGGAACAAGGCTGCAGACGAGAAGTCTCCCAGAGGACTCCCAGCATGTTGAAGCAGAGAGGGGAACCATTTTGACATGCAGCAGGATCAAAGCTGGAGCACACACACACACATACACACACACACACACAAAATCATGTTCCTGCTATGCCCTGATGCAGTAGACAGTCCCTCTGTTTAAAATACAACCTCATGCTCTGCTCTCAATAGCCTGCTGCCATGATGAAAGGATGCTGCGCTGCTGGGGAAAAAAAGGGTTACGAGAACCGAGTTTAAAAATAAATCAACCTCTGTGCTGCTTTGGAAGTAATCTGTGAACAGGATTTGGCTGGAAAAGGCACCGCACAAATGGGAGGCATTATTACTTTTGACAATACAAAAACCCACCAACCCCAGTTTCCTTATATTTGCTTGGGAGTAAAATCCGTGTGCAGATGTCTCCAGACAGGCTGTTTAACTGCTTCCAGCATCTTAATTTTCCCTTTTAAGTTTTTATTACATTTAAATTACAATTGTGCCTGGGAGGAGGGAAGGGCAATTTTAAAAATATATTGCCACTGAACTTTCCCCTACTCATGACATCTTCTCTCAGAAACCTGGGAAAAAAAATCAAACAATTGCTTTCCACATTAGGTCATATTCTTCTCTCCATCTTTAACCCCAAGTACACTTTCCCACTCCCCTATGTTTCAGGGCAGCTCATTCTCAGCATATAATTACCATATTATAACCTCACTGACATTATTATTAATGTCAAGGAGCCAGAGACCAGACCCACTATCTATTGTACTAAGGCATTGTGCTAACCCATTTTAAAAGACACTCTCTACCCCCAAAACATTTACAATTTAATAGTGATTCCTTAGTCTTATTTCCCACTTTTTGCCAGGAAGATTTTATTCCTTTTACTATCTCACTCGACTTCAAGTACATGGCTGTTTTGTGTGCGTAGAGAAACATAATGAGTTTCCACAATGCACGTTCCCAAGAGCAAAATGAGGTAAAACTTCGTATACCTCTTATAGTCCCAGTGTTGAATTTCCAGGTCTGGAGATATATAGATATATCTATTCACTACAGGAAAAAAAGAAACTGTCTCATATTTAGCTCTATTTTCTATTGATGCACGGCCAGAGCCAATGAGATGCAAAACATAGTTGTATGGACACCCTCTAACAAGGGGAGCATCCCTGGAAAAAAAAGCCAGCTCATTTTGCTCAGCTCAGCCTGGTCACCTGGAAAGACACAGAAAGGGAGAAGCATTTCACACCACATGTAAGCTGTGAAACAGGCCAGTTGTCAATGAGAACTCTATCTCATTAAAGGTATTTTAGGGTCTGTGTGTGACGGGTTGAATAAAAGAAGTCCCCTTGGAGCTGACCCCCAGGGTGTTGATCATGTCACTGATGCCTGCCTTCGTGCTCTGTGGGGCTCCCCACCATGCTGTCCTGCTGGGCCAAATCCTTTGCTTTCCCCCAACCGAACCACAGAATTGGGGTACTGCCCTCCCTGCACAGCAACACAGATGCTGGACCAATTCAGCTCCGGGAGGGCTCAGCTAAAAGGTCTTAGCACCCAGGAAACCAACCCGCAAAAGGGACCAAAACCTCAAATAAATCTGTCTTACACAGAGAAGGCTCCTAAGGAGGTCCGCCTACTTCATCAATGAAAGAGAGAGATCCTCGCCCCCCCCCCCCACCCGCCCTGGTAACAATTATTTACACTGCACTTGGCAATAAACAAAAATGTTTTTTATCAATTATAAAAAGTGAGACTTAAGTGCTTTCTAGTGAAAACAGACAGATCAAAGCAAGTTACTAAATGAAAATGAACAAAAAACGTGTAGCTAGTTCAAATCCACTAAAAAATTTGTTACATGCACATTTTTACCCTGAACAGCTGTTCTTATGGTCAAGAGCTTCAAGTCGAAGTTGATATTTACTCTGGCCTGGGTCTACAGTGGGGGTGGGCAATAAAACCGCAGCGGTTCACCAGGGTTAGCCCCTGCTGGGCCGCTGCTGCTATATTTACCTGCACCGCCGCAGGTACAGGCGATCGCAGCTCACATTGGTTAGAGACGGAGATGCGTGACCAATGGGAGCTGTGATCCCCCATACCTGCGGAGGCCCGCTGAGGGCTAACCCTGGCAGACCAGATATGGCCCATGGGCCAGTATTTACCCACTCCTGGTTTACAGCTTCTTTAAAGGTCTTTGTATCCTCATAGGGTGGGCCAGGCAATTTCAACGACCAGCTGAAGACAAAGACCGTTTGCTTTCCATTGCTTAAATAGACTTTCCACCATGACGGGAACTCATTGTTCAGCACCTCCCATCCCCATGGAAAAATACCAGGTTCAGGATGGATTCCAGTCCCAGGTGGCATGGTCACATGTCTTTCTAGGACCAACCACACTTTGGGCTCACAGGACAAACACGACCCTTCACAGGCCGTTGGCTTGAGTGCTGAGCCATTAAGATCCAAAGCAACTGTAATGTCCCTCATTAGCACATGTAGACCTATACATAGATTCACAATGCACACTTCTCACTTCCCATACAAGAATGATACAAGCACAAAGCCAGGACATACAGATCCAGCAGATTGTAACTTTTAAACTGATATGGTACATGAACGGTTTTGCATAAGGCATCTTTGACTTATGAATATTCAGATCCATAAGCCAATTTTCATAAAGCATGAGAGAGGAACATGACACTGTGCACATATAGAATTCACTGGCACAGCTATTGCCAAATATGTTAAAAGTCACAGTATTCTAGAGTGTCCGTGCTGGAAGCTATTCTAGGATGGCCATCAAGGAATGCTTATTCTGCAAAGTCCAGAGGAAATTGACCAGAATTGCTAAGTCCCAAAATATATTAAGTGACACCAAGCCTCAGGCTTCTGCATCTAAGAGTCTGTGTACACACTGAGGCTGTGTCTACACTGGAGTGATCTTGCGCCAAAGCGGCCCGCTCTTGCGCAAAAACTTGCTGCCTGTCTACACTGGCCCGCGTGTTCTTGCACAAGTAAACTGACATTCTAATGTATGAAATCAGGGCTTCTTGCGCAAGAACTATGATGCTCCCGCTCAGGAATAAGCCCATTTGCGCAACTGTTCTTGTGCAAGAGGCCAGTGTAGACAGGCAACATGAATTTCTTGCACAAGAAAGCCCTATGGTTAAAATGGCCATCAGAGCTTTCTTGCGCAAGAGAGCGTCTACACTGGCATGGATGCTCTTGCTCAAAAGCACATCTCTTGTGCAAAAGCACATGCCAGTGTAGACACTCTCTTGCACAACTACTTTAACGCAAGAACTCTTGCGCTAAAGAGTTTTTGCGCAAGATCATGCCAGTGTAGACATAGCCTCATGAGGGTTTTGCCTTGGTGCAGCTAGACTGATGTAACTGCCCTGGTGCAAAGACTAACTTGGAAATGATCTGACTATAGTGCCATCGACTTTGTATACGGATGCAGTGCATCCACATTAGAAGTTTGTACCAGTGCAAGAGCAATGTAACTACAGGCTATGTCGTCCTGGTATACATCCGTTCTGCACTAAAGTCGTTGATGTTTGTAGGAACTGATGCAATATAAGTCCTCCCATTCCCCACTATTAAGTTGTGCAAAAAAAAACCCCCACCCCAATTTGCACAAATGCAAGTCAGCCACAGGAAAAAAAAATCCCGCTTTAAGTTGTTTTACTATATAAGCCCAAGTTTTTTTGAACAAATCTTGGACTTATAGTAAGGACGACTTGAATGCTGGTAGGAAAAAAAATTCCCTGGTATAAATGTGATGACTGCTAACTTGGCTGATACAGGAACTGAACCAGGGTCTTCCAGAGCTAAAAGCATGAGCCTTCACAATTGGTGCTAAAAAACTAAGCTTTCCAGACTGAAGGTGGACTGGCTAACACAGGGGACAGATGACACGTATGTAACGTTACACAGAACAGCTTTAAGAAGTTCTTGATGCAATTTTTAAGGAGATAGAAAATTGGTTCGCAATCATAGGCGCAAAGCTGATAATTTGCAACAAATAATTTATCTTGTTTTAGGGCTCAAGGACAGTTCAGAACAGATCAGTCACCCAGAGCTTTTTTCCCTGTCTTTCCAAAGTATTTGATTAATTTTCTTGGGATTTTTTTAAACCAACAGGTCTCTGCTAAAATTTGCAGTTTATCTGGGCTGATTAGTCATGATTAGGTATAAAAGCCACATGGCATGATTTCTACTTCTGACTGGATGAGTGTGCAAACACTGTTGGCATGAACATTATCAGATGAAAATCTAATGAGTACTTGGCCCATACAAGAAATTCTGGTTTCTGGAAATATTTGTGCAGATATCAGCCGACTGTGGAATTATTGATAGACAGCTAACACAGAAGATGCACAATAATTCCTAGAGCAAATGTATATTACAATGTAAATGAATATTCATAGAATTCTTGTTTTGTTAAGCAATATTCCCCCAGCTGTAATGACAAGATGCTTAATTGCTACAGAAAAGGCTTTATTACCAAAGCCTGTATGAAAATGTGTGTGTAAAATACTCACCTGTAAGTTGGCACCATTATAAGTACAGATGAGATAGTTCACATGAAGACAGCCACTTGAGTGGACACAGTCTTAGTTTCCTGACATTGCAAGTGTAATAGAGTGCTAAGAACAGGCATACAATTGTAGGTGCTTTAAAGGGATGTTTATCGAGAAAGGGATGCTCGTAAAGATTTAAATATCCTCGCGGTATTTGCTTACATGGTTGGCCGGCTTTGCCGGAAAGCGCCAGTCTAGACGGGATCTTGCGAAAATAAACCCTTGCAAGTAGGCATAAGAGATCTTGCGGAAAAGGGTTTATTTTCCGCAAGATCCTCGTTTAGACTGGCGCTTTTTCCGGCAAAGCCCCGAGCCGAAAAAAGCGCAGTTATGTAATAAACACCGCGGGATATTTAAATCCCCGCGCGATTTGCAATTGCGACTGGTCTCATTAGCATCCCTTTTTCGAAAAAGGGTGCCAATGTAGACACAGCCTCAGTGTATTCTACAATCTGACCACAAATTGCCATTTTTTTAAAAAAATTGAAAGGCTCCTGTGAAGGTTTTTTTTTTTTTTTTTTAATTAAATTTCTGTTAGAGTCTCCTGAACCCAAAGCGGAAATCCAGGAGCCTGGGAAAGGTCAGGTTTTCATCAAAACGTGGCCCCCTCTACTCACTAGGGAGACAAGAAAGGGACTGGCAAATCTGGGTGCTTTTAGCAAAGCAGCTTTTATTGACAGCATGTCAATGTGTCACTGGCCTGTTGTAGACTCCGGGCACTAACATCAATTCAACACAATTTTAAAGTGAAATGCATCAAAAGTGGACCTTGAAAGATGGGCCTGCTAAAGAACATTGACTTCCCAGTCTCAGCAAGACAGACCCTCCCCCATAGCTCCGAATCAGTCTTCTTCCTCTCCTCCAGTTATAGCCCGGGAAAAACAAAGACCTTTTGCAGTGGGCTGTCAAGGTCCCTGGACATGACGACCAAAGGCAGGAAGGGAAAGAAGCATGTTCTACAGCCCGCAAAGTGAGAATCCCCTCTCAGTTCCCTCCAGTTCACAGTGCGGAAGGACTGCCTAGTGGGAAGGGCAAGCGTCTAAGATTTCTGAGAGCTGTGTTGGGTTACCTGCTCCACCACAGACTCCTTGTGTCACCCTGGGTGAGTCACTCAATCTCTCTCATCTGTATAAGGAGGATGACTGCTCTCCCTCACAGAGGTGTTGAGGATAAATACATGCAGGGTCGCCAACAACGGAGGGGGAAGGCAAAAGGGGCAGTACCACCAGAGCCCTGGCAGCATGTGCCCTGTGACGCTGGTGGCAATGAAGGGCTGGCTGGAGGGGGGATAGCCCCATGCTCCTCCCCTTCCATCCGAGGCCCCGCCTCTCCCAGGGGGCCTGGAGCCAGCTCTCTCCAGGGCCTGGAAAAGTATCTTGTCAGCCTGAATACATTAGATGGTCAGGTGGGCAAATACTACAGTATTCCTCAGATGTTGAAAACTGCTGCCATCTGAAACAGGGACCAAAGAGTAGAGAGGAGCTAAACTGTCCCGAGTTTCACAGGCTACCAAAACCATTCAGAAGCCACCTGGCAGTCGTGCAACGCACACAAACCTAGGAATACAAGACTGATCCTTTACCAATTATTATTTATTTTTCCATAGGCCCCACTCCTCCTTTCTCACCAATTCTCCATGGGGCAGAGACCCCTCTGCTGAGCCAACAGAGCCTCAGAAAAGATGGGCCTCTTTTGGGGAGAAGAACATAAGAACGACCATATTGGGTCAGACCAAAGGTCCATCTAGCCCTGTATCCTGCCTTCCAACAGCGACCAATGCCAGTTGTCCCAGTAGGCGTGAACAGAACAGGGAATCAAGACGTGATCCCTCCCTGTCACCCATTCCCAGCCTCTGCCAAACAGAGGCTAGGGACACCATTCCTACCCATCCTGGCTAATAGCCATTGGCTAATAGCCATTGATGGACCTAACCTCCAGGAATTTATCTAGTTCTTTTCTGAAGCCTGTTAAAGTCCTGGTCTTCACAACATCCTCTGGTGAGGAGTTCCACAGGCTGACCGTGCATTGTGTGAAGATGTATTATTTTTGTTGTTTTAAACCTGCTGCCTGTTAATTTAATATGGTGACTCCTAATTTTTGTATTATGGAAACAAGTAAACAACTTTTCCTTATTCGCTTTCTCCACACCTGCCATGATTTTAGAGACCTCTATCATATCCCCACTTAGTCTCCTCTTTTCTAAGCTGAAAAGTCCCAGACTTTATCATTTCTCTTCATATGGCAGCCATTCCAAACCTCTAATCATTTTTGTTGACCTTCTCTGAACTTTCTCCACTGAGAAGATATCTTTTTTGAGATGAGGTGACCACATCTGCACGCAGTGTTGAAGGTGTGGGCGTACCATGGATTTAGAGAGAGGCAATAAGATATTCTCTGTCTTATTCTCTAGCTCTGTTTAAAAGATTCCTGACATTCTGTTTGCTTTTTTTGGCTGTGGCTGCAAACTGAGGGATACAGTGAAGCTAGGAAGAGTAGGTGTCCTTTAGGGGAAGGTAACTAGGGGAGGCAATTTTTTAAAGACAGGTGTCTTCACATTGGCCCTTAGATCCTTATTTAAACACCTAAACCTGATTTTGAAAACCATAAGCATCCAGCAACTCCCTCTGAGTCCAAAGAGTTATTCTGGATTTGCACCTGTGAAACTAACTGCAGAGTTTGGCCCAGGATATGTAAAAATGTTTATGTATACAAATTATGTATGCGTTGATTAAATCCCTCTTCTTCAACCTTATTTTGTGTGGCTTCTTAAAGCTTGATCCACTGAAGTCAATGGGAATGATTCCTCTTTCTTCAATGGGCCTTGGCTCCGGCCATCAGTCTGAGGTTTTCCAAAGTGGCCTGGGGGGGGTTAGATACATTTTTCATTCATTGAATCTACCCTGTGTCTAAATACCTTAGTTTGCTTTGAAAATCCCTCCCATAGAGTGAGAATTGTTTGAGCTGAGGAATGTGGGGTTTTTCAAGCATCTAAGAGATTTAGGAACACAAAGATATTGAAAGGTGATGTGATTTGGGCACCTAAAACCCTTAAACATCAAGTTTTGACTTTCAATGGCATTTGTGTTCTCAGGACCAGTAGGCACTTTTTGAAAAACTCACCTTGAGTCTTCCAATGTGTGCGTGCACGCAGTGTCTTGGAAATTGTAGACACTACTGGAATACAAATAACTAACCAGAGTTGTAATCTGTACGCAGAACAGTAAGAACAACAAACTATATTGTGCAGAAACAAAGCATCTGCTGGATACATCTGATTGCTGGAATTACAAGTTGCCAGAGTTATGCATGATAGTGTTTGGCTGAAACCTTAAAAAAAGTGAGATTCTACCTTAAGAACCATCATCTTATTTTCATATCAACATGCAAAATAAAACACCCATCAGGCATTCCTTCTGAGGCTTACGTTTTTCCTACAAAGTTCTCTAAGTGGAATAAACCATGCAGTGAATTTCATTTTAAAAAATATCCCATTTAAAATGAAAAGCACCAGCAGTCTCCCTCCGGCCCCAGACTAACACAGACAAGCGTTTACTTCAAGGTTGCTGAGGTACAATGGGTCAGAGAAATTCACGCCAAAGCTCGGGGTTCAAATCCAGCCCATGTTTGGAATGACTGAAACTTTGCTATTAAGCAATGTTCAGAAGCTTCAATTCACATCTCCAAAGATAGGAGCAGGTTGCATCCTGTGTAGGTGAATGGTATCCATCCATTCGCCATTGATTTAATCACGCCCATGTCCAGGGATGTCCTTAGGATTCATGGGGACCTATGCAGTACTATTAAACTGGTGCTCCTATGCACCATAGCACTCGGGTGTGTGTGTGTGTGTGTGTGTGTGTAAATGACTATTTTTAGATGATGTGATTTTACAATCTTCAGCAACATACTAATGAAATATTTTAAAGCAAAGTTTAAATTAAGATCCTGTTGACTAAGAGAGTAAACCCTGTACCCCAGTTTCTGCCCTAGGTCATAAGAGAGTTGGCCTAGAGTGGGCAGCCAACAGACAGTTCAACAGCCTGGCCTCAGCTCTGGGTGGGCCACTGTTTACAGGCCCGGCCTCAATTCAGGGTGGGCAACAGCTAACCAGTTCCCAGCCCTGGCCTCAGTTCGGGGCGAGTAAATAAACAGTTCAGCGCCCAGCCTCAGTTCAGGGTGGGCAGCAAAAATAAACAGTTCAAGGGCCCGGCCTCTGTCCGGGGTAGGCAACAAATGAGCAGTTCACAGGCCCGACCTCAGTTCGGGCGGGCTGCAAAATAAAGAGTTCAGAGCTGAACCCTGGGTCAGGGCGTGGCAGCAGGCAAACCTACAGCAGTCTAAACCCAGGCCCTTGTTCAGGACCTGGCAGCCGTTGGTGTCGGCTGCAATTCAGGCACTGCCAAAGTGGGGAGTCTGCCACCCGAGAGTGAAGCGGCGGGGGGGACGTGGGCCAGCACACACCACTGCGTCCGAGCCCAGGGAGCAGCAGAGCAGTCTGCTGCTGGGTCAGCGGGGATCCGTTCTGCAACGGTGCCCGAGTTTAGGGTTGCCAGATACTTTCACCTAAAAATCCCGAACGTGGCAGAGAAAAAATTGGTGGAGCAAAAAACTAAAAAAGGGGGGGGAGGGGAACCAAACTCCATTATTTTCTGGGGTTTTTTTTTAACCCAGACAGAAGACTCAATTACCGAAAACCAGACACCTGGCAACGCTGCCCGAGCTCTGTTTCAGCTAACCAATAGTCAGCTTTTCGTGGGCTACTTCCAAACTCCCCAGAGGCTGTACCTGGTTTCCGGGCAAGTCTTTGGATCTCCAGCGTGTCAGCAGCTCGGGCCAAGCAGGGACTCCGTCCGGGTTGTTTGGGAGCAGCGGGGCCCAGCAGCCCGGGGCCAATTCTCGGCCTCCGCTGTGTCTTGCTCCTCCGGCAAGTGCAGAGTGGAGGCTTCTGGTCCCCTTGGCAGGCCTTTTATATCCCTGGCCCCTCCTCCTGATTGATAGTCAGGTGCTTCGTTAGGAACAGCTGTTGCCCCCCAAGGCTCAGGGAGGGGCGGCTCCCCCTCGTGGTCAGCCACTCTGACCCACTACAGCCCCTCTTTCCTCAGCCAGCGTTTGGGCCGGCAGCCTTCCCCCCACTTCAACGTGCCGCGTGCTCCTGGCAGGGCGGGAGGAGGCTTTGCGTGCTCCCCACCCCCAGACCCAAATTGGCCTAGGGGCATGGGCACCTTGGGAGAACGTGGGGTGGGGGGCAAAGGCACTCCCTCACCCCCAGACCAATCATTGTCTGGGGGTGGGGAACCTGGAAATATATCGTCCACGCACCTTCTGCTCGATGCCCCGCCCCTTCCACCCGATGCCCGGCCCCTTCCACCCGATGCCCCACCCCTTCCTGTGTGGCCAAGGGCCACTTCAAAAATTTCCAAAGTGGCCCCTGGCAAAAAATTATTGCCTACCCCTGCATTAATACAACGTGAGTTGGTAGATACTGATATAGATACACTCCCACTCAGGTGTGTCCTCTTTTTCGAAAGTTCAAATTTGGTAACCCTAGATAAGATTTGGCATGAAGTAAACAAGAGAGGTCACCTGTTAGTCCAGTAGATTGAGGGGAAAAAATGTGCCTGAGTTAGCAGATGGTTTTGATGGCAAATGTTGACTCTGGAAGCTTTTAGTTATTAGGAGAGCCATCAGCTCTGAGTGGAACCTTTTGCTGTTTACTTTCCTTATTAACACTGAAGATCCTTGTTTGGAGAGGGCACCGTGGGGCGTGTGTGTGTGTACACTAATGAATCTATAACTGTGAGCTGTCCCTGGATGCAGTTCAACAACCATGGAGAAAAGAAACAAGAATACTTCCCAATCAGAGCGGGTGATCTCTTGTGGATTAGCAGGAGGACTCAGGCCATGGAACCTATACGGATAAGCACAAATGCCTGGAGTACACTGAACGGTGCGACTTTATCCTCTGCTAGCTGGAGGTCGCGTCACTTATTCTGTGTCCGTTCTAGGATCATAACTACGTTGTGCAGTGGTGAAACCTCTTTGATAAGCAAGCCACCACCTTCTGGCCATTAGCCACAAGAAAAGGTGCCATTTGTGTGGCTCATTATGAGCAGCCATGTAAATTAATGATGGGCTCAAGAGAGGGGAATGACCCTTCAGCTGTGGGAAATTGGCACCTACCCTCCTATGCTTCACTGGAGCTATTATAACCCAGGCCCACTCGGGGTGGCACTCGGTTCTGCGTTAGTGGCAGCAAGGTCATAGCTAGAAATTAATGAGCTGCTGCAGCGTTGGCTAAGGCCCTGTCTAAATATGGCTGTAGCCTTGTATAAAGCCATGCCGCCTCAGCGCTGCTCTGTAGATACTTCATGGAGCACCGGAAGGAGCTCTTTCATCGCTGTAGATAACCCACCTTCCTGAGCAGGGTGACTAGGTCAATGGAAGCATTCTTCTATAGACCTAGCCACATCCCCCCCAAGAGTCTGGTCAGCCTCGCTATTCCTGTGGAAATTCATGCTCCTGAGCAATGCAGCTCTGAAGCGCTACATGCGAAGTACGGAGCAGGAATGGGCAGATGGTGCTTCTAGGGCTAGCGGCTTGCCCTTCCCCCCCACTGTAGGGGCAGGCCACCCTTCCCCCGTGGGCCATGCATAGCCACATCCTTCCCCCACAAGCCTCAGAGCAGGGGGAAGGGGAGAGCGGATAGCTTACAGCTCCTGCCTTCTCCGGCCCTGGCCAGAGCACTGGAGTGAGGGAGGAAGGGCAACACCCAGCCCCAGAAGAGCTGGTGGCCCAGCCTTAGCCTCATCAAGGCTGAATCCCAGACAGCCCTGGGGGAGACACTTTGAAGCGAGGTGCGACTATGGCCTGAGTGTGGGCGGGGAAGGCATTGCCTCCCCTTGCCTCTTACACCCACTGCCCATGAGAATTGCCTAACAGAGAAAGTCTTTTGGAACCAGAGCTTCCAGGCTCACTCCCACTGGTTACACCCAGGAGGATGGAATTGCGCGATGCCAAATTACATCAACCGAGCATCTGACTCAGAAAGCCCAATCCAGATTTCAAATGCACCAGTTTGTGAGACCCATCGGGGCTACAGATGCATGCAGAGTCAGCTCTAAGGGATGGGCAAACTGATTCGGTTAAAATACGCCCCCCTGCACTGTCATGCCAAGCTAAAGCTAAACCCCGCACCACCCCAGTCTTTGGGGAAAGTTTAGCCAACCTCTTTCCCACTGTCTATTCATTTGATGCTGCTGCTGCGTGTTCAGCTTCCCCAGGAGACTGTGAGCAGGAAACACCAGGCCTCTTGTCAGACACACGCCCCTTTCTCACTGCACTTCTGCCAGTTTGCATGCTCCACTTTGCCTGCTTCACAGAAGAAGCCCGGCTCCCAAGCCAAACAGACCCTGCCGTGAGGGCAGGGGACTAGACTTGATGACCTCTCGAGGTTCCTTCCAGTTCTAATATTCTATGTTGATAAACAGTATTAATACTATTAGATGAAAGTTTGCCATTCCCACAATATTCCTGCCAGTCTGGCAGATTAATAGTTGAGGAAACTTATTATTTCTAGACAGTGCTTGGTCCTATTGTGAGGGCAGGGGACTGGACTTGATGACCTCTCGAGGTCCCTTCCAGTTCTATGATTCTATGATTCTATCCTGGCAATGGCTCAAGACCTGAATCAAGATCAGGGTCCCCTTGTGCCGACTGTTATAAAACTCCATAGGGTGACATGGTCCTTCTGCTCCATTGTTTACAATCTAATTCTGAACGCAAAAGGGGAGTGCATGTCACCCCGTTATGGGTGGGTGTCACAGACTTCCCGCTGGGCCTAATCCTCAGAGTCTGTCACAGCTTTCACTTTGAAGGGGTGTTTATTTCTGTCACTGAAGGGGTTGGTTGTCAGATGAA
This sequence comes from Rafetus swinhoei, assembly GCA_019425775.1. NCBI lineage: Eukaryota > Metazoa > Chordata > Testudines > Trionychidae > Rafetus > Rafetus swinhoei. The sequence goes on along the minus strand of JAFJHL010000300.1, from coordinate 14,593,152 downwards.
CAGAACCATTTAATCCATTTAAAGATCAGAGCAAATAGAGTTTGCATTATTTACACAGCTAACGACTTACCAGCCTACCTGGGGGTTGAAGCAGTGACCTTAATGTGAAACGCTCTGTTGCTCTGTCCCTAAGTCATTCACTTCTCCCGCCTCATACTGGCCCATATGTCTACACTACAGAGGTTTGGGGGTTTCTTCGGAAAAATGGCTGTTTTTCCAAAAAAACTTCAATTACGTCCACACTGCAATCATGTTCTTCTGAAAGAAAAATCAAAAGAACAGAGGGGTTTTTCTGATATTGGTAATCCTCATTCTACGAGGAAGAAGCCTTTTTCTGAAAGAGCTCTTTAGGAAAAAGGCATGTGTGCACGGGGAAGAGGGAGTTCTTTCAAAAGAAGAGGAAAAAGCACAGGTGCCCTGGTGGCCACTCTGTCCATAGGAATCACAGCTGAAATGCGAGATAGCATCCATTCAGTGTGGACGCTATCTTTCGAAAAGGCAGATCACTTTTTCGATGCACTTGGGCAGTGTGGACACTCTCTTTTGGAAGAAGTGTTTCCAGAAGATCTCTTCCGGAAAAGCTTCTTCTGAAAGAAGCCTGCAGTCTAGACATAGCCCAAGTTTAGCACCAATGAAAATAAAAATGAGCAGCTCTGCTTATATCCTCCCGACCACTCTAAGTAGCAGATGTGATGTGGAGCAGAACATTTTTAGTGGTCTGCAGCAATAATTAGATGCACGATGCCTGTTGCCATAGCTTTCATCCCTCTGAGCTGCCCCTGCATGATACATCCCTGACGGGAGGTGCACAAAGAAAGAGGGTGAGGACCGACCAGGCGTGGAGGGAGCTAGAAACGAGGCCGGAATCCTTTCTTTGAACCTCAGCCTCATGATTTTACATGTGTGATGTAATAATAATTGGCAGCTGTAAACAGCATGCGAACACTAGATCTGTGTGGGAGGGAACTGAATCAGAGCTGAAAATGACGGGCAGTAAGCCCCAATCAAGCACATTCAAGGGATCTGCCTGTCACGGCTAATATGAAGTCAGTAATGGACAATCTTCCCCTAGGAGCTCCCCTACCAGAATAGATCAATGGTCCAGTTAGTCCATCACATCCAATGGCCAGTGCTGATGCTGCATAGGAGAGGTGTAAAACTCTCCCATAATACACCTAATTATACAGTCCAGTTCCTTACACACCCCGTTAGCACTGGCAACAATCAGACGACGTTACATACCAGAGTTAATTCATTTCACTTTCTCAGTTGCAGAGTGTAAAGGGAAGACGTTCTGATTCACTAAACAGGGCTTTCTCGGGAGTCTTACAGACGAGTAACAAATTGTTCTCTTTGACAGTGTTTGTAAGAGGTGCCAATCCACTTCAGAGCTGCGCTGTAAACAAACAGCTGGGATCCCGAGTGGTTCTGGTGTTGCACACAACGAATCATCTGCTTCAAGATTCAGCCTTGGAAACATGTTGGACCCCTGGAATTTGTGTGATCTGTAACCCACACACAGTCAAGTTTGCTGCTGATGTGCGGTGAGTGTGAAAGACTGGTGACGTTCCAAATTTAGAAAGCACTGACGCTCCATCACTTACTTTGTGGAGGCCATAGCTTGGAGTTGCAAAGGAGTTGGAGTGTTAGGTGTCCAGCTCAATTGCACATGGGTAACAAGTAGTGACTACATACATGTATAGAGAGGCTCAAACTCAGGAACAACGAAGGTGAAATTGGATAGCTTACACAATCTAGATTATCACAATTGTCTTTCTGGCCTTACTATCTATGCATCTTCTGCCACCCCTGCTAAAGAAAAGCTTATGGTCCCTTTCTGCCCTTTTTTAGATTCTTGCTATGCTCCGGTCCTCAGTGATGCAATGCGGCAATGAGTTCCACCGGTTAATTGCTCCTTGTGCACAAAGGTATCCCAGCTTTAAATTTCGGTGTCATTGATGATTCTGGTGCTAGGGGAGAACAGTCAGGTCTGGATGGTGACAGAAATCTCACAAAGAATTCATGTCCACTTCACCCTCCACTTCCCTGGTTCTTCTCATGTGAGCAGAGAACAGCAACACCCGAAGTCTGGAGATGCAAACAATTTGATGTTTCCTGAATCCTATTTCCTTTGCTTCCCCCCGCCTCCCCTTGTTCTTCCTAGTTACTTACCGTTTGCCCTCAAAGGATATAGTAATATTTTCAGGTATACCTTAACCAATCATTCTCCTGAAATGTAACTCACCAATCCTAACCTACTGTAACATGATTATCTAACCAGTTATGCCCCATCACCTTCATTAGTTTACACACAGCAAGATGAATTATACAGCAGCCCAAAACAATCAAAGAACCAGACAGAGGCAATGCAGATGAACAAAAGAGACGTGGGGAGCATAACAGCAGAACAATAAAGATTTCACAACCTCAGCTGTTAATAAGAGGGTCCTTCCCAGAGAGAAAGCTATCAGCCTACGTTTTCTTTAAATCTCCTAGGCTCTTCCCCCTATCTGGAGGCAATACATTGGATTGCCTTTCCAACAGCCCCAAATTGCCTTATTTCAATGCGACTGATTAGGAATGTGTCTGGGCCTGTATGTTTCCCACTCCACTTAGCCAAAAGCCCTAGCATAACAAGGCCTCAAACTATCCTAGGTGATCTTGGCTCTTTTTTTTTTTAATATTCTGTAATTAGCGAAATGGTAAGCATACACCTAAATTCGTAAAGGATAGGACCTTACAGGCAGGCCTGAATGTCTATATCCTAACACTCATGACATTTCCATCTTGCTTCGGCATTCAAGACATTTTGAATAAACACCCAGAATTAAAGGCTGAATGTTCTGAGGGACATGTGACAGTACCTGGATATCATGTGGAAGTTCAGATGAAGTATATATGGCTGGAGTGTGAATATTTATTGTGACAGGTCTGGGCTATGTCCCTGGGTCCTGCGCTTCCTGGCGGGGTTCTTTTGTGTGCTTCAGAGGCTTGCAGTTTCCCTACCACTGCTGAGGAGGCAAGGGTACCCCGCTCCAAGAGCCCTTCTCATCATCGGCCAGTCAGAGGTTTGGAGGTGGAGGTCAGCCCCTCCGATAGTCCAAGGGTCCTTCTTTCCTTGCTGGCAGCCCCCCAGCCGGGGGGGGAGGGAGGGGTTGGAGGGAACCCAGTCCCACCCACTTGCTCTGAGTTCTGGCCCAAGGCCCTGTGTGGTAGCTCCAAGTGGGGCTGTGAGAACTGGCCCTTGCCCCACTGAATAGCAACCCTTCCCTGGGCCACTTCCCCAACCACTCCCTGGCATCTTGGAACAGGCTGCTTAGCTTGCTGCCTGCAGGGCTTGCCTTCCGCTCAGCCTTGCCTCGCCTCGCTTCCCCTTACCTCGCCTTGCTTCCCCTCACCTCGCCTCATCTCGCTTCCCCTCACCTCGCCTCACCTCGCTTCCCCTCACCTCGCCTCATCTCGCTTCCCCTCACCTCGCCTCACCTCGCTTCCCCTCACCTCGCCTCACCTCGCTTCCCCTCACCTCGCCTCATCTCGCTTCCCCTCACCTCGCCTCACCTCGCTTCCCCTCACCTCGCCTCATCTCGCTTCCCCTCACCTCGCCTCACCTCGCTTCCCCTCACCTCGCCTCACCTCGCTTCCCCTCACCTCGCCTCGCTTCCCCTCACCTTGCCTCACCTCGCTTCCCCTCACCTCGCCTCACCTCGCTTCCCCTCACCTCGCCTTGCTTCCCCTCACTTCCCCTAACCTCGCTTCACCTCGCCTCGCCTCGCTTCCCCTCACCTCGCCTCGCTTCCCCTCACCTCGCCTCCTTCCCCTCACTTCCCCTCGCCTTGCCTCGCTTCACCTCGCCTCTCCTCGCCTCACTTCCCTCCCCTCACTTCCCCTCGCCTCGCCTCGCTTCACCTCGCCTCACCTCACTTCCCCTCACCTTGCCTCACTTCCCCTCGCTTCCTCTCATCTCGCCTCACTTTCCTCATCTTGCCTCGCTTCACCTTGCCTTGCCTCGCCTCCCTTCACTTCACTTTGCCTCGCCTCGCTTCCCCTCACCTCGCCTTGCTTCCCCTCGGCTTGCCTCGCTTCACATTGCCTCACCATGCCTCGCTTCCCCTCGCCTCGCCTCGCCTTGCTTCACTTTGCTTTGCCTCACCCCGCCTCGCTTCCGGTCCATCCCTTTACTCCTTCCCCCTTGCCTTGCTTGAGGGAAGGTTTTTATTGTGTGCGCACAGGCCTTAACTGGTGGCAGGTGTTCCAATTAGGCTTCACTCCAGGCTGACTCCAGATGGGCTTCAGGTGTCTGCCTGACCTAATAATTGAGCCGCAGTCTCTGGCAGCCTATTCAGGGAACATAAACCCGCAAACCCAACTCCCCGTATACCTGCCCTCCACCAGGCTTCTGAAGTTCCCTGCTTTCAGGCTGCCACAATATATACACACCCCATATGGTTTCTGCATGCAGGAGAACTGGGCTATGGGAAAGGACAGCTGATGGAGAGGGTTATCTGTAGTGCTATGCAGGAAACTTCGGGGTAGAGCAATCCTCGGTAAAGAGCCACCGGGCTTGAGCCTGGAAGGGCGACCCAAAGGGCTCCTAAGGTGGTTGGAATCAGAGAGGGGCAGCAACAAAGCTGGGGCAGCGGTAACACAACTGAGGTATTCGGCATTTCTTTTGCACTGTTCTGGCCACCTCGGTCAAAGGTGAGCAGGATTGAGGCCTAGTTTAAATAAAGAAACAGCACCATTCCCTGCCTCAGAGGCAGATTTCTCTAGCAACAGAAACTCAGTTGCAGCCACTGACTGTTGATTGTCCGCATGATGGCAATGAACCAGGACTCGTCTATGCTAGGGGCTGAACAAATGCCGAAAAGATGGCTCAAGTTCCAAAGCCTGCCACTGCTTGGCCATCGGACAACAGTAAGACCAAACTTGTATGGAACCCTCTCCCTCAGCAGGACTGAAGAGATGCCAAAGGAGGTTAACACCACAATGCCCATCGGGAACTGAGGTGCCAAGGTTTGTCCAAGCTCACTCTGCAGTCAAGGTAGGACTTGAACTGAGGTCTTTGGAGTTGCCAATCCAAGCCACTAGACCAACGTACACAATTGCTATTAATGTTCATGTTGTGGAAGTGCTGAGTGCCCCATTGGACCACACACTGTGCAAACACAGAAGAAGACAGCTTCCTTGCCCTGAAAGACTACCCACGCTTGGTATACCACTGTAGCATCATCTTCAATAAATCAACCCCACAGAGGGCAATTCTCTGCTTGCCTTCCTTTCACAAACAGTTTCATCAGAAGCCTTAGAGGAGTCACCGTGTTAGTCTGTATCTGCAAAAACAACAAGGAGTCCAGTGGCACTCTAAAGACTAACAGATTTATTGGGGCATGAGCTTTTGTGGGTAGAACCCCCTTCATCAGATGAATGGGAGTGGAAGTGACAGAAATGGAATTATAAGGAAGAAGTTGCTTGTGTTAACGAAGCTAATCAAGTCAAGGTGGAAGTGGGGCATTCATAGCAATTGATAGAGGCAATTTCCCCTCTCTGAATATTCACATCTCCTGACCAAATGCTGTGAACGACCCACTTCCACCCTGACTTGGTTAGCTTCATTAACACAAGCAACTGCTTCCTTATATATACACCCCTGCTTCTGTACCTTCCACTCCAATTCATCTGACGAAGTAGGTTTTACCCACGAAAGCTCATTCCCTAATATATCTGGTAGTCTCTAAGGGCATGTCTACACTAGGAAATCATTTTAAAATAACCAAATTTGAAATAATAATTCCCAAAATAACTATTTTGAAATAAGCTTTTTTCCCCGAGGAAAGCAGGAGTACAGATTTTGAAATAACCAGCCTGTTATTTCGAAATAATGGGCTTGGTAGCGTGGACGCTCCACTTGTTATTCGAAATAAGGGGGGGGCTGTTTTGAAATAACTCCCTAGTGTAGACCCAGGCTTAGGTGCCTGAGGCCTCCTCATAGTTTCATCAAAAACCCACGGGACTCCTCGTGGGAATGGTATGACCTAGCATGCTGACAGGTGAACCCAGGGGGCTCACCAATGTGGTTTATTATACAGACCAGAAAGCTTTCTCCAGGCAGCATTGCCTTCAGCGGACACGCTGCTAGAGCACCATGCCTATGTCTAGACTGCAAGCCTCTTTCGAAAAAGAGCCTCTAGACTACCACCAGTACTTTTGAAAAAGCGAGCCGCTTTTTCAAAAGAGAGCACCCAGGCAGTCTGGATGCTCTCTTTCGAAAGAGCACAGTTTGCATTCCATAGCGCCTTTTTTCGAAAGAGCACTTTCGAAGAAAGGCATTCTTCCTCGTAAAACGAGGTTTTCCGCGGTCGAAAAAACTGCCTTTCGATTTACTTTTGAAAGAACGCAGCAGCAGTCTAGACGCAGGTAAAGATTTTTTGAAAAAAGGCCACCTTTTTCGAAAAATCCCTGTAGTCTAGACACACCCTAGATGTGCTGACAAGCCCTAAGGGTATGTCTAGACTACATGCCTCTGCCGGTAAAGGCATGTAAATTAGACTACCCGACATAGTCAATGAAGCAGGGATTTAAATATCCCCCGCTTCATTAAAATAAAAATGGCTGCCATGCTGTGTCGGCTCAGCTGACCGTCGGCACAACGCAGCAGTCAGGGCGCGGATCAGTCGGCAAGGAAAGCCTTTGCCGACTGATCCTGTAAACCTTGTTTCATGAGGGATAAGGGATCGGTCGTCAAAGGCTTTCCTCGTCGACCGATCCGCGTCTTGACTGCAGCGTTGTGCCAACGATCAGCTGAGCAGGCACAGCGTGGCAGCCATTTTTATTTTAATGAAGCAGGGGATATTTAAATCCCCACTTCATTGACTATGTCGGGTAGTCTAATTTACATGCCTCTGCCGGCAGAGGCATGTAGATTAGACATACCCTAAGTGAACAGCACTATGAATTTCCAGTGGAAACAGCCAGATACTTTCCCCGGTGAGGTGTCCATTGTTCCAGGCATCTCACAAGACACCATATTTTAATGGTACATTGCTTGTTTACCTGTGGAATCTTTCATCAGAAACCCACGCTTATCAGTTGTCACCCCTGTCATTATTGGCCCCTTTGAACCATGTGAAGCCCCCACTTGTCAAGGGATGTGCTGCAGTAACAGTGGGGCTTCCGAAGAGCAGATGGGAATCGGCTGTGCTTGGGCGGGTGGAATTATTCAGAGATAGAGACATCATCTCTTGGAAAAGAATCATCATAAAAAAAAAGAAAGACGAGGCTGAATTGCTCCTTCTGCCTTTTAATTTCACGATAATGGTTACCAATTAGCTTATGGAAACACTCGTCTTTGAAATATTCCCTGGGCTGGTGTGAAATTGGCTTTGATTCCTCTCGTCCATTTCAATCTGGCTAAAATTCCTCTTTGGATGAGAAAAAAAGGAGACGTTTTAGTGTCGAGTTTTACTGCTTCCAACCTATTCCTCCCCTAAATCAAACCCAGTCGAGCTTTTGTGAATGCTGCCTTCCTCCCAGAATGGCTTGATCCTGAGTCAAAGTGTCACATGGTTTTATCAACAATGCAGGAGCTGAATTTGAAAGGTGTTTTATTTATTTGTCCGATCTAGTGCAGAGTAACATAGTGTGGAGCTGAAGAAAAGCAATTACTCCCGGGTTTTTCAACAAGGCTGTATATTTCTGAGAGATGGGTTTCTTGGACTATCAAATAAGCTGCTCTTCTTTCAGAAGCAACATTCAGCCTCTTTGTGAAGAGGAAAGCTTCTTATTTACCATCTTTCAAAATTAGCACCCTAAAGAGTGCCTCACAATATTTTTTTCTTGCAAATAAAGACCTTCCATTCATCTCCTAGTATGACCTGCAATCTCAACACTGCAAACAAGCTGCACAGCAGCTACACTACAAAATTGGTTTGTGATTTTCTTGCCAATTCAGCTATCTGAGATATAATCAAATCTCACTTGAGTACCACTGGGGCTATAAATTGCTTGTGTTCAATTTGCGTAGCTTTGTTTAAGCAGGGAGTTGTTAGGTTTGTTTGGTCTACTGTTGCGTTACTGTAGGACTAAATTGCTCCAGGCAAAGTTGTGTCAATTCCATCAGTTAATCACCACAGGGACAAAAAAAAAAAAAATCACCTGGTATTCGCTAACCTCATCTTTGGGGACTTTTATATAAATGGACGCAAAAATAAAATGTTTTCGACAATTTGGAAATCACCATGAGTTCCACAATCTGCAAAGAACAAAGAAATGCTCCATTGAATAGGAACTTAGCATTTTTACTTCCGCTGTTCTCCAGAATAGACCTATGCTTCCTATGGCAGTGTCTAAATGCATTTGTTGCAGGCAGAGTCCTAGCAATGTTTTCCTGACCAGTATGTGGACAATGAAAAGCTGTCCTCGCCATACTGTTCAGTAGACGATTCCCATTACCCTGTCTTTAGCATGGTTTTATCTCAGGTGGCTTCAAAGAGTGCCCCCATTGGTCAAAGAAGAGCAAAGACTATTCCTTTTTCAGTGTGCAATGGGTCTTCGAAGAGAGGTTTCCACACTTATAATTTCCACTTTGTATGTCAGAAACAAGCTTTTTGCTTGGTGCTTCAAACAGTGGGACTTTTGTGAAGTCACAGACTGAAGTCTCTAGTTCTGACTCATAGGCCAGGTCTACACTAATGGGAAAGGTCGAATTAAGAGACACAACTCCAGCTACATCTATCACATAGCTGGTACTGATGTACCTTAATTTGAGTTTTTAATGTGGTCTCCACAGTGTGAGGCCGATGGTAGTAAATGCTCCCGTTGGTTTCCCTTACTCCTCGTGAGGAGCAGGAGCACTGGTTCTGACGGGGATGTCCTCTGAGTTCAATTTAGTGGGTCTTTACCAGTGTTTCCTTTAACATTTTCTGTCCTTGGGCAGGTTGAATTTTCTTTAGGGATGGTTGAAATTTCTTATGTGCAACACCAATATTGAAGTAGTGTGTGGATGTACACCACCAATACAAACAAACCCCATATATATATATATATATATATATATATATATATATATATATATATATATATATATATATATTTTTAAACCATTCATATGTGTGGAAGAAAATAGATTAAAATAAGGGATAGTTAACAAGGAGCAATGCTTACGATATTTAATATGAAATCAAATACAAAATAAAATTAACTCTGCTCTTGGAATACATGTATCATCATCCTTTCTAACAACTCAAGCTAGTAAACACACCACAATGCATATTATCAACACATATCTCAGCTTTAAAAAGCTAAACAAATCTCTGAGTCAACTAGAAATAGTATTTGCAAGGAAAGCATGACTAATATCTACTGACACTGGAAAGGAGAGTAAAAGGCATTCACTAAGGGTATGGCTAGACTGCAGGGTTTTTTTCGCGATACCAGAGGTTTCCCGAAAAATTCCAACACATCCAGGGGAATGCATTTGCTCTTCCACTTTTTTTTTTGTGGAAGAGCAAACACACTCTTTTGGAAGCCCCTGTATTCCTCATTCCACGAGAAAGAAAGGGGCTTTCGAAAGAGGGTTTTTTTCCGAAATGTTGCCCAGTCTAGACAGGCCAAATTTTGGAAAAGCCTCTTCCAACAAAAGTATTGGAAAAAGATACGCAAAATGTGTTCTTTTTCTGATAGATCCTCACAGTCTAGATGTACCCTAAGACTTATACAGTGTCTCTGGGGAATGTTTAGGATCCATGCTGTGAAAACAGATAATAGTTCTCCTGATTTAAAACTTTCACTTTGTGTGTGTCACCAACTCAAAGAGCAGAAGCCCCAGAACAAATTAACACATGGCTTCAGGGTTTGTAGACAGATGCGCGTTTCAAAGAGCTTGCAAATAAGGTTTCATCCTACAAAGCTAGCATCACACCTAGTACTTGCTACTTCTGACTCATCAGAGCCAGAAGTCTACCACACAGCAAAGATCTGGCCTTAATGCAATACAATATACCATGCATTAATTAATAATACAGGATTTTAAAAAATCAAAAAGATCAGAGTTTTAGATATCTGCAACACTCCAAAAAATTCTGTTAAAAGAATCTTTTTCTTTCTTACCGTAAGCCATTAACACCTATGTAAACTTTGTTTGAAATGTAATCATGCAAATGTCCTCCCCACATGCAGCCTGCTTCCCCTCCCCCAACTTCCAACCCACCCAGCCAGAGAGTTCTGCAGCAAGTGAGTCAGGACACCCCAAACAAACTGCCCCCTCCACCTCACTGCACAGATGCCAGCATCCTCCCATCCCCTTTCCTCCACCTACCCATGTGCAATCTGCTCCCCCCGCAGCCCGGCAGGGATAAAATCCTGCTTCTCAAACTTGCAGGCACCAGCAGCCTAGCTAGGAGTCAGGACAGGACACAGAACAGACAAATTATCCAGCCCTCCCCCACCTCACCCCTGGACACACAGCACAAACAAATTCCCCCCCTGCCTCCACCCCACCGCAGTGCCGGCAACCACCACCCCGTCTTTCCCCTACCTACCCCATGCAGTCAGCCCCTTACCTCCACCTTCCCAGCTCAGGAGGCTTAGAGGAGTGCTGGATTTCTGCCTCTGCCCCTCTCTCTCCTCGGGCAGATGGGATTCTCCAAACTACCCTCCCTTCTGACTCCCCCCAGCCAATTACTTTCCATCCCCCCCGGCCACTTATTGCCTCCTTATCTCGCTGAGGAACAGCAGCAGAACCAGGAGCACCAAGGCAGCAGGAGGCCTCTAGAGCTGTGGGCTGGGCCTGGTTCCAGGAGAGGCAAGAAGGAGTAGAAGGTGCCTCTCGAAGCTACGTACCCACCCTGCCTGAGAGAAGCGGCTGGCGGTGCAGCAAAGGCCTGGCTTGGGGAGCAGCCTTTACCTCCAGGGTGGAGAGCCAGAGCGGACCGGGCAGCTCCAAGCAACTTCTGATCCACCCGTTCCTGGCAGGAGGTGACGGTTTTCAAACTGTTTGAAAGTCTCTGTGCTAAATGGAAGGCAGAAATCTGGAGAGTGGGGGACAGAGGCACCTAACCCCACATGCTGCCCTCCCCCCGCCATTGTTTTTGAAGAGGGGTGGCAATGGCGGGGGGAGGGCAGCATGTGGAGTCAGGTGCCTCTGTCCCCCACTCTCCAGATTTCTGCCTTCCATTTAGCACAGAGGCTTTCAAACAGTTTGAAAACCATCACCTCCTGCCAGGAACGGGTGAATCAGAAGTTGCTTGGAGCTGCCCGATCCGCTCTGGCTCTCCACCCTGGAGGTAAAGGCTGCTCCCCAAGCCAGGCCTTTTTTTTTTTTTAAATCAATACCTAGTGACTACAAAAGCCAGCTACTTACATATTCCCCTGCCTCAAGGAGGAGAAATCTGAGTACTGGATACCAAAAGGTGGGTGTTCAGATGCTGCTGATACCTACTTTTATGTATCCTGTTTGAGTGTATTTAGTGTATTGAAATATACATCTTCTGCCAGCCCCCCATGCCGTTTTACCGTAAGGAGGATAGGTCGGTGCTTTCAAGGCATATGCTGGTAATTGCAGAAGGCAACACATCAGGTCAGATTCTGACTAAGCCAGTGGTGGGTAGTAACTGGCCTGCAGGCCAGATGCAGTTCACCAGGGTTAGCCCCTGGCAGGCCGCTGCCGCTATATTTACCTGCGCCTCCGCAGGTACAGGTGATTGCAGCTGCTGTTGGTGGAGGATTGCCGTTCCCAACCAATGGGAGCTGCCGGAAGCAGTGTCCCGGTGCGCACTGCTTCCCGCAGCTCCTATTGGCCAGGAACGGCAATCCGTGGCCAATAGGCACTGCCATAAGATTGCCCACTCCTGAACTAAATGGAAGCACTTGTGGCTTGTTCTGAGCCCTCCGGGGTCGGCCAGACACCTAGTCGGAATGGTTCTTTGCATCACTCTTGATTGCAATTGAAAGTGCCTTATAGCCAGTGCTACCCACATGACACACTGCACTTTTTTTTTTTTATCCTTCTCATTTTCCTGTCCTCCCCATTCCTTTCCTTCCTCGCTTTCCTGGATCCGTGAGGCTGCTTGACATAACCGATCTTTTTCAAACCCTGCCTGTCAAACTCATTGCGACTTGTCTTGTCAGCTTCCATTAGGGCTCTGGGATACCGAGCAAACCTGACACCACACAGCTGCTGTGTGTACTGTACCTCCTCCCCCCGCTTTATTTGTCTCTTTTTGTATTTAATTTTCTTGCAAAAAAAGGAAAAACAGAGCCTTGCAAAACATACAATTCTTCCAGTGCTCTTTTGAGAGCCTTCTTGGCAAGGCCTGAGCAAAGATGAGCACAGAGAAGCATTGGTTGAGATATCCCAGTGCGACTAGTGTATTTGGGGATGCTTTAATTGTGGAATGCCTGATTTGAGACCCTTTAAAGGCGCCTGGTTATCAGGAAGTATCCGAGCACCCTTTACTGCATCGCAAGCTGTGCTCCCAACCCCTCCCTCCCAGAAATCACTAGCTCATTTGAAATCCAGGGCCAAGCTGTCTGGTTTCTCATTTAAGTGAATGTAGCACTGTGAGACAGCATGGTGAATCAGGTGCCACACCCAAGGTCGCAGTGAGTCAGTGTCAGAGCTATGGAACAGAACCCAGGAGTCTGGTCTCCTATTATTGTTATTATTATTATTCATACTGGTTTATATAACAATAGTGCCTTGAGATCCCAAATGACAGCAGGGTCCGATTGTGCTAGGCACTGTGTATATACACAGTGAGGACGGTCCTCTCTTCAAAGAGCTTACAATTAGAACAGCTTGGGTTTTTCAATGAGTCGTTTTGTCACGGGTTAGGGAAAGGCTGGATACAAATGCTGTTTCTGAGTCCCACCTCCAGCAGGTGGGATTTCTCCCTCTCTCCCCGTTGGTCTTGGAATAGAATTTGATGCCTCTGTCTGCGTCACACCTGGCTTTCCCAGCCTTATGTTGATTTTGTGTCTAACCGATTGCACTTGGTCCACGTGGGACTCAGTTCTCAGCTGTTGATTTTCCCCTCTGTTGTTTCAGGTGATGTTGTATCATCAGCCAGACCAAGGGAATGTAAGGGAGGATCCCAAAGAGGAGAGATTGCAATTAGAGATGTAAAATCCCGGCTAATCAGTTAACTGGTTAAACGTTAGGTTAACCTAACGTTTAACTAGTTAACTCACTAAACGGGATCTCCCCACTCCAGCCCCCCAGCCTGCGGGGCTCCCACTCCCAGCACCACGCTGGGCAACAGAGCCATTTCGGGGGACCGGGGAGGGCAGCAGCCAGCGCACTGGGATGCGACTTGCTTTGTATCCCGTTCCCTTATCAGGGAGCGAGGGGAAAGTACTTGCATTCCATGCATGCCTCTCACTGCTGGCTGGTGAAGGGAGGGGGCAGAGGAGTAATTTCCCCTGGTTTCCTGGTAGGAGAACGGGAAGAAAAGCAAGCCGTATCCCAGTACACATGGCTGCTCCCCTCCCTCCCACCCACGCTCTCCCAAAATGGCGTCCTTGGTGTTGGGGCTGGCTCCCGGGGAACCGGTAAACTGTTACCCGGTAAGCATCACCGTTATCCGTTCATATCCCTCATTCCAATACCCTGCCCATTAGGATGGTTTTTTGGCCAGTGAAGCAGAGCAAGGACAGGAAGAGGGAGACAGAGGCCTCGCTACACTGGGTTTTGCCCTGATTTCAGCTCCCAGCCTTTTAGGTGAGATTCTCCCTCTGGCATGTCCTGGCAGTACTCCTGCTCTTGGGAGGAGTCAGGGAAGTCGATGGGAGCATTTGCTCCCATTAGTCTCCTGCTGTGGGGACATCACCAAGCTTGGTTTAAGGTAAGCCGACTCCAGCCATGTAGTCTACATAGCTGGAGTTGTGTACCTTAAGCTGAACTGCCAGGTCTAGTGTAGACCAGGTCTTAGAGTACATCTACAATGAAGCAGAGATGTAATTCCCAGCTCAGGTAGATGTAGGCACTCTAGCTTTGATCACATTAGTGGGCTAACCACTTCAGTGTAGCCATAGCTGCGTAGGCGATGGGATGGGCTAGCCAACCGAATATGTATAGAATCATAGAATCACCGACTCCCTAGGGCTGGCAGAGACCTCAGGAGGTCATTGAATCCAACTAAAGCAGGACCTACCCCAACTAAATCATCCCAGCCAGGGTGTTGGGCATGATCAGGGCTCGCCAAGCCGTGGCGAGCCCCACTCGCCAGCCGCGCGGTTCAGCACGCTGCACATGCGCAGACCACGCTGCGCATGTGCTGATTGCGCTGCGGCGCCATGCCGGGCTATAATCTACTCACCCGTGGCGAGTAGATTACCTAAATTGTCACGCCCTGGGCATGATTGTATTTGGGCTGGCTAAACCCTCCTTCCACCCACACCACTGTCACTGCACTGCCCTGCCCACCAGCCTGTTCCAAGCTCGCGTGCACATCTGCCCGTGCTGGAAATCACGGCTCCAGCTCAAGTGTGCACATATCCCTAGGCCCTGATTCAGGGAAACATGGGTTAACGCTAACCATCCCTTTAAAATACATGTGTACTGCCCTGAATCAGACCTGGAGAGAGCAACGCAGGGAGTGGATGGGAGAGCAAGTGGCTGCTTTCAGCATAGTTTAGGAAGCCCAAAGCACTCTAGCTATTAGGATTACAAAAACCTTCCGTCATGGAGCTTTGGAGATTATGGCCTACTTATGAAGAAGAGACATAAGTAGGGACTTTTTGGGACTGAATGGAGACTCAGCCAGGGTGAATAAGGGATGTGTGTGCTAGCTGGAGGCTGATGCTGCTTTAGACTGGGTTTCATGAGTTCTCTCCTGCCCTCTCCATGCTGCTGGGGTATAGGTACCTTGGACTCTTTTGCGCTGATTGAGTGAAAGGGGCAGCTGAAATCACATCCAGCTGGTGTTTTCCTGGTGGAGTCATGCTGCAAGGCCCAAGCAGGGGATGGGGAGGAGCTCACGGGTAAGTCTTCTAGTTTCTAAAATATATAGTAAGAAAGTGGGATGCCCACATCTTGAGTACTGTAGGGGGCGTGTCTAGACTATAGGGTTTTTTTGAAAAAAGTGGCCTTTTTTCAAAAAAACTTCCCCTGCATGTAGACTTCTGCCGTGTTCTTTCAAAAGTAAATTGAAAGAACACGGCAGTTTTTTCGACCAGGGAAAACCTCGTTTTACGAGGAATAACGCCTTTTTTCAAAAGTGCTCTTTCGAAAAAAAGGAGCTATGTAATGCAAACTGTGCTTTTTCAAAAGAGAGCATCCAGACTGCCTGGGCGCTCTCTTTCGAAAAAGTGACTTGCTTTTTCGAAAGTACTGGTTGTAGCCTAGATGCTCTTTTTCGGAAGAGGCTTGCAGTCTAGATATAGCCTATGAGATGTTGTGGTCGCCTCATCTCAAAAAGATATCGTGGCATTGAAAAACCTCAGAAAAGGGCAACAAAAATTATTAGGGGTGTGGAACGGCTGCCAAATGAGGCGAGATTAATAAGACTGGGCTTTTTAGGCTGGAAAAGAGACAACCAAGAGAGGATATGATAGAGGTCTATAAAATCATATTTGGTGTGGAAAATGTGAATAAAGAAGAATTATTCACTCCTTCCCATAACACAAGAGCTAGGGGTCACCCAATGAAATTAATAGGTAGCAGGTTTACAACAAACCAAAGGAGTATTTCTTCACACAACACACAGTCAACTGGTGGAACTCCTTGCCAGAGGATATTGTAAAGTTCAAGACTATAACAGGGTTGAAAAAAGAGCTAGATAAATCCATGGAGTATATGTGCGTTGATACTTATTAGCCAGGATGGGTAGGAATGATGTCCCTAGCCTCTGTTTGTCAGACGCTGGAAATGGGTGACAGGAGAGGGATCACTTGATGATTCCCTGTTCTGTTCACTCCCTCTGGGGCACCTGGCATTGGCCACTGTTGGCAGACAGAACACTGAGCTAGATGGACCTTTGGTCTGACGCAGTAAGAACCTAATATTTATTTCTTCATTTAATTCTTGTGATTGTTTTTAAGCCAATCTCATGATTCCTTGAGTGGGAGCCAGCAGGTATAATTCAGGGTCTGTGACCACTTAGGACAGACAATACTGCAGCAGCTTTCCAGTCTTTTTTACGCTACTGGCGTTTCAGAAAAGGGCCAAAATACAAGCTAGAATTGAGGCTTTTTTTTTTTTTTTTGTCTCCTGTTCGGAGATTGGTTTTGAAGGAAGCTCCAATCACTTCATATTGAGGCTTAAAAAGAGAATAAAAAAACCCCTAACCTTGTCATTTCCCCTTAGCACTCAGCCCCAGCAGAAATTTCGGTGTATCATGTACAATGTGGATAACAATCCATACCTGTATCACCGGGGGGGTTGTGCAGCGCAATTCACTGTTTCCAAAGTGCTTTGAGTGCCAGAGCTGAAAGTGCAAATTATTACTATTATCATTGTATACAGGAAATGCTTTGTGCTCTAGATTGTTAAAAAAAACCCATTAACCAGCTGCACCTGTCCACGCACTTAGAATGCACGTGCTTTGTGAATAGCTTTTTCTCAAAAACTTTTATTAGCAATGAGGCAGGAGGGAAAATTCTCTCTCCGTCTTCTCTCGTTTCCCACTTCAAAACAATATTTACATCCAGTGGGAAGCTGAGCAGATTTCCTGTATCTTATGTTATTAGGGGTTATTATTATTTGCATTAGGACAGGGTCTAGCAACCCTGAGTTCAGGGCCTCATTGTTAGAGTCTTACAAATCCGCAGCTATCTGGTTCATTTCCATGGATATCCACATCTGCTGCGGTGGCGGCGGACACCTATAGTTCATTTTGGCAGCTATGGATGCAGGTATAAATCTTGCATCTAGAACCCTGTAGATTGGTGGCGGTCTGCTTTATATCCGTGGGGATCTGCATCCACAGGTATAGCTGCGGATATCTGTGGCTCATTTTTGCAAATGTGGATACAAATTTTGTAGCTGCAAAGGACTCATTGTGTTATGGGCTATCCAGATATGCAGGAAGACACCATACCTGCTCCAGAGAGCTTATGATAGAAATGGCCATGAAGTGGAGAAAAGGAAGCATTATGGAATGGCGATTTGGGGAGAATAAAAGACTTGGCCAACATGTCTATGGAAGGGCTAGAATTTAAACTCCCAAACTCCTAAGTCCCTTGCCATTGACTTAACTGCATTGACTTAACTGCTCTTAACTGTAAGAGCTGCAGTCGAGGACGGTGGGTGCTCTAGACAAACGTCCAGACTTTGTGCAGCTGAGGTTCAGGACAGCAGCTCTCCAGAAACATACATGGGATGTTCAGTCTGGCTTAGCCACTGGGGACCCGATCTTCAGCACAGACATCCACCAGACTCGGCTTCCTATAGGCAGTGCCCCTCCTCGCCACCATGGGAAACAGAGCGATGTCATTTCCATGCCTTGTACGTTGCACACTAATGAAGACAGCTGCCGGCTGCATTGTACAGTATTGGGACCTCTGCCTCCTTATAGAACCTTCTCTGAGTTAAACCATGCCACCCCCTCTACCCAGAACGTGCGGGGCGCCTGTTGTCAGCTGCAAACACCTGTGTCGTCAAACCCCCTGCCCTAACACTGAGCAAATGAAATGACCTGTCCTGAGGGGCTTGGTATTAAGACCGATAGGGATTTAATTAGGGTTCTGTAACCAGATGGCTTCTATTTGTTTTTAATTTCCTTCTGCTTGGCAGAGTAAGTTGCTTCTATTGCATCTTCTGCCGGCTCCAGTTTGGTGCAAGGGTTTATGCAGGGAACTGTTTCTGTTTTCTCTTCTTGGCCAGTGTTAAACACAGCTTTGTCTGCTTTTGTGCTGGCGAGTTTAACATGAACGCCAGTGTGGAATAAAACTTGACAGTAATTGGTATGTTCACTTGTTTGACTCACAGTTACAATAGACCCAATTACTGTACAGCTAGTGTGTTCTCTATAGTATACCTATAATGTTATTATTATAACATGCAAAAGAAAGAAAGAAAAAAGCGCTCTCTTGCTAAGGCTCGATTTTACGCATGATTGCGTTGAAATACAAAACAAAGAACTCAGGAGGGCAGCCTTGGTAGGTAGGATGGTCCTGGAGTTAAGGCATTTGGCTGGGGTTTAGCAGATGGGAGCGTACATTTCTGCCCCTATCACAGCTTTTCTTCGAGGGGTTGGTCCAGATTGGTCAACCTCCGTGCCTCAGTTTCCCCATCTCTAAAGGGCAATGTGCTCATGTGCTACTGACATGAATGCCAGCTAAGTACCTACATAAACGGGGTTTTATGAAATCGTTTTTAAATGTGTTAGTTTTGTTCTGTACAAAGAGCTTGATTTTTAGGTCTTCCTGCTTATAAAAAGCATACCGCTGTCAATGTTTCGGAAAGGCTGTAGGATAATATGAATGGTGGGAAGGCCCACTTGGTTTGTTAGAAAGAAGATACGAAGCAAGCAGGCAGAGTGATAAGACAAAATACTTCAATGAATGTGTTAAGAGGCCAATGTTACATGCAGAGCCTCTGCTGTTTGTACACCAGCTGCTGCCTTTGGGCTTGCAGTCCTGAGCCTCTGGTCCCTCACTAGTCTACAGTTATTCTCCCAATCTTCTCCTCCTCCAGCTCCATTCATTGTACCACTGCTCCTGGGTTACTACTGAGGAATTTGATCCCTCCTGGATCTACTAGTTTCTAATGACAAGAAATCTGTTTGGGAGGCTTTGCAGCATAGTAGATTTGAGGCCTTGTCTATACTTACGTGAAGATCAACGCTCCAGAGATCGAGCTTGCAAGGTTTGATTTAGCGGGTCTAGTAAGGACCCGCTAAATCGAATGCTGAGGGTGCCCCCCGTCGACTCCGATACTCCACGGGGCTGAGAGCAATAAGGGAATTTAACAGGAGAGTTTCTCCCATTGACCTCCCACAGTGAGGCTGCTATCGAAATTTGATTTAAGGTATGTCGACTCCAGCTATGTAGTTCTTGTAGCAGGAGCTGAGTATCTTAAATCGAATTTCTCCTTCAGCGTAGACCTGGCCTCAGAACTCTTAAGTCATTTGGTGTTTCCATTCCCTGCTTAGTTTTCTTAAATTCCCATTTCAATTAAATGGAGTGGTCCCGATTCACATTTGGTGAATGTCTGAAGCCTCACATTTGCATTTAGTGGGCATTCATGCTAATAAAGCTGAAAGGCTTAAACGTTCTCAGCAAACCAACCCAGGAGAGGCAGCATAATGTAGTGGACCAGAAACCAGACCCAGATGCGGGAAACTGGGATTCTATTCTCGTCTCCACCACTGACATTGGTTAACTCACTTCACTGCTCTTCTAAGTATTTTTCTTCCCACTCTTTGGCTACGTCTAGACTGCACTGTAAAATCAAAAAAAGATACGCAATTTCTTTTTAAAATTTAATTTTGAAAGAGCCTATTTCGAAATTTGACGCGTCTACATGGCACCAAATTTCAAAATAAAGTGTTCTTTCGAGCCATCCCTTATTCCTCATAGAATGAGGTTTACAGGGATGGTGAAAGAGGGCGTCCGCTATTTCAAAAAATTTTCCGAAATAGCAGACGCGTTCTTTGGATGCGGTGTTGCTATTTTGGGATACTTCTGGTATTGCAACATAGCGATGAAGTTTAGACATAGCCTTTCTGTCTTGTCTGCTAAACGTTTCTGGGCAAGGATTATCGTTTATGTGTATGTACAGCTCCGTGTACACTGGGGCCTCTACGTACCACTTTAAATGGAACTATAAGGTTCACAAACATCTTGCACTAAAAAGTGCATCTTAAGCAAGCGCCCACAGTTTTCCTACACTCTTTGCTCGTGTTTATTTAAAAATGCATTTCAGCATCAGAAAAGAGCCGGAATCTTTGATTATAAAACTATGGATGAATTCAGCTCCACTTATGAATTTGGATCAAGAAGCTATTCCTGGTAAATTTCCTATGCTGTTGGGTTTCTTAAACAGCTTTATGTTCCTTACGGCATCCTCCTCCTTGCTCTTTTAAAATGTGAGGCCCTAAACCATACTTGCAAGAGGAAAACTAATGTTTGAAGACAAAACAAAATAAACACCGAGAGTGAATTAGGAAGGGCAGGAGAGTGGACTGCTGGTGTCCCGATGATAACGTTGGCAGAGAAATAGTCTGTGAGCCTCTGGCGTCTCATTAAAAAGCTCCATTATTGGCAACGGCAGGTTTGGGAGTAGGAGAATATAAAAGTGGTAAAGTTAAAGCTGACAAACTGTTCCTACAATGAGTCTTCTTTATTACTCTGAGACAAATCCCTCATGCAGTAAAGGTTAACAAGGGGGATTTAGGAGCTGGCATTTTACAGAGGTAACCCTCACAACCAGGCAGGTGTTTGCTGCTACGGTTGTAGGCTCCGATGAGGGATGGCTGCTCTCTCCTGGCACTTGGTAACCACTGGCAAGACTCAAGAGACCACTCAGGGACAAAGCTAAAGAACAGAGATGGTCGAAAAGCAAACTCTCAAAATCCAAATGGCTCTGGATGGAGCAGAGTGGGTTTAGAGCAGTGGTCACCAACCAGGGGAGAAAGCTGCTTCCCTTTGTGACTCCTAGCCTTGTGGTTCGAGCAGTTACCTGGGATTTAGCAGACCCAGGTTCAACTGCCCCGTCTCTACCAGAATGGGCAGAGATTTTAGCAGGGTCGGGGTGCCTTAAGCGTTCTCCCTCTCTAGCCCAGTGATGGTTCCATTCATTAAAGATGGCCAGAAAGAGGGAGAACAGACTCTATTCCAGTGTTCGTGCACCCCACAGGTCCAGTCCCTCTGTCATTAGGTATCCACAGTGGAACAGCTTCAGCAGGAGACATGGACAGAGCCCCACACCCCAATGTCCCATAGCACAGTGGTCAGGGGTGGGAGAGCCTTGTTCAAATTTTCCACCCCTGTCCTGGGAGGAGAATTGAAGCCGGTGAGTGCTCTAAGCCCTGGACTCAAAGCTGTCAGGTGAGCACCACCGTCACCTCCTCCAGCTGGATTTTGAATGGGTCCTGATTAAGTAGGAAAGCTCAGAGGCTGCCTCGGAGCGTGGGCCCACCTGCAACATAGGGAACCAAATGCCTCTCTTCCCCCAGTTTGCGACTGGCTTTGCAGCTTCCCTGGAGCCAGGTGTTACACACTGAGAGGGAGGTGACCGTGAACATGCCCCAGGATCTGAAACAGAGGCATGAAACAGGCCCACCGATAGGCAGGGAGATGGGGGGGCTTGCCCACAAAGCCTGCCGATTCAAAGAGGCCCAGAGCTCCCAGTTACTGCTGCTGCCCAGGCCCCTTTAAATTGCCACTGGAGTGCTGTGCTGTTTGCCTTGTGAGACTCTGAGGGCTGGGGGAGGGAGTCTAGCGTCGTAGTCCGGGAGGTGCTGAGGACTGACTGCCTCAGCCCCGCTGCTTCCACATGAGGCCTTGCCCCTTTTAGGGAACAAGTGCTAGGCCCCCACACACACCTTGCCCACGGAGGGGGCCGCGGAAGCTGGCACCCCCCTGGCATGAAGGGAACTCTGACTGTTAGTCACCCAGTGAGTTTAGGAGTTTATATGAGGTTGTACAGCAGCTGAGCAGGAGTTTCATGGATCATAGTGGTGCTGTGCTCAGGGATTTAGGGGCCTGTCTCTGGAGTTTTGGCACCTACGTTGCTGCGTGGCTCTTAAAAATCAGGGCCCTTTCTGTTATCTCAGATCCACCGCCCCAAATCAGTAGTCAGTCTGGAAAAATTAGGCCTCTATCTTCTATAAAGGTTTGGAAAGGATTGATTTGGAAAGAAAACACACATTCACAACTCACGCAGAGATCTGTATCTAAACTTGTACAAGACCCGTGAACAGATCTAGCAAATGAAATCGGGGTCTATTGTCTAAGGTAGCAATCTGCTTTCATGCCTTCCTATGAAGCTCCATTCATAATTTGGATTCTGGACACTTTTGCATCAGTAACTTGCAAATTCATTCTTCCCTGACTGTTGATCTCTCAGGGCTTAGTGAAACTGCAAAGGAATTTCTCACGCATCCCAGAAGGGCAGCAATGATGTCACAGGATGAGGGATAAGGACAGAAGAGACCAGAATTCAAGATCTGTTTGAAAACTTTTCATAGCTTCACTCCACCTCACACTCCCCAAATTCTCCCCGGGTAGCTTACAGACTTATTTAGACAAATAGTAAGCTACAGAGAAAGCAGCTGTCGCTGCTCAAAACCAAAAAATATGCCCTGAGAGGTAAAATCGATGTCAGCAAAACTATGCTGATTTACACCACTTAAGGATCTGGCTCTTAGGGTATGTCTACATTGCAGAGATTTTTCAGAAAAACGGCCATTTTTCCAAAAAAAACCTTCACTTACATCCACACTGCAATCGCGTGCTTTTGAGAAAAAAAATCGAAAGAACAGAGGGGATTTTCCGACATTGGTATACCTCTTTCTATGAGGAAGAAGCCTTTTCCCGAAAGAGCTCTTTCGGAAAAAGGCGTGTGTGGACGGGGAAGAGGGAGTTCTTTTGAAAGAAGAGGAAAGAGGAAAAAGCATAGGTGCCCTGCTGGCCACTCGGTCTATAGTTATCACAGCTTAAATGCGAGAGAGCGTCCATTCAGTGTGGACGCTCTCTTTCAAAAAAGCAGATCTTTTGGGGGGGGGGGCTTTTGCTGTGTAGACGCTCTCTTTCGGAAGAAGGATTTTTGGAAGATCTCTTCCGGAAAAGCTTCTTCCAAAAGAAGCCTGCAATCTAGACATAGCCTTATGCTGTGAAGAAGGTAAACCTGATGCATGGGACTCGGAAAGAATATCCCATTTGGAGGAAAGGAAAGCTAGAAAGAAGCCTTGCTATGAATGCAAGAAAGTTTGGAAAATGCCTCTTGTTTTTCCTGAGACATTTGCTTGCAGCCAGGGGAGCAGAAAGTCTCTGTGGGCCCCTGGGCAAGGTGTGTGAGGGCCCCCAGCTCTGCATTCCTGGGAGGGGCGGAGGCGGGGCAGCCAGCCCTCAGCGCTGCCCAGACTTCATTGCCCTCCCCCCAGCCCTCAATACTGCCCAGAGTACACCATGTGGTGCTCCAGCGGTGATTTAAAGGGGCCAGGGCTCCAGCTGCCACTGCTGCCACAATAGCAAAATGGCAACAACACAGAGTCCTGGGCCCGTTTGAATCGCCAGGCCCTGAGGCAACTGCCCCTATGGTCTCCTCCTCTCATTGGCCGGCCTGATTGCAACAGAAAGTTTTTCTGTCACGTGTGACTGCAGAGGGGAGGTTCTGTCACTCACTGCGATCCAGGCTTGCTAGCTACACTGGTTCCAGTCTCTCCCTCCTCCGCACGTTGCGCTGTGTGGGCGGGATGCCCTGAGGAGGAAAACACAAGATGAAAACAACATGAAAAACGCAGGGGGAATTTTTTTTTATTAGTAATAAAAAAATTCCCCCATATGTTTATATTATTATTAGAACCAAACAGTTGCAGCTGCTTAAATATGCTGGGGGTTCACATACTGCTTTGGATGTGAAGGGAAAACTGCAAAGGAAAACAAGTGGGACCTGATAAGTCTGCCACTCAATGGTGTTAAGATAGGGAGGAGGGTCTGGCCCTGGCCTGGTACTTGTGAGATCCCAGTGTAAGCCAATCATCTGGGGTTCTTACTTTCTGGGTTAGTTATGCACATGTGACGGGACCCTCCCCCCCGGACATGAATATACATATCTCAAAAGTGCTTTGAGCAAATTATTTCATGTAACCTATCAATCTTCATGTCATGATCCGCTGGTTCTGTTTATCTGATTTTGATGTGTGTATCATTCTTGTGTATAAAATTAGACATATGGAGTAGGGAATACTTTGTGATTTTTAAATGTGTGAATGAAAGTCATGAAGGGAGACCTCAGTCACTGAATATAGGCAGTCATATGTAAATAGCCTTCTGTTCTTAAAGCTTAGCAGTGGTTGGTAGGGAGTGGCCGAGTGACTCCCCATGCGATAAGGGAATTTTTTAAAAAGAACAGGAAGGGAGGAGTTTTTTGTCTTTTGGCTGGGCTGCACCTGAAGAAAGGAGCCGAAGACCCCAGGGTGGGGAGACAGCCCTGGCCTGGAGGAGCGGCTGGAAAAAGAGGTTTTAGGGTAAGTTTGAAAAGTTTGTACTGAGGTTTCAGTGTAGAATTAGCCAAGCGTTTTGTTTCTTTTGAGTTTATAACCTACTTTGCTCTGCCTGTTCTCTCTTATTACCACTTAAATCCTACTGCTTGTACTGAATAAAATCACTTTTATTTTCTATCAAACCCAGGTGTAAACAATTATTACCTGGGGGACAATCAGTGTGCACATTCCCCCTTCCATTGTTAAAGGTGGCTTATCTAATTCTTTGGGGTTTCGATCCCATTTAGGGGGTGGTATCCCGGGAAGCTGGGCCCGAAACTGCACTCTCTTTGGGCCTGAAGAGGTTCAGGGTCTGTACTGCTTCTCAGGTAGGCAGGGATCTCAGCTCAGGGCCTCGGCTTGGAGAGACCAGCAGTGCTGGCCCAGCAGGACTGGGGGATGAGAAGCCCCAGAGAACGGGAAGGCGAGTGGCAGTGGCCATGTCAGCACCCCGGGAGGAACCCCAAGGGGTCTTCTGTGACCGCTGTGATGGGGTCACAACTCATATTTAAGTCCAAAAATATTGTTGCTGCCAGCTGGGTCTCAGCTTATGCTGTTGAGCGCCTTTGTTCTTAGCTCTTGCTGTGCTTTAAGTGCCAGTACATGGGACAGTGAACCACACTAGGGCTACGTCTACACTGCACCTTTCTTGAGCAAAAGCCTATGAAAATGAAGCGCGCGGATTAGCATATTGCCACACTCCATTTGCATAATTAATTAGGGGCCATTTTTGCGCAAGAGGCTTTTGCGCAAAAAGGAGCTGTGTAGACGGCTCCTTTTTGCGCAAAAAACCCCTCTTGCACAAGAGCCGTTCTTCCTGAAAAAATGAGGAAGAACGGCTCTTGCGCAAGGTCTAGAAAACACGAGCTATGTGGGGAAGACTGAAAGAATTGGACTTGTTTAATTTAGAAAGAAGAAGACTGAGAGGGGACATGATAGTGTTTTTCAAGTATCTAAAAGGGTGTCACAAGGAGGAGGGAGAAAAATTGCTCCCCTTGGCCTCTGAGGATAGGGCAAGAAGCAATGGGCTTAAACTGAAGCTAGAGAGGTTTAGGCTGGACATTAAGAAAATCTTCCTAACTGTCAGGGTGGTTAAACACTGGAATAAGTTGCCTAGGGAGGTTGTGGAATCTCCATCTCTGGAGATATTTAAGAGCAGGTTGGATAGACATCTATCAGGGATGGTCTAGACGGTGCTTGGTCCTGCCGTGAGGTCAGGGGACTGGACTCGATGACCTCTCAAGGTCCCTTCCAGTTCTAGTGTTCTGTGATTCTATGATTCTATGACCTGAATGGGAGCTAGCAAGTGACAAGAGACCATCCCTGGGCCAGACAGGGCCCGTGCATTGCATCCTCATGTGTTCCCAGCCCCATTGGTCTTTGAAAAGGTGCAGCGATGATGCAACCAGATGACTTCCCTTCCTAATTTCATTGTGGTTGATGCTGAACATCTTCACCAAGGTAAAATGAACAGCTATAAGGTCTCCTGTAATCACCTCCCCATAGCTAAGCAGAGTGAAGGACCCCAACACAACTGATCCAAAGATGTAAGGAGATCCCAATGTGATCAGAACATCATGAAAAGGTTCAGATGTCTGTTTTTAGAGCAACATCTGAATACTTCACCAGGCTCTCTCAGAGGTCCAAGGAGGCCCACCTTTTCGGCTTTTGAGGCTGCTAGCCATAATAAAAATAAAAAATGACACGTGAAAACAAACTAAGGCACCAAAAAAAGAATGAGACAGAATTTGAACATTTTTTTAATTTAACAAACACTTTTCTAGCCTTTTTCACATCTCTTATCTGCTTAAATTTGCAGCTCTAAGCTGAGAGAGTGGATCATATTTTGGTCCAATAGGGATGTACCTAAAAGCTAGTTGTGAAGGTTATCAGATGCCAAACAATTAACAAGTGTCTAAATCTGAGCCAAAGGTAGGGTGGTGGTGTGGAAACCAGTGTCCTAATGGGTAGGAGGCATCCACCTCTGGAGCTTGGTGTTGTAGGTCCAAGTACCCCACCACAACTACCCTGCCCCCATGCAGCCCGGCAGCCTTCCCCAGGGCTGGAGAAAGCATCAGCCAAAGGTGGGGAGGATAAGTCATGAGACCTTGAGCTTGAAGTCCAGGCCAAATGGCCCTTCTGCCCCCAATTAGCCCTGATTGAGAGACAGTGCCTGCTCAAAAGAGTTTACAGTCTAAATAGATAGGAGGGACAATAGATGGTAAAAAGAAAGTATTATTCCTTCCACTGAACAAATAAGGCTATGAAGCATAGAGACCTTTTGGCTTTGTCTACATTATGCGCTTTGCTGGAAGGGGCAATACAAATGAAGCACGGATTAGCATTTCCTCAAGCTTCAATTGCATAATCTCTTCTGGTCTGTTTTTGCGCAAGGCGTTTTTGCACAAAAACAAGCAGTGTGGACATTTCCTTTTTGCGCAAAAACCCCCTTTTTGCGCAAGATCTGTATGCCTCTCCCCAGGCAAAGCACGTAGTGTAGACAAATCCAAAAGGCATAAGGAGGCATAAGGATCTTGCACAAAAAGGGGTTTTTGCACAAAAAAGGAAAGGTCACACTGCTTGTTTTTGCACAAAAAACCCCTTGCACAAAAACAGACCAGAAGAGATTATGCAAATGAAGTGTGAGAAAATGCTAATCCATGCTTCATTTGCATTGCCTCTTCTGGCAAAGCATGTAGTGTAGCCATAGCCTAAGTGACTTGCCCAAGGCCACACAAATAAGCTTTAGCAAAGGCAGGAGCTTAACCCAGCTCTCCTGAGTCACAGTCTCATGTCTAGGCCACAACACCTTGCCTGGGCAAAGGTTTTGGTGGTGATGTTGCTTGTTTTGGCAGAAGTATCCAGATACGCTGCGACTAACACACCAAGTTAAAGAAATCACCCTGGCAGGACATTTTGAAATGCTTTAATAGTGCAGCTCTGCTCTTTGCGCCATCCTGATCTGCAGAGGCATTTATACTTCAACACAGAGTCAGTTTGAGGACATTGGCATAGGTGTTTGTACACCATCCAATACAACACACCTGTGATGAATGAGAGGGGTAGTACCTTTTTCTGGACATGCTAGCCATTCAGTTAACTAAATTGCCTGTAAGGGTTAAACCCAGAGACAGTCGCTCCTTAAAAATCTCTAGGAAGTGTTTGCAGGGATCCAGGAAAGCCAATGAAAAGAAAGTATGAGTATTTTAATTGAAAAGAGTGATCTGTTTGCTACAGTCTTTGTGTGACCAGAGGAGAGATATGGACATGTGTTAAGCCAGAAAAAGGCATGCAATTTCCAGCAATATCCATGCCTAGGAAAAACGGCGAGGAGTCCTGTGGCACCTTATAGACTAACCGAAGTGTTGGAGCATAAGCTTTCGTGGGCAAAGACCCACTTCGTCAGATGCATGCCTAGGAAGAGTCTAAACCCTGGAACAATGGAGACGTAAGAAGAACAGGGAATGTTTATTTAGACCTGATCAGGTTATTTTCTTTAATTTTGGAGGTGGTTGAACTCCTCTGTGATGAGCCATGGATCCCCCCTCCCGTACACAGTCACTTTTAAACTAAATCCCAGGGGAGCAATTCTCTGTGTTTTTTAAATCTGCCTTTTTTTTCCCAGTTGCTCTGTAACACCTCGCAACCAAGTATGCTTTGCCAAGAATGTCTTCTTTGTTTTGTTACTAAAATCACCTTTTTAAGTCTATGATCTGATCCCTGTGTCCAAGAACGCAGGAAGTTCTGTGTGCACGTGGCTGAGACTGAGAGTATGTCTACACTACAGAGTTTTGTTGGAAAAATTTCCGACAAAACCTGAGTGACATCCACACTGCAATCAAGTTCTTTTGAAAGTAAATCAAAAGAACAGAGGGGTTTTTCTGACATTGGTAATCCTCTTTCTACTAGGAAGAAGCCTTTTTTCCAAAAGAGCTCTTTTGGAAAAAGGCATGTGTGGATGGGGAAAAGGCAGTTCTTTCACAAGAAGAGGAAAGAGGAAAAAACACAGGTGACCTAGTGGCCATTCTGCCCATAGTAATCACAGCTTACATGCAAGATAGCGTCCATTCAGTGTGGACGCTATCTGTCAAAAAAGCAGATTGCTTTTTCGATGCACGTTCACACTCTGGACGCTTTCTTTCGGAAGAAGTTTTTTCAGAAGATCTCTTCCAGAAAAGCTTCTTCTGAAAGATGCCTGCAGTCTAGACATAGCCTGAGAGGTCAACTATTAAGAAATTGCAGTTCGTTTTCAAGCACTCTCCTGAGGAAGGGTTAAGAGTTGGGGGGTGCCCCACAAGAAGAAATTCCCAAGTGCATTAGGGTTCCGAGTTAATTGGCCATTTTGATGGGTATGTATGTATGTGGGTAAGAGGAGGTCAGAGCTTTTGAGACAAGTTGTCTATCTGCAGACACAGATAATGCAGTGTTTGGTCACAGCCAGAAGTGCTAGAAACTTTTTTTAAAACCCCTCCAATCTGGTGGAAAGTGGTTGGCCCATCAGAGCAGTAACAGAACAATCGAACTCTGCTGTGAAAGGACAAAAAACATTTTCAGTGCAAATCAGGACTGGTTTAAATGTTTTACCCCTTTGAAGTTGTGGCTGCACCAGATCAATCCACAAATCTACCTTGAAATTTGGACATCAAGAAGAAAAGCCCTGGTCTAACTGTTTAAAGTTTATGTTAACAAAAAAAACCCCTCTCCAATCGTTGATTGTTTGACTCTTCCCTTCCGCATCTTTGTTCCCTGAACTCCCATGTATTTCCAACTTGCTGCTACTTCTATTTCTGATAGCCTCATTTAAATTAAAGGGACAATCTTCTTGTATGGTTCTGCCTCTGAAATTCTGCACAGTCATATTGGAGTGCTGCAGCATTTGCAAAAGAACAACAGCATGTGGAAGAAAGATAGGAGGAAACAGAAGACCTAAGAAATTTTCATGTGCTCATTTGACATCAGTGAGGGAGGTGGGGAAATGGTGATTGACAGGAGAGGATGGTCTGTTTTCAGAAGCCACGTGCAGTAATTCAGTTAGATTAATAGATTTCAGGCCAGAATGAGCATTTCAGGCCATTTTCAACAGGACTTAGGCTTCTGAGTCACTCTAAGCAATTTTGAACATTTGAACTGTAATAACTATGACTGGGATTATTTATTAAAAGTCAGCAAGGTAACCCAGGAAGTGGTAACCCCACTTATGCATGAAGTTTTAAAGACAACCAAAGTCCCACTGAAAATCAGTAAGACATGGGCTCCTAACTCAGTTTGCCACTTTCAACCATTTTATTTTATGCTCTTAAAACTCTGAAAAACCTGCCCATCCTGTGCCTTTGATAGCCATTAGCAGAGGACCTGTGACTTCCTTTGGACCCTATACAAATCCTATTAGTCTGTTCATGGCTGAAAGTTTGGTCTTTTTCCCATAGCTGTGAATCTGTACTACCTTCTTTGAAGAATAAGGATTATTTATACTGTGAGGAGCACCTCAAAGAGCTCTGTTGTCTCAGTTCCAGTACAAACATATAGTGAGAGATACTGCTCTTGTGAAGAGTTTACAATCTAAGACCAGGTCTACACTAAAGGGAAAGGTCGAATCAAGGTATGCAACTCCAGCTACGCTCGTTACAAAGCTGGAGTCAACGTACTTTGATTTGAGTTTCCTCATCGTCCCCCCAGCGGAAGGCCAATGGAAGCAAACACTCCTGTTGGCTTCCCTTACTCCTTGCAGGAGCAGCAGTACTGGCTGCTGATGGGGGCACCATCTGAGTGCGATTTAGTAGGTCTTTACTAGACACACTAAATCAAGCTCCAGAAGATCGATTGTGGCAGCATCGATCTTCCCCAGAGTGAAGACATGGCCTAAGAAGATGATACAAAGGGGAGAAGGGGAAAGAAGTATAGACAGATGCAATGACTTGGCTGGGGGGCGTCATACATCAAGTCAGTGGAAAAACTTAAAAAACAACAAATAGTCTAGCAGCACCTTAGAGACTAACAAAACATGTTGATGGTATCATGAGCTTTCATGGGCACAGCCCACTTCTTCCCATCAGGTCAGTGTCAGAGTGGCCACAGAAGTGAGAGCTAGTTCAATTCCCTAAGCCCTTTGCACACAATGTCTGTATTTGACCGTCCATAGCCATATTGCAACACAATGGGCATTGGCAATGGATGGTTGAAAAGGGGGCAAAGGGCATAAACACCTGGCATGTGGAAACAGACATGAGCACATGGAACAGTGCAGTCAGTAAATGCTTTGTTTGACCTAAATTGAGTTTTGAGGGATGATGATAAATATATTTGTGATTTATTATTAATTATTATTATTATTATTAGTTTGGTTCAGCCACCAAAGTGAAAAATCAGCTATTTGCTCAGCTCTGTTAAAAAATGCCAATTGCCTCTATGCAGGAACAACCCCTGGCTCACAGTCTCTAAATCAGTTTGGTTTGCAATATTTATCAAGTGTGTGGGGACACCTGGACGTAAGATGCTAAATAAATGTCAGCTGTTATTACGGTTTCTTGCTCGGGTTATTGATTTCTCCCACGCTGTGCTCGCATGGATGGAGTGATTTGATGTCCCCAGTAGACTGGTTTGCATGCGATACCCTTTTGCTCCTATAGCCTATGTGTCTTTCTTTCTTGCAGTGCATTACAGTTTTGAAAACACCAGAATGTACTTACATGTCTTGTAACCAGATATAACTTCCCTGCTTTGGCTTCTCATAACTCCTCAGCCGCGTAGGTTAAATAGTGCACATATCCCACTTGAATACCATCCGTGCAGTCTGGGCACAGAATATCCTTCATGATCCCATGTGGCAATATGCTGTGGATTTTCTAGTCTTCTACCCTGCTAATGCACACACACAGCCCCATTTACCCTTTATCCGACAAAATCTGCTCTTGTTTGAATAAAAATATGTTCAGCTTGGTAGTTTTAGCCTGAAGAACGAAGTTATCGTTTTGTCTCCTGGCAAATATACTGCCCTAACCTTTCAAAGAGCATCCGTGAAATAGGAACCTTTGGCAGGATCTGATCTCTTGGGAGGCCGCCTAGTGTTGTAGCTGAACATGAAAAGCTGCTTTGAAACAGTGGCTTTTCATAATAATAATAATAATAACAATAATAATAAATCTCTCTCTATATAAAAAAGTTTTTCATGCCACATGACAGAATGACATCATCACACCATTAGGGTATATGACATCATCAGCGTATATCCCCAGGCTGAGAAGAGTGGACGGGCAGGGGAAGGGGAAAGGGCTCCTCTTTCTCATGCCGGGATAAGCATGTGAAGACAAGAACAATGAGGAGTCCTGTGGCACCTTATAGACTAAGGGTATGTCTACACTACAGCGTTATTTTGAAATATCTAATTTTGAAATAGTTATTTCGAAATATCTTATTTCGAAATAACGCGTCTACACACAAAATGCATTTCAAAATAGCTTTTTGCTATTTTGAAATAGCGCATCCACACTGATTGGACACTGAATCGCATTTAAGGCCAGTCGGTTCCGGCAGGGCATCAGGTCAGAAGTTACCTTGTGCCCAGGGCGGCCAGCAGGGCACCCTGGGAAGGGCTGGAGGCCCCCTATTTCGAAATAAGCAGCTACACAGCGCTTATTTCAAAATAGCAATTTCGGAATTGGCGCTATTCTGCGTGGAATGAGGTTTACCAATTTCAAAATAAGCCCGCCGCTATTTTGAATTAATTTCGAAATAACTGTTGGCTTGTGTAGACGCTAGGAAAGTTATTTCGAAATAACGGCTGTTATTGCAAAATAACTTTGATGTGTAGACATACCCTAAGAGATTTATAAATCTCTTAGTCTATAAGGTGCCAAAGGACTCCTCGTCGCTTTTGCAGATTCAGACTAACACGGCTACCCTTCTGATACGTGTGAAGACAGCGACTCTCCCACGCACACCCGGAGAGGGAGACCGGGCAGGGGAAAACAAGATCTCCACACTACCGCAGGACAGGCTGGGTGCCCCCATATGGACAGGGGGTGGATGACTGGTGCCTTCCACACTGATACTCCAGGCCGGGGGGCCCTGACCGTGCCCCCTGACCCAGGACATCAGTTCCCTGTTGGGTTCTGCACCAAAAGCCCTCACTCAGGTCCCACCAGTATCTGTGTGCAACAGTCTCCAGCCCCGAGCTGGGGACTATCTTGCTGCGTGGCCCGCTCCTCTCCCTCTAAGATGGTGGCTAGCTCTGAGTTGTAGATGGGCTGCAGAGAATCCATCGCGGAGCCAGTGAGTGAGCCAGAGAGCCAGTGCCCCCCGCCAGCCGGGCCTCTGTCAATCTGTGCTGCTCTCCAAAGACAGCTGTTCTGACATGTATCACAGAGAGGAATTGGCCTGGTCAAAGAAAGTGGTTCAATCATTTACATGACTCTGAAATGCAAAGTTCATTTAAAAGATCATTACAATTATGCCGCATCGATGTTGTTATGAAGTGTCTTCCTGTTGCTCGGAGAGGCAGCACCAGCGGGTGGGGCAGGGGCAGGAATGGTGCAGCGGGTTGGGGGACTGGCTGGCGATTGAAGGGCGCGAGCGTGTGGGATGGGCTGAGAGCATTCGGATACAGGAGCCCGTCCAGGGGTGTGGTGGGGTGGGAGCAGAGAAGGGTGCGAGTGACTTGGGACCATGGAGAGTGCAGCTGGGCTTTGCTCTCATCTGCTGGCTGGCTTAAGCATACTGCTTAAGGAAGAACTGTAACATGCAGTATGTGACCAATAGACCAATGACATTTTTTTTCGACACAACTTCGTTGGTTCACTTTTCTATATAATCAGTGCAAGATTGACAGGCTTCCTGGACATGAAAGTGGACAGAGAGAGGGGGGTTGGCGAGCGTAGCAAGCAGGGGATGCAGCCCTCTAGTAGTAGTAATAATAATAATCTCTCTATATTTTAGAGTGTCAGTCTGTGTGTCTTTGAGTCCGTTTGTTCAATAACTCCTCCTAAAGAGAAAGCGCTATAATCACCGAATTTGGTAGGCAGCTTCCTCTTCTCCTAACTTAAAGCAAGGTGAAGGTGTTGGTTGTGCCCGGACAACCAAGAGTGCTGGGAAAAGGACTGTTTTCCATAACATGCAAAGGGACAGCTAGGCTGTTCTGCGGGATGCGATATGAGAGTGTCCCACTGGGGGCAGCCGCACCACCAAGGGAATGGCCAGCAGGGCTGGGTCTCTGCCATCTTGCCTTGCCAGCACACCGGTAAGTAGCCCCCCTGCCCAAAATGCTTTCCATGTCCTGGCCCTTGGCTGCAGCACTGGAGGAGGGTAGAAAAAGACCCCTGGTGGGGGGAGAGAAAACACCCCTGGTGGCTGGCAGGGGATTGCTGGGGGGGGGGGAAGGGGAGAAAAAATGCCGGTGACTGAGGAAGGGGTGGCTGGGAGGAGAGAAAATGGCCCTGGATGTCGGAAGGGGCTGGGGGGAGAGAAAAGGTCCCTAGCACCTGGGAGGAGGGGGGCTGTGGAGAGAGAAAACTCCTCTGGCAGCCTGGGGAGGCTGGGGGGAGAGAAAAGGCCTATGCCAGATGGGACCCACCCAACCTCCTAGAGCCCCTCTTTGCCCCCCAACCCTCACTCTTGCACCCCGCCCCACACACCTCTTGCACCCCCACCTCTTGCACCCCCACACACCTAAGGCCCAGTCCTGAGTCCTGCTCCTCCCTACTGCTAGCCCCCTGCCCTGAAGGTTCCAGCAATGCCAGGTCAGTCTGCTAGTAACAATAATAATTCCTCTTTCCCTTCTGTTGCACCCAGGGGCTGTGTCAGCTAGTTTGCATCATTCAGAGATTTTCAGGTTCGTGATCATCTCGGGGGGGAATTTTCAAAAGCACCCAAGGGACTCGGGAATGTACATGAGTTTGAAAGCCAATGGGACTGGTGGGAAAGATGTTTAAATGTCATGAGAGGCTTTAGGAGCTGACGTGCCACTGACCTTCAGGGGCACGAACATGCCTAATTCCCTTTTGTGAGTGAGCGATTTAGTTTGGAAACCCCTCGCCTTGTGTTCTGAAGTGACTTAGGAGCACTTTTCAAAGCCCCCCCCGGCTCCACCGACCTGACCTCTGGCAAAACCCCGAACATGGAATTCCACCCAGAAACTCTTTCATCAAGTCAGTGACTTGTTGAATAAGATCAGAGCTGAACCTTCAGCCAAACTTGCATTGATTTTTTTTTTAAGCCAGGAAAAGGTCAGATGCCTTTTTAGTTTATATTGCTTTTTTTTTTTTTTAAAGTAAGGGCTGCATTTTTATCCCTGTGAAAGGAGCTGATCTGAAGGCCTGTGTTTATCCATCGAGCAGGGCTGACTGCTGTATGAGATGCCTTCCCCTCCCCGGCCCTGCCAGCTGGGATAAAAGGGCATATCTCCATTGACTTTAAGAACAGACTTCAAAGGCGCGACATCCATTTACACCAGCTGTTGTCGTTTCAGATCAGGATGAGTTACATCAGGGGCAGCTGAGAGGGTGCTGAGCCTCCACAGTGCGAATGTAATAACTACTAAGACTTCCTTAGTGTTAATTGCTCGTCATTTGCTCCTGCTCTTTTCCTGCACTTGTGCCTCCATGTATTTGTCTGGGAAGGATTCCGTGCAAAGAGCAGCACGGAGACAAAGGCATGTTTCCCATGCACCAAATGCCAGACAGCAAGCCAATAAAGTGCTTTTATTAGAAGACCTGCGAGGCGACTGTTTGACAGTCTCAACTCCCTTCTCTTTAGCACTTGTCGTTTTACCTTGAACATTAACTTGACTCCTTTTCTCTTTCTCCCCTGCACTTACGGTAGGATTGTTAAGGGCCCAAGCAATTTGTCCATGGCAAGAAACCTGACAATTCCCCCAGCTGGCAACTGTTGATAAAAGTGAATTACTGTTTGAGGAGCAAGGAAGTTCTGCCATTCCTGAGGGATGCTCCAAAAGTTACTTCCTTTTCCCAGTCTCCCAAGGCTGGTAGCTAAAGAGATGTCTCGCCTAAACTAGGGTGGGCAAGAAATGGCCTGTGGGCCAGGCGCGGTTCTCCAGGGTTAGTCCCTGGTGGGCCACCGGCACTTTATTTACTTGCAAGTCCACATATAGGGTTGCTTGCAGCACCCATTGTCTGCGGATCGCCGTTCCCGGCCAATGGGAGCTGCAGGAAGCAGTCTCCCGGTTTGTGCTGCTTCCCACAGCTCCCGTTGGCCGGGAGTGGTCATCCATGGCCAATGGGAGCTGTGGATGCATACGGTAAATACAGCACTGGTGGCCCACCAGGGCCTAACCCTGGCAAACCACCTCTGGCTAATTACCCACCCTGCTGTAGACTCCAGAGCACGGGGGCGAAGGACCAGTCTCACCTACAAACTGATCGACTTGAACTACGATGAGACTCGGTAACAACAATCCCAAGCACCATCGATACTTTTCATTTTTATCTTGGTGAGAATTATGGGCACGTCCCAAGCCCTGAGCGACTCTGCCCGTCTTGAGTGATATGCATAGCATAATGTCTTCCAGTTGGCTAAGATTTACTATATCAGGCTCAGGTGGTTGGTCAGTTTTTGATTCAGGACATAGAAAGGTTTTAATGCTTTCACTTCTCTGTGTATTCTGTGGAACCGGGGTGTCATTCATGGGCTGTCATACAAGTTTTTCAGTTTAAGGAGAGAAGGCGTTTTTTGGAGGGTTTTTTTTCTTAATACACTAAATCCCACTTAAAAGAATTTCTGTAGTGCAGTGGTTCTCAAAGTGTGGTCCACGGACCACTCGTGGTCCATGCCTATCTTGCAGGTGGGCTGCGGGCTCAGGGCTTGCCCCACCCCACAGTAGGGAGCCTGCCTTTGTGCTCCAGTCCTGCGCCACGACCCCCATGAGCGCCGGCTTCCTGCTGCAGGGGGTGGAGCCCCGAGTTTCGTGGGCCAGATCCGGCTGGTGAGGGGAGGTACCGGTTCCATACACTGCTGCTCCTCCTCCCCCAAAGGAAACTGCACATCTGTAGGCTTTCCTGGCTGCTCCTATTGGCTGGAATCGTGGCCAATGGGAGTAGTGGGGGTGGTGCCTGAGAGCGGCAGGGGATGAGGAGCCAGGTAAGTGTCTCGCATCCCCCTCACACCCAGATCCCACACTTCCATCCCTCTCCCTCCCTCCTTCCCAGAACCCACGCCACCATCCATCTCCTGCACACTCTCCCTTCCTTCCAGTCCTCACTCTCCCCTCTTCCTCCTTCTCTCCCATACACCACTCCCTCCCTCTCTCTGAGACCCCCGTACCTCCATCCTGCTCCTGCACTCAACCCCCCATCCAGAATCCCCACCCTCAGCCCGGTCCTGCACCTAGAGAGGCCAACAGCCACTGTGGGACCCGGGGCAAGTTAGGGGCGTGGCTCTTCATCCCCAGAAGGGGTGTGGCCAAGGGCAGTCAGCCCTTTGCACCGCCCGGACCGTGGTCTTGTCCCCCCTCAGTTCTCAACGCTATGCAGAGCAGCGCTCCATGACTCCCACAGCTGTTCAAAAGCACCCTGGGACTCCAGCCAGCAGCAGCAGCCAACGGGAGCTTTGTGCCCCTTTGAATGGCCAGGCCCGGGGGCAATTGCCCTCTTTGTCCCCCCTGTCAGTGAGCCTGCCTGCACTAGGGCTGTTAAATATCAGTTAATTGAATAATCAATTAACCTCATGAATTCATATCGGATACTCGATTATTCTATAGTCCCCGGGGGTGGGGCCGGCAGCCAGTACGCTCCAGCCCCGTTTCCGAGGAGCCCCCTGCCACTCCGTGCTGCTGCCTCTGTATCTGAGGCAGCAGCGGGGGCTGCCAAGCGGGAGCTGGTCCACGAGGGGAGCCAGTTTAAAAACGGACCTCACGGACCAGCTGCTTGTCGCCCTGCATTGTTGCCTCTGATACAGAGGCAGCAGCACTGGGTGGCAG
This sequence comes from Rafetus swinhoei, assembly GCA_019425775.1. Lineage (NCBI taxonomy): Eukaryota > Metazoa > Chordata > Testudines > Trionychidae > Rafetus > Rafetus swinhoei. The sequence goes on along the minus strand of JAFJHL010000300.1, from coordinate 14,556,084 downwards.
CAGCCCCTGTCCGGGGTTGGGGGTCTGAGCTCCCGGACCCAGCGTGAGCTGGGCTGCCTGCCCAACCGGCTCCTAATACACTTTAAATGCAGAGTCACAGCAGGGGTATGTCCCGGACCCAGCACAAGCCAAGACTGAGCCGAGCTGCTGGCCAGCCTGTTAAAACATTAACTGGCAAAGTGGGGGCAGGGGGCAATACGTGTAATCTATAGCATTAACCTATAAGCTTTTGCTTATCAGTGAATTGGTGAATCGATTATACTATTGCATCCATTGCCTGCACCCTACCTCCACCCAGACCTGGCACTGCCTCCCCCTTCTGCACCCATTTTGTCTTCATGGGCGGTTGGCTGGTGGTCCCCGGAACGGTTTGTGTTGAGCAGGATGGGCTGCGGGCCAAAATGTTTGAGAACCCCTGAACTTAGCATGGATACAGAGGCATAAGTGGTGCAAAACAACATGCCTAGGGTCACAGAGCACGTCAGCCTCACAGCTGGGAATTGGACCTCGGTCTCGTAACTCCTTCATAGTGCCCTGTCTGCCGGATCGTGCCACCTTGTTGCTTGCCGGGGTGTCACGTTGTAAGCCAGATGCCTTTCAGTTCAGCTGACGCTAAAGTCTGAATGATGACAACCGAACAAGGAGGGCATGTGCTTGCTTTCCTTCCTCCTTGGCAGGCAGTTTGCAAGAAGATAGGGAAAAAGAGTAATTTCCACCTAAATGTGAGTAAGAGAGACACTTTTATGGGCTCCTTTCCCATTCCATGTGTGCAAGGGGAGCAAGGGGCAATATATTAGAGGATTTTTATAACACGAATAAAAGCTGACATTGCTAAAATATCACATTATCACAAGCTGCCATAAATGAGCTTTACGAAGAGACACAGCTGGACTTCGTGAATATGGTGGCAGAGTGATTACCAGAAGCCATCAGCAGCCACTAGTAGAACTGCAGGAAAGTCAATAACTTATTAGCACTAGTTTCTGGATTATCTGGTTTCCTAGAGAGTTTTCTTCTGCTTTTTCTTCTGCCACTCAGCTAAATGGCCTTTTCTGTTATGCAAAGCTAAAGATCACCCTTCCCTTTCTCAGCTCCCTGCCTGGAGCTTCAGCTTCAGAGCAGTGAGGGGATAGGTGTAAAACCTGCCTAGCTCTGTGTGGTCTCCAGCCGGGGCTTTGTTATAAATGGTGCTTGTTTTCTCCAATATCTTTGCTGGAACAGAATTATCTTCCCTTTTAAAGGCCCCCACCAAAGGCCAAGAAGGTTCTTAAAAGGAAGCTGCAGAGATAATCAAGTTTACTGGTGCTTCTGTATTAGTATTATTATTAATTTTTTTTTTTGGTAATGAGTGTCACAGCGGGGAATATAATGCTGATGTGTGTTAGCGCCTTTCAGTCAAAGAGCTCAGTGCACTGTGTAAAGGGAGATAATATCCCCAGATGGGGAAATCGAGGCACAGAGCAAGGCTGGGGGTTGCTCAGCATCACACAGTCACTGCCCGAATGGGGAATACTACCTTGCGCTCCTAGCCCGCACAGCTGTGCTTTGATTGACAAGCCAACGTCCTCAGGGCTGCTTAAGTAACACTGCTAATGTAGGAAAGTCTCAGAGGGGTTAGTCGGAAACTGTAAAGACAATGCATAGTGCTGGGGCACCTTAGAGACTCCCCAAACTATATGTAGTATATAATGCAGCAGGATACCTTCCATCTCAAAGTGCTTTGCAAAGAAAGGCTTGAAGGAGTGGGATGCGGAGGACTACACACACACACACACCCCTAGCCCTGCAAGAGCTGAATTAGGCCAGGTGGAACCAATCAGCTAATTAGCCTGCAAAAGGGGGGTGTTAAGCTGGAGGCAGCTAATTAAGGACAGGTGCTCCCAGGACTTGCTGAGCCCCCTGGGTAAAGCAGGAAGGGAGCAGCTCTGTGCTCCTGGAAAGGGCAGGGCCTCAGGCACAGGAGGCAGGGCTGGGGACAGCCAGCCTTCAGTGCCACCTGGAGTGCACCATGTTGCCCAACCCCTGAGTCCCCAGAGCCGCCTGGAGCACGCCACTCCCTCCCCCCTGCAGCTCTCAGAGCTGCCTGGAGAACACGGCATGGCACCCCAGTGGCGATTTAAACTGCCCCCTTTACCCTCCAACGGCAGGCCTGGCTTTACCTGGGAAGGAGCAACCCAGGCAGCTGGCTACAGAGAGGGGGCTGCTGCAGGGAAGGAGGGGGTGGCTGTTCCCTGAGTGGAGAGAGTTGGTGGCTGGCAAACCCAGAGGGCCAGTGGGGGAAGCCAGATCTGTAGGAAGAAGCCCAGGGAAACAGCAGCAAAAGGTATTGGAGCTGCCAGACAGTGAGTGGGTCTGGAAAGATGGAATTCCTCAGAGGGGGAGCACACTGAGCCAAGCTGGGAGAAGACAACATCAAAGGGAAAGCCCAAGCTCGGTGAGCTAATCCCTGGAACGGGCAGTAGGAGGCGCTGTGAGCAGTGAGTGAACCCCTGTCCCAGACCTGAACCCCACCCCCTGCACCTAAACTCCTTCCCAGAGCTTGCACCTTGAAACCCCTCCTGGACCCCAATCCCCCATCCTAGGCTAAGCCTGGAGCCCCTCCCACACTCCAAACCCCTTGGCCCCAGATCACAGCCTGCACCCCAACCCTCTACCCCAGCCTGGTGAAAGTGAGTGAGGATGGGGGGGTGGATTGAGCAGGGTGAGGCCTCAGAGCAGGGGTGGAGCCGGGGCAAGAAGGAAGTGGGGCCAGGGTAGTTAGATTTGAGGTAGATCTTACACTGCACTTACATTGAAAAAGTGCTCTTGTGGTTAAGCAAGTTGGAGAGCCCTGTTTTAGAGAGTCTGTGCGTCTGTCTGTCCATGAAGCTGTCCGTCTGTGAGTCCATTCGTTCAAGAACTCTCAAATGGAAAGAGCTGGGGCCACCACATTTGGAATGCAGCTTCCTCGTCTCATGACTTAAAGCCAGGTCCGGGTGGTTGTGCCGGGAGAATGGGATGGAATCCGAAATGCCGTAAGATGGAAAAGGAGGGCGCAAAGAGCAGGGACAGCTATGCTCCACAGCGACCCCAGGGCCAGCAAGCGAGGGGACAGTTATAGGCAGAGTGACCACAGGGGGGTGGCAACACCAGGGAGAGAGTGGCTAGCTCTCTCCATATTGCCAGCCACAAATAAGTGAACCCCAAAGCTCTCCCTCCTGGCCCTTGGCCCCTGTGCTGGATGAGGGGCAAGCCCCTTCCCTCCCAAGCAGCTGCCAGGGCTGGGCTTAGCCTGTGCAGCCCTCCCCTCCACCCCCCTCGAGGCGCTGCCCATGCTGCCCTGCCACCTTGCCCACCCCTGGAGGATCTGGGGGGTCCCAGTAGCTGCAGCCCCAGTGAGCCCCCAGACCACCCAGCCCCCTGGCCTGAGCTCCCATCCCCATTGCCCTGAATCTTGTACCCCCACTCGTGCCTCCCAGCCCCCTGCCCTGATTCCCCCACTCCCTGCCCTGGCTCCTGCACCCCTACACCCTTCCCTGAGCTTCCCCTACACCCAATCCCCTGCCCTGATTCCTGCTCCCTCCATTTCCTGTCCCTTCCCCCCCCACCACTAACCTCCTGCCCTGAAGGACCTGACCAATGCTGGGTAAGTCTTCTAGTAAATATATATAAGAACATACATTCCTTATGGTAACAAAGGAGGGGGGGAACCCCATACCTAACCCCTGCTTTCCTGCCTCCCTCAGGGTGGCCTCTGGCCAAGCATTGCTGAAATCCTTTTGGCCATGAGGCTTTGAATCATTGCAACCCCTCGGTTATTTTGGGGAGGATTCATCCTCATTCTTAGCAGCAGTTTCGGTTGAGAATCAAAAAGATTCATATTGCTGCGGATTTTTTTTTTTCTTAAAAACAAGTGGAAATGAAACACTTGGGGATTTTTATAACATCTTTCTCTGGCTGGCTCCCACCCCATGGAGGGGAGAAAAGATGAAACACCGCAAATCAGAGAAATGAAGACAAATCTTCCTTTTGACGTGTTTTGATGCCAAATGGAGAAATTCCATGGGACAATGTTTTCTTCATCTCTCTCTCTCTTTTTTGGGGGTGGGTGGGAAACGTGCTGTATTTCTACCAGCCCTACTGACTAGTTAATAACTTGCAGGCACTCTACACTCCTGAAGAAACTGGCTTCCTAACATATGGTGAGTTTTCCACAAGCCCTGAGCAAGGGGCAGCCCATTGCTACAGACCAAGGCCAGACTGTAGTTTGTCAGGGCAGGTTTATACCACTGCTTAAGTCAGTGATTCCCAACCTTTTTCCCATGGAAGAACCCCTAAAATAATTTTTCATATCCCGAGGAACCCCTACCTATGAAAACGTTTGCTTGGCCAGAAAAAGTTGACAGCAGGGAGCGCAATTCAATTACTGCTAAATTATTGTCAAGAAAATGTATTTGTAAAGAGCTGTTATATATATGTGTCGGCTTACATTCTAAGAAAAAAAATTATTTATTTATTCCACGATTTCTCGCGGAACCCCTGACGATGGTCCGCGGAACCCTGATTGGGGAAACACTGGCTTAAGTTGTAATGTACATCACTGGGGATGTGAAAAACAGAGGCAATGACCTCATGTCGGTCCATGCTGGTGCTATGTTGACAGAGGAGCATTTCCCAGCGACGTAACTTTTGCCTCTCATGATACAGCTGTTTGCGGGACAGAAGTAGCTGGGCATATGTGAGTATGGGGGGGGAACAGGTTAATTTGCACCTCCCCACCCCCCCCCCCGAAAGACTCAGAGATTCAGGGAGGAAAGGTCTGTGGAAACAGGGCTGGAATTAAGGGGGGGAACAAAACTATTTCTCTCCTCTTCCCTTGCAGCTTAGAGGAAGGGAGTCATGCCTTAGGCTAGGGGTTTTCAAAGGATGGGTCACAACCTAGTCCTGGGTGGTGGAATATTGGGCAGTGGGGCTTCTTGCTGCAGGGGAACCAGGTGAGCGGGGGGTGGCTAAGGCAGCGACCTGCCTGTCCTGGCACCGCAGACTGCGCTGAGCACCGGAAGCGGCCAGCAACAGGCCCTGCTCCTAGATGGGGAGGGGGAACAGCACATAGGGCTCCGTGCACTGCCCCCGCCCCGAGCACTAGCTCCCCACTCCCGTTGGCTGAGAACCTGCTGCTGGCTGCTTCTGGGGCACAGCATGGTCTGCGGGGCCAGGAGAGGCAGGAAGCTGCCTTAGCCCCCCTGCTGCACCACTGAGTGGGAGTCACTCGAGGTCAGCTCCTCCTGCCCCCACCCCCAAGCCGGAGCCCCCCCCACACTCCAAAGCTGCTCCTCAGCCCCACCTCGGAGCCCGCGCTCCAGTCCTATTATGTTGGGTTGCAGGCATCCGCAATTGTCTTCAGCTGGGTCATGAGAAAAAGGGTTTGAAACCCCCAGGACTAAGCCACAGCCTGTTGCCTTAGCCTTTGGCCGAGGACGCCATCTTGTCGCTGGGCTTAAAGGGGCGGGACATTCCTTCTCTTCGTCTTTCTGCTCGGCCACAAAAACAACCACAAGGGGGATTACACTCCCTCCTGGAACTGCAGAACGTTCCCTACTCCAGCCTCAGATTGCCCCCTCACCCCCAGCCCCCCTTCTGAATCTGGACATCTCCACTGAGGTGGGCAAATGGGGCAACAATTCAAGGTCTCCCTTTCCTCCTCCAACCGGTTACCTCAATCTTGGGGGAGAGGTGAACCACCAGGGACAGAAGGCTGAGGGGAAAAGCTCATTAACACCTATGTCTGGGGCCTGAGTAGCTTTGCTGTTGTTCCTTGGTACGGCGCACACATGGTGGGGGTAATTAATGTCCCCAAATTCCAATCCATATGAATTAGCCATGACACACACACCTCATTTCCTACTAATACAGACAAGATGTTTCAAGGCCCGGTGATAAGAGAAGCACATTCCTATACTTTCTAATTTACTCCCTGAGTCATTATCTCATCGCTCTCTGGGAGTGAGATAAAAGGGTTTTTATTTCCTTCCCCACTCTCCCTTCCCCCATGCAATGCAACAAGTGCTGCTTTCAGGCTGTCATGTAGAACAAGGTCTTGAAATCACAGTGACAGATTGATTTCCATTTCAATGCACGTGTGCTCCCCAGTGAGAGGCATGGCTTTCTAAATCACCGCGCTTTGTATCTTCCTGGCGCCTGTTTCGCTATGGATCTCCAAGCCCTTGACTTAAGTCTCCTGAGGTCAGTAGCATTTTAAGGAAGGGGAAACTGAGGCACGGAGCAGGAAAGTGACTTGCCCAAGGTCAGACAGTAATTTACTTGCTACGTGGGTTACTCAGGGCAGGAGTGGTCCTTGTTCTGTTTCTATACAGCACCTCTCATACCAGCATCCGAGTCCATGATTGACACTCTCAGGGGCTGTAATATAAAGAAAAGCCTCCTATCAAACGTGGCGTTAAACGGGAATGGTTTCCAGCCTACGCTTCTCAGCTGATACCTCATGACAGGCCAGTAAATTGTTGATTATAGACCCAGGCTTCTCAGTCATCTGTCTCTCACGCCCACGCCTCTAGTGAAATTCCACTGATTATTTAGCTAAGCCACGGACATCCCCGAATGTAAACAGTCAAAACCGTCCTGAGAGATGGCAATGAGCATTTTAAAGAGTGAGGGAGAAAGGGGTGGACCAGGGGCTGAAGCACTCAGCTGGGGTTCAGGCGACGTGGTTCTCTTCCTGATTCGGGCTGAAGCAGGGAAAGTCAGCTCCCTGCTCTGTTCCTCAGTTTCCCTTCCTGCGCTTTGTCTGACTTGTGGGCTCCATCTGTAAACTCTTTGGAGGCCTGAGCTTTTTCTCACCTGGCACAGTGGGCCTCAGCTCTCATTTGGGATCTCTCACCGTGATAGCACCTAAAGAAGTCACACCCCATGCCACGTGTAATGAAAGAAGTAGCCATACAAGTGTGGGGTTCGGGCAGGTTTGCCAGCATCTCTTAACCAGCCAGACTTCTACCACCTGCAAAATCAGACCCGAAATGTTGTTAGAACAGAGGTTATCTTGAAACAATCCTGCTGTTTCTTGCTAGTGTAAGCCACATACCTAGGCTACGTTTACACTGCACCTCTCTTGCACAAAACCCTATGCAAATGAAACGTGGATTAGCATATTGCTGCACTTCATTTGCATAATTAAGGGCCGTTTTTGCGCAAGAGGCTTTTGCACAAAAAGGAGCTGTGTAGACATTTTTTCAGGAAGAACAGCTCTTGCACAAGAGGGGGGTTTTGCGCAAAAAGGAGCCATCTACACAGCTCCTTTTTGCGCAAAAGCCTCTTGCGCAAAAATGGCTGATAATTAATTATGCAAATAAAGTGCGGTGATATTCTACTCCGCGCTTCATTTACATAAGCTTTTGCGGAAGAAGGCTGCATTATAGACGTAGCCCCCGTGTGGTTCACTGTCCCATGTAGAATAGTGATAGAGATGCAGCCGTGTTAGTCTGGTCTAGCTGAAACAAAAGACAGAACTATGTAGCACTTTAAAGACTAACAAGATGGTTTATTAGGTGATGAGCTTTCGTGGGCCAGACCCACTTCCTCAGATCAATATGTGGAAGAAAATCGGCACAACCATAAGACTCTCTCACAGAGAGAAAGCTGTTGCTTGCCATTTCAGCCAGACTGACCATTCCCTCAATGACCTTAAAACATGCATATTGCTTCAAAGAGACTTTAACTCCAGACTTCAAGGAGAAGCTTCAGAATTGTCATTCATGCTTAAATTTGACACTTTATGTATGGGTTTAAACAAAGACTCTAATTATCTCACCCATTACAAAGATAGCTTCCCCAATTATCACCCCTAATGTCATTACCTCACATAAACTTCCCTATTATCACCCCTATGTCATTACCTCACAGACACTAACCTTCTCCTCCCACTCTGTTCTAAAATTTGATTTGTCAATTTCACATGTGTTCATTTTTTGATTGTATCACTTTGGTATATATGTGCTGATTTTCTTCCACATATTGATCTGAGGAAGTGGGTCTGGCCCACGAAAGCTCATCACCTAATAAACCATCTTGTTAGTCTTTGAAGTGCTACATAGCACTGTCTTTTGTCCCATGTAGTGGTGCTTAGATCACTTACAGTAAGAGATAAGAACAAGGGTGTTCTACACCCTAAGCAACAGGCTTTATAGCTCAAGCTGTAGAGGCTCCTACAGTAAGCTCCAGAGTTCCTAGGTTTGAATCTGCCTGGTTACACTGAGGTTTACCTGTAAGATGCCTATTTTACAGGGAAGGCTTGTGAAAGTTCTTCAGTTCATTTTTAAATTGTCCACTCCAGCCCTGATTTAGCAAAGCCCCGTAGCACATAGAATTCCATTGATTAGTGCTTCCAAATTGTTACTTCTCAGGGAGATAGTGAAGGTTCGCCAGAGAATCAGCTTTGGGAAAAGGCCAAGTGAAGAGAGCATTTGCAAGTGGGTGAGAATCTGTAGGTGAGGTGAGAAGGGAAAGTCCCACAGCTATTTAAGTGCATGGTATCATACACGCAGCAGAGTGAGAAAGGACTACTTTTCCCTGTTGTGAGGATGCAGGGCCCTAGCTGGATCCTTACCTTGTAATAGCCAGCTCTAGCATATAAGTAGGGCCCTACCAAATTCAAAGCCATGCAACATGCATCGCGGACTGTGAAACCTTGTCTCCTCCTGTGAAATCTAGCTTTTTGTGGGCTTTTACCCTAAACAATATAGATTTCATGGGGCAGACCAGCGTTTCTCAAATTGGGGTGCTGACCCAAAAGGGAGCTGCAGGGGGATCACACGGTTATTTTAGGAGGGTCACAGTGTTGCCATTCTTACTACTGCGCTGCCTTCAGAGCTGGGCAATGGGAGAGAGGTGGTTGCAATATTGGCCAGGCGCCCAGCTCTGAAGGCAGCATCCCTCCAGCAGCCATGCAGAAGAAAGGGTGGCAATACCATGCCCATGTTGTCTTTATTTCTGTACTTCTGCTTTCAGAGCTGGGTGGCTGGAGAGTGGCGGCTGTTGACTAGGGTATGTCTACACTACAGAAGAAGATCAAAACTGCTGTTGTCGATCTTCCAGGGTTCAAATTAGCGGGTCTAGTGAAGACACGGTAATTCAAACAGAGAGGTGCTCCGGTCGATGCCGGTAGTCCTGCTTCCATGAGAAGTAAGGGAAGTCAAAGGGAGAGTGTGCTCCCTATGACTTCCTGCAGAGTGGACAGCGCCAAAAGTCAAGTTAAGCTACTTCGACTTCAGCTACGCAATTAACATAGCTGATGTTGCGTATCTTAATTCAACTTTGTCCCATAGGATAAGCCCTAAGAACCCAGATTTGCAGACAGCGGTGCAGAAGTAAGGGTGGCCATACTGTATCATACCAACCCTAACTTCGGGGCTGCTGCTGGCAGTAGCTCTGCTTTCAGAACTGGGATCCCAGCCAGCAGCCACTGCTCTCCAGCTACCCAGCTCTGATTGCAGTGCTGACGCCATCAACAGTGCAAAAATAAGGGTAGCAGTGCCACAACTCCCAGTACTAACCTTGTGACTCTCACACAATTCTTTTATGGGTCAGGACCTCTACAATTTTAAAAGCCTGAAATTTCAGATTTATATAGCTGCAATCATGAAATTTACCATTTTAAAAATCCTAGGATGGTGAAATTGACCAAAATGGATCGTGAATTTGGTTGGGCCCTACATATAAAGAAGACAAGGGAAATACCCCTCACATCCTATAAATGACTGATGTCATCGTGCTTTGTGACAACACGCAGGCACTGAAAACTCACAAGACAGCTTGTAAGTCCCATTGTTTAAAAAGCCCATAAATAAACCAAGAAGCAAATCTCTTCCATCCTCACTCGGGCAAAACTCCCCATTGAACATTTTTTTTTAGCACCTGGAGCTGTAGTCAGATTGGGGCTCCGTTGTGACTACAAAACAGACAGTCCTTGCCCTGAAGAGCTTAATCGAAATAGTCACTATAGGCAATGGCTGGGAGGGATAAACAGAAGCAGAGTGGGGTGAAGTGAATTGCCCAAGGTCATGCGGCAGATGAGTGGCAGAGCTGGGAAATGCAAGGTTAAGAACCTTAGAAATGACCTTGTGTCATTGTAGACCATTGTTAAAACCATCATTTAGCCTGTTCATTGCCTGTCTTGTGTAAGGCTGGGGAGATCAATGCAGTGCTTGCATAGCAGTTTTGCTGGGCTCATTCTATTCAAATCAGTGGTGAAGAACAGCCTCTTGGAGAGACGTTGCCAGATCAAGATTTACTTATTTAATTTCTTTCGGTTTGCATATAAAAAGTGCCTTTCCATCAAGCCCTAGGCACTTGTTATGGATTGTATATTTCAATCATGTGCAACAATGAGACAAGAGCAGCAAACCAATTGGATAATTTACATTGGTGAGGTAAATTAATGCATCACAAATACAATCACAATGTGAAGAGTGACACACTTGTAGGTCCAGGTTTTAAAAGGGCCTCTAAAACCAACACTTGACAGCTCAAATCAATTGTACAGCAACTAGTGCGGTAACATTGAGGGTCTTAGTGTGACTTTAATCCAGATAAATAACCGTAGTAATTACTTGGGCTCATCAAATAGGCATTTACCTGTCTAGCGATCAGCAGCAGTATCCAAAGAGAGAAAGGATGGTCTTTGGTGAAGGCACAGTGTTAGTCTCTGAAGATCAGTGTTTATTTGCCAGATCTGCTGCAGACTTCCTGTGTGACCTTGTACACAAGGTCTCAGATCCTCTCTCTAAAGTGGGGATTAATTTTCTCTATCTGGTGTACTTGGATTGTAAGCACTTCCAAGGAGTGATACTTCCACCTCTATAATTTCCACTCCAATTCATCTGATGAAGTGGGTTTTCCTCGTTTTCTCTCGCCATATGTGTATGTTCAGCGCCTAGCACAGTAGAACCCTGCCACTATAGCAGCATAAATAATAACTAATGTGTTCTATGACTGCCCTGTTTAGGTTCCCGCCTTGGTGGAAACTGGGTGTCTCTGCAAACTTACTCCACCACTGATACGGTGCATGTGGCATTGTTCTGTGAGGTTTTTTTTCTTTCCTACTGGAGCAGATGCCAAAGAGGATAAATTTGAATCTTAAGACTGATTAACCCTAATTGTGCTGTCAAACTGGCTTAATTGTAATGACTCTGGGGAAGTTTAGGTTTTCTGGTTTTGATTGTTTCCTTACATTCTAAAGCATTATTTATTGGTGTAATCAGAGCCGAAGACAACACCAACTATAATTTGTTCAGCAATGTATCAATCTCCAGCACAGCAGGGACAGAATTATCATCTTATCAATATTCATCAATTATTGCTGAGATAAATTAAGTCCAACATATTAAGCTAAAGGCAGTCCCGGAGTCAACCTTCCATCTTCTCTTCCTTTTACTGTCTTGCTATAGGGGTATAGCCACACCAGGCTGGATCTATGGTTCCTTTAAACCAGTTTCCTGTTCATCAGTGGTTTGTACCATATTCTTCCAAATGAGGTGCAAGAAATCCTGTTGTGGATAATGTGGAATAATGTGTCTTCTAAAGAATGTTTCTTTTTCACCCCTATGAGTTGGAAGTTGGCTAATGCTCTGAAGGAAAGGGGATTCCATTTATGCTGTTTGTAGGTAGGTGGTGAAGACTGGGTCAATCCTGTTTTCAAAATCTATTTTACTAAACTCAGGTAATAAGAACAACAAAATAGTTTGCTGTAGCTATACCAGGGGGAGAGGAGTTTTGTTAGTTTTTTTTCTCATTGGGGGGTGTCAACAATCAAGATTTTTATGGGCATTTTCTTTGGAATATCAATGGTATAATGGGGCTAGACAAGACTTTCAATCTGACCAAAGGTGGAACTGGGCCAAGTAAGGGTACGTCTACACTGCAACACAATTTCAAAATAACTAGCGGTATTCTGAAATAACTTAGTCCGTGTCTACACAGCAGGCAGATATTTTGAAATAGTGTCAAAATACTGTCAAGCTGGAGGATGACTTACTCCGACTGCTGTAACCCTTCATTGTATGAGGTGTAGGGGAAGTTGGAGGAAGAGTGGTCTATTGCGAAAAAAATGCTGTGTAGATGCTCCAATTTCTAAATAAGATACGCAATTGACGTAGCTCAATTTGCATAGCTTATTCTGAGGTAAGCCCTGTGTGACGACGTGTCGGGGTTCCCCCGACGCTGCACCCCCGTAGCAGCAAGAACAGACTCCGCCAGCCAGTAGAATAGAGGGGGTTTATTGCTTCTCCGGGATACAGCACAGCATAGATGTGATGTGTCTAGAGGAGTCTGGGCCAGGATGCCTCAGACCCCTTGAAATGGGGTCCCTGGGCCCCTAGATTCCAGCTCCTCCTTAGCCTGTCCCCTTCATGGTTCCAGCCCAAGACTCCCTTCCCCCGCAAGCTCGCTTCCTTTTCCATCCCTTCCTTTAACCGGTAGAACCAGTTCAGTCACTCTCATGGGGGCTCTCAAGACGCCCCCCGCTGGGCAGTGCTTACAGACAGAGGCCAGTACTTACAGACAGGGCCCACAGCCCAAGCACAGCATCCAGCAAGGTACTGACACCACATCACACCCTGCAGTGTAGACGCACCCTCAGAGTCCCCTGAATATTTTGCCTTGTGTGGGAAAGCTCTGAGTACAGGCGGCCCTCAACTTGCGGCGCGATTGGTTCCCAGGGAAACGTCGCAAGTTGGGGGCATTGTAACTTGAACCCTCATTTACGATAGGCACCATGAGCCATCATAAATGCGGGGCCAAAGACATAAGTAGGGGGTTTTCAGCCCCTTCCACATTTACAAAAATGGTTGTAAGTGCAGGGGGTTGTAAGTGCAGGGGGTTGTAACTCGGGCGGTCGCAACTCGGGGGTTTCCTGTAGTCCTACACTTGAGCCCTGGTCAATACTAGGGTGTTATTTCAAAATAACTCCCCTTATTTTGAAATAACATGCAGAGCATCCACACTACCAAGCCAGTTATTTCAAAATAATGGGCTGGTTATTTTGAAATCTGTCCTCCTGCTTTCCACGAGGAATAAGACTTATTTCGAAACAGTTATTTTGAAATAGCAGTAGTGCGGACGCTCCACTCCTGCTATTTCGAAATAACAACTCCCCAGAGTCATTCAGACTAATTACTCCCCAGTGCTGCCTGGGGCTTTAAGTTGAGGTAGCACGTCCACATTCAGGGACTCTGCCTCGGACTAATTTTGAGGCTTTCCTATAGTGTGGATACACTATTTTGAAATAGTTATTTTGGGAGTTATTATTTCAAAATGAGTTATTTCAAAATAATTTCCTGGTGTAGACATGCCCTTGGTCTAATACCAGTTACAGCCTCTTCCCGACTTACGAACCGGTTACGGACCAAGCAATTGGTCGTATCTCGGTTTGTTTGTAAGTCGGACCCCATAGAGTTACACGCGACTGCGCTGTTCATAAGCGCGGATCGCGTTCATAACACGGGGTCCGCCATTTACGACAGCTTTGGTCGTAACTGCGAACGGTCGTAAGTTGACCGTTCGCAACTCAGGGACTGGCTGTATATTTCTCAGAGGGGTAGCTGTGTTAGTCTGTAGCTGCAAAAATAAGAAGGAGTCCTGGGGCACCTTAAAGACTTAGGGTACGTCTACACTAGCCCCCTAGTTCAAACTAAGGCTTAACTGTTAATTCAAACTAAGGGATTTATCTTGGAATCGTGCTTCTCTGCCACGTGTAGACGTGGGCAGTTATTCCGGGCTAGTCAATTTCCAAAATGGCAACCGGCCGGGAACATGCTAATGAAGCGTGGGATATTTAAATCCCGCTCTTCATTTGCAATTTCGGTCGCCCTCATTAGCCTCCCTAGTTCGAACTAGGGGGCTAGTGTAGATGTACCCTTAGAGATTTATGATAAAGAAATGTTAGTCTTTAAGGTGCCACAGGACTCCTTGTTGTTTTTACCAGTTATATTAGCTGTTTTTAATCTGCTCCCCCAGCTTGGTTTAGCTTCCCTCCTACAGATCACATACAAGTGCATGACAGGCCCCAAGGAGCTGATTCACATCACACGGATGCCTGTTTTACAGATGTGGCAGCAATGAAGGGGAATACAGTCTTGTGGTTGAGGCACGGAACTAGAATTCCAGTAACCTGGGCTCCATTTCTAGTTCTGCCGTTGACCTCGAACAAGTCACTTACTTCATCTCTTTGCTGTGCAGCTCCCAATCAGTCAGGTGGGCTTGACGATAGCTTTTTTCTCCCTGCCTTGTACGTTAGGTTATGATCCATGTGGCGGGACTGCTCTGCACATAAGAAGAACAAGACCAGAGCCTAAGGGTCTGTTATATGCAGGGGTTTTAATGGCTGCATCCCAGGACACTAGACTAAGGGGGGCCCCAGGCTGCAGCCCCGAAAACCCCTTTCATAAGCTAGCCCTGTCTATGGGGTTATTTTATCATCTCCGTCCCCACAGATTAAACATGTCTCCTTTTCAGCATATCCTGACAGATATCAAATCTGGCCCCTGCGGAGGCAACAGGGACTAACGCGGGGTTGCTGTTGGAGAAAGCTGGGTCAGAATGGAAGTCAATCTCCTTTCACTTTGGGACTGATCCGAAGGCCTTTGGTGACATTGGAAACAATCCCATTCACATCGACAGGCCTTTAAACAGACCCTGGCCCCAACGTGACTTCACGGAGGTCAGTGGAGTTACACCAGCATAAAAGCAAAGTGGCGAGGCAAGGATCAACCTCTCTGGATTTAAAGGAAGGAAACTGTCCCCGGACAGATGGCTCACAAAAAGCCCTGTGGAAGTAGGCTTCGTGTTGCTGATTTCCTGCAAAGGAGTGAATTTCACTCCGGGTACGTCTACACAGCACACTTATTTCGAAATACGCTATTCTGGAAGAAATACTCCGGAAGAGCTTATTTTGAAATAGCGTGTCTACACTACAGGGTAGCCTCAAAATGAGTCCGAGGCAGGCTCCCCTAATGTGGATGCGCTATCTTGATTTAGGTCCCCAGGAGGCACTGGGGAGTAATTACTTTGAATGGCCCTGGGGAGGAGCTATTTCAAAATAGCAGCAGTGGAGTGTCCACACTACTGCTATTCCAAAACAGCAGTTTTGTAAGAGGCGTTATTCCCCATGGAATAAGGTTTACAGAAGTCGGAATAAGCCCTCCGTTATTTCGAATTTATTTCAAAATAACGGAATTACTGCGTGGACGCTCGCATTGTTACTTCGGAATAATGGCTGTTATTCTGAAATAACACTGCTGTGTAGACACACCCTCACAGTGCGGAGGATGGTTAATCCCAATACCTAGTACATTTCACCAACCATTGTTCCATTGTTCTCTTGTTCACCTTGTGGTATCCTCCATCTTTAGTTTCAGGGTATTCAGTTGGCATTTACTGATGCGCCAACACTAAATGTACTTAATAGCCCCTCTCCCCTTTTCTTGGCAGACTTGAGTTCAATTTCTTCTTAATAAATAAACAAACAAATAAATAAATAGATAAATGTACATTCCGTTTGATTTTCTCACCAGCTGCCAACTCTAAAGCAGATTGGGAGATCCATTATTGCTGCAGTGAATGAATCTAATTTTTCAGTATAATTTACGGTAATGCCATATTCTCTGCTCTGGATGGAAACGGTGCTGGCTTTTTGCCCAAGGCGTGAGCATAAAACCCTGACAACCCAGCGACATGGCAACCAGGATGCCCAGGGTTCTGCTTGCCTTCATAAGGCAACAATAGCAAGTGAAATATTTTCTCTTCACTGTTTTCTTTGCTGATCCCAACTGCAGAGGTACCTTCTGGAACTGACTACTGCTCATGTATCCACTAGATTTTTAAAAGAATGGGATATTTTATGGCAATTTCAGCAGGTGGGGAGATGCAATATGGGCCTGCCCCAATACAACAGGAACTGTTGGGTCGTCATCTTATGTTCTTACGTTTTCACTGAGTTTTGAATCAGACCCTGAATATGAAATTTACTCCATCTATATGCCATTAATCACAATCGAAGCAGCCTTTTTTGCCGCCTCCACAACTCCTGCCCAGGCCTTCAAGCCCTTCCCTGTACAAATCCTTCTATTTGGCCAAATCCTGAATGGTGCTGAGCACCTGTAGTACTCATTGAAGTCCATGGGATTTGCCAGGGCCCAGGGTATGGCTGATTTCCCTCAATGGGAAGACTTGTACAAGTATGGAATGCTGAGCTGGATCGGTTTACTGTATCCATCCCTGTTCTTTAGGGGGTGGCATGACTTTGCCTCTCCTGGTTTTGTCTGGAAGCCCTCTTGGCTTCCAAAAACAGGGTGCACAAAGGTCATGCTTCAAGGAAGAGACTGTTCTTTGCAATGGCCAGGCAGGAATTCCAAAATAGCATTGTGGAACAGGTGAGGTTAATTAAATACAGATTTGACCTTCTAAGCAGCAGTTCTTGGCAATGGCTGAAGGGAGGAGCTTAGACTTGACAGATGGATAGTCTAGTTCCAGGAAGCTAATTCTTTTGGTACTGATCCTACAACTGCATTCTTATGGATGCACCTTTGCAGCCATGTGGAATTTCACCAAAGTCCTCCAGGCTTTGCTCATGTGCCTCCAACTGTAGAATTGGGACCTTAGTTGGCTTCTTCATACAATGCACAGTCAACCTGTGGAACTCCTTGCCAGAGGATGTTGTGAAGGCCAGGACTTTAACAGAATTCAAAAAAGAGCAAGATAAATTCCTGGAGGAGAGGTCCATCAACGGCTATTAGCCAGGATGGCTAGGAATGGTGTCCCTAGCCTCTGTTTGTCAGAGGCTGGGAATGGGTGTCAGGGAAGGGATCACTTGATGATTCCCTGTTCTGTTCACTCCCTCTGGGGCACCTGGCATTGGCCACTGTTGGAAGACAGGACACTGGGCTAGATGGATCTTTGGTCTGACCGAGTCTTCCCGTTCTTATGTTCTTATATTTCTAGCCAGGCTGCATGGCTTTGATTTGAAAGCAGACATGGCACAATTAAAGACTGGGACATTGACAGAGATTATTACAGGCACCACGGCATGGCACTTAGCTCCAAAAGTGCCTTGCAGGTGTCATAGTGTCATCTGCGATTTATTGACCAAAACTGGGTTGGGGGAACTGAGAATTCTTGCAAGCATGGCTGCAGCCAGTGGTCTCTGGTGGTGGATGCTTCTCTCCTCCCCAGTCTCAGAGAGTTCCCCTGCTGCTCCCCCAGGGACACTTTAAAATGATACCTGTTCAATTGTTCTGAACTAACAAGACTTCTTGGAATGCAGGCAAGGCAGAGGCATTTGGTGGGGGAGGGGAAAGGGTGCGTACGGCTCTTCATCACCGTAAGCTGTTTCTAAGCACCCGTGTCATTCACGGAGAAGTATAGTGCTCAACACGCACTTCAAATGAGTTAAAATAATGAACAGAAATGTCACGCACAAGTTAGATGGGGAAAGGGAATGGGGCGGGGGGAGATAAAGGGCTGCAATGCTTGGTCTGTTAATTTTAAAAGCTCTAAGTCTCCATTTAGATCGACTAGGAACACAGAGAGTACAATTAATTGGCTGTAATTCAAAAGTCCTCCATTTCAACGGACCCAGGATGGGCAATAAATGAATCTACTAACATCAGCTCCAGTTTCCCACCCAGCCTAAGACTCAAACGAGCAGGAGATGCGTTTTGTTTACCTTTCCTCCCATTATTGAAGGCCCTTGCTGACAGTGTGAGACAACTGCACAGAAAACACCCTCCCCAGAGAGCAGAGGATGTAGCGAAAGGACAGGGTTTTTTTTTCTCCCTAGTCAGGCTAACTTGGCAATGCACAAATAGCGAGAAGATGATTTTCGGCGCAGAATGAACCATGACTTGAGTAACTGTCTGAGCAATAGTACAGACAGTGATGCCATCAAGTAACACAATAGCATGAAAAGGGTCATTTTATCTGGGCATGGATTTTTTTTTCTCCCTGTGCACTGAATAACTACAATTTCTTCCTTTTTTCTTTTTTTCCCCCTGTCTGTATAATCACCATTGTGCTTTGTGGAGTGAATATGATTTTCCATATTACAAACTCTACTTTTATTCTGCAAATGACAAGTTCAAGTAAATGAAACACTGCACGCTTCATTTTCCTATAACTCCGCTGAGGCATTGATTCAGCCCTGATGCAGATGAAAGAGCGACGCTTACGAACTCAACCTCCCCCCCCCCCCGTCTCCTTGCAGGCTTTGGGCTTTCCCTACAGGCCCAGAATCCTGCTCCATCTTGTTAATGGGTAATGACTGTGCATTCCATTTGTAAAGAATTACACTGTCTTGTCTTCTAGGGCAGTGGTCCCCAACATTTTGGGGCCTCCGGGCGCCCGGGGCGGGGGTCGCTCATGTGCCGGGCGCCTGGGGCACAAGAATGGCTCAGGCCGGCCCTGGTCACTAGGTGGGCGCATATAAATGCCCCCCGGCGGGCACCATGGCGTCCGCGGGCACTGCGTTGGGGACCACTGCTCTAGGGTACATCTACATTGCATAGCTATTTTGGGATACAAGAAGTTTCCCGAAATAGCTACCCCATGTCTACACAAGCCGCCCGTTATTTCGAAATATTTTTCGAAATAACGGGCACGCTACTTCACCATCCTGGTAAACCTTGTTTCACGAGGGCTAAGGGATGGCTTGAAATAGTGTGTTATTTTGAAATTTGGTGCTGTGTAGATGCGCCAAATTTCAAAATAAGCTATTTCAAAATCGTTTCAAAATAAGATACGCAATTTGCATAGCGCGAATTGCAGATCTTATTTCAAGTTTAGGGTGCTATGTAGACGCACCCCTAGATCATGATTGATGTCAATGGTTTGCTCCCAACGCGTAGATGGTGAGATTTCATTCTTGATTACGGATTGTCTCCGCAGGAGACATAATGAGCCATCTTTGTCCTTAAAATCAGGAGTATGGACCATTGAGATTCTTGTCTCATTACCTTGGCTTGCAGACCACACGTCCTTAAGACCACCTCAGCTCTGATAAACATGCCCACCTTTAGCTTACTCGAAATGACGTTGCAGGATGGAGACAACATGTTCTGAGGGCCCCAAGCAGGATCCATTTTCCAAACCCTTCAGCAAAGAGCGAATCTCCTCGTTTTACAGACATGGTGGCAAACAGCATCCGGTTACAGGCTCCCCATTGGATGAGTGAGAACCTCTCAACCCCAGATCAGCTCATCCTGGTCCAGAGGCTTCCCTTCCAGCCTGAGGCTGGGAGGGTGGAAGGGGAATGTGTGGGGTGCTTTTCTCTTGCAAGCCACCGAAAACCCATCCGTAATGTTGCCTGATTCTAGCGCACAAGCAGCCGGAGGCCAGTGTGGATGGCTATGCTCTGCCTGCCAAGATGGAGCCTGACCCTCTGTCTGCAGGGGTGGTGGGTATAATAGGCCGGGGAAGGCACTGCCTTCCCAAACCACCAGACAGGGCCCCGCCCACACTATGCTCCCAGAATGCTTACTGTAGGCATAATGGAGGCAGAGCGTTGCTGTCTCCAAGTGCCCGTCCCCCGGGGCAGGGGAGGCTGGGACTGTGGGTCGTCCACCCTCCCCATGCTCCGGGTGTTGAGAGGCTGGGCCATGTGCCCTCCTCCCTCCCTGTGGTGGTGGGAGAGGAGGATGGCTTGGCTCCCAGAGGCAGGACCTGGGCAGTAAGGGCTGGGCTGAGGGGGCTTGCCTCACGCAGCCCTACCGTCACCCACCCCCCATGTCTGTCTGTGCAGTCAAACCTATTTCTGCTACATGGGGTTAGCAGCTGTACTCATTCCCAGGAGCACACAGCGATTCCAAGAGAGTCCCTTGGCCATAGCTCCGTCCACTCTTTTCCCACCTCCCATTGGTCTGCTTTCCTCCAGCAATATACACACACCCGTGCTTTATAAATTCATCTGATGAAGTGGGCATTACCCACGAAAGCTTATACCCTAATAAATCTGTTAATCTCTAAGGCCATGTCTACACTAGGAAACTATTTTGAAATTAGTAAATTCAACTTAATAAAATTCCCGATTTAACAAATTAAAAAATGTGTCCACACTATGGAGAAGCCTTGAAATTAGTCTGAGCAGGCTCCATTAATGTGGATTCACTACCTCAGACTTAGAGCCCCAGGAAGCACTGGGGAGTAATTAGTTTGAATTCCTCTGGGGAGTAATTATTTTGAAATAGTGACACCAGAGCATCCACACTACCGTTATTTCGAAATAACTATTTCAGAATTAGCATTACTCCTGATGAAAAGCAGGGATACAGATTTAGACTTCCACAGACAGTTATTTTAAAATAATGGGCTTGCTTGTGTGGCCACTCTGCTTATACATTCAATCTGGGGTGTGTGTGGTTATTTTGAAATCAAGTCGAAGTAAGGTGCCACAGGACTACTTGTTTTCACTGAGGCAGGAGGTTAACGCAGGAGAACAACCCTGATTCCAAGGAGAAAGTTTGTAAGAAGTTGTAGAGCAACCAGGAAAGAGAATCCAAAGAACTGGAGAAAAGTACTTCTTGGTTTCTCAGCATAAAATGGGTCTGCATCATTTTGTGGTATTGCCGTGAATTAAAACAATCAGGAAATCCTCACAGGACAAGTTGAGAGTGTTCTAAACTGCACCTAAGAAGATGCAGCTTTCTGTGATATTTGGATAGCAGGACTCTTGCAGAATATAGCTGTGTCGAGGTAATAGGAATGCCTATTACAAAGTAACTATTGATTATTTAAAGGCCTGATAAATACCATACAGCCACAGTATAATTATTCATTTAAATTTCCTGGCCTGAGAAAGCAACTCTTGCTCAATGCAAACATCAGTTTGACTATGAAGGGGAAGCATAGACTGCAAAATAGGGCTCTGTGTCATTTCTTAATGGTGCGTCTACGCTGCAGGTCTTAACTCGAAATAAGCTACACAAATTGTGCTATGTCAATTGCGTAGCTTATTTCAAAGTAGCTTATATTGAAATAGGAAGCGTTTACACAGCACTTATTTTGAAATAGAGCACTCTTCCTCCGACTTCCCTTATTCCTCGTACAATGAGGGTTACAGGAGTCAGATTAAGAAGTCCTCCAGCTTGACAGCATTTAGACACTGTTTCTAAATAAATGCCTGCTGTGTAGACATGGACTAAGTTATTTCGGAATAGCGCTAGTTATTTCAAAATAGTGTTGCAGTGTAGACGTACCCTAAGTCATCTGTGCTAACAGCTAACTGCTAATTGTGGTTACCTGTCTTCAAAGCCCTATCCCATGAGAGTACCTCCTATTAATCAAATTGTATTATAAAACAACCTGGTATAATGGCCAGAGAAGTAACAATCCTGTAGTGGCATTGTTAATAGGTTTCAGTGTGAATAGTTATTTCATATCCCAGGCTATGTCTAGACTGCAGGCTTCTTTCAGAAGAACCTTTTTTCGGAAGAGATCTTCTGAAAAAACTTCTTCCAAAAGAGAGCGTCCACACTGCCAAAGCGCATCGAAAAAGCGATCTGCTTTTTCAAAAGTTAGAGTCCACACTGAACAGATGTTCTCTCGCATGTAAGCTGTGATTACTATGGGCGGAGAGGCCACCAGAGCACCTGTGCTTTTTCCTCTTTCTTCTTCTTGCGCGAAAGAAATCCCTCTTCCCCATCCACACATGCCTTTTTCCAAAAGAGCTCTTTCAGAAAAAGGCTTCTCCCTCATAAAAAGAGGATTACCAATGCTGGAAAATCCCCTCCATTCTTTCGATTTACTTTTGGAAGAACGCGATTGCAGTGTGGGACGTAATTCAGGTTTTGTCGGAAAAATGGCCGTTAGGAAATTTTTCCGAATGTCCAGCCTAAACTTCACTTACTGCAGTTTAAGCCCATTGCATCTTGCCCTATCATCAGTGGTCAAAGAGAACAATTTCCTTTCCTCCTCTCTGTGACACCCTTTTAGATACTTGAAAATCGCCATCATGTCCCCTCTAAGGGTGTGTCTAGAGTGTCTAGACTACAAGGTTTTGTCGACAAAAGTGGACTTTTGTCGACAAAACTCAGCAGTTTTGTCGACGGCTGTAAACCTCATTCTACGAGGAATAACGCCTTTTGTTGACAGAGTTCTATTGACAGAAGGCGTTATTGCATCTACATTGTCCTTTGCGTCCACACTGTCATGTCGACAAAGCGGCTTGCTTTGTCAACAGAACTGGATGTAGTCTAGACTCTCTTTGTCGACAGAAGCTTTGTCGACTTCTGTTGACAAAAGCCTGTAGTCTAGACGTACCCTAAGTCTTCTCCTTTCTAAACTAAACAAGCCAATTCTTTCAATCTTCCCTCATACCTCATGTTCTCTAGATCTTTAATCTTTCTTGTTCCTCTTCTCTGGACCCTCTCCAATTTCTCCACATCTTTCTTGAAATGTGGTGCCCAGAACTGGACATAATACTCCAATCGAGGCCTAATCAGTGCAGAATAGAGCGGAAGAATGACTTCTCATGTCTTGCTCACAATGCTCCTGTTCATGCATCCCAGAATTATGTTTGCTTTTTTTGCAACAGTGTGACACTGTTTACTCATATTTAGCTTGTGGTCCGCTATAACCCCTAGATCTCTTTCTGCAGGACTCCTTCCTAGACAGACACTTCCCATTATGTATGGGTATGTCTAGACTGCATCCCTCTGTCGGCAGAGGGATGCAGATTAGGCAGGTCAACATTGCAAATGAGGCAGGGATTTAAATATCTCGCGCCTAATTTGCATAAAAATGGCCGCCTCATTTTGCCGACTTAGCACTTTGCTGGCAAAAAGCGGCAGTCTAGAGGGGGATCTGTCGAGAAAGAAAGCCTTTTTCCACAGATCCTGTAAACCTCCTTGCAGGAGGCATAAGGGATCTGTGGAAAAAGGCTTTCTTTCTCAACAGATCCCCCTCTAGACTGCCGCTTTTTGCCAGCAAAGTGCTAAGTCGGCAAAACGAGGTGGCCATTTTTATGCAAATTAGGTGCGAGATATTTAAATCCCTGCCTCATTTGCAATGTCGACCTGCCTAATCTGCATCCCTCTGCCGACAGAGGGATGCAGTCTAGACATACCCTATGTGTGAAACGGATTGTTCCTTCCTAAGTGGAGCACTTTGCATTTGTCCTTATTAAACTTCATCCTATTTACCTCAGACCATTTCTCCAGTTTGTCCAGATTGTTTTGAATTATGACCCAATCCTCCAAAGCACTTGCAATCCATCCCAGTTCAGTATCATCTGCAAACTTAATAAGTGTACTCTTTATGCCAATATCTAAATCATTGATGAAGATATTGAAGAGATATTGGCACATGATAGCAGATATTAC
Source organism: Rafetus swinhoei (assembly GCA_019425775.1). NCBI lineage: Eukaryota > Metazoa > Chordata > Testudines > Trionychidae > Rafetus > Rafetus swinhoei. The sequence continues at coordinate 14,532,727 of JAFJHL010000300.1, read as the reverse complement.
ATTAGTAGATGTGCAGGTGAATGAGCCTTTGATGGCATAGCTGATGTGATTAGGTCCTGTGATGGTGTCACTAGGGTAGATGTGTGGACAGAGTTGGCAATGGGGTTTGTTGCAGGGACCGGTTCTGTGTATGTCTGTGGCAGGATGTGAAGTTGATGGTGAGTATTTGTATCAGGTCGGGGGGCTGTCTGTTTTGCAGAATATACTAGTGCATTGACAGCAACTGAGCTGTATTTAATATGATGTTACCAAGTGTAACCTTAGGTAGGGTACCAGTGCGAGGCAGGGGGGAAGGGAAGAGGGAAACAGATGAGGCTACCGTGGAGCAGCCTGTGTCCATGTGTCTGTGGGATGTGGAGCAGCCTCTGTCCGCAGGGATCTCGCCCCCCGCCCTCCTGGGTGGGGGCTGCTGCCACCCCTTGCTGCTTCTTCTGTATCAGAGGCAGCAGCGCAGGACGCAGGGGGGAATCGGTCTGCACAAGGAGCCAATTTTTCAAAATTTGATGCAGTTACATGATTATTCAATTCATCGCTATCTAACATCCCTAATGGTTTTTATGCTTTATCTACTTATTTCCTTATGCCAATGCAGTACAATTGTGTAACAGCACTAACACTTCGTGATGAAGAGATCGGATAAGCCTTGGCTAGGCTTATATAGGGTGTATCGGTAAGGTCATGCATTATTAAGCAGCGTTGCAAGCATTGTTCTGTTTATTCAGTTTGGCAAAATAAAAATAAAAAGAGTCCCACTCGCTACAATATTGACCTCCGGAGGTTTGGCAAATTTTTTGGTTCAGCACCCATCATGTGCCAAGGGTTTCAGCCTAGAAAGGTTCAACCTGTAGCTGCAAACTTGTATGGATGAAATATTGAGACAAGCCCTAAAATATCTTTCTCCCTTCTTTGCTTTTATTTTTGTAACACCGTTTATTAATGCGGAGCCCTATTTGCCATTTTGCAGCATGGAGCATGCAGGGGCCAGCTGCTGTAAAGATGAGACTGTAACCAAATTGTGACTCTCGGGGGGATTCTTTATGATCTTTAGCAAAGCAGAGAGCAAAATGCACATTCATTTACTGGGGCTCCTCTATTGTCATGCAAGTAAATGGTGATAATGCAATTCAAATTGGCTATCACAGTGGCTGAAGTGTGTAGTTTGCTAGTGCATTACCTCTACCCCCTGCGTCCTAAACTGAGTTTGGATTTGAATGGTGCTTGCTATGCTAATAGCCTAAAGTGCACAACCAATCCCTTAATTCGGTGAGACTCAGCTGTGAGAATGCCGACTGTCCCTGCTGTCCATTGGCTGGGTACAGGGGATTGGACTGTATGCAGGCAGCTTCCAGTATGGGTTCCAGGCTATGGCCTGGAATGTTTTCTGAATGGTATCCTTCCTGCCTTAGCAATCTATCTACTGACTTTGATCTTTATCTGTTCAGGTTTAGCACCCTTTCTCCTGATACTTTATGTATAGAGGTAGGGGGGTGGGAGCATCTTTCTCTCCCCCCCCCCCTTCTCCTATTTATTTCGAGTTTTCTTATCCCCTATTCATAACTCCGGTCATCTGAAGAAGGGGGCTGTGCCCACGAAAGCTCATGATACCATCTACATGTCTTGTTAGTCTGTAAAGTGCTACCAGACCATTTGCTTGCTGTTTTTTCCATAAATAAAGGGATTATTATCTCTAAAATGAGATATAATGAGAGGATGTGGCTAAGCCTAGATTGGGGCTGTGATGGAAATAAAACAGGCGAAGATGGTATGCAAAAGAGGAAAATCTGGGTCGGCATCCCAAAATGCAGGAGGGAGTTAGTGTGCGGCAGCGCAGCACAGGGGATGGAATGTCAGGACTTTGGGGTTGTTTTCCCAGTTTCGCATGTCTTGCCATGTGACTTTAGAGGCGTCAGTGCCATTCTGTGCCTCAGTTTCCCCATCTGGAAAACAGAGAAGCTGCCTCAATCACAGGGACAACACACGGTTTCATTTGTCAAAGCTGGTGAGGGGTGTTGTGATCCTTGGGTAGAAGGTGCAGTAAAAGAGCAAAATATCATTGTTTTGTTAATTAGCAATTTCATCATGAAATTGTACTGTGATCCCAAATACAGCATGGGTCTGGTACCTACGTGTGCACTACATGCTACGTTGAAATGTCATATCTGCATGTACCACTGCACAAAGCACTCTCTTTTCTGCTGGTTGAAAGCAAGTAGTGGGAAACTTGCCATTGTATCAACTGAACACAATTTGGTCCGTCCTTCTACATGGGGAAATAAGGCCCCAATCCAGCACAGAGCTTAAGTATGTTCTTAATTTTGAAAAGTCTCAAAGGGGTAGCCGTGTAAGTCTGTAACTTTAAAAACAGTGACTAGTCTTGTGGCACCATATCTATATGTAGAAAGAGAGAGATAGTATCACGAGCTTTCGGGGGAAAAACCTACTTCATCAGATCAGAGTGGAAATAATAGGAACCCAGAATTTATAACAGAAAAAGAAGGGGGAGAAAAAAAAGGACCTGTCAATTGTAGGACCAGTGCTAAGGAGTCTAATTAAGTGGGCTGGAAGTATCTCATATTTAGCTTTTGATGTCAATGAGGTGTTAAATGCAGGGAAGGATGGCTTTATAAATGTGATATCCAGTTAATGTCTTTGTTCAGGCCCAGGAAAACAGTGTTAGATTAGTATATGAAGGTTAGTTCCACAATTTCTCTCGTGGTTGTTGGCTGGTGAAATTCCTTTGTAGAAGAATGGCAACTTTTAAATCCATTAATGTGTGCCCACGCAGGTTAAAATGGTCCCCGACAAGTTTCTGCGTGTTACCATTTCTGATGTCTGACTTGTGACCATTTATCCTTTGTCATAGAGACTGTCCGGTTTGGCCGATATACATGGCAGAGGGGCTTGCTGGCACTTGGTGGCATAGATCACATCAGAGGATGTGCAGTTTTATGAAGCCCTGACGTGGTGGCTGATGTGGTTAAGTCCTGTGATGGTGTCGCTTGTACAGATGTGTGGACAGAGTTGGCAGTGCGGTTTATTGTAGAGTTGGCAGTGGGCTTTATTGCAGGGGTAGGTTCCTGGGTGTGTGTGTCTAAGGTGTGATATGTGGCTGCTGGAAATAATTTCTTCAGGTTAGGGGGTTGTCTGTAGAGCTATGTCTGCACTGTAGGCTTCTTTTGGAAGAAGCTTTTCTGGAAGAGAGCGACCACACTGCCAAAGCGCATTGAAAAAGCGATCTGCTTTTTCGAAAGTTAGTGTCCACATTCATTGGATGCTATCTTGCATTTAAGTTCTGATTGCTTTGGACAGAGTGGTCACCAGGGCACCTGTGCTTTTTCCTGGAGGCCTCTTCTTTCAAACCTCCGCCCCCCCCCCCCCCCCGCTTCCCCATCCACACACGCCTTTTTCTGAAAGAGCTCTTTCGGAAATGGCATTCTTCCTCGTAGAAAGAGGTTTACTGCTATCAGAACCCCTCTGTTCTTTTGATTTTTTTTTCTATAGAACGTGATTGCAGTGTGGACGTAAGTGAAGTTTTTTTTCAGAAAAACAGCCATTTTTCCGAAAAAAACTCTGCAGTGTTGCTGCACCCTAGGTGAGGATTGGCCTGTCTCCCAAGGCCTCTGAGAATGAGGGATTGTTTTCCAGGATAGGTTGTAGATTAATTTTGAACATACTCATATCACCATTGACTGACTGAATTGGGGTTCGGTAGCATAGACAGTGCCAGGAATTTTGTATCTCTGAAGCTGCAGTGCATGTTCTTAGTGGAACAGTGACTAAGGAGAGATTATGATGCCTTATAAATATTGGAGATACGTAGAGATACTGCAGGTGGAACAGAGTTGAAGTTTTTCAACTGCAAAATGTTCTCCCTCCAAAATGGTGTTTTGTTGAAAATGTTTTCATGGGAAAGTGACATTTTAAATTACTTCTTGATGGGAAATGTAAAAATGAATGGAAAATTTTCCTTTAATTTCATTTGCAAATGTAACTTTTATTTAGTTTTTTTTAAAACAAATTCTGAAATTTTGAACTGATTTTCCCTCGTTCCTCTCCCCCTCTTTTTTCCTCCGCCAAATGCAAAAGAATGAATATGTGGGTGTTTTGCATTATCTGCAACACTGAAGTTCTGAAAAGTTAGAATGGCAGGTTTACAGGGTACACCTCTTCCTTTTGCCTTTCAAGGGATGCGGGGGAAGGCGGGAGAAAGGTGGAGAGGGAAAGCCAATCTGAAATGTCACTCTTGCAAAAATTGTAAAACGTTTGGCCTTGAAAAGCAAATGGAAACAAAATGTTGTGAAACAAAACAAAACAAAACAAATTTCCTTTTCTACAATGTTCCTGCAAAATGTGACAAATTGAAAAAAAAAGAACAAGAAATATTGAAAACCTTTTATTGTACTATTTTTTGGGGGTGAGGGACTATCCCTCTGGTCTAGAGAAGAGGTACAGGTGGTAGGCGGATGAACATGCCAAGTGGACGAGCAGAAGTACAGGAGGCAATGAGTGAATGTTTACACCTGGCACTAAGATCCTATTCCCATTGTCTCCCATTGCAATGCCCTCAGACCCATAATGACCCTGCTTGCAATGACACACCCATTCAGGGTGGTCACTACAATATTCTGTACTGAATTAACTCCATTCCAGCTCCATTGCCTTATTGACCATGGTTCATGACATTCTCCAGAGCCCACACAGGGGCGCACAGTGTGTGAGGAGACACATGGAAGCTTCCTCCTTGCGTAGCCTAGGAAAGAGCCAAGGCCAGGATGCAGTCCATGTGCTGAAAGAACTCCAGGGCAGCTCTGTAACAATCCAGGAGGCTGGGTCATGTTTCTCCCTCCACAGATGCCATGAACCAGCCAGGCCTGAGAGCTGCTCCCACTACTCCACACACACAGAATTTTTCCAGTGCTCCCCCCAGAGACTTGGGGCTCTGCAAAGCAAAGCTGTGCTGATGGGGCACAACTGAGCCATGGCCGAGCACATCATTAGAAAAGTAGATGAGATCCAGGAGGACTTCAGGGCTTAATCTTGCTGGCTGCCTGCATTTGGCCCCATGCTGCTTGCAGAGTAAAAGGAGCAGCACACTGGTCCCAATGGGATCGTGCAGGGAGTAAGATTCGACTTTGCATACAGAAAAGGGGGCAAAATCTGCCTGCGTAACAATAGGACATGCCAATGGATTTCACTCTGGATTGGATGGTGCGTTGCAGAAAGAGGAGCCATCTAGGGTATGTATACACAGGACCGTTATTTGGAAATAACAAAGTGCGCGTCTACACAGCAAGCTGCGATTTCGAAATAATTTCGAGATGGCGGACTTCTTACTCTGAGGCTATGTCTACACCACAGAGTTTTTCCAGGATACCTCCAGTATCCTGCAAAAACTCTGCCGCGTCAAGGGAATGCGTCCGTTTTTTCAGATCAGTTTCTGAAAAAGCGGGCGCGTTCTTTCCGAAGCTCTGTAGTCCTCATTTTATAAGGAATAAGGGCTCTTCTGAAAGAGGAGATGTTTCCCACATTTGGCCCCGTGTAAGAAAAGCCTCTTCGGAAAAAAGAATCGGAAAAGGGTTTGCAATTTGCGTACCTTTTTCCGAAAAAGAACTGCAGTGTAGACATAGCCTGACTTTTGTAACCCTCATTTCACAAGAAATAAGGGAAGTCAAAGGAAGAGTATTCTTCCTTCGACTTCCTGCTGTGTAGACAGCGCCAAAAACCGAATTAATTCAGCTTTTGCCCTGCAGTGTAGATGCACCCCTAGAGACCCAGCATGGAAGTGGGTATCAGGAGTTCACATCCTGGCTGTGCCCATGCTAGCAGGCAAGGCCTCAGGCATGTCACTTAACCTGTGTGCTTTGGTTTCCCTTATCCTTGAAATGGCGATGATGCTGTTTACTTCACAGGGTTAACTTGCTGATGTATATAAAAGGCTTTGAAAACAAAATGGCTAATTCAAATTAGTAGCATGGCTATGCTCTAAGTGCTTTAGGGTGGGGGACTGTGAAAAGGTACTCTCCCGGCTGATTGGCCCTGCTGCATGCTGTGATAATAGAAATAATAAATATATATTTTTTTTAAAGTAGAGTTCTCAATTAAAAATCCATGCTGCATCTTGCTTTGAGCTGCTTTCTGGGGGAGTCAATTCCATGAGTCTGCAAACAACACACCACTGCACCTAATAACAACCAGCAAATAGACATAAGTAAAAGCATGCCATCACCAGACTAATATTAGTCTCCCCAGCTTTGGCTCTGCAGCCATGAATACTAAACATGTGCTGTTGTCACATCAGCATAACCATGAATGATAGCAAACGGCTACCGTCTTCTTGCCGAAAAAAGATGATGGTTCAGAATCTGGCCCTGAACAAGACTCATGCATCAAAGACACTACAATGACAACTCAACAGTCCCACTCACAAGGCAGTGCAACTGTAAATCTGAGACAGCTCCCGCGTCATTCTGGAGGGTTACTTGGAACTTGTTTTGACTGATTTTCTTCGAGAGGCACAGGAATTGGAACGAACTGCAAAAACCAGTAGGAACCTAGAAAGATTGAGGCAACATGTAGCTAATAGAAATTGCTCTTAAGTTGTGATGAGCATATGTTAATTATATCCCAGCTTCTTGCAAATTCTGTTCCATTGATCATAGTTTTACAAGGGGTTCATTTGAAGCCTCTTTAATGAGGCAGACACAGAGAAAGATACCTCAGGAGGGAGCAAGGTTATGGATAAAAATTTCCTCTGGATGATCCCTATCAATTCTTCTTCTACTTCTTCCACAACAGACTCACTTCACAAGCTAAACCCAAAATTGGTTTAACCGCCAGCCCAGCTGGCTTCAAACCAGCATCCAAGAACCAAGCTGCGCTGCTTCTGCCATATACCGGCGCTGAGCAAACCTTGCCTGTTCCGCTTAGCAGGGGCTGTGACTTCATTTCTGATTGGTGTGAGGTTCCCGCTTCTTGAAATTTACTTCTGACGCTGGTATTAGAATTCAATGGGAAACTGTCAAAACTGCAGTTTGCCTAACACAGCATCCAAACTGCATCTCTTTCTGGTTCTTAATCTGTGCCTCTCACCTTAGTCTCAGAGCGAGTTCCCCACGCTCCAGACAGGTTCGTGATAACCCCTTTGAAGAACCTGCTCTGAATCTCAGTTGTTTAACCACATAAACCACCACATCAGAGGCTCATTGAACTACACATCCACTAATATGATCTATGCCAGCAATGCCCCTCTGTCATGTATATTGGCCAAACTGGACAGTCTCTATGGGCTCATCTAGACTATGCTAAAGTGTTGAAAGAGGATATGCAAATTCCACAGGCATTTGCATGTCTTCTTCCGATCTCACTTTCGAAAGTGGAGCTTTTGAAAGTGAAAGTAGTCAAGATGCATTTTATTCAGCAACCCCCCCCCCCCGCTTTTTCGAAAAGCCACTTTTCCTCAAAAAATGAGGTTTACGCGGCTTTTCAGATAGGGGGGGTTGCCGAAAAAAACGCATCCTGACTACTTTCACTTTTGAAAGCTCCACTTTCAAAACTTGAGCGTAGTCTAGATGAGCCCTATGAGAGAGAATTAATCGACACAAATCTGATATCCGAAAAGGCAACACACAGAAACCCATTGGGGAGCATTTTAACTTGCCCCGGGCACTCATTAATGGATCTCAGTCACCCTACTATTTCAGGCCAATTCCACAAGCCAACTCCACAGGGAAGCCTTAGAACTTAACTTCATTTACAAATTTGATCCCTATCGCAGAGGTATGAATAAAGACATTGGCTGGATGGCCAGCTACATTCCACATCCTAATGACATAAAAAACCCAAACAATGGGTACATAAGAACAATTAGCACCTTCTCTATCAGCTTCATGTAGCATGGACACTCTAATTGTCTATTTTCTCCCGATTTTTTTCTTTCTTTTTTTCCCCCCCTTCTCCTCCCTGCCCTATTTATTTAGAAACTGGACCTTTAATAACTCTATTCTTCATGGGTTGTGCTCGCAAAAGCTCATGATCCCATCTGCATGTTTTGTATGTCTCTAAGGTGCTGCAAGACTATTTGTTGTTGTTTTTTTAAGTTTTTCTAGTTACAAACGAACTCGGCTCCCCCTCTGAAGCTTCTGAAAAGTTTTGTTCATCCAGCAGCGTGGCTACCAGAGAACTCGACTGGCAGCGCAGCTGCTGTGATGCACAGCACAAGGATGGACTGCAGTTAGCCTTTCTTTTCATTTAAAATTTAATATTTGATTAAGCCAGTTGCAGTAAAATGAGTGTGGATAGACTCATGCTGAGGCGTGCTAACCGAATCACCAATACATTCAATTACCGGAGTGGTTCACAGTAATGATGGGCAATACGGAACTGCTGGTCACTGCTCCACTGTTAAAGCTGGGCCTTATTTTCTGTTTAAAATATACATATGGGCCTGAGAATTGATACAGCCCGTACCGAGTTTGTAGAGAAAATTTGAGGCCCTTCTTCCATCAAGAGGTGCCTGTGGTAGAGAACCCCCCAAATACGCTGATTTCAAAATTTCTGAATTCTGTGTGTATTTTCCCCTCCATACAAAGAGGGAACAATTGGGGAATGGGTGGGGGAGATGCAGATGAAACTTTCCCTTTCTGGGACACTACCCGAAACTAGGTATGTAAAAAATTGTTTAATTGGTTAACTGTTTAAACTGCCTGTGGGGTGCCTGGGTCTGCGTGGACAGAGGCTGCTCCAGCCCGGCCAGAGCAGCCTCTGTCTAGGGCGGGCCCCCTGCGGTGCAGGAGCAGCCTCCTGCCCATGGCTGGTGGGGAGCTGCTCCAGCCCCCACTAGTTAACTTTAACCAGCAAGCCTCACCAGATTAATAAGGTTAAGGGTGAGGCTTACTGATTAACCGATTAAACTTTCACATCCCTACTCGAAACCAGTTCAGGTTTAAACACCTCACTTTACATTATTGATAAAGGACCTGCTCACACTTTAAGAAAGCTGGCCAGTATTAGAAAAGCATCTTTTCCAAAAAGTGATTCTTCAACCAGCACCACTGTCAACCTGTGGAACTCCCTGCCAGAGGATGTTGTGAAGACCAAGACTTTAACAGGGTTCCAAAAAGAGCCAGATAGATTCATGGAGGATAAATCCATCAATGGCTATAAGCCAGGATGGACAGGAAAGGTGTCCCTAGCATCTGTTTTTCAGAGGCTGGAAATGGATGACAAGAGAGGGATTACTTCATGATTGTCTGTTCCATTCACTCTGTGGGGCACCTGGCATTGGCCACTCCCAGAAGACAGGATACTTTGGTCTGACCCAGTCTGGCCATTCTTATGCTCTTACATTTTATCACCTGCTGTTTTTAGGACAGTAGCACCAAGCAGAGACCCATGGTGTGAGGTGCTATGCAGGCATTAAAGAAGAGTGTCAGCTCTCTAGGCTATCGGCTATCCAGGCCTGCAGAAAAGACTGTAATAATCCACCCTGCCTTGTGGAGTAAAGGGAGTCATTTCACTGTGGCGCAGAGCCAGGCGTGGTGTCGCTGAGTCCAGAGGAGATACACCAGGCGAGCCTGGGGAATGTTGAATAGGATGGCATAGTTCATGGTCAGGCAAGGGGATGACTCACACTGCTAATTATTCAGCATCTGTCCTTTTGGCAGCTCTGGTGAACCAGAGGAGGTGCTGGCTCCATTTCTCCCCAAGTTAGAGCGTGCAAAGATTTATAGCTGCCCACAGCACGATTGGCTGGGATCGGCCTTGTCACATAAAAGTCATATTGGGTCCTGCTGCTTAGTTTCCATCCCTGCTGTACCCAGCTTAGCATAGCCTGGGACCCTGCAAGCCCAAACAGCAGCTGGGCTTTATCAGCTTTAACCCTTGCCTTGAGCTGAGAAACTACTAAGTAGTAAACACGTTTGACCTCGGTCTCAGCTCATAAGAGTGGTAAGAATGAGCCAGGTACATGCGCACCCGGTAAACAACTGTAGTATAACTAGTGTAGGGAGTCCCGTGCCCATTGAGTCTCACCAGGGACCTAGACCTTGAAGGGTGCCCTGGATCCCCTTAGCTGGAGCCATGTCCACTGCGGCCAGATGTGAGGTGACCAAAATGGAAATGTATAAGCATTTCCAAGTGCCTGTTACTCTTTTATGCATTGCTCTGCCTATGTTTATTGGCGTATTACTTTGTAGTAGCTGTGAGACCATCTGGCAGTATTAAGCCTAGTGATGTAGTGAGATTAATAAAAGCAACTAGCCCTAATCGACTCTGTCTTGAAGTGAATCCACAACCCTGTTGGGCCGTCCCCCTGCCCTATTGAGTCTAAGGTCACGTCAGCTTCCATCTCAGCAGCTGACCAAAGGGAGGGAGATACAGGAGTCATGGGGTGCAGTCACCCTCTTGAGATTGTTCCCTGGTGGGCCGATTATGTCCCTGATATCTGCCGCCTTGCTCTCTAGGGGCTCCCCACCATCCAGTCTTACTGGGCCACATCCTCTGGTCTCCCCCATACAAGGCCCAGCCCTCCTGCAAAGCAATTTAAACACTGAACCACCTCAGCTCTAGGCCCCAGTGTCCAGGAAACCAACTGCTAAAAGGTGTTAAAACCCTAAATAAATCCATCTTTGTGTAAAAGTTTTACAATTATTTGCACTGGCCTTGATAGTAAACAAAAGTGTTTTTATTAAGTACAAACGGTAGGATTTAAGTGGTGGCACAAACAGATCAAAGTAAGTTACTAAAGAAATGAAAAGAAACATGAAAACAAACAGATCAAAGTAAGTTACTAAAGAAATGAGAAGAAAACGCATCACTAGTTCTAATTCACTAAAAATGTATTGCAAGCAGATTCTTATCCTAAAGAGCTGCTCTTATTTCAGGCAAGTCTTCAAGTCAGCGATGATCTTTTACTTTGATATGGGGCCAGCAGCATTTAACCGTGTCACTGAATTGTAATCAGTGAGATGGCTAACAAGTTGTCACTGTTTTTACAACCCTAGAATTGATAGCGCGTTCTGGACTGGATTTGTTTGGTCTACACTATATACATCAAGGAAGTGTGTAGTCACTTGTGCGTTACACTGGCTATCTGGGAGAATGGAGAACAAATCTCTCAGGGATTTAACAGCTGGAACCCATGTGGTCAGCGCTGCTAGCCCCAGTGGCAGTATGATATGATTCCTTTCGAAATTGACAAATTACCAGCCAAGCCAATGCCTATTTTGTGCTTATTCGTTTTTGTTAGTTTGACTCTGTTCGATGCAACGGGCTTCTACTTCCACTCTTTGTGACATACTAGCTGCTTTTCCTTCTCCAGCTCCAATCTCCCTGTCACCTCAGTCATTGAGGCAACATTACCATGTTTAAACAACATAAACTTTAAATTAGATGCCTCCAAGAGCTGATGACAAGCACTTTTTGTTCATGGTTCTCTGGATAGACATTTGCCAGGACAGGCTGAAACATGAATATAACCATCCTTGTCTAAGCAATGGCATTTATTTAGGCTGGGAGGGTTGTGCAATTACTTAACACAAGGGAGTGAGAACCAGGACTCCTGGGTTCCTTTTCCAGTTGTGACATGGAACAATCAGTTTCACACATGCAGAATGGGAAGCTACTGTCTAGGAAGGAGTACGGCAGAAAGGGATCTAGGGGTTGTAGTGGACCACAAGCTAAATATAAGTCAACAGTGTGACACTGTGGCAAAAAAAAGCAAACATGATTCTAGGATGCATTAACAGGTGTGTTGTGCACAAGACCCGAGAAGTCATTCTTCCACTCTACTCTGCGCTGATTAGGCCTCAGTTGGAGTATTGTGTCTAGTTCTGGGCACCACATTTCAAGAAAGATGTGGAGAAATTGGAGAAGGTCCAGAGAAGAGCAACAAGAATGATTAAAGGTCTAGAGAACATGACCTATGAAGGAAGACTGAAAGAATTGGGCTTGTTTACTTTGGAAAAGAAAAGATTGAGAGGGGACATGATAGCCGTTTTCAGGTATCTAAAAGGGTGTCACAAGGAGGAGGGAGAAAAATTGTTCTCCTTGGCCTCTGAGAATAGAACAAGAAGCAATAGGCTCAAACTGCAGCAAGGGAGGTTTAGGTTGGACATTAGGAAAAAGTTCCTAACTGTCAGGGTGGTTAAACACTAGAATAAATTGCCTAGGGAGGTTGTAGAATCTCCATCACTGGAGATATTTAGGAGCAGGTTAGATAAATGTCTATCAGTGACAGGGCCAGTCCACAACATTTTGGCACCTGTGGCGGGGAGCTCAAATGACGCCCCCATGCCACCTTTTCTCCTGCCTGCCTGTTATGTCCCTTGTGCCCGCCTTCTTCCAGCACAGCACTCCACCATCTCTGTGCATCTAGAGCAGAGAGAATACATATACACCAGCAGCAGACACAATTTTCTACACTCTGGGTCCTAGTGGTGCCCCCCCACAGTCTGGCACCTGAGGCGGCTGCCTCAGTTCACCTCATGGTATGGCCAGCCCTGATTCAGGGATGGTCTAGACAGTACTGGGTCCTGCCATGAGGGCAGGGGACTGGATTCGATGATCTCTCGAGGTCCCTTCCAGTCCTACTATTCTGTGATTGTATGGATTTATTATCTGGCCTTGGGTGGTATACAATTCTAAGTGGATTTACAGACACTTCAGTAAAATGGGTGTAATGATAATCCATAAAAATTGGACTCTAAAAAGTCTGATAAGCATTGTTAGTCCAGTGTTAGCAATGGGACACTGAAGCAGGAGGGTTGGGGGAAATTACTTGCCCCAGGGCCCCTCAGAGTCAATATTGGAACTAGCATCTGGATCTCTTGCTTCTTGTTTATGTGGTCTGTCCACTGGACCATGAAGAGTCAGTTAATGGCAGTCATAGGAATTGATGAATAGGCAGTTAATAGGCTGAAGGATTAACAAAAGCCAAAGGGAAGCCTTTCTTCACGCAACTCACAGTCAGCCTGTGGAACTCCTTGCTACAGGATACTGTGAAGGTCAAAACTATAATGTGGTTCAAAAAAGAATTAGATATGTTCCTGGAGGATAGATCCATCAATGGCTATTAGCCAAGATGGACAGGGATACAACCCCATGCGCTGGGTGTTTCTTGCCTCCCACTGCCAGAGGTGGGGATTGGATGGCAAGGGAGGGATCACTTGATGATAGCTTTCTCGGTTCATTCCCTCTGCAGCATCCAGCATTGGCAGGATTCAGGCTATTGGGCCAAGAGGACCATTGGTTTGACCTGGGATGGCTGTTCTTAGATGAATTGTAATACACCCCACCTTCAGTCTGATGCAGGTATGTGCACCACCCTGTGCCCTCCACAGCCTAGATTAGAAAAAACTTAACACAGGCTTAAAATTCAGTGCTCAACAGGGGCTAGCTGACACCCATCCCACAAACCCTGGGCCTACACTGCAGTATAAACCTGCCCTTAGAGGTTTAAGCGAGGTTGGCAGTTGCTGATAATTGCAGAATCGAGCCACTCATCAGTTCTAAGCCTTTTCAATACTTGCACTTCTATTGCGGAACATTATGCGCGTTCCCATGGTTGACATGAAGGGAGTGACTGCAGTGGGCTATTTATTGAAGAAAGAAACCACTTCCATTTCCACCGTTGAACAGCTAAGCTAAACACAGCAGCAGCAACAACAACTTCAAAAAAAAAGAAAAAGAAAGAAAGCACAATTTCTACAATGACACGGACTGTAGAAATTGATCAACTGAAATTGATTCTTCCAGAATGATGGTAAATAAAACCCGCATTTTCCAGGCTCCCTGCACAAAGCTTATTGTAGTGACATGTAAAATATTTATGCCAAATTCATTTGGAAAGCTGCAATGTACATTATCGGCAAAATGAGTTCAGCCTAATCTTTTCAAAAGGCATTTTACTTCCGAGCAGCAAAAATGCCTCGCTATTGAAGGCCTCGTGTTCTTGGCTTTGCATCTGTTACCCTCTCGCCCAAACTCCCTGTTATAATTTTTATCCACCAAGGAATGATTTGTGTTGAAAGGATCATTGTTAAAGTCTTTTATTTCTTTGTCTGTCTCTTCTGGATTTGCTCTGTGAGTACTCTTTCCCTCTAGTGGATGTGTTGCTTCTCTGGTTTAAGACAGAAGAAATATGATCTGCTTAAAGCACTCAACTGGGACTCAGGGCTCAGTGTAAACACAACAATCAGGAGGAAGACTGGTAGAGTGCTTAAGATATCGTATAGATAACCTAAGGTCCAATCCTGGCTCTGTTGAAAACTCCCTGTCTCTCTCCTCAAATCTATTTACATCTGTGTAACACAGGGTGGCTGTGTCTACACTGGGCCACTTATTCCGGAAAAGCAGCCGCTTTTCCGGAATAAGCTGTGCTGTCTACACTGGCCCTTTGAATTTCCGGAAAAGCACTGACGATCTAATGTAAGAAATCAGCCGCTTTTCCGGAAAAACTATTCTGCTCCCGCTCGGGCAAAAGTCCTTTTTCCAGAAAAGCTTTTCCGGAAAAGGGCCAGTGTAGACAGCTTTTCCGGAAAAGCAGAAGAAACGGAAAAAGGCGCTTTGGACGGCACGAGACCCCGTAGGAGCCCTGGACTTCCTGGTAGGGAGGCTTCTGGGCACACGTGGCAGGACCGTGCCACAGACCCTGCTGCCTCAGCTCTGCCACGTGCCCCTGTGCTGCCCAGCCACCCATCTCACCGCACCATGGCAGCTCCAGCCGGTGAGCCCCCTGCACCGCCAGCGGAGGAGGCCCCCAGGGGCCGCAAAAGGCGGGCTCCCTCCTGGACCCCAAGGGAGCTGGAGACCCTCCTGGACCTATGGCAGGAGGAGGAGGGTCTCCACGATACCAGGTCCCGGCGCCGCAATGCGGACATTTTTGGCCGCATGGCCGAGGCTCTGGCCCACCAGGGACACCCTGCCCGGAACACCGACCAAGTCCGGGCGAAGGTTAAGGAGCTCCGGCTGGGGTACATGCGTGCCAGCGAGGGCAGGGGGGCAGGACCAGACACCTGCCCCCACTACGACCGGCTGCACGCCATACTGGGCCAGCCAGCCCCGCAAGCCCCGGGTGTCACTGTGGACACATGCCAGCGCCCCCCCATCATCCGACCCACCGAGCCGGGGGAGGGAGAGGACAGCGGCAGCGCGTCCGGTGGAGAGGAGGCCAGCGTTGCCACCACCCAGCAGGCCCCCTCCAGCAGCTCCTCCGAGGCCGAGGCCGGGAGGAACCCACTGGTGAGTCTTTGCAGTTTGCACTCCCAAAGGGCGGAGGGCGGGGGAGCCAGGTGCCCGGAGGAGGAGGGGAGAGCATGTCACTCAGGCCACGTGAGCTGCACGCTGCGTTGCATGAGGCAGCAAGCAGCACGTGCAACCTCGTGCAGCCTGGTGACCGAGCGGCACGTGACCACGGCAGGCAGCTGCAGGGCACGCCTGGGACCGTGCTGCTCACACACATTCGGCGGGACCAGGGGGAAGGGTGGATGCCGGCTGGAACCGGCCAGGGCCCCAGGGACTCAGCCCAGAGCCCCGCACCTCCGCCAAGGGTGCAGCACGGAGAACGGCACACTGTCCCATGCCTGGCTGTGAGGCACAGCCAGCTGCTCCTGGGAAAATCGCAGCGTCACAGTCCTGTGACCGTGGCCCCTACCGAGCCCCTCGCCTGCTCCCGGTGCCTTGGCTGGTTCCCGAGGGAAGTCCCCACTGTGGCCACACATGTCCCTGGGCTACCGGCCGGGAGGGATAGTGGGAAAGGGCCCCTGAGTTTTGCTGCAAGGATGGGACACCCCACCCAGTCACTCTTCTGGTTCCGTCCAGGAGATATCCCACGCGAGGATCTGAGAGCCCAGACCGCCTCTGCCAGATGTGCTCCCAGGCACTGTGTGGGATGCATCTCACTCCCTGTCAAACACCAGTGATTAGCCCAAAGCTTTTCACAGTCTCCACCGGCAGGGAGTTCCACAGGTGAACGCAGCACAAGCACCCTCCCGCCCTCCACGGGGCCAGGATACAGACCGGTGCTTACAATACTGGAGGGAGGACCCTACTCCAGGGGCGGTCCTCCTTGCCAACATACAACACGGGGGCAGGAGGGGAACCGAGTGGGTCCAAGCCACACAACTGTGGGGTCACCTGGGCTCAGGGGTGGAGGGCATGAGGTGTGGGGACAGTGGACGGCCTGCCTGACTGACCCATCCTTTCTTCTCTTCCCTGCAGCGGGACCCAGCACCAGACCCTCCACTGCGGCAGCAGCGGCACCCCCATCTGGCCAACCCCGGAGGCGCAGGCTGCGGCAGAGGGACCAGCTTCTGCGCCGCCACGTGACTGCCGTGGAGGCCATCCAGGCTTCCATTGCTGAGCGGGTGCAGGGGGACCTGCAGTGGCGGCAGGAGGGCTGGGCTGCCTTCCTAAGAGAGTGCAGAGGGATGCGTGCCTCTATGGACATGCTCACGGCACATGTAGTGCACGCCATCCATTATGGCATGGCCGGACCACATGCCCCCGCCATCCCTCCCGGAGCACAGCCCATGCCCCCTCCTATCCCTGCTCCTGCTCCTGCTCCTGCTCTTGCCCCAGCTCCTGCTCCAGCTCCTGCTCCTGCTCCTGCCCACCTCCCCGTGCAGCCTGCCCGGACGCGGTCTGCCCAGCCTGTGCAGGTCCAGCGCCGGAGGAGCGCTCGCAGGGGCCGCCCGTTGCAGTAACTGCCCCCCCCCGTCCCAGTTGAAGGTCCCCCCCCTCCCTGTCCCAGTTGAAGGTCTCCCCGTCCCAGTTGAAGGTCCCCTCCTCCCTGTCCCAGTTGAAGGTCTCCCCATCCCAGTTGAAGGTCTCCCCCCCCCCTTGTAAATAAAAAGTTTTCTATTTTTCTGTTCATTCTTGTGTTGGTTATTGTGTTACTGTAGTAACTGTAAGAAATGATTTGAGATGCCAATTAGCCACTTAAATGTAACAGGTTTACAAACTGTGGACAACAAATTCTTTACTCTATCACCGGGGGGGCCCTTTGTAAGTGCTCATTGGTTTGTGGCGCATAAAGAAATACTGAGACTTTTCAGTAAAATGTAAACCACAAACTATATTTACATAGCTAACAAACAAGCAAGAACGGTTAGAAGATGCACACTACAGATTATTAAACATAGTCTAGGCTCAGGGAGGACAATTGGGTAGTGTTGCTGGCCACCTCAATCCTTTGGTCCTTCCGGGCCTTGGGAGAGGAACAGCCAGGAGATCCCTCGACGGAAGATGACGGCGAAGCTGGCCACCTCAATCCTTTGGTCCTTCCGGGCCTCAGGAGAGGAACAGCCAGGAGATCCCTCGAAGACGACTGGAATCAGGTACGCTGACTTGAGCCTTCCGCACGAACCCCGAATCCTCTTCGCTGTTCTTCGGGACAGGCGATGGTGGCCTAAACCCTAGCCTAAACTAAAAAGAAAAACCCTAACTACGCCCGACGCGCCCGACGAACAGTCACGATGACGGCCGATGTGCTTTGACCCGACGCTTTACAATTGGGGGGGAGGCAAGGGAGGGGGTGGGGAAGGGTAAGGGATGGGAGGGAGTAGTCTGGGAGACCCAGGCGACCCTACTACGGGCTTGGGCAAACATGTCCACCAGGGCCTCTCTGATGCGCACCACATCCTGGCGCGCCTGGCGGACGGCAGCTGTGTCGGGCTGTTCCCACGTCTGTGCCTCGGCTGCCATCCATGCAGGAGGAAGGCCTCCCCACTGCGCTCCACAATGTTGTGGAGCACGCAGCACGCGGCCAGTACCTCCACTGCATTCCGCTCACCCATCTCGAGACGGGTGAGCAAACAACGGAAGCGGGCTTTTAAACATCCAAAGGCGAGCTCCACTGGGTTTCGGGCCCGGTTGAGGCGGTCGTTGAACCGGGCCCGGTTCTGGTCCGGCTGCCCCGTGTAAGGCCGCATTAGCCAGGGCATCAGGGGGTAGGCTGCGTCCCCGACCACGCAGATGGGCATAGGCACGTCCCCGACAGTCAAGTCCCGCCGGGGGAAGTAGGTGCCCACCTCCAACCTGCGAAACAGTCCAGAGTTGCGGAGGATGCGGGCGTCGTGTGCCCGGCCGGACCAGCCCCCATAAATGTCCAGGAAGCGGCCCCGGTGGTCCACGAGGGCCTGCAGAACAATGGAGCAGTACTTGCGGTTCATGAAATGGGCCGCTCGATGCCCGGGCCCGGATGGGGATGTGGGTGGCGTCCAGGGCTCCCCGCAGTTGGGGAACCTGAGGGCAGCGGCCGCCATGGTATCATCCACGCCGCGCAGGCGGATGACTCTCGGGAGCAGGTTGATGGCGTGGACGACCTGCAGAAGGGTGCAGAGAAACACAAGGGAACACATCACATACGGCAGGGGTGAGTGTGCGCTCCTTGGGCCCCCTTGATTCCCTCTGTCCTCACACGCACACACACACACACACACACACACACACACACACACACACCAGGGCCCCCCCCTACGGCCCCCCCCCCCCCACCACCGGGCCTGTGCAAGGGAGGGACGGCCCAAACCCCTGGGCGACCCAGCCTGGAGTCTTGGCTGTCCCTGGGCCTGGAGTGCAGCACCTCCCCATCCCACTCCCCTGGGACTTACCTCCATGACGATCACTCCGACGGTTGATCTTCCCACCCCGAACTGCTGTGCCACCGAGCGGTAGCTGTCCGGTGTGGCCAGCTTCCACAGCGCGATGGCGACCCTCTTCTTGATGGGGATGGGTGCCCGCAGCTGGGTGGTGGCTCTCTGCAGCCCGGGGGTGAGCCAGGTGCACAGCTGCAGGAAGATCCGCTTTCTCATCCAGAAATTCCTGATCCATTGGTGGTCGTCCCAGACCCCGAGGACCAGCTGCTCCCACCAGTTGGTGCTGCTCTCGAAACTACAGACGGGCCTCTCCACGGTGGGGTGCTGATGCCACAGGGTTGCCAGGGCCTCCCTGGTGAGGGAGTCCAATGCGATCTCTGCCTCCTGGTCCATGAACAGCAGGGCACCGGCCTGCAGCACGAGCTGCAGGCACTTGTACAGCTCCAACAGGGGCCCGAGCAGGCACATGGCCACCCACGGCTCCATGGCAGACAGAGCAGGGCAGAAAACCAAAACTCAGGGAAAAGCAGTTGGGGGCCAAAGGGTGGTGTCCCCAAAACTCAGAGGGCAACCAGCGAACCTGCTAAGGGTGCCAGTCCCTGGCAGAGGTCCCAAGGCACGGGAGCAGGAGACCAACGGCTGTCCGGAGAGACCCCTTTAAGCACGTGTCTGAATGGCGCTCTGGCCCCGCCCCCGGAAAGGTATGGTGGCCTTTGCCCTCTTCAAAATGGCTCCGGGCTTCTGCTTTTCTGGAAAAGCGCGCCGCCAATGTAGACGCGCTTTTCCGGAAAAGTGCATCGTTATAACGGTAACTCCGGGCCAATGTAGACGCTCCTTTTCCGGAAATACTTAAAACGGAAAACTGTTCCGTTTTAAGCACTTCCGGAAAATCATGCCAGTGTAGACACAGCCGGTGCGTCTACACAGCACTGTAACTCGAAATAAGATATGCAATTTGAGCCACGCAAATTGAATATCTTATTTTGCTGTCTACACTGCGCCAAATTTTGAAATAAAGCGCTATTCCGAAACATCCCTTACTCCTCATAGAATGGGGTTTACAGAGACGTCGGAATAGCGAGCCCGAAATAACAGGCTTGCTGGGAAGACGCAAGGCAGCTATTTCAGAATACTCCGGTATCCCACAATATTGTGTTGCAGTGTAGATGTACCCCCAGAGACCACCGACAAGAGAGAGTGAAGCCTGCGCTTCAGCAAGGGGGCCAGTTGGCTTTTGGCTACAGCTGTGGGCCAGGAAGACAGCTCAGTCGGGGCTGACCTCAAGAGAGGAAGGCGCTCCTGCCCAAACACCGGAGCAGCTGCCACTGCCGCCTGAACCAGAGCCGCGGGCCCAGCCAACGCAACAGCTACAACCCTCGTACTGGTCTCTGCCGCACCACCGTCCATGGCTTGCTGCCGTGCCAACTGCCGCCACCACGGTTGCACCAGATGCTGCTGCCACCGCAGCAGGATCTTCATGTACGGGGGGGCTTATGCGGGCCAGGGGGATGGAGTAGGAAGCAGCCTAGGGCGGGGAGCAGGAGGAGCCCCAGCAGGTTCAGCACGTTCCGGGAACTCCCTGCCAAACAGTGGTGGGAACCACCCACCACTGATAGGGCCCTGGGCTGGAGTCCAGGCCCTCCTACCCCCCCTCCCCTTTTCCCAGCTTCCGGACTAAGAGCTGATCATGAGAGACTAGGCCTCAGGGCCTGTTTGTGAGAGACTAGGCCTCGCGACTGTATTGCGGGAGGCTAGGTCTCAGGGCCTGACGGGGTGTGACCCATTGGGGGAAGATTGCAGGGCTGGCCACCCCGCCACCGTCTCCTAATTGCTATTTTATTGAATTCCCCTCACCGTTTTTACATATTACCTCCAAAGTGGTGTTGCAAAGATGGGAGAGAGTTATTTATGCCTATTTTAGGGATGAGGGGCACTAGCTAGCTTAAAGTCAGAGGTAACCTCTGTAGCAGGGGAAGGATTTGAACCCTCCAGCTATAAGTTTTAGACTGGCAATCTAACCGCTCTGCCACCCTCCCTGTGAGCCTTAGTACCTCAGGTCTCCAATCTGCACAATGGGGTTAACGATACTTTCTGCCTATTGCTTTTTTTTTTTTGGTCTGTTTAGCTTGCAAACTCTTTGGGGGCAGGGAAGTCTGGGAAGGCTTGCCGTGTTAGTCTGTAACTTTAAAACCAAGTCGTCCTGTGGCACCTTAGGATACATCTAGACTACAGGTTTTTGTCGACAGAGGCTTTGTCGACAGATACTGTCGACAAAGCTTCTGTCCACAAAGAGTGTCTAGACTACATCCAGTTCTGTCGACAAAGCAAGCCGCTTTGTCGACATGAGAGTGTGGACGCAAAGGACAGTGTAGATACTATAACGCCTTCTGTCGACAGAACTCTGTCGACAAAAGGCGTTATTCCTCGTAGAATGAGGTTTACCGCCGTCGACAAAACTGCCGAGTTCTGTCGACGTTATGTGGTAGTGTAGACGCAGGTATAGTTTTGTCGACAAAAAGTCCAGGTATACTTTTGTCGACAAAACTATACTCCGCGCCTACACTACCGCCGAGTTCTGTCGACATAACGCCGACAGAACTCGGCAGTTTTGTCGACGGCGGTAAACCTCATTCTATTTAGGAATAACGCCTTTTGTCGACAGAGTTCTGTCGACAGAAGGCGTTATTGCATCTACACTGTCCTTTGCATCCACACTCTCATGTCGACAAAGCGGCTTGCTTTGTCGACAGAACTGGATGTAGTCTAGACACTCTTTGTGGACAGAAGCTTTGTCGACAGTATCTGTCGACAAAGCCTCTGTCGACAAAAGCCTGTAGTCTAGACGTACTCTTAGAGACTAACAAATATATATATATATATATATAGTATCATGAGCTTTCATGGGCAAAACCCACTTCTTTAGGTGGGGCGGGAACATCTCTTCCTCTGTGTACATTGAATGTCCAGGACATACAGCCCCGGTTTTCATGGAAGCCTTTCAGTGCTACTGAAATACATGTAAAAATGTGGATAGATCATTTCCCATGAGAAATCCTACAAACTGGTGTGCCTTTCTGAACAGCAGCTTGAAAACATAGGAGGGTTCAACACAGGTGGGTTCATGAAGTGTGTGTGTGTGTGTGTGTGTGTGTGTGCAGGTGCGGTCTGAGGAGGGCTGCGGCAGCTAGCACCCCAGGCGGAACACACGATCGGCGTCCCCGCCTGCACGGCTGTCAATGGGCCGTCAATGGGGTGACATCATCGGGTGCCCCGGGCGCCCCGTGATGTCATTGTCGGGCGCCGTTGAAGGCGGCACTCTAGGCGACAGCCGAGTCGGCCTATAGTCATGGGCCGCCCCTGTGTGTGTGTGTGTGTGTGTGTTTATAATGGAAAATGAAATATTTTCCTCTATAGTTTCTCAAGGACAGAATTTAAGAGAAGAGTAAATTAAAGAACAGACCAAAAAACCTCCATGATTTTGCAAATTATAAAGAGAGAATTTTGCTCTGAGGGACCGACCTTCCCTGGAGCTAACGTGCCAACTGTAACAGCCAAAAAAGATACGCTGGGGCCTCTGTTTATGGAGCAGAATGGTATCGCAGGTCCCCTTCAGGTGTGCATGTGTGTGATTTAACTAGTACTCGTATTCGCTACAGCTGCTGAATTATTTATCCTCAGCCAGATCATTTTAAAAGTACTGATGGTATTTTTCATCCGTGTTGTTGGTTTGTTTATTTTTTCTTAAGGCTGCTATTGCTTGTCGGAAACCACAAGTGTCTTTTTCTTTGCGTGTGTGTGTCATTCACCTGCCTGGCTGGCTCCTTCAGGAAACCTTTTTAAATTGCAGGAGATAATGAGCTGTTTCATTTGCAGGGTTTGTTTATTTCTTTATTTTGGTGGCAGGGGCTTGCCTCCATCTAGGAGGAAAATTGGGTGGTGCCTGAAATAATCCTTAACTGCATCGCTGAGAAATAGCAGAGTGCCGGGAGGACGCTGCTTCAGTGATAAATATGCGACTTTCATGATTTTAATAATTAAAAATGCACTTTAAAAATTCCTTCTGTACATGCTATAGAGGGGACTGTAGCATTTTATCTTATCCTCTCATGGATCCTTAAGGTTTTATGGGCACTTTAAAGCAGAAATAAAGATCTCCCCCCCTTTTTTTTATAGTGGGAAAACAGATGTGGCTCGAACTGCCATCCCATTTCACATAACTGTAGTTATTTTCGCTTTTGGCTGCTGCATCTGGATCATCGTTTTACAATACGCTGCTGGGGAAGCTATAAAACAACTCACAAAGCACTGAGTCAACAAACTCAGCTACCCTGATGCTCCTTTATAGAGAAACAGACGAGGCTAGGCCCTGAGGACAGGCAGCAACGGTGCTCTCTAGAATTCACACGCATTTCCTAAACATTCTACCCCCTTGCCTCAAACTTTTGCAGAGGAAAAAGATGACTTCATTGTTAAACTACAAAGACCCAAGCATTGATTCCTAGATATACTTCAGCAGCTTAAAGGAACTGGAAAGGCCCATAAATGGTTCTCTGAGAATACTGTCTGCAAGGAGGGACTCCCAGATGGGTACAGAAGTGGTCTACAAGTTTTATACCACTCCTACAGCTCTTCTTGCCCAGGTAGTGATGCTCCAATGGATCAGTTGCTGGACTAAAACTCAAGAAAGCTAGCTTGAATTTCTGGTTTAGCAATTGGCTTCCTATGAGACTTTGTGCAAGCCACTTAACCTACAGCGTTACTTTGTTCCTTGTCTGTAAAATGAAGCTAATATAGGTTTAACCTCTCTGGTCTGATACCCTCAGGACCTGACCGGTGCAGAACCAGAGAATTTGCTGAACCATGAGAGGACAATATTGTCTAGCAGCATTGCCAACACATCCACTGCTTACTGGGCTCTTAGAAAACATTTAGGGGTAAATTGGCGCTAAATCACAGCACAGAGTACTGAGCACCAGAACTGGTGGCTGTAAACAAACTTTATGGGACCACAGGAAACTTGGCCACACCCATGATAAGTGGACATCCAGCTAACTAAAATCATGCTGGACCATGGAGGTTGCTGAACCAGAGAGTGCCAGACTAGAGAGGTTCAGCCTGTACTTTCCTACCTAAAAACCATTAATGAGATACTTAGAGGCTTAGGTGGTAAGGGTCATGTAGGAACAGAGGGAGATTGGAGATTATTGTGGGTGGGAAGAAGAAAATAGTTAGGTAATGGAATCTCTACATCCGAAACTGGAGATTGTTAGAATAACAAAATCCAGTGATTGAAAGGAAAAGTTTTGTTCTTTAGAGTTTTGTTCTTTTTTTAGTATGAGACTCACAGAAGAAATTTCTGAAAGAAATAAAACTGATGAAGCCAGTTTGCTTGGGAAATAGATATTTCTCATTATTGTTTTCTGGCAGAAAATGTTCCCTGTAGAAAATACATTTTAAAAGATTAGATTGGAAAAATCAGTGTTTTTGGAAGCCACTTTCATCCCAACTTGATTTTTTGTTGTTGTTGTTTTTGTTTAGGGGGGTTGTTCTTTTATTTCTAAAGTTTCTTTGAACTCATTTGTCTCATTGGCAACTGAGGAAGTCTTACAGTATGAAGTCCCCATGTTGCATGAGCTAGAAAAACAAGGGCGGGATAATGCTACTTATCTCATTGATGAGTGAGGGGGGTTTGTTGACAACTAATTGAATGGGTTTGGGCAAAAGCAAAATACCTTCATTTCCCGTGAGTGGATTTAGTGAGGGACTAATAATATTGGGAAGAGCCCAGAATGGGGCATTAACTCTTCCAGTTCCAATGCATGGAATAAATTTTGTTATGTGCACTGAGGCATGAACAGATGTGCACCACCAGTAGAAACATATGCTGCCAGCTGTGGGCGCTTTTCTAATCAGCTGGGTGGCATTTTAATCTCTCCTTGGTAGCTGCCCAAGTGCTCTCAGCTTATAGGATATGCTGCCTAGTTCTAACCTACAGGAGCCATCCTAGCCCTGCGTTTCTTGGGCTGGGCTCTGGACAAACAGCTTTGCCAGTGCTTCTCGGTCTTGCCATATTCTTGGGCTCTCTCCAGAGCTCTGCCATTGCTGTTCCAGCTCTCTGCAATCCCAAACCATGGGCCACTTTGCTCTTCCACTCCCTGCTTCATTCTTTTGCACCTGGTGCTGGCGGGAGCCGGGGGGACCTCTGTTAAACACATGCCACATGTGGAGAGGATGCGTTGTCACTAGCGTGAAACCCAAGTCTACTTTTACCGGTGACACCAGCGAAATTCTTAGAGGCTGATGCTGGTTTGATGCAACCTTACTTCCTCTGTGCTGCATGAGGTGAATCATAGGCTCATTGAATGAGAAGGGACCCAGAGAGGTCGTCAAGTCCAGTCCCCTGCACTCACAGCAGGACCAAACACAGGGGTGGGCACAATATGGCCCGTGGGCCGCATCTGGCCCACTAAGCCATTTAATCCGGCCTGTGGCCCGCCCTGGTGGGGGGACAGGGGCAAAAGACGGTGTGCTCCTCCCCCCCGACCCCAATTGGCCCTGGGGGGAGGGGGAGCGTATGAAGTCTCCTCCTCCCCCCTTCTCCCCAGAGTGTGTGGTGCTTAGAGCGTTCAAAAGAGCTGGCGGCTCCCTCTAGGTGCTGCATGACCCTGGTGGGGGGCGAAAGAGTTTGTGTGCTCCCCCGCCCCCAGGCTCCACTCCCAGCTGTGATGATTGACCTGGGGGCAGGGGAGCATATGCAGTGTCTCTTGCCCCCCAGGGACATGTGGCCCTGAGCAGCACATGGAGGGAAGCCATGTGGCCTGGGCTGCTGCAGGATGGAGACTGCCTCAGGGACCCTGTTGGGCTGCTGGCTGGGAGCCACCTAAGGTAAGTGCCTCCTGGCCGGGAGCCTGTCTCCAGCACCTCAGCCCCTGCCTCTTGCACCCTAGCCCATCCCACTTCCTAACTCCCTGCCCTAAGTCACCAAATCCTCTGCGCACACATCCCACCCCAGGTCACAATTCCCTTCCAGACCCCCCCGCTACATCCCTCCCCCAGGTCAAAATTCCTCCTTAAGCACGTGTTTAAGTCCCCATGACTTGAAACATTCTTCAGAAGGATATGGAAGTGCTGTCCTGAATTGGGATCTCATTTGAAGCAAAGCAGCAAAAAGGCGTGGTAGCACACATTGTGTATGTGTGCGCTACAGACTGTTTTAACAACTTGTCCAAGAACAAGGTCTAACTGTTTTGAAAACTTCTCTGCTGCTCAGGGTGCGTCTACACTGCACTGTCCCTCAAAATAAGATACGCAATTTGAGCTATGCAAATTGCGTATCTTATTTCACTGCTATGTCGAAATAGCTTATTTCGTCATTTAGCTCTGTCTACACATAAAGCGCTATTCTGAAACATCCCTTACCCCTTGTAGAATGAGGTTTACAGGGATGTCGGAATAATGAGTCTGAAATAACAGGCTTGCTGTGAAGATGCGGGATAGCTATTTCGGGATACTCCAGTATCCCGAAATAGCATTGCAGTATAGCCGTAGCCTCAGTGTACAGCTGCGGTGGGGAATGCAGGCAAGGCAGGATGGGACGCTTTGTTGGGAGAGAAATCAAATATAAATCAAAGTGGTTAAACTAGAATAGAAGTGAAATTGAGGCTTCTTTTCCTGTTTATGGTGGAAGTTAGGGTTCAGACAGTGGGCTGGCAATAGAATTATAAATTGTCGTACCACAATGTCTTCGAAGAACAATGCAGATTAAACCAGCCCTAGGCAAACCTAATGAGATTAATAATAATAACCATGCCTCTCCAAGTGTGGAAGATGAGAGGGAAGTAGAATATTATTTATGCAAAAGTGGAGAGTCTGTGATGACCATTTGGGGCTGATTTTTAAAAGCTGTAATAAGGAAATGGATTGAAATGTTTCTCAGAAGGGAAACATAGTGAGTGGTGCATGAAAAAAGGATGCAAGCAAATTATTGTGTGCACAACTGTTGGCTTGTCTTCACTTACCCCAAGATTGACGCTCTGAAGATCAATTTCACAGGGTTTGATTGAGTGGGTCTAGTAAGGACCCACTAAATCTACTGCTGATGGTGCCTCAGTAGACCCCAGTATTCCACTGGGTCGCAAGGAGTAAAGGAAGTTGACTGGACACTGCAGAAATTTGACTTATGGTATGTCGACACCAGCTATGTTTTTGTAGCTGGAATTGCATATCTTCTGTCGACTTTCGCTGGTAGTGTAAACTTGGCTTAAGTGTAAAGGAGTCAATAGTCAGAGGAGGAACAATTCTGTTCGGTTTTTGTCAGAAGGACTTATAACCAAGGGTGGCGGGTAATGTAGGCAAGGGAAGGAGTTGCCTTCCCAAAAACAGCCTATGGGCCCTGACTGCCTGGGAGGGCTGAGGAGTCCGGCTCTCTGGCCACCTGGGAGGGCTGGGGCTGCGGTGTAGCAGCTTTGCTCCCCAGCTGGCCAGGAAGGATTGGTTTCCAGGCAGGGGTTGGGCAGGGCTTGGCTCCACAGGGGGAGGTTGCTGAAGGGATGGGGTCTTAGGTGGAAGGGGTGGGGCCTTGGGCAGAAGAGGCGGGGCTGGGGCTTGACTTCACCAGCTGGGCCTTCACTTGCCGCCCGTGCTCATAAATCTTAAACTGAGCCTCACAATATCTCAGGATGGTGATTTCTTTTCATTGGTCCAGATTCTCAGCTGATATAAAGTGATTTACTGTCATGATGTGCATCAACTAGAGAGACTATTCATGAAATTCAGGCCAAAGACAGGCAACAGAAGCAGCACAGCCAAGGAAACGGGATGTTGAACTTTGACCCATATAACTGATATTTTGTTCCCGGTTCTCTTACACGGCCTGTGGATCAAATTTCCTCTCTTCTCTCTGTCTCCTCCTGTTCTTTGTCTGTTTTGACTGTCAGCTCTTTGGGGCAGGGGTTTTTGTCTCATTGAGTTTGTGTGAGGCATTGATCTCATTTGGGTCTATACATGCTACTAGAACAATAACTCAATTATTTACCTGATGGGAAGAATTTTAAGTTCCTGCATGGATAATCCCTTCTCCCATTTGAGGGACTCTCTCATTCACTGCACCCTGCATGAGGGTCCCGTGGCAGTTGAGTGTCATGGGCCCTCGGTAGCTCTTTCCTAGCCCATTAATTTTTTCTCTCTCTCTCCATAGGAAAAAAAAATCTGAATGCAGTGTAGATATTAACTGACAGGTACCTCTTTTCTGCTGTGAAGCATCAGCATGAGGCAAAAAAAAAAGAAGAAAAAAAGAGTACTTTGTAAAAAGATAGTGTCCCAGGGGGGAAAAAATAAAAGACCATTCATGCGTGAAGGAATAACTTGTGTAAATGTCTGGAGTGAGTAAAGAGAAAGGATACGGTGCAAGGGGAGAGGACCAGAGATGTATGAAGGGAGCCAAAGTGCATGTTTTCCCCCTCTATGCATCGTGACAAGTAAAACAAAGCTTTTTCTCTTCTCTTCCCCCAAGTTGGATGTGTGTTTTGTTTTAAAATTTGCTAATTTATGCTACCCTAATATCGCCTCAATCGTGTGCCACTTCTGGTTCTGGGTTGATATTCATGTGGTGGGGGTGTGTTAATTTTATAACGGAGGAAAGGAGCTTTTGTCTTCTTTTCAGCTGAGAAGGAATTAAAGCATAATGATGCCGGATTGCAAGTGATGCTTAACACCTCCACCTCCAGGTGCCTTCTGAAAATGAGGTCGCCTTTGTTGTGTATTGGGATGTTGTAGATATAGATCTTGTTGTGATAGCAACTGAATTAGGTCACTAGGGTTCAGCCTGGCCAGTTTGGGCTGGTTCTAATTAGTTCTGTGTTATGGAATAAATGGATACTTGCAACTGCTCAAGCTCTCAGTATTTCCAGTTATTTCTTTCTAAACTGTGGAACTCCAAATGATAGAACAGCCTTATTGTTCCAATAGCACTTCAGGCCAAAAAGAGATCAGGCCCTGTTGTACTAACCACTGTATCCCACTGGTGAGTAGATGATTGTTACAGGTCCCTGCCTGTGACAACCCCACATGGTTTTTTTTCCCCCCTTAGCTCAAGTTATGGCAGCTGAGGTACCCAGTTCTGGAAGGCCTTGTGGCTATAGTGGTGGACAGATGAGAGCCCATTTGTTTCAGTGAGTCGTCTTCTGTGACTGTAAAGCAATAAGGGATGTGTAAAGGTGTCTGCCTGTCAGGCAGACATGGCTGCATATTTTTGCCATCGCCTGCTGTCTGTGCACACGCTTCCTTGGCCTTTTCTGTTTTGTTCTTCACCATGGCTTTAACTGCAGACTAAGAAGTCTGCTGCCATCTAGATCTATTGGTCACCACAGATCCCCATTCGTTCAGGTTAACCAGGCCTGCTTTTGGTGAGCTTTGAGAGTGCCTTTGTACTGGTTTCACTGGCCTCCCAGTATATGAACTTCCCTTTTCTACAGTCCGTAAGAATATGGCTATGGGGAGTACCTTGTCCATATGTACGAGGTGACCAGCCCAGCAAAGTTGAGCATTTAAAAGTAGATATTCAACACTCATCCTGCATCTCTGGTCCAGGATGTCCATGGTTGGTATCCTGCATGGCCACTTGATGTTTCATAAAACTCAGAGCGGGCATATTTTAGTGCTTTGGCTGTTTCAAGTGCCTGCTTTACAGCAAGGGCAGGGGTTTCGGGAGGGTCGGGAGGGCAGCCGAATGCACTCTGGGATGCGGCTTGCTTTTCATCCCGTTCCCTGGACTATCAGGGAGTCAGGGGAAAGTACTTGCATTCCGTGCATGCCTCTTACATATGGCTGGTGAAGGGAAGGGTGGAGGAGTAAATCACAGAATGCAAGTACTTTTCCCTCGCTCCCTGATTGTCCAGGGAAAGGGATGAAAAGCAAGCTCATGGCTGCTTCCCGAAACTCTGCCCTTGCTTTACAGCATACACAGGAGCGGCCCGAGGCTGGCTGTAGCAGCTGGTGCCCCAGGTGGAAGGCGCGATCAGCACCCCCGCATGCATGGCCGTCAATGGCCGTGACGTAATCAACGGGCGCCTGAGCGCCCCGTGACGTCATCATCAGGCGCCCGGGGCCAGCAGTGCCCTAGGTGACTGCCAAGTCTGCCCATGCTCATGGGCCGCCCCTGAACATGTTTCACAGGCATAGAGAAGAGTGTTTAATACAATCGCACAACAGACACCAACTTTGGTCCAACGTCCAACTCCTCCCGCAGTCAGTGATAAAATCTGCCATAGACAGAACTGGCTTTAAAATTACACTCCATTATTTCTTCATTGGACAGGGTATTAGTAGATAAAGTGCTGGGAATACAGCAACATTTTTCTACTTTGTTAAGCCATGTGCCATCAACTGCAATGTCAGGGACAGAATACACTTTTCCTGGACCAGGTGGGTAAAGCACCAGGGTGCTGGTCAGGAGGGTGGCTGTCTCGTATATACACAGGAAGAGACAAATCCCCACTCTGAAGGTCTCACAATTATATAAGCAAACTAGACATATGGTGGGAGGGGAAACAAAATCCCAGGCTTCCCTGACAGGCCATCCTGAGAACTAAGAACTGCATGCTGGTCACTCAACTCCCCATCCAATGTCCTCTCCACTGGACCAAACCTTTTAATCTGGCCCACCACCTGCCCCTGTGACATGGAGCAGTGCCACTCAAAGGGTCTGGCTGCTCCCCTGTGACTAGCAGCGCTGTGGAGGGAGGGGGAAGGCTTTGCGTATTGCTCCTCCCCCAGCAAAATCTTTCAGCTCCTGTTGACTGGTATCTGGCCAATGGGAGTGGAGAGATTTTGCTGGGGGCGGGGGCAGTGTAGTATTATTTCTCAGTTCCCATTGACCGGTTTCCGGCCAATAGGAGCTGAGAGATTTTGGTGGGGGTGGGGGCAGCATGCAAAGCCTCCCCCCATCAGTGTAGAGAGCCACATGGAGCAGCCAGCTGCTTTGAATGGTCTGGGGCTGCTGGCAGGCAAGGAAGCCTGCTTGAAATTGCTGCTGGCTGGGAACTGCTTAGATAAGCACCTCCTGGCCAGAACCTGCCTCTGGCAATCCACCCCCTCCCACATCCCAACTCCCTCCCAGAGCCTGCACTCACTTCCTATACTCCTCCCCCACGCCAGAATCCTCTTCATCACCCATACCCCCTCCTGTACCCTGCACTCCAACTCCTTGCCTGAGGTCACCATCTAAACCCTCTGCTCCATCCTGCTCCCTCCTAGACCCTGCTCCTGCTCCTACAACCATCCCCCAGACCAGAATCCTCTCCTGCACCCATACCCTCTTCTGGACCCTGCCCCCCCCCCCAAAAAAAATTATTGGCCACCCCTGCCATATGCTGAATTTCTGGCCACCATTCCTCCAAGTATGTCTCATGGCACGTTGCTCATTTTAGTTCCAAAGTTACCTCCATTCCAGATATATTTGAAAGTTGTTTGCATCTGAAGTCAAGATTCATGAACCGGACATTTGCAGAAAGCGTTGTTTACAAGAGGAAGACATGCCCCTGCATTATTTCTGCATACATATTTTTGAGTCCCCCTTTCCCCACCCTCCTATGGGTCTTTGCCACACATTAGATCTCACTTTTGGGCCTTGGCAAGCTGAGAAATATCCAAGCCAGTGCAGTCCTAGTGGGAGCTGATAGAAACTGAGCTCTTTGGGAAATATCTTCTCAGCAGGGAATGCTGCATCCAGCTGGATGGGAAAGTTTTTTTTCTCCCTGGAAATTTTTTTGACAATGACAAAAATTGTTTTTTGTTGTAAATGTTGGTTAAAAAACCCTCAAACACTTGCCAAATTCTCCCCAAAATTCAATTTTCTGATGTTTTAAGAGAACTGATGGGCTGTGTCTACACTGGCACCCTTTTTCGGAAAAGGGATGCTGATGAGACACAGCGCAATTGCAAATCCGTGGGGGATTTAAATATCCCCCGCGGTATTTGCATGAACATGGCTGCCGCTTTTTTCCGGCTCGGGGTTTTGCCGGAGAAAAGCGCCAGTTGAAAGTAGGAATAAGAGATCTTGCGGAAAAGGGTTTATTTTCCGCAAGATCGCGTTTAGACTGGCGCTTTTCTCCGCAAAACCCCGAGCCGAAAAAGCGGCAGCCATGTTCATGCAAATACCGCGGGGATATTTAAATCCCCCGCGGATTTGCAATTGCGCTGTGTCTCATTAGCATCCCTTTTCCGAAAAAGGGTGCCAGTGTAGACACAGCCATGGTGTGTGTGAGTATGTGTGTGTGAGAGAGAGAGAAAACAAAACATTATCCAGGAATAATGATAATTGAGGTGGACTGAATATTCCTGAATTAGGCTACGTCTAGACTGCAAGCTTTTTCCGGAAGAAGCTTTTCCAGAAGAGATCTTCCGGAAAAACTTATTTTGAAAGAGAGCGTCTACACTGCAAAAGCACAACAAAAAAGCGATGTGCTTTTTCGAAAGATAACGTCCACATTGATTGGGCGCTATCTCGCATTTAAGTCGTGATTAGTCTGGATGTGATTAGTCTGGACCAGGGCACCTATGTTATTTCCTGGAGGCCTCTTCTTTCAAAAGAACTCCCTCTTTTGCGCCCACACACGCCTTTTTCCGAAAATGTTTTTTTGGAAAAAGGCTTCTTCTTCGTAGAATGAGGTTTACCACCGTCAGAAAAACCCCTCCGTTCTTTCGATTTTCTGTCAAAAAAACTCTATGGCAGTGTGGACGCAAGTCTAGTTTTTCCGGAAAATGGCCGTTTTTCTGGAAAAATGCTTCAGTGTAGATGCACCCTTAATAGCCATGAGTAACCCACACACCTAGGCTATGTCTACACTGGCACGATCTTGCGCCAGAAGTATGCAAATGAGGCTAAGTGTGGAATATTGCTGAGCCTTATTTGCATATCTAATGAGCCGCCACTTTTGCGGAAGAGCCTCTTGCGCCAGAAGGAGCTGTCTACACTGCCCCTTCTTGCGCAAGAAAAACCCTCTTGCGCAATGCCGCTACGCTGGTTATTTTCAGGAATAACAGCATTGAGCAAGAGGGTTTTTCTTGCGCAAGAAGGGGCAGTGTAGACAGCTCCTTCTGGCGCAAGAGCCTCTTCCACAAAAATGGCGGCTCATTAGATATACAAATGAGGTTCAGCGATATTCCATGCTTAGCCTCATTTGCATACTTCTGGCGCAAGATCGCGCCAGTGTAGACATAGCCCTAGTGTGGTTACCATGCAGCGGTGCCTAGACTGTAGCAACAGTTAAGACCAAGAGACCTCTACAGCATGGGCTGGGAGCTACCTGGCTTTTAGCTCAGAGGGTAGAGGCTCCTATACTCACCTCCAGAGGTCCCAGGTTCAAATCTGCCTGGTGGTGGTTACACATGCACTTGAGTTCTCTGCCTTTCTGTAGAACATATGCAACATGACTAGCGTCAATGCAAGCTTTCCTCACCCAGACTCACTAATATGCCTCCAACTCCAGCTTGAGGGAACTATCTTCATGAGTGAGAGAGGAATTCCTTCCCTGTGTCCCCTCAGGGCCTTTTCTGTTTACCTGCAAGGAGGCCCATTTGAGGTAATGAAATTTACAATGTGACAATGTCTGTGGGTTAGATTTGGGGGTTCCAGTCTCAGCTCTGGGAGGACTGTGGGAGCTGGTGCTTGGTGGGGCGGGCAGGGGAAAGGAAGGGATTCTGGGAAGCAGGATTCCTGGGTTCTTTTTCTAGCCATGCCACTTCTCCCCTCGGTGCCTTTAACTTCATGCCCCAGGCCGGGTCCCAGCCAGCAGCCTCCCTGGCCCTCCACTCCCTCCTCCTGGCCCTGCAGGAGCCCGGACTGCCGGCTGGTGAGCGGCGCCCCTGGAGCCCGCGCTGCTGCGCCTCTCGGAGCAGTGCGGTGAGAAGGCGGGAGCCCGGCATGAGACGTCCCCTCATGCCATGAGAGCCAGCGGGGGCAGCGGCAGCCCCGGCAGCAGCAAGGCGGCGGCCAGAGCCCCGAGCCTGGTGTGCACAGAGACGAGTTTGCCAGCTCCCGAGCCCGGCCTTCTGTGCGAGTGGAGCCGCCGCCGCCGCCTCAGCACCCGCAAGCTCCAGGTATCCTCTTGTTTGAAAGTTCAAATACGGTCCTCCTCTTGGCCGGGATCTGCTGGGAACCTTCTCACTTCTCAGTCTCTGCTTTTGGGAAGCACGGATCCAGATTGTGCCCTGTGGAGCAGCCTCTTGGCACTCCAGCACGGGGCACAACAGGGCTCCCAAGCTGTCATGGCTGCTGATGGAAAGATTGCCTGGATTAGAGGGCTACTCTGGTGGTGGGGTAAATGGCTGCTGTACCCCTTCTTTTGTGGCTCCAGAGAGTGTGGCGGTTAACATGGCAGTAGGGCTGAAACTTCTACACGGTCAGGACCCTGCCAAGACCCAACCGCGTGACTTTGTGAAGTCTTATATCAGCTCTCTAATCATATATCAACCCCCAAGCCATCGAGTTCCCATCCTCGGTGTATTTTAATGATAGTGGCGCTATTAAAACAAATCAGCTTCGCTTTTGCAAGTAATATTATACAGGTGATTAGTATATATATGGCCTTTATTTGCAAGCAGTTTGCATATCTGTTACCTCGCTACCGCTGTCTTCTCACTAGATGCACAGAGGAAAACAGTAATATTGCCAAAAGCTATCGTCACTTTTTGCAGTTATTCCCTCTTATTTCTTCCACTTTTGAATTATAATGTCTTTTATTACAGCCCATCAATCAGATTTCATCATGTGCAGATCTTATTACTGATAATGTGGCTTTCCCATAAAGGAAAAGAAAAAAATATAGAAAAGGGAAGAGAATTATTTCGGGAGGGGCCGGGGGAGAGCCAAGCAAGTTTGTTTGTCCAAAACTTGAGAGGAACAACAGACTATTTCGCTGTCTGCAAGCGCTGTCTAGACATTTGTAAAGACAGATGATTAAAAATTATTTCATCTCCTTGGGTTGCTTTCATAAATACCAGTGTGCCTCCGATTCAGCAGCTGTTTGATATACATGTTAAAACAGGATGTTTTGTATCATTATCATGCAATCTGAGAACACCATGTCATCTTCTCTGTGCTGCCTACAAAGTTGGGGATGTATCATAGAGCTGCATATAGACGAAAGCTGGATTAAATTGTTCAGTTGTGTATTACAAGGCCAGAAATGCAATAAATGCATTTTGTAAAGTGTTGTTTAAACTGAGTGATTAACTGGCTAGCTAAGGAAATACACCAGTGCTGGAAACACTGTAAATTCAAAGCAGTTAATAACCTACTGCAGGCATCTGGTGTGAGGCAATTTAGCACACTGTACATTTTGAAGTACAAGGAAAGCAAATAGCTCATGTCAGAGAAGGGGGAAAACCAGAAATGTTTATGGAATAGAAAATGAGATGCAGAGAAATCATGATTCATGTGCACAAGGAAATTATCTTTGCCTTGTTTGCGTCACATTAATGTGATTGTTCTACACACAAAAGGAAGAAACGAAAGTCTTGATTCTGTGAGCTGTTCCATTCAACATCAACATAAATGTGTTGGGTAAGAAAAGAAGGGTCCCAAGAAGAGCTCTTTGAAAAATGCCTGGTTTTTTTCATGGGAAATTTTTTTCAAGTGTTTTTTTAAAAATCTCAAATAGTTTTCAATGTTTAATGCAAAACCCAAACTATATTTTTCTGATTTTGATTTTCATTGAAAAATTGGAAAATGTAGACCACATTGAAATGTTCATAGTGGCCAAAAAGCCAT
The DNA here is from genome assembly GCA_019425775.1 of Rafetus swinhoei. NCBI lineage: Eukaryota > Metazoa > Chordata > Testudines > Trionychidae > Rafetus > Rafetus swinhoei. Next base: position 14,497,366 of record JAFJHL010000300.1, on the reverse strand, counting down.
TTCTCTTGGAAAAACTTTGTAGGCAAAAAACAATTTCAGCTAGCTTTACTCTCTAGTTTCCAGGCCAGATTCATAGAATCCTAGGGTTGGAAGAGACCACAGCCCCAGCCCCACGCAGAAGCAACCCCAACTACATCATCCCAGCCAGGACTTAAAAACCTCTAGGGCTGGAGACTCCACCACTTTCCTAGGGAACCCATTCCAGTGCTTCCCTACCCTCCTAGGGAAATAGTTTTTCCTCCTATCCAACCTAGACCTCCCCGGCTGCAACTTGAGACCATTGCTCCTTGTTCTGCCATGTGTCACTATTGAGAACAGCCTCTCTCCATCTTCTTTAGAACCTCCCTTCAGGGAGTTGAAGGCTGCTATCAATTCCCCCTCACTCTTCTCTTCTGCAGACTGAATAAGCCCAAATCCCTCAGCCTCTCCTCATAGGTCATGTGCTCCAGCCCCCTAATCATTTCTGTTGCCCAGAGGAGGTGAGTCTGCTGGACCCTCTCCAATGCGTCCACATCCTTTCTGTAGTGGGGGGCCCAGAACTGGACACAATACTCCAGATGTGGCTTCACCAGTGCAGAATTCATCAGTGTGTTATCCCAGTTATAAACCCATTTAACTCCACTGATTTCAAAAGCAATGCAGTGGTGAATTAGGCCCACTGTTTACCAAATGTCATACGATAGAATTCACTGTGTCTTTTTCACTGAGATCAGGCCTGTACACTGGGGGTGCGAACTGCCCCCCGGGTCCTTCATGGTCCACCATGGGGCTGATTCCGGCCGGTCTGGGAAAGGCAGGGGTGGCGCATTGCCCCAGCCTCCCTCCCCTGTGCTCCCGCCGGCCAGAGGAAAGCAGAGGCCGTGAATGGCGAACGGTGAATGGCGAATGGTGAATGGTGAGTGAACGGGGCGACTGGCTGAAATCTACTCGCCACGGGCAAGTAGATACACAGATTTGTCAAACCCTGTTTATCAGCGGCATGTTCGCACTACCAAGCCCGTTATTTTGAAACAACGGGCTGCTTAATTTGAAATCTGGACTCCTGCTTTTCATCAGGAGTAACACTAATTCCAAAATAGTTATTTTGAAATAGCGGTCGTGTGGGTGTGCTGGTGCTGCTATTTCGAAATAACTACTCCCCAGAGTCATTTGAATGAATTACTCCCCAGTGCTTCCTGGGACTCTAAGTCCACGGTAGCACGTCCACAGTAATGGAGCCTGCCTCAGACTAATTTCAAGGCTTCCCCATCGTGTGGACACGCTAATTTGATTTTGTTAAATTGGGAGTTATTAAGTCAAATTTAGTAATTTCAAAATAATTTCCTAGTGCAGACATGGCCACAGAGGAAGAATAATGAGACTGCTCTTCAGCCTTAGCTAATAGGCTGCTGCCTTTTAGCTCATGTAGTAGAGACTCATACACCAAGTTCCAAAGGTCCCAAGTTTGATTCCGTCCGCAGATGACGGGGATCTATTGGCATTACACAGACACCCTCCCTGGCTGAGGTAAGAGCTCTTAGCACTCGGTGTATGGGGTTTAGCTGAGATGTGCCCCTACAGCAGGGGTAGGGAACCTTTTTTGGGTCAGAGGCCACCAAGCCACAGAAAAATCAGTTGGGCTACATACACGTGAGAAACAAAAAAACCCACCCCTCACCACTCTGGGCTCCTCAGTGCTGGGTGGAGCCCCGAGCCTCAGGGGCCAGATCCAGGCAAGATGGCTGCATCCAGCCCCCGGGATTTAGGTTCTGCACCCGTGCCCTACAGCTATTCTCTGCTTCCCACTCATCTTGCAGCCTTGTCTACACTAGAAAAGTTTTACTGGGATAGTTAAGCCAGTATAGTTGTACCATCAAACCCTCTTAGGGAAGATGCCACTTCTAGCAGAAAAAGACTTCTTTTGTTGCATAGCTTCCACCAGTTCCCTGATCAGAATAAGCTACGTTGGCCAAAGCACTATTTCGCTGGTATAACTGCATCTCTACTAGAGCTTTTACCGGCTCAGCTTGTTGGTTTGGGGTATGATGTTTTTTACCCACCTAACCAATGTAGCAATATTTGCTGGTGTCAGCCAGGCTGGTATAACTCTTGCAGGGCAGGAAGAGAGATATGGGTATAAGGCACCATTATACCAATGCAACTGTACTCACGCGATTGGTTAAAATCAGTCTTCTCACCGATATACCGGTATAACTTTCATGCATAGACTAGGCCTATGCTGTGTGTGCAGTATTGCTAGATACATACCCTGTGATACACTGTTCATATCACTTGTCAGCTGAGAGATTTTTATGTAGCTTTGCCCTTTTTTCTAAGGATTTAGGGGTAAATTCATCCCTGTGCAGAAAGACAGCACAGGGCCTTTGCATCCTTCAAGCTGTGCTCTTTGAGGACCAAATGGGACTTACATGTTTTATAAGGCGTCTGCCGGTCCTTTTCCCAGGCTTAAATTCACCCTTGCTGAATAAATTCCTGTCTCTGGAATTCTTACATTGTACAGCTCACTTGGATAAGCTCTCTGCACTGACATTCACAGAGGAGGTGAGTCTATTACTTCACCAGCTTTTAACTCCAGTTGTAGCCTCTCATGACTTTAACTCTGGGGGGTCCTTGGTTTAGTCACTGGCATGTTGGCTCTGAAGGCAGCTGTCAAACTTGTCATAGCACTTGCTTTGTGCATTGCTTGTAGCTTCATAAAATATTGCATCCCCCCTGCGCTGGGGCTTCAGATAAAATGTTATGCTTCACCTGTTTGGGGGGGTGTTTAAAACATCTTCCCTATGTTTTTATGCTCAGATTCCCCCTTTGTCCATAGGAGCCCAGCTTCCTTCAATTAAAGGGAGATATTTGTGTTTTGTTTTGTTTTAAAGAAGTATGTCAAAAATAATTAGTTTCCTGGAGATTAAAGGAAACCGCTCACTTCCTGAAAGTTCCACCATGTTGCATTCTGCACAAACTATCCACAAGAGACTACAGCATGAACGTGCAGCATTGTGTGTCACCAATTTTAACAGGGATGAATGCCGAAAAGGGGTGGGAGTGTTTTGTTTGCTTGTTTTGTTTTTAGAAGCCCAAAAGGTGATTGAATATTTTGCTGGTACTTTGTAGCAGCCACTGGCATTTTGTTGCTAGAATGCTTCCACTCATTAGCGTTGTACTGTCTGCTTAGCAAGATGGCTGATGTACATCTCTTCACCTCAGAGATATCTGGATGGAGTCTGTTCTCAGTCCTGCCAGTGTAAACCCAGAGTAACTCAGACTATGTCTACACTATGGGGTTTTTCCGGGATACCTCTGGTACCCGGAAAAACTCCGCCGCATCTAGGGAACGCATTTGCCCTTCCGCTTGTTTTTTGAGGAAGAGCAGATGTGCTTTTTCAGAAGCCCTGTCTTCCTCCTCTGCCCAGGAGAAAGAAGGGCTCTTCCGAAAGAGGAGGCTTTTCCAAAATTTGGTCCAGTGTAGACAGGCCAAATTTTGGAAAAGCCTCTTCGGAAAAAACGATCGGAAAAAGGTATGCAAATTGCAGGGTGCAATTTATGTACCTTTTTCCCATACATAAGTGTAGTGTAGACATAGCCTCAAGCCCAGAAAAACCCCGTAGTGTAGACATACCCTCACACTCTGCAAAGGTTGTATTCTTCCCATTTCAACACTTACCCCCCTGCCATGCTACAAACCAAAATCCAATAAAAGGACGGTGAGGCTGTAAACACCAGATCCGTGAAAAGGAAGTGAAACTAAACAGGGAATATTAATTGCACTGTTCGATTAGGACCAAGTACAAACAGTAAAACAAGCCCCGCCAGTGGTGAAATATATTATGCTTTCAGTTTGATGAACCTTCAAGATGGATGAATTTTTATTTTGTACGACATGCCTTTGACGTTATTGTTTGTGAAAAGTTCTCTCTTTACAGCAGAAAACTGAAAATGTTTTTTTTTTAATTGTTGGGACTAGAGACGTATTTTCCCCCCGTGCAGCATGTGGCACAGATAAACACATAACTAAGAAAAAGGGAATGCTTTCATCCATCATTCCTCCACGAGGATTCTAACACAGAGGGAAACTGACAAGTGAGGTTTTTGAACATTGATTCAGTGGCGTGGGCTGGTGTTCATACATTTTTCAGCGACATTAAGGTCAGTGAGCATTCATCCTGACACACGGTGTCATCCTGACATGGCAGTTGCAGATTTGCTACTCAGGCTGTTTCATTTCCTCCAAAATTGTATATCAACTTAGCTCCCCCAGTCCTTCCCTGTGGGGCGACTCACAGCTGCTCCTAAAAGGGCTTAAATCGTGCAAACGTCCAATGGCAAAGCCTGTCATGAATAATCCACAGGGTTGTCCCATTAACAAGACACTGTATTTCGCAGGGAAGACCCCTCTTTCTAAATTACAGACCATGTGGAACATTTAGAAAACATGGTGCAGAGGCTGTTTAATAACAGATTCCTGCCACGCTGGGCTAATAGAGAGCTAATGCAAGGAAAAGACCACCTCATTAATACTATTCCAGTGCCTGCGAGCTGTATATACAGAAGGCATATGTTTCCATGGAAGTCATCAAGCAGGATAGAAATATCCTAGAGTGGCAACTCCAAGCATGATCTAACAGGGGTGGGGATGTCTCTGTCGGAAGCAGAAGGAACTAGGTTTTTTTCTTCAAGGAAGCAATAGGAACAACCAGTTTTGGGGACAAAGTGTAAGAAAGGCAAACCTGGGGAAAGCTGGGACTGCAACTAGTTAGTCAACTCCCACCTGTGTCTACAGTAATGAGACAACTTCTCAATTGGTTTGAACCAGAAATCAGTAAATCTATGCTCGTTTATACCAGCTGAAACTGTTCCAGTGAGTATACACATCATCTATCTTGATGTGGGTACCAGATCCACTCCCATCCAGGTGCCTTTTTGTATGTGGACACCTGTCCGAGTTACGACTACCTCCACTTATGACCATCCGCACTTACGACCAAAGTGGTCATAAATGTGGATCTGAGTTACGAACGGCGATCCGCGCTTACAAACAGCGCGGTCGCCATGTAACGCTATGGGATCCGAGTTACGAACACTTCAAGTTACGGACCAAGTGTTGGTCCGTAACTTGTTCGTAACTTGGGGAGCGGCTGTATTTCTTCATACCTTGCACAATCAATCTGTGGAACTCCTTGCCAAAGAGTGTTGAGAAGGCCAATCCTATAACAGAGTTTAAAAGGGAACTAGATAAGTTCTTGGAGGATAGGTCTATCATGGGCTGTTAGCCAGGATGGGCAGGAATGGTGTCCCTAGCCTGTTTGCCAATGGATGATGGGATGGATTACTTGATGATTACTTGTATTGTTCATTCCCACTGAAGCACCTGGCATTGGCAGCTGTCGGAAGACAGGACACTCGGCTCTATGGATCTTTGGTCTGACCCAGTATGGCCGTTCTTATGTAGGTGTAAGGTGGGGCTGAATTACTGCATGCTATCAGCCAGCTAAAAGGAGAGAGCTGCCCTGGGGGTGGGTGTGCTCACTCCAATTGTTTAGCTCTGCAAGATAATTAACTGTTAACTGTTGATATGTAAATACAGCTCATGCCAGGAGGGGGAAGGAATCCGAGGTGTGGCTATGTAAATCCAATTCAGCCAGGGCTGATGGAGGATCAGTGTTGGAATGGAATGTGGTGCATTGTAACTAATTTGGGGCTGAAGTGGGGGTCACAAATCATGCTGCCCCTAAATGTGGGAACTGTAAAATATGACACCAGTGCTTGCAGGAGAGACGCCATCATTGTAAGAGGTCTCAGAGGAACAAGCCTTCCCCCCTGCCAGAGTTGAGTGAACTGAGTTGGGGGGAGGAGGGGAAGGGCTTGAGGCAGCCTGCTTCATGCCTGCCAGGTGTGAGCTGTAAGACTGGCTCAACCTGCCCCTTTCCCCCTCATTTTAAGAACAGACCTAAAGCAGACTTCATGAGGGCTATGTCTACACTGGCGGGTTCTTGCGCAAGTATGGCCGTTCTTGTGCAAGAACCCGCCGCAGAGTGTCCACACTGCCCACCCTCTCTTGCGCAAGAAGATTTACAGTACAGCGTGGTAAGAGAGGGCTTCTTGCGCAAGAGCTATGTTCTTTTCTTACAAGTGTAAGCTCTCTTGCGCAACAGCTCTTGTGTAAGAGGGCTGTGTGGATGCGCTGCAGGGGTTGCTTGCACAAGAAAGCCCTATGGCTAAAATGGCCATTGGAGCTTTCTTGCGCAAGAGAACATCCACACTGCCACGGGTGCTCTTGTGCAAAAGCACAGCTCGCACATGGCAGTGTGGGCGTGTTCTTGCGCAAGACTTCTTGCACAAGAAACCTTGTGCAAGATGTTCTTGCGCAAGAACCTGGCAGTGTAGATATAGCCGAGGAGTCTTTTTGCTAGTCCAGTGGAAGCTGGAATCTTTGGCCAGCCTAGGTGGTGGCTAAAGAGTTGAAATCGCTAAGAGCTGAAATCACTGGTTTGGCTGGGAGCCAGACCCATTGCAGCCAGTGGAGCGGCTGGCGGGAACGACCAGCGGGTGGCCGGTAGGAGCGGCGGCAGGCAGTCAGCGGTGCGGCTGGTGGGAACGACCAGTGGGTGGCCGGTAGGAGCAGCGGCAGGCGGCCAGCGGAGTTGCTGGCGGGAACAACCGGCGGGTAGCCAGCGGAGCGGCTGGCGGGAACAACCGGCAGGTGGCCAGTAGGAGCAGCACAAAGGTGTCATAGCCTCAGGCTCAAGGAGTAGAGTCATCAGGATGATGTGTCAGGGTCTGCACTGACTGGACAGAGCTGTAAGTGGGGCGTTTGACGTGGGGTACGGAGAAAGTTTGGTTAAGTGAACGGAACCCTTACCTTGTTGGACTGGTGAGCCTGAGAGGCAAAAGACCTTGCTCAATCCTTTTGAGCTGGGACAGTTACTCGTGGGGGAGGGGGCTACGAACTCTGTGGTATTTTCCCAAGATAATGCCATGTGACTTTTCTCTCTCTTTTATTAAAAATTTCTTTTCTACACTCAGACTCTGTGCTTGCGAGTGGGGAAGCATTGCCTCTCAGAGGCGCCCAGGGGTGTGTGAATTTCCCAGGCTACTGTGTGGGGGCTTGAGCCGGTTCTGTGTGAGATGGACCCCTAGATATTGAACCCGGCCCTGGTCGCTGCCAGGCCTACCCGGCGGAAGGGTTACGTAGGTATTGAACTTTAGTCACCAATCCTTTTCAGACAGGCAATTACTTTCAAAGAGCCGATGCAATAAATTAGTCTCTCCTGCAAAGACATTCAACATCTCGATTACCTTGATAATTACTTGACAAACTTCTTGTTTTTATCGCAGCAGAAACAGTTGTTAATCACACGTTGAGCCAGGATCGCACCTTATGGAAATCCAATATATTGCTCTAAAAATTTGACACTCGAACCACAAATGCAACTTAAGGCCTCTACTGGCAAGTTTTATTCTTCCCGAACATGGAATGAAAGGAGATTTTTTTGGAGACGAAAGTAACAATGGCATAACGCTTGCTGACACGGAGGTCGGACAGTGTTGGTGCAAAAGTTGTATGAAAATGGGGGGTCATGCAGAATTTCTAGGAGAATCATCAGCAAGCACTGAGAGCATGAAGGGGTTGGAGGAGAAGCAGAGAGGGATTAGCAGAGAGGAACTTGAGACTTGATGGCTGTAGTCAGATGCCAGGGTGACGGGCATGGTATAAGAACCAGACCAGCTAGCTAGAATTCAATAATAAAATGGAAGCTTGGATGGATAGAGAGCAACATTCCCCCTAATCGTTTCCATTCACGTGTGGAATCATTTTTGTGCGCACCAAGGCATGTGTGAATGTGCACCAGCAGTGGAAACACAAAACCTAGCTGTGTTGCTCTGCTAATCAGCTGGGTGGCATTTGAATCTCTCCTGAGCAGCTGCCCAAGTGCACAGCTTACAGGGAATGCTGATGGGGCAGGGTATTTATATAGCTCTATAGACAGGTGTAACAAAGCTCCTACTTGCACTCGGGGGGCCCTGCTCTTTCAGGTGGATTTGCTTGCCTCAGAGGCTCACAGCAGCCCTCAATTTAGGCACCGTACTGAGGGCATCAGCTTGCTGTTTGTTGAGCTCCTCTCATCATTGGCCAGTATGAGGGACAGAAGGAAACAAAATTCCACAGTCTCACTGAACCCCCAAATGATACAGGGCTGGGGAGACCCCTGTCTTTTCCCCAGCCAGACTTTTCCCCAAGTGGAAATGGGGAAGTGGGTTTTGGGGGGCATCTACTCCGGGTTCCAGCCCAGGGCCCTGTAACAGCAGCTGCCTATTAAAGTTTCCAACACCAGCTGTGAGACAGCTACACAATCCCTGGGCTACTTCCCCAGAACCTTCCTTATCACAGGCTCTTCCTCCAACTATCCGCTGGTGCTTGCTCCTCCTTGACCCTCGGCAGCTCTCCCTCCATTCTCTCAGCTCCTCACGCACTAACTGCAGAGAAGCTCCTTTTTAATCAGTCTTTGTTCACCAGACTCAGGAAGCCCACTTAATTAGCTCCAGGTGCTTAATTGTCCTGATTGATTCTGGATCAAACTTTAGTAGTTAAAAGGGGAAAGTGTCTGTCTGTTTATCCATTCATCCTAATTCCAGTTGAGTGAAGAATGGAAAGACAGTACTTTTACTAACGCCTGCAGTACTGAAGACTGAAGGTGTGATCCTTCAGTGCATTTATATTTGAGGCATCTCACGCTGTTTCGCTGATATAGACGGAGAACTCAATTCCGTGTAGCTATGAACCAAATTTTAAAATATCTGCCTCTCGATTTGCTAAGGGGATGACTGTATTGCTGAGTTCATCACACAACCGCTGAAAACGGGCATGCCCGAGATGGTTAATCATAAAACATCCAGTGTCTGAGACGTTGCATTATCACTTGATATTCTTTATTGCAAAGTGTCCCGTGGCAGAAGCAGGTCTGAGAGGGTTCATAAAGTTAGTGTGATAAATGAAAAGAGGAAACCCGAAAGGAGGGTTGAAAAATCCCCCACAAAATCCCAGATGCTGGGGAAAGACATTTCAATTTTCATCCACTTAACACTGGTGATGTGTTTGTACCCAGACCTTCGAGTGCTGAATCCTTAACACAGTGGTTCTCAAAGTGTGGGCAACTCTCTTGCAGGTGGGTCGCAGGCTTGGGACTTGCTCCCCTGCAGTGGGGAGCCTGCACTAGAGCGCCAGCCTCGTGCCCCCTGAGAGGTTGGAGCGCCAGTGCCAGCTTCCTGCAGTGGGGTGCGGGGAGGCAAGCCTCATGGGCCAAATTCGGCTTGCGGGGTGTGACGGCGCGTCGGGATTCCCCCCGATCCTGCACCCCCGTAGCAGCCAGAACAGACTCCACCAGCCAGTAGAATAGAGGGGGTTTATTGCTTCTCCAGGATACAGCACAGCATAGACGTGATGTGGCTACAGGAGTCTGGGCCAGGATGCCTCAGATCCCTTGGGTTAGGGGGTCCATCACCCCCTCCACCCTCAGCACTCAGCTTAGTCTGTTCCTTTCATGTTTCCCAGCCAGAAACTGCTTGGCTCCCAGAATGTGCCCCCAGCTAGGTGGCCGTCTCCGCCTCCCTTCCTTTGTCTCTCCCTCTGGGAAGACTTGTTACCTGCTCAAGCTGGGACTAAGTGTCTGGGCAGGGCCGGACAGAGGCATGGGCGAGCCGGGCAGCTGCCCAGGGCGCCAACCCACGGAGGGCGCCTGATGGCAGCTGTAAGGGGTGCGCAGCGTCCCTTACAGCTGCCATCAGGAGCCGCGCACCCAGGTCCTGCAGCGCCGGCCCCGCAGCGCCAGACAGCAGCGCCCTTGCCCCTACGGCTGCGGGGCCATGCACGGCCCGGCACGAGCGCTAGCAGCGCTGGCCGGGCTGGGCTGGGCTGGGGAGCGCATGCACCGTGTGCCCTGGGGGCAGGCCCATGCCCCACGGGCGGGCCTGCGCATGCACCCTGCCCCCGGGGGCGGCGCTGCACGCCCAGGCCCAGGGCGCCAAAAGGGCTCGGGCCGGCCCTGTGTCTGGGCCAATACACAGGTGGGCGAGTCAGTGGGAATCACACATCACAGCACAGGGGAACCCCGGGTTACAGAGCAGACAGCCCCCCCACTATGTCACAGGGGGAAGAAAGCGGCTCAGTGTGTTGCCACTCCCCCTTCCTCTGGCAGCGCAGGAAACCGCTCACCTGGAGGCTTTCACTGCTACTCCCATTGGCCAGGATCCCAGCCAATGGGAGCAACAGGGGGGGCGTCCCCCATCCCCTTCATGCCCAGATCCCGCATCCCATCCTGCTCACGCACCTCCTGCCAAAACCCCGGACTGGTATTGCATTGGTGGCTGGGATGCAGCATGACAGATGATACCCTCTCTTGGTTAGCATGCAGATGACATGGATTGCTTGGGGCAGGCCAAGAAGAACAAGCCATTTTAGCAAGCCTTTAAAGCAGATGGATAAAATGCCGTGGGAAAGAACATGTTTTTCTTCCTCTTCCCTCTGAAAGCATGAACCCTGAGCAAATCAGGTGCTTCTGTGAATACATGACAGGTACCATTAGGAGAACAATTACATAATATTCAGCAGCAGCTACTCTCTCTGTTTCTCTCTCTCTCTCTCTGTCTCTTTTGTCCTGTCCTGCAGTGACAATTCGATTGGATAATAATGAATTTCCTATAATTTGGACACTGCTCTTCCTGAAAGCAAAATTAAAGAGCAAGGTCCAGTGATAAGTCAACAACCAAAACGGTCACTGGCTTATGAACGGAATCCCATTGCGAAGAAATGAAGAGTCTCCACTGCATTGCAGCAGTTAAAGCAGAGATGGGGAACCTGCAGCCCGCAGTCCATCGGGGTTCTAAGTATGGCCCACAAGACATTGTATTTACTGTTGCCCACACTCTGGGTTGCCAGATTCAGCTGGTTTCTGTCTGCACATTTTTTTTCCCCTATTGATGTTACTAAAGTGACACACATGTAAAGCCAGGGTCCGTGAAGTGAGGGGCGTGCTAATTGCACACAGCAACGACTGTGAGAGCCGGGTACTCTCTCTGCAGCCAATCAAAGTGCTGCTTACGGTTCCATCGGCACAGCCCGCACATTCTAGGCATGCAAACGCAGTGAGCAAAACTGCCCCATCCCAGGAGACCGTCTGGGTTACGACAATCTTGCAGCCCACCGAGATGACGGAGGCCTCTCCTGCAGCCCACTCGTTAGCCTCGCTTGCCCATCGCTGATTTAAAGGGAGGGTGTTTGGAGGTGTAGCTCAGCATTCGCTATGGATTACTGCCATGGTTCTCAAACTAGCCCTGGCCCAACTGAGCTCTGATCCTCATTGAGACCCGTCTGCACAATGGCGATCGAAAGAATAACGAGAGGAGCGAGCAGGACATGTGCACAGTCGCAGACGGACAGATGGACAGCAGAAGGCTTCTGTCTGAACTTTCTTTCCTTGGGCCCTTCCTCAAGCACACAAAAACCACTCAGACAGCAGGAAGAAAACAAATGCACAGCGAAGCAATGGCTGTGGGGGAAAGAAAATTTGCAGCAGACTAATACCGGCACAAGCCAAAATAATTTCCTCTCTCTTTGACGTAATTTTCTGTCGCCTGCATCTCGCATAATGATGAGGCCGAAGTAAACTCCATCTGATCAGAATCACCACATGGGGCTAAACCGACCAGCGGCTTCCCCCACTAGGGAGAGGACTTTCCAGACAGTCTGACAAGCAGTTTGGCTTAGCCAATACATCCTGGCTGTGGAGGTCGATAGCTTTTGAACGCTGTGGGGCAGCACTTATGGTGGATAACTGTCTGGTGTCGGACCTTTTGGCTCGGCAGCAAACAAATATGGATTTGTTCACAGCGTTGGGTTTAGAAAAAAAATCTCTTGAAAGCAACTCCAAAGAGTGGGGGATTGTTCTGAGTAATCTGTCTCTTTGCTCCGGTTCTGGTCTACAGCACCTCTGAGGGTACGTCTACACTTGCACTTGATCAACAAAACTTTTGTCATTCACGGGTGCTTTAAAAAAAACCATGAATGACAAAGGCAAGTGAAAGTGTGAACACTACTTTGTTGGCAGGAGCGCTCTCCTGCCGACAAAGCGAACCCCCCTCATAGGGAGTGGAAGCGTTAAGCAGCATTCACGCAAGTTGACTTTTAGTGGTGTTGACATAGCCTTGTCGCTAAAAGCTACGTGGTGTAGACAGGGGAAACCAACAGAATTGCCACCCCCCCAGGCCAGTTGGATGGGGTGTGCTCCATGTTCCTGAAAGGGGCGGGGTCTCAGGTGTCGCGGTGCCCCTCCCCCTGCTGGCCAGCCCTCAGCACTGCTCCGAGCATGCTGCACAGCACTCTGGCGGCAATTTAAAGGGTCCCGGGCTCTGGTTGCCGCTGCTGCTGTGGTAGTGGCGGTCAAGAGCCCAGGCCCTTTGAATCCCTGAGCCAATGCAACTGCCCCTTTTGCTCCCCTCCCCGTCAGTGTGCCTGAGTGTAGACATACCCTGAGAGAATGGAGACACCTTCTGTGCTCTGCTTATTAGCTCCCTTCCTCATACCTCCTTGGGCCTAGGAGGGCAGGAATTGTCAGATAGCTGGGACAGCAATTATACCCAATCAAAGTGGTTTGTGGGGGAAGGCCTGCCTCCCCAGCTTCTCCAGCAACGGCATTGTCTTCAGAGACCCCTCCTCAAAAAAAAAAAAATTCCTTGTAGCTGACAGTGGCTGTCTGTCATGCTCCGGCACCAAAGCAGGCTTAAAACCCAGCTCTTTTAGCCTAACCATTGCTGTGTGTGCTCTGGCTGCCTGACCCTCAGGGGGGAACTTGCCACCTTGAAAACGTGTAGCAAGGTGGGGAGGTGATATTGGCATGGATCTGGGCGGGTTTCACCTTCCTCTGCAACATGGGGTGTGGCTCGGTGGTAGATTGTCTCAGCAGGCCTCACCTGCTCAGTTCCCTCCATTGCAGGGACCTTGGGCCCTGGACCCCTATTTTCTGCCTGTTTAGTCTCCTGAGGACTGAAATGTGTTGTTTAAAGTCACTGGGCTCCGTACAGGGATAATTGGTGACATTTAATTCTGGCTTTCAGCTCTGACATCTATGAAAACACTGCACAACCCTGGTTGTCAGTGTGTCACGGAAAGCCCTGTCCAAAAGATTCCACCTCATGGGTTTCTCATTCCGGGGTCAGCATGATTGCAGGGGAAAGTGCCGAAAAAGCATCAGGGAGTCACCACTCGAGCTAGCAGAAATGTTTTTTGGGAGAAACATTTTCTCAGTGGAAAAGAGCTTTTGGGTGAACACGGAATTTTTCAAACCTGTTTTGGTTTTCAGCAACTGCAAAATTTCATCAGATCAGGTGAAAAAAACAAATGTCCGTACGCTGACCTATTGCCCAGCCAGTTGAAATTGTTCAGTTCCCATTTTTTTTTTTTTTTTTAAAAAGGTCCAATTTCTGGGTTTGTGATGCACAATCTTCCCCCACAATTGTTGAAAAACGTTGACAGAAACGGAAAAGTTTTGTTTTTGCCAAAAGAGAAATTGTTGGAAACATCCCATTACTGCTTCCCAACCAATCCTAAGCCAAGACCAGCCTCCTGTTCCTTATAGGTAGATGGGTGAGACAGGTCCCTAATCTTAATGCTGTTATAAGGTGAAATTACAGTACAGCAAAGGCCACTGCATTAGCTTGATTCAGGGACTTTGGATGAGGATCCCAGCCAAGTAAAGACTAATAACTTCATGTAACACAGACTATCTGCTCAGATCTCAGCTTGCTAGACATCCTATCACTACGAGAGTGATTCAAGCATTGTGTGCTGCTCCTTTCTTAGCTAGAATATTTTTTTGAATCCTGCTTCCCTTTTTCAAAAGTTCACATTTAGCATCATGTAATCCGGTGCAGCTCTGTCTACAGCTTTAAAATAAATAAAGGGCGTGGAGACCATTCTGAATGCACCGAGAGAGCTCATTATCAGAGCCGGCTTGAACGCCCACTGGGTAAGAAAGCGATATTGTTGCTTATGTGATTTGACTTCCTGGAAACGTCAGAGTTGTCTGTTTCATTCTTTCCCCCTCCCTTATAACATTATCACCTCCAATCCAGTAAGTGACAATTATTTACTAGACGTAGGATGTCAGGCTGAATGGATTTGTTAGGTAACTTTTTCTTCCGTCAGAAAATGGGATGAATTCTGATGCTTGCTGCTTAGCTTAGGTACCAGGTGCAGGGGGCAAGTTGAAACAAGGAAGGAAAACAAATTATTTTAGTTTATTTTAGGAGCGGGTGTGTGAGATAGCTAAGCTCATAGGGCTGAATCCTCAATAGATGTAAACTGGTATTGCTCCATAATATTTGACATGTTTGCTTTAGGGATGTAAAATCCTGTTTAATTGGTTAATTGGTTAAACATATTGTTTAACCCAGTGTTTCCCAATTTTATTTGGCCACGGAACCCTTTTAAACTGGGATGAATTTCGAGGAACCCCTACAGCAGGGGAGAAGTTTTGTTGAGCCAAAAAAACAAAAAACAAAATAGACTCTGTCACTTTAAGAGGGGGTGGGGGAGTGCTGCATTCTCATGGAATCCTTACTTTTGCTTCGTGGAACTCCGGGGTTCCGCGGAGCACCAATTGGGAAACATTAGTTTAACCGATTAACCAATTAAAGCAGGAAGGGGGGAGCTGCTCCTCCCTCAGGCAGGGGCTGCTCCAGATGCTGGAGCAGCTTCTGCCTGCAGGGGGTGCACCATTAAAAATATTGCCCACTCCTGGGTTAACTGGTTAACCAGTTAAACATTCACATCCCCAGTTTGCTTAATCCCACAAGGATAACTTTAGTCATTACTGAAAATCTACTATATATTTGAGAGAGTTTGTCTGTCTGAATGTCTGTCTATGTGTTCAAAAACTCCTCCTAAATGGTAATAGCTAGGACCACCAAATTCAGAATGCAGCTTCCTCTTACCATAACTTAAAGCAAGGTCAGGGTTTGGTTGCGCCAGGAAAATTGAATATGCCTGGAATGGGATTGCTTCTCATAAAACCATACAGAAAAGAGAGGGGTGGCTGGAGGTGTACCCCTCCATCTAGGACCAACTAGGCCCTGAGCTTCCCACCTTTCAGGTGCCCATTTGAGGAGACGGGGGGCAGGTCTGAAGCCCCCCCTCCAATTTGTACAGGAACATTGGTGACTATTCCCCATCGTCAGGGAGCGAGGGGAAAGTGCACAGTTTGCTGCATTCCTCACACCCGCTGGGGAGCGCAAGGGGCAGATGAACCTGGACCCGCCTTAGCTGAGGAACATGCACCCCTCCCCAGCTGTGCTCACTGGAGCTGCAGAGGCCATACAGAGGCACTTCTCACCTGGCCCCAAGCTGCTGCCGTGAAAGAGGGCTGGGGGAGTCCTCTTTCCCCGGGGCAGCCTTGCATCCTGAACCCCTCCTCCACAGCCCCACCCCAGAGCAATGATTTAAATGAAGCATGGACATTTTAATTTTATTTTCTAAGAAACAAAAAATAATTGAGTAAAGGACATGAGCAATGCCAGGCAAATCTTCTAGTGCTTAGTAATTGCACTGCAAGTGCCTTGAGTTATCTGGGTTGCAAATGGTGCTGTAGAAAGAAAAGACATATTTTTTTCCCCTCGCTATCCAGGACTATATGTCACCTAAGGGTCTGGCCTGTATTTTAGTACTTGGCATTTGCCAAGTTACCTGCTTAAACATCAATTCCTTAGAGGCTTAATCCTCTGAAGTCATTAATGTAACGTACTGTATGGAAGGAGGCAGCTTTGGAATTATGTGCTACAAATTTGAAGGAGCATAGCGGCAGCCTAGATTTGTGGGCTCACTAACAATGGAGCTAGTTGCATGGGTGTGTCTATGAGTTAATAAAGACTGTCTTTATTGTTACTTGTATTCCAGGAGGGAGAGTGTTCCCACAGTTCCAGCAGGGGACGCCACAGGGAGGACGCCTAGTTTCTATTCTCAGCTCTATTGTGTAACCTTAGGCAAGTCACTTAACCACTCCGTGCCTCAGTTTCCCTATTTGTAGGCCAGACATGTTAAACACACGTTCTGTTATTTTGATCACCTTTCTTCTGAGGATCTCCAAACCTTCTACAGGACTGAACTAATGCTTTCTATTAGAGCTGGGTGAAATATTTCCTCTGAAGCTTTTTTTGGCAAAAAGTACATGGTCAGGTCAACTGAAACATTTCATGAATTTCTGTCAAAATTGCTGATTTTTATATGGGGGGGTTAAGAGGGGAAGCAAAACCAATAAAGAATTTTAGAAAAAAAAACAATGTTCTGTTTTGACACTTTCATAATGAAAAAATTCACTTTTTTTATTCACATTTTTTCTGAATTTCAGTTTTTTAAATTAAACATGTTTAAATAGATCAAAAATGTTTCATTTTAGGGGGAATGAAAAGTTTTGCTTTGGGTCAATTAGTATATTTTGGTGACGTAATTTTTTCAAAAATGCTTGTGAAACTGCCAGCCAACTAAAAAAGCTGTCATTTACCCAACCTGTAATTATCATCATTTTACAAATGGTGATTTTTGCCATAGAGAAATCAAGTGACTTGACCAGGGTTACAGTAAGTCAATGGCAGAACCAGAAAAAGGAAGCTAGGAGTCCTGACACATAGCTTTCTCCAACAAACATTTCTTCCTATGAACTGCCTGGCTAACATAGCCTGTTTGTTCATACAACACAGAGCTCAGAATTTGGACCTGTAGGTTCATAAGTGGGAGCTAATGCTGGGCATGTAATGGAGCCAGACTCCCAAAAGTACTCGGGTAGATTTTTCAATGGCAAAGCTCTAATTTACATGGGCACATAAGAACCTTTGCTCAGAATCCAGCAGCTCCTGTTGTCACATTGCTGACGAGATCGATAATAGGGCTCACATCCAATACCACTGGCCAGTTGGAAAACAACAATCCCTAGCTCCTAGATAGCATTTTTCCTCAGTAGATCTCAAAGCACTTTAACCAAAGAGATTAGCATCATTACTCTCATTTTGCAGATGGGGAAATTGAGGCACAGAAAAGCTAGACCTTGCTGAAATGCTTGCAGAAACCCTGCAAGTCGGTGATAGGACCCAGGTTTCCTGAGTTCTAGTCCAGGGCTTGCTCTGCTAGCTCATGCTTTAAGGTGACTGCAAGGGAGCCAAGATATTTGGAAAAATGTGGGCCCCACTATGCATGCTGAGTCCTCTTAAAATTACAGCCCTGGGGCCAGACCCATATCTAACTCAGGCCAGATCTGCACTAGGGGAGAAAGTCAACCTAAGATACACAACTCCAGCTACTTGAATAGCATAGCTGGAGTTGATGTACCTTAGGTTGAGTTTCTGTGGCATCCCCACTGTGGGAGGTCGATAGAAGAAACTCTCCTGTCAACTTCCCTGACCCCTTGTAACCCCGGTGAAGTACCAGAGTTGACAGAGGCATGATTAGGGGTTAATTTAGCAGGTCCTTACTAGACCCTCTCAATCGATCCCTGGGAGATCGATTTTCTGGTAGTGGAGGCAAGCTCTCAGCTTATCTTTGTTGACTTCATAGTCAACTGGCCATCTGAGAAGATTCTTCCTCTCTTTGTTTGATACCTTTTCATCTACAGCTGATGACAAATGAGGCTATTAATGTCAGTAAAGCACTTTGGGATCCGTGCATGAAAAATGTTGTATAAATATAAAGTATTTTTATGTTGATGAGGTCTCTTGGCTTAAGGTGTAATCCTTTTTGGGGGGTAATTTAACAGGAATAATAGCCTAGAGAGCTGTCAGGCAGAAGTGGCACATTACAACCTTTTAATATACTATTTGCCAGAAAAGTTATCATAAATAAAAAGGTGTTTAAAAACCTACCTTCCATTTAAAAGACATACAGTCACACTTAATATCAAATGATTTCTGTTATGAATAATAGGAAACGATAGCAGAGAACAGTACAACGTGGCTTCTTTTTACAGCACCATTCTTGGTCCATCTCTCCCAAGGCAGTCTGCCAAGCAATTATGAACCATTTTAAATAATGACTAAATTTACTGATAATGCAATGGCTGTGTTAGGCAGACGTTATGGTCCAGATGCTGCACTGGTATAAATAAGCATATTTTCACTGAATGGAAAGGGGGCTGTGAATTTCAATAACAGGGGAGAAGGCTGGAGTAAAGTGCATTAATTAGCAGAGGGGCGTGGGGTCTCTGGGCCTGACAAAGCAGGGGCAGGTTTGTAGGTTAGAATGAAAAGGCACTGGCAGTCTGCGTTGATATGCCTAGGTAGAGCTGCTTGAGGGAAGCTAGCTTACCCTTCTCCCCGTTCGTGTTTGCTCTCCGGGTGCAATCCTGCAAGGTGCTGAGTTCCCATTGAAGTCGGTGAGAACAGAGGGCACCTACAGAATCAAACCCTTTGCTTTCACGAGCGCCAGAGTCCCAGTTTAAATAAGATTTAAAACAGTCTTTCGAAATGAATGCCTTCCAGTGAAAGTCTGGCTTTTAATTGTAATTTATATTGGAAGTGTTTAACAAAATCTTTGCTTTCCCGGAGTGCAAATCCATCATATTTTGAAATACAACAAACAAAATAGCTTGGGGAAAGGGAGAGGGAAAAAACACAGCCCAAAACACTGACTAATGGGGCTTTTACTCACTCTTTGGATACAAGCATGATTATTCCTCCCCGTAATGATCTAAAGATGTTTTCTCTTCGCTTAAAAGATCCCTAATGAGGAGGGTGGGGGGGGGGGGGAGGATTTCTGAGAGGAGGGGGAACTTTGCAATGTGACAGAGAGACTGATTTGTCTCCTCCTTTGTATTTGTTGTATCACAGCTCTTGAACGTCAGTGACTTGGCCAAAATACAAAACGAGGTCTCAGTCACCCTTTGGTTTTAGGCTTGCAAAACCCAGATCCACCCTCCTCCTCTTGGCTCAGCTGCCCAGCTGCTGTAAATCACTGTAGCTCTGTTGCCGTCAATGGCAGGTGCCAATCAACGTGGACCCATTTGCATCAATGGAATTATACCAGTTTCATAGATTTTAATGGGATTTGGGCCAGGCCCTGAATGCCAGCCGTGGCATTGCCCATCTCTAGCCCACGTCCTTTTGATAAAGTCCGTGTCATTTCCTGTGTCACCTTATCGGCAGCACCTATTTTCATTTGTCTTAGATGCACGAGTGACTTCCCGGCTCTCCTAAATTAAGCCTTCATGTCAAACAATGCCCTGCCTTTTCCAGAGGCAAGGTTTTACAATGCATAATACAGATTAATGGCCAAATGTGTCTTTTTGGATCTCAGGTGCTTGAGATCAGCCTCTCTTGCTGATACATGGCTACAACTTTCCAATACGGCAATGGGCCTGTGACGATGTATTATTATAACATCATGGATCTTTATTGTCAATAAAGAGAGATGATTAGTTGGGTTAGGGAATTGGGCAAGTGGTAGAGAATTCAGGCACAGTGATTGAGGGACTGGGCGGATGGGAATAGGGAATTAGGAGAACAGAACTAATTGCAACAGTGTATGGTCACAGGCAGCAAGTCCAGTTCATTTAGGCTACGTCTAGACTGCAGGCTTCTTTTGGAAGCTTTTCCGGAAAAGATCTTCTGAAAAAACTTCTTCCGAAAGAGAGCGTCTACACTGCCAAAGCGCATCGAAAAAGCGATCTGAATGGACGCGATCTCACATTTAAGCTGTGATTACTATAGACGGAGTGGCCACCAGGGCACCTGTGCTTTTTCCTCTTTCCTCTTCTTTTGAAAGAACTCCCTCTTCCCCCTCCACACACACCTTTTTCTGAAAGAGCTCTTTCAGAAAAACGCTTCTTTCTCGTAAAAAGAGGTTTACCAATGTTGGAAAAAACTGTCTGTTCTTTCGTTTTTTTTTTTTTTAAAGAACGCGATTGCAGTGTGGACGTAAGTGAGTTTTTTTTTCAGAAAAATTGCCATTTTTCCAAAAAATCTCTGCAGTGCAGACATACCCTTACACATGCCATGGGCAGCCAGCCTGTAGAAGGACGTAAGTGGTGCACAGACCTTGTGTGAACAGGAATTAGGTTTCCCGGTAGCTAGTAAAATGCATGCAGCTCGTCTGGTCTGGTAACAGGCACAACGCTTGAGCTCCAGTGGATTGCTCCCACCTAGTATTGCTATTCAGAAAGGTCACTTAAGTATGTGCTTAATGTTAAGAAAGCTTAAGTGCTTTCCTGAATCAGGATCCTAGACTAGGAGCAATGTTCCCTCTAATCATTTCCATCCATGTGTGGAATAATTTTTATGTGCACTGAGGCATGTGTGAATGTGCACCACTAGTAGACTCAAAACCTAGCCAAGTGCTCTGCTAATTGCCTGGGCAGCATTTGAATCTCTCCTGAGCAGCTCCAGTTCTGGGCCCCCCACTATGGAAAGGATGTGGACGCACTAGAGAAGGTCCAGCAGAGGACAACCAAAATGATTAGGGGGCTGGAGCGCATGACCTATGAGGAAAGGTTGAGGGATTTGGGCTTATTTAGTCTGCAAAAGAGAAGAGTGAGGGGGGATTTGATAGCAGCCTTCAACTTCTTGAAGGGAGGTTCCAAAGAGGATGGAGAGAGGCTGTTCTCAATGGTGACAGATGGCAGAACAAGGAGCAATGGTCTCAAGTTACAGTGGGGGAGGTCTAGGTTGGATATTAGGAAAAACTGTTTCCCTAGGAGAGTGGGGAAGCACTGGGATGGGTTCCCTAGGGAGGGGGTGGAATCTCCATCCCTAGAGGTTTTTAAGTCCCAGCTTGACGAAGCCCTGGCTGGGATGATTAAGTTGGGATTGGTCCTGCTTTGGGCAGGGGGCTGGACTTGATGACCTCCTGAGGGCTCTTCTAGCCTTAGGATTCTATGATTCTAGCTGCACAAGCTCACAGATTACAGGGCACACTAACCAGGAGCGTTATGGGGCAAGGACAAACTTTACTTGTCCATGGAGTGTCTAGCATAATGGGGTCCTGACTCCTGAGAGAGGTTCCTACAGGCTTCCGTTGTAGAACTAACCCTCAGTAGAGTCCAGTGCAGAAGGGGGCCTGCTCTGAGGCTGATAACTCATTGGCATTGCCCTTGCATTGCCCTATCCCTTGCAGATAGATTTGTTATTGAGCGTACTGCTGCTTTCTAGTTGTCCGGGGGAGGTGGGGGTGGCACGTGCTCTCGGAGGAACAGAGCTGGCTGAATGAAAACATTCTCTTCCTCTCCCTTCTGGTTTTGCATGGTGCTGATTCTAGGTGATTCTCCCAAAGCCGGGTCTCTTTTGTTGTTGTTGTTTTTGTTCTCCCTGCTGTTACTTTGTCAGTCTCTGCATGAGTCAGGTCGACAAGCCCATGCCTGGAGGAACGGTGAAGTGGCAGGACAGCCTGAGGAAGGAAGAGAAGTTCTGAGGCTTTGGTGCAATGACCGGCAGACACGCAATCAGAGGTTAAAGCATCTGAGAGGATGAGTGGGAAATGAGGGAGGGGGCGACGTTTTTTTCCTTGCGTCTCCTTCCGAGGAGGACACTGCATCGGAACACCTGTTGTGAAGACCAAGACTTTAACAGGGTTCAAATAAAAAAAGAACTAGATAAATTCACGGAGGACAAGAACATCAATGTATAGCCAGGATGGGTAGGAATGGTGTCCCTAGCCTCTGTTCGTCTGGAAATGGGTGACAGAAGAGGGATCACTTGATGATTCCCTGTTCTGTTTCCTCTCTCTGGGGCACCTGGCATTGGCCACTGTTGGAAGACAGGACACTGGGCTAAGTGGACCTTTGGTCTGACCCAGGGTGGCCGTTCTGATGTTCTTATGTTCACGGCTGAGGAGGGCTGGATGTGTTTGCCCAGATGTGGCTGTATCAGAACATGCCAGATGTAGGTGCCAGGGAATCAGCAGCAACAGCACGATGTACTTTTGACAGTAAGTTCCAGTAACCCACTGGCCACTGTGTATTACGTATTCCTGTCTCTCTGCCTCTTCTGCTCAAGCAAGACAGAGTCACGCTTTTCGGTCTGGCGGCCTCTGGTTTAAATCCTGTGGTTGGCCGATTGGACAGGCATCTCCGCTGGCCCCATGCAGCCGCTTTACTGCAAATGCATGCCAGGTAGACAGTCTGTCTGAAAATCAGTTGCTGCCTCTCATAGATGAGAGCCGGTGCCCAAAGCATCCACCTGACAACTCCCCTGAGGCAGCAGGGTGGTATTTTGAATGGAAATTTTGACTCTTTGCCTGAAAGATTGCAGGACACAGTGGAATTTCCCCTATGTTCTGAAGTTGCTCCTTTGCTTTCTCACTCTTGGAATCCATGGGACCCATGGAAACGGTCCTACTTTGAGTTGAGTGGAGCCATCAAGATCTGTGTGTGTTTGTGTGTGCGTGTGTGTACACATGTGGCACCACATCCAGATAGATTTTATTTCCAAAATATTTCATTCCATGAAAATCTGAGAGTTCAACTGCGATTCCCATTTTGGGACGAAACCCCATTTTGCATCAACAGAAATGGGACAGAAAAGCCGATCCTTGCTCAGCTGTTAAAATCACCCCTTTAGCTACACCGCTCAGCAGAGCTGACAGCCTCCATGAGCCCCCAGACAACATGGGGGGTGAGTTCCGTGCATCTGGAAGGGGCGGGGTCAAGGCCAGAAGGGGTGGGGCTGCGGGCAGCCAGCCCTCAGCACTGCCCAGAGCACAGCACCCCCTCCCCCAAGCCCTTAGCACTGCCTGGTGGTCTGGTAGCAATTTAATGGGCTCAGGGCTCTGGCGGCGGCTGCTAGATGGTGAATGCCCCTTTTGCCCCCTCCCTATTGATTGGCCAAACACCAGTCCAGCTTCATGTGAAGACCAGGCTCCAGAGAGACTGCTAGTGTAAAAAAGTTTCATGCCTCCGACCCGCTTTGCTGGGGGTTCTTTGCAGGGCTGTCACCTGGGTACTGGGAAGGGAGAAGGCCTTTTGCACAATCCTGGCAAAGCTGAGAGGAGCCCACACGACGAATGAGCGGTGCATGAGCAAACACAGTATAATCCACCCATGAGACATGGCAGGCAGACGCTGGCTAAGCCTATTCTGAAGAGACCTGATAAATAATACCCCATAAGAGCTGCAGAGCAGAAAGTGGCATTTGCCCATGCAAAGCAGGGCCGTTGCCTATCTAGAAGATGCACACCAGTGAGATTGCTCTTTAAATTGGTGAATTCTTGATTTCAGAGGCCTTTTGAAAATCTGACCTCTAATTTCTGTCCTGACTGGCTTGTCACCTCTCTACTGGAAAACTGTGCATTGATGGGATATATACTATCCATCCCAGGCCTCTATACTGGAGAATTAAACAGGTTTTTGTCTCCACCTTTGCATGCAAATTAATTATTTGGTAAGGATTTCACAGTCAGGCTCCTTGAAAAGAGTAAATCTGAAAGAAAATCCGGGTTTAAATCATTAAAAGCATTAAAAATGACCTTTACCTGCTGCAAACATAATCCATTAATAATGTGCCTTGTACTGGAGAGATAATGGGGCTCTTTCACCAGGGGATTAAGGGATTGTGGGAATTCAGAGTTGCCGATTCACTGAGAAAACAGTTTTTAATCGCGGGTGGGACCATTTATAAAAAACAAAAGACCTAAAACACACAGGACAGATTTAACGATGTTCTTGTTTTAGGTACATTCCCAGAATTAAAGGTTTTATGAAACAGACAGGGAAGAAAGTTTAACTCTTTGCCGCAGGCCCCTAAACACACAAAATATCTAGTGCAAGTGTGACTGTCCAATAAAATCCATGCTCCATAGGGACTTGTTTAAGGGCCTGATGTGTGTCAATTTGCGGACAGTATTTTATAAAACCTCTACTGTCTATGCCTATTGTTATAGGGTTGCTCATTAGATTCTAAATACTATCCATCTTAGCTCTCTCCTGCTCTACTTGAGCTGGTTGAAAAATTTTGAACTACATACTTTCACATCAGAAAATGGGATTTTGTTGAGAGAGGAACATTTCACACAAAAAGCTGAAAAAAGGCAAAATCTGTACAAAGTGTTTTGTTTAGAGTGGGGTCAACATTAATTTCTGTATCTACCTGTCCCCTCATGGCATCTCATGGGAGTTGTAGTTCTGGGTTCATTGTCCCGCCTTTATAAGACTTGTGAATCCTGCTCCCCCCATCTGAACTACCTATCCCATGATGCACGGCAGTCTCTTCTCATGCTGCAGCTGCCATGCGAATCCTGTGATGCGCCATAGTGACACCACCACAGGGGAGAGGCTGCAGTGCATCCTGGGAGATATAGTTTGGCTGTGGAATCGGGCCTGGAAGGAAGAACAGGGGTGTGAGAGATGTAACTGCACCTTCTATGAGGCATCTCAGCTGAATACAATCCTACCCAATCCTAGATGAAACATTTTGTCATTTCCAACATGAACTACTTCAGAGTGGTTCATGCCATTAAGAGTGTTGATATTTGGGACAAAGAAAAATATTGAAGCACTTTAAAAAAATTATTTGTAGGGTGAAATTTACCCTAACGCGGAGCACACAGCCTAAGCCACATTTATGTGCTGCGTATGCCCAGCTTTATAAATCCTGGGCTACTTATCTATTTACACTGGTGTTAATGAAATTATTCTGGATTTATGCCAAGGTAGAGAAGAGAAAAAGTTGGTCCAACGGGCCAGCTCAGCTGGCTTCAATCAGAGTGCACACTGAACTCAATGTGGCTATGTTGACTTGCTGGAACCGAGAATCTGACCCTGATGTTGGCATTGTGGACTGCAGTGGATAAAGAATTATCCTGATATCCCCTGGGGTGCATTTCTGGTGCTCTCTGGTTGGTCAATGCACAGATTTCCCAGCTTTACGTAAACAGGGAAAGGGGCTTCGCTAACCAACCTCATCCATCTTGGCGGGCTCGAGCCGCTTCACAAATAGAAGTTAAATGTGGAGAACGTACCGAGCAAGATGGACAGAATGTTTTGTGGCGCTGTTCTTACAGCGGAGGAGGCTTCATGGAGGCTGAAGTGTGTCAGGTTGATTTATCACATGGCTCCAGGAGAAAATAAACAGTTTCTGGTGGCAGGAAAGAGCTTTGCTCACTGAAGAGCCTTTGGGTTTTCTAGAACTGTAAACAGCATAGAGGTAACCCCTGATGGTGTGGGGGGGGGGAGGGCAGGGGGAGAAGTAATCAGATTAATTGGAAGCAACGAAGAAGCTTTCTAATGCGAAGAGTAGGTGAGCACTGGAATAGGATTCCAAGGAAGATTGTGGAACCCCTGTCATTGGAAAAAAAACTGTGAGGATTTGTCTAAGTCCAGGTCTACACTAAACGCAGCAGCTCAGCTTAAGGTACGCAACTCCAGCCACGTAGAATACATAGCTGGAGTCAGCTTACCTTAAGTCGAGCTTGGCGGTGTCCCCAAGCAGGAGGCCGATGGGAGCAAACACTCTCATTGGCTTCCCTTACTCCTCACAAACTCAGGAGTACCGGATGCCAGTGGGGGCACCCTCTGAGTTCGATTTAGTGGGTCTTCACTAGACTCTCTAAATTGAACTCCAGAAGATCGATTGTGGCAGCGTCAATCTTCCGTGGAGTGAAGACATTGCCTAAGTTTACTTGATCCTGCCTTAGTGCAGGAAGCGAGACTAGATGACTTCTTGAGGTCCTTTCTAGCCCCACATTTCTATTATTATATTATTTTTCTTCCTTGTCTGATGCATCTTTAATGGTGAGGGAAGGACAAACGGAATTTTCCCCATGAATTACATTTTTCAGCTCAATTT
This sequence comes from Rafetus swinhoei, assembly GCA_019425775.1. Lineage (NCBI taxonomy): Eukaryota > Metazoa > Chordata > Testudines > Trionychidae > Rafetus > Rafetus swinhoei. The sequence goes on along the minus strand of JAFJHL010000300.1, from coordinate 14,471,566 downwards.
CTCTCTTGTTCTTCCACAAGGGTGAAAGTAGACACCGAGACCCACCAGCATGCCCTGTAGTAGGCCCGACATCCTTAGCGAGGGATGGTCCCCTGGAAGGGGGAGGGCTTTGGACAGAAGGGGTGGGGCCAGGGTAGAGGCCCCTCCCCCAAACCAGTCCTTCATGGCTGGAAGCCCTGGGGCTGCAGCAGTGGAAGCTGGGAGTCCTGGGGCTCTGGTGACGATTTGAAGGACCTGTGCTCCCGGCCGCTGCTGTGGTGGTTTGGAGCCCCAGGTCCTTTTAAATCCCTGGGCCTCGGGGCAGCTGCCCCTTTTTCTCCCCCCTGTTGGTGACCCTGCCGGTAGATCCGGCAGCACGTTAACCTCACTGCTATGGCAGCGCTGCTGAACTCTGCTGACAGAGATGCCTACTGGGGCAGCAAAATGTCGGTCGTGTGCTGGCCGGTTCCTACCAGAACACTGCACGGGCCTACCCCGGTTCACTTTCACCTCTGCTCTTCCATCCTGTCTTGGTGCCTTTCCTTCATCCACGCTTCCCTCAAGATGTGAAGAGATGTGAGCCCTGGGATATTTTACATCCAAACGACAGGTCAGATTTTCAAAGTCACTGGAACTTGGGCTCCTAACTGAAGCACTTTTGAAAATGCTTCTCTTCATCCCTCTTCTGCCTTGTTTTTGGGTGCCCCACAGACTGAGATATGCCGATAAACCGCAGGCAGGTTGCAGTCAATGGCCACTGTGGGGGCAGCATGTGTATGTGTGTGTGTGAAAACCAGAGCCCAGGTTTTCAAACTTTGCCCCGAGATTTAGCATCTGTAGGAGCAATGAGAGATGCGCGTTGCCAGCCTTTGCCCTTCTCTTAACAAGGAGCACCTTGACCTCCAGCTAATTGGCGAAGCGAATGGGTTGCAGTGAGGTCTCCCATTCGGAGCATGCTTTCAAGCTTTTCTCACTCACTGTGTGATGCTGTAATGGTAGAAGAGGTCGCAGGCAAGCCAGGGATCAGACGGGGGGAGTCAAAAAATTAATTCTCTCTTGCAAGTGACTTGTTTTCTAATTAAGGATGATACACCTGGGATGTGGCGCTGCCAGTAATTGAGTTTCAAAGCAGGCTGCTCGCCCAGCCTTTAACATCACGTGCATTGCAATGGGCAAGGGCCATGGAAATTAGGTATCTATGAACACCATGCAAGGCCATGCAGCAGAGGCTGGGTTGTCATTCTGGTTCCATACACAAGACTTAATACTTAGCTTTAGAGAGCTTTCCATCCATGTCACCAGGGAGAATGAGTATCAACAGCCCCATTTTACAGATGGGGCTACTGAGGCACAACAGGGCAAAGTGACTGGTTAGAGGTTGCTAGTGGCCAGGAGAAGAAAGTTGGTCTCACAGTTTGTCAGTAGAAATCATTCTTGACAGGTGAAGGACATGTGGTGGCTGGTGCATGCTACCATGGGGTCAGCCTCTTTCTTGGAATTACGGGAGTCCTTTACACAAGAACTCTACAGAGAGGAGGAAACTGTCAATGGTTACACATAGCTCTTATCAACCATCAGTCTCAAAGCATTTTACAATGGGGGGATCAATATCATTATCTCCCAAGGGAAACTGAGGCACAAAGAAGAGTAGTGACTTCCTTCAGGTCACCCACAAGCAAAGGTGGCCCTAGAACCCAGAGCCACTGTGTCCCAAGCTTGTGCTTTGCCCCCTACACCTACTAACCCTTTATTAGCCTGTCTGTTAAAATTAATCATTCCTTGTTTCCAAATCAGGAGAGGGGGGAGGAGGGGAGGAGGAAATGTCAGTCCTCCAATCAGGGAGCTGAAGCAACACCAGGTGATTGGACTGACCAATGGCATATGACAAATGATGAGCAGTTATGGTCAAGGCTCAAACCCAGGGGCTGGAATTGATCAGATAAATTATTTAGTATTGAATCAATCACCAAACTGAGAGGCCACACCACAGCCTCTGAGCCGTCCTTTTGGGATGTAGCAGCATCAATGCACAAGGTAAATAAACTACAGCTTAGGGTGTTGGATTATGAGGGGCCTCTAAATACAAAAAAAATTACTAGTTTTCAGTTGCATCCTCGCCTATGTGCTGGTATAAATGCAAATATAAAACTATTATGTCTATTTTCATTGTCCTTTCTGTTAGAATACTACACCTTTTCTTGGTAATGCTATGAGGCCTCTTAAACTTGACATACCTTAGGGACTCAGGCTGTCTTAATCAGCCAGCCTGTTGTAAGCAAGACACAAGATATAATTCTTGCACTCTACTCTGCGCTGATTAGGCCTCATTTAGGGTATTATGTCCAGTTCTGGGTGTCACATTTCAGAGGGAAGATGTGGACAAATTGGAGAAGATCCAGAGAAGAGCAACAGGAATGATGAAAGGTCCAGAAAACACGAGCTATGAGGAAAGAATTGGGTTTGTTTAGTCTGGAGAAGAGAGGCCATGATAACCGCTTTCAAGTACACAAAAGGGTGTTACAGAGAGGAGGGAGAGAAATTCCTCTTATTAACCTCTGAGGATAGAACAAGAAGCAATGGGCTTCAATGGTAACAAGTTGGACATTAACAAAAACTTCCTGTCAGGGTGGTTAAGCACTGGCATAAACTGCCTAGGGAGGCTTTGGAATCTCCAGCATTGAAGATTTTTTAGGAATGGGTTAGACAAACACCTGACAGGGATGTAAGATAATACTTAGTCCCACCAGGAGGGCAGGGGACTGGAATAGATGTTCTCTCAAGGCCCCTTCCAGTTCCATGATTCTATGTAACTCACAGCTGGTAAATCATGCTTTGCATGGAGGTGAATTGTACTCATACGTATTGTTCAGTGTAAATACACCGGGCTTGACTCCAGTCATCTGAAGAAGTGGGCTGTGTCCACGAAAACTCATGATACCATCTACAATATGTTTTGTTAGTCTATAAAGGGCTACCAGACCATTTGTTGTTTTTTAAGTTTATCCTGTACAGACTAACTCGGCTACCCCCGAAGCACTTAAATTATGCCACTTTTCCCTTGCCCATTCACCCCGCAGATTTTGCACATATATCTGGTGTCATGGAGCAGAGAATCAAGACCTTTCCCTCACACTTAGGAAACCAGCACAAAACGATTGATTGGACCAGAAGGTGATGGGACCTGGAGGGAAGATGTGGTGCCTACTTAGCCAGTGCGACGGAGCAGCTCATTTCTAACCTCCTGCACCATAGCACTTGCAAAACCCACAGTTCATTTATTAGCCGCTGTTCTAAGGACACAGGTGCCCAAATCCTATTAAAAAATGAATCAGGGTTTGAGGCCCAATTCCTGCGTGTGTCTTTGGACCTCTCCTCCTTAACCCTTTCCTGCATCTCTTCCTGTCCACAGAGCTCTCGCCTCATCCTTCTGCTAGGAATGGTGCAGGCTGCTGCTCCGTAGAACTCGTGCTACTTTCCTCCTCGGTTTCCAAACCACTTACAAGGTATGACCCGGCTAATAAATGGGAGGCTTTAGCCCATCATCGAGGAAGTATGGTGCATGGACTGAGTCACTTAAGGGATTATCCTGGGAATGCATGGGGCCATAAATGTCTTCCTTGCTCGTAACCCTGATATAGAGGCAAAGAGGCACAGCCGGGTTGCTCTGCTTTGTGTATGACACATTCGGATTGTGCTGAATGCAGGTGAAATTGACTCCAACCCAGAAGGGCCGAACAACACTTGTGCACCACTAATGCCCTTCTTACGCCACTTAAAGCTTTTGGATAATGTACACCATTAAGGGCTCCAGGAGTTTCAGGCTGAGATTTGAAATGTGGAGGATGTTGCCGCTTAGATCTGTGCTCCATTTTGTCTGAAGCCCCCAAAGATTGAAGAGGAGAAGGGCTCTGTATTTGTCCCAGTTATAGACCAAGATCTTATCACCCTTTGCTCTGTACAAACACAGAACAAAAAGAGGATCCCAGCTTTTTGGATTCTTATCCAGCTCTGCTCCAGGAATGCGAATCTCAGGACACATTTCATAAAGTCAAACCTGCATACTCTAAAGCCAGGAGCCAAACCCCTCAAAATCATGAAATTAAAAAATAATACATTTTTGGTTCTTTTTATATGCTTCCTGATTTGGGGGGCACACTTGGGTCACACTTTCAAAGCTTTTTCCTCAGAAACCACAAATGCTAGAAACTGAAATTGTTGGGTTTTTTTTTTTTTTTAAACAAAACTTGAGATTCTTTTTAAGTCAGATAATTCCAGGAACTGCAACTTTAAGGAAAAAAATAAATGAATTGCTCCAGTCAGCAACACTGCTGGTGTTTAAACATGTTAGTGGTTCTGTTGGTTTGAATGAGGTTTTTCACACCCTTAAAATCACATCTATGTACTAAGGATGTAAGCGTATAATCAACTAGTCAACTATCCAATAAGCAAAAGCTTATTGGATAGTCGACACATTAGATGACTAGTCGGTTCCACCCCCCCTTGCTGCCTCTATCACATAGAGGCAGCAAGGGGGGGAGGAAGATGAGGGGGTACTGGAGGGAGCCGGCTTAAAGGCCAGTTCCCCCCAGCTAGAGCTCTGTGGGAGGGGGCAGGGCTCAGTGGTGGCCAACTTTGATATGTACAAGAGTCCCCGCTCAAGCTCTTGTACATTTCAAAGTGGAAGCGCTGCATGGAGCCTGGGGTTAGTGGGACTCCCCACTGGCCCCGGGCTCCACATAGCATTTCAATCTTTGAAATGCACAAGAGCTCTTGTACATTTCAAAGATGGAATGGGGAAGTCCTTATCAACTAATCGAATATGTACTTGAATGCTTTGACTCAAATATGTACTTGAATGCTTTGCTGGATCAGGTCTTGTATGAGTAAGGTGCCCTTGCAGAGTGTGTTAAAGAGCAAAGTAACAACATTTCTTGAGCTGACTTAAGTCATTTTTTTCCCAATGCCTTCCAAAAGCTTTGCCCAAGCTGTCACGTTCCAGGACTCACCAGACGGACCCTAGCAAAACCATCCCCGTTACAGATCCCTCAACACTGCCCTGCAAAGCTGTGAGTGGTCTGTTCAGCTAACCTGCATAAAATCCTAAAGCAAATAGGCCGAGCTCCCAGATGGCTAGATGGCCCTTTGCTGAGATCAAAAGGGAAATTTTTATGCATCTGCAATTCATAACTTTCAAATGATTGAACAATGACTGTGACTCTGCGAAACCCTCGAGCCATTAATGAGACAGCCATAAAGATATGGCAAACCACTTCTGATTATTGACTTGCAAACCTTCTCTTATCTCATCCAGAAAAGTGACTATTTCTGCACTCACCTAGTACATGTTGCCTTCACACAGGTAATGCATTCTGGACACCAACTTGCTAACACTCTCTGATGACAATTTATCAGTTGGATGGGACAACAGGGAAGAAGCCTCAAGGAAAACACATGTAGTCTGTAAAAACAATGAGGAGTCCTTTGACACCTTAGAGACTAACAAGTTTATTAGGTCATGAGCTTTTGTGGCTAAAACACACTTCATCAGATGAATTGGAGTAGAAATTACAGACTCAAGGGAATATATAACAGCAAAATAAGTTACCTGTCAATTGTAGGACCAGTGTAAATGAAGCTAATTAAGTCAGGGTGGATGTGTCTCATTCGTAGCATGTGATGTGGAAATGAGAATATCAAAGATGGGGAAATTGCCTTTGTAGTGAGTTAACCAGTTACAATCTTTATTCAAGCCTAAGTTGATAGTGTTGAACTTGTAAATGAACTCCAGTTCAGATGTCTCCCTCCATAATCAGGTGATAAAATTCTTTTGTAGAAGAATGGCTACTTTTAAATCCATTAGGGCATGTCTACACTGCGGTGCTATTTCAGGATATCCTGATATTTCTGGGTATCCTGAAATAGCTTTTCCGGACTTGACAGCGTGCCTGTTTTTTTGAAATATCTTTTGAAATAATGTGTGTGCTATTCTGACGTCCCTGTAAACCTCGTTCCATGAGGATTAAGGGACATTTCAGAATAGCGGTTTATTTCAAAATTTGGTGCTGTGTAGACAGCGCCAAATTACGAACTAAGCTATTTCGAAATAAGCAACGCAATTTGCATAGCACAAATTGTGTAGCTTATTTCGAGCTCAGGGTGCTGTGTAGATGCACCTTTACTGAATGTCCATGGAGGTTAAACTGTTCCCGTACAGGTTTCTGTGTGTTACCATTCCTGATGTCTGACTTGTTTCCTTTGGCACAAAGACTATCCAGTTTGGCCAATATCCATGGCAGAGGGGCATTGCTGGCACTTGATGGCCTAGATCACATTAGTGGATAGGCAGGTGTGTGAGCCCCTGATGTTGTGCCTTATGTGGTTAGTTCCTGTGATGGTTTCACTTGTATAGATGTGTGGACAGAGTTGGCAACACGGTTTGTTTCAGGGGTAGGTGCCTGGGTAAGTGTATTTGTGATGTGGTGTGTAGCTGCTGGTGAGGATTTACTTCAGGTTGAGGTGGTTTTTGTAGATGAGGACTGACCTGCCTCCCAAGGTCTGTGAGAGTGAGGGAACGTTTTCCAGGATAGGTTGTAGATTGTCAATGATGCACTGGAGGGGTTTGCACTGGGGGCTGCAGGTGATGACCAGTGGTGTTCTGTTATTTTCAGTGTTTTCTGTCCTGAAATAGGTGACTTCTGGGTACTCGTCTGGCTCTGTCAGTCTGTTTCCTCACTTCCCCAGATGAATATTTAAATTTTAAGAATGTTTGATAAAGATCTTGCAGGTGTTTGTCTCAGTCGGAGGGATTGGTGCAGATTCAGTTGTATCGTAGGGCTCGGCTGTAAACAATGGATCGTGTGATGAGTCCTGGGTAGAAGCTAGAGGCTGATCCTTCCAAAATTCATTTCTCAGCACAGAGATGGATAGAGGACTTTATATGCAGCCTGGCTGCATGTGAGGCATATATTATTTCTTAGCTCTTTGGGAAAGGTTGCTGCCCCATTTGGCCATAATCGTGGCTTGATTGGAAGATTTTCTTCTCCCCCTCTTTGTGCTAAACCTTTTTCTTCCTTCTCTGGAAAGCACCAAGTCTAGTCCAGGAAAAGTGGTCTTGTGGCTGTGCGTGCGTGCACACATGTTTGCATGCATGTGTGTATGTGCAAGTATGTTCGCATACGTATGTTTGCATACGTATGTGTGGGCGTGGATGTGCCCATGCATGTGTGATGTGTGTGCATGCGTGTATGGGTGTTAGTGAGTGTGAGCATGTGTGCGTACACGTGCCAGGTGAAATCAATATTTACGGATGAGTGACCATTGAAAATGGATCATGCCTAGCCAGACAGGTTAGATTGGAATGATCGGAGTGGTCCCTTCAGATCTATGAATATTCAGGACAGTCATTGCTCCTGACGACACGTCTGAACAGTATCATGCTCAAGGAGGCCTGTGGTCTCTAAGTGCCATCATAATTCCAATAATTAACCAAAAGATGCAATGATTGCTGACGGTACGCCACTTCAGTCATCTGGCTACAACATTAGCTACAGTCAGGCTGGGAGAAAGCTCCTAGGTAAGGCTGTGGAAGGGATGCTACGGTGCTTAATGCAGATAATATTGGGCATCAGAAGGGGATAGATTGCACTTACTGCTTGGGTGGGTTTCTCTCTCCCTTCTTGCTGGGGGTGGTCACGCTGACCAGGCTGTCAAAGACAGAGCAGCACACATGGGTTGAGTGTCTTGTTCACATCAACTCTCTGGGCCTCAGTTTCCCCAGTATGATTTGGGAAGGGTCCTAAGATCGGTTCTGATGTTTAGTTACATTGGTACCTTTTTATGTGGCTCTGGTAGCGTAATGGGCTCTCAAAGTATGCGGGAAGGACCCTATGAGCATCCCCTCCCCCACCACCGCCATAGAATTAGTATATGGGCCTTGCCCAGACCTCCCCATCTGGGGTGGATCAGGTTGAGTGTGGCCAATGTGCATTGCACTAGGGTTATTCTTTTTTTCCCCCCTTGGGTGTGAGTGGAAGCAGAGGCTAAACTAGAGCAGCCAAGAGGTTGCTCTAACTTACACCAAGGACTGTGCTGACCTCTGTCTTCGCCCATAAGAAACTTCCTTCCCACCTCATCTTTCACTGAGACATCCCTGTTCCAAGTGCAAGAATAGAGGAACTGTCTTGATATCCATCCCCCTAAGGGGATTGGCTTATGAGTATGTGGCATATCTGCCCCCCGCCATGCCCAGTTGCTAGAGCTGTACCTGGGCAAAGGGTGGATTTTATGTTATGTGCAAAACAAGAGAGTGTGTCTGCACACGGGCACGCTACATCCTATTTATTTATACAGCCGCATTTCCTCCTGGCAGCTGGCAGGTTTGCTTTGTTCTTCACCAGGCCTTTTATTAACACATGGCTGGATCCCTCTGTCTGTCTGGACCCAGAGTGTTAGTGATCAGACAGTGTGTAATTGTGCATCTGCCTGGAGAAACTGGGAGATGATGGCTGGGCAACTGATCAGCCATTGGAAGTAGCTCTCGCGGGTGCCATGTTTTCAAAGGAGGTGGCAAAGGATGCTCCTAGCAATATATGTCAAACTTTTAAACCGATACATGTCATCCTATCCCCAATGTTTGCAAGGACAAATGAAATTTGGTTTAGTGCCTCTAATCAGAATCAGAGGGGTAGCCGTGTTAGTATGAATCTGCAAAAACAACGAGAAGTCCTGTGGCACCTCCTAAACTAACAGATTTATTGGAACATAAGATTTTGTGGGCAAAGACCCACTTTGTCAGATGCATGTCTCTAACCAGTGGTCCCTGTAACCTGAGCGCTTGGGCGGTCACCCAGAAGTGATTCAAATGCTGCTCAGCTGGTTAGCAGAGCACCCACTGTGAGGTTTGCTGTTTCTATGGGTGGTGCACATTCACACATGCCTCGGTGCACATAACATTATTCCGCATATGGGTGGAAAAAATCTGCATGTGGATGGAAAAGATTAGAGGGAACTCTCCACTGTAACTATTAGGTGGTGTTCAGAGGTTTTACCGTCTTGTGGATGATAGGAAGTGGAAGGATGGTTCACTGCTTAGGCACTTCCCTGGGACTCAGGACACCTGGGTTTCATGCCATTCAAAGTCCCTATCACAGACACCTTGGGCAAGTTGCTTAATATTGTAGAGCACCAGTTTCCCATCTTTGGGATAATAGTTGTACATTACTGCATTGGGGATGGGGGTGCACAAATAAATATGCTAAAACTCGTGAGTCGCTCAGATACTCTAGTCACTTGGGCCAGAGAAGCACCCAAGCTAAAGAAGGGGAGGTTTTACTCTGCGGTCAAAGGGTCAGATTCTGACACCCCGCCTGATCCTCCACAGCCCTGCATCTTTGCAGCCATTGACATGAGTGCAAAATGGCGCCATTCTCTTGGTCTTGCACTAGTGGGAAGGAGGCACATGCCAATAGGGAATCTCCACCTTGCCCAGTAGGTTACGCCATGATTAGTCGCACTCAGATCGAGGGGACAGAGGAAGGGGCTGCTGCACAGGCCAGGTGGTGAATCTCTTACACTGCCAAGCTGTAGCTCGCACAAGCAGTCTCCTTCAAAAGAGCACTAGTGAGGCGAACCGTGGCTTAGCAGCGTGAAGAAGGGCCTTTAATTAGGGCCATTTCTGTTCTCCGTCATGTCCTCCTCAATCCAGTGTTCACTCTACTGATGGGGATGAAATTGCTCCAGCTTTATCCTCCAGTAACTGAGAGCAGAATGCGGTCCTTAGACATAAGGATCAGATTCTTCTCCCTCCCTGTAGCATCAGACTCCACTAATAATACCTTGGGTTTCATTAGGACTATGAGGGCAGGGGGCTGGACTCGATGACCTCTCTAGGTCCCTTCCTGTCCTAGTATTCTATGATTCTATGTATGGTGTAAGGTTCTACTTCCCATGAATAAGGGAGACGGGCCAGGTCTACACTGAAAGGAGATGTTAAAGCAAAATACGGAGTTCCAGCTACGTTAATTATGTACCTGGAGTTGACGTACCTTGTTTTGTGTTTCCCCGCCGTTCCCACAGTGAGAGGCCCATGAGCTCCTGTTGGCTTCCCTTACTCCTGGCATGAGCAGGAGTACCTGAAGCCGGCGGGGATGCCCTCTGAGTTTGATGTATCGAGTCTTAACAAGACTCGCTAAATCAAACTCCGGAAGATTAATTGTGGCAGCGGAGATCTGCTGTTTAGTGTTGATATGGATCAAGTTCTTTAGATGCTGGTCTCCCCTGTTTTTGGCCTCATCTTGCGTGAGCCCCCATGAGGCATAAGGCTGTTTCTGGGCACCTTCCTCTGCTTGACACTGATATGCTGCAGTTTGATTAGAAATCACCAGACCTGCCAAAGTGGGATGCAGCCTGGCAGTGGACATAGAATGGCATTGTCTAAACCGGACGGGCTTGCACTGCATTTCCCTGTGTGTCCCATGGACAGAGCTGGTGCTACTCTGAAATCTGTGTGATCGAGTGACCCCACTCAGGTAACCTGGGAGCTTATTTGTTTGTCTCATAAATTGCGGAGCCGCAAGCCACTAGCAGGTAATTTTTGTCTCCGTTATTTTGAACATTATATTTCACTCTAGCAGGGTGGATTTGTCTCAGCTGGGAAATTGATTTTAAATCCTACTGCTCATACTTCTGAGGCCTGCTACATACGTCTTTGCTGTCCTCTCTCCCTGAGTTTTTCAGCCTTTTACTCCTTCGCCTTTCCTCTCCCTCCTCTGACTGACACGCTTTATGCCGCTTTGAGCAACAGCTGGCATTTTATATCTTCATTCGGCCTATTGATTTGCTTTTACTGCTCAGCCCTCCCGCTGCACCAAAGGGCGTCGCCACTTCCCAACCCTGCTGGGTTAAATGAGGCCTGGCAGGATATTGGGGCTTCATGCTTGAAAACAAAACTCAACCGCAAAGTCGGCTGCGGAGTCTCCTCCTGGCGAAGCGACGCCGGGATGGACGCCGGAGCCGGCGCGTTTCAAAGGATTCAGGAAGTGCTGGGATAACAGGAAAATGGAGCCTTGTAACGTGAGGCCCACCCGTCACATCCCCTCTGAGATCAGACAGCTGGTCAGTAATATGAGTCTAGCGGCCACCGTGCGGTTCAAGCACCTGAGTGTCCACACCACAAAGCCACCATCACTCCGGATGTTAGTTTGCTTCCTTGAGTGGTGGTCTCATCAGAGGAACCAAGCACTGAATAAGCCAGAGCCAAGCTTCATGGGCCAGCATATCCACTGGTATAAATTCACATTCAGTAGAGCTACTCTGACATCTGCTGAGGGTAGGGCCCCATCTCCCTAGCTGGCTGAACCAGCGCTCCAGCTCTGAATACGCCTGAACGTGGGGACTTGAAAATGCAGCTCCAAACCGGACCTTCTCCCAGATTTGCTGGGCTTGGTTTAGGCTGGGCTCTGGGCATATCTGAACCTTGGGGTGGACCAGGGACTCATTCTCAGTGTTGCAGCTTTTGGTGTGAATGGAACCTGGAACTGATGCAGAAGCTGTGTCTTGGGGGTGGCCTCGAACCCCTGAGAAGAACAACTTGCCAAGTTTTGCCCTGCTGTAACGAAGACCTTCCCGGCACGAGAGCCTTTGCCCACTTCTGGAAGCCAATCCAAATGGAATGGTATGAAAACAATGTCTGCCGTGTTCCCCGGCTTCCCATGCCATGGTCAGTTCAACTTCCAGCATTTCACAGTGGGGCCAGGTGGGAGCAGGACCTTTGAGAACAGATTCACTGAACCAATTCTCCTGAGATGCAATTCACTTCATGGCAGTGCGGAGGAAGTGTCCCAAGTATTTGGGAGACGTGGCTTCCCATCTCCATTCCACCCCAGACTTCTTATGTGACCTTGGGCAAGATATTTAACCTCTCTGGGCCTCTGTTCCCCATCTGTAAAACTGAGGTAATACCACCGCCCTGCCTCGCAAGGGGGTGCTGTGAAGATAAATACATTCAAAATACACTGAGATACTAGAGTAATGGGGCTAAATAAATACCATAGATAGTACAAGGCCCTATGCATGAGTTAAGGCCCAGTGTATCAACAGTGCTGGGCTATACACAGGAATGAGATTTCTATCCCACAGTGCCAAGGCATCGGGATAATATGTATCAGCTTTGCCCAAGTTGTCCAGATGTTAGGGTGCTTCAGAACTGAACCCCAAACAATGTTGGGTCTTCCCACTCCTCTATGGAAACTGGCATTGGGTTAAACATTGGAATAAATTGCCTAGGGGGGTTGTGGAATCTCCATCAGGCTAGACAGGGATGATCCGTGAGGGCAGGGGGCTGGACTCAATGGCTACATCTAGACTACAAGCCACTTTCGAAAGAGAGCGTCTAGACTACAAGCAGATTTTTCAAAAAGCGAGCGCTTTTTGAAGAGAAGTCTAGACACTCTCTTTCAAAAAAGCACAGTTTGCATTCAATAGCGCCTTTTTTCGAAAGAGTACTTTCGAAAAAAGGCATTATTCCTCATAAAATGACGTTTACTGTGATCGAAAAAACTGCCGCATTCTTTCAATTTACTTTCAAAAGAACGCGGCAGCAGTCTAGACACAGGTGAAGTTTTTTCGAAAAAAGGCTACTTTTTTTTAAAAAACCCTGTAGTCTAGTCACACCGATGACCTCTCGAGGTCCAGTTCTAGTGTTCTAGTGTTCTTGTCATGGGTTGCAAGAGATCATGGTTGGAGACCCTACCACATTTATGATCTATTTTGGTCATTTTCACAGTCATAGGATTTTAAAAATCCTAAATTGCACAATTTTAGCTATTTACAGCTGAAATTTCACAGTGTTGTCCTTGCAGGAATCCTGACCCAAAAAGGAGCTGGGGGTGTGTGTGTGTCATAAGCTTATTGTGGGGGGCTGCAATACTGCTACCCTTACTTCTGCACTTCTGGAGACAGAGCTGCCTTCAGAGCTGGGTGGCTGGAGGGCAGTGACTGCTGGCTGGGAGCCCAGCTTTGATGGCAGAGCCGCTGCCAGCAGCAGCAAAGAAGGAAGAATGGCATGGAAGGGCATTGCTGCCCTTACTTCTGTGCTGCTGCTGGTGAGGAAGCTGCCTTTAGAGATGGGCACCTGGCCGACAACTGCTGCTCTTCATCCACCTGGCTCTGAAGGCAGCGTGGAATTAAGGATAGCAGTGACCCCCACTCCTAAAATGACCCTCCTCTCTTTTGGTTCAGGGCCCCACATTTGAGAAACAATATTGTCCCCTGGCAATTCTGTGTAGTACAGCATGAAAGCACTGAGGCTACATCTAGATTGCAGAGTTTTTGTTGAAATCCGGCTGTTTTTGCACAAAAACTCACGGAGCCACCACACTGTGAGCACATTTTTGCGCAAGTAAATTTATAGTAAATCAGAAGAAGAGAGGGGGTTTTGCGCAATTGTTATTCCTCTTTCTATGAGGAATAAGCCTTTTTTCACAAGAGCTCTTGGGCAAAAAGGTATGTGAGAATGGGAAATAGGGGTTTTTTTGTGCAAAAACAGCCTATCGAAAGAAGCACAGGTGCCCTGGAGGCCATTCTGTGAATGGCAATCAGAGCTTTCTTGCGAGAGAGTGTCCATGCAGTCTGGACGCTCTCTTGCGCAAAAGTGCATCGCTTTTCCGATGCGCTTTCACAGTGTGAACGCACTCTTGCACAAGAAGCCTGCAGTCTAAACATAGCCTCAAAGACCAGATTTACATAAGAACATAAGAATGTCCATACTGGGTTAGACCAAAGATCCATCTAGCTCAGTATCCTGCCTTCCAACAGCGGCCAATGCCAGATGCCCCAGAGAGAGTGAACAGAACAGGTAATCATCACATGATCCCTCTCCTGTCATCCATTTCTAGCCTCTGACAAACAGAGGCGAGGGACACCATTCCTACCCATCCTGGCTAATAGCCATTGATGGACCTATCCTCCATGAATTTATTTAGTTCTGTTTTGAACCCTGTTAAAGTCCTGGTCTTCACAACATCCTCTTGCAAGGAGTTCCACAGGTTGACTGTGCGCTGCATGAAGAAAAACTTCCTTTTATTTGTTTTAAACCTGCACCACTGTCCATGATGTATTTTTCATGGCTGTGAATTTGGTAGGTCCCTAATCACAATGCCAGAGAGCATCAGAAAAGTAATTTTCCAGCCGCCCCCGAGGTAAGTGTTTTTCTCCTTCCAGCACAATGATGGGAAGGGCTGAAGTTAAATTGAAAAGTGAAAAAGGGCTGGTAACTTTATTGTCATATATTGTCAAAGGGTGGCTGGCCTCTGCCTCCAGCCACGTTCATCATCTTGCCCTAAAGGCGTTAAACTGAAACAAACAAGGGGAGTGGGAGTGGATGAGTGCTTGATTCGCAAAGACAAGTTGAGTGTGTTTTCTGCTGCAGATCTTTTACCTCCTGGGTAAGACACTGAGACAACCACACACTTCTTCGGGAAGGGAAGAGCGGCAAAGTGACAACGTGCTGTCGATATGTCTCCTGCGGACACCATTTAGATGCATGCTACCCATCTCTTGGAAAGTGCTGCATGTGCCCAAGTGCAGGTGCGAGTCAGAGAGAGAGAACACACCAGGAAACTGCTGTGTGTGTGTCTCTTTGGGTGTGTCTGTAAATGGAAGAAATGACCCAGCATACAAAATGGAGGAAAACAAACGTGTGCATGTGTGGGGTGAGATGTGAAAACCACAGAAAGATGGTTCCTGCAGGGCTTGGAAAGGACCCAGTGCATCTCTGAACCACTGGGAATTTAGATGGGGTTGTTTAGACTCTTCAGCCTGACTGTTAAAGGTCTAGAAAACATGAGCGATGGGGCAAGGCTGCAGGAATTGGGCTTGTTTAGTTTGGAAAGGAGAAGACTGAGAGGGGACATGATAGCGGCTTTCAAGTATCCAAAAGGGTGTCACAGAGAGGAGGGGGGAAATTGTTCTCCTTGGCCTTTAATGATAGGACAAGAAGCAATGGGCTTAAATTGCAGCAAGGGAGGTTTAGGTTGGACATTAGGAAAAACTTCCTACCTGTCAGGATGGTTAAACACTGGAATAAATTGCCAGGGAAGTGGTGGAATTTCCATCACTGGAGATATTTAAGAGCAAGTTAGATAGTGCTTGGTCCTGCCATGAGGGCAGGGGACTGGACTCGATGACCTCTCGAGGTCCCTTCCAGTTCTGGTGTTCTATAATTCTATCTCCCGTTAGCAGATTTTTGCTCCCTTAACTAGTGAGGCTCCAGGTTGCTGGTAAGTGGCCACAGAACAAGGTTGGGGTGTGTGAATGGGAAGCAGGCCTGATTTTCAACAGTCTGATCTGTTGTCTCCACCTCTGGCGGTTCCCTTTTGCCCTTTGCCCCATGTGAGGTAGTGGCCTCTTAGGGTATGTCTACATTTGCACCCTCTTTTGATAGAGGGGATGCAAATGCAGACATTCAAAATTGTAAATGAAGCTGGGATTTAAATATCCCGCGCTTCATTTGCATAATCACGTTATGGCACTATTTCAAAATAAAAACGCTGTGTAGATGCAGTTATTTCGAAAGAAAACCCTTCTTCCAAAATAACCATTACACCTCATTTTATAAGGAATAATGGTTATTTCAGAAGAAGGGTTTTCTTTCGAAATAACCACATCTACACAGCGTTTTTATTTTGAAATAGCGCTATTTCGAAATAGCACCATAACGTGATTATGCAAATGAAGTGCGGGATATTTAAATCCTGGCTTCATTTGCAATTTTGAATATCTTCATTTGCATCCCTCTCTCGAAAGAGGGCGCAAGTGTAGACATACGCTCAGGGCCTGGCGTTGTGTGCACAGAAATCATTGTAAAGAGTCCCAGCCCTGGTCTACACTAGGGCTTTATTTCAAAATAACCCCCTTAGGTCAAGTTAATAAGTGGAGCGTCCACACTGCCAAGCCAGTTACAGCCTCTCTCCGACTTACGAACCGGTTACGGACCAAGCAATTGGTCATAACTCGGTTCGTTCGTAAGTGGGACCCCATTGAGTTACATGCGACCGTGCTGTTTGTAAGCGCGGATCACGTTTGTAACTCGGGGTCTGCCATTTACGACAGCTTTGGTCGTAACTGTGAACGGTCGTAAGTCGACCGTTCGCAACTTGGGGACCGGTTGCATTTCAAAATATCGGGCCACTTACTGAGAAATCCGTCGTCCTACTTTCCTCAGGGAATAATGCTCATTCCGAAATAGCTGAAATAGTGGCAGTGTGGACACTCCGGTGACGCTATTTTGAAATAATGACTTCCCAGAATTATTCGAACTAATTACTCCCCAGTGCTTCCTGGAGCTCCCAGTCCAGTTAGCGTCTCCACATTAACGGAGCCTGCCTCGGACTAATTTTGAGACTGTCCTAGACTGTGGACACGATATTTCGATTTTGTTATTTTGGGAGTTATTAAATCGATTTTAGTTATTTCAGAACAGTTTCCTAGTGTAGACATGCCGCCAGTAACTGTGGCAATAGTTTGGGTCATAAACCTGTTTCTATGCCAATATTTAGCCTAGAAAAAAATAACGGGCGTGGGGGACATGTGACACAGTTGCCAGGCTGAGAGCTGGGATGGTCCAGGGCTGGTTTAGGATTCTTGGGTTCCACTCACCTGTGCTGCTAATTCTTTGCAGTCACTTCACCTTTTTCTTCCACTTTCTGCATCTATACCATAGGACTACTCCAGCTTCCTCTCCTTGATGAAGGCACGACGGAACCTTTTTTGGGGGGAAAGCAGCGACGTTTGTGTTCATTAGTAGTGTGAGTAATTAAACAGGCCTGGATGAGCAGGAAGCTTTGTGGGTTGAGATGGGCAGGTGCTGGCAGAGCTCGGTGCGGATGGGGAGCCGAGCGCTGGGGGCGCAGGAGAGACTGGGGGTCAGTGCTGAAGTGTTAGTAGAGCTGGAGTCAAGTGGGGAAGGGGCTCAGAACTGGGAAAGCAGAGAGGTTTTGGAACAGGATTGAGGTGCACTAGGACGTGGCGGGAGGGTGGGTGGGTGCACCGGACTGGAGGAGTGTGTTGCGGGGGGGGGGTGTCTCAGAATTGAGGTGTGTTGTCAGCACTGGGCTAGGAAGACGCTCGCATTGTGCATGCGTTCTGCCCGCCTCCGCTCGGTGCTTTTTAAATTCACAAGCCACCAAATGAGTCACAAAAGGACATAAATAAATAAACGTGCCTCTCACTTCTGCCCGGCTGTGACAGGCCTATGACCAGCAGGCCCCCTGCTTAGATGGGAACCGATTGCGGCTCTCCCCTCCCTTCTCTTTCAGATCAGCAGGGAGAGAACTTCTCCTGCTTGACAGGAGTTCTGCCAGGAGGTAAAAGTTTATTCCTCACCAGCACATTAATGAGAAGAGAACTCTGGCGCAAGGAAGCAGCTTATCAAATATAGATATTTGCATACATGAATGCATTAGGTGGCAGGGAGGGCCAGCTGCCCGGAAGAGGCCAGAGATAATGGGTGTTTCACGTGCAGTCTCCAAACCCTTTACATTCAGAACAGGAGGGTGGGAAGGGGAGGCTTTTTCTGTCTCCTGCGAACTCTTCCTCCTGAGCTACCGCTTCACCCGCACTTGCCTCTTTCTATTCATTTGTGTTGGGGGAGCAGCTAGGTGCCCCACGCTCAGGACCCCCTTCTGCCAGGCGTGGAAGAAAGTCACTTCCATTTTCAAACAAGCACTTGGGCACTCTCTCCCATGCTGCCGTTTGCATTAGGAGGTGCCCCTGGCAGCCGTTTTCATAGGTAGGGGTTCCTCGGGATAGGTAGGAGTTCCTCGGGATATGAAAAATTATTTTAGGGGTTTCTCCTTGGGAATCACTGTTCTAGGGTGCTCACGTTGACTTGTGGTGATGGGGATAGGAGGGGTTAAGTGCATCAGCCTTTCTTCTGTGGAGATCCAGGCTGCAACCGGGACACGGTTGGGGGTGGCATCTTTGCCCTCTATGGGTGTGATGCTCTGGTGCTCAGCAGGCTGGGCTGTCCTTAAATCTCCTACAAAAACCGTGAAGCCATGTGTGGTAGCCGCCTGACCCTGGTATCACCGATGGCCCGAGGTGCCAGGCAACGGGCAGCAAGCCCCCCTTGGTGGAAAGTGTTCGGAACGTGCTCTCTGCATGCAGGGACACCGCGGGTTAATGAAAAGGTGCCGGTAGAGGGCACTCAGGAATACTGGACATTGTTTCTGGGCTTCGAACACCCAGCCCCGTTGACTCTGGTGCACTGCCTGTAGCTTCCCGTGGGAGGCCTTGACAGAAACTTGTTGCATAAGCGACTCTGCGAGGTGCAGGACGATGGTGAATCAAGCTTCTTACATCCTGGCCTGCTGATAGGTGGGACAAATGGGGCAATTCACCCGGGGCCCAGTGATTCCAAAGGACCCAGGGCTCCCAGCCTTCACTGCCATGGAGCTCTGAGCCCTTTCAATCACGCCCCAGCGCGGGTACTGATGGGCTGGCAAGGGGAGGGTATACCCCAGCCCTGCCCCTTCTGACCGAGGCTCCACCCCTTCCAGGAGCACAGGGCCACCCCCCCACCCCGACCTTGCTCAACGGCCAGGAAATTCCGCCCCCCGCTCTCCGGGCCCAGGTGTAAACTGCAGGCCCCGCTTCCCAGTTATAGCCACTGCGACTTAAAACAAACCCAGCCCTTTGGGGTTGAAATAAGCAGGGCCCGTGGAGCCCGGTCACGGCTGAGCTGGCCTAGGTAGATTGTGGGCAAATCACTACGCTCCCTGCTGTGACAGGCGCAATTTGTCTTGCGCTGAAAAAAGCAGCTTCTCCCCATCCAGTGCCGTGCAGGGTCATTCATCACTTTTCGTTATTTTTATAAACTGTCCAGGGAGTGCGCCGGTTTCCCCTCCCCCCGCCAGGCTCCTCTGCAGAGATGGACAGATTAGCACGTCGAACACCAGTGAGCTCAGGGCGTACATGTGTCTGTGGGGTTAATGCCGACGCAGGAAACGCCTGGCCCCCGGGCACCGCTCCAGACAGCATTCTCGGGAGAGGGTCTGTTCGAGCAAACCCGTGGGGGCTGGTGGGTAGGGGGCGACAGGCCTCCGGGGTGCTGTTCCCATGCGTGGTTCTGGGGCTGTCCCGCTGTACAACGAAAGGGATGATTGTGCTGCTTGGAGCCCAGGGGGTGAAAAGCTTCAGGGAGAGCATCTGACACTGTACAAATCGGAGCTCTCTCTCCTCTGCCGCCAGGAAGGAGCCATTCACTCTGGACCTTATGCTGCGGTGACATCTGTGTGTGGGCCCCAACGGCTTGGTCATCTCGCATGACTGGGGCTTTATTCATATCTACACGCCACCTGGCACGATGGGACCCCCTAAAGCATCTGTAGCAGGACAGCTGTGTGCCGCCCCAGGGCAAATCCATTAGCATCCTCGTCTCACCCCAAACCCTGGGCACCCCAAAGACCTAGACAAATGAACAGTTGCAGCTCACTCATTAGGAGAGAGGATACCATCGCAGAGACTATACATCGCTGGGTAATGCCCTGATAGCTACACCCTCCTTTCGGCACTGAGGGACAAACAAGCGAACATGATTCTGGGAGGCATGAACAGGAGTGTTGTGAGCAAGACACGAGAAATAATTTTCCACTCTACCCTGTGCTGATTAGGCTTCAACTGGAGTAGTGCGTCCAGTTCTGGGCCCCACATTTCAGGAAAGATGCGGAGAAATTGGAGAAGGTCTAGAGGAGAGCAACAAAAATAATGAAAGGTCTAGAAGACATGACCTCTGAGGGAAGACTGAAAGAATTGGGTTTGTTTAGTTTGGAGAAGACAAGACTGAGAGGGCACATGATAGCAGTTTTCAAATACCTAAAAGGGTGCTACAAGAGGGAGAAAAAATATTCTCCTTAACATCTGATGACAGGACAGGAAGCAATGGGCTTAAATTGCAGCAAGGGAGGTTTAGGCTGGACATTAGGAAAAACTTCCCAACTGTCCAGATGATTAAGCACTGGAATAAATTGCCCAGGGAGGTTGTGGAGTTTCCATCACTGTCGCTATTTGAGAGCAGGTTTGACAGACACCTGTCAGGGATGATCTAGTTGGTGCTTGGTCCTGCTGTGTGGGCAGGGGACTGGACTTGATGACCTCTTGAAGTCCCTTCCAGTTCTAGTGTTCTATCATTCTACCTCCTCAGTTGCTTCTGCCAATCACTTATTTCTCAACCAGCCCGTCGATTTTGCTGTGGCCAAGAGACTCGTTCTGCAAAGCGGCATAAAATAACGAAGGGGCTTTGCATAATTCTCCACACGCAGGAACAGAAGCAGGAGGCTGGGTTCAGAGCCCTGCTTTCATAAAAAGTTTAAAGCATGCCGGCGAATCCTCTCCGCTCTGTTAAGTTATTGGGGCACAGCAGCACTCAGAAGGTTGTGCTTGTAAATTTAGAATCCGCTTTTGAGTTTTATGCATCATTTGAAAGAGTTTTCCAGTGAGTTTGTTCCGAGAAAGGGCAATGGGGAGAGAGGAATGGTAGCAGCTCGCTCTGAATTAGCCTCCCGCCCCTGGAGAAAGCTGATGGAGATACCTGCCCTTTTCGTAGCACTGCATGGACTCACCAGAGAGCCTCTCCTATCAGCGTCCAAAGTTCCTACCATAGATTCATTGACTTTAAGGCCAGAAGGGACCATCATGATCTGACCTCTTGTGCATTGCAGGCCAGAGCATGTCACCCATCCATTCCTGTAACAGACCCAGGCCTCTGGCTGAGTTACTGAAGTCCTCAAGTCAGTGCCAGGTACCAGGAGAGGCAGGTCCATCCTGGGATTGCAGCTAGGCATGGGCGGGGGGTGGGGAGGCAACGGTGGGGAAGGGGAGAGAAGTGCCAAGCCGGAAGGCTTGTGTTGGTCAGTCTGTGATAGAGGCGTATAGGGGTGTGTGTGTGTGTGACCTCTCCCCATGTGTGTGTGGGGTGGGAGTGGGGTGTGTGACTCCTAAAGCTGTGAAGATAAATAAAAAGAATCCGACTAAACAGTATTTCTTTTCAACAGGGGCCTCCGTCAACTTGCTGTTCATTTGAATGTTTGTACACTAGATTGCTATTGAACTCGCTTGAATACAAGTCTTTTTACCAGGTGCCCCCTAGGCATGATAGGGAGATATGGACACCCTAGGCAGGCATGTGTGGCCCCTCCTAAGCTATTAAAGCTCCTCCCCTCTGGCCCCGTTTTGCAAAGTGCTGTGTAGCACACGTCAGTGTCTAACCACAGAGGACTCCCCCCGCCCTTGCTGGGAGTATGAATCAGAAGGACAAGCTAGTGTGCATACTGCAGCCCCCACACCGGGCTGTGTGGAGTTGTCTCTCCAGCTAGGGACCTTCCTGCCAGGTTTTTCCTTTTTTTTTAAATCACTCTTCCACTTAGGCTCTTCGTTATCGCTGCTGCTTGCTGGGACCGGCAGCTGCTAAAAAATGCTCCGGGGATTCTAGACAGCTTTACAGACTATCTCTGAGTGCCTCAGGCAAAGCCTGAAATACTAACAGCATGAGAATAGACGGGGTCACTCGGCCATTTTTATCCCATGGCTCCGTAGAACGTTATATCATGGCCCACCACTAGAGGGCAGCCTATTAAATCATAATCCTAGCCAGAGGGGTGTTTGAGGGAGCTCTGTCCATTCACACCCCACATCAAATGGGAAGGTGATTTTGGGTTTAAAGGGTGTGGAGTGAGGCCCGGGAGATCTGAGTTTAATTCAGTTATTTATTGGAGTGCAACATGCGCTGATCACAGATGACAGGTTCTTTTTTGAGTGACTACTTAGTTAATTGAGAAGATTAAAATGTGGAGAAGTACACACAGAAACTTTACCATCTTAACGATAATGCAGACAAATTTATAATTGAAACCATAAAAATCAATATACATAAAAGTGAGATGAGGACAGTAAAGTGGTTTTCTGCATCGTTCCTGCTTGGAGTCTTATTTTGTATATACTTAGGCTAGGTCTACAGTAGACCCAGAAGGTTGGGTTAAGGTACACAACTCCAGCTATGTAAAATATGTAGCTGGAGTTCGCTTACCTTAAACAGAGCTTGGTGCCATCTTCATAGTGGGAGGCATTTGCTCCCATCAGCTTCTCTTACTCCCCGTGACTGCGAGGAGTACCAGTGCCAACTAGAACAGGCCCGGCCCTAGGGCAAGGTGAGCAAGGCGGTTGCCTTGAGCCCCGTGCCTTCAGGACCCCACGCTGCCTGGTGCCCACCCGCCCGGCTGCTCACTCCCTGCCCTGGCTAGGAGCTGCCCGACCACGTGGTGCAGAGAACCACAACATGCCGACTTGAGCCCCGCAAACTCTTTGGCCGGCCCTGGACTGGAGCCACCCTCAGCGTTTGATTTAGTGGGCCATAACTAGACATGCTAAATCAAATGCCACAACATTGATTTCTGGCGTGGCAAGTGGAGATGTGGCCTTAGAGTCTTACATTGTGGCAGCTATTAGAAACACAGGCGAAAGGAAAAGTAAGTGGAGCCCATCAATTTTGGTTCAGTTTGAACCTTCCAGGGAACCTAACTGACCAGCAAAATTAGGAAACTAAACTAGGTCTGTGTAATATTGGATATACAACAATATCTGATCAATTTCCATAACCATAACAAGATTAATACCTGCCTCTTAGCCACATGCGGCATTCCAGATGTTTATCATTATGCCCCAATCATTAATACTAATAACTCATTTTAATCATTCCTTTGTATCGCTGCGGTCTAACTGTCTCATTACTGTCTAGTTACTATAATACAAAAGTCCCTCAAATCCTCTCCAAGGTGGGCAAATTGTGGTGCACTGAACTTTTTTGTGGTTGCTTATTTGTCTTTCCAAATGTGAGTGTGGAATTTGTGACCTGGGGTTCTCTTCCAGGGCCTGTGAGCTTTTGTGCTCCAATACAGCCTTTCGTCTGACTACTCCCACAAGGCCTCACCCCACTAAAACAAGTCTTTAACTCTTGCAATGGTAATATTATAACCCAGGTACAAGTGCTTTCTTACTTGCTACAGCTTTCATAACTTCCATTATTATTCCTGTGAGCATGTGTAGCAAGTCAATTGTGTGTAACTGCAAACTATAGACCTTCCAAGATCAGGTTAGGATCAGTTGGTGCTTGCTTAAATCAGGACCTTTATCTCTGGGTGCCTCAGTTTTCCACCTGTGACCTGGGGATAATATTTTCTTTTCCCTGACTTTTGCCTATTTAGGTTGGGAGCTCCTTGGGGCAGGGGCTGTCTCTTAGTACATGAAGTATCACTAGCATCACTAGCATCACTTGGCCCGGATCTCATTTGGGGCCTTATTGGAAAGCTGTAGTAAACATCTTTTTTTTTTCATGTCACGACATCAACCAAGGAGTAGAAATGTTGACTGCGGGTTATTGATTCCGCTGGATAGTGCTTTGTGGTGTTGGGATTATTATAGGTGCTTGTAGGATTTATTTCTTCTGATCCCCTCTTATCCTAATTGGCTGCTCTGTCTACCATTGTAAACAAACAAACAAATCCCTAGAAAGCAGAGTCCCGGTTTGCTGATTAGAACCGTCCTTCCGGGAATCTTATCCCAAGACCGCCTGAGTTCACTTGGCCATCCTCCAGGCCCTGTGGAGAAGTGGAGTGTTGACAAAACAGGAGAAGTGGTTTGAAAAGCATTTTCCAAGCAGTTTTGTTAAGGCAGAAGAACAGCTCGGAATCACCTGAGCGCGCTGCATAATCCAGCTGGGGGAGGGAGGGTCCCAAGGCATGAAGGCGCACCGGCGAGTTTTAAGAGGATGTAAATGAGGTTATCAAGAGTCTGTTAATGACAAGAGAACAAAGCACATAGATGCCAAAGCATGTTCCTCCTTTTCACTTATTAGCAGCTGAAATAGCATTGCTTTCCTGGGGTCCTCAATGGAAAAGTAGGGGGACAATGGGAGTCCAGGAGAGGAAAAAATGGATTTTCCCCACTCCGGAGGGATCCAGAAAAATTAGAGAGGTGAAGGCCCCACTTTCTCTTCTTTTTGCAGGCCACGGGAGGGAGGGCAGTGTGTGTTGAAGTGGTCACTGCAATCCTACCTTTGCGACCAACTCTTTGTATCGGTGCAGTAAGTCAAACTCCTCTTCCTCTACTTAAAGGCATCTGACTCCCAGCCCCTTTCTCTAAGCACTAGAGCATCCCCTCCTCCCAGAACTGGGAACAGAACCCAGGTTTCCTAGCTCCCCAACAGCTGCATTAGCCATGTTCTGCTACAGATGGGGGAAAAAACCCAGGCCTCTGGGCACTGCTCCTCTTTGTTAACCGCTAGGCCACTTTTCTCTCAGAGGGGGGCGGCCTCGATCTCAGGAGTCTTGGCTTCTGGCACTAACCACTATGCCACCATCCTCAATGAGAGGAGCAACGATCTTGTAAACAAAGGGCTATGTCTTGATTTCCCTCCCCAGCTCAGTTAACGCCCAGTGTGATTTTTCTTCTGGCTCCCTCAGGCAATAATTTCTCATCTAAGCCCTGAGTGTGGTGCAGAATGCAGATCCTTAGGGCTGGCTCTATCTAGGCCGTCATTTGCCAAGTACTGCACCTAGTCCTGGTCTACACTACAGCAGAAAGTCGACTTAAGATACTTAATTACGTAGCTGGAGTCGACATATCTTAAATTGCATTTCCATGCCATTCACACAGCGGGAGGTCAACGGGAGCAAATGCTCCCGACGGCTTCTCTTACTCCTCATGAGACGCAGGAGTACTGGTGCTGATGGGGGCACCCTCTGAGTTCGATTTAGCAGCTATGCTAGACCCGCTAAATCGAACCCTGAAAGATCGACCATGGTAGCATTGATCTTCCACGTCCTGTAGACATGGCCTTACTTTCCTTTTTCCAGTGACCAGCTGCATGGATTAAATCCCTTTGTGTTTTGTACAGATGGGCAGGCGTCAACAAGGTCAACAAAAATTATTAGGGATTTGGAACAGGACCCATATGAAGAGAGACTAAAAAGACTTGGACTTTTCAGCTTAGGAAAGAGGAGACTAAGGGAGGATATGACAGAGGTTTATAAAAGGAAAAGTTATTTACTTATTCACGTAATATAAGCAGTAGGGGTTACCAAATGAAATTAATAGGCAGCAGGTTTAAAACAAACAAAAGGAAGTTTTTCTTCACTCAGTGCAGTTAACCTGTGGAACTCCTTGCCTGGTGAAGACTAGGACTTTAACAGGGTTCAAAAAGGAGCTAGATAGATTCATGGAGGTTAGGCCCATCATTGGCTATTAGCCAGGATGGGTAAGAATGGTGTCCCTGGCCTCTGTTTCTCTGGAGGTGGGTGACAGGTGAGGGATCATGTGGTGATTATCTGTTGTGTTCCCTCCCTCTGGAGCATGTGACATTGGCCACTGTTGGCAGACAGGATACTGGGCTGGATGGACCTTTGGTCTGACCCAGTATGGCCGTTCTTATGTTCTTCCTGCTGTATATTTCTGTCCCTGCTGCCAATCAGTCTCCAATGAAGGATACCCCCCCACCCACCAACTGCTTTTGTGCAATTAAGAGATTAGTACGTATTATGTCCATGCAGGGTTGTTCCCTATAATATCTTCGCTTGCTGCTGCTGCAGCCTATCTGGTTTAAAATGGATCTTTCCAGGTTTCCCATGGTAGATTGCTGCACCACTTAGTGCGTATCACCGTAAGGACGTTTATCCCAATGTTCAACCTAAATTATTCTGTGCTCAATTTTTACCCCATTACTCCTGGTTGTACCCTCTTGGACCACCCGCGACATGAGCAATGCGCACCAGCTTTCCTCAGTGCGGCATAATGAGCTCCTTCGCACGCTGTCTCCAAAGAGTGATGTGCTCATTATGCCGGGGAGAGGCGAACTCAGCGGGGCGAGGTGGCTCCAGCAATGTGATGCATTTCGCTTCCGCGAAAGAACAGCACACAGCTATTGGCCACCCACGGTTAGTTTTATCACCGGTCACCCTGGGAGCTTGGAGACGCGCAGCGATGCCAAATGATTGAAGCAAACACCTTTGGGCATCCATTTGTTTCTGGTAATTAAAATGAAGCCACGTGGCTCGGATGCCACGCTCTTCCAAGGAGGCAGAGGCATATGCTGTGCCTTCTAGGTGTTTAATGACGTGCCCTCCAGGGCGTAAGGCTCACGAGTGATTTATGTTCCACCCCAGAGGCTGGGTGAGTTGAAAGTGAATTCGTTGGTTCTATGTGTTTCATCAGGAGGAAGGAACCAGTCACACCTGGGATGATGGGAAACGTGGTTTTACAGTTAAAGTCCTAAGGACCTAGGAGACCTGGTTTCATTTCCCAGCACTGTGCAACCTCGGGGAAGTCACTACTCCTCTCTGCAGGGCTCTCCCTCTGGGGATAATGATGCTTCTCTTAGCACATCTTGGGTTTTTTAAAACGGGGATCTTCAAAGACATCTAGGATGTGTCTAGACTACAGGGATTTTTGGAAAAAAGTGGCCTTTTTTCGAAAAATCTTTACCTGCGTCTAGACTGCCGCCGCAATCTGTCGACGGTAAATCGAAAGAACGCAACAGTTTTGTTGACCGCGGAAAACCTCGTTTTACAAGAAATAACGCCTTTTTTCGAAAGTGCTCTTTTGAAAAAAGGCGCTATGGAATGCAAACTGTGCTTTTTCGAAAGAGAGCATCCAGACTGCCTGGGTGCTCTCTTTCGAAAAAGCAGCTTGCTTTTTCGAAAGTACTGATTGTAGTCTAGATGCTCTTTTTCGAAAGAGGCTTTTTCGAAAGTATCTTTCGAAAAAGCCTCTTTCAAAAAAGGCGTGTAGTCTAGTCGTAGCCCTAAAGTCAGCAGGTGCCCACTTCCCGTTGACTAATTCTTGAAAGCCCCTTTGAAAGTCCCATTCTTAGCGTGTAAGGTTTTCAGTGCAGGGCTTGTCTCCTTGTACGAGTCTGTGCGGCATCATTCTAGCACAACGGGGCCCTGGTCATGGCTAATATCTGTCCTACTACCATACTCAAGATGCACAATCAGACAGGAAGTCCATTTACTTCATCTGATAAAGATTTTGGCTTAGGTTTTGCTGTAGCAAGCTGTTGAAAAGACAAGTGAGCTATGGGATTATTTTTATTAACTAGTAATCCTCACTACCTATGTTACATGGTGAACGAAACAAGGAACAACATGAAGAGAGAACTCCAGGTCTCAGGAACCCAGATTTTCAATCCAAATCAAAACAGAAGTTCTTCTTTGAGTGGTCCCCGTGGGTGCTCCACTGTTGGTGTCGGGCTCGTCCCGGCACCGCAGGTTGGAGATTTTCCATAGCTGTAGTCGGCCGGACCGCGCATAAGTGGTCAGCATCATGCACCATTCGAGCCCTTCGCTCATGCGCAGTCCAGCTCCCACCAGTTCCTCTCAACCGTCCTCAGTTGCAGGCGGAGCGCAGTTCGTCTCCTCGTTAGTGCTTCATTCCTGTCAGAAAAAGTTTAATTTAGTTACAGTTTTTCATAGTTAGTTAGTTTATTGTTAGATTAGTTACTGTTAGCTATCTCTTCAAAAAAAAATTTTTGTCGTCTTTGTTATAGTTCATAGTTCCTCTGTACTAATAGTTTACAGAGGCAAACAACTAAAAACTCAACAAAATGCCTGGTTCTCCGGGCCTCAAGAAATGTTCGATATGCCGCGAGGCCATGCCTGCATCTGATGGCCACACGGCATGTATGCGTTGCCTCAGCGAAGCGCACGTCCCTCAGAAATGTGTGCATTGTTCCAAGCTCACTGCTAGAGCTCCAAGAGACAGGGAGATGTGCCTTAAGATGATTCTTTTCAATAAGGCATTACAACCAATGACTCCCACTCCACATCCGTCCTCGGAGGCTGCCATGACGCACAAGCGTGCAGCTTCTCCCCCGGCCACTACGACCATTAAAAGGATCAGGGCGTCCCCCACGAGATTGCTCCCTGCTGTGTCTGTAAGTCGAGTCAGCAAAGGAGACAAGCCTGGCACCTCCAGCATTTCCTCAAAGGCAACGAATTCTGCTACGGCGTCTAAGTCGAAAAAGCCCACATCCATCAGCACCGAGACCTTTGGCACCGACACCCTCGCCGGTGCAGAGGGACCGGAAGGAAGGGGCTCCAGTACTGCACTCACCGGCACCGTCATTGCCTTCGCCACCACTGACACTGGGTCACTCACCATCGCCAAGACCTTGCGCCTCGGCACCGCCTTCCATGACCCGCATGACAACACAACCCGCTAAGACGCGGTTTCCCACTCCGACTTCGGTACTGCGCACCTCCACTCCTGTCACACTGCCGCGCACCTCGGCGCCGGCCACGGTGCCATGCACCTCAGTGCTGGGCATGGTGACGCGCGCCTCAGTGCCGTCTACGGCATTGAGCACTTCGGTGCCGGACTCGGTGCCACGCCCGGCAACAGTGCCTACAAAAGCGGCACAGAAGTCGATGAACCGACAGGTATCCATCTCACCATCACCTACATTTTCTCCCATACCCCATCACCACCGGTGCGGTTATCACCTATCAGTCGACGCCACCATTATGACTCTCTGATGCGGACAACAACATCTCCATACATTGAGCCGCGGAGACATCACTCCAGGCATTGGGAGAGATGATCCCGGTCTCCGTCAAGAAGGTCCTCTTACGGGCCTTATTCACCAAGGAGGTCTCCGTATTCATCGTATCACCACCGTCATGGTAGCATAATGTCCTCATGCCATTCGTAACCCGCTAGGTCTCATCAGGATTATGCTTACTACCACAGACCGCATTATTCTTCTCGTGGCTACTATGCATCTCATTCTCACAGAGGATCCCCGTGCTGCTGCCATTCACCTAAGAGCCGGATCGCTCCAGTCCAATCTCAACCAGCTGAGCAGCCTCCAATGCCTTCCGAGCAGAGCCAGGTTTCACATCCTCAACTATCAGAGCCAGAGGAGGGACAATTGTCGGAACTGGAAGGCCCTAAACCAGAAACATCGCCAATGGATCAATCTTCCTCATCCCCTGATGAAGCGGTGTTTCTGGGAGACATGTCCCTCCCCAGTCGACCTGCAACAATTTCAGGAACTGTTTAAGCGGGTAGCAGATTCACAGCCCTTTACGACTTTTACCAGAGACTCAGGGGTATTATGGCTACATCCGGCCTTTATCCCCAAAGTTTGTACAAAATTTCACATCAATGAGCCTATAGTGCTGCCGTCCTTCTACCCAAAGCCTCACTCTTCCTCATGGGAAGCTCTACTCCATACACTCGCTATAAGGCGAGCGCTATCCTTCTATATACATAGAACCCAGGACTGGCACAAAACAGACCGCCTAATAATATCAGTTTCAGGGCATTCCAAGGGCTGTGCTCCATCAAGCCAGTGCATTTCAAACCTTATAGTAGAATGCATGACTACTTGCCACAACGTCCGCAACAGACCTCTCCAGTCTCGCCCAAAGGCCCATTCTACGAGGGCAACGGCTATCTCAACGGCTTTCATCAGAGGAGTTCTGCTGAGTGATATTTGTAGAGCTGCCACGTGGTCATCTGACAAGACATTTATGTAGCACTACGCAATTGCGCAACACTTAGCAGCAGACTCGGCGGTGACTTCAGCAGTACTATCTATTAACATTAAACCTAGCTCCGTAGCGGAAACAGATACTACTGTGTAGTCAGCAACAGTGGAGCACCCCCGGGGACCACTCGAAGAAGAAGAAGAAGTTACCTTCGTGTAATAATGATGTTTCTTCGAGATGTGTCCCCGTGGGTGCTCCACGTCCTGCGCTCCTCCCCGCTCTGGAGCTCTGTCTAGTCTCGTTTCAGGTTGAGGAGCGGTGAGAGGAACTGGCGGGAGCCGGACCGCACACGAGCGAAGGGTGCGAATGGAGCATGATGCCGACTGTGTATGCACGGTCTGGCCAACTACGGTTATGGAAAATCTCCGATCTGCAGTGCCGGGACAAGCCCGGAACCAATAGTGGAGCACCCACAGGGACACATCTCGAAGAAACATCGTTACTGCACGAAGGTGAGTAACTTCTTCTTTTGGACTCTTTCCAAACTTTGCAGAAGCTGCAACTTTCCAGCTTGCACCTGTTTCTAATAACAATCCTACCGTTTGCTTCTGTAGCATCATTCATCTAGGATCTAGGAGAGCTTTGCAAACATGAAATAATTAAGCCAGCCTTCCCCCCGCTAGGGTAGGTATTATGATTCTTATTTAACAGGTGTGTAAACAGAGACCCAGAGAAGGCAAGTTTTTTTTCTTGTTCAAAGTACTTTGCAAACATTGCATAATTAATCCTTAGACCAGCCCTGTGGTATACTGACTAGTCCTATTCAAGGACAAAGCAAAGGCATTAGCGGAACCCGAAAAAGGACCAAGAAGTCTGACTTCCTGGTTCCTTCCTCTAATAATAGGTATTGTCAACCTCAGAACATTCAAAAATGGTGAGTCAGGCTCACCAAAAACAAATGAGATCATCATTTTCTCTGGAGGTGGGTGACAGAGGAGGAATCAGGTGAGGATTACCTGTTGTGATCCCTCCCTCTGGGGCATCTAGTATTGGCCAATCTCGGCAGACAGGATACTGGGCTGGATGGACCTTTGGACCCAGTATGGCCATTCTTATGTTCTTAAAAATAATATATGTGGAGTTCTTTTTCGTTGCCTTCTGCTTTTTTGAACATTTGGTACACATGGGGGGAGTCACATTTTGAAGCTTTGTCTACAGTCTCAAGGGCTAAACACTTACTTTATCTTTAAGAATGAAGTCTGAAATCATCATATATCACTTGATTGCAGGAGCTGGGTCTTCAAGGATAACAATAACTATTGTGAGATTCACGACAAACTCATGAGAATTGGCAACACCATTGGCAGCCCTAACTCCTCCTCTGTTCCAGGTTTCTAAGAATCTGAAGTGATTCGATTTAAGTTTTAAAATGTGAAATCCAGAATCAAGTTGAGAGAGGATACAAATAAGCAGCTGGGTATAGGAGTTGTTTCATTTTCAGCTCTGTTACCTGGGTTTCCCCTTGTTAGAAGGACTCATTGGTTTGCCAGCTGTTTAGATAATTTGTGTACTGATATGCTAAGGAGGGCGTTTACTACTATCCGTTTTCAGTCCATACAGACAGCTTACTTCGAAGGCCAATACACTGGCACAAAGAAATGTAACTACCTCTGCCCGTGTGGCTTAGGGAAAGTGGAAGACCTTCTCCATTATTTATTACATTGCAATCTATATCACCAGGGGAGGTCAAAATGGCTTGCTGTGTTTTTGTCCCAGATGCCTTTTTCTGCAACCTCTCAGAACACAGACTATTTATTGAGAACCGACAATGTATCTGCGATCTATTTACATGAGCAGCTGCTAAAATAAGGAAAAGGCAGGAAAGAGACATGGTGACCATAAGCAGTTTGGTGGTTTTGTGTCCTTTTTTATTCTGATTTATAACTATTGTAACATTTTCTAATTTCGGATTTAGTTTTAAGTTTCATTATCACACTTTCTGGGGTTTGCACATTGACCTAAGATTACCGTTACTCTTCCTTGGAGCATTTGTGGGAATGCGGTGTTGGGATTGGGGATTTTGGTTTAGGTTCACAACAGGAATTGGAGCTGGCCGAGCAAAATGCTCGTTTGGCATCCTGATGGATTTAGACAGCCCATGCTGACGGCAGATGTGGCGCTCTACTTTGAAACCCTTTTGAAGTTTTGCTTGAACAGTGCCCAATCTAATTCTCCTGTCAGATCAAAAATATTGTTTTCGCTTTGCTAGCAGCCTTCTGGGCTACGCTGATGGTCTGAGACGGCGTCTCGGAATTGCTCGTGCAGTCGGCGAGTTTAGCTTTAAATTGGTGGGGCTCATGTATCCGGAGCACATCCTCGCCAACCGTTCACAGATGATTTCTGGGTCATGGTGACCCTCGTGTGCCTTTGTGTGAGTCTTGTCACGTGATGCTGCCTCTTGGGTATTTAGTCACAGACGCTTCGTCCCAGTTATTTCCTATGGCAGTGCTATGAATAACGGGGCTGGAATCTTCAGACGGTGAAAACTGGGATAGCTCCACTGAGTGAAATGGCAATAGGTCGATTTACAAGACCTAGGCGTGATTATTGTTTCTTTATTTACTCCAGCTGAGGATATGAACTGTGGTTTCCAACTTTTCGTGTACCAGTTGGAATAAAAGATCCTTGATGATATTGCTCCTTGGTAGAGATTCACGACCATATGAGACGTCACTGTGTGTCTTATGCTGTGAGAAACATCCCAAGGGCAGGGGTGTCTATTGGTTCTTTCTGTTTGATGTCTGATTACTCAAGCCACCTTAGGGTATGTCTACACAGAAAAGTTATTTCGAAATAAGAGCCATTATTTCAAAATAACTTTCCTAGAGTCTACACAAGCCAACTGCTATTTCAAAATTAATTTGAAATAGTGGAGGGCTTATTTCGAAATTGGTTAACCTCATTCCACGAGGAATAGCACCAATTTCGAAACTGCTATTTCGAAATAAGCACTGTGTAGACACTTATTTCGAAATAGAGGGCCTCCAGCCCTTCCCAGGGTGCCCTGCTGGCCGCCCTGGCCACAAGGTAACTTCTGACCTGATGCCTTGTCGGAACCAGTTCCGGCTGGCCTTTAAATGCGATTCAGCATCCAATCAGTGTGGACGCACTATTTCGAGATAGCAAAACGCTATTTCGAAATGCATTTTGTGTGTAGACATGTTATTTCAAAATATCGTATTTTGAATTAACTATTTTGAAATAAGATATTTCGAAATAACGCTGTAGTGTAGACATACCCTGTGTGAATAGTTGCTTACAGAGTGAGGTGCCGCTTAAAAGTGTAGGGTCCAGGACTTCCGGATTCCTGATTCTGCAAGTCTTTATTTGGCAGTGCGATCATTTCGCTCTCTTCACTTCTATTCGCCTAGAAATAAATACGGTTAATAAAAATGAATCTATTTCAAAAGTCTGTCAGAAGGCCTCCATGATATCCATAAAAGGCTTTGCGGTCTTTGTACGAACAAACGTATGGATACATGTGCACATTGTACAGAGGCAGGAAGTACCCATTATCCAGCTAGGGAAAATCAGCATGACTCGGTCAAAGTCACTGGCGCTATGCGAGTTTACCTCAGCTGGTGATCCGGCCCCATGTAGTTTAAAAAACACAGCTCAGGAGCGCTGGAGTCTTTTATTAGCCTTTAAGTTACACCAAGAACATGCCGTGCTAATTATATTTTCTGCGGAGTTCTACTTACACTGTTAATCATTAATTAATCTTGCTCTGTTTTTAGCAATTACCTGCCCCGAATCACCTCGCCGCTGTAACGTCCTGGTTCCATGCCAGCTCACACGGAACTGTTGAGTATCTTGTTGAGATACTCAAGACCCGTTGGAGATATTAATACGAAGGTAATTCTACTCGTATGGCTTGCGTGGTTTTGACTCACACGCTCGTGAGATTTCTTTCTTGGGGAAGGGGAAGATAATACGTTTTAATTCAGCAGGCGGTTCTTTGTTCCCCCTTTTCTTTTTTTCTTTACGGCGACAGCCTCCATGTGTGATGTAGCCTTCCCAGAACAGGAGAGGGAGTTGGGTTCTATTCCCATCTTTGCCAAGGGGATGCGGTTTAAGGACTTGTGCAGAAGCCAGTACTTCTCAGTTCTCTCCCACAGACTAGGAACCTGACCCAAAAGCCACTGAAGTCTGTTGAAAGATTCCTATTGACCTTTTTCTGCAGCCTCTCAGAACACAGACTATTTATTGGGGACCGACAATGTATCTGTGATCTATTTACATGAGCAGCTGCTAAAATAAGGAAAAGGCAGCTTTGGATCAGGGCCGTGGAAGCTTGGGGCTGGCCCCACTTTTTCTTATCTCTGCTCAAGCCCCCAAACAATTCAGAGACCTTTGTGCTGGTAAAACACCCGGTGCTGGCTTTTGTTACAATGTTGGTTCCGGTAGTGGGGTGGTCACCCTGATCCAGGGGGAAAAAGGGGTTAAAAACAGCCCTGGGCAAGGGCTGCCCCAGGAGCCAATCAGAGGTGAGCTAGAGTCAGCCAATCAGGGCTCAGCTAGGCCCTATAAGAAGGGCTCCTGGAGGGTAGGAGCAGACATTCTTTCTCCAGCTCTGGAGGGCAAAGGACTTACCAGCCTGCTAACATAGGAACCACAAACAGAGCAGTACTGAGGAAAGGCAGAGTGAGCCAGGGGAGCCCTGGCCTGAGCAGTCCTAGGCTAAGGCGACAGAGGTCTGAAAGGCACTAGGGCTGCAGGGCGGCAGCCAGAAAAGCAGAAGGCAACAGAGCCACACCCCTTTGCCAATGATGAGTGGCCATGTCAGACTGCAGTGTGCCCCAAGTCCAGGGCTAGATGACGACTGGCAGTGGGTCACTGAGGCAAGGTGGGTATAATGGATTGGTGGTTACTTGAGGAGGAGGATCCCAGAGTATGGGGGTACTGCAGCAAGGCAGTATCCTGAGAGGAGGGTGCCTCGGTCGGGGAGGGCCGCGGGTCCTAACATAAGGTGGTGGAGCCATTAACAGACAAACAGGTAACAGCAGGCAAGACACTGGCCAGAAGCGGGGGTGTGACGGGGCAGCCCGGCCCCGCACTCAAGCCCAGGGAAACCACCTGGCGCAGGGGGCGGAGAGGGCCCCACCCACGCAGCCCTACTGGGCATGCTCCCAGGGGAGCCAAGGTATAAAATGCTGCAGGCCTGCTCAGAAGGGGCAAACCGCTGCCGGAGCCGGAGCTAGCGCCCAACCTCCCACGTTGCAGACCAGACCGCCAGAGAGGAAGTCGCCAGGCCCGCTGAATGCGCTGCTGCCAGGCCCAAGCCGGGCTCGACCCCAACGACGGAGCCGCCAGCCAACCCCCCACGACCCAGGCACCGGACCGGCCACTGCAAACCCCGACGCTGACTAGAGAAGTGCCGCTACCGCCGCCCGACTCACGCCGACAGGTGGGACCGCGACGGGCCGGGGGAAGGAGGGGGTAGGAAGTGACCCAGGGCAGGGAGCTGGAAAAGCCCCGGAGGGCTCGGAGCGTTGCAGGGAGGAACCCCCGCCAAGCCAGTGGTGGGAGCCGCCCGCCACTGATAGGGCCCTGGGTCGGGGCCCGGTGGAGAGGGAGGGCCCAGGCCCCCCTACCCCTCCTGCCCTGAACCCCGGCGAGTGGGGGCTCAGCTGAAGGACTAGGCCTTAGAGCCGGCATACAAAGGACTAGTCCGGGAGGCCGTATTTCCCCTAATACAGCGTACTTTGAGACTAGGCCCGAGTGGTCTAAACTATGCCCCGGACTTGGGCGGCTCCCCCCGAGGGGGGGGGGGCTGCCCCCCGACAGGGTGCTGCAGCCCCGAGCTGAGCCAGTGCTTGAGTAACCAGCAGGAGGCACCGTGGCGGTCAGTCGCACCGTGTTACGGTTCCCAATACCCTTGTAGACTCTGCAGCCGTGCACCTACAGTGGTAGGGCGCCCTCGGTGCCTACGGCAAGCAGGGGAGCGGAATCTCTCTCTCCTTCTTCCCTCCTTCCTGTGCCTCCCAGGTCTCCTCTGCCCATCAGTTAGGCCAGGGCTGGGAAAAATACGGCCAGGGGGCCGGATCCGGCCCGCCAAGCCACCAGCTCTGCCCTGCTGGGACCCGCAGGCACGGAGCTGCTGCAGTTTAGAGCAGAGTCCGTGCAGCTCCCTGCTCTGCAGGCAGGCGGAGGCTTTGCGTGATCTCCCTGCCCCGTCCCCGCAAGCCCAGCCCTCAGCTCCTATCGGCAGGAAACAACCATCCAATAGGAATTGAGGCCAGCCAGTATCTCAGCTCCTATTGGCTGGAAACAACTAGCCAATAGGAAACAACTAGCCAATAGGAGCTGAGAGATTGGCTGGGGGATGGGAGCAATGCAAGCCTCTTCCCCCTCCCAGAGCTGAGAGCCAGGTGGAGGGAGCAGCCTGCAGTTTCAAGTGGTCTGGGGCTGCAGCAGGTAGGGAGCCCAGCCTGCCTCGGGGGTGCTGCAGGGCTGCTGGCCAGGAGACACTTAGGCAAGCGCCTTCCAGACAGAGCCTGCCTCTTGCACCCCTGCCCCTCCTGCACCCCAACTCCTTCCCCCAGATCACAACACCCTCCCAGATCCTGTACCCCCTCCTACACCTCACCCCCTGACCCAGAAGCCTCTCCGGCAGCCATACCCCCTCCCTGACCTGCACCCCATTCCCCTGACCCAGGTCAAAAAAGATACCTTCTCATTGGAACAAAATTCAGAAAGGGATGAGGGGTTTGCAACGGCTGCCATATGAGGAGAGATTAAAAAGGTTGGGACCTTCCAGCTTAGAAGAGAGGAGACTAAGGGGGGATATGATAGAGGTCTGTACAATCAGGACTGGTGTGGAGAAAGTGAATATGCTGTATTCACCCCACAGCAGTGACTGGCCCGCACCATGGGGCTGCCTGGGCTTACCTCCGTGGTTTGGGCATTGCAACTTGGCCTCCAGCACACCAGATCGCAATGCCCCTCACTCAAATTTTGACCAACTGCACCCACGTGGTTGCCAACCTATGATAACCCCCCCCCCCTCAGTAATCCCCAAGGCCATGTCCTTTGGGGGATGGGGTGCAATGGTTAGAAGGGGCGGGACTTGGGGATGGCTACCAGATTGTGAATGTTTCAGCCCGTAGATGGCCCACAGGGCATGAGTTTGAGACCCCAGGTACAGAGGAAAAGCTCCTTGAACCTTCTAGTATCAAGCAACATCATATGAGGACCTGTATATTACACCCTGAGAACTGTATCTATTATCAGTTGTGGCGGGCGTGCCATCAAAGTTTGCTTTCTCCTGGGTAGCTAGTCTCCGAGTTGGCCTCACTGCAGGGCCAAATTACCCTCTTGTCCCTAGAGAAAATAGCTCTCCAAGGGAGAGTTGAGGAATCTAGCACCTGATCTTCAGCCGCTGAGTTTCAGTAGAGGCAGGATAGAGTCTGTGATGGGGAAACCACATGTAGGAATCTAGCATGGCTGGTGTCTGAGCTTCACCCGTTCTGTGTGGGAACAGGTCTTTTGCAACCAGAGTGCCTGAGCCATCCCCTTCTACCAGCATAAGAACATGAGAACGGCCAGACTGGGTCAGACCAAAGGTCCATCTAGCCCAGTGTCCTGCCTGTCGACAGTGGCCAATGTCAGGTGCCCCAGAGGGAGGGAACACAACAGGGAATCCTCACGTGATCCCTCTCCTGTCATCCATTTCCAGACAAACAGAGGCTAGGGACACCATTCCTACCCATCCTGGCTAATAGCCATTGATGGACCTAACCTCCATGAATCTATCTAGCTCTTTTTTGAACCTTGTTAAAGTCCTAGCCTTTACCACATCCTCTGGCACGGAGTTCCACAGGTTGACTGTGCGGTGAGTGAAGAAAACCTTCCTTTTATTTGTTTTAAAACTGCTGCCTATTAATTTCATTGGGTGACCCCTAGTTCTTATGTTGTGGGAGTAAATAACTTTTCCTTATTCACTATTTCCAAACCAGTCATGATTTTATAGACCTCTCTCATATCCCCCCTTAGTCTCCTCTTTTCTAAGCTGAAAAGTCCCAGTTTTTTTAATCTCTTCATATGAGACCTGTTCCAAACCCCTCATCATTTTTGTTGCCCTTTTCTGAACCTTTTCCAATGCTAATATATCTTTTTTGAGATGAGGCGACCACATCTGTATGCAGTATTGAAGATGTGGGCATACCATGGTTTTATACAGAGGCAATAAGATATTTTCTGTCTTATTCTCTATCCCTGGTTGGGCGGGGGGTTGTTTTTGTTTTTGCCTCACAATGAATTGCCTCACATGCTGGAAGGCTGGGAGCAACAGAAAAGAACAGTGCCAGGAGAAAGAAGGGAAGGAGAAAAGATTTGAGCTAGATGTGGGACTCCGAGCTAGATTTGATGCAGGTGTAGTTTGGCGTGAGAGCAGCTGCACCAGTGTATAGAATTTGGCTGGTTCTGTTTCCCAACTGAGCTGCTTGGACATCAAACCGTGTCCTGACCCTATTTGAGATGCCATGAAATCTGTAGGAAGGAATCACATGCTCTGCTGCTGAGCCAGCCCGCAGGTCAGCAGCTGCCCAAGGATGTACGCCCTGGACCCCGTGAGCTCCCAAAAGGGCCCTTTTATTTTGCCAGGCCTTGAGGGAGTCAGCCCATAGCTGATGATCCAGGACGCGATGCCCTCTTCCTAAGCTTGTTGCTCACAAGGTCCCCTTTTAGAATCATAGAACTGGAAGAGACCTTGAGAGGTCATCGAGTCCAGTCCCCTGCCCTCACGACAGGACCAAACAATGCCTAGATCATCCATGATAGATGTCTGTCTAACCAGTGATGGAGATTCCGCAACACCCCCCTAGACAATTTATTCCAGTGTTTAACCACCCTGACAGGTAGGAAGTTTTTCCTAATGTCCAGCCTAAACCTCCCTTGCTGCTATTTAAGTCCATTGCTTCTTATCCTATCCTCAGAGGCCAAGGAGAACAGTTTTTCTCCCTCCTCCTCGTAACACCCTTTTAGGTGCTTGAAAGCTGCTTTCATGTCCCCTCTAAGTCTTCTCTTTTCTAAACTAAACAAGACCAATTATTTCAGTCTTCTTTTGTAGTAGATGTTTTCTAGGCCTATAATTTTTTGTTGCTCTTCTCTGGACCCTCTCCAATTTCTCCACATCTTTCTTGAAATGTGGTGCCCAGAACTGGACACAATACTCCAAGTGAGGCCTAATCAGCACAGAGTAGAGAGGAAGAATGACTTCTCGTGTCTTGCTCACAACACACCTGTTCATGCCTCCCAGAATCACGTTTTCTTTTTTTGCAACAGCGTCACACTGTTGACTCACGTTTAGCTTGTGGTCCACTATGAACCCTTCATCCCGTTCAGCAGGACTCCGTCCTAGACAGTCGCTTCCCATTCTGTATGTGTGACACGGGTTGTTCCTTCCTAAGTGGAGCACTTTGCATTTGCATGTTGTGTGGTGCTTTACAACACAGCTGACAACATGTCACACAACGACAGCATGAACGCCAGGAATAGGAGGAGGGAGGAGGAGAAAAGCCCCTCCACACCACAGCACACGCCATGCCTCACATGAACCAGCCGAGTCGGCTTCCTCATTAAGTTGCCTTTTGCTTCTCACGTGGCAATTACCCACACCAGGAAGGTGCCCCAAAGCCATCCCTCTTAGCTGCCCCGGAAAAAAACACATCTCATTTGTGCCTGTCAGATCTTCCCATCCCACTGTGCCGCTTGCATCAGTAGCTTCATTTGTGTGCTCAGGCATGTCTGAGACCGTAGGTTCTCCAGGCACACGCTAAAACCCTGATAGGCGGCCTTTTCGGCCAGACCTTCCTTTCTGCTGCCTTTGACTTGCCAGTCAGGGGGATAAACAAATGTCTGAGCAGTTGGTTGCAATGGTCACAAGTAGGAAAAAGAGCGAGAGAAGAGAGCAAGACAAAGGACCCTTCCTGGCTACGGCCGGACACAGCTGTCTGTCAGATGTTGCACATGCCCCCTGCCAGGGCTGGCCTTACCGTGAGGTGAACTGAGGCGGCCGCCTCAGGTTCCAGACTATGGGGGGGCGCCAGTAGGACCCAGAGTGTAGAAAATTGTGTCTGCTGCTGGTGCATATGTATTCTCTCTGCTCTAGATGCACAGAGATGGGGAAGTGCTGTGCTGGAGGAAGGAGGGCACAAGAGACATAACAGGCAGGCAGGAGAAAAGGGAGCATGGAGGCATCATTTGAGCTCCCCGCCTCAGGTGC
Organism: Rafetus swinhoei; assembly: GCA_019425775.1. Lineage (NCBI taxonomy): Eukaryota > Metazoa > Chordata > Testudines > Trionychidae > Rafetus > Rafetus swinhoei. The sequence goes on along the minus strand of JAFJHL010000300.1, from coordinate 14,431,768 downwards.
CAAAATGTCGTGGGCTGGCCTGCCCCCTGCCCTCTCTCAGCCTCGTGCAGTTGGGGTGAAAAGGCTGGAAATTGGTCTGCCACCATTGAAGATCAGGGTCTAGCTCAGGCCTGGGCCAAGTCACCAGATCCAGCCCGTGGAGGTAGTGGGGAGTCGTAGGCAGGCTCCCCTACTTGCCCCGCAACCCCGCACGTCACTCAGAAATGCAGCTCCGGGGCACTTTCTCTGTATGAGTCCAGAGGGGAGGGGGCAAGATTCAGACGCTGCTCCCGCCCCCAGCACAATCCCATTGGCCGGTTTCTGGACAGATATTGGTCAATGGGAGCTGCATGTTTGAATAACAAGCAGCCACCGTCCCACTCAGTTACTTAAGCACATGGCCGAGCAAGTAGAAACATTTTAAGCACTTCAGGCCTTTACCTCTGCAGGCAGGCAGGCTGGTTTTGCTGCTGGCTGGTAAGTCTCCTGGCCAGAACCTGCCTCTGGCACCCCAGCCCCTCCCTTCCCCAACCTTCTGCCCCCGCCACTCCTGCCCTGCTACTCCACATGCACCCATACTCCTTCCCAGATCTGGCACCCCAATCTCCTGCCCAAAATCACAATCCCCTCCTATCCAAAACCCTGCACTCCAGTTCCCTGCCCTAGGTCACTACTGGCTTCTTCACCCAAACTCCCTCCCAGACCCCATTCTCCCTCCTGCACCCCGCTCCCTTCTGCACCCAACCTCCCTCCCAGACCCTCTTCCATTAATACCACAGAAGGTTGCAGCCCTCAACAACTTTCCAAAATCTAGGAGTGATCCCCCATCAAAAATGATTGCTCATCCCAGTCTAGCTCGAGATTCTGATTCCACCCTGTGTTCCCTCAGGAGTAACATAAAAGGAGCTCAAGGAACCAAACAAAAGCTAATCAGCTGCTTGCTGTTCGGTTGTAATAGGCAGGGAGGTGGCTCACAGCCCCCCAGTTCTGAATCGGAGGCCGCGAGGGGAACGTTTTTCCAGGAGGGAGATTTCAGAAGGGCATTGTCGGGGAGCTGCCTCAGGTCTGTATCTTAGAATGGTCCTTTGGCCCTCATGGCCACACTGCCTGCACTATGCACAGAGCCCTGCAAATCCACAGGTACCTGCTTTACATCTGTGGGCATCTGCATCTGCCTCTGCGGCTGAAGCTGCGGATCTTCGCAGATCCTTTTCACAGATACGGATGCAGATACAAATCTTGTCTCTAGTACCCTGCACATTTGCCGATATCTGCTTTTTATCTGTGGGCTGTGGGTATCTGCACCCGTGGATGTGGATGCGGATATCTGCAACTTACTTTTGCAGATATGGATGCGGATACAGATATAAATTTTGTATCCATGCAAAAGCTCTAACTATGCCATCCCCAGTGTCTGGACAATATGGAGGCCTATCAGAGGGGGTGTCTTTGAGGCACAAGTTGTCATGGAGTCACAGAACTCGTGCTCTCTCTGAGCTCCGTAGAGAGTCCCGGGGGGGCGGGGGGGCCTTCAAGGTGACCGCCCTTCTTGGGGCTCCGCTCTTTCTCGGGGTTAAGCCATGCCCGCTTCCTGGAACCGCACCTCTCTGAGCCTTCTGCACACCTGTCTCTTGCCGTGGGCCACCTCAGGGAGTCCACTTGCTCTGGGCTCCCCTGGGCCTCCACACACAGAGGGAATAAAGCCACCCTGATCTCTAGATGGGAGTGTCTCTTAGCCAGTGGAAAACAGAAGGGTTTATTGAGCATCTGAACCTAGCACAGTACATCCAGCCTTTTCACATGCTTAATGGCACAATCAAGCTCTTAGGGTACCTCTACACTGCACGTTTATTTTGAAATAGCAGCAGTGGAGCGTTTACACATGCCTTATTTCGAAATAGCTATTTTGGAAGAGGTGTTATTCCTCGTAGAATGAGGTTTACAGATTTTGGAATAAGCTGTCTGTTATTTCGAAATTATTTCGAAATAACAGAATGGCTGTGTAGACGCTCGAATTATTATCTCGAAATAACGGTGCAGTGTAGACGTACCCTAAGTGGGCAACCCATAGGCTGAGGCGAGAGTTGTCAACTTTGTAGTATTTAAAAATCAGACACTCTAGAAGAGTGCCCGCACCACCTCTGCCCTGCCTCTTTCCCAGGAGGCCCCGCCTCTGCCCTGCCTCTTTCCACTCGAGTCTCCGCCTCTGCCCTGCCTCTTTCCCCTATTCCTTGTTGCCCACTGCAGTTCCCCTCTTTCCCCTGCCCCGGTTGGTGGGACTTCCACGAGGCACAGCACGGCGGCCATTTTGATGTAAATGAAGCGGCGATTATTTAAATCGCTGCTTCATTTTCCTATGTCTAGTAAACTCATCTACATGGCTCCGTCAAGGGAGCCATGTAGTCTAGACATACCCTTAGGCTGTGTCTACATTGGCACCCTTTTCCGGAAAAGGGATGCTAATGAGACAAGTCGGAATTGCAAATGCAGCGGGGATTTAAATTTTCCCCACGGCATTTGCATGAACATGGCTGCCGCTTTTTTCTGGCTCGGGGCTTTGACGGAAAAAAGCGCCAGTCTAGACGCGGCTCTTGCGGAAAATAAAGCCTTTTCCGGAAGATCCCTTATTCCTCTTAAAATCAGGGCACCCTGCTCTCCTCCCCGAGACTCTCAGTTCCCCTGCCTATCATGGCTGCCTCACTACAACCCTCATAGCCCTGGGCCTTGCTCCAGGCCCTCCAGCCTGGGAGCTCGCTTGGTCATAGCTCCCCTAGCCCTGCCTTGCTTCCCCAGCACTGCTCTAGCTCCAGGGAGCCTCCTACTTCCCTAGCAGCCAAGTCCTTACTGCTCTCTCCCCCTCTGCAGCAGACTTTATAGATCCCCCAGCTGGGCCCTCATTAGCCCCAACTGCCCCAGCTGGGTCTTTACTTTCAGCCCCTGCTCCGGGCTGGGGTTTTGCCCTTAAAGGGCCAGTGCAGGGCAGGTGCCCTGTCACACACCCTCCCTTTTTGTCCGGGGCTTCCCTTGCCCCGCTTACCTCTGGTCCGGGCCTCCGGCATCCTCCCACCCCGGACCTAGCCTCCCCCAGGGCCCTAGCTACCCCCGGGTTCTCCCTAGCCGCCTCTGAGCATGCGCTACAGAGGCGGCGCCGGCCGTCACTCTCCCCAGAGAGTCGCGGCGGCAGCACTGTCAGTGCGGGGCAATGGCGCCCCGTCACACTGGCCTAGAGCACCGTGACTCAGGTGCACTCCCCACCCCCAAAAGAGTCTTGCTATCTTCCACCCCCCACCCGCAGCAGCCGTGCAATCTGCCAGCATGCCCTGTAAGCTACCGGGAGAAGCCTTTTATGGCAAAGTGGCTAAAGCACCTGCTGCCCAGCAGGCTGGGAAATGAATGCCCTGGCACCGTCCAATTGCTTGGCTGGGCAGAGGCCTCTCAGTGCTCTGGAGAAAGCCTCGCTTTGACTGTGCCGCTGGCCGTGACGCCGGATTCTGTAGTGCCTGGAATCAGCCAGCTGACTTAAATGGAAATGCAGCTGATGTTCCTCTCTTGCCTTGGTCGCTGGAGGGCCATCCTGAGATCCAAGCGGCGTAGGACAGTGACGGTGAGGAGACAGGGAGATCGTTTCTTGAATCCGAGCACTACAGGGAATGCGGTGGGCAGTGGAATAGAAAGGCTTCTCGGTGGCCTCTTGACAAGTGAGGGCCCGCCTGGGGCATCACATCCGTGACAGCTGTAGCAGGCTCAGCCCTGCACAGGCCTCATTTGAGCATTTCCTTTTGGTTTCCTGTGGCTTCCCAGCTGCATCTTTGCCGTCACTCATCTCCGCCGGAGGCGTTCCTCCCCTGGAGATGGAGCCAACAGTCTCCAGAATCCCTCTCGGGGGCTGGTGACTAACATCCAAGATTTAGCCTCCACACCTCCATGACAGCACCGCAAGTACCGCGGTCATCTGTGGGGGCTTCTGAAATGAGCTCAGTGCAGAGATGGAAGCTTGGTCATGTGGTCAAGGCATGGAATTGGGGACCCAGGAGATCTGAGTCCAATTCCCACCTCTGATACAGGCTCACTGTGTGACTCTGGATAAGTGGCCCAGTGTTTCTCTATCTCAGTTCCCAGTGTGTAAATTGGAGGTGTGATCACTCTTGTCTGACTACATTTGTCAGCACAGGCACTGAAACTTGCTCTGTGTGTGTGTGTGTGTGTGTGTGTGTGTTGCTGTGGTGGGGCGCTCTCTCCTGCCCCCTCCGGTGGGCAGGGAAAGACCTTGAGTCCACGAACCAAGTCACTGGCTACCCCTTTAGAACAGGGCCTACTGGCCCAAGTCAATAAGCGCAGTTCCGCTACGGCCCTTTAAGCCAGGGCCCACTGGCCCGAGCCAATAAGCACAGTCACGGTATGGCCCTTTAAGCCAGGGCCTGCACAGGCAGATCAGGGTTATAGCGGGGCCGCACCTCTGGTAGGGGGACCCGAGCCCACTCTACTCCACCGGGTCCCAGCCCAGGGCCCTGTGAGTGGCCGGACGGCATACCACTCCCTCGGCGGGGAAGTCCTACCGAAATGCGCCGAGGTTCCCGGGGCAGGAGAGGCGGCTCCTGCTCCTGCCCTGGGCCACTTCCTACCTGGTCCGATGGGGCCACTTCTAGGGTTGCCAGGTGTTCGGTATTCACCCGGACAGTCCAATATTTTTGCCTCCTGTCTGGTAAAAAAATTCAGAGAATACCGGACACCTGAGATGTCCGGTATTCTTTGAATTTTCCCCCGGCCAGGAGGCGAAAATGCTGGGCACCTGGCAACCCTACAAACACTCAGCACCTGGCCTCCCCCACCCCCACGAACTCCGGCCCCCAACACCTCCAGCCCCCTGACCCCAGCCCCCATGCTTACCTGGTTCCCAAAAAGACCTAGGGGAAGCAATGGGTCTTAGTGCTCAACTTCTCCCCTGTTCCTGTCCCTGCACTCACTCTTAAAGGGGACATGCTTTTTTTTTTTTTGGCTTAAGTCCTTGGAGTCCTTTTATTTTTTTTTTTTTCTTTTTGCTCAACAACTTTGGTCTCCCCTTTTTTCCCCCCTTCAACAGAATTTTTTCCCGGTGTTGTTTTTTGAGGGGGATGTTCGGTTTTTTTGTTTCAACCATCTGGCAACCCTAGCCACTTCCCATGTACTTGTCGGGTTCTCTGCCTTCCCTGGGGTGACGTCTCATCGGCGGACGGCCTCCGCGATATCCCAACTAGCCCCGGGGTCCCCACTAGCTTTTCCTGGGGTCGCTGGTTGCTGCTGGGCAGGAGCTCCCCTTGTAGGTCCTTCTCCTCTGGCTGCCAGCCCAGACTGAGCCCTTTCCCAGGCTTTTATAGCTGAGCTGCAGCCTGGGCATGCTCAGTAGGGTTGCAGGGGAAGGGCCTCTGCAGCCAGGTAACCCTGGCTGGGCCCTGTGAGTTCAGTGCGGGGCTGCTTTGCCCCATCACAACTGCACCTAGCACAATGGGGCTCCAGGCTTGGTTGGAGCATCGAGATGTCACTGAGAACTGGCAACAATTTTCAGGATTCTGAGTTTTATTGCTCTTATATCTCCCAAAGCTCTGTCCCATCTGGTGCTGGGCTCAGTGCAAAACCTGGGGGGAGTTTCTAGGAACAGGTGCTGGTCTGACTGTTCCAGAGTTCTGGTGGAAAATGTAGAAGAGAACTTAAGAATGGCCATGGATGGACCTACCTCCATGAATTTGAGCTCTTTTTTGAGCCCTGTTATAATCTTGGCCTTTGCAACATCCTCTGGAAAGGAGTTCCACAAGTTGATTGTGGAATGCCCCTAGGCACTTACACAACCACCAAAGTCAGCCACTGAAACTTCAGGTGATGCACAGTTACTGAGACTCCAAGATTTTGTGATAGTTCCTATGTGGCAAATCCCTGTGCATTTACTCAATCTTATTCCAGTAAATGCCAAAGGTGTAGTCATGAATGGAAGAAGGGCTGAAAACAGAGATGGACACCTCTGCTTTCATTCCGTCTTGTCCCTTACCTTCCCAACCACGGGCGCTCCACCGCCACCTGTTGTCTGGGCTCCAAGTACTAACCAGTCACATGCCCTGTTCAACAAGGTCCAGCATGAAATGGGTTAAAGAAAGCCAGGAAAGGAGACATTTTGTCTCTGCCGAAGCACTGGCACACGGTACGGATCTGTTATTTTTTAAGACGCAAACTGATATAATTTGAACAGATATGTTCTGTGCCTCTGAGGCTTACACTAGGCTTAGCGGCTGAGTTTGACGGTAAACCCATATGACAATGCATATGTTTAAAAACTATTAAGAAGTTAGTAAAGATTTACTGCCAGCCAAAAAGCAAAATTCAGGGGGAAGAGGATGAAAGTGATTGAAAAGTCTAGCCTAGTTGTGAGGGGGTTGGAGGAATTATCGATATTTCTGGCTTGACAATAGGCTGGAAAGGGGGCAGATCTGTGTGTGTTTGTTTTTCCCAGGTCTAGATGGAGTTATACTGAGTGCCTAGGTGAAGTTAGCATAAGTGGCCACAGAACTGCACCCTGTACGGCATGTGGAGTTGGTAGCTTTCCTCACGACTCAAGTTGCAGAAACTTCCCATTTATTATAAAAACCCTGTTTTGAGTTGCTTTTAAGTTTGCCAAACTTTAAACATGGAAAAAGTAGGGTGTGATCATGTGATGAAAGACTGACTCATAATGCATATGCCCAAGACAGCAATTCTGTCATTTCCTAGCTTTTAAGTGCTTGATTTTGCAACCTTACTGTTCTGTTAAGGTAGTTTTCAATGTAACTGTCACTGAAATTGACTTTTTTTAAATGAACTTCCTTTGTTATAGCATCCAAATATCCAGCGCTAGTTCCTTATCTGGTGTAAATCAGTAGAGTGCCATTGAAATCAATGGAACGATGCTGATTTATATCTGGCCCTTTTAAGAAAACAAGAATAAATCACTACCGATAGTGTGTTGGGAATGTCTTCCGAATGCAGTGCTCATCGGATCATCCATCATTGTCCTTCCCTACACGGGTGTTATTGATGGGCTCGAGCACCTTTGAACCTCGCCCATTCCTAATGATTGCTGTCGTGTGCGTGGAGGGCACAATGCTGTTTTCAGCCAGGCGGGGGCGCTATCCCACGCTTCTTATTGGGATTGCAGTGTTGTGGTCAGTAGACGCTGATTCCTCCAACATGCTCCAACTTAGAAAGAGAGAGCGACTCCCTGCACTCCAGAAAAAACAGATTCCGTAGGTTAGAGAAGAGAGGCAATTCATCCCGCTTTACAAATGGGGAAACTGAGGCAGGGAGCGTACGTTTTTCAGAAGCACTCGGGACCCAGGTGCCGACATTCCATCTTGAGGGTTATGCAGGCACATAGGCTCTGATTGTCAGACATTCACATGCCTGACTCCTACCGACATCGATTGGAGCTAGGCGCTTTACAGCTTTGATGACCACATATAAAAGTTTAAAACACAGCCACGGCAGCACTTTAAACTGACAGTGTGGTCATGGCATGAGCGCTGGGAGAGAGATCTCTATGTAAACCACCTCCACGAGAGGAGTAGCTAACAGTGCTAGGTGGTGTATCCTGGTTCTCACTGGCGCTTTACAGCGCTGTAACTTGCTACACTTTCGCGGGGACTATTTTTTCAATCTTAAATGTATTTTGAGGCTCTGGGCCCCCAGCATCTAAATCCCTCTGACTTTCAATGATTTATGTTTCTAATTGCCTAAGTTACCTTTCAAAATGGGACCTAAGCGCCTACATCTCTTAGCCACTGTGAAAAATTTTACCCAAGAGAGATTAAGTAACTTGCCCAGTGTCTGAGCACAAATCAGTTGCAGAGAGTCATGAAGTGATATCCATCCCCCTCCAGATCTTATAGGAATCCCACTCTTGTGCCTTAGCCCCATCTCATCCTTTGGCTGTGGCTGGCTTTTTTCTTAAAGATTCTTACCCTGCTTCTCACATTTACGGAAACCCCTCAGGGAATGTCTACACTGCACTGTGAACTTGGAGCGTGGGAAGGTTGAAGTCAAATATGTAACTCCAGCTACATACATCACGTAGATGGAGTTGACGTATCTTAGATCCCTGACTCCACGCAAGGAGCAGGAGGACTAGAGCCAACGGGGGCGCCCTCTGAGTTCGATCTAGCGGGTCTGTACTACACCTGGTAAACGGAACCCTGGAAGATCGACCGTGGCAATGCCGATTTTCCCTGTAGCGTGCACATACCCTTACAGCAGTGGTCACCAACCAGTAGGGATCGACTGGCAGATCTTGGAGCCTCTGACAGGTGATCCTGACTGGTTTGGCCAAGAGGCTATCAACTGCAGGCAATTCAGCTGCCCCTCCCCCCACTGCTGCGCATCTCCTGCCCTTTGCCTTGGAGCTGCCTCCTCCCACCCCCAGGAGCCTCCTGCTTGCTGGGCAGGGCAGGGGAGAGAGAAGAGGGGCGCTGATGCCAAGGTGCCCCCCTCCCACGCTGTATCCTATCTCCACAGAGCAGGGCGAGGGGCACAACAGGACTTGGGATGGAGTTTTCTGGCTGCTTCTGGGAGTGGTGTAGGGCCAGGGCAGGGGTGACCCTGCCTTAGCCCCACTGTACCACCACCCAGGAGCCACCTGAGGTAAGCAGTGTCCATTTGGAGCCCACATCCTGAAACCCTACCCCGAACATAAACCCCCTCCTGCACCCCAAGCCACTGCCCTAGCCCCGAGCATCCCTGCATCCAAACACCCTCCCAGAGCCTGCACCTAGAACCCCCTCTGGCACCTCATCTGCCTGCCCCCAGAGCAGCTCAGAGCCCCCCTCGCACTCCAAATCCCTTAATCCAAGACCAGAGCCTGCACCCCAACCTGCTGCCCCTGCCTGGTGAAAGTGAGGGAGGATGGGGGAGGGTGGGAGGACGGAGTGAGCAGGGGCGGGGCCTCGGAGAAGGGGCAGGAAGGAGGCAGGACAAGGGTATTTGGATATGAGGCAGATCCTGGACTGCACTTAAATTCAAAAAGTGATCTCATGCTTACAAAGGTAGGAGACCCCTGGCTTACAGACTCAGTGTTTCCAAACCAGAGCTTGCGCATGAACCTGGGTTTACAGTAGGGATGCAAAATCCCGATTTATTAGTTAACCGGTTAAACGTTAGGTTAAACTAGCATTTAGCTCGTTAACCGACTAAATGAGATCCCAGTTGGGGGACTGCTCTAGCCCCGGTGGAGCAGCTCCCAACCCATGGGGCTCCCACTCCCAGCCCTGCGTTTGGCTGCAAGCTCTCAGCCCCCACGCTGGGCCTGCTGCTGGTTCCCGGACCCTACATTGGGCTGGGCCTGGCTGCTGGCTCCTGGCCCCCCAGGTGTGGCTTGGGCTGGCTGCCAACTTCCAGGCCCACACAGCTGGGACTGGCTGCTGAGCTAGAGTATCCCTCTGCCTGTGGCAGGCTATGGGTGCGGGGCTGCTCCCGGGGAATCAGTTAACCATTATCCAGTAAGATCACCCAGGAAGGGTGATGCTTACCAGGTAACCAGCTAACAAGTGACCCGTTCACACCCCTAGTTTACAATCACTGGCCCAGGCCTCACAGCGGTGCTCCTTATTGCATGACACAGACTCTCTGACTGTAGTCTGCAGCTTGAGCTGCGTCTACGCAGCACAAGGCCAGGGCTGGGTTGGAGTGTCAGCAGGAATCAAACTCTGACCAGTAGCACTTGCAGGCCAGAGTCCAGAGAGGCCCCTGGCCCATAGGGTTGCCAGATGGTTTAACTAGAAATACCGAACACCCGGCCCTCCCCCCCAAAAAAAAACCACCGGGGAAAAAATTCTGTTGGGGGGGAAAAAAAGAGGGAGTCCAAAGTTGATGAGAGAGGGGGAAAAAAAAGACTCCAAGAGTTATTAAGAAAAATAAAATAAAATAAAATAAATGGCCCCTTTACGAAAAGCCTTTGAAGCTTTTTGCTGGCGGCCATCTTGTTTTCGTGATCGAGCCAGAAGGCAGCTTCCCTGCAGAACCAGGTAAGCGGGGGTGCTCAGGGGGGCGGGGGGGGGGGGTCAAGAGCCTAGGGTGGGACCTGGGGGCTGGGCCCGGTTACTGAGTGTGTCGTAGGGCTGCCAAGTGTCCGGTATTTTTGCCTCTGGCAGGGAGAAAAAAAAATCAGAAAATACTGCACATTTTAGGTGTCCAGTATTTTCTGAATTTTTTTTACTGGACAGGAGGCAGAAATACCAGACTGTCCAGGTCAATACCGGACATCTGGTAACCTTACTGGCCCAAGATAGACTGATTTGTGTGTGTGGAAGGGGGTTTGGGCTCACACCTCCATCAGAGCCTGGATTTACAGTGCAATGTGGCCCTAACCTAGCTGAATGTGGTTGCTACTCCTCGCTGGGTTTCAGAACCCAGACTCCACCCTGAGCAGGAAATGTTGTTGACAATGCTGTTTTTAACCCCATACTCCGGGTCTGGCAAGCCTTAGTCATTAGCCTGGGCTCTGAGGCTATGTCTAGACTGCAGGCTTCTTTCGGAAGAAGTTTTTCTGAAAGAGAGCGTCCACACTGCAAAAGTGCATAAAAAAAGTGATCTGCTTTTTTGAAAGATAGTGTCCGCACTGAATGGACGCTATCTCGCATTTAAACTGTGATTACTCTGGATGGAGTGGCCACCAGAGCACCTGTGCTTTTTCCTTTTTTCCTCTTCTTTCGGAAGAACTCCCTCTTCCCCATCCACACAAGCCTTTTTCCCAAAGAGCTCTTTCGGAAAAAGGCTTCTTCCTCATAGAATGAGGATTACCAATGTGGGAAAAACCCCTCTGTTCTTTTGATTTTCTTTTGAAAGAACATAATTGCAGTGTGGACGTAACTGAAGTTTTTTCAGAAAAACAGCCGTTTTTTCAAAAATCTCTGTAGTGTAGACATACCCTGAGATTTAGCACCGTGGGTTTTCCTTGCAATGTGGACATAGTCTCAGAGTTCCTGGTAAACTACCGGCTCTGCTGTCGGGGCACATCTTGCCAAGAAGAGACAAATGCAGCTTTGCAATGTTGCTCTGTCTCTTCCTTGAATGCCTCCCCGAGGCACAGCAGAGCCGGCCGACCCCACCGCCGATAAATTCCAATTTTCTTCTTATATAACAATGTAAATGTAATAATTTCATCTGCTGCTCTGACGGTTACCCAATCGAAGTTTAGTAAAGGAATGGGCCATTAGAGAATTTGCTCTGGCAGCTGCTGGCAAGGTTTAATATGAAGTTTGGTTTATTGTCAGATTACTATTAATAACATTTCTGAGTAGGGACTAACTTTTCTCTGAGCTTTATAAATGTCAGGGAGAGATTGTTTGGGGAAAAGGAAACGTGCTCTCTCCTCCCCACCGTGTCACAGGCACTTCCAAATGCTACCGTCTTCCCATTGTTTTTCATCCTATTGTAGAAGTGCTGCAGCGGTGACTAATTCTTGCATAAATCATTGCCATGACAACACCTGTAATATACTGCCAAGTGGAGCTGAAGCGGTGAGATTCCTTTGGCTCAGCCAAGGGGCTAGAGTGACACAGATTCAGGTTAAGTAACTATGCTAGGCTTTTTCTTGCTTTGAAAGAGGAGGTGATGAGCAACATAATTTCATTTTTAAAGGCTTCTCTCTTCTCTTCTCTTTCTCTTTCTCTTCTCTTCTCTTCTCTTCTCTTCTCTTCTCTTCTCTTCTCTTTCTCTTTCCACTTGCCCACCACCTCAAGGATCAAATAAAGGCCCAATGCAGCACTTTGAAGTAGATACAACTACCAAATGCATCCAAGCAACCTCGTGTGTTGATTCTTATGCTTTCATCCAATTTGTCCCTTCCTTTATAGATCTTTTCACAGGTTTGGGCTGAGAGATTCCTTCTCTTTCGAAAACAACGTGGAATCCCGTGGCACCTTAAAGACTAACAGATTTATTTGGGCATAAGCTTTCGTGGGCAAAAACCTATTTCAGGTGTATGATGCATCTGACAAAGTGGGGTTTTTGCTCACAAAATCTTATGCCCAAATAAATCTGTTAGTCTTTAAGGTGCCTCAGGACTCCTCGTTGTTTTTGCAGATATAGACTAACATGGCCACCCCTCTGATCCATCTCTTGTAGAATTTAAGCACAGGTTAGATAGGCATCTATCGTGGATGATCTACAGTGCTTGGTCCGCAGTGCCGCCTGGAGCCACGGGTGAGTTCCCCGCAGTTCCCGGCTCTAGGGTGAGTTCAGGAGCTGCAAGAAGCTCACTGTGGGGTGGGAGCTGTGGTTCCCGGTATTCTTTGATTGAAAGTACCTCGGGTCCCGGCCCACTGTATCTGAGCAAAGTGTGCAGCCTCAGTGAAAAAACCACTGATTCAGCTCTGATATAAATCACAGCATCATAGAACACTAGAAGGGACCTCGAGAGGTCATCAAGTCCAGTCCCCTGCCCTCACGGCAGAACCAAGCACCATCTAGATCATCCCTGTCAGGTGTCTGTCCAACCTGCTCTTAAATATCTCCAGTGATGGAGATTCCACAACCTCCCTAGACACTTTATTCCAGTGTTTAGCCACCCTGGCAAGTAGGAAGTTTTTAATGTCCAACCTCAACCTCCTTTGCTGCATTTAAGCCCATTGCTTCTTATCCTATCATCAGAGGCCAAGGAAAACAAATTTTCTCCCTCCTCCTTGTAACACCCTTTTAGGTATTTGAAAGCTGCTATCATGTCCCCTCTCAGACCTCTCTTTTCCAAACTAAACCAACCCAATTCTTTCAGTCACCCTTCATAGGTCATGTTTTTTAGACCTTTAATCACTTTTGTTGCTTTTCTCTGGACCCTCTCTAATTACTCCATATCCTTCCTAAAATGTGTCTAGATCTTGGTGAAAAGTGAAACAGAGAAGTCGTTAAGCACCTCTGCCATTTCCATTTTTTCTATTATCATTTTTCCCTTTTCCATGAGTAATGGGCCTACCCTGTCCTTGGTCTTCTTGCTTCTAATATATTTGTAGAATGTTTTCTTGTTACCATTTATGTGTCTCGCTAGATTGAGCTCATTTTGTGCCTTTACCTTTTTAATTTTACCCCTACATACTTGTGTTATTTGTTTATATTCATCCTTTCTACTTTGACCTAGTTTCTACTTGTTTAGGACTCCTTTTTTACTTTTAGATCATTCAAGATCTCCTAGTTAAGCCAGAGCGGTCTCTTGCCATACTTCCTATCTTTCCTACACAGTGGAATAGTTTGCTTTTGTGCCCTTAATAATGTTCCTTTGAAAAACTACCATTTGTCTTCAATTGTTTTTCTTCTTAGTCTTGCTTCCCATGGGACCTGACCTACCAGCTCCGAGTTTACTGAAGTCTGCCTCCTTGAAATCCTTTGTCTTTATTTTGCTGTTCTCCCCTCTACCATTCCTTAGAATGATGAACTCTGTCATTTCATGATCACTTTCACCCAAGCTGCTTTCCACTTTCAAATCCTCAACCAGTTCCTCCCTATTTGTTAAAATCAAATCTAAAACAGCCTCCCCATAGTACCTTTCTCCACCTTCTGAAATAAGCAAGCATCTCTAATACATTCCAAGAACTTAGATAATCTGTGCCTTGCTGTGTTAGTTTCCCAACAGATGTCTGGATAGTTGAAGTCCCCCATCACCCCTAAGTCCCGTGCTTTTGTAGATGATTTTGTTAATTGTTTAAAAAAAGCCTCATCCCCCTCTTCTTCCTGGTTAGGTGATCTGCAATAGACCCCTAGCATGACATCACCCTTGTTTTTCACCCCTTTTAACCTTACCCAGAGACTCTCAACAAGTCTGTCTCCTACATCCATCTCCATCTCAGTCAAAGTGTATACATTTTTAATATATAAGGCAACACCTCCTCCCTTTTTTTTCCTGCCTATCCTCCCTGAACAAGCTGTACCCTTCTAAACCAATATGCATATCATGTGTATTATCCCACCAAGTCTCTGTGACACCAACTATGTCATAGTTGTGTTTATTTAGTAGCATTCCAAGTTCTTCCTGCGTATTCCCCATACTTCTCGCATTTGTACACAGACAACTAAGATACTGATTTTATTTTGCCCCCCAGTTCTGCCTTATCTTTCCTTTATCCCTGCTATTATAACCCATGCTCCTCCCAATTTCTGACTTGTCTCCATGTTTTTCACTTACCTGTCAGCTTTGTTCACCTGCCCCCATCCAACATAGTTCAAAGCCCTCCTGCATGGACAAAGGCAGGTATCAAATTGTGTGTTCAATAAGAGTCAGACTGTGTCCTTGTTGTAATGTGATTGATAGTATTTTAGTGCAGGGAGATCCTGTTTTGAGTTTTAAACTGAGTGGATTTGATACGCAAGTCACCAGCTGGGCCATAAACGTGAAACACAGGGTTGTGCTTTCCACAGACTAACATCTTTTATGAAAACCAGAGAGCTAGCTTGAGTTTAATGGCCAAATATATCCACCTCCCCACCTCCAGAACTACTCACTGCTCTTTATTTTGATTTTTAGAAAGGAGAAAGCTATGGGGGGCAAAAGCTGACCAGAGAAGTTATCGATTACTATCTGCTGGTATATTCCTGTAGTGGAGCAAAGCCTGCTCTCTCCTACCAAGGCTATTGCAACATCCTACCTTTTAGCAGCTTTCATTCACGGTTCTTTACAGTCGTCTCTGGAGAAAAATCCAGCAGGATCTTTAATGACTGCAAATGGCCTGTCTAGGATTCTATACCTCATCCATGCCCAATGTATCTGAGATCTTTTGTAGCATCTGTGGGTCTCCCAGCAGCCTTGGTTTTCGATTTCATTCAAAGATGACACCTCTGGTTTCTTGACACCTAACAACATGCCAGATCCTATGGCAGAGGAGTAAAGAAATAAAACGGTGTCACCTGTTGCGTCATCCCTTTCTTCAGTGTGCTGGATTTTCTTTGGTGCTTTCCTGTCTGCGGGCTGAGCAGGGCTAGCCACATTTTGTATCGAGGGGTTGCCTCTCCACTCCCCACTGCACCTCCATAGGTCATGCTACACTTGGGAAAAGTGACTCCACATGGTACATAGTAGATGAGTATCCCGATATTGGGTCCACTGAAGAGCTAGGCCACTTTATCCCAGTTGGGCATCTGGTCTATGGTGTTCAGGTTCACCTCATTCTAATGTTCATGAGCTAAGTCTGAACTGTAAATTCCATTTAGATCCAGGGGCTGGGATCCCACTGTGATGGTCCCCTCCCCCCTGGCTATACTTTATGAAATTTGCCTTATGAATATAAATGTGCATAACTCAAAGGTGCTTTAGACAAAACACTTGATGGGACCTATTGATTTTGACATTGCAGTCTGCTGGATCTGTATGTCCTGTTTTGGTGCATGCCTCATTTTTGTATGTGAAGTTAGAAATGTGGAGTGTGAGTCTGTTTATAGTGTTACATGTGTTAATGAGTGCCATTACTGGTGTCCCGGAAGCCTAATGACTTGTGAACAGTCTTGTTTGTCCTGTAAGTCTGGAAAGTGTTTGGTCTAGAGAGACCTATGCCCATACCACCTAGTGCCGGAATCCATTCTGAACCTGGCATTTTCCATGGAAGGGAGGATGTAAAACAAAAGATTCCCACCCTGGTGGAAAGACTATTTAAGCAATGGGACACAATCTCCTTTTGTCTTTGACTGGCCTGGGAAACTACCTGGTACACCCTAAAAGGCTACAAAGAACTCTAAAGAGGACTGGAGACCCATGTCAGGGTGAAAGATTTTGTCTCTGACTTGAAGATTGTGCCTGAAATAGGAACAGCTGTTTAGAGTAAGAATTTGCATGTAATGCATTTCTTAGTGAATTAGAACTAGCTATGCATTTGCTATTCTTTTTAATTTAATAACTTGCTTTGATCTGTCTGTTTCCACTTGCAACCACTTAAATCCTACTCTGTGTACTTAATAAAAGCACTTTTGTTTACTATCAGGACCAGTGTAAATAATTGTTATCTGGGGGGAGCAACCACTGTGCATCTCTCTCTTTCATTAAGAAAGTGAGCTTACCTGATAAGCTTTTCCTGTGTAAAACTTGTACACAGAGAAAGACAAATGTATGTGGTGTTTTTGGTCCCATTTAGTGATTGGTTTCCTGGGTTCTGAGCCCGAGAACTGTGTCCACCTAGAGCTGAAGTGGGTTCAGTGTCTGCATTGCAATATAGCGGGGTAGTAACCCCAACTCTGGGACACCAGAGAATGTGGCCCAGCAGAGTGGTGGGGAGCCTCAGATAGCAAGAGCATCAGTGGCATGATCAGCACACCGGGGAACAATCCTAAGGGGTCTACTATGATTGCACCCCATCACCCTCACTTTTTGTTCACACTCCACCATGAAAACACTAAGGGCAAAGGTTACATTTGCAGCCTGATGCATGGCACTCTGGGAAGGAGAACAGGTGCATGCTGGTAGGCCTGCCTGAAAACAGACCTCTCCTTACCTGGCAAGTGCTGACTAAAAATGTTCCCCTTTTTCGCACTGGAAAATGCATTCCCAAAAGAAGGAAGGACTACACTGTCCCATGGGCTGCCCGTTCATATGTGGTTCCCAGGGGAAGCAAATTGCCCTTAGACATCCCCAGAGTGCCCTTCTGATCTAGGGGGGCAGGAGGAACTGAGCACTTTGAGTCTTTCACCCTTCCTCAAGCAAGTGGCCGGGGAGTCGCGCTGAGTATTATTTTTCCCCCCCCTTAAAAATAATGAATGATTTGTGGGGGAAGGGGATGGTTCAGAACATAACCAAGTGACCTAAAACCTGAAGGAACATGCAATTTGAAGTGAAACAAAAATTTTTGTCCTCAATTAAAAAAGGCACCAAATAAAATATTACATTTGACAAACTGCCCCTTTTCCTCTCGCATTGTGGGAAGATTTTTCAGAAGGAAAACCAATTACCATCGGCTTTTGGGGGCAGTGAAAAGGAGTGGGTGGAACTAAGGCTCCACTCGGCTGTCACTAGGGAGTTCCAGAAAGGAGCGAGGTCTGTGCATATGTCAATAGCTAGTTTGGAGATAAGGCACCAGCCGGTGGCACTCAAGAATATGCATCATTGCTCTTGGGTTTTTCTAGGCCCAGTAAATACTCCTAGTTAAAAGGCTTCTGCTGGGTGGCTCTTTACAGACCGTTGGTTATTGCAATGGAGCCAGATGATGGCAGGTGTCACGGAGGAAATGATGGATGAATCTTGACTCCTGAGGGACATAAAGCTTCCAGTGGCTATTCTAGAGTGGTGCAGCTTATACCTTACCCCCTGCACCACACCCATGAGGTCAGCTCACGGGTGGTGGGAAATGAAGACAAGGGAAGGCATTGCCTTCCCCAAACTGCCTATGTTATCCAGCCACCCGGGAGGGCTGGGGCTGCAGCACAGCAGCTCAGCTCCCTGACCTCCTGGGGGTACTGCAGCATAGAAGCCCTGCCTCCAGCTGGCCATTGGGAGAGATTGCTGAAGGGGCGTGGCTTGGGTGGAAAGGGTGGGGCCTCAGGTAGAAGGGGCGGGGCTAGTGTTTGCCATCCCCAGCGGGGCCTTCACCTGCCGCCCATGGCACAGCTCAACCTTGCAAGTTTTCTTTTTTCTTTTTTTCTTTTTCTCTTTTTCCTTTTTTTCATTTTTTCATGTTTTGTTTTGTTTTGTTTGTTTTCTTTCTTTTTTCTTCTTCTTCCCTTTACTTGACCCCTCCCTTCTTCCTCAATTTCTATCTCAGTTACAGCAGGGCAGTATGGCTAGCGCCAAGCCCCCCCAAATGATTAGACACCTCAAAAATCATGAGATTGGTTTTTAAATAATATTTTTTTAAATTGAGGGGTTGTTATATTTGCCTTCGGATGTGTTCTCCCTTCGGGGAAAGGATGGTGTTCCATTTCCTAGATTTCCTTCGCATCCACTCGGGCTAAAACGGCAGCTTTTCTTGTGAGAACGCAAGATTCCCCCATAACCTCATGACTCCAGGAGCTGGGGATTTTAAGAAGAACATGGTGCCATTCGCCTAGAAATTGTGAGAGCTGGCAACACTGCCCCTGCTGCTCCAAAGTGGCTCTATTATCTCTGAGGAGTGTACTCCCGATTTATGTCAGCACAGCTGAGAGCAGAGTCTCTCTCTGCCTCCTCCTGAGTGTCACTGCTTGTTAAAAACGGGTGACATTTTCACATCCTGACTTTTCATCTCTTTACGCATTAAGAGCTTGTGTCCAGACCTCCAAGTCCTTTTCCTTTGTTGCATTCCCAGCACAAGGGCCGAATGAGAATACCCCATTGCGTCCCTTCAAGCAAGACTTTCACAGCATGAATGTAGTTCCCCACCCTAGTCCCCTGCTAAAGGACTGAGCAGGCGTACTGCTGCACTGGCATTTTTAGTGACTTTGGGACCTTGGGCTGAATTTTACCATGACTGCAAATGAAGTCTTGGGTGTCAACATCAGATCAAGATAAAGATTCCTTCCCTCTCCCCCCACCACTCCTGCTCTCTCACTTCCCAGACTATCAACATTCAAATTCACCCAGGGCCTCATTTGAGAGGCGAAAAAGCTCCCTCCATAGATGGCGAAATGCTCCAACCTCTGTAATTGTATTCAGGGCTGGCAGCCTGATTTGTGAATGTCGGACTCATGGAATAAACCCTTGATTGCTGCCTGGGATTTACAGACACCATGGAAGCGTGTGTGTGTCTGTCTGTGTCTGCACATTTGGATTTGAGTGCGTGTTTGCAGGCATATGGGTTTTTAATTGTGTGTGAGGTGCATTTGCTCAAGTGTGTTAGTGTCTCTGGATGTAAGCTAATATGACAAATCTGTGTTGCGGTGTGGGCATATTTGTAAGGGAGTGGGTGTTTGCGCGTCTCTCTCTGTGTGTGCAGTTGGCCATGGGTCCAGTCGTCCCTCCCGTAAGGCTGGGGGAGGGGCTTTTAGAACGTGGGCGGGGCTTTGCCCGCCCACATTCTCATGGTTTCAAATAGACTCTCTCTGTGTGTGTGAATGGTTATTTGAGTGTGAATGCATGTGCATGTTTGTGTGCCTCAGTCCATGTGTGTGATGCTGCACAGACTATGCACTCGTGGAAAGGAACGTTTTGATTGGCTTTCAGCACAGAAGGACAGTCCTCAGAGCTGTCAAAAGCTATTACTAATATTTTGCATTCATAGCCTCTTTCGTTTAAGGATCTCAAAGCACTTTGAAAGCTGGGATGGTCCTTGAGGAGGGTGACATTTTGGCTCACTGCCGCCTTTTCTAGATTCATAGACTTGAAGTTCAGATGGGACCATCATGATCCCTTAGTCCAATTTTTCTTCCTGTCTTTCCGGGTGGCGTGCATGAGAATGAGGCAGATAAAATATTAAGCTTGCACGGGCTAAACACCAGCATGTTCTCCTTCCCCCGTCTCAGGAAGGACTTTCCTCAGGCAATGGGAAAAGTAAGGCATGGTGGATGAGTTTGGAATTGTGGTAGCATATGTCCGTTGGTTTTCACACAGTCAGTGCCTTTTGCAATGGACCAGAGAGGCACAGGTTTGGAAGTATCTGCTCCTGGCAATGTCCGTTTCTTTAAGAGAGTTCTGCTACCCACAGGGCGTTACCTGGGCTGAGCTAAAATACATTTCAAGTATTCTTTTCATGATTGTAGGGGAAAGATTTTGTTGCTGCTCCAGGCTACAATGCGCTTGGGTGCTTCTGGCATCCCTCCGATCTCCCCCCACAAGCTCCTCGTGCCTCTCTCCCATCCCCCTTTATCGTAGGGTCTCCTTACAACTCCCCCCACTCCATCCTTCATGCCAGGGGCTCTGTGGCATCCCCATTCCCCTCTCCTCCCAGGCTATGGCCTCTGAGTACAACCCTTTTACCCTCACGCCCTTCATTCTCCCCACTACCACCACCAAAGTTTCGGTGTGACCTCTTATTCCCTCCACATCACGGGCTCTGCAAGCCGCTCCCCCCCAATTTTCACAAAACCCATTAAGCTTCTGCCTGATGTTGCCCAGAACAGTCTCTGCAATTTTGGAATGGATCAGATGCAACATTCAACAATTGTTTCTGTGCAGCCAGACATGGAAGTGTTAGCAAGTTGAGTGTAGGGGCCTTTTAGGCTCAGCCAAATAACTACAGATGAAGAGTTATTCTGCTGAGGAACTGGTTCAAAGTTTCCTGTATTACTCAGTACAGATCCTGGTTCATCACAGTGTGCAGGGGTAATATACCGGTTAGCAAAGATGCAGTAAACAGCTAGGGGGAAAAAAGCTAGAAAAGGAGGGACCAGTTCCTGAGCTGGTGCAAATCCAGGGCAGTGCCACTGAAATCAGGTTATGTCCATTTACACCTGCTGAGTACCTGGCCCCTAATTTTACAGCTTTGCACGTGGGACACAAATGCAGCCTGGCATAATTGGCGAGTTCTGGAATGAACTTTTCTGCTCTGTTCTGCTGTGGTGGAGACTCCTGTCATTAGTTTTATGGGGATCCTTCAGTGGCCTCATTTGCTATTCATATACATCTGTTCCATCGGAGCCTGTCATTAATCTCTTGGTAGGTTTAAGGTTTCCCTCTTGCCGTTGCTACATGGCCAGTCATCAAAGCGACGACTAAATGAATGTGGATATGAAACTAATCGTAGGGGGGAAGGTTACTGGATAATTGCTTCCCTGCTAAAATATACACAGTGTGTGTCTCTCTTTCTTGTGGAGGGAAAGGCCACAAGAAATATGCCAGCAGTTCTCGCGGACCGGGTTGGAATGTGATGCTCTCAGATCTAAACGGGCCCACGATATTTGATTAGTGAAGCCAGGCTGACTCGTTCCCCTGTTTATAAGTACGCACGCTCCTGCAGTCCACTACTCGGCTCCTTTGGCAATGATAATTGAGTAGCCAGCGAAGCTGCAACCAGAGCTAACGAATGGTTCGCACGCTCATTTCGGAACAGCCCCCTGGAGAGGACGTGGTGTGCAAGTGGACTGGCCGTCCGCAGTAAGCACAATCTTAATTAATGAGCAAAGCAGCTGAAAAAAGGCTCACTTGGTGGGAACCATGGCTGGAAGGGGGAAGTTTTTGGCTCTTACATTCTTTGAGCATGGAACAGGCTGTTCAGAGACTGGCTGGTCCCAATTCCTTACTTCAGATTTACAAGTGATTCTAAGGGTGGGTCTACACTGCACCATTATTTCGAGATAACTAGTGTTATTTCAAAATAACAATGCGAGCATCTACACCAGGGGTGGCCAACCCACAGCTCGCGAGCTGCATGCGGCACTTCCCCCCTTAAAGTGCGGCTTGCAAAGCCTCCCCCATGGCTCGCAAAGCCGCCTCTGCGCCCCTAGAAACAGTCCCAGCCCCCGGCTCCCTGTGCTCACCGGGGCAGGGGAGCTGTCCATTGCGGCGATTCAAAATGGCGCTGCCTGACGGGAGCCTGACGTGGCCAAAAAGCCTTGTCTTTTCTTTTAAAGGGGCAGCGTCCTTCGTCCCCACACAACTCTGGGGGATGGTGGGGAGCTCTTCTCAACAAAAATTGCTCAAAAAAAATTCTGGTGCGGCTCTTCGCATTTTTTTCGCCTCTGTTTTGGCTCTCTTAGTTTATTGAGTTGGCCACCCCTGGTCTACACAGCCATTCCATTATTTTGAAAATTTCGAAATAATGGATGGCTTATTCCAAAATCTGTAAACCTCATTCTACGAGGAATAACGCCTGTTCCGAAATAGCTATTTTGAAATAAGGCATGTGTAGACGCTCCACTGCTGCTATTTCAAAATAGCCCCTCACCAGGGCCATTCTAAGTTATTCCTCCCCCGTGCCTCCTGGGGCTCTAAATCAAGATAGCACATCTACATTAGGGAAGCCTGCCTCAGATTAATTTTGAGGCTTCCCTGCAGTGAAGATATGCTATTTTGAAATAAGGTATTTTGGAATAACTATTCCAGAATATCTTATTTTGAAATAAGTGTGCACTGTAGACGTACCCTAAGGCTGTGTCTACACTGACGCGATCTCACGCAAAAGCGGCCGCTCTTGCGCAAAAGCTTTCTGCCTGTCTACACTGGCCATGTGTTCTTGCACAAGTAAACCGACGTTCTAATGTATAAAAACAGGGATTCTTGCGCAAGAACTCTGACAATCCCGCTCAGGAAGAAGCCCTTTTTGCGCAAGAGCTCTTCCAGAAGAGGCCAGTATAGACAGGCATCATGAATTTCTTGCACAAGAAAGCCCTATGGTTAAAATGTCCATCAGAGCTTTCTTTCGCAAGAGAGCGTCTACACTGGCATGGATGCTTTTGCGCAAAAGCACATCTCTCTCGTGCAAAAGCACATGCCAATGTAGACGCTCTCTTGTGGAAGACTTTTTGCAGAAGAACTCTTCCGCAAAAGACTTTTTGCGTGAGAACGCGCCAGTGTAGACGTAGCCTAAGAGTAGAGTTACTGAGATTAATGGAGTTTCTAGATTTACACAAGAGCTACTGAGACCAGAGTTCATCTGGATTGAGTTACTATAGATTTGCACCAGTGTAATTGAAACCACAGTTACTCTGGATTAAGGGAATTACTATAATTTACACCACTGCAGCTGGAAGCAGAGTTAATCAAGATTAATGATGTTACTATAGATGTGCACAACTACAAAATGGGGAAGAAGTGGGGAGACAGGAATATTGCAGAAAAGGGGCTGGGAATTATAGTGGATCACACATTGAATATGACCTAGCCAAAAAAGGCTAATATTATTCTGGGGTATAAAACAGAAGGAGTCATTGTCTTGCTCTGCTTGGTGCTGGTGAGGTCTCAGTTGGAGGGCTATGTCCACTTTTGGTGCCCTGCTTCAAGAAAGATGGGCACAAATCAGCGAGAGTCCAGAGGACAGCTAGGGTTGACAGGTGTCCGGTTTTCACCCAGACTGTCCGTTATTCAGGTCCCCTGTCCGGTAAAAAAAAAAACAGAAATGTGAAATGTCCGATATATCCTGTTTCCCTCGGACGGAAGCCCGGTGGGGACAATGTTCCCTTGCTGCTTCTGGTGGGGGCGAGGGAGTGAGGAGCATAGGGTCATTTAAAGGTGCAGCACCCTTTTTTTTTTCTCAACATCTTTGGTCTCCCCCCCTTTTTTTTTTTTTGCTCAACAGAATTTTTTCTTGGGGGGGGGGGCGGTATTTTTTGTTAAACCATCTGGCAACCCTAAGGACAGCAACTTAAATGGTAACAGGTTTAAAAATCCTAACCTATGAGGAAAGGTTTAAAAAAAAATGGGCATGTTTAGTCTTGAGAAAAGGAGATTGAAGGGAATCCTGATGACAGTCTTCAAATACGTTCAGGGCTGTTGCAGAGAGGATGGTGATCAATTTTTCTCCGCGTCCACTAGAGGTAGGACAAAAAATAATCGGTTTAATTTGCAGTTAGGGAAATTGACAATAGAAAGTAGGACAAACGTTCGAATGCTAAGGATAGTTATATCATGGAGTAGGTTATCTCAGGAGGGTGTGGAGTCCCTGTCGTTGGAGGATTTTAACAGCTCAGACCAATGTTTCTCAAAGTGGGCTGCAGGCTACAAATGGCGAACCGCGGGCTGCAGAGCCGGTGAGTAAACAAACCGGAGAGGCCCGTTAGCAACCTTCTCAAAGTGGGCCGCAGAGGGATATGGCCTTATTTGTCTTCACGCATCAGATCCATCTATAGACCAGACCTCAGCCTCTCTCAAATAACTTCTTAGAAGAGAAAATTCCATGTCTGTGAATGAGTGGTTCTTATGATGAGCCTTTGGCTTTCCGCTTACCAAGATTATTGGTCTCTACGGGCCCTTTATGTGTCAAAAGTGATGCAGTAGGATATACATATAGGAAATAGACTGGGTCAGATTTACCCTGCATAAGCCCAACTTTCACAGTTATTTATGACTTGAAATGCTCCACTCATCCTCCAGAAATGAGATGTCTAGAAGCCAGGACAGTTGGAGAGCTGTAAATGAGAGACTATATAGAACACTAGAACTAGAAGGGACCTCAAGAGGTCATCAAGTCCAGTCCCCTGCACTCAAGTCAGGACCAAGCACCATCTAGATAAACCCTGGCAGGTGCTTGTCTAACCTGCCCTTAAAAATCTCCAATGATGGAGATTTCACAACCTCCCTAGGAAATTTATTATAGTGCTTAGTCACCCTGACAGGAAGTTTTTCCTCATGTCCAACCTAAATCTCCCTTGCTGCAATTTAAGCCCATTGCTTCTTGTCTTAACCTCAGAGTTTAAGGAGAATATTTTTTTCTCCCTCCACCTTGTACCTTTTAGGAACTTGAAAACCGTTATGACCCTTCCTCTCAGTCTTCTCTTTTCCAGACTAAACAAACCCAGTTCTTTCAGTCTTCCCTCAGAGGTCATGATTTCTAGACCTTTAACCATTTTTGATGGCCTGCTAAGATTCTAGCATGTGGGTAGCAAGGTGCTTTTTAAGGCTTTTCCTGAAGCAAGATGGAAATTTAACCAAAAAATTGTCATAGGGTCAGATCCTGAGCTGGCATAATTTGGTCTTCCTCATTGCTTAATTTGTGCCAGGGTTTTCCGGGGCTCAGCCCTGGCACTTCTATGAAAGTTAAAAAAAACCACACAAACAAAAAAACTGCTTGAGCATAGACACCTCTTTCATTACAAACTAAGCACTGGTCTGGTCCTGTGATGTTAGTGGAGCTTTGCCAATTTGCCCCAGACACCAACATGGCCCAAAATTATTGACTCATCATCATTTATTTTCTGCCCTTGTAAGCATCTCAGAAAAAGCACTCCCAACCCCACGCAGTCAAAAAACTGTGAGGCAGGGCCCCGAAAACCCACAGAACAGCATATATCATGGAATAAAAAAAATAAAAATAAATGTAGAGTTCTTTTCATTTGCCTTCTGTTTTTTCAGTCGTTAGGGATCACGTTTTCAAGTGGATTCCGCAGCTAAGGGTGCTGGAAATGTACATATTCACATGATTCCAGGAGCTGGGGCTTTCTGAAAACCACAAAATATCACAAGAGTGGCAATAAAATTGTGAGAATTGGTGACACTGGAGAAACTCACAACATTAGCATTTCTTCCGCAATATTTTCTCCTACCACCACCCACACCTGCTGCTGTGTTATCGTAATTAATGCTCATCTCGGTTTGTTGTTGTATGGTTATTCATGTTGCACTATTTCATTTCTGTAGTATTGTTCATGAACAGAGCAGCTGTTTATGGTACGGCAGCTCATAAGCATTCTTCACTTAAGATTAGTTTTTGTTATATGGTTGTTGGAGAATAGGTGTGTTATTTTAGGGGTGATTAGAAATGCACTGGATTATTATCACAGGGCGGTGTCAGGTACATACTCTCTTTTGTTATTGTAGGGTGCCTCATAAGTGCATTGAGGTTATCATAGGTTTTTTCAGGAATGTGCTGTTTCATTATTATAGGGTTGATCATGAGGGTGCAGGTTTGTTATTATAGGGTTCTTCAAAATATGATGCTGGGCTGTTGGCTGATTATATTTATAACTGAAAAAAAATAATTGTAACCCACTGGTGAACCTGTGTTCCTGGTTCCCCCCTCCTGCCAATTCACAATTCACAGCTGCAGACTACAGAGGTCTGCCTCTTTAGTGCAAATAGTAATCCTCCCACCCCCACCCCGCACACATTAATTCTTTTAATTCTGGAGGTCCAAAGTTCAATCCCCAGTGTGCTAGCCAAGATGGTGGCTAAGACATTTATAGAAATTTCCATTTTATGTGGCAAACACGACAAATCCAGAAAGAGATACATATCATTTTATGTAAAAGTATTAGAGTGTGTTTAGAAGAGGAGGCAAGTCAAATTTTGGCTCCTCCTGTCTTTTAGAACTTATACAGTGGCTTAAGTTGATTGGTGAAATTCCCTTTTCACAGACTTTCTCTTTCTCTATGTAGTTTGCCTCCTGGGAATCTCCTCCTAACTCAAAATTGTCTGTGGGTTCTGATCCTGATCCACTCAGGAAGATGGGTCTAATAATTCTTACTTTTCTCATGGAAGATGTTGCATCTCGAAGGGTGCGTCTACATTGTCCCCATACCTCGAAATAAGCTACGTAATTTGAGCTACGCAAATTGCGTAGCTTATTTTGAGTCCATTTTGAAATATATTTCGAAAATTGCTGCTGTCTACACAGCACTTATTTCGAAATAAACTCCTATTCTGAAACATCCCTTACTCCTCATGGATCAGGTTTACAGGGACATCAGAATAGCGAACCTGTTACATTTCGAAATAACGGGAGGGCTCAAAAGACGCAGACTCGCTAAACGGCTGGTGTCCCGAAATAGCGCTGCAGTGTAGACATAACCTTTATGGCATGTGTTTGGGAAGTGCTTTGAAACTGCTGGATGAAAAGTGTCAGTCTGGTTTTCCATGTTGTCTTCTCATCTCCTCAAAACGGGGTCTGGAAATGAGCTGACTTCGTTTGAACTCTATACCTGTTGCTGAGATTCTGACTTGCATCTTGACGCTTCTTTGTTACATCAGAAGGGACATCCTTATACCTCCTGGGGCAACAGGAACTGCAGGAGGAGCTGTTTCTCAGCTTCGTAGTTGGGGTGGGACATTCTAGCCTTCTCAGCACTGCCCCCTAAACATGCATGGGTTAATCCGGGCCCAGGGAGGCATGCTGTCTTACTGGAATTACACCCTAAAAGCTGAAAACAGAAGTTCCTCTGCCACCTCCTCGTTTGTTCCTGCTTACAGTGAATTTACAGCTTGAGTCTAAATGGTGAATTTTAATAACGTTTTCTTTAAAAAGTGTTACATATAAATGTAGTGTCCCAGTGTAAAAGTGTCTGCGGGCACAGAAATCATTATTGCTGGGCTGACGGTTAAAGACTGATACATTTAAAGTGAAATATATTCACTCCAGCATGAAAACTCAGGGTGTAAATTAAATTTGTCAATAAATATGGAAATGGCTTCCATCCCTCCTCCACTCCCCCGCCCCGTGTTGCAGAGATTAGTCGTCTTGGTTCCATGTCATCGGCATGACAAGAGGAATTATTGGTTCCCACTCCTTCTGTTGTTTAATGTATGCTCAGTTTCAAGAGACATCTATTATCACAGCCTCAGATCAGTGAGTTAATTGTACATTCAACAGTGGTATCCACCGTATGAATTGTTTAGGAACAAACACTGGGAGGAGGTAATTGGATTTAGGGGATTCAAGAAACCCCCTGGGCAACTTGTCTTCTTCCTGGCTATTTCTGAGTGATGGAATAACCAGCCCATATGCTTTTTTTTGTTTGTTTGTTTACACAAGTCTACTATATATATTAAGACACTTTGTGCATCTGTGTGTCTATGTGTCCCTCTGTCCGTCTGTGAGTCCATTTGTTCAGGATCTCCTCCTGAGCAGTAAGAGCTAGGACCACCACATTTGCTAGGCACCTTCCTCTTATCTTAACTTAAAGCAAGGTCAGGGTTTGGTTGTGCCAGGACAATGGGAGGGAGGAATCTGGTAGGAGGGACAGTTATACTGTAGAATGACCACAAGGGGCAGCAAGGGGCCAGAGATGGGGACCGGAACAGCTATCCCTCCATTTGGTCAGCAGGGGGCAGGGGTGGCGAGAGGGACAGCTACCTACTATATATTTCAGAGAGTTTGTCGGTTTGTGTGTCTGTTTGTCTGTGTGTCTGTCTGTCCCCCAGCTGGGGGACATGCACCCCTCTCTCAGCTGTGCCTGCTGGAGCTGCAGTGGCCATGCAGAGGTGCTTTTCACCTGGCCCCAAGCTGCTGCGGTGAGAGAGGGCTGGGGTTGTCTTCTCTCTCCAGGGCAGCCTGCATCCTGAACCCCTCTCCCCAACCCTGCCCCAGAGCAATGATTTACATGAAGAAAAACAAAACTTATTTAAGTTAAGGACCCGAGAAACGCTGGGTAAATCTTCTAGTATTTCATAGCAGAGAGGAGCCCAGTGCAAATGCCTAGAAACCCAAATCCCCCATATTTGAGACAGTCCAGACCCCAGCTCCATTCCAAGTCTTAACGAACACATCAGAATTTTGGGAACGTTTGGATCTTCTGAACTCTGCTGCTTCCATCCGTGTCTAACATCCGGGCATGGAAATATTCACATCAGGTGTTTTCCTTATCCTGATCTGCGTTGTTGCTGGGTTCGTGCCAGTGCAGGGAGGACAGACGAAAACTTCACCTGTAATGCACCAGGTCATTGCGCAATGTACTTGAGTGCTTCAGCCTGCCCTTGGGAATTTAATTGGGTCCTTTTTGTGCCTCTGGGTCAGATTCCTGGGTGGCACAAATCAGCGTAGCTGTGTGACGTAGTGGGGGGGCTGTCTGCTTTGTAACCCGGTGTCCCCACCTGGCTGTGCTGTGAGGTGTGATTCCCACTGACTCACCCCACATGTGTATTGGCTCAGACACCTAGTCCCAGCCTGTGCAGTTAACATGGCTCGTCCCAGAGGGAGAGACTAAGGAAGGGAGGCAGAGACGGCCACCTGCCCTGCCCCTGGCTGGGGGGCAGGGCCTGGGAGCTGGGCAGTCTTGGCTGGGCAAACATGAAGAAAACAGACTAAGTCGAGTACTGGGAGTTCAGGGGCCTGCGTACCCCTGCCCCAAGTGGTCTAAGGCTGCCTGCCCCCTTACTCCTATGCCCACATCAAACCCGGGCTGCGCTGTATCTCTGAGAAGCAATAAACCTTCCCTATTCTACTGGCTGGCAGAGTCACATCTTCCTGCAGACGGGGGTGCAGGGTCGGGCATGCCCGACGCGCCGTCATAAGCTGCACTGAAACTAATGGCGTGTGACTGATTTACACTAGCTGAGGACTTGGCATTTTGTTCATGGATGTAGGGTTTCAGTATTGGTGTTTGCAAAGCAAGATCCTAGACCCTACTTGATGACATAAAGTTGGTTAATCAGATGAGTTTGTGTAGCCTGATCGGAAGATTCCCATATCTTACTCTGAGGCTACGTCTAGACTACAGGCCTCTTTCGAAAGAGAACGTCGAGACTACAAGCAGATTTTTTAAAAAAGCGAGCCGTTTTTTCGAAAGAGAGTCTAGACGCTCTCTTTCAAAAAAGCACAGCTTGCATTCAATAGCGCCTTTTTTTGAAAGAGTACTTTCAAAACAAGGCGTTATTCCTTGTAAAATGAGGTTTACCGCAATTGAAAAAACTGCTGCGTTCTTTCGATTTACTTTCAAAAGAACACAGCTGTAGTCTAGACGCAGGTGAAGTTTTTTTAAAAAAAGCCTACTTTTTTCGAAAAAACCCTGTAGTCTAGACACACCCTGAGGGTGGACAGGTCCTATCCCATGATCAGGCCCAGTAAAATTATTATTTCAATTATTTTATGGTTGGAAACCCAAATGTGCAGAGGTGCAATGCTCACACTGTATGAATGCTTTTATATTTACAAATAAATAGTTTATTTACAGATATGCAAACTAAGTCAGCAAGGTAGATAGAGATAACACTGAGATAATATAGAAAGTACACTGGAACATCCAGACTCACACCATGTCTTACAGAACAACCTGGATGTTAGCCCTCATTTTCCTCATTACCGTCCCCTTCCTTGCCTTCACCAGCGACCATCATTCTGGCTTTTCCCAAGGTCTACATCTCTACCGGGGATGCTACTCTCTTTGGCTACGTCTAGACTACATGGCTTCATCGACAGAGCCATGTAAAATAGTTTATTCGGCATAGTCAAAGAAGCGGGGATTTAAATAATCCCCGCGTCATTAAAATAAAAATGGCCACCACGCTGTGCCGTCGTTCAGCTGATCCGGCACAGCGTGGCAGTCTAGACGCAGTGCGGTCGACAAGGGGAAGCCTTTGTTGACTGCGCCGGTAAACCTTGTTTCACTGTGTTACGCTGATGTAACCATGTCTAATGCATATTTAATAGGGGGTTACTCTTATTCCTTATTTGGATTTCCAGCCCTTGCCAATGCTAAGGTGTCCTTTTCCCATAGGCGAGTATATTTATGATTTCAACCCATTATCATGTTCGTCAGTTCGTTGCCATGGCACATTTGAGGTCGGATGTTCCATCCAGAACCTTCTAGAAGCTGGTGTCAGCTCCTGTTCTGAGGTGAGTTGTTGTTATATGCCCAAGACTGCCCCTTACATCCTACTTCCAGTTCCTTATAGCTCATGAGTTACCTAAGTTGCGCTATGCCAAAATTTACAGGCCTTAAACCTCAGGTTAACTGCTAGAGCCAATGTCTTACAGAATTCAAACCTGTCGGTTCCTTGCATTACTGCTGAACATAGTAAAGCAAAATATATTGCAAAGCAGTGAATATAATAAACATAAGCCTGCCCACTGAGCTAAATCTGGGCCCCTCAGGTTCCACTCGAGGGACTAAACAAACCCAGAACCCTCCAGAAATGTAATGAGAAACCTGCACTCTGATGAGCGAGACCATTGTATCTGAAAAGACATATTCTTTGGATGACCCTCTGGTCATCTGCATTGAGGTCAGGATGCTGAAAAGTCACCACGACGAGCTGGGAATAAAATATGCTCACACTGACCCTGATGGGTTTTTTTTAATGATATTGAGGTGATTATTTTATGTCTCCACTCATTAAAATGTCCCTTTGTCTGCATTGTTTGATTGTCCCCAAGATGAATACGCATCCGGGGCTCTTTTGTTGCGTGGCAGGTGAGTTTTACATTGAGTAGGTTTGCAGCGGAAGGGCTTGTTAATGTTACGATCAGGCTCCTAGCCCTGCAGATCCTGATATGTCGCCCATTTCAGGAGTCCTGGATGTGGTTTTCCCATTGGCAGAGTGCTGCGGTAGACCGGGATGATCTGTAGCCAAGGTCAGGAGAAATGATTGTGATGATGACGGGCTGACATTAATTCTGCATCGAGGAGACATAATGGAGAATGGGAAGGAAGACTCATCTGTCACAAACTCCTCATCCATCAGCCGGAGGTTGGCAGCTGGGCTACGTTGCCTTTTCTTTGTTCCACTGTTGCTCGGCTCAGAGTGCTGTATTTCGGGAGGGACAGAGGAGCCTGTCTCAGGAGTCGTTGCCTTTCGCTGGCAAGCCATGGGACCTGAGATGCCCTCCGGCCATCTGCTTTCTGAGCTCCTGCACCCCCCCCCATCCCCCCACGGTCTGACCTAAAACGGTGTTACAAGGAGGAAGGAGAAAAATGGTTCTCCTTGGCCTCTGAGGATAGGACAAGAAGCAATGGGCTTAAATTGCAGCAAGGGAGGTTTAGGTTGGACATTAGGAAAAAACTTCCTGTCAGGGTGGTAAAGCACTGGAATAAATTGCCTAGGGATATTGTGGAATCTCCATCATTGGAGATACTTAACAGCAGGTTAGACAAACTTCTGCCAGGGATTATCTAGATGGTGCTTGGTCCTGCCGGGAGGCCAGGGGACTGGACTTGATGATCTCTCAAGGTCCCTTCCAGTTCTAGTGTTCTGAATCTGATTCTTTCCTGGAATTCTTCCTGTTAGCTGTTGGAGCTTCCTCATTCCCCACTCACTTTCTCACCTTCCCCATTGCCTACTCCTGAACACCCCACAATCCCTACCCACCAGCTGTTTTCAGCTCCCATCCCCTACCCACCCTGTCCTGTGGCACTCCCCTCATTCTTCTAGCCCCTCACACATACAAACAAACGACATTGATCGTTTCCCAGAGTTAGGGGGACCTTGTCTTCCAAGGAGAGACACCCCCTGGGTTCAGTGGAGTTTGGATCCAGCCTTTGGTCAATTGGATGAAAATAATCCTGCCCATTGGCCAATTCCCTCCAGTCCCTGCAGTGTATGGCATGATGAATGCTCCCAACACCTCTCCATGCAGCAGAGAGAGGCACAGTGAGAGACACAGAGCAGATCTCTTGGGGAAAACAGGCTTTCCTTCTTTTTATTACCCCTCTCCGCCAAGTTCCTGTTACATGCCAGAAGTCAGGGTTCAGTGCACTGTCCTGCTTCTTGCAAGATCTCCTGGATTCTTTTGGCTTATTTTCTATCTTTCCCATTCTTATTTGCTGCTCTCAGATAAAATGCTAAGAGCTAAGGCCATTTGCCAAAGGCCAGGCATTGGCTGGAGAGCTAAACCCCAGTGACCGGACTTTGGTGGAGGTACATAATCTCAGCCTTTATCAGAGGAACTTCACACTTTGCCTGGCTGTGCGTGCTATCAGCAATGAGCATGCCCCACAGAGCCTGGCTCTGGATGCTCTGGCAGTGCAATGCCATTTTAGCATCAAAGTACATTTGCATTGTACCTAATTACATCTAGGCATTATGGGGGAGGGATAGCTCAGTGGTTTGAGCATTGGCCTGCTAAACCCAGGGTTGTGAGTTCAATCCTTGTGGAGGCCATTTGGGGCAAAAATTTGTCAGGGATAGTACTTGGTCCTGCTGTGAAGGCAGGAGACTGGACTTGATGACCTTTCAAGGTCCCTTCCAGTTCTAGGAGATAGGCAATTTCTGTTAATTTAAATTATCGGGGCCAGTTCCTTCTTTGAAACTGAAGAACTCCATCTTTGAAATGTCTGTGCATAAAAATAACTAAGCCCTTGGACCCACTCCCAAAGCCACATGCTGTGGTAGGTAAAGAACTGAACTAGACCCCTTGGGTCACCATTGGTAGAGGGCTGGGTTAAGAAAGGGGCTGCAGCCTGGAGCCCCCTTATGTAGCCCCTAAAGCCCTGCATGCTGCAGCTTTGTCTGGAGGGTCATGGAGGAGAAAGCAGCTTTGTGCGCTGCCGTTCCCCTAAGATTACGTGTTAATTTCTAATTACCACCTTTAGGGTTGACAGGTTCTTTGTCCCAGGATCTGGCATATTCAGTAGGGGGCGTTTCTAGTGCTGAAGTGTCCTTTTCCTATAGGTCAATGTATCATTGCTCTCAATTTATTATCATATACGTCAAGTCGTTACCATGGGCCTTTGTGGTCATTTATCACATCCTGTGTCCTGATTACTCAGCTCAGCCTGAACCAGTTATTTGGGGACTTTTTATATAATGATGCATGTGCTGAGTCTGAGGGTATTTCCCCTACCATCCTGTGTGGGTGAAAGGTCCCAGACATAAGTTTCAGTCCAGGGAAGCTGTAAGTAAGCTAGGACCTGTGTCTGGGTGAGATCAGTGTCTCAACCACAGAAATCTGCTAACCTGAGCTTCAGCTGATCTTGCAAACGGCCTGTTACATCCTTTAGCAGATTTCTTGCATTACAGCTTTTAACTATTACCTCTAGACTAAATTTACCCATTAATATATTCATGAATTAATCTAAATCAACACAACCATATTATGAGCATGATAGGCCAGCAACTTGATAGGCTATGCTGGAGACATGTAGCTGGGCTCCAGGGCTCTCGCCTGAAGGCTCCTCTGCCACCACTCCCATTAGACAGGAATTGCGGCCAACGGGAACGTTGGAAGTGGTGCAAGCGCAGGGCCATGTGGAGCCCCCCGTGTCCCTCCAGGAGCTATGCCAGGTAAGTACCCCAATCTCCTGCTTCCTCCCTTCCAGACCCGGCACCCCAACACCCAGGCTGCTTTTACAATCTACCTCCTGCCCAGACCCTGCACCCCCACCCCTGCCCGCTCCTGTACCCTACCTCCTGCTTAGAACCCACACCACCAGCAAACTCCTGCACCTTATCTCCCCCCAGACTCCATGTCCCCCAGCAAGCTCCTACACCCTACCTCCTGCCCAGACCACGCACCTCCAGCTTGCTCCTACACTCTACCTCCTGCCCAGACCATGCACCCCCAGCCTGCTCCTACACCCCACCTCCTGCCCAGACCACGCACCACCAGCCTGCTCCTACACCCTACCTCCTGCCCAGACCCCAGACCCCCAGCACACTCCTACACCTTACCTCCTGCCCAGAGCCCACACCCCACCTTGCTCCCTGACAGCCCCCTGCCATACACTGAATCCCTCATTTTTGACAAATCCCAGAGCCTGGGAGGGGGGCACACAATCTACTCGCCTCAGGCCCCCACAATAGTTAATCCATCCCTGGGCTGGAGAGCACATTTTGGTAACATTTTCCAAATGAAAGATAAAGCACCAGGGTTTTGTATTTTACCGGTGCCATTGGTACAATGCACCAACTAAAGAGGGATCTAGAGAACCAGATTGTGCCAAAGAAGGGTCCAACCCATCACATGTTGAAGTCAATGGCAAGACTCTGATGAAGCCCAGTGGGTGTTGAATCAGACACCACGTTCTTAGGTTGACTAAATACAAGGAGTAGACTGTAACTTGCATGATGGGTTATCCACCCCTCCCTGGGAGGGCTTCTTAGACTGTGTTTGTAGGGGCTGAAATGGGGCCCAATCACAACTCCAATATATGTAAATTATGTCAAAGACACTAAGAAGATGCACTAAGAAAATGCCTCATTGAGAATGTTACAAATACGCTGTCTGTGTATTAAGGACTCTGCACAGCTAAACAAATGTTTTTCTGTATCTCTTTCCCCTTGTCCTTTCATTATGGAGGTGATTTGCATGAAAACAAGAGCTTTGCTTGTAAAGTGCTTATCTGTTATTCTGCATTCAAGGAACAGCCTTCTCTCCGTGGCCTCGAAAAAGCATTTACACAGCATCCAGTTGTGATATCTACCCATTGTAATGAAAGCTTGTGATGTTAACTGGGAACTGTACAGCCAATCAGAGCAAAGAGAGATTCTTCCCAGTTCCGATCAGTGTTGATTTACAGCCTTTCTCCCTTCTGCCTTGAGTCAAGGAGCACAGAGTCTAGTGGTTTCAGCAGGAGCGTGGAATAGACTTCCAATAGAGCTTAAAATCATTTCTTTACTGCCCCTCTTTCATCTGTTGGTAGAGCTAGTCAGAAATGTTTTGACAAATTGCTTTCTAGGCAAAAAGGGAAAAAATGCGGATTTTGTCAAAAAACAACATCGAGAAATGCGGTTTGGTTTTGCCGCAATGCCTGAATGGAAACAAAGTTTGAAATGGTCACAGGGTCTTGTTTTGGATCTGTTCTAAATAAAAAGGGTTGTGTTTTTGGAGTCAGAACAACGTTTGCTTTAGTCATAGTGTAAAAATGTAAAATAAAATGGTTTTCCCCCCCCCGCCCCCAAAGGAAAAGAGGGTTGCCATGGAAAGCAAACATTTCAAACTAACTTGAAAGGATGCAAGAGGATATGGTGCCAGGTTTCCTTGCCAGAGGATACAGTGAAGGCTAGGACTTTAACAGGGTTCAAAAAGAGCTGGATAGATTCCTGGAGGTTAGGTCCATCAATGGCTATTAGCCAGGTTAGGTAGGAATGGTGTCCCTAGCCTCTGTTTGTCTGGAAATGGGTGACAGGAGAGAGATCACTTGAGGATTGCCTGTTGTGTTCCCTCCCTCTGGGGTATCTGGCATAGGCCTCTGTCGGCAGACAGGATACTGGGCTGGATGGACCTTTGGTCTGACCCAGTATGGACACTCTTATGTTCTTATGCAGGAAGCATATGGGAGTCCAGTGTTCAGAGCAGGAGATGAGGCCTCTCCACTTCTGAGTTCCAGTCCCAGCAGTCTGAAACTTGGGTTCTTCAATTAGGCAACTAATTGGGTTTTATACTTGGCTTCTTTAATTAGGCAACTAACTCCCCATTTAAATGCTTAAATAACAATGGCCTGATTTTCAGAAACGCTGAACCTCCACAAATGTCACTAAAATTAATGGGCGCTGCAGGCACTGTGCTCAAGCCACGTAGTTAAGTGCATCAATACCGCATGTGAACCCGCGGGGATTGATAGATCCTCAACTTAAACCAGAAATCGGTGGCATTTTGTTGATTTACACCAGCCGGGGATCTGGCCCTGGTTTTTGGTTGGGCCGATGACTGATTCAGCCTAGCTCATCCCACGGATATCAGTCCTTGTCTTTCCCGAGTCCTAACTTTGCCCCAAATGAAAAGAAAGCCAAAATCCACCCATGCCATCTGATTTTTTTTTTCTTTTTTAATTTCCTTTTTCACCGTGAGAGCTGACGCCCATGCGCTACTTGGGATTGATGGGAGTGTGCCAGACTCCAGCTGCAGGCTCTGTGTCTTGGTGCGTTAGGGACAAAACAACATCGCTGGAAACATGCAGGCCCGCGGCTTCTCCTCCAAAAGAAGCCGCACAAAAGAAGAAACTAACCCAGCAGAAAATGTCGTGTCGGCAAAGCAGCTAGGAGCAAAGCAACACAACTTTCCATGGGAGAAGACAGGGGATAGAGGACAGCGCTTTTAAATTAAAGGTGTTAGGAGGCTCCTGGAGGAAAGGAATTTGTCGTCGTTAGACTCACTGCGCTCGTGAATCACCTACACGGAGTCCCTTTAGCCTGTGTCTGACAATGCCCTCAAAATGCAGAGCGAATCGGTCTGTATCAGTGACAGCCTGGCTTTCTAATCTCAGATGACCTTTAGCAGAGGAAGGCTCCCCAGGCGCGATGAATATTTGCAATATCAGCACTCCTCCCCGCCATCCTTTTAATTGCAATTAAAGGGGTTGCCGTGGCTCTGGTGAATGGCATCCAGGCTGATTTACATGGTCCACTGGTGGGTGGGTCTAACGCTGTTATTGACTGTAATAGTGACATTGGAGTCTTATGCTCTATGAAATGAAAATGGAAGCAAAGCAGAGGTTGGGGCATAGCATGGGGAATGTGCAAATAGTGCTAGGGGCCAGTATCTGTTTTTGTTTCCATTGGCTTTAAATCCAGAACAAACCCAGGCTTATTAGTCTGGATTCACATCAGATCTCCTGTACGCTGGTGTAAAACTGGAATAAACTGAATAGTTACTCTGGATTTACATTTGCATTAGTATCAGCCTAGACTAAGATGGGTAGAATTAGTCTGGATGTATATGGGAGCTTGTGAATGTTACTGTCAATCTGGAGTAACCCCAGAAGAGTTGCTCTGGATTTCCATCTGAATTCCCTCTGTCAGTCTGGAACAACTCCAAGAGTTACTTGGCGTGGTGTGTCATATTTTACAGCAATTTCAACCACAATTGTTAATTGATATTGACATATAAAATAAAAGGAATAAATTCAACGCGTGTGAAACTCATCCAGCCCTGCCAATGCAGATCAGTTCTTTCCTACAGCAACCCTTCCTGTTCAATCCCAGACTCCCATCCAGGTCTGTCAAAGTCCCTCCCACCCTCCCTCTAGCAACTGAGACTGTTCCAGCCCCACCAGTCTATCTCAGTCAGCAGAATTCCTGCTGCTGGGGATACAGTTTGGCTCACACACTGAAGGAGAACCTTCTCCTTTTCCATTCCTGACCTCCACAGTAGTGAGCCTCCAACTCCTTACCTCCAACTGTTGTTCCCCTGTGGCACAGAGAGCCTCTGCTATTCTATTGTTGGGTGTTTTTTTAATGTGTATCAGAGGAGACTGGGGTGAACTGGAAAAAAATAAACCCCATCAAACGCCTCTTCGGTTGTAGTTCAGAAGTTGTATTCAGGTCCCCAGAGGTGAACTGTTGATGCTTTTGAACTCTGCCTCCTGCAGCTCTCAGTTCTTAATGAATGATGCTTAACTGAGGATGGTAGCTAAAAACAGAAGAGAACAGGACTTCTTTAGTTCCCCTGTTCCTTACAGTGATGCTTTTGGTAGCTCTTAGGAGATGTGTTTAGTATGCCTTTGGGGCTGACACGAAGTCATACCTACTTTCAGTCCATACGCTTTATTTCACAAACCTACCCAAATAGAAAAGGCTTATGAATTCTGCCCTTTCTATAGATTATTTTGAACCAGCGTATATAATTACTTAGATAGAAAGATTTGGGGATGGGTAAAGATTGTCTTGGGGGGAGGGGGGGGAGGCATGTATATACAATGCCTCATATATCAGGGCCCAGGTACTATTTAATAATAATAATAATAATAATAATAATGACTTAATAGGGGACTAAATCATTATGACCAAAACAAATGATGTAAATGGGCAGTTTAGATCAGCTGAGAATTGGAACTATTATCTATCTACTATATATTTGAGAGAGTACATCTGCTAGTCTACCATATATTTGGGTGAATCTGTGTGTGTGTGTGTGTGTGTGTGTGTGTGTGTGTGTGTCCATTTGTGAGTCTATTTGTTCAAGAACTTCTCCTAAACAGTGAGAACAAGGACCATGAAATTCACGATGCAGCTTCCTCTTATCATAACTTAAAGCAAGGTCGGAGTTTGGTTGTGCCAGGACAATGGGATGTGCCTGGAATCTGATTGGTTCTCATCGAATGAAAAGGGACAGTTCTACTCCAGACTGACCACAGGGGGCAGCAAGTGACCCAGCTCCAGGGAGCAGCTACGGGCTGGGCAGCTCAGCCCCCACTGCCCTCGCTAGCTCCGGGGAGCAGTTGCTGGTCACCTTCACCCCCTGTCCTGAGTCCCCTTCCCACTGCCCTGACTCCTGCACCCTTCACTCCCTGCCCTAAGCCCCCACACCTCCCAGCCCTTTCACTGACTCATGAACCCCCACACATATCTGCACCACCTGCCCTGAGGCCCCCACCCTCTGCCCTGAACCCCGCCACACATCCAATCTCCTGCCCTAACTCCTGCACCCCCCTACATTTCTGCCCTGAACCCTCCACCCTTTGTCCTGACTCCTGCACCCTCACTCCCTGCCTTAAGTCCCTTCTCACCCCCAATCCTGACGTCTCCCCCCCCACACTCCCAAACCCCTGCTCTGAGCCCTTCCTCACTGCCAACCTTGATTCCCACATCCTCCACAGTCCCAGCCCCCTCTCCTGACTCCTGCACCCCACACACCTCCAGCCCCCAGCCCTGAAGGCCCCGAGCAACACCGGGTAAATGTTCTAGTGTTTCATAAAGCTTAAAACAGGTTGCTCGCTGAGGTAGAAACTAATGTTTTTACACTGTGATGTGCATCTTTCCTTTAATCTTTTACATATCAGTGTGTCTAACACTGTCATGAAGCATAAAACAAAGGGAACACTTCATGCAAAAATTTCAAAAATCGTACTTTTTTGGGTCCACATTTCAATGGTTTTGAAAGATTGTTATTCTACTAGCTGGTTAAAATGCAGGAAACATTTAAAAAACGATTCCAAAAATTGTACTGATTTCACACCAGTGCAACATCGTTCATTACATTACAAAAAATAACCCCAAACAACAAATGGTCTGGTAGCACTTTATAGACTCACAAAACATGTAGATGGTATCATAAGCTTTTGTGGGCACAGCCCAGTTCTTCTACAGTTAGTCCCACCGCTTGAACCTCTCTAATCTGGCACTCGTTGGTCCAACAACTTCCATGGTCCGGCATGATTTTAGTTAGCCAGAAGTCCACTTATCATGGGTGTGGCTAAGTTTCCCGCGGTCCCATGAGGTTTGTTTATAGCCCCCACTCCTGGCTCTGAGGGTATGTCTACACTACAAAGTTAATTCGAACTAACAGCTGTTAGTTCAAATTAACTTTCATAGCGTCTATACATGCAAACTGCTAGTTCGAACTTAATTTGAACTAGCGGAGCACTTAATTCGAACTAGGTAAACCTCATTCTACGAGGACTAACGCCTAGTTCGAATTAAGTAGTTCGAATTAAGGACTGTGTAGCCACTTAATTCGAACTAGTTGGAGGCTAGCCCTTCCCAGGTTGCCCTGGTGGCCACTCTGGGCCAAACCAGGAAAACTCTTCTGCCCCCCTCCCGGCCCCGGAGCCCTTAAAGGGCCACGGTCTGGCTACGGTGCTTGTGCCAGTTGCAAGCCTGCCAGCACCCAGCCCTCCCCCTCTTCCCAGGACCAGGCTGGCAGCTCCCAGGAGCCTGCCCGGGGCTGCAAGAGGTGGGCTTCTGCCTGGTCTAGTGCAGATATCGTGGACCTCATCGAGGTTTGGGGGGAAGCCTCCAACATCCACGATCTCCACACTAGCCACAGGAACGCGGCCGTCTACAGCCGCATGGCTGCCAGCCTGGCCACCAGAGGCCACATGCGGACCCGGGAGCAGGTCCGCTGCAAAATTAAGGACCTGCGGTAGGCCTACTC
The DNA here is from genome assembly GCA_019425775.1 of Rafetus swinhoei. NCBI lineage: Eukaryota > Metazoa > Chordata > Testudines > Trionychidae > Rafetus > Rafetus swinhoei. The sequence goes on along the minus strand of JAFJHL010000300.1, from coordinate 14,391,803 downwards.
CAGGGCCTCCCATCCAGGGGCCGACCCGGAGGCCTGCCCCCACTTTGAGGCCCTGGACTGCATCCTGGGGGCTCACGCTGTCCATGCCCCCCGGGTGGTGATCGACCCCGGGGCAGAGGGACCCGTCCCTGACACCGAGGAGGAGGAGGAGGACGCCGAGAGCCAGGAGCCTGCAGGGAGCCTGCCCAGGACCCAAGACCCCCAATGGACCCCACAGAGCACATCGGCTGTGTCGTCCAAGGCCAAGGAGGGCTCCACATGTGAGTGCCATCATGTTCCCCTTATGTGTACGGGGGAGTGGGGGGAGAGGGAGCCCAGGGACCGTGCACCTGGGCCTTGCCCACCATGGAGCAGCAGCTGGGTGTCATGCAGGGGCCCTGGCCTGTTCCCCACACGCCGACCTCACCTTGCAGAGGGGGGCTGGGTTTCACCCACTGTGTCCCCAAGGAGAACTGACCACTGCTCTTCTTTCACCACAGCCGCAGCACCTGGGACCGCAGGGCGCACCACCCCGCCTGCAACAGCCACCCACACCCAGGCCAGCAGGCACACCCACAACCTGGAGGACTACCACCGGCGGCACCTGCGGCTACTGGAGCACCAGCTCCGCACCCAGGACCACTGGGTCCGGGAGGACCTGCGGCTGTGGCAGCGGAGTTTGGAGGTGCTGGAGGAGCAGGGCCGTGCCCTCAGAGGCCACCTCCAGACTCTGGTGGACAGGTTCCTGCCTCCTCCTGCTCCGGCCCCTGCAGCCACCCCAGCTCTCACTCCTCCTCCCACCCCTGCTCTTCCTCCTGCTTCTTCTGCACCCCCCATCCCTCCTGCCCCACCCTCCACACCCACTCCCCCCTGAAACACCCGCACCTGCAGTGCTGCGACACGGGAGAGCCAGCAGGACCCCCAAGCCTGAGCTTTCCCTTCCCTTCCTCCCCTTCCTCCCCCTTCTAGCTCCCTCCTCCCAGGTTTCCCCCTCCGCTCTGCCACCCTCATTCCTCCCTCCCGCCACCCCAGTTCTGTAAAATAAAAAGAGATTGTTGTTTTCAAAACAGGTGTCTTTATTTAACAGTAGGAAGGGGGGTTAGGGAGGGGAAAGGAGAAGGAGGGAAGGGTGGAAGAAGGCCCCAGTGGGGCATGCAGGGAGAGTTCAGTCCTCCTCCACCTGGAAGCTCTCCCGCAGGGCTTCCTGGATCCGGACAGCCCCCCGCTGGGCCTCCCGGACGACAGCGGTGCAGGGCTGAGCGTAGTGGCCAGCCATGCGCTCAGCCTCAGCCATCCAGGCTGGCAGGAAAGCCTCCCCCTTCCGCTCACACAAATTGTGCAGCATGCAACATGCTGCCACCACAGGAGGGATATTGTGCTCGGCGAGGTTGAGGCGGGTGAGGAGGCACCGAAAGCGTGCTTTCAATCGTCCGAAGGCCCCCTCGACCACAGTGCGGACCCTGGTGAGCCTGGCATTGAAGGCCTGGCGGGAGGGGATGAGGTGCCCCGTGTACAGCTTCATCAGCCAGGGCTGTAGGGGGTAGGCCGCATCCGCCACCAGGCACACGGGCATGTCCATGTCCCTGACCCTGACGTGGTGGTCGGTGAAGAAGGTCCTGGCCTGCAGCCTCTGGCACATGGAGGCGTTGCGGAACACCCTGGCGTCATGTGCCTTGCCGGACCAGCCCACATTAATGTCCGTGAACTGGCCCCGGTGGTCACACACGGCCTGCAGGAGCACGGAGAAGTACCCCTTGCGGTTAATATACTGGGAGGCCTGGTGTTCTGGGGCACGGATGGGGATGTGCGTCCTGTCGATGGCCCCCCCGCAGTTGGGGAAGCCGAGGGCGCCGAACCCCTGAATGACGGCGTCCGGGTCAGCGAGGTGGACCACCCTGCGGAGCAGCACCCGGTTGATGGCCTTGACCACCTGCAGAGAGAGACAGCAAACCGCGAATCACTAGGGCGCCTGGGTGGCTGGGAGTGTTCATTCCCTGGCACTGCCCCGCGCTCCACTCCCAGAAGCAACCCCTGCTGTGATCCTGGCCACCGCGGGTGGTGTGTAGTACGGCCGGGACAGACCAAACCCTCCCGTGCGGGGCACTGTCACCTCCTCCCCCGCCCCCGTTTTCCCTGGGGCGGCCCATTCCCTCCTTGCAGCCCCCTCCCCGGCCCAGTGGCCGGTGAGTGCCGTACCTGCATGAGCACTGCTCCGACGGTGGATCTCCCCACGCCGAACTGGTTCCCGATGGATCGGTAGCTGTCCGGCGTGGAGAGCTTCCAGAGGGCGATGGCCACACGCTTCTGGAGGTGGATGGCGGGCCTCATGCGAGTGTCCCGTCGCCGCAGAGCAGGGGCGAGCCACTCGCAGAGCTCCAGGAAGGTGTCCGTCTTCATCCTGAGGTTCTGGGTCCACTGTCTGTCTCCCCAGCGCTCCAGGACGATGCGGTCCCACCAGTCGCTGCTGGTGTCCAGGCGCCAGATGCGGCGGGGCTGGCGTCCGGGTGGTGCTGCGGCTCCTCCACGGCCCCAGGAGGCCAGAGGGAGAGGCAGGGGGCTGACATGCACCAGATGGTGCCAGGCAGCCTCCAGCCATTGCTGGCAGGCTTGCAGCAGCAAGTCCAAGAACTGCACCAGAATGTCCAGGGCGAGCTCTGGCTCCATGTTGCCTACTGCAGTGGCGTCCCCAAAGGGAACCACCGACACAGGCAGGCGCAGAGGAAAATGTTTTGCTGTCCCTTGGCGAGGTAGGCAAACAAGCGGAGAAGCTGAGAACTGGCTGTCCAGAGGGGTCCCTTTAAGCACAAGCCTCAGATAGCCTCAGACAGCAGCCACACAAAGCAACTACTGACCTGATGCCCTGCTGGAACCGGTTTGAGCTGCCCTTAAATGTGCCCCAGCATCCAATCAATGTGGACGCACTAGTTCGAATTAGCAAAATGCTAATTCGAATTAGTTTTTAGATCTAGATGCACTAATTCGAATTAGCTTAGTTCGAATTAACTAATTCGAATTAACTAACTAAGTTAGTTCGAATTAGTGCTGTAGTGTAGACATACCCTCAGTGTTCTGTGCTGGGCTATAATTTCCTCCTAAATGTCTTCTAAGGCTACATCTACACAGCGGAGCTATTTCAGGATACCTCTGGTATCCCCAAATAGCTATTCTATGTCTTAAGAACAAGCCCGTTATATTGAAATATAACAGGTTCACTATTCCAATGTTCCTGTAAACCTCATTGCATGAGGGACAAGGGAAATTTCAGAATAGCGCCTTATTTTGAAATTGGGTGCTGTGTAGACAGTGCCAAATATTGAAATAAGGTATTTCGAAATAACATCGAAATAAGCTACGCAATTTGCATAGCGCAAATTGCGTAGCTTATTTTGAGGTCAGGGTGCTGTGCAGACACACCCTCCAAGCCCAGTAAGCAGGGAAAGTGTTGATCATGCTGATAGGCAATATTGACCTCCCGTTGTTCAGCAAATTCTCTGGTTTGGCACCAGCCAAGTCCTGAGGTTGCCGGACTAGAGAGGGTCACTCTGTATTAGAAGCAGGCCCTTTGTAGCGTGTTACATTGGGGGGATATTTATGCAGTTGAAAGGAATTCCCCTCTTGGCTCACTCTGATTCAACCTTTTCATGTGGCATTTTGAAATCTAACCGGGGGCATCTTTTAAAAACAAAACAAAACAAAACAAAAAAACAGGTATCGCTGAAATCTGCCGGCTCATGTGAACTTGTGACTTGAGCTCTAGCTTATAGCCCACTTCTGCTCAATTCACTCCGCAGCCCTGCAACTGAACCATAGCTCCAAACTTCATTTGAACTGCGGCTATGCGAGTCCCTTGGCAATGGCCTCATACCTAGCAGAGTCGCCAGGGTAGAAAGGGCAGTAAAATGTGTCAGTTCCTTTCCTTGAATGTAGAGGAGCAATAAGTTACACAGTTTGCAACGTGCTACCCCAGAAAAAAAAAAAGAGAGTTCTGTCAACACTCGCATCTGGTCCTCATTCAATGATAATAGGAGACAATTAATTATTTCAGCCCGCTGTCTATCTGTCAGTGCATCATAAAGAATATTTTTGGTCTGCATTGTCTATCTCTTTTTTTTAATATATAGCTGCTTTTGTTTGCTACATAATAGGTTTTGTTTTTCTCTACTTTTTTGGTCTTGTGTTTTCCCCCTCCCCTTTTAAACATTTAAATCCTGTAATTGACAGCCCTCCATCTTTTGCTGCTGCCATCAGTTATCCACATAAGATTACATTGTTTCAAGTATAAGTCTTTTGCAGGGATATTAAGGCTACGTCTACACTGCAGGCTTCTTGTGCAAGATGCTTTTTGCAGAAGAGATCTTCCGCAAAAACTTCTTGAGCAAGAGCGTGTCCACACTATAAAAGTGCATCGCAAAAGCGATGTGCTTTTGTGCAAGAGAGCATCCACACTGCATGGATGCTTTCTCGAAAGAAAGCTCTGATTGCTATTCACAGAATAGCCACCAGAGCACCTGTGCTTTTGTCAATTGTCTCTTTTTGCGCAAAAAACCCCTGTTGCCTGTTCCCACACATCTTTTTGCACAAGAATTCTTGCGCAAAAAGGCGTTATTCCTCGTAGAATTCCTACACCGCATCAAAACCCCTCTGATCTTTTGATTTACTGTAAATTTACTTGCACTAAAACGCTCTTGAGGTGTGGACGCTCCGTGGGTTTTTGCGCAAAAACCCTGTAGTGTAGACGTAGCCTAATAGATATCATGTGGCTGTGTGGCTAGGGCAGGGGATTGGGGTATCCATGCCTGGGTCTCAAAGAAAGAGTATAGTCCACTTGCCAGGAAATTACTTAACTTCTTCATGCCACAATATCCCTAGCTGTAAAATGGACATAATAACGTACAGGGTGTGCTGGGGCTAATTCAGGGTTTGCAAAGCACTTTACGATTCCTTGATGTAGAAGTGCAGTGTGTCCTTATCGCTGCTCTTACATTTGCTGTAGTTTCCAAAGACTTTAGGAGCCGCCAGTTCAGAACAGCCTTTGGTCTGGCTGTATACTCCAGATGGCAGCTGCTATAAAGGAGACAGATGTTTTGTTACAATTTTAGTGGAACTTTAATAGTTTTGTGAGATCTTGGGGAACAGAGGGCTAAGGTCAGCAACAGACTTCCATCTCCAGAGCCGCAGGAGTGATTTTAACCTGAGGAAAAATGACTGTTTATTAGCGCAGGGTGGAGATGGAGGAAATATTGCAAAAGGGGAAAAAAAACATTAAAACCTCCAAGCTGACGTGGCTGGTGTTTGCAAATCCCTTTTATCAGCCCTCCAGGAAGCATGGGGCTAGCAAAGATCTGTCTGTTGGAATGTTCACAAAAAAACAGCAACAATTGATGCAAAGACCAGTGCAAACACATGTGCTTGCATCAGAGAAGAGCGCTGTTAATTTCCCTTGGTGCAGATAGCAGTATGGCAACATGCCAACCTCAGTGCCACTACTAAGTGGGAAGCGGCACTGAGTTTTCCTTCTGCCTTCAACAGGGCCCAGGATTTGACATTGTGTTTTTAGCTATACTAGTGCAAACCTTTGGGGTGGTCACAATTTGCACAAGTGCAGCAAGATTTGTACTAGTATCACTTGCTCCACCATACCCGTGTAGATTTTTTCTAAGGCCAGGTCTGCACTAGACCTGGAAGGTTGGGTTAAGATACACAACTAGTCGGCTTACCTTAAGCTGAGGTTGGTGCTGTCTTCACAGAGGGAGGCCGACAGGAGCAAACGGTCCCATTGGCTTCTCTTACTTCTCGCGACTGCCAGGAGTACTGGCGCTGACCGGAGCTGCCCTCAGCATTTGATTTAGAGGGTCTTAACTAGGCCCGCTAAATCGAATGCCGGAAGGTTGATCTCCGGTGTGGCAAGTGAAGCTGTGGCCTTGTTGCAGTCATGAAGTTACATCAGTGATTAAAATCCCTATGGAAACAAGGCCCCAAAATATTTTCCTGGAAGTCCTCAAACTAGCATGGTTTGAATCACTTGGATTTGTGGTTCTGATTCTGCTTACCCCTTTAGCTCATGGTTCTGATCCATGGGGCACAGCATCTCCTCCCAGGGCCTCATGGTGCGTTGGATTTCACAACTGTTAAACCATCCCCAAGAGAGGAACAAAGAACCTCTCCCAAAGAACATCTCCAACAATGCACGATTACACGTCCTCCTTTACAGCTCCTTCCATTGCTTTAACATTACAAAGTATCCTCTAACATCAGCCCTTCTGCAGCTTAAGATGAGGACTGTACAATTTCTTTGCTCCCTGTGGATCAGCAAAACTCAATCCTTATCGCTTTAACAAAGGAATTCTCACACGGGATCAGGCTGGGGAACTGTCTAACCCTATATACTAACCCCAAGAGTGGCCAGTATTTTCTTCTTCTCCACTCTTCTCCAGCCCTGGATGTGCCTGGGTCTTTTAACCTCGCCCCTCCTGTCTTAATTTCCAGACCATTTCAAAACCAAACAAGACACACTGACTAGTGCAGTGGTTTTCAAACTAGGGGCCGCGACCCAGGACTGGGTGGCGGAATTTCGGGCACTGGGTCTCATTGCTGCAGGGGGGGTCAGGTGACCAGTGGGGGTGCTAAGGCAGCAACCTGTACTGCTCCCCAGAAACAGCCGGCAACAGGCCCAGTTCCTAGATGGGGGGAGGTGGAGCACACAGGGGTCCATGCACTGCCCCCGCCTCGAGCACTAGCTCCGCACTCCCATTGGCTGAGAACCTGCTGCTGGCTGCTTCTGGGGTGCAGCATGGTCTGCGGTGCCAGGAGAGGCAGGAAGCTGCTTTAGCCCCTCCCTCCCCCCTCTGCACCTCTGACCAGGAGCCGCTCGAGGTCAGCCCCTCCTGCCCCAGCCTTGATCCCCCCCCCCGAAGCCGGAGTCCCCTCCTACACCCAAAGCTCTACTCCTCAGCCCCACCCCGGAGCCCCCACTGAAGTCAAATTATGTTGGGTGGAGGCATCAAGGATTTTCTTCAACTGGGTCCTGAGAAAAAAAGTTTGAAAACCGCTTGGTCTAGTGGAATCGCTCCCCTTTAACTGAACATAGTTGGCAGGTCTGTGCTCAGAATCCGCCTCCTGTTCCACTCCACGGACCGCGCCTCTTGGTACGTAGTGGGGCGCCGCTGCCTGGGAACAGCGCCCGGGAATCGCCATCACAACAGGGTGTGCTCATATGTCCCCTTTCGCACGAGGACCCCAAAGCACTTGGAAAAAGCTAGCGCATGAATTCCCTCAGCGCTCCAGGGAGATACTCGTTGGAGGAAGACGGTTTTCAAACATCAGGGAAGGCGCGAGTAAGAATCCACAAACCAAATCAATGTCACTTCCGTGAATAGAAACTCCACACCCTAGCTCCTAGGATCCCTCTGCTGCAATCACTAGGCAGCACTGTTGTCAGCTTTCTGGGATGCTGTGGATTCATAGGCTTCAAGGTCAGAAGGGACTGTTCTATCATCCAGTCCAACCTCCTGCATGACACAGGCCATAAATTTCACTCTGTTTTCACTGCATGAAACCTGATAACTTGCGGCTGAATTGCGGGTAAATTTTAGAACGACCGCCAGTCTTCTCTGCTATCTCCCTTGCCACCTGGGGACAAGACTGCCCCGTAGCCTAGAATGGTTGGCGATGTGGACGTTAAAAGTTCTCACTGACGCTCTCTGCCTTGCTTTACTACTGAGATCTGGTGGGATGGCCGCACAAAGAGGCATGTAGGGCTTGATTCACTGGGAGGCTTGCAGTTAGTGAAATATTACTAAAGATTAGGACCCATGACACTGTAATTTAGAACAGGGTTAAACAAAATCAAAGAGAGACACCTTTCTCCTCTATTTATGTAAAGCCCAGTACCTTTCTCCTGTGATTTCTTCAGTTTTACACCCACTCCCAAACAAAAAACCACTAACCCTCATTTCCCTACCTCCCGTTGGGTCTATGGGTATGTTTACACTACAGAGTTTTTTCGGAAAAACAGGTGTTTTTCGGAAAAAACTTGAGTTACGTCCACACTGCAATCGCATTCTTTTGAAAGAAAATCGAAAGCACAGAAGGGTTTTTCCGACATTGGTAATCCCCTTTCTACGAGGAAGAAGCCTTTTTCCGAAAGAGCTCTTTCAGAAAAAGGCATGTGTGGAGGGGGAAGAGGGAGTTCTTCTGCAAGAAGAGGAAAGAGGAAAAAGCACAAGTGCCCTGGTGACCACTCTGTCCAGAGTAATCACAGCTTAAATGTGAGATAGCATCCATTCAGTGTGGATGCTATCTTTTGAAAAAGCGGATCACTTTTTCAATGTGCTTTTGCAGTATGGATGCACTCTTTCGGAAGTTTTTTTGGAAGATCTCTTCCAGAAAATCTTCTTCCGAAAGAAGCCGCAGTCTAGACGTAGCCTATATGAATCAGGGATGGAGCGTCAGTCACGTATGAGCCTATGTATTAAGTGCTTGGCTTGCTATAAAGCCAAGCACTTAATAACAATATGATTCCAAAATCGTACATTCCAGGCCTTCATTTCACTTCAGAAGTTGAGGTCTGTGTATTGACTCTTCCTTCTAGGACCATAATGTCAAATCTTGGAAATCGAACGGCTTCTCTGCACGCAGATTTCTCGGCGGGCAGGTCTCTAGTTTTTTACATTTTTCTTTCCATTCCGCGGTTCTCAACAAAGTCAGTTTTTCCAGGATCCCTTTTTTAAGCGGCTACAATGAGGGATTCCTGAGTCCAGCCAAGACTCCCAGTGCATCATTGCCTGGCAGCAGATTGGACTGGCAGTCTGGGAATAGGCAGTGGGCAAGGTCAGGGTGAAAAGACAGTTCACCCTGTTATTTCTGGAGGCGAGTCCATTCCCAATGACTTCATCTATTGTACTTTCTTATCCTGACTCAGCTGCCCCACTTATAAAGCCACGAGGGAGGGCGGGTCTGTAGTAAATCACAGAAAGGCCTCTGTGGTACAAAGAGCCCATAAGGGATGTGGGCTAAAACTGCCAAAGAGATAAATCTCTCTCCACTTTTCCTCCCCTCTCTCAGACAGTGCACGCTGGAAAAGCATATGGCCCAAACCCCTAGAGGACAAATTTCTTCCCTGCCCTGAAACGTGAGCATTTATGTTCCTCCCGCTCCGTTATTTCCTACAATTGCTCGGCCATATGTGAGGCTGCCGATTTGGAATGGACCCAGTGAGTCATGTAGCCTGATAGAGCCCTGCAGCTCCTTCCAACCCAAAGGAAATCCTCTGTGTTGTGCACCTAACTACGCAAACCTCGGACAGGAGGAGAAATTCCTTCCTCAGCCGGGCTGGTGAGCAGCTTGTGCCCTGAAATTTGAGGACTGAGACCCGTTTAGAATTTCACACTAGCCAGGGTAGCACCTCTGGAACCTCGTCGCGCTGACTCAATGTATTTTCACCTGCTGCGTCATCTTTATGAAGTTCTTGTTGGCAGGGGAGCTTTCTTTCCTTCCCCCCAAAGGGCAGAGGGATTGTGTGGGACCTAACAAGACTTGGGAGTGAGGCGGTTACTTGGGCTACACACCCAAGTGTGCAGGGGAGCCTGGGGAAATCTGACCATCCCATGCGCATGGGGGTAGGCTCACAAATTAAACTGACATTGGGAGTCTGTGTACTCTGAAGCTGGAGGCGTAATTGTCAGGTCGAGGAGGAGTACCAGCCTTTGATTCTTGGGCAGTGTAGTCGCGGATCACCGGAGGTACAAACCAGCTTGGGAACTTTGATAGGTCCTCAGCAGCTAGCCCGTGTGGCCACGCATGTTGCTCGGGCGACATTGCTAGTTTTAGGGTGTGAGCTTGATCAAAGCTGGCGTGTGCATGCAGAACAGTGGGCTGAGGACTGAGTGGAAGGGGTGGGGTGGGCTTAGAAGCAGGGCCAGATTAACTCTTCTGGGCGCTAGGGGCTAGCAGATTTTGTGGAACCCTCCCTCCCCCCAGCCTCTGGGGCGGTTCAGTGTGTAGGGAGCAGGCTGGGAACAGGGGTGCAGGATACGGACGGGAGGAGGCAGGGGATTGGGGCACTTACCTGGAGCAGCTCCCATTCGGTGGGGGGGACAGGTGGTTCCGCCCCGCCCTGTGCCCTGTGCTTCCCAGCCAATCAGAGTAGCGGGAGGGAAGGCTGCAGGCGAGTGCATGGGCAGCGCTTTCCTGCATTGGCAGTGATGGGGCTCCAGACCAGGGCGAGGGGGAATGGCAGTGTGCAGAGCCACCTCCCTCCACCCCCGCCAAGCAGAGCCGGCCAGGAATGCAGCACACATGTGGCTTTAGTGGCTGCATCCCAGGGCCCCAGGCTAAGGAGCCCCTCTTACTCTGTGCGGCAGCCCCGAAAGCCCCTTTCACAATCCGGCCCTGCTTAGGAGCTTGGCTCCAACCTCCTACCCTCTGGGAGTAGCTCGCCCGGGCCAGCCTCGCATTCCTAGGCCTGGGAAGAAGCAGGGATGGGCTTACTGCTCCAAGGCAGCCTGCCTGTCTGAACTGCTCAGGGGCTGGTGCAGCTGGCCCTTTGCGCAGGGTTCAGACAGCGTTCCTGACCCTCCGAGGGGCGAATGTCGCCAGGCGAGCTGCAGAGCAGCCGACAGCGTTTCCAGCTGCAGTCACAGCCGGGGTGATCTTTAAGACAAATGTTATTTAAATGATCTCCGCTGCTGCAGGAGCCAAGCACCTCCTCTTAGCATGCTAAATATACCTTATTAATTGCCTTGCTCTTTGCACACACCGGAGGCTGGAGCATCATTAAATCCACTCGGCGCAGTTATTCCCTTGCAGTTTGGTTCCCTATGAAGCAGTTCTTTCGTACAGGGGTGTCTCGGTATGGGACAGGGTTGGATCGGGAGCAGGGTTTTTAAGTCCCGGCTTGACAGAGCCCTGGCTGGGGTGATTGTGTTGGGGTTGGTCCTGCTTTGGGCAGGGGGCTGGACTTGCTGACTTCTGAGGTCTCTTCCAGCCCTAGGATTCCAAGATTCTATGTCCCCCTCCGCTGTACAGGCAGGCCAACCCTTCACCAACTTCCCCACCCCAGTCTGGAGGGAAGGAGGGGAGGAGCATAGGCAGAGTGTGGCCTTTGCCAGAGCACAGGAGTGAGGGAGGGCTGGCAGCATGCAGCCCCAGCCTTCCCCGGAGCATGGGGAGGGTGCACAGTGTGCGTAGGGTTGCCAGATGTCTGGTATTCACCCGGACAGTCCGGTATTTGTGTGCCCCGTCTGGTAAAAAAAAAACCAGAAAATACCGGTAAAATGTAAAATGTCCGGTATTTCCTGTTTCCCTCAGATGGAAGCCCGGCGGGGACAATTTTGCCCTCCCGCGTCTGGCAAGGGCAGGGAGTGAGGAGCACGGGGCCATTTAAAGGCGCAGTGCTTTTTTTTTTTTTTTTTGTTCAACAACTTTGGTCCCCCCCCTTTTTTTTCTCAACAGAATTTTTTCCCCAGCAGTTTTTTTGGCGGGGGGGGGCTGTTTGGTATTTTTGGTTAAACCATCTGGCAACCCTAAGCGTGCAGCCCCCTCTGTGCCCGGAGCATGGGCAGCACCAGGCCCCAACCTCCTCAGCCCCAGGAGGGCTGGCAGCACAGCCCCAGCCTCATGGGGGATGAAGCCCAGACAGCCCCGGGAGACTGCTGAAGGAGGGCAGGGGCTGGAGGCGGAGCGTGGGCCTGGCTAGGTTAGCAGTTTGGGAAGGCATCGCCTTCCCCGGCCTCCCATACCTGCCGCCCATGAGTGCAACCTAAAGTCACCAGCCTGGATGCTGGCAGCGGTCCAGAGCCAGCCGGTCCGTCCTCAAGTTTCCAATCCAGAGACACCAAGAAGAGGCTATATTGTCCCCTTTTTACAGAGGGGAACCCAAGGTCACCTCAGCCAGGACAGACTGGTGTGGGAGTCATTGCTTGTCAATGCATTGAAAGAGCTTCGATTTGAGAGGCAGGGAGGCCGACTAGCTTGGGATTTGGGGTTGTAAGGTCTTTCCCAGTGCTCCCACTGGCTCGCTGGGTCACCTTGGGCAAGCCACGACCACTCCGTGCCTCGGTTTCCCCCTTTAGAGAAAGACAAAAATGATACCGACCTCCCTTGTCAAGCCAGCCCTTTGAGGGCTGCTGGTTAGAGGCTGTTATATCAGAGTCATGTGTTCCTTTGCTTCTCCAACATTCAGGGGGGCAAAGCTGAAGTGACATGACTGAAAGTCAGACCAGCATGAGATGGATCTGGGCCCCTTGGGTTTGAAATCAGCTACCCGCCTCTCCACCAACCCACCCGCCTCTCTGTTCTGAAATGGAAAGCGCCCTAGTGGACTTCAGCCTCTTTTCATTGGGTCTGCATGCGCTCCTAGCCAGGGGTCAGCTGGAGGGTTAGGTACCCAAATCCTTCCATTGTGCTCCTTTGAAAATGCCACCCTGCATCCTTCTTGCTGCTGCGAGGGGACGCTGAAATAGCGTTTTCCTGGTGGCAGCGAATGTTTTCTCGCTGGACTCCACCCTGGCCACCAGAAGCGGGGGATGGGTTGCTTTTAGGAGTAAAAATGCTTCTGTGTTCCTGCTGGCGTATTTTTTTTATGAGGGCCTCTTCTGTTTTACAGCCCAATTTGTTCTTTCAGTAAAGACAGGGAAGCACCTTGCAGGGCAGGATTCGGTCTTTACCTCTGCACCAGCCAAGCCTTTCCGATCTCTCCCAGAGCTGCAATGAAGCGGCTGTGGATGGGGACACGGTGAGTTGGGGCTTGCAATGCAGATCAGCAGGGAGTTTGGGGACGGGGGAGGGCTGGACCTGAGACTGTGGGCTGCGATCAAGTGGCCCCTACGGGTGACATGCAAGGAGCCTTCTCTGTGCCGACAAAAACAAAACACCAAAAACAAAAACAAAAAACACAGAGCAACCTGTTTTCTTTCCAGAATGAAAGTGCCTCGGTGCTCTTCCTTAAACAACTGAGCCCCTAAGGGGAGGTTTTCTAATCTGCTTCCCTCCCTGAATGCCTTTGTAAAAGAAAAAAAATACAGCCGCGATCATCAGCAACACGCCGTTGCCTTATAAATATCCCACCGTTGGAAATAAACCTTGCCAGATTCATCACAGCCTCAGCACAATGGCACCTCACGGGCTTTCAGCTCCTCTGACTTTAATGGGGTGTAATGGCCCCCCTGGTGCACAGAGGTCTCTTTCTGTTCATGTGTCAAGTCGCAGTGGTTCCTGGGGTGTATTGTTAGATGTAACAGCATTTAATGTGCCCGATGCTTGTCATGCACCGTTAATGTGCGATGAGCTGCTGGGCGAGGGACTCGTGAACACTCAGTAACGAAATGCAAAGATCTTTCCCGCAGTATTGATTGTGTAATATGCTTTTTCTATAACAAGCTGTATGGACACACAGCAGGATGCTCTGTAGCAGCGCCTCAAGGTGGGACCTTTTGGGCGTGTCTCAGTTCTCAATGAACTCTGGACTTGTGTCTCAGTTCTCAATGCACTCTGGACTTGTTTGGAAATGAGCAAAGCTTAACATTTTTTTTTCCCTATGTTCCATGTCCCAGCTATGCCAGATGCCAGATGTCTCAAAGAACTTGTGTGTGTGCTTATCCAGCAGTGTGACCTGCTGGTTAAAACACTGGGGCTACGTCTAGCCTGCAGGCTTCTTTTGGAAGAAGCTTTTCCAGAAGAGATCTTCCAGAAAAACTTCTTCTGAAAGAGAGCGTCTACACAGCAAAAGCACAACGAAGAAGCGATGTGCTTTTTTGAAAGGTAGCATCTACATTGATTGGGCGCTATCTCGCATTTAAGTTCTGATTGCTGTGGACGGAGTAGCCACCAGGGCACCTTTGATTTTTCCTGGAAGCCTCTTCTTTCAAAAAAATCCCTCTTCCCTATCTACACATGCCTTTTTCTGAAGGAGCTCTTTCAGAAAAAGGCTTCTTCCTTACAGAACGAGGTTTACCACCATCGGAAAAATCCCTCCGTTCTTTCAACTTTCTGTCGAAAGAACACAATTGCAGTGTGGATGTAAGTGTAGTTTTTCTGGAAAAAACAGCTGTTTTTCTGGAAGAACTCTGCAGTGTAAACATACCCCCAGAAGATTTGAATCCTGGTCCTGTTTCTGCCACTGACCAACTGTTTAACCTGCGGCAAGTCACTTCACCTCTCTCTGCCTCTGTTTTGCTTCCCAGCATTGATCTTGTCTATTGAGATCATAAGCACTCTAGGGCAGGGACGTTCCCTAAGGATATACACTTGAACCTCCTTAATCCGGGTGTCTGTGCTCTGGGAACCCTTCTGGTTCGGACCCCTGCATGGCTCTCGCGGACCCTACTTCCCCACATCCAATAACAGTTTAAATACAGTGCTTTAAGGACTGTGACATGCTACACCTGTACAGTACTCTACAGTGGCTTGTACATACAAAAGCTTTAGTAACAGGCTTTGTTTACCCTTCATTATGCTGAATCCTCATGGTCCAGAAAATTCCATAATCCTGCATAGTCTATTTCCCAAGTTTGCCGGATTAAAGGGGTTCAAGTGTATTTTATAAAGTGCCTCATATGTGACAGCCCTGATCTCAGAAGGCCTTTAGACACAACTAGCATGCTATTCTACATAGGGTCATTGTGCCTGGCCTCATTTCAGTATGAAAACCATGCACAAATAGGACTGATCTTGAATTCACTGTGTTTCAGCTGTTACACATTCTGAAGTTGTGTGTAGCTCTTTAAGTAGGAAATACTTTATTTCCCACAGCTGGTCCTGCCATATGGCAGGTGTCTTGCTGTCCAAGATACTTGTGTTGTGTGCCTCCCTTAACATACTGTCTTAATCTACCCCCATAACACCCTCTGATGTGGTAGTGCAATACTATTGTCCCCATTTTACAGATGGGAAAATTAAGTACAGTACCCAAGTGGAGGATAAGTCCATCAATGGCTATTAGCCAGAATGAGCAAGAATGGTGTCCCTAGCCTCTGTTTGTCAGGAGAGGGATCACTTGATGATTCCCTGTTCTGTTCACTTCCTCTGGGCACCTGGCACTGACTGCTGTTGAAAGACAGGATACTGGGCTGGATGAACCCGGTGTGGCCATTCTTATGTTCTTAAGGGCATAGACAGGGTTGGTGGCAGATGAAGGAGAAGAGCGCTCATCTCCAGCGTGCTAGGTTTGGCACTCTAACCACTGAGCCATCCTGCCTGTAGTTATAGACCAATTGCAGTGATAACACCTTGGTCTGGTGATTGATGCAACTGATCCTACAAATGGGCAGTCCTCCCCGCCATGCACACATCACATTAGACAGCAGCGCTGAGCAGATGCAGGAATCAGTCCGAGTGGATCAGATCGCAGGATCGGGACCTGCCTCAACCCCTGAGGATAGGCAATTGTATTGCTGCCATCCGGAGAAACTACAGAAGATGACCTTGTAGCCATTAGCTGGGTACGATATAGTGATATTGTCTTTATAGCACAGTTAACCTGTCAAGAGAGTGAACTCTGCTTTACACCACCCATAAACTCCAGCACTGAGGCCAGGACTAGTTTGGTCTAATTAACCTCAGTTACATTGTGCATTGTGCTCTGGGCTGCAGTGCAGTCTCATCCAGAGTTAAATTGATTATGCCGTGAATTCCAACATAATTACAAAGTACTGGGTTTGGACTTTTGCTAGAAAAAGTTTTTGTGTGTGTGTTTTTTAACACAAAAGTATCACCTTAACTGGGATAATAGGATTTTCCCCTACCTCTTCATTAGTACCCCATACATGCATGTGCTTTAATTAAAGTTATGCAGTATTCTGCAGCTTGGTAAGACTGTGCTACTAGCTTTGTGATACACACCCCATGAACACACACACGCACACACACACAGAGTGCAACTGCCTGGAAAAATTAAATAGAAATGAATCAACTTGCAGGAGGCTTTTGAAATCAAGCATTAACCCCCTCTTCCCCTTACGGACACCAACATTCAGCCTGATGCAGGATAAATGTTACTGTAAGCTGGCAAACATGGGACTATGTTAAAACATCAAGATTAGGTTTGACTGGCGTAAGTGTAATTGTTTACTAAGGGTATGTCTACACTAGCCCCCTAGTTCGAACCAGGGAGGCTAATGAGGGCGACCGAAATTGCAAATGAAGCGCGGGATTTAAATATGGAATTAGGTTTAACAGCTAATTCGAATTAAGGGCTTTACTTCGAATTCCCGTTTCACTGCCACGTGTAGAAGCGGGCAGTTATTCCAGGCTAGTCAATTTCCAAAATGACAACCGCCCGGGAACATGC
Organism: Rafetus swinhoei; assembly: GCA_019425775.1. Classification (NCBI taxonomy): domain Eukaryota; kingdom Metazoa; phylum Chordata; order Testudines; family Trionychidae; genus Rafetus; species Rafetus swinhoei. The sequence goes on along the minus strand of JAFJHL010000300.1, from coordinate 14,375,539 downwards.
TAATGAAGCGTGGGATATTTAAATCCTGCGCTTCATTTGCAATTTCAGTCGCCCTTATTAGCCTCCCTAGTTCGAACTAGGGGGCTAGTGTAGACATACCCTACGTAATATTTTGGAACTCAGGGAACCCAAATGCAGTTTGATTCATTACTTAACTGTATTATTAATGAAAACAAATCTAAAAGCTACTCTGGTCATTCCAAACTTTTCTTTGCTTAGTGAATTGGAAATTAAACCAGTAGCAAAGGTGCGCCGTCTTTTGAATGAAACAAAACTTGCTGCAAATATAAGATGTTTGTAAAAAGATGTTCCATGTAGCATTATTGGAAGTCAGCAGGAGACACTATTGCAAATGGAATTGCTCCTTTTAATTCCTCGGAACGTACAAGCAGTTAGCACTTGGATAGATGCCTCTGGTTAGTTGTGATGCAGTTCTTTTTCAGGTGCTGCGCAGGTCACAAGCAAAGTTAACTCCTTACCTGACTCTCTGAGTGTGCAATTTCTTAAGGAACAAATAGAAAAAAATTCTCTTAACCCCTCTTCTGGAAGGCTATGTCTACACTGGCAGCTTCTTGCGCAAGAACTATTTTGCGGAAGAGTTCTTGCGCAAAAAGTCTTCCACAAGAGCACATCTACACTGGCATGTGCTTTTGCGCAAGCGATGTGCTTTTGCGCAAGATCGTCTATGGCAGTGTGGACGCTCTCTTGCGCAAGAAAGCTCTGATGGCCATTTTAACCATAGGGGTTTCTTGTGCAAGAAATTCATGTTGCCTGTCTACACTGCCCTCTTGCGCAAGAGCTCTTGCGCAAGAGGGCTTATTCCTCATGGGGAGAGGAATAACTCTTCCAGAAGAAGCCCTGTTTTCCAACGCTAGCCTGTAAATTTACTTGCACAAGAACAGCTGGTCTTGCGCAAGAAGCCGCCAGTGTAGACGTAGCTGAAGAGTGTTTATTCCACGTACAACTGGGCACGGAACTGAATATTTCAGTCCGAGCCAATCTATCTATTTTGGTGTTAATCACTCCAGTGCCTCCAAGATTTCACTCATCCAACCTGCGTCATGTTAGCAGTGAACTAATTGAGACTTACACACATTATGCAACTCAAAATAAACCATTACACGGGGTTGGCCTCCACAGCATCCATTCAATAATTACCTTAAATCTTGGGCTGTAGTAACCTAATCATGCGGATTTGAGGGCAGGAGGAGAGGCATTTGTTTGCTGTGGTCCCAGCCACAGGTGATATTTAGGCGAAGAAAGACAAATTAATCCTCTATTCTGATTTTGCCTCACAGAGGCTATGCAAATGGCATCAGCGGTGGATCAAAGCACCGATGATTACCGGATTACTAAGAGTGCATCCTAACAGCATCCCCCTGGAAAGCAGCGTTGTTCTGGCTCAGAAGCGACCCTCGAGCAGACGTATTGCCCAGGTGGATCAGGGAATCAGGGGCTCCCCTGCAAGGGGACATGATCAACAACCTAACCTTCATTTAGGTCACACATGGAAATGAGTTGGGAGGCCCAGAATTGGTGCATGTTTGTCTGTATCAGGAAAGGAGAACCAGGGTTGGAAGAGCTGGCGAATGGCGTGTTACCAAGATTTGAAGACCAGAAGGGATCCTCCTGATAATCTAGTCTGACCTCCTGCATGACACAGGCCAGAGAACCCCCACTCCCCCAATTAGAGCAGCACAGCAGCGTTTAAGCATCTGTGGGGGGTGCTGACCAAGACCTGAGCTGCACCAAGAGACCAGTGTGGAGATCCAAAGCTGGAAAAGCAGGGGGTGCAGGGTTGGAGTTAGGTGCATCAGCCGAGGTGCGTGGAGGATGGGGGCAGATAAACAAAGACATGTTTCAGGAGGAGTGAGTTGCCCGGACAAAGTGGTAACAGGAGCCCACCGCTGGAATAACACGGGAGACAGCCGATCAGCATCAGCCGAGCCCAGGATGGGCCCATCCAGGATGACTGCAGCTTAGGCGGGTGGTGCATTGGCAGAGTTCTTGTGGTAGAACATGCACCACCTCTTCCAAATGTTATCCCGGCTCTTCTCCATGCAATGAGCTCACCTGCACAGCTCAGGAGCCTAAAGCAAGCTGAGTACCTCACTCCCGAACTTTGTGCATGCTAACAACTCCTAACAACATTCTCCTGGAATTTCTTCTGCTCCCATCAACTGCTCCCTCTTCTTCCTTGGCCAAAACACATGTGTGCTGCCAGGGAATGGCTTGGTTCTTAGCTGGGCATTATCCCGTTTTTGCTTTCCTGGCTGCCTGAAATCTGTCATCTTCTGTTTGCAAGCTTTCCTCCATTTAATACATTTTAATCAGAAAATTAATCAGGAAACACCAGTTCAGCAAGATAATTGAACAATGAAGGGACACGATAATTACTGTTTAGTGTAATTAACTTTGTGAAGTCTTTATTGGGAGCAGAGACTTCCTGAGTGAAACTTATTAAAGGGCTCTCTCTGGAAAACTGAATCCCTGTCAGAAAGCTTGATTTATTAGTGCCGTTCTTTAGAAATCGGTCATGTGTCCTTAAATACTGATTAAGGAAACTCACAGGTTGGGTGTTACTGTCCAGTTTCCTCTCTCCGATCTTTAATTCATCTCTGTCTTTCGCTGCCCTCTGTCTCACCTCTTTGCAGGTGACTCAGGGTAGTACAGCAGTGAAAATGGCTTGATTTTGCAACATCTCTTCATTGGTCTATTTGCCGTACATACTTGTCTAGTTATCAGTTTCATATAACACGCATTTCTTACAATCTAAGTGCAAGCGATGTGCATGGGTCATTATGGGTTTTCCCCCAGGAGGGCAGCTGCACTCCGCTTTGCTGGGATAAATAATCACAGGACACCAGAACCTTCACTGGGCATTGTGGAGCTCGGTGGTGGCCATTGGTGCAGGTCAGGAGTGTGCTATCTTGGCTGTGCTAGCAGGTGGCGAGGGTAACAGAGAAACATAGTGGTGTGCACAGATTTTATGGGCTTTATGTCATGTGCATTTCAACTTCTTGTGTGGCTTTGACAGAAAACCAGTGGTTTGGGTGGAGGTTTGGCTCAGGGGTCCGTTTAACTTTGAAACTTCAGTTGGGAGAATGAATCCTGTATCAGTCAAGAAAGTGTTTGCAGTAGCGTTAGATCAAAATATGAACAATTTTCCTCTCTCTTTTCCTTCCCCTCCATTCACCCACTGCACTTTGGTAAATTAGATAAAGAAACCCACATGTGAAATACCCAGGCTTGGGGTTTTGCAAAATCAAAACCCAACCCTGGGTCAGCTAAACTCTGCTAGGCAAAAACCACAGCATCTTATACGGATCTAGTCAATTGCAGACTTCATAAAATGGCAGAATTGAACAGGTGTGTCATTTTAACCAATAAAATGACAGTATGCAAATGAGTTGAGAAAGCAGCAAGATCATGACTGAATATGACTCATTGAAACCAATAGAATGTTAGTATGCAAATGACATGTGAAGGGAGGAGCCAATCTTGATGTCGCCTATCCACCCAGGTGTGAATTGTTCTGTGTGTACCAGCTAGTTGTTTCTACAAAGGGATGTTTATGTCATATACAGAATAAACAGTGGTGGTGGGGTTAGACCTTCATATAAACTGATCCGTCGTGCTTTGCACCTTGACTTTCTCATTAAAAACAAGGGTGTGAGGTCACTTCCCACCAATGTTGTTATCTCTTGCAGATAATTTGTGCAACTAATAGTCCAAACATTTTGAATGCCTCTTCAGTGAGTGGCTCTGTAATTGAATTTCTAATTTATTCCATCTAGTTATAATTAAAATAAGTATTCTCAATTATTTATGTCTGGCAAACTTGCTCTACGTTCTCTGAAAGGCAGATTAAGATGTAGGTTCTGAAAAGCCCCCCGCTGGTGCTCTTTGATTATTTTGACCTGTGTCTAGATGTTGGAAATAATCTATATTATTATTACAATTACCTGCCTTAATCTACTCAGCCCTGAAGAGTCAGTGAGATGACTACATCGCACTTGACTTCAGCTCGATAAATGGCTCCCGGGGCCATTAACAGAACAAATCCACAACAACATTTAACTTTGCTGAGTCAACAAAGCAACAGTGTGATGCAATGAACTGACGTTATGGGGCAACCGGGTAATTTTATGGCGCAATGACTTGACACAGTGCCTGCAATATGATGTCACACCCTCGTGAGTGACAACATCTTGCAGTGATGCAACGGAGGGGGGACCCCAAAATCCTAGGGCCATTTCAGCAGCAAATCTCTACAATGTCTCCACTGGATAACACAACTTCACTGACGGCTCAGAAAAAGGGCAACTCTTTCCTTTTCCTCCTTTGTTTTGCCAAAGCCGATGGGCAACATCCAAACTACTATTCAGGCTCACTGCTTCTTTTGCCAATGGGAGAATACCATTGCCCCCTCACACCGCTTGGCATGGATTTGAAAAGCAGTGCTCTCCGTCTGAGGATGGCCACTATCTTGGCTGAGAATTGCTGAAGCCCACGATCCAATACGAGTGTTGGCTCTGGGGTGGAGCTGAGGAGGAGAACTGTGAGGCGTAATAGGGGGGCTCCAGCTTTGGGGGGAGGGTCAGGGTTGGGGCAGGAGGGGCTGACCTTGAGCAGCTCCTGGTCCGCAGTGCAGTGGGGGGGCTAAGGCAGCTTCCTGCCTCTCCTGGCCCCACAGACCATGCTGCGCCCCAGAAGCAGCCGGCAGCAGCAGGTTCCCAGCCAATGGGGATGTGGAGCTAGTGCTCAGGGCAGGGGCAGTGTGCGGAGCCATGTTGCTCCCCCACCCCCACTTAGGAGCTGGGCCTGCTGCCGGCTGCTTCTGAGGCACAGCACAGTCTGCGGTGCTATTACAGTCAGGTCGCTGCCTTAGCCCCTTCCCCCACTGGTCACCTGATTCCCCTGCAGCAATGAGACCCAGTGCCTGACATCCCAGTGCTGGGTTGCGACCTGTGTTCCCTGTAAGCTGAGCGCTTGGGCGGCCACTCGAGAGATTTAAAAGCTGCCCAACTGATTAGCCGAGCGCCCACAGCCGGCAGCATGTGTTTCTACTGGTGGTGCACATTCACATGTACCTAGGTGCACAGAACAAAATTTATTCTGCACACAGAAGGAAAAAATTAGAGAGAACGTTGGTCGCGACCCGTAGCTTGAAGACCACTGGCCTAGGCTGACACACCAGGATTGAGCTGGGAATGTCCAGAGCTGAAAGCTTGAACTGCCACAGCCCCCAGCTGAGAAGGCAGCTGATTCTTGTCCTTGGCAGAGCCAGCTGAGAGGGGGCCCGGTAACGCACACTCGCCAGTGAGTGACATGCAGAGCTCCCGTGTTTGAGGGGACCACGGGGGGAGTAGGGGTTTTGCCCTTTGCACGGCCATGAAGGTAATAATACAATCTCTTCCTAAAAGACTTGCCCCAGGTCACCTCTTGGCCTGTTGAGAAAGAACATTCAGCAGGAACACAGCAAAGTGACCATGTGCACAATTTTATTTTGTACCCCCCCAGTCCTTTGATTAATTATCATGAAGACACTGTTGGTTACGCTAGGGTCACACCTCAGATCTGCCATCAGAATTTACCTTTCCCCAGGGAGAGAGGAAACACGTTTTTTTTACTTCTGGGGAGGATACGCTTAAGGAACCTTTTAATGTTTTCCCCAATAGCCCACTTCCTGTATAGACGCTTAGGGGATGTCTACACTGCATGGCTATTTCAGGATACCGGAGGTTTCTCAAAATAGGTACCCCATGTCTACACAAGCCACCTGTTAGTTCAACATATTTTTTGAAATCATGGCCGCGCTATTTCTCCTTCCTGGTAAACCTCATTGCACAAGAGTTAAGATCTGGCTCAAAATAGCACGTTATTTCAAAATTTGGCACTGTGTAGACATGCCAAATTTCAAAATACACTATTTTGAAATAGATTTGAAATAAGATACACAATTTGTATAATGCAAATTGCGTATCTTATTTCGAGTTTAGGGTGCTTTGTAGACGCTCCCTTAAGGTACATCTACACAGCGCGTCTACACTACAAGCAGTTCTTTCGACATAATGTCAAAATAATGGTGAGCTGGAGGACTTCTTACTCCAAGGGTACGTCTACACTAGCCCCCTAGTTCGAACTAGGGAGGCTAATGAGGGCGACCGAAATTGCAAATGAAGAGCGGGATTTAAATATCCCGCGCTTCATTAGCATGTTCCTGGGCGGTCGCCATTTTGGAAACTGACTAGCCCAGTATAACTGCCCGCGTCTACACATGGAATGAGGTTTAACTGTTAATTCAAACTCAGGGGTTTATCTCGGAATCGCGCTTCTCTGCCGCACGTAGACGCGGGCAGTTATTCCAGGCTAGTCAGTTTCCAAAATGGCGACCGCCCGGGAACATGCTAATGAAGCGCGGGATATTTAAATCCCGTGCTTCATTTGCAATTTTGGTCGCCCTCATTAGCCTCCCTAGTTCGAACTAGGGGGCTAGTGTAGACGTACCCCCACTCCTGTGACTCTCATTTCATGAGGAGTAAGGGAAGTCGGAGGAAGAGTGCTCTTTCTCAGACTTCCTGCTATGTAGGCAGCGCCAAATGCCAAAATAAGCTATTTCAACTTAAGCTACGCAGTTGACTTAGCTCAAGTTGCGTAGCTTATTTCGGCTTTAGCCCTGCTCTGTAGAAAATAAAACTGTTAAAGCCTGTAAAACATTTCCCTGGCTGATCACAAGCATTCATTTGTATTTTAACAGGACAGCTGGGCAAGGTGAAAGAACAAGCAAAGAAAGGAGGCGTTAAAATTACAAAGGGAAGAACAATGGGGAAAGGGAAGAGGTGGTTTTCCAGAAGGGGATATTTAAAAAGCACTTTGTTTGCAATTTGTGGCGAAAGAAAACTGCAGTTTAATTCTTCTCGCTCGCTCCAGTTACAGGTTAAAATAATACTATCAAATGCTATTTCCTTCTTTGAGAAAGGAACAAGCTGACCTAAACAGTCTTGCTGCTGCCCAGCGTGGCGATGCACAAATGAATTGGCCTTCTAGCTTGAAGTCCCTTACACTTGGGAGGGGCGTTCCGTTAACAGCCCTCCTTCCGCCTGCTTTCTAAGCTCTCCTTGGGGGTGATGTCTACAAAAATCTTGACGGGAGTTGGGTCACTGCCTGGGATGCTGGCCAGCATCGTTTCATTTGGCCCTTGTGCTTCCCCATTTGTCTATGTACAGTGATGGATGAACCACTGGGCCACACGTCCAGGGGCCTCCGCCACCTGGGGGGCTGGAAAAATGGGCAAAGGGGGATCAGAGAAGCCCCCATGCAACTACCCCGGCAGGAGTGACAAGTGGAGGGATGGAAGGGGGAAAGTGCCTGCACCCTGACCCCATTTCTCCAGCAAGAGGGCCAAGGGGGGACAGGGGAGACTGCAGGCAGAAGGTGGTAAGGAGCGTCCCCCGCTTGCTCTGGCCCAGGGCCCCACAAACCCCTAATCCACCTCTGTCTATATCCGCCTGTTCTCTTGTGATTGAGTATATGCCTACACTGCAACTGGGAGGTCTGACTCCAGCATGTGTAAGACCATAAGAACGGCCAGACTGGGTCAGTCCAAAGGTCCATCAAGCCCAGTGTCCTGTCGTCCGACAATGGCCAATGCCAGGTGCCCCAGAGGGAATCAAGTGATCCATCCCCTGTCGCCCATTCCCAGCTTCTGACAAACAGAGGCTAGGGACACCATTCCGACCCATCCTGGCTTATAGCCATGAATTTATCTAGTTCTTTTTTGAACCCTGTTAAAGTCCTGGTCTTCCCAACATCCTCTGGCGAGGAGTTCCACAGATTGACTGGGTGCTGCGTGAAGAAATACTTCCTTGTGTTTGTTTTAAAGCTGCTACCTATTAATTTCATTTGGTGATCCCTAGACATACCTAACCTGAGCTAGCTAGAGACTGCTGCTAGCTCAGGTTGGGTATGTCTAGGGGTCACCCAAGTTGGTAGTACAAAGCTAGCTAGAGTAGCAGCCTGGAAACCATCCAGCATAGGTAGCAGTGGCTCAAGTTTGTAAAGCAGGATTCTGGGCTGATGGGGTTAGTCCATTCAGCTATGGCTTTTTGTTCTATGTTCATACGGCACCTAGCACGTGGGTTCCTGGCTTGGGACTGGGGCTATGGAGCAGGACAGCAAAACTAAAAGTTGGAAACCATATAATCCAGCTCCCACCACCAGCATCCTGTTGATTTCAATGGGACTTAGACTAGACCCTAAGGCTGGATTTCAGCCTTGTTCAGACAGCTATCCCCAGCCCTGTGCACTGCCTATGTCCTGCAGTAGGGGTCATGAATGTTCAACATAGGCTCCGGCTGGATCCTCCATCATGCACTGGGATTTCAGAGGTGCACAGACTTTGTGTTGCCCTGGAGCAGGGTGGTCACCTTGCTCCAGGCATAAAAAGGATTAAAAGAGCCGTGGGAGAGGGCTGTAGCTAGGGGCCCAATCACGAGAGGCCTTGGGGCAGCCAATCAGAGCCCAGAAGGGCTGTATAAGAGCGATGGCTGGCTAGGCTGAGCTCATTCTCACTCCAGCCCTGGAGCGTGAAGGACCTCGCTGCCTGCTAGCTGAGGTGTCACAGACAGAGCCGTGCTGGGGAAAGGCAGGGTGAGACAGGGGAGCTCCAGTTGGTTCAGTCTCAGGCTAAGGTCCAGCAACAGAGGCCTGAGGAGCACTGGGGCTGCAGGGAGGCAGCCAGGGCAGGCAAAAGGCAGCAATGAGGAGTGGCCATGTCTGACTGTAGTTTGCCCCTGAGGTAAGGGGCTAGGTGACAACTGTCAGGCGGGTCACTGAGGCAAGGTGGGTTTAGGGGATTGGGGGTTCCCTGAAGGGGAGGACCCCAGAGTGCGAGGGGCCTGTGGCAGGACACTACCCTGAAGGGAGGGCGTCATGGTCTGAGAGGGACGTAGGCCCTAACACTAGGTGGTGAATAAAAAGTAACAGCTGGTGTGACCCCAGCCAGCAGGGGGCGCTCTAGGGCTGAAGAGCAGATTCCCTGAGTGACCAGCAGGAGGTGCCGTGGCAGTGAGTCGCACCATGTTACATGCCCCCTGCATGAGGTGAGTTTTGCCTAAGGGTCCAATCCAGTTCTCATTGATTTCAGGCCAGACCTGGTGCAGGGACATGTCACTGGGGCATGGGCAGGAAGATATCTTCCCCCACAGCTGGGGGGGGGGCAGCGGGGGTACTGTGTAGCTTTCAGTGTAGACCTGAGAACTTTTCTCAGTCTCCCCTCTCTTGTCAGGCCCTCGAAACCCACTTCATGGGGGTCTTGAGGCAGCACACAGATGCTAAGCTCTCTGGGTGCAGGAAATCTCTCCAAATGCCACCCTGCCTTCTGTCTATGCACCAGAACCCACAGGGACACCATCTCTATGATTTGCAGAGAAGAAGGGACGGAACTTAAGGGGCAAATTCCACTTTCACACTGGTGCAAACCTGGAGTTAATCAGTGGGATCCAGAAGAAAGCTTGGGACTGAACCGGTGCGTAGGCGTTGGCAAATTGCCCCGACAGGAAATAACTCCTTCCTGACCCCTACTGTGGCAATGTATGCCCTGAAGCATGAGATTTGCTTAGCTTTACCTGTAAAAGCCACCAACATGATTGCAGCTTGATGGGTAGCTAGCCACAGACTGCAGAAAGGAGTGCACCGGGCCGGACTGTTCTACCCTGGATATTGCAAAATAGCTTCCCTGAAGCTACTAATGCAGCTGGGGCAACGTGCGGTCCCCTATTTGCTTAGAACTTCCAATGCAGTGCCTTCCACACACTTACCTGCACGCTTAGCCTTGATTCACTGTAACAGGCAGGCTCTGGCACCTTCATAAATACTGGTTGGTCATTAAGGCCATCTTTACGGAGGGTTGATAGCTCTGTAATAGACATGGAACTTGCTCCGCAGAGTTGTTCCTGCATAAATATGCGGTAATAAGCAGCTGGTAGTTAAGTGCTTTGTAATACATGGAAGGTTGTAATTTGCTGATTAACAATGGCTGATTGCAATAGCTATTTCTTAACATTATCATAAGCCTGAACTAGTACCAAAAAAAAAAAAAAAAAAAAAAAAAAAAAGGAATGGAATTAAGTGAAATTAAAATGTCACTGCAGCTAGAGCAGAAAGGGCTGGCACAATGGGGAATCATGTGAGTGCTGGCAGAGGTTTTGGTGGCTTTTAGTAAGGACTGGGTCAGGTCACTGTTTTAAGCAAACACTCTAAGGGCTGGGTCCTTAGCCCCATTGGTGATGCTGATTGATACCAGAGATAAGGGATGGATTTGTCCTGTCACTCCAACTCTAAGCTAGCACAAGGTCTAGGCACCATTTGTAGTCCCATCTCTGCTACTGACCTGCTCAGCGACCTTGGGCAAGTCCCTTCACCCTTCTGTGTCCTCCTTTGCCATCCCATCCTTTCGCTCTGGTTAGCTCTTCAGGACAGGGACAGTAGCTGGGTTTGTACAGCACCTGGCACAACAGAGTGCGGATCCAGGGAGAGGCTCTACTGCAATACAAACACTTAGTAATAAAACCCACTTCACTCTGCCCTAGTTTGGAGGCCAGTCTGTAGATGTTCCCTGGGAGCACACGCAGCAGATTTTTGCGGTTCAACAAGACTTTAATCTGATCCATGCAAAACATTGCATCCCTGCAAAACAAAAAAGAGTGTGCGTCAACTAAGCCTTCAAATGCATCCTGCTGAGTTTATGGCATTCATGACATATTGTCCACTGTGAACAGCTCCTGCCACCTCCCAAACTGAGACAAATAAGTGCCGGTGTACCGCTGACAGGTGGAACCGAACCTGGGACCTCTGGGCACGAGCCTCTGCTGCATGAGCTAAAAGCCAGCTGGCTCTCAGGCGTGGAAGAAAGCATGCCTTCACTCTGCATTTGTAAGCAACAAGTAGCCAGAGGCAGTTTATTAGAGCAATATTGCAAGGGAAGCCTGATTTGGATGGGGGAGCCCCCCCTCACCAGGCAGATCTTCAAATACAAACAGTTATGAAGCAGCTTATATACTATGCATTACATATAATAACAATAAACAATTAGTCTCCTTCCCCCCAATGGCTAACAGTTATTTTAGTTCCACCCAGATGCTACCTTATCTTCAAGGTTCTCACTGGAGTCAGCATTCCATCCTTATCTCCGTATGGAGGCGAGAGGCGAAGGCAGCGTCTTATTACAACTCTCGCGTTGTCAGGCCGCAGACTTAGCCTGACTCTTGCTCTGCTACTGACAAACCCTAAGATGGCTACACACAAATCGCCCTATCCCCTATTCCTGCTTCCACACAGGTAAGGCTGTAGTGTGGACTCATTCTTCTCTCTGGAAATGGGCTTCATGCCACTAGATGGGACCGTGCCCCCACTCAGCAGGTGTGTGGGTTACACATGTATTTGAGGAGTCCGCATTTTATATCTCTGCAGCCACACAATTTTGGCTTATTGATTTTTTTTTTTTTTAGGAGCAATCAGACAGACAGTCCACAACTATTTTAAGGATTTGTTATTATTTGTATCTGGGATTGAGACGCCATTGTGCTAGGTGCCGTACATACATATATCCAAAATGCAATCCTTTTCTCCTTACTAGCTTCATAGATGATGCGAGCCAAGAGGTGGGAGGGAGATGAAGACACAAGACAAACAAGGTAACTGGGAGATGATTCTGTTCAGCATAATGAGCAGTCTGCACGGCACAGCCGCTGCCTCGTCTTTCTGGGTGTTGGCGTTATGTCACAGGAGGGACAATTACAGGGCGCTCTTCCCATGCATACAGGAGAGAGGGCAAAAGGTGCTTGCAAGAAAACTGGACTAATAGGCAATAATAATAAACCCGCAGTGAAGGAAGCGTAAGTTTATACATGCTCCAAACCAATGTCTGTTGAAGTGACAGTCTCGTGCAGGAAGCGGGGGTAAGGACAAAGAGCGAAATGAATAAGGCTTTTGGCGTATGCTTTGGGCTTCCTTCTCTCCGGTGTCCTGCTACCTTGTATCCTTGCTGAGCACTGGTTCTCAGCGAGAGGATTCTGTGGTCACCGGTGGCCTGCTTCCCACTGCAACGCCACGTGCACCGTGCCCACCGGCTGCCCCTTCTGTGCGGTGCCAAGGCTCGGATGCGAATGGCATATGCCCAGCTGTCTCCAAGTCGCCGTCAGTGATGCCCACGCTGATTCTCGCCGGGCATCTTTTTGGGGGCAGTTCAGTTGTTTTGGGCCAGTCCTCTGAGGGTGTAAATGGATGTAGCTCCATCAAAGGGTAGTGGATTTTACACCAGATTCACACTCTTTCCCGTTTAAACCGTCAGGCGCTTGGGAAGGAGGGTTTTTTTTTTTTTAAGTGACCAGCAATTGTGAGTTTCCGTAGCCTCTGGAATACATCATGTTTAGGAGCTTCCTTATCGGGCACCGGCATCGATGAACACAAGCCCGTATTCTGAATGATGGAGCCGCTAGTCTTGGCGAGACGGTCAAGGGCAGAATCCAAAGTGAGGGGCTGGGAGCTGATGCGGGGAGCACGAAGCCAGTCCCTCAGAATCCCAGCCTGTCAGGAGAAGAAGCCGGTGGGGATTGAGTGCCAGAGCCCTGCTCTGAGAAGGCCGGGGCTTGTGGGGGATGCAATGCCCGGCCAGTGCTCAGCGGGAGCGGGCCCTCAGCCGGTCCAGGCTGCGCTCACTTGGAGCAGTAGTTCGTTGGAGCCAAGTTTCAGCACAGAAAGGGTACAGAGCTGCACCCCAACCCCTTCCATCTGTCTGTGCCCCTCGTCACCCCTTAGAGCTGGGGCTGGCAGCTGGGACCCTATGTATAGGAATGGTGTCCAGAACCTTGGGCCTGGCAGCTGGACAGGATCATGCATGTGGGGCCCAGGGCTGGCAGCTGAGCCCCTATTCGCAGGGCCGGCAGCTGAGCAGGACCTTAGCCCAGAAGCGGAGGTCCCAGGCTGAAAGTGGAGCATCCAGAGAACAGTGGGGCCAGCAGCCAGGACCTTCGACAGCAGCTAAGTGGGACCCGGGGCCAGAAGCACAGCTCCTGGTAAACAGTAGGCCCAGCAGCCGGGGCTCTGGGAAACAGGGGCATGGGGCTGGCAGCCAGGAACCTGGGTAGCAGAGGTATATGGCTGGGATGCCCAAAATCTGGAGGTGCTTCCTGTGCCTATGAGTACGTCTGGACTGCAAGCTTTTTTTGAAAGAGAGCGTCCACACCTCAAAACCGGATCGAAAAAGTAATCTGCTTTTTCAAACGAGAGCGTCCAGACTGCATGGACACTCTCTCGAAAGAAAACCCCAATTTGCTATTCACAGAATGGCCACCAGAACACCTGTGCTTTTTTCGATTGCCTCTTCTTCCGAAAAAGTCCCTGTTCTGCATCCACACACGCCTTTTTTCAAACGAGCTCTTTCAAAAAAGGCGTTCTTCCTTTTAATTTGAGGTTTACCAATGTGGAAAAAACCCCTGCGTTCTTTCGATTTAATTTCGAACGAACGCGATTGCAGTGTGGATGCAGGTGATGTTTTTCCAAAAAAAGGGTAGGTTTTTTCCAAAAAAACTATGTAGTCTAGACACACTCAATGTTTCAGCATGGTGTTGCAGGACTCAAAGACCTGTGGGGATTATGCGGTGCATAGGCCTTGTTCTGCCCCCAGGGCTACGGATGAATTTCACCTGAGGGAACTGTGATATTCAACACCTCCACAAACCAAGCCATTAGCTTCTCTGTTCCTCACTTTCCCCAGAGATGGCTGAAAAATGAGGGGAGTTCTGTAGAAAATTTTGTCTTTTTGGCAAAAAAACCCCCAAAAAAACCTGAAATGTATTGGCCAAAATCACTTGATTTGAACATGCTGCCACAGTGTTTCATGGGGGGTTGTAGTCCAGGTGCCGCCTGTTTCCATGCTTATCTATAGGTCGGGCTCCTTTGTCAGACTACATCTTCTGCGGTAAACCAGGGACTTCCTTTGGTGAGGCGAGGTAGTGCCCCATAGAAGATGTAGTCTGGCTTGAGAGCCTGACCCATGAAGGAAAATGAGGACTTGAGGCAACAGAGCTACCTCTCCTATGGGATTTCTGGGGTGAAATTTTCAGTTTTGGAGTTTTCAGTCTTGTGACAAAAATCATTATTTTGTGGCAAGCAAACACTTTTTGTAAATCGACTAAATATTTTAGAAACTTTGTCTGCATACCTGTCAGTCTGTCTGAGAGTCCATTTTTTTTCAAGAACTCCTAAATGGTAAGAGCTAAGATATGCAGACAGCTTCCTCTTATCCTAACTTCCAGCAAAGTCACGTTTTGGTTGGATCAGGACAATGGGATGTGCCTGGAATGTAACTGTTTCTCATACAATGGAAAGGGAGCGGTCTGGTAGGAGGGACAGTTATACTGTAGAATGAGCACAAGGGGGCAGCAAAGGGGGCCAGAGATGGGGACCAGCACTACCATAACCCCACTGGGCCAGCAGGGAGCAGTGGTGGAGAAAGAGACAGCTACTTACCATACATTTCAGAGAGTTTGTGTGTCTATTTGTCTATGTGTCTGTCTGTCCCAGAGTACCCCTGCCCCGGCTATGCCTGCTGGAGTGGCAGCAGCCATGGAGAGGTGCTTCTCACCTGGCTCCAAGCTGTGGTGAGAGAAGGCCGGGGTGGTCCTCTCTCCCCAGGGCAGCCTGCATCCTGCAGCCCTCCTCCGTAGCCCCACGCCAGAGCAATGATTTAAATGAAGAAAACCAAAACTTATTTGAGTTAAGGACCTGGGCAATGCAGGGTAAATCTTCTAGTATCTAGTTATAACTCCCTAATATTCCATCAAAAAGCAATTTAAATGGAACATTTTGGAGCAGCCTTACTCGTGATGCTTACCTAATTCACAGAGGTCTTTTTGAGTCTTAATTAACAAATGCTGGTACGACTTCTCTTTTCATCCCAACGGTGCTCTTGGCATGCTAGGTACGATGCTAATTTGAATCCCATTTGGGGCATGCAGCAGTCTCTCCCTTTCCCAACAGCAGAGAGACCGGGCAGAGTTTGCACACACAGCTGCTGGTAAGAGACACCCAAGCAGGGAAAGCAAAGCCGATTGTGCCAATTTCAAGGGTCAGCTTAATTCAGGCATGGTGTCTCTCTGCATCAAAGGTGAGGGAGATAAGTTATTCTGGGAGTCTGATTCACAAGATGTCCAAGCCCCTCCCTGTCTTTCTTAACGTTGGGACGAATTCAATCAAATTCTTCTGGGATGCTCCAAGGCCATTGGGCTGGAGGTGGGAACTGCTAGTGCATAGCTGCCAAACAAGCTGAGTTCTTTTCCAAATGTTTGGTGGAATGTTTCGGGTTTTCATTAAAAGCAAGCCATGGCGGTAGTTGGTTTTTTAATGGTTGAAAAATGAAACGTTTCTGCTGGAAACATTGTCAGCTACTTCTGGTCGTGAGGGGGAAATTCTCTGGCCTGGGCCATGCAGCCGGTGAGAGCAAAAGTGCCACATGTCTCCAATGCGGCTTTCCAACCGGAGGACCTATGTGTTGCTTTCCAGTGATGGCTGAACCTCATAGACACTTTCCTCATATAAAGTATTCATAAAGAATTGGGAGGCCTGCCCAGTCAGAAGTTGATCTGGGTGCGCCCTCTTACCCCATTGCTGAGTTTGACCCTCTAGCCAGACATTTGCATGTCTGGGTGCATTAAGGGATGGTAGCGAATCAAACTCGCTACCTGCTTATTGTTTCTTACCAATGCAACGGGGAGAGACAGCAAAAGAATGTTGCATCCATTGCCTGTGTCGACACTGCCATTCTACAAGCCCGTTCTTGCGCAAGAAAGTTTACAGTAGATTGTCAGAAGAGAGGGCTTTTTGTGCAAGAGTTATTCCTCTCCCCACGAGGAATAAGCCTTTTTGTGCAAGAGCTCTTGCGCAAAAAGGCTAGTGTGGATGGGAACTGGGGTTTCTGGTGCAAGAAACCCCTATGGCTAAAATGGCCATCAGAGCTTTCTTGTGCAAGAGAGCATCCACACTGCTATGGACGCTCTTGTGCAAAAGCACATTTCTTGCGCAAAAGCACATGGCAGTGTGGACACACTCTTGCGCAAGAACTCTTGCGCAAAAAGTTCTTGTGCAAGAAGCCTGCAGTGTAGATGTAGCCATTATGTCTCTCACTCTGGCATAAATGAGTGGAAGGTAGCTCCATGGAATGAAATGACACACCAGTGTAAAGTCTGAGTGGGAGATCCGAATGAGTCTTTGGATGGGAAGACGCATTGCACTGTGAGAAGCAATGGGAGTGCGTTCCATAAAATTTCATTTGCTGTGGCGTGTTGCCGACACACAACTGTAATTTGTGACCCGGGTGGGAACCTGCTAGAGTCCTCCTGCCAGGTCTTGATTTTTAAACCCTTCTTGGCTGTGCACATTTCTCAGTTCATTTAACACACCTCGGCTTTCCCCTTCATTTCCCTGCCTCTTCCTCCCACCCTGCTCTGCGCTGGGGAACAATAACTGTGAAGTAAACATGCTAATTAGACCTTTCTTTTATTATCCTTATTGCTATATTGTAACATTCCTGTTTAATAATAATAACAGGATTATGGTAGAGTCTAAACAAGATCAGGTCCTGTCTGTGCTATGGGATGCACATATTCGGAATCAAAGACAGCCCCTGCCTCAGGCAGCTTGCGGCGTAAATAGATGGTAGAGAGCAAAGGCATTCTAAGTACGCTCTACTGAGATGGGAAGTGACTTATCTATGCTGTGGCACAGCTGGGATTTGAACCCCAGTCTCTTGGGAATGGGTGATAAGGGATCGATCCAGCCCCATCCTTACGCATACACTGAATATGCAGCTGCGTGGGGCACCTGAAAATTTGGGGCTCCTCTGGGTGCATACGTCCATCCACCTGCCTCTTCCTGTCCCTGTTCTCTGCTTCCTCCAGAGAGGACCTGGGTCACTTAATAGAGGCAAAGCTAGCCAGAGCGATTAGCAGAGCCTGGGAAAGAGCCATTCGGGTGGTAATGAAGCCATTTAACAGACCTTTGCCAACTGCAGGTCCGCCCTGCCAGTTTCTGAATTGACCGTGTTAGTCGACCAGAGTTTAAAATGTGCTTTAAAATGATGCCGTTAGTGTGTTGCCAAAGATGATAACATCGCACCTCTAAATAATCCCCCTTCCCCCGGCTTAGGGGAACGAGATTAATAGTAACAGGGCCCCATAAAGCCTAAGGACAGCATTGGGTGGATCACTCGATTACCTGCTCTGTTCGTTCCCTCTGGGCACCTGGCGTTGGTCACTGTCAGAAGACAAACTGCTGAGCTAGATGCACCTTTGGTCTGACAGTGGCCGTTCTGTTCTTAAGTCCCATCTCCCTGCCTGGAGTGTGATGCCACCTTTGCTCGCAAGGGTGCGTCTGTTGGTTTTTTCTTTCCTCCTCTTCTTCAGTGTCTTCTGAGTTGCCCCTTCTCCCTCCGCACATTGTGCTTTGTGCCTTCCCCCCTCCCTCTGCTTTCCAACCCCAGCCCAGGAGAAGATGTCATCAGATCCCTGAGAAGCCCTTCAGCGTGGTTGCTGGGATAAGAGTTTTGCCTGGCTTTTATTAAACCCACAGCAGAGCTTCCGAGAGCTTTTCACCGAGAGCGTTTTTTTTAATGAAAGCCATATTAAGAGGGCCAAGCCACAGAGCTATTTTTGGAAAAGATCAAGCATTAAAATGCAAAAAGGAGAGGGGGGGGCAGTGATTCTCCAGTGCAATGCTCAGTTTATGGGCTCACTCGGCCCTGAATAACATTGCACATTAGCTCTGGTATTAAACTAAATTTATGTCCATAAGAAAATGAGATGGGGGAGTGACGGCAACGCTCCATCCTGCCAGAGACTTAGTGCCTCCTGCTGGCGCAGCACCTGGCCGAGGTTGGAGCCACTCAGAACCTTCCAGGGATCTTCTCCTGGGCTGCTTTATTGTGACTCGCGGCGGCCTGTCCTGCAGCAGCGGAGGCATCCATAAAATAAGTCGTGTCCCAGTGGGAATTTACCAAATCGTCTCAGACTCGTTCCGAGGTGCGAAATGCTAAGTCACCACATCTGGGGGGGGAGGGGAGAGAAGGAGAGAGCGGGGAAGGGGAGGCGCAAAAGGAAGCCTGTGTCCCCAGTGTGTCAGAAGGTGAAGATGAAAAACCATGCAAGAGCAGGCGCCCAAGAAGCACACGCCTGGAACCTCCCTTCATTAATACTCCCAGCTCCCTGCACTTGCCACTTGCTGTCATATAAATACAGGAGCCACTGGCTTGTATTAGCACCAGTCGGGAAAAGAAGAGGCTTTCGAAGGTACACTGAGACCTAAAAGCCATCACTCAAACTTACTGCCGCCCAGCCCGGCCTCATACGTCCCCGGCGTTATTTATGGCCCAGGGAAGCAGGCAGCATGTCCTTAGAGGTCTGGAAGCTGAGAAAAGTCATTAAGGAACCTCACGTGGAAAACCTGCTTGCACACCTCCATCCCCTATGGCATGCTCTGAGACAGACAAGGGGATCTGCGGCAGAGCACGGACGGGTGTGGAATACTTGCAGGGACAGCACAGGCTTGATAGACAGCTCTTTGGATAAGGGACTGCCTTTTACTGCTCTGGGATCCCAGGTGAACCGCCTGGTGCTGCAGGAATACAAGTTACTCTCATTAATAATGAATACAAAAGCAGAGAGCAAAGCTGCCTGCTTAGCCCCCTGAGCCTTCTTCACACCAGTATGGGTATGTCTACACTACAGAGTTTTGTCGGAAAAACAGCTGTTTTTCCGACGAAACTTGAGGAACGTCCATTCTGCAATTGTGTTCTTCCGCAAGAAAATCAAAAGAACAGAGGGGTTTTTCCGGTGTTGGTAATCCTCATTCTACAAGGAAGAAGCTTTTTTGCAATAGAGCTCTTTCGGAAAAAGGCATGTGTGGATGGGGAAGAGGGAGTTCTTTCGGAAGAAGAGGAAAGAGGAAAAAGCACAGATGCCCTGCTGGCCACTCCATCTATAGCAATCACAGCTGACTTGCAAGAGAACATCCATTCAGTGTGGACACTCTCTGTCGAAAAAGTAGATCGCTTTTTCGATGCTCTTTTGCAGTGCGGACACTCTCATTCGGAAGAAAGCGTCTCATCTCTTCTGAAAAAAGCTTCTTCCCAAAGAAGCCTGCAGTCTAGATGTAGCTTAAGTGAAGCAACTTATGCAAATGCTCGTGGGTATGCAAGCGGTTGTATAAGTTTTGCTCTTGCGACCGGATCCAACGACCCATGGGAGGTTTCCCCTTGACTTCAATGGACGGGACCCATGCATAAAGGAAATTGAATTTGAATTGTTGGATTTGATCGTCTGGCACTTCAATGGAGCCTTGGTATTGGAGAAATGAATCAAAGGAAACTGCTTTTCTTTAAATCCAGGGCTTTCGCAGCAGGATAAGTTTCACAGAGTCCCACAGTCCTTCAAAAAGCTTCACCTGCCTATAAACTATTCCCCCTTCCCCCATCTCTCTAGCGCACCATAAAATTCCTCCGCAACTATCATCACCGAAACAATAAACCTGTTATTTCCATTCTCTGAGATTTATAGCTCTGATGACAGAAGTGAGGCGGCTGTTATATTGTGATGATCAGACGTTTGTGAGGGGAAAATAGGCCCAAGTTCCTCCAAAGCTTCGTTAGAGAACAGCCAGGAATCGACTTTCATTCTCATTCACTGTACAGTATTAATATTTCTTTTCTAAGTGGGTTTTTTTTACAGTATTTGGGTGAAACCGTGGCCTCCCGGAAGTCAATGGCAAAAGTCCCATTGTCCTGAATGAGGGTAGGATTTCCTCAAGTTTTTGCTACACTTTGGATGGTGTGAGTCAGACTGTGGGAGAGTTGCAACCTGGCTCTGTAGCTATAGTGACCACTCCCCAGACCCTAGATTTAACTCTTGCACTTCCAGACACAAAGCTGCAGTGCCAAAGCCGGGTTGCTGTACTGTAGACCAAAAGAGGGAGATAATACCTGAACAGAGGCCCTTTGGCTTATTACATCACTTCTATACTGACACAGAGATCCACGCTCCGACAATCGATCTTCTGGCATTCGATTTAGAGGGTCTAGTAAAGACCCAGTAAATCGAACACTGAGGGCACCTCTGTTGATGCTGGTACTCCTCAAATCGCAAGGAATAAGGGAAGTCGACAGGAGTGTTTGCTCCCATCGACCCCCCACTATGGAGATGGCACCAAAGTTCGAATTAAGCTACGTTGACTCCAGCTACGCAATGCAAATAGCTGGAGCTGTGTATCTTAATTCGAACTTCCATGTAAGTGTAAATGTGGCCTTAGAGACCAATCTTCTCTATCGCCCCCCCCCGATTATCCAGTGGTATAGTCCGTTAGCAAGAGCTCCTTACCAGGTGGAAACTCTTGTGATAGTGCATAGAGGGACAATTCCCGCATAGCCAGTCTCAAACCATGCAGGGCTTCGTAGAGCAACAGCTACCCATTGAATCGCATGCAAAAGCAAACAGGAAACCCCAGAAACGTTGGCAAATGTCGGCAGTGCTCACGTCGCTTCAGGAAATATGGTCATTGGCCCCTCCGGTAGCACACCCAGTCTGCACTGGGAAGGTGTGGGATACACACTGGGTGGCTAGGGAGTGGGACCGGGAGACAGGACACCTGGGTTCTATTCCAGTTATCTTGGTCTTGGGTGAATCACCTGCCACTATCTCTACCATGGTTTCTCCCCACCTATTGCCGTGGGGACAATCAGACTCATCCCGTATGTATCAAGTGCTGTGAAATCCCGGGATGAAATGCTTTTGAGGGGCCAGATCCCCAGGGGGTGTAAAACAGCATTTCTCGATTGAACTGCAGACACATTGGGGTGATTTACACCAGCCGAGGGGTTGCCCCCCTTCATTTCAAAGTGGCTTTGCAGTGGCTCTCTCTGAAATGCTGCCATCAAATATATTTTCAAACTACAATGGCTTTAAAAACAAGCAAACAAAAGATAGGAGATAAGGTGCTGAGGATTTCAGACACCTTATCTCTTAGGGATCATATTAACCTAAGCACGTGCTAACTGAGTCCAGACGGTCAAGTGGAATAATCAATCGCTCTTGTTTTACTTGACCTGTGTATTTTGCTATGGTGAGTGCACTCTGGTTTAATGGATGTCCTGTTTACCTCCAAAGAGTTTGTTTTTATTTGCATCTCCCACTTGTCGGTCCGGGCGCCAGGCTTCGGTTCAGTGGTCGGTCAGGAGTGGTTAGTGAATCGACAGAGAACAGGAGGCCTGGAACATGTGACAGATCAAGCTGTCCGCACCGCAGCCCCCTCCACTGCCTTTCCCTGACTTCAGCAAGAAAAGTGCTGGGAGAGGTTTTCGGAAGACGAGGCTTTCTGGAGGATCAGCACAACGGCCTGCTGATTTATCACTGTGTGCAGAGGAGAAGAGTGATTTGATGGCTCTCGGGCACTCGTCATTAATTTTACGAATGACTCCGCCAGATTTTATCTTTTAAAAGAATTCTGAGAGAGAGAGAGAGAGAGAGACATGAGACCCAGAAAATGAGACGAGGGCAAAACGCTGGCCATGAGGTGGGTGGTTGTCTGGAGTTTCTATAAACTCTAAGGCCCCATCTTTGTCATGAACCCTTTAAGTTGGTGCAAAAGGGCCACAAGGCCAGCATAAGAGCCCCTATACCTGACACAGAGCCGGCCCTGCGTATGGACCCTTTTTATGCCCCGGGCAGAGCCGACCCTGCATACGGACCCCTTCTATGCCCTGGGCAGAGCCGGCCCTGCATACGGACCCCTTCTATGCCCTGGGCAGAGCCGGCCCTGCGTACGGACCCCTTCTATGCCCTGGAAAGAGCCGGCTCTGCGTATGGACCCCTTCTGTGCCCCGGGCAGAGTCGGCTCTGCGTATGGACCCCTTCTGTGCCCCGGGCAGAGCCAGCCCTGCATACCCACCCCTTCTATGCCCCAGGCAGAGCTGGCCCTGCATACGGACCCCTTCTGTGCCCTGGGCAGAGCTGGTTCTGTGCACGGACCCCTTCTGTGCCCTGGGCAGAGCTGGCCCTGCATACGGACCCCTTCTATGCCCCAGGCAGAGCCGCCTCTGCGTACGGACCCCTTCTATGCCCTGGGCAGAGCTGGCCCTGCGTACGGACCCCTTCTGTGCCCCGAGCAGAGCCGGCCCTGTGTACAGACCCCTTCTATTCCCTGGGCAGAGCCAGCCCTGCGTACAGACCCCTTCTGTGCCCCGGCAGAGCTGGTTCTGTGCACGGACCCCTTCTGTGCCCCGGACAGAGCCGGTTCTGCATACAGACCCCTTCTATGCCCCAGGCAGAGCTGGTTCTGTGTACAGGGCAGTTTGGAGGGGCCTAGAGAGGGCATAGCCAGGATGTTTGCACTCCTTAACTATTCAGCAACCCCAAAAGGGCCATTGAGGCAAGAGTTTGGGCTGTCCCTCCAGCTCCCAGAGCCAGGAGAGGAAGCAAGCTTTCTTTGTGCCTGCCCTGAGCTGGAGGAGAATCTGGTCGTGGAACACTGATCATCTGGGCCTGTGTGAGCTACGCAGGATGGGGCACGGCGGCTGCCACCCAGGCTGCTGGGCTGCTTAATGAGGAAGCTGGCCTCTGGTGAGGAAGCCTTAGGGTTGGGGGGTGCAGGCCTCTGAGCATCAGACTAGAGAAGCTTCATTATGCCTGGCTGCAATTAGGAGCCACCCCCAGTCACAGTGCCCAGCGTGGGCCGGTCATGTGCCCACCCAGGAGGCACTGGCGTGAGGGAGGGCGAAGGTTCAAATCTGCCCCGTCTTTCAGTCGGAGCGGAGGGGTTTTAATGAGCCACGGCCAGGCTGGCGGGCTGCTGTGGACGCAAACCAGCAACAAGCCCGGGGAGCTGACAGTTCTCACCACCAGCCCAGGCACACCGCGGCCCCCATCTCCATTTGATCTTCCTCCGGCGCCTGGCTCTGCCCTCATTATGTTTGGAGAGCCTTTGGAAGGAGAGACGCGCGCACTGAGCCAAAGATGAGCCAGGTGATTGGGTGGCCTGTGAGGAAGATGATCTGTCCCTCTCTTTGCACTGTCGCCACAGCAACATCCGTTTCTCACAGCTAAATCTGATTCTGTAATGAGCCAACATCTTCCCTGTTCAGCTGTGCCCTTAGCAAACGGGGTGACTACTGGCACCCCTAAAAAGGGGACGAGAGAGATTCCCCATTGCCACCGCTGGGGAGTCACTTGCTCAGGTGAAATGAGGCACCAAATAAGGTCGCAGCTGGCCAAATAACTCTCTACATGGGCTCATTCTGCTCTGCAGCCACTCAGTTACTGCCCAGAGCTCCTTATTTATGCATGCAAATTGCTTCATTTGCATATGTGCCCTTAACTCAAAAATTATGTCCTAATGAAGCAAAGGAAACCATATCTTCCCTGCTCACTCTTTTAGAGAACATCCTCATTTCCTTGCCGGAGAGAAGTTGGCTAGCAGTTAGAACAGGGAGCGAAGCGCTGGATTCCTATGTTGTGTGCTTTGCACTAGGAGAGGAATGTGGTCTGGTCTCATGGATAGGGTCCTACCAAAATCACGGCCCATTTTGGACAATTTCATGGTCATTGGATTTTTTTAAAGGTTGATTTCCTGATTTCAGATCTTTAACCCTGAAATTTCACAGTGTTGTAACAGGGGTTGAGTGAGGGTGGCAAGATTATGGTAGGGAGGTCGCAGCATTGCTACCCTGGGCAGCTGGAGAGCAGCGGCTGGTAGCCGGGAGCCCAGCTCTGAAGGCAGAACTACCACCAGCAGCACAGCAGAAAGGATGGTACGGTATGGCCACCATTACTTCTGCACTGCTGCCTGCAGAGCTGGGACCTCAGTCACCAGCTGCCACTCTCCAGGTGCCCAGCACTGAAAGCAGCAGTACAGAAGCAAGGGTGACATGGGTGTGGCCTTCTTCAGAGCTGGGCGCCCGGCCCACATTACAACCACTGCTCTCCCGTTGCCCAGCTCTGAAGGCAGCGCAGAAATAAGAGTGGCAATACTGTGACCCTCCTAAAATAACCTTATGGTCCCCCTGCAACTAACTCCCTTTTGGGACAGGACCCCCAGTTGGAGAAAGGCAGGTCTCCCCCCGTGAAATCTGTGCAGTACCGGGTAAAAGCCCACAAAGGGCAGATTTCATAGGAGAATACTAGATTTCATGGTCCGTGAGGCTGTGAATTTGGTAGGGCCCTGCACATGGAGGCAGCAGGGGAAGTGAGAATCAGGACTCCTGGATTTTCCTCCCAGCTCTGGTAGAAGAGCGTAATCCAGAGGATGGAGAAGCCAGGGGAGTCAGGATGCCTGGGGTTTCCTTCTCAGATCTGGGGAAGGAGCGTGTCTGCATTCCTCCCCGGGGGTATGTCTACACTAGCCCCTAGTTCGAACTAGGGTGGCTAGTGTAGACATACCCTGGTAGACTTGTCAAAGAAGATGCTAGTCTAGGACTCTGGAGAGCTGCATTCAGTTCTCTGCTCTACCGCTGCCTGCCTGTGCGAGTTTCCATGCCTCAAATCCCGTCTGGGTCGGGGGGATGCAAATGCTCCCTTCGTCTGCCTGCCCAGGCCATGCGTTCTTCGGGGCAGGGCTGCCCCATGGAGGGCCAGTGCCCGATCCTGCTGCTGGGGCTGGTTGCTGCTACGGAAGTATGAAGAACACATGAACCTCTTACTGCTTTGATCCTCCCCGAGCCCCATCTCTCCCCTGCTGCGGCTGCCTGTCCCCCTGCGAGTCAGAACAGCGCCGGCATCACATGCAGAGTTGTGTTTGTGTGCAGGCCATCCTGCCACGGTGAAGAATTGCTGAGAGCGGCCCGCCAGCCCGGTGTGGATGGAAACCCTTTCATCGGCACCGGCTGCCGGTACGTTGGCTTTATCTTGTCATTCCTGGCTCTCAGTGTTTCTTCCAGTCTCAAGCGCCTGCCATGTGTGCAGCTCGGGGTGACAAATTCAATACAGCGAGGACAGGAGGGGGCCATTAAATAATAGTGAAAGGTTCTGGGTCACCAGAGTTTACCTGGGGCAGCCGCTAGTCTCCAGGAAGGGCCTCTCCTTGGCTGCTGCCCTGTGATGTCACAACTGGAGCTATGCGGGGGGGCTAGCAATTTTGGCAATGCGGGCTACCTCTTTAGGCGTCTAAAAGTGGACATCAGAGACTGGCTTTGGCCACCTGGATTTGAAAATCGTGGCCATAAAAAGAAGGTGCGAGTCTGTCCAACCTTTGTACTTCCTGCCCAGTGGATCCAAGAGGTGGCAGTGTGGTCTAGCAGGTAGGACACTGGATGGGGATTCCATTCCCAGCTCTGTTCTCATGCATGGCTACGTCTACACTGGCAGCTTCTTGCGCAAGACCAGCTGTTCTTCCACAAAAACTTGCCGGCTGTCTACACTGCACGAGCGGTCTTCCAGAAGTAAATGTACAGTACAGCGTTGTAAAACAGGGCTTCTTCCGGAAGAGTTATTCCTCTCCCCACGAGGAATAAGCAGAAGAGGGCAGTGTAGACAGGCAACATGAATTTCTTGCGCAATAAGCCCCTATGGCTAAAATGGCCATCAGAGCTTTCTTGCGGAAGAGAGCGTCTACACTACCACGGAAGCTCTTGCGCAAAAGCACATGGCAGTGTAGATGCTCTCTTGTGGAAGAGTTCTTGCACAAGAAGCTGCCAGTGTAGACGGAGCCATGATGTTTCTGGAGAGCACCCAGCACAACCCCGATTGCAGGTAGGTACTGTAAAACGTACCACCAAGAGGGGATGCTTTTGCCAGGGGGCCTCTCCACCACTGTATTCCCCTCCAGGAGTCATTGCTCAAATGTGATGGACTGGATGACCCTTATGACCTTCTCCCTGCCAGGAGAGAGGGAGTTCTTTGCCATCCAGGATCACTGGCGCAGTGTTTGAAGAGAAGTGATACAAGTGGTGATCCTGGATGCTCAGACTGGGCTTTGGACATGAGGCCAAGGTCGTTGCTATCAATTAAGCCTCTAGTTTAGGCGCTGCAACTCTGACAGATCCCGCTGTGGAGCCATCTTGCCAGTGGCTGGATTATGATTTGGCCAGATGTTTTGGGAACAAAAGCTTTTAGTAGTTTAATAAGGGAAGATGTATGTCCATAAAATGGAAAACGCTTCACCAGACATGGGATGGCAAGAAAATAAGGGATCTATTGTACCGGCTGCCATTCAAATAGTTGCACGGGCCAGTTTATTGAGTTCCCATAACTCAAGATAAGAGGAACCTTAGTCCAGAGAATTTAATACTGTGGCTGCTAAAAGGCCTGTGACTGACTTCTAATGTACACCCAGGGAGGACATGATATCTTCACAAGTACCTAAAAGGGTGTTACAAGGAGGAGGGAGAAAAATTGTTCTCCTTGCCCTAGTCTACACTAGGGCTTTAGTTCTAAATAATCTCCCTTAGGTCAAATTTATAAGTGGAGCGTCCACACTACCAAGCCCGTTACTTCAAAATAATGGGCTGTGGAATTTGAAATCTGTACTCCTGCTTTTTTCAAGGAATAATGCTGATTGTGAAACAGTTAATTTGATATAGCAGTGGTGTGGACGCTCCAGTGTCGCTATTTCAAAATAACGACTAATTCAAAATAATCCAGAGTAATTCGAATTAATCACTGCCCAGTGCTTCCTGGGGCTCTAAGTTGAGGTAGTGTGTTCACATTAACGGAGTCTGCCTTGGATTAATTTTGAGTCTTCCCCATAGTGAGGACACACTGTTTTGATGTTATTTCAGGAGTTATTAAATCGATTTTTGTTATTTTGAAATCATTTTCTAGTGTAGACATGCCCCTTGATCTCTGAGGATAGAACAAGAAGCAATGGGCTTAAATTGCAGCAAGGGAGGTTTAGGTTGGACATTAGGAAAAACTTCCTGCCTGTCAGGGTGGTTAAACATTGGAATAAATTGCCAAGGGAGGCTGTGGAATCTCCATCACTGGAGATATTTAAGAGCAGGTTAGATAAATGTCTATCAGGGATGATCTAGACGGTGCCTGGTTCTGCCAGACTGGACTTGATGACCTCGTGAGGTCCCTTCCAGGTCTAGTGTTCTATGACTCTAGAACTCTACCTCCAACCACCTCCCATTTGAAACAGAAACTTTCCTTGGTACCATTTTGCAATGCAAACATTTCAGTGTTGTGCTAGCACAGGAGAACAAAGAAATGAAACTGACCAGAAACAACAACAGCAACAAGATTCATCTCTTTTCATTGAGTGTGTGGAGAGAAATGCAGGGGAAACAGAGTATTAAATACTGAACATGAACTTATCTTTTGCCACTCCTTTCAGTTTGATTGAGCTCTGCTGCTTTTATGTAACCCAGTGGTCCCCAACGTGGTGCCCGGGGCGCCATGGCGCCCGCCAGGCCATTTCTGTGCGCCCACCGAGTGATCGGGGCATGGCACAGGTGCCGGCTCCGGGCACGCAGCGCATGGGCGGTGGCGGCCCTACCTCCGGTCGCACGGGACATGGGCTGTTCCGGCCCCGGGCACGCGGCGATGGGCGGCCCCACCTCTGGGCATGCAGCATAGTTGTGGCACCAGCCCCGGGAGTGCGGCGCATGGGTGGCGCCAGCTCCGGGCACGCAGCGTATGGGTGGCCCTGCCCCCAGGTGCGTGCGCAGCCCCGCCCCCGGGTGCCCGGCATGTGAGCGGCCCCACCCTCGGGCGCACGGCAGCCCCAAAAGGTTGGGGACCACTGATGTAACCCAAGGTGCGGATATTTGTTCTCCAAAAGTAGCACAGATCCGATCCTCGTCTGGTGGAAATCAGCATCTGGGTCCTTTACTTTTTAACTTGGTGGTGTCCATTTAAAAGGTTTTAGCCTGAAGGATGGGCTGGATTGGACTTTTAAAATACTCTTGCTGCCAAGTTCCCTGCTGGACGTAAGGAAAGATGTCCTTCACATGAGCAACTCCATTCTGCTGCTGGCCACGCTGGGTGGTGTGGCCTATGAAACCCCGATTAATATTTCCCACCAATTTTAATGAGCAATGGATTAATTATGCCCCCTGTGTTGATTTCACAGCCTCACCTTGTGCCCATAGACCGTGGCATTTCATTAGCTCAGTACATCAGAATGCATTTTCCCTGAGTCTCACTCATTATTTTATTGAGTTTGGTGTGCGTGCTACACACGGTTGGAGTTTGTTCTTTGGAAGGAAACGCGGAGCAAATTTCCAGGCGAAGGACAGAGCTGAGCACTGGGGGTCACCAACACATATTCTAACAAGTGTAATTAAAAGGCCTTACTCCATTATCCAATTCAATTACAGGCAAATTGCTGGGTAAACAAGGAGAAAGGAAGCCCCTGGGTGAACTCGGGTGACTGAAGTAGCCCTCCGGATCTGATCTTTTCAACCTTATTTATGTAAATACACTTTCCAAGTCCACTCCGTCAGGTTCTCTTTGAAGTTCCCCGGATCTCCCAATGCCGCTTAGCAATTGAGCTGAATAGATGATTCACCACACATAATGTATCTGACCATTTTTTGCCTTTGCTTTGCTTCATATCAGGAAAGAGATCTTGGAGTTATCGTGGATAGTTCTCTGAAAACTTCCACACAGTGTGCAGAGGCGGTCAAAAAGGCAAATAGGATGTTAGGAATCATATATATAGTAGCCCAGTGTCTGTGAGTCTGTAAAGCTGACGTACACGGCCACGCCCCCGGCCGTGTGCGTCAGCGCCCCACCCCCCTTCCCCTCCTGCCAGGGCGCTCCGCTGAGCGCTGCCCCGCTCAGCTGGGCCCCGGCGAGAGCGCCGCTCAGCTGGGTCCCGGGCGGCAAGCGGCCGCTTGCCACCGCTTGCTCCTCCGCCGGGGCCCAGCTGAGCGGCGCCACGGTGCACCGCTCAGCTGGGCCCTGGTGGGAGGGGAAGGGGGACGGGGCACTGACGTACACGGCCAGAGGGCATGGCCATATTCGTCACCGCCCCGCCCCCCCTTTCCCTCCCGCCGTGGCACTCAGCTGGGCCACTGCGGGGAGCGTTTGGGGTCCCCCGCGGCAGCCTGGCTGAGAGTGCAGCACTCAGCTGAGCGCCATGGCGGGAGGGGAAAGGGAAGGGGGGGCGGGGTGGTGACGTACATGGCCCCACCCCCGGCTGTGTACGTCAGTGCCCCGCCCCCTTCTCCTCCCCTGCAGTGGACCAGCCAGGAAGGGAGAGGTGCTGGCCGGGAAGGGGGGGCAACGGGCTGGCCGGGGAGATGGGGGCCAACAGGAAGCAGGGCTGGTCATGGGGGTGTCAGGCAGAACGGGGCTGGCCGCGGGATATCGGGGGTGGGGAACCAGCCAGGAGGGGCAGGGCTGGCCGGGAGTAAGGGGCGGAAAGCACAGCTGGGAGGATCGGGGCCACGAGGGTAGCCGGGAGGAAGGGGGAGGCGGGAAACAGAGCTGGTGGGGGGCGGGTGCAGCGGCGCTGGCCGGGGAGATCAGGAAGAGGAACGGGCCAGTGGGAAGCAGAGCTGGGGAGGGATTGGGGCCACGAGGGTGGCCGGGAGGAAGGGGGCGGGAAGCAGAGCTGGCGGGGTGGGGAGAAGTGCAGCGGCGCTGACAGGGGAGATCAGGAAGAGGAACGGGCTGGTGGGAAGCAGAGCTGGGCGGGTGCAGGGGGGCTGGCCAGGGAAGATCAGGAGGGGAAGTGGGGGAGAACTGGCTGGGAAGGGGGGGGTGAGCAAATTGGCTGGCGGGGAGCGGGACTGACCTGGGCACTTGCTGCCTGTCCCGCACAGGGTCCCGGCGACGCACGAGCGAGGAGGAGGCTTCCCCTCCTCCTCACACTCAACCGACTGAGGGCTCCCAGCGGCAATCGTGTCCCCGCCTCCCAGCTGGGACTCCCAGCCGCTCCCGCCGCCCACGCCAGGCTTCCGTCCAGTGCGCAGCCAGAAAAATCAGAAAATACCGGACATTGTACATGTCCGGTATTTTCTGATTTTTTTTTTACCGGACAGAGCGCGCAAATACCGGACTGTCCAGTACAATGCCGGACACCTGGCAACCCTACCTGCCCCTGCTCCCCCGCGGTGGCCCGGCTGAGCGTGCAACACTCAGCTGAGCTGCCACGGAGGGAGGGGAAGGGGGCAGGGCGGTGATGTACACGGCCAGGAGGCGGGGCTGTGTACGTCACTGCCCCCCCCGTCTCCTCCCGCTGTGGCGCTCATCTGAGTGCTTCGCCCCTCAGCTGGGCCACCGCGGAGCCAGCAGCACAAGGGGCCATTTGGGCTCCTCCCACGGAGGAAGGGGAAGGGGGGTGGGACAGTGATGTACACGGCCCCGCCCCCTGGCCCTGTATGTCACCGCCCGGCCCCCCTCCCTCGCGGCGGCCCGGCTGAGCAGGCAGCACTCAGCTGAGCACCACGGCAGGAAGGGAAGGGGAAAAGGAAGGGGAAGGAGGGTGGGGAGAGATGGAGGGGAGGGAGAGTCAGGAGGAGGAGGAGAAGAGAAAGGGAGAGTGAGAGGCAGGAGGGGGAGAAGAGAAAGAAAGAGACGGAAAGAGAGGCAGAAGGCGAGAGAGGCAGGAGGCGGAGGAGAGCTCAGAGAGAGGGGGAGGCAGTAGGAGGAGAGAGAGAGAGAGACCGGATGCTCAGGAGAGAAGACCAAGGTGGAGGAGAGACCTGAAAATTCCGTCTTATGATGGGCTAATTGGCTAGTTATTAAGAAAGGGATAGAAAATAAGACACAGAATATCTTACTGCCCCTGTATAAAACTATGGTACGCCCACATCTTGAGTACTGTGTACAGATGTGGTACACACCTCACCTCAAAAAAGATATTTTGGCCTTGGAAAGGGTTCAGAAAAGGGCATCTAAAATTATTAGGGGTTTGGAACAGGTCCCATATGAAGAGAAGCTAAAGCGACTGGGATTTTTCAGTTTAGAAAAGAGGAGACTGAGGGGGGATATGATAGAGGTGTATAAAATCATGAGTGGTGTGGAGAGGGTGAATAAAGAAAAGTTATTTATTAGTTCCCATAATAGAAGAACTAGAGGACACCAAATGACGTTAATGGGTAGCAGGTTTAAAACTAATAAAAGAAAGTTCTTCTTCACACAGCACGTAGTCAACCTGTGGAACTCCTTGCCAGAGGAGGCTGTGAAGGCTAGGACTATAACAGAGTTTAAAGAGAAGCTAGATAATTTCATGGAGGTTAGGTGCATAAAAGGCTATTAGCCAGCCAGGGGATAGAAATGGTGTCCCTGGCCTCTGTTTGTCAGAGGCTGGAGATGGATGGCAGGAGACAAATCGCTTGATCATTGTCTTCGGTCCACCCCCCCTCTGGGGCACCTGATGCTGGCCACTGTCGGCAGACAGGCTACTGGGCTAGATGGACCCTTGGTCTGACCCAGTACGGCCGTTCTTATGTTCATAAGCTAATCACACAGCCCTCATGGTGTTTTGTTATTCGAGAGTTTCTTTCCAGGGAAGAGTTTTCCACCTGCAGAAGTCTCGCGGAAGAATTGGCTCTCATTTGTACTGATTTGGTGATGTCATCTGGTAAGGTTTCTGCCCCGCAATTAGATGCAACGTGACTATTACCACCGCATATACGTTTCTGAAGTTAGTAGTGCAGTAACAAGGCTCTCGGGACCTTTCATGCAGGCTGCTGGTCTAACACAGGCTGGATTCAACCCAGGAAGGAGGCATTCTGGGAACTATAAGCTTGAAGCAAGGAATGATGGGAAAAGGGCAATGTAAGTAACCTCGCTTTGAGAGTGAATGGGCAAACCCTGGAATGGAGTTCCCAGCTGAGAGGGAATCAGGAAAGGAGCCTGTGAAAAGCCGGGGAGGAGTCCCACGTAACAGGCAGTTGGAATGACAAACCAATGCATTGAATAGTTGCTGCAATGCTGAAGAGGTTCATTTAAAACAAATAAAAGGAAGTTCTTCTTCACACAGTGCATAGTCAATCTGTGGAACTCCTTGCCTGAGGAGGTTGTGAAGGCTAGGACTATAACAGGGTTTAAAAGAGAACTAGATAAATTCATGGAGGTTAAGTCCATTAATGGCTATTAGCCAGGATGAGTAAGGAATGGTGTCCCTAGCTTCTGTTTGTCAGAGGATGGAGATGGATGGCAGGAGAGAGATCACTTGATCATTACCTGTTCCGTTCATTCCCTCTAGGACACCTGGCATTGGCCACAATCGGCAGACAGGATACTGGGCTGGATGGACGTTTGGTCTGACTCAGTATGGCCGTTCTTATGTTCTTAGCTCAAGATGAAGACCTCAAAATACTCAGGAAGCATTTGTCTTACTTTCGGAAACACTCCAGCCCTCAGCTTAGCTGGGAGTTCCCCACTATCTGATTGACTAGGAATGCAGCATAAAAACCTATTGGCAGGTACTCACTCTGCTACTCCTTCATCACAAAGCTGTGGAGAATCCCAGGCTTCTGTCTTGATGCATTCACACCAGAGCGTCAATAGTCTGGGCTCTGCTCCTCCATGGTACTGAGCAGCTCCTGCGAAGTGCCAAGTGCCTTCTGCACCCATCCAGCTTCAACAGGAGCCAAAGGTACGTGGGAAGCATTTGGAACCCCAAAGGTTTGTATCTCTCGTGTGAGGGTCCCCATCCTGTCAAGTCTGGAGCGCTTCCTACAATGTGCTGGCTTCCACTGGGATTGAAGAGAGCCAGCACATCTATGTTTGGGGCCACAGCCCTTTGGAGGATCAGGGGTGAGGTGCATTCTACCTTATGTCCAACTGGATGTGTTTCCCCACTGTGTGCTTTCAACCTTCAAATTGCCTGAAACCCATGTTGTTGTTTTTAAATATTAATCTTAAATGAAGGGACACACACTCAGCACAGCTATTGCCCATGTTTACCCTTCCCACCTCCGCTCCATGAATGCAGCTCGTGTTTCCTCTCTGAGCTGTGGAGCCAAGGCCTTTGGCTATCCTACAGCAATTCTTAGGCCGAAAATCGCCCCATAATGGCATCTAAATGGCAGTGTGATGGGGTGGAACAGGCCCCCGGTTGGAGGCTTGTGGACTTGCCACACCCTGCACCAGAAAGCCATAGACAAGTCCTCCGGGCAAGTTAGAGTGGCTGCAGGAGGAACCAGCCAATCAGGGGCCAGGAAGGCCTATAAGAAGAAGTTGCAGGACCAGAGTCAGCTCAGTGTCTCTGGAGCCTTGAAAGAGTGAAGACCTTGTGACTGGCTGGTGGAGGGAGCAGCAGCACCTCGGAAAGCTCCGTATGCGGACTTAGTGTGGACCAGTGGTCCCCAACCTTTCATGGCTGCCGGGCGCCCAGGGGCGGGGCCACTCACGTGCCAGGCGTCCGGGGGCGGGGCCGCTCATGCGCCGCACTTCCGGGAGTGGGGCCATGCATGCGCCGTGCACCCAGGGGTGGAGGCCGCCCATGCTCCCTGAGCCCAGGGCTGGCACCGTGCATGTGCTGCGTGCCCGGGGCAGGGGCCGCCCACGTGCCCTGCGCCCGGGGCTGGCACTGCGCATGTGCCACGCGCCGGGGGTAGGGGCCGCCCACGTGCCCTGTGCCCGGGGCCAGCACTGCGCATGTGCCACGCGCCGGGGGTAGGGGCCGCCCACGTGCCCTGTGCCCGGGGCCAGCACTGCGCATGTGCCACGCGCCGGGGGTAGGGGCCGCCCATGTGCCCTGAGCCCAGGGCCAGCACCGCGCATGTGCCGCGTGCCCGGGGTAGGGGCTGCCCATGCGCCCTGTGCCCGGGGCCGGCACTGCGCATGTGCCACGCACTGGGGGTGGGGCCAGCCCAGATGTTTCGGCGGGCACACATAAATGCCCCGGCGGGCGCCATGGCACCCGCGGGCACCGCGTTGGGGACCACTGGTGTGGACTGAAGTTGAGACTGAGATAAGGCCCTAAGGTAAGGGCGAGGAAGCTCTCTCCAAGAAAAGAAGCCCTGGAGGCACCACTCTCTCCGACTGAGGAAACAGACTGAGAGACTGTACAGAGGGCATGGAGATGGGCCCCTGTTAAGGGTGTATCCTGGAAGGGGTTTGAGCGATTCACACAGGGTATGACTTGGCCGGAGGGCGGAGTGGCCAAAAGGCTTTGAGAGGATAGTACCGCACTCAACCAGATGGGGGCTCTCATGGGAGATGAGTGCTGCCCCGTTATGGGCACACACGAAATCCACATGCCTTGGGCACAGACATGACATTCATATGCCAGTGGGTCTGTGTGGAATGCTCTGTCTCTGTAACAGGGCGCAGACTCGGCCCCATGGTGCCTCCTGCTGGCTGCTCTGGGAATTAGCTTGATTGCCCAATGGCACGCCTTTCTCTAGGGTTGTCTCGCTCATTGTCACTCTCGCGTCAGCTGTCCTGACCCTCTGGACCCACGTTGTTCCCTAGATTGCGGCATCCTCTTCGAGGCAGGGCCCTGCAGCTGTGCCCTATCTTGGTCAGTCCTTAGTCCAGCCCCCACCGTGTGTAATCTAGCTCCTTCCTCAGGGTAAACTTCAGTCCTTTGCTGGCCCCTTCCTTCAGCAGCCAGTGGGGTAGACAGGAGGGACCAGGGACTCTTCAGTGGCCGCGTCCTCCTGCCCTCCTCCACTTCTCTCTACTACCTGCCTTCCCTGGGCCACTTCCCCAAAGCCCTTGCACCTTTTCAGTTCTTTGTGTCGGGGCCCCGTCTGGCTGTTATTAGGCGGGGACTCCCTCGAGTGCCCCTGACTTTGCCCAATTCTGTGCTGTCCTTAGTACTCCCTAACGCAGCCAGTCCTTCTCCCTTGCACTTCTGGCAGAGACTAAGTTCTGCTTTGCCGAGAAGCCCTTTATATATGGGCCGCTATAGCAAACCTTCTCCCTATTGGCTCTCAATAAGCTCAGCCCTGATTGGCTGGGTTCTGCCCAGGCTCCCTCTGGCCTGCTTTAACCTCTCCTATGCCAAAATGGGACAGCCGCCCCACTAGAATCTCCCTTCAGAAGCTGGTCTACATAGGAGGTTAATAGCCTACTACAGCTATTATTCATTTAGCCCTGGAGCTCAAGTGGTAGAAGAAGGGCCTTTCAGGTTCATACCCCACCGATGACCCAAGCAGGGGATCACTGAGACATGCAAGCATGTGCATTATCTGTTGAGGAGCCATGTTCTGTCCATACCATAACATGAATCAGCCATGAATCAGCACTTTGGGCAAACGCTGGGCTCCACCCTTCCTGTCTAACACGCTCTTTGCCAGAATGGCTACTTTGTTGTGTTGAACAGGGCTTGATTGTTGACCTGTTTCTCAGCCCCCCATGCTGGAGGATTGGTGGTTTGCTTTGCCTCTGGTTCCTCCTCTCTGACCCGTCCAGCTTGGCTGACCAGGAATTCAAACGCCAGCTGCTGGCATAGTTCTAGGGGTCACTGGAACACAGGCACCTTCCCTTTGTGTCAAGGGGCAGGGAAGGAACTTATGGGGGAGAGGTTAGGTTGCGTTAGTGCCTCCCATAGGAGCAGGAACTAGAGATGCAGGGGGTGCTGTTGCACCCCTAAGCTCTCAGCTGCCGCCCCATGTACTGTCTGCCTCTGCTGCCATCCCTGTGTGCCGGGGTCCTGGCTGCTGGCCCTGCACTGTGTGTGTGTGTGTGTGTGTGTGGCTCTGCTGCCAGCCCCACACACCAGAGGGTTCTGCTGCCAGTCCGGGGTCCCCACTGTCGGCCCTGCTCACTGGGGCTTTGCTCCTGGCCTCACCTTGGGAGGAAGGGGTGTGGACAGTAGTAAGGGAGCTGGATTTCACCACCCCCACTCTTAAAACTGTTCCCGTGCCACTGGGGCCTCCCTAAGTCCTTTGCAGACAATAATTAGTTTAACCTCGCAAAATCCTCCGTTTTACAGAAGGGGAAACTGAGGCACAAAGCAATTCAATGGCTTGCTAATAGTTAGGTGGGGAGCCACTGTCAAAGCTGACTAGAGTCCCTTGCGCCTGAGTCCTGGACCTGCTCTGTCTGGATGCCAGCAGAAAGAAACAGCATTGACCTAAATTTTCAAGCATGATTTACAATTTTGGAAGCCCCAGCTAGAGATTCCTTAAATGGGCCCAATGAGCACCCAGCTCTTTAAAAATCAGGCTCCTCTGAGACATCTCAAATAGGGTCTCTCTCTGGGCATGAGGCATCCAAACGTGTCGCATCTGAAAATGTAGACTAAGCCACCAGTGGGAGCTAATGGCCCATCACCTCCCTTTATACACATAGAATCATAGAACTGGAAGGGACCTTGAGAGGGCATCGGGTCCAGTCCCCTGCCCTCATGGCAGGACCAAGCACAGTCTAGACCATCCCTGACAGATGTTTATCCAACCTGCTCTTAAATATCTCCAGTAATGCAGATTCCACAACCTCCCTGGGCAATTTATTCCAGTGTTTAACCACCCTGACCAGCAGGAAGTTTTTCCTAATGTCCAATCTAAACCTCCCTTGCTGCAATTTAAGCCCATTGCTTCTTGTCCTATCCCAGGGGTGGCCAACCCACAGCCTGTGAGCCGCATGTGGCTCTTCCCCCCCTTAAAGTGCGGTTCGCGAAGTTTTCTCCTGCGGCTCGCGAAGCCTCCCCTGCGCCCCTAGAAAAGGACCCCAGCTCCCTGGCAGGGGAGCCGTCCGGCGCGGTGATTCAAAATGGCGTTGCCAAGATGGCGGCGGCCTACGGGAGCCTGATGTGGCCAAAAAGCCTTGTCCTTTAAAGGGGCAGCGTCCTTTTTTTTTTTTCCTCAACAAAAATTGATCAAAAAAAAGTTTCAGCTCTCTTTGTTTAATGGGTTGGCCACCCCTGTCCTATCCTCAGAGGCCAAGGAGAACAATTTTTCTCCCTCCTCCTTGTGACACCCTTTTAGATATTTGAAAACCACTATCATGTCCCCTCTCAGTCTTCTCTTTTCTAAATTAAACAAGACCATGTGCCTTGGGCGAGTCACCGAATTTCTCTCTGCCCCACCTGTAAATTAGGGATGTTCACCCTTCCTTACTGGATCTGGCTAACATGCCTTTCATTTGTTAAAAGTTAGATCTCACGTTCCAATCATGTGAAAAATCACCCTGAAAAGTTTTGTCTCCCACATGGGAACACACTACGCTTGGGGGAAGGGGGGACGAGCGTCCTCGCTGGGCCCTGGAGGGAGACTGCTCCAGGCCCCTTTGGCAGAGGGGCTGGGGGTAAACTCCCCCCAGCCAGCCCTTCAGCGCTGCCGGGCACATGCCGCTGGGGTTTCTGGTGGCGATTTAAAGCACCTGGGCTCTGGCCACTGCAGCTATCAAAGTAGCAGCCATGGCAACCGAGAGCCCAGGGCCCTTTTAAATTGCTGGGCCCTGAGGCAGCTATCCCTGTTGCCTCCCACCCTGGCGGCGGCCCTGCCCACACTCCCCATTTTCAACCCTCCCCGTACAGGGGCAGGGGTATGCTAGGCAGGGGAAGGCGTTGCCTTTCTAAACCACAAGCCTGGCCACGCCCATGCTCTGCCCCCATAAAGCCTGCTGTAGGCATTCAGGGGGCGGAGTGTTCCTGCCTCCGCGTGCCTGCCCTCCCCGTGCTCTGGGTTGGGGAGGCTGGGGCCATGTGCCTTCTGCCCTCCCCATGCTCCAGGGCCAGGGAGACTGGGGCCGAGTGCCGCCCACTCTCCATGGTGCTGGGAGGGGCTTGGCCCCCATGGGGGACGGGGCCTGGGCAGAAGGTCTGGGGTTGGGGGCAGGGCTGAGGGCTTGCCTCCCCCAGCCTTACCTTTACCCACTGCTCATGCCCCAGTAGCTGCACCTCCGCATTATCCACAGCCATTCTTGGGCCCTGGGGAAGAGGAAGGGAGGCGGATAACGTGGAGGTTTGGATGAGAAAGAGACGAGTCTCAAGCTGTGGTGAGGCCGTTCTGCGGGTGAATGGATCCTCTGCAGCCCTGGGGAGCAAGATGGTCACACTGCCTGCACTGCCCCTCCTGGCCTCTCGATTATCCGAAATCACACCCGCGGCCCCGGTGCTATTCGGAGCATGGGGAGTGAGCGGCCCCTGGGGGCAAACACAGGCTGGAATCCAACGGCAGCCGAACATCCCGAGTAGCAGGTTTTCCAAAGCTGTCAGCACCCTACAGCTCCCCCAGGAAGCTAATGGACACGTTTTCCCAAGACTTCAAAGTATTTGGTGCCCAAACGGGAGCTGGGCTCTTCTGCCGCATTTCAGGTCTGGTCCAGGCGTGGGCCCATCTCTAACGCTAAACCCTTGATGGCACTTATAGAATCATAGAATACTAGGACTGGAAGGGACCTCGAGAGGTCATTGAGTCCAGTCCCCTGTCCTCACGGCAGGACCAAATACTGTCTAGACCGTCCCTGATAGACATTTATCTAACCTGTTCTTAAATATCTCCAGAGATGGAGATTCCACAACCTCCCTAGGCAATTTATTCCAGTGTTTGACTACCCTGACAGTTAGGAACTTTTTCCTAATGTCCAACCTAAACCTCCCTTGCTGCAGTTTAAGACTCCTAGAATCCTAGAACTGGAAGGGACCTCAAGAGGTCATGGAGTCCAGCCCCCTGATCTCACGGCAGCGCCACGCACCGTCACTTTAAAGGCCTCCTGTCCCTAGCCAAAAAAGCAGACAGATTCATGCCCAATAAAACCACATCCTGAGCCTGCTGCTTGGCACCTCCAGTTCATTTCCAATGGATCTCGTTTCCATTCCCGGGGATTTCCATGTGTGCCATCCAGGGCCGGCCCACAATATTTTGGCACCTGAGGCAGGGAGCTCAAATGACGCCCCCATGTCCCCTCGCTTGGGCCAAAACTTTGAAAGGTCTCAATTCTGCCTCCTTCCTGTTCTACTCTAGAGCAGAGAGAATACATACGCACCAGCAGCGGACACAATTTTCTACTCTCTGGGTCCTAGTGGTGCCCCCCCACAGTCTGGCACCTGAGGTGGCCGCCTCAGTTCACCTCATGGTAAGGCCAGCCCAGGCACCCGCAGCGGAATATGAAAAAAGCAACCGGGTCAGCTTCACGGAGCAGCCACATGCCGGCAGGTTAGTTACCTGCTGTGAAAAATCCTTCCTCTCCTCCTCCTGGGGAGCTTCGCCGGGGAAGAGGAGAGAATCCTTCTGTCTGATCGTGGCCCAGTGTTCATTCTTTTATTGGCCGAAGCTGCTACAAACAGGCTGGAGCTCAAAAGGAACAGTCATCTGGCTCTGTGGTTCCCCTGCTAATGCTGATGTTCCCCTCCACCCGATAACCTCCTGCCTCCCCCAGACGCTCAGAGATGCTCGAGTTGGGCTCTCCCCACCCAATCCTGCAGGCTTCCAATTACCGCTGAGCCCTTAGAAATAGAGAACTCAAAGCTATTCAGTGGATTTTCAGGAAAACCCATGTGGGACAGGCAAAGCCTCGTTCCGCACTGCCTTGTGCTTTGTGGTGGCGCTTACACTAGTGCAAAGTCAGTGCGAGAACCCTACCCAGCGTGGTAGCATTTTACACTCCCCTGGCACCTGTGTGAATAGCTGCACACCGCAACGGTGAATCAGGTCCCTCGATTTTTACACCCTCAAGATAGCGTAGGCTAGACACACAACGGCTTCCATTTCTAATCCAGGCTTCCCTCTGCCCTAGAAAAGGCTCTCTGCAGCTCTGCAGTGGCACAGTTTGATTTGTGTATTTATTTTTAAACCTGAAGAGCGCTGCCTCGGAGGGGAGATGAGTGACATTTTATTTGGCATCCTTCTTAGCCTGAAAAGGATTCCTTACAGCCTGCAACTTACCAAAGACACTTGCTTGTCAGTGAAGGTTATAAACCTATTTAATTAAAGGCAAAGCCAGGGACTGACAGCTGAACCGAGCAGCTTCTTTTTTTTTTTAATACTGAGCAGAGCCCGGAATGGGTTTACAGTTTCTATAATACCCCCTATTTTTCTCCGAGAGGGGAAAGGGAACCTCATCATTTGCATTTTGCAGTGACCAAAAGACAACAGACAAAAACCCCAAAATGCTTTAGACTAACTTTCTGCTTTGCATTAGCTCTTTTCCTGGATGTCATTTTACAGATAAGATGCCCGCTGCTCAGCACGTTTGGGTTTGTGCTTTTCAAAGACCTGACACATCCCAGATCATCAATGCAGAAAAGTCAAACGTGGGAAGAAAGAAAATTCAGCCAGGTCTCTTGCAGTCTACTGTCTCTCTCTTTCAGTTTGGAAACAGGGGACTTGGGATGTTACCCACACTAAATAACAGGACTTTGCTCATCTTTATTGTCTTTTACAGGATCTAGACCACTTCACAAACATTGGTTAGGCCTTGCTGTCCTCCTCAAAGTTGGGGGAAGGGCTATTTTGCCCTATTTGATAGGTGGGGAAACTGAGGCACAGAAAGGCAAAGTGACTTCTGCAGTGTTGTGGAATGAGTCTGTGGTACAGCCAGGGACTCTTGACCGAAATTCCCTTGTGTGTCCGTTAGACTGCACTGCCTTACTTTAAGAGTAATATTTTCCACTGCTATAGCAGCTTTCATCCAAGGATTCCAAAGCACTTTACACAAATGAGAGAAGACAAAGCATTTCCCAACAACATCAGATCGCAGGTACAACCCACATTCATTTGATGTCCCCTTTTAGTGGCCTGTCCTGATGGGTACGTCTACACTAGCTCGTTAGTTCGAGGTAGGTAGGGTAATGAGGGCAAGCGGAGTTGCAAATGAAGCCCGGGATTTAAATATCCCGGGCTTCATTTGCATGTTCCCAGGCGCCGCCATTTTTAAATCCCCCTTAGTCCGAACTCCATGCCCACGGCTACACGCGGCACGGAGTAGGTAGTTCGAATTAAAGATCCTAATTCAAACTACCGTTACTCCTCATGGAATGAGGATCTTTAATTTGAACTACCTACTCCGTGCCGCGTGTAGCTGCGGGCACGGAGTTCGGACTAAGGGGGATTTAAAAATGGTGGCACTCGGGAACATGCAAATGAAGCCCGGGATATTTAAATCCCGGGCTTCATTTGCAACTCCGCTTGCCCTCATTACCCTACCTAGCTCGAACTAGCGAGCTAGTGTAGACGTACCCGATAAGAGCCTACTACTGCTGCCAGCTAATCAAGTTACTCAAATGGTTGCAATCGATGCTTTCCGAGCCAAAGTGCTACATTCAAAGCTGGCTGCTGGCCTAGACTCGGAATCATTACACATCAGCTTCAGTCTTCTTTGTATGTTTACTGTGAAGGCTAAAACGCTCAGCATGTGACCAGGGCCGGCCCGAGCCATTCGTGCACCCCTGACCCCGGGAGCACGGCGCCACCCCGAGGAGTGTGGCGCATGCGCAGCCCCACCCCTGGGCACCTGGCGTGTGCGTGGCCCTGCCCCCACCCGGTCTGGCAGCCCCGCATGGCGCCCCCTACGATGGGGTGCCCCGGGCAGTAGCCCAGTCAGCCCATAGCTTGGGCTGGCTCTGCATATAACCTCCATTTCAGATCAGAGGGGAATGAGGTGTGTTCAGCACCT
This sequence comes from Rafetus swinhoei, assembly GCA_019425775.1. Classification (NCBI taxonomy): domain Eukaryota; kingdom Metazoa; phylum Chordata; order Testudines; family Trionychidae; genus Rafetus; species Rafetus swinhoei. The sequence continues at coordinate 14,334,032 of JAFJHL010000300.1, read as the reverse complement.
GCCCTGAATTGAGCCCAACTCCAGATCCAGAGCAATTTGCTATTGGCATCTGGACGGAACAGTATGAATTTTGTCCCACCTGGAAAGGCGGGGCTGGGGGAGAGACAACTAAAAAGTTCTCCTGTCCCTAATCAGGATGAAAAGTCAAAGTTTCAATTTTTGGTGAGATTGATGATGATGATACACTTGGATCAATGGAAACTTTTTAATTATTTTGATGTCAACTTTAAATATTTTTAATATTTTCAGTTTCTGATAGGGCTATTTTATTAGTTTCCGTTTCTAAACAAAAATCCAGTTTGAACCAGAAAAATGCATTTTTGATTTAGAAAATGCTGAAACGAAATGGTCTGACAGTTTCAAAAAACTTTAAAAAAATATCAAGTCATAAACTTTGTCAAAGCCACCCTTTTCCTGAAAAATGTTTTTATTTCAATGAGTTGTTATTTTTGAACCCTCCCCAAAAAGTTTCTTCAAAAAATTCCCAGCTAGATCTGGTCCATCCCTAATGAGAAGACATGCACAGAGAGGGACAAAAAAATACCATAGAAGCAGGACCTAGCTGGTGAATTCTAGGAAACCCAGGTATGCATTATAGTTTGGCCCCAGTTACTTGTATAAAGGCATCTTGCAGCTGTTCTCCAAATACAATCTAATTGAAACATAAAACTGGTTTTCAGGTTTGGGGTTTATTACAGCTAGACAAACATCATTCCTCCTGCTGGAACATTTGAACTTCCAGGAGGAGCGGATGGATCGATAAGTCTTCTATTAGATAATTGAAACATGCCTCTTGATTTACACTAATGCACTTGTTAAGCAATGAGTAATCAGGCCTTCGGCAGGCCTATGTGACTGAGGCAAAGATTTGATTTAATGGGCCGTGAGTAGGAACAGGGCTAACTCACTTTGATACTGTGGGCATAACATACTGGCTCAACCACGCTTCACTCAGACGGCACCTGATGTCTGCCTCTGCAATCACAATCCAGGTTTTTGCTCTGCAGAGATTGGCCAGCATGCACAGGTATGGGAACTAAAGGTGCGGGGGTGCGGCCGCTAATGCCTGGGGTCCCAGCTCCTTGCCCCCCACACTGGGGCTTTGCTCCCAACCTCAGTTGGAGGTGGACAGGGGTAGGGTGCTCTGCACCCCCACTTTTAAAAATATTGCTGTGCCACTGTCAGTGTGCAGCTACTCTGCGATTAACGGGAGTGTGGTGAGCAAGACACGAGAAGTCATTCTTCCACTCTACTCTGCACTGATTAGGCCTCAGTTGGAGTATTGTGTCCAGTTCTGGGCACCAAGTTTCAGGAAAGATGTGGAGAAATTGGAGACGGTCCAGCGAAGAGCAACAAGAATGATTAAAGGTCTAGAAAACCTGACCTGTGAGGGAAGACTGAAAGAATTGGGCTTGTTTAGTTTGGAGGGGAGGAGGGGATGCCAAAGCAAGACACACTCAGATGAAAAACAGGTCACGTGGCACTTTGGAGATGGTGGATAAGATTCTCAGTCACATGAGTAGAAATACAGGCTAAGTTCATGGACTTCACATGTGTGACGGGATTAACAGAGCAGACCCGGGCTCTCTGGGATATTCAGTTACAAATCTAGCTAAGGGATAGAATTAATGGCAGAGGCATCTGTGAAGATGGCGGGAGTTGGTAGCCATTCCAGAATCATAGCAATGGAGGCCCAGAAGGGGGCGTCTGCACTGCACACGGAGCTCGAAATCAGCTACGCAATTTCAAGTCAATTTCAAAATAGCTTATTTTGAAATTTGGTGCTGTCTACACAGCTATTCTGAAACGTCCCTTACTCCTCGTGGAATGAGGTTTACAGGGGCGTCGGAATAGCAAGCCCGTTATATTTCGAAATAATGGGCACATTCAAAAGACACGGAATAGCTATTTCGGGATACCTCCGAAGACACGCTCAAAAGACACGGCATAGCTATTTCTGGTATCCCGAAATAGCGCTGCCGTGTAGACGTAGCCCTAGCGACTTTGTGAGGCCAGCTATTCCATCCCGCTGTGTAAGTAAACCTTGATCCTTGTTTGTCTAACCTGTTCTTAAAACCCTCCAATGACTATTCCAGCACATAGCTAGGAAGCCAACTAACTCCCAAGCTGAACCGTGTTTGTAGTTAGAAAGCATTGCCTCATCTCTAATCTAAATCTCCCTTCCTGTAAATTAAACCCATTATTCTTGCCCTTACTCCAGTGCACATGGAGAGTAATTGATCTTTTTTTTTTTTTAAATAACAGTTTTCAAATATAGTAAGGACTCTTATCACTTCTCCCATCCGTTTTCTCAAGACTAAACATGCCCAGGCTTTTTGCAACCTTTCCTCTTAGTTCATGTTTTCTAAACCTCTGATCCACATTGCTCTTGCTGAGAGTCCCTCCAATTTGTCCACATTTTTTCTAAGGTCTGGAGCCCAGACCGGGATGCAGAGCTCTAGCTGAGACCTCACCAGTGCATATACAGTGGGGCCATAATGTGTTGTATCTTACATAGGGCACTTCTGTTAAAACAGCCCAGAAGAGAAGCCTTTTTCGCAAACGCCTTTTTCCCCCAGATCTGTTTCAAGCAGTAGGACCACCCACCAGTTATCTCCATTTTGTAGTTGTGTATTTGATTTTTTCCCCCTTCCTGGGTGTAGCACTTTGCATCTGTCTTTACTGACCTTCCTCTTGTTAATTTGGAACCAATTTGTCAAGGTTGTTTTGAATTCTAACCCAGTCCAATGTGCTTACAACCGGCAACAAAAATGATGAGAGGGCTGGAGCACATGACTTAAGAGAGCCTGAGGGATTTGGGCTTATTTCACCTACAGAAGAGAAAAGGGGCGGGGGATTTAATAGCAGCCTTCAACTACTGGAAATGGGGTTCCAATGAGGATGGAGAGAGGCCGTTCTCAGTGGGGACAGATGACAGAACGAGGAGCAATGGTCTCAAGTTGCAGTGGGGGAGGTCTAGGTTGGATATGAGGAAAAACTATTTCGCTAAACAGGTGGGGAAGCACTGGGATGGGTTCCCTAGGGAGGGGGTGGAATCTCCATCTGTAGAGGTTTTGAAGTCCCGGCTTGAGTCCTGGCTGGGATGATGGAGTTGGGGTTGGTCCTGCTTTGGGCAGGGGGCTGGACTCGATGACTCCTGAGGTCTCTTCCAGCCCTAGATTTCCAGGATTCTATGCCCACCATAGTGTCATCCACCAATCTGAGAAGCATGCTCTTACTCCACTCCCCAAGCTGTTATTGAATTATTAAATAGTACCTGACCCAGGACTGAGGCCTTTGGTGAGTGTAACGGGGTGCACCACCCGCCCCCTTTCCTGGGTGTGGGTTGCCCTCCCCAATCAGGCTCACAAAACTGGGTGCTTTTCCCGACAAAAGTTGCATTATAGTGTAAACGCGCTCGTTGTTTTGTCAACCAAAGGCAGTTTTTGATGACAAAACACGCCAGTGTAGACATAGCTTCAGTTCCAGAGGTCCTAGGTTCTTAACAACCTCTGGTAATTTAAGGTGACTCTGTTGCTTCTACAAAGCATGGAAGGGCAGAAATCAGTGTGACATACAGACACAAGAAAGCTAAAAAAGTTGTGAGAAGCAAAGTAGGGCATGTGGTATCAGCATGAACAGCTGAGAATCAAGAAGCTATTTATGAACCATTTACTACAGCCCTAAAAATAGCGAGGGCTGTGCATGAAAATAGGTCTGTGATTGAAATCAACTCCTAGACATGATGTAAGTGTGGGGTTGGCTCCTGGAGAAAGATGTAAACGGCCAGGTACTCAGTTATATTCAGAACTAGACCCAGTGCCCTTTCTGTGGATGGTGACAATTCTGGCTTGGGTATTGTTATTTTCTGGGGGTGGAGGAGGACGATACAAGAAGAAATGTCATCCCACAGAATTCCCATTTTCTAATCTGAACTAGCCAAGCATCCGGAGTATGCAAAATCAGCCTAGAATATAATAGAAGTCATCCACAAGGTTCAACCCATGCGCTTTCAGAACCACAGCACAGATCTTTGCTGCTTGATCAGAAGTAGTACCACCATTAGCTAGTAGCAGTTAGGGGTTGTTGTCCAGGGATGGGGGGCATTCACCCATGCATTACCTAGCATGTTATAACCGTCACCCCCCTCCCCTCCCGGCCTTATGAGAATTGGCTTCTGAATATGAATATGCATAACTCAAAGATGCTTTATGCAAAACAGGTCATGTAACATCGATTTTAACATTACCATCTTCTGGATCTGTACATCCCATTCTTGCATCATTCTTGTATGTGATGTTAGAAACATGAAGTGTGACTCTGTTCATCGTTCTAAATGTGCCTAATGCCTCAGTATTCAAACCAAGGACTCGTGGATGGTTGTGTGTCCTGTGAGCCCAAACTGTGGTTGATCCTAGAAAGACCTGGGACCATGCCACCTGGGACTGGAATCCATCTTGGACCTGGTATTTTTCATGAGGTTGGGGGGGGGGGGTGCCGAACAAAGGGGGAAAATCTATTTAGGCAACAGGAAACCATCAGTCCTTTGTCTTCAGCTGGTCTTTGCTACTGTCTGGCCCATCAGGACAGGGTGTGGGGAGTCCAAAGAGAGCAGGAAGGCGGGCATCAGTGACAGGATCAGCACACCCAGCGGACAACCCTAAGGGGATTCCTGCAATTCACCCAGGCACAAGAACAGCCCTTCTCCTTCCAGAGGGAGAATATTAAAAAAATAGGCTAAAACATGGGGCAATGTATATTTTAGATCATTTCTCTCACTCTCTGCAGTGCCGCTGGGTGTTTGATAACGTTCTGGCGACTTTCTTCCTACCCCGTTTGTTCCATATGGGCTTTCTGAGGCTAAGAAATTGGTTTATCTTCCTTCCCTTCCCCTCCCGTGCTCCCTATGATTCTTATCCTAGGTGCACTCCAAGGTTACCGGTTAACAGCAGCTCCCATAAGACAGCCGTGTGTGACTCAATCCAGAGCACGGGGTAAGAGCACAAGGCCAGAGAATGAGCTAAAGGGAATATGGGTGAACTGGGAAGCAGCAGGGGTAGGTGGAGGTTCTCAGCTGACTGGCTCATGCTATAAATCTTTCTCCTCTTTTTTTTCCGATCTCCTAAGTTGCTAACGGGGAAGCCAATATTGAATCTAGCTAGCTCACCTTCCCGAGCAGTGGCACAATGGCAGCAGGAGTTTCAGCACAGCAATACAAGCCCATCTGGAACCCGGGGTAATTATTTTCAGGCCTAGCCAATGCTGACACATGCGCTGCTACAGTTTTACCCCTCTGGGACCTACACTGACTAGATTAATGCTAGCTCGGCCGTGTCTGCTCAAGCTGTAATCACACCCCGTCATTGCGGTATAGGCATACCATAAGTCTAATGTCCCCTGGATTCTAGGCACGGTCCAATGGAGCCACTGTTGAGATTACAAATTCAGATCTGGGCTACATGGGGGAATTTAGATCTTTTGAAAAAGTGCTCACCTACAATAACACCTGGTATGCGTGTGTGTCCTCAGGACATCCAGTCCTGATATCACTGAAATTCAGCTCTATCTGAGATTGATCCAGGGCTGTGAAAAACAGTTAAGGGGAAACAGTGGAAAGACAAATTGTAACATCTCACAAAATGTTATCTAAAGCACTACTGAATTTTAATACCTCATGGTTGCATCTCTGACCATCTTGGCTAATAGCCATTGCTCTATTCTCCATGAATTGATCTCTTGTATGAACACTTTCAGCTTTCCCAATATCCCCTCGCAAGGAGTTCCACAGGTGGATTGTGTGTGGGGTGAAGAAGTCCTTCCTTAGGTTTGTTTTAAACCTGCTGCCTAAAAACCCTGTAACACTGGCACTCTGATAATCCCAAACATTCCAAAAGATCCAGGGCCTCTGATGATCCCAAAAGCCCTGGGGGCCTTTAAAAATCCTAAAGTCTGGAAAAATCTGCAAATTCACTCAACCCCCTGTGATGAGCACTGCCTGCAGAGCAGATATTTTCAGAGGACTATCCACCCTGACCCCAAGACTTCTTGATCAATGGGCAGCACAACATCTCTCTGTGTCCTGTGGCCAACTTTGCTTTACTGCAGCTGAGTTAAAATGCACTTCTGACTGGTGATTATTTTTATTCCCCACTGTCTTTCATCTCCCTTTGGAATATATATGGGATGACAGAGACTCGCATAACCCAAAGGGAGCAGAGAGGATTTATGGCTATCAAGCAGAGTTTAGTACAGATGTGCCGTACGGCAACCATCAGCTGCCAGAATTGCTCAGAAGATATACATCATGGGAGAAAGTTGTCCACAATTAATTTTCAGAGGGCTAAAACATCAGCCATTTTAACAGCAGGGGAGTCTGACACAGCACTGAAGGGAACTAAATCATTAATACGGCCGTGAGTTTTTATGTACTTTACAAAAGTGGTGTTACATTTTTTCCCCTCATAGCACACAAACGGACATTTTAACCCATTGAAACAAAGAGCCTTCAAGGAGCAAGACTTCAACCCGTCTCCCAGCTAATTTGATTTTTAAAACAAAAATCCCTAAAATGTATCTCATCCAGTCCATAGAGAAAGATACTTAATGATGGTGGTCATGATGTCAGCCATAATAGGTGACTCGTCTTGTGGGTGGAGTTTGGATTTGTAGGAGCTTGTAAGGAAATGCACCCATTCTGAACCCTGGTTGTGAGACGTCTGTAAATGAACAGGGGTGGGGAGGTTGATGAATGGTACTGTACTTCTCTGCCATTGTTTTCACTTCAGCTTGTCTTCTGGCCACCAAATTCACAGTGAGTTTGTGTACCTTCAACCTATAGATGACAGGCAGCATTATCTGCCTATCTACCTATCTACTTATTACCTGCTTACTTACCTATATCCAGTATATTGCTGATTCACAATCATATTTAAATCCATTACTTTTTAACAGATATTTACATATTTCTGTCTGTGAGTCCATCTGCCTGTCTGTGAGTCCATTTGTTCAAGAACTCCTCCTAAACGGTCATAGCTAGAAGCACCGACTTTGGTCTGCAGCTTCCTCTTCTCCTCACTTGAAGCAAGGTCGGGGTGTGGTTGGGGCAGGGAAATGGGATGTGCCTGGAATGGGATTGTGGTCCATAACATGGAAAGAGAGGGGGCTGCTCGGAGGGGTGCAATGCTGCATAGTCACCACTGGGGGGCAGCGAGCGTGGGGGACAGCTATACTGCAGTCACCACTTGGAGCAGCTGCATCAGTAAGGCCATCTTGCTAGCCACCAACTCAAGTAAAAGTGGCGCCCCTGCCCCAAACCCTTTCCCCCCGACCTGTGGCCCTAGTGCCAGACCAGGGACAGGGCCCCACCACCATGCTCCCCCCCAGATCACTGCTAGGGCTGGGCAGCACAGCCCTGTCCCTCCCCCCCCAGGACCCACAGGTGGCAACCCCAATATCACCACAATGCCCAGTGTGGCTGCACCGTCAAGTCCACACGCCCTCCTCCCCATTCCACTCCTCCTCTGTCCCCATGCCCGGGCCCGGGGAGTACTGCGGGCCTGGGAAGTGCTGTCAGGAGACCTCAGTGCCCCACCCCCCATGCAGCCCTCACCCAGACCCTGAGAGCACCAGTGGAAAGCCTCTGTGGCCCCCCTCAGCCCTGAGCCAGGCCCAGGGAATGCTGGCAGGGGGCCTCTGTGCCCCCCTTCCTCCTCCTGGCCCCAGGCCATCCCCCTGGCTGGACCCAGGCAACACCAGGTAGGTCTTCTAGTAATAAATAAATAACAGCCCTCCCTATTGGACACACAATTTCATTTGTGTTTAGAGCCTCGATTGCTCAAAGCGCTGACGCACAGACTGACCTGTGAGCACGTGCTCACGTCCGGCTCCACTGAGCAAAGGAATTGCGTGTTCTGTCAAGGGGACTTATGCGCCTGCTTAAATTCTTTGCCGAGCTAGTTCCAAAGCACTGAAGCATGTTTAACTTGAAGTATGCCCTCTGCTGAATCAGGGCTTAAGGCTCTGATCAGAGAAGATCGTAGCCTGTGAAACTCCTGCTGACTTCTTAATGTGGGCTTGCAAGATTTTGTATACACACACACACACATACACAAAGAGGAAGTGACGCACACTCACACACAGGAAGTCTCACACACACACACACACGCACACGCATATGCACAGGAAGTCACACACACGCACACACAGAGGAAGTCACACACACACACACACACACACAAAGAGGAATTGACACACACACACGCGTGCACACACAGGAAGTCACACACACACAAGCACATACACAGGAAGTCACACACACACACACACACACGGAGGAAGTGACATTTCTAGCCACCATCACCCAGGGCTTAAATTCTCTTTGAGTGTTTCCCAGAAGCTCCTACACCTCTACCTCACCACAAGCTAGAAACACTCCAAGGAGATTGAAAATACTCACTAGGGCAGTGTTTTTCAACCTTTTTTTTATGACGTACCCCTTTTTAAAAAAAAAAAATTATAAGTACCCCCAGTACCTACAATTTTCAGACACACAATTTTTTTTCTACCATTGCAACACATTTGTTTAAACAACTTCATCGTAGCCGGGCAGGCGATGAAATTTTTGGGTGTAAAAAGTACAAAAATAATAAAAGCTCTGTAAAACTTAAAACAAAAATTCCGTTTTCTCCAAATTTCAGTTGTGTTGATGTACCCCCTCAGACTTCTCTCGAGTACCCCTTAGGGTACTCGTACCACTGGTTGAGAAACCCTGCACTAGAGATCTGCTCTGGACAGCCCCTATTGTATCAGCATTTTACCACTGCTGGGTTTTTTTCCCCCTTGTCAATAGCTTTATACCTACAAATAAGAAAACGTAATGTTAAAACCGGCCCCATGCGCTTTGCTCTGCACTGCTAGATAGACATTGAATGTTCAACACTGGTTTTCCATGCTCGCAAGGTTGGTTTGTATCATTACATTAGATTATTTTCTCCCTAGCATTAACAAAGCCCTTCCTATAATTAAACAAACCCACCGCTCATTTTTGTTGGTGCAAAGAAAGCAACACTGATGCCTGCTCTATACTCCCCTGCTGTGTTTGCTGTTTAAATGACAAAAATCTTAAAAGGCAGCATGCCAGATCCACCACTAATGTAAATTGGCATTGCTCTGTCTACTCCAATGGAGCTACATCACATTACCCCAGATGAGGATCACAGCCACCAAACTCAGGAGACAAAGAACTTTAACAGACTCATAACAGAAAACGTTGCTGTCATCTTTCTCTTTATTACCCTTTCCTCTGTGGCCAGGCTGGTATTAGTGATATTTCCATTTGTCGGTTTTCTGTATTTTGTTTTCCCATCTTCTGAAAAATTGATTACAGAATGAAAAGTTTCTCAGGCCCCTGGGTCCAGCAAAACCCTCTCTGGGGTTGGTTTTATACCATAGCAGAGTAGAAGGAGAGCAGGTGTTGGTGGAAACAACACGAGAGGAAGAACAATCATTGGATTAGACCTTTGTTTTAATACAAGAAAATGGTTATTACATCGTATCAGGAGCGGCAGAATGCAGTCAGCTGCCTCCTAGGGGAGGCAGCAATTTTATCTGTCCAAGGCCCAAAGACTTTGAAATCAAAAGAAAACAAAAGCAGAAATAAATATGCAACTGAGATGCTAACCTGGCAGGAAACAAAGACATTGAGGCTAATTTCATCCAGGGCTGAAACTTCGGGGGAAAAGGAGGAAAGTTCATAAAAGCAAATACATTTTCAGTTGAAAACGAGATGCAGGCTGGTGCATGAGATTACTGACGTGAGATAGGGTCTTTATAACACCCTCAATCACCTTGACTGCCTATGCGAGCTCCACGTGGATCTAGATCAGAACAGCCCTCCAGGGTTATAAAACTCTGAGGAGTTGCTCCAGACTGTGGCCAGGTCTACACTTATCCCAAGATCAATGCTCTGGAAATCGATCTTCTGTGGTTCGATTTAGCGGGTCTAGTAAGGGCCTGCTAAATCGACTACTGATGGCATCCCTGTCAATCCTAGTACCCTATGGGGTCACGAGGAGAAAGGGAAGTTGATGGGAGAGTTTCTCCCATTGACCTCCTGCATAAATTACACTTAAGGTACGTTCACTCCAGCTATGCTATTCATGTAACTGGAGTTGCATATCTTAAGTCAACTTTCTCGCGTAGTGTAGACTTGGCCTGTATCACACCTAGGTATCTAGTGCATGTTTTCATACTGCTACCTAGCACCATACTATCTGTATGCCTTCCATCTTAATCAATTGCAATAGCAAAGTCATACAATCATAGAACTGGAAGGGACCTCAAGAGGTCATCGAGTCCAGTCCCCTGTCCTCACAGCAGGACCAAGCACGATCTAGATCATCCCTGACAGGTGTATCTCTAACCTGCTCTTAAATATCTCCAGTGATGGAGATTCCACAACACCCACCCCCCGGGCAATTTATTCCAGTGTTTAACCACCCTGACAGGTAGGAGGTTTTTCCTAATGTCCAACCTAAACCTCCCTTGGTGCAGTTTAAGCCCATTGCTTCTTGCCCTATCCTCAGAAGCCAAGGAAAACAATTTTCCTCCCTCCTCCTTGTAACACCCTTTTAGATACTTGACAACTGTTATCATGTCCCCTCTCAGACTTCTCTTTTCTAAACTAAACAAGCTCAATTCTTTCAGTCTTCCTTCACAGGTCATGTTTTCTAGACCTTTAATCATTTTTCTTGCTCTTCTCTGGACCTTCTCCAATTTTTCCACATCTTTCTTGAAATGTGGTGCACAGAACTAGACACAATACTCCAATTAAGGCGTAATCAGTGCAAAGTAGAGCAGAAGAATGACTTCTCATGTCTTGCTCACAACACTCCTGTTCATGCCTCCCAGAATCGTGTTCGCTTTTTTTTGCGACAGTGTCACACTGTTGACCCATGTTTAACTTGCCGTCCACTATGACCCCTAGATCCCTTTCTGCAGGACTCCTTCCTAGACAGTTGCTTCCCATTCTGTATGTGTGAAACAGATGGTTCCTTCCTAAGTGGAGCACTTTGCATTTGTCCTTATTAAACTTCATCCTGTTTACCTAAGAAAGTCCCTGGTTCTCTTTTATATGACACAGCCATGCTCTTTCCACGGCACTATCGCTGGTATCCTTTCTCTCCTTTATTCTGACATGCTAGAGATAGCCTTCTCCTCCGCAGCCCCGAACATGCAGAGCAGCAGCCCTGCACCAATTCATCACATAGACACTTCATTTCAGCCTCGCCTGGAAACCAACTTTTTCTCTCTCACCTACACTTCTTCGTCTTCATCTTCCTCTTCCTTTTCTTTGTCTTTGTCTTCTTCATCTTCCTCTTCCTCGCCTTTGTCTTCGTCTTCCTCTTCCTCGTCTTTGTCTTCCTCTTCCTCGTCGTCGTCTTTGTCTTCTTTGTCTTCATCTTCTTTGTCTTCCTCTTCCTCATCTTCCTCTTCTTTGTCTTTGACTGCCTCTTCTTTGTCTTCGTCTTCTTTGTCTGTCTTCTTCTTCACTCTTTAAATCACGTTGAGATTTGCTTGTAAGGGACCATAAACAGACCAAGTTTCATTGAATGATAGAATCATAGAATCCTAGGGCTGGAAGAGACCTCAGGAGGTCATCGAGTCCAACCCCCTGCCCAAAGCAGGACCAATCCCAACTTAATCATCCCAGCCAGGGCTTTGTCAAGCCAGGAGTTAAAAACCTTTAGGGATGGAGATTCCATCACCTCCCTAGGGAACCCACTCCAGTGCTTCTCCACTATATTGCACTGATTTGAGATGAGCGACCCTGCCCATTATTACGAAGAGAATTTCTTTTTGACTTCAGAAGAGGTGAGATCAGCCCCTTATTGCCCACAATCCTCTTTTGGGGAGGGCTCAGAAGGGGGTTTTCCAAACAGAAACAGAGGAAGTAGATGAGTAAAATCCATGGTCCCTAAATTCTGGAGCCCCCATCCCACTGTCGTGCCACTGATTGTGTTTGGCTGATGTCCACTCCATCAGGACAATGGGATGACGCAGCTCCATGGGAATTGATAACCCCCCTAGTTTGATCCCAGCTAGCGGGTCTGCAGAGCCGTTTTCATTCACATAAATGCCTCATCCTTTTATGTAGCTCACCAAGTTATTTGCCTCAACAGTATCCTGCAGCAGGTTCCATGACAACGGGCAGAAGGCAGTGACTGAGAGAAAACACACACACACACACACACACACACACACACACACACACACACACACAAACAGGGTGCATCTACACTGCAGGGCTTAACTCGAAATAAGCTACGCAAATTGAGCTATATCAATTGCGTATCTTATTTTGAAATAGCTTTTTTTAAAATAGGAAACGTCTACTCAGCACTTATTTCAAAATAGAGCACTCTTCCTCCGACTTCTCTTACTCCTCGTATAATGAGCGTTACAGGAGTCGGAGTAAGAAGTCCTCCAACTTGACAGTATTTTGACACTATCAAAATAACCACCTGCTGTGTAGACATGGACTAACGCTGTGTCTACTCTACAAAGTCAGAAAAAGATACGCAAATTGCATTTGCAATTTGCATATCTTTTTTTGCTTTTCTTTCGGAAGAGGCTTTTCTGAAATTTGGCGCATCTACACGGCACCAAATTTCAGAAAAACCTCTTCTTAATGCAGTCCAAGAAGGGAACACTGCCGTACACCCACTGTTGTAAATTCTGCCTTTAGATATGGCTTCCATAGGAAAATCCAAGCTTTCCCCGGTGGGCGAATAACAGATTAAAATATTCATCCAATAATGGATTAGAAAAATACCATTGAATGAATCAACTCAACTATAAGGAGAATATTACCCTCGTTAAAACGATGGCATTAGACGGAGCTTATTGCGCCACTCCGGGGGACACAGTGATCGTAGCCACTAAGCAGATTCTGTAAGTTTGTTATTAAAACAAGGCGCTCTTGTGTTCATAAGCGGCCAGGCAAGATACAGGATTTACAGGTCTCTCCAGTGCCGCGCCGGTAGATGCAACATTTAGAGCAAGGCAAAATGTTTCCCTGGAGACCTCTTTTCACTGAAAAATGCAGATTGAGCGGCATTGGAATGGTTTATAAATTCACATGGAGTTTGCCAAGATTTTAATTTCAGGGGGAGGGAAAAATCCAGCAAATGGAGACATTTCAAAACGAGATTGGTAATGCTGAGGTTTTTGCTATCCTCATTCCCTGGCAACGGAATCCCACTTGTAGAATTCTCAACAGGCCCCTAAGTAACAGCCACAGAGTCGGCAATAGGATGTGGAGCATTCGATGGTTGGGCCTCTCAGAACCAGCACCTCCCTGCCGTCCCAAGCCTTCTGGGGCGCACACATGGTGCGCGAGACAATGCCAGTTTAGCTACATCCAGGACTTTAACAAACCAGACAGAGCCCATTGAGCGAAGCTGTTCCTATCTTGAAGTTTGCCCAAGTCATAAAACACAGCAGCCTGCTTGGAATCTTAATACAGCAATTTCTCGGTGAGCACAGAGCCAAAGAGAGGTCGCCTCAAAGCTTGGCCAGGTGAACAGCAACAGCTCTGAATTGATATCGTAATCTCAGGGAGTGTAGCTGAGTGGATAGGTCAGAGCAAAAGAATGAGTATGGAACCAGAGTTATGTTCTGGTACGATTTTATTTACTGTTTCAACAGAAGGCTTTAAAGCTTCCAGGTTTCGGCAGGGGGAAAGCTGCTGTTTGTATTTTCTGCCCCTCATCTTCCTCCTCGTATCTGGGTACCCCACAGTTGTGGTTGGGGCTCCCCTGACTGGATTTTATCCTTATGGCTCCCTTGGGAGGCAGGACAGGTTAATTCCTATTTTATGGATGAAGAACTAAGGCACATGGTGTGGCTTGTCCAGGTTTTGTGCTGGAATCTGGCCAGAGTAAAGTTTGTAATGTGCTCTGGGGTCCTCACACAGAAGATATCACAAAGTATCCATAGTCACCTCTCCTTATTACTCATCATCCATTGCACAGGCTCAAGGAGAAAGACGTGCATTTACATACAAACATCTTGCCATTTAGGGGGTGGGAAAGACCATGCAGACAAAGTACATGGCATGGCTGAGGCATGCTATTATGTTTCTTCAAAGTCTATTGCCTTGTGTTGAATGGTGGCAGTGTGTATATAAAGCTAGGAGCGCCAGCTCTGTTAAATTGTGGTGTTTTTAGTTGCTAGAAGTGAAGATCCTTTGGACAAGTTCATTGGCTGTTATGACACTTATATGTCTACACTGCAAGCTTATTTCAGAAAAAGCTATTCCGGAAGATATCTTCCAAAATAGCTTATTTCAAAATAGAGCGTCCACACTACAGGAAAGCCTCAAAATTAGTCTGAGGCAGGCTCCCCTAATGTGGATGTGCTATCTCGATTTAGAGCCCCAGGAGGCACTGGGGAGGAATTATATAGAATGGCCCTGGGGAGGAGCTATTTCGACAAAGCAGCAGTGGAGTGTCCACACACACCTCCTCTTCCAAAAGAGCTTTTTCGGAAGAGGCATTATTCCTCGTGGAATGAGGTTGACCAACATCAGAAAAGGCCCTCCATTATTTCGATTTTCTTCCAAAATAACGCAATTGCTGTGTGGACGCTAGTATTGTTTTTCCAGAAAAACAGCCGTTATTCCGGAATAACAGTGCAGTGTAGACGCACCCTTAGAAGTAATTACAATATTTTTTTTTGTCATGGCACTGTTGGGGAATGAACGCCAGAATTTCCATTTCAGGTTTCATTTTATTTTTTTCTCATTTTGCAGAGCATCATTGTATTAACCCTTCCACTCTTGAAATGTTTGTGCTGCCATAACATTTCTGAAAGAAAGGAGGTGTGTTCCGTAAGGAATGTCCAGCAGGAAAATGTTGCACGGTAATAAATAGAGTAGCTTCTGATGTTTCCCATAGTGCTGGAAGAGAATATTTTTCTTGATTTAAGGGCTAGGCAACCCAGTTTGGATAAGTAGCTATCATAAATCTTCACCTAAAATATCAGCAGACCTAGAGATGGTTGGGAAATTTATGCTTTTCTGGTAGGAAAAATGCTGAATTGTCAAAGTGGAAACTTTTCTTGGGAAAAAGTTCATTTTGATGAATTCTTGACTCAAAAAATTTTGGAAAAAAGGGAAAAAATTGTTAAAATGTTTTGTTTCGACAAAAACAAGAAGTTCTATGGCAACTTAAAGATTAACAAGTTCATTTAGATATAAGCTTTCATGGGCTGGGATCCACTTTGTTTAGATGCAAGTGGAAACTTCAGGGATCCACCAAACTGAAGTTTCCAATTCATGCCTCTGACAAAGTAGGTTCTAGCCCATGAAAGGTTATGCCTCTATAAATGTGTTAGTCTTAACCACAGGACTCCTCATTGGTTTTTCTGAAACAGACTAATACTCACACAATGAATTTTAGTTTGAATTTTTAAGCTAAATGTATAAAAAAGACCTTTTAAAAATAATATATGCTACAATCTAAACCCAACATGTTAGAATTATCAAAACAAAAAGGCAGTCTAGAGGCAGGAGGCATAAGGGATCTGTCGAAAAAGGCTTTCTGTCTCGACAGATCCCCCTCTAGACTGCCGCTTTTTGCCGACAAAGTGCTGAGTCGGCAAAACACGGTGGCCATTTTTATGCAAATTAGGCACGGGATATTTAAATCCCTGCCTCATTTGCAATGTTGACCTGCCTAATCTGCATCCCTCTGCCGACAGAGGGATGCAGTCTAGACATACCCTTATTCTAGTGACTAAAAGACTTACCTGGCATTGCCCGGGTCCTTCAGGACTGGCAGTGTGGGGATGCAGGAGTCAGGACAGGGCAGGACAGGACAGGGGATGAGGGGGCAGTACAGGAGGCTGGAGGTAGGAGGGTTGGGGATTGTAGAGGGGCTCAGGAGGGGGGCATCCGGCATGAGTCTTTCTCTCCCCCCAGTCTCCTCCCAGCCACCAGGGGACTTTTCTCTCCTTCGACCCCCTCCCTCCCCAGCTGCCATGGTCTTTCTCTTCCCCAACCCCGGCACTGTGGCCAAGGGCTGGCAGAGGGGGAAAGGGTTTGGGGCAGGGGGATTACTTACCCCATGTGCTAGCGGACAAGACGGTGGAGCCACAGCCCTGCTGGCCACTCCCTTGGTAGTGTGGCTGCTCCCAGATAGCTCTCCCCTGTGGTCTCGCTGCCCCCAGTGGCCACTCTCAGATTGCGTCCCTCCAAACAGTCCAGCCCTTCCCTTTGCATGTTATGGAAAACAATCCCTTTCCCAGCACTTCCGGTTGTTCTGGCACAACCAAACCCTGACTTTGATTTAAGTTAGGAGAAGAGGAAGCTGTGTACTGAATTTGGAGGCCCTAGCTCTTACCATTGAGGAGGAGTTCTTGATCAAATGGATTCGCAGACAGACACACACACAAATCTCTAAAATATTTCTATAGATGTATACAGTTCACGCAACCAAAAAAAGTACCTTAAAATAATATTGTTTATAAGACAAACTGAAGCACTGAAAAGTTCTTCGCTGTCACCTTAATTTGGCCCCTTTATGCATATGAATTACGATATAGTCTTTAATTATGCAATCGCATACTTATTTGTATGTGTGTTAGACAACAAAATAATAACTGGCTTTTCTCAGGAGCTGCATTTGGCTACGACAAATTCAAACTCCAGATGCAGGGAGATAATTCCAGCCCCAAAGGAGTCACAAAAACTCAATGCTAGTAAACCTACCTAGCAGGATATTGAATGATGCACTCAACCAATGAAATACAAGACAGGCTCATTACATCATCAGAACAAGCTCTAATTGGCCGATCAGAGATTCCGAGGCCAGGCCATTGTTTCCTAGTAGCTGACTAGCTATTGAAGAAACTCAAAACACTTCTTCCCATAGTCCTCTCTTTCCATTTTTGTTCTCTCTAATGGTATCTTTCTCCATGTTGATCGCAGAGTATTATTGTGTCATGTCTTCCATTCTGGGCCATTCTGTGTCAATTTCCTCTTTCTTAGGAAGTTTCCAAAATCTGGAGACACCCAAGGAAAAATCATTTCTCTTCAGTTGTTTTCTTTTTTCTTCTTATATTTATTTATTTATTTAAAAAAAAATTGTACTAAGCTGAAGTTCATATGCTGAGACTTAGGTAGACTTCACTAAATATATACAATCATGGATCTACAATCGTTTGTGCACGGAATTTCTGTCATTGTGGAGAGATATGGAGGGAGGGACTGGAGGGCCAATTTACCTTGTATGTTCCTGCACACCTTTCTTTGCCCCCGTTGAGATAAGACTGCCGTGAGCGTGAAAAGCAATGAAATCATCTCCTACGTGAACTCTGCATAATACCTAGATTTTTATTGCAGTCATTACATACAGTGCTGGCATAAAACCCCAAAGAAAGAAGATTCTTCATATAAAGCAAGCAATTTTTCTTCGACCTTATGAAACTAATTATTTTATATCCCCGAACTGAAACTTATAATTCACCATAATTGGCAGGAGAAGTCCCACAGTAACAATAACAGGGTCTGTTATTGTTTCCTTTGGTACTCCACAGTATGAGCGCTGGAAACACAGGTGCCCATTCTGTGGTTTAATGCTATGTATTAAAATAAATCATGCCAAACTCAGCAACAGGCTCAACAATAAATAATTCCTTCTTCTCTTGATGCATTTAAATCATGCTGGAGTTCTTCAGGGCATTTTATAGTGAGCTTCCGGTAGGAGGTTGGTTTACTGGTTAAGAAGAGCGCCTGCTGAAACAGGAAACCAAAGCTCTAGTCCTGACTTTGCCACTGACTCATTGGGTGACCTTAGTTAAATCACTTCACCAATCTGCTGCTGAGTTTCCCCATCTGTAAAATGAGAGACATTGGCCTATATTACAGGACAGTGATGAATCGAGCCCTGCAACTCCATGGATGTGGAAACACGAGTCATTTTTGCAGCTGTGGATACAAATTTTGTATCTAGAACCCTGCAAATTTGCCTTATATCCGTGGGTATCTGCATCCGTGGGTGTGGATCTCAGCGGTTCGTTTTTGCAGAGGTGGATGTTGGATACTAATGTATCCATGCAGGGCTCTAGGTCTGAGGCTTCCTTCATAAATGACTGTAAAGTGGTGTAAGATTCTTGGTTGCTATTTTGAGAGCTTTGCATGGAGACACATGTATACCCACAGCTGCGGATAGCTTGCAGAGAGAAATTGGTACCCCAGACCCACCGACAGTGGGGGACAAAGGGAACTGCCCTTAAGATCACTGCCAGAGCCCCACCCGGCATACTGTAGAGCCCCAAGCAGTGCGTCGGAGACAGCGCAGGAGGGGGAAAGTCCATTTAAGGAATGGCAAGCCATCAGGTCTTTGTTTTCAGGTGGCTTTTGAAATTGCCTCCCCAGCTTAAGAGGATACACATGAAGAAACCTGGAAACAAGGAACTGTAGCAAAAAGATGAAGGCAAAGCTGCTGGGCCCAAGTCAGAAAAAGATCAACTCTGACCAGAGCGAAGAACAACTTTTTAAGGTAAGAATTTGCATGTAGCAAGGTCTTTTTAGGTGATTAGAAGTAAGCAGGTTTATTCTGGGCTTAGTAATTTACTTTGATCTGTTTTCACTTGCAGTCACTTAAATCCTCTCTCTTATACTTAATAAAAACACTTTTGTTTATTGTCAAGTCCAGTGTAAATAATTGTTACCTGCAAGGGGGAGGGCAACCACCGTGCATCTCTCTCTTTCATTAATAAAGAGAGCTGACTGTACGGGCTTTCTCTGTGTAAAAATTTTACACACAGTAAGAGGGATTTATTTGGGGGTTTGGTCCCTTTTGGGAGTTGGTTTTCTGGGTGCTGAGCCGTGATAGCTGAGTCCTCCCAGAGCTGAGTTGATTTGGTGTCTGTGTTGCTCTGCAGGGAGGCGGTAACCCCAACTCCATGCCTTGGCTAGGGCAGAGCAGAGCTTTCGGCCCAGCAGGAAGGAGAGCCCCAGAGAGCAAGAAGCAGGTGTCAGTGCCTTGATCAGCATACCAGGGGACAACCCTAATGGGATTTCTGTCATCCAACCCGTCACACTGGCCTCCTGTGAATGAGAAATGTTCTGCCAGCATCACAGACACACTAGTTTTATTTTAAAACTAATAAAAGAAAGTTCTTCACACAGCGTGTAGTCAACCTGTGGAACTCCTTGCCAGAGGAGGCTGTGAAGGCTAGGACTATAACAGAGTTTAAAGAGAAGCTAAATAATTTCATGGAGGTTAGGTCCATAAAAGGCTATTAGCCAGGGGATAGAAATGGTGTCCCTGGCCTCTGTTTGTCAGAGGCTGGAGAGGGATGGCAGGAGACAAATCGCTTGATGATTGTCTTCGGTCTACCCTCTCTGGGGCACCTGGTGCTGGCCACTGTCAGCAGACAGGCTACTGGGCTAGATGGACCTTTGGTCTGACCCAGTACGGCCGTTCTTATGTTCTTATGCCCTGCTCAGGTGCTGAGGCAAAATTACGCAGCTGGATGGAGTCCCATAGGTCCTCATGGAGTCATCAGGCCTCATTTGCAACACCCTGCTCCATAATAGGCCTCCGGACCCTGCACAGTGAACGCCATGCTTCTGTGGTAGCACTTTGCTCTGCATAAGGGATGATTAAATGTGCAAGACAACAGACAGTCTCCTCTTGTCACCAACCTGGCCTCCGATGTTTACTCTCCCCACCCGCTTTTAAAGTTAGCTTTGGTGTGCCTACACAGCAAAATTATTTCGGAATGATGGCTGTTATTCCGAAATAACTAGGCGAGCGTCTACACAGCAATTCTGTTATTTCGAAATAATTTCAAAATAACGGACGGCGTATTCCAACTTCTGTAAATATCATTCTATGAAGAATAATGCCTATTCTGAAATAGCTATTTTGAAATAAGGCGTGTGTACAGGTTCTACTGCTGCTATTTCGAAATAGCCCCTCACCAGGGCCAGTCTAAGTTATTCCTCCTGGGGCTCTAAATCGAGATAGCACATCTACATTACGGAAGCCTGCCTCGGCCTCATTTTGAGGCTTCCCTGCAGTGTAGACGTGCTATTTTGAAATAAGCTATTTCAGAATAACTCTTCCAGAACAGCTTATTCCGAAATTACTGTGCAGTGTAGACATAGACTTTTTGAGCTCGCTTCTCATTTAGGCGACTGGCAGCACACGACAGCCTTATATGACATCCGTGGAGGAATGCCCATGTTCAGAACCCGCTACTGAGGCAGAGAGATGCAAAGGTGCAAGAGTGTAGCTGGGAACTCAGGTTTTAATGGCTTTTTTCTTTGCTGTGTTTATAGTCTCGGTCTCTGCTCGCCGGCAGGACACAGCTCGCGTTAGGAAACACCTGGTAGGCCTTGAACAAAGTCGCCAGTCACGAGGCATTGGCGGATCAGGTTGGGCTGACCCAAGAATCACACTTCCCTGTCTCACAGGGGAGCTGTGAGGAGAACTTCATGGACTTACATGGCAGGTTTAGGTACTGTGGAAATGAGGGGCCAGCCAAGGACCTAAATATCTAGACGCATTGGCAACATCTGCTCAGAGAAGAGCAAAGACTTAAAGACTCGGGGGGAGGCAGGCAGTAAAACTGTATTCCTGCTATTCATTCTGCTCCTGTCCCGTGGCTCAGAAGAGGCCTCTACACGTCAGAAGTGACATTCAACGTTCTCCAGTGCCCACATCCCTTTCTCAAAAGCACTAAATAACCCCACTAGATTTAATCTCTTTCTCCCACCCCCTGCGATTTACTTCCTCGATTGCTGTCAGAGCCCATTGCTTTTCCCAGCCAGCCGGTGATCTGCCCAGCATCTGTACCTCAGATCAACTTCAGCATTCCGCCAGCTGGATTTTTCACCCCCCGCCTGCCCTCGGCTGACTGCTCCAGACGATTGACACCAACTCAAGGCCCTGAGAGACAGACCAGAGCTGAGCGGCCATCCTCCGTAAGGCCTAGCAGGCATTAATTTTCCTGATCAGTGAGCACTATGTGGGACAGTGTTTATTAAGAGAGGCAATTCTGGCTGGAAGCCTGAAGCCAAAGCAATGAAGAGGAGAGACGGCAGAGGGATGGTTACAGCAGATAGGAAGATGGAGGAAGAGAGATGGAGATATATTCCCCTCCTCAGACAAGACACATGCTCCTAGCTTACCTGGTGTGTGGCTGGTGGATTTTCCCTTTGCAGGGACAGGGGAAAGGGAATTTAGGGTACGTCTATACTGCAAAGCTATTTTGGGATACCAGAGGTATCCCGAAATAGCTACCCCACGTTTTTTGATAGCATCCGCTATTGCAAAATATAGCAGACCTGCTATTTCAGCATCCCTGCAAACCTCGTTCCATGAGGGATAAGGGATGTCTTGAAACGGAGCATTATTTCAAAATTTGGCGCTGTGTAGACGCGCCAAATTTTGACATAGCCGGTTTCGAAATAGAATCAAAAGAAGACACGCAATTTGCATAGCGCAAATCGTGTATCTTATTTTGAGCTAAGGGTGCAGTGTAGACACACCCTTAGCCTCTGCACAATTAAGCCCAAGTGGTGGCTAGTTTTGAGTACCTCCATTTTGGAGTGCCCAATTCCAGACACCGTAACCCTGATGTTTCCACTGCTAAACACCTGCCGCTCCCATCGGCTTCAGCTAGAATTTCTGGGTCTTCAGCTCTTCTGAGAGTCTGGACCAAGAAGAGCATCCAAATGCAAGGGCCTCTCCCACTTGTTCTAAAACCTTAGGATGAACCCTACAGTGAGGGGGTAGGGAAATGTAGAGAATAAAATGCTTGCCCAGCAACCTTTGGGAAGTTTTTGCCTGCATCCCCGCCCAGCCTACACTCACCGCTGGAGGCTCAGCCTCTGTCCCCATTGTGGGCCTCGTCCTATCCCTGCACACTTTTGGGTCGTGTGCCAAGAGCATCCCTCATTACGAATGCCCAGCGGGGCTGAGGAGGGGAATGAACGGACAGTACTAGGAGTAGCTGGGGAAGGTGGGTGGTCCGGGTGGGGTAGGGGAGGTTGAAAAACACCCAGCCGTGTACTAACGCTGTCCTCAGGTCAGGTGCTAGGCAATGTCAATGTTCCTTCAGCAGAGGCTGCTAAGGGGATGGATTTTGCCTGTGGAGAGCTGGCCTGTCATTAAGCAAAGGGTGGGGATGGTGAGTTCAATGGGACCATGGGCCCGGGCTCCAGGAATATTCCTGGCCTGGGGCCCTGCTCCAGCAAAGTTCAGGGCCGGGTCTCTGTCTCCCCAGCTCCACCTGCTGTCCCCGCGTGCTTCCCCCTGTGCATCCCTGGCCCCCCTGCCCGGGGGGCCCTGCCTCCACCACTGGCAGTGCAGCGGGACTAGAGCGGCTTCATGCCAGCTCTGGCTCTGTGTGCCTGCCGGCACGTCCCAGAAGGAGCTGTCACTGCGCGATGCCCCCCATGCCATGGGCCCCTGGGACCTATAGGAGCGGCGGGGACAATGCTGTGAGCAGCAGCGTGTGGAGATTCCCCTCACCCCACCTAGGAGCACTGCTGGGGGTGTTTGTGACCCAGGTAAGAGCCTCCCCCCGCCCGCTCCCCCTGCTCTCCTCCTGCCCCAAACTCCCGCCTGCACCCCTCCCCCGCACCTCCATCTGCCCCCAAAGCCTTTCCCCAGCCAGCAGCCCTTCCTGCACCCCCACTCTCTCCTGCCCTCAACTCCCTCCCACAGCCGGCACCTTGCACCCCCGCTACCCACCCAGAGCCGGCACCCGGCACCCGAACTGCCTCCCAGCGCCCGCCCCCTGCCCCCACCCAAACTCCCTCTCAGAGCCTTGGGTGGGATGGGGGGACTTGGACC
Organism: Rafetus swinhoei; assembly: GCA_019425775.1. Lineage (NCBI taxonomy): Eukaryota > Metazoa > Chordata > Testudines > Trionychidae > Rafetus > Rafetus swinhoei. The sequence goes on along the minus strand of JAFJHL010000300.1, from coordinate 14,311,158 downwards.
CCTTCTGGGTACCACCAACATTTCTTCAAACCTGCTGCCCCTGCCTGGAGGGTGGCCCCTAGGAGGAGCTGCCAGAGGCCTGCTGCCTTGCAGGCTGGTGGGGGGGGGGGGGGCTCTGGGTTGGTGAATCAGCAGCACATGGGGGAGATGGCATGCGAGTGCCTGGCCTCTGAAACAATGGCAAAGTTGGGGGGGGAAACTGAGGCAGGGAATCCCTGCAGCACCCAGCCGGAAGGGAGTGCAAGGGGCAGCCCTGCCCTGCGACAGACGGTTTTGAAGCAGGGTTTGCACGGGACAGGCTCTGCTTCAAGGCCAGGATCCGGATCCAGCAGAAAAGGAGGCTGGATGGGGATTTCATTTCATGTAGCTACAACATCTCCTCCTACACATCACTTCCCTCTGCCCCATGTCATCCTGGCCAGGCCAGCCCCTCTGTCCTTCCCCGGGGGGAAATCGAACACTCTGGGGCATTTCACACCCCTCTCTGGGGAGTTAAATAGGAGTGGGAGTTTGTGCCCCAAAATCACCTGCCTCCCTTCTGTGCCCCTCCACCCCAGCAGGAGCTGCATTTAATAAAGGGAAAGCTTATTGGGGAGAGTGGGGAGCAGGGGTGTAGCCAGGAGTGGGCCTGGGTGGGCCTTAGCAAACAGGCCCACTCGCCCCCAGCCCTGCCTCTGCTCCCACCGCAGCTCCGGGGCTTGCCCCTCACTGCCCTGTGCTCCAGCTGGGCCAGGGGGGTGGGTCGGGGCTTGCCCTGCTCGCCTACCCGGCGCATCAGGCTTGCAAACTGACTGTGCCCCGACTCTGCTCCCCAGCGGGAGAGTCAGGTGTGCAGGGCAAGCCCCAGTGGGCAGACAAGGGCACCCCAACCCTGCTTCTGTGCTGGAGCATCGGGCAGACAGAGCAGGACAAATCCCAGTGCTCCGACCCCTCTCTCCGGCAGGCATGCCTGGCAGGTGGAGCAAGGAGGGGCGCATTGGGGGCATTCATGGTGCACATTTGTATGGGGGCTCCCATTTTGACAGGGCCCTGGCCAGCGCATCTATCCCTCCTCCTCTTCCAAGGCCAGCTGGGGGGCCGAGGTGGCCCCTTTGCTCCTATTCTGCCCCCATTCTTTGCTCACCCACCCGAAGTGACGGCCCACCCATCTGTCCCATTTTGGCTGTGCCTCTGGGTGGTAGGCAGGGCTTATAAAAGGGGCGGGGAAACTTTTTTGGGTCGGGGGGCCGCTGACCCACAGAAAAATCAGTCGGGGGCTGCACACAGATGAGAAGCAAAAACAAAGGAAAACCCCAGGCCCTCCCTGACGTGGCCCCCGACTGAGAAGGAGAAAGACCCTCCCCACATACACCAGCGCTCGGGAGGGCCCAGCCTAGTAGATTTTGTGTGCCCCAGCCCTACGGGGAGATGGCTGGAGTGCCAGCATGGGCTCCCCAATGCTTGCAGGAGCCCTGACCTGGGGGCCGGATGCAAGCAAGCTGTGGGCCACATCAGGCCTCGGGCTTTAGGAAAGGTGTCCTGGGGAAAGGGATTTCCTGGGATCATTCTGGGAGGGAGCCAGTAGATCTACCTTCCCCTCCACGGTGACCCGTGGAAGGAGAGGTGGCACAGCCAGCTTCCCTCTGGGAAGCAAAACGTATTCAAAGTTTCCAGCCTGGGTATAGGGGTGCCAGGTGTCCGGTTTTCTCCCGGACTGTCCATTATTTGGGTCCCCCGTCTGGTAAAAAAACCAGACCACACCGGACATGTGAAATGTCTGGTATTGCCCGTTTCTCTCGGATGGAAGCCCAGCAGGGACAATTTTCCCTTTAAAGGCACTTTTTTTTGTTGTTTTTTGCTCAACAACTTTGGTCTCCCCCCCTTTTTTTCCCTCAACAGAATTTTGTTCCTGGTGGGGGTTTTTTTTGGGGGGGGGGTGTCAGTATTTTTTGTTAAACCATCTGGCAACCCTAGTGCTAGAGACGCACTCATCTGAAAGCAGAGTGAAGCGAAGAGGTTGGAGAGAAGAGAAAGTATTGAAGGGAGACCAAAAAAGCCCCAAACAAAATGCTGTGAGATTTCCTAGGTTGTTGAGATGAAAGGCAAAGCTACAAAAGGGTCACTCACCTTCATCCTGTCTGAATAATTTATTAGCTAATACTTCCACCCCTCACACACTGGCTTGAGGCAACCCGACCCATTAACCCCCCCTCCCCTTTGCCCATAAAATGCTCCCCCCCCCCAAAAAAAAGATTTCTCTCAGGTGTTTTGCAGGGTGCCACCAGCAACATGGCAGGTCCTGCCTTCAAAGCAGAGAAACAGCCAGTTTGAGGTCCTTTGGTCTGGCCCTGCCTCATGCGGGAGTCAATACAGCGATGCCTCCTGTTCTCCTGTGCTGCGTGACAGGCCGCGTTCCTTTTGCACGTCACAGTGCCAAGATGTTGAACTGACTGTCTTTACTCAGGGGCTGCTTTCCGCAGTCGGTCTCACAGGCCCTCTGAAGCTGCCTGCCAGCGAGCACCTTGATATATGAAGAGAGGGGTTTTTTTTTTTAGCCATCTCTAATTTCTGCCTATTTATCTCCCAGGTGGAGTCCGCAGTGACAAGCTAAGCAGAGTGATGCATCTGTAAACATTGAAAACCCTTCTACCTTGACAAATTCCTGCACAACAGCCTCTGGGAGCTGCAGCAGGAGCATGATTAGGTAGAAACGAAAGGTCAGCAGACCGTGTCCTCAGCCACATCGTGGGGAGCTGGATTCTTAATGGCATGAGATTGACCTGTATGAAATTGGAGGGACCAGAACCACAAGGAGTGCGAATGCCAGCAACATCTTCATTCCACTTTGGCTGGTAAAGGGCAGGGTTGGCTATGAATCAGAGCCCTAGGCTGGGTGCGATGCTTTAGTAAGAGGTTTAAATCCCATCTTACACTGGTGTAAATCAGCCTCGCTCTGTTGACTTTGGATGTGTCCCTTTGTTCTTTAAGACTGCAGTTCGGCAAAGCACTTAAGCACATGCTCAACTTTAAGCAAGTCCATACGGGCCATTCAAGTCAATCAGTGCTAAGCACATGCTTAACTGCTTTCTCAAACAGAGGTGAACGTAATCACACGCTTCAAGTTAAGCAAGTGCTGCACAGAAATGGGGCCCACATGCTGACTCCGACAGCTCATTTGCCATTCAAATGTGGGTTTTGGTGAAAAACGACTTTTTGATTAAACGGAAATGCACGTGGAAAAAAAAATCTTTTTTACAGCCCCACCAAAACATCAAAGAAAAATGTAGACGAAATTTTTTTGGAAAAAAAAATCAGTTTTGTCAAAATTATCCACAGTGAAAGAAAATGATTTCCCAGTCAGCAGTATGGGGAAGAGTGAGAAAGAAAGAAAGAAAGAAAGAAAGAAAGAAAGAAAGAAAGAAAGAAAGAAAGAAAGAAAGAAAGAAAGAAAGAAAGGATAGTTGTGTATTGCTTGTTGGAGTAAAACAAAATATTTATTTGCCATAAGTAAATGCCCACAAAAGATAAAAACCTCTCCTCTCTTCCCCCACTTACATAGTAAGCTTATTTCATGGCGCTTCTGGGTAAGATCACCAGGAATAGCGTAAACTAAGGCCCACAAGGAGAACTCAAATGGTCTCACTTGGGAAGTCTATGGACTCTCCTACGGTGACAGCACCAGGCGGAAGATGAGGAAAGAAGTCTGATGGACGAAACAATGGTTGGAGGGAGAAGCCAGCGTCAGCATGAAAGAACAGCTGAAACACACATTTGGTATACCCTTGGCCATTCAAAACCACTGCTAGAGGGGTGGAGATGAAAGGACCCTGTGTGATATTTATTCATGCTAGCATCAGATGGGAGTTTGGGATTGGATATTGGGCCACCAATGTGCTTTAAAACCATTGACATCAAAGGAAAACCATATGTGGTGTTCAAGTGCTCAGATATAGCAGGCACGGTGGAGAAATCAAAGCTGCAAACAACTTATTAGGTATATCAGGCTGTGAAATGCTTTGGGATCCTTTTAGATAAAAGGTGCCTTAGGATAACTATGTTTGTAGCTCACCTGGCAACATGGAAGTGGTGAGGTTTGGACTGAGAAAACATCACAATAAATGTTGCATAAAAATAGATTTTTAGACTTGTATTATTTGCCCTGAGTTGGATCAGCCGTGTGGTCCCAGGTGGAAAAAGCTGTAACTGCGTATCTCCCATTACAATCCTGTCTTCCAGCCCTGAATAAACCCCATGTCGGAAGCGAAACATCCGGCTTCAGGAGCTGTTTTTGCTTCAAGTCTAAAGCAGGGGGATTAGTCCTTCCTTCCCTTTCAAAGACCTAATTTTACCTCCCACATGATGCTCAGATGCCAATTAAGTCCCCCGAAGGAGGAAGTGCTGTGAAAATCATTGATTAGGGCCCTAATTGCTTGTCTTTTTCTCCTCTTCAAGTGAAGTGAGCTTTATGTAGTCCCCACAAGGCAGCCAGAGAAATACGGCTGCCTGCCACTCAGTGTGAAAAGGACAATATTCCCAAAACAAAAAAGGCAGGGATGGTTTTAAAGCTGTTGTTTCGAAGGACCAGCTCTGTCTCCCCACTATTGACACTCTGATGCCTTGTTACAAATGTGGCCTCACAAAATCATAGAACGCTGGAACGGGAAGAACCCTCGAGAGATCATCGTCCAGTCCCCTGCCCTCATGGCAGGACCAAGCACCGTCTAGATCATCCATTAGATGCATGTCCAACCTGGTCTTAAATATCTCCAGTGATGGAGATTCCACAACCCCCCTAGGTAATTTATTAAAAGTCATGTGCTCCAGGCCTCCGCAGGACTTTCTCCAATGTGTCCACAACCTTTCTGTAATGGGGCCCCAGAACTGGATGCAATACTACAAGGCTATGTCTATATTGCGTATTCTTGTGCAAGAAGATATGCAAATGAGGTATGGCGATGAATATCGCCCGCGCCTCATTTGCATACCTAATGAGCCACCATTTTTGAGCAAGGGGCTTTTGCGCAAGAAGGAGCAATCTACACTGCTCCTTCTTGCGCAAAACCCCCCTCTTGCGCAAGAGCCGTTCTGACGCTTATTTTCGGGCAGCGTGGCTCTTGCGCAAGAGGGGGTTTTTGCACAAGAAGGAGCAGTGTAAACTGCTCCTTCTTGCGCAAAAGCCTCTTACGCAAAAATGGCAGCTCATTACGTATGCAAATGAGGTGCAGTGATATTCATCGCCATGCCTCATTTGCATATCTTCGTAGCCCAGATGTGGCCTCACTAGTGCTGAATAAAGGGGGAATCATCACTTCTCAAAAGCCAAGGTTTCTTTATTACAGACAAGAAGGCTGCAAGTTTATTACACCAGGTGGGACTTGAACCCACAAATCCCTGGATTAAGAGGCCACTGCCTTGTCCATTAAGGGGACTAAATAAGGGGAATCATCCAGTATGGGGCTTGACCCCCATGACCTTGTGATTAAGAGGCTCATGTACTACCAACTGAGCTAGCCAGGCTGTATTAGTAAACACTCCCTCACAGACTCATTCTTTCTCTCTGTAAATGATCTCGGTGCCATTGTGTGCATGTGTGTGATCTCAGTGCCATTTTGTGTGTGATCTCGGTGCCTGTGTGTGTGAGTGTATGTGTGTGCACGAGTGAGTGTGAGGGAATGAGCAGACACTGGCCTCTGTCCCCCCACTATGTCATTCTGATTGGTTGGGAGAAGGGTCTGATGGGCCAATAAAAATATTACCTTACCCACCTTGTCAGAATTATCAGTGACAAGGGATTGCCATGGTGTATGATCCAAGGCACCATCATAAACCACTGAAGTTACTGAGTAAACTCCTGTCCACCTTGGAAATTCAGGCTTTGTCTACACCTAAAATGTACGTCACCTATCTGGGCTAAGAAAATTGTCACCTCCTGAGCACCATAGACCTCCAGTGTGGACGTGGCTAGGTCAACAGAAGGATTCTTCCATCCACCGAGCTACCCTCTCTAGGTGGAGAGGTGGATTGGCTACAGAGATGGGGGAAAAAAACCCACTTCTGTTGAAGTAGGAAGCATCTTCATTACAGTGCTACAGTAGAATAGCTGCAGTGCCTTGACTACTTTAGGAGCTGCAGCATAGACATACCACGAGGCTGGCATTTTCAGTGGCTCCTAAGGGATTTAGGGCCCAGTTCCCATTCATTTCCTTCAAAATCCCAAACAAAAGGGTTGAACACATTAAGGCAAGTGTGTAAAACTTTTGCACAGGCAAAAAGAGCACAGTTTCACTCACCTGATTTTCCCCAACAGTAGGTGCACCGTGTGTAGTGGTGGATCTGCCTACTGCCGGGTGGTTTACAAGCTAATCAATTTAATGTAATTCTTATTGAGTGAAATCAAATTGCCTTAAATTCACTTTAGGAGACAAAGCTCACACACAGATTCATGGAAAATGCTTGGATTGTGGCTGCCCCCTGCAGAAATGGTTATGCCAAGAGGAAAGACATAGTTCTTTTTTTCTAAAATACAATGCAAATCGAACGTGTGGAACTCATTGCCACGGGGGATTTCAATGAAAGAAGACGTATGGTACATTGTTGCACAAACAGGCATACTATGCGTCATGTCCTTCCTGCTACCCATCTGAGAGATCAAGAATTGGCAATTTTCTGAGCGAGTATGAGATGGACCCTTGATCACTTAGGAAAGGGCAATTCCTTTGTTCCTTCCTTGGAACCAGTTTAACCAGGTTAGGAAAATAGCACTGAATTTCCTTTTAAAATGAAAAACAAATATACCGAAATATGGCGCCTATGTAATCAAATATTGCACACTACCGTCACTGGGTTGACCTCTGGCACAGCATGTAAACCAGTGCAGAATTTGGTCTGTAAGGTATATGTAGAACAGGATTTTCAGCTGAGATGTTCAAAGCTGCATACAGGGTTGAAGGGTTCAGCTGAATTAGTAACAAGTGCCCAAATCTCTTAGGCATCTTTGAAAAACTCAGCCTTGAAACTTAGGTGCCTACTTAGAGGCATAACCGTCCTCTTTGGGGCACCTAAATAAGTAGCCAGATGTTCTAGTAGATGGTTGAAGACCCTTCAACTCCTTTTGACTTTACTGGGTAGGTGCCAAGGTTCAGTACCTCTGGGAAATCAGGCCACTTATTCACGTGCCAAAATGTGGATTTGGATGCCTAAAATTTGAAAAATCTCAGCCTTGTCTTTTATGCCTTACTAGCGTTGCTCGGGAAACCAGAGGAACAAAATTTAGAAAATTTAGGAAAGGAGGGGACCCTGAGCCAGGGGAGCCCCAGAACCACAGACCTTGGGGGCTGATGGCTCCGGGCCCACACCTGACCCTGTGAGAGCATTAGGACCCTCCTCCCCCCAGGACCGAGCAGCCAGCTCCCAGGAGAACAGTACACAGCCATGCGGCCAGTAGCAAGGGGATGTCTCTTTGCAAGGTTGGCTCACCTGCCCTGCCTTGGCAAGCAAAAGCTCAGAGCTCACATCTAACCCCGATGGCTGGAACCAGACACAGAAGAGCCCCACTCACAGTACGAACAGCAGCCGGTTGGCTTCACAGCAGTGTCACGCATCGAGGGTTTAACCCGGCCCCTCCGCCCTGCGCTGCAGCAGGCACACGGATTCCTTCTGCTCGGATAAGGCCAGCGAGCTGAGCAGAAAGGCTGGCCGGCTTTGGTTTTGGTTTCTGGGGCAAGCGGGTGGCAGGTGGGGAGCAACCCCGGGTGGAAGGGAGGTTACACACAGGAGGGGTGCCCCAGCTTGCGCCCGGGGCTGCAGGTGCCGCGGGGGGCAGGGCAGGTTCCCGAGCCATTGTGCGCATGGGGGTGGGGGCACTGCATGCCGGCGGGGAGGCGGGGGAAGAGGGTCGGTTATGTAACCTCGCGGGTGGGAGGGGGTGAGTCCTGGGAGGCTACATGTGGGAGGGGCACCCCAGCTAGCGCCCAGGGCCGCAGGTGCTGCGGGGGGCAGGGCAGGACCCCGATCGGGTCCAAAAGTACCTTAAAACCTTCTCCTGGATGAAAGGGTATCCCATGCAAAGTTGGGTTGCGGTAGCTCTTATAGTGTCCAAGCTATTAGCGCAGAAACATACAAACATTCTCTTTATATATTAGATAGGGTGGTACCTGGACAGATGTGGTGGAAGAAAATCAGATTCTCTGTCTATGTGGGGCACAGGCTGGCAGTTAGGGAGGTGGCGGGGAGGAAGCGGGGCACTGTCTGTGTGGGGCACAGGGTGGCAGTTTGGGAGGTGGCGGGGAGGAGCGGGGAGCTGTCTGTGTGGGGCACAGGCTGGCAGTTTGGGAGGTGGCAGGGAGGAGCGGGGCGCTGTCTGTGTGGGGCACAGGGTGGCAGTTTGGGAGGTGGCGGGGAGGAGCGGGGCGCTGTCTGTGTGGGGCACAGGGTGGCAGTTTGGGAGGTGGCGGGGAGGAGCGGGGCGCTGTCTGTGTGGGGCACAGGCTGGCAGTTTGGGAGGTGGCAGGGAGGAGCGGGACGCTGTCTGTGTGGGGCACAGGGTGGCAGTTTGGGAGGTGGCGGGGAGGAGCGGGCGCTGTCTGTGTGGGGCACAGGGTGGCAGTTTGGGAGGTGGCGGGGAGGAGCGGGGCGCTGTCTGTGTGGGGCACAGGCTGGCACTTAGGGAGGTGGCGGGGAGGAGCGGGACGCTGTCTGTGTGGGGCACAGGGTGGCAGTTTGGGAGGTGGCGGGGAGGAGCGGGGCGCTGTCTGTGTGGGGGGTGGCAGTTTGGGAGGTGGCGGGAGGAGCGGGCGCTGTCTGTGTGGGGCACAGGCTGGCAGTTAGGGAGGTGGCAGGGAGGAGCGGGGCGCTGTCTGTGTGGGGCACAGGGGTGGCAGTTTGGGAGGTGGCGGGGAGGAGCGGGGCGCTGTCTGTGTGGGGCACAGGCTGGCAGTTTGGGAGGTGGCGGGGAGGAGCGGGGCGCTGTCTGTGTGGGGCACAGGCTGGCAGTTTGGGAGGTGGCAGGGAGGAGCGGGGCGCTGTCTGTGTGGGGCACAGGCTGGCAGTTTGGGAGGTGGCGGGGAGGAAGCGGGGCGCTGTCTGTGTGGGGCACAGGGTGGCAGTTTGGGAGGTGGCGGGAAGGAGCGGGGCGCTGTCTGTGTGGGGCACAGGGTGGCAGTTTGGGAGGTGGCGGGAAGGAGCGGGCGCTGTCTGTGGGGGCACAGGCTGGCAGTTTGGGAGGTGGCAGGGAGGAGCGGGGCGCTGTCTGTGTGGGGCACGGGGTGGCAGTTAGGGAGGTGGCGGGGAGGAGCGGGGCGCTGTCTGTGTGGGGCACAGGGTGGCACTTAGGGAGGTGGCGGGGAGGAGCGGGGCGCTGTCTGTGTGGGGCACAGGGTGGCACTTAGGGAGGTGGCGGGAGGAGCGGGCGCTGTCTGTGTGGGGCACAGGGTGGCAGTTTGGGAGGTGGCGGGAGGAGCGGGCGCTGTCTGTGTGGGCACAGGGTGGCAGTTTGGGAGGTGGCGGGAGGAGCGGGCGCTGTCTGTGTGGGGCACAGGCTGGCAGTTTGGGAGGTGGCGGGAAGGAGCGGGGCGCTGTCTGTGTGGGGCACAGGGTGGCAGTTTGGGAGGTGGCGGGAAGGAGCGGGGCGCTGTCTGTGTGGGGCACAGGCTGGCAGTTTGGGAGGTGGCAGGGAGGAGCGGGGCGCTGTCTGTGTGGGGCACGGGGTGGCAGTTAGGGAGGTGGCGGGGAGGAGCGGGCGCTGTCTGTGTGGGGCACAGGTGGCACTTAGGGAGGTGGCGGGAGGAGCGGGCGCTGTCTGTGTGGGGCACAGGGTGGCACTTAGGAGGTGGCGGGGAGGAGCGGGCGCTGTCTGTGTGGGGCACAGGGTGGCAGTTTGGGAGGTGGCGGGAGGAGCGGGCGCTGTCTGTGTGGGGCACAGGTGGCACTTAGGGAGGTGGCGGGAGGAGCGGACGCTGTCTGTGTGGGGCACAGGCTGGCAGTTTGGGAGGTGGCGGGAGGAGCGGGCGCTGTCTGTGTGGGGCACAGGGTGGCAGTTTGGGAGGTGGCGGGAGGAGCGGGCGCTGTCTATGTGGGGCATAGGGTGGCAGTTTGGGAGGTGGCGGGGAGGAGCGGGGCGCTGTCTGTGTGGGGCACAGGCTGGCAGTTTGGGAGGTGGTGGGGAGGAGCAGGGCGCTGTCTGTGTGGGGCACAGGGTGGCAGTTTGGGAGGTGGCGGGGAGGAGCGGGGCGCTGTCTGTGTGGGGCACAGGCTGGCAGTTTGGGAGGTGGCGGGGAGGAGTGGGAAGCTGTCTGTGTGGGGCACAGCCCGGCAGTTAGGGAGGTGGCAGGGAAGGGGTGTGTGCAAAAGAGCCAACCCCGCTCCCCCTTCCTCCTCCTCTCTTTCCCCCCTTGTGTCTGGCCCGGTGCCCGTTTTAATTGTCAGTGCCTTTTTCCACACCGGCGTCCCTGCCGGCGCCCCTACTCTCCCAGGGTCCACCTGCCCGCCGGTTTGCATGCTGCCTGAGCCGCGCCTGCGCCGTGAGGGTGGTTCTCCGTGCGCCGCCTCTGTGCCAGCGCCACAGACCCAGAACAGCGGCGGCCTGGGAGCGCATTGCCGCCGGCGATAAATTGCCCAGGGAGGTTGTGGAATCCCCATCTCTGGAGATATTTAAGAGCAGGTTAGATAAATGTCTATCAGGGATGGTCTAGACAGTATTTGGTCCTGCCATGGGGGTAGGGGACTGGACTTGATGACCTCTCGAAGTCCCTTCCAGTTCTAGGGTTCTATGGTTCTATGGTCCTAGGCGGTCAGATGCCATTTTGTATTTTGCGGTTGACTGTTCCTTCCTAAGTGGAGTACTTTGCATTTGCCCTTAGTGAATTTCATTTCAGTTATTTTCAGAGCATTTCCATTGGAAATGGTCACCCTGGCTTGACCTTGAGCATTTTCTCGTTAGATGTTTAACAATGAACATCATGCAGGTCAGCAGGGATGGGATTGTGCCAAATATTGAGGGCGAGAGTCTACGCCGGGCACCTCCAAACGCGGGGGCAGCGAGTGAGTTCTGAGGTTTTGCTTTGGCTCCTTCTCCCCATATAGGTAGACAGAGGCTGCCGATCACTTTTGCTCTGGGTCAGGCTACGGATTTCTATAAATCACTCCTCTGGTTAAAATGGAAAAGAGCACCAGGAAAGCCAGCAGGTGAAGGGGGTTCGCTGTGGTCGAAATGAAAATTCTAGCCTGCTCAGCTTCCTAGCCAGCCTCCTCCACGGCGCACCCGCAATAAGGATCCCAAAGCCCCACGGGTCACCGGAGCTGGCAATTTATGCAGAAATCGTTTGAGGAGGAATAAAAAGCTGAGATTCTCCAGTGAACCAGCAATGTATGAGTCTTGCTCTCTTCCTTTCTTTCCTATCTGCTGGTCTAACCTGCCCACCCTGCCTCCCCCTACTCCTGCTAGTTTAAAGCTAGCTCTGATTTCCCCTCTAATCCTCCCTGTCTCTTCTCCAGATCCATGCTATTCCCTTGCTATTCTCTTCCCACGGCCTTGTGGTACCAACATTGCTCTTGCTGCTCTTCTTCTTCCAGCAATGTGGAGAGACACATCCCTGCCTGTCTCTTAATAGGTTGAAAATGTCTCTGAAGAGCTGTCCCATGAGTTATTCCTAGAAAAGAAGCCTGTTTCAAGGGCCAAACAGTGCATTAATGTTTCATTCTAATGGATAATGCTTCCTATGACAGTAAAGGAGAGAAGTAATCTAAGAGTTAAGTGCTGATTGTATCCTGTTTCCTGCATACCATCGTGGCAGATGTGTTATAAATGGGACAGAGCAGTATCTTCCATAGTCAAATCGGTAGATAGATGGTAAATATGTAAGTAGAGGGGTTGGTAGATAGACAAGTAGCCAGCTAAATATTAATCGTTGTATTGCAATAGCATGGAGGAGCTGCAGACTAAGACCAGCTGTGTGTTATACAAGCACAGAACAAAAATGTGGCATCTGACCCAAAGAGCTTGCAACCTGAATATATGATAACAGAAAGGCAGGTAGGGAGACAGAGAGAGAGAGATAGGCAGGCAGACAAATAAGGTAGGGTATGTCTCCTCATGGAATGAGGAGTAACAGTTAATCCGAACTAAGTCCTTAGTTCAGATTACCTTTAAACTGCCGCGTGTAGCCACGGTCAATTCGTTTGGACTAAGGGAGATTTAAAAATGGCGGCCGGACGGAAACATGCAAATAAAGCCTGGGATATTTAAATCCCGGGCTTCATTTGCAACCCTGGTTCCCTGATTTGCCTACCTAGCTCGAATTAACGACCTAGTATAGACATACCCATAGATAGGTAGGTAGAGAGAGAGGAATAAAGGCAGGTAGGAGGAGAGAGAGCAAAGCAGATGGTACATAGAAAAATAGGTAGGTAGGTGCATCAGTAAATCAACTGGTTTCAGTTGAAGTCCTCTTTGCTAAGATTCGGTCCAGTGTAAAAGCCCCTCTGTAGTGACTGACTGCTATTCGGTGCTCACAACGGCTACAGACTCACATCACAGAAAACCGCTTTTGTCAGTTCCCAGCTGTTGGCAGTGGTCTCCAGCTGTTAAGGCTGGAAGACAGAATTGTGCATCACTCTCCCTTGTGCACTTCAGACGCTCCTATCAGCGCAGGCCGGGATCCCTTCATCTGTCTTGCAAAGTGATGTTGGTTTTTTGCTTGCCACCCCAGAAGCATCTGACAAGCAAAGCCCAATAAATATAGTCGAGAGACCTTGAGGGAGTTGAGAATTTCCTTGATGACACTGTGGTTTGGGGGGGAAGGAAAATAACTACCCAGCAAACCTAAGGAGGATGAAAACTAGAAACCATGGACTCCTGGGAATAAAAGAGAAAAATAGGACACTTAACAAAGGGTCCTGGTATAAGATTGCTGTCAGCAAGGTCAAGTATTGTACAACAATTTGGTCTGAAGGAGGGCTGCGAACCAAATCAGCCTGAGCTTGAAACAGTCACGGAAACTTGGAAGCCTTGAAAACAATGGGGAGCTGGAGAGATTGCCAGCAAGACTGCCACCCACTTCATACATAGGGACCTGAGATTATAAACTTAATGGTGCCATTTTCAGAGGCACAGAGTACCGGCAGCTATCATGGAGTTCAATAGGAACTGCAGACACTCAGCGAATGAAACTAGCCAGTCACGGCAGGGTTAGTCTGTAACTTTAAAAACGAGTGGCCCCGTGGCACCTTAGAGACTAACAAAAATATATATAGTATCGTGAGCTTTTGTGGGCACAAGCCACATCATCAGATGAGCTGGAGTGGAAATAACAGAATTCATAACAGAAAAGGGGAGATGGAAGGTACTTGTCGGTTGTAGGACTGGTGCGAATGAGGCTAATTAAGTGGGCTGGAAGTGTCCCATATTTAGCTTTTGATGTAAATCATAGAATACTAGGACTGGAAGGGACCTCGAGAGGTCATCGAGTCCAGTCCCCTGCCCCCATGTCAGGACCAAATACTGTCTAGACCATCCCTGATAGACATTTATCTAACCTACTCTTAAATATCTCCAGAGATGGGGATTCCACAACCTCCCTGGGCAATTTATTCCAGTGTTTGACTACCCTGACAGTTAGGAACTTTTCCTAATGTCCAACCTAAACCTCCCTTGCTGCAGTTTAAGCCCATTGCTTCTTGTTCTATCCTCAGAGGCCAAGATGAACAAGTTTTCTCCCTCCTCCTTATGACACCCTTTTAGATACCTGAAAACGGCTATCATGTCACCCCTCAATCTTCTCTTTTCTAAACTAAACAAACCCAATTCTTTCAGCCTTCCTTCATAGGCCATGTTCTCTAGACCTTTAATCATTCTTTTTGCTCTTCTCTGGACCCTCTCCAATTTCTCCACATCTTTCTTGAAATGCAGTGCCCAGAACTGGACACAATACTCCAACTGAGGCCTAACCAGCGCAGAGTAGAGCGGAAGAACGACTTGTTAAATGAGGTGTTAAATGCGAGGAAGGCTGGCTTAATAATGCCACAGCCAGTTAATGTCTTTTTTCAAACCCAGGGAAACACAAGGGCGCCATTTCGGGCACATGGGGGGCAGGCAGCAGCCATGTGCTCCGGGACACAGCTTGCTTTTCATCCCATTCCCCAAACGCTAAGGGCGTGAGGGGAAAGTGCTTGTATTCTGTGCGTGCCTGTCACACGCCTGGCTGGTGAAGGGAGCAGAATGCACAGAATGCAAGCACTTTCCCCTCACTCCCTAAGCGTCCGGGGACCAGGATGAAAAGCAAGCCGTATCTTAGAGTGCAAAGCTGCTGAGTCCTTACATGCCCGAAATGGTGCCCTTGGGGAAACAGTGTCAAATTTGTATATGCAGGTCAATTCTGCTCTCTCTCGCTCTGTAATTGGCTGGTGAAGTTCCTTTGTAGAAGAAAGGCTACTTTTAAATCCATGATTGAGTGCCCAGCCAGGTTAAACTGTTCCCCCACAGGTTTGTGTGTGTCACCATTGCTGAGATCTGAGTTGTGTTCATTTATCCTTTGTCTTAGGGTGTGTCTACACAGCAGCGTTATTCCAAAATAACACAGTGCGCGTCTACAATACAAACCATTATTTCAAAATCATGTCGAGCTGGAGGACTTCTTACTCCGACTCCTGTAACCCTCATTTCACGAGGAGTAAGGGAAGTCAGAGGAAGAGTATTCTTTCTTTGATTTCCTGCTGTGTAGATAGCGCCAAAGGCCGAGTTAAGCTATTTCGACTTCAGCTATGCAATTGACATCACTGAAGTTGCATAGCTTCATTCAACGTTAGCCTCGCCGTGCAGACTGCCCACAAAGACTGTCCAGTTTGGCCAATATACATGGCAGAGGGGCATTGCTGGCACTTGATGGCATAGAGCACATTAGAGGATGTGCAAGTGTACGAGCCCCCGAGGTGGTGGCTTATGTGGATAGGTCCTATGACGGTGTCACTTGTGTAGATGTGTGGACAGAGCTGGCAATGGGAGCCAGATTTTTTGTGCTGCCATCAGCTTCACAGACCATAGAGACTGAACCAAACCCGGTTCCTTCTTCTCCAGTCTTCAACAACAATCAGTAGGAGCAGCTTTGGGAGAAGGTGCAAGAACTGCAGAATGGAGCAGGAGGGGAACTGCAGCTTCTTTGCACTTCTCCAAGTTAGGGCATTTTGATTAAGGCGTCTAACTATGGCTCTACGTTGGTGGTGTCCAACCAGTTCTGAAGAATTGGCCACTAATTTTGTGAGCCAACGAGCCACACTCCACCAGCCAAATAGTCACATGTGGCTAGTGGCTAGCACAGGGGTGGGCAAAGGGCCTCCATGGGCCAGATCCGGCCTGCCAAGCAGGTTGATCTGGCCTGCGGAGGCCCTTCCACTTCCCCACCCCCAGGCCAATCAGGGCCTGGGGCCGGGGGGAAGCAGGGAAGTGTCCTCTCCCCGCCCTTCCACCTGAGGCCCCGCCCCTTCCAAAGTGGCCCAGGACCACTTCAAAAATTTCTGAAGTGGCCCCCGGTAAAAAATTATTGCCCGCCCCTGGGCAAGCGTGTAGGACACCCTGGCTCTAGGTACTCAGCTTTAGGAGCACACGTTTGAAAACGCTGGCCAGAATTCAAACCCATTTTTCCAATGGCCAAAAGCCCCATTGTGCAATGAGATTGAACCACAGTTCTCTGAGCAGTCCTGTGGCACCTTGGAGACTAACGTGTACATTCGATCATGAGCGTTTGTGGGTAAAACCCACTCCATCGGATGAGCTGGGGTGGAAATAATAGAATCCAGAGTATATCTAACAGCAAAAGCAGTTACCTGTCAATGGTAAGACCAGTGTTAATGCTGCTAATCCAGTCAGGCTGGATGAGTCCCATTCATAGCTTTTGATGTGTACATGTGAATATCAAAGGCAGGGGAAATTGCTATCTTACAATCCACTAGGTCACCAACCTCTCAGGTCAACACTTCTTAAGAAGCTGATCTGATGAATACTGAAATCGATGGAAGGCCTGCCATTAACTTCAGTAGACCTGGGACCAAATGCTCTAGAAATAGAGGAGTATAGCACATCTCTAAATGTGTGAGCCATCGAGGGAGTAGCCATTGTCTAACAGCAATGATGAACAGAGTGGAATGGGTCCAAAACGCGTTGTGTCGATGTTGTTATGTTAAATGACTTTTTGTTTCAAATTGTACTTTAATTTGTTTGAAAGAGGTGAAAAACGAAAAAGAGAAACAAAACAGTTTTGTTAAAAATTGGGGGGAGGGGTGTTAACATTTTTAGTTTGTGGAAAAAAGTGAAGAGAACTTTGTTCCGAGTGAACCCCAAACAAACTTTTGATGGGATTTTTCGGTTAGGCCGGTGACATGAAAAAAAATCCATTCTCAGAGCTCTACTAGTGAAGTAATTGAGGGTGAGGGATTTGGAAAAAAAGGGATTACATACGGTGGCAGTGTGGGTGGGTGGCCAGCCCTTGGGAAAAAACGTGGACAATTTAATTTTCAGCTTCCAGTCACATCTGAAAATACAAATGGATTTTTGAGGTCTTTCAAGTGCACTTGTATTTCTAGGGCCACCCTAGGCCCAAAACGAGGTAGGAGACATTATCGAAGGGTGGCAGCCTGGCTGTAAAGTGTGATTATCTAAGGTTTGGGGGCAGGGTTAATTAGCAAATCTTCAAAGCAGAATTTTTCATTATTTTTAAACCAGGGAAGCATCCCCCAGCAATCTGAGCAATCGCAACTGCACCTACTGGGGGATTAGGAGAACAATTGTCACTTGCTAATCTCTGTTAAAGAGTATGAGGCTCTAAATAACGAATATGGATGACTCACAATAGCTAAAGCCTCTAGGTGAGGTGTGTGGCGATTATTGGACTAGGTATAACCAGGGAAGCACATGTAATGATCTCCCCCTTCTCCAATCACCCAAAATATCCAGGAACTTAGCACTGCATCCAAGCCACTGAATTCAATGGCCACATCCCAAAGTGGTGTAAGCAAGTAACGATCCCACAAAAGTTTCAGGCAGTATGAAGGTGTGGATAAAGCATTTCTGTAGGAGCCTGGTAGACCTGGGTTCTAATTCTGGCTCTGTCACTGACCTGCTGTGTGACCTTGATCAGGTTATTTTGCTCTCTGTGCTATGTTATTTCATCTCAGTTGCAAACTATTTGGGTGGGGGCCATCCCTCCCGAAATGTATGTACAGCACCCAACACAACGTGACCCTGGTCATGGAGGAAGATGCTTAATGTGCCAAATAATCATAAATCTCTGTGACTTAATAGGAAAAAAATAATAATAAATCTGTGACATAATAAATTATTATTATAATTATAAAATATGTGACTTAATAATAATACATCTGTGACATAATAATAGTAATAATCATCATAGAATCATAGAACTGGAAGGGACCTCAAGAGGTCATCGAGTCCAGTTCCCTGCTCTCATGGCACGACCAAGCACCATCGATCATCCCTGACAGGTGTCTGCCTAACTTGCTCTTAAATATCTCCAGTGATGGAGATTCCACAACCTCCCTAGGCAATTTATTCCAGTGTTTAACCACGCTGACAGGCAGAAAGTTTTTCCTAATATCCAACCTAAACCTCCCTTGCTGCAATTCTCCCTCCTCCTTGTAGCACCTTTTTGGATATGTGAAAACTGCTCTCATGTCCCTTCTCAGTCTTCTCTTTTCTAAACGAAACAAGCCCAATTCTTTCAGTCTTCCCTCACAGATCAGGTTTTCTAGACCTTTAATCATTTTTGTTGCTCTTCTCTGGACCTTCTCCAATTTCACCACATCTTCCTTGAAATGTGGTGCCCAGAACTGGACACAATACTCCAATTAAGGCCTAATCAGTGCAGAGTAGAGTGGAAGAATGATATCTCGTGTCTTGCTCACAACACTCCTGTTAATGTATAATAAAATAATAATAAAAATAAATAATAATAATTATAATAAAATCTGTGACTTAATAGGAAATAAGTATGATGGAAAACTGGTGTAAATGGTAAAAGTTGTTTAACTGGTATCTCTGATGGGCCAACTAACTCAAAGAGATGACCAGGAATTGGAAGGTCTGATTAGCTCATCTTGTTGTGCCTGGCGTCGGTGTCTGGCTTGATCTGTTAATAGCCCCAGCTGGGGTAGGGCAGCTAGGTTACAAGATGGAGGTGAACACCACAGAGAAGGACCAGGACAGGGACAGGTAGGGGAGGGAGCTGTTTCAGAAGGCTCTGGGGAATGCCGACTAAAATAGGTGACAGGGATGGAATTAGTCTCTGTGGTGGATGCTGGAAAAGAGGCAGGGCACAGAAAGGCAGTCTGGAATGCAGGGCGTTACAGCAAAAAAAGAAGGTGCTGAGAGGAACGAGGGAGAAGCCAGAGGCCTGGGACCAAGAGGAGAGGCTGGGTGAAGCACAGGCTGCAGAGAAGCAGCAGAAGGGGCTAGAAGAGAGGAAATGGGCCAGAAAACAGCAGCCCATCACTGCTTAACCAGCTTCAAGAAAGTGGGCTCCATGCCTGATGTGTGGAGTGTTAATCCCAGGGTGCGTTTGAGCCTCAAGGCCAGTCTGAGAAAGAGGCCAAGAGGGTGCAGGAAGTTGTCCTGTGTTGGGATGGTTGTGGGTGTTCAGCGGCACTTTTGTTACCCGCATAAGGGGTAAAGGGACCAATTGGGGTTGGGGGCTGAATCACAAGAAGAGAGACCATTGCAGGCCCTGAGCCCCCGCTGGCTGGAGGGATCATAGTATAGAATACTAGGATTGGAAGGGACCTCGAGAGGTCATCGACTCCAGTCCCCTGCCCCCACGGCAGGACCAAGTACCGTCTAGACCATCCCTGATAGACATTTACCTAACCTACTCTTAAATATCTCCAGAGATGGAGATTCCACAACCACCCTAGGCAATTTATTCCAGTGTTTAACCACCCTGACAGTTAGGAACCTTTTCCTAATGTCCAACCTAAACCTCCCTTGCTGCAGTTTAAGCCCATTGCTTCTTGTTCTATCCTCAGAGGCCAAGATGAACAAGTTTTTTTCCTCCTCCTCATGACACCCTTTTAGATACCTGAAAACGGCTATCATGTCCCCCCTCAGTCTTCTCTTTTCTAAACTAAACAAACCCAATTCTTTCAGCCTTCCTTCATAGGCCATGTTCTCTAGACCTTTCATCATTCTCGTTGCTCTTCTCTGGACCCGCTCCAATTTCTCCACATCTTTCTTGAAATGCGGTGCCCAGAACTGGACACAATACTCCAAGTGAGGCCTAACCAGCGCAGAGTAGAGCGGAAGAATGACTTCTCGTGTCTTGCTCACCACACACCTGTTAATGCAGATCGGATGGTGGAGAGCTGACCCTTCGACAGCACATTCATCAAGGGTGCAGTCCCTGGTGGCTCCAGGGAATGAGTTCGAACATCCACAGGGCACCTCCTCCTGGCTGGCGTCTCCCCGCTCTGTGCGCCACGCTCGCACTCCGGACCCGCGGTGCTCCCAGACCGCGGCGTCCTCCTTGGGACACTCCCCTCCGGCAGTGCCCACTACAGTGGGCTCTCGTCCCCTTTGCAGGGGTTATCGGCTGTCCCTTGGTCTAGCACCTGGCACCGTGGCCAACTGCAGCCTCAGTCTAGCCCCTCACTTCAGGGGCCAGCCACAGTCTGTATGGGCCATGCCATGGCGGCAAGGCAGGATGTAAGGGGGAAGGGAGGGGGGACCTAAGTCTGCCCACTACTCTAGGTCCTGCCCCAGGGGCCCTCTGGCAGCAGTCTTGCCCTGCCCTCCCCCACTCCCCTTTACTGTCTCGTTCCCTGGGCCACTTCCCCTGTGACCGTCCTGGCCCGTGTATCAGGCTGGAGCCTCCCTCTCTAGCCCCTCTGAGCCTGCCCAGCACTGCTCTCCCAAAGATGCTTCTCTAGGAATTGGTCCTGCCCCTTCCCTGGTCAGGGCCTAACTGTTAACTCTGCTGAACAGCTCCTTATATACAGGGCTGCCTCAGCAAGCTACACCCTGATTGGCTCCTCTAAGCCCTTCCCTGACTGGCCAGGGCTTTGCGCAGGCTCCCTCCAGCCTGCTTTAACCCCTTCCAGCCAGTGGGGGGACAGGGGTGAAGAAGTGAGGGGCAGAGAGAAAGCTACGTGCTGGCGGGTGAAAGAGAAAGCAAAGACGGGCTGCTTCCTACAAACAGGCCTTCACATTCACCTCTGTGTCAGGATCGCCTCCGTTACCTCTGCTAAGGCAGAAGAGCTGCTGGGAGCTGGTACAGTTCTAGTCTATCCTACAGCCTCGTCAGCCTTGCTCTGCAGCCGGTATCTTCTAGCTGTGTAGGCTAACATCTGCCTGGGCAGAGCACCACTTGGGCTGAACCGTCGGGATGGCAGCTAGAAAACTCTCCGCGTGGCTGCTGACAGGAACAAAATCCAAGAGTGAAACGGTGAGTCATTGTCAGAGAGCTGCTTCTCGGACATCACCCATGTTGTTACGGTGTCACCATTGGGGGGAGGCGAGCTGTGTTCTTGCCTCGGTTGAAGGAACAGCAATACTTTGCACTCCCTCAAAACCACTTTTCCTCTCGAGACCTCATGCTGCTTTACAAAGTATTGTTATCCCCACTTTACAGGCGGGGAAATGGAGAGGGATCCCTCTGTCCCTGCGATCACACGGTTACAGGCTGCAGGTCTCTGCGGTATGAAGCTTAAATAAGCTTTATACTGCAGACCCAGCAGCGAAGGCTCCCCAGCAGTGGGGCTGCCAGCCCCTGCCAGCACCTCTTGCCCTTACCTGGTTCCTGGAGAGGAGACTGCCCTGCTACAGTGAAGTCACCTCCCCGGGAGCCGGCTGAGTGTAACCAACACTATTAACCGATAAGCATCAGTTTAGGATTAGGGTTGGAAGAGACCTCAGGAGGACATCTAGTCCAGCCCCTGGCCCTAAGCAGGACCAATCCTGACCCTAAGTAATATTTTCTCACCTCTAACCATGTTATGACAGAAGACTAATAGGAGGTCTATAAAATCATGGCTGGTGTGGAAAAAGTGAATAAGGAAAAGTTATTTACTTATTCCCACAATATAAGGACTAGGGGTCACACAATGAAATTAATAGGCAGCAGGTTTAAAACAAACAAAAGGAAGGCTTTTTTCACTCAGCGCAGTCAACCTGTGGAACTCCTTGCCAGAGGATGTGGTGAAGGCTAGGACTTTAACAGGTTTAAAAAAAGAGCTAGATAGAATCATGGAGGTTAGGTCCCTCAATGACTATTAGCCAGGATGGGTAGGAATGGTGTCCCTAGCCTCTGTTTGTCTGGATATGGGTGACAGGAGAAGGATCATGTGAGGATTCCCTGTTGTGTTCCCTCCTTCTGGGGCACCGGGTATTGGCCACTGTTGGCAGACAGGACACTGGGCTAGATGGACCGTTGGTCTGACGCAGTATGGCCGCTCTTATGTTCTTATGTGACACTGCAACCACTTAGCTTCTATTTCACACTTTATCCCAGTGGCACTTACAATCAACCCAGTCAGGATCCATTACAGCTACCAGGCCTAATTCTACTTTCCCTTAGGCTGGTGTAAATTAGGGGCTCCTCCCCTGAAGTGTCAGTAAAAGCAGAATCTGCCCAGTCGGAACAGAACAATTGGCTTTGAACGGGACAGTGTCAGAACCAATGTTGCTGGTTTTGGCATTGCCGAATCATCTGGAGACTTCCGCCGAGTCCGGAGCCCTGTTGCGCTAGGTGCTGAACATAGTAAGAGGCAGCCCTAGCGCCAAAGAGCTCTCCTGACTCCAGCCAGTGCCTCCCCTTGCTTTGGGAGATAAAAAGATTGTTTCGTACATTTGTATGGCCAGATGAGCTTGGAAAGCCCAAGAGCATCCACTGAGCAGCCGATACTGTTCACTTCCAGCTTTGCACACGATTCAGCTCACTCTGGCCAGGTCTATACTAGACCCAGCAGGTTGACTTACAATACGCAACTCCAGCCACGTAAATAACATAGCTGGAGTGAACATACCTTGGCGCCATCTCCACAGTGGGAACTCGATGGGAGCAAATAAGCCCGTCGGCCTCCCTTACTCCTCAGAAATGGAGGAATACCTGGGTGCCCTCAGCGTTTGATTTAGAGGGTCTGTACTAGACTTGCTAAATCGAAAATGCCAGATGATCAATCTCCGGTGCGGTAAGTATAGACGTGGCCTCTTGTACCTGGTCTGACTGAATTTAAGGGAGTGAATCTTTAGAGGTGACAGC
Source organism: Rafetus swinhoei (assembly GCA_019425775.1). Classification (NCBI taxonomy): domain Eukaryota; kingdom Metazoa; phylum Chordata; order Testudines; family Trionychidae; genus Rafetus; species Rafetus swinhoei. The sequence continues at coordinate 14,288,926 of JAFJHL010000300.1, read as the reverse complement.
GTGAGTGCAGTGGGTTCCAAGTTCCAAGCTGGTATTGGTAAAAATAAGGACAGTGACCAACAGGGAAAAGTAGCAACACCAACGTCCACCCAGCCTAAGCTAAATCAGGGCCTAGCCCTTTTGAGCTTGTAGTCTCTCCTACCGCTTGAGATAAGGCTGTATGCAGCATGCAGCTTCCACATCTAGGCAGCTTTACAAGTGGATCAATGAGAAACTGTCAGATGATAATGTCAGATCAAAGACTACGCTGCTCTTACACCGGCAAGAAAGCTCTCTTGATGGAGTCAGAAGGCCTGGAACGCAGTGTGTATCTGTATTGGTCCCTAGCTCACTTGATCATTTTTAACAGGGTTTTTTGATTTTATCTAATTATTGTTATTTTCCTGTGCCGGGACTATGTTACAGGAGGGGAAATGACTATAATTGTACTCACGCGCTTCTGAAAGAATGACCTTTCCGCACAGAGTAAAAATGCTGATAATGATTTTGAGCTGTGGATAGTTCATCGCTATCAAGTAAATCTCGTCGAGCTTTTCCTCATCCCACTAGTTCCATTTCATCAGCAGGTCAATGTATCTTCGGATCTAGGTTGACACATTGAGCTTGGGATAACGTTCAGGGCTCCGGTATAGCACTTGAGAAAACCAAGTTCTGATCTTGGCCCTATGGAACTTGGGCAAATTACTTTCTCTGTCTCTCTCTAGCCCCTGCCAAGTGTTGTTTAATGACCACTTCAAGATAAGGATTATCTCTTATTGTATGTCATAGAATCATGGAACTGGAAGGGACCTCGAGACGTCATCGAGTCAGGTCCCCTGCACTCACAGGCAGGACCAAGCACTGTCTAGATCATCCCTGATGGATGTTTATCTAACCTGCTCTTAAATATCTCCAGTGGTGGGGATGCCACAACCCCCGTGTCCATCCAGCACCTAGCAAAATGAGGCCGCGGTTAACAGTGGGAGCTTTAAACAATGCTCTGATGAAAGTAACACTCATCATGGTGATGGATGGCAACTCAGGGACTTCAGTGGAAGTTGGATTTGACCTTCAAATTTAGACAGAGCTCTTGCTTAGAGAGGCTGGTGCAATGCTGTTATGTCTTGAGGGTGGACTAGTCAATTCTCACTTTTCTGTTTGCTACCTGAGAACAGATTGCTTGGTTCCCACTGTTGGTGATGGCCTTTGATTAGAGAAAGAAAGACAGTCTGGTACTTAATGTTCATGGATGGAAGTCAGGACTCCTGAATTTGAGTTGCTGCTCTGCCACTGATTCATCACATGTCCTTGGTCAAGTCACTCAGTCTCTCCAGGCCTCAGTTTCCTCATCTGTCAAATGTGGATTTTACAGCAAATGGAAGGGATGGGCTGTGGGGTTTGTGTTGGGTGGGATAACAAGGGAATCCCCATCTAGGAACTTCTAATTGTGTCCTGGACCTTTACGCCATAGGAGCATTACAACAAGAGTACCACATGCCTCAGGATGATAAATGTTTGCAACCTGATTCCATTCCGATTCTTTCACTGAGCCCCTCCTGTGGTATCTGAGCAATGTTCTTGTGAGGTAGATCAGCTGCTGCTGTAAATCTGATAGACCCAGCAGGTAGCCTCGAACCTGGGACCTTAGGGGCTAAAGCCATGAGCCTGTGGCAAATGAGCTAAAAGCCAACTGGCTCTTAGCTAAGGCTGTAGAGCAGGCATCACTCTCCCTCATGGTTTCAGTGCCTCTAGATTACCCTGTGGCAGAGAGGTTAAGTGACTTGTCCAAGCCCATACAATACAGCAGGAGTCGGAACCAGGCTGGGAACAGGGTAGTTCTGGCTCCTAGGCCTGTGAGTAGATCATGGCTCCTCGCAGACTGGCACGCTCCCACACACTTGTTCACCTTGGCCCCCGCTCTAGCAGTACTCTGAGCGCCCTACGTTTGCTCTCGCTGCTGAGCCATTTCTGCCATACTGCAGCAGGACTAGTGTGAAGGTTAGTGGTATCCCTTTGCAGATGGCAGGCACGTACACTAGACATTCGTTTGGGCTGCCAGGCTGGAAAATAACAATGTCTGCAGGGAAAATGAGATATTCCCTCGCTGACACCTACCTTCCCTCTGCTGGCAGTTTCTCTACACGCCTCACAACTTTCATTCTGCCACCGCTGAGATCCAGAGAGAAAGATAAAACATTCCTAACCCAGTGGGGCTGGTTTCTCCTTCAAAGTTCTGTCTCTTTCTCTGTCTCCTGTTGTCTATATCTAGCTATATATCTGCAAAATCTCTTTATATCAATAATGGTAGAGCCTCACTACAGTTCAGTTATTGGCATAACGATAATGCAGATACAGATAGATGTGGTTATATATGGCACCTCTGAGCTTGGGCCCATCTCTTCCATCTCCCTGACTGGATGCCTCTTCTCTGCCTTCCTTTCTACTCCACTACATTTCCAGCTTCCAGTTTCACCAGCTGTTTTCGTGCCACAGACACCCTTTCAAAGGCGTGAGGGGTGAATTCAGTCGTGGTCATCACCGCTGCCACCAAAACAGAAACTAATGACCTCTCCTTGTTGGTGCTTTTAGTAGAACATCTAAGGACTAAATGTGCCACTGTCATTGGCTCCAACCTCCAGGGCAGGTCCTTCCAGGGGAGGTTTGAAGGCTCATTGCTAGGGTCCATAATGCTGTGCTAGATCCCACTACTGACACCATGTGATAATGGTGTAGTGCAGTGCACACAATGGAAGGGACATTTCCAAGGGAAGCAGGATCCACTCACGAATCCTTTGCTTATCAAAAGGGCCACATTTCTGGTGAATACAGAATCTCCTTCCTCTTTGACTGGTGTAAATCAGGAGTCACTTGGTTGAAGTCAATGTACTTACACCGAGGGGGGAAGGAAGGGAATTAGGCCCATTATTTTAATGACAAGTTCAACTGATCCTACATCTGGACCTTTCTACTCGGTGGCAATTACCATGGAATCCTCTTTCCCCTCCCCCATTGTCAGCTGTAGAGTAGGGATGTAATAGTATCGTCAATTAACTGATTAACCGATAAGCAAAAGCTTATAGGTTAATGTTATAGACTACATGTATCCCTCTCCTTCCCCCCCGCTGCCCCTCCTTGCCAGTACATTTTTTAGCAGGCTGGTCCTGCAGCCGAGCTCAGTCCCGGCTTGCGCAGAGTCTGGGACCTACCTCCACTGGAGCTCCTAATACATTGCAATGTAAGCCCAGGGTTAGTAGAACTTAAGTTAGCAGACCGTGGGTTTGTTAGGAGTATTAGGAGCCAGGCAGGCAGGCAGCCTGGCTCAGTTCTGGCTCACGCCAGGTCCAGGAGCTTAGACTCCCCTGGACAGCGGCTGCTGTCACCCCACATTGCTGCCTCTGTATCAGAGGCAGCAGCACAGAGCAACAGGAAGCCGGTTCACGAGGGGAGCGGGTTTTTTAACTGTCTCCACTCACGGACCAGCTCTTGCCTGGTACCCCACACTGCTGCTTCTGAAACAACAGCGCGGAGTGGCAGGAGGCTTCTCAGGGGAGCACACTGGCTGCCGGCCCCACCCCTGGGGACTATAGACTCATTCATGAGATTAATCGACTATTCAGTTAACTGATATTTAACATCCCTACTGTAGAGCCAGGAAAGCAGAACAATTGTACGGGCAGCCAGAGTTTCTGGAGGCATAAGAAAATCCCCCATGTTGGGCTGCATGGATCTCTCCACTCGGGCTTTTTGTTTCATGTTTAATTAAGTGGAGCGGTAAGTGGATTGAGGAAACAGGGTGGAGGGGGGGAGAAGAGAAGGTTAATCCGTCCTCTAGCCTTGTTATTTCCTCTTCCTGATCCCAAAAAGCTGGGAGATAATGTCTCCTTTGAAGTGAAAAGTGCTTCCTTTTCTTCCTTTCCTTTGCCTTTTCTAATCCTCTCCGGGTTGGTCAAGCAACTCAGCAGCAAAGCTTTGCTAGATGGTCTGATGCTTTGGAGCCAGCAATATCTTTATTTTGTGGGGTACCAGATCTGCTACAGGTAAGAGTCAGGAAGGGTACGTCTACACGGCACGCTTATGTCGAAATCAGCTATGCCGGGAGAAATACTCTGAAAGAGCTTATTTTAAAATAGCATGTCTACACTACAGGAAAGCCTCACAATTAGTCCGAGGTAAGCTCCCCTAATGTAGACGTGCTACCTCGATTTAGAGCCCCAGGAGGCACTGGGGAGTAATTACTGTGAATGGCCCTGAGGAGGAGCTATTTCGAAATAGCAGCGGCAGAGCGTCCGCACTACTGCTATTCCAAAATAGCTTTTTTGGAAGAGGCGTTATTCCTCGTGGAATGAGGTTTTCAGATGTCGGAATAAGCTGTCAGTTATTTCGAATGTATTTTGAAATAACGGAATTGCTGTGTTGATGCTCGCGTTGTTATTTTGGAATAACAGCCGTTATTCTGCAATAACACTGCTGTGTAGAAGCACCCTAAGCACTTTTTGCTGAAGGGTGTGTCTACACTGCACCGTTATTTCGAGATAACTAGCGTTATTTCGAAATAACAAAGCGAGCGTCGACACAGCCATTCCGTTGTTTCGAAATACATTCGAAATAACGGACGGCTTATTCCAACTTCTGCAAACCTCATTCCACGAGAAATAATGCCTCTTCCGAAATAGCTATTTCAGAATAACAATAGTGTGGATGCTCCATTGCTGCTATTTTGAAATAGCCCCTCACCAGGGCCATTCTAAGTTATTCCTCCCAGGTGCCTCCTGGGGCTTTAAAAACGAGATAGCACATCTACATTAGGGGAGCTGGCCTTGGACTAATTTTGAGGCTTCCCTGCAGTGTAGACATGCGTTTTCGAAATAAGCTATTTCGGAAGAACTATTCTGGAATAGCTTATTCCAAAATAAGCGTGCAGTGTAGACGTACCCTAAAGGAGGTGCGACAGGTTGAATCTCAGATGTCCCCTTAGCATTGTCCCGTGGTGGGCTGATCATGCCACTGACACCTGACTTCCTACTCTCTGGGGCTCCCTGCCATCCTGTCCTGCTAGGCCAGATCCTCTGCTCTGTCCCAGACAAGGCACGGAGTTGGGGGTACTGCCCTCCCTGCAAAGCAACACAGATGCTCAACCACTTCAGCTCCAGGAGGACTCAGCTATAAGGGCTCAGTTCCCAGGAAACCAACCTGAAAAAGGGACCGAAACCCCCAATAATCTGCCTTATTCTGTGCAAAAGTTTTACATGGAGATGGCTTAGAAGGTGTCCATCCACTTTATCAATGAAAGGGAGAGATGCACCATTGTTTGTCCCCCCAGTAACAATAATTTACATTGAGCTTGATAATAAACAAAAGTGTTTTATTAAGTGCTAATAGTAGGATTTAAATGGCTGCAAGTGAAAAAAATCAGAGCAAAGTTAGTCAATTAAAATGAACAAAAAACGCTCATCTAGTTCTAATCCACTAGGAAACTTGTTACGTGCAAATTCTTACCCTAAACAGCTGCTCTTGGCTCAGGTAAAGCGGTTCAAATCAGAGTTGCTCTTTTACTCTGACTTGGGTCTGCAGCTTCATCTAAGTTCTTCAAGTAGCCTCTTAGGGCATGTCTAGACTACATGGCTCCGTCAACGGAGCCATGTAGATTGTTTACTCGGCAAAGGGAAATGAAGCGGCGATTTAAATAATCGCCGCTTCATTTAAATTAAAATGGCTGCCGCGCTGTGCTGATCAGCTGTTTGGTGGCACAGCGCTGAAGTCTGGGCGCTCGCGGTCGACATCAAAGGCATTTGTCGACCTCCCCGGTAAACCTCATCCCACGAGGCATAACGGGGAGGTCGACAAATGCCTTTGATGTCGACTGCGGAGCGTCCAGACTACAGCGTTGTGCTGCCAAACAGCTGATCGGCACAGCGCAGCAGCCATTTTAATTTAAATGAAGCAGCGATTATTTAAATCGCCGCTTCATTTCCCTTTGCCGAGTAAACAAATCTACGTGGCTCCATCGACGGAGCCTTGTAGTCTAGACGTGCCCTTAGAGTGCACCAGGCAGTTTCAAAGGCCAGCTGAAGTCAAAGGACTGATAGTTTCCCATTGCTGAAATAGAACCCTCTGCTCTACGCTCCCTATCCTCATGGGAAAATATCAGGTCACATGTTTGTCTAGAGCCAACCGCAGTTTGGGCTTCCAGGACTGTGGTGTAGTGGCGGGGGGAGAGGGGGGCTGTCTGCTCTGTAACCCGGTGTCCCCCTGTGCTGTGATGTGAGATTCTCACTGACTCTCCCAAATGTGTATTAACCCAGACACCTAGGCTCAGCCTCCCAGGGAGAGAGACAAAGGGAGGAAGGCGGAGACCAACACCTGGTGGGGGGCAGGGCCTGGGAGGGAGGCAGTTGCTGTCTGGGAAGCATGGAAAGAAGAGGCTAAGCTGGGGCCTAGGGGCGATGGACCCCTAACCCTAGGGTCTGAGGCATCCTGGCCCTGGCCCCTGTAGCCACATCACATCTGTGCTGTGCTGTATCCTGAAGGAACAATAAACCCCTCTCGATTCTACAACTGGTGGAGTCTGTTCGTGCTGCTAGATTTGGGGGAACCCCAACTCGCCGTCACAGTAGTTTGGGCTTCCAGGACAAACAAGACTATTCTTAGGTCTCTGGTGTGAGTACTGAGTCATTGTGTTTCTGGAGCATCAGTAATGGCCCTCATTAGCACATTTAAACTATGAACAGTTCCACACTTCATATTTCTAACTTCACACGCCAGAATGATACCAGCACAAAAATAGGATCTACAGATTCAGCAGACTGTAACTTTAAAAGTGATATGTTACGGTTTTGCATACAGCATCTTCACGTTATACATATTCATATCCATAAGACAACTTTCCTAAAGCATGCGGGTGACAGGAGGCATCTCCTATCCACAGTTCGGCTGCTCTCTCAGCCATCCCGTCACCCAACTGCATGCCAAGAGCTCCAAAGAGGAACAGCCTGGCTCTGGCCCAGCAGCTTGCTTTATACTGGCTTGCTGGGCTCTGATTGGCTGCCTCTCATGCTGCCACTCCTGGGAGCTTGGAGGACTTCTCTAGTGCTCTTTTCCTGGGGCAGGATGTGGCAAGGCACCAAGCCTCCAGCAGCCGGCTTCGGGGCCTAGTCCATCCCATCACATTCTTTTACGGCAGAAGCTTTTTTTTTTTTTTCTCTCTCTCTATATAAAAGTTTTTCCTGCAGGATGACAGAGTGACATGTCAGTCTGCTTCCCACCTGCCTCCTCCCTCCCTTCCTCCCTCTCCTTTCCTCAGTGCTCGGCTGCTGCGTGGGACCTGGGGAGGCCCTGGAGCAGCCCCCCCTCTCCCGTCCCCAGTCTCTGGGAGGGGGGCCAAAGCCACAAGCTCCGTGGCCTTTCCTCTCACCCCTCGGTGCTCCGGGAGGACAGGGGGCGGACTGGGAGCTGCATGGCCTTTCCTCTCCCTGCCCCCCAGTGCTCCCTGGGGGCGGGGGCAGAAGTCACACGGCAATGGGAGTTGTGTGTTCCTTCCCCTCCCCAGTGCTCCAGGGAGCAGAAGCCACAAGCCGTACAGCCCCTCCCTTTCCCCCTCCCCAGTGCTCAGGGGGGCAGAAGCTGCCGCAGTTCGGTTGGGGGGGAGTGCGGGGCCTGGTGAGGCCTTGCAGTGCCCCAGCCCCAGTGGTTGGGGGAGAAAGCTGGGGCTGGCTGTGCTGTGGTTTCGGCTGAGCCCAACCCTCTGGGGACCAGGGTGGGAGAGGGCAGTGCCAAGCCGCTGCTTTGACCCGGCCCAACCCACCAGCAGCCAAGGGGGCAGAGGGCCTGGCATGACCCAGGCCAGGAGACTGGGGGATTAGGATTAGGCCACAGCGGAGGATAGGTGAGGGGGGGAGAAAGGGCCGGGGCTGGTGCAGCTGCAGCCTGGCCCTCCCCAATGGCAGGGAGGAGAGCCAGGGTTGCCTACTCCCCCTGTGAGGGGGGTTGGTGCGTGTAGCAAGCAGGGGGCATTGCCCACTAGATTTTTTTTTTTAACAAAAAATGATCCCATCAGCAAATAATTACAGTTGGCAGTAGATCCATACAGACAGGTATGCACACCGGCAGCAAAGTGGTAATAAGCAAACCTGTCCTCATCCTGACAAATACCATCATTAGTTACCTCGGACTGAAACGGAAGGAACGGGCTTATTAGAGAGCTAATGCTATTTAGGTTGTGGGAAGCTTTTGTGGAACGACATTAGACACGCTGATGGCTCATCCATGCACGGAGCCGTCTCCTCTCGCCCATATGAATGGCTGCAGTAAACCAAAGTGACGGCCGGTCGAGGCCAACAGCCTGTCTCCGGACCCAGCCCCGCGTTGGTGGGTGCTTCATTTATTTCTTATTATGGCAACAACGTGTAAGTGCTAACCAGGCCTGGACTCCCTAGCCCCTCCCCCAAGAAGTGCTAACCAGGCCAGCCCTCCCTAAACCCTCCCTCAGGGAGTTTACAGTCCGGAAAGACGTGCCCTAACAAATAGACGAGTTGAGTGGGACGAGGGAGAAAGGGCATCAAAAAGGGACGGAATGTCTGCAATGCTGTGGAGCCATCTGCCACGTTTGGAGGGAAACCACTGCTGGTGTGGCTGAATGGTGTCTTCAGCCGTGTCAGGCTGAGGAGACTAAGGGGGGATATGATAGAGGTTTATAAAATCATGACTGGTGTGGAAAAAGTGAATAAGGAAAAGTTATTTACTTGTTCCCACAATATAAGGACTAGGGGTCACCCAATGAAATTAATAGGTAGCAGGATTAAAACAAACCAAAGGAAGTTTTTCTTCACTCAGCACACAGTCAACCTGTGGAACTCCTTGCCAGAGGATGTGGTGAAGGCTAGGACTTTAACGGGTTCAAAAAAGAGCTAGATAGATTCATGGAGGTTAGGTCCCTCAATGGCTATTAGCCAGGATGGGTAGGAATAGTGTCCCTAGCCTTTGTTTGTCTGGAAATGGGTGACAGGAGAGGGATCATGTGAGGATTCCCTGTTGTGTTCCCTCCCTCTGGGGCATCTGGCAATGGCCAGGGCTAGATGGACTTTTGGTCTCACCCAATATGGCCATTCTTATTCACACTACATTGGCTCTTTGGGGTAATGTAATGTTGATCCCTAATATGGCTCTAGACACACTGAAGTCTGAGTATCACTGGGTTAGGGCTGAACTCAATTGTTATGCATCAAACCATAGAACCATAGGGGTAGAAGGTGCCTGTTTTTCAGGACTCAGGTGGAAATTGGAAAATACACGCAGCGCTGTTCAAAGGGCCCCTCTCCCATTGTACGCACCTGCTACATTCCAGCTCTTAATGATTGTGGTATCTGATTAGCACGGTGAGTGCCCTCGTTGCTTTGTAAAACATCATAGGCACAAAAGGTGCTAGCAAAATCATCTATTTCTTTTCTATTAAACTCTCAATAAAGCTGCCTTGTGCCTCTCTTCCAGTGTTGTCTGTATGACAAACCCAGCGCCAGTCTTTACCAGCCCTTGACAAGTGACTTTTTCCAACCATCAGCTGGGAGCACACGCTCTGTTAAGCTCATAATTGATAATATACCACTGTTGAAATACGCCTGTCAGTTCTGCAGGGAGATAGTTATATTGTGTTGATATTGGATAACTGTTTTCACAGGCTGCATCAGAAACCACTGCCCGCCCCAAGCAGATAAAAAGGTTAGACAAAAAAAAATTTGCATCGTAGACTCTTCCTTTCCATCTCCGCAGTGAAACCGCAGAGAGACACTTCACACAAATGGAGCTGATGCTGTAACTGTGCATCAGACTTCCAGTTGTGCTGAAGGGCTCCGTAGTGGTGGGCAGACAAACATCACACCCTTGGTCCCTAAGCATAAGAACGATGAGGAGTCTAGTGGCACCTGAGACTAAGGGCATGTCCACACTAGGAAATTATTTCAAAATAACGTAATTTGAAATAATAACTCCCGAAATAACTATTTCGAAATAGCGTGTCCACACTGCAGGGAAGCCTCGAAATTAGTCCGAGGCAGGGTCCCTTCCGGTGGATGCGCTACCTCGACTTAGAGCCCCAGGAAACACTGGGGAGTAATTACTTTGAATGACTCTAGGGAGGAATTTTTTTGAGAAAACAGCCATGGAGCATCCACACTGCCACTATTTCAACATAACTATTTCGAAATAAACGTTATTCCTCGTGGAAAACAGGACTGACTATTTCGAAATGTCCAACCCGTTATTTTGAAATAATGGGCTTAATAGTGTGGACGCTTCACTTGTTATTTCGAAATAAGGGGAGATATTTCAAAATAACTCTCTAGCGTAGACCAGGGCTGGCAGATTTATGTGGGCATAAGCTTTCATGGGTAAAACCCACTTTGAAAGATGCATTTGTCAGATGTGTCCAATGCATCTGATGAAGTGGATTTTACCCACGAAAGCGTATGCCCAAATACATCTGTTAGTCTTTGTCACAGGACTCTTCGTTGTTTTTGTAGATACAGACTAGCACAGTTACCCCCTGAGACTTGTCTGAAAGGGTAAGGTAAATGTAGGACTGTCCAGTTTACAAATGGGCAAAATGATGAATGGGAACATGAAGTGATTTGGCCCAGATATGAGGCAAATTTTTAGCAGCAGTTTACCAAGGGATGTGATCAGTGTTCGCTTTAACTCAGCACTTGGGTGGCTAGGCAGGATAGATTCAAATGTCACCCAGCTGATTAACAGAGTACTCACAACCACCCACAGCTGGCAGAATGTGTTTCTACTGGTGGTGCCCATCTGCACATGCTTGAGTGCATGGAACAAAATTTATTCTGCACATGGATGGAAAAAAATTAGAGAGAACATTGAATGTGATGGTCTCTCCCTCACTTGACACCTCTACATCCAAACAGTTTGTCTTTCTGAATGATTTGTGGTAGCTCTTCTGGAATGTTTTGGGCTTGATGGAGACATTACCGAGTGAAATTCTATGGGCTATGTTAAAGCAGGAGGCCAGGCTAGATGATCATAACGTTCCTTTAGAACTATGACTTTCACCTAGTTAGCTTCAGACTGTCAGAAATAGAACCCAGGAGCCACATCCCTGCCCTAACCACTAGGGTATGCTTCCCACCTCTGAAGGTGGTTTAGTATGCTCAGGTGGTTTAGTATGCAAATACGTACTGGCATAGCTGATAACTCTGCTGTGTAGCCACAGGTAGGCTACATCTTCAGTGGGGCTAAGTTTAATGATGTATATAGCAGTAGCATCTAAAGTTCAAACCGAGATCAGGGTCCCGTCCCCCCCACACACACATGCACCATGCAAAGCACTGTACCTACGTGTAGTAAGAGACAGTCCCTGCCAAGGAAAGATTGTCTAAATAGACATGATGGACAAAAGGAAGGAGAAAGGGAGGATTAATATTTCCATTTTACAGATAGGAAAACTGAGGTACAGGACAATTAAGTGACTTGCCCATAGTCACATGAAGGATCTATAGCAAAGTTGAGGCGTGAACGACAACCTCATTCCCAGGCCTGCACCTTAACCACGAGACTGCCCTTCCTTTATAGGATGCTCACTGAGCCAGACATTCCCAGGTACCATGAATTAGATATGTTCAAGCAAAATGCACCTGCCAGGTACACCCAGCTGTAACGTGTTTTGTTGTGGTGCTGACCAACTGTACCCAGACAGGAACCCCCCTGTAACATCCATCTTTGCTTGCCTGGATATGGCAGGCTGCTGTAACCCTGAATGGCTGTAAACAGAGATACGCCAATTGCTGACCAAGAGGCTGCAGAGGAGTGTCCTTGACTGAAACCCATATTGATACGAACACACAGCCGTCCACAGGGGGAGGAATCTCTCACCCAGTAAAAAAATGTCTAGTACTCACAATTTAGTTATCTCTCTTGCAAGCGTAAATTAAGTTGAAACTTGCTTGTAAGAACTGGCGTCACAAAGACGAACCAACACAATCTGGCATCTTAGATAAGAAAGAGGATACGGGCCCCTATGGGTATAAAAATGGGTCCAGCAGCACATTTACTCTGTCAATCTACCATCTATCTGCTGGTCGGGTTAGGTGTTTGACCTCCCGAGGTTCCACGGCGACGCCCACCTCGTATTCGTCTTTCCTAGGAATTGAGGGACTGGCCCTGGCTTGACCTGCTGGAGTCGAGAGGCACAGAAGGGGTAAAATTGTACCTGGATGTGGTCCTTTGTCTTAAGTGTACACATAAATTTAGAGCTCTTTAAAGATTAAGCTGTCACTTGGTACCATTATTTCTATTTTCTATCTTTATTTTCTTTGTAACCATTTTTAAGATCTATATTTGCTAGCAGTTAAGAAATAGAGCAATAGCCATTGTAACCATATGATTTATAAGCTTGTTTAATAAACCTGTAACTGTTTAAGTTTTAACCTGACTCCTTCAGTTGCTGTAACAGAACCAAGCACAATTTAAAGAACTTCAGCCGGTCATAAGGGACAGATACAGGCAGAGCTGAGCGTTTGGATCTGTGTCACTCCCAGGTGACAGGTCCGTTGCGGCACCTCTCAGTCTGTCCTAGGCTGCCCGCTGCGAAGGATTTTTGCATCCTAGCAGCTAAAATCTGAGGTGTAATAAGCTCTTCCTATAAACAGGGCGTCTGTTGGCCTGCTGGCTACCCTCTGCGACGGGACCCCGGTCCTAGCAGTAAAGACACGGACGTTAAACCTTTTCTCGGAAACACACACACACACACACACTGCCCTGACCGTCGGCTGACACCAACCCGACCGCTGTCCTCCCAGATTACACATCCTGCCGGGATGCGTGGCTCAGGCAAGAGGAACAGGAGTCTGCTGAGAGGTCTCAGTCTGCTCTGCATCTCACATAGCAATGGAGATCAAGGAAGACACTGGTGCTGACCAGGCAGCCGTCCACGGTGGTTGATTGAAGCCAGGCGACAGAACTTTGGGGTTGATGCCAAAATAGGTCTGGTGAGAGGGGAGGAAACGTATCCAATGACTAGAGCAAGGTAGTGGGAGTCAAGACCATCTGGGTTCTTCCTTGCTTCACCTTCCTGGGCCCTAATTTCCTTGCCTTTAAATAGGGAGAGCACTGGGTAACTGTGAGGAAGGGGCTGACAAAGGGCCTATTATCATGCTTGGTCTAGCTTTATGGAGAAATGGTCTGAAAATAGCTGAAATGAAATTCACTAAGGACAAATGCAAAGTACTCCACTTAGGAAGGAACAGTCAACCGCAAAATACAAAATGGCATCTGACCGCCTAGGAACCATAGACCCATAGAATCATAGAACCCTAGAACTGGAAGGGACCTCGAGAGGTCATCAAGTCCAGTCCCCTGCCCTCATGACAGGACCAAGCACCATCTAGATCATCCCTGATAGATGTTTATCCAACCTGCTCTTGAATATCTCCAGTGATGGAGATTCCACAACCCCCCTAGGCAATTTATTCCAGTGTTTAACCACTCTGACAGTTAGGAAGTTTTTCCTAATGTCCAACCTAAACCTCCCTCACTGCAGTTTAAGCCCATTGCTTCTTGTCCTATCCTCAGAGGCCAAGGAAGGAGTACTGCAGAATGGAAGCTGGGGTTTATAGTGGATAACAAACTAGATATGAGTCACCCGAGTAACATTGTTGTTACCCTGTGACAGAGTGGACTAGCCCCTGAAGCCTCCTACTGGAGGCCTTGTGGTCCTGCCACACTCTACCCCAGAAAAGACTAAAAAGTTCCTCCAAGCAGGCTAGAGTGGCTGCAGGGGAAGCAGCCAATCAGGGCCTGGCAAGCCAGCATAAAGAAAGCTGCTGGGCCAGAGCTAGGCAGTTCCTCTCTGGAGTTTGAGGTTGCAAACTATATATGACTTGGCCAGGGGGCTGAGTCACAGGAGAATTGCCATAAGCCAGGAGTGCAGGCACACACACTCGGCCAAGGGGGCTGCTCGCGAGAGATGAGTGTGACTCCATTACCCTCCCCCTGAAGAAAAGCAAGCATCATTCTGGAAGGTATTAGCAGGAACATTGTGAGACAGACACGAGAAATAATTCTTCTAATTTACCCTGTGTTGATTAGGCCTCAGCTGAAGTACTGTGTCCAGTTCAGGGTGCCACACTTCAGAAAAGATGTGGATAAAGCAGAGAATGTCCAGAGGAGAGCCCCATCGCAGATCCGCCAATACACCTGAAACACCTCTGCTTCCTCCGGGCCTGGAGCAGGGGCTACTCCTGAATAATGTGCAGGTTTTAGACATGTGACCAGGCCTGACAAAGCGCCGGGGGGGGGGGGGGGGACAAAAGGACAATTGTAAGGCCTAGGGCTCTGGCTACTGCCACAATAACAATTTAATAATCTTTAAATTGCTACTGGAGTGCCACACCACACGCTCCGGGCAGCGCTATGGGCTGGGGTTGGGGAGGGGGGGATGTACCATGCTCTGGGCACCGCTGAGGGCTGGCTGCCCTGGCCCTTGCCCCTTCTGCCCCTCAACCACACCCCTTCTGGGAGCATGGAGCCCAGCTTCCCCACACCTTGCCCAAGGGCCTGCAGAGGCTGTAGGCACCTGTGCATGTGTCCATATTGTACCGAGGGCTTCCTCTAAGACTGGCTGACCCAGAGGAGTGTTCAGAACTCCAGTGTTCAGTTGGGATTGGTCCTGCCTAGACCAGGGGGCTGGACTTGATGACCTTCTGAGGTCTCTTCCAGCTCTATGGTTCTATGATTCTATGAGAGCCTCCGGAAGCTAGCCCCGCGCCGTCTCAGGTTGCTTGCCCCAAATCTAAAGTGCCTTCAAAATTAGTGGCTTCTTTTGAAAAATGTTGGCTGGGGTGCCTTGCTCAAGATCACACATCAGATCAATGGCATGAGTGGGAAACAGAACCCAAGAATCCCAACTCCTAGATCATTATCCTAGCCCACGGGTCTGGCTGTTAAATAGAAAGTCCCCCCTCCCGCCCCCACAAAGAGAATAGCTTTGCATCTTTCAGGCAGCAGACAAATGGCATCTCTCTGAACTACTGCACTGAACTGAAAGCAGCATGGGTCCATTTCCGAGACCATGAAATACTATTGATTTACCTCTCGGCCTCAGAGCTCAAGGGCTCAAAGCCCTCTTGAAGTCCCCTTCCAGTTCTAGGATTCGATGAAGCCGCAGCACCGAGCAGGCAGGCTCACGTAACTGCCCCTCTCTTGATGAATATCCTGCCCACAGCAAAACCAGTGGTGCTCTAATTAGGGCCACTTTCACAAGGATTCAGAGGCATAAAATGACTGCTTTAAAGCTAGGAACCTGAAATACCTTGTAATGAACCAAAAGCAGGGGAGGGGACAGGCCTTGCTAAGGCCAGGTCCAAGGCAGTGGAAGATCGAAACTGCTGTGATCAATTTTCTGGAGTTCAATTTAGTAGGTCTAGTTAAGACCTACTAAATTGAACTCAGAGGGCAACCGCATTGGCAGCAGGTACTCCTGCTCCTGCCAGGAGTAAGGGAAACCGACAGGAGTATTTGCTCCTGTCGGCCTCCCACTGTGGGGACAGCAGGGAAACTCGGATCAAAGCATGTTGACTCCAGCTACATAATTAACGTAGCCAAGTTAGTCTGGTAGCCAAGTTAGTCTGTACAGGTAAACTGAAAAAACAACAAATAGTCTGGTAGCACTTCATAGAATAACAAAACATGTAGATGGTATCATGAGCTTTCGTGGGCACAGCCCACTTCTTCAGATGACTGGAGTGTTGGATGTCTAGGACCAAAATAAATAGGGGGAGACGGGAGTGGGGGGTGGAAGAAGGGAAAATTGGGGGGCTGGGGAAACAAGAAAAGGCAGTGGGTAAAAAATATATCAAGGGAAAGCAGAGCTGGAAAGCGATAGGGAAAACGAATAGTCTACAAGCACCTAAAGACTAGATAGTCAAAGGGGGGCAGATAAGAACCATTAATTAGCAAACAACAAAGAGTCAGGAAACACTTAAACACTGATGAAACATCTTGGTATCATAGTGATAGAGATGCAGCCCTGTTAGTCTGGTCTAGCTGAAACAAAAGACAGGACTATGCAGCGCTTTCAAGACTAACAAGATGGTTTATTAGGTGATGAGCTTTCGTGGGCCAGACCCACTTCCTCAGATCCTGGTATCATGAGATTCTTCAAAGACAAAGAACCATTGTCGCCTTCATTGTTTGATAGGTAGGTAATGACCTAACTATCCAGTATCTTTGTTTAATTCAGAGGTGTGAGAATTGAACTTGGTCTTGAGTCAACCTTCTCCTTTAAACTATTGGAAAGACCTTGTGTGTCTCATCCCTTTGATGAGACATTACCGGAAAGATGAGGGCTACCATGGGAAGGAAGAGAAAAAAAAGGCAACGAACACGCGGATTTGTTGCTCTCCCCCCCACACACACACACACACAAAATCCCAACAGCTCTGGAAAGAAAAGCAATAAATTGCTCTCATCTTCTGCTGACGAGGTGGAAATAACTTGCAAGGGGCACAGCATGTGTTGGCTTCCGGCACCTCCCAATCTCTCCCATGATCTTCGCGTTGGTGGCAGGACAACCCAGTCCTCGGCTGGTCTGTTTCATTTATTTATTTGGCATGAGAATGAAAGCATGGATGGCAGGCGCAGTTCCATAAAACTTCTGACACGGGTTCGGCTGCCGCCCACGTGTCCTGGGAGAGCCACACACCTCCGTCTGCATCCCGGCCTAACAAGCTTTGGAAGGCTGTTTAGAGAGAGGGTTTTTAATCCATCACGTCATCCAGTTAGCCGCCAATTAGATGCTTGCGCCGAGCCTGCCTGACGTTGATAGCCACTGGGCCGGCCTCTTCCCATTTGTTAAGGTTATTGACTAACATTTGGAGTCAAATTAAGGAAGTGTAGCTAATGGCAAGCTCTGAATTCTCTTCAGGGTTGGTTGCACCTGGGGAAATTACACTTTCCTACCTCCTTGTGTTCCCCCCCACTCCTGCTAATTAGTCTTCCCCAGCCCACATGGCTTGACATTTAAAATTAACTCAGTTACAATGAGTATTTCTCTTACCAGGCTGTAAACACCAATCAATAACAGAGTGAGGGGGAGAGGCGACTGTATAGTCAAGATAGCCCAGAGATTTCTCCTGCCCTTTATTTCAGATATTTTTTAAATTAGAGGCTGCAGATGCAAGTCCCTGCTCCACCACACACTTCCTGTGTGACCTTGGGCAAATCCCTTAGTCTCTGCCTCAGTTTCCCATCTGTACAGTGGGGATAACAGCACTGCCCTCCTTCAGAGGGGTGCTAAGAGGATAAATACATAGGACTGTGAAAGGCTGGGGTGATGGGAGGGCAGATAAATAAGAGAGATTTTTTTTTGCTGTTTCCATCCCCATGTCCTCAGTGAGAAATTTCTCCCTGAAAGCCGGAGAAGGCCGCAAATTCAGGGCAACAGTTGAACATCCACAGTTGCTTCTTGGGACTTAACTTACCCTGCGGAGCAAAACACAAAGCATAAAGGACACAAATTGAGGCAGGAATCTTTGACCAATGCATCGGCCTCTCCAATCTCCATTTCCTGGCTTTGGTGGGGTATAAATCAAGATGGATCAAGATGTAGTAAAAATGACAGCTGGTACTTGCAAACCACTTTATCTTCAAGGCACTGGACAAACATGTATTAATTAGAGAGACTGTCTGCAAATATATGGCTATGGACATGTACAGCTATGCTTTTACAGCTACGTCACAGTGCTTTCGGCTGCGGAAGTTACAGCGGGTAACACCCCTTGCAGGGCAGGAGTTGTGCTGGTCTCATATAATCCTTGGGAGGTGTGGGGGCACCCAAAGGTAGCCCATGAACGAAGAGTTAAGACAAATGTGTCTTTCTACATAAAAAAAAGAAGCAAGAGTGAGGCCTGGAAATCAGTGTACCTGGTAAGAATTCGGGCTCTGCCATCGGTACCCAAGCCAACAAGATTAAAGCCAGCTGAGGTGTCGGCAGTGACCATACCTCTGACTGCAGTGTAGCCATCCCCTTAGCATGACCTTGGTCATGTCCCTGTGCCTCAATTTCCCTAATTTGTGATTGGCGTTTTACCTTCCCTGTGAGGGCGAATTACAGATTGTGATGCATGTCAAGCTCCTCCGCGGGGAAGATGGTCATTGCAGTCAATGAACTAATGTGAGATTCTGGAAAGCGGCTCTCTTAGCTCACTGTGTTCCTCAGTTTCCCCTCCCTGCCTTGCGGGGGGAAGAATTGGTTGGTGTCACTCAGCTAGGCCTGGGATGGGTGCTAGAGAGACAAATCTGAACAGGGTCCATTGTTAGTGGTATGAAGCTCTGAGAGCCTAGGCGATTAGCCATTGGACTGGGTGCTAGGGGACCTTGTGTCTATTACCAGGAATGCCACTGGTGCCATCTGCTTGTTTCCCCTCCCAGCCTTTGTGTGTGTTGTCTCCTTAGATGGGGGGGCTCTTTGGGGCAGGAGCCTGTTTTGCTGTGTGTGTGTGTGTGTGTGTGTCTCCACCTCTGGGTAAGTAGCCCCCCCACCCCAAACATCGACCCCTGGCCACAGCACTACACAGGAAGTGGGGAGCCCCGCCAGCCAGGCCCCCTTCTGTGGCCCTCCCGGGATCACCCCCAGGGCCAGCCAGTGCCACTCCCCAATGCCCCCACCCTGAGGACACTCTAGGGGGGCCTGCAAACCATGGCCTGGTGGTCCCCCCGCCCCAACAGGACACAGGAACAGGCCGGGAACCACAGCCCAGCAGCCCCCTATCCCCAGGACATGCCAGGGGGCCCAGTAATCACAGTCCAATGCCCCCCCCCCCTTACCCACCCCTGCATCCATGAGATGCTGATGGTGGGCCAGGAACTGTGGCCCAGCAGCAAAGTTGAAAGAAGAGTTTGTCGTTGCCATATCCCAGTGTCTCTGACATGCAGGGGGGGAGGGGGGCAGGATCTTTGCTCGGGGATCTGGTTCCAAAGATCAGAGCAGCCACTACTGTTTTGAAAGGCCCTAAGTCCTGAATCCAAGTGCTCTAAGATTTGGAGGAAGTTCAGACCAGAGCTCTGGCTAAAATCTTGGCTAAAATCCTGGCCTCTTTTGAAATTAATGGCCCTGTTCCCACTGACTTCAAAGAGGCCAGGATTTTACTATTTTTTATGGCTTGAGTGCATCTCTGGACAGCATGTGAAATGTCAGTTACACGGTAGCACAGGAGAATTGCAGGGTTTGTACTCGGGTAACACACAAAGAATCCAGCGGCCACCAGGGCTCCATTGTGCTAGCTGATGTACAAATAAATAGTGAGACAGTTCCTGCCCCGTAGAGCGTCCAATCTAAATAGCCAAGGCCAACTGAGGGAGCACGACCGCTCCCGTTTTACAGCTAGGGAACTGAGTCACAGAGAGAGATAGAGTGACTTGCTCAAGGTGTGTAGCCAAACAGGATAAAACACACCTCGTCACAGTACCAAACCAGGGGCTTAAGTAGGCCAGCCTCTCTCCCCCTTAGAGCTGTTAGGCCACGTCTCCACTTGCGGGAAGATCGACGCTGCGGCAGGCGATTGATTTAGTGGGTCTAGCAAAGACCCGCTAAATCGAACGCTGAGGGCACCTCTGTCGGTGCCGGTACTCCTACTCCTTGTGAGGAGAAAGAGAAGCTGACAGGAGTGTTTCTCCCATCGACATCCCGCAGTCAAGACGGTACCGAAGCTCAGCTTAAAGTACGTCGACTCCAGCTACGTTTTTTACATAGCTGGAATTACATACCATAAGCCAACCTTCCCCCGTAGGGTGTACCTGGCCTAAGTTCTGTTCAATTGCTATCGAACGCTGATTCTGTAGCATTGCAAATTCCTCTTCCTCCTTGAAGGAATTTCATTCTCTGCAGGGAACAGGGAACATGTAAATGAGTAACACATTTCTTGGCTGGTACTCTGAACCTGTATGGAATACCATCATATGTGTGTGTGTGTGTGTGTGTGTGTGTGTGTGTGTGTGTGTGTGTATCTAGGCTTGGCAGAACTGGATTTTTTATCATTTAGGTAGATAATATCAATATTTATTTGTAAGCATTTTTTCTGATTTTTATCGATTTACGTTTTGACAGTTGCAGGAAATCATTGGTGGGGTCAGACGGAAGGAGGGTCAGACACTAATGATTTAATAATAGCTGCTGAGATTCAAAAAGCTGAGCCTCATAACTCTCAGATTGCAGATTGTCAGCGGGCCCTGTCAAAATACCCAAAGTGAGTATCTTTAAATCAAACTCACAGACACTCTGAAGCAGGATTTTTCCTTCCTCGCTGTAAGAGGAGGTGACTCCTCACTCTGGCGCCTCCTACAGGCGGTTCTGAAAATTAGCTCGCTAGAGCTAGTGCCCCCTCCTCCGACGGCATCACGCCGCTGTCACTTTGGCCGTCTCCATGACTCTGTCACCCATGTCGCTCCCCGGCCCATAGCATCCTCTTCTGGGCACGGCCCTCTGGCCGTATCCAGCTCCATTCTCTCTCCATTTCTGAGGGACTGGTCGTCCTTAGTCCCACCAATTGCCTCAGCAGCCAACTGCATTCCAAGCCCAGCCCCTCACCTCAGGGACAAACTGCAGTCTGGATGAGTCACTCTCCTCTTTGGCAAGTGGGGTGCCCACTTCTCTTGGTCCCACCCCAGGGACCCTATAGCTGGGAGCCACCTACTGCCCCTCCTCCAACTTTTGCTGCCTCTTTCCCTGGGCCACGTCTCCGTAGACCCAGCACCTTCTCTGCCCCTCTATCAGGGCTTCTGTCTGGCAGCCACTCAAGTTGGAGCTCCCTGTTGCTCCCCTGACCCTGACCAGCCCTGCTCTGTCCAATATATTCCTCTCCAGGCAGCCAGTCCTCCCCCTTCCTGCTCCAGGGAGGGACTCACCCTGTTCTGTTGAGCAACCCATCTTATACGACCCTCCCCAGTTCTGATTGGCTTCTCTAACAAACTTTCCCCTGATGGTTGGCTCTGCAAGCCCTCTCATTGGTTGGGGTTCTGCACAGCCTCTCTGTGGGGTGTTTTAACCCCTTCTCCTATCTGCCACACAAGACTTGCAAATCTGTACACGTCGGTTATTATCAATGTAAATATTTTCCACCCCTTTGAGTGAGTATGGTGAAACTGACGTTCACCAACATTTAACAATTAAGACCTAATCCAACTCGAGGTCTCTCGATCTCTGTTGTTTCAATGCTTGGAAATGAATGAGTCATCTGGTCTACGAGATGTTTGGTCTGTAAACTTTATAGAAAGCCCATGGGCTAAATTGCCATTGACAACAGGTGAGGAGTAATCCTTTCATGCCAGTTCTGTGTGTGTGCCATGCCTAACATGATGGGGCCTCTAGGCCAGTGTTTCTTAAACTGTGTTCCATGGCACACCGGTCTGCCACGGAGAACAACAGAATTCAAAATGGCCACCCTTAAAGGGGCAGGCAACCTTTTTTTTTTTTTTTTTTTACTCAATAACTTCCCCCAACCCTTTTTTTTTCTCAGTAACTTTTCCCCCCTGACCTTTTTTTTCCTCAGCAAAAAATCCTTGGTGTTTCTCTCAAAAAAAGTTATTGTTTGGTGTTCCTTGGTCTTAAAAAGTTTAAGAAACACTGCTCTAAGCACTGTTGCAATATACATAATAATAATTTCCCCCGTCTACCCTCCCCTCTCCAATTAAAATAAAGAGGGCAGGACTTTATGGGGACTGCTCTCTTTAATTACATTTGCACAGACAGATCCTGCAGGGACACTGGCTCTGCCTCCAAATAGATCACACTCATTAGAAATGGAACAGAGATGCATTGGAGAAGCTTGGCCCTAGCAGACAAGGAGAAATGTGGAGGGGTCTAGAGGACCAGAAGGGAGAGATCCGCTGTGCAGAAAGACAAAGTCTGACTCCACCGTCTTCCCCCAGCCCGGGCCACATGCTGGACATGCAAAAGATCCTTGTTTCCTTGGAAACAAATTATTCGTGCATGCACTGCAGCAAGTCAAGAAAGTTTGCCTTCATCAGCCCCCCACAGGGAATGGAATAACCTGCAAAGATGCTGTCCCAGGGATCACAGACTGATTGCTAGCCTGCTTTTCTTATTTACATCTGTTTTTTTTTTTTAATCCCCATCCTCCCACACCGTTCAGAGATGCCAGAGACAAAGAGCTCTCCTGGCTCCTTCCAGCCCTCATGTTTCTGCTTTTCAGAGGATTGCTCTCACTGTTTGGTACAACCTCATGCATGACACAGGATTGCATGTGACGTTTCCTGCATTAAGACTGATAGAGACATCCTTTAGTGCCCCAGATCTTCTAAGGCAGTGGTCCCCAACACGGTGCCCGCGGGCGCCATGGCACCTGCCAGGGCATTTATGTGTGCCTGCCGAGTGATCGGGGCCGGGGCCAGGGCCAGCTCTGTGCAGCGCATGGGCGGCCCCGGCCCTGGGCGCACGGCGCATGGGCGGCCCCAGCTTCGGGCGTGCAGCACATGAGCGGCCCCGCCCCTGGGCGCCCGGCAGCCCCACAAGGTTGGGGACCACTGTAAATCTAAGGGTTTGTCTGCACTGGCATGTTTTGCTGCCAAAAACTGCCGTTTGGTGACAAAACAAAGAAAGTGTTTACACTGCAATGGGACTTTAGTCAGGGAAAACACCCAGTTTTGGAGACAAAAGACTTCCACCTCTGCGAGAAACTTTTGTCTTTTCCCCTCCCTTTATTGTCGACAAAGAGCCAGGGTGGACTCTGCTGTTTGTTTTGTGGAGAGAACTGGCTTCCACCAGTATCCCACAGTGCCTGCCCTTGTGGCTCTGCTGAGTGTTTTGGGATCTCTGCTGCCCTGTGGGCATGCGCCCCTCCCCTTTCAAAACTCCCAGAAGTATTTGGCAGCTGAGTGAGCTGTCCATTTGGGGAATAAACAAAGAGCAAATCATTGGAGAGCTTCTACTCTGCCCTGCTAGGACCACTAGGGGAGGGCTGGAGAGGCTGCTGTGCTGCTTTGACATTCCTCAGCACGGAGAGCTCCCAGAGCTACAAAGGAATCCCAAGAAGTGCAGGGAGCAGCCCTGCCTTCCCACCACACTGCGCTGTGGGATGCTTACCCACAATGCTTTGCTCTGTCAGCAGGGTGCTAGCCATGTGACCATGAAATGTTGACAATGGGAGGCAGAAAAACCGGTGTGGCTAGTTTTCATTTTGCCAACTTTTGCGCGTTGACTGCACTTTTGTCACCAAACCTTCCCAGTGTAGACCCAGCCTGACATTCAAGTGTTGATCTGCAAATGCTGCTTCCTCCCGGAGATCCGTGGAGAACTCAGGAAAGCTTTGGCCTTGTCTCTTTCCTGTGTTTCCTTTCCTCTTTTGTAACCTGCCAGTAAAACACCCAGGCTGTGTCTAGACTGGCAAGTTTTTCCGCAAAAATCAGCCGCTTTTGCGGAAAAACTTGCCAGCTGTCTACACTGGCGGCTTGAATTTCCAAAAGCACTGACTTCCTACTGTAAGAAATCAGTGCTTTTTGCAGAAATACTATGCTGCTCCCGTTCGGGCAAAAGTCCCTTTTGTGCAAAACTTTTGTGCAAAAAGGCCAGTGTAGACAGCTGAGATTTGTTTTCCGCAAAAGAGCCCCGATCGCGAAAATGGCGATTGGGGCTTTTTTGCGGAAAGGCGCGTCTAGATTTGCCCGGACACTTTTCCGCAAAAAGTGCTTTTGCGGAAAAGCGTCCGTGCCAATCTAGACGCTGTTTTCCGAAAATGCTTTTAACGGAAAACTTTTCTGTTAAAAGCATTTCCGGAAAATCATGCCAGTGTAGACACAGCCCCAGGGTGTGTCTAGACTACACCTCTCTGTCGACAGAGAGATGTAGATTAGGCACATCGAAATTGCTAATGAAGCAGGGATTTAAATATTCCGTGCTTCATTAGCATAAACATGTCCGGTGCTTTTTTTCGACATGGAGCTTTGTCAACAAAAGTGGCAGTCTAGACGTGGATCTGTCGAAAATAAACCCTTTTTCGACAGATCATGTAAACCTCATTTTTTGGTCGACAGAGGGATGCAATCTAGATGTAGCCCCAGTAGGGTTTGGGGATGAAAGACCCAAACCAGTATTCTGAACACCACATCTCTAGGGGCAGATCCTCAGATGGAGGAAATTGTCCTGAAGCCAGTGGGAAGAAAGCCATCAGGGAAGGAGCTGGTTAAGAGGCTGAACATTTTGCACGGGTTGAGTGCCGCTCTGATTGCAAGATGAGTCGAGCAGTGGCAGGGGTCAGAAGAGCCATGATCAGCTGCCGTTTCCTTAACGTGGGTTCTCCAAAGTTGGTGGCAGAATCAGTGTCTCCTTTTTGCTTCTTCTCCAAGCTCTGGGCTGTGAACACAGGCAGCTTAGAGAGCACAGAGATATGTCAGTAGAGCATAAGAACATAAGAACGGCCATATTGGGTCTGACCAACGGTCCATCTAGCCCAGTGTCCTGTCTGCCGACAGTGGCCAATACCAGATGCCCCAGAGGGAGGGAACACAACAGGGTATCCTCACATAATCCCCCTCATGTTACTCATTTCCAGACAAACAGAGGCTAGGGACACCATTCCTACCCATCCTGGCTAATAGCCATTGATGGACCTAACCTCCATGCATCTATCTAGATCTTTTTTTGAACCCTGTTAAAGTCCTAGCCTTCACCGCATCCTCTGGCAAGGAGTTCCACGGGTTGACTGTGCACTGCATGAGGAAAAACTTCCTTTTGTTTGTTTTAAACCTGCTGCCTATGAATTTCATTTGGTGACCCCTAGTTCTTATTTTGTGGGAATAAGCAAATAGCTTTTCCTTATCCACTTTTTCCACACCAGTCATGATTTTATAATGGACAATGATGGACCAAACCTTGGGAAACGGAGCTGTTTCCTGGCAGAAATATCCCTGAATCCCTCCAGCAGCCAAAGAGGGGAGCAGGAGACCGTGTTCCCTGGATTCAGGCACCAAAACCCTTGGGTTTCTCTCAAGGACAGGGGGGACCCAGAGGGTCCAGGAGCCAAGTGCATGAGTGGGCGTTGTATCCGGATTGAAGATCAACCCCATCCCTGTTTGGGTCCCCAGGGCACCCTGCTGTGCTCTTCCATACTGCTGCTGTGTGGCTCGGCAGGATGCCACTGAAGCTTGAGGAGAGGCCAGGCCATACAGGGTCTGACCAACGGTCCACCTAGCCCAGTACCTGGGCTGGGCTTCAGCAGATGCCCCAGTGCTGCAGCATGTTGCTCTGGGGTTGCGTGGTGTGTCTGTGGCGCAGCATCCTGCAAGCAGCAACCGACAACTCAACCGAGCCAAGAGAAGCTTCCCACTCCTCTTCCTTCTGGGCTGCCCTTTCCCATCTGATACCTGAGAGGGCAAGTGCAAAGAAGCACAAGCGCATCTGTGTGCAGGCTGCACCAGCTGTTGCGTGCTCACTTGCACAGGCAGGAGATGCTCCAAAGGGGCTAGAATGAAAGGACAAGCTGCCGCAATATGGTGCTATCTTGCCTCGCGTCACGCGTTGCCTTTGGGGGCTGCTCTGTTTCTGCTGGAAACAAAGCCTCCGATTCCAAAAGCAGCAACGCAAACAGAGCTGAAATCAACCTGCTTTCCTCCGAAACTCACTGAATCCAGTTACCGGCTTTCTTTGTCATGTGGAACCATCTGATGCTCCGAGCAGAACCCCTGGGTCTCTGAGGTTTGTCCACTCCTTCCAAAGCCTCGCCTATACTGTGAATTTGCCCCTTTCCCAGCAGCTGATGGCTAACTGGTGATGTAGGTGCCCCTATGCAAACCTTTGGTGCAAACAGGTGAAGCGGCTGTTTCATGCCTTGGTGGAATTGATCCATACTTAAAACCACCAGATAAATTCCATTGATACAAATCCTGGCTCTTCTTGTCCATGTCTGGAACTTGTTTGGTGAAGTTACATCTGTATCTGGCCATCTTTTGGTGTAATAGGCCTTGTCAATCCTGGGAATTTGCTCCTACATCACAGATCTAAGCATTTGCAAAGAAGCATGGGGGAAAAATCCTATAATAGTGCAATGAAGTGAAGGAAGGAAATTCCTCCATGAGTGGTCAATAAGCCAGAGGAGATGATAATGCCTAGCTCTTTGTGTAACACTTTTCATCTGTAGCTCTCAAAGTGTGTTACAAGAAGCTCGGAACCATCATTCCCTGTTTTACAGATGGGGAAACTGAGGCTGGGAGCAGTAATGAGTCTTGTCATGGTCACCCTTTGAATCAGTACAGAGCAGGGAATAGAAACCAAATCTCCTCCCATTCTGGGCAGTGCTACACTATCAAGTCTAACATCTGTGAAGCTGTGCCTATGTAGCAGTCCCTCAGTAGTGTGTCTGGTGAAAATTCTCGTCAGACAGAGAGTGTCTCCCATCCACATAGCGCTGAGTCACTTAACTCGCATTGCTCTGGCGGGGGGTTGTCTGTTTCACATTGCTGAGTAGGGATGTTAAAATGTATGTAATTTATTAACCATGTAACTGATGAAAATTTCAGTGGTTACACAGTTACATGCGGGGCAGCGGTCAGCTCCCTGGGAGCCGGTGCGTGCCGGGAACCAGTTTTTAAGCCGGTTCCCCATGCATACCGGCTCCTGCCTGCCACCCCATGCTGCTGTCTCTGATACAGAGGCAGCGGTGTGGGGTGGTAGGTGGCTCCCCAGGAGCTGGTGCTGAAAATTTGGCGAGCCGCATGTAACAGTGAACGTTATCCAATAAACACAGGCTTATCAGCTAACCGTTTACACCAGAGGTGGGGAACCTAATGCCCGGGGGTCAGATGCAGCCCCTGGGTTGCCTGGATCTGGCCCCCCAGCATTGGAGACCCCACACTGAAACTCCATCCCCCTGCTGCCTCTGTACAACCCCTGACCCCTGACTGATTTTTCTGTGGGTCAATGGCCCCTGGCCCAAAAAAGGTTCCCCACCCCTGGTTTATATGCTTAAACTTGCACATCCCTACCACCGAGTGATGTATGTTAGATTGATTTATGTGGTAGCCCTAGATCTGCCCTCCATCCAGGGCTCTGTCCTCTCCTCTGCCCAACGGCAGCTTCTCCACACTAACAATCTGCCTTATTTAAAACTTAATTTAATAAAAATGTTCAAGCTGGAAAGTAAATTCTTTTACTTACAGTTTCGCTTGCTTTGAAATGCAAACTCAAGGGGGTCGGATGAATGGCGTGAGATTCATTAGAGCTTTCCTCAGCGCCGCTGAGCTGTTATTGTGTACGTTCCCCATGTGATGCGTTAGGGAATCACACCGGGTGTTCTCTCTGGCGCCATACAAGACAACCGAACTCTGCCCTCAGGGGCAGCGGGACAGTCCCCAGCAGCCTCCTCTGCGTGGACCCCCACAGCCCTGCGTGAACACTCAAGTGCAGACCTAAATGTGCATGTGCTGGAGCCAGGAGAAACTTGGGATCAAATTACACCAGAAGGTCTGATTCCTGGTGTTTTGCCCATGTGATCTCACTGCAAGCCGCAGAGCCGCGCCAGTGTAAAATCCCAATTCAGCCAGGAACTTCAGCACAGGATGGGCTTACATTTGGGCAGACAGCTGTGCGTACCTCTCCCACTGAAGAGATTGGCTATTAAGCATGTGCTCAAAGTCCAGCATCAAGGGCTAAAACTGGAATCATGTAATCAACTAGGGACAGAGCTGCAAGATGCAAAAAGGCAGAAGAGCTGTTTAAAAAAAACACATGAGAGCTAGATACTTAAACAGACCAACTCCCCTTCCTCCCCCCAAACTGGGAGTCACCCAGAATCACATGACTCCAGCAGCTGCTGCTTTAAGAAAGACACCAAATATTGCATGAGACACAATCGTGAGAGTTGGCACCACTGGGAATTCCCTTTTAGTGACTGCCTGTCCCTTTTGAAAATAGCCTGCAAAACAGTAATAGCTGAACAATGCGAGCCAGTCTGCCCTGGCTAGGTAATTGGATGGGTCTTTGCCATCTCTAGTTTCTCTCATTTCACTTACTCCTCCCTACAGTGCTAGACCCAGGGAGAAAACTGTTTATGACAAAAAGGTGGAGGACCAACATGCCTCAAACCAATGGACAAACAGCCAGGAGGCTGCACCGATGCTAACCGACTGTCCAGCTTCTTGGCTTCTTGGCTGAGCCTTTTGATCCTGAGCTCAGCTGCCTGTAAACAGGAGTCCGTTTTAAAGTGACTCGTTACCTGGTTTTGAGCAGACCTGAGTCACATGTACAGCTTTGGCTCAGAACTCACGGCCGATTCACATGGGTTTCAGTGCAAATCCCTGCAAGACTCAGCTTCTGCCTTGAGATCCTCACCCCAAAATTCAGGCCAAATGAAACCCAAGAGAGTTAGAACAAAGAAAACCTTTGCACTACTCCCTGGCAAAACAACCCCCCGAATGCAGCCTGGTGTTGGAGAGGCACTAAGGGAAGAGGACTACACATTTTTGATGGTAGGTTTCAGGGCGGGGTGGCCTTTCTTTACATTCACTGGGAATCTGGCCTACGTGAGGAGGACGGCGGATTTAGCCCTGAGCCAGAAAAGCAAGCCACATCTGAAGTTGCTTTTCCCCGTTGACTCCAGGAGGGTTTCCTTTCCCATTGGGCACCCGCAACGTATGAGCTTCCTGACAAGTCCTCCTAACCTGGGATGCATAAAGCACCTTGCAACCCACGCACAGGAGCGATTCGGTACGACAGCGCTCTAGCGCGGCCTAGTGTTTGAAACGGAGAACGGGAGCTGTCGCTCTTGCTTCCCAAGGCCCCTCACCTGTAACGCCCAAGCCCTAATTCTCTTTCAAAGCTGGTGCTTTCGTGATTCGAGGCACTCAAGGCGTTTCTACTCCACCCGGGGCTGTGGAGTAAGTTTGCTTTCCAAGCAACAATATTTCCCAGGGCAGGGAACAGGGAAAATGAGTGAATATTTGGAGAATCAGAGCCCCTTCTGGTTTTCCTGAATGTTTCATTTTAGCTGCATTTTGGAGGGGGAAAGGTGTTGCATTGTGGGGGGTGTCTGCTACAGACACTGCTTTGAACAGCTCCCTTAAGCACCCCCGTAGCCCATCATCTTAAGCTCAGCTAAATCGAGGCTGGTTTAGTGCACTGGGCTGGGGGTCAGAAGCCTGGATTCTCTTCCATCCTCTGCTGCTAATGGCTGGTTGTTTCCCCTCGGTTTCCTATTTCCTTGGCTAGTGGAATTCTTTGCTTTTTAAACTGGGGAAGAGCAACTGGCTGTTACTCTGCGTCTTGCACCACCTACAGGTTGAACCTGTTCAGTCCAGAACTCTCTGGTCTGGGAACATGATTTTAGTTAGGGAACTCTCTGGTCCAGCATGATTTTAGTTAGCCAGATGTCCATTTTTCATCTTCTAAGAGCCCAGCAAACAGTGGAAGTGTTGGTAATGCTGCTAGACAATATTGACCTCCCCTGGTCCGACGAATTCTCTGATTCAGAACTGGTCAGGTCCCAACAGTGCCGGATTAGAGAGGTTCAACCTGTATCACAATGGCGCCCTGATCTCACTTGTGGCTTCTGGGTGCTCATGTTGTTCAAACACAGCTGGTTCAAATGCCCATGCGCTTTTCCCCAAGGGTATGTCTACACTAGCCCCCTAGTTTGAACTAGGGAGGCTAATGTAGGCATTCGAAGTTGCAAATCAAGCCCGGGATTTAAATATCCCGTGCTTGATTTGCATCTTCCCGGCCGCTCGCCATTTTTGAAATTTGCAAGTCTGGACTAACTGCCCAGCGTCTACACGCGGCAGGGACCCGGTAGTTCGAAATAAAGCCCTAGTTCGAACTACCTGTTATTCCTCCTGGAATGAGGTTTAACAGGTAGTTCGAACCAGGGCTTTAATTCGAACTACCGGGTCCCCTGCGGCGTGACGTGGCAGTTAGTCCGACTTGTAAATTTCAAAAAGTGGAGACCGGCCGGGAAGATGCAAATCAAGCGCGGGATATTTAAATCCCAGGCTTGATTTGCAACTTCGAATGCCTACATTAGCCTCCCTAGTTCGAACGAGGGGGCTAGTGTAGACATACCCCAACATTTCTTTTGCGCAACCCTTATTTGGCTGTTTTTTTCAACATTTCCTGAAAATCCCGACATTTCAACGCGCTTGAATTGCTCGTAAGAATCCTGAAGACAGCTGGGCCTCATGGAGGAGGAATCTGGAGGTGGCTCTATCCTCGCCTGTTCCTAGGTGGCTTTGGATTTGGGGCCACATTCTTAAAGCTATTTTGGTGCGTAAAGACACAGCAAGTGGCCCAGTGCAATTTCCTAAAGTACATTGGTGCCTGAGGCTTTTGTAATCCCTCGAGGTGTCTATCTGTGTCTTTCAGCACCTAAGTACATTAAGAAATCTGCTCGTTAACCAGCCCTTGGACCTCCCCCCATAGATGAGTGGCAGCCAGGGCAGAGCCCAGAGAAGGGGTATAAGGTGCTCTCATGTCCCCAAACTTGCTCAGAAAGCAGCTTGTGTTTTGATTAACTTTCTGGGTCCTGTTTTTCTTTCGCCCAGGCCGCCTCCGTTGCCTTGGATACAGATCATTGCAACGGACGAGGAGAGAGGTTTGCAGAGCTGCTCTTCCTCTTGCGTCGTAGGCCCTGGACCGCCGAGGCTGGTCCCTCGTGTTTTATTTTCCCTTGTTCTGTAGGCACTTTGTGCCTCTTGCCACACGGCTGGGACATGTGTCAAGATGCCTGAATGGGCTCTCTGCTCAGTAGCTACGTTTTCCCAGACAGTGGGCTGGGCCCTACCAACAAGACACAGGACAGTCACACAAGAGCAGTGTGGCTCGCAGGAGCTAAGCGCCCCTGGAACCGTGGCACCAGCAGGAGGAAGGAGGGTCTGGCCTGCTAGCTGGGACTCTGGAGCCCTAGACTCAGTTCTCAGCTCCGGCACAGACTCTCTGTGTGAGCAGAGCCGAATTAGCCATTAGGACAATAGGCACAGTGCCTAGGGCCTACGAAAAAGTGTAGGGCCTGCAAAAAAGGTTGGGGCCTAACAAACAATTCAAAATTGACTCGAAAATAAGAAAACCACTAAATCAAACTTAATAATTTGCT
Organism: Rafetus swinhoei; assembly: GCA_019425775.1. Taxonomy (NCBI): domain Eukaryota; kingdom Metazoa; phylum Chordata; order Testudines; family Trionychidae; genus Rafetus; species Rafetus swinhoei. The sequence continues at coordinate 14,257,856 of JAFJHL010000300.1, read as the reverse complement.
ATCTTTCGTCAACAAGCAACATACAATTACATCTTAGGGGTGCAGGCAATAGGGCATTTCTCCCCTTATATAGTTATATATAATCTAATTTAAAGGCCTACAATTATGAGAGTGCCTAGGGCCTACGCAGATCTTAACCTGGCCCTGTGCGTCAGCAAGGGGAATTCACTAGTCGGACATCAGTAAAGCGGGGATGCTAGCGCCACCTGACTTCACCGGGAGCTCTGCGAAGGGGGGGCAGAGGTCAGCGTTAACTCCATCGTCCCGGCGGGATTGACTGCTGCTTTACCCATGCTGCCATGACATCTGCTATAAATCCTGTTGCCTCAGCTGTGACTCTGGACTCCCTCCTGCCCTTCCCAAGCCCTTGCTCCAGATACGAGGACAGCCCCAAGTTGCTCCTTGCAGCTGGATGCTCAGGGTGGACCTCCCTCTGCTCCTGTTGAATGCAAGGGCTGTTTCCCATCGGCTGCCAGATGGGCTGGGCACTTGTGAAGAGCGCACAAGCCTTGTTTGTTAACGTCTCCACAGACTTAGCTCCCTTCCCCCGCCTATCCAGCGTCGGCCTCTCCTCTGGCTTTTCTCTGCCCATGAGGTCAGGGGCTTCTGCCACATTGACTGGCCCCCATACACCAGGTTTCTCTATAAGCTGAGAGCTCAGGTGGCCACCCAGGAGAGATTCAAATGTTGCCCAGCTGATTAGGAAAGCGCCCACTGCTGGCAGTGTGTGTTTCTACTGAGGATGCACATCTGCACATGCCTTAGTGCATATAACAAAATTTATTCCACACATGGCTGGAAAAAAAATGGGAAGGCACATTGCCGTGCACTCTTCTCCCTCCTTGACTTTCATCTCTTTTGAAGTGCCCTCTGCAAGCCAAATCTTCAGCTGTCGTAAAACAGCATGGCTCCCTTGACTACAGTGACGCTAGGCTGACTGACACCTATCACTTTTCTCCTTTAACCCCAGAGCCTGACTTTAAAGTTTGCTTTGAAATATTTCATTAGTGTGTTGCTGAGATTGTAAAATCACCTCTCTACAAAATCTTTGTCCCCCTCCCTGGCTGCCGTTGGGCACAGGAGCACCAGTTTAATAGTACTGCGTAGGGCCCCTTAAATCCTAAAAACGGCTTCTGCATAACCCCATCTCTCACCGACTCTCCCCATCAGCTGTTCTGCTGTATCAGAACGTGGCAGAGACTGAAACCCCGAAGGGCAGCTTTCCGAAAAGCACCAAGGAGATTTGCGAAACCCTGGTCTCTAAAAGTCAGTGGAACATCCTGGCTTTAACTTCACAACCCTCTGTGAGGCAAGGCAAGGCAATTATCCCCATATGACAGAGGGGGAACTGAGGCACAGAGAGGGTATGTGACTTGCCCAAGGTCACACAGGAAGCCTGTAGCAGGGTAGGGAATTAAACTAGGGTCTCTGCCACAACCACTAGACCTGCTCCTCGGGTGCTTAGGAGAATCTGTCCCCAACATTCCAGCCGGCTCACATGATGGTGCTTTCTTTCACAGAAAGAACTCAGTGTTATTCAATGGAATTCACCCCTCATGCTAGGTGGGAACCTTGGTTACCTCACTGGACCTGCATTTGCTCTGGGGATATAGCTTGTTTGAGATACAACTCCTCCTCCTCCCCCGTAATGCTGAACAAATGCGACTTCACTCCCTTCCTTGTATCCCACTGCACCCACCATTATTAGCATTAGGCCCAGCTGCCAGCCTCCCTGAGCGATCATCATCGCATGCCAAGAAGCCCTCCCCCCCCCCGCCTCCACACACACACACGGAAGAACGCAGTGAATCAGCAGCTACTAAAGAAAACCCCTCCTGTGTATAGGTTTGGACACTTAATTTGCTTTGCTTTGCTCAAATTTCACGCAGCTGCGGGGTTTGATTTATGCATTTGGAGAGCCCTTTTTGCTGGGCTGCAGAAAGCTAGCGTGGCCAGCCTGCTATTATTAAACAGCCCCAACTCTTCGGAGCTGTCTCTTCTTTTTTTAGTGACTCCAGCGTGCCCCGATCAGCCTGACAGTAAACAAACTAAATAGATTGCTTTCACTTTCCAGTCCTTGTCATAAACAGACTCTGGATATGACAGCTGCCTGACAAGCCATTAAGATCATTCGATCATTGTCATAATAAATCCCACCTACTTTAGACAATGCACTCACCCTCTCTTTGCAGCTGAGGTGCTAAAACACAAATGCTAATGACACCGCATGCTGTGATATTATTTGTGGAATTTTTTGGTAGCACCTAGAGGACCCGGCGGAGATGGGGGCCCTATTGCGTTAAGCTTGCTACAGTCCCTGTCCTAAAGCGACCTAAACAAAGGGCAGGAAGAGTAAGAGATACAAGACATTATGTGTCCAGGGTCACAGGCAGAGCTGGGAATGGGGGACTGTATTTAACTTCCAAGGCGCAAGAACCTGTGGGACTAAAACTTAGGATGACGGCGGGTTGTAGCCAATGTTCCCTCTAATCTTTTCCACCCACGTGTGAATTTTTTCCACCACATGCGGAATAATTTTTGTGTAGTGAGGCATGTGTGAATGTGCACCACCAATAGCAACAAAGAACCTAGCTGTGGGCACTCTGCCAATCAGCTGGGTAACATTGGAATCTCTCCTGAGCAGCTGCACAAGCGCACAGCTGACAGGGAACACTGGTTGTAGGCTGCAGACATTTCCACATCATCTTTGGAAGCTCAGGCTGGGTTTCTGCTGGAGACGGCTGTCAAGGTACACACCACAGGAAGTGCCGCCCTCCAGGGCCTGGGTGTAATCTCCCTGCAGCCCACTGATTGGCTCGTCTTCTTATATAAACCAGGAAGTCAGCTGGGGAGGTGCCCGAGCAACGGCATGGACTACCTATAGAAAGGATGTGGACTCATTGGAAAGGGTCTGGCGGAGGGCAACCAAAATGATGAGGGGGCTGGAGCAGATGACCTACGAGAAGAGGCTGAGGGATTTGAGTTTCTTTAGTCTGCGGAAGAGAAGAGCGAGGGGGGATTTGATAGGAGCCTTCAACTTCCTGAAGGGAGCTTCCAAAGAGGATGGAGAGAGGCTGTTCTCAGTGGTGACGGATGGCAGGACAAGGAGCAATGGTCTCACGTTGCAGTGGGGGAGGTCTAGGTTGGATATTAGGAAAAACTATTTTCTTAGGAGGGTGGTGAAGCACTGGGATGGGTTCCCTAGGGAGGGGATGGAATCTCCATCCCTGGAGGTTTTTAAGTCCCAGCTGGACAAAGCCCTGGCTGGGATGATTGAGTTGGGGTTGGTCCTGCTTTGGGCAGGGCGGGCCCGGCCTTTGGGCAAGGCGAGCGAGGCAAATCACCCCTCCTTCCCAGCTCCGGGCCCTGCCCACCCGGCCGCTTACGCGCTGCCCTGACTGGGAGCCACGCAGCCATGCAGCTCAGCCAAACACAGCGTACTGGGCCCCACGAACTCTTTAGCTGGGCCTGGAGCAGAGGGTTGGACTCAATGACCTCCTGAGATCTCTTCCAGCCCTAGGATTCTATGGTTCTTCCTGCTAGCTCCTGCTTTCGAACTTGCCTTGTTGTGGACCCTGGATTCTGACTTCTTTCCGGGGTTTCCCCCTGGCTCTGCTACTTGGCCTACACCCATGGCTAGGCTGTGATGCAGTGACGTCACCCGGTCTCTGTGATACACCTGGATGTAAGCACATAATGCTGAGGAGGCTCCAAACCAACTCTGCGGAGGCTCTGCGGGTCAGCTGTTCGGCAGCTGTCCCTTTAAACCACACATCCGCGTGATTCAAAGGGGCAGCTGCCAGGAGCCCAGGGTCAGCTGGGGACTCCCCAGCTGATCCCGGGCTCCCGCGGCATTTCCCCAGAACCCGGGGTCAGCTATTTTGAAGATTGCTATTTGCTTCAGCTGAACCCTGTGGTGGTGAGTTCCACAGGCTGATTATGTGTTGCCTTTAAAAAATTGCCAGCATTTTCCTAGCTCTCTCTGGTGCAAGCATAGCCTGCCTGCATTCCTTTTACCATCCCCCTGCTAAGCCTGTTTATAGCTGAAGAGGTTAGCAGCAGAAATTGGAAAGGAGTTAGCCAACCTCCAGAGGTTTCTCAGATCTGCTAGGGTGAATGCCCTTGACACTGCTCTAAAGAAAAGAAGGAGACACAAACCCAGAGAAAGAAAGGAGGGGTGATTTGAATGAGAGAACAGCAGAAAGAAAAAGAAATACTCTTTTTTTTTTTTTTTTTTTTTTGGCTTGATTTGGGGAAAAAGTCTAGCACAGAAAGCTGAGTCAACTTCGATGTCCCATCTTGTTGGAAAACTTACGGGGGAGTAACGTGTGTGTGTGTGATTTACTTTTATGGATGAAAAATGCCAAAAGCTTGGGCAGTGGGGTTGCTGGTTCTCAGGACAAAAAAAAAAAAAAAACAGAGGAAAAATGGCTCTGTAGTAAATTACTTCTTTAAAAAACAACAACAACAAAAAACCCTCAATAAAGTGTCTAGTTGCAGCCAGATATTTGCTGAACAGCCAGGGACTTTTGACGGTGACTTATGAGACCACCGAAGAATGGGCAACTTTAAAAGCAAAAAGCTACGCTGCGCTGTCAGGAACTTGCAAACAGCATTTCTGCACCACTTACCCCTTCTTAGTCACTCCTCCGCCGCAATCTATTGAGGGTAAACCTTTCAAAACCATTTGGGGGACTAAGTGCCATTTTCAAAAGGGACGTAGGCAATTAGCAGCCTTTGAATTTCTACGCATGCGGTAATCACCTTCCCCAATGCAGCGTAGACATAGGTTAAGATGTCTAGAGGGAGGATTTTGGAGCGAAAATAACACCGTTTTTACTCAAAACATTTCCTCTTTTCAAATGAAAACCTCCACATTTTTCAACATGGTTTTTTATTTCGACAAGTTGTTCGGCTGAAACGTGTTCTTCATGCCCTTCCAGGCGGAGCTGTGGTGGAAATGCCATGCTGAGCGTTAGCGAGGGCAGAGCTGGCACAGCCGTGTCACGTTCAATGACCCTGAGGCCTAGGTTTCCCACAGGTTGCTGGTGAGTTTGACTGCCTCCATTTCTTAAGACATTTAAAAGGAACCCATAGAACTGCCTTGTGAAAAACCAAGCTCCTCTCAGGTGTCTCAACTTGGGCACCTAGAGAGTTAAGGCTTCCAAGATCAGTAGAGTTGCCAGATATTTTCACAAAAAAATCCCGAACATGACGGGGAAAAAAATTGGTTGCGAAAAAAAAAAAAAAAAAAAAGTCACTGCGCCCTTTAAATCAACACGCTACACGCTCCAGAAGCTCAGGGAAAGAATGTCCAAGAAATGCCTTCCGCTGGAGAAAAAACTGAAAAATTTCTGTTTTTTTTTTTTAAACCGGACAGGGGCCACAAATACCAGACTGTCCCAGGCAAAAACCAGACACCTGGCAACCCTAAAGATCAAAGGTCACCTGGGATAATTTTGCATATAGGCCTAAGGACTCAGAGATGCTCCATTGGAAATCCCAGTCCAAGTGAGAAACATTGCCAAGAGGGCAACAGAGGCAAGAAGGAGTCTCACAGGCTGGCCCTAGAAAGCCTCCTAATTATAGCCACGAATGACAACAACACCTTGTGGTGTGAGAGGAGGCAGGGCTAATTAATGAGGGTTAGGAATTAATCTCCCATGCTGGCCCGGTTAGCAAAGGCCAGACTGTTCTGTCATGCTGCCTCTGATCACCTGAGCTTCTGCCCTCCAGGGTGGTGGCAGCAGCCACTAGCTCAGTAAATCCTTCAAATGCCCCACTCCCAGCTTGGTACACCTCAGGTTTTGGCCTTTGTTGCCACCAGCTTCATCTGTCATTGTCCTGGTCCTGGTGTCATTTGTAGCAGGGCAGAGTAGGCCTAATTCAGGGTTGGGGAAATCTTTATTGGGCCAGGGGCTGCTGACCGACAAAAAATATCAGTTGGGGGGAGCACACACATGTGAGGAGCAACCCCCCCCCCAAAATCTCACTGACGTGGCCCTCAACTTAGAAGAAAGACACTCTCTACATTCCCCTCACACCAGAGCCTAGGGGGCCCAGACTAGCAGATTTTGTGTGCTCCAGCCCCACAGAGAGGCAGAGAGGGATGCTAGTGCAGGCTCCCCAGTGTTGGGGGGGGGGGAAGCCCTGAGCCTTGGGGGCTGGATCCAGGCAACCCAGTGGCCACATCCAGTCCTCGGGCCTTAGGTTCCCCACCTCTACCCTAATAGGTCAGTACATCAGCATGGCAGCGTTTTGCACTGCTTTGTGCTGCTGTACAGACTCCACAAAGCAGCGGTGGAAGATTCGAGGGAGCCAGAAGACTGAATGAAGTGAGTTGGCCGGTCCTTGAAATGTCGCCAGCAATTAAAGGGCAGGATTCCAGCTTGGGGTTAGGGTTGTGACAATGGGAGGCCTGACGCAGACTTTGAGGGGAGGTTTCTTTCCCCCACTGACTTACACACAGGGATGGCTTGAAAGCAAAGGTGCCCAAGAGAGATCAAAATGTTGCGTGGGGGGGGTGTCACGGTGGGGAGAGAGAATGGCTGGGGAGAGATCCTGGCTGGGGGACACGGTGGTTGAGGTGAGGGCCTGTCTGTGCATATGTTTCTGATCATGCACATTATCTTGATCAGGAATGGGAAATCCACACAGGAAAATGGGAAATGCTCTGCTTCTGGGCATCGGCAGGAACGGTGGCCATGACACTGCGAAGGAGAGATCACCCAAGCGGGGAGCTGGATCTGTGCTGGTCCTTCAGGAGTTGGTGTGACCTGCCCTGGTGCCGTATTCCATACCAGCGACCACCCCTGTGCAGAGGGCCAGCTGGGGCTCCCGGCAGCCCAGTTACACCCTCTGCAGGCAGGCGAGTTACCGCCTCTCTCAGCATTTCCCCTAGTGATGGGCCAACCTCAAAAGAGTGGGAGTTCACGTGTGCACCCAGAACTGCTCTGCCCGGTGCTAACATCTCAAGCCAGCACTTCTAGGCAGGGAGTCTTCTGAGAACAGGTTCTACCAAAAGGCTGCAGTCAATCCACTCCTCTGAAGTCTGGACTCCAGACAGATGGTCGGATTTCACAGGGATCCACAGGTCCAAAATCTCACTGATGTGGCCCCCAACTGAGGAGAAAGACCCTCCCCCACATTCCCCCACACACCGGAGCCTAGGGGGCCCAGGCTAGTAGATTTTGTGTGCTCCAGCCCCACAGGAAGGCAGAGGGGGATGGAGTGCTAGTGCAGGCTCCCCAGTGTTGAGGGGGGAAGCCCTGAGCCTCGGGGGCTGGATCCAGGCAAGCCCAAGAGAGATCAGAGTGTTGCGTGGGGGTGGTCACAGTGGGGGGAGGGAATGGCTGGGGGGATACCACTGCAGGAGAGGAGTCTTATTTAGCCATTTAAAATCTTCTCCACACACTGGTAAATGGTTCCTCCTAGACAGATAATGTCATTGGTTTAGAGGAAGGATGGCCCAGTGGTTAGAGTGCTGGCTTGGGATTCATGGAAACCTGGTTCCCTTTAACACTGAGAGCCATACTGGGTCAAACCAGGATGCACCTTGTGCAGTATCCTGTCTCTGACAGTAGCTTGTACCAGAGACCCATGGGGAGTGCACAGAGCAAGGCAATCCACCCCTGTCTTCCACTCCCAGATTCTGATAGACAGAGGTTAATGTCTCCCCAAACATGGGTCTCATCCCTGACCATCTTGGCTTACCACCATTGGTGGTACTATTGATACCATCCATGAACATATCCAAAAAAAGGGATAGAGAATAAAACAGAAAATATCTTATTGCCTCTATATAAAACCATGGTATGCCCACATCTGGAATACTGCGTACAGATGTGGTCACCTCATCTCCAAAAAGTTATATTGGCATTGGAAAAGGTTCAGAAAAGGGCAACAAAAATGATGAGGGGTTTGGAACGGGTCCCATATGAAGAGAGATTAAAAAGACTTGGACTTTTCAGCTTAGAAAAGAGGAGACTAAGGAGGGATATGATAGAGGTCTATAAAATCATGACGTATGGAAAAAGTGAATAAGGAAAAGTTATTTACTTATTCCCACAATATAAGAACTAGGGGTCACCAAATGAAATTAATAGGCAGCAGGTTTAAAACAAACAAAAGGAAGTTTTACTTCACTCACGGCACAGTCAACCTGTGGAACTCCTTGCCAGAGGATGTGGTGAAGGCTAGGACTTTAACAGGGTTCAAAAAAGAGCTAGATAGATTCATGGAGGTTAGGTCTATCAATGGCTATTAGCCAGGGTGGGTAGGAATAGTGTCCCTAGCCTCTGTTTCTCTGGAAGTGGGTGACAGATGGGGGATCAGGTGAGGATACCCCGTTGTGTTCCCTCCCTCTGGGGCATCTGGTATTGGCCGCTGTCAGCAGGCAGGTGGACTGTTGGTCTGACCCAGTATGGCCGTTCTTATGTTCTTTTTTGAACCCAGTTACACTTTGATCCTTTACAACCTGCCTTGGCAAGGAGCTCCACCGATGAGCTGGGTGTGCTGTCGAAAAAAGCAACTCCCTCATGTTTCTATTATACCCCTTTCCTGTTGAGCCATGGCCACCCGATGGAAGTGTATGCTATGGGAAAGGCTAAATAACATTTCTTTGTTCCACTGTCTCCCTTTTTGAGATGGGGCGGCCAGAAATCCTCCCTCACGGAGAGGCTGGGAGAAGAAAGAGGCCCTCTCATGCATGTAAACATCTGAAATCCGTAAACCGATTTAGTTGTGTGAAAAAAAGTGTGATCCGAGTCATCGGGGGAGAAAAGGTTCCTGAGTTTGCCAGATTAATTCTCCCCAATAGAATGGCTGCTGATAGCTACAAACAAGCAAGCCTCTTTTAAAACAAGTGGATTCAATGAGAATTTCTATGCTCCGTTACTTCAGAATTCCCTTTGCAAGTATTGGCATCTTGCCTTTCACGGGGATGCTGCTATTGGAAGAGTATAGATCAAAGGTGGCAATTAGAGGCCTTTAGCAAACATACTCAGTCTATTAAGTTGTTTAATTATACAGAGACAGTCCTGAGAGTATTTGGTGGTTGGGGGCGGTGGGGGGGGAATGGAGGAAGAAAGAATGTTGAAAACCACTGGAACAAGGCAAGGAAGTGTGTGGTTTGTCTTGGAATCCTACCCTCTTCTCTCGCATCTGTTGTCATTCACATTGCTCTAGGCTGCTCAAAACCAAGAACTCCTGTCGGAATCCAAGTGCTCATGTCCTCTCTCCCCAAATGCTCATTAGCAATACATCTGGTGTAGGAAAGAGGTTTTGTGGAAAGGTCCCGGGAGGTAGGAGTGAAGGACTGGCCCTGCCACAGATTTCCTGGTGTGACCTTGGGCAAATCATTTAATGTCTCTGTGCCTCGATTCCCCATGTGGAACATACGGATAATACTTCTTTCCCCTGCCCTTTGTCTGTCATGTCTGTGTACACTGTAAATTCCTCAGAGCAAGGATTGCCTCTTGCTAGCTTACGTTTCGCAGCTGGGCACCTAAGATTAGGTGACTTTCCCAAGGTGATATACTGAGTCTGAGGCAGAGCTAGGAATTAGCTCCAGGCTGTGTCTTCCTCCCAAAAGGCTGCTTCACCTCCAATTACCTCTCCCCTTTATTCACATCCAACACTACTTGACTGCCTTTGTTTTGTATGTTTGTTTAAATTGACTTCACAATCAGTGGACAAACTCGATACTTCGACTGAATGATCATAGAATCATAGAACCATAGAGCTGGAAGACACCTTAGAAGGCCATCAAGTCCAGCCCCCTGCCCAAGGCAGGACCAATCCCAATTAAATCAACCCAGCCAGGGCTTTGTCAAGCCGAGACTTAAACACCTCTAGGGATGGAGACTCCACTACTTCCCTAGGGAACCCATCCCAGTGCTTCACCACCCTCCTAGGGAAATAGTTTTTCCTAATATCCAACCTGGACCTCTCCCACCGCAGCTTGAGACCATTGTTCCTTGTTCTGCCATCCATCACTACTGTGAACAGCCTTTCTCCAGCCTCTTTGGAACCTCCCTTAAGAAAGTTGAAGGCTGCTATCAAATCCCCCTTCACTCTTCTCTTCTGCAGACTAAATAGACCCAACTCCCTCAGCCTCTCCTCGTAGGTCATGTGCTCCAGCCCCCTAATCATTTTGGTTTGCCCTCCGCTGGACCCTCTCCAATGCATCCACATCCTTCCTATAATTGGGGGCCCAGAACTGGACACAATACTCCAGATGTGGCCTCACCAGAGCCAAATAAAGAGGAATAATCACATCTCTGGATTGACTGGCAATGCTCCTCTTAATGCAACCTAATATGCCATTAGCCTTCTTGGCTACAAGGGCACACTGTTGACTCATGTCCAGCTTCTCATCCACTGTAACCCCCAGATCCTTTTCTACAGAACTGCTACTTAGCCAGTTGGTCCCCAGCCTGTAACAATGCTTGGGATTCTTCTGTCCCAAGTGCAGGACTCTACACTTGTCCTTGTTGAACCTCATCAGATTTCTTGTGGCCCAATCCTCCAATTTGTCTAAGTCACTCTGGACTCTATCCCTGCCCTCCAGCGTATCTACCTCTCCCCCTATCTTAGTGTCATCTGTAAACTTGCTGTGGGTGCAATCCATCCCCTCATCCAGGTCATTAATAAAGATGTTGAACAAAACCAAACCTTGGGGCGCTCCGCTAGAAACTGACCGCCATCCTGACATCGAGCCGTTGATCGCTACCCGCTGGGCCCGACCTTCCAGCCAGCTTTCTATCCATCTTACCGTCCATTTATCCAATCCCCATTCCCTTAACTTGCTGGCAAGAATATTGTGGGAGACCGTATCAAAAGCCTTGCTAAAGTCAAGGTATATCACATCCACTGACTTCCCCATGTCCACAGAGCCAGTTACCTCATCATAGAAGCTAATCAGATTGGTCAGGCACAACTTGCCCTTCATGAATCCAAGCTGACTATTCTTGATCACCTTCCCCGCTTCCAAGTGCTTCAAAATGGATTCCTTGAGGATCCTCTCCATGATTTTTCCAGGGACTGATGTAAGACTGACCGGCCTATAGTTCCCTGTATCATCCTTCTTCCCTTTCTTAAAGATGGGCACTACATTTGCCTTTTTCCAATCATCCGGGATCTCTCCTGATCTCCACAACTTTTCAAAGATAATGGCCAAAGGCTCCTCAATGATATTTGCCAACTCCCTCAGTACCCTCGGATGCATTAAGTCCAGACCCATGGATTTATGTACGTTTAGCTTTTCTAAATAGTTCCTAACCTGTTCTTTTCCCACCAAGGGCTGTCCACCTTTGTCCCATATTGCATCACTTAGCACATCAGTCTGGGAGCTGACCTTGTCCGTGAAGACAGAGGCAAGGAAAGCATTAAGTACTTCAGCTTTCCCCACATCATCTGTCACTAGGTTACCGCCCTCATCTAGTAGGGGCCCCACACCCTCTCTGATCACCTTCTTCTTGCTAACATGCCTGTAGAAACCTTTCTTGTTATCCTTCACATCCCTTGCGAGTTGCAATTCCAATTGCACTTTCGCCTTCCTGATAATTCCCCTGCATTCTCGAGCTATACATTTATACCCCTCCCTAGTCATCTGTCCAAGTTTCTACTTTTTGTAAGCTCCCTTTTTGTTCTTAAGCTCACCAAGGATTTCCCCGGTAAGCCAATCCAGTCTCCTACCATATTTGCTTCTCTTGCTACGCACTGGAATGGTTTCTTTCTGTGCCTTCAATAAGCCTTCTTTAAAATACTGCCAGTTCTCCTGGGCTTCTTTCCCCTTCATGTTAGCATCCTAGGGGATTCTGCCCATCAGATCTCTGAGGGAGTCGAAGTCTGCTTTTCTGAAGTTCAAGGTGTGTATTTTACTACTCTTTTTTCCTCTTTTGGTCAGAATCCTGGAATCTACCATCTCATGATCACTACTTCCCAGGTTTTCACCCACCTCTACTTCTCCTATTAGCTCCTCCCTGTTTGTGAGAAGCAGGTCAAGCTGTGCACAGCCTCTGGTCGGATCCTGCAGCACTTGTACCAAGAAGTTATCCCCAACATTCTCCAAAAACTTCCTGGATTGTCTGTGTTCTTTCATATTGGTCTTCCAACAGATGTCAGGGTGATTAAGTCCCCCATGAGAACCAGGGCCTGCGATATGGAAACTTATCTCAGTTGTCCGAAGAAAGCCTCATCTACCTCATCCACCTGATTCAGTGGCCTGTAGCTGACACCAACCATAACATCACTGCTGTTGCTTACACCTCTAAACTTGACCCATAGACTCTCAACAGGTTTTTCTCCCTCTATATACTAGAGTTCTGAGCAGTCATAGTGCTCCCTTACATACAGTGCAACTCCTCCTCCTTTTCTCCCCTGCCTGTTCTTCCTGAATAGTTTATACCCTTCCATGACAGTGCTCCAGTCATGCAAGTCATCCCACCAAGTCTCCGTTATCCCAATCAAATCGTAGTTCTTGGACTGTGCCAGGGCCTCCAATTCTTCCTGTTTGTTACTCAGGCTTCTTGCATTGGTGTACAAATACCTTAGATAACTAGCTGATCGCCCTACCCTCTGCATTTGAATCAGGGGTCGACCTTTGTTGCTCATTCCTCTTTGCATTTCTTCCCGGTATCCGACTTCCCCACTCCCCTCAGGGTTTTGGTCACCCTCCCACAACGAACCTAGTTTAAAGCCCTCCTCACTAGGTTTGCAAGCCTGCCCGCGAAGATGCTCCTTCCTCTGTTTGTTAGGTGGATCCCATCTCTTCCTAACAATCCTTGTGCCCGGAACAGAGTCCCATGGTCGAAGAAACCAAAGCCCTCTCTGCGACACCACCTGCGCAACCACGCATATACTTCCTCAATTTGACGATCCCTGCCCAGTCCTTTCCCTTCAACAGGGAGGATGGGTGAGAACACCACTTGCACTCCAAATTCTTTGATCCTTCGTCCCAACTCTACGTAATCCGCAGTAACCCGCTCAAGGTCATTCTTGACTGTATTGTCAGTTCCCACATGGAGAAGCAGGAAGGGGTAGCGATCTGAAGGTTTGATCAGTTTGGTAAGCCTCTCAGTCACATACTGAATTCGAGCTCCCGGTAAGCAGCACACCTCTTGAGATTCCAGGCCTGGACAGCAGATGGATGGCTCAGTCCCTCTTAGGAGGGAGTCCCCGACCACCACCCGCCTTCTTCTTTTGGGGGTGGAGGTCGTGGAACCCCCATCCCTAGGACTATGCATCCTATGCCTTCCAGTTGAAGTGGTTTCCTTCCAATTTCTTCCTTGTGAGGTCCCTTCCAAAGCGTTCTCCATCGCAGAGCCTGTGGAGAGAGCCTGAAAGCGATTACTTACCTCTGTAGGAATGGGAGATTCCCGTGCTGGCTTTTTTTTCCTTCTAGAAGTTACATGCTGCCAGTTCTCTTCTTCGTCCTGTACTGCCCTCTCTGGCTTTTCCGCCTGCCTTGCTTGCAGGATTAAATGCTGCCTTCTGTCAAGGAAGTCTTCATCCCCTCTGATCGAGCGTAAGTCGACATTTGGGCCTCCAGTCCTCTAATTTTTTTCTCCAAAATGGCGACCAGCTTGCACTTGGTGCAGATGAAATCCCTTCTTTCTTCCGGGAGGAAGACAAACATGGCACATGCTGTGCAGGCAACAACAGCAGAACTATCACCATCCATACCTGCTGTCCTAAAAAAGGGTTTAAAGGAAAGACAAGAGTACCTTGTCCCCTTCCCTCTCCCCTTCCAAACTCCCTCTCTAAACTCCCTGTTTGCAATCACCTGTTCACAAGCTCCCTAATCGCTGACTCACTGATCACATACGGCTGGGCATGATCAAGCAGGCTGGGAATTTCATCTGGACAAAAAGAAAGCCGCAAAAACACAGCTTCAGTAATTACTAGTTTGATTTGTCTTTGCTGTCTTTTAGGGGACTCACTGTACAGTGCATGCCAAAGGCCTCATGAGCAAGGCACGGATGCATTGCTTTGGATCAAATTAGGACATCTTCACTCCTTTGCTGAAAACTCTGAGCTGAATCTGACCAGTGTCCTTGATGAGGTGGGTAAAAAGTTTGGCCAAAGTATTGTTTTTTTCTTCATCAACGTTCCTGTGTAGAATTGATTGAAACTTGTCCACTGAAATATTTGCCTGATGAAACATCGGAATCAACTATTTTTTGTAAGAAACTGTCACTTTTTACCGCTTTTTCTGTTTTTCCAAAGGGAAAATTGAAAACCAAACACTGTTTTGAATCAACATTCAAAAATTTAAACAAAGTGTTGACCTCGTGAAATGAAACATTTCATTTTTGAGCCAAAGTACCAACATTTCAATATTCAAATAATCTTCTGATACATGTTGATGTTTCATACTAGTTTGAGATGACAACAAGTGTCAAAGTATCTGGTTTTCCCCTGGAATGGAAATCCCTTTTCTGAACAGTTTAATTCCTGCGTTTCTGCAGGCTCAGGTGGTGAGTCTGGCTCCGAAGCCCCCGTCTTTTGGATGTTTGAAGTACAGATCCACATCTGAATTTTCAGGCCTGGGGCCATCTCATGTTCTCCTGGCTACGTCTACACTGCAGGCTTCTTACGCAAGAACTTTTTGCGGAAGAGATCGTTTGCAAAAAGTTCTTGTGCAAGAGAGTGTCCACACTGCCATGTGCTTTTGCACAAGAGATGTGCTTTTGCACAAAAGAGCATCTACACTGCCATGGACGCTCTTGCTCAAGAAAGCTCTGATGGCCGTTCACAGAATGGCCATCAGAGCACCTGTGCTTTTTCCGATAGGGATTTCTTGCACAAGAAACTCCTGTTGTCCGTCCACACATGCCTTTTTTGCAAGAGCTCTTGCACAAAAAGGCTTATTCCTCATAGAAAGAGGAATAACTCTTGCACAAAAAGCCCTGTCTTCTGACAATCTACTGTACTTTTTCTTGCGCAAAAATGCACTTGTAGTGTGGATGCTCCACGAGTTTTTGCACAAAAACTCTGTAGTGTAGACATAGCCCCTGTCTTGGTCTGGGAAGGGGAACAGAAATACCCAGTGTTTCTTAAACTTTTTAAGACCGAGGAACACCAAACAATAATTTTTTTTATGAGGAACACCAAAGATTTTTTGTTGAGCAAAAAAAAAGGGGTCGGGGGAAAGTTATTGACCAAAAAAAAAATAGGTCTGTTGTTCTCCACAGCACACCTCCAACTGCCTCGCAGCACACCAGTGTACCACGGAACACAGTTTAAGAAACACTGGAAATACCCGAACAAGGCAGGTTGTTTGCAGGGCATTCCAGATCTGACATAAACCAGCAAAACTAGCAGCAATCTCAACAGAAAGCAAGAGCATCTTTGCAGGAAAAGATAGAGATAAATTTGGGAAATGCATTTTAAAAGCAATGGTCAGGACTGGGGGTGTTGATTGAGCTGAGGGGAAGGGTGCAAAACTGCCATAGCATGGGTGGCAAATTAGGATGGAGGGTCTCTGGGCTGGGCAGAGGGTCAGGACTGGAATGGCCAACGGCTGCAGGGTGGGAGTGAGGTACAACGGCAGTGGTGACTGTGAGCAGCCTGGGCAAAGCTTGCCTGGGCTATGCTTAGATTTCACAGCAGTGCTCCCTGGGCAGGACTTTCATAAGAGTTCCGAAGCGGGCAGGTGGGGATCCATTCCCCTAGATCCTGGCTCGAAGCCCCTTTGTAGCCCAGCGAGTCCCATGAAACACTCTCCAAACTAATGAAAAGCGAGGCCCAGGAAACAGAGGCCGCTTTGCCGTGTTAGTAGCGCCTGGCTCAGAGGCCTCCTCGGGGCTTTGGAAGGTGAATGAGTTCCCGGTGAGTGTCACCAACACATTTCAGTCTGCAGGAAGGACCAGTCTGCTGAGTCGTAGCAGGATCCTTGGAGAGGAGGAAGCTGCCGCTCCTAATTATATTGATAGGGGAGGCAAGGTTTTGAGCCAGCGAGAACACAACCTACAGCTAATTTGTTTTTAAAAGTTAGAGAAGTCTCGGTTCTCACAGGGGGAGATGCTGTCGGGTGCATTAGTAGCAAAGACTTTCACTTCAAAGCCTCTGACTGCCAACAGTTCCTCCTGCTCTCTCCTTTTGATTTCCTTGCTTCTTCTCACATCCGTGCCAGGCATCTCTGGTCTGCATGATGGCTCTCGGTCTGTAGCTCTAATTGTCTGCTTTTCATGTACTGTCAGGCAACAGTGTGACAGGGAGTGTTCCCACAGGCACAGAGCTGAGTAGCAGATAGATAACCTCCGTGACACAGAGCTGTGCAAACAGCCCCCCCTCCGGCTGCACATCTGCCGCGCGGAAGGAGAACAGCTGCTCCCGCCGTTTGAGGCGGGTCATTCAGAAGAACCCGCTTACATGTTGCAGGGCGTGCACATTTACACACGTGTGTTCACATGCACACACACGGAGATGGGGTTGGCCCAGGAGAGTCCTGGGATCATTTCACAAAGGGACATCAGCTGGAGGCCAGGGTTGCTGCACCTTCGACCTGAGCAGGAAATGAGTTTCCCATCCCATGAGACATGTTTCTGGGAAAATGTCCTGACCCAACCGGAGGAGAAAGGCGAAAAATCCTGAAAATGTTAGCAAACTGAAAATCTGGGTGGGAGGAGTGGAAAATGGACAGGATCAATCAAACTGTGTTTTGTAGCTGATCTTTTGGTTTTTTTAAATGTTTTTAACCAGACAGTAACTTTAAATTTCTCAGCAAAAAGTCATTCAGAACCAAAATACAGAACCGTTTTTAAAACAACAAAATAGCTTTGAAATGGTCAAAAAGTCCCTTCTCCCTCCTCTCCCATGGGAAATTCATCACAATCGCCCCTTTCCTACCATCAGTTTTGCATTCAGTGACTCAGCATTTTCCGATGGAGAAAGGTTTCATCAAAAAAATGCCATGCCAGCTCTATTCAGAGCCCCTCAACTATTGCTCAGCACCTAGCAGAATCAGGCCTCTAGCAGGAGGGAGAGCAAACCGTGTCAAAGCTGTTAGATGACGGGTGAACTTTGTCTGTGATATTTGTGTGCAGCAGAGAAACTTTTTCAATCATTCGTCATCATGACCCTGCACCCACTGGTAGTATCTTGCACTCACCTTGCACCAGGGATTAAGACTGCTTCATTGCCCTGCACCTTGACAGTGCGATAAATGATGAAACAAGGTACAAGGCACTGAGCCTAATCTAATCTCGGAGCCGGAGCCGTGTTAGTCTGTATCTACAAAAACAATGGAGAACTCCTTGGCACTTAAAGATTTATTTGGACACAACTGTTCATGGATCAAAACCACTTTGTCAGATGTGTGGAGACATCTGTTAGTCTTTAAGGTGACACACGACTCCTCGTTGTTTTTGATACGCCTCAATCCTATCACTGCTCTATGTCACCGACTCAAGGAAGAGACTTTGTTATTCTGCTGCTGTAGCAACCTGCATGGAGCTTGGAGGGAGGCACACAGGTGGCAAGAGGGAAGGAGGTTTGGAAGAGCCACCAGGAAGTCAGTCTGTGTGCACATGGCTGGAATGCTGGCTGCAGCTGTAGCAATTTGGCGACTAGGTCTCTGAAAAAGAACCATGGTAGTTTCAGAAACACGGAGTCCTCTCATGTTGCTACCCAGCCCCACGGTACCTCAAAGACAAAGTTCCTTTTCTGCCCAGCATCCTCCCAAAATGAATCCATCTCTAGTGAAGGCCTGGAAGTATCTCTACCCAGAATCCCCCCGCCCCGCAACAATGCATCATTGTCTGAACACACACCTTGTGATCTCATTTAAATGGACACATTAATCCTGCAAGGGCAGCCTCAGCTGAGGCTGGAGTTACTTGTAACCGGCGTCTCCTTGCACTCCCCCCTCGTGTGATTTATGTTTATTCCCTGCATAGGAAATGAAGTGGAAGGCAACGGCTGCCACATCCAGAGCCGCTCTCCCTTGATTTGTTTTAGCAAGAGGGAGCGCTTTGCTGTGGGTTTTTTTCTCTCTTAAAGAAAATGAAAATTTGAACAGGATTAAATCTAAATCCTTTTGAATTTTTAATCCTGAGCAGAATTCAAATGCTCCCCAGGCAGCCGCTCTGGTGACCCCAGCCAGCAGAAGGAGGACGGCGAACTCTGTCATGTCTCCAGCAGTTTTCGGTTGCAAAACAAAAGTGGGAAGGGAAGCCAGCCTGGCTTAATGGAAACCCCATCAGTTCCTCCTTGCTCAAGTGTCAGCCCTGATGGCCGCTTGTTCCGCCTATGGTTCCTACATTGCAGGGAGGAGGTTTCCCCTGCCAGTCACGGCATTTAATCATTGGGCTTGTCTACACCTTACAGTGTTGCAGCGATGCAGCTGCACCGGTGTAGTGGTGAGTGTACCTACATCTTTCCTGTTGGTGTAGGTACTCCACCTGCCTGAGATGCGGTAGCTATGTCAATGGGAGAAGCCTGTCCATCAATATAGTGCTGCCTACACCAAGGGTTAGGTCGGTATCCCTGCATTGCTCTGATGTGTGGATTTTACACACACACACACAACACACACACGGCACACGCACGCGCACACACACACACACAAGCAAGGTAGTTCTAATGATGAGGGTACGTTGGGAGTGTAGGCCAAGCCACCGAAAGCCTGGCGCAAGCTTTTCCGAACCTGTCCTCCGCTCTACACTGACTTCCCAAGGAGCTTTGAGTCAAGTTCAAGATCTTAGTCCTTGTCTTCAGTGTGCTCCACGGCACCTCCTGGATTATCCAGAGCTCCAGGATAAGGACAGGGGCTGACCATGCCACTCCTCAGGCGCCATGGAGCTTTCTGTGACAACTGCCAAGTTCATCGGACCACGGCACAGAGCTTTCTTGGGGGCGGGGTCCAGACTGTGGGGCTAACTTCCACATGCACTAACAGCTGTCCCGACCGTGTCCATCTTCCAAGTAGCCTTCACTGAGTGGGGGGAAAATGCAAACCCAATCTCTCCCCAGGGAAAAGATGAGAGAATGAACCACACAGAACCAGGCTGGCGACAGACTTCAGTGAGCCCTGGGCAAGGTGGGGCGTGGGGATTGGCTCTGGACCCTGTGGAAGGGGCGGGGCTGAGAACTCCAGCACCTAGCCCTAAGCACCGCCTAGACTGTGTGATGCGGGGCTTTGGCAATGATTTAAAGGGCCTGGGGTTCCGGCCACCGCTGCTGCCACAGTAGTGGCGGTGGCAGTCTGCAGCCCTTTGCCCCTGCCAGGGCCCCCTTTGCCCCTCGCTGTCAGTGGCCCTTTACGTAACCCGATGCTTAATGCACTATGGAAGGAGTTTAGATGCTCTGCTGAGGAGGGTGATACAAGAACCTGAAAATTATAGAACAGAACTGGTGACTGATTAGCCTCCCAAACACACACACTCTTAGGCCTTGTCTAGACTAAAAGGAAGATCGCTGCTCCTGTGATTGATTATCTGGAGTTTGATTTAGCGAGTCTAGTTAAGACTCACTAAATCAAACTCAGAGGGTGCCCCCACCAGCATAGGTACGCCTCCTTTTGTGAGGAGCAAGGGAAGCTGCCAAGTTTGGCTTAAGGTAAGACAACTCCAGCTATGTATTCTAGTGTGGGCTTGGCCTTACATTAATGCTCACATCTAAATGGATGCATGTATAAATGCCGGGGGGTGAACACAGACGCACATGCTTATGGCTCCGCCATGATAAGGGAGACAGGAGGAGGGGACAGTGGCTAGAGTGCTCTGGAAAATGCAGAGAGTATCCCTGCCCTACCTCCCAGGAGAGCTGTGAGGGGGAATGCATTGAAGCTTAGCAGTACTCTGGTATTGCTGTAACAGGGCCATTTAAGCCCTGAAGAGAAAACATGAGAACAGCCAGACTGGGTCAAACCAAAGGTCCATCTACCCAGTGTTCTGTCTGCCAACCGTGGCCAATGCCAGGAGCCCCAGAGGGAATGAATGGAACAGGTAACCCCCTGTCACCCATTCCCAGCTTCTGGCAAACAGCAGCTAGGGATATCATCCTGACTAATGGCCATTGATGGAGCTATGTTCTGTGAATTTATTTAGTTCTTTTTTTAATCCGTTAGTTCTTTGAAAACATCCATTCAAGGTGCTGCAGCAGTCAAAATAAATACATAAATAAAAAAATAAATACAGCAAACAGAATGCTAGGAACTCTGGCCTTCACAACATCTTCCAGCAAGGAGTTCCACAGATTGATGGTGTGTCATGTGAAGGAATACTGCCTTTTGTTTGTTTTAAACCTGCTACCTATTTACTTCACCTTGCAGCTACTTATAGTGGGCTTGTTGGTCTAGGGGCATGTGCCTTATTTAGGGTGCTAGAAATCCTGGGCTCAAATCCCAAGCTAGCCCTGCTTCCTGTGCTGTTGTACTTACAGCTAGCTGGAGTAACTGCCCAATGTGGCTGGGAGGCCTGAGAGTTTATTGCTGTAAGAATGCCTAAGGTTACAAGTATGGAAAGCTGTGGACGGTGCACAGGAAAGCCTCGCAGGGCGATAGAGCACATCATTGACCCTGTTGTTGGCCCTGTGAAAGCTGCAAGCAACACATGAGAGTTCCCCTCAACTTTTTATTATCATGCTTTCCAGGTTTTGAGTTGGGGTCATGGGCCTTGATGTATCTTATCTGCCTTGAAACACAGCTTGTGTGTGCTTCTTAATACCATTCTGGGTTCATTTAAAACTAGCGGCTTCACATAGGGAAACCAACTCCGGGTCTCAGCCGTGCAATTAAAATAGCGCTGAGCCAGACTGCGCCCAGAGATTTCCCCATGCTGCTGAGTCACAGGAGCCGCCAGCGAAAGCCACAGCGCCAACCGCTGCTGCTTAAGCAGGTTTCCTTTCTCTTGAGCCGTTTGGGGAATTCTCCTTCTTCCCGCCTCCCCCCCAAGGGGACCTTGCTCTGCTAAGAGCTCATCCTTAATTCTCATCCAATGCTAATGAGCTTCCCTAGCTCCACCGCTGCCGAATACTTTCATATTGGGCTTTTCGGGCAGCGAGCAGGGGTGAGTAATAGCCTCCCATTTTTCATTTTCGCTGGAATGGATGCTGGACAAGCTATTAATGCTTCCCTTCCAAAACCCAGTCCCTCCCCTGCTCATTTCTGTCTCTCCCACCCCCGCTCCGGGTGCTGACTCATAGCTCCCTGCCAGCGGCGAAATCCACTGGCGTGGAAATTCTGGGTGTCGAGTTTGCGGGGCGCCATGCCAACGGAGATAAGGAGAAGAGAGCCAACGCCGAAGGAAGGGGTCACAAGAGACAAGCGCCACAAAAGCCTGTCCACTGACCTTCTGGAAAGAGACAGCCCTTGTCTTGAATGCAGGAATCAATCACGCTCTTCTGGACCAGGTGAGAGCGGACAAAGCGACAGCCGGAGCTGCTCGAGACTGTGGCGAGAGACAAAGCTTTTGAGACCCTGACGGGCTGCGATTCAAAGCAAAAGGAACTTTTTTAAAAAAAAATTATTTTCCTCTCAGCTCTCACCCGGAGATGACTGTCTTTTCTCTCTCGAGGGCACCGGGAGGAATGTACGGTTGAAAAGGATAAAAACATGAAGGCGGACATGCCCTCAGCAGCAATGGTCTTGTGGGACAGTTCTGACTTGGATCACTTGAGGTCTGGGTTCAAGCAAGAGAGGGAGGTCTAGACTGGACATTAGGAAAAACGACTTTTTTAGGAGGGTGGGGAAGCACTGGGATGGGTTCCCTAGGGAGGGGGTGGAATCTCCATCCCTACAGGTTTTTAAGTCCCGGCTTGACAAAGCCCTGGCTGGGATGATTGAGTTGGGGTTGGTCCTGCATTGGGCAGGAGGTTGGACTTGTTGACCTCCTGAGGTCTCTTCCAGCCCTAGGGTTCTATGATTCAAGGCCTGAGTGCAGAACCCTTAGATGTCCTCAGGCCACCTCCACTGAAGCTCTGCCCCAAATGAAAGTGAGACCCCTCCCCATAGCTCCTCCCATGATGCACTGTCCCCAACAGCCCACAAAGCAACTGTGTCTCCCTGTGTCTTAAAGGTTTGTCCAGTGGCTGAGGAGAAATCCAAACAAAAATTTCAGCACTAAAGTGACACTCCCTGTTCTAACGTTGCTGTCTCCCCGTCGGATTTCCCTGCTTAGCTCCACCCACTGCAAAACCTTTACAGGTGACCAGTTGCCATTGGATTCTATGGGGCCTAGATACATATGTGTGTAGACACCTGTGCTCTGACTATATCACAGGTCCCCCGCTGCACCCAGTCACCCAAGTTGTGTGTGTGGCTGGAGAGGGTCATGTTTTCAGCTCTTTAGGCACCTGGTTCATGTCCTTGTATCAACTAAGCCCATTGTGTTTGTGTAACGCCGGTAGGTGGAACTGAACCTGGGACCACCGGAGCTCAGTGCAGCCTGAGGTAAAAGCCAGCTGGAGCTCAGCTAAGTCTGTAGAGCAGACTCATTGTTCTCTCTCAATGGCTACATCTAGACTCCGATCCTCTTCCACAAGAGGAAATGCTTTGGTGCGGTCAGGGCTGGGGCAGGAGGCATTTCCTGCTCCCGGGCAGCGGTGCAGCAGAGGGGCTAAGGCAGCAACCTGCCTCTCCTGGCACCGCAGACCATGCTGCAGCCAGCAGCAGGTTCTCAGTGCGGAGCTAGTGCTCAGGGCAAGGGCAGTGCACAGAGTCCTGGGCGCTCTCTTCCCCCTATCCCAAGGAGTTGGGCCTGTGGCACAGTCTGTGGTGCCAGGACAGGCAGGTCGCTGCCTTAGCACCCCCACAGGTCACCTGATCCCCCTGCAGCAAGGAGACCCAGTGCCCGACATCCCATCCCCCAGTGCTGGGTTGCGACCCGGCATTTGGAAACCACTGGTCGCTTGGAATGATAACAAATACATTAAATTCCACCTGCAGTGGAAGGGTTTTAGCACCTTCTCTCCCTATCAGAAAAACGCCCTGCTAAATTATTACCAGGTAAATGCAATCATCACGCCCCACCGCAACCCCAATAAATACGTAAGATGCAAAGGAAACAAAACTCTGTGTTTTCGTGACTGTTAGATTCGCCCCCTTGCACTCCACCCATGGAGCTCTGCAATCCAGCAGCGGAATTCCTCCGAGCTCCAGCCCGCACTGAGTTCGTAACTTTGCCTTCCTCCGAACGCTTGTCAAGCTGTCAGGAAGATGTATTTCTGTCAGGAGCACTGGCTTCCACAGCTGATATGGACTGACTGCTTGGATTTCCATGTACGCTTTGTGAGTGGGCAGGTCCCGCGTTGAGTTACTTTGAACCAGATTTGGGGGGCTCTAAAAAATGCAGGTTCATAAGCAAAGGGAGGAGTCGTCAGTGGGGGCTGCAGCACCCTCCGCACCCCTCATTTCAGCACCTCTGAGGCCATATGAACTGCAGCTCGACAAATAGAACAGAGAGGTGGCCTTTTGTGGGTTGTCGTTCTCTGCATTCACACAGCTCGTCCCGCTAAACCGGCTCACTTTCCATACTCTCGTCCTTTTTTTTTATGTGCTCATGCTCGCCAGCTAAGCCAAACCTGTGTGGTAGCTTTATTTTTGGAGCACTAATCTCCATTACATTTTAACCATTCCTTTTTTTGATGTAGGAATGCTTTACTGTGCCTGTTGGGCAGGTAAACTGAGGCACAGAAAGGTTGTCTGACTTGCCCAGGTGTCCTGTCTCCTCGGCTGGTACTGTTACCACTAGACCATTATTAAAATAATCATGAGGACCTGCCTCCTGTACCTTGGGCACAGCAGAGGCTAAAAGTGTAGCACAGGAGTTGAGGACTGTACCATATTGCTGTTCTCGTTCCCTAGAAGCTGACGGGGGTTCTCAGCTGTGGAGAAGCGCTACAGTGATGTGATGGGGTTAAAGCTCTTGTAGGAGCCAGAGTGAAGGACAAAGAGCTGATTGGCCAGCAGGACTGTGACTCATCCAGAGAGAGCAATGGGCCATTTCCCTCCTCCCCAAAGGCTTCCGGGTAGGGAAACTTCTATACAACTACTTGGCTTCTCTTTCACGAGAGGTTGAGAATAGCTGGAGGAAGGGTTACCTGGAATTATAGAAGGTGGGTTTTTGCTAAATATTGAAATACATCTGGACATTAGATTGTTTTAAAACTAGGGGTGTCAGTGGTTAAGCGGTTAACTGGTTATCATAGAATCATAGAATACTAGAACTGGAAGGGACCTCAAGAGATCATCGAGTCCAGTCCCTTGCCCTCATGGCAGGATCCAGTACTGTCTAGACCATCCCTGCTAGATGTCTGTCTAACCTGCTCTTAAATATCTCTAGAGATGGAGATTCCACAACCTCCCTAGGCAACTTATTTCAGTGTTTAACCACCCTGACAGTTAGGAAGTTTTTCCTAATGTCCAACGTCAACCTCCCTTGCTGCAGTTTAAGCCCATTGCTTCTTGTTTGGTCATCAGAGGCCAGGAAGAACAAGTTTTCTCCCTCCTCCTTGTGACACCCTTTTAGATACTTGAAAACCGCTATCATGTCCCCTCTCAGTCTTCTCCTTTCCAAACTAAACAAGCCTAATTCTTTCAGTCTTTCCTCATAGGTCTCTAGACCTTTAATCATTCTTGTTGCTCTTCTCTGGACCTTCTCCAATTTCTCCACATCTTTCTTGAAATGTGGTGCCCAGAACTGGACACAGTACTCCAACTGAAGCCTAATCAGTGCAGAGTAGAGCGGTACCCTTACTGGGTGATGGTTACTGGTTAACCGATGGCCCAGCCGAGCTGGAGCAGCCTCCCTCCTGACATGGCGGCTGCTCTAGCCGCTCCCCACAGGTGGATGGTACTCCAGCCTGGCCAGACCTGATGTGCCACACCGTGGGCAGGGGCCACTCCTGTTTAAGCAGTTAACTGGTTACACAACACATAACATTTAACCAGTTCACTGATTAACCAGGACTTTACATCCCGGTTTAAAACCCCTCTGAACCAGAACTTGCTGCTTATAGGAGAACTTTGCTGCTGCACTGCAACAGAAGTGGGGGGATACCAGGCATTCCACATTTCAGCTAATAGAATTCTCCATTTCCCCGGTATAATTTATCCCATTTTGTGGGATTACCATGGGGTTTTCAGTGAACCCAAGTGGCCAGTGTGATTGCGGTCCCAGGGGAGACAACTGAGGTTACTCTGTTAGGGTATGTCTACACTAGCCCCCTAGTTCGAACTAGGGAGGCTAATGTAGGCATTCGAAGTTGCAAATGAAGCCCGGGATTTAAATATCCCGGGCTTTATTTGCATCTTCCCGTCCGGTCGCCATTTTTAAATTTCACTAGTCCGGACTAACTGCCCGCGGCTACACGTGGCAGTTAAACGGTAATTCGAACTAAGTTCTCCTGGAATGAGGTGTAACAGGTAATTCGAACTAAGGACTTAGTTCGAATTACCATTTAACTGCCGTGTGTAGCCACGGGCAGTTAGTCCAGACTAGTGGCATTTAAAAATGGTGACCGGACGGGAACATGCAAATAAAGCCCGGGATATTTAAATCCCGGGCTTCATTTGCAAGTTCGAATGCCTACATTAGCCTCCCTAGTTCGAACTAGGGGGCTAGTGTAGACATACCCTTAGGGACAAACTGCAAAGAATGGGGGAGCTGCTCCCCAAAGCTGGTGGTTAATCCAATCATTAGATTTACCGAGTCAGCAAAAACCAGCTTCTTTGATACCTTAAGAAGGTAGGTAGGGAACCTAAGCCTCAGGGGCCAGATGCGATCCCTGTCTTGCTTGGATCTGGCCCCTGAGGCGGGGTCTCCCCAGCATTGGGGAGCCCATGCTGGCACTACAGCCCCCCTTCTGTCCCACCAAGGGGCTGGAGCACACAAAATCTATTAGCCTAGGGCATCCTAGGCTCTCGTGTGCGAGGGGAATGTGGGGAGTGTCTGTCTCCTTCTCAGTCAGGGGCCACGGCAGTGAGGGTTTGGTTTTTCTTTTTTGCTTCTCACTTGTGTGCGGCCCCTGACTGATTTTTCTGTGGGTCAGCAGCCCCCGACCCAAAAAAGGTTCCCAGCCCCTGACTTAAGGCAACAACACTTCTCCCTTAAAACAACCCAGCCCTGGGCTCCCGCCCAGACAACCAATCCAGATAACGCTCTACCAATCCCAAAGGATCCAACACATTACAGCCCAGGTCAATGAATATTTCAGATCTTACTCCCCAAAACATGCTTAGAGCCAATCCGTATTAGTAAACTAATTTTTTTTTAAGGGAAAGAGAGAGTACTGGTTCCCAGATCAATATACATGCAGACATGAGTACAGGCCATCCTCGCTATGGGTACGTCTACACAGCAACATAATTTCAAAATAACTTAGTTTGCATCTACACAGAAGCAGTTATTTCAAAATAATGACAAAATACTGTAAAGCTGGAGGACTTCTTACTCTGGCTCCTGTAACCCTCATTGTACTAGGAGTAAGAGAAGTCGGAGGAAGAGCACTCTATTTCAAAATAAGTGCTGTGTAGACTCTCCCAATTTCGAAATAAGCTATTTCGAAATAAGCTACGCAATTGATGTAGCTCAATTTGCCTAGCTTATTTCGAGTTAAGCCCTGCTCTGTAGACACACCCTATAAGTCCAAGATATGTTCCAAAAAACTTGGACTTACAGCAAAGCAACTTATAGCGGTTAATTGTTTTCCTGTGGCTGACTTCCATTTGCACAGATTAGGGGGAGGAGGGGGGGTTGCGCGACTTAAGAGCGGAGAATGGAAGGACTTATAACGAATCCGTTCCAACAAGCGTCAATGACCTTAGTGTGGAACGGATGTATACCAGGGCGACTTATAGCAGGGGAATCCCTGTACAGTTCTGAGATCAGAATCATAGTAGAAATGGTGAGCTTTGTAGTTGCAAAGAATTCTTACAGAATTCATCCATAGATTATAGCCCAATGTCCAATAATTCAGTGTGGCTCCAAGCAGGCTTGGAGGTCTCAAATCTTGCAACTCAAACTTCCCCTGAGAAGCTTAAGCAGATCTGAGAGATTAAAAGATTCCAGTCCCAAGGGTCTTTATACCCGTTTTCCAGCAGCCTCTTGACTATTCAGCCAAGAAGAACAACAGGCTACTCTGATGTATAGGCGACTCTGTTTCCCAAACATCATGGTAATTAACACAAACTGCTTTATGGATTAATTAATCTTACCACAAGCTTTAAAGAGACATATACACAATGAAGTTATTTCACCCAAGATTCATCTAAATATTAATATTCCCTTTGATCCTGAATCATCAACTATAATAATAGACAAAAACTGTGTTTACAGGGCTAACATCTAACAAGATATTAGTAAATGCACACAATTAGTATTACCCCTAACTTCTAACAACACAGATTTGCACTTCAAAGCTCTAACCTAACTACTATGAATACCAGTTACATATTTTTCCAACATGTCTCTATAGGCTGATTCTGGGTCATTTAGCCTGCAGGCTGCTTACCTCTTTCTGCCCATGTGTCCTACTTGATTTAAGATTTGTCACAACTATATAACTGTGGTAGCAACAGTGGGGTTGATGGCCCTATTTTAATCAGATAACGTCACAGCCCCGATCTCTATTTCACAACACATGTTAAAGATGGCAGACTTCGGCATTACAGTGCAATTTGGAGGGTATTCGTTGTCTAATTCTTCTTAGGGAAAAATGACTCGTGGAATCACTTAATACTATCCCCTTATGGCTCTTTTCATCAGTTAATCTCAAAGCACTTTACAAAGGAGGTCAGTATTATTATCCCTATTGGTCAGATAAGGAAACTGAGGTTTGTGGAATGATGAAGGGGCTTGCCCAAGATCATACAGTGGAGCCCAGAGTAAAAACCCCATTCCTGTTCTCCAGCTGGCAGAGTTCGGAAGGGATTCGAGATTTCACGAGGCACAGCCCAGTGGCTCTCAATCTTTCCTTCTCAGCTACTGTATCCCATCTGATTTTGTCCTGGGTACCCCCGAGTTCCACCTCACTTGAAAAACAACTTGCTTACAACATCAGACATGAACATACCAAAGTGCTGCAGCACGCTTCCTGAAAAATGGCTGACTTTCTCATTTCCACTATATAATTATAAAAATAAATCAAGTCTGGGATATAAAATATTGTACTTGCATGTCAGTGTGTGGTATACCGAACAGTGTAAGCAAGTCATTGTCCATATGAAATTTAATTTTGTACTGACTCTGCTAGTGCTTTTTATGTAGCCTGTTGCCAAAGTAGGTAAATATCTAGAGCCATGTCCACACTAGGAAACTATTTTGAAATAAGTAAATGCGACTTCTTAACTCCTAATTTAACAAAATTGAACTAGTGTGTCCACACTATGGAGAAGCCTCGAAATTAGTCCAAGGTAGGCTCCGTTAATGTGGATGTGCTACCGTCAACTTAGAGCCCCAGGAAGCACTGGGGAGTAATTAGTTTGAATTACTTTGGGGAGTAGTTATTTCAAAATACCGGCACTGGCACATCCATGCCACCATCATTTCAAAATAACAATTTTGGAAGTAACATTACTCCTGATGAAATGCAGGAGTACAGATTTCGATTTCCATGGCCCATTATTTTGAAACTAGCCAATTAGCCCATCATAAGACGGGATTTTCAGGTCTCTCCTCCACCTTGGTCTTTTCTCCTGAGCCTCCGGTCTCTCGCTCCGTCTCTCTCTCTCACTCAGCGCCACAGCGGGAGGGGAAGGGGGGGTGGGGCGGTGACATACACGGCCACGCCCCCTGGCCGTGTACATCAGCGCCACTCCCTTCCCCTCCGCCCGTCCCGCCGCTGCGCCACTCAGCTGGGCGCCGGCAGCAAGCAGCCGTTTGCCGCCGCTTGCTCCCCCACCACTCAGCTGGGCCACGGCGCAGCACTCAGCGGAGTGCCACGACGGGAGGGGAAGGGGGTTGGGGTGCTGAAGTACACAGCCAGGGGGCGTGGCCGTGTACATCAGCGTTACAGACTCACAGACATTGGGCTACTATAACAGGCTTGGTAGTGTGGACGCTCCACATATAAATTCGACTGAAGGGGGGTTATTTCTAAATAATGTCCTAGTATAGACCAGGGCTTGATGAGTTGATGTACCTCCTGGGAGACTTCTGCATGGCCCTGCTTCTGGGGTACATGCATCCTTAATTGAGAACTACTGCGTTAGCCAATAGGCAACACTGCCTTCCATTTCCTTACCTTTGCTGACAGCACTTCCACCATTTTCTTTCCTATCTGAGCCCCTTTCTCCATTTGCTTTCCTATTTGAACCCAAACTGACATCTGAAAGAATCAAAGCCCTGGGAAGTGGGGTAGCTTTCCTGGTGAATGAAGGATTTGTGGGGGAGGGAAGGAGGAAAACAAAGGCTTAAAAATAAACCTTAAAGGACACAGCCGCTGGAGAAGTTTCCTTTTTGTTGTTAAAAAAATAAGAAGTGAGGTTGTGTTCTGTGGAAAGCTCTTCAGAGGCTAAAGAAGAACATTTCCTGTTTGAATGGGTAGCGTTTGAAAGCCAGTGCTTTCTCCCCAGCAAGATAAGGAAGGTTTTTCTTTTTTATTATTTGAAACTTTCGGTATCTACACTTGGCCAGCTGCAGGGAGTTGGATCCCTGTAAGCCATTCAGCAAAGACAGAAGAGGGGAGTGAACGAAATAGGGCTTAGTGCAACAACTTAGAAGGGTTCTCCTCCCCCATCCTGGCATTAACTCATCATAAGAAACCAAAGGAGCTGAAATCAGGAGCATTGTATCCGTCATTCCTTTGTTCACAAGACAGTGATGGATTTCCTAGCAATGATTAGTCAGTATTTTTACTGTAGTCCTCAATGTGTGCGTGTATCCAGTGCCTGCCAAAATGGGGTCATGATTGGTGCCTCTAGCTTATGGTCTCATAGCGCTGCCCATTGTTGCGGTGTCTGGACTCACTCCATGACAAAAGGGCAGCGATGGTGAATTGTTAATGGATTTTATAGCAAGTCTGGAATGTCTCCCCTTTCAAGGGTAAAAGGTCTGCTGAGGATTTTAGGTTGTTTTTTTTTAATCAATTTCCTTTTGGGGTTGTTTTGCTTTAAGGGGGGTTTCTATACTTCACCCGCAAGGTTGGCTTAAGGTACACAACTCCAGCTGTGTAAATAATGTAGCTGGAGTCGATGTACCTTAAGCTGAGCTTGGCGCCAGTTTGCTCCCGTTGATCTCCCTTACGCCTCATGAATCAAGGAGTAACGGCATTGACTGGGGGCACCCTCAGCGTTCAATTTAATGGGGCTTTACTAGACCTGCTAAGTCAAATGCCAGAAGATTGATCCCTGGCACGGTAAGTATAGATGTGGCCATTATGTTAAAAAAAGAACTAGATATTTTCATCTAGAACTTTTCAGTTGTAGTTGTCCTAGTACTTAGCAAAGGAGGTCAGTAATATTAAAAGCATAAGAATGGCCATACTGGGTCAGACCAAAGGTCCATCAAGCCCAGTGCCCTGTCTGCTGACAGTGGCCAACGCCAGATTTCCCAGAAGGATTGAACAGAATGGGGAATCATCAAGTGATCCCTCCCTTGTCAACCATTCCCAGGCTCTGACAAACAGTGGCTAGCAACACCATTCCTACCCATCCTGGCTAATAGCCTTTGACAGAACTATCCTCTGTGAATGTATCTAGCTCTTTTTTGAATCCTGTTACAGTCTTGGCTTTCACAACATCCTCTGGCAAGGAGTTCCACAGATTGACTATGCATTGTGTGAAGAAATACTTCCTTTTGTTTGTTTTAAACTGGCTACCTATTGATTAATATTATGCCCATTTTATAGATAGGAAGACGTGAGTTCTCCAGGGTCACCCAGTAGGCCAGTGATAGAACTGGGAATAGATTGCAGGTCCCCTGAGTCGCAGGCCCTAGATTTAGCCACTAGGCAACACTGACTCCCATATTCCATCTCCATGGAGGCCACCATGTGGTTCCTGTAATTCTTCTAGTATTTCAGTTTTCTCTGACTGCTTGACAATCTCTGTCCCGTCACGGCACTTAGATAAGGGTCATCGCCAGGTTAGTGCAACCTTACAAAGTTCTACTCATTCCAAGCATTTCATTAGCAATAAGAGCTGCAGCAGGCAGGGCTGGAGGGGAGAAGATCTTCAGCAAGCATGCAGAGAGGCCAGTGTTGCAGGCCAAGAGACCGTTGTGAGACAGCAGTCTGGCCGGTAGCTTGCATTCTGGAACTCCTGGGGTCCCAACAGGCTGATTTTCTCCTGAAACCTGAGCCTCTTTTCTCCAGCCCCACTCCCCCAGGCGTCTCTTTCTTCCTTGATAGGAGAAAAGACATCCACCGACGTCACTGAGGTGCTTCTGAAAGTGCTGCCCCACAGACTTAGGAACCCCCGGTGGCTAAGACACGAAGCCACTCTTGAGAACGTTGCTTGTCCTCATTGTCGTGAGAACGGATTCAATGCATGGATGGTGGACAATTAACGCAGAAGGGCTTTGCTCCCTCTCCCCCCTCCATTGGACTGGCTAGCCAAGGAGTTTTGAACGAGCAGCGCTGGGTGGTTTGGCTGTCTCACCCGGGGATTGAAATTCACCGGGAGGCTGAGCTGAAAGAAGATTAAAAGCACCGGTGCTTTTATTAAACCCCGAAGAGGACACACATCTGCAGGAATGTCATCTTTCTGGCCCTCCGAAGTCTGCAGATATCCAGGGCATCGAATGCTAATATATCAAGACCCACATACCGGCCCCTGATCCCGAAGAAAATGAAAGTTCTTCTATTATGTATTTATCTGCTCCTGAAAGGACGTTTTTGAAACAGCAGGAGACAAGGGGAGAGCAGAGGACTTTATTTCTATTACTCTTCTGAGACGAGAGGTAAATCAGTATGTAGGATGCAATATTTCCTTGCCAACTTGGGACCGTCTCCTTCGTCCACCCTCTTCTGTTTTGTCGTGTAATCCATGGCAATTCTTAGCTCTTCTATAGCCCTTTTCTTCTGTTGATCTCAAAGCACTTTGCAGAGGAGTGAGCTCAGGGTCCCATTGTGCTTGAAGCTGTACAGATACAGAGGTTTAGTTGGTATAGACCAAGCAAAGGCAAAGGAGATGTTATCAGACATACTTCAGAGATGGGGGCACAGAAGCATGGAACAATTAAGGGTAAAACTTTCAAAAGTGAGTTAGGAATGTCGGTCTCATTGAAAGTCAAGGGTTCTTTGGACCTAAACATCTTTGAGGATCTGCTTCTTAGGCTCCTAACTCCCATTGACACCACTGAAAGTCAATGAGAATCAGGCTCATGGGAAAGTCTGGTCTACTTGTTAGAGCAAGGGACTGGGAGTCAGGATTCCTGAGCAGTGTTCCCTGCTTGTGCAGCCACTCAGGAGAGATTCAAATGCCTCCCACTGATTAGCAGAGATTTTGTTTCTACTGGTGGTGCACATTCACACATGCCTTGGTGCACATAAAATTTATTCTGCACATGGATGGAAAAGATTAGAGGGAACAGTGATCCTGGATGTTATTCCCAGCTCTGCATTTGACTCTGTCCTTCAGCAAGTCTTTTCACCTTTCTGTGGCTTGTCTGACTGCTCGGTAAGATGGAAGTGGAGGTACTAACCTCCTACTTAGGGCTGTCATGAGGCTTACCCAGCATTTTGAGTTCCTGGATGAAATGCACTCTACAAGGAAGCTAAAGGAAGGGGGCTTTGGAAAGGGCTTAGCTGTCCCTCCCTGTGGGTCTGGTAATCGTACATTTCTGTTTTGTGGCTGCTTGCCCGTTGTGGTCGGATCCAGCAGCTATATTCTTGGGCCAGTCTGAGGCAACGGGGCTGACAGCCACTGCGGGCCCAGGGGCAAGGCGGGGGAGGGCACGGCTCGGTACCCCCAGAAGGTGTGGGGCCTCAGATGGAAGGGCTGGGGCCTCTGGTGGAAGGGGCGGGGCTGAGAGCAATCTGCCCTTAGCACCACCCAGAGTGTGGCCCTCCCTCCCAGGCCTCAGAGCCGTGCATATCAGCAGAGTGGCGTTCTCACAGCTTTTCAAAAGGGCCCGGAGCTCCCGGTCACCACTGCTGCTTCTGCAACAATGATAGTGGCCAGGAGCTCCGGGCCTCTTTGAAACGCCGGGTCCCTGGGCAATTCCCCCCTCTGTCAGCAGGCCTGGTGTGGGGCAGCAAATGCTGGCACCCCCCTAAGGATCTAATGCCTCAATGAGTAACTTTAAACCCAATCACGGCTGCCTTTGCTTGGGGCACGGTCTCGAGATGCTTGGGAAGCCCAGCGCCGACTCATTGACTCTCTGTCATGCGGCCTCTTCTCCCACTCATGCCGGTGGAACCATGCCTGCCTGTTCCTTGCAGCTTTCCTGCCAAAGCAGGGTCAAGCCAGCGGGAAGCATTATTGTGAGTTGGGACAGAGCCCAGCCGAATAGGATGTGTCAAGTGCCAGGATATATGATATTGTCCTCAGGGAACTTGCAAGCAGGGACTTGGTGTACGGTTGTCTCCGGTCTCCTGAGTCTTGCACTACGTGCTGAAGGTGAAATGCACAGGAACAATCTCCTGAGTACACCTTCCCGTTGGGAGGGGAGACAGT
This sequence comes from Rafetus swinhoei, assembly GCA_019425775.1. Lineage (NCBI taxonomy): Eukaryota > Metazoa > Chordata > Testudines > Trionychidae > Rafetus > Rafetus swinhoei. Next base: position 14,224,294 of record JAFJHL010000300.1, on the reverse strand, counting down.
GGCGGGTCTTGGTGGGAGAGCCCATGAGGGGAAGAGGCTACGGGGGTGCGCAGTGGGGGAATCACGGCTTGTGTTTGGAATAATCCAGGGCACCCTCCCGGGGAGGCTGGTAGGCAGGCCGGGTCTCTTGACCTGTTGGATTGGACCACTTGTTCCCAGAGCAACTTCCCCTTCCAGCACTGACTTGACAATGTTTAAATTCTACTCTTGAGCCTTGCGATGGCAAAACTCAGCAGCCCCTGCTAGGCTGGTCACATTTCAGGACAACTGCACTGTATTCCCTCTCTGGGTCCAGCTGGCATCCACACTCCAGTTTCAAGCTCCCCAGACATCCCCTCTCTGGGGTCACCGGGCCAAACTGCCTTGGCTCAGAACCAGCACCCCCATGAATCTGAGAGCGGCTCCCTCGTACAGTCTGGGTCTCTGGTCTGCAGGGGTGATCAGCCCGACAGCGGTTCTCTCCCCAAAAAGTTGGTGCTTTCATTAACCGGAGGTGGTAATTTGCATTCACCTCCTGCCAGGTATTTCCTCGGAAGCCCTCAACTTTATCTAATATACCCGTGGCACCAGAGCCCTGCACTACCTGCCCATCCCCACACCCTCCCAGCCAGCGATGAAAGTAACAAAATTCCTTACAGGTCCTGTCCTATTCCAACCCGCATCCCTTCCCACTCTTTAAATAGCTCCCTGCTGGCTTTTGCCGCAGCTCAGCCAGCTCTTGCCGGAGCTGCGCGCTAGGGTGCACCTGCTTACTTGCACCTCTGCACATATTGTTTAAAATAGTCCTTTTGAAACCCAGCTGCTTCCCAAGTGTTGGCATTGGCCGTCTCTCACCTACATAAACACTCCCACCTTTAGTACAATAAACTCCCAAGATACTTAAACTGAATTCAGGAAGGTTTCCCCAGAACATTGCCCCGTCTGTCATAGGGTGTGTCTACACCGCAAAGTTATTTCAGAATAATGGCCATTATTCCAAAATAATGATGCGAGCGTCTACACAGCAATTCCGCTATTTCGAAATTATTTTAAAATAACGGAAGGCTTATTCCACCTTCTGTAAATCTCATTCTGCGAAGAATAAAGCCTATTCCAAAACAGCTATTTCGAAATAAGGCGTGTGTAGACGCTCCACTGCTGCTATTTCAAAATAGCTCTTCACCAGGGCCATTCTAAGTTATTCCTCCTGGGGCTCTCAATAGAGATAGCACGTCTCCATTAGGGAAGCCTGCCTCAGATTAATTCAACCTGTAACATCAGTGCAAGTTTGTTGCAATAAATATTAATAGCACAGTGTCATGGGATAGTTTTAAAACTTTTTTGCCTCTTTTTTTCCTTCATTTCTCTCCCGCCTGACATAAATAAGACCACTCCCTCTTCCTCCCACAAGGGGGAACCTATTTTTTTCCCTGGAAAAGCCATGAAGTGGGTAATAAACCCACCAGACGTGCTCCATGGGGCAGGAAGTGTCCTCTCATTCCAGTCGTGCAGTGCCTAGCATAAAAGGGGCTTGGTCCAGGATTCAGGTCATGAGGCACTACTGTACTTCCACACATGTAATAGTGGAGGAAGTGAGCTGATCCAATCAAAAGGGGCCAAGAAGATCAAGACATTCTCCCCTGCCCGGGCTGTGTTCAACTGTGTTTCATGCCAAGGTGGCTGAGCAATTAAACACATTCTACTTGTATTGAATCACTTCTTTCTGTGTTCCTTTGATTTCTCCCATCTCCTCACCTAGTTCCACTTGATTCCACATGGGGAAAATACCTTCACTCTTTCTTTCTTTCTTTCTTTCTTTCTTTCTTTCTTTCTTTCTTTCTCTTTTCCTGTGGAGCTATAATTATTTAATAATTATTATTACTATTTTCCTGGATCCTGAACGCAAAGAACCATGGTGTCACCTCATCTCAAGCTGTCTGTCAGATGAAATCACCCAGCGCTAGTGAGATTGAAAGGACGAGCCAAGCAGTGGGACGGGTTTTTTCTTAGGTAGCTATAAGAGTATGGCCAGTGAAACAAATCCCTCCCTGTCCCCTCACGCCCTCCCTTGTGCTATACAAATGAATTGACTGGGAAGCCAATGGAGAATATAGGGTGAGGGGGAGACGCATTGGCAACTCGCTGATGACCAGAGGCTGCGGAGAAACTCCCCAAGCTGGAGCATGGGTTGTCAGTAGAACCAATCACGCCACCAGTAAATCATAGAATCATAGAATACTAGGACTGGAAGGGACCTCGAGAGGTCATCGAGTCCAGACCCCTGCCCTCATGGCAGGACCAAATACTGTCTAGACCATCCCTGATAGACATTTATCTAACCTGCTCTTAAATATCTCCAGAGATGGAGATTCCACAACCTCCCTGGGCAATTTATTCCAGTGTTTGACCACCCTGAGAGTTAGGAACTTTTTCCTAATGTCCAACCTAAACCTCCCTTGCTGCAGTTTAAGCCCATTGCTTCTTGTTCTATCCTCAGAGGCCAAGATGAACAAGTTTTCTCCCTCCTCCTTATGACACCCTTTTAGATACCTGAAAACAGCTATCATGTCCCCCCTCAATCTTCTCTTTTCTAAAGATTCTTTCAGCCTTCCTTCATAGCTCATGTTCTCTAGACCTTTAATCATTCTTGTTGCTCTTCTCTGGACCCTCTCCAATTTCTCCACATCTTTCTTGAAATGTGGTGCCCAGAACTGGACACAATACTCCAACTGGTAGTCCGATCCAAAACCCTTTCCTCAAATTAACTGTTACTCGTTGCATGAGGAGTAACAGTTAATTCGAGGGAAGGGTTTTGATAAGTTCGCCCAGCGTCTGTGAGTTAATTCGGGCTACCGGCATTTTAAAATGGCGACCGGCCGCGAATATGCTAATCAAGCAAGGGATATTCAAATCCTGCACTTCATTAGCAACTTCGGTATGCTTCGTTTGCCTCCCTGGTCTGAACTAGGGGGCAAGTGTAGACATACTCTAAGGTGCCACAGGACTTCTTGTTGTTTTTGCAGATTCAGACTAACACGGCTACCCCTCTGATACTACAGCAATTCTGTTAGGATATATAGGGAGTCCTGGGGGGGCAATATGTATGTGAACGTGTGAGGGTCTTCCCCCTCCCTGGCTTGGGTACAGAGCCCCCCAAAGCTCTCCCTGCTCTTGGGCTGGTGGATGGAGAGCTCCTTGTTCTGTTTCATGCTACCTTCTGTATCCCCTGCATCCACACCCTACCTTCAGCTTCACCCACCCTCAGCACAGCTGCCATGGTCCCCTGCCAATGGGGAGATGGTTCCCGTGGAAGCAGGGATGGATGTTAGCTGGTGAGATAGAATGTACTGGTTGAACCTCTCTAGACCGGCACCCTTGGGACCTGATCAGTGCTGAGCCTGAGAATTTGCCAGACCATGGGTGGTCAGTATTGTCTAGCATCATGACCAACACTTTCACTGCTTGCTGGGCTCTTAGAAGACTTTTAGGGGTGATTAGAGCTAAATAAAAGCACAGAACACTGTGAACCAGGACTGGTGGCTGTAAACAAACTTTATGGGACCGCAGGAAACTTGGCTACCCCCATGATACGTGGATAACCAGCTAACTAAAATCATGCTGGAGCATGGAGGTTGCCAGACCAGAGAGTGCCGGACTAGAGAGGTTCAACCTGTATAAGCCAAGCCCAGGCAATAGAAGTGTGAGCGCACCTCCCCAATGCCCCAACCTTGAACCCTAGGTCAAGCCATGCCACACTTCCTCTGCTAAGCCAGGAACTGCTGTGACTGCTATGACAATGGGAAAGAGCACTTGTTTCATGGCCGCCTTAGAAGAGCCACCCATCAGAAGGTAACTGCTGCTCCTGGTTGGGCTGGGACCAGCCACCCAGGGTGTGTCTACACAGCAGCATTATTTTGGAATAACAATGCAAGCGTCTACACAGCAATTCCAATGAGAAGTCCTGTGGCACCTTATAGACTTACAGATTTATTGGAGCATAAGCTTTCATGGGCAAAGACCCACTTCGTCAGATGCATCTGATGAAGTGGGTCTTTGCCCACGAAAGCTTATGCTCCAATAAATCTGTAAGTCTATAAGGGTATGTCTACAACTTGCCCCCTAGTTCGGACTAGGGAGGCAAATGAAGCATACCGAAGTTGCTAATGAAGCACGGGATTTGAATATCCCTTGCTTGATTAGCATATTCGCAGCCGGTCACCATTTTAAAATGCCAGTAGCCCGAATTAACTCACCGCGTGTAGACGTGGTAGTCCGATCCAAAACCCTTTCCTCGAATTAACTGTTACTCGTTGCATGAGGAGTAACAGTTAATTCGAGGGAAGGGTTTTGGATAGGACTACCGCGTCTACATGCGGCGAGTTAATTTGGGCTACCGGCATTTTAAAATGGCGACCGGCCGCGAATATGCTAATCAAGCAAGGGATATTCAAATCCTGTACTTCATTAGCAACTTCGGTATGCTTCGTTTGCCTCCCTGGTCCAAACTAGGGGGCAAGTGTAGACATACTCTAAGGTGCCACAGGACTTCTTGTTGTTTTTGCAGATTCAGACTAACACGGCTACCCCTATGATACTACAGCAATTCTGTTATTTCAAAATAAACTCGAAATAACGGACAGCTTATTCCAACTTCTGTAAACCTCATTCCATGAGGAATAACGCCTCTTCCGAAATAGCTATTTCGAAATAGCTCCTCCCCAGGGCCATTCAAAGTAATGACTCCCCAGTGCCTCCTGGGGCTCAAAATTAGGGTAGCGCGTCCACATTAGGGAAGCCTGCCTCGGACTCATTTTGAGGCTTCCCTGTAGTGTAGACGTGCTATTTCAAAATAAGCTATTTGGCAGTATTTCTTCTGGAATAGCTTATTTCTAACTAAGGGTGCAGTGTAGACGTACCCCCAGAGACCCTGTGTTCCATGTCCCACTGCTGCTTCTCCCAAGTATCAGGGGATCCTCCAGGAGAGATGGAGAAGAGTCTGTCTGCTTCTTTTTAGAACTTCAACCAATCCTGCAAGGCTGCTCTGAACCTGGGAGAGTTGGGCGGCATTTCTCTGCGAAACCTGTGAGAAACGCGTGCAGGCTCAAACGTTCCAGAAGCAGCTGCCGTCGCTGGGGCAAACGCCTGTGGTAAAGGACAGAGCAACCCGCCGGAGAGACAGTGAAGCAATAAGCCAGAAGGAATGAAGGTCCAGTAGCACAGCATGGAAGGAGTAGGATGGGGCAGGGGAGGAAACCATAGAATTGGGGGATTCTGCTGAATGCCATGGACGCCACCAGGGGTGTGAGCGATTGACGTCTGTCTCTGGAGAAGACGGTGGGTTCTCCTGGCTGAGCCAGACTCTGGCATGGAAAGAGAGAAAGTTTGCAGTGGGCACAGACAGCTGCAGCTCAATTAAATATTGAAGCCCTTTGTAAATAAGTAATAACACCCACCACTGAGAGACCGGGGTGGGCGTGCCGAGTTCCAGCTGGCAGAATGAGCAGGCCCTTCGCAAATCGGTTCCCTTCCCCTCCGCTGTGAGGAGCGACTTGCCGAAATAACTGTCTGCTCAGGGCCTGTGGTGTCGGCAGTGAATCCAGCACTGCTCAGAGTTGCTCACTGAGAGCCCTTTTTATCAGCAGGGACCCTGCGCTGGAGACGTGTCCTCTAGTGGCGGGAGAAGAAAGGGTTCTCCATCCTAATCGACTTGAGCCCAAGGACTCTGTCCACGACCACATGACCTGTAGGAACTGGATTCAGCCCTTCCCAAACTCAATGCGCACTGGATGCCTATTGGCTTTCAGGTCTGGATTGGGCCACCCTGGATTGGACCAGAAGAGGAATTGCCCTCTGTGCTCGTGAAGATTTCATCAGAGTTCAATTACAGCCCATCCGCCTTTTTTTATCCACTTTTTTCCAGCCCACACATATTTCCAGTCTAGGATGCGTGCCTCACTGTGGCCGGGGCCTTTCCCCTTCTCCCATCCCAGAAAAGCCAGCTAGAACCCAACAGCCCTGTTTTGAGCAGCATCACAGCTGAAAATGGACCAGAATAGCGAACTCCTTTATGGCATGTGTCCATTGGCGGGCAGCCTGCAGTCCCTGGGCCACATGCAGTGTATTGAGGCTCTGTATGTGGCCTGCAAGACATTTTGTTACCGTTGCCCCCATGCAGGGTCACCAGATTCTGTTGGTTTCCATCCACGTCGGGTTTTTTCCTACCGGTGTTACTAAAATGACACGCACGTAAAGCCAAGGCATGTGAAGCAAAGGGTGGGTTGATTGTGCACAGCATTGTGAGAGCCGGTGCTCCCTCTGCAGCTCATCAAAGCTGTTACGTGTCAATCAGCACAGCCCGCTCATTCTGGGTAGGCAGGCGCAGTTAGTAAAACTACCCCATCCCAGGAGACCATCTTGATGACGACCATCTTGCGGCCCACTGAGATGCAGGAGGGCCTCTCCTGGGGCCACTCACTAGCCTCGGTTGCTCATCACTGGTACAGTTAGTCCCTTCCCGCTAAGCAAGTCTGGGCTGGAAAATCTCCCAGAAAACTCCATAGCCTTGCAGAAAAAGATCTGGGCGACTTAGAGGGTGCTCTTCCCTCTACATCCGGGCATTAGTGGGCCCCATAGGGCATTGAGCAGTGTGCATAACTCCATCGGAGGCACTTTCCTTCCTACGTGACTCTACTGACTGCCACACCAGTGCCCGTGTCATAGGACCATGCTGCTTCTCTGCACCGATGCAATGACTTGTAAGAATAAGTCTAAATAGGGTTGCCAGATGGTTTCAGCAAAAATACCAGACACACTTGACATGACATCACAATCTACATTGCATCTTATTTAGAAAATACCGGACAGTTCTATGTTCTCATTTCTATTTTCTCAATTTGTTTCCCGAACAGAAAGCTCAAATACTGGACTGTCTGGTTCAAAGCCAGACACCTGGCAACCCTAAGTCTAAATCCAGTCCCGGCACCTTTGATCCATCTCTCAGGACCCCCAGTGAGGCAAATGTCCTGAAGAGCAGGGAGTTGCTCAGGCTTAGCTGGCCAAAAGGGCCCCACCCTGCTGGGCATGCTCACAAGGGAGGCAGGGTATAAAAGCCCAGGGAGCAACTCAGTTGAGGCTGATCACCAGAGGGGAAGGAGCTCAGGCCCCAGCTCCAGAATAGTGGCCCCAGCCGACTCGGCAGCAGCAGCAGCCTCAGCGACACCTCTGGCCAGGGAGGCCGTCCATGAGGGCCCGACCCACCAAGCAACACCCCAAGAGCTGAGTGGCATGCCGGGAACAGTAGGAAGTAGCTCAGGGTGGAGGACTGTCCTCCCGGAGCTCGGCGTGTTCCGGCCGGCATCCCTGCCGAGCAGGCCATGGAATCTTCCACTGCCAACTGGGCTCTGGGCTGTTTGGGAGGCTTGCCTTTGGACTAGGCCTCTGGGCCATATATACCCTGATACAGGGGACTGTACTCTGGGACTAGGCTTTCAGGGCTGTATATACCCTGATTGAGGGAACTGGGCTTTGAACTAGGCCTTTGGGCCATATGTATCCTGACAGAGGGACATTAACTATGAACTGAGTCTACAGACCGCATTTGCCCTGGAAAAAGGGGACAGCGACCCAAACTTTGGGGACTGCCAGACTGTCAAGTGGGTTTGCCCCTCAACACACTCCCATTTAACCCCACCATACTGAGGGCTGCAAACTAACAGACCATTTTCAAGGGGTAAAAAGGTCACCCTATTAAAATCACCGTTCAGAAGGCAGCCATCCTTCGGCGCAACCTCGCCATGCGCTCAGTGCCACATGGAAACCACTTGGATATTGAGGTATTAGGAAATGGTGCGAACCTCCTTTGATGGAGCAAAGGTAAGGCTCACCAGCAAGTCAAACTCTCAGCCGGTATATATCTCTGTACCCCTATTGACTTCAATAAAGTTACACTGAGGCCACATCTGTACTTAGGCGTTGAAGATCAATCTTCTGGCGTTTGATTTAGTGGGTCTAGCAAGGACCTGCTAACTCGAATGCTGAGGGCGCCCCCGCCGACACCAGTACTCCTTGATTCGTGAGGCATGAGGGAAGTCGACAGGAGAATTTGCTCCCGTTGACCTCCTTCTGTGGAGACGGCACCAAGTTTGGCTTTAGGTATGTCGGTTCCAGTATAGACCTCACCTGATTTACAGGGTCCCATATTGACCCTGTCTCTAAAGAAGACTCTGGACAGGCCCAGTTTGGGAAAGGCTGAAAGTCAATTAACTGGGCTCTGGGTCGGAGAGAGAAACTGCAGGAGTAGCTGACAATATATGTGCAAGTAGGAAAAGGCAACTTGTGTATGTGTGTGTATGTGCATCCCGATGTACACAATTCATTCACTGAACCTGATCAGTCCCCACCTCTCAGAAACTAACATTAGGTTTCTGCAACCTGGAGTTGTGTCTTTTAACTGCGAATGGCCATTCATCAGCATGGCCTGGCCGTGCATTTGTGTTAATGATCAGATATGGGAAAGTTGCCAGTTCCAGTAATGAAGCAGACAAGAGTAGACTAAAGCACCATTATTGATCATTATTAGTTTCGTGTTAAACGAGGTGTGTCATTGACAATTTACCTGCCTGGCGAGGAAATGAGTAAGTAAGGTGAAGAAATTCCTTGCTTTGCCTGTTAACCTGCAGAGGTAAGAATTCCATCCTCGCTTTAGGTTTACTCAAGTGCTGCCTAAATGTCCTTCACACTTTTTATCTCTTCTATTTTCCTTGAGGACACCTGGTACTTTTTACAGCCTTCCCATTAAAAAAAAGAAAGAAAGAAAATGACTGGGAACTAATGTAGCAAAAGACTTTGCTGACTAGAATTTCTAAAGATGTTTTAGTGTTCTCCTTTCTCTCCTCTCTGCATTCAGAAATGATATCGATTGCTGTTTTTTAATTTAAATCTTGGACAAGATTTCCCTCCCCTCCCCACCTGGGTCTTTTGTGTTGCTAGTGCTGAAAACAGAGTGCATTTTCTTGGAGGGATTTTGTCCTGGGAGTATCAAACGCAGGGATGAGTGCCCTTTGAGAAAGCCACAGCCTGAAAGCAGGGTGAACAATTTTAATTGACTCTGATGGGGGAGCCGTGCTTATAGATCAGGGCGTAGGAAAATTCTCCAGTGTCATTGTGGTTCGGAAATAAAGGATAGTTGAGTAGAAGACTTTATTACCTGATCTTTTTTTTTTCTTTAAATTGTCAGTACGCTCGCAGTGAGGAGGATGCTGGGGGAGATAGCGTATCAGACTATTAGTCAAAGGTGAAAGTAAGCTGGTGCAGCGCACCAGTAAGTGACTAGCCGGCTGGGGGCAGAGCTGTGGATGCAGCCAACGCCCTGGGCAACGCAGCCCCAAGCTCCAGCCCCTGTACTCGGGCAGCTGGTAGTGTGGCAGCTGCAATCCCAGCCCCAAGTTCCCCCACAACCTCTGGCCTAAGCCACCACATGCCCCTACCCCCTGCCTTGAATCCTCACCCCAACTTCTGCACCCCCTCAGCCCTGCCCTGAACCAACAGTTCCCTATCCCCTGCCCTGACTCCTGTACCTCCCATGTTCCCCAGCCCCCTGCCCTGAGCTCCTGCACTCCATCCCACACTTCCGTTTCTTACAGGTACTGTCCTATGGCAACCCCCTTAACTCCATGCTCTGACACACACACACCTCCCCAAGGTTGCCACCGGACAGTACCTGTAGGAAATGTAAGTTACTTTCACCCCTGCACATTCCAGACTCCAAGGACCTCGGTGCAGCATCTCCTGCTCTTTCTGCAGAGCACAGGTAAAAGATGCAGTAAAATGCCCGTGGCCAGCCTGGGTCAGCAGACTCTGGCTCAAGCCCTAAGCAGCTACGTGGCAATTTTGTCCGAGCCTGAATCCGCCGAGGCAGGTGTAGCACTGCAGTGCGGAGTGACCCTCTTGGACCCCGATGGCCATTCCGGCCTGGGCTGGAAAGCTGAGGCTGGAGAGGTGATAGAACGCCCAGCACCCACTGACATGGAGGGGAGAGGAGGATGCTGAGGTCTTTTTAAGGCTGAGCCCAGAGGGCCTGGTCTCAAACTCTTGGAAATCCCCAGGAGTCTGCATTGCATTGAGGTCATTGGACTCTGGAGCAGGCAGAGGTGGGGCATGTGGCCATTTAAACCTATGGGGAATGAACTTAGAAACACTGTCCTAAATCCACCCTCTGACCAAGGCACAAGATAGGAATGACTGTCTTGTGGTTACGGCACTGGATTGACTCAGGAGTCATGGGCACAAATCGTGCCTTGGCCAGAGTCTTGAGGGAGTATCTTAATATCTCTGTTCCCTGCCTCAGAAATGGGGATAAAACACTCATTCTCTGCATTAACATGGGTCCTACAATTGACAGGTACTTCTGCGGTTCTACGTATATCTCTTGATTTCTGTTATTTCCACTCCAATTCATCTGAGGAAGTGGGTTTTGCCCACAAAAGCTCATGATTCTATGTACCTTGATTAGTCTCCAAGGTGCCAGAGGACCACTTGCCAATCTCCCAACCGCTGTGTAAACTGTAAGCTTTGCCAGGGCAGACTCAGTCTCTTACTATGTGCTGTACGATGCCTAACTGAATGGACCCCAGATGCCTTAGGGTGCGTCTACACTGCACCGTAACTCGAAATAAGATACGTGGTTTGAGCTACGCAAATTGCATCTTATTTCGAAGCTATTTCGAAATAGCTTATTTCGTCATTTGGCGCTGTCTCCACAGTGCCAAATGTTGCAATAAAGCGCTATTCTGAAATGTCCCTTATGCCTCGTAGAATGGGGTTTACAGGGACGTTGGAATAGCAAGCCCAAAATAACGGGCTTGCTGTAAAGACTCCGGATATTTATTTCAGGATACTCCGGTATCCCAAAATAGCATTTCAGTGTAGACGTACCCCTCAGGTGCTCCCTGTGGTACACATAACTCTACCCAATGACATTTTAAGAAACAGCATGTCAAAAGCTGGGCTTTGAGAAGCCAAAATGACTTTGAAAAAGTACTTGCAAAATTCACACCAGGCGCGGTGATCTTAGCATTTGCAGTAATAAAATCTGGCAGTCAGTGTTTGCCTCTGCTATCACAATAGATCTCGTTTTCAGAAGTTATGCAGGCTTTAAAGGTTAATAAATGTTTATTATGGAGGTGCTTCTTGTAAATGTTAATTATCTCTGGTGCAATTACTGGGGAGGGGGCGTTCACTTGGTAGCAAATGCCTTGTATGTGTGCGTGTGTTTTACTACCTCTTATTATTTGCTACGCTGCATTGTTCTTCTAGGCGATAACTCAAGAGGAAAGGTTTGTGGGGGTGTAATTAAAAGCTCAGTCGAAGAATTCTGGACAATTTAAGGAGGAAATATGTAAGGGTGAATGTATAAGAAAACTTGTTCATCTTGGCCTCTGAGGACAGAACAAGAAGCAATGGGCTTAAACTGCAGCAAGGGAGGTTTAGGTTGGACATTAGGAAAAAGTTCCTAACTGTCAGAGTGGTCAAACACTGGAATAAATTGCCCAGGGAGGTTGTGGAATCTCCATCTCTGGAGATATTTAAGAGTAGGTTAGATAAATGTCTATCAGGGATGGTCTAGTCAGTACTTGGTCCTGCCATGAGCGCAGGGGACTGGACTCGATGACCTCTCGAGGTCCCTTCCAGTCCTAGTATTCTATGATCCTAGTATTCTGTATGCACTGAGACCGCGGAGGAATGAAAGAGGCATCCTAGGGACCTTTTTCAGGCAGGAGTAGGGCTTCCCAGGGATGCGATGAGTGACTGGCACCTTGGTAGCTTAATCTGGGCCAGCTGCGGCAACCAGGTTTCTGAGGGTGTGTCTACACCACAGTAAAACACCCAGGGCTGGCCCCGGTCAGCTGACGTTGGTTCACACTGCTCAGCTGTGAGACTATAAAACAGCAGTGTCCATGTTGGGTTTGAACTGGCAGTCATTGCCCAGCCACTTGTGTGTTGTTGCAATGTAGACTTGGAGGCTTCTGAGTGCTTTGGAACAATATGAGTAACCTTTAGCCAGGCCCTGCCCAGCGGGAAGGCCGTTGTCCCCTGCCTCCAGTGCTTGAGGCTGAGCAGACACACAGGAAGATTTGGCCCTAGCCTAGCCTGGGGAGTTAGTCATCTGAGCGCAACTATAAATGAAGAGCCTTCCAGGCCTATGAGCCACCCTCAGCCCTCCCTAGCCCAGCCACAATATAGCAAGATCAGATAGCTCAGTGGTTAGGCCACAAGCCTGGGGTTGGGTTTCAAGTTCCCTCCTCTGCCACAGACTTTGAGTATGTGACCTTTACCAAGTCACCTAGCCATTCTGTGCCTCAGTTTCCCTATCTGTTAAAAAGGGGGTTAGATGCTGGAGGTGCTATTATCGGAATGGGGGTGTATAAGTGCCCGAGAGAAAGAATCTGTGAAAGCGCTTGAAGAGCAGATAACTGCCAAAGAAAAGATTTGCACTAAACACTCTTTTAAAGAGAGTCATTGTATTAGAAAGAAGCAACCTGCACCCCAGCCCTAGTAGGATGCAAAAGCTAACATGGGTGCATGGATGCAAACATGGATGCAAAAGCTAACACTTGTGGTACAGGGACACTGCTGCAGACAAAGCTGGTGATGGAAATGAATTAAATATTAGAGGTTAGACTTTTTCAAATTTGTATTTGACCAAAAATATTTAATGGTTAAGGTGCCTTTAAAAAAAATTATATGGGGAGTTTTTTTGTTAAAATACTGAATGCCACATTATGGCTTTTGAAAACCGTAAACTCTTGGGGGTGATTCCACTTATCATGGGAGAAAATAGACTGATAGAATCATAGAATCCTAGAACACTAGAACTGGAAGGGACCTTGAGTTCATCATCAAGTCCAGTCCCCTGCCCTCGCGGCAGGACCAAGCACCATCTAGATCATCCCTGATAGATGTCTATCCAACCTGCTCTTAAATATCTCCAGTGATGGAGATTCCACAACCCCCCTAGGCAATTTTTTGCAGTGTTTAACCACCTTGACACTTAGGAAGCTTTTCCCAATGTCCTATCCTTCCTCGCTGCAATTTAAGCCCATTGTTTCTTGTCTTATCCTCAGAGGCCAAGCAGAGCATTTTTTCTCCCTCCTCCTTATAACACCCTTTTAGTTACTTGAAAACAGCTATCATGTCCCCTCTCAGTCTTCTCTTTTCTAAACTAAACAAGCCCAATTCTTTCAGTCCTCCATCATAGCTCATGTTTTCTAGACCTTTAATCATTCTTGTTGCTCTTCTCTGGACCCTCTCCAATTTCTCCACATCCTTCTTGAAATGTGGTGCCCAAAACTTGACACAATACTCCAACTGAGACCTAATCAGCGCAGAGTAGAGCTGAAAAATGACTTCTCATGTCTTCCTCACAACACTCCTGTTAATGCCTCCCAGAATCACGTTTGCTTTTTTTACAACAGTGTCACAAAAGGGGGGGGTCTTATTTCAAAATCTTGTAATCTGCATAGAAAATACTTGTCAAACTCCCAGCCTTTTATTCTAAATTGTGGGAGGAGTGTGGGATAAGTTGGTGTCAGATGCTTGCTGCTAGCACTGACTTTTGAGGCCAGTAAAGTGACTTTTGTGCAAATAAGTCTACTATATATTTGGGAGAGTCTGTAAGTCTGTTTCTGTATCTGTCCATCCATCTGTGAGTCTGTTTGTTCAAGAACTCCTCCTAAAAAGAGCTAGAACCACCACATTTGGAAACTAGCTTCCTCTTATCCTAACGTAAAGCAAGGTCGGGGTTTGGTTGTGCCAAGACAATGGGATGTGCGTGAAGATGATTCTTTCTCAGCAAATGGAAAAGGAGGGATGTGGTAACAGTTATACTCATGAGTGACGACAAACCCCTCCAATCAGAGAGAGGCTTATAGGCAGCCAATCCAAGGGCAGCTTGCTGGGGCAGCCCTGTTTATAAGGAGCTGCTCCGCAAAGCAGAGGATAAAGGGAAAGTGCCGAATTGGTTCCCAGAGAATGAGAAGCACCTTGGATGGAGCAATGCTGGGCAGTTAAGGGGTCTTGACACAAGGACCAAGATGGTGCAAGGGTCATGGGGAACTGGCCAATGAGCACTGAGGACAATTGGCGGGAGCGGAGGAGGGCAGGACAAGGCTGCTGCCAAGAGGTTCCCTGGGCCGGGACCCAGACTAGTGGGTGAGCCAGGGTCCCCCCTACCCCTTTGTGCTACACCTAGCCAACAAAGAGTGTGACTTATACAGACTGTGGCTTGCCCTTGGGGCAAGACTTTGGGGTTGCAGTTGGCCATGGTAGCAGGTGTGAGATTGAAGACTTATGCCCCGCCCCTGAAGGGAGAAGGACCAGAGGAGTGGGCGCTACCAGAAGGCAGTGTCCTGAAGAGGATGCTGCAGTCCAGGGAGAAACACTGGTCTGTGGAGACAGGGGAGCAGAGTGACGAAGGGCGAGGCACTGGCCAGGAAGCAGCACACTCCAATGGACAGAGCTAAGTCTTGGTGTGACCAGTACGCGGCACCACAGCAGTGAGTCAACACTGCTACATGCCCAAAAAGCAATTGCACTGGGTGCTGTACGAACACACAGTAAGAAACGCTCCCTGCCCCAAACAGCTTGTAGTCAAAACAGCCAAGCATCTTGGGTGCCCTTCTCAGGACTTGTTCAGTCTTTGCTTTAACAGGGAGAAGGATCATTAATTTAGGAAATTCGTTACAGCTCCATGAACATTAAGCAGAGCCTCAATAATGTACTTGGTTGCAAAAACATAAGCTAAAGGATTGACTTCTAAACACCTCTGGAAATGGGGTACGGCGAGGGCACGAGCAGAAAGAATAATTTATAAATCTTGTATTTCCTATTAAGTCAAATGGCTGTTTCTAGCTACCGTTGGATAATAGCTTAGAAAGCCACATTAATCTTTTAAAGCTGGCACGAGCTCTGCCCTTTACAATATATTTTGCAACAGCTTGTCATGGTTTTCTCTGTTCAGCAGCTGCTAGTGATGCCATGAACAATAGGCCATTGTGCTAAGTTAAATTGTTAGCTGCATCTAGACCTTGCTTTTGCACCATTGTTTCAACAAGGTGCCTCTTTCCTAGCCACTGTGCTCTAAAGGTGACTGTGTTTTCTTCTCTTTGCACAACAGAAATCATATGAAGAAGCCGCCAGAGTATCATTGGGTCGGTAAGAACCATGCTGCCTAAGTCTATGCTATGGTGCAAGGCCAGACACATAAATTCTGCTGGGAGCTTCTGGCTTCAAGGTGTAGAACACACTGATGGATTGAAGGGGTATGTCAAGGTCTCAGCCTGTCTAGAGCGTCCCCTTCTGACGGACGTGTGTCCACAAGCTCCCACTCTGACAACTGGCTTTGGGAGTGGAGGTATCACAGATGCACTTTCTGCTTGCTCACCTAAGACCAGGCTTCTTTCCTGACCCTTTGAGTAGCTATTGAAGGATTAGGGGAGGGGCCAGGCCCACACACCCACTCACTCCTCTGGGTCCCAGCCTAGGGACCCTGTAAATAGCAGTTGCCTGATAAGTGCCACTCCTTACTGTCCACTGCTCCTCACTCTCTAGGCCACTTCATCAAGCATCTACTCTGTCCTTGCCCTCTCTTAGGGCTTCATCTCAAAGTCCTCACAGCACCCTGTCCAGGGTCCTGCAATGCTCCCTAGCCCACCACCCCCAGTCTTCAGCCACCAGATCTGGGCTTCAGCCGGTCTGCAACCACCATACACACTGAGCTGTCCAAGGTACTGCTGCCTTCCTAACCAGTCAGTCCCTGGGTCTGCCTAGCTTGAGCCCCAAAGAGGGATGGCCAGGGCTCTGCTCCAGCAGCTTCTTTATACTGGCTTGCTGGGCCCTGATTGGCTCCAGCAGAAGCAGCCACTCTAGCATGCTTGGAGGACTTCTCCTCTGCTCTTTTCCCTGGGGTGGGATGTATCAATGTCACAAGCCTCCAGCAAGGGGCTTTGGGCCTAGTCCACTCTGTCAGAGGTCCTAGTCCCAGCTGTGCAGTGGGGTGCTATATTGAGGAAGCCAGATGACTTCTGTGGTGCTGGAGGGCAGACAAGACACAAGACGGGGAGCCTGCAGCACCTACAGCTTTGCCATGAGGCACCTGGTAGGGAATCACAAAGCAAAAAGGCCACGTGGAGTTCTGCATTCTCTAGCTGGCGTTTGCCTCATACCTTTACAGCTCTGGGCTGGTGGACAATGACTTGGCTTGGCAAATTCACCGCCCAATGTTCTTACAAGCCCAAGGTGCTAAGACTCTGAAGCTGCACGAATAAGTGAGTTGTCATCTTCCTGGGCAGACAAACACCAGGTAAAGCAGGGGTCCTGGGCATTGTGGCTGTCACCTGGGTGTGTGTTACATGGGTCCCCTTCTGTGCTGGATCCAGAGAGGATGGGAGTCTGTTAAGAGATCGCTGAACTGTAGCAGCTCATGCCTTTACCTCCAGCAATCTCTGGTTCAGGTGCTGGTGTCAGCCAAGATAATCTCTATCCCAGGTACAACGTCACACACAGGAATTCTCCCCTGGGCCAGGGCTGTTTGTGCCCCTGGAGCACTTACAACGTTGTAGCTTCTGACCTTGATGCTGCTTTTGCCACTGGGGTCCTTAGCCGAAAGGGCCTCTCTGGATTTGGCTGAAACACCCGGGGTCTCAGCGGGGCGGATGTTGGGCTCTGAATCCAAACTTCCCCAGAATTTGGTGTATTCCAGATCTGGAGCTTTGCCTTGGCCAATAACAGAGCTGGAATCCAGATCTGAACTCTCCCAAACTCCAGGTAGGAGGGCAAGAATGGGGTGGGGGGCAGGGAATCAGGAATTCACCTCCAAGGGATTGATTTGGGTCCGATATAATAGATCGGTATTTTCTAGGTCACTGAAGTTGCTCGGCCCCTCTAGAAATTACAACCCTTCTTTTTAGTCCCGACACACAGATTTCAGAGACTAGCGATAGACACTGAAGTGCTAACCCCCTCACCTGTTTGTGCCTTGGCTCCCCCAGATCTAAAGGGAGGATAAGGGTCCTTTGCACCATGCATTGAGGCCTCTGGAGGAAAGTGCTATGTATGATCCTGTAACTCCACACTGCCAGGTTAACAGGTGGGGGGGGGAGCTCTGCTCAGATGTCCCACATTCTCAGATCTGCTAAACCCCCTTCTCCTGCCTCCCTTTCTTTCCTTGCCCATCCTCCCTGCTGACCCCTCTTCCCCAGCAGGAACGCCGTGGCAACGGGCTTACGAGGCAATTATCCCTCTGGCTCCAGTTCCTTTTCTCCGTTCATGCCTGCGATCCTGCTTAGACTCTCAGGGACAGCGGACCTGAGCCCGCGATTCCATCTCGAATCCCCTTCCGTTTGCGAGGCGGGGAGCCGGGAGGCGAGTGCAATTCACGACAGTGGAGGGAGATTCCCAGCTGGCACTCGCAGAGGATAATTGCTTTGGGAGCAGAGCCTCCCCCTCAGCAGCGTGTGGCGGGCTCGTTCCTTTCCCAGGAGTGAATCTGCAGGATTGCCACGTGCTGGGGAAGGCAGAAAGTTCTTGAGATGTCTCTGAACATCACGTTCCCTTCTTGGCTAGCACCCTGCAGGGTGTTCCAGGGATGGAAACTTCATACGCACGTGCTGCACAGCTGCAGGGCCCGGGAAGGCTGGCCAGCCCTGACATGTAGTTATATACCACCCTGCAGGAAGGGGAGAATGGCTTCAGTTAGCTGGAGGACCAATGTGATTCCTCCTTGTGGACACTTGCCGCTTAGGACTTCATTTTACACAGGCCAGATTTGTAAAGGTACCTGCCTAAGCTTTAAAAATCTCCCCCCTAGCACAGAGGTAGGGAACCTAAGGCCTGGGGGCCGGATGAGGCCCATGGCTTACCTGGATCTGGCCCCTGAGGCTCAGGGCTCCCCCTAGCCTTGGGGAGCCCACACTGGCGCTCCAGCCCCCCTGCTGCCCCCTGCCTGGGCCCCACTAGGTTCTGGTGTATGAGGGGAATGTGGGGAGTGTTTTTCTGCTTCTCAGGGGCCACGTCAGTGTGGATTTGTGGGGAAGGGGGTTGTTTGTTTTGCTTCTCATTGTGTGTAGCCCCCGACTGATTTTTTTCTGTGGGTCAGTGCCCCCCCACTCAAAAACGTTCCCCACCCCTAGAAGATTGCTACTGACTTTATGGGAACCAGTGATCTAGAGGTGAAAAACTCCTTACGCGTTCCCCATCTCCTTGTGCCGTCGGTTTCCCTCGTACTGGGCAGAGACGCCCTGCTTGGTGGGGGCAGATTGTGCAGCTGCTGTTGCTATTATTGACATGGTATTAGACCAAGAGGCTGCAGCTGAGATCAAGGCCCCTGTCGGACATGGCCCCTGGCCCAAAGCACCGAGCACACTAAACAGATGAGACAAGATCAGATTCAACGACGCCTCACTGATGTTTATTTAAAGTTCTACTGTGCACTGGGCAGGACGCCCAATATAGCCTGCACTGGCTACAGCGGGAGGGGCAGAGAGACCCCAGCCCCGGAGTGGCTGGCTTAGAGCTGGTGAACTAGTTGTAGTCCATGAACTGAGGCGATGACATCAGCACGTACGGATTTAGTGGCACGCCGGGGCTGGAGGAGCCTTGCGGCGGGATTCCACGGCTACATCTGCACGGCAGGGACAAACACGCCGCTGGCCCAGGCTCGTGGGGGGCGGGAGGAAGAGGCTGGGGAAGGCAGTCCTTCCCAAACTGCCAGCCTGGCCCCGCCCACACCGCACCCCTGGCCCCCCCCATGACTGTCTGCGCTTCAGCCCCACCGAGACTTGGGGCCGTGCTCTGGGAAGGCTGGGGCCAGGCACTACCTGCTCTCCGGGGCTAGGGCACCCACCATGTGCCCTGTAGAGCCGGGGCCTGCCCTCCCCAGGCTCTAGGGACAGCTAGGAGGCTGGGCCCACACACCACCTGCTCTCCCTCTACCTGTACTCCAGCCAGAGCCGGGGAAGGCTGGGGCCTGATGCTGCCCATCCTCCCTCTCCCCGTTCCTCCAGCTGGGGAAGGCTGGAGCTACCCACCCAAGGAGGCAGGAGCAGCCTGTCCCTTCCATGAGGGGGCACATGGCTCCCACTGGGGTTCTGGGTGGCAGGGGAGGGGGCTTGCCCTAGGTTCACCCACTGCCCAGGCTTATGGGGCTCAGGCTGCAGGGTTCTAAACTGCAATATAGAAGCTGAGGCCAGGACCCCAGCGAGGGTATGGCCCCACTGCAATGTGAGCCCAGGGTTGGTGGCAGTTCAGTGAGCAGATCCTGGGCTTGTTAACCTAGAGCCACAGCATCCACGCTGGTTTGGAACCCCAGGGCAGAAGTTGTTGGCCCCTGGGTCCCAGCATCTATGTTGCATTATGTAGGCCCAAATCCAACCACCCATATCCCAGAATGCCTAGTGCCCTCCTGACTTATGGCTGTTTGTGGCACAACTACTCCTTCTGAGCCAGCCCTAGCTCCCAATCTTCTAATTGAGGAGGCTTTTAAAGGCCTCCAGCAGGCCAGAAGTGGAATCAGCTGGCCCCAATCTGCCTGGGCCAGCTCCCTGCCAGCTGTTCCTAATTGTCCTGCAGCCTTCCACCTCTAATTAACAGGCCTTTTCAGCCTTCAGGGCTGCCTTTTCCCCACTCTGCAGCAGCTCTGGGGCCTGACTTTGTCATACCTCCCAATGCAATTGTCTAGAGGACACACAAAGTGGGTCTGGGGGATACTTTGGGCAGATTCCCAAACTATGACTCCAGTGGGGCTGCCTCTACTCTGCAGAGCAATAGGGGTGGAACCCTGGGTCCTGGCTTGTCCCAAGTGCTGACCCTCTCCCCACCAACCCCTCAGCAGGTCCAGAGACCTGAGTTAGACAGAAAGGAGGGGTAGGTTGGAATCTGAGTTTGAACCCTGGGTTTACACTGCAGTAGAGACATGCAACAAAGCACCAAGGCATGGTCTTGTGGTTAAGAGACTAAACTGGAGCTCTGTACTCAGTTATTGACTCTGCTACTGACTTTCTCTGTGAGCTTGGGCAGCTTACTTAATCTCTATGTACTTTGGCTCTCTTTCCGAACAATGGGAAGACAGTGATTCCATTCTTCCAGGCGTTGACTGTCCTGGCTGTGTAGACTGTAAGCTCTTTACTCTTCTGGCAGTAAAGTTCAAAATGGAAGCGGGGTAGACTAGATGCGCTCCTGAGATCCCTTCCAGCTCTGCATTGCTATGAATCTCTGTGTCCGGGACTGACTGTCTATTGCTATCTGTTTGCACAGCACCCAGCTGTGTGCAGGGATTTCTAGGTGCTCAGTCAAGGACTGACCCACCCCCTCTCCTCCCCGTGTGCTGGGTGTTGTATATGGGCAAACACCAAAAAGTTTGGAATTCAGAGGAGGTTTGGAAATGGCGCCATGAGGTTTAGATGCTTTTCTGAACCTTCTGGGACTGTGAAATTGAGCTGGGCACCTCAAGAGAACAGCTCCGCTCCTCTCGGAGCATGGGGACAAAGAAAACGAGACAATTTTTCAGACCTCAGGGAAGTTTCTGGTTCAAGTTTTGTAACTGTTGAGGGAGGGAGTTGATTTATCTAACTCTTTCGCCAATTGCTAGGTTCAATATCAGCATTTCTTTCATTAGGAGGCTAAGGATTCCCCTATTTCCTGCCCCCACAGAACCCTCTTTTCCCTTAGCTAATCCCTCTGCCCTACAGAACCCATTACTAGTGATTTGTGAGTACGGCAGGGGCATGCATGTCTCTCTGCACTGATCTGGGAGGCCTAACTCAATTACCCCCAAGGAATTAGTCAACAGCCAGCAGGCAGATGCCCATAATGATAAAATGGTGTTTCAAACAAGGCATCTTCCCTCCCCAACCCCCAGCGCGGCCTCCTTGCAGCACAAAGGTCAATTGAATTCATTACAGTGTAAAATGAAGTTCTTTGATTGAAGGTTCCTCTTTTAACATTTCAAATGAATGTTAGTTTTGCTTGATGGAATGCTTTAAAGGTCCATTATAAAACACCCTTTTGTACGAGAACTAATTTCTTTACATCGTTTTTCTTTTCTTTAATTTTCTGGAACATAATTATCCCCCAATCGCCACCCTTTTTCTCTTTAACCTCTTTTCCCAGTGAAAGCCAAACAAGGCGCTTTAAAAGGATACAGGCAGGACTGCTGGATAAAAGATGAAAATACTGTAGCTATGAGAGAGCTATCGAAGGGGCTTATATGGTTCCCCATTATCATTGTAATTAAGCATTTCTAGTTCTCTTGGCAACTCCCGGTGAGGCCAGGCAATATCCTTATCCCCTTGTTACAGGTGGGGAATGGAAGCACAGACAGTGCAACATTGTCTGAGTTATGGACTCTGTCTCAGTTCCCATCTGTAAAATGGGCACAACATGATATCCTGCTTGGTTTGCATGAGGCAGGCCAAGGAAGCTTTAAGCTCTGTGTATGTACAGCCTCTAGCTCAATCGGGCACCTCCAGGTGCTTCTGTAATACAAAGAACAATGTGTGTTTTAATAGTCCCTGTAAAATGCACATTTCTCCTCTCTGGCAGCTCCCCGTCTGAGGTTCTCTCCATTATAGGTTGTAGGTTAAACTGCCAGGGCTTATTCCGACACAGAACTGAACCTAGTTGAAATGTTGTTGTGTTCATAACCGTTTTTAATGAGAAATGTCCATTTCCCAAAAATATTTTTATTGAAAGATTTCAGGGGTTTTCTCCTCATTTTCTGCTTCAGTGAATGAAAATGGACCCCCAATTTTTTGGGGGCGGGAGGGTAACTTCCTTCTTTTCCCTTTTTTACAATGGAAAAATGGAAAAAGGGAAAGCAAGGGATGGGGGAAGTGAGAATAAAGGGGGGAGGGAAGAGAGGACTAGAAACCATAAATGAAAATATTTTCGTTCTAGGTGTGTCTGGTGGAAAAAAAATAAGAAAATTCTGAATTATTTTGTAAAAAAATTGAGGAAAGGAAAAAAATATGGTTTTTTGGGGGGGGGAAATATAAATAATAGAAAATATATGCCTCTTTGTTTCCTCCACTGGGTATTCATGAGGCCTGTTCTGCCAAACAGACCTACCAAGTCCTAAGAGGGCAAAAGTCCCTGTTTTGAAGGGACAAGGCGTATGCAACTCTTGCATCCAGTCCCAGCTGTATTTTGAAGTCTTCAATGCGGATTGTGTGGTGCAAAGAACTTTGTGCTTTCCCTCTGCACATGGGTGACTGGCACACAGAGAAAACGGTGACCAGTCAAGAGTCTTAATCAGGGAGCTGAGAGACTTGCCAGGCCCGTGGGTGAGGTATGTGGGGGTGTGGCTCTGTGCTCCCCAAAGAGGCGGGGCCTCAGGGGGAAGGGGCGGGTCAGAACAGCCAGCCCTCAGCATCACATGGGCTGTGCCATGGCACCTTCTACCCCTCCCCTGCCAGCCGTTGGTGCTGCCAGGGCATGCTGCCTTGCGCTCCAGCAGCAATTTAAAGGATGCAGGCCTCCAGCTGCTGCCACAGAGCCCTGCACCCTTTTGAATCACCAGGGTGCTTGCCCCCTTTGTTCTCCTGCCCCCATCAGTGGGCATGGTCATTTCAAATAATGGATAACTCCGTGGTGCACCCACACTTTGAATACTGCGTCCAGTTCTGGTTGCCCCGTCTCAGAGGCTGCAGTGGAAATGGAGAAGATTCAGAGAAGGGCTTCAGAGATGTTCAAGAGTCTGAAATGGCTTCTGCCTCAGGAGAGACCAAAGCGATGAGAGCGGTTCATCTTAAAGAAGAGATTATGGGGATACGATAGCGATCTAGAAAAGCATGAAAGGTGGGAAAAGTGAACGGGGATGTAGTATTGATCCTCAGGGTACGAAAACAAGGGGCCTTCTGATGAAAGTAATAGACAGCAGATTTAATGCAAGCAAGGAAGTATTTCGGCACATAATTGAAGTCACCCTCAGGGGAGGTTGTGATGGTCCAAAGCAGGCCTGCACAACTCGGAAAGCGGCGAGGGCCATATTACTCCAAAGAAAAGAGCTGCGGGCCTCAAGTAGGGATGCTCTCCCAAAAAATACTGAACACACGTGCTAAAAATGTTTGTCGAGCAAAAAAAAACAAAACCACGCGTGTCTCCACTTGGCCCCCTGGCATTTGTCTCTCCTGCACCCTGCCCCTTGGTGCCTTCCCCTTTCTTCTGACCTGCCCTCCTCCCCTCAGCACAAGCCCCTTCCCCTCCCCTACCTGGCTTCTGCCTTCCAGTTTGCAGGGCTACCGGAGCCTTTTTCAATATGGCAGTCGCCACAGTGACGTCATGATGCAACGTCACGCCAGCATCCTGGCGTCTGCCGGCGTCCCGCTCTCTGGCTCGTGCCCTGCCTCCTCGCGCCGGAGCTGCATGCAGGCAGCCCGGCAGTGAGAATCGCCGCACTTCCCTCTCCCCGACGGTGCTCCGCTCCTCCGCCCGGCTGGCGGATCGGATGGGGCCACGCCGCCCGTAGTCGTCACAGGCTGCACAGTGAGCCCCTGCGGGCTGCATGCGGCCCTTGGGCCGTATGTTGTGCAGGCCTGGTCCAAAGTATAACCGGGTTTTAAAAAAAGGATTAGATAAGTTCATGAAGGATAGGTCCATCAATGGCTATTAGCCAAGATGGCCAGGACTGCAACTCCATGCTGAGGGTGACCCTACACCTCTGAAGCAGAAGGAAGATGGGTGGATCTCTCCAAAATTGCCCTGTTCTGTACACTTCCCTTGAAGCTCTGGACCAACCTGAGGAGACAAGATCCTGGGCTAAACGGACGATGGGTCCGATCCTGTATGTCTGTCCTTGCGTAAATTGTGATCTGCTTGCAAATATCCCACAAGCAGAAAGAAGTTTCCTTCTGGGAGGGATAGCATTCACTGGCTCTGCTTCCTTTGCAGTGCCGACAGGGCATGTTCTTTTCATTGGCTGATGTTGGAGTAGTATCCAAGCCCCATCGAAGATGACTGGCATTGGACAAGGCCCTGAAGATGTAAAACCCGTGTCCTTTCCGAAAGGTCACTTGAAAACAAAACCCCGTCTGTCCCCTCGCCTGCTCTTTTAACACACAGAATTGTGACGTGAAGAGACAGCCCTTGTCATGCCCACGAGCGCGGGACCAGCCCTGGCAGGGGTACAACCAGTGAAGTCGGCTAAGCGCGGGACCCATCTCCCAAGACGACTGGAGCATGCCAAGGAAACAACAACTCAGAGACGGCTCTGATGCCGCGGTCTCCAACTTTGTTAGGCACACGTTCACTTTTTGAATGTAGGTCAACCCAGATCTACCTCAAACCCAAATACCCTTGCCCCGCCTCCTTCCCTGCCCCTTCTCCGAGGCCCCACCCTGCTCACTCTGTGGAGATCGGGTACAGAGGCGGAGGGAAGGGAACCACCCTTAGATCAGCGCCCCCTTCCTCTGCCTACCACGCCCTACACAGCAAGCAGGAGGCTCCCTGGAGGGCAGCTCCAAGGCCGAGGGCAGGAGCAGCATGGCAGTGGGGGGGAAGGGCAGCTGGAGTGCAGGCACTTGATAGCCTTCTGGCCAAACCAATCAGGATCTGTGGGAGGCCTTTAAAAAAGGGGGGAGCGATAGCTCAGTGGTTTGAGAATTGGCCTGCTAAACCCAGGGTTGTGAGTTCAATCCTTGAGGGAGCCATTTAGGGTTCTGGGACAAATCTGTCAGGGATAGTACTTGATCCTGCTGTGAGGGCAGGGGACTGGACTCAACTCCATGACCTCTCAAGGTCCTTTCCAGCTCTATGAGATGGTATATCTCAATCTATTGATTGGGCACCCCTGCTCTAAGGGGTGCAGGTACAAAATACCCAGCAGAGAGAAGAGAAGCTCTGAGTGAACCAGTAGGGACTTTATAGAGGTAGAAGGAATATTCCCAACAGAGATGCAAGCACTTAAAGGCACCAGCCCAATAAGGTCTGTGTTTTTAAAGGCCATGAAACATTGGGCCAGTCAGCCTCGTAACATTAGTCCCACCTTGCAAGACCTGTGCAGGGTGTGGGACTTAAAAGAAAGCAGATGTGCCAACAGAGGAGAAAAGTGAGCTAGCAGCTGACAGAGGATGGTCAACCTG
Source organism: Rafetus swinhoei (assembly GCA_019425775.1). Classification (NCBI taxonomy): domain Eukaryota; kingdom Metazoa; phylum Chordata; order Testudines; family Trionychidae; genus Rafetus; species Rafetus swinhoei. The sequence continues at coordinate 14,199,185 of JAFJHL010000300.1, read as the reverse complement.
GCCCAGGTGTCTGGAGCCTAGGAGCTGGTAGGGAGACATGCAGTTGCTTCTAGGGGCCTGCCCATAAGGAAGGGGACTAGAAGTTGAGCTCAGCTGACCTGAAGGGCTCTTTGGCATTGTGCTTCTAGTTGGACTTTATCTACAGGACTCTGTTGCCTCAGAAAGAGTAGAACTTTCTAAAGTAGCTTGGCTGAAGAGTCAGATTACCTCTACAGCAGGAGGGGGTAGGGCTGAAGGTCATTGTGGGTAAACTGAGGCAGGAGTGTTGCAGTACCACTCTGTACCACAAAGGGGTGCTCCAGGATGCTGAGTCTTGTGACATGGGTATTACCATAACCAGAGACTTTGAATCAACACATTTCAGCCTGTGGAGATACCCATCACATGTTCTCTTTGATTTTCCCCTCCCCGGTTACTCATGATAACAGGTGGTCCAGGTGTCTCTGACGTTCAAAATCTCAGCTAAAAATGTTATTGAACTATTGACTTTCACAAGGCTAGAAAAGCAGGGCAGACATTTTTTCAATGTCCCCCCCCTTCATTTTTTTTCCAACCTGCTCTCTCCATGGTACATGTTTGATCCCCTAAGTCAGATGGTATTGCTTCTGAACCGGCAGGTGGACACTGTTAAAAAAGGGAAATAGTAAATATTGCTAGACCAGCAATGGGCAGCCAAGGCTAGTGAGTGGACTGCATGAGTGGTGGGGATGTTAATGGTTAACTGGTTAACTGGTAAGCCTCACCCTTAACAGGTGAGGCTTACTGGTTGCTGTTAACTGGTAGGGGCTGGAGAGCCCCCCACCTGAAGTGGGCAAGGGGGCTACTCCAGCCCCACAGGGTCTGCCACAGTCGGGGTGCTCCAGCCCAGCCAGAGCAGCCCCTATCCGCAGCGGGCTTGGGGCACTCCAGGCCACCTGGCCAGGAGCAGCCCCCCTACCCATCCTCCCATTTAATCGGTTAACTGATTAAACTGAATATTTAACCAATTAAGTCGGATTTTACATCCCTAATGAGCAGCCCTCCTTCATCTCAGGGGGGGCCACAAGATTGTCATAGCCCAGATGGTCTCCCGCACCTGCGTGCCTAGAATTTGGGCGGGCTGTGCGGATGGAGCCATAGCAGCGCTTTGATTGGCTGCAGAGGGAGCGCCCGGCTCTCACAGTCGCTGTTGTGTACAATCAGCCTGCCCCTCCCTTCACGGGCCCTGGTTTTACATGCGTGTCACTTTAGTAATAGCAGGAGGGCAAAATTACGTGGCTGGAAGCAGCGGAATCTGGCAACCTTGTACGTGAGCGACAGTAAAGAAATTGTTGTGTGGGCCACACATAGAACCCCGATGGGGCCACAAGTTGCCCATCACACACTAAACCATACTTGCTGCTGTGAGCTTTCCTTCATGATCGAAGTTGGGGGTCCATAAATAGATGATTTCCCGCACGTAGACTTGCAAAGAACAATACACATGAACTCTTGACTCTTCTGTGAGACAAGGGAATCGGGTTCTTAGAACTGTTTGGTCCACTGTTTCAGCCGTTCCCCGGGTGGATAACTGTGCCTGTGGGTAGACAGGGCTAGTCTTACTGGAAGACCTGATTTCACATTGTCTCTGCACCTCACATAGTCATTTCCACCTGTGCAGAGTGGCGGTAAATCACGATTATTCTGCTTAAACAAAAGACAGAACTATGTAGCACTTTAAAGACTAACAAGATGGTTTATTAGGTGATGAGCTTTCGTGGGCCAGACCCACTTTGTTAGTGAGTCACAAGAGAAAGGGCGGGGTGTGGGGGGGGTAGGGTAATTGCTTTCTTCATTGCTGAAAGGCAGCCAGTTCTGGTGTGGAACTTGATGGATATTTCACAGCCGCTCACCTGCCCTGCTCAGTGCGTTAGCACTGGAAGTGAAAGAATATCTGATCTGGAGGGATTTTTAGGGAGGCTGCATGTCTTTGGCCTGGACTTTGGCCTGGACCTCCGAGGCTCTGACCCCTGCATGTGAGAGGCCGCAGGCTGTGTAAGGATCCGTTTAACAGTTCAGGTTCCCAGCTGGTGTGAATGGATGTAGCTGTAGAGACGTGGAACCCAAAGCCCCATCCTGGGGCGGGTGTTGGAGAGGCAGGATGTGGGGGGAGCTGCCTTCTAGGTGGATGAAAAACTGCAGGACAAAGCCTTTAACTGGCAGAAAGTGGCTTAACTCCTCTCAAGTCTTTCTACAACTCCTCCAAATGTTGGCACCTTGAGTCTGCCCCCAGAACCGTGATGGGGTGTCGGCTCATGCAGGGGTGTGCTGCCCACAGAGGACTCGTCTAGACTACATTCCTCTGTCGAAAGAGGAATGTAAATGAGCCCGATCGAAAGTGCAAATGAAGCGTGGATTTAAATATCCGGCACTTCATTTGCATATTGGTGTCCGATGGCTGTTTCGAAAAAGGGGTTTTTGAAAGTGAAACCGCAGTTTGGTGCGGTTTTTCCGGGGGGGAAAAACCCTTTTTCGAAAGAACCCGTACTCCTCATTTTTTCAGGAGTACAGGTTCTTTCGAAAAAGGGGAGTTTTTCAAAAGAACCGTGTCTAGACTGCGGTTTCACTTTCGAAAAACCCTTTTTTGAAACAGCGATCGGATGCGAATATGCAAATGAAGCATGGGATATTTAAATCCATGCTTCATTTGCACTTTCGATTTGTCTAATTTACATTCCTCTTTCGACGGAAGAATGTAGTCTAGACATAGCCAGAGTGTACATCAGGGCTTCTAACAGAACCCTAGTGTTCCTCAGCATTCCCCCACACCCAAGCAAACTCTGACCAGGCCTGTTCCTATTTAGCTTGTGAGATGCAGTGATCCCCAGGTGGGCCAAGGGCGGGATACAGCCGGGATGCCAGGGCATGCCTACCGCATGTCACTCAGGAGCGCCGAGCAGAACAATCCCACCTGCATGCTTAATTTCCAGGTTTAAAAAGAACGCGCCCTATGTCCATTCATCCCCAGGGGCCCGTCATGGTGGGCCTCCTTGTTTGACGGACTGCCACTTCTAATGCAGCCCAAGTCATGCTCTGTGTCAGCACGGATAAAATCTGGAATCTATCATTGGGGGTTTTCCCACAGCAGCCTTTGTTACTAAAGGAAAGTAATTACAATTGTTCCTTCATTCCCAAAGTATTGCCCATATGGGGAGGGGGAAACCAAGAAGCTGGATTCTGGCCAGGAATGACGAGGGCCTCAGTAATTACCCTAAATCTCTCAGCTTCACAAGCCTTCTCTTTTGTGACCCTATTGGCCGAGAAACCATGGTAGTTAGAAATAGTCCAGTGAGATTTGGCAGGGCAGGGGTTGGGGGAAGGGGGCATGATTCTCCCTCGCTTGTACAGGGATACAGACTCAGACTTTTAAGACCCAAATCCCTCAACCGCCCTTCACGTAGCAAGACTCTTGCCACCAGGAGCTGGAAAAGCTCAGCGCCGCTAAAAGGGGCTGAGCACCAGACGTGGTAGGACCCAGCGGGGGTCTGAGTGGCCATCTCGGTCACATGGTGTGCTTTCCCTTTCCTGATTGGAGAAGGGAAACGTTGTCGGCCAGTAATACTTGCAGCACTTGGTAGGCTCGAAGCACTGTCTGCAGGGTTAGTTCTCACGCTCCTGTGACGGAGCCAGTAAGTGGAAATGGGAGAGGATGCCGTTACAGGGTGGAGGCCAGAGCCGCCCAGCCATCGGATGCATTGGGGCGGCCGCCCTAGGCCTTGCAGGGGTTGCCTCCCCCCACACTCCTCACATGGGTGATGGGAGCCTGCTCCGCCCTCCCGGCCTGCTGTGCTCAGCTTCTCAGTGGTGGCAGGAAGGGAGGTGCTCCACCCCTGTGTGCTCCGATTCCTGCCACCCACGGAGAAGCGGGCTCCAGCAGGCCAGGAGAGCAGTGCAGTGAGGGAGAGCAAGCCTCTGGGCCGCTGAGTGGGGGAGGGGGAGGGGAAGGGGAGCCCTGCTGCCACCTTGCCAGACCCCCTTAATCCCCCAGGACACATTGCTCAGGGGAGGTGGTAAGGGGGCCGGGGCAGAGCAGATCTGGGGCTTGGGGAAGGGATGGAGCGGGGAAGGGGAGGGGCCCGGTAGTGGGGGGGGGTTGCCCCTTGCCTAGGGCACTGTGGGAGGTTGTCCCAGGTTCGGCGCCCCCCTCAGGACGGCCCTGGTGGCCGTGGTACTGAGAAACTAAGCGACTTGCTCGAGGTCACGTAGCAAGTCTGACGGAGGGCAAGGAACAGCCTGAATGTCCCACTCTGGTCCCTTAAACACAAGACCATCCCCCCTAGACTCAGCATGTATGGAGCCTGGCTTTACGGCCGCCAGCCATCTCTCGTCAGCAAGCTAGGACACAGCCCCTGAGTCTCAGCTTTCTGGGCCTGGTCTGATGACCATCATGTCACCTCCTGACCCATCAGTGCCCCCTGTTTCCATCTCAGATCTTTTCCATCCCCGTTTGTTTGCTTGGAAAGGGTCAGACTTTTCCTGAATGTTCAGCCGTTGACTCGATCCACCACTAATGAATTTACTTTCGCATCTGAACCTGCCAAGGGCAATCCATGCTCCAGCTCCCAGCGCATCCCCCCAGCAGCTCAGTGCTGGGCCCTTCACCATCAATCTTCGTGTCGCACGGACCAGGACAGAAAGGAACTCAAACAATCTCCCTCTCTAGCCCCTGACTCCACCCCTTTCACCCAAAGCCCCGCCCCTTCCGAGGGGTCCAGAGCCAACCCAGGACTATGTACCATAGTTCATGAAGTGGCCCCCCCTGTGAAAATGATTGCCCACTCCTGCTCTGAAGCCTGCTTTTCCAGAATGTATGTTTTCATCCCCATTCGCACGCAGCTAGAGAAGGGCTGTGCAGACAGTAATTTGAGGGGAAGAGAGTGTCGCAGGGCTTAGTATGATGAGAAGCGTTGGGTGAACTTTTTCAGCCAAAACTTTTTTGAGGGGAGGGGTGAAAAATGCAGCTTTGATGACACAAAACACTCGACAAATGTCAGTGCCACGGCATTGTTCATGCGGGGAGGGGACAACCAAAGAACGGATGTTTTCAGTTTGCATTCAAAAATGAAATATTTTGATTAGTTAGAAGACTCGCTGTAGATGTCAAAGTTTCCTTTAATCTACATAAGAACATAAGAACGGCCGTACTGGGTCAGACCAAAGGTCCATCTAGCCCAGTATCCTGTCTGCCGACAGTGGCCAGCACCAGGTGCCCCAGAGAGGGTGGACCGAAGACAATGATCAAGCGATTTGTCTGCTGCCATCCATCTCCACCCTCTGACAGAGGCCAAGGACACCATTTTATCCCCTGGCTAATAGCCTTTTATGGACCTAACCTCCATGAAATTATCTAGCTTCTCTTTAAACTCTATTATAGTCCTAGCCTTCACAGCCTCCTCTGGCAAGGAGTTCCACAGGTTGATCTAAAAATTAAAATCACTCCGATTTTAACCATTTTTTTAATGGTTCAATTTTATTAGAGCAAAATGGTTGGCTCAACCCAAAAGATTTTGGGGAGAAGGGGGCTTTTCAGAATTGCTAATGAACTGACCCATCCTGTCTTCCCACAGCTCTAGCGATGGGGATGTAACATCGGTGGAAACCCAGACTGGTTTCAAACACAGCAGCAATGCTCACAAGATGCAAGGGAAGGTTCGTTCCTGCATTGGCAGGGAAGAGGTTGTATGAAGCAGGCCTTTTCCCCCCTCTCTCTAGTCTCCACGTTTCTATGGCTACTCTCCACATTACGAGCTGAGGTGTAATTCCCTGCTTGTGTATCCATACACACATACCAGCTGTCAGCAAGCTAGTGGGAATATAAACACACGTGTAGCCGCAGTAGAGGCGCGTAAGAGCTGGGCCGAGTACAAACACAAGCTAGCATGACTCTGTACATGAGCAGGGATGATTCCCCGGGCTGGTAGTGTAGATGTAGTCTGTGGCTCTGGCTTCTGGACTGAGAGTGTGCCAGCTTCCAGCATGGAGTTCTTCATCTGCCGATGATCATAGAATCCTAGAAAACTAGAACTGGAAGGGATGCCTAGTGGTCATCAAGTTCAATCCCTTGCACTTCCAGCCAGACCAAGCACCATCTAGACCATCCTTTATGGATGTCTGTCTAACCTGCTCTTAAATATCTCCAGGGATGGAGATTCCACAACCCCCCTAAGCAATTTATTCCAGTGTTTAACCACCCCGACAGTTAGAAAGCTTTTCCTAATGTCCAACCTAAACCTTCCTTGCTGCAATTTAAGTCCATTACTTTTTGTCCTATCCTCGGGGCTTGTCTTCACTTCTGGGAAGATAACCACTCTAGAGATCGATCATCTGGCATTCGATGTAGTGGGTCTAGTAAGGACCCGCTAAATCAAATGCTGAGTTTGCCCCTGTCAACCCCAGAACTCCTTGCAGTCACGAGGAGTAAGGGAAGTTAATGTGAGAGTTTCTCCCATTGACCTCCTGCAGTGGGGCTGCCCCAAAAAATCAGTGCAAGGTACGTCGACGCCAGCTGCGCAATTCTCATAACTCGAGTTGTGTATCACAGAGAATCCCCATCCTTATAGCTGTGCAACACTGAATCTAGGCAACATGGCCCATGGTCTAGGATGTAGGAGTCAGCCCTCTTGGGTGTCATACCAGGCTCTGGGGCCTTGGGTGAGTTACTGCTTCGCTTTCTGCCTCAGTTTCCCCACCCTTAATAAGGATGATCATGCCTCACCTGCCTTTGGGAAGCTCTTTCAAGTCTCTAGGAGAAAAAGCACAGTCTCTGCATGGCCCAAATTGACTGGTGCAGAACAGGCTATCTAAAGTTGCAAGGGATTTCTTCCAAGCCTCCCGCTCCATCCATGTTTCCTGGATCCTGTCACTCGTCAGAGGAGCTCCCCACATTCCCACAATGCTCAGGACTTACAGTGGATTGCTAGCCTGCTCGCATTTGATTGATTAAACAAGTTTGGTTTTTGACCCCGCCCGCCCCTTGTCCCCGAGGCAGGGGAAGAAGCTTCCATAGGACACTGGATCTGATGCAAGCAGACATCTGACACCGAAGATGAATTGAGGACTGCATCTAAAGTGCCAGATTCATAATACATTCTAAATAGGCTTCATTAATCGCCGCAATTACAGTTACCACTGTGGATTGGATACGTTTTCTATTAAATTTGCCCTTGTGATCCCCAAGTCTGATTTGCCTCACAGTAATGAGCCCTGCCACTTCTGATCTATTTCTTGTAATCACTCTCTTCTCCCCTAACCCTAGGCAAAATATGATTTATAGACAGGACTATCATCCTTATGTCACGGGCGTTTACTCTCTGAGAATCAGACAGGACAAAGGGAGAGCTTGAGGGAACAACCCCTGGCTAAACGTTGAGTGTCTCTTACAAACTTGGTTCATTTTTCAGCACACGGCAGGGAGAGTATCAAATCCATTTTCAGGCCTGTATCTCCCTAGCCCCTTTAATCCCCCTCTAGCAGGGTCAAGAAGCTGGAGCCTAGTTAGCTCTCTCCCTGGGAAATGCCCCTACCAGAAAAGCGATGATTTAGTGACAGAGTTGTTGACTCGAGTCCCACGACTTGAACTCGAGTCCGACTTAAGTCGCCTAGGTGACTCGACTTGAGACTTGACTCGGGTTCATTGTTTGTGACTTGAGACTCGACTTGAGACTTGCTAATTTTGTTAAATCGACTTGGTGAAAAAATTGTCCGAAAATGCCAATATTGATGGCTTGTACAAAAGTGACTTGACATTTTTTAAATTAAGACTTGAGACTCGACTTGGGACTTGACTCGAAAGTGACTTTAGGGACTCGAGACTCGACTTGAGACTTGAACTGTAGTGACTTGAGACTCAACTTGGACTTGACAATGACGACTTGAAGACAACACAGTCTAGTGATGCACAGTGGACACAGCCCTAGGAGTTGGGAGAACAGGAAGTGAGGTCAGAAAACAATTGCTTCTGGCTGTCCTGGGCAGTCACTTCAGGACAGTTTCATCCCAGACATCAACGGCTGGGGCTGGATCCAGGGTTCATGGATCGGCTCTGTCCACTTACACCAGGTTACGCCTTGAACACCGCGTGCAAATGTGGTTGCCTCATTTCGAAAGACATACCTTGTCACTGGAAAAAGTTCAGAAAAGGGCAACAAAGATGATCAGGAGTTTGAAAGGGCTGCCATATGAGGAGAGGGTAACAAAATTGGGACTTTTCAGCTTAGAAAAGTGGAGACAAAGGCTACGTCTACACTGCACTCCTGAGGAAGAATGGCTCTTGTGCAAGAGGGGTTGTTTGTGCAAAAAGGAGCTGTCTACACAGCTCCTTTTTGCGCAAAAGCCTCTTGTGCAAAAATGGCCCCTAATTAATTATGTAAATGAAGTGTGGCAATATGCTAATCCACACTTCATTTGCATAGGCTTTTGCGCAAGAGAGGTTCAGTGTAGACATAGCCTAAGAGGGGATATGATAGAGGTCTATAAAATCATGACCAGTGCAGAGAAAGTGGATTAGGAAGAGTGATTTACTTGCTCCCATAGCACAAGAACTAGAGGTCACCAAATGAAATGGAATAGGTCGCAGATTTCAAACAAACAAAAGGAAGTATTTCTTCACGCAAGGCACAGTCAACCTGTGGAACTCCTTGCCAGAGGATGTGGTGAAGACTAGGACTTTAACAGGGTTCAAAAAAGAGCTAGCTACATTCATGGAGGATAGGTCAATCAATGGCCATTAGCCAGATGGGCAGGGATGGTGTCCATAGCCTCTGTTTGTCAGAAGCTGGGAATGGGTGACAGGGGAGGGATCACTTGATGATTACCTGTTCTGTTCATTCCCTCTGGGGCACCTAACACTGGTAACTGTTGGAAGACAGGACACTGGGCTAGATGGCCCTTTGGTCTGATCCTATATGATGGCTCTTATGTTCTTAGGTTCAAGCTGGACCCATTCTGTTCACAGATGCCCCTCATTAATGGGAAAGTTGGAGAGAAAATCACATACCTTCTCTTCCAATATGTCTATATTATGCTGGCCCCGTGTGCTCCTTAGGCAGAGGCTGGTCTACTCAGCAGAGGTTAACAGCCTACTACTGCTGCCAGCTAACAAAGTCACTGAAGTGGCAAAAGTCTGTGCTTCGGTGCTGAAGAGCCTGGCTCAAATCCTCTGAGGGGTTCTTCCCCGCGACATCTTCCCTTTCAGGGCAGAGCTACATCTGGATGAAACATCCCCATCACAGATTTCTCAAGGAACCTAGAAAAGCGTTCCAATGGTGCTGGCATCGGAGGCCTATATGTAAACCCGTAGGCTATGTCTACACTCGCGGCTTCTTGCAGCAGAAATATGCAAATGAGGCTAAGCGTGGAATATCGCTGAGCCCCATTTGCATACCTAATGAGCCGCCATTTTTGCAGAAGAGACTCTTGCGCCAGAAGGGGGGCAGTGTAGACAGCTCCTTCTGGTGCAAGAGCCTTTTCTGCAAAAATGGCGGCTCATTAGGTATGCAAATGGGGCTCGGCAATATTCCACGCTTAGCCTCATTTGCATATTTCTGCCGCAAGAAGCCGCGAGTGTAGACATAGCCGTAGTGAATGTGCTAGAGGTCCCCTTCTGTGCTCCAATCACTGAGAATATGATTTTTCTCTACAGGGCCTGGCTCCTCCATTCAGGTGGCTGCTTGCAATCCCTGGAGCCCCTTGTGAAATCTGCAGGGTGGTGGTGAAGATGGGAGCTGTCACGTATTCACCACTAATGTTCACTGTGTTAACTTCCTCACTGGTGGCAATCGTCTAGCCCCTCCCCCGATGCCGCCTTCCTGCCCGTAGCTTGCCCCTGCACCAGGAAAGATCATGGTGTTCTTTTCTCATGCTCCCCCATCTGTCTGTACCCCCATCTGTCTGTACCCAGCTGCGTAGGGCTGAGGCTGTCTGGTTAGGGTTTTGTACAGCATTGTGGGGAGGCGACTGATTGGGAGGGGCTGGGGCAGGCTGGACGAAGCCTGCGCAGAGCCCTGGCCAATCAGGGAGGAGCTTTTATGGAGCCAACCAAAGGGCAGCTTGCTGAGGCAGCCCAATATATAAGGAGCTGCTCAGCAGAGAGGGAAGGGTTGGGTCCTGACCGGGAAGGGGACAGGACCAGTTCCCAGAGCAGGGCCGGATTAAGGCATTGGCTAGCCGGGCAGCTGCCCGGGGCACCGACCTATCGGGGGCACCTGATGGCAGCTGTAAGGGTGCACAGCGCCCCTTATAGCTGCCATCACGCGCCGCGTGCCCAGATCACGGATCGGGGGCTGCAGCAGCTCCCAGTGGCCACCCTGCAGCGGCCACCCGGGGCAGGGGCCGCATTAACCCCCGCAGTGCCGGCCAGCAGCGCCCTGCCCCAGGCGGCCCCAGGCGGCCCCAGGCTGCACGCCAGCGGCGGTAGCCAGGCTGGGCCGGGCCGGGCCGGGCATGTGTGTCCTGCCGCCACCAGCTCCACGTGCCCTCCCCGCTCATGCCGGCATGGGGGCGGGGCCACGCATGCGCCCTCTCCCAACCCGGGGCGCAATTAAACTGTCTGCCCAGGGCGCCGGAATGGTTCGGTCCGGCCCTGTCCCAGAGAAGTACCTTCAGGAGAGCAGTGCCAGGCAAGCTCAGGGGAGCTAGAGGCAGGGGCTCCAGCCTGGTACCTGCCAGGCTGCAGGCCTTGCTACAAGGGCCAAGAGGTGCAGGGGTCGTGGGGGAAGTGGCCCAGGGAACAAGAGGCACTAGAGGGGAGTAGAGGAAAGCAGGACAAGGCTACCGCCATAGGGTCCCTGAGTTGGGACTCAGAGCAGTGGGCGAGCCTGGGTGCCCCATCCCACTTACACCCTGCCTTGCCGCCAAGGCGTGATCCATGCAGACTGTGGCTTGTCCCTGAGACAGAGGGGCTAGGCTTTCAGGCCACAACTGGCCACGGAGGCAGTACAGACCAAGGATTGCTGATACAACCCCCGGAAGGGGGCAGGAGACCACTGTCACGGGCAGTGTCCCGAAGAGGATGCCGCCGTCTGGGAGGGACGCGGGTCCGGAATGCGAGCGTCGAGCGCGGATAGGGAGAGGCACCAACCAGGAGGAGGTGCCTTGCTGCCGATCAAACTAAGCAGGGCTTGCGAATCACCACGCCCGGGAAATGCCAGAGCCCCATTTTTTGGAAGGAGCAAGGGGGAGAGAGGGAGTATCCCTCGGGGATGTAAATCAGAGTAGAGCCCCTGGAGTCAAAGGCTGTGTCTACACTCCCCCGGCGTCTTGCGTCAGAAATATGCAAATGAGGCTAAGCATGGAATATCGCCAAGCCTCATTTGCATACCTAATGAGCTGCCGTTTTTGCAGAAGAGGCTCTTGCGCCAGAAGGAGCTGTCTACACGGCCCCTTCTTGCGCAAGAAAAACCCTCTTGCGCAATGCCGCTACGCCGATTATTTTCAGGAATAATGGCATTGCGCAAGAGGGGTTTTCTTGCGCAAGAAGGGGCCGTGTAGACAGCTCCTTCTGGCGCAAGAGCCTCTTCGGGCAAAAATGGTGTCTTATTAGGTATGCAAATGAGGCTCGGCGATATTCCACGCTTAGCCTCATTTGCATATTTCTGACGCAAGATGCCGCGAGTGTAGACATAGCCAAAGGGCCTGGTGCCAGCTGGTGTAAGTCAATAGGGTCGCCAACAGGACAGGGCAAAGAGGGTAGCTTCCCCGGGGCCCAGCAATTTAAATGGGCCCAGAGCGTCCACCTGCCACTTCCCCGGCAGAAGCAGTGGCCCGAGCACCAGGCTCTTTACATCACCACCAGAGCCCTGGGTGCCATGTGCCTGGCGGCCTTGAAGGGCTGGCTGGCTGGCTGGGGGAGGCTGCCCCCCACCACCCCGTCCCTTCCAAAGGCAGTGAAGTCTGTCCTCAGCCCTGTAAGTCAGGCTTGCTTTAGGCCAGCTCAGGATCTGGCCCCGGGAGGCTGGGAGAGAGTCACTGTAAACCGGTGAGAGCAGCCAGGCCCTTGGAGAGAGAAACCAAAGGGAAAAAACTGGGCCAAATGAATCCTAGTGGCACAGTGATCCCCATGCAGGCCCGCCACTGTGTTTGGCCCAAAGATCTGCCACTCAGACCTCTAGCGCTGACACGCCAGGTGTCACCTTGGTAGCTGGCAGCCACGGTGAATGAAGTGTCCGGTGAATGCTGCATTCCACAGAAGCCTAGAACGTTAGAACTGGAAGGGACCTCGAGAGGTCGTCACGTCCAGCCCCCTGCCCTCACGGCAGGACAAGCACCGTCTAGATCAGTGTTTCACAAACTGCGTGCCGTGAGGTAGTCGGAAGTGTGCCGCGGAGAACAACAGAGTTCAAAATGGCCGCCCCTTTTTGCTCAATAACTTTCCCCCCGACCCTATTTTTCTTTTTCTCTTTTTTGCTCAATAACTTTTCCCCGGCCTCTTTTTTTTTTTTTCCCCCTCAACAAAAAATCCTTGGTGTTCCTCATAAAAAAAATATATTGTTTGGTGTTCCTCCGTCTTAAAAAGTTTAAGAAACGCTGATCTAGATCAGTGTTTCTCAACCTTTTTTATAAAGTACCCCTTTTTCAAAAAAAAATTGTAAGTACCCCCCGTACCTACAGTTTTCAGACACACCATTTTTTTTCTACCATTGCAACACATTTGTTTAAATGACTTAATCGTAGCCAGGCAGGCGATGAAAGTTTTGGGTGTAAAAAGTACAAAAGTAATAAAGTGCTGTAAAACTTAAAACAAAAATTCAGTTTTCTCTAAATTTCAGTGGTGGTGACGTTCCCCCCAGACGTCTCTGAAGTACCCCTAAGGGGATTAGTACCACTGGTTGAGAAACACTGATCTAGATCATCCCTGATAGATGCCTGTCTAACTTGCTCTTAAAGGGGGCTCTCTAAGGGGGCATTTATAGTCACCAAAGAAGTTCCTAAATATTGTGTGGTGTCTTTCAAAGGAGGGTTGGGGAACCTTTTCTGGGTCGGGGGCTGCTGACCCACCGAAAAATCAGTTGGGGGCTGCACACACAGGAGTGGCCCGAGGCCGGCTGCGGCAGCTGGCGCCCCAGGCGGAAGGCGCGATCGGCACCCCTGCCTGCACGGCCATCAATGGCCGTGACGTCATCATCGGGTGCCCGGGCCGGCGGCACCCTAGGCGACTGCCTGGTCTGCCTTGGCTCACGGGCTGCCCCTGCACACACAAGTGAGAAGCCAAAAAAACCTACCCCCAACCCTGACTGAGAAGGAGAGACACTCCCCATATTCCCCTTGTACACCAGCACCTAGGGGGGCTCCAACTAGTAGAATTTTTGTGCTCCAGCCCCAAGCCTGAGGGGCTGGATCCAGGCAAGCCAGGAGCCGCATCCGGCCCATGGGCCTTATGTTCCCCACCCCTGCTTTAAACACACACACACATTTCACACCCTGTTGCCCCTGGCAAATCCAGTTCAAGCGCCGCAGGGGACCCAGTGTGTGGCCAGTTGGCATGGTGGGAAGACGACTCTCTAGCTCTCTGGGCCAGCCGGATGGACTCAGCAATGTGGATTTGCTCCTTGTGTTCGTTCGGAGAGTCCGCAGATAAATTCTAGGGGGCTGAAGATGCGGGGTACAGCCTGTCACCCCTCTCTCACCGTCCCATGGCCAGAGTTTGCCTCTGGACACAGCACTACCTGTGGAAACTACAACTTCATCGACTTCTGGCCGCAGCAAGCCACAGAATCTGACTCAGCTCCCAGCCTTCTAGTGTGGCTGATTTCCCCACCCCCCCACGGGGGTGACGGTGCTCATATGGAAACTCCCCCTGTGATTCTGCATTTCATACGCCTCAGCTGGGTGCCTAAGCCCCTGCCAAGTGCGGAGCAGCACAACCTGCCTGACAAATAGCCCCCCCTCTTCCCCACACCCACCCCCGCCAAGCTGACTGTCTTCATCTCGTTATATCAATAATAATTAAGAGGAAACTGGCAGTTAATCCCCTACGAGGCGTTCTGATGATTACATCCAGAGAGCCTGGGATAAAAATGCAGCCTATTCCATTGAATGCTTGGCGCCACCAGTGTTCCCCGTCGCAGGGACGTGTTTGTGGTCTGAGCGTCTTTTGTTTTCTAGTGAAAGTTTTTAACCCAGTCCAAGGAAGCTCAGAGCGGGGGCAGCAGCATGGTGGGTCCCCTAAAGCAGGGGTGGGAACATAAGGCCCCGGGGCCAAATCTGGCCCCTGGATTGCCTGGATCCGGCCCCAAGGCTTGGGACTCCCCATGCTGGTCCTCCAGCCCCTCTGCAGTGCTCCCTGTGGGGCTGGAGCACTAGCGCCGGCTCCTCGCTATGCAGGGGGAGGAGCCCTGAGCCTCGCAGGCCGGAGTCAGGCAAGCCAGAGCCGGATCCAACCCATAGGCCCTCCCTGGTGCAGGAGGAAGTTGCTCTCCGCACTGCTGGTCCCCTTCCCCCTGGCTGGCACAGTAAGGGTGTGTCTACATGGCTCCGTTTCACGAGGCATACAGGATCTGACGACAAAGGGATCTGGGGTCAGCTGATCCCCGTCTAGACTACCGCGCTGTGCCGACAATCAGCTGATCGGCACAGCGCGGTGGCCATTTTGATGTAAATGAAGTGGCGATTATTTAAATCGCCGCTTCATTTCCCTTTGCCGAGTACACTCATCTACATGGCTCCGTCAACGGAGCCATGTAGTCTAGACACACCTTAAGGCGCTGCCTGGAGGCTTTTCCCCCACAAAATCTACTAGCTCGGGCCCCCCAGGCTCTGCCGTGCGACGAGATGTGGGGAAGGGTCTTTCTGCTTCTCAGTCGGGGGCCACGTCAGTAAGGGGTTTGCTTTTTGGATTTGTTTCACTTCTCACTTTTGTGCGGCCCCCAGCTGATTCTTCTGCGGGTCAGTGGCCCCCGTCCCAAAAAAGGTTCCGCGCCCTGCCATAAAGGTTTCTGCTTCCCATTTTGATAAGCGAGCCCAGGGTCTCCTGGTGCAAGGTGCTGTACATGCATTGTGAGACAGAGTCCCTAGCGAGCCTACGCGCTCCATAGACCAGATGCCCAGAGGGTGGGAGAAGTGTAAATTATTAGCACCCGTTGTTTTACACATGCCCGATCAAGAGTCAGAGAGATCAAGTGATTTGCCCAAGGTCACGCACCCCATCTGTGGCACGGGTAAGATTGGCACGTTGCTCTCTGAGCCTAGTGTCAACCTTCCTCCCCAGACTCTCTCCTTTCGTCCCATTAGTCCCTGCCTCTCTGAGGAGCAGCACTGCACATGTTTACAAATGTTCATTAATCAGTTGATTAAGCCTAATAGCGCCAAGGGGGAGTTGGTGGCCACAGATCCTCCCCGTCCCGCGTTGCAGTAAACTGGGGAACCGGCTTACACCAGGTGGTGGAGCAAGTCTGGGTCCCGAACCAGCACGGTGGTCCTGACAGGCACCCTTGGCCGGTATTCAGCCTGGAGGGTGCCCCGTCGGAGGAGCGGTTGTGTTTGGGCGATGAGCAGGGAAACCGGTCCCCGGCGTCTTCTGACTGACGTGAAATCAGAATGATGGAGCGGCTGATGAGTGACATCTGCTTGGCTGCCTCAGCTGTAGCCGACATTCCACTCCTCCCCCCCCCACAACCCTGAAGGGTTACTTAGCTATTTATCTCACTGCCTCTGCAGAGAGGGCAGGGCCCCTTCCTCACCCCCGGCACCCTCCGCAGAAGGTTAAGGGTCCCGGGGGGCCAGCACTGTGGGTGGCTGTTAATTAGGATGGCAGGCGCGCTGGAGTGAGTCCCCTCCAGGCCTCTGAGAAGCGGCCGTTGTAGTGCGTCTCCCTGCCCCTGCGTTCCCGTGCCGGGGTGTGGGCAGATGCTGGGCACCCGTGTTCTGTGAAACTGGGGAGGAGGGGGAGTTTGGGGGCGAGCTGGAGATCCTTTAGCTAGGGATGTGAACGAGTCGTCAGTTAACCAATTGGTTAATCGACTAGTCGACGACTCGCATTTCTCCCCCCGCTCCCTGCCCACTGTCTCTGTATCAGAGGCAGCAAGAGAGGAAGCAGGAGCTGGTGCTGGGGGGAGCTTAAAAGCCAGTTACCACCAGCACTGGCTCCACGGTGCTGCCTGTCCCCCTCTCCCCCGCACAGCTGCCTCTATCAGAGGCAGCAGAGCAGGGGGAAATGGAGGCAGGGGAGGCTGCTTCGCGGCAGCCTCCCCGCGCCCCTCCCCAGCAGCCTCTGTGCATGGGGAGCTCGGACCCCCCCCACGGACAGGAGCTGCTGCCTCTGTATCAGAGGTTTTTAAACTGGCTCCCCTCGTGGACTAGCTTCTGCCTGGCACCCCACACTGCTGCCTCTGCTACAGAGGCAGCAGCATGGGGGACAGGGGGCTCCCCAGGAGTGGGGCCGGATTGCACTGGCTGCCAGCCTGCCCCTGGGGACTCTCGAATAGTCGACTAACTGCTAAGAACTCACGAGGTTAGTCGACTGTTCTATTACCTGCTGTCTAACATCCCTAATTTTACCACCTCAGGCTACGAGGGGCAAACTCCACTGGCTGGAGCCCAGGTAATTCCTGGAAAGGTGCCCGGCAGGCATCCCTCATGGCTCTGCAAAGCCCCCCACTCCTGGCATGCTCCTGGCACCACTGTACCAGCCCCTAATGCACCCACATCCTGCCCTGCTGCACCCCGGCAGCTCTTTGCCAAGCACCTAAGCACAGAGCTGCCTGCACCCCCTGCTATCCTAGTTCTGGACTCCACCCTCCTGCACCCGCAGCTTTGCCCCATGCCCCTCACTCCAGAGCTGCAGCCCCTCGTCTAGTTATTCCGGGGGCTGGCACCTCCGCCCACCTCTGCTTTACCTCCTGCTGCACCTGCCACAGGCTCCCCACAACTGAATTTCAGCACCCGGTGCCACTCCACTCCTGGCCTCCAGCCCGATCTCCACATTCGCTTCAGTGCCACAGCCCTCTGCCTCCCCTGAGACTGCCGCCGGGGGCCCCTCCCCAGCTGGCTTCACCAATGCGCGGCTGTGGCGACGAGCAGAAGCACCGGGCCTATTTCACTCCCCGGCGCGTCAGGCGGAGATGGATGAGCTGTGCAGGCTGCAGCTGGTGTGGTGGGATCTGCCGGGCCGACAGGAGGCCATGGAGAAGAGGCCATCAGCCACACACCGGCCCACACGCATTGCTGCCATCAGCAAAGTTAGACCAGCAGAGTGGACCCTCTATGCCAGTATATACCATCGCCCAAGGAGCGTGTCGCTGGCCCACTTTGCACGGTGCACTAGCTTTCACCACAACCTGAGCCTAGCAACATGCTAGTACCAAGCCCCGGGTTCCTTCTAGGTTTGTTATTTTCCAGAGCTGCGTCCTTCCAGCTGCCTACGTTTTCACACAACACCCATGAAGCCTGCAGAAGTCAGGAAGAAATGTCTCCTGGCAGCAGGTTATCCTGGTACGGCAAGGTTTCCTGAGCCTTTCTCTGAAGCCGATGGTACCTGTTAGAGACAGGATATTACATAGACTTTGGGTCGGCTCGATTGCAGAAAGGCCTGTGTTCCTGCTTTGCCTCGCCACTGTCGAGTGACAGTCTAAGTGAGACTCACTCGCTGACACTGCTGCCTGCTGAAATGTTCTTCTGTTGCTCTTCACAGACAAGCCTGTTCCTCTGGCGCCCACTAATGACTTTGTCATTGTCATGGTGTCATTGCCCTGAGCCTGACAAGGGCAGGGGCAGGGCGCCGTTGTTAGTTTGGCTTTTTTCCCCCCTTCCTCCCATGTGTTCGTTTTCTGGCCCTAATGTGGACACGCTTAGATTTAGAGCCCCAGGAGGCACTGGGGAGGAATAACTTTGAATGGCCCTGGAGAGGAGCTATTTCAACATAGCAGCGGTGGAGTGTCCACACACCCCTCTCTTCCGAAAGAGCTTTTTCGGAAGAGGCGTTATTCCTCGTGGAATGAGGTTGACCAACGTTGCTGTATGAACGCTAGTATTGTTTTTCCGGAATAATGGCTGTTATTCCGGAATAACGGTGCAGTGTAGATGCACCCTATGGTGCCCCAGGATGACCCGTTGTTTTTAAAATTACAGACTAACACGGCTCCCCTCAGAGACTTGCAATAATTGGCAGAGCAAGGGCCCCTCACAGACCCCTTCTCTGCCAAACGCCGTGGCCACCCCGTGGCTCTGGGGCATCATCCCAAAGCAGTGCAGGCTAAGATGGGGGGATAAGAAGGCTCCTTTTGTCGTGTGTGGCCACAGCGAGGTGAGGTCTAACTGTCTGCCTCAGTCCACACCTGAGTCCATGTGATTCTGGCTCAGGCCTGCCAGCCAGCCATTCCTCCTGATGCTGACCCAGCCATCTAGAAGAGGTGGAGAGTTGTCTAGAGTTAGGGGAAAGGCAGGCGGCCACCTTCCGTGGGTTTCCATGGGCTCAAGTCACCCCCACCCTGTTTGCCCAGAGGCAGCCAGCTCCGCCGCTTTGACTTCGTTTTTGCATGGCCGCTGGAGAAGCTGCTGGGGGAAGGGGGCGGCTGCATTTGGAAGAGATCTCCAGCTTGCACAGAGAGCTCCAGCTATGCAGTTGGGTGAGCGAGAGGAAAGGTGTCCGGGGAATGGAAGACAGAACTCTACTTCTTGCTGGGCTAGACGCCCGCCTTCTCTGCTCGGTTCTCACGCCGTCAGAGTCCCCTCGGGCGTTGGCTCAGGAGACTGAACAAGGGGTTTTGTAATTATCTCAGGGGCCTGAGTAGTGCCAGGAAGAAAGCAGGTCCATGAACAAAGAAGCAGGAGGGTGATGAAATGAATGGGGGCAAAGGGAAGAGATGGGAAGCAGAATGGTGTGAACGCCAAGGCTAGGCAGACATGAGGGTGGATGATGTGGGGAGTGTGTGTGTCGGTGGGGGGGCATTCAAGAGGGCTGAGGTGGAAACAAGCCCTGTTTAGTTGGGAAAGGGAAGACGGAGAGGGAACGTGATAGCGGTTTTCAAGTACCTAAACGGTTGTTACAAGGAGGAGGGAGGTCAATTATTCTCCTTAACCTATGAGGATAGGACAAGAAGCAACGGGCTTCAATTGCAGCAAGAGAGGTTTAGGTTCAACATTTGGCAAAACTTCCTAACTGTCAGGGTGCGTCTACATTGCACTGTCGGTCGAAATTAGTTATTCAATTTTAGCTATGCAAATTGCGTATTATTTCAATGTTATTACGAAATAGCTTATTTTGAAATTTGGTGCTGTTTTCACAGCACTTATTTTGAAATAAATCGCTATTCCAGAACTTCCCTTAGTCCTCATGGAATGAGGTTTACAGGGTCGTCGGAATAGCGAGCCTGTTAAATTTCAAAATAACAGGTGTGCTCAAAAGACACAGAATAGCTATTTCAGGATACCTCCGATATCCTGAAATAGCACTGCAGTGTAGACGTAGCCTCAGAGTGGTTTGGCACTGGAATAAATTGTAGAATCTCCATCATTGGAAATAAGTTAGACAAACACCTGTCAGGAATGGTTGAGATCCATGGAATCCAACACACTAGCCACTAGTCACATGTGGCTATTTGGCCAGTCAAGTGTGGCTAGTTGGGTTGACCAGTGTGGTTAGTTGGCTGGTGGAGTGTGGCTAGTTTGGGTTTAGATGCTGCTCCTTCCTACCATGAATGCAGGGGACTGGATCTGATGACTTCTTGAGGTTCCTTCCAGTTCTGTGATTTTACTATTCTCATCTAGGGCTTCATATTTCACTCTGCAGCCTCTCCTAAGCAGACAGGCTCTCTGGAAACCATATTAAACCGATCTAAAAGAGTTTGATTAAATTAACAGAAAGGCGCCGACAGCTGCCTGTAGCCCTGCAACGTCTGTTCCAACACACCGTTTTACGGTCTGTCTCTTCCGGAGGAATACTCTGTCTACCTGCCAAGAAATATTGTCACTCTGTTGGCTATCTCCCCAAAACTACGGCAATAATTCACTTGCCTTTGTCAGGATGAGTGGCAGCCCTGGGAGGAGGAATACGGCTCCAGTGAGAGCTTGAGCTTCAGAGCTGGGAGTTATCCAGAGCAGGGAAATGCTATCTATAATGAGTTGTCTAAGGGGATCGAACTTGGGCTATCTTGACCTAACATCATAAACCGCTACTGTTTAAGCTGAAGAGCGATGGTGGTAGCGCTCATACACCTTGACGTACATTGTCTGCCCACTAGGGGGAGACAACGAGCCATGTTGTGTTATCAGAGGCGCCATGCCTAGCCCCGCCCTTTGCTGGCGATAGTTCTCCCCACCGGTCACTGCAGTATCCCTCTCTCCGCCTGCGTGCGCTTGCTTTTGACTTGCGGCTCCATTCCTACCAGCGGTTGCTCTCCTGCAAGTCCTTCAAGACCCCTGCATGACCTGCCCACATATAGTTGTGTCTTTGTTTATTAATGTAGGGCACCTTTAAATGACTATGCCCTGTTTTATCCTCCAAGCCATGGCAGCATGTTGCAGAGATGCACGCACTGCGCTCTAACCCAGAAACTTTGGTTCTTCTCGCCTGGTTTCCTCCCCATCTCATTGTCTTCTGCAGCTGTCACATGAGGTCGGAAAGTTCGTCAGTGCCCTCGCCCTGTGGAAAAGTAGACTGTTCACTAATTATGAATTATCTATGTGGTAGCAGCCCCTAGAGGCCTCCGCCAACTTCAGGCTGCATGGTGCAAGGTGCTGTACACGCCAGTCAGCCTACAGTCCCTGCTGTAGATTACTCAACTACAGACACCTCTTCTCTCTGTTGTCCCCTACCCCATCATCTTGTTGAGGTTCGGAGCTTGTGCTGCGAAACCAGGCTGGGCTTTTGGCCAGTCCAGGGCGTCAGAGGGCAAGTGAAAGAGAGGAAGGGAAAAGGTGCAGCTTCCCTGCGCTCAGTGGCAGACCTGGCTTCACTCCCCACCAAGTCTATAGCGCCGAATGCTCTGTTAGACTGGAGCTGGAAATTGCCCCTGCCATAGGAATTTCATGGGTGCCTTTGGTAGGTTTCTTTAAAGGGAAGGGGGGGGGGGAAATCAATGCTATTACCCACTGTATTGGGGTGGGGAACCTTTTTTGGGTTGGGGGCCGCTGACTCACAGAAAAATCAGTCGGGAGCTGCACATAAGTGAGAAGCAAAAAAACCCAGCCCTCTGACTATGGGGGGGCCAGGCTAGTAGATTTTGTGTGCTCCAGCCCCACCGGAGTGGGTGCAGGGCAGCTGGAGAGTCAGTGGGGGGTGGGGCCGAGCCTCGGGGGCCAGACGCAGGTAAGCTGGAGCCTGGATCTGGCCCCCAGGCCTTAGGTTTTCCACCCCCTGCACTACATAGACCCCTGCAATCAAGGCTAAGTGGCAGGTTTCTCCGACCAAGGCACCGCTCTCCACTTCAGATGTGAACCTACAGTGGAGACAAAAGAGTCAGGATTCGTCTTTTGTTCCACGCACCTGTGATCTTAATGGTCAGGATAATTCTCTTTGGCTATGTCTACATTGGCAAGATTTTGTGCAAAAGCGGCTGCTTTTGCGCAAAATCTTGCCACCTGTCTACACTGGCCGCGAGTACTTGCGCAAGAACACTGACGTTCTAATGTATAAAATCAGTGCTTCTTGTGCAAATACTTTGACGCTCCCGCTCAGGGATAAGCCCTCTTGCACAACTGTTCTTGCGCAAGAGGCCAGTGCAGACAGGCAACATCAATTTCCTGCGCAAGAAAGCCCGATGTTTAAAATGGCCATCGGAGCTTTCTTGCACAAGAGAGCGTCTACACTGGCACAGATGCTCTTGCGCAAAAGCACATCTTTTGCGCAAAGGCAAATGCCAGTGTAGACGCGCTCTTACTCAAATACTCTAACGCAAAAACTCTTGCGTTAAAGAGTATTTGTGCAAAATCTTGCCAATATAGACGTAGCCTTTGTGCTTTAATTCAAACCAGGAGGCTGCCTTCCTTGAACACCCGACTCCTGCCTTAGTCCATTTCTCCTAGTGCTAAGTGGGTGCCTTTGGCTTCCTCTCTGCTGGAAGTCAATTGGGCATGGTGTGTTCCTGCACTCTGGGGAGACAGCGCACCAGACTGGGACTCACGAGGCCTTGGTTCTATCCCTGGTTCTATCCTTGGCTCCTTGGGTGAGTCACTTTGCTGTTCCGTGCCTCAGTTTCTCCATCTGTGACAATGGGGGTAATGATACTGACCTTCTTTGTAAAATGCTTGGAGAGGTGCTGATGAAAAGTGCCACACAGGTGATGTCTGGTGCTATTATCTGGGCTTATCTGGGGAAAGGGGAGGACACAGAAGGCTAACAGAAACACTTACTTGCCCATCCAAATGCTTTGCTAATGATGCCCCTCATTAGCTCTAGAGCTAGAGTTTTGCCCGCGTGCATTCCGGAGAGCAGAGCCTCTGAAGGGTGCTTGAATATAGTTTCCAGAGCAAGCAATCATGATGACGTGGTAACAGGCAGAAAAGGCGGTGACGTGATATTCATCGATTCCTTGTTATTTCTCCCTGCGAATGTGGAGAGGCAGTCGGTACGTCTACACTGCACCCTTATTTCGAAATAAGGTATTCCAGAAGAAATACTCCAAAATAGCTTATTTTGAAATAGCACGTCTACACTACAGGGAAGCTTCAACATTAGTCTGAGGCAGGCTTCCCCAGTGTGGACCCCCTACCTGAATTTAGATCCCCAGGAAGCACTGGGGAGTCATTACTTTGAATGGCCCTAGGGAGGAGCTGTTTCAAAATAGCAGCATTGGAACGTCCACACTACTGCTATTCCAAAATAGCTATTTCAGAAGAGGCGTTATTCCTCGTGGAATGAGGTTTACAGAAGTCGGAATAAGCCGTCCGTTATTTCGAAATTATTTCAAAATAACGGAATTGCTGTGTGGACTCTTGCGTTGTTATTTTGAAATAACGTCAGTTATTTAGAAATAACGGTGCCATGTAGACGCACCCTTAGTGATCATGCGAATGAGCCCTTGCTACCCAGGGGGACAATAAGAGCAGAGTCAGTGGAGGGGGAGATGGAGACGAGAACAAGAATGACCAGCTGGACGAGGGGCTGGCCAATGAGGAGATGGTGATCGTGAATTATCGAACTTGGAACCAATTTTTTTATTAAGACTTTAACACAAAAAGACAAATGGGCTGCTAGGTGGGTTTGGTGGGGGCTAGGGGCTAGGGAGTTTGCCTATGGAGGGTACAGGGGCAGGTTCTAGTCCTGCTCATCCAAGGAGCGGTGGGATACCCAATAGACAGTGTGCCCCAGTGGAAGGTGGGATAAAGGGCACCCTGAAAGTGAGATGGTGGGGCAGCTTGAGGCATGGCCTAGGGGATAAGGCCTCAAGGGAGGTGATTGTAGTAGAGACAGAGAAGTATCAATGTCATTACACAAGGCACTGCTGTGCCTACCAGCTACAGTTCTGGTCACCCACATTCAAGAAGCAGGATGTTGAAGTGGGAAAGGGGCAGGGAAGAGCTACTGGGGACTTAGGAGACAGGATGGGGAGAGCTGGGTTTGTTTAGTCTAGCCAAGAGGAGGCTATGACCAGGCTCTGTAAATCTATAGGAAGGGCACATACCGGGGTGGGAGAAGAGCTGTTGAAGCGAAAAGACTGTGGGTGCTGCATAAGAACAAATGGGGATAAACTGGCTAGTAAGAAGCTCTGGCTGGACATGAAAAGGTTTCTAATCCATAGAGGTGTGAGGCTCTAGAACAGCCTTCCCACTGGAGTGATGGGGGGACAGGCAAAGAGAGTTGGACCAATGTATGAGTGGACTTGGATGGGGAGGGTCAGGGTCTCACTTCCAGTGTGTGTCCCATGTTCATGCTTCATCATCTCAGCCAGCCTCCTGCAGGGGTCAGGAAGGGATATTTCCCTCTTCCATGAATTCTGGTTAAGAACATAAGAACAGCCACACTGGGTCAGACCAAAGGTCCATCTAGCCCAGGATCCTGTCTGCCAACAGTGGCCAATGCCTGGTGCCCCAGAGGGAGTGAACAGAACAGGGAATCATCTTCCTGTTACCCATTCCCAGCTTCTGACAAACAAACAGAGGCTAGGGACACCACACCTACCCATCCTAGCGAATTAGTATTGATGGACCTATCCTATGGATTTATCTAGTTTGTTTTTTAACCCTGTTAAAGTCCTGGTCTTTACAACATCCTCTGGCAAGGAGTTCCACAGGTTGACTGTGCACTGCCTGAACAAAACTTCCTTTGGTGTCTTTTAAACCTGCTACCTAATAATTTCATTTGGTGACCCTAATGCTTATGTTATGGGAACAAGTAAATAACTTTTCCCTCTGCATTTTCTCCACACTGGTCCTGATTTTATAGACCTCTGTCATATCCCCTCCCCCCCCAGGCTGTTGTTTTTCAGTCTCCTGATTCAGCAGCATCATGGATGGTGACAGCTGGAGATGGAACATTGGGCGGGTGAGCCAGGCACTGAGATGGCATGGAGCATTCTGTCTCTCAGGGGCTTGGCTGGCTGGTTCTTGCTCATGTGCTCACTGATCGCCCTATGGGGGATGTGGGATGAATGCTCCCCAGGTCAGACTGGCAGTGACCTGGGGGTGGGAGGCGGGAGTAGCCTTTCTCTGCAGCACATGGGGGCAGGTTACTGGCCAGGATTAACTGGGTCTAGCTCCCTCATTTCCCTGAGATTGGAGGAGCCTCAAGCACTGATGCACTTCAACCCCGTCTGTTCTCTGCCCGTGGGCTGCTCAGTGATGGATTTAGCGGGCGGGAGCTGGGTGTCGTTGGTGCTCTCTGCTCCATGGGGATCTCTAGAGGTCCTTCGACTCTGTGAGTCTGCGGCAGAGCGGAGAGAACAACCTAGAAGCTTTGACCTACGTCCGCTGCTCTAATTCCTAGACGCAGCCCTCAGAAAGATGGGGCATGCCTGCTGTTGCGCTCCAGGATTTTATATCCCCAGGATCAGAGAAGTGAGATTTGGAAGAGCTGTGCTGGACCCTTTCTCATTTCTCATGTGTCCACGCCGAGTTTCTTCAGCAAGGCACTGCTGTTGCTCCTTTCCTGCCTGGGGCCAATAACACTCCTCGGGGGTCTGGCAAAAGCTGCCAAGTCGCATGGATGGTAGCAAACATCCCCCTCAGAAAATGCCCTTCGTCCAGCTGCCTTTCCATCTCCCTGCAGAGCTGCCTGGCGGCCACACACAATCTGCGCCCCGAGAGCCCCTCGGGCAGGCTCTTAGGCAAACAGCCCTGACTTGCCTTCCATTCCTCTGCTCGAGCGCCCCTCCCCGCCAAAGGAGGCTGGATTTGGCATTCAGAGCGGAGGCGAGGCTGGACAGCTGTGGTCAAATGCTTCACCAGGGCCCCTTAAAAGCAATTCACAGCGGTCCCAAGAAGACACTTGGAAGGCGTGAGGCTGGATAGTTAGTGGTGCATGGTGACCAGCCTGGCGTAAATGCCCGACTGGATTACTACTGTTATTTATTATTTTAATCTCTCTGTCAGCTCCCTCTCACCGGCCTGGCACGCAAAGACCCAGGAGTATAGCCCTCTCACGCTGCTGCAAGCTGTGGGAACGTTAGTCCCCTATTTTGCACGTAGACATGAGGGCCTAGTGATTTGAGGTGTCCAACTTCAGACACCGTAACAGGGCTTTATGTTCAGAAAGGAACTGAGCCCCCACCCTATGCAAAACCCCTCCCTTAGCAGGGGGGCAAGTGATGTTCCCTCTAATCTTTTCCAGCTACATGTGGATTTTTTCCATCCATGTGCAGAATAAATTTGATCTGCGCCAAGGCATGTGCGAATGTGCACCACCAGTAGAAACACAGACCTAGCGGTGGGCGCTCTGCTCATCAGCCGAGTGGCATTTGAATGTCTCCTGGGCAGCCACACAAGCACTCAGCCTACAGGGAACGCGGGCCCCAGGCTGGGCACCCATCATCGCTGGCCGCTTCGGACATTCTCAGCCAAAGAGATGAAGGTCCTGATTCAGGGAAACATGCCTATTCCATATAGACTCATGCTCCATTGAAATCAATGGGTCATGAAGCAGTGGTTCTCGGCCAGGAGTCGGGGACCCTCAGGGGCTGCAAGCAGTTTTCAGGGGAGCTGCCAAGCAAGGCCAGCATTAGACTCTCTGGGGCCCAGCAGAGTAGAAAGCTGAAGCCAGGGGTGATGGGCAGGGCATGAGAAGGTGCATGCCCCAAATACCGTTGATGGGAGGGGCAAGGGGCTGCCCAGGAGTAACCGGGGTGCCTGGTGCCTACAGGACAAGTCCACCCTCCTCCTTCCCCCCCCCCCCAACACCCACCAGCAGTGGTGGGGCAATTAGAGCAACACGGACCCAGCTCACTCTGCTCTGCCCATATCGCTTGGGGAAGGGGTGGGACCTCCCAGGCAATCACCGGTGGAAAGCGGAGCAGCACCGCCAGGGGCGCAAAGCAAGCTGGGGCTGCCTTGCTCCACTTCCCCCACCACTGCCAGCGAGCACAGGCGGGGGGGCAAGCCCTGCTGCCGGCACCGGCCCCCCCAGACCTGATAATCCCCTGAGCCGTCTCTGTTAGGGGAAGAGGTGAGGTGGGGAGAGGCAGAGCAAGGGCAGGCAGGGGAGGGGGAGAGGTGGAGCCTGGGGTGGAGGAGAGCTGTCCCCTTCCCCAGACTGTGGGGGTGGGTCACGTGACTGGTACCCCCTCCCAGGTTTCCCCTCACCAGTCACACCGGTGGAAGCCCCTCTGCGTGGGCTGAGTTCAGGGCCCTGAACCCCACCAGCTGAGTCTGAAGCCGAAGCCTGAGCACCTTTGCTTCGTTGGTCCCCTGTGGCATGGGTCCCCGGTAATTGGCCTGCTTGCTACCCTCTAACACCAGCTCTGGCTCTGAGGTACAGCAAACCAGGTTCTGTGGCACTGGTGGGCTGTGGAGTTTTTATAGCACGGGGCGGGGGGGAGCTCAGAAAGAAAATGGTTGAGAACTCCTGTTCAGTGGTCAGGCCTGCCATGTGGTCTAAGAAACCCACCCAAGGTCCCACAAAGAATCTGTGGCAGAGCCACGACTTGCTTTTCCAAGTCCCAGTTCCGTGCAGAAACCGCAAGACCTAATCCACTGGATAGACCCAAAGTTGAGGAGTGCAGAAGGACAACTGGTTAGAGACACGTGGACAGACAGACAGCCGTATGGATGGACATTTATTATTTATTCAAAAACTGAACCAGAGCTTGTCTCGGTCCGAGTTTGGTTAAATTCCAGAGTGAAAAAGAAAGCATTTGCTGCCGAGTGTTTTATTTTTTCAGCCTGCCTTCCATTACTGCATATTCCATTTAACACTTGAGTGAAAACGCCAGAGGCTCTGCCTTTTATATGCGCTGTACTAAGCATTATTCCACCGCCCTCCCCTTTTCTTTTGCTCTTAACCTTTCCAAGAAGTTTTTAATTAATCGCGATGAAGCAATTGCAAAACTTTTCCCGGCTGGAGGCATGAGAAATGTGGAGAATGCAGCCTGAGGCCTGGGGACAGTTCACAGGGAAGCAGGAATTAGCACTTCCGAGTCTCACAGCAGAACACGTTGGGAGAAGACATGGGATGATACCCCACAGGGATCTGAACCCTGCACCTTCAGCAGTAACCAATCAAAGAGGATAGATGTTTGGAGCATCTCACGCACTCGTGTGGGGCTCCTGTGAGCTGGATTCCAAACTCCATGTTGTATGACTGTCTTCTGGTGCGACCCTGCACTAAGGATGTTAAGTATCGTGCAATTGACTAATCGAATAGTTGATGCATTTTTGCATTGACTGTTCAATTGGTCGATAGGGCAGCACTGCCCCTTTGAAACGTCACTGCAGCATTTCAAAGCAGCAGCACCGCCCGGAGCAGCTGACCTGGGCTCCGTGTAGCACTGCCACTTTGAAGTACCCCCCTCTTCTCCTCACCCCTTGCTGCCTCTCTCTGATAGAGGCAGAAAGCAGGGGGGGAAGTGACTAGTCAACTATCCTGTTGATTATCCAAAAATAGTCAACTAGTCCTTAACATCCCTACCATGGACAAGTCACGGAATTGCTTTGTGCCTCAGTTTCCCCATCTGTTAAACTGGGATAATCTTTTTCTATTTAGACTTTCAACACTCTCAGGAACCGTCCTTTACTATGTTGATATCACAGCTGGGTCCTGATCTCAGCTGGGTCTTGTGAGTCCTGTTCTAACCCAGCCTACAACTGTCTATTGGTGTCACCCCTTGAGTTAGCAGAAGCTGTAGGCTGTTCCTCGCTAGGAGAGATGCCATATGGTTCGCCAGTGTGTTATATACGGAAATGTGGCCTGGCTCAGGGTGTAACTGGATTGCACCCATTATAATGAAGGTGTGTTTCTGCCCCATAAAATGTTCATTTCCATGCAAAAACAAAAGGAAAAACTATGTAGCACTTTAAAGACTAACAAGATGGTTTAATAGGTGATAGCTCGTTGCTGAAGTTGCACAGCTTCATTCGACATTAGCCCTGCTGTGTAGATGGACCCAACGAGTCCTAAATCCAAAGTTCCGACCACTGACTGCTGATTGAAATCATCCCGAGGCACTTTTAGCAAGAGCGAGAAGGGGTCTGCGCAACTCAGACACCCTATTTCCCTCCCCAGATTTGAAGAAGAGCTTGTACCTTTTACCTCCGAAAGATGGTGCAATAGCAGAGAGTCCCTCACCTGCCTTCAATTCCTTCCCACTGCCTTGGGAGACAGTATTCTTTTGCATGTCAATCCAGGAATTTTTTGGAGAATGCTGGGGATAACTTCCTGGTATAAATGCTGAAGGAACCAACCAGGGGCCGTGCGCAACTTGACCTGCTGCTCACAAACAGGGAAGAATTAGTGGGGGAAGTAGATGTGGGTGGCAACCTGGAAAGCAGTGATCATGAGATGGTCGATTTCAGGACCCTGGCCAAAGGAAGACAGGAGAGTAGCAAAATACACACCTTGGGACTTTAGAAAAACAGCATTTGACTCCCTCAGGGAACTGATGGACAGGATCCCCTGGGATGCTAACATGAAAGGGAAAGGCGTCCAGGAGAACTGGCAGTACTTTAAAGAGCCCTTATTGAAGGTGCAGGAACAAACCGTCCCAATGCGTAGTAAGAAAACAAATTTGGCAGGTGACCAGCTGGCTTAGCAGTGAAATCCTTGGCGAGCTTAAACACAAAAAGGAAACTGACAAGAAGTGGAAACTTGGACACGTGACTAGGGAGGAGTATAAATATATAGCTCGAGCATGCTCGAGGGGTGTAATCAGGAAGGCCAAAGCACAACTGGAATTGCAGCTGGCAAGGGTGGTCAGGGAGGGTGTGGGGCCCTTACTGGATGAGGGAGGTAACCTAGTGACAGATGATGTGGGAAAAGCTGAGGTACTCAATGCTTTTTTTGCTTCTGTCTTCACAGACAAGGTCAGCCCCCAGCCTGCAGCACTGGGCAGCACAGTATGGGGAGGAGGTGGGTAGCCCTGAGTGGAGAAAGAACAGGTTAAGGACTATTTAGAAAAGCTAAACATACACAAACCCCTGGGGCTGGATCTAATGCATCTGAGGGTGTTGGGGGAGTCGGCTGATGTGATTGCAGAGCCATTGGCCATTATCTTTGAAAACTCGTGGAGATCGGGAGAGGACCCGGACGATTGGAAAAAGGCAAATGTAGTGCCCGTCTTTTAAAAAGGGAAGGGCAATCCAGGGAACTACAGATCGGTCAGCTTCACCTCTGTCCCCAGAAAAATAATGGAGGGGATTCTCAAGGATCTTTCAGGAATCCATTTTGAAGCACTTGGAAGAGGGGAAAGTGATCAGGAATAGTCAACATGGATTCACCAAGGGCAAGTCATGCCTGACCAACCTGATTGCCTTCTGTGATGAGGTAACTGGCTCTGTGGACATGAGGAAGTCAGTGGATGTGATATACCTTGACTTTAGCAGAACTTTTGATACAGTCTCTCATAGTATTCTTGCCAGCAAGTTAAGAAAGTATGGATTGGATAAATGGACTGTAAGGTGGATAGAAAGCTGGCTAGATTGTTGGGCCCAACAGGTGGTGATCAACGGCTCGATGTCTGGCTGGCAGTCGGCGTCAAGCAGAGTGCCACAAGGGTCAGTTCTAGGGCCAGTTTTGTTCAACAACTTTATTAATGACCTGGATGAGGGGATGGATTGCACCCTCAGCAAGTTTGAGGATGACACTAAGCTAGGGGGAGAGGTAGATACGTTGGAGGGCAGGGATAGGGTCCAGAGTGACCTAGACAAATTGGAGGATTGGGCCAAAAGAAATCTGAGGTTCAACAAGGACAAGTGCAGAGTCCTGCGCTTGGGATGGAAGAAACCCAAGCATTGTTACAGGCGGGGGACCGACTGGCTAAGCAGCAGTTCTGCAGAAAAGGACCTGGGGATTCCAGTGGATGAGAAGCTGGCTATGAGTCAACAGTGTGTCAAGAAGGCTAACGACAGATTGGGGTGCATTAGGAGGAGCTTTGCCAGCCGATCTAGAGAAGTGTTTATTCCCCTTTATTTGGCACCGGTTGGCCACGTGTGGAGTATTGCGTCCAATTCTGGGGCCCCCATTACAGAAAGGATTGGAGAGGGTCCAGCGGAGGGCAACCAAAATGATGACGGGGCTGGAGCACATGATTTATGAGGAGAAGCTGAGGGATTTGGGCTTGTTTAGTCTGCAGAAGAGAAGAATGAGGGGGGATTTGATAGCAGCCTTCAACTACCTGAAGGGGGGCTCCAAAGAGGATGGAGAGAGGCTGTTCTCAGTGGTGACGGATGGCAGGACAAGGAGCAATGGTCTCAAGTTGCAGTGGGGGAGGTCTAGGTTGGATATGAGGAAAAACTATTTCCCTAGGAGCGTGGGGAAGCCCTGGGATGGGTTCCCTAGGGAGGTGGTGAAATCTCCATCCCTAGAAGTTTTTAAGTCCTGGTTTGACAGAGCCCTGGCTGGATTGATTTTGTTGAGGTTGGTCCTGCTTTGGGCAGGAGGTTGGACTCAATGACCTCCTGAGGCCTCTTCCAACCCTAGGATTCTATGATTCTATGTCCTAAACTGGTGCCACGTGGTTAAACAGAAGCTGCCAAGCCCCACCCCAGAGCTAGCTGCATTGGGGGTGCTGATTACCTGCTGTTAAAGGCTGACCAAATGCTTTGGGATTCTTCCGGAGGAAACACACTCTATACAAATGTGAATTCTTTACCAGCCATTTTCAAGGAAAACTCGCCTAGAAAAGATGAGCATGAACCCAGGTGCTCTCCTTTTTCCCATTGGAAATGGGCAGAAATTCCATCAAGATCTGAAGTGATAAGGTCCTAGGGGGAAAATGTGGCAAGAAGTGTCTTCGGCAAGACACCAGGGACTCCCAAGGCTAAAAGTTTGAGCTAAAAAGTCGGGCTCTCTAGACCGGGAGACCGTCTTGGTGAGGACAATCTTGCAGCCCACGAAGCTGAAGGAGGGCCCCTCATACGACCTGCTTAGTAGCCTCGGTTGCCCCACACTGCTTAGGGGCATTCTTATTGAGCAATGCATTTAAGCACGTTTTTAACTTTGGGCCCGGGAGCAGTCTCATTGGAGTCGATGGAACGCTCCGGCTGGAAGTTAAGCATTTGCTCCGCTGCCTTGGGGCCAGGGCCTGGACGGGTTAGCCGGAGAGATCGCAGCAGAACTAGGAACTGACCTCCCAGGGGGGTCCACTAGCTCCTGCATTGCTTAGCCTTGCTGAGCCTGCCTGAGCAGTGTTTGCGGCTTGGAGTGGATCAGGGAGCCGGGATAATCCTGTGTGTAAGCCGCTTATCTGAGACCTGCTCTGTGGATATGATCAGAGGGATCAGTCTGGCTTCCCGTTGGTCTGTGGGCTCAGTGCCACCCTGGGGAGCCACTTCTCCATCACCTCCCCATGTCCCAGCATGCAGTTAAGGCCCGTCTCCTGGCACATCCACACACGTGCCAAGCAGCAGCAGCAGCCCCGTCTACACATGATTCCACTGACTCTGGGTTCATCTCAGGGCCCCAGCCGGCCTCTAAACCACTCTGTGGACTCGCCCCTGGACCCTGACCTTGCTCAGCTCCCCCCCTCCAGTACCTCTCTCCCTTCACTTTATCTCAGTGTGGCCAGCGCAAGAGCCTTCTCCTGGGCCGCTCCCGCCACCTGGTCTGGACTCCCTCCGTGATGGCACCTTGGCAGTTCCGCGTCTGGTTCCTGTTCCTTTGCTTACACCCCTCGCTTCTCCTCTTGCCCTGCTGCTCTTTGACTCTGTCCCGCCAATGGACCAAGCCCTTTCTGGTGCCCTGGACGGGCCAAAGCATGGCCCAGGCCCAGCGCCACCCAAAGGCAGGAAGTTAACGAAAATCACTCCCCCCTCCTGGAGGCTGCTGGAGGTTTTGGCACTGAGTCCAGAGCAGAGGTAGGACAGCAGGGAGCACTGGGGCATATGGTGACTTGACCAGAGAGCTGGCTAGCGTGAGAGCTGCAACCAAGTCGACTAAAAAAGCACCTATATCTGCTCGCTGGCTCGCTCCCACTCTCTTCTAGGGCTGGCTGCTGCTCGGAGGCTCGGCTTCTCCTGCCTTTTGGCTAATGCGTCACTCATTGCGGCGATGGTTTCACATGGCCACGTGCGACGGGGGACAGCGAACGACGGCGCAGCCCTGGGCTCTCATCAGCACGGGCTTCGGCAGTGGAGTAACTTTGAACCCAATTCACACGTGCGGCTTTGCAGCCTCAGGCCCTGGGGGCTCAGGCCTGGGGTTTATCATTATTATTGCTTCGTATTTTGGCAGCTCGAGTTGCAATCAGAACCCCATTGTGCTAGTTGTTGCGCCCACACACACACGTGCACCCACAAACACAGCATGAGAGGCAGCCCCTAAAGCAGGCGTGGGGCACCACAGGCCCGGGGGCCGGATGCAGCCCTTGGCTTGCCTGGATCCGGCCCCCGAGGCTCAGGGCCCCTCCCAGCATTGGGGAGCCTGCTCTGATGCTCCAGTCTCCCTGCTGTTCTCCCGTGGGGCTGGAGCACACAAATCTACTAGGCTGCGCTACCCTCCTAGGCTCTGGTATGTGAGGGGAATGTGGGGAGGGTCTGTCTCCTTCTCATTCGGGGACCACAGTGAGGGGTTTTTCCCCACGCTTCTCACTTGTGTGCAGCCCCCGACTGATTTTTCAGTGGGTCAGCGGCCCCCGACGAGAAAGGTTCCCTGCCCTCCTGCCTTAAAGCTTGCGGGCTAGTCAATAAAAGCTTTGCAGCACCTCCTAGCACAAGGCACAGGGAAATGCTTCCCACGTTCCCGGGGTGGAACTGAGGCCCAGAAGGACTGGAGTGACCTGCTCCAGGGAGCCAGACTGCTCTCACCTCATGCTTTCCATCGACACACAGCAACGTGATGCACAAAGGAGGACAGCATCATGCTCCCTGCTTTATAGGTAGGGAAACTGAGGCACGGGCCAGTGACTGGCACAGGTGGGAACAGATCCCCCCAGTCTCTTGGGTAACTGTATCCACATCTCTTGTATCCCTGCCCAACCACTTGAATCACCAGCCCATCCGCTGGGACTGTGGCTCCAGGACTCAGTAATAACGATTCCTCTTGGCTGCCAGGGGGACTTCCAGGAGCTCCGGTGCAGCATTGTGGGAGAGTGCGAATCGCCATGAATGCAGAGGCCCTACAGAGTTCATCACACCAGCCAGCTCCCCCTAGATCCCAGCCGCCCCGTGATCTTCAGTGCCGAGCTGGGATTTGCTCTGTCTGTGGGGTGAGTCCCTACCGACGAGCTCTCCTTTTCGTTTCCCCTTTTGAAAACGACGCATTAATTCGTCTTTCCTATCAATTGATTTTCCTGTTAAAGCTGCTCTCTGCCTGTCCTTGATCCATCCCCTGCAGGAAAAGCGCAGTGAAAGAAATGGATACCCCATTGCTTAAAAGAGTGAAACGTACTGGCGGCTTCTATGCGCCAGTCCCCAAAGGGGTGCAAGGAAATGATTTGTTCAATTAATTATAAATGTTTTAATTTAAATGGCTAATGTGAAAGACAGACATAAAACAGCAAACGACTGAAGTGCTTTATGGGTCCTTAAAGGCCACTAAACGCCCATTCTGATTCTGCTATGATCACTCAAAGGACTTTTGTTTCTGCAGTTGGGAGTGGGTGGGCGGGGAGAGAAATTTCCCTTTGTATTTTAAATACGGCCAGGCAAGTTGCGATCCACGTTGAGCAATTCATTACACGGGCGCCGGCAGTTGCCTTCCAAAGACAGAGAGGTCCCTGGTGCTACGGAGGGGCGCAAAGGGAAGTGTGAGGGGTTCAGTCTGTCTGCTGAGTGCCCGTTACGTCACACACATCCTGTCCATTTGTCTCAAGGGACAACACTCATTTTAATTCAAAAGGCCTTGAGCCCAAGGCATTTACACACCTGACTCCCACCGAGTTCCAATATTGTTGAGGATCTGGGCCAACGTGCCGGCCGTCGCACACAGATCTGAAGCCAGATCCTTGGCCGATGGAAATCAGTGAAGCTCTATATATTAAAATAGTGCGACACCAACTGACACCAGCTGCGGTTCTAGCCCGGGAGTTTAGGGATGTAAAATCCCGTTTAATTGGCTAACTAGTTAAATGTGATGTTTAAATATGATCTAGATGGTGCTTGGTCCTGCTGTGAGGGCAGGGGCCTGGACTTGATCACCTCCTGCGGTCCCTTCCAGTTCTAGGATTCTAGGATTAACCGGTTAACCGGGGTGCGGACAGGGAAGCCACTGAGGCCAGGCTGGAGTGGCCCCCACCGCCGCAGGCAGGGGCTGCTTCAGCCCAGCCCTGTCTGTGGTGGGCTCAGGTGCAGATAGGGGCTGCTCCGGTACTCCAGACAGCTCCTCTGCTAGGCAGGAGCAGCCCTCTGCTCAGGGCAGGTGGGGAGCTGCTCCAGTCCTCAATTAATGGTTAACCAGAACTGTTAGCATCACCTGGTACTAACTGGTTAACCTTCCACATCCCTACTGGAGTTCCCCCTCACTTTTATCATCAGAACGTATTTTCATTAGACCCACAGAATCATGACATTGACGGTCTGGAAAGCGCTGTTTCCACTAAAGAAGGAATCCATGAGCGTGTCCTTCCATCCCTCCCTCTATCAGGGCACTGGTCCTTTAACTACAAGTTGTGCACAGCCCCAATCATCTTGGCACAAGGGAATTGTGGGAGCTGTAGTTTCCAGAGGGACCCTGGGGATTGTAGGCTGCAGCAAGGCATGCTGGGAAGGACTGCTGTGTATATAAGGAGCACAACTGGACTGTTAAAGTTGGAAGATGTAGTGGTGTGTTTCTTCTAGTGTCAGTGGAAAACTGGCTGTGGAGTCCAGGACCGAGGGTCAGTGGAGGAGCGCTGGGAAGAGAAGGGTGAAGAAGAAGGCCTGGCAAAGTACGTGGTTTAGGAGAGTAAGGCTGCTTGGGGGTGCAACAGAAAGGGGTGAATCTTTAAGCTTGAGGTGGAAGGATGTCATCTGGGCTGAAAGCAGCAGTGGCCTGAAGCCTGGTGTGTCCCCTACTCTTACTTAGGGGCCTCTGATAGCACCTGTGGGGAGGATAGAGAAGTGGCTCCTTGCCTCTCTACTTCCAGGGCAGACTGGGGCAGGTTTTTGAACAAGACCAGCTTTGTCCTGGGAAGGTGGAGGACTGGCTGTTGATCCTTTCCATTAGTAGTGGGTCTACCGAAGCCACTGACTCCTGGGACTGTGGCTCATGTAGGATCTTGGAGTATTTTGGTGCCTCTGCTCCCACCCAGGAGAAAGGAAATGTGGTGAAAATGGAACCTGCATAGAGTGGGGTGGAGCAGAATTGGCTCCCCAAAGACTCACTTTGCGTTTGGGGTGGATGTGTTCTGTGGTCACTCTGCCTCTGTAGCAGCCCCAGGCATGGGCAACACGCTATATGGGCCCAAGGTGACTGGGCTCCAGGAATGTTCCTGGCCCGGGAGCCCTGCTCCAGCGAAGTTCGTGGCTGCTCTCCCCACCTGCCCTCTCCTGGTGATTTAAAATAACCCAAGGGCCCCCTGTGGCACCGTGGAGCTAGAGCGGCTGCCAGGCCACTTACTCTGTGTGGCTGCCAACATGTCCCTGTGGCCCTGGGGAGGGGGCTGGCGGCATGCTGCCCTGACCCTGCAGCCAATGGGAGCTGCAGGGGGGTGTCTATGGGCAACAGCATGTGGAAACGGCCACTGCCAGAAGGGGGCACCTTATGGAAGTGCCACACCTCCTCTCCATGTCCTTGCAAGCCACCCCTCCTAGAGTCCGTTCTGCCCCCATACTCCCTCCCAGAGTCTGACCCCTCACCCTCCTGCACCCAAACTCCTGGAGGCTGCACCCAATTCTCTCCCAGAGCCTTAGGCGGGTGGGGGGAGAGGTTTGGGTGGAGGAGGGCTGCAGGCTCTAGGCATTCTGGGCACCACCAGCACTTCAGCAAATCTCCAGCACCCAGGGGTGCGCATGGGATGTGGGGGGCACCAAAGGAGTTCCCGTCTAGATGCCGTGCTATGCCTTCAGCTTGCAGAGGGCCACTGGCGGATTCATTCTCATGTTGCACTGTCTGTAACTGGGGCTGGACGGCTCTGCCAGGGAGGGCCTGGAATTACTTCCTGCCACTCCATGTAGATGAGTTAATTCCTTATGATCAACTCAGTTGTTGTCTTTGATTGCTCCCTCCTGATTCCCCTGCTCCAAACACCACACTCCTTGCAATGCTTACTGCTTCAGCCTGGCCTTTCATCCTGGCTGGGCTTTGAAACACCTTCTTGCTGCTCTTCCGCGCGCCTGAAAGTCTATTATCTCTTCCTTTCATCCCTCTGCCTTTCCCCCATGCCGGGGGCTGCCTCTGTCAGTAGGTGTCCCGCACCATCCGTCTTGCAAGTGCTGCTGCTAAACCTAGTCTGGGTCTTGCATTTCAATGGCAAAAGAGAAGAAAAAATAGACTAGAAAAGCAAGTTGGCTGCATAATAAACCTATTGACAGGCTGGAGGAAAAACCCAACAAGCCTTTATTTCAGATTGCCCAGCCCTGAACTGTGCTCTCCTGGAGCTCGGTTTATTGGTTTCCAAAGTTCTAGCACTAGGTGCTATTATCTCAATGAAATGGGCTTTTCCCCTTGCAATTAGAACATAAGAACAGCTATACTGGAGCCTGTCTGCCAACAGTGGCCAATACCAGATTCCCCACAGGGAGGGAACAAAACAGGTAATCGTTATGTGATCCCTCCCCTGTCACCCATATCCAGACTAACAGAGGCTAGGGACATCATTCCTATCTTTGAAGGAACTCAATTGTTATGCATCAAACCATAGGGCTGTGTCTACACTGGGCCACTTATTCCGGAAAATCAGCTGCTTTTCCGCAATAAGCTGCGAGCTGTCTACACTGGCCCCTTGAATTTCCAGAAAAGCACTGACGATCTACTGTAAGAAATCAGCTGCTTTTCTGGAAAAACTATGCTGCTCCCGCTCGGGCAAAAGTCCTTTTTCTGGAAAACTGTTCCGGAAAAGAGCCAGTGTAGACAGCACAGTAGTGTTTTCCGCAAAAAAGCCCCGATCGCGAAAATGACGATCGGGGCTTTTTAGCGCGCGTCTACATTGGCCACGGACGCTTTTCGGAAAAGGGATTTTCGGAAAAGCATCCTGCCAATGTAGACGCTTTTTTCCGGAAATACTTATAACGGAAAACTGTTCCGTTTTAAGCATTTCCGGAAATTCATGCCAGTGTAGACGTAGCCTAGGGGTAGAAGGTGCCTGTTTTTCATGACATAACAATTGAGTTCAGCTCTAACTCAGCGATACTCAGACTTCAGTGGGTCTAGAGCCATATTAGGGATCAACATTACATTACTCCAAAGAGCCAATATGTCCTGTCTGCTGACAGTGGCCAATGCCAGATGCCCCAGAGGGAGGGATCACAACAGGGAATCCTCACGTGATCCCTCCCGTCACCCATTTCCAGACAAACAGAGGCGAGGGACACCATTCCTATCCATCCTGGCTAATAGCCATTAATGGACCTAACCTCCATGAATCTATCTAACTCTTTTTTTAACCCTGTTAAAGTCCTAGCTTTCACCACATCCTCTGGCAAGGCGTTCCAGAGGTTAACTGTGGGCTGAGTGAAGAAAAACTTCCTTTGTTTCTTTTAAACCTGCTGCCTATTAATTTCATTGGGTGACCCCTAGTTCTTATATTGTGGGAACAAGTAAATAACTTTTCCTTATTCACTTTTTCCATACCAGTCATGATTTTATAAACCTTTATCATATTTCCCTGTAGTCTTCTCTTTTCTAACTTGAAAAGTCCACATCTTTTTAACCTTTCTGTATTTGGAACCCGTTCCAAATGCCTAATTTTTGTTGCCCTTTTCCAAACCTTTTCCAATGCCATGTCTTTTTTGAGATGAGGTGACCACATCTGTACACAGTATTCAAGATGTGGGTGCACCATGGTTTTATACAGAGGCAATAAGATGTTTTCTGTCTTATTCTCTATCCCTTTTTTTAATGATTCCTAAAATTCTATTTGCCCCTTTTTGATTGCCACTGCACACCGAGTGGATGTTTTCACAGAACTATCCACAATGACTCCAAGGTCTCTCTCTCGAGTAGTTGTAGCCAAATTAGTCTCCGTTTGCTTGAGTCTCATTTGTTTCTATCTTCGCCTGTCCTCACCCAATCAAAATAAAAACTGTCAGGGGAGCAAACGTCCTCTCTCCGGAAGCCCAGGTGTCTGGTGCGCAAGCGGGTTCCAATACTCCATCAGCGTGTGGGGGCTCGGTAATAGGAGCACGAGCTCGGGTGTTGTCAAAATTCCAGCTGAGGTCACATGGAGCTGCCCCTGTCCACTACCTCTGTGCTTCCCTTGAATGCAATGGGCCTTATGCCCCTGTCCTGCCCGTGTAAATCTGTGGCCATTCCTCTGAGCCCAGTACATTTACATGGGTGGGTGCAATGAAAGAAAGTGAGGGAAATTGTGCCCAAGGATGGATTCACTTTTCTGTGGGCCCAGGGCTAGTAGATGCTGTGGGACCCCCTAGGCTGCAGGGTGGGTCAAAGATGAGGAGTTCAGTGTGTGGGAGGGGGCTGCCAGGGAGCGGGGACGGGGTCTTGGCAGGAAGGAAGGAGCAGAGTGGGGATGTGGGCGGGAGGTAGGGTGCAGCAGTGGGCTGGGAGGCATGGGGTCTGGGAGGGGACGGAGGATTGGGGCGCTTACCTGGCGCAGCTCCTGGGGGGGAGGGGAACAGGTGGCTCCATGGTGCCTGGAAGCGCAGGGCTGCATCTCTGGCATTGGCCGGGATTCCCAGCCAATGGGAGCGTTGGGGGTGGAGCCTGTAGGCAAGCATCGCTAGTGGTGATGCACTCAGCTCCAGCCAGGGCACAAAGAGGGGGAACGACAGGGCAGAGCCGCTTCACACAGACCCCTGC
This sequence comes from Rafetus swinhoei, assembly GCA_019425775.1. Classification (NCBI taxonomy): domain Eukaryota; kingdom Metazoa; phylum Chordata; order Testudines; family Trionychidae; genus Rafetus; species Rafetus swinhoei. The sequence continues at coordinate 14,159,758 of JAFJHL010000300.1, read as the reverse complement.
CAGGCAGAGCTGCAGCACTCGGGGACTTCAGCCTCTAAAGCCCCTAATGCCCCTTTCAGAATCTGACCCTGCTCATACCTAGTACGACGTCGTGTTGCTGTGACCTATTTAACAGCTGCTGTCTTCCACTCCAACCGTGGCTGCATTTAAATGGCAGCATGGATGCTGCTGGTGGGTTTGATTTCAGAAGGATGCTACATGATCATATAGGCTACGTCTAGACTGCAAGCCTCTTTCGAAAGAGGCTTTTTCGAAAGATACTTTCGAAAAAGCCTCTTTCGAAAAAAAGCATCTAGACTACAACCAGTACTTTCGAAAAAGCAAGCCGCTCTTTCGAAAGAGCACCCAGGCAGTCTGGATGCTCTCTTTCGAAAAAGCACAGTTTGCATTCCATAGCGCCTTTTTTTTTTTGAAAGAGCACTTTCGAAAAAAGGCGTTCTGCCTCATAAAACGAGGTTTTCCACGGTCGAAAAACCTGCTGCGTTCTTTCGATTTACTTTCAAAAGAACACGGCAGCAGTCTAGATGCAGGGGAAGTTTTTTCCAAAAAAGGCCACTTTTTTCGAGAAAACCCTGTAGTCTAGACACACCCATAGGGAAGCACACCTAGGTACAGAAAACTGGTTCAGGTTAACAGTGCAGATGTTATGAAGCGGAACTTAGCTTGAGATGGTGGCTTTAACTTCCTCCCAAACCCCTCTAAAAGTCACATGTGGACTTGGGACTGTCTTGACCTGTTTTGCATAATCCGGAGTTGGAGCAAGGTTATTGGTGTGAATGTCACCTGAATGGGGTTAACCTCAGTGTTGGTCACCCCTACCCCATGGGGGGAGCAATATTTAAATAGTTATTAAGGATTTGATCTAGATTTACAGGCTGCTGCGCACCTGGGAACTGTGCTGGAGGAAGTGACTTGTGCACATGCTGGGAGACTGCTGCTTTGTTTGGCACTAAATGTTCGCCTGTAGTATCTCTTTGCAGGGGAAACAGAAAATTGAAATTGATGAGACCTGCTGGAAACCAATGTGAAATTGACTAGTTAACTTTTTATTGTTGAGTGAAATGGAAAAAGTAAAAATAAGTGGTAGGAAGTAAATTGCATTTGCAAAACTCTTTCCATTTTAATAATCTCCAATGGAATATTAGTAAGCGAGGGAAGAAATTGGTTTTTCAAAGTTGTTTTTTAACCTGAGTGTTTCTCTCTCTCTCTCTCGGGGTCCAGTCTGGAAACACTTAAGCATGAGTGATATTGACTACAGTGACACATGCAGTTATGCACTTGCCGGTGTGGGGCCTATGTCTGCAAAGTTCATTGGAATGCTTTAGTATGAAAGGCACTAAGGGGGTGTGCGGGGGAAAAATACTTGGTTGCTTTTGGAGAGACTTTCTGTGCCACCTCACCCTCCTGCAGCTGGAGGACTTGGTTCTCCCTGCCAGGGCCGATGGAGTTTGCTCTTCCTCAGCAGCCAGGAGAGCTGCATCTCCCCCCAGTTTCCCTGTGCCCCTTCTGATTTGGTGGAGGGGGGGGCCCTGCTTGCCCCCCACTTGTACACACTATCCTCAACAACCGTTGTGCTGAAGCTGGAACATACGAACTAGGAGCGTGTGACAAGAAGCCAAGGTAGCTTTGAAGGCCTCGCGGATGCTTCTCCATCGCACGGGAGTGGGGGAGATGACCAGCGTGATGCAAAGTTCTCCCTGTGACTCCCAGGCTACCTCTACACTGCCCAGTCTTGCGCAAGAACATATGCCAATGAGGCACGATGATGAATATCACTGCAGCTCATTTGCATACTTAATGAGCTGCCATTTTTGCACAAGGGGCTTTTGCGCAAGAAGGAGCAGTTTACACTGCTCCTTCTTGCGCAAAACCCCCCTCTTGTGGCGATATTCCACGCTTCGCCTCATTTGCATATGTTTTTGCGCAAGAGGCTATAGTGTGTAGACATAGCCCCAGGGTTTGCTCCAGTAGCTGAGGATCCCTGGGGTGAAGTGGTGCCACCTAGTGAAGGAACATTAGCGTTAGCTCAGGCATGGCACGCATGCTAGGTTTTGTTTCTACTGGGTGCCCATGCCTTGGTACAAACAAAATTTATTCTGCACGTGATGGAAAAGATTATACAGACCATTGATCTCTAGCCAGGCCTAATTGGCTATGGCAATCTGACCTACTAGTAGCAACCCTGCAGCCTGGTATGGACACAGAGTACAAGAAACTCACCTGGAAAAAGGATGGCTGCAGGGCGTAGGCTGGGGTAGGATGCCTGATGGTGGGTTTTGGCCATCTGGAGGTCATCCCAGCACCTGATCTGCTGGGTTTGGGGCCCAAACGTGGGGCAGGATCTGGCTGAACATATCTCCTTTTCATGTGCCCTCCGGCTCACCTAGGCTGTGAAGGCTGATGTGCTGCGGTTAGTATATTACCTTGGGGTCTCTGGTATGACATCATACAGGAACATAGTTCCTGGTCACATGACCTGCTTTCATGTCATGATACCCGGTTGGCTCGGTCAGCCGTGAGCCATCTGTGGCAGCCATGCAAGGCAGGGAGGCTGGCTAGAAAGCTGGCTCCAAGCAGGCTTTAATCATGCAGCCAGCATCCTTCTGCATCTCCTCCCCACAGTGGGCACTGGCTGGGCCGTGGTAAACACACAACTGGCTAGGAAACGACTGCAGTGAGGCTGGGGTGGAAGAGCCAGACCCTCTTCACTAATGGCCTGGAAGGAAGGTGGTGTGCGTATGCCAGCCATCTGGAGGGGTAATTAGCAGTTGGCTGACTTCTGGAGGGTGCGGCTGGCTGAGTTCCTGTGGAGTGCAAAGTGGACTGAGCAGGCTGGCTCTAAACCTGGAACTGGAGCATAGCAAAGGCAGGGGGGTGCTTGTTCCACTTGAGGCTCTGTGCTCTCCCGGGGTGGCAGGCACCCTAGCACTGAGAGGGGAAAGTGACTTGTCCGAGGGCGAGCCCATGCCACGGTCAAGGTATCGTGATTGCCTTGCTTTGACTACTAGCTCGTGTTGCCTCCTGGATCCACTTCTGAAGATTCTAATAGCGCTGGGCTGATGTGGTGGAGGTGGAGGGTCCCGACCCTACCCCCGGCCTGGTTTTCAACACGACGGTTGCTGGCCCCGTTCTGCAACCCTGAGTGGCCGTGGAGCAGCTGCCGGCTCAGATCCTGGATGGGTAACACACGTGCTTTGCAGGGCAGGCAGAGGATGGGATGAGGGGCTTTGAACCTGAACTGTCCGTTTTCTCTGGATCCAGTTATACCAGCTCTCCGATGCTTGGGCAGAGACGCCTGCATTTAGAGCTAAACAGCTAGGCCTGTTAGCTGGGGCGGTGATGTGCTCCTAACCCTCGGCCGTGTCCAGGGCCAGCCGCTAGCGGGAGCAAAGCAGGCTCACGTGCACACGCTGCTAACCTGAGGGAATAATTCAAAGATGGCCCTGGGCTGACTGAGAAGAGTCACTCCGTTCACGGCACTGGCAGACAAACCTGGGCTGGCTCTGTACCTAGTCCACGCCCAGGACGCTTGGCTTGGCTCGGGCTTCCATACCAGCTGTAGGTAGGAAACCGAGCCCTGTCCCTTGTCAATCACTCTTGAGCAGTGGTGGGCAACCTGCAGCCCACTGGGACTCCTCCTGTGGACCCCCTGGCTGCCCCTCACCCCCACACGCCTCTTGTGCACTGGGGCACCAGAGCCCTGCACTTCCTGTCCCCCCATTATTTCCCCTCCCCTCCCCCCGCCTGCCCTCTCTCCCGGGACTTGGGGAGGAGCTACTCTGTCCCTGCTCCTCCCCCTCCCTCCCAGAGCTGGAATGCTGTGAATCAGCTGTTCATGGTGTTCCAGTTCTGGGAGGGAGGGGGCGAGGAACCCATAAGCGTGGGGCTCTGGTGCCCCAGTGCATGAGAGGCACATGGGAGACAGATGCGGGGAGGCCGCAGGTGGAACCTCACTGCTGTGGGCCACTGAGATGAAAGAGGGCTACTCATGCAGCCCACCCCCCATTCTTGGCTGCCCATCCCCGGTCAAGTGCCCTTGGAAATGATCTACTTCTGCTTCCCAAATATCCCTACTTGCAGGGTAGGGGGAGTTGTGCTGCTCATGAGGCTCTCCTGGCAAGCTGTGTTGCCCTAGCAACCTATTGCTGTCAGGGTATAGAGTAGGGAAAATGGCCTCTCAAGATGGGTTCTTTACCCAGAATCACAGGGCCCCTTGGTCTGTGGGTGAACGGGACTGTTGTTCTCCCTTTGTTAACCTACAGCCAGTCCGGGTCAGGAGCAAGAGCGTGAGGCTGTGAGGGAGGAGGATTCGTATACTCTCTCCGAAAGCAGGTGGGTGTCACACAAATGGATTTCCAATTTCCCAGCCACCTGCTTAACAGATTTCTTGCTTTTATAATTACTTTTAGGCGCTTACAAGATCTGGTTTCTAGGCAACTTGTTGCCTCCTATTTCCTCTTGCCAATCTGCTTTTTCTGACTTAAGTGTTGGAGCAACGTCGCCCAGATTCTTAAAGCAGCACTTGCTTTGTGGCTGTTCTTCTCTTAACACCACCGCGGAAGTGCGAGGCTGTCCCCCAGGTGTTGGGGAGCAAGGTGCCGCTCGTGGCATTGCACGTTGCTTCCGTAAATCACCTTGGTTTCATTGCCTCTTCTGGAGCTAGGCCAGCTGAGGAGTCAGCCCTAAGTACTTGCAGCTGAACATCTGGAAGGACATGATGAGAAGAATTACTAACTGGTCCCACTCAGGGAAATCTGTTTCCTTAAGCAGTGAAGCTGTCTGACCTTCCCTGTAGGAATGCTGGTACCATGCTGGCTACTCACCCTTGGGGTTTCAGGCAGGACCAGAGCAGGGCTAGTCTGCTAGGGAGTTGGTAGAAGGCAAATCTATAGAAACCTGGATGGAAACACTCCATGTAAATGAATCTGGGGCAGTTTATATCCTCCCAGTCTGGACCACGCAGATCAGGTTCTGACAAATGCTGAGGCTATGATTCAAGCAAATCACATACTTACGCCCCTCTTGCCTCCCCAAAACAGGTAGGCACAGGCCAAATCCCAACTGAAGACCATAGACTTAAGCGTGTGCTTTGAGTCAGGGCCTGGTTGGAACTCATATTTAATCCTGCAGAGGAGCCCTTACACCTACAAGCAGACCAGCCTACTCCAAGGGGGCTGCTCTGTGCATGTCTGATGGCCGTGCAAGTGGGTCCTAACACTTGGGCTTATTCAGGTGCAACACCCCGCAGCAGATCCAGATGGAAAGCCTCCCACAGTGGTGTGGAAATGCTTTGCGCTCTCAGGGCCTGCATCCTAAAGAATGAGAAAAGCAGACTGGCAAAGGTACACTCGGCACTGGAGAAGGAACACGCACCAGGCTGGCCTCTCTGTGCCCTGTTCTTCTGGAGGAACACTTAGGTTTAAACCCAATCCAAGGGCAAAAGCCTCGGTTCTAGCTCCGAGGTCTGCCCAGCTCTTGGGTCTGCTAGAAGCCTTCTGTTCCCAGCTCCCTAGCGCAATAATAGCCTCTCCCATGGACAGTGACCGGGCTTCTCTGGCTCTTGTGCAGAGCTGGGACGCCAGCTGCCATCTCTGGATGTTTGGCAAGTCAGGGATGGGTGCGTTTGGCCAGGTTGCAAGGGAAGGGCCAGTTGCAAAATTCGAATCTGGATACAAGTGGCATTCTTGGGCCCAATGACATCGGGATAGTGGTTTTGGACCATTGAGACCATTCTAGATCCGGGGTGGGGAGCCCTTTTCCGGTCAGGGCTGCTGACCCACCCAAAAATCAGTCCGGGGCGACACAAGCAAAAATCCCCTCACTCACTTCTCATGTGCTCCAAAGAGGTGCCAAAAAAGCAACCCCAAAAACTTCACTGCTCCCAACTCCCCTCACCCCTCAATCACTCTTAACTTTGCTGGGGGGTTTCTCCCTATGCAGGCGCTGGGGCTTGGGGCTTCCAGCATGGAGACTTGCCGGGGTGGATCCAGTCTGTGGGCCATAGGGTTCCCACCCTGTTCTAGGAGCTGGATTTACATCTTTACACGCAGCCCCGTGCAAAGAGTGGAGTGAATGGGGGGAGCAGAGCAGAGACTGAACTGTTACTTAGGTTTCCCTTTGGTTCTGGCTTCCCCTTCCCTTCAAAGGGGTTGGCCCAGCTTCCTCTGCTGTGGGGTAGGTTGTTTGCTCAGCACAGTGCTGGTTTCCATGCTGGGTGGAAGAACCAGCCCTTTCCCTTGTGTGCCTGCTCCCTGCGTAGAAGGGAACAGGCACCCGGTGACAGCAGCCTAGCCCATGTGGATAGCTCATGCAGGGAGGAAAAAGGGGAGGGTTCCCAGCCAGCTTCCCAACTAATGCTCTGGCAGCAACTCAGCCACGGAGCTCGGAACAGCCTCTGCTCGGAGCCCCAAGGTCGCGTCAATCCCTGAAACAGTGTTTTTATGGCCCTACTGGGGCCTGCGTGAGGCTGCCTTCCTCAGACAAAGGCGGAAGGGGAGGGAAAGAACAACGGCAAGGCCGCGCTAATTGACAGAGCCGGCAGATTGGTGCATTATCATGCAAACCGGGCAGGCGCGTCCGTGCTCTCAAAGGTTAGACATCCACCAGCGTTCAAAGGCGCCGACCTCATTGTTCAAGTGTAATTTAATTAACTTTGGCTTGCCTGCTCACATGCTGGGATAATTGGGCTACCCAGGAGGGTCACATCCAAAGGCTCAACTAGGCCATGTATCGCTCGCCTGGCCGTTGGTCTCAATGGCTCTCGGTCCTACCGCACCCCTGAGCTTATGGCTGTCATTAGTGGTAACAATTAGGCCAGCGATCAATAGGCTAATTCTCCCATTGGAAGTCATTAGGGACACTGGCTCTGAACATTCGCTTTTGCTAACCATTTCTGAAAGCTGGCTAACTGGCAGGGCCTGCCCTGTGGGGGAGTCCATGGGGAATTTGATTTAGAAGTGGCCTTCAGTGAACAGGGCCTCAGTTTTGATGGCCAAGTTTGTTCTGTTCTCTGAACTAACTTTAATAGACAGGGCCAAAATCTGGGGAGGGGGCCAGTGTAGGGTGATAGGCACTGTACAGGAAGACCTGGCGGTGGGAGTTTTTAATGACTAGTCGGGGAGGGAGTTGGGGGGGGGACCCCAACTTGATACTTTTTTAAAGGGCCCTGATTTCATCTTACAGAACAGGAGCATGGCACCTGTTGGCCCCTTTAAGGGCTCGCCTCTTCACCAACTTTCTGGTTGTCTAGTCAGGTGGCTTTTGGGAATCCTAGACCCGAATTTCAGCATCAGCTTTGTGACATTCTGGAGAGAGCATGTCTAAGGCAGGCATAGGTGCTGACTTCCCCTCTAGTCAGGGAGCACTTGGCTCCCTCTGCCCTGCCTTCTCCCCCCTGGAGCTTCCTCCCTGCCTCCAGTCAGCTGTCTGCAACCCTCCAGAAATGCTGGGTGGAGTTGGTAAGGAGAGGAGGGCACCAGCGGCTGAGAGGTGCTGAGGCAGGGGGGGAGCTTGCTCAGCACCCATTAATCTTTCCCCCTGGATGCTCTGGGGCTGGAGCGCTCAGAGTCCGCACCTACAAAGGCAGGTGAGAGAGGAGAGACTGTCGGAAGGGAGCCTGTTGGATGAGTCTCCTTTTAAAATGGAAAGGCTGGTCCAGTCTGCGCTGTAGCTGCTCTGTCATTCACTCCACTGGGAGTCGTGGGTGCTCGGCACCTCTGAAAGCCAAGCCAGAATAAATGGTGGGCCCCCAACGTGCCAGCCACCTGTAAGTGCCTCCCAGAGGTGGCCACGCTGCAGCGGAGATACTCTATTGTAGATAGGGTTGCCAGATGGTTGAAACAAAAATACCAAACATCCCACCCACCCCCAAAAATGAATGAGTCAGGGAAAGGAACAGGGGAGAGGTTGTGCACTTTTGGCTGGCAGCCATTTTGTGCTGGCAGCCTTGGGGAACCAGGTAAGCATGGGGGCTGGGGTCGGGAGCCTGGGGGTTCTGGGGGACGGGAGGGCTCGGGGGTTGGGGAGGCTGGGCGCTGAGTGTTTGTAGGTTGTCAGGTGCCCGGCATTTTCGCCTCCTGACCGGGGAAAAATTCAGAAACTATGGGACATTTCAGGTGTCTGGTATTCTCTGAATTTTTTTTACCAGACAGGAGCCAAAAATACCAGACTGTTCAGGTAAATACCGGACACCTGGCAACCCTAGCGCAAAGGGGCCAAATCCTTTGCGCTGAACACAGTCTCCCCTGTCACTGATGTCCTGGCATTTGGGAGCCATGAATGGATGTCCTGCTCTGGAATTTGGCTTTCCCGGCTGGTTTCGACAAGCCGGAGTGTGCCGCCTTGTTTGCACCCACAGGGAAAGCAGAGTTGAATGCATTTTTCTTCAGGTCGGGCCTGGGCAGGCCCCACTCAGCTGAAACTTGGTATAGTCCCACCCAGCACTCTAATCCTGTAATGTGGGGTGTTTTCACACCGTGGGGCTGCAACTCCTTGGTTACCATGGTGACACTTTGGGTTTAAAAAAGTCAATGGTGAATTTTAGATCCTTAGGAGAGACGACTTTGGCTCCCCAAGTCATGTGACTCATTTTACGAGTAGGGTTGCCAGATGGTTTAACCAAAAATACCAACCCCTCTTCTCCCCCCCCCCCCCCCCAAAAAAAAAAGCTACCTAGGAAAAAATTCTGTTGCGGGAAAACACTTTTTGAGCAAAAAAAAAAAAGGACCCCGAGAGTTGTTAAGCAAAAAAAAAAAAGAAAAGAAAACAGCATGGCCCCTTTAAGAAGTGCTTTTGGGGCTCTTTGGCCCTGACAGGCTTCCGGCAGCCATCCGCCATCTTGTCTTCCTGCTCTGGGCCAGACAGCTCCCCTGCGGAACCCGGTAAGCACCCAGTATTTTCGCCTCCTGGCCAGGAAAAAAACAGAAAATACCAGACATTTTAGGTGTCCGGTATTTTCTGAATTTTTTTTACCGGACAGGAGGCAAAAATACTGCCCTGTCCAGGTCAATACCAGACACCTGGCAACCCTATTTACGAGGCATGTCCCTCTCTGGAGAGCACAGCACACCAGGCCAGCAATGGCCAAGTTTGCTCTTGGCTGGATGGATGCATCTCTCAGTGACTTGACACTCAGAGTGCTCCAGACTGTGTAACCATCACTCTCCCTAAATACATCTGGTGGATCTCGGATCTTGTCCCTAAATCGAGCAGTGAAATAATCTCTTCCATGCCCTCTGCAAGCTCTGGAACCTTGCAGTGCTACATTCAGGCATAAAGGGTAACAAGAAGATGTTCTACAGGTATATTAGGAGCAAGAGGAAGACCAAAGACATAGCTCAGTGAAGAGGGAGAAACAATAACAGAAACTTTTATTAACAACTTTTATTAACGGCAGAGGTGATTAACGACTTCTTTGTTTCGGTTTTCGTCAGAAGATGGATGGCGACGGGATGCCTAACACAGTGAATGCTAGTGGAAATGGGGTAGGTTTAAGATAAAAGAACAAGTTAAAAATTACTTAGACAAGTTAGCTGTCTGTAAGTCTCCAAGGCCTGATGAAAAGCATCCTAGAATACTCAAGGAGCTGGTAGAGGTATCTGAGCCTTTAGTGATCATCTTTGAAAAATCATGGAAGTCAGGAAAGATTCCAGAAGACTAGATGGGCACTAGATTTGCCCATTTCCATAAAAAGGAAGATAAGAACAACCCAGGAAACTACACACCAGTTTAACTTCTGTGCCAGGGAAAATAATGGAGCAAGTAATTAAGGAATCCATTTGCAAACATCTGGAAGATAATAAGGTGCTAGGTAACAGCCAGCATGGATTTGTAAAGAACAAATCATGTCAAACCAACCTGATAGCTTTCTTTGATAGGATAACAAGCCTTGTGAATAAGGGAGAAGTGATAGACATGGTATACCTAGACTTTAGTAAGGCATTTGAAACAGTCTTGCATGATTTTCTTATAAATAAACCAGGGAAATGCAACCTAGATGGGGCTACTATAAGGTGGTGCAAGACTGGCTGGATAACTACTCTCTGAGAACAGTTATTACCAGTTCACAATCATGCTGGAAGGGTTTAACAAGTGGGGTTCTGCAAGGGTCTGGTTTGGGCTGGTGTCAGCGGTAGCCGGTCGTGGTTTGACTCCTAACTTGTAGTGATGCAAACGAGTCGCATGCCTTGGCCATGGGCTATGCTGCAGCTCTTTTGCCCTGAATCTCTAATGCCCAAGCTTTGCCTAGATCAGTGGCTTACCACTGTGGGCTGCATGTGTAGGCCACATCCCATTCTACCCTTGTGGCCCTGAGACTGTTGCATGGGCCTCAGCTCTGGGCTGAAGGCTGAGAACCACTGCCCTAGATGAGTGGTGTGCAAGCTTTTTTTCATTTGAGACTCCCGCAGGGGGCCGCCAAATTTACTGAACCAAAAAAAAAAAAAAGGAAGTGGCCCCTTTAATTGTTGGGCCACTCTCCTACCACTCCCCCACCCCCTCCATGTGTACGTCGGGTGCTGAGCCAGGAAGCCAGGAAAAGCGGCCGGCCGGATCCAAGCACTGTGAACCCCCCCCCCCCAGGAAGGCAGCCATGACCCCCAAAGGGGTTGCGACCCCCAGGTTGCGCACCGCTGCCCTAGATCACCTGGAGACCAGTCTCCCATAGCAATGTAAAAGGATCTCTGTTCCATGGACCAGGATGGATGTAGGAGCTCCTAAGTCAATCTGATCCACCCCTAGCTGGCCGGGAAAAGGTGGTGAGGTCAGGACACAGCTGTGCCTTGGTGATACAGGTTGGACCTCCCCTGGTCCGGCACCCTGGGGATCTGACCTGTCCTGAATGAAGGAATTTTCTGGATCAGGAAAAGTCCTCTGCCCCCATCTCCTCGCACGCTGCCTCTCCCCGTGGCTGGCTCCACTCCGGCCCCACTGCACCTGGCTACGGTGCCGCAGGGCTTGTGTCCCACCCGGCTGGGGCTTCCCAGGTACGGGGCTCCCCAGCCCCTGCTGCTGCCAGCCCAGATGAGGGGTCCTTGGTCCTGGACTCCCAACAGACTTGCACTCCTGCCACCAGGGCTCTCTGGTCCAGGCACATCCATGGTCCCTCCAACCCACGGATGTTGCCGAACCAGAGAGTCCCAGATTTAGGAGGTTCAACCTGTGTCCAGCTGCTGTACCGCTCCGGGGGCTGTTGGAAGCTGATGCAAGGTAGACTAGCCTGAAGGCCGCTTTGCCTTCTGCTCAGGAGAGCAGAGCAGGCTGGGGGTTGGGCAAGTGCCAAGGTGGCTTTAAAGTGACATGTGCAGATGTAGGCCCATGCTTCTGAGTCCCGCTGGGCACTTGGTAGCCGTAGCAAAGGAGCCGGGCCAGGAAAGGAGTCAAGTGACGCAGCAGGAGTTTAGGTAACATACAGAATCCCCTGCAAGCCTGAACCAGCAGCTGGAAGGAAGAGATTCCCTTTGCCCAGCAACCTTGCAAAGCACCCGAAGAATTCCTAGCTTGTAATGGAGTGCCCAGAACCAAGGGTCCGCCTGCACCCATGGGTCAGCTGTGTGCACAGCAGGAAAACGAGCTGCACTTTCCTTTTGTCCTACCATAACTGAATGGGATTCACATGCCTGAGTCTCCGGCAAATAGCAAAAGCGAAGAGACAGTCCGAGAAGGCACCAATGCAGCCTCTTTCCTTTTCCCTTTTGACATCCTTCCATTGTGTCTGCAAAACCACTCTGCGAATGGTGGCTGACACATTGATCTCCTCCTCCGCTCCTCCCGCACCCCTTCTCCCTCCCGCGGCACGCGTTGCAGTGGCAAATCACACGAGATCCAAGGCACAAATGAGTGAGGATCCTTGAGTCTCAGCAGCATAACTCTCGAGGGAAGAGAAAGCCGTTTCTTCTCACCTCGTAGTACCAGTGAGCGAGCAGCTGTGAAACAAACCTCAGCAGTAAATGGGGCTGGAAGACAAGGAATTGAATGCTGGAGTCCTGGTGCCCTAAGGGGCTGCAGAAGTGTTAATAGTCTGACTCCCTGGATTTGGGTTCAGCGGGGTTTATAATTGCTTATAACTGGAGTAATACAGTGGTGAGTGCTACACCCCCATCTCTAGAACAACCTGAAATTAGAACTGGTTGGAAATCAGACATCCCTCTTCCTCCCCTCCTGTCCCCCTTCTCTCCCCCAGGGAAAAAACAAATATTGGGGGAGAAGGGGTGTCTGAAAATTTCAGCTTGGACTGTTGGTTTTCCTGTAGGAAGTCTCAGATTCAAATCAAAATATTTCAAGTATCTCTTCAGAATGAACCTGGTGCTGTTGATAAACCTTTCAGCTTAAACCAGAACAATTTTTTTTTTTTTTTTTAGCCAACACCAAACTGTTGCTTTTGTTGCCCACGCTTTAACCAATTCAAAGCACAGGTGGTTGTGTGTGTGTGTATAGACTTCTCATGGGACAAATAAAATCTTTCCCCTGAGTTTCCACTTTATCATGTGTGTGGAGCGGGGGTTTCCAATTTTAAAACTGGTATCTTCTCTGCAGACTTGCACCAGTTCTTGTTCAAACCCAATCTCCAATGGCCTGCCTTGAGCCCCTTTCCTTCGGAGCAGAGCCATGCTCTGCAGCTGCATGTACCATGGACACCAGTGCGTCAGACTCTGAGTACACTATCCCATTGCTGAGCTGTTTTACTGCAGTCAAAGTTGTATGCTTGTGCTTAAATCTGGTGCTGGGTTAGGGCCAGGGCACCCATCGCCTTGTAGAATTGAACTCGAGATCATCGTCTCTGAAAGCTGCACATTTTGAGCTGTAGTGCAGAGCGGCAATCTTTCCCCGATGTGCAGCGCATCGCCGCGTGCGGAGTCTGTTCAGCATCAGTGCAGGCTCAGAATGTCAGATTAAAAAGCAACCTCCCTTCTCCTTTCCTTCCTCGTTCTTCAGGGAGGCCGTTTGCGGCATTATCAGCTGGACGCACCAGCCTCTCTGGATAAAAGCAAAACCTTGAGAGAGGATTTGTTTTTCAGTGAAGATTTTTCTTTCTTGCCCATTATTTGTTACCCATTATGTACTTGTCCTTCGTGAAACATGTTCTATCTAGCTATAAAATCATGTGGCCCATGGTAAAACCAAGTTATAGGTTTCAAATGAACCTTTATTTTTATTGTAATACACTTTGAACCTCCTTAATCTGGTTGTCTGTGATCTGGGAACACCCAGGGTGTGGACCCCCACATGGCCCTCCCAGACTCTGCCTTCCCTCCCTGCCCACCCCCAGCGTGCTCCTGCACCCTCCCTGCCTCCCAGGAAGGTGGGGTGTGGGGTCTAGGAGGGAAGTAAGATACAGGAGCACAATGGGGTGCACCCCCAGCCCCAGCATGCTCCTGCACCTTCCCTCCCAGACCCTCCACTAACCGTTGAAATACTGTGCTTTAAGGCTTTATCTTATGCTATATTCTACCTGTACTGCACTTTATAATGCTTTGTACATGCAAAAGCTTTAGTAGTAGATTTTGTTTACCCTTCACTAACCTGAACACGCCTGGTCTGGAAAATTCTATAATCTGGCCTAGGCTATTTCCCAAGGTTGTCGGATAAAAAAAAAGTTCCAGTGTAATTCATTTAGTCTCTAAGGAACTCCTAGTCTCTCTTATATGTGGAATGACCGGGTGACATCATCACGTCTCCCAGCTCGAGCCCAACCTCGCTGCTTCCCCTCACCCCTATTTTAAACAAAGCCCCTACTCCCCTGCCTGCACCCCCACCCCTCAGGGATTTCATTGCCAAGAAATGTGGCACAGTAGCCGGCAGACCCCACATTGCACTCGTGACAGCCCAGGGGTGTGAGGTGGGGGAGAGAAGTGGGGACAGCGCTTCCCTGCCCCCCCGCTGCTGCTTTCCCCACCTCAGCAGGCTGCAGGGCCCCCTGCACACAGCACTACCTGCACCTCATTGGGTCTCATGTGGGGTGGGCAGGCATCCCTGTGCCTCCCCAGCCACTGGGGTTAGAGCCAGGCCTGGTGCACACCGGGGTCGGGGTTAGGGTTGGGAGGGAAGAGAGAGGGCCTGGGCTCGTGGGCAGGGGAGGGAGGAGGGGTCCAGGCTGGCAGGGTGGGAAAAGGGGGCTGAGGGGAGGGAGAAGGGGTCTGGGCTGGCATGGCGGGGAGGGAGAAGGGACCCAGGCAGGCGGGGGCGGGAGGGAGGGAGAGAGAAGGGAACCAGGCTGGTGTGGCCTCACTCAGCCCTCCCCGGTGGCCGGGGCCAAAGAGCCAGCGTTGCCTACCCCCGCGAGCAGGGGCACAGCCCCCTAGTGAATATATAAAGTGGGGAGGGAAGGGAATCCGTCGCTCTTCATAGTAAGGTACACTGACTGCAATCCATATGCCCAGTTGTACAAGTGTCACTGAGGCACACTGAGGCACTGTGTCTTGCACCCCCATCCCCAGCCAGAGGTGACTCTCAGCCAGCAGGGAGGGCAGAAGGTTTATTGGTTCCCAGGGACACAGCGTAGAACAGACTTGTCAGCACAGTGACCAGAAACAGCCAGCACCATCCATCTTCAGGAGAGGAGGCTCAGAGCCAACGGCCCTGCCCCCCCAAGCCAACAAGATTAACTCACACACCCAGTAGCCTGTCTCCCCTTGCAGCCAGCTCCCGGCCCCCGCCTTATGTCTAGCTTCCCAGGCACAAGGTGTCACTTGGTCACACACCCCTCCCAGACTCAGGTTACAAAGCGGGGGGGGGAGGGGAATCAGCCATTGTGTATGGCAGTGTTTCCCAATTTTATTTGGCCTCGGAACCCCCGCCACGTTTCGTCGAAAAAAACAAAACAAAACAAAAAATGGGGATCTGTCTCTTTAAGAGGGGGCGCAGGCGTGGCGGCTCTTCGTGGAACCCTTGCTTTCACTTCGCGGAACCCCAGGGTTCCACGGAGCACCAATTGGGAAACACTGGTGTACGGTAAAGGAGACTGTCACTCTGAAATTCCCATCACAGTCTAGTAATAGAGATGTAGCCGTGTTAGTCTGGTCTTGCTGAAACAAAAGACAGGACTATGCAGCACTTCAAAGACTAACAAGATGGTTAGTTTTTTATAATGATCTTTAATAAACCATCTTGTTAGTTTTTAAAGTGCTGCATAGTCCTGTCTTTTGTTCCATCACAGTCTAGGTATTGATGAAGTGCCTAGGGAAACTGAGGCACACACATGGGCTTACTACAGGACAGTAGACATCACATGCAACCTAATAGAGCAAACACAATCCCGCACTTCCTCACAACACGGTGGCTGTGCTTTTTGATGCTTGTAACTATTGTTAATTCCTAGAACCAAACAGGCCACAAGGTTGCTGAGAATAATGAGTGCGAGTATAATGTTTTTAAGATACCTTGGGTCTAATTGTGACTGACCCGGAGCTGGTGTAGTCACCCCTGTATACTGCTGTGTAACAGCTTCTTGAGCACTGTATGCGGCCTGGTCAGGGAGCAAAAATTACTGCGCATGGGAGATATTGGAATATCTCAATGTTTATAACATCTCACAGCATGGGGCTGTGTAGGGGGGTAATGCCAGATCAGACCCCCCCCTCCCCCCAAGCATGCATTTGAAAGACAATGGGGCAAGTTGTCAAGGATCCTGTCTCTGTCCTCTCCTCTGGGCCAGATTAAGACGTGCTGTGGCCCTAAGCTATGTCACATTTAAGAGGCCGCATTGCATTACCAAAAAATGTGTATTATTCTAACCGAGAGGACAACAAAACTAGACAGAGTAAAGTTTTATATTTGCATTTATACTGGTATAGAGGGGAGGATGCCGCTAAAAAACTCATCATGTGGGGCCCTAAAATGTAGCTTGTGCATAAACCCAGCACTGCATCCAGTAATTTGGCCACGCCGGACAAAGGCTAAATGGACACATGAGACATGAAGAAAGGCATCATTCCTAAGCCTGTAGAACACTTTAACCTCCCTGGCCATTCAGGTCTACCCTCCCCCAACCCCCCGCAGAAGATATGCAAATCTCACTCTCATTTGCATATCTTCTGCCGATCCTTTTTGCAGAAAAGGTTTTGCCGCTAAAAAGCCCCGTGTAGACGGGGCCATTTGTCAGGAAAAAAAAACCCCTTTTGCGCAAGATGCTGGAAACCTCATTTTTTGAGGCATAAGGGATCTTGTGAAAAAGGTGGGGGTTCCGACAAATGGCCCCGTCTACACGGGGATATTTAGCAGCAAAACCTCTTCTGCAAAAAGGATCGGCAGAAGATATGCAAATGAGAGTACGATTTGCATATCTTCTGCGGTGGGGGGGGGGAAAACGGCAGTATAGATATAGCCTCTCAGTAATGGATTTCAAGGTAGCCATCCCTCTACCAAAAACCTTCAGGGTATTACAAAGGGAAACAAAACAACTGCAATTCATTTGCAAATTAAATACAATCAAATTAGGACTGAAGAAGGCAATTTCCCCTCTCTTGATAGTCACACCTCCTCATCACCTGCTGGGCCTGAGCCACATGCACCCTGACTGAATTGGCCTCATTAACAGGGGTCCTACACTTGAGAAGTAACTTTCTTATTTTCTTACATAGATCCACTGTAATTTCCATTGGATGAAGTGGGTTTTACCCACCAAAGCTTATGGCCTAATAAATCTGTTTAGTCTCTAAGGGTATGTCTACACTAGCTCGTTAATTCAAACTAGGTAGGCAAATCAGGCAACCGGAGTTGCAAATGAAGCCCGGGATTTAAATATCCTGGGCTTTATTTGCATGTTCCCGTCCGGCCGCCATTTTTAAATCCCCTTAGTTGAGCGAACTTCCCGCTACTGCGCGAAGTTTAAAGTTAATCCGAACTAAGTCCTTAGTTCGGATTAACTGTTACACCTCATTCCATGAGGAGTAACGGTAGTTCGAATTAGGATCTTTAATTCCAACTACCTACTCCATGCCGCATGTAGCCCGCGGGCACGGAGTTCGGACTAAGGGGGATTTAAAAATGGCGGCACCCGGGAACATGCAAATGAAGCCCGGGATATTTAAATCCCGGGTTTCATTTGCAACTCTGCTTGCCCTCATTACCCTACCTAGCTCGAACTAACGAGCTAGTGTAGACGTACCCAAA
Source organism: Rafetus swinhoei (assembly GCA_019425775.1). Lineage (NCBI taxonomy): Eukaryota > Metazoa > Chordata > Testudines > Trionychidae > Rafetus > Rafetus swinhoei. The sequence goes on along the minus strand of JAFJHL010000300.1, from coordinate 14,142,652 downwards.
CAGGGTTTAAAAGAGAACTAGATACATTCATGGAGGTTAAGTCCATTAGTGGCTATTAGCCAGGATGGGTAAGGAATGGTGTCCCCAGCCTCTGTTTGTCAGAGGGTGGAGATGGATGGCAGGAGAGAGATTGCTTGATCATTACCTGTTAGGTTCACTCTCTGGGGCACCTGGCATTGGCCACTGTCAGCAGACAGGGTACTGGGCTGGATGGACCTTTGGTCTGACCCAGTATGGCTGTTCTTATGTTCCATAAGCGGGGAAGTAGCATGCTACTATGGATACCATTTTAAAGAAGTCCGTCCTTGCCCAGCACTGTGCCACAGCAGTGCCTGAACCAGCCAGGTTTTTTTGGCTCTGGAAACTGGTGGGGAAATCGGTTGGTGAGTGCTGATGGCAGCAACAAGGTAGTCTTCGTCCTCTTCAGAACCCTCTTAAGTGGGGGGCCGGGAACAGCTGCCATCACCCCGAGCCGGTCAGACGTTTCAAAGAAGAGTTTTTATTTGAAAAATGGCTTTTTTAAAAGAGAAACTAACTCTCTATACACTGGGGAAAAATATGTCTCTCTGGTTTCACATTTTATGGGATGGGGGGAAGACAAACGCTTTCCAGAGCCACAAGCTCTAGCTTTGGAAAATAACTCATGAGGTCTTTTATCTGCTTTATTTTAAAAATATTAAATTGCCTTTCCCCCAACCAGTACAGGGGCAGGGTAAAGGGGCCTCTGGCAGCTACTTGAAGTGCTCTCTGTTGCTTTTTAGTCTTAAATCAATCAGACTTAAACAAACCCAAACTAATGATGTTTGGATATCCCCGTGATAAATGCTTCTAAACACTGTTACCCACTGTGAATAGGGCAGATGAATGCCTCCGATAAGACAGATTTATTATGATGAAATTCAAATAAATCAGTTATTTATCTTCAGCGTTCCCTAGCGATGTTGCAAACACAATTGCTTTCCAGTTCTCCTGCATTGCAACAAAGTGAAACGGACTAGAAATCCTGGCTCCATTGAAGTTGATGGGACTTTGCCATTGATTTTAAATGGAGCCAGAGCCATCACGGACAAAATAGACTAGTCTTCAGACCTGCTCCTGCTCATTCAGATAGGGCAGCTTGGAAATTCCCAGGATGTAGATTTCCCCGAGGTGACCCTTTATGGGTGGTGCGGGTCAGGGTGAACTAGAAGGAGGCGTGGTCACGATTTGAGCACCTTACCCTGATAAATCCCCCATGAGTGGATTGGTTCCTCAAGCAGGTATAACAGAGCACAGCCTTTGGGCTGCTGTATCTTTCATAAGGGCTAGAAAAGTGGTTTATAACCAGCTTTGGTAGAACGGATCTAGTTTTTCTACTCCAGTAATGAGTCCATATTGTAAATAACTTGTGTCCTTATGTACTTAAACCATCTGACTCTCATTTTGATTTGGACCATGTCCTCTATTCAGTGTCACCGTCTTGCAGGGATCAGTGGGTGGGCGGAGTAATAAAATTACCAGCTGTGCTCAGTCACCATGATGCTGCATAGAACTGCAGATGATGCGCCACAAACAGCTGAGAAAGCTACAGCGGGTGTACCACAAAATTGATTTCTGATGTCTCCTACACTCCCCCGGCCCCCCACAAGGCAGGGACTTGATGACTAGATTTGTAATTTTCTCTTCTGCCTTCACTGCTCCCTGTGGGAAAGGAGGGGGAGGGGAAGGGAGAGGATCTCTGTGGATGAGGGGATGACAGGGGTGGCACAGTGCTCCCAGGGAGATGCCCCCTGTCGTTTAATGCTTGGTGGATGCCGCTGAGAGGAAATCAGCCACATCCTTCTCCTTTCAGCTGAGCTCAAACTTCTGAGGGAAGGCGTCAGGCTCTCCCCAACCCACGCCAACTTCCTGTCGCCTTCTCTCTCGCAGCCAGCTGGTCTGTCTTTAAATATTTCTCTCCATGTAACTTCTCCTCTTTGCCCCCATCAACCCCACCCTCCCACCTGCCGGCAGCTTCCCAACCCCAAAGGCCAGCAGCAGCCTGGTGTCGTCTCAGGAGAACTCCAGAGCCCAGGCCTGTGTAAGGACTGCGGGATCCGGCAGAGATCAGTCATCAGATCGACGTGATCTGGGGCTGAGTGTCACAGAGGTGCCAGGCGATAATGTCGGCCCTCCCGCACAGACACCCAGGCCCACCGATGGGGGTAGGGGGCAAAGGAGCCAATTGCCAAGGGGCCCGGGAGATTTAAAGGGACTTGGGGTCCTCTAGCTGCCACTGCAGTAGCAGGGAGACTCAGGCCCTTTCACGTTGCCTGGGTGCATAGCCTAGGTGTGCGCACTGCCAAGTCATCTGCCCAGTATACTAGCCCAGTACAGTTACAGCAGCATGATCCTCCTAGTGCGGGCACAATTATACCAGTATAGCTTGCTCTCCGCAGCCACTGGAGGTAGGGCAAGAAGTAATGGGTTTAATCTGCAGCAAGGGAGACTTAGGTTAGGGTATGTCTAGACTAGCCCCCTAGTTCGAACTAGGGAGGCTAATGAGGGCGACCGAAATTGCTAATGAAGCGCGGGATTTAAATATCCTGCGCTTGATTAGCATAATCGACCAGTCGCCGTTTTGAAACTGACTGGCCCGAGTAACTGCCGGCGTCTGCAGCGGCAGAAAAGCAGGATTCGAGATAAACCCCTTAGTTCGAATTAACTGTTACTCCTCGTGGAATGAGGTTTAACAGTTAATTCGAACTAAGGGGTTTATCTAGGAATCCCGCTTCTCTGCGGCGTGTGACGCGGCAGTTACTCGAGCTAGTCAGTTTCCAAACGGCAACCGGGATTATGCTAATCAGCGCCGGATATTTAAATCCCGCTCATTAGCAATTTCGGTTGCCCTCATTAGCCTCCCTAGTTCGAACTAGGGGGCTAGTGTAGACGTACCCTTAGATATTAGCAAAATCTTTCTAACTCTCAGGCTACATCTACATGGACTTTTTTTGCAGCAGAAGATATGCAAATCATGCTCTCATTTGCATATCTTCTCTGATCCTTTTTGCAGAAGAGGTTTTGCTGCTAAAAAGCCCTGTGTAGATGGGGCCATTTGTCAGAAAAAAACCCTTTTGCGCAAGATCCTGTAAACCTCATTTTTGGAGGAATAAGGGATCTTGCACAAAAGAGGGTTTTTCCAAGAAATGGCCCCTTCTACAAAGCCTCTTCCGCAAAAAGGATCGGCAGAAGATGTGCAAATGAGAGCACGATTTGCATATCTTCTGCCGCAAAAAAATGGCAGTGTAGACGTAGCCTCAGGGTGGTTAAGCCCTAGAATAGGCTTCCAAGGCAGGGTGTAAAGTGCCCATCTCTGGGGGAGATTTTTAAGAAGAGGTTGGACAAACATCTGCCAGGGATGGTCTAGGAGGTGGATTTGGTCCAGGCTCAGTGCATAGAGTGGGTCTTGCTGACCTCTCCAGATCTTTACCAGCCTCCTCATACGGGAAAGCCGTTTGGCACTGTTCTGTGGTGTGACCTTCAATCCAAGTGTGGAAGCCCCAGTAAAATCAGTAAAATCTCTTCCTTCTCCCCCGCCCCAGCTGAAATATTTATCCTGGGGCAAAATGTGCATGTACGCCAGGCCTGAGGTCAGATAGCCTTTGTATGGCAAAGCAGGGAATGGAGGCTACGTCTAGAGTGCAAGCTTTAGAGAAAAAGCCTCTTTCGAAAAAGAGCGTCTAGACTACAACCAGTACTTTCGAAAAAACAAGCCGCTTTTTCGAAAGAGAGCACCCAGGCAGTCTGGATGCTCTCTTTCGAAAAAGCACAGTTTGCATTACATAGCGCCTTTTTTCGAAAGAGCACTTTCGAAAAAAGGCGTTCTTCCTGGTAAAACGAGGTTTTCGGTGGTCGAAAAAACCGCCGCGTTCTTTCGATTTACTTTTGAAAGAACGCGGCAGCAGTCTAGACGCAGGGGAAGTTTTTCTCGGAAAAACCCGGTAGTCTAGACACACCCAGAGTGTAGGTCTCAAGAGCGCTTGCCTAGCATGTTAACCACTGGATCATCCTCTCTTTCTCCCTCCCTCCCTCCGGGCTTTAAAGCCGTCAGGGAAGAGAGGAGTTGTGAGTTGCCCGTATCTAGCATTGCCCATGTGCTGGGCCAGTGATTTTCAAACTTCTTCTTTCTCGTGACCCAGCTGAAGAAAATTGTTGATGCTGCGACCCAACATAATTGGACTGGAGTGTGGGCTCCAAGGTGGGGCTGAGGATGGGAGCTTTGGAGTGTAGGAGGGGGGTCTGGATTTGGGGGGTGGTCAGGAGGGGCCAACCTTGAGCGGCTCCCGGTCAGAAATGCAGCTGGGGGGCTAAGGCAGCTTCCTGCCTCCCCTGGCACCGCAGACCCTGCTGCGCCCCAGAAGCCACCAGCAACAGGTTCCCAGCCAAAGGGACTGCGGAGCTAGTGGGGAGGGAGCAGTGCGCGGAGCCCCAAATGCTCTCTCCCCTCCCCCACCTAGGAGCTGGGCCTGTTGCCGGCTGCTTCTGGGCCGCAGCACAGTCTGCGGTGCCAGGACAGGCAGGGAGCTGCCGTAGCCCCACTGCTCATCTGACCCCCTGCAGCAATGAGCCCCGGTGCCCAACATCCCACCCAATGCTGTGGCGCGACCCATCGTTTGGAAAGCACTGCTGTAAAAGAAGGAACTCCCGTGTGTCATGCAAACATCCCACCCAATGCTGTGGCGCGACCCATCGTTTGGAAAGCACTGCTGTAAAAGAAGGAACTCCCATGTGTCATGCAAACGGCTCCCAGCTGCCGTGGAGAAGTCCGGGAGGGGGATGGGCTTGTGTGGGCTTTCTGGAGACTCCCTCCCAGCGTGTGCAGTGGAATGGCGGCAGGTGTTCCTCCTAATTGCTTTCCTGTTTCCACCCTCCCCGTTGCAGCACCGGCCACTTGACTAGGACCTGAGGGCCCCTTCTTTCTCTGAAGCTATTTCTGTCTCCTCGGCGCTGAGTGATCTCTCCACAGGTCGCTCGCTCCAGCGGGCTTGCCTGCTGCGCGTGTGGTGGAACGGGGCCCGCGGGTGTTGCTGGTGACACAGAAGGGCTGTAGAGCGGTGGCTCTCAAAGCGTGGTCCGTGCCTCCCTTGCAGGTGGGCTGCGGGCTCGGGGCTCACCCCTCCCTCCTCCTGCAGCAGGGAGCCTGTGCTGGTGCTCTAGCCCTGACCCCCACCACCATCATGAAGTTGGAGCTTCCCGCTGGGGGGGAGAGGTGGCGCGCCTTGTGGGTTGCATCCGGCTTGTGGGGGGAAGGGAGCAGCTTTATGCGCTGTCACTCCCCCTTCGCTGGGCTAGGGAAACCGCTCACCTGGAGGCTTTTCCGGCTGCTCCCATTGGCTGCAATCAGGGCCAATGGGAGCAGCAGGGGCGGTGCCTGCAAGCAGCAGGAGGCATGGAGCCAGGTAAGCTTCCCCCACCCCTCTCATGCCCAGACCCTGCACCCCCATCCCCCTCATACATACCCTGCACTGTGCCTTCCTCCCAGATTCCCCACCCTCACCCTGCTCCTGCACTATCCCTCCCTCCCAGACCTGCCCACCCTCAGCCCGCTCCTGCACCCATCAAATTTCAGTGGTTACCTGACTATTTGATAGTCCCTGGGGGTGGTGCACTCCTGGGGAGCCCCCTGCCACCCCGCGCTGTTGCCTCTCTATCAAAGGCAGCAGCGTGGGGCGGTAGGCGGCAGCTGGTCCGTGCAGTGAGACGGTTTTTAAAGACAGAGGCCGCAGCGCGGGGGGCAGTGTGGGAGGCAGCTGGCTCCCCCCAAGCAACGGCTCCTGCCTGCCCCGCCCCCGCTGCTTCTTTGGAAGGCAGCAAGGGAGGGACAGGCAACTCCACGGAGCCAGCACGTGCAAAGAGCTGACTTGAAAGCTGCCTTCCCGCGTGTGTCAGCTCCCACCTGCACTCCTCCCCCTCCACAGTGCTGCCTCCAACCAGAGGCAGCAGCACGGGGATGGAGTGGGGGCAGGCGGCTCTGCGGGATCCAGTGTCCCATAGGCATTGGCTCCCACCTCTCCCCCCTCCCTCCACCGGCTGCCTCTGACACAGAGGCAGCAGGGGTGGGAGTGCGTGTAGTCAACAGGATTGACTGATAAGCCCAGGCCTATTGGTCAATCGTGTAGTCGACTAGCAGCCATTTTGTCATCGTGGCTGGCTGGCTGATGGGCCACGCAAAGGTTGGCATGGAGCGGGGTGCGCCACGGGCCGAAAAGCTCGAGACCCACTGCTCTCGAGCCACACCCCGATTTGCAGCAGGCTGCGGCTTGGCAAGACGGCGGGCTGGCAGCGGCTTCAAAGCCTAATCCCCATCAATTCCATTAATCGCAGATTTAATCTTCTAAGCCGGCGGTAATTAAATTACATACCAGCCTGTTGCAGCCACATTCCTGTCCTGCGTGAGCTTCGCTTTCCCTGCAGTGAGGGAGCCGGGAGAGAGGCCTTGGGGCTAAAGTCCTGGGCTGCAGGTGGGAAGATGTGGAGCAGGGGAGGGAGTCCTTGCTTTGCCACGGACTGTGTGGCCCAGAAGGGGGGAATGACTGTGCCCAGTTTTCCCGTTTCTACCAAGGAGGCTTCTGTTTGGAAAGTGCTTTGCGGTGGATGGCTGGGGGTGGCTATTCGAGCCGGCCTAGGTGTTATTAAAGGCAGCTAACAAGCAAGGGCCTAATCCAAAGTCAATGGGAGTCTTTCCATTGACTCAATTGACCAGGCCACTAGCGGGCGGTTACGTGTGGCCGTCTGTATGGTTGCTAGGCCCAGCAGGGAGGCAGAGGATTCAATAGGCCATACACCATGAATATTGCCTGTCATTAGCCCAGTGGGCAGGGTACTCCCCAGCCTGTGCGAGACCCAGGTTCAGTTCCCCACTCTGCCTGATGAGGATTCATTCTTGCTCTTCTAAGCCTCTTGGGCTGGACAAGAGGGGATGGATCCCTCGATGGCTGCCCTGTGCCACCCATTGCCTCTGAAGCACCAGATGCTGGTCACGGCAGGATTCAGGGATCGATGGACCATTGGTCTGGCGCAGTTCGGCCACGCTGACGTTCACTCTCCGCCCTGCCAACCTCGTTCCTGCTCTGGTGAGCTGCTCCCTTCTCACCAGCACTAGACTCGCTAGTTCTCAGTTGAGAAGTCCCCCTGGTGGCCCTTTTCTTGCAGGGGTCACTCCCAGCAGGACGTTTTGGACATTGGAGGCCACCTGCAAGGCTCCGCCCGAATGTTCTGACTCTTGCACTTTGTGTCCACGCAGTAGACTCCTGCTGACGGAGCTCCATGAGCAAAGAGAATCCTTCTCTGAGATGGCAACATTTGCAGATGGTACGAAACTGCTCAAGGTAGTTAAGTCCAAAGCAGACTGTGCAGAGCTTCGAAAGGATCTCGCCAAACTAGGTGACGGGGCAACCAAATGGCAGATGAATTTTAACGTTGATAAATGCAAAGGAATGCGGATTGGAAAACATAATCCCAACTGTCCATTCAAAATGATCGGGATTAATTTAGCTATTACCACTCACAAGCTATTATCACAAGAGCGAGAGCTCAGAGTCATTGTGGATAGTTCTCTGAAAACATCCACTCCATGTGCAGCAGCAGTCAAAAAAGCAAACAGAATGTGAAGAATCATAAAGAAAGGGATAGATAATAAGACAGAGAATATCTTATTGCCTCTCTATAAATCCATGGTACGCCTACCTCTTGAATACTGCGTGCAGATATGGCCACCTCATCTCAAAAAAGATCTCTTGGCATTGAAAACATTCAGAAAGAGGCAATAAAAATAATGAGGGAGTATGGAACAGCTGCCGTATGAGGCGAGATTAATAAGTTTGGGACTTTTCATTTTAGAAAAGAGGAGGCTAAGGAGGTATATGACAGAAATCTATAAAATCATGACTGGTGTGGAGAAAGTAAGTAAGGAAAAGTTATTTATTTGCTCCCATAACACAAAACTAGGGGTCACACAATGAAATTAATAGGTAGCAAGTTGAAAACAAACAAAAGGAAGTATTTCTTCATGCAACGCACCATCAACCTGTGGAACTCCTTGCCAGAGGATGTTGTGAAGGCCAGGAATTTAACAAGATTCAAAAAAGAGCTAGATAAAGGAGGCTAGATCCATCCATGGCTATTAGCCAGGATGGGTAGGAATGATGCCCGTAGCCTCTGTTTGTCAGCAGCTGGGAATGAGTGACAGGAGAGCGATCACTTAGTGATTCCCTGTTCTGTTCATTCTCTCTGGGGCATCTGGCATTGGCCACTGTCGGCAGACAGGACACTGGGCTAGATGGACCTTGGGTCTGACCCAGTCTGGCCGTTCTTATGACAAACCCAGTGGTGAAGGTAACTTAGAATGTCTTACAGGTTCTGTCCTGTTGCAACCCGGGTTCCTACCAGCTATTTAAATAGCACCCTGCTGGCTTTTGCCACAGCTCAGCCAGCTCTTGCTGGAGCTGCGCACCCGAGCGCCCCCGCTTCCTTTCACCTCTGGACAAACCCCAGATCCGAGGAGAGAAGAGAAAGCAAGGCAGGGAAACCCTTGAGAAGAGAGGCCAGTGGGGATTGCTATTGGGGCAAATCATTCGTCTCTCCCTGGGGCGGATGTTTCCCGTTACAAATGTTTCCGGTCACCCAGGCTGGTGTCTGGACTCTGGATAACCTCAGGCAGAACCTTGATGGTGGTGGATCAGGATCCCTTCCCTGCACCTCTCCACCCTCCCCTTGTTCCACCCTTCCCTTGTCTATTGCATCTGCCTGTCACTTCTCCTCAACTTGGACTCTTAGCCCCTCAGGAGAGGGACGTGTGCTCTGTGTCCATACAGTGCCTAGCACAGTGGGGCTGGAGCTTCTGGCTGCTACTACAGTATCACAAATGCATCCTAGCACAGCCCTAACGACAGGCGTGGGCAAGAAGAACTGCCAGCGTTAGCCCCTGGTGGGCCGCCACCGCTATATTTATCTGCACCGATGAGGCCTTGCAGCTCCCGTTGGCTGCAGATCACCGTTCCCAGCCAATGGGAGCTGCAGGAAGCAGCGCAGACTTGGACCACTTCCCGCAGCACCCATTGGCCGGGAACAGCGATCCGCAGCCAATGGGCACTGCAAGTGCCCATACCTGCGGAGGTGCAGGTAAATATAGCGGCAGCGGCCTGCCATGGGTTAACCTTAGTGAACTGCGTCTGGCCCATGGGCCGGTTACTGCCCGCCGCTGCCTATAGGGGAGCTGGCTCCATTCAGTCTCCCTGAAGAGCAGACCGGGATTTAAAAAATCAAATGGAGCAGAGATAGCTGAGGGCAAAGGCCTCTGGCTTTAGTCCATTCGGCACGGAGGACCGATCCTTCCTAGCCCCCTCGTAGCTGTTTCCCTGCACTATCACAGCAATCTCTGGGCTGCCAGGAAGCGTCCCACTTCTCTGAGAATTGTGTGAAACACGAAATCTGTTCCTGCATCCTGGCGGAGCCCGTGCGAGGCTCAGCCGGCCCGTTTCCTGCTGGCTGCGGAGGTGAAATGAATCCCAGCGGGGCTGTGCCACAGGCAGAGGGGGCTGGGCTGAAATGCCATTCTCTGCCGACTGGCAGGGCAAGCTCGGCCTTCCTTCGAGGAGGAAAACCCCAGACTCCAGGGGATGCTCCCCCAGTGCCTGGCGTTAGGCGCAGCTAGTGATGGGGGCCATGTGTCAAGCCTCAGTTGCTCTGATACAGCAGGAACAACCTGAGCCCATAACCAAGATCAGGTCCCTGTTGAGGGAGGGGCTGCACTGTTATCTCCTACGAGGTGACCTCAGGCCTGGAGAGTTGGCCATCTAAAGCCATGACAGGCCACGAGCGGCCCATCAGGGTCCTGTGTGTGGCCCTCAAGACATTTTATTGACCGCGGCCCATGAGCAGGGCTGCCAGATCCTCCTGGTTTCCGTCTGTGACATAGTGGAGGTGTTGTCTGCTCTGTAACCCGGGGTTCCCCTACGCTGTGATGTGTGATTCCCACTGACTCACCCACCTGTGTATTGGCCCAGACACCTAGTCCCAGCTTGAGCAGATAACAAGACTGTTCCCAGAGGGAGAGACAAAGGAAGGGAGGCGGAGACAGCCACCTACCTGGGGGCAGGGTCTGGGAGCGAGGCAGTTTCTGGCTGGGAAACATGAAGGGAACAGACTAAGCTGAGGGTGGAGGGGGTGATGGACCCCCTAACCCAAGGGGTCTGAGGCATCCTGGCCCTGACTCCTGTAACCACATCACGTCTGTGCTGTGCAGTATCCTGGAGGAGCAGTAAACCCCCTCCATTCTACTGGCTGGTGGAGTCGGTTCTGGCTGCTATGGGGGTGCAGGATCGGGGAACCCCGACACGCCGTCACACCGTCCACATAGTGTTTTGTCCTATCGGTATTGCTGAAGTGACCCGCCCGTAAAGCCAGGGCAGGTGAAGCGAGGGGTGTGCTGACTGTGAGAGCCGGGCGCTCCCTCTGTAGCCCATCACAGCGCTGCCACGGTTCAATGAGCACAGCCCGCCTGTTGTGGGTACACAAGCACGGCTAGCAAAACTACCCCGTCCCAGGAGACCATCTGGGTTACGACAATATTGCAGCCCACTCACTCGCCTAGCTTGCCCCTCGCTGGTCTAAAGACACCCCGTGCTGACAGCAAAGCTTGCTGCTCTCGCCAGCTAGCGGCAGGTTTCAGGCCATCGCAACCCTTGAGATTACAATCTGGCCCTTTCCGCTCAGACTGAGGCTTGTGGGGTTAGCTGCGGAGGTCTGGGGGTCAGTCCCCTGCATTTGGCAATCCCTCCCAGGGATTACCTTATGTACAGCGCATGGATTGGATCAGGGACTAGACTGGAAGAGGAAAGGGACCGATCTGAGGTCTGGCGAGGCTGAAATCAGTTACTTTTACAGAAGCCAGAGACAGAGCGGGATTTGCCCACAGTCATGCTGGGCTCCTCGCTCCGGGTATGTCTACACTGCAGCACTATTCCGAAATCACTTAGTCCGCGTCTACACAGCAGGCAGTTATTTTGAAATAGTGAGGACTTCTTGCTCCAACTCCTGTAACCCTCATTGTACGAGGAGTAAGGGAAGTCAGAGGAAGAGGGCCCTATTTCGAAATAAGTGCTGTGTAGATGCTCCCTATTTTGAAATAAGCTACGCAATTGACGTAGCTCAACTTGCATAGCTTATTTCCAGTTAAGCCCTGCAGTGTAGACATGCCCTGCCCGTCCACTACCCTGCCTGCTAGACTCATGTTTCTCAAGTGGTGGATTATGAAATGCCGGAGGTGGGGAGGGGGTTAACTTTTTCATTACAATCTAAAAGAGACGGTCTCCCTCTCCACACACCCTTCCCCTTCAAGGTCAAATATGATCTGCCAGCATCTTGATATGGACCGATAAGCCGATGCAATTTGTCACTGTTGTCAATACCCTTATTGTGCAGTAAATGTAGGGAGGGTTGCAAACCTCTGTGTCCAATTAGAGGTCTCCAGGCGGAGGAGGCTGAAGGACACTGTGGCTGCATGTTTCAGAGGGGTAGACCCGTGGCAGCCTGTGGCTTTCCCCAAGGAAGTGAAGATGTACGTGGAAATCTGGAAGTGGCTTTCAAGTGTGATGTCGTCTTGCCTGTAACAGTCATCTGTTAGGGTATGTCTAGACTACATGCCTCTGCCGACAGAGGCATGTAAATTAGACTACCCGACATAGTCAATGAAGCGGGGATTTAAATATCCCCCGCTTCATTAAAATAAAAATGGCCACGGCGCTGTGCCAGCTCAGCTGATCGTCGGCACAGCGTGGCAGTCAAGGCGGCGGATCGGTCGACGAGGCGCGGCACGTCGACCGCTCCTGTAAACCTCGTTTCACGAGGCGCCAAGGAAGCGGTCAAGCAAAGGCGTTCCCTGTCGACGATCCGCGTAACTTGACTGCGGCGCTGTGCCGACGATCAGCTAACGGCACAACGTGGTGGCCATTTATTTTACAATGGCGGGGATATTTAAATCCCGGCTTCGTGACTGTCGGTGTCTAATTACATGCCTCTGTCGGCAGAGGCATGTAGTCTAGACATACCCTCTCAATGCTTAGTAATGCACGTCCTGGAGCAGGGTGTCTTGACTCCTGTGAAACTGCTTCTTGACAGAGAGGGTTGTGGAGGGGCCACAGGCCATCAGCTGTGGACTGGGTCCCTCAAACATGAAACCACAAGTAGAGGACAAGCCCCTAATGCAACCCAAGCTCGCTCAAACCCATGAGAACCCATGTTCTCTTAAAAAATAGAAAGACCCACATTCAGACCTCCCTAAACTTAGTGACTCTGGGGAGGCGCTCCCTTTTTTTAAAAGAGGTCGGTATCCTTTTCCCCATTTTATTGAGGGGGAAACTGAGGCACAGGGGAGGCAGACAGCAAGTTAGTGGGAGGTGTAGAAAAGGAATGCCGGTCACCAGAGCTAGAGGAGCACCCAGAGCAAGATTTTGCCCACTGTCTCTTTCTAAACCGGTCAAAGCAAATCCCCAGCTGCAAACGTTTTGCCCACCGGATCCAGATGTGACTCTCTTTGAGCCAACTTGTCCCTGAACCCTTCTACAAGCAGAGGGATTTTGTGCTGCCCTTACAGGGTTGAGCCCTCCTGGGTTAGGCATCATGCAAATATTTAAAAAAAGAAGTGGGCTATGCCCATCTGAAGAAGTGGGCTATGCCCATGAAAGCTCATGATCCCATCGACATGTTTTGTGAGTCTTTAAAGTTTTTCCTGCTACAGACTAACTCAGCTACTCCTCTGCAGATTTAAAAAAAAGCACCTTTGAACACAACAAGGGGCCCTGCCCTGGAGACTTCGCAGTTCAAATGCAAGGTGAGAGACATAGAATCATAGAATCATAGAATACTAGGACTGGAAGGGACCTCGAGAGGTCATCGAGTCCAGTCCCCTGCCCTCACGGCAGGACTAAATACTGTCTAGGCCATCCCTGATAGACATTTATCTAACCTACTCTTAAATATCTCCAGAGATGGGGATTCCACAACCTCCCTGGGCAATTTATTCCAGTGTTTGACTGCCCTGACAGTTAGGAACTTTTTCCTAACGTCCAACCTAAACCTCCCTTGCTGCAGTTTAAGCCCATTGCTTCTTGTTCTATCCTCAGATGCCAAGATGAACAAGTTTTCTTCCTCCTCCTTATGACACCCTTTTAGATACCTGAAAACAGCTATCATGTCCCCCCTCAGTCTTCTCTTTTCTAAACTAAACAAACCCAATTCTTTCAGCCTTCCTTCATAGGTCATGTTCTCTAGACCTTTAATCATTCTTGTTGCTCTTCTCTGGACCCTCTCCAATTTCTCCACATCTTTCTTGAAATGTGGTGCCCAGAACTGGACACAATATTCCAATTGAGGCCTAACCAGCGCAGAGTAGAGCGGAAGAATGACTTCTCATGTCTTGCTCACAACACACCTGTTAATGCATCCCAGAGTCATGTTTGCTTTTTTTTGCAACAGCATCACACTGCTGACTCATATTCAGCATGTGGTCCACATGATCCCCTTTAGGATCAGGAGAATTCCTGGGCTCCATGTGGAAACCAAACCCAGTCTCCAGCAGGGTTTTGTAACGCTTGATTCGGGTCGCTGTGAACGTTCCGTCCCGCTCCAGGGTATTCTTCCCCTTTCTGCTTGTGTTGCCCTCCTTCGCCCACCTCTCTGGGAAGTCACGATGAAGTGGATTTGCCTTATTAATGCCAACGAATGTCACCTCCGAAGTCTTTTAGCGGATTATTCTTCAGGAGTGGCAAGGGATGAGATGGGGAAAAGAAATGAACACGACACAGAGGCACTCCACCTTTGGGCACGTGACAATTGCTGTACTCATTTATTTTTACCAGCATGAGCCAAATTTAAAACAAAATTCTTTAGAACAATGTGAAGCGGTTCCTATCATCTCAAGGCAGTTAACCAGTGCTGTATAGAAAAGGACGGGGAAATAAGTGTCTCCTAATGAAAGGGTCCCTGTAAGGTCAGCCTGCCGCTTGTTAGCTAATCAGCGACTTATTTGTTTTGCAAATTGCTCTCCTGTTTTGAAGGGCTGCGTGGTAATTTCCATGGCAGGGAAGCAGGAAAGAATTCACGGGGCTGGGTTGTTGGGTTTTTTTTTCTGAAGCCCTCAATCTGTCATTGGGAGGGGGATAAAAATAGAATGGCAACGAAAAGGAACACGCCGCCGGTTTTGTTCCCAGCGTTTCAGTTCTGGATTCCGGGCCCAGAGAGCTGAGGGGTGAATGATGACTGGCAGGGTCATCTGATTGGTGTCTTTTCTGCTTCTACTCCAGGCCTGGGGATGATACTGATACCTAGCTCGCCTCCAGCACTCACCTTCCATCCATCTCAAAGCGATTTACAAAGGAGGGCAGCAGCGGCGGCTCCACTTTACAGGTGGGGAAACTGAGGCACAAAGCAAGCAAGTAACTTGCCCCAGGTCGTCCAATGGGCCACTGCCCCCGCTGAGCGTAGAACCTACGTCCTGTGTCCCACCCTACTGCCCTCCTCTCTTCCCTATAGATGTAACACTACCGGCATGGGCACCGGAGGAACCTTGAGCTGGTGTCAGAATGCAGGTTTGAACAGCTTTTCTCTGCTCCAGCAGAGCAGGAGTTAGAGAAACCTCGGGGCTGCTCTAACTCACACCAGGGCTGCAGGTACCCAGAATCTAAAGGGGACATAGGCAGCCCAAAGCCGCCTTTGCCCCCATTCCAGGCCTCCAGTGCAGGGAGGGCGTAACGGACCCAGGCCCGATAAATAACTTGCTCGAGATCATTGATGGAGTCTGGGGGAAAGCTTGACATTGAAATCGGATCTCCTGCCTCCCAGCCCTTTGCATTAGCTACTGGCTCACTGCTTCCGCTTCCTTCCCTGAAGATTGACGGCCGTGCCGCCAGTGGCGCCCCTGTGAGCTGCGAAAGCAGCTGAATGTCTCACAGGGGCAGGAGGCCGGTTGGCTGCCACAGAGGGCAATGGGCAGAGGGCTTCTTGCTCTCCTGGCTTCTTGGCTTTTCTTTTTCTCCGACTTGCAGGGGCCGCAGGCTCGCGGAAACTTTGGTGCTGCCCGGGATGCCCAGACCCTGCACCTGCTGCCACTCAAACTCTCCCTGCCCCTCTCCCCCGCCCCCACCACTTGCCTAAGGCTCTAAGAGGGAGTTTGGGTGGGGGGTGGGGTGCAGGTTCTGGGATGGAGTCAGGGTACTGGCTGTGGCCTGGGGTGGGGGCGGGCTCTGGGAGGGAGTTTGTAGGCAGGAGGGGAGATGGGGGGGCAGTGCAGGCTCTGGAGGGAGTGGGGCACACAAGGGGGTGGAGGAAGGGGTGGGGAGTGTCTCTTGGGGGGGGCTAGGGTTTCCAGGTGCTGCTGCCCCTCCGCTCCCTCCTGTGTCCCCTACCTCTGCCTCCTGCCCCTGGGTGACTTTAAATGCCAAGGGGGCCACCGCCACTGACGGGGCAATGGGCTAGAGCAGCTTCCTGCACCCTGCAGCTGCTGGCACGGGCATCCCTGCAGCTGGGAGAGGGGGCCAGGCCACGTGCTGGTTCCCAACAGCTAGAGCAGCGCACGTCACAGACACTGCCCCCTCGCCCAGGCTGCGGGGATGCCAGCAGCCACAGGGAGCACATTTCGGGAAGCCCCTCTAACCCCACTGCCCTGCCCATGGTGGAGGGGGTCCTGGAGGCATTTTAGTCACCTGGGGGTGGCAGGCGGGGCAAGGGAGCAAACTTTAGTGGAGCCCAGCCCTGGGCCAGGAATATTCCTGGTGCTGGGGCACCAGGGGCCTGTATAACTTGCCGCTCATACAGACTTGTGCTGGTGCTCACCTCCCACTGCAGGTGAGTCTCTGTGCGAGGCGGAAGACCTCGGGCTCGCTCTGTATCCCTTGCATTCGTATCATTTGTTATCTGCTCCCTGCTGTGGGCAAGGGCTTGCAAAGGAAGGAGAGGGAGCCGGCTAGCAGGGGGCAAAGCCGGACGTGGTACGCTGCTGCCGGTAGAGGAATGTCCAGCGGTTAAAGTGAAGAGCTCGGATTTGGGATGTCTGGGTCCAACTCCCTGGCTCTACCTCAGACTGCTGGTGTGACTCTGGGGAAAGTCAGCGAATGTCTCTGTGCCTGTCAGCTCCCTGCAGCTGCAGAGCTGTGGGGATTGTTTGGTGCTCCCATGTTCCACTGGTGAGGTGCTAGGCAGACAGCCTACCCCAGGCGGTGATGCATCAGTTGGGGATAAAGGGAGAACTGGTCCCAAAGCGGAGCTGGGTGGGTCCTCCTGTCTGCTGCTGACTTCAGTGCAGTGATTCTGGATTTACACCACTCAGAATCTGGCTCTGAAAAAGACCAGGGGCCGAGCGCCTGATTGTGCAACTCCGTTGACTTTACCAGATGGAATTTGCCCCGAGAGTTTATTCCCCCTCCGCTCACCCGTTTTGGGCACCCCGCTGTGGAGACTCTGAAATGCCCCCAAGAAACTCTTCCTGTCATAAGGGGTCTGGCCCGGCTTTGCAGAGCCAAGAGGTTCCATGAGGGCTGGGAGAAGCTTGTGAAATGCTGGAAGCGTCTCTGGAGGAAACTGACCCACGACTGTTCGCTGTGCCACGCAGGATGTGTGAAGCGGCCTCCCACATTTCAGGAGTACAGAGTTCCAGCTCTGGCCAGACAGAGATCCAAACTCAGAGGCTACATCTAGACTGCCCCCCTCTTGCGCAAGAGACTATGCAAATGAGGCGAAGCGGTGAATATCTTCACACCTCATTTGCATACTTAATGATCCGCCATTTTTGCGCAAAACCCCCCTCTTATGCAAGAGCTGTTCTTCCTGAAAAAAAGTGGCAGAATGGCTCTTGTGCAAGAGGGGAGTTTTGAGCAAAAAGGAGCTGTGTAAACGGCTCCTTTTTGCGCAAAAGCCCCTTGCGCAAAAATGGCAGCTCATTAAGTTTGGCAGCTCACTGCTTCGCCTCATTTGCATAGTGTCTTGCACAAGAGGGGGCAGTCTAGACGTAGCCAGAGAGGGCTGTTTTTTTCCTACTATGGTTCAGCAGTGGCCCATCACCACCAAATCACCTAACTTCCAGCAGCTGAGGTCCAAACCCAGGCTCGACTTGGGCCTTGTCTATACCAGCACCTTTTGTCACCAAAGCAACAAAACAGTGAGTGTTTACACTACAATGCAACTTTTGTCTGGAAAAGCACCCAGTTTTGGCGACACAAATCTTCCACCCCTGTGAGAGACTTTTGCCTTTTCCCTTCCCTTTATCATTGACAAAGCCCCAGTGTGGACTCTGCTGTTTTTTGAAGAAAACTGGCTTCTGCCAGTGCCCCCACAATGCCTGCCCTGGTGGCTCTGCTCAGTATTTTGTGATCTCTGCTGCCCTGCAGGCATGTGCCCCTCCCCTTTCAAAGCTCCAGGAAGTATCTGATAGCTGCATGAACTGCTCCATTTGGGGAACAAAGAACAAATCATTGGAATGTTCCTGTTCAGCTGTGCAGGGGGAGGGCTGGAGAGACGGCTGTGCTACTTTGACATCCTTCAGCCCGGAGAGCTCACGGAGCTACAAGGGAATCCCAAGAAGTGCAGGGATCAGCTCCGCCTTCCCACACGTTGCTTACCCACGTTGCTTTGCTTTATCTGTCAGCAGGGCGCTAGCCATGTGGCCATGAAGCATCAAGAATGGGAAGCAGAAAAACTGGTTTGACCAATTTTTCGCTTTTGGCGACTTTTGCCTGTCAACAGCCCTTTTGTCGCCAAACCATCCCAATGTAGACACAGCCTTAGACACTATTGAACGCTTGCTGAGAGTCAGTCTGGAACTCAGGCTCTTACCCTAAGTCTTAACCTAGACCCCAAATGACCTGCAGCTGTAACATGCACCCACAGCCTCTCTCCTTCCTTGGGCTGTTGAGTCAACTCCTCGTTGTGCCTAGTATGTCTGTTGCATTCCCTGCAAGCCCTCTCTAGCTCTTGGACTCTTCCTTACACAAGAGGCTTCTGTGCCCACAAGCCAGTCTTCTCCCAAGTGTCTGCCCCCCACATCGTCCTCATCCTAGCCAGCATCATCTAGAGCAGTGTTTCTTAAGCTGTGTTCCCTGGCACACTGGTGTGCCGCGAGGCAGTCGGAGGTGTGCTGCGGAGAACAACAGAGTTCAAAATGGCCACCCTTAAAGGGGCAGGCAACTTTTTGTCCCCCCTTCTTTTTTTTTTTTTTTCTTTTTTGCTCAATAACCCCCGGCCTCTCTCTCTCTCTCTCTTTTTTTTTTTTTTTTTTTTTTTTGGTTTAACAAAAAAATCCTTGGTGTTTCTCATAAAAAAATTATTGTCTGGTGTTCCTCCATCTTAAAAAGTTTAAGAAATACTGTTCTGAAGGGTCCATCTCCCATCTTGTGTGCAAGCAGATGGTGCCTCCTGTGGTTTCTATCTTCCTGTATTTAATAAGCTGCCACTACACTGGCCTGCAACAACCCAGTGAGCAGCCAGACAGATGTGGGCTCATCAGGGGGGACGGTGCCCGATGAGTAGCGAATGGCGAGTTTGCAGTCCTAGCAGCTGTTCCGCTCGGGGTGCCGGCGGTTCCCAATACTGCTGCTGGCTAATGCCAGGCTGCATGTGTGAGCCGCAATCTGCAGTCACTGCCTGGCCCTGCTGTTCCTGCTGCTGCGGCCGGGTTTCCCTGCTCCCATTTCTCTCCCCTCCCTGCCCCGTCCCCGTCCCAGTGCTGAGCCTACCCACATCAATTGCCAGCGCACTCCCCGGCGGCTGTCGCGGTTCCTAAAAGCTGCCGGTAGGGTGGCTCACACCCCACCTGCCTCTGATTGTTTCCAGCCGTGCACGGGGCAAGGAAATGGGCACTGGTGCAGATCTCTGCACGCTCTTCTCCAGGCCCAGCTGAGCTGTTCTGCCTCTCCCATCTGGCAGCCTTGTGCAGCAGCTAGCATGGCGTCCCCACGCAGCCGCCATAGGGTGGGTGCAGGGGGACAGAAGAGGGGCAGCTGTCCTAGGGGGCTAGAGCAGCTTCTCCACTGGGTCCCTCCCCCAGCTGTCTCTCCAGCAGAAACAAGGAGGGGAAAACGGATGCCTGGGATGCAATGATAATCATTAATTTCAAGAAACAGCCTCTCCAAGCTGTAGCTGCTGGTTGCACTTCAGAACAGCCAGAGCAGCCCAATAGCTGGCTCCTCTTTTTATTAAATCTCCTGATGGCTTGGAGGCCAGCCACCTGGTGTGGGGCCACTTGGGGTTGACAACACTGTTTTCATTTCCCTGTAAATTCGCTTTTATGGGCAACGGGGAAGCCCCTCGCTGCACATTAGGCTCTGTGAAAAATCCCTTGTTCCTGCCCCTACTTGATTTTTTTTTTTTAACAACTGTGCATGTGGGGATACACGGCTTGAGTGCACGTCTCTTTATATCACAATCCAGAGCCATTCCCTGGCACATCTACACATTGCAGGAGCGGGAGATTATGAGAGCATTTCTGTCCTGACGGACACATCTTTTGCGGTTCTTCTTGTTCTCTCCCCCCCCTCTCGCAAATTCTCACCGTTAAAATTCTCATGGGCTTTTCTCAGGGATGGGAAGGGAGGGAGATTTCCTTTGGAAGAAGGTGGGGGGAAAAACCAACCTGGTTTTAAAGTAACAAGGAGACAAATTCCGTGTAAATTGGAGCTGTTACCCTTTCCTTACAATGCCACACAGAATCCTAGAACACTAGAACTGGAAGGGACGCCGAGGAGTCATCAAATCCAGTCCCCTGCCCTCATAGCAGGACCAGGCACCATCTAGATCATCTGACAGGTGTCTGTCTAACCTGCTTTTAAATATCTCCGGTGATGGGGATTCCACAACCTCCCTAGGCAATTTATTCCATGTTTCACCACCCTGACAGGCAGGAAGTTTTTCCTAATGTCCAACCTAAACCTCCCTTGCTGCAGTTGAAGCTCATTGTCACTTGCTTCCACCACTTTCCTTGTTATTCTCTGAACCACGCCAGCTCCTCCCTAACCGCGATCATGTCCCCTCTCAGTGTTCTCTTTTCCAAACTAAACAAGCCCAATTCTTTCAGTCTTCCTCAGGTCATGTTTTCTAGACCTTTCATCATTTTTGTTGCTCTTCTCTGGACCTTCTCCAATTCTCCACATCTTTCCTGAAATGTGGTGCCCAGAACTGGACACAATACTCCAATGGGGCCCAGTCAGCGCAGAGTAGAACAGAAGAATGGCTTCTCATGTCTTGCTCGCGACACTTCTGTTCATGCCTCCTAGAATCATGTCTGCTTTTTTTGCAACAGTGTCACACTGCTGACTCATATTTAGCTTGTGGTCCACTATGACTTCTAGATCCCTTCCTAGACAGTCGCTTCCCATTCTATAGGTGTGAAAATGATTGTTCCTTCCTAAGTAGAGTACTTTGCATTTGTCCTTATTAAACTTCATCCTGTTTACCTCAGACCATTTCTCCAGTTTGCCCAGATCATTTTGAATTTTGACCTTATCCTCCAAAGCAGTCGCAACCCCTCCCTGCTTGGTACTTGTCCGGGCACAAAGTAAAAATTAAACACCTAGAAATCTCCGCTCTTTAAATGCTCTGGTAAAAACAGAATCCTAGATCCAGAAGGGACCTCAAAAGGTCTTCGAGTCCAGTCCGCTGCCCTCATGGCAGGACCAAGCACTGTCTAGATCATCCTTGACAGGTGTCTGTCTAACCTGCTCTTAAATATCTCCAGTGATGGAGATTCTACAAGTAGTGAGACACGTGGCCCCACCCTTCTCGGGCTGGGATGTGGAAGAATTCCAGCAGCTACTATATATTTGTGTGCGTGTGTGGGGAGAAACTAGATTAATTTTAAAAGGCTATATTGATTGCAGTCAAGCATGAACCCCAGGCAAAGAGTGTTATGTAATTATCCACTCGGAGCTGTGCAGATGAGAGACCCAGCTGGTTTCCTCTCCGCAGAGCCATTTCACTTCGGCATCTCCTCTGTGCACCGAAGCGGCCCCGGCGTAGCAGGTTACTGAGCTGTCTGGGGCAGTGCATCTGCAGGCTCATAAATCCTGACCTTGAAAGGGGGTGGGACGGGGGGCGGCGTGCAGCGTGCAGGAGCCCGCACATTTAGGAACTGGGAGCAGCCTTTCCTAAAAGGTGGACGTTCTTACCTCTTCACTCAGGACTCGCAGACCCGCTCCGAAGCCGGTGTGCAAAAATCCGCTGGGAGGAAAGAGATGAGTGAACTCTTGTCGTAGTCTTATTTATTCATATTCCCAGCAAGGCTGCACCTTGAGTCTTTCTTCATAGAATCACTGAATCCTAGAACACTAGAACTGGAAGGGACGCTGTTGCAAAAAACCCAAACATGATTCTGGGACGCATGAACAGGAGTATTGTGAGCAAGACACGGGAAGTCATTCTTCCACTCTACTCCGCGCTGATAAGGCCTCACTTGGAGTAATGTGTCTAGTGCTGGGCACCACATTTCAAGAAAGATGTGGAGAAATTGGAGAAGGTCCAGAGAAGAGCAACAAGAATGATTAAAGGTCTAGAGAACGTGAGCTATGAGGGAAGACTGAAAGAATTGGGCTTGTTTAGTTTGGAAAAGAGAAGCCTGAGAGGGGACATGATAGCGGTTTTCAAGTACCTAAAAGGATGTCATAAAGAGGAGGGAGAAAAATTGTTCTCCTTGGCCTCTGAGGATAGAACAAGAAGCAATGGGCTTAAACTGCAGCAAGGGAGATTTAGGTTGGACGTTAGGAAAAACCTCCTAATTGTCAGGTTTGTTAAACACTGGTATAAGTTGCCTAGCGGGGTTGTGGAATCTCCATCATTGGAGATATTTAAGAGCACGTTAGACATCTATTAGAGATGATCTAGGCAGTGCCTGGTCCTGCCGTGAGGGCAGGGGACTGGACTCGATGACCTCTCGAGGTCCCTTCCACTTCTAGGAGTCTATGATTCTATGTCCACCTACCAATACAGCAGTGGGATCTTTTTCTTCGTGGCATGGGACTGGAGTTCAGGACTGGAAGGAATTTTCCCAGGAGGAATTCACCAGGACACTTGCATTTAGTGCCCTCTTCTTGTGAAAAACAACTATGGGAATTTTTAATGACAAGTCACCAGGACTTTACTCTTACCATCCCTTATCTCCCCACTCAACCTAGCAATTGGCCAGAGTACTGTCTCCGTGCAAACTCACAGGAGCAAGCTCCCCATGCTACCTTGAGTCCCAGCGTCTCCATTGTGGCGGTCCCCCCATCCACATATAAACCGAACAGGCTTGTGTGAAGCACGAGGCGGCTCAGGTAGGTATAACAGACGTGCTCTCTAATCATGAAAGGTTCCTTTATGGGAACCTGCCTTCCAGCGTGTGTCAAGGCGCAGGGCAGGTAGCTCCTCCCACTCCATTTGTCCCCAGTGGGCTGTTCTCTTGGAGTCTTTCTCTGGGCTCTGGCGGCCCCGGACTCCCAGAACTCGCGATCTCAATTATAGGCGAGGGAAGCGTTTAGCCTTTGTCAGAAGGGTTAAGAATAGAGAGCGGCAGGCGGCTAACTGCGGGATCTGGATGAAAGGCGGACGGCTCTAATTCTTTCCCCGCACAGGGCGCACCGACCCCTTCCTCCTTTCTTTACTTCACGAGCCGTAATTGGCACACCGCGCCGTGCTTGACTAGCACTTCACCAAAGCCGGGAGCGCTCCGAGGCCAAGACTCCATACTCGACGTCAATGAGCAAGAGGGCAGGGAGGAGGCTTTTGATCCCGCTCTTCTTCTTCCCATGTGCTGGGGGATAACTAGCCTCTGCTGAATGCATTTCTCCAGCCTGAGCTGTCCCTCTCTCAGCGAAGGAGACCGAGGGCTGCTGCGCCATTGCATGAGGACTCGGAGACCTGCTGCCCTGAGAGGCCGCTGGGACGAGAGCGGCGTCTTTGCTCTTCCTTTGAGACCAGCTCACGACTGGATGATCCAGCTACTGATGTACGGCGTCTCCTGCCCAGGGCTGGGCTGATGTGAGAATCCAAATGACTGGTGCCCGCAAAGAGCAGCCACCAAGGGCCTGATGGAGAGCTTGCTCGAGGGGAGGGATATTTAAATTCCCTTCCTTTCAACTGCTGAGTTTAGTGCTCACAAAAGTGAAGGGCTCGTAAGCCCAGCTGGCAAGAATCTGGCACAACGCAAGACGAAGGGGTGTAGGCAACCCCCGCCCAGCTCTGTAGCTGCGTCTGTCTGACCTAAAGCACCTTCTGCTTTCTACTCGTGGGGTCCCCACTCCCAATTCGGGCCATATCCTAACCTGGAGCAGTCCGTAGGTCCCAACAGCAATTCTGGCCAAGTGTGTGTCCGTCTTTTGATGCACCCACACGTGTCCTAGGGTGAACCGGCATTCGGGACCTGAATCTGGGTTTGAATCCAGGGCTCTAGAGACACATGGGCCTCCACTGTAAACATGTGGCCTCAATGATTTTCTTATCAATAAACTAAGCAAATGCAACTTAGATGGGGCTATATAAGGTGGGTGCATAACTGGCTGGATAACCATTCTCAGAGAGTAGTTATTAACAGTTCACAATCATGCTGGAAAGGTTTAACAAGTGGGGTTCCTCATGGGTCTGTTTTGGGACTGTTTCTGTTCAATATCTTCATCAACGATTTAGATATTGGCATAGAGAGTACGCTTATTAAGTTTGCAGATGATACCAGGCTGGGATGGGTTGCAAGTGCTTTGGAGGATAGGGTCATAATTCAAAATGATCTGGACAAACTGGAGAAATGGTCTGAGGTAAATAGGATGAAGTTTAATAAGGACAAATGCAAAGTACTCCACTGGGGAAGGACCAATCAGTTTCTCACGCATAAAATTGGGAAGTGACTGTCTAGGAAGGAGTACTGCTGAAAGGGATCTATGGATCATAGTGGACCACAAGCTAAATATGAGTCAACAGTGTGATACTGTTGCAAAAAAAGTAACATAATTCTAGGATGGATTAACAGGAGTGTTGTGAGCAAGACACGAGAAGTCATTTTTCCGCTCTACTCTGCGCTGATTAGGCCTCAGATGGAGTATCATGTCCAGTTCTGGGCACCACATTTCAAAAAAGATGTGGAGAAATTGGAGAAGGTCCAGAGAAGAGCAACAAGAATGATTAAAGATCTAGAGAACATGAGCTATGAGGGAAGACTGAAAGAATGGGGCTTGTTTAGTTTGGAAAGGAAAAGCCTGAGAGGGGACATGATAGCAGCTTCCAAGTATCTAAAAGGGTGTCACAAGGAAGAGGAAGAAAAATTGTTCTCCTTGGCCTCTGAAGATAGGACAAGAAGCAATGGTGCTGCTAGACTATTCATTGTTTTTTAAGCTTTTCCAATTACAGACTACCATGGCTACCCCTCTGAAGCTTCCAAAATACAGTGACTTTTGAACATGTCTGTAATAGTTCCTCGTGGTCTTTTTTCCCAACGTTAACCCCCATCTCCAGCCGTTAAAAATCCAGTAATTATCCAGTCCTCAGTGTGACTCATTTGGTGCGACGTTCACTTCTAGTCAGGAGATTGTAAAGAAATTTGCAGTATCACCAGAGAGGCACACAGAGAGATTATCCCAGAACTGTAAAGCTCTGAGCCACAGGGGGTAAAAAAATAAAATAAAAAGGTAGATTGGAGACTTAATGGATGTAGTAAAAAACCTGGAGTGGGAGACAGCCGGACCCAAGATGACAATAACACAGGTTTCTATTTTCAGATGAACGTGACTTGACAGGAGGGCATTAAAGGAAACGAAAGCAAAACAAACACCTGCGGGTCATAGGAACAGATGGGAAATATCAGAGGCACCTGCTTTTTGTTGGTACAGAGATGCCAAAACGGAAAAATAGACTCGGAGCTTGTCTTGATGAACAGCTAGAGCACTTTTAATGCTCAGCAACAGGGTCCGCATGGACACTTAGGGTGCGTCTACACAGCAGGGCTTACGTCAAATGAAGCTTCGCAGCTTCAGCTATGACAATTGTGTAGCTGAAGTCGAAATAGCTTAACTTGGCTTTTGGTGCTGTCTACACAGCAGGAAGTTGATGAAAGAACACTCTTCCTTTGACTTCCCTTACTCTTCGTGAAAGGAGAGTTACAGAAGTCGGAGGAAAAAGTCCTCCAGCTCGACATTATTTTGAAATAATGGCTTGCAGTGTAGACGTAGACTATGTTATTTCAGAATAACGTCAGTTATTCTGAAATAACGCTGTTGTGTAGATGTACCCTTGGTTTGTGGCAAGCTGGAGGGTAAAGCTACCCAATCTAGCCTGCTATGCATTGTGTCTGTGGCTATGGACCACGGGGCAACGTTCCAGTTTGAGCTGGGTCCAGGAACGAGGCATTCTTGGTACAGTTTTCTGCTTGTGTTCGTTTTGAAGACTCCCACCATACTTGACAGGCTAGTTTATACATAACAACGCTGGGGCTCAAACTTCTTTCACCCCTGATGGCAGCAGAGTCTGGGTGAAATGGAGGGGTTGCTGATTGCTGCGGGCTCTCAACATCTTAGGCTGTATGTGCCAAAGAACGCCGGGTCTGAGTCTCATCGTTTGCACCAGCCCAAAGCTCCCTGGTTATTTGGTGAGAGGGTAAGAGAGAAAGGAAGGTCTGGCCCGTCGGAGGCGGAGCTCCAAAGGAGGTTTTGGGAGGCAGAATCCTGCCCCTGCCTCCATGCTCATGCAGAGTGACACAGCAGTGTTATTGGGAACACGGAAGCAGCTGCTCAATTTGACCTCCCCTAGGGAGGATAGCACCTGGAGCAGCCACTGCCACCCCCAGCCGCTTCGTTACAGTGGGCTGGGGCGTTTGGCTCGATAGCAAGTCAGAAGGAAAGTCTGCGATTTGCTCAGCACCTCTAGTGAGCACAGCTTTGTGGATAACAGAGGACATCTAGACTTGAGATGAGTGGCCAGGACCTCTGCTGCTGTAAAGTGGGATGACTCCATTTACATGCCCTGTTGTAAAGGGCTCTGCCCTTTTTGTGAGCCCCCCTTGGTGGCTGAGGAGAGTCTGGTGGTCTCTCTGCCCGGCTGTCTGTGGGAGAGGAAGTGTCCGGTATGTGGCTTCTGTTGTGGTCGCTGGGGATTGGGGTGGGGGACCCAGGCCCGCCCACTCCTCTGGGTCCCGACCCAGGGACCCTGTAAGTAGCAGTTACCTGCTGAGTCTCAAAGAGGTAAGTTGCTGTCCCGTTCCCTGGGCCACTTCCCTGGGAAGCTGCTCTGACCAGCCCTTTCTCTTGGGCCTTGTGGACAAGTCCTCCCTGTCCAGGGTCCTGCAAAGGGTTGCCATTGGCTTATCAGCTAGTCTTCAGCCACTAGACCTGCTTCTGACCAGGTCTGAAGTCCAGCTCCCACTCGGAGCTGTCCTGAGTGCTGCTGTTCTCCCAGTCAGCCCTTGGATCTGCCTGGGTCGAGCTCCAGCAAGGAACTGGCAGACCCTGGCCCAGCAGCTTCTTTTATATCGGCCTGCTGTGCCCTGATTGGCTGCAGCAGAGGCTGCTGCTCTATTCTGCTTGGAGGACCTCTCTTCTGCTCCTGTTGCTGGGCAAGGTGCGGAAAGGCCTCCAACCTCCAGCCGGGATGTTGGGGCCTAGTCCACCCCATCACACCTGTTTAGCCCTATATGAGGGACTAAACAATTGAAACAAGATGTGCTGCTCATTGTGGGATCCTGTTCTTCCTTATACCTGAGGCTTCAGGTGGCTGCGGTGTATTTGGGACGATGGCTGAGAAGCCCCGCCATAGGGCCAGAGAGGCTATACATGCCGCTCATTCTTCGTGGGCCTCTGTGGGTGGAATTTGATTGTGTGCTGGGCTGGTATAGTGTGTAGCCCTGGTGCTGCAATGCAGCCCGTGGGTGAGTTTTCTCCCATCAATCATTCACTAGTCTCCTGTCGAAACGCAGCCGACCAACTGGGAGGTGGGAAAAGATACACTGTGACCACCCCAAAAGGCCTATCGGCAAAGCAACCAGCTCGTGCAAATTGTTCATCCCCAATCGTCAGCAATTACTCTTGGATTGTGAATGTCTCTGTCGCTAGTGAGTCTGGCTGGCGAGTGATCCAAGCACTGGGTTTATAAAAGGCTAAAACGCCTCTTGGTTTTGGTTTTGACCCAACCACCCCACTTGCCCATGTAACCCTAGGGAGATGTCCGCACTGCATCTGGGCCCGAGCCTCCCAGCCCAAGTCCACAGGCTTGTGTTAGCAGGAGTGAGAGCTACAGACAGCTGTGTGGACATTGCATCGCAGGCTGGTGCGTGGGCTTGCAGGCCAGGCTGCCATTTTGAGCATGCTAATGCAAGCTAATGTGGCCCCAGGCTGGGAGGCTGGCTCAACCTCCCCGTAGCAATCCTGCGTCCGAGGGCTGACCAAACTCGTCCTGCGTCAGGCTCGGTTCCGTGCTTAGCTGCCGTAGAGGGCTGTGTTGCCCTTAGCCGCTCTCTGAACCTCAGATGCGTCCGGCTGTTGCTTGTTTCCTTTAGAGGAGACAATATGGCCGGGAAGATGCTTTCCCCCATGGCCTGACAGGCAATTGCATTAAGCAAAGCCGCCCTCATCAGAAAGGAGTCTTGTCTGAGAAGCGCCAGCTGTGACAGGCCTCGTATCAAGGGGAAATCCCAATGCGGCTGGATTACTGGCAATGGCCTCTTTCTTCCGCCTGGATCTTTTCTCTTCCTCTTTTATTTTAATAATGGAATAAAGCTTCCTTTCCCCCTCTTTAATGTGACATACGCCCTCCCATGTGCATCAAGGCAGGGACCGGAGAGATTACAGTTGTCCATCTCTCTGCTATCTTATCCTCCCCTTCCCTGGCGGTTCTCAACATGTTTCCTGCTTCTTACCCCTGCTCTCCTGGTTCCTGCTAAGGACAGGCAAAAAGGCTCTGGGGAAACGGCTGGGATGGACAGTTTGAGACCAGAAAACTCATCATGCATTGATATTAAGGTAGGACCCCGGGGGGTCTAACCAAGATGAGGTTCCGTGCGGTTAGGCACTGTGCAGACACAGAGCAAGAGACAGCCTCTGCCCTGAAGCATTTAAATCTACAGAGGCAAAGGATGAGAGAGGAAACTGAGCCACAGAGAGGGGGAGTGACAGGGGTGAGGCCATCCAGCAAGTCAGTGTCAAAGGCGGGAAGGACACCTACATCTCCTGAGGCCCAGTCCAGTACATGCCCAGCAGTCCACATTGCTTTCTGGGCACATGCAGGCCCAGTCCTCAGCTGGAGCAAATCAGTGTAGCTCCACTGACTTCAGTGGATTCACGCCACTGAAATGATTTATGCCAGCAGAGGGTTTGGCCCATAGGGAGAAACCCATCTCAGACTTTGGCTCAGACATTCTCACCTCTCTCCACTGTCCCGAAGGGCTTTGGGCTCCAGGAATTCAAGATTTGGCCTGCCCCAAAGCTTGAACTGTGATCCTCTTTTCACTCAGCTGCTGTGTCCTGGTCTCGGGTGGGTGGTGGGAAAGGGGCAGTGTTGAGCAAGACATGCTGGAAATCCCTAGAGAGACCCAGCTCCACTTTGTAGATAGGGTTGCCAGGTGTCCGGTTTTCGCCCAGACAGTCCATTAATTGCGCCTTCTGTCTGGTAAAAAAAACCAGAAAATAGCAGACATGTAAAATGTCCAGTATTTTCTGTCCTTGGATGCAAGTCCGGCGGGGCCATTTTTCCTCTGCCACGTCTGTTGGGGGTGGGGGGAATGGGGAGTGTAGGAATTTAAAGGCACAGTGATCTTTTTTTTTTTGCTCAACCAATTTTTCCCTCTGCCATGTTCGGGATTTTTTGTGAAGGTATCTGGCAACCCTACTTGTAGACTCAGGAGGGCTGGAGCGTTCTGAGACACACGGGAATTCTGACGTCCATCCCTCAGCTGATGGGAGGCCCGGACAGAGAACAGCAAGACCAGTCCTGGCGGAAAGGGGGGAGGGAGGGGTGATGGAGGGGCAGCGTGGGCACAAGCCTGGTGGGAATGGAGCAGGGAGGGTATGATGGAGCAAGAGGAGCTGCCGTGGGATTTGCAGAGCAGGCGTGGGAGGATACACGGACTGGAGGCAAGAGGGGAACGGGCACCGGCGTAGGGGCCAGACGGAGAACATATCGCTTGAGAAGAAAGCAAAGCCAGGATGGGAGAAAGACCTGACAATCTTTCCAAGGAGCGTTCCCCTCTCTGTTTCTCAGAACACCCCACTCAGCCCCTTCTCCGGAGTGCCAGGGGGATCTCTCCCGTCATCTGCCTGTGCCAGGGAGGAAATTTGATGAGCCTGCTCCTCCTCTTCACCTTAGCTCTTGAAAGAAAAATGAAAAGCTCTGAGCAACGAGAAGGAGGGAGAGAGGCAGAGAGAGCGAGGCTTGAATCTCCTCCAAGTGTCATTTTCTGGTGAATAAATGTCCTCATAAATATAGGCTGTGGAATGAGATCTCTCTGGCTAGACCAGAGGTCTGAGTAGCAGCCTTCCCAGGCCATGCATTAGGAATCAAGGCAGAGTGACAACTTGACCTTTCTGAAATGTCCGGTGCGCTTTATGACTATTTTATTGACTGCCGCCCGGTTGCTGAGTGGCACTTGCCGTCGGGCGAGGGAGTAAATCACCCAGGGTGATCGTGGGTCCCTAGCCAAGTACCACCCTGTGTTTTCCAGCACATCACGTGGGGCTGTTTCCGCCTCTCAAGGTGGAGAAGGAACGGTGTGGGGAGGGGGAAAAGTTGAGCACCAGATTTCTGAGAGGGGAATTGGGCACAGAGAGAATTTGGGTCTGGGCCTCTTGTGGTCCATCAGAGTTCCTTGTTATTGGGGTGGGGTTCCCTCATCCTAGGGAGCTGGTTCCTAACTTGCAGCGATGGGATGAGAAGGAGGGTTAGGTGGAAGGATCACCTGGCTCCGAACCGGAAGCCAAGTGCAGAGCTGCAGCCAGCAAATTCAACCCAAAGCCTCTTCCTATACAACCAGGCTACGTCTACACTACAAGTTTTCTCGGCAAAAAATATGCTAATGAGGGACTCGTTTGCATGTGTCGTGATCTCATTTGCATATTTTCTGCCGAGCCGTTTTTGCGCTAGGGGTTTTTGCACAAAAACAAGCAGTGTGGACGTTTCCTTTTTGCTCCAAAACCCCTTTTTCTGCAAGATCAGTAAACCTTTTGGGGGGCATAAGGATCTTGCAGGAAAAGGGGTTTTTGCGCAAAACGAAAACGTCCACCCTGCTTGTTTTTGCGCAAAAACCCCTAGCGCAAAAACGGATCGGCAGAAAATATGCAAATGAGATTGCGACTCATGCAAATGAGTCCCTCATTAGCATATTTTTGCTGAGAAAACTCCTAGTGTAGACATAGCCCCAGAATAACCAGCCTCCCCCTGCCTGACTGGCGCGCCGCATTCCGAGCTTTGCCCATACGGACTGGCACTGCAGGGGGCGCAAACCAGGTGTGAGCAGGTCACACCGCACATCCACATCCCTTTCTTGCTCAAGGGCCCTGCCAGCTGCTGCTGGGGAAATGTAAACCCGCCACTTCCCCGGATGCAGACCCAGCTGAGACCAGCTGGGATTCGTTCCAATCAGCTAACAGGCACGCGTCCTGAGACCCCATGTGCATGGGCAGGATGGAGGGACCCAGCCTGGCTGCTGCTCTTAGCTAAAGCTGGTGAATTGCTTGGGTTCCTCTAGAGACGCTCTGGAGTCTTTCCCGTTGTTCGCTGTCTTAGCTGCAGGCTCTGATGTATGATGAGAACTGAGCTGTGCTGAGACTAGAACAGAGCAGGGAGGAAATTGCAGCATACACCCACATGCAGCATGTCACACAATCCCCTGCGGCCGACTGCTGGGCCCCAAGGGCATCAGAATATTTTCCGCTGAAGGGTAAAACTGACAACAGCTAGATTAGTCTTAAAACGTCCCCGCTAACTGGAAGTGTTTGGGAATGTGTTGGCAAAAGGGGCTGGTGTTGGGGCCTTTTTTTGTTTGTTTTGGGGTGTCCCCCCCAAATTCCTATTAATTCAAACTGTTCCCAAGTCACCAAAGAAATTTTGAAATGGTTGATACGGGCCTATTCTCACCTTTCCAAAACAACATTTCGTTTTTCAGGCCTATGGGCCTTTTTGTTTCCGAAACTTAACCCATACTAAAAAAGAAAGTTTGAAACTAAAGAGGCTGAAATCAAAATGACATGTTTTCAATGGCCCTGTGACCGGGTGGACAGGCCCCGCAATGAAGGGAAGGGAGTAGCCCAAGCCCAGCTGGCTGAGAAGGCCCCGCCCCTCCAGCCCTGCTGGGCATGCTCTCATCCGGACCAGGGTATAAAAGCAAAGAGAGACCTGCAGTGAGGAGGGCCATAGGGGGAAGGAGTAGGCCAGGCTGCACCTGTGTTCCTGCTGCAGCGGAGACCGGAGGAGCTGACTGCAGCCGAGCCAGCAACGGCCAACCCCAGGAAGGCAGGAACACCCGCAGCCCTGATGCCAGCCCCGGTAAGGACCAGCCTGGGAGGCCAGCAACCCCAGGGAGACCAGGATGTGGTAGGAAGCAGCCCAGGGCAAAGCATTAATTGTGTAGCTCAGCGTGTATCGGCCGGATTCCCTGCCGAGTGGGCAGGAGCCCTAGTCCCTGCCTATAGGGCCGTGGGCTGGGACCCGATGGAGAGGGAGGGCCCGGGTCCCCCTACCACCCTTTCCCTTACCCTGGACTCTTAATCCCTACCCAGGAGAGGCTTCTCCCCGTGGCTAAGCCTAAAAAGCCGTATTCACCCTGATAGAGGGGCAGTGACTTTGGGACTAGGCTAAAGAGCCGTATTCACCCTGATAGAGGGGCAGTGACTTTGGGACTAGGCTAAAGAGCCGTATTCACCCTGATAGAGGGGCAGTGATGTTGGGGTGAAGCCGAGAAGGGGGTGCGAGCCCCGCAACAGGCCCAAACTGATTTTATTTTATTTATTTTTTGGTTTGTTGGTATGTGAAAAAGTCAGGATTTTGACTCTTTGTCCTGACCTGGGTGGGAAAAATGTTCCAAATCTCAAAAATTCATGCAGGCTGGGAAAACTATTTCCCACCCAGCCCTGCCACCAGCTCCTTTAGGTGCCTTGTATGCAGTAGCTACTATGACTTGTCTCTGGGCCCATGTCTGGAGCAGATGAAGAGTTCCCCAGAGCTAAAATGGCTGCTCTTATGTCACCCAGTAGCGGCGCGCTTGCTGCACCCCAGAAGTCCTCTCCCAGGCTGGGGCCGCCGTGTCTTTCTGCATGAGCACGGCAGGGCAAGGACCCGTGCACATGCCGCTGGGCCTTTTCAAAAGACAAGGCTCGGGAGCAGTGAGGTTTTGAGGCGCTCTGGCTGCTTTGGAACACGCTTGTCTGGCGCAGTAGAGAGAGCTTTCCCCCTCTCCCACCTGAGAGTAAGCGGAAGCAGTGACTGCCTAGTGGTTAGTGCCACGGCCAGCTTGAGACAGGACTCCTGGGTTCTGTGTCCAGCTCTAGGAAACAGCATGGCCAGCAGAGGGGTGGGAGCTGGCGTTCCTGGCTTTGAGAGGGAGAGGGTGCTGGGGGGAGACTGAGGACTGCAAGGCTGAACTCTTGGGTTCCATTTCTGGCAGGGCTGGCTCTGAGCAAGTGTGATGTAGTGTCAGTACCTTGCTGGTTGCTGTGCTTGGGCTGTGGGCTGTGGATGACCCCTACTGGCCTCTGTCTGTAAGCACTGCCCAGTGGGGGGCGCCTTGAGGGCCCCCATGACAGTGACCGAACCGGTTCTACCAGTTAAGGGAAGGGATGGAACAAAAGAAGTGAGTGTTGGGGGAAGAGTCAGTTGCTGGCTGGGAAACATGAAGGGAACAGCCTAAGCTGAGGGCTGAGGGACTAGGGGTGATGGACCCCTACCCAAGGGGTCTGAGGCATCCTGGCCCTGACTCCTATAACCACATCACGTCTGTGCTGTGCTGTATCCTGGGGAAGCTATAAACTCTCTATTCTACTGGCTGGCGGAGTCTGTTCTTGCTGCTACGGGGGTGCAGTGTCGGGGAAACCCCGACGCGTTGTCACAGCAAGGCACTCCACTTCAGTTTGCCTCTCTGGGATGTGGGGATAATGATGCTGGATCTGCTTCCAAGGCCCTTGTGGGGAAGGGAAGTAAAGTGCTTGGAGCTCCTGAAGGGGGTAGAAGTGCCCCCTGTTAGCGCTGAAAAGTCAAGCGGAGAGGAGATCCTCTCCCGGGGGCGCGTGCATGGCTTCAAAGGAGACCAAGACGGGGCAGCGAGAAGGGGGACTTCTTCCTCCCTCTTCTCAGCAGCACTGTGCCAGCAGAGCACGCCCCGGCCTTTGATCCCTGAACTGTGGCCTCTCATCCTCTGGTTTTTTTTGCCTGCTTCCGGGAGAGGAGAAACATGCTGCCATCTCCCCTTGGCCCCTCAGGCCTTTGTCTGGTCCTGGCTTGCTAACATCTCCCTGCTGCCTGGTCCCCCCCCACCCCGCTGGAGAACGGGATCTTCGCACTTTCACCTGTATCCGCACCAGAAGCCGCGGGGATGATGAACGCCTCTTCCTCCGAAACGAGCGAGATCGACGGCTCCTTGCTGCCGGGCCGGAGCATGATGAAGTGACTGACTATCCAGTTCATTAACTGTCATTGGATGAACTCGCGGGCGCTTTAGGAAGGCTGCTAGATGAATAGAGAGGCACTGAGAGGTTGTTCCAGCCCCCTAGAAGACCAGGGAGAGAAGCACGGTTCTGTGTGACTGTTCCACATGACTGAGACCAGAGATGTGGGACAAAGGGACTAGCTAAGCCCCCCCCCCACCCCCGTGCTGAGGTTTTGGGGTTTGCAGGCATGGGAGACTCTGACAATGAGAGGTGGAAGCCAGGAGTCACTGCAGGTTTGGGGAGATCAGCAGGGCCATATCGTGATTGGGAGTTACACACCCCAGCAGGGCTGGTGAAGGACTTCACTGGGCATTGGTCAGGGGGGACAGCTCCAGGCCCCTGGAAGGGGTGGGACCTTGTGTGGAACTGCTTCCTTTCCCCCATTGTCAGTGCCACACCCAAGCCTTCATACCCCCTTGCACCTTGTTTATAACCCCAGAAGCTCTAGTCTTTACGCCCCAGGAAGGAGGAGTCTTTCTTCCAACCCTCTGGATTCACAGATCTCGTCACGCACACGCACACGCATAACACAGACCACAGGACTTGCCTGCACAAATTCCAGTTTGAACCAGGGCAGATCTTTCAGAAAGACATAAAATCCCATCTTTCAAATTGGCCAGTGGTGGCCAATTCACCACAGCCACGGGGCAAGTTGTCTCCAAGGTTAATTACCTTCTTTGTTAAAAATGTGCAGCTTTATTTCCAGGCGGGAATCTCTGCTCATCTTCTCGCGACCAGGACGGATCTCCGTTTGCCTCCCAGTTCCACCGGCTGGCGGCGACAGTCTGACCTGGTGGCCAGTGTTCTTGGCCACTCGATGGATATGCATGAGCTTCCTGATGGAAACCGGCCCCGGCCAGGCAAACACAAGGATCTCCTTAGAAAATTCCCAGTGAAGCAATTAACTACGCCTGGTCCAAGGGCTCCCAGGTTGAGCATAGATCCAGTTGGCCAGATCTTCAACCGGGATCAAGTGCTGCCACTGCACTGTGGAGCTACCCTGATTTGCCACCAGCCGAACGCCTTCCCCTTGTGTCTAGGAGAAGTGCTCATGCGACGTTCTGGGCACTCTCGATTCCAGAGGGGCTGACGGCGCGGTGGTTACATTTGCGTCCGTGGAACGCGAAGGGCCGGGATAGGAAATGACGCAACTAACCGCGCTGCTTCCAGCGTCTGTCGCCCCATGCAGGCTGCTGCCTTTTGCTTCGACTTGATTCCTGCTGCGGTGGCAGCGCCCGGCTCATGAGATTGGAGCATTTCGCTGGGTGCTCGAGGAACCCCCGCGTCGGGCCTTGGATCTGTTCTGTGTGGGCTCTGATGCTGCACTCAGCACCCTTGGATTGGAGCCACTTCCGGGGGTGCACTGAGCCGTGGGCGCGAGCCCCACAAAGGAACGGTATTTTGTGGACTGCGCGGCATAGGGATTTCCTCCAGCATGATGCTTTGGGGGAAGCTCTTCCTATTGTGCGTGTCATTTCCAGGTGTTAGACTGGACCCTCTCCGCTCAGCTGAGATCTGGGGTGGGAATAGCAGCGCCCGCAAGTCAGGACGGAGGTGCATCAGCCAAGCTGTCTGTGGGCAGCCCAGGGAAGGGGCAAGGGAGCCATTGTGGAGCTGTGGTGGCCAGGATGGGGATAACAAAAGGTGGCACACACGCCTCAGCAGTCAGGATGTAAAGTCCCAGATAATCAATTAACTGGTTAAACGTTTAACCAGTTAACTAACTAAATGGGGTCTTGCTGCTCCAGCCCCCTAGCCTGTGGGGCTCCCAGCCCCGCACTGGGTCTGTCTCGTGGCTCCCAGTCCCCACGCTGGGGCTGGGGCTGCTGCCAGCTCCGGGCTTCCAGACCCTCCCATGGCTGGGCTGTAGCGGCCTCTGCTTGCAACACACCCAGGGCGCCATAGACTTGCGGGGCTGGAGCAGCCCCCACTGGTTAACCAGAACCGGTAAGCATTTCCCGCTAAGGGTGATGCTAACTGGTTAACCAGTTAACCTTTCACATCCCTGGTCAGCAGAGCTGGGGGTGAGGAGGGCCAGGGCTGGGCTAGCAAAGGGTGTGTTGGGTACTGACAGAGCTATGGTAGGTGCCAACCGTGCCTTCCACGTGTCGGCATGCTGGCGGTTTGTGGGCGTAGCCAGTGACAGAGGCTGGAAGTCCGGCCGTGTCGTGGGCAGGGGGTTCCTAGAACAATCCCAGGAACCTTTCAGAC
This sequence comes from Rafetus swinhoei, assembly GCA_019425775.1. Lineage (NCBI taxonomy): Eukaryota > Metazoa > Chordata > Testudines > Trionychidae > Rafetus > Rafetus swinhoei. The sequence continues at coordinate 14,106,797 of JAFJHL010000300.1, read as the reverse complement.
CTTCTCTCCCCTGGCTACTGCCCAGCTGTCTCTCAGCGGGGGGGATCCGGGCGGCCACGTCCCTGCGCGTTGGGTGGGCGTGACTTGAGGCGGCATGGGGGCCGAGAAATGCGGCTCTCGGGGGCAGGTCCCAGGTTCAGCTCCCCCGTGAGCTGTGGCGCAAGGAGGGCAAGTTACCAAACTCAGGAGACCTGGGCGCTGGCCTAGTCTGCTGCTGGGTGACATGGGCAACCTCCCCCCATCGGTGCTTTGGCGTGAGGCCCAGGGCAACTCCCCTGCCAGAGGCCCCGCAAGCCCTGCCCACTGCTTTGCTCCTTCCCCTGAGCAATGCTGGGGGATTATAGGAACTGGCGCGGGGCAGCAGAAGGGGTCGCCCCCCCGCTTCCGCACTCAGCGCTGCCGCAGAGAAGCCGAGCGCAGCCGACTGGGAGAGGGTGGCGATGCCGAGCTGCTTCGGATCCCACCGCTGGGGGTGCGGACTCCTGCTTCTGCCCCACGCCAAGCCCCATAATCCCCCGGGTACCTCCCATCCATAGGACAGTAGGGGCGGCCACCCTGGGCCCCTCCTCCCCTCTCCCTCCTTGCAAAGCCTGGGGCAGCCGCCCCGATTCCTCCTCTGGACGGCTCTGGCTGCAGAGGCCCTTAGGCAATAAAGAGGTTTCTGCCCATACCCGCTGGAAGGTGCTTTCCCAGGCAATTGCCGTGCCCGGTTGTGTTAATTCTTCTGAGACGCCATCTCCAGTTTGCATGGTTGACATTCAAGCGGCCTTTGCTTCCCTGGCTCGTTTGTCACACGCCGCATGCGAAACCCTTGACGGGGGGAGAATTAATACGGCGGTAGATCAGCGGATACTGATCTGAGAGCAGGGAACTACAGGTACCTCTACACCGCAATAAATAATCCGCAGCCTGGAGTCCCAGAGCGGATCAGCTGACAGAGGTTCTGGGGGCTTGGTTTGCGGGGCTACAAATTTGGAGAATAAATTCAGGTTTGGGCTGCAGCCTCTCCCGCCTCACGGGGTTCCAGAGCCCAAGCAAACACACATCTACGCTGTAATTGTATAGTCCAAACCCAACCAGCCTGAGCCAGCTGATCCAGGCCAGCTGTGGCCGTGCCCTGGGTCTTTTCTCACAGTGTTGACGTACCCTACGATGCAGGGCTCCTGCAGCTCTGTTTTGCCATGGACACCCACTGCAGATGGCTTCTTTGAATCAGGCAGGCCCTTCTTGTAGACTGGATTCAAGGAAAGAGGAAACACAAAAGCTCAGAAGGGGGGAACAGTGCTACGGGATTGCCCAAAGACCCCTATCAGGGTGGGCTCCCCATTGGATGCAGCATGGTATAAGGAAGAGACAATACCTGTTCTGAAGGGTATACAACACAGGTGAGGAACCTCAGGCCCGGGGGCTGGATGCAGCCCCCGACTTGCCTGGATCTGGCCCCCAAGGCTGAGGGATCTCCCCAACAGTGGGGACCCTGCGCTGGTGCCCCAGCCCCCCTGCCACCCACCCACAGGGCTGGAGCACACAGAATCTACTAGCCTGGCCCCCCCCAGGCTCTGGTGGGCGAGGGGAAAGTGGGGAGTTTCTTTCTCCTTCCCAGTCAGGGGCTTCTCACTTGTGTCTGGCCCCTGCCTGATTTTTCTGAGGAGCAGCAGCCCCCGACCCAAGAAAGGTTCCCCAGCCCTGGTATACAATCCAAAGACCGAGAGATGAATGAATTGTCCCTTTAACATGCCCGGGGAGGATGTGGGCTTTGTCCCCATGCTTGGATATGCTGCCCTCAGCGCAGAGGCCAAGGAAAATCTGTAGGACAAATTTCCCATTCTTGTTTTTTCAAGGATTTCCTAGACGGGATTGTGACCCTCTGGGGAATGGGGGTAGGGATATAACAAAAAACTGGCTCATGACATTTAAACGTGGGGTGTTTTTTTAACTGGCTGTAACATAAGCCTCTTTGTGGGGTGGCCCTGTAAGGCCCCCAAAGAGCTGTGCCGCCCAGCTAGCAGCCGAGTGTCACCTACAGCCAGATGCAGGCTAGTCACATAACTGCTGGCATTACAGAGGGAAGGGGTGCTCTAGGGAAATGGGGCAGGCTTGGAGTGAAGGGAGCGGCAAGAAAGAACCATATTGCCGCTGGCCGGCTTTCTGTGGGCTACGTAATTTAGGCGACAAAACGTCAAAAAAGTCCCCTCAGCAGAGTCTCAGAAGTTGATCTGGAAAAGCGCAGGGCGGGAGACGCCGTCCCTTTGATTCGCTAAGAGCGGGGGAGGGATGACAGACGAGGGGGAGTGGTCGCAGGAGGAAAAACCTTGCTAATCCGAGCCTCTGCTATCACACATGGGCCTGGGCCCCATGCATGTAGATCGGAGACGTTATTGTAGGATGCTGCACAGAGGTCAGCTGTGGACGTATTCCAGGCGGTTTCATCATCACAGGACACCGTATTCAAAGATGAATCTTTCCTGGAGTGTTGGCAGCTCTACCGCAGACCCTGCTCCCTAACACCTCCTGAGAGGCAGCGGGATCTTGGAGGGGCTGGACCCCGCGGGAGACGAGAGCGAAGCCACAGGAATTTATGCCAACAGGGAAGCAACTACCAAGACAGTTGCAGGGCAGAGGCACGGGAGCGCTGTGTGGTAAAATGGCCCAATGTGAGGGGCTCGCTCAGCCCTCCGGTGGGGGGCGGGGCCTGCTGACCTTCATGCGCTGTTCTGGGACATGGTGGGTGTCCAGGAGTGGAGGGGTCATGTGCGGAACACAAGAGATGGGAGCCTAAACGCAAGCAAAACCCTAAGTCCCAGGTGAGAGGCTGAGCTGGCGGGCACGAAGACTTAGTCGCAATAAATACCCTGCCCTTTGCTAGCTGCTCGGGTCCCAATGGATCGAACCTCCTAGCAAACTCCTGGTCCGATTTTCCCCCCCCTCCCCCCCCAAGGGATAGAGGTAACTCTCTTAATCCTGTGCGCATGATTTCACTGCTAGGTAGTCCTATCCCTCCAGGGTGGCGTGAAAAGGAGACAAGCTGACCCCTCCTTTTGGGGAACAATTCTTATCTTGCAGCACGTTCACCTTACGCCACAGATGTGCTTCAAAAATAGACCCTGTGATGGGGTGTGTATACCCTACGCTGGGCCAGGAGGGCTTAATGCCCTGTGGGCAAAGGAAGTCCCGCCCCCCCCAACCATACTGAGCATGCTCCAATGGCTGGAGCAGTATAAAAAGGAGCAGCTCTGGACACCAGAGAGGAAGGACCTGTTGTAGGAACTTCAGAGGTAACCCAGCCAGAGACCCGGTAGCCTGCATCGAGCTGCCAGAGCTGGAGGAGCCTCGGGGAGAGGCAGGTGCTGCAGAACCAGAGGACCCAGCGACTACATGAAGCACCCCAATGCCAGATCTGGTAGGAAGTGATCCAGGGAGGATGTGTGAATGTTATCTCCCATTTGAGGGCGCTTCCCCCACTCACAGGGCCCTGGGTTGAGGTCCGATGGAGTAGGGTGGGGAACCCCCCTATTGTGGATGCTGCCCCAAACCCCTAAGAATCTAGCCATTAGACTGTGCTGTCCTGAACCCCAACACTGTGTTACTGACTCTAACCAATAGGCTGTGCTGCCCTGAACTCTAAGGCTGTGTTATAGACTGTGGCCATTGGGCCGCACTGCCTCGGGACCCCCTCCCCGCCAAAAATATCTATTATTACCACCAGACCTGATTCCAAGTTAGAAAGTGCGGCATACATCAAAATTCACCATCCACTTTTTCACTTTGTGTTTCTGGTACCGTGGGGTACCTTTCCTTTGCTGTGGCTGGGGTACCCCATTCCACACCAGAAGCCTGAGAAGTTACCTCCCATGCCTTTGACAGGCTTGGTATTTGCTAACGCCAGAAAGCTGTGTTGAGGTTTGCAGAGCGTTGAGCAAAGTGAACAGAATTGTGGGAAAGACACAGTCTCGTTTGGTGAGCACCGCCGCCCCCCGACTGCGTATCATAGAATATTAACATGGCACGCCCTCCACCCAAAATATATCTGTATTGGCTAATAGATGCCCGGGTGTTTGCTCTGCCGTTTGCTGCCCGACTGTCTGCCTCCCTGGATTTGTACTGCCTGTGGGCTGCGCTACGAAAGATTGCTGGAGCAAAGCAAACTCTGCGAGAGTTAATCCAGTAGCAGTGCTCCTTTGTGTCTGAGGCCATTGATTGGGTCCTCTCCATGACGGCGGGATTGGTGCAGGAACAGCCAGATTGATTAACACGTGGCAGGAAACGTGCGGTGCTAAGCTACGGAACCGGTCTTGTAAGGAGCCACTGCTAGCTGGCCTCAGGTGTTCAGGTGGCATTGTTTAGCAGAGCGTCTTGGCGGAGGGCTTGCACGGACTGTGAGCACAGAGCGGGGAGGCTGGGCAATGGAGTACATCTGTGAGTGCAGGCAGCTGTGGGGTGAGGAAGGATGGACCAATGGCTGGAGCGATAGATTGGGACTCTGGATACCACTCTGCTCCACCACAGCCTTCCTGCATGCAAATCTTGTCTTCTCTCTCTGTGCCTCAGTTCCCCATCTGTACAGTGAGGATAAGAGTTGTGCCCTGCCTCACAGGGGTGCTGAAAGAATAAGCATAATAAAGCGTGAAATGTTCACTACTGTGTGCGCCACATAGGTACTGCAGAGAGGAAACGTGTGGGCATGGAGAGCATGCTTGTGGGAGATGGGAGCAGCAGTCACCTGGGATCAAACCAGGGGCCTGCGAGAGTTTATACCGAAGGATGTAGTCCCCCAGCTGACAGCTGTAGGACAGACATGGAACAGACACAGGACAAACACCGTGAACAGTAGAGACCTGCAAATCCATGGATGCGGATATCCGCGGCTCATTTGTGCCTATACAGAAGTGGATAACATAAGAAACTAGGGGTCACCAAATGAAATGAATAGGCAGTAGGTTTAAAAGACACCAAAGGAAGTTTTTTGTTCAGGCATCACATAGTCAACCTGTGGAACTCCTTGCCAGAGGATGTTGTGAAGACCAGGACTTGAACAGGGTTCCAAAAAGAACTAAATAAATTCATGGAGGATTGGTTCATCAATGGAATGGTGTCCCTAGCCTCTGTTTGTCTAGAAATGGGTGACAGGAGAGGGTTCACTTGATGATTCCCTGTTCTGTTCTCTCCCTCTGGGGCATCTGGCATTGGCCACTGTTGGAAGACAGGATCCTATGGCCGTTCTTATGGATACAAACTTTGTATGCATGCAGGACTGAAAGGCATGTAACGAGAGCCCCCGAGTGGGGGTCTGCACATTATAGAGATGGCAGTGTTTTGGAGCACGTATGAGCATGTGCAGAAGCAGGTGAGTGAGTGTGTGTGTGTGTGTGTGTCTGTACACCATATCTGCGTGAACCTGTCAGGCAGGAATTCAGTGGCCTTTAATAGCTATCCTTTCCCCTCGTTCGCAGTGGGCACTTGTTTAAAGCTTGAACACTGCTGCCCGAGTTCCTAGACGGCGCGGCTTTAATGCAGTGCACCCGGAAACCTTTGCGAGCAAACTCATTTGCTTTATGAAAGCTCCAATTTGCTCCTTACAAAGCAGCTGCTGTTCTCTATTTTGTTAAGGAATAAAGCAGTGAAATTCCATTAGCAAAGCACTCAGGACAGGGGAATTAAACACAGCTATTGAGATGGGAAGGGGGCTGTGCAGGGGGAGGAAAGGGGGGAGTGGAATGTACCATTGAGCGCATGGAGGGTTTCAGGTCTTCCATGTGCACCTAATGCTACAGGTTAAACCTCTAAGGTCTGGGACTCTCTGGTCTGGTAACATCGGACCATGGATATTGCTGGCCAGGTTCAGGGGCTGGAGCTGGCAGTGGGGAGCACAGCCCCGGCCAAGCTGACACAGGGGAAGTGGAGATCAGCCTGGCTGGAGGCAGTGGGGCCAGCAGCCGGGAGAGCAGCCCAGACACCTAAGCCAGTGAGGGGGTCGCAGGAGTGGCCCACCTTCATCCCAGTGGGCTGCAAGATTGTCGTCACCAAGACAGTCTCCCGGGACGGGGTAGTTTTGCTAATTGCTCTTGCGTACCTAGAATGCGCGGGCTGTGCCGACTGAACCATAGCAGCGCTGTGATTGGATGCAGAGGGAGCACACGGCTCTCAGTCAGTGTTGTGCGCAATCCGCACACCCCTTGCTTCGCACACCCTGGCTTTACGTGCGGGCCACTTCAGTAATACGAGCAGGGAAAAAAAGACACAGACAGAAAACAGCAGACTCTGGAAACCCTGCACGTGGGCAATGGTAAACAAATTGTCTCGCGGGCCTCATATAGAAACCCAATGGGCTACAAATTGCCCAGCACGGATCTAGAATCTACAGACATGGACCTTGGACCAATAGTTCAGTCCCACGGTCCATGAGAATTCCCACAGCATCAGAGAATTCTCAATTGGGATAAAGGCAGCGTGACTTCTGTGTTTGTACAGCACCTAGTACTTTGGTGACCCGATCTCAGCCATGATCTCTAGGCATCTGTATGCTACAGATAATAGATGCAGGATGGTATGATTTTTTGGAGACAGGACTTGCTAGAACTGACTGTGCCCTGAAAGGGGGGGGGCAGTTCCCGGCTGAGGATGTAAGTGGGGGAAACCCAGAGGAATAAAGTTACGTTGTTTCATGTAGGGGAATGTATGCATATTTTGCATCAAGGGAGTAAAGGCTTTGCTGAGACAGAGGCAGAAAACACAGTGGTTGTAAGGGCTGGTTGGGGAGCATTCTGAAATAATTGGATGACACGCCGAGGAAGGAATCATGAATCCTGGGGAATCATTGCACATAAAATTATTTCCCCCTGCACCTGTGGATGATGATTAAAGGGGAAACCTCTGCTCACAACATGGTGTATCACAGCTTCCTTCATGCTTTTATGGGTACGCCCGCACTGCAATAAACAGCCCCCTGCACCAAGAGTCAGAGCCCGGGTCAGTGACTCGGACTGGCATGGCTCCGGCTGCGGGGATATACAATTGCAATGTAGACGGTCAGGTTGGGGCTGGCACCTGGGCTGGGAGACCCACTCCCTTGGAGGGTTTCAGAGCCTGGAGTCCAGCCAAAATCCAAATGGTTACACTGCAGCGTTTAGCCTCATAGCCTGACCCTGCATGCCCAGGGCCAGCTGATCCAGGCCAGCCCGCAGCTGGGCTGTGTGTCTTCTGTCGCTGTGTAGACGTACTCCAGGGGCCACACGCTGTCCATCCCTAGCGATAGTTGAATGAGTCATATTGCTGGTGCTGCACCCCAGGGAACTGCACAGGAAAAAGCCCTCGTTGGTTTGAATATGCTCTCCATGCGCAGCACTGGGATACTGACTCCCCGGGCTGCTTCTCTGCAAGGAGATCACCCAGCTGTGCTGAAGCCGTGATTTAAACCAATGCTCCCTCTAATGTTTTCCTTCCATGGGCAGAAGAAATTTTGTTCTGTGCACCAAGGCATGCACATATGTGCACCACCTGTAGAAAAACATGCTTGCCAGCCCATCAGCTGGGTGGCATTTGACTCTCTCCACTTACCGGGAACACTGGTTTAAACCCCACGGTATGTTTGGCAATGTCATAGGACTCGTTGGAGCAATTTCCTTGGAGGATGATTGAAAGGTTTAACAAACTAGGCATGTTGAGTCTTGAGAAAAGAAGACCGGGGGGAGGAGGGATTTGGGTTGTGATCTAGGACAGGGGATTATGATCTGGGGCAGGAGACTGGGGTGCAGGGTCTGGGAGGGGGTATGGGCTCAGAAGGGGGCAGAGGGTTTGGCTTATGTGGGATAGGGGAGTAGGAGTGAGGGGGTAGAGGGCTGGAGGGGGAATTGGGGGGGGGGCACTTGATAACAGCCATCAGATATGTTAAGGGCTGTTGTAGAGGTGGGAGTCCATTGTTCTCCAGGTGTACTGGAGACAGGACAAGCAGCAAGGGGGTTCAGCTGCAGCCAGGGCGATTTAGGGTTAGAAGTTAAGCAAAACTTTCTAACTCTCAGGGTAGCTCAGCTCTGGAACAGGTTTCCAAGGGAGGTTGTGAACTCCCCATGAGTGGAGGCTTCTGAACCACTTGGACAAACCCATGTGAGAGCTGGTCTATGTTTACTTGGTGCGGCTTCAGGGCAGAGAATGGAACGCGATGGCCTCTCGAGGTCCTGCCAGCCCTCTGTTTCTATAATTCAATGTTGGTTGCTAAGATCAGGAGGAGTAGTTAACACCAGCCCACCTGCCTGTATGCCCAGCCTGTCCGTATGATGAAGCTGAAGGGTCAGTGATGGGCAACACCAAAGAGACTAGAACAGGCCTGGGCAAAACACCCTCCGCCGGCCGCATCCAGCCCACCATGCCACTGGACTCTCGGGCAGATGCCCCTGCTTGCCACGCCCCCGCACACCGCTCAGAAAAGCGGCTGCTTGTTCCACAAACTGTGAGCCCATAAGGGAGAGGGGCGGGGTGCTTCATGGCAGCTCCCACCCCCCAACACAATCCCATTGGCCGGTTTCTGGCCAATGGACGCTGCCTGTTTGAAAAACAGGCAGCAAGGGAAGCACCACTCCCCCCCTCCCCTCAGGCTTTTATTCATTCACAGACACACATGCCCCTGCAGCCTTTGGGGGCGGGGCAGGCTTCTGCCTGAGAAATGAGCTGGGCTGCTGGCTGGGAGTCTCACTGGTAAGTCTCCTGGCCAGAGCCTGCCTCTGGCCCCCCCCAGCCTTCTGCCCCCTCACTGCTACTCCTCTATCCCACATAAGCCAAACCCTCTGCCCCCTTCTGAGTCCATACCCCCTCCCAGACCCTGCACCCCAGTCCCCTGCCCCAGATCACAATCCCCTCCTGTCCCAGATCACAACCCAAATTCCTGCACCCCAATCTTCTGCCGCAGGTCACAACTCCCTCCCAGACCTCCTGCTCCCAAATCCCTTACCCGGGGCGGGGGTCAAGACAGCCTCCATGGGCTGGATCCAGCCCACCAAACCCGTTGACCCAACCCGCACCTGCCCTGCCACTCCCCGGCCCCCAAGCCAATCGAGACCTGGAGATGGGGGAGTTGGCGGTTCTCTCTAAGCACTGGGAGGCTGGGGGCAAAGACTTCATGCACTCCCCCAGGCCAATCAGGGTCTGTGAGCGGGGGAGCACAGGAAGCCTCCTGGTCCCGCCCAAGGCCCCGCCCCTTCTGAGGCAGCCCGCGACCGCTTCAGAAATTTGCGAAGTGGCCCCCCTTCAAAAATGATTGCCCACCCCTGGACTAGAACATGCCAAGTATGGTGGTGGCTTCGGCTGCAGCCAAAATGCGGCATTTTGGATCCGTCCCTCTTTGTAGCCTTAAAGACTTCGGATGCTTCGCTCGTGGAAGTAGGGCATTCAGCACCGGTTCCCCCAAGGAGAGCCCAGTGATTGCTCCACAGCCAGGTACATGCACCTGCTGAGCTTCCCAAAAGGCCCTGGTGGAATTGGGAGCCCAGCTGGGCACTCATGCATGGCCCACTCTGCTGGGTTCCCCGTGCGGCCTCCTTAGGAAAAAACATGGCACTTAAAGCCCCTGTTCTCTTGGCTAATCAAGACATCTGACTGCTGCAAGCTGAATTGCTTTCCTGGCATTCCCAGGCCCGACCCCCCTGCAGATCTGGGGGAAGGTAACACCCAGGCCGCTGGCATCCGGAGAGACCGGACGTTGCAGGGTGCTACTTTCAGAGCGAAGGTCGTCCATTGGACCTTGCCACCTTTCCCCCAGCAAAGGCATTTTCTGCTCCGTCATCCTGACTTTTCTGGTTTCCTTTCCCAGTCGGTTTCGGGAGAGAAAGGGCAGTCCAAGGCCTTCCCTCTCCTCTTGGAACTGATGTGCTTCCAACGCCATCTAGCGCCTCTTCTGCAAAGGCCTCCTCCCGTCGGCTAGCATCCGGCATGAGCACTGCCCTGGTGTTTTATTTTATTGTATTGCCATCGGTTCCTGCTTATCATAAGATGGCTTTCGCCACCCAGAGGTGCTCTCTGGCTCCTCGTGAGCAATAGCACTGGTGGGAGTCGTGCACGGGTTTGACTCCATTCTGTGTTCCACAACGGAATTCAGGCCCTCGCGGGGGAGGGACGGCGAGAAAACAATGGCCCGTCCAGGGTGATTAGTCACCCAGCCGTCAGCCCCATGTCTTATAACTCCAGCATCGCCTGCGGCGTAATCACTCAGAAATGCATTGCCCTGTCCTATTGCCGGTGGATTGGGAGCGCGACCTCGGTCCCATGTAGCTGCTATTTCAAAATAATAGAACTTGCCAGGGGCCTGAGATGACTGAGGCTGGTAATGGGCTATAAAGACTCCGACCTGCAGGTCGGCCATTCGAGGCCAGTTCGAGATGTGGCTAGCACTGAGGGCTGGGGAAGGGGGATTCAGTGACACAAATAATTGGGACACGTCCCCCTGGCTGCAGCTGATCCCCTGCAGCGTGATCTGAACAGAGAGGCCAAGGGCTGAGCAGCCGGGGTACCTGCCCCCTTACACGGCTGAACCTGCCCCCTTACACAGCGGGTCCTTTCAGGGGTGTGGAGACATCTTCTTCTTCCGTGAGTAGTAATAACAGAACCTAGCTCTGACACAGGGCATGTTACCAGGAGATCTCAAAGGAGGTCTGCATCATTGTTGCCATTTTATGGAATGGGCAAACTGAGGCACAGAGTGGGGTGGCCACTTGCCCATGTTGCAGAGCCGGGATTAGACCTTGGGTGCATCTACACAGCACCCTTAGCTCAAAATAAGCTGCACAATTTGCACTATGAAAATTGCGTAGCTTATTTCGAGTGTATTTCGAAATCGCTTATTTCGTAATTTGGCATTGTCTACACAGCGCCACATTTCAAAATAATGCGCTATTCCAGAATGCCCCTTACCCCTTGTGGAACGAGGGCTACCGGGACGTCAGAATAAGTCTCCCGTTATTTCGAAATCTATTTCAAAATAACGAGCTGCTTCGATAGGCACGGCATAGCTCTTTTGGGATACTTCAGGTATCACAAAATAGCTCCGCCGTGTAGACGTACCTCTTGAGTCCCAAAACAAGTTACGTCCATTAAACTATACTGTGGCCAGGATTTGCAAGGGAGCTAGACACCCAACTCCCTGTGACTGTCCATGGGAATAGGGAGCCTTGCATTGCCCTTTGGAAATCTCCTGGGTTTTTAAGGACTGCAAATCCAGCTCTTCTCCATCCCCCTCTGGGCACGGCCTGCCTTGCTCACTGACCCAGCTGAGCTATGAATTATCAAGGGTTGCAGTGGCTCACTCCCCTTGCTTTGGCCAGTTCCTTTGGGACATGCTGCTTCCTGTCACGTTACCAAGTGTGACCAGGAAGCCGCTCCAAAAGTTTACAGCTGCCCCTTCCCTCTGCTGGCCGCACTGGCATTATTTGGGCAGCCCAGCCCCCACGTCCAGGGAACGATGCCCAGCCCATGGCCACTTTCAATTCATTATCGCCAAGGTAGACACCTTTGCCTTGGTCCCCTCCTTTAGCCACACGTGTGCCTGTCTGTCTAACACCCACCTCTCCCCAGACAGCCTTGGACTCGCTCTTAGCCTCTGCTCCATCCTGCCCCCAGTGGCTCAGTGTAGCAGTGCTTCCCAAATCTGTGTCGCTGCGGGCAGCAGAGCATCTGTTACCCAAAGCGGGGCCTTGTTCTGCCTCCGGGGCAGACACTTTCCATGGGAAGTTCTCCGCCAAAGGAGGCCCATCCCGGCTGGGCTGTGTGGTTTACTGATCTCAGGCTGGAGCCAAATGCAGCCTGGGTATAAACACAAGCAATTCCTAAGGAAACTTTGGGCCGAACTGCTTTGGATATTGAGGGCCTGCATACTGGCGCAGGGAGCGGGGCTCTTTCATCTTCCACCTCATTAGGCCTTCTCGATAGTGGCTCCTCACGCCCCACTCCCTTGCTCCTTTCCATGGGGGCCTGATGCTTCTTGCTGTACACTGGGGCCTGTCTCGGGAGGAATCTATGGAGTCACACCAGTGTAAAACCCGTGCAAGGGAGAGAAAAATCAGCCTAGCATGTGCAAGTGATACTTGCACACTCACCGAGTGCCGGATGGGTGCAAATTACACTGCACTGCCCTTGCACCAGTTTCACGTACTAAATAACACTCACACACACACCCCTATAGCTGATGGTGCAGTTTAGGTCATTTTGAGCGAATGGAGTATATTTTCAGTCCTTGGGCAGTGAGGGGAGAGGTCTGTGCTCACCAGGGCAGAAATCTCCAAGGCCCCATGGACAAGCTGCCCGAGGGGCTGGGCTGAGCACGAATCTCCTCCCCCAGCAATCCTTGTCGTCTTCCCTCTCTGCTCCCTGCTTTGCCCGGTGAGCCCCAGGGCTGGTCGGGGGAGCAGGGCCCGGGGAAAGCAGCTTGCTTCCCGTGCCGTAGGGCTGGCTCTGATGCTGGAGGGAGACAGGCAGATTTGCGTCTGTTTTCTGAACCTGACTCGTGCCACGGCTCCTTCTGCGCCTGATGCCCCAGCAGCCTGTGAGCCTCTCGAATGCAGAACCGCACCCCTGTGACTCGCATCTTGTGCTCAGAGCCACCAAGAGGCCCTGAGACCGTGATCGGGACTGCTGTGCAGTGGCGTAGCCAGGAGATCCTACTTATGTGGACCTCGACTTCAGGTGGGCGGGCACTAGTGGGGGTGGTCCGCTCCCAAGCTCTGCCCTGGCCTGCGTGGGTGGGCCTGGATGAAAGTGGGTGGGTCACGGCCCACTCGGGCCCACCCGTGGCTACGCCCCTGCAGCTACATCTGCACTGCCAGCTGTAGAGGACAGGCACGCCTCATGTATCTGCAGCCTACAGAGGAAGGTGGCGCCCACCCTGGCCACTTGTGGGGGAGTAGCCAGACGATTTCTCTGCCGCCTCCCCTCTGCCAGAGCCTTTTCCTGCTGCCAGAGCCTTTCTCTGCAATGGGGGAAGGCTCTCGCAGCAGGACATGGCACAGTTGTTCCCGCTAATCTTTTCCATCCACGTGCGGGTTTTTTTTAAATATGTGCAGAATAAATTTTATGTGCACCAAGGCATGGGTGAATGTGCACCACCAATAGAAACAAAAAAAACCTATCGGTGGGCACTCTGCTCATCAGCTGGGCAGCATTAGAATTTCTCCTGAGCGGCCGCACAAACGCCTAGCTTACAGAGAATGCTGCCCGACGCTGCTAAAAATAGCAGCATAGCCATGGGCGCACTGCTTGGGTGTGTGGAAAGTCATGGAGGGTATGTCCCCTGGAGACTTAAGCGTGTAGGACGTAAGCCATGGCTTTCTCTCTCTTTGATCTATCGCATGGGATCCCAAACTGGGGGGCGTGCCTCCGGGGACGGGGGCTTGAAGAAATTCCAGGGGGGGCACGAGGCAACCCAGCCACACACACCCCCATCAATCCCGCCCCAAGATTTGCTGCTATTTTTTGGGAGGGGGTGCTTGAGGGTTTCTCAGAAATCAAAAAGGGGGCATGATGCCAAAAAGTTTGGGAACCACTGATCTATCATTTGATTGGCCTCCTGCATAATGAGTCCCTTGGCACATGCACAGACTTAGGCGCCCCTGATTTAGGGTCCCTCTGACCCGTCAGCGCCCCCCACCACCAATTGCTGAACAAATTTATTTCTTCGTCTGCAAAACCTTTCACAGGGTTGGTCTGAGACCACGATGAATTAAGCGCTCCCCAGAGATGGGGCTGCGCCCTGCAGCCACGGTTATAAATCTTAGCCGATGACTGGGTCGTGGGTATGCCAGAGGGTTGTCACCAGCCTGCACCAGGGACAGTTCGTCTCGGCTGTCGTCCTTGAAGAGGGGCGGGCGTTAAAAAGAGCGGCTCAGCGACACACATTGTTTCAGCTGCAAACTGTGGCCTTGTCTCCGTCAGGGAAATCTGCATTGGCGCCAGCCTCAGGTGTGAACAGGTGGCCCTGGCGCCGTGTGAGCCAGCAGCGTGCCAAAGCCGGCCAGGATTGTCCCACCAGCAGTCATTTCCGTCAGGGACTGTGGTGCGAGAGATGCCCGGACGCCTGGGTTCAATTCCTGGCTTGGCCCCGACTCACTATGTGGCCTTGGGCAAGTCACTGGTGGGGCTGCCCTCCCCATGCGCCGAGGCTGGGGCCGCATGCCACTCCACCTCCCTGTGATGCTGGGGGTGGGGCTTGGATAGAAGGGGCGGGGCTGCGGGTGGGGTTGTGGGCTTGCCTTTACCCACCGCCCATGGTGACAAGCTTCTGTGCGTAAGGACAGAGAGAATCAGACACAGCCAGGAGAAGGAGAATAAAAAGTGGATGTGCTGCTGGATGCACATTGCAGAATGTTCTAATCACATTGATCTTAATTAGCTGGGTCTGGCAGGTAACAAACAGCCAAACATTCTGCAGGCTGAGCAGGAGGCTACTCTATGCCAAGGAAATAGGCCTTCCTCTAATGAGAAAAAAGCCTGGATCTTCTTGCTAGGGAGGAGCTGGCGTGGTTCAGAGAATAACAAGGAAAGTGGTGGGAGCAAGTGACAATGAGCTTCAACCGCAGCGAGGGAGGATTTAGGTGGGACATTAGGAAAAACTTCCTACCTGTCAGGATGGTGACTCACTGGAATAAATTGCCTAGGGAGGTTGTGGAATCTCCATCTCTGCAGATATTTAAGAGCAGGTTAGACAGACACTTGTCAGGGATGAGCTAGACTGTGCTTGGTCCTGCCATGAGGGCAGGAGACTGGACTCGATCTCTGGAGGGCCTTTCCAGTTCTAGTGTTCTGTGATTCTGTGTGCCTCAGTTTCCCAGCCTACCCTCTAGCTATGTAGATCGCAGGGTTCTTTATGGCAGGGTTTCTCTCTTATTATATCTGGGTATGTCTACACAGCAAAGTGATCATATATATAGTAGCCCAAGAGTCTGTAACGCTGAAATGCTGGCTGTTCCCTCTGGGCGGCCCGTGCTGCATGGGGAGTGTGGGGCCCAAACAGCCGCTTGCACCGCTTGCTCTCCCGCGGCGGCCCGGCTGAGCGGTGCAGAAGTCAGCCAAGTGCCACGGCGGGAGGGGAAGGGGGGCAGGGCGGTGGACGCATGGCCGGGGCGGGCCTGGCCATGCGTCACCGCCCCGCCTTCGCCTCCCACCGTGGCGCTCGGCTGACTTCTGCGCCGCTCAGCCGCTCTTGCTCTGTTTGGGCTCCGCGTTCCCCCGGGTGAGAGGCAGGAGGGGGAGGAGAGCTGAGAGAGGGAGGCAGTAGGAGGAGGAGGAGAGAGAGAGAGAGAGAGACGGAGCGAGAGACTGGAGGCTCAGGAGAGAAGACCGATGTGGAGGAGAGACCTGAAAATCCCGTCTTATGACGGGCTAATTGGCTAGTTTTGAAATAACAGCTATTATTTCAGAATAACTTTCCTAGCGTCTACACAAGCCAACTGCTATTTCGAAATTAATTCGAAATAGTGGAGGGCTTATTTCGAAATTGGTAAACCTCATTCCACGAGGAATAGCGCCAATTTCGAAATTGCTATTTCGAAATAAGCACTGTGTAGACACTTATTTCGAAATAGGGGGCCTCCAGTCCTTCCAGGGAGCCCTGCTGGCCGCTCTGGCCACAAGGTAACCAGTTCCGGCTGGCCGGCTGGCCTTAAATGTGATTCAGCATCCAGTCAGTGTGGACGCACTATTCTGAAATAGCAAAAAGCTATTTTGAAATGCATTTTGTGTGTAGACACGTTATTTCGAAATAAGATATTTCAAAATAACTTTTAAAATTAGATATTTCGAAATAATGCTGTAGTGTAGACATACCCTCTGTGTGCAGCTCCTAGCATGATGGGGCCCTGTTCCCTCTGCTAGCTCTCCTATAACATGGATAAGAGTGGACACAAGGCTTGCAAACGTCCTTGAGACCCTTCTTAGAACCGGGTCCACTTCTTTCTCAACCACCTTTCAGGCTTTCAGCAGCCTCCTCGGCCAGTGTGGCATGGCTACTCCTCACTGGTGGAGCAATGAGTCCCTTCCTAATTAGCACTCTCCCTTCCTCCTGCAGCACCAGTGTAATTACTCTCCTGCTCGTTAGTGCTGTTGTGTATTCGCTGTCCTACCTTTCCTTCGATTGTAAACCTCTCCGTCTCCCCTTCCCTGTGAGCTGGCCTGGGATGAGAATTTACAGGCAGCCCGGGAGGCCCAGGGTAATGCGGCAGCAGACCCGTACTTGGCAGTGGCGTTTGCTGCCCTTCGACTCGGCATGCCTAAGAGAGGTCACGCCAATGACAAGGATGCTGATCTGGCCACCAAGGTCCAGAGGGTGTGGTGTGATCTAGGAAATCGGTCAGTGCTTGCTTCCCAGACCCCCTAGCCCATTCCCTGCCCACCCCATCTGGTTGTCACACTAGTTTGTGCCGAGGGAAAGGTGGCTTCTGTGCAGGCCAGCTGATGACAGGGGGCAGCTGCTTTGGGGCCCAGTGATTCCAAAGGGCCCAGGAAGACCAACTTCCACCGCTACTGCAGCAACGGTAGCCAGAGCTCTGGGCCCTTAAAATCACCCTGGGCGATTTTAAGGTAGCCCCCAGCCCCGCCCCTTCCACCCAAGGCTCCACCCCTTCTGGGAGCTCTGAGCTGCCCCACCTCTTTGCTCATGGGCCTGGCAATTCTGTTAGCCACACTCAGACTGCAGTTGCTAGTGTGTAATAGTGAGCGTGTAAATCCGTAGTGACCTCCAGTGAAATCTTCAGGGCAGTTCTGGATTTACCCTGACGCAGCTGAAAAGAGGCTCTGGATTTCCAAAAGGAATTTTCTTGCACAGAAACCTGGGCCTATGCAGTGCGCAAAACTATGAGCCAGCCTCGGCCCTCAGTTATCCCATGTCCCCTCACTGAGCTCCGTGGGGCGGCCAGTGCAAACCGAGGCGGGAGGTTGCCCTACACAAGGATGGGTCACTCCCAAAGTCTCGCCAGGTCTTGCTCCAAGGCAAGCCGGTGAAATGCAGATTGGACGTGGGGTTCTTCCCTTCTCGCCCTTGCGGCAGCTAAGGACGTGTATTGGCCGTTAGTCGGAGCCCTGTTTATGCAAATACCTTTCAGCCTGTGGCCTGTTTACTCGGTGGTTGCCAGGCACCTGTTTGCTGCTCCTGGCCTCTGAGTCACATGAACTTATTCCTGTTTCCTGATCTTCGCTTCAGATCACATGCAAGAAGTGACCTCCATTGCCAGTCACAAATCGTGTATCATTGTTCAGCACATGCATTGTGTCCGCAATATTCTCAGAGTCATTAAGGGCCAGAAAGGGCCATAACAGACAACTAGTCTGAACATCTTGTGTAACTCCAGCGGGGACGTTCCGCCCCGAGGCTATTTTGCTGGACTTGCCCAGTATTAATAATGCTGCTGTACCCTGCTAAATGCCATCTGCATGCCCCATCAGCAGGGAAGGAAGTCATCTTTGCCTGGGTAGTCTGTAAAAGGCTTTGCGATCCTTTGGCACTAGAACCGAAGGTGATTATAACGATGAGGCCTCGTTAGTAAGTTGCAAATAACCCTTCTCCCCCCGACGATCTTCTGCTGGCTTCTTTTCTGCTTCCATAGTCATTCCAGTGCTGTCAGAATTAGTTCCCGGGTTTGGTAACCATAGTGAATTACCCTCTATCCTTCTGGGTTTTCTATAGGAAATCCATCATTATTATAATTATTTGTGTTACTGTAGCATTTAGGGGCACCAACAGAGAACTGGATTTCATTGTGCGAGATGCTGTAAGAATACATAGTAAGAGCTGGTTCCTGCCCCAAAGAGCCTGCAAACTCCATTAATAAGGAGGAGGGTATTATTGTGTGTGTGTGTTTCACAGGTGATAAGTGCGAAGGCCCAAAGAAATTAAGGCCATGTCTACACTAGGAAACAATTTTGAAATAATTCAAATTGATTTAATAATTCTCAAAATAACAACATAGTGAGTCCACACTATGGGGAAGCGTTGAAATGAGTCCGAGGCAGGCTCTGTTAATGTAGACGTGCTATCTCGACTTAGAGCCCCAGGAAGCACTGGGGAGTAGTCAGTTCGAATGACTCTGGGGATTCGTTATTTCGAAATAGTGGTAGTGGAGCGTCCACACTACCGCTCTTTCAAAATGACTATTTTGAAACTAGCCAATTAGCCCGTCATAAGATGGGATTTTCAGGTCTCTCCTCCATGTTGGTCTTCTCTCCTGAGCCTCCGGTCTCTCGCTCCGTCTCTCTCTCTCTCTCTCCTCCTACTGCCTCCCCCTCTCTCTCTCAGCTCTCCTCCGCCTCCCGCCTCTCTCGCCTTCTGCCTCTCTCTCCGTCTCTCTTTCTTTCTCTTCTCCCCCTCCTCTTGCCTCTCTCTCCCCTCCATCTCTCCCCGCCCCCTTTCCCCTTCCCCTCCCGCTGTGGCGCTCAGCTGAGTGCTGCCTGCTCAGCCAGGCCACCGCGAGGGAGGGGGGCGGGGAGGTGACGTACACGGCCAGGGGGCGGGGCCGTGTACGTCATCACCCTGCCCCTCCTCCCCCGCGGCGGCCCGGCTTCCCCTTCCCCTCCTGCCGTGGCCCGTCATAAGAGGCACGAGGCATAAGGGAGCAGTCGACAAAGGCTTCCCTTGTTGACCGATCCGCGTCTAGACTCCCGCGCTGTGCCGGATCAGCTGATTGTCGGCACAGCGCGGTGGCCATTTTTATTTTAATGAAGAGGGGATTATTTAAATCCCCGCTTCGTTGACTATGTCGGGTAAACTAGTTTACATGGCTCTGTTGACAGAGCCATGTAGTCCAGACATACCCTTAGAGACTAATAGACAGAAAGAGAGAGTAACATGAGTTTTCACGGGCAAAATCCACTTCTTCAGATGAGCAGAGAGACAAAAGCTCATGATACTATATATATATATATATATATATATATATATATATATATTTGTTTGTCTCTACCCTACAGAGGTTTTTTTGGAAAAACAATCGTTTTTCTGAAAACTTCAATTACGTCCACACTGCAATCGCATTCTCCTGAAAGAAAATCGAAAGAACAGAGCTCTTTTGGAAAAAGGCGCGTGTGGATGGGGAAGAGGGAGTTCTTTTGCAAGAAGAGGAAAGAGGAAAAAGCACAGGGGGCCCTGGTGGCCGCTCCATCCATAGTAATCACAGTTTACATGCTACATAGCGTCCATTCAGTGTGGATGCTCTCTTTGAAAAAGCAGATCACTTTTTTGATGCACTTTTGCAGTGTGGACGCTCCCTTATGGAAGAAGTTTTTCCGGAAGATCTCTTCCGGAAAAGCGTCTTCCAAAAGAAGCCTGCAGTCTAGACATAGCCCTAGGTGCTACATGACTACTCATTGTTCTTAACCACAAGATCATCTTTCCTTTGAAAGCTGCACTATCGCCTTTGCATGCTTAGACTTTGGAGTCAGTGGGACATTTTCTATTGAAACTTTTTTTAATGGAAAATTGAGGATTTGGTTAAATGAAACTATAGGAAGAACATTTTTGCTTTCTCCAAACATTGCTGTGCAAAAACTGTGCTCCCACATCTGAAAATTTCAGTCACATGGACTTTTTTTGTTTAAAAAAAAATCGGTTCTAATGGGGCGGGGCTTTTTTCATCCTATTTTTTCAGCCAAAAAATGTTCAGTTTCCACGGTTTTTAAAATACTTTGAAAACGCCCTTTGTGTTACCAGCTCCAGTAATTATCCCCTTTAAGTAACAGGCATCTGTGGGAGTTTTGCCTGAATAAAAACTTAATCAAGGGGCTCAGGGCTTGTCCGATAATCATTACACTGCCTGGGAGCTGTGTCTTTCATCTCGCTTCACATGTGCATCTTTCAAAGTAGCTGGAATGGATGAAGAGCAGGCCTTTGCAGGCTGCCTAAGGACAAAGGCAACAGAGTCACTGCTTCCTACGGGGACATGCAAACTTAATTCTTCAAAGCAGAGATGTAAAACAACCTTTTTGCAGCAGACTTGTTCTTTGTAACGAGGATAAATAACCCCCAGTGTACGTAGCCAGTCATCACGGCATGCTCTCCCCCACTCCCGGCCTTTCCCCTCCCTGTAGCAACTGTGACACTAAACCAACTGGACGTTGCATTATGCAAGGGACCCAGAAATAACCTAGCAAAGCCTGGAGTACATTGAGAAGCATTACCATACCCTGGCAATGGGCATAGAGCACAGCAAGAGATGATCCTGACGAATGGCTGATCATAGGGTTGCCAGGTGTCTGGTATTCAACCGGACAGTCCGGTTTTCGGGCCCTCTGTCCGTTAAAAAAATTCAGAAAATACCAGACATGTGCAATGTCCGATATTTTCTGGTTTTCCGGCTGGGCACCCGACGGAAGCCTGGCGGGCCGGGGGGAGTGGCTGGGAGGCCGGGAGCGATCGGCGCTGGGAGCCTCTGGTTGCGTCTGACGTAGGAGTGACGCCTTGGGGAGGAGGAGAAGCCCTGTCCATGCTCCTAAGAGCTGTTCAAGCGCGCTGTGGAGACATAGCTGGACTTGCTCGTGCTTCGCCGGGACCGTGTGTGGGACGGGCAGCGCCCTGGGATCTGCATGTGCCCAGGTCAGTCCCACTCCCTGCCGGCCGATTCTCTCCCCCACACACACTCCCCCCTCCCGGCAAGCCCCACTCCCCCGACCCCCTCCCGGCAAGCCCTGCTTCCTGCTGGCCGGTTCTCCTTCTCCCGATCTCCCGGCCAGCCCCGCTCCTCGATTTTTCCCCAATCTCCCGGGCCAGCCCCGCTGCCCCTGAACCCTCCCCGCCAGCCCTGCTTCCCCGTCCTTCTGGCCAGCCCCACTCCTCCCGGCCAGTCCCTTCTCCTCCCTCCCCCTCCAATCAAGTGTGTCCAGCATTTTTTCTGCAGCTACCTAGTAACCCTAGATCCCAGTCCCCTGGCTTCCTTTCTTCCCACCCCACCCCCCCCCACAAGAGCAGGCTGCTTTGCCTGCCAAGAGGTGAACCTGTGATGGATCCGACCTCACAGTAAAAGTAACTTAAAATTTCTTACGGATACTGTCCTATCACAGCCCGGGTCCCTGCCAGCTCTTTAAATAGCTCCCTGCTGGCTTTTGCCGCAGCTCAGCCAGCTCTTGCCGGAGCTGCGCGCCATGGCGCCCCCGCTTCCTTCCACTTCTGATCAAACCCTTCCACCTGGGGCCTGAATTATACACCCCCCCCCCCCTGCTTTTCTGGCAAGCCAGCTGCAGGAATCTTTTGACCATCTCCGTGGCAGGAAGCCAGACAGCTCTGCAGAGCCCTGGTTTAAAAAATAAATAAATAACCAACCAACCAGCCCACCCGCCAGTTTTCTAGTATTGGCAGCAGCAGACTTAGCCCAAAACTCAGTGGGATTTGCACAGGGAAACCTGTCTGCTCGCCAAGCTGACTCTGGAATACAAGGCGTTTATCTGCAGGTGTCAATCCAAGGATGCTGCAGATCAGGGAGGGGAAAGAAGACATGCTGTGCGGGTAGATTTATTCTTCGTTTCTGTTGGGCGCACGTTTAGCAAGACCACACGTCCCTCCCGAGGCGTGGCCTCCCTGGATGATCGGGGTGGATGGAAGGAAGGATAGAGGCAAGACACTGCAAAAACGACTCCTTCACATTTTCTAATGCATGGGACAGTTCTTCAGATGGTGTAACTCCTCAGCACCCCATTCATTTCAGTGGTTCAGTGGTTCCAACGGAGCTATGTTGATTTACGCCCATATAGGACCTACTCCAGTATTGCTAGAAGACTGGGCGTGCATTTTGACCACGTGTGTGAGAGGTGCTGTACCAGGACCTTAAAAAGCAAGTGAAAAAATATTGTAGGGTAAAATCTTGTCGTGTGTGCCTGGATCCAGGGCCCTCTTTGGGGTGGAATCGACTGCTCAGCAGCTAATGGAGCTAAGGATCCCAGACGAACGTACAGCTGGATTCGTTCTCAAGGGATGCTGTTGCCTGTTAAGAGCCGCACATAAGAAGCCATTTGCAGTCAACAACAATAGGAAGTTGCCCTGGTCCTGCAAAATCCCGGAGCAATGTTGCATCTCCTCAAGCCACTGGCACCATATGAGGGAAGATTGATCTATCATAGAATCACAGAACATATGAACACATAGAATGGTGGCATCTCACACTCACTTTGCACGGACGTCCGAGGCTGCAAGAGGGGCAGGGAATGGCAGATTAGACTTTCCATCTGCGCCTTTCGTCTCGGCCCTCTGGTTCCGTCCCGTCTCTTCCTCTTCCCTGCTAGCCTTCTGCAAAGCTCCCTTCCCTGCTAGCCCTCTGCAAAGTCCCAGTCCCAGACACAGTGTTGTACAAGAGTTGCCACATTAAACAGCAGGGATGTTTAGAAATAAGCCAGCGTGTATTTTCCAGCTTGGGGTTTGCTCTCATGCCGTCTGCAGTGGGGAAAATTCTTAAGTGCTGAGGAGAGGGGTGGAGGGAGAGGAAAGATGCGAAAGAGGAAGTAATTAGTCCCATTACTTGAAGCCAGAGATTACACAGCCATGCAAAGCAGCCAGCGATTTCCAAGGGCGCCTTGGGAAGCCCGGCCGCACTCGATAGCTCCCTGATGCTGCCCTGGTGCTTAGCTACTAAACCGAGCTTTGCAAATAACCATGAGATGCTTGAGTGGATCACAGCTCGAAGAAGGGGAGAAGGCTAATTGTAGGCTCTGGGCCAGATTCCTGCCTGCACCGGCAGGAGAAATGTTCTGTATTTCTGACACCGGGCTCGCTCCCTTTGCTGCGTGTCTTTTGGGGTAATACCAGTCTGCAGGACTTTTCCCTGTCTGCTCTCAACCTCCCATCCTGGAAGCTTTCCCTTCGCTGACACCCAGAAGTGAATTTAACCCTGTATTTTGGGAGGAAGGGGGACCAGGCAGTGGGGTCGACAGCCAGTACGGGCCCCAGGGGAAGGTGGGGGCCAAGTCTCAGGTGGAAGGGGCGGGGCTAAGGTCAGTCAGCCCTTAGCACCACCCAAATTGCAATGCTCCGCCTCCAGCCCTCAGAGCTGCACGGAATGGTGCTCCAGTGGCACTTCCAAGGGGCCTGGGGTTCTGGCCGCTGCTCAGGCGGTAAGCCTGGGACCAGAGATTTGCTCTCTTCTGAGTTTCCACAACCTCCCTAGGCCAGTTATTCCAGAGCTTCCAGACGATGGAGCTAGGCTGATTAAACGCCAGCTGGGGATTGGGCCCTTTTTCGGGCTAGTAGAGGGCACCGCTCAGAGAGAACGGCTGCTGGATGCATAGCTCAGCACAACAAGATTGTTAACTTTGCAGCTGCCACAGTTTAATTAGCAACCACACGTGAAGCATCGGGCAGCAGTCAAGGTCACTTTCTCAGCTCTGCGGGTGCATGTGTTGGGTCCCCCAGTGGAAATGCTTTTGGATCAATGATAAAGAATACAGAGAAGCCATGCATTTGGCCTTGGCTTGCTCTGGGTATCCAAAATAGCAGGGTCCGTTGACATAGTCTCTCAGAAGCCTTGAAATACGACCTGGAAATGCCTCTGGCTTCTCCTCGCTGAGAAATAAATGACCAGTTTCCATTTGCACTGCCTCAGGGAAGTAATAATCACTCGAGCTGGCTGGAAACCAGTGACAGGCCTGCAGTGAGAAACACTGTGCGGGCGTTTTTTTTTTCCTAAAAATGAAAGACCTTTCAGTTCAACTTGGAAGAACTTTGTAACTGAACCCTGAGCCAACATCATTTGGCGTTTCCATGGTGACGCCCGTCTGAGGATCTCAAAGCTCTTTGCAGACCGGCGTGTGGTGTTTCTCCAGCAGAGAGCGCTTGCTTGAGTCTGCTGCTCATGTGCGCGGCGGCACTCCAGCCAGAAAAAGAGGCTCACAGTGTGACCTAAAGTAATCCCCACGCACTTGACCCTCTGGGTGAGGTCTGGAATTGTCATCGCCTGTCCTTTAGAGGTGGGTAAACTGAGGCACTGGTGTCCAGGCTAACCACTTGAAAAGTGGCCCTTGGTTTGGGGGGGAGGGGTGTGACGGCGCGTTGGGGTTTTCCCGTCTCCTGCACCCCCGTAATGGCATGGACAGACTCCACCAGCCAGTAGTATAGAGGGAGTTTATTGCTTCTCCAGGATACAGCACAGCACAGATGTCATCTGGTTACAGGGCAGGCCTAGGATGCCTCAGCCCCCCTTGAGATGGGGGAGACTGGGCCCCTAAATTCCAGCCCCTTTCCCTAGGCTGTCTCCTCCATGATCCCAGACAGAAACTAACTCACTCACTTCCAGCCCTGCCCCCATCCAGGGCTCCACTCCCCTTCTTCCCATTGTTCCGCTCCATGGGAGATACCTGTCTGACGAGTCTCGAAGCCCCCTTGCATAATGACTCATCCCCTGCCCTGCTGGGCCGTGCTGCAGACAGCAGCCAGTGGAGGTCACTCACAACCCACGGCCCAGCATAGCAACCAGCAAGGTACCCCCCACTACGTCACAGGGGGGACATCAGTTTGTGAGCACCTGGCTTAGGGAGATGGTTCAGGCTTGTTGTGAAGGGGCTGGACTGGGGATCCAGTGATTCTGGATTCTGTTTCTTGCTTTGTCTTTGCCACCATGGGCTGCGTCTGTCTCCCATCTGTCGTAGCCTTCCCCTCTCCTCACTGGGGCGTTGGGACGTTAACTCCCCAAAGTCTGTGGGGTGGGGGCTATCAAAACCTCACTGACATCACTAGAGACCCCCTGGGCCTGATCGTCAGAGGTTCTCAGCGCTAACAGCTCCCACTGACTGTGGTGATTAACGGCCAAGGCCAAAGCCAGGCCGGCTTCTCCTTTGGCAGCATCCTCAGTCTCTTCCCCAACTCCCCTGGCGCAAGCCTGTTGTGTTTTGCTCTTTGGCAACCGACGCTTTCTACGTGCCCCTTGGCTCCAGCTCGGTGCCCACGCAGCCTCAAGAGCAGCGTTGGCTGCTAGAGGAGGTCCCTGGACAGCTGTCTAGGTTGGCATTGAAGGCAGGTCCCAGTGAGAGGCAGGTCTGGAGAGGCGAAATAAGGGAAGGGCCGGTAGGGGATGTACCGGCTGCTGTACCTTTGAGGCAGACTGGAACTAGCCGGATCCCATCCCAAACTGCTCGCCGCGGTTTCTGGGTGCTTTCTCTGTCAGCAGTCCCTGGAAAACCAGTCTAGTTATGGGTCCGTCCCCTCCCCACGTCATTGGCGTGTGTATCTCAGTGCCTCACGACCGGCAGGGGGATATTGTCAGAGTCCCAGCAGCTGAAGCGGCTTCCGAGGTGCCCTTTGCAGAACGTAAACCGGCCACCCCGGGGACTCAGTGACGCCAGGCCTGTGTTTCGCACCATGCCTCAGCCCTCCATGGCCTGCGCTGCGTTTATTCCCACGGCAGCCCTCTGAGGCAGGGCAGTGTGGTGACCCTCCTTTATCTATGGGGCGCTCAGGCCCAGTCAGACTATGGGCCCGTCTATGCAGCAAAATAAAACACCGCGGCAACCAGGGCAGCTGACAAGGGGCACGGAGGACTCGCGCTGCAGGGGTGAACAGAGCAGTGCTGACAGACGTCTGCCCTCGGGCAGGAGCCCAGACTCTGAGACCCGCCCCTGTTCCCCAGGTTTCCAATCTTGGGCTCCAGACGAAGAGTCTACGGCAGGGGTGGGCAAAAGGGCCTCCACGGGCTGGATTTGGCCCGCCAAGCAGGTGGATCCAGCCTGCAGAGGCCCTGCCACTCCCCCACCCCTAGGCCAATTAGGGCCTGAGGGCGGGGGGGAGGCGCGGAGTTTCCTCCGCCCTGTCCCTGCCCTGGGAGGAGCATGCAGCACTTAGAAGCACCGTGTGCTCCTGGCAGGGTGGGAAAAGGCTTCGCATGCTCCCCAGGCCCTGATTGGCCTGGGGTTGGGGGAGCACGGGAAGTCTCCTCTCACCGCCGGGGCATGGGTGCCTAGGGGTAACTTGGAGAGGCAAAGGGGCTCCCCTACCCCCAGATCAATCATGGTCTGTGGGTGGGGAAGCCTGGAAGCATCCTGGCCCCACCCCTTCCATTTGAGGCCCCGCCCCTTCCAGAGCAGCCCAGGGCCACTTCTAAAATTTTGGAAGTGGCCCCCAGCAAAAAATTATTGCCCACCCCTGGTCTACCGGGCTGTTTTTACCCCCTTTTCCCCTCCCCCACCCATAGCACGAGCCTGAGTCAGAGCCTGATGTGGTCCCTGAGATTTGCAGCAGCGGGTTAGTTTTTAGCTGTGTAGCTGCACCCTACTGAGGTGCCCAAGGTCACACCAGCAGCCTGAGACAGAGCAGTGTCTAGAACCGGGGTCTCCGGCTAATACCCAAACCACCGGACCATCAGCCCAGGTCCTTCCTAAGTCTGCTAACGGCTCTGCTTTGCACGCCGTATTATCATTCACATCAGCCCGACATCCGGGCAAAACACCATGGCTCGGTTCCGCAGCTGGTGTAAACTGGCATCACACCCGTGCATTGTGACGTTGCTCTCGGCCGGAGGGCTGAGTTACCCAGGGGAGTGCTACCCGGCTCTCTTCTGACTAGGGATGATTTTTAACAGTGTTTTTGGTAAATGTGTAACTGCTAAAAATTTCAGCAGTTACATGTTTACACACGGGCCGGGGGGGCAGCTCTGTGGGAGCTAGTGCTTATGGGGAGCTAGCTTAGCAGCAGGAGGGAGCCAGTGCTCGCTGTGGAGGGAGGTGGCTCCCTGCACGGACTGGCTCCTGCCTGCACCCTCGTGCTGCTGCCTCTGTATCAGAGGCAGCAGCATGGGGGTGGGGAGGTGGCTCCTTGGAAGCCAGAACACGCAGCTGGGGAGGGGCAGGGCTGGCCTTACCATGAGGTGAACTGAGGCGGCCACCTCAGGTGCCAGACTGTGGGGTGCACCACTAGGACCCAGAGTGTAGAAAATTGTGTCTGCTGCTGGTGCGTATGCAGGTAGCAGAGCAGTCCCATGAGAGGAGTAGAACAGGAAGGAGGCAGAATTGAGACCTTTCAAAGTTTTGGCCCAAGCGAGGGGGCATGGGGGCATCATTTGAGTTCCCCGCCTCAGGTGCCAAAATGTTGTGGGCCGGCCCTGGGCGGGAGGCGGGTATTTGGGGGCCTAGGCTCATTGGATAACCATTTAAACGTATACACTAACCATCCCTACTGCTGACTGGCAGATTGTAATCAATGGAGCTTCCCATCCTGATCTGGTTGCATTTTAAACCCTTCCCGCATAGGTGTCCTGCTCTGGGCTTTTCCTGTGTCCTTCTTTGGTGGGATAACTCCCTCGGTCTGTGCCTCAGCATACTCATCGGAAACTTTCACCCGCCTCCTAGGGGATTCAGGAGCCTCATTTGATTCGTGTTGGGAATGCAGCCTGAGCTCCTTGGTCGAACGCCGCCACATCGGTGCGATGTGTTATTCATATTCCACGCTGTAGTGCAAATGTGCTAATGGGGCTTGTTACCGGAAGATAAAGTGATGCCATTAATACACCTCCCGCCGCGAAAGGAGCGGCGGCAGCGATTGATGGGTTGGCTCGTGGGTGTGGGCAGAAACAGCACAGCTCTTGTTTAATTTCTGGTTGTCCCCACTGCTGCGGGGATGTGGTGTGATGCAGCCCGGATCTCCCCACAGGCCAGGCCCCCATCACGCGCCCCCACTCTAGAGAGCACAGACACATCTGCACAAACAGCGTCGCTCCAACAAGACAGAGCATCCGAGTCAATCGACCGGATTCTCTACGGCTATGGGTGTAAATCGGGGGTTGCTCCATTGAAGTCAATGGGGCTGTATCCTCAGTAGGCATCAATCAGTATAGCGCCATTGGTTTTAATCAGGTTGACACCAGCTGTGGCTCTAGCCCTTGTTCTCTGAGTCTCCAGTGTCCTGCATTTTGTGTTGTCCTTTACCCCGGGGCTGGCTTAGCGGGTACTAGCAGACCAACCCGGCGTTGCTCCAGTTCGTAACTCAAATAAGTTTTGTTTTTCTTTAAATAATAGCTCTGGGGTGGGGCTCGGGAGGAGGGGGTCAGGGTGCAGGCTGCCCTGGGGAGAGAGGACAACCCCAGCCCTCTCTCACCGCAGCAGTGTGGGGCCAGATGAGAAGCTGCAGCGGGCAAAGCCAGGGGAGGGCTTTGGAGACACAGACACACAGACACACTGAAATATATAGTAGGTAGCGGTCCCTCTCGCTACTCCTGCCCCCTGCTGACCCAAACAGGTTTTAGCTGTCTTGGTCTCCGTCTCTGCCCCCTTGCTGCCCCCTTGTGGTCATTCTACTGTATAACTGTCCCTCCTACCAGACCCCCTCCTTTCCTTTTTATGAGAAACAATCAAATTCCAGGCACATCCCATTGTCCTGGCCCAACCAAACCCCAACCTTGCTTTAAGTTAAGAGAAGAGGAAGTTGCATATCAAATGTGGTGGTCCTAGCATTTATCATTTAGGAGGCGTTCTTGAACAAACGGATTCACAGACGGGCGGAAGGACAGACAGATGCACATTTCTAAAATACGTAGTCTGATGGAGGCTCCAAAGTGAGAGTGATGCATTTTGAATTCGTGCTGCGCTGGTGTATAAAGCGCAGGGCAGCAGAGAATGGGATGCCCCCGCTCAGAAGGGAAGAGATGTGTGAATCAGGCTGCGAGTGACTTAGGGCCCATCTACACGGCGTGCCTCTTTTGGTGGCAATGCAGAGTACATACACAGGACGCTCTCCTAGCACAGGGACAAACAGCACTGCCTGGGAGCTACAGTGTAGACGTAGCCTTCCTCAGTTCAAGCTGAGAGCAGCTTCCAAAGGAGACACTCTTTTTCTGCCCACGCATGCACAGGAAGTTGGCTAGAGGCAGCTACAGAGACACCCTTGCGAACAAGCGTAAATCCACGAAATCCCCTGGCTGTGCTATTTGGGGTGAAATTTGGTGTCAAACTCAGGGTTCCTTGCACCTTTCTCTGAAGCCTCTGGTACCAATCACTGACAGGGTGCTGCGCTAGATGGATTCCCAGGCTGATCCATGGTGGGAATTCCTATCTTTTGCTTCTCCCCAGCAGTAACAACACGGTAACGCCACTGGAGACAGCAGTAGCTGCATAGAAACGCCTCTGGAAATACCGTGACCGCTCCGAGATTTCCCTGAAGATGGCAGTACCTCCCCAGCTCTGTGGTGCTCGGTGGGAAAGCACCGACTTGGATGGCCTGCCGAGGGAAAATCCCCTGCATCAGGAAGAACTAAATACAGTCCCAACGGATGACCGTACGCCCCAACTCTTCCACAGATCAGACTGTGCACCCAGGCACTCCAGCCACTAAAATCATGGGGTGTTCTCTCATGTAGACCTGTCTTCAAAGCCTCTACATCAGAGGTGAGCCGCAGGGCTGACAGCCGCCATGGACCCCGCAGCCAAGTATGGTGGAGACCTGCTCCACATCCACAGAAGGGGCAGGGCCTTGGTGGAAGGGGCAGAGCCCTCAGCACATCCTGGACTGCAGCATGTGCTCCTCCCTCCCCCAGCCCTCAGAGCTACTCAGAGCATTTTCATGCAGCACACAATCAACCTGTGGAACTCCTTGCTGGAGGATGTTGTGAAGGCCAGGACTTCAACAGGGCTCAAAAAAGAACTAGATAGTCATGGAGATTAAGTCCATCAATGGCTATTAGCCAAGACGGGTAGGAATGGTGTCCCTAGTCTCTGTCAGAAGCTGGAAATGGGTGACGGAGGAGGGATCACATGATGATTCCCTGTTCTGTTCACTCCCTCTGGGGCACCTGCTGGAAGACAGGACACTGGGCTAGATGGACCTTTGGTCTGATCCAGTCTGGCTGTTCTGATGTTCTCATTCAAAAGGGGCTGCGGTTCCAGCCACTGCCATTGTCAAAGTAGCAGCGGTGACAGCCAGGAGGTCTGGGCCTCTGAATTGCCAGGTCCTGGGGCAACCCCTTTGCCCCCTCTGTTGGCAGGCCTGGCGGTGGGAACCTGTGGGCTGTGGGCCCTTTGCGGTTCCGTGTGTGGCCCACGAGACATTTTGTTTACTGCTGCCCACATGCAGGGCAGCCCGATTCTGCTGGTTTCTGACCCGTGTTCCCTCTGAGGTTTTCCGTCCGTGGGCGGAGTGAGTTTTGTCCTGTGCACCAATATTGAGGTTGCGTGCGCTGGTTTGGAGGTGTGCCACTGTGGCACCCACCAGTTACTAACAAAATTACACCCCCGCGTGCTCACGCACACACAGATATCATTTAAAATTGTGATGTAAGAAAAAATACTAAACCAATGGATAATTAATAAGGTGCATGAGCCTGCACCCACCCACCCTGAAAACCACCCAGCTTGCTGGCCCTGCCCCAACACACCCTGTGCCCCCATCAGGACCACACACAGCCAACTGGTACCTGTATAGGCCTGGCTAACTGCCTGCCCTCACACATACCCTGCAGTTGTGCCCAGCCTTGCAATGTGCATTCCCTTCCGTCCCCCGTCCCCCCCCCACAATTTGTCACCAGTATATAAGCCAGGGCCATGCTATCTGCCCCCCAAACACAAACAGACAGGATCTGGGCCTAGGGGCCACAGCCTAAGCACCACTGCCCAGAGACCTGTGCCCAGCCCCACATCTCACCTGTCCTCCCCCCAACACACATTGCCCCAGAGACCTGTGTCCGATCCTGCACCTTGACCTCCTCCCCCGCCCCTAGAATTTACCTGTGCCTGGTACCTCCCACCACCACAGACAGCTGGTGCCTTTGCCCCACATCCGGCCGGCTTCTGGGCCGGGTCCCCTCTGTCCTTGGCCCCTCTGGTATGGCCCTGGTACCTGCTTTGCCGCTCTCCCGCCCAGGCTCCCACGTGGCTCATGGCTCCTCCGGCCCCAGCCACACAGCAGCCTCGTGGCTCGTGTCTCCTCTGCCTCCCGCTTCATGGCTCACAGCTCCTCCGGTCTCGGCCACCACCCCAGCAACCTCCTGCCGCCCGACACGCAGCAACACAGCTCTGCATAGGAGGTGTGCAGGGTGGAAAATTGTTTTTGTGCGCACACGTTCAGCACAGAGGGAACCCTGTTTCTGGCCACCAAGTTTTTCCCTATCGGCATTACTAAAGCGACACGCACTTAAAGCCAGGGCCCGTGAAGGGAGGGGCATGCTGATTGCGAACAGCACTGATTGTGAGAGCCGTGCGCTCCCTCTGCAGCCCATCACAGTGCTGCTACGGTTCCACCTGCACGTTCTAGGTATGCAAGCACAGTGAGCACAGCTACCCTATCCCAGAAGACCATCGTGGTTATGACGATCTTGCGGCCCATGGAGATGAAGGAGGGCCCCTCATGCAGCCCACTCACTAGCCTAGGTGGCCCATCGCCGTGCTACACGATGAATTAAATTACAGAGCTTGTGTTTTAAAGAGGCTGCAATACACTAGAATGCTAGGGATGAGGGACATAGGTATATGTGTGGGGGTGGAGGGATGGAGAAATGGGTGTGTTTGGGGATGGAAGGATGGATGGATGGGGGTAAATAGAAGTATGACCTCTTAGAATTGGCAAGTCCCAGTCCAGCTGAGATCAGCAGCAACAGTGCAGTTAATTCATGCGCTATCCGGTAATAAAAGGCCGCTACCCAAGGACAGACCTTTAACCACAGGTGGTGCCGCTGTCACGGTTCGATCCTACCAGTGATGTGCACAGTGAAGATGAGGGGCAGGTGCGCGTCCGTGTGCAGCAAGTCTAGTGAAACACTGATCGTAGAGTGGACACAGGGAGCTGTCGTCGGCTGAGCACACCCAGAACCGTCTGCTACCGCTCTTGCTGGTTGGTTTTCAACCCTGCCTGTGGCTCAGAGGGGAAATGATGGCAGAGCAGCGCCTGGGTAGACAGCTATCACACATACCTTCTCCACAGAGTACATGACAGGCGGTCCAGGGCCGATCTCCACGCTGGGTTCACCGGTGACAATTTCAAACAGTGGCATGAAGCAAAGCAGCGTGGTCACCTGCTTGGGCCCCTGTCTTCGAAGCAGCTGTGTGTGTGTGTGTGTGTGCGTGTGTGTGTGCGCGCACACTGGTGGCAGAAGGGGTCATCACAGCCCCCCATTTACAGCCGCCATCCGCCCTCCCCTCCCTTCCCCCCCCCCCCCCCGCCCGGGGAACCTGCCTTGGAATGCCAAGCACATACCTTGCTGTCAGCCGCATCTGCTGAGCGGTGGACGGTGTATTCCACCTGGAGTCCTGTACTGATAAAAAAAATATATCCATCCTCCCTGACAGCTCTCCTTGCACTGGGCCAGCTGTCAGGCAGCGTCAAGATGGGGGCTGAAAAGGACGGAGGGAGAAGAGAGGAAAGCTGCAGCGTGAGGGCGTCCGAGCTGGTGTCGGGAAGCAGGTTGTTTGAAATAATCCTGGAATTTTTGTTCCTTCATTTCTCACCCCCGGCTCCACAATGCCCTGTCTCTCCCAAATCAAGGTTCTTGGCTTTCGGCTGGGAGTGCTTGCCCAATTAACGAGCTAGGAAGACGGTATCAGGCCTTGATGAGCTTGGAGGAGCAAAGAAAGTTACCACGAGGATCCCTGTTTGTCCTGCCGTGGCAGAACATGGGTTGCTTCCATTGCTTGCCAGCTTAGATCGTTGTTTAATTTGCCTGCTCAGGTTTCTTCTGTTTGCCAGCAATACCAAGAGACGGTAAAAGGAAAGAGCGTATTTCTTTCTTCCTCGCCGTGGGGAAGCCCCAAGCAAGCGTGAGATCCAGGGAGCAGCTTGTATCTACAGAAGTACCCCTGGGAGCTGACGTCTTCAGAGTTCACAAACTACGCAGACTCCGGCCTGGTTAGGGCTTGGATGAGAACCCCTGGTTCAAGGGGCAGTGGTGTTGAAGGTTCCAGAGGGGGCGCTCTCCTGCTAAGTCAATACTGAGCTGCCGGTGCTGGGCTGGTTTTGAATCAGACACAAAACCAAAGTACAGACTCCTGAGGGTCTCTGGCAAGTCCAGAACTTTACTTCCCACAAGATTTCCGCGGCCTGAACCACCCTGGCCAACTCCAAACAATCACTGCAGCCTATTTCTGTGCACTCCCCTTTCCGCTTCAACTGAATGCTGCCTTCTGGCACCTTGTTATGTTGAGGTGATAGAGAGCATCAGTGTTCACAGCCAGAGGTGGCTGCACCGGCGAGGCGATTCCTTCACAGCCGGGTCAGGTTCTCTGCTGCAATCTGGCCGACAAAGGGGCTAGAAGGCAGCTAGCTCACCCCAGCTGGAAATCCCTCCGCAAAAGGAGGGCAGTGGACCGACTGCTGTACTCTCCCTGCCTAGCAGAAGGGCTACAATGCTCTGGTGTGAGTTACAGCAGCCTCGAGGCTGCTCTAAAGTCCACCGGCGCTGGCGTGAAACTGGCTCCAGCATTAGAAATCTACAACCTGTCCCTCTCTGCGATACCCAGTGGCTGTTGGCAGTTTGCAAAGCTCTGTGCAATTCTCTGCAATAAAAAACACTGTGGGAGAGATGGAGGGGCAGGTTCCCCGGCACTGGTGCCGTCAGTTTAGTTTGGCTGGAGTCACCTAAGGGAGTCACATCAGCCCCATTCCAATATCAGTCCTGTCCCTTCTGGAAACCTTAGCTCGCTTCCTCCTCGGCGTGACGCCAGCGCAGACTGGGGAAGGCATAGGTCAGCTCTCTGGGCTGGCCAGGGGGTGCCCCAAAGAGGCAAGTTAAACCCAGACAGCTGCAAACCGCGCCAGTTATTTCTTGTTCCACTCGGACCCCAGAGCCGCCTGTCCATTTCAGGTGATGCTGGAAAGAACCTGGATCGGAGAGCCCTCTGCTGGGACTCGGTGGAAATTCGATTCAGATCAGAGTTTGGATCTGGGGGTGCTTCCTGGCTGGCGAACGTGGGAATGTGAAAAAATGAGCTCTGTTGCTTTACACGTGCCGAGCTCCTCCTCGGAGCCGTCCCGCAAACAACGTACTGTGCTTTACAGCTGTTGAGAGGTTTCGCCACGTTTTTTTTAAAAAACCCAGTGGCACTGCAGAGAAAACCAGCAGCTGCTACTCAAATGGCACCAGCCCTCCCTGCGTTCCCCCGGGCCGTGCACCTGATTAGTGAGATGATCAGGCAGGTTAATTACCCCTGATCACTGTTATTTCTTCCTTCTCCCTGCGCTCTTCCACCATGAATGGGTTTGCACTGGTTGGCTCTGCAGTGGGGCCAACACCAATGTTCTCACTAATCATTTCCATATGTGTGTGGAATAATTTTATGTGCACTGAGGCATGTACAAAAGTGCACCACCCTTTGAAACAACACCTAGCTGTGGACTCTCTGCTAATCAGCTGGGTGGCGTCTGAATCTCTCCTCTCAAGCGCCCAGCTTACAGGAAACCGTCAAACTTCCTTTTGAAATGCCCAAGGAAAGAACGAGCCCCCAGCCTGTGGTAGCAAAAGCACTTGGGGTTCCTTTGCATATCATAGATTCTAAAGCCGGAAGGCACCACTGTGATCAACTGGGGCTACGTCTACACTACGAGTTTTCTCGGCAAAAAATATGCTAATGAGGGACTCGTTTGCATGAGTCATGATCTCATTTGCATATTTTCTGCCGATCCATTTTTGCCAAGGGTTTTTGGGCAAAAACAAGCAGTGTGGACAGTTTCTTTTTGTGCAAAAACCCCTTTTTCCGCAAGATCCTTATGCCCCCAAAAAGGAGGTAGACCGACCTTGCAGAAAAAGGGGTTTTTGCGCAAAAAGAAAATGTCCACACGCAGAAACCCCAGCGCAAAAACGGATCGGTAGAAAATATGCAAATGAGATCGCAACTCATGCAAATGAGTCCCTCATTAGCATATCGTGCCAAGAAAACTTGTGGTGTAGATAAGACTGCTGCATAGGGCGGGAATGAGCCCCAGGCTTCCTGGATGGTGATGAGACGCTTACCCCGGAACCACCCCTGCAAATTCTTAGCATCAATCCAGCTGTTGCAACGGCTTATCCACCATTTGAACCCAGAGTCCTTTTGCACCCAAGGGAGAATCAGACCCTTCGGCCAGCAAGGCACTTTCCTGGATGACAGGGCTTAATGTCTGAAAAAAATCCACAGACGAGTATTAATATATTTGTAGGAAAGAAATGACGTTGTTGTTACCTGCCGGTTTTCTCCGTCGGGTCTGCGCAGCTGCCAAGGAACATGCATGGAACTGGGTCACAGAGAGCTAAGCATGCTACAGGGATGTATTGCAATGGCCTTTCACCTCTGCAGCTTTCAAGGCCCATCAGAGATGGAGCCAAAGTTTGGGTTTTGCAAGGGAATGAACTGGATTTTCATCCGAACTAGCAAACTCAGGGGATTCAGACTATAGGCTCCTAATTTGGCCTCTTGCTAGTTCAATGGGATTTAGGCCAAAAGTCGAAATGACTTTGTGTTCCTGAACCAACTCCCTTCCTACGTGATTCACAGGTGTATATTAGTCTGTTTTTACTTCCTGGGTGATGTTGCCAGGTGCGTCGCTATTAAACAGCCACTTGCGTTCCACGCCAGAAGTGGCTGCATTTCAGGGATGGGGGACGTAATTCCTAGGCACATCAGATTTTCCAAAGAACTCAGCACCCGATTATCTAAGACTCAGGACCCACAGTTGGGGCCAGATTGATCCAAAAACTCAGCTGCCAGATAGGCACAACTAGGGCCAGAATTGCTGAAGTGTTCAGCTCCCCTTGTGACTGAGGGCCCGAGTTTCCAAAGAGGTAAAATCCAGCCCAGTTTTGGGTGCTGCGCTTTTGTGGAAAATCAAGCCCGTGGTTTGTCACTCCATAAGGGTTCTGGGAGCTCTGTGGCAATGACAGCTGTTATATAAGAATAGCAGCACCTGATTATACCACTGCAGCGGCGAATGGCCCAGTTAGCCACGTCCTCAGAGGCGCAGAGAAAGCCTGAAGGTCTTGTGACTTCAGTCGGGCCGCTTACACGCAAAGCGTTGCTGGTTTGGCGGCTCGTGTAACAGGAATTTGCCAATCCTACTGCATCTCTTGGTTTTAAAAATACTTCAGGGAAACTTCTGTCCTTGGTGAGTCAGAAGAGGGGGAGAGAGGTGGTGCAGAAGACTCCGAAAATGATTCCTCCAGAGACAACAGGATTAAAAAAGAGAACAAAACAATTCATGCTGCCAGCTTCCCCGGCCAAATCGTTCCAGGTTAGTGCTACACCACCACCTAGTGGCTAGCAGGGTCTCCTCCCTTCACAGTCCAGCAGTCTCGTGGTTGCTTTCATGGGTGGTGGGTAATACAGGCAGGGGAAGGCATTGCCTTCCCAAAACTGCCTTTACTCTTCGCTAGCCACTCTGGGGCCACAGCACAGCAGCCCTGCTCTCCAGCTGGCCAGGAAGGATTAGGCGACTGCCCCGGGCACTCTGGCTATCTGGCAAAGATGAGGCCACATCACCTGCTGGGATGGGGGACCTGCTGGCTATGACTACACTGGCAGGTTCAAGTCCGCACGGCCCACCTGCTCTTGTGCAAGAAGATTTACAGGAAAGCGTGGGAAGAGAGGGCTTCTTGCACAAGAGCTACGCTCTTTTCTAACACGTGTAAGCCCTCTTGTGCAAGAGGGCTGCGTGGACGCACGGCAGAGGGTTCTTGCACAAGAAAGCCCTATGGCTAAAATGGCCAACAGAGCTTTCTTGCGCAAGAGAGCGTCCACACTGCCATGGATGCTCTTGCGCAAAAGCACATGGCAGTGTGGACGTGTTCTTGCGCAAGAACCCGCCAGTGTAGACATAGCTTAAGGGTACGTCTACACAACACCCTTACCTTGAAATAAGCTACGCAGCTTGCGCTCCACAAATTGTGTAGCTTATTTCAAGGTTATCTGGGGTTAGGACGCTCGCCGGGGAGTGCAGAGATGGGGGTTCAGTTTTCTTTGCCCCCACAATCTGATCTTGGGCGAGTCACTGAGCAACTCCGTGCCTCAGTTTCCCACCTTTAAAGCAGGGATAGGTCAGTGCTATTATCTGCCGGGGGGGCAGGGAGAGTAACTATGGTAACACTGGGGAGGCAATGGGATGGGGGGACAGGGCAAGTAGCTTATATAGATAGGCCGGGCCCTAGGCTCTGCCTGGCCCTCCAAGCATGGGACTGGAGTGATGGAGAATCAGGCCCATTTGGCAAAGGGTGGCTCCCAGGGTGCCCGTGTTGCCGGGAGCCTGACGACATCCCCTGCTCCTCGGCCTGCATCGGCCTTTAGACAAAATACGCTCTTGTCAGTCGGGTGACAGAGAGCTCTAGTTACCAGGAGGCAGCCGCAGGGCAAACTTCCCCTCCATCGTGCCATGTCTGAGCCACTCTGCCCGGACCTGGAGAGGCCCATCCTAGGAATCACAGAATCCTAGAACACTAGAACTGGAAGGGCCCTTGAGAGGTCATTGAGTCCAGTCCCCTGCCCTCACGGCAGGACCCAGTACTGTCTAGGCCATCCCTGACAGGTGTCTATCCAACCTGCTCTTAAATATCCCCAGTGATGGAGATTCCACAACCCCCCTAGGCAATTTATTCCAGTGTTTAACCACCCTGACAGTGAGGAAGTTTTTCCTAATGTCCAACCTAAATCTCCTTTGCTGTGATTTAAGCCCATTGCTTCTTGTCCTATCCTCAGAGACCAAGGAGAACAATTTTTCTCCCTCCTCCTTGTAACACCCTTTTAGATATTTGAAAACCGCTATCGTGTCCCCTCTGTCTTCTCCTTTCCAAACTAAACAAGCCCAATTCTTTCAGTCTTCCCTCATAGCTCATGTTCTCTACACCTTTCATCATTCTTGTTGCTCTTCTCTGGACCCTCTCCAGTTTCTCCACATCTTCCTTGAAATGTGGTGCCCAGAACTGAACACAATACTCCAAGGCTGTGTCTAGACTGGCATGATTTTCCTCAAATGCTTTTAACGGAAAAGTTTTCCGTTAAAAGCATTTGCAGAAAAGAGCGCCTAGATTGGCACGACGCTTTTCATAAAAGCACTTTTTGCGGAAAAGCGTCGTGCCAATCTAAACAACGCTTTGTAAAAGCCCCAATCGCCATTTTCGCGATCGGGGCTTTTTGCATAAAACAAATCTGAGCTGTCTACACTGGCCCTTTTGCATAAAGCTTTGCGCAAAGGGACTTTTGCCCGAACGGGAGCAGCATAGTATTTCAGCAAAAAGCACTGATTTCAGACAGTAGGAAGTCAGTGTTCTTGTGGAAATTCAAGCGGCCAGTGTAGACAGCTGGCAAGTTTTTCCGCAAAAGCAGCTGATTTTGTGGAAAAACTTGCCAGTCTAGACACAGCCCAAGTGAGGCCTAATCCGCGCAGAGTAGAGCAGGAGAATGACTTCTCGTGTCTTGAGAGCGGGGAGCTGCCGCCGGGACCCACCGAGGCCTTGGCTTCTCAGCAGGGGCAACAGTGAAGGACAATTGGGTGCAGTGGAGGTTTGATCGCCTAAGGCCTAGGGTTGCCAGGTGTCCAGTTCTGAACCGGACAGTCCAGTATTTGAGCTTTCTGTTTGGGAAACAGATTGAGAAAATAGAAATGAGAGAATAGAAATGTCCGATATTTTCTAAATAAGATGTCATGTAGATTGTGATGTCATGTCAAGTGTGTCGGGTATTTTTGTTGAAACCATCTGGCAACCTGTGATGACATGTCGGGGTTCCTCCTGATCCTGCAGCCCCGTAGCAGCAAGAACAGACTCCACCAGCCAGTAGAATAGAGGGGGTTTATTGCTTCTCCAGGATACAGCACAGCATAGACGTGATGTGGCTACAGGAGTCTGGGCCAGGATGCCTCAGACCCCTTGAGATGGGGTGCCTGGACCCTGAGGCTCCCAGCCCCCCTCCTTCGTCTGTCTCCTTCATGGTTTCCAGCCCAAGACTCCCTAGCGGCCTAGCCCCAAACCGACCCTGTCCCCAAACCATCTCCACCTCCCTTCCTTTGTCTCTCCCCCCAGGAAGCGCCTTGTTAACTGCTCAGGTTGGGACTAGGTGTCTGGGCCAATACACATGTGGGTGAGTCAGTGGGAATCACACCTCACAGTGCAGGGGGATGCCGGGTTACAGATCAGACAGCACCCCTACTACGTCACACAACCCTACTGAGGCCTCTCCACGCTCATGTCCTCTATGCCGCCGAACAGTTACTGCATGGGGAGAACTCGCAGGCACCGGTGACCTGGGCTGAATGCCGGCGAAAGACGTCTTCTCCCATTACCCGTCCCCAGAGGCACGGTCCCCTCCCCAGCGTGAACTGCTGAGCCAGCCAGACAGCTCGTACCAGGAGGGTTTTCCGACGGTCGGTGCGTCTGTCCCCCGCTTTGCAGCTTCCTCTGCGCCAGCGTCCTGCGCCGGGTGCCGCCTGCACGAGGAGCAGGCCATGTAGGCGAAGGGCCCTTGGGCTGGGCTGGGCAGTCCACGCCGTGCATCCTCGCTGTGTGCAGCCGGGTGGCTAAGCCAGATCAGGATGAAATCAGAGGGTCAGATTCTGTGGGGCATCTCGCAGACATGGGAAAGGGGATTCGGGAGCACAAAGGGGGCTTGGAGGAAGCCCCGTATGCAAGTGGCCTGGATTTGGGCAGGAACGTGCGGCAGCATTAAGCTGTTTGGGATGGCCTGTGCTTGGCATGGAGCCTCCATAGTTCTCAGTGATGGAGACGTTTCTTCCTGGCCCCTTCCCAGCCCCCATGCTGGGGCGGTGTGCATGTGCCTTGGGCAGGGGGCAGCATTCAGGGTCCCCGCCCTGCTCCTGGGCTGCAGGCATCTCCCCCAGCCAGCCGTGCTGCCCTCCCAAGGGCTGGAGCGCAGGCAGACCCGGCCGGCGGGCGCCGTCAGGTTGCAGGCCCCTGAGCGCGGGCGGAGTAACTCCCGGGTTGGGTGGCGCTGCGGAAGCCCCCAGGCTGTGTGCAAAGAGCCGCAGGGGGGCAGTGCTGAGCTGGGGGAAGGGGTTGTAACGGGGAGGAGGGATGCGTGGCCAGAATACCCTGGCCATCCTGTCTTGGGCAGGGGCGGCTTAAAGCAGCTGTTCTCAACCAGGGGTCCGAGGGCCCTTGGGGGGCCACAAGCACGTTTCCAGGGATCCACCAAGCAAAGCTGGCGTTAGACTCACTAGGGCCCAGGGCAGAAAGCCAAAGCCCTGCCACGCAGGGCTGAAGGAGCTGGTAGGGGGAGCTTGAGCGGTGAGTGGGAGGGGCCGCCCCTGCTGCCGCCCCGTGGCCCCTCCAGCAATGCCCAAGGCCCCCTCCCTGTGGGAGAGGATTTGGGGGAAGGGGTGGGGCTTGGGAGGTGGGTATGGACTCACGCAGCCTGGCCTACAGGGACTCCCGGGCCGGATTGTGCAACTGCCCAGGCCGTAGATGGCCCACGGGCCGGGAGTTTGAGCCCCCTGTGCCACAGACTACCCTGTGGGGATGGGAGAGAATGTTCCATTCTCCAGGGCTGGCATCCTTTTTGCTGGTGCCCCATGCCCTACGTTATTTGCACCGCTGGCTGGAGGGCCCCAGCCAAGATCAGCCCTGAGCAATCCTATTTACACCAACAGGGCTGCTCAGGGGAGAAACATAACATAAGAACAGCCAGACTGGGTCAGACCAAAGCCCATCTAGCCCAGTGGCCTGTCTGTCAGCAGTGGCCAATGCCAGGTGCCCCAGAGGGAATGAACAGAACAGGGAATCATCAAGTGATCCTTCCCCGTCACCTATTCCCAGCCTCTGAGAAATAGAGGCTAGGGACACCATTCCTACTCATCCTGGCTAATAGTCATTGATGGACCTAACCTCCATGAATTTATTTAGGGTTTTTTTAAGCCTGTTAAAGTCCTGGTCTTCACAACATCCTCTGGCAAGGAGTTCCACCGGTTAACTGTGCGCTGCATGAAGAAAAACTTCCTTTTGTTTGTTTTAAGCCTGTTACCTATTCATTTCATTTGGTGACCCCTAGTTCTTATGTTACGGGAACAAGCAAATCACTTTTTTCCTTATTCACTTTCGCCACACCAAACGGGATTTTATAGCCCTCTATCACATCCCCCCTCCTTAGTCTCCTCTTTTCTATGCTGAAAAGTCCCAGTCTTTTTAATCTCTCTTCATATGGCAGCCGTTCCAAACCCCTCACCATTTTTGTCGGCCTTTTCTGAACTTTTTCCAATGCCAAGAGATCGTTTTTGAGATGAGGCGACCATATCTGCACGCAGTATTCAAGATGCGGGCGTCCCATGGTTTTATACGGAGGCAATAAGGTATTCTCTGGCTTATTCTCCATCCTGGTTTTGTAATGTTTCACAGTATTCTGTTTGCTTTTTTAACTGACGCTGCCCATTGAGTGGATGTTTTCAGAGACGTAAAGTGATGTGCGGACTTTAAAAGTTTGCAGGATCAAGGCGGGGAGCCTAAACATGCCATTGGGACGGACCTCTCCTTCCAGCCGTGCCTCAAGCTGGCAGCCAATGGGCATCTTGGAAATCCACCTTAACTCCTAGTCCCGCCCTCCCTCTGAAAATTCCTTCTCCCAGCTGCTGAAAGCGCAGGGCTGCACGGTGGCTTGTGCGCGGAGAACCAGGCGGGCTGCTACTGCAAGAAGGAAGCCCCTTAAGGAAGAGCAGAACCCGGCAAGGGACCTCCCACCTGGTAAGGAGCAATGGCTGGGAAGGAAGGGCCACTTTGGAGGCATGTTGGGCTGCAGAAAGTCCTAGATCCAGGGCGCGTGTCTCAGACACATGGGCACAGAGTGAGCGTTGGCTATCAGTTTGCCTCAGAGTTATGCTCACAATACACCGGAGAGACACAAACCCTCACAGGCTGGCCCTAGGCGTTGGCAGTGTAGTGTTTCAGCGGGTGTTCTGTAGGTGTCTGAAGTCTGGTGTCTGGCTGGGCAGGTAGCTAGAGGGGGGAGGGAGAGAAAGTTACTCCAGATTCATGAGTCAGGGAAGAATCAGCCCCTTGTGTCCTGGATGCGTGAGCTCGAGTGCCGTGCATGGTGTGTTACACGCTGCGGCTGCCCGTGGGGGTGTGGGGTGTGTGTCTGTGTGCACCTATCTAATTAATAGTTTGCTTTCATGGAGCACTGGGCATGTTCTGCTCTCCTAGAGCTTTGCACAAGGAGAAGGAATGTCATCCTTAGTTACAGATGGGGAAACTGAGGCACGGACGTCAGGTGACTTGTCCAAGCGGCACGGTGATTCTGGGTCAAAGCCAGGACTAAGAGCCGGGTCTCCTGACCAGCAGGGCTAGCCAGCAGTCCATTTCCACTCCCTCTCTCACCCACTGTAGCTGTTCCGAATCCTGGTTCTTGATTTGTGCCTGTTTTGAGAGTGACTCTAGTTGTCCAAGCTCCGCCCTCCTCCTCCTCCCCCTCCTGGTACTTAACCAAGTTGTTCCAGGCCGGCCAAGCATCCACCTTGCGTGGGATACAACAACCAGATTTATCAACCTCCTTCCGCTCAGACTTATTTTGGGGCCCAGACGTGAGGGCGGTTGCCTTCCATCTCCAGTAGGTTGCCTGGCCTGAGGAATGGGCCCTCCTCGCCACACACACCGCACCCCAGCCCCGGGGGGTGGGTGGAGGGAGGGCAGAGTGGGAGATCTGGTGCGTGGCTGCGTTTGTTACTGTAGCACCGCTTGGATTCCTGGGCTGGGAGAGGGCCTTAGCACCAGCGCTGCGGACTTACAACAGGATTCATCCCTTAGCTTGTCCTGTGAGTTGTGTTGTGAGGCCATTTCCGGGCAACACAAGGCAAGACGACACCAAATGGCTTGGCGGAGAGGGGCCGGCCTGAGAGAGAGATGGGTGTGGGGGCGCTACCGCTGAGCTCCCCGAGATCGCACCCTGGAATGGTTTCTGGAGAAAAACAGGAGTTTGAGCCTCTTGCGATTCAAGTATAAAGGGCCAAATACTCAGGTGGTGTGAACAGGCTCAGCCCTTTGGCTCTACATCCATTTATGCCAGCTGGAGATTTGGCCTCATCTTTCTGGCCAGCGCTTCTTGCAGCACAAGACTCGCCCAGCTCTGCTCATTGGCTAGAGTTTGGCCACGGAAGGAAGGGACACGGAAGGGGATTTTGACTTAGCATTCAGACCAGACCAGGGGATCAGCATTAGCCTGGCTGCTCAGTGACAGTCTATACAGATATTACACGCTTCTACATTGGCCATTAGCTTGCGATGGGGGCAGGGCTTCAATTGTAAGCTCTTTGGGGCACAGACCATCTGTTTGCATTGAGTGCGGTAAAAGTCCAGACCAGTGGGGTCCTTGCATAACGGCAATTCGAAATAACAAAATACTAAAGGTGGAAGGCCTTTTTGGGTGAAGGATGCAGCAAACACCCATCCCTCCTTATCCTGTTATGCTTCTAAGAAGCACACGGGTCTTTTTCAGAGGAAAAGGCAATGTGCCGTGTTGGTTAAGAATACAGTATGAAAAGCAGCATCTGCATTTACACACACACACGGACACACACACACACCCTGCAGATGGTTTATAGTTACCAGTCTGTCATGGCTCAAGTCAATCTTACTGGCCACGTAAGAATGAACATGAGTGAGGAGTCAGGGTTTGTCGATCGCAATTCAAGTCTCCTCTGAGGCATGGCTTGCAGGACTGAAGCCAGCGTCCAATGGCAAGAACACCCTGTCTTTATACTTGTGAGATCCCATTTGAGTCTATGGGTTTTGCAGCGTCATGCTGCAATCCTTGATGTGTTCATCTTGGGGGGTTCCAACAGTGTATCCCTTGCTGTTTATGGTCAGGCTTCCCTTGGCGATCCCTTGTTTGCCGTCTCACCTTTTGGGGCTCTCGGCCTGGCTCCCAGGTTCGTTGATTCTGCCAATCTAATTCTAGCATCGAGCACAATGGATGCTCGCGGAGCGTCTCCAGATTTCTCAAGTCTTTTTGACCATCTGGACCGTTGTGGCGGCTGTCACACACCTCCTGCACTTACTCCAAACAATGCACAGAGAATTTCCCGGGACACGATGCCTTTCAGACAAAGGAGGACATAGTTACAACTTACCTTGCAACACAGACATTCTCCAGTCATGAGGAGCAGGGTGAAACAGAAGCCTACACAACTCCTAAGCAAATCATTATCCGGGACTTCCTGTCA
Source organism: Rafetus swinhoei (assembly GCA_019425775.1). NCBI lineage: Eukaryota > Metazoa > Chordata > Testudines > Trionychidae > Rafetus > Rafetus swinhoei. Next base: position 14,062,765 of record JAFJHL010000300.1, on the reverse strand, counting down.
TCATTATACTTGTATTCTTAAGCCAACACTAAAATACATTTTGGCTACAATCCCCTCCAGCAGAAAGGGCCCAGGCAATCTCACCAGGCTTGTCCTGCCAGGACATCACCTTTCAGGTCAAGTCCCCACCCCACTGACCCACTTGCCATGGCTGAACCTGGGGGGAAATAGAAGGCCCAGATGAAGTCCCTCCCGGGGCGGTTACAGCTCCAGCGCCTCATAGAATCCTAGAGCTGGGAGAGACCTCAGGAGTCAGTGAGTCCAGCCCCCTGCCTGAGGCAGGCCCAACCCCAACTCAATCATCCCCACTAGGGCTTTGACAAGCCAGGACTTTAAAATGTCGAGGGATGGAGATTCCACCCCCTCCCTAGGGAACCATCCCAGGGCTTCCCCACCCTCCTAGGGAAACAGTATTTTCTAATATCCAGCCTAGACCTCCCCCACTGCAACTTGAGACCATTGCTCCTCATCCTGCCATCTCTCACCATCTTATCCACTTCCCCCTCCTCCGCCCACCTGCCCTCGGACCCTGCATCATTTTCCTCTGCAGAATCTGGCAGGTTGCAGGCAGCCGCTGGAACCCATCCATCTCGGCAGGAAAGCGGGTGCAGGGTAAGTGGCGGCCCGTCCATAGGCGCGAACTAGGCAGTCGCCTAGGGTGCCAAGATAAACGGCAGTTGAGGGCTTTGGAGGCGGGGGTGCTGATCGCGCGCCGATTGCGCGTTTCACCTAGGGCGCCAGTTGCCGGCAGCTCGTCTAGGGCCGCTCCTGTGCAGCGTCACTCTGGCATGAGTCAGGGCGTCTCGTTTCTCAGACTGATGAGGGCCGAATCAACATTTCCCACCCCGACTCCTTGGGGCCTGTGGGGGAACAGACATCCTTTCCTCACTGGCCCTGCCTTTGACTTTTAGGAAGCAGCATTCAGGAGCGGAGCCTCTCTTCGGGGAGGAAGGAGCATCATGCCTGCACTGCAGTTTGTGTGCTTGATGGGGCCTCGACTTAGGGTTGCCAGATGGTTTCAGCAAAAATACCGGACACACTTGACATGACATCACAATCTACATGACATCTTATTTAGAAAACACCGGACATTTCTATTTTCTCATTTCTATTTTCTCAATTTGTTTCCCGAACAGAAAGCTCAAATACTGGACTGTCCGGTTCAAAACCAGACACCTGGCAACCCTATCTCAACTCCCCTCACAAGCTGACACCTTGCGGGGTCGGGGTAGGGCACTGTTCCCACTGCAGTGACCTGCTTTAAATGCATTGCTTCCCTCTGCTATATGTGCAGTGTGCAGCAGTAGTCAAAAAAGCAGACAGGATGTTAGGAATCATTAAAAAAGGGATAGAAAATAAGATGGAGAATATCTTATTGCCCTTATATAAATCCATGGTATGCCCACATCTGGAATACAGTGTACAGATGTGGTCTCCTCATCTCAAAAAAGATATACTGGCATTAAAAAAGGTTCAGAGAAGGGCAACTAAAATGATTAGGGGTTTGGAACGGGTCCCATATGAGGAGAGATTAAAGAGACTGGGACTTTTCAGCTTGGAAAAGAGGAGACTAAGGGGGGATATGATAGAGGTCTATAAAATCATGAGTGGTGTGGAGAAAATGAATAAGGAAAAGTTATTTACTTGTTCCCATAATATAAGAACTAGGGGCCACCAAATGAAATTAATGGGCAGCAGGTTTAAAACAAATAAAAGGAAGTTCTTCTTCACAAAGCACATAGTCAATCTGTGGAACTCCTTGCCTGAGGAGGCTGTGAAGGCTAGGACTATAACAGGGTTTAAAAGAGAGCTAGATAAATTCATGGAGGTTAAGTCCATAAATGGCTATTAGCCAGGATGGGTAAGGAATGGTGTCCCCAGCCTCTGTTTGTCAGAGGGTGGAGATGGATGGCAGGAGAGAGATCGCTTGATCATTGCCTGTTCAGTTCACTCCCTCTGGGGCACCTGGTATTGGCCACTGTCGGCAGACAGGGTACTGGGCTGGATGGACCTTTGGTCTGACCCAGTATGGCCATTCTCATGTTCTTACGTGCCTTTCCAGGGGTGTGAGCGGCGGATGTTAGGGAGTGGGTAAGTTCCTCCATCACTCCAGACACCAACGTGCCTAGGGCTTCCAAAACGCAGCAGGCCCTTGGGAGGTAAATTCACCTCTGTGCAGAGAACCAGGGCATGGCCTAACCACCGCTTACATCTCTCCCGCAACTAGCCCTGTTCGGAGAACTTAAAGGCTGCACAGGTCTGCGTAGGGGTGAGCGTCAAGCTAGGTGTTAAAAAATAAAATGCTCGCAGGGCTGGGTGAGGGTGATACAAGCCCACCCAGATTTTCCTGATCCCAGACACTCTCAGAACTGCAGTCCGGGCCATGGCTGTGTCCAGCATGTCACAGGATACCAGAGCTGAAACTAAGGTTTTCTGCACCTGGGGCAAGCGACTGAACTGCCCCCACCCCCGCCCAAAAAAAATGATAAAATTCTAAATTTTTTGTATTCATTGTATTCATTGTACATGTCGTTAATTGCACATATATTGAGATTGCAAATAGATGATAGTAAAGATGTAAATGAAATAATATTTTAACTCTCTAATTTTAAATTTTGTGCCCCTAAATGTACTGCACCTCCCCCCCCTTGTTTTGGCTCTGCAGGGTACTTTGTCTATGACCATAAGGGTTCTGCTCCTGCCTCTGGAAGGGCCCTATGCTGGAAGCCTGGAATATTGATTCATTTATGTTTGTTTCTTCCCCTTGCAGATCCAGTTCACGGGAGCCGAGCACCATGAACTGGGGTGTATTTGAAGGGCTCCTGAGCGGGGTGAACAAGTACTCCACGGCCTTCGGGCGCATCTGGCTCTCCTTGGTTTTCATCTTCCGGGTGCTGGTCTACGTGGTAGCAGCGGAGCGGGTGTGGAGTGACGACCACAAGGACTTTGACTGCAACACGCTCCAGCCGGGCTGCTCCAACGTCTGCTTCGACCACTTCTTCCCCGTCTCCCACATCCGCCTCTGGGCCCTGCAGCTCATCCTGGTCACCTGCCCCTCCCTGCTGGTGGTCATGCACGTGGCCTACCGGGAAAGCAAGGAGCAGAAACACCAGGAGGCAAAGGGGGAGCACTGCCGCCGGCTCTACCCCAACCCCGGCAAGAAGCGGGGAGGGCTGTGGTGGACCTACCTGTTCAGCCTCCTCGTGAAGGCCACCGTGGACGTGGTGTTCCTCTACATCTTCTACAGGCTGTACAAGAACTACACCCTTCCCATCGTGGTGAAGTGCGAGATCCTCCCATGCCCCAACATCGTGGACTGCTTCATCTCCCGGCCCACGGAGAAAAACATCTTCACCCTCTTCATGGTGATCACGGCCTGCATCTGCATCCTGCTCAACCTGGTGGAGGCCTCCTACCTGGTGGGGAAAAGGTGCCGGGAGTCCCTGCTGTCCAGGAGCGAGAGGAGCAGGCGGGAGACCAGGCGGTGCAGGAGCATCGTGCATCATGCGTCGTGCGTCGATGAGCAGGACAACTTCGAGTCAGGAGGGCAAGTTCTCCCTGAGGCACGTTACAAGCCAGCCACAGTTCTGGTCACCACCGGCTCCCAGAAGGCAGAAGAGGTTCTCTCCTAAATGGAGGGGAAGACCTAGGGAGACCATCTCCATACAGAACGGCCCTTGTTTTAGACCAGCCCTTCTTGTTGGCAGTGCCTTTGGACATCATGAGCCAAGATCAGCTCCGGGGTCAGCAGCTGCTCCCCTCACACACCTGGGTATTAACTACACCAGGTGGTCCCCTGTGTTGCTTTGGTCTGGTGGAAATAAGAATGGCCCCTCAGGTATAAGGGAAGTTCTGCAGGACACAGGCTGGAGAGAAGTAAAAGGGGAGCGCCAAGGTGGCTAGCACTGTAGGATTTAGACTGAGGAGATATGACGAGTTCTTGCCTCAGCTGCTGCCGGCCGCTCCTACCAACAGGTCACAGGGCTAGAAGGACCGGATCTCAGACCCAGCCTGGCAATTCCTGCAAACTGTTATCATGCAGGAATGTGCCCGCCTGTGTTTTCAGTAGCGTGTCCTGCCTGAGGTGAAAAGCTTCCTTCCTTGCAAGAAGGTCCAGCCTGAGAGAGGAGTGCAACGTAAGGACCAAGCCAGACTCCTCAGCTGAGAATTTCTTAGACAACAGACCTAGCGCAACTGAGGAAACAGAGCCAGGCCCTCATGTCTGTCCCTGAGGGGACGTGCCACATGGCATACGGAGGCTGGGGAATCCCGGCACTACTGTGAGCGCCCCTTGGTTTGGAAGGTCTAGGTGAAGTGGGTATTTTCTCTCCATGCCTGCTGGGGAGAGGGACACGAGGTCTCCAAAATGCCTCCTTTCCTCAGCAGTTCCTTCAGCTTTGCTTAACCCTGACCCGAGGGACCAGCTGGGGGTAGCAGAAAGCACCGGAAAGAACAGGAGGCTTCCCAGTGAAGATAATGCTGCTTTTTCCCATCTGCGAGAAATGACCGGTCCATCCTGCCAGAGATCCAAGTCATGGCAACTGAACATGGCTAATGCTGGCGATGGGGAATCTATTCACTAGTTGACGTGTTTACACTACGAGTTTTCTCAGAAGAGCATCGAGGGACTCATTTGCATGAGTGACTATCTCATTTGCATATTTTCTGCGGCTCTGTTTTTGTGCTAGGGGTTTTTGTGCAAAAACAAGCAGTGGGGACATTTTCTTTTTGTGCAAAATCTCCTTTTTCTGCAAGATCAGTATACCTCCTTTTTTGGGGCATAAGGATCTTGCGGGAAAAGGGGGTTTTGTGCAAAAAGAAAACGTCCACGCTGCCTGTTTTTGCGCGCAAAAACCCCTAGCGCAAAAACGGATTGGCAGAAAATATGCAAATGAGATCACGACTCACGCAAATGAGTCCCTCATTAGCATATTTTTTGCCGATAAAACTCGTAGTGTAGACGTAGCCTGAGGGAATTAGAGTTTTGTTGACTGTGGGGAAGGGGTGAAGCGGCTGCCAAAGGGAAAGAAAAAAATCTCCTAGAAATACTGGTTTTTAAGGCTATTATGATCATCCTCGCTGAAAACAGGTCAGAGAAGGCCCCTAGGCCTTCCGGCATCAAGCCCCCTAACTTTTGAGCTAGAAAGGCATCTAGTCTTGGTTTAAGACATCAAAGGGTGGAGAATCCACCACCTCCCTTGACAGGAAGTTGTTCCAGTTACCCTTGTTGTTTAAACACCTACCTTAATTGGTGGTGCAAGCGCTGCTGTGTAGGTGGCCCTCTTCCTATGGAGACAATTATCATTAAACAACCCTTAGCATCCTTCAGGGAGTGGCTGGTGATGATAGAGCCAAATCAGGAACCTGCGTCATGCTGCCCTAAATTCTCAGCTACCTCATTCCCCCCTCCCAAAAGGACAGTGATGATGTCAGGTCACTGGTACTGGATGGTTGTTGTGTTCCACCCCAGAAGTGGCAGCATTTCAAGGGGGAGCTGCACCTGACGGGTGGAATTCCATACTCCTCCCGTGTTCACAACGCGACGTAGCAGATGTGGCACTGATGAGGTTTTGCAAAACGATGAGAGGTGGACATGAGCTAGGTCTACTCTATATTGGAAAGACTTTGTCCGTCTTTCTGTCTGCTTGTCTCTTTCTTCAAGAACTCCTCCTAAATGGGAAGAGCCTAAATAGACCACCAAATGTGGTAGGCAGCTTCCTCTGATCATAACATAAAGTAAGGTCAGGGTTTGGTTGGGCCAGGAAAATAGCATGCGCCTGGGAAAGGATTGCTTGTCATAGTACCCTACAGAAAAGGGATAGAATCACCAGGCAGATGAAAGGGGCTTGCTGGGGGCACGTCCCCTCTTCCCCCAGTCCCAAGCCTCCCACCCAGGCATGTTGGGGTTGGGGGGGGGCAGCACAAGGGACTGATGCTCCTCCCTCCCCCCAACTCATACAGGGATGTTGCTGGCTGGCTGTTCCCCTTCACCAGGGAGCAAGGGGAAAGTGCACAGCTTGCTGCATTCCTCACTCTGGCTGGGGAAGCACAGAGGAGCTATGCACTTTGCTCCCTGCTGGCAAGCAGCCCTGGTACAAATCTCAGGGGAGGGGGGAAGTTTGCCCCTCCCCAAACTCTTCCCCTTCCCCCCACACTCAACCAGTCCCCTGCACAGAATCCCCTCCTCACCCCCAACCCTGCACCACCACCTCCAGAGCAGGGGGTCTCCAGAAGCTGTGGGGTTGGTGCCTATAGATGAGGGGTAGCATATGGAGCCACTGCTGTACATGCCAGCTGCTTTTGGGGGTGGGGGGTAAGGTAAGCAGCTGTCTAGCCATTCCTAGGAGGGTGGGACTTGAACCCACCACACTGCACTTCCCAGGCAAATGCCCTATCCCCATGGCCACTCTAGAACAGACCTTGCTTCCTTCCCCTGAGTCCCTCCTTAAGGACCCAAGCAAAGCCGTGTTTGTGTGTGTGTGTGTGTGTGTGTGTGTGTGTGTGTGTGTGTGTGTGTGAGAGAGAGAGAGAGAGAGACCGACCCAACACAAACAATGCACTGCACAGGCCATAGGCCAGCCCCTCAGCTGCTATGAATCCTTTCAGCTGCACTGAAGTCAGGGGAGCAGAGCCCGTTTACATCCACTGAGAATCCCGGTATGTATTGCTCAGCTTGTGTTCCCCTGCAACTAATAAAAATGTCTCTTTGTAAGAAACTGGCTGTGTTTCTTTATTTTAGCTTAAAACCAATAAAACACGGCGGCATAAATACTGGACAGCTTCACTCCTGTCATGTCCTAAGAACATAAGAGCGGCCATACTGGGACAGACCAATGGTCCATCCAGCCCAGTATCCTGTCTGCCGACAGTGGCCAATGTCAGATGCCCCAGAGGGAGGGGACACAACAGGTAATCCTCACGTGACCCCTCTCCTGTCACCCACCTCCAGAGAAACAGAGGCTAGGGACACCATTCCTACCCATCCTGGCTAATAGCCATTGATGGACCTAACCTCCATGAATCTATCTAGCTCTTTTTTGAACCCTGTTAAAGTCCTAGCCTTCACCGCATCCTCTGGCAAGGAGTTCCACAGGTTGACTGTGTGCTGAGTGAAGAAAAACTTCCTATTGTTTGTTTTAAACCTTCTGCCTATTAATTTCATTTGGTGACCCCTAGTTCTTATATCCATTTTTTTCTGTCATGTGAATTGATTACTTGCCAAGTGCAGGGGATGTGCTCCCTCTCTTCCTTCCCTGCCCGCCCCCCCGTCCTAATTTGGGCTGAGGCATTTCACCTCTCCAAACTGTGGTCTTGTTGTCGGCACCATGGGGCTAGCGCTTGTCCCCTCCCACTCTGAGTGGGGTTGGCACCTTAGTGGATTCCTGCTTCCAAAGCAATGTTAGGCAAAAAAGCAACATGTGATGATAGAAGCACAGAACATTAGAACCAGAAAGGATCTCGTGAGGTCATCGAGTCCAGTCCCCTGCCCTCACAGCAGAACCAACCACTGTCTAGATCATCCCCAATAGATGTCTATCCAACCTGCTCATTCTGCTGGTGTCTATCCAACCTGCTCAATCCTGATCATTCTGCTGTCACACTTTGTGCAACCTGTCAAAACCCGTACCAGGCCAAGCCCTTGCCTCCATGAAGCCCATGAGAAAATTCACCTGGCGCTCAAGGAGCACTGGCGATAATGCTGATCTAGAGTGACGGGTCCAGGTTTTTTTCTGTGACTAGGCTTTTTTTTTAAAAAAAAGTCTTTGAAGAAGGGCTTCTGAGCGTATTGGCGAAGGGGAGGCCCGCCCTGCAGGTGTACCACCCCCTGCACATCTGCAAAGGGAGAGAAACTGGATTGTGCGTTGGAATAGCTATAGAGAGTCTATGGGATTCCCCATTGTCAGGTAAGAGGCATGTTTTAGTGTGCAAAGGAGAGGGGCGAGGAGAAAGATCCTAGGTGGGAGACATCAGATTGGTTGGAAAGCAGCCTGCTTGAGGGATTATAAACTTTGCAGTTCCGCAAGCTGGCATAGCAGCTAATCCGGGGCGGCCGCGCTGAGCCTGGGGTGTGAGTATATAAAAGTAACCCATGAGGCACAGGGTTACTGCTTACAACGTATCATGTCGTGAAAGCATTTGAGGGCGCAACGTTACATTTTGGTGGTAATTGATTGTCACTAAGGCTCTGTTAATTCATGAATGTATGTGTGTGTTCTGCACGCACTAGGTGTTTGGGGGTCAAAGGCTGGTTGTTGGGGAGCTCCAGAAGTTGTGAATATGATCGATGGTCTTGTCGCCTTGCTAGTGTGCACGCTGTACAGTCTGATGATTTCAGGAAGGGGAGCTTTGTTGGTTGTTTGCCGTGGAGAGCTGTCGTCAAATTGCTAGTGGGATTGAATATTGATATTGTAGGCAAGCCCACAGCCCCAGGGCCCCATGTGCTACAAGCCACACCAACACCCATGAAGACACGGTCCCTACCTGGAAGCGCTCAGATGCGAAGAGGCTAAATGTGGTCACTTGGGGGGCATTTTCAAATGTTCAGAAAAATCTGGATGCAAACTGCTGAGCTGCTCCAGTAGTGAACATAAGAATAAGTCAGACCAAAGGGCCATCTACGCCCAGTATCCTGTCCTCTGACAGTGGCCAAGGCCCGGTGTCCCAGTGCACTAACGCTGCAGATGTTTGGAATCGGAGGGAAGGGTCTGTCCGATTTCTTGCAGCCTAATCGTATTGCATCATTGGAGCGGGTCTCCATTGTGCTAAGCGTAGGACTTGCTCCAAAGAGCTTATAGCCTGAGAAGATAAGACAGCCAGGAGGTGGCAGGGGAAACAAGGATGGAGATAGGGTTGCCAGGTGTCCGGTATTGAACCAGACAGCCCGGTATTTGCACCTTCCGTCCGGTAAAAAAATTCAGAAAATACCAGACATTTAAAGAGGCCACAACTGCATTTCAGGCCACGCTCAACAATTTTTTCCTGGTGGTTTTTTTGGAGGGGTTGGTATTTTTTGTGAAACCATCTAGCAACCCTAGACGGAGAAGTCAACGTGACTTACTGGAGGTCACCCAACCCAGTGGTTCTCAACCGTGGGCCATATGGCTCCCCAGGGGCCACGCCCTACCTCTAGGGGGCCACATGGAAAAAAACGGAACATTAGGTAAATTTTGTACCTTTTTTTCCAACTAACAGCGGCTATGAGGGGGGCCACTGAGGTAAACGAGGCTCAGAAGGGGGCCATGAGCAAAAAAAGGTTGAGAAACACTGACCCAGCCGACCAGTGGCAGAGGAGAGACTAGAACACAGGTCCTCCTAACCCCCTGCCTCAGCCCCTATGTCATGCTCCTCCTTCCTCTATTTGTTCACTCATAAAATTGCCTTTTCTTTCACACATTGGGCACACAGAGAGCCAGACTCTACCCGGGCCCTTAGCTGGAATAGCACCTTGGCGTAAACGGCCTGCTCAAACTAAGGCAGACTTCTTGCTAATCCTACCCAATGTGGAGTCTTAGGACTAATCACCACAGTTGGGTCACACTAGGGGCGGGCCAAGAGCTGGAGAAGTAGGAGTGACCCCCGGAGGAATCTCTGAACAGAGTCCCATGGAAACCCAGTCATGCCACATCCCCGCCTCGTTAATAAACAACCATGGTTAAAACAACAGCACTAAATGGCAGTGATACGCCGTGTTCTTCAGCGCCTCGGGCGGCACTGTAATTCCCGAGGACTTCAGCCGTAACTTAAAAGTTATCTGGAATCAATAGCTAATTCCACCTGAAGGCACTCATCAGGAACTTTAATGCTGAACATGGCGTTTAATTTGTTATTTGGATTTTTTTTTTATTTAAAGAGGGGAGGGGTGATTCTTGCATTTCCAAAGTTCTGTTAGCCACTTTTCCACTGCTAACATGATAGGAGAAAATGGCTTTTCATTGTCTTAGGCCAAGATTTTCCTAAACCATGAGATGTTTAAGGTGCTTCTATTTTGGGGGTGGTCTGATTTGGGGGGCCTTTAAAGAGGCCAGATTTTCACTGGAAATCACTAGTTGCTTGGGTAACTCTTGGCCTCTGAAACACAACCGTTTTCTGAAAAGGCATTTTCTGAACACGTTCCATCTCTGTAACAGAATTTGGCGGGGAAGGAATTTTATCCCTGGCCTTCTGGTGTGAAATGTCAATGCACATTAGGTCTCTGGTATGTAGTGTGCTGTCTCACACACACACACATACACACACACACACACACACACACGGTCCCTGGTATGTAGAATGCTCTCTCTCACACACACACACACACACACACACGCGATCCCTGGTATGTAGCATGCTGTCTCTCACACATACATACACAACACACACACACACACACACACACACACACGGTCCCTGGTATGTAGCATGCTCTCTCTCTCTCTCACATACATACACACACACACACACACACACACACACACGATCCCTGGTATGTAGCATGCTGTCTCTCACACATACATACACAACACACACACTCACACACACACACGGTCCCTGGTATGTAGCATGCTCGCTCTCTCACACACACACAACCACACACACACAATCCCTGGTATGTAGCATGCTCTCTCTCACACATACATATACAACACACACGCACACACACACACACACACACACGATCCCTGGTATGTAGCATGCTCTCTCTCTCACACACACACACTATCCCTGGTATGTAGCATGCTGTCTGTCACACATACATACACAACACACACACACACACACACACACGGTCCCTCGTATGTAGCGTGCTGTCTCGCACACACATACACAATGCTCCTGAGGAGTTATGCCCTTTCTTCAAAGACAACTGCGCCCATTTTGCTCAGCATGGTGCTGATGGTGCAGGTTTCGGGGAAGGGGGGTTGCTCTGATAAGACCATGTGCAACGCGCGCAGGGGGAAAACGCACACAGGGTGTGAGCGAGGGGTGAAATCCAGCCCTGGGCCAGGCACCCGGGAGCCACCACTTGAATCCCGGGCAGGCTCCGCTGTCTTAAGCAGCATCTGTGATCTGCTATAGTCAGAAGTCAGAGCCCACGAGGCCAGAGTCACATTGCTCAGGGCTGAGTTTCATCCCCCAACACAAGAGGGCCATGGTCTGCATGCTGATCCCGTTACTGACCCATGCTTGCTTTCCTGAGGCCGCCGGCTTCATCTCCGGTGACTTGCCGGGCTCCGGCCAGCGCCCAGTGCAGGACATAAGAGAACACCGGTATTCCTCTGCACTGGCTGGTAGCAGCAGGGAGGAGAGAGCCACAGTAATGGGGCATATGTCAAATCCAGGGGTGAATGGTTCCTTCAGACGCAGCCCTGAGTGAGGCATGTGTATTAGCAGCATCGTAAGAACATAAGAGCGGCCATACTGGGTCTGACAATGGTCCATCCAGCCCAGTGTCCTGTCTGCCAACAGTGGCCAACACCAGATGCCCCAGAGGGAGGGATCACAACAGGGAATCCTCACATGATCCCTTCTCTGTTTCCCACTTCCAGACAAACAGAGGCTGGGGACACCATTCCTACCTGCAATAGCCATTGAGGGACCTAACTCCATGAATCTATCTAGCTCTTTTTTGAACCCTGTGAAATTTCTAGCCTTCACTGCATCCTCTGGCAAGGAGTTCCACAGGTTGACTGTGCGCTGGGTAAAGAAAAACTTTCTTTTGTTTGTTTTAAACCTGCTGCCTATAATCACCCCAGAAGAGCTTGAGGGTGTGAGGGACTTTAACTCAGAGCCTCACTTGTGAGGCACAGTTCACCCCCCAGCCTCCCCCTTGCTCATGGTGAGGGGCAGGGATTTACTGTTGGCCTGCCCCAGCAGTAACTCATTGACAGCCTGCCCCTCTGACTGGCCAAGGGATGGTAGAAAGGCCCCGAGAGACCCCAGGGGTACGTAGGCCCCAGAGCATTCTCGGACCCTTGTGCCACCCTAGATGTGCACTGTCCTCACTGTGGTCGAGCCTGTTCCACTCGCTGAAGTTTGGTTGCTCTCCCTTCCAGCTCTGCGAAGCCCAGAGGACAGGATGAATTGGTCCTCGCTCCAGGAGCTCCTGAGCGGGGTGAACAAGTACTCCACGGCCTTCGGGCGCATCTGGCTCTCTGTGGTCTTCGTCTTCCGCTTCCTGGTCTATGTGGTGGCGGCGGAGCAGGTGTGGAGCGACGAGCAGAGGGACTTTGAGTGCAACACGCGCCAGCCCAGCTGCTCCAACGTCTGCTACGACCGCGTCTTCCCTGTCTCCCACATTCGCCTCTGGGCCCTGCAGCTCATCCTGGTCACCTGCCCCTCCCTGCTGGTGGTCATGCACGTGGCCTACCGGGTGGCCAAGCAGAGGAAGCACCAGGAGGGGGAGGAAGGGAAGAGCCGCCGGATCTACCCCAACCCCGGCAAGAAGCGGGGAGGCCTATGGTGGACCTACCTGCTCAGCCTGGTCTTCAAAGTCACCATGGACGTGACTTTCCTCTACATCTTCCACCGGCTCTACGCCAATTTCAGCCTGCCCCGCGTGGTGCGGTGCGCCGAGGCCCCCTGCCCCAACACGGTCGACTGCTTCATCGCCAGGCCCACCGAGAAAAGACTCTTCACCTACTTCATGGTGGCCACCACCACCTTGTGCATCCTTCTCAGTCTCTGTGAGATGGCCTACCTGGTCGCCAAACGCTGCTGGGAACTTGCCACCCGGCGCCAGGGCAGGGAGCTTGGGAGCAAGCCTGCAGACTGTTATGACTGCACGCAACAGAGCCAGGTTCTTAGTGCAACATCCTCAGGGCAGGCTCCACTCGGGTCTGTCCCTTTAGATAGTGGGGAGGGTGCTGGTGAAGAGAGAAGAGGCTCACACGTCCTCTCCCTGCACTCAGGGTCTCTGGCAGAGGCTCCATCCAACAGTGCAAACTGCTCACCAACTTACAGCCTGACTGATGAAGTAATCAAAGGCTGATTTGAACTAGGGCTGCCAGGTATCCGGTTTTTGCCCAAACAGTCCATATTCAAGTCCCCTGTCCGGGGAAAAAAAAAACTGGTGAAAAACTGGGGCCATTTAAAGGCACAGTGTCCTTTTTTTTTTTTTTTTTTGGCTCAACCAAGTTTGCCATGTTCAGGAGTTTTGTTGAAAGCATCTGGCAAGCCTAATTCAAACCCTTTCTCTAAGGCTACAACCATTTCTCAAACCAGTACCCACTGGAGGCAGGGTCATACTGTCCCTGAAAAGTGCATGGACAAGTTGCAGAACCAGTCAGAGCTTTGCGTAGTTCTATTTTTTTCAACAACAGCAACATTCGAAAGGGATGACATTTGTGAGACAATTTGCCCTGTTTCTGGACCATCTTCAATAAAGAGTTGATACATGAATTGTAGATGTTCTGGGCATGTAATTAGGGTACGTCTACACTGCGGAGCTATTTCAGGATACTGGATGTATCCTGAAATAGCTATTCTGCATTTATTGAAGCATCCCGTGCTTTCAAAATAGATTTCGAAATAACGGGTAGCTTATTCCGATAACCCTCGTTCCACCAGGGTTAACGGGCATTTCGGAATAGCAAGTTTTTTCCAAATTTGGCGTTGTGCAGACAGCCCCAAATCACGAAATAAGCTATTTCGAAATACACTCGAAGTAAGCTACGCAATTTGTGTAGCGCAAATTGCGTAGCTTATTTCGAGCAAAGGGTGCTGTGTAGACGCACCTTACAGACAGACGTTTTCGATGGGCATAAACACACTGGTAGACGGTGCCCCAGATGGTCTGCGGCAAGTGTACAAGCAGCTGTTGATCTGTAGAATTCCATAATGGTCCATAGATGTTTTCATAAGTGGTCATAACCCGTTTGTAAATATACCTGGGTATAAGGTCCTTCTGTGATGAGCTGGGAGCTGTTTCTGTGTACAGCCTGAGGACTCGGTTTGAAATCATGGGCGTGCTTTGGATTGCAACCTCCATTTTGAATGTGAGGTTTGGTCGTTCTTCCCAGTTGCCCTTTTACCTCCAAGTTGGACTGGGATTCCAAGGGAGTAGTGGCACAAAGCTAACGCTAGAAGGCTGTTAAACCTTGATGATCCAATATTCACATAGAAACACCCTAAACCAAAGATAGCTTCTCCCCAGAAGAGCTGGGCTAACCAGAGAGAGGACACCTGGCAACAAAGTCACCTGGAAGGGGTCTGTGCTCACCTGTAGACGCTGATCAGAAGGTCACCTGACAGAGGTTATAGAAGGGCAGGAGCGGCTCTCTTTCCAACAGCTGAGCAGCTGGCAGAACCAGATGAAGCAGTGGGGAGCCCGGCCTATCTGAACACAGACCTCGCCAGGGGCAGGAGCTGGAGTGAGGAGCACTGAACGCAGGAGCGGGGTTGGTTTCTAAATGATATGGGCATGCTTGTGCTTTTGCTTTGTACTTAAGAGGTACTGAGTTACCAACCTTCAGGTGGGGCAATAAAACGGCAGTGGTTCACTGGGGTTAGCCCCTGGTGGGCCACTGCCACTGTATTTACCTGCACCTCTGCAGGTACCAGCAATCGCAGCTCCTATTGGCCGCAGATCACCATTCCCGGGCAATAGGAGCAGCGCAAAGTGGTACAGACCAGGACACTGCTTCCCGCAGCTCCCATTGGCCAGGAACGGCGATCTGCAGCCAATAGAAGCTGTGATCGCCCGTACTTATGGAGGTGCAGGTAAATATAGCAGAGGGGGCCCACCAGGGGCTCACCCTGGTGGACCAGATTGGACCCATGGGCCAATATTTGCCCATCCCTGAGCTATACGCACGTCCATTTTGGTTCTGTCGTCCCCCATCCTTGGAACCCTTTGGGGGTGGGTTCAGAACATGCAAGAGCTGCTGAGGTGTGGCATTAGGCTCAGGGCTGGGGCGATTGGCTTGCTGGGGCCTCGGTGCCAGGCATGGGAGCTGCAGCAGGAGTATGTGCCTACAGGTCCAAAGCCAAGCCCTATGCGTAACTTCTCCCAGCCCCAGCAAGCTAATGGCACATGAGATCCAGCACGTGGAGCCCCTTCTCAACAACCTAGGAAGTGTCTAGCCAGATCTGTGACACCTTCCACGCTCTTCAGTGGGCACTAGAGACCCGATCCATTTTGTGCAACTTTCACCACCGCACCTGCCGGCGGGTTGCAATGGAGCAGAGCCTGCTAACCAATCCCTGTGCACCTCCTACTCCTGGGATGGGTGAGATTCTCTGCAGGCCGCCCCGGCCCAGCCGTGGCTTTGGAAGTTGTCTCATGCCCTGCGGATGGTGCAAAGCCGTGGAGGGAGAGGGGAACAGGAAGAGCTGGGGGATGGGGTAGGTGGAGGCAGGACCTAGTGCAAGGAGGGGGGGCAGGACCTAATTGCAGGAAGAGCCCCGGCAATACTGCCTGATGGTGATCGGATGGCCAGGGCAGTTTTACGTGGATCACATCGCGGTGCTCTGCTTGTCTCCTGGCTACGGCGCAGGATCGGCTTCCCTAGGCACCTCATTCCTTTGTCTGAGTCTCCGTCTCCAAGTAGCCCAGTCCTCACTGGGTGATAAGCAGCGTAGCTCTGTTGGCTTCAAGGTGCCAAGGAAACCAGTTGCGGAGCAGGTCCGAAGGCGCTAACCCATTCTGCCCATGGGCGTTCCTGCTAGCATGGCTCATTTGCTAGGTCAGTCACGGAAGGGGAATCGGCCGCGTGTGATTTGATACCTTAGGTACTTATCCAGCCCTTAGCATCTCAGCCGCTCACAATCTTTTCGTGTCTTAGCCTCACCATGACCTTGAAAGGCAGGATGGTTCTGATATCCCCATTGTACAGCTGGGGAACTGAGGCACAGAGAGATCAAGGCCCTCAGAGGATCTGGCACTAAAGGACTTGCCCATGGCCCCACGGTAAAAGCTGTAGCGGAGCAGATTTGAGTCCAGGCTGGCCATGGTCTAGGCTGCTTCCCTAACCATTGCACCATCCTTCCTCTCATGGAAGCTGGTCTCCAAATCCCTTGGGCAGCTTTGAAAAATCTCCTTGTGAGTGTTCTCATTGGAGCAAATGTGGAAACTCGACTGATGTGCCAGCCCCTGGCTAATGGATTCTCGGTACAGGTTGAACCTCCCAAATCTGGGACTCTCTGGTCCTGCAACATCCCTGGTCCGGCAGGGCCATTGGTGTTACTGGAGCAAAGAGTCCCGGAGGCGGAGAGCAGGGGCGAGCCGGGAGAACGCAGGGCTGGGGAGCCCGGACTGGGTCAGCAGGGGCTGAGCAAGGTGACAGCTGTGGAACCCCAGGGTCTGTGGGGCCAGGCGGGGTGAGGAGCCCTGCCCTAGCTGAAGAATCTCTGGCATTAGCAGGACCAGGCAGCAAACAGGGAACCCCCACCCCGGCCAGGGAACCCCTGGTGTCAGCTAGGCCAAGCAGCAAGCGGGGAGCCCCTGCCCCAGCTGGGAAACTCCCTGTAGCAGCTGGGCCAGGCAGCCCCGGGCCCAGCAAACCAGCAGCGGAAGTAGGACTGGCCCCGGCAGGAGGGGCAGCTGGGCAGCCCCAGCCAGGGAGCCCCGGGAAGCCCCCAGTGGCAGCATCCCGGGCAGCTGGCCCACCCTGGCTGGGGAACTCCCCAGTGTTATTGGAGTGGGCGATGCCAGGGAACCCCGCCTCAATGGGACTAGGCAGCCGGGAATCCCCAGTAGGGCTGGGAAGGCAAGCCAGTCCCAGCCATAGAACCCTGGCAGCAGTGGGGCCAGATGGAAAGGAAACAGGGGAGCCTTGGCCAGGGAGCCCCGGGGAATCCCCAGCAGCAGAGGGGCCAGCGGCATCTGATCAGGGCTAGCAGCGGCCGGGTGGCCCCAGCAGGGGAACCCGTTCCCGGTGGCAGCGGGGCTGGCAGCGGTCAGGCCGGAACCCCAGGGAACTCTAGCAGCAGTGAGCAGGAGCGCCAGCCCTGGGAGACCGGGAGTGGAGCAGACAGCGGGGAAGCACTGACCTTCCCTACTCCGGCACACTCCCTGGCTCGGGACTGCTCAGGTCCCGCGGGTGCCAGACCAGGGAGGTCCAACCTGTACATACAGTCCCCGTCTGAGCATCCTCTGCAAATGCGGTCACCCTAAAGACAACTCCTTTAAACATGGAGAACGCTGGCTGAAGAAGTAGGTTGTGCCCAGGAACGCGCCTGATGCCTGATGTTTGGTTCTCCAAGGCGCTGCTAGACTATTGGTTGTTCTTGACGTTATTTGCTGTCTACATGATGATTGAAACTCTTCCTTGAGTGCCCCGCCAGGTTTTGGGGCCACGCAAAAGGTCGCTCACCGTTCCTATTAAAACAAAATGTCTAAAAAGGCAGCAGTGGTTTGTGAAATTTTTTTTTAAGACTCTTGATTTAAAAACGTTTGTTTGGAAGAGACCGAGCGGCTCTAACTCTAACCAAGCAAGCTCTGCCCTTTGCTGACCACTGAATCTCTGGCTGGCGGGGAGCCCAGCCTCACTTGCTTTGCCTTTCTGCTGGGGAATGAAGACAAACTGATTTATCGGTTGTTCCGAGGGGCGGCCCTTCTATTTCCAACATGCATGAGCCTGTCTGTAGGCCGGCAACACTGCTCAGAGCAGCCCTTTCTGCAAACAGCAAGGGACTGGTATGTGGAAAATCTCCTTTTTCTGAGCCAGTTTTTCTCTCCGCACCAAAACACCTGCAGGCAGCAGCCTGCTGTGAGACAGCCTGGTAAGAACCCTTTGCACAAACGAGCAGCAGCTGTAACCCAGCAAGCACAGTGCAGTCCTTACGGAAGGGTGAATGAGTGCTAGATGGTGTTCAAATCAGGAGGTTTTTCACTCGTCTCTTGTGGTGAATTTCCCCTGGCTGGGGATCTGAGCTCTGAGGCATAAAACAAGCCCAGTTCAGAGCATTTCCTGGATGCTAGAGGGACAGGGCAGGATAAAAGACCCAGGCCTGGGTTGTCAATGGTGAGTTTTCCATGCCTAACTTAAACTAGCCTTAAAGCAGGGGTGGGAGCCTAGTGCCCTGGGATTGGATCCAGCCCCTGGCTTGCCTGGATCTGGCCCCAAAGGTTTGGGACTCCCCCCCCCTCCCCACAGCACTGGGGAGTCCACATAGGTACTCCAGCCTCGTGCCCCCGCCCCCCCTGCTGCTAGGCTTGCCAGATGCTTTCACCAAAAATCCTGAACTTGGCAAAAAGTTTGGTTGAGGAAAAAAAAATCCCAGGAGATGAAAGTTGTTGAGCAAAAAAAACAGAAAAAAGGGAGATTAAAAAAAAAGTCGCTGCACCTTTAAGAATCCCCGCACTCCTCGCTTCCCCCCGCCCACGCCAGACATGCCGGCCTTCTGTCCAAAAAAACCAGAAAATACCAGACATTTGACATGTCCGGTATTTTCTGGTTTGTTTTTTTTTTTTTTTTTTTTTTTTTTACTGGACAGGGGCCAGAAATAATGGACTGTCCGGGTGAAAACCGGACACCTGGCAGCCCTACCTGCTGCTCCCCTATGGGGAGTGCTGGTTCCCCGCTGTGGCAGGGAGGAGCCTTGAGCCTTGTGGGCCAGAGTCAGGGACCCTCAGGGTGGACAGCAAGGACATTCGTGCTGGGGCAAAGGCCAAGCCTTGACGATTGCTACTCAAGCCATCAGAGAGACAGGAAGCTCCCGACTACGTAACCCGATCAGAAAAACCAAGTCTGGGGGAGATGGGTGGTGTCCTGTTTGCATATGTTCTTAGACTTGCACATTTACACCCTTCCTGGCAGACGTGGAGGGGAGAGACAACAGACCAGCCCTGCCTTTGTCATGTCAAATGAACTTCATGGTCCAGGCTCCCCGCTGACCAAGACTGGTGGCAGAGAACAAGAGAGCTGGTGGAAGGAGGGGAAGCTAACTCCCCCCACATGGTGACTAGGCCTTATATAGGGCCTGAGCGCTACCATGAATATTCACTCCAATACCCAGCCTTCCACTTCTAAATCTACCTTCCTCTTGCCAACCATCCGTCAATTCCCAGACAGTCCGTAACCCAGAGATAAAAGTGGACCGGTCCGTAAAGTCCATAAAAACATTTAGATCTCAGCAGAAAAACCACCAAGCTTTGCAGCACACCTTGGCGAGCACACCTGAGCGAGTTCTGAGCTGCAATTCCCGGGCAAGGGCAGAGAAGGGAATTGTCCTGGCAGGGGGTGTCTCTGACCCGCTGGCTGGCAGGGGCTGCTCTTCTCTGCCTCTGGCTTTGAACTCTTCTTCCGTGTCGCTAGCGTCAGCACGGCAGCAACTTCTGGTGGGCGTGTGTCAACGGTGCCTCTAATTTTTTTCCATCTGTGTACAGAATAAATTTTGTTCTGTGCACCAGTGCATGTGCGGATGTGCACTGCCAATAAAAACTCATCCTACCAGCTGAGGAAGGCTGTGGGCGCTCTGCTAATCAGCTGGGTGACATCTATATCTCTCGTGGGCAGCTGCTCAAGCACTAGCTCACAGGGAACACTGGTGTGCTTGCAGCACACAGCCCTGCCGGGCTCCCCGCAGTGGGGGCAGGGAATGGGGTACAGCAGCCCCTACAGGTTCCCTGCTGATAAGTCACAGCGGGGCAGTCACAAGTGGTGGCTCCCCGGTCCCAGTTGGGCGAGCAGCTTGCAGGTGTCCCCTCCCAGGAAGGGAGGAGGAGGGCCCAGAGGGGGATGGTTTGGGCTGGGGGCTCTACTAGGAACAGGATTGTGTGCACCTGCCTGGTAACGTGCTGTGAAACCAGCTGCCTGTTTTGGGGACTCCCCCTTTACCCCAGCCTGCTGCCCGGCTTGGTCGCGTGCTGCTCCGTCCTCCCATGGCATCAGAACGTGCCGGTCAAAAAGTTCATCTGTCTTTTTTTTTTTTTTCTGTACCGCCCATAAAAATCCGTTTTGGCCGTTGGCAGCCCCTAGAGCGGAACGCAGTCGTGCCGATGTGCTCGCGCTCCTCTCCTCACCGATGGCTCGCGCAAGCTGGTGGTCAGCCCTCGACCAGCGATTCCGCCCGACAGCATCCCAGCCCAAGGCCACGTCCTGGTTCCTGCGGCTGCCAAGGATCGTGCGGTTCGAGCGCCTGCTCTCGAACAAGCTAGTCTTAGTTCCCCAGCACGCCGGGGATCTGTCAGGCCTACCAGGCTTGGCTCTGCTTAGGCTGACTTGCTTCAGCGAATGCCTACAGGACGTAGGCTCCTTGCATTGCTGCTGAGTGTAATACAAGGCTACGTTAGCCCTATGGGCTATGATCACTGAGGATTATGGGTGGCTGGATCACCTCAGCCCCACAGGTTTGCTCTTAATCTACAAAGCGCCTCTTCTTTCCTCTCCCTGTGCAAGTTGAGCTTCTCGAAACTGGGACTCTCTGGCCCTGCAACCCCTGGGGCCTGGCAGGACCTCGCATGTCCCTGGGTCAGAGAGCCCCGGCTGCTGGGAGTCAGCTGGCAGGAGGGCTGGGAGCCCTGTTGGGGCCAGGAGCGGCAGCCAGCAGGGTAGGTGGCCTGGCTGGGACCAGTGTCAGCAGGGCAGGCAGACCAGACTGAGCCACGAGCGGAGCTGGGTGGCGGGGGAGGCCGGGGCTGGCGGCAGCAGTGTAGGCAGCCCAGCTGGGAGCGGAGCCAGAGCCAGGCAGTCTGGGGGGGTCTGGCGACCGGCCAGAGCCAAAAGCTGTGGGTGCCTGGCTAGGAGTGGAGCCAGGCAACAGGGGGCAGCAGTCTGTCCAGCAGCAAAGCTGGGCGGCTGGCAGCCAGGGCAGGGAGGCTGCCTGGGGGGCCAGGGGCCGGAGCCGGGAGTGGAACTGGGCTGGGGTGCTGGTGATGGGGGAGTGGAATTAGCCTCCCGTTGTCCCCCAAACTCCCTCATTCAGGACCAGTCAGTCCCGAGGGTGCTGGACCAGGCAGGTCCCACCTGTAGTGTGATTTTTGTTCCCTTCTCTGGTCTCATCTGTTGTCACTGGGCAACTGGCCCTGTCAGGGGGGCCTGGGCCTGGCCTCACCTGGGGCTGATCAGCTGCCTCCCAGCTGAGTCTGATCAAGGGATGATAAAAGCCAGCAAGCACGCCACTCAGGGGGGGGGGAAACTAGCCTTGCCCTGGGCTGGCTCTATGGATCTGCTGGGCCTGAGCTGACGCTGTTAGTCCTTCTGGGCTGGGGGAGACAGAGCAGGTACTGATGCTGCCCTTGGCCTGTCAGTGTTCTGGGGCAACACTGGCTCTTTTCTGTGTGTTTGTACAGAGCATAGCACAGTGGTACTGTGTGTTGCTTGGGGGCTCTTGAATGCTACCAAAATACTATTGCTGCAGGGCTCTCTCTGCTGCCTCTGCCCACGGACACAAGTGGCCTGGGTCTCTTCACCAGCATAAATCCTTGAGAACTGACTTGCTGCTTTACCCACTCGTGGTGTTTACTGAAGTCCTGCTGGTGAGTGAGAATTTTGGCTGTTCCCCAATGAGCGGTGCAGAACACTCAGTTTGTGCAGCCATAGAAATGTGCCCCAGGAGAGTCAACCTAGGGGTGCCCCAGATCTGACCCAGTTACATTAGGCTTGAATTTTTTTCTGAGTCCTACTGGTGATGACAGATATTCAGTCCTACCCTCTGGCTTCAGCTGCTCTCCATAGGGCCATATGGTCAGTAAAGAACCTGACAGTCCATCCCTCTCCAGGAGTATGGAGGATGCTGCTTGGCTGAGTAGGGCAGCTTTTAGCCTGGTTCCCTTCCTGGGGTTTGCCTTGTGTATATTGTAGGGATGCTAATTAATAACGCTGTAAGAACGAATTGCAAACTGAAAGGTGCCCTGTGTGTCTCAAGCTGGAATGACCAAGCCAGTGTAAACCAATGGGGAAGTCTGTATAGCCTTTGTGGGGTGTGAAATGGTTTAAAAGAAAGGATCTCAAAAATGGACAAAAATCTACAGTGGCAAAATGAGCTAGCCCATGAATAATCGCCCTGGGCTCTGTCACACGGTAAGAACATAAGAATGGCCGTACTGGGTCAGACCAAAGGTCCATCTAGCCCAGTATCCTGTCTGCCGACAGTGGCCGGCACCAGGTGCCCCAGAGAGGGTGGACCGAAGACAATGATCAAGCGATTTGTCTCCTGCCATCCCTCTCCAGCCTCTGACAAACAGAGGCCAAGGACACCATTTTATCCCCTGGCTAATAGCCTTTTATGGACCTAACCTCCATGAAATTATCTAGCTTCTCTTTAAACTCTATTATAGTCCTAGCCCTAGAGAAGGTGCAATGCATTTCCTTTTCTCTCCTATTGGAGAGGCAAGGAAAAGGAAGTGTAACCCACACACCTAGGCTATGTCTACACAGGCGCAATCTTGTGCCAGAAATATGCAAATGAGGCTTAGCGTGGAATATCGCTGAGCCTCTTTTGCATATCTAATGAGCTGCCATTTTTGTGGAAGAGGCTCTTGAGCTAGAAGGAGCTGTCTACACTGTCCCTTCTTGCGCAAGAAATACCCTCTTGCGCAATACCATTACGCTGTTTATTTTCAGGAATAACGGCATTGCACAAGAGGGTTTTTCTTGCGCAAGAAGGGGCAGTGTAGACGCTCCTTCTAGCGCAAGAGCCTCTTCTGCAAAAATGGTGGCTCATTAGATATGCAAATGAGGCTTGGCAATATTCCACGCTTAGCCTCATTTGCATGTCTCTGGCGCAAGATCGTGCCAGTGTAGACATAGCCCTAGTGTGGTTCCCTGTCCCATGCAGTAGCACTTAAACCACTTACAACGAGCCATATGAACAAGGGAGCTCTACAGCCTAAGCTGAGAGCCACCTGGCTTTTAGCTCAAGCAGTCGTTTGCATCTGCCCGGTGGTTACAGAAGCACATTAATATAATATGGTTGCATCCATCTAGAGCCTGATCTTAGAGGTGGTGTAACTCACCACTGCACCTAAAGTCCATACAGTACTTTAAAGATCAGGATGCAAACTGGGTGTGACTCCTTTTCCCTGCAGGCTTAAGTGCTGCAGACCCTCTGCACCTGGTGAATTACTCAACTCCTGAGTCATTTCTTTCCCCCTCCTCTCCAGCCCCACATCTCCCATGGAAGTTAGCAGAAGTTTTGTCTAGTGATTTGCTCACAGGGGTGGGAATAGAACCCAGCAACCCTGACACCACTTCTCCTCTGTTAATCACTAGAAACCTCTCCCTGGGACTTCTTACCCAGCACCAAGGAGGCTCTGGAAAGGAAGCTGAGAGCAAACTAAAGAGCATTGATCTGCCAGTGTCTCTTTGGAAGAAGTCTGGCTGGGCTTTGTGCTGTTTATGCAGCATCTGTTTCTCTGTGGTTCTTGCCCCTTGTTCTCAGTTCACAAGGCCAATCCACATCAAGGTTTTCGCTGCATCTCAGGAGTACTTCTGCTGCCGAGGCTGCTTGCTGCTCTGCTGATCAGCACGCAGGACCAGCGTGGTTTTTTGCTGTAGCAGGACATGCTGGCCCCACCATCTTTTAGTTTAGGGCAAGGTTGGGCTTCTCTCTAAAGGACTCCCAGGGACAGAGAACTTGGCGCATCCCTTGGTAATAAGCCATGAGTGAATTCCAAAGTGGATCTGGAGCATGCTACCGGCATGCATGTGCCTTGTGGGCTCCATTTCAGGTGCCTTTGTTGAGCTCCTCTGAAGCAGGGGGAGACCGGCTGTTACATTGTTCACGCTGTAGTGTGGCTTCCAGATGGAACGTTGTTGATTGTTTTTTTGTTTTTTGGTTTTTTTTCCCCAGAGTGCCCCCATGAGACATTAGTTCTCTCCTTGGCTAACATCCAGGTTTGGAGCAGTTGAATATCTGATACTTGTACATCCTCTGTCAGGGGACTGGCGAGGGAGTGATTCAATGAGCTAACAGGGCTTTTCCATCATGGGCTACAAGATCCCACCAGCTGAAAAAGCGGGGGTGGAGGTGGTGGAGTACACTGGTTCGCTCTCAGCCCCCTGAGAATCCTAGAACTTCAAGGTGGAAATGTCTCATGTGTCTACGCAGCAAAGTTATTTCGGGCATAAGTGCCGTGATTCCGAAATAACTAGGCGGGCGTCTACACAGCAATTCATCCATTACAGCCGCTCCCCGAGTTACGAACAGGTTACTCACCAACACTTGGTCCATAACTCGAAGTGTTCGTAACTTGGATCCCATAGAGTTACATGGCGACCGCGCTGTTCGTAAGCGCGGATCGCCATTCGTAACTCGGATCCGCATTTACGACCGCTTTGGTCGTAAATGCGGATGGTCGTAAGTGGAGGAGGTGGTCGTAACTCGGGGAGCGGCTGTATTACAAAATAATTTCGAAATAATGGACGGCTTCTTCCGACTTCTGTAAACCTCCTTCTATGAAGAATAATGCTTATTCTGAAGTAGCTATTTCGAAATAAGGGCGTGTGTAGAC
The DNA here is from genome assembly GCA_019425775.1 of Rafetus swinhoei. NCBI lineage: Eukaryota > Metazoa > Chordata > Testudines > Trionychidae > Rafetus > Rafetus swinhoei. Next base: position 14,038,392 of record JAFJHL010000300.1, on the reverse strand, counting down.
GCTCCACTGCTGCTATTTTGAATTAGACTGGCCCTGGTGAGGGGCTAAGTTATTCCTCTAGTGGCTCTGAATTGAGATGGCATGTCTACATTAGAGGAACCTGCCTCGGACTCATTTTGAGGCTTCCCTGCAGTGTAGACATGCTCTTTCGAAATAAGCTATTTCAGAAGAACTACTCCAGAATAGCTGATTCCGAAATAACTGTGCAGTGTAGACGTAGTTGGAGACCCAGACCATTGCTCCCTCCAGCACATTACACAGCGTCTGCTTTGGACCAGCCCTAGTTCCGTGAATTGTGCTGCATTGGGAATATCAACACTACAGCTCTGCAAGAAACTAAGGGCAACATTCTCTTCTCTCACGCTCCCTTCCCGCACCCTCGAGACAAAGCATTGAAGCTGGGCTGGCAGGGCTGCTTCCTCCTTCCATTGAGATGGGTAGAAGTTCTGCTGGCAGAACGAGAGTCCCGTGTTCCTTCAAGGGAGGCAGGGCTCAGCCAAGGGGTATGTCCTGCGGCTCCGAGAGGAGAGTTCTGATTCTAGAACAGCCTTTCCTTTTTCACATGCCTCTTACCCAGGGGTATTGTTTTTCGATTGCTCCCAGGTATCCTGGCTTACTTGTCTCCCTTTGATTTGTCGTCTCCCGGAGTTGTTTTGTAATGCTTTGTTTTCTGGCTACAGACCAGCGCTCGTACCATTCTCCTTCACTTCTTTACATCTTGCCAAGAATTTCTCTCTCTAAATCAATCTCCCTGGCTCAACTTGGCTACTCCATGTAAAGCTTCATAAACCAACACTCCCCTTCCTGTCTCCCCCTTGGGTGGAAATCAGCCAGCATGAAGATGCCCATCTCCATGACAGCGTGCGGACGTGGCTAAGAACTCATTGCTATTCGGACTTGAGTTGAGTCAGGGCAGGAGGGCTGGTAACCGGGTACTTGGCCTTCAGTCCAGTTCCAATGTGGTTAAAAGCAAACTGGGTCCTGTACAATGTTCCCTCTTTTTCCATCCATGTGTGGAATAAATGTTTATATGCACCTCAGCGTATGTACATGTGCACCACCAATATAAACACATGCTGCCATCTGTGGTTGTCTGTGGGGGCTCTGCTAATCAGCTGGGCAGCATTTGAATCTGCCCTGGGTGGCTGCCCGAGCACTGGTCCCGTATAAACTACAGTGTTGCACTCCACAGGGGCCAGCTCAGAGAAGACACTAGTAACGCTGAACTCTGAGGCTATGTCTACACTCGCGGCTTCTTGCGCGAGAAATATGCAAATGAGGCTAAACGTGGAATATCGCTGAGCCTCATTTGCATACCTAATGAGATGCCATTTTTGCAGAAGAGGCTCTTGTGCCAGAAGGAGCTGTCTACGCTGCCCCTTCTTGCGCAACAAACCCCTCTTGCGCAATGCCGTTATTCCTGAAAATAATCGGCGTAGCGGCATTGCTCAAGAGGGGTTTTCTTGCGCAAGAAGGGGCTGTGTAGACAGCTCCTTCTGGCGCAAGAGCCTCTTCTGCAAAAATGGCATCTCATTAGGTATGCAAATGAGGCTCAGCGATATTCCACGCTTAGCCTTATTTGCATATTTCTCATGCAAGAAGCTGCGAGTGTAGGCATAGCCTGACTGTTTAGGGTTGACTAGTCTGAAGACCACTGGTAGGACTGACTCCAGCATATCCAGTCGGGCTACAACTGTTCTGGGTGTTTATAGATTTATGGACTTCCAGGCCAGGAGGGGCCATTTTCATACTTCAGTCTGATGTCCCATATACTGCAGGCCAGAGAATTGCATGCAGTAATTCCTACATCTAATCCCAAAATTTGGGCTTGGTTTGGAGCATATATTTTTAGGACCACATCCAGAACTGATGTAAAGGCTCCAAGCGGCAGAGAGTCCATCACGCTCATGGGCCAGCTTTCCCAATGGTTAATCGCCCTGTCTTAAATGGGCACCTTATTTCCAGTTTGAATTTTTGTCTTCATTTTCCAGCCACTGGATTTTGCTCTGCCTTGGCTCCTTTTAGAGCTCTTTAATATTGGCTGTCCTTGCCCTGTAAAGGTGGCCTCTGGAAACCAAAATGACCATACAGCCTATTTGCAAATTAAAAGTGATAATGGAATTTTCCAGTTTGCTGTCACAGCTGCATGAATACCCCTGAGTCTATTGTAATCAAAGGTATTACAGCACCAGGGAGCAAACAAATATCTGCTGCATAGTTTAGATTGAAGTTCTATGCCATTGTGTTCAGAGAAAGCATCTGTTTGGAGGCACACCCCCAGAATAGGGATGCTTCGCTGCCTCCTTAAATAATGAGAAACGATATGCCTACAAATTAATTTCTCTCTGTTCTGGTTTCAGTTGGCTGGCGGAAAACTAAGGCCGTGTGGGAGGGGAAGGGACTCCAGCAATTTGGGAAAAGAAAAGAAAGGGGCTGGGAGGAAATACACATAGAAACCATTGTGGAGCCACCAGCGTTGCGGTGAAATCCAGAGCGAAACAGGAATGGTGGAAGTGCTTTACTGGAGAGGCAGTGTTGCCTAGTGGATAGGGCACAGGACTACGCATCAGGAATAGAAACTATATGTCCAGGGCCGGTCCTAATCAATTGGCAGCCCTGGGCGACCACCTGGCTTGCCCGTAGGGTTGCCAGATGGTTTCAAAAAAATACCGGACAAAAATTGCGGCTCACCCCTAAGACCGGCTCTGTCAGCGGCCCCTTGAAAATGGTGGCCCTGAGCAACCACCCAGCTCACCTGCCTCTAGGACCAGCTCTGTATATGTCCTAGTTGTGTCACCGATTTGCCGTGTGATCATGGGCAAGTCACTTCCCCCCCTCTCTGTGCGTCTGTTTACCTTCTCGTGCTTTGTCTGTCTGGTCTATTTAGAATGGATGCTCTTTGTGTAATTACCCTGCCTAGCACAGGGGTGGGCAATAATTTTTGCAGGGTGGCCACTTCACCAATTTTGGTACAGGTTGCGGGTCGACTCTGGCCCCCTGGAAGGGGTGGAGCCTCAGGGGGAGGGGAGGGGAGGGGCTTGGAGTGGACGGGGCAGTTCCCTGTACGCACCGCGCATCCCTGGCAGGGGGAGAGGGAGCCACCCGCCTTTTTGAACAGCAAATGAATTTGTGCACTCCCCCGCCCCCAGGTCTTGATTGGCTGGGGGTGCAGGAGGCAGGGTCGTGGGCTGGATCAAATGCCTTGGCAGGCCAGATCCAACCCACAGGCAGGATCTTGCCCATGACTGGCCTAGCATGATGGAGCCTGAACTCCTCTGTAGTGTCTAGACACTACCACAATACAGATAATAAGCTGGATCAGTCTAGGCCAGTATCCTGTCTTTGTGAGTGGTTGGCACCAGCTGCTCCTGAGGAAAGTGCAAGAATCCAGGCAGCCCATAGTGAGGGAAATCACTTTCCACCGCAGATTTTTTTTCTAACTCTCAGTGACAGGACAGTTTGCAGCCTGGCTGAAACTTTCAGTCTCTTTCACCCTCACAGTTAGAATTCTGGATCTTGGTATTCATAGACATGTCCCATCCCTCCCAAGCTCTTGGCCTCAGGAATATCCTGTGGCAAGGAGTTCCGCTGGGCAGAGTAGGACGACGTTTTTCTGTTCGCAGTGGCTCACTCCGGTTGCCCAGGGATGGAGACAGAAAAGGGTTTCCAAGAATGGAGGAAGCGCAAAATGTAACCATGTTTTATTTATGTGTATTACACTCTCGCAACGGGCTGAAGCAAGTAACAGCATGTGTATGCTAGCACGGAGTCTTTGTTCTTTCATGTCCTATTAGCAGGAGGGGCACCCTCTTCCCTTGGGCAGAGAGATTTGTACATTTCACTAGGTGATGAGAGAGACGGGGGTTGGGGAGAGCCAAACATAATGGTGATGCACGTACCGGTTGGTATTTATTATTATCGAGGCATCCATATGGGAATCACGTGGAATCACAGGCCCTGCGATGTTACATTTATTTAATGTTATTCAAAGAAATCTTCTCTCCATCTCCCGGGAGCTGTTTGGATGTTAGATGGGGGCAGGGTGAGGCCCCTTCCGCTGTCTCCAGCGCTCATGTTTTATGCATTACAGGAGCTGGTGGGTTTCTCTGTGGGATATTTAAGGAGAATAATGAATCAGGGGAGGGCGTGAGTTTCACAGTTGCTGGCACAGCAGCAGGGGACTGCTGAGTGCAGAGGGGACCAGAAGTCCTGGTTTTTACAGGGCCAACGCTGATATCTGGGGGGTTTTCTTATAAAGGTGCCTATTACTCCTCAACCCCCGTCCCGTGTTTTCACCCTACATGCAACTTGCAACACTGGCTCAAGCAAGGAGCCCTCATTCTATCTACTTCTCTGGCTCTCACTGCTTAGTGGACCCCCTGGCTCTCAGGAGATTCCGGCTCTGCCACTGGCATGCTGGCTGACCTTGGCCAAGTTTCTGTGCCTCAGCTTCTCCATCTCTGAATGGGGAGCACCCTAGGGACCTCGCTGGTAAAGCACTTGTTGATCTTTGGGTGAAAAGCACTAGGTTTTATGATGATCCCCAAGCACTTCCCCATTACCAATGGAGTTGAGCATCCTAGAATCCCTGCGCTGTGCTCTCCCTGTTTTTATAGCTGGAGAGCTGAGGCACAGGGTGCATCAAGTGACTTGCCCGAGGATACGTGGGGAGTCTGTGGCAGAGTACTGCCCCGAAGTGCCCTGCATTCTGGTTCCATGCCGTAGGCTTTGCATGAGCTTTCCACCAAGTTTTCCGAAATGATTAGCAAGGAAGGCTGATGTAATGGATTTACCCGTCTGTAAAATGGGGGTAACCACTCCGCCCTGCAGCCTAGGGGGCCCTAAGGAGGAACATATGTGAGACTCTGAGGCGCTCACATACCACAGTGATGAGGGGGCCCAATCTGAGGCTCCTTAAAGGGACCTGACTCCCTAAAAGCCACTGAGCACCCCCTCAGAAAACCAGGCTCCTGTATGGCATTGCACGATGAGCTCCTCCAGAAAACGGAGGTGTCACCAGTCCCTCTTGCAAACCGTGGCTCATTCAGCTGGCTTTAATGAGAGCTGGGTCTGGCTAATCAGCGCCAGGCCAGGCCAAAGCGGGGGCAGGGTTTGGGCCCTTTCCTGTGTGAGCTGGGGAGGAGGGTCACTGAATATTCCCCGACATCAAACAGCAGTAAATTCAATACAGAAAAAAGGAAGTAGCCCAGGGAACTCATTGCCACAAAATACTAGGGGCACCAAGAGTTTAGCAGGCTTCCCCCCAAAAAACAGTCTGGACCCTTGTGTGGCTTTGAGAGCTGGGTTACATCTGTGCGGACGAATCAAACCACCAAGAGGTTTGAACGTGATCCAAACCTTCTACTATAGATTTGAGAGGGCTTGGGTGTCTGCACTTCTCTGCGTGGGTCCGTCCGTCTGTCCAAGAACTCCACCTGAACAGTAAGAGCTAGGATCATCAGATTCGGTGTGCAGCTTCCTCCTTGTCATAACTGAAAGCAAGGTCAGGGGTTGATTGTGCCAGGGAAATGGGATATGCCTGGAATGAGAATGTGTCTCATCAAACCCTGCAGAAAAGAAAGAATCACCAGGCAGCTGAAAGGGGGTGACTCCTCCCTGTCCAGGACTGTCCCAGCCCTCAGCCTCCCACCCCCTAGGCACTCTTTAGGAAGGGGGGGCTACAGCTCCCCTACCCCAGTCATCAGGGGACACATAACCATACAGAAAAGAAACAATTACTAGGCCAGTGAAAGGGGCTGTCTGGGGCACTCCCCACCCTCCAGGTGCCCTTTAAGGGAGGGCTGAGGGATTGAAGCTCCCCCCACCCCCAATTCACATGGGGACATTGCTAGTTGCTCCCCTTCTCCAGGGAGAGGGGAAAGTGCCCAGTCTGCTGCATTCCTCACTCTGGCTGGGGAGCGCAGGGGGCAGCTGGACCTGGACCTGCTCCCAAAGTGGCAGCCATGCAGAGGCGTGTCTCATCTGTCCCCAAGCTCCTGTGGTGAGGGAAGGCTGGGGTGTCCTCTCTCCCTGGGGCAGCCTGCTACTGAACCCCCCCCCTCCCCCCCCATCTCAGAGCAATGTTTTTAAATGAAGTAAAACAAAAATGAATTTGCGTTAAGGACCCGAGCAACCCCAGGTAAATCTCCTCGTAGTTTATAAACTAGCCTCTAATGCACGGGGAGGACAGTGGGGGGACAGTGAAAACTTCCACTGGGGTCAAGTTATCCTGTGACTGGAGGGTTTCTTGCCCCTTCCTCTGAAGCAGCTGGGGCTGGCCACAGTCTTGGAAAGAAGACTGGATCAGACAGACTCTGGATCTTTCTGTCAGTTCTTGTGTTCCCATTACCACCTCTCCTTCCCGAAGGTCTCTGTGCTCCTGGTACTTTCTGTGATGAAAGGTCTAGAGAACATGAGCTATGAGGGAAGACTGAAAGAACTGGGATAGTGATAGAAATGTAGCCGTGTTAGTCTGGTCTAGCTGAAACAAAAAAACAGGACTATGTAGCACTTTAAAGACTAACAAGATGGTTTATTAGGTGATGAGCTTTCGTGGGCCAGACCCACTTCCTCAGATCAAATAGTGGAAGAAAATTGATCAATTTTCTTCCACTATTTGATCTGAGGAAGTGGGTCTGGCCCACGAAAGCTCATCACCTAATAAACCATCTTGTTAGTCTTTAAAGTGCTACATAGTCCTGTTTTTTTGTTTCTGAAAGAACTGGGTTTGTTTAGTTTGGATAGGAGAAGACTGAGAGTGGACAGGATGGTGGCTTTTAAGTATCTAAAAGGGTGTTACAAGGAGGAGGGAGAAAAATGGTTCTCCTTGGCCTCTGAGGAAAGGACAAGAAGCAATGGGCTTGAATTGCAGCAAGGGAGGTTTAGGTTGGACGTTAGGAAAAACTTCCTGTCAGGGTGGTGAAACACTGGAATAAATTGCCCAGGGAGGTTGTGGAATCTCCATCTCTGGAGATAGGTAAGAGCAGGCTAGACAGACTCCTGCCAGGGATGATCTAGATGGTGCTTGGTCCTGCCATGAGGGCAGGGGACTGGACTTGACGACCCCTCTAGGTCCCTTCCAGTTCTAGGATTCTCTGATATTTTCGGTGAGTTCAAGGTGATGTGCGGGGGTGTAGATGGATGTGGTACAAAGCAGTGGCATGACCGTGATATGAACCATTTCACTGGCTGTTTCTGAAGCGTCTTTTCATCACTCGGGTGTATTTAACGCCCATTAAGAGAGAGGGATTCGCTCCGGCCTGTTGACGCCATACAAAGGGTGAACTCGCTGCTGTTCAGCTGCCCTGGCCTAACCTGTTTGGGGGACTTACGGGGGAGTTTCACCACAGCCTCCCTGCACGAGGGCCTAAGGCAGAAAGTCAGAGAGGGCATGGTTGAGTCATTTAAGAAGCCAATGACATTGGGGAATCTGCCAGCTCTGATTTTCTGCCAGCTACTCAGACATGCCCAACTATTCACCTTTGGGGGTGTGGTGGGGAAGAACCCAAACCCTAATGCAGATAATCTGCAACGAACCAACGTTAACAAGTGAAGTGGTGCATGTACATTAGTGACCCAGATGCTGTTTGCACGAGGGAGGCAGCCTGGGTAAAGTGGTTAGAATGTGTGGGGGTGGTTGTCTAGTCCTGGCTCTGCCACCAACTCACAGTTCCCTGATAAAGGAGGATGATTAGGAGGAGCATTGCCAGCAGATCTAGAGGAGTGATTATTCCCCTTTATTCGGCCTTTGGGAGGCCACATCTGGAGTATTGCGTCCAACTCTGGGCCCGCATTACAGAAAGGATGTGGACACCCTGGACAGACTCCAGCGGAGGGCAACCATAATGATTCGGGGGCTGGAGCTCATGACTTATGAGGCGACGCTGAGGGATTTGGGCTTGTTTAGTCTGCAGAGAGAAGAGTGAGGGGGGATTTGAAAGCAGCCTTCAACTCCCTGAAGGGAGGTTCCGAAGAGGATGGAGAGAGGCTGTTCTCAGTGGTGACGGATGGCAGAACAAAGAGCAATGATCTTAAGTTGACGTGGGACAGGTCTAGGTTGGATATTAAGAAACTGGTTCCCAAGGAGGGTGGGGGAAGCACTGGGATGGGTTCCCAAGGGAGGGGGTGGAATCTCCATCCCTAGAGGTTTTTGAAGTCCCAGTTTGACTAAGCCCTGGCTGGGACGATTTATTTGGGGTTGGTCCTGCTTTGGGCAGCGGGTTGGACTCAGTGGCTTCTGAGGTCTCTTCCAAGCCTAGGATTCTAGGGTAATTCCATGTGTTCTTTTCTCCAACTACTTTCTTCTCCAAAGACTGGGCATTAAAACTAGTGCTAGGCCAACCTCTAGCTATAAAACAGTGGGGGCTATTTAACAGTGGTTCCCAACCTTTTTGATCCTGGGGACTGGCAAATCCATTCACAAACTTTTGGTGGGCCATCAACCTTGTGTTTGCATATTCATTATGCAAATAATGAATATGCAAATAAAATGTGGCCAGTCTGCTAAACGCCCCAGCTCTCAGAGCCCCCCAGTTCCAGCCCCTCTTCCGAATGCCTCAGTGTGAGGCCCCCCACCACCAGGCCCCCCACCAGTTCCAGCCTCCTGTCTCCAGAGCCTCACTGCACCCAACCCCCCAGTGCCAGGCCCCAGTCCCCAATATTAGCCCCATCTCCAGAGTCCTCCCCACTACCAGCCCTGCCCCCAGAGGCCCTCACCTCCAGAGCCCCCCAGCACTAGCCTGAGTGCCTGCCCTGCTCCCCTCACATAGCCCTGCCTCTCAGCCCCCAACTGAGCACTGCTGCCCCAGAGCCGAAGTGGAGTGACACTGAGTTCCCCGCGGCCTGCTGTCGTTCGCTGCCTTGGCTCTCGGATGCTGGTGGGCAGCTTGAAGGTTCTCTGGGTGGCCCACGGGACATTTCGTTCGCTGTTGCCTGATTCTGCCGGGCGCTCCCTCTGCGCCCCATCCAAGCGCTGCTACGGGTCAGTCGGCCCTCCCTGCGAATTCTAGGCACGCAAGCGCCGTTAAGCCACGCTGCCCTAGCCCAGGCCACCGTCTTGGGGACGACCATTGTGTGGGCCACAGAGGTGGAGGAGGGCCACTGCTGCGCCCCGCTCACTCGCCTCACTTGCCCATCACTGCTACGTGTCCCAGAAAGAAACCCCAGCTGGGTCTTTCCCTTGAGTTGCTCTGTTCCAGATGGGAGCGGGGACAGAGGGGCTGGAACTAAGGGTGTGGCAGGGGCTGTGGCTTGAAGTGGCTTCCATCATACACAGGGTTTGCAGTTTGGTTGAATGGTTCTCAGCACCCGCCCTATGAAAATTGTCCCTGTCAGGGATCCCCAGGCAGGAATCTGCTGAGGTCACCACTTGTCTCCGCCCCGAAAGACATGCAGGTGGCTCCGGATAGGGATTCCCATCCGCCCCGGAGCAATGCTGCCAACCTGAGTCACGGAGCGGTAAGGAACAGGGAGGTTCTGTGAGTCCCTCTTTCCCGTTCCTGTCTCAGCTGTGAATCAGCTGCTGGGTCTTTGCCAGAGATTTCTCCGACCCAGTGCTGAGCTGTCGGGGGAGTGCCGGTTGCCTTCCAGCTGCCTGGCTTTTCCGACTGCTTGGGCTCCCTCCCCAGGGAGCTTGGATCAAAGCTGCTTGAGACTAGAGAGTTTTATTACTGAAGGGGGAAAGCGATGGAGGTAAATCCTGCTCAAGTATGGACTAAAACTTGTTATTCCACCGGGGTATTTCTCAGTCCAGAACCTTCTGGCTTTCGCCTCTAAGGCCCAAGCCCCAGTTTGATCTCATCTCAGCACTTCGCTTTTCCTCATGCCTGAAAATGCTGCCCCATCTCTCTCCTGAAATTCCTGGTCTTTCTGCAGCCGCCAGAAGGAAGGTACAAAACAGTCCTCTGCACTAAGAGAAAGTAGCACTAGTTAGAAAGCAAAGTGCATCACATACAACCCTGGTCAGGTAAAAAGTCGTCTATCGCAAGACACCGTTTCTGGCGGGATACCACCCAGATCGTGTTGTGACAGTGTGACGTAGTGGGGGTGCTGTCTGCTCTGTAACCCGGTGTCCCCCTGCGCTGTGATGTGTGATTGCCACTGACTCACCCACATGTGTATTAGCCCAGACACCTGATAACAAGGCTCTTTATCCAGGGGAGAAACAAAGGAAGGGAGGCGGAGGCGAACACCTGGTTTGGGGGCAGGGTCTGGGAGTGAGGCAGTCTTGGGTGGAACCATGAAGGAAACAGACTAAGGAGGGGGCTGGAATCTAGGGGCCCAGGGACCCCATCTCAAGGGGTCTGAGGCATCCTGGCCCAGACTCCTGTAGACACATCATGTCTATGCTGTGCTGTATCCTGGAGAAACGATAAACCCCCTCTATTCTACCAGCTGGTGGAGTCTGTTCTTGCTGCTACGGGGCTGAAGGATCAGAGGAACACCGACTCGCCGCCACAGGCAGCGAAAAGAGCGCTGGGAACTTTTCTCCCGTGCCGGCTCATTCATTCTCAAAAACCAGCAATGGGGTGGGGCAGAAGGAAAGTCTCTGGCCCCAGAGTTGGTGTAAATCAAACAGCAGCTGCTCTCGACTGGGAGAGGTTGCATTTCAGGGTGCATCTACACTGCCCCGTAGGTCGAAATAGGCTACGCAATCTGAGCCTCGCACATTGTGTATCTTATTTCGAAGTAACTTATTTTGAAATTTGACGCTGTCTACACAGCACTTATTTTGAAAGAAATCGCTGTTCGGAAACGTCCCTTACTCCTCGTGGAATGAGGTTTGCAGGGACGTCGGAATAGCGAGCCCGTTACATTTCTAAATAACAGGCACGCTCAAAAGACACGGAATAGCTATTTCAGGATACCGGAGGAGTCCTGAAATAGCGCTGCAGTGTAGACGTAGCCTCAGTGGGGTTACCTCTCCATTTACACAAGTGGAATAAGTCCAGAATCTGGTCTGTGCGCTCTTATTGTGGTGTGTGTTCATCCTGACGCAGGCAAACTCTGACAAGTGGCTCGCTCCGCTCCTATATCTGACCCCCAGTTAGCAGGCTGAACACAATGGAACGTTTTCCCTTTGTCGTCTCAAGAAGCGGGATTAGAAGGGGGAGATATGAATTTCCAATGTTCTCTTGTATTCCTCCAACTTGGCAGCGTCTAGCTCCTAGAGTTTTGTTGCCCGTTTCAAATGCAGATCTGAGCATGCAGAACAAGTAGGTTGTCGCCTCCTATGCAACTGGATGAAAGTCAAACTTTAATTACCCCCAGAGTAAATCTGTAGAAGCTCGCTGAGTTACTCTGGAGTCACACTGGATAGAAACTGCTGGCCCAGAGACCTTTCTCTGTGGACCTCAAAGGTTGACTATGGAGTAAATAGAGTCAGAAATAGCCATGCCCTGGTCAGAGCATTATTTTTCCTTCCCTTTTGTACATTTCACGCCAGCATCCATACAGACTTCATTTCATTATTGGGGTTACTGTAGCAAGTAGAGGTCCCACCAGAGCTTGTGTTTCTGCTGGGCTCTGTGTATTCACATGGTGAGGGACAGTGCCTGCCCCAAAAGCTTACAATCTATCTAGTATCTCACAGAAGATCCAAGCATCAAAGATAGGTCTCCTAAGTCAGGGGCCAGTGGCTAGTCATTGCACTAGGTAGTGAAGGACAATGTAGTAACAGAGGGCAGAGTGTCATCGCTCCAGATGAGGAATGGCCAGACTGGGTCAGACCAAAGGTCCATCTAGCCCAGTGTCCTGTCTGCCAACTGTGGTTAATGCCAGGTTCCCCCATAGGGAATGAACAGAACAGATAACCATCAAGTAATCCCTCCCCTGTTGTCCATTCCCAGCCTTTGACAAACAGAGGCTAGGGACACCATTCCTACCCATCTTGGCTAATAGCCATTGATGGACCTAACCTCCATGAATTTATCTAGTTCTTTATTGAACCCTGTTAAAGGCTTGGTCTTCACAACATCCTCTGGCAAGGAGTTCCACAGGTTGACTGTGCGCTACGTGAAGAAAAACTTCCTTTTGTTTGTTTTAAACCTGCTACCTATTAATTTCATCTGGTGACCCCCTAGTTCTTGTGTTATGGGAACAAGTCAATAACTTTTCCTTATTCACTTTCGTCAGATCTGTCATGTTATAGACCTCTATCGCAGGAGGAGAATCATCAAATTTCTTCTTTTGACAGCCACGTTTCTTGGAGCACTGCTTGTCAAATCTGAAGTAGACATGTGGGCTTCTATACTTCCGTGACAGGCCCAGATCCAGCCAGCCCCAAAGTTCTCCGGGGAGTCGAGATGGGCTGGGTCCCAGCTCTGTTCTGAGTAAGTGAATTGAGAGAGCCACTTTCCTTCCCAGCACTCCCTTTCACCAGCACAGCTTTGTTAACTCTTGATCACTCACTGTGAGTCACCTGGCTTGCCCGTACTGCCAGCCAACGTTACAGGTCGGACAGCCAGAGCCAGGCAATCGGTTGCAGTGTGGAGGGCACAGTTAGGATGACACACAGGCTGTGTCTACACTACAGAGAAAAAGTCAGAAAAAGATACGCAAATTGTGGTTTGTGTATCTTTTTCTGCTTTTCCAAAAGAGGCTTTTCTGACAATTGACCCGTCTACACAGGGCCAAATGTCAGAAAAAAAACCTCTTTCGGAACATCCCTTCTTCCTCGTAAAATGAGGTTTAGAGGGATGCCGAAAAACGCGTCTGCTTTTTCGAAATTTTTTTCGGAAAAGCAGATGCGTTCCTTGGATGCGACAGAGCTTTTCCGGGATACCTCTGGTATCCCGGAAAAGCTCTGTAGTCTAGATGTACCCATACCAAGGAATTGGCAATTTCCTGCCAGTAGACTTTTGCTACTCTTTTTGTGTTTACAGTATGGTTGGTCAGTGACAAGTGAATGTCAAAGGTCTGGGCTGGATTGGATGCCTTGATTAAACCTAGTCCCTGTGTCCCTTTCTTCCACCCTGTCCCCTTGATGTTCATGTTCTTTCATGAGTCTGAGAGAAGACTTGCTGCATGGTGTTCCAGAACCGGTGCAATTTATGGTCAGTAAAAAAGGTGCACTAAGAATACTTGGACGCCACATCACTGATTTCTCCTCCAGTGGGAAAACTACCTGCCGCTTCCAGCCCCAGAGAGAAAGGGGACATCCAATCTGTCTCATATGGACACACACCAGCTGCTTGGCTGATGCAAGTTGGCACCTCACACGCATGCTGCAAGATTCCCATTTCATCACACTTCTCCTGGCGAGGAAGCTTTTCCCCATCTCTGCACTCTGCTCCTCCTTCTCCCACTTCCTGGGGCCGGGCTGCTTATTCATTGCTGTTCCTCTCTCCCTCCACACCCTGCCCTGCTCCCCGGCACGGCAGGTACCGATCTACTCCTCAAGTGGATGCAGAGGTGTGATTGAAATGCTAGGAACGCTCAGGCTCTGAGCCAGATTCCCCTCTCCCAGCGCATGTCCCATGGCCATCGGCGTGGTTCCTCCGGGTTCTCGCCGTTGTCAGTGAGAGCAGAACGGGAATCCTTTTATTGAAACTCTTGGGGACAGAGCTTCAGCTGTTGCACGCCGAGGGAGCTGCGCTGAAGGCGACCAAGCCACGATTATCTTCCCCAGCAAAGGATCAGATCTTCAGACTTCAAACCCACTTCTCCTGCCCCACATGGAAAATGAAGTTTTCTCCTGCGGGCTGCCCAGCTCCAAGGCCAGGAGAGCTGGGGCTAAGCTGGTTAGGAGAGCAAGCTCTGCTGTGTGTGTCCTGGCACACGTGTCCTTCTCCTCCCCGCACGCGCCGGCTCTGAGGCAGCTCTTCGCTCCTTTGCATGCTGATGTGCTCCCAGAGGTTTCCTTCCAGGGCTCCAAATGTTGCAAAGCAAAGGCACGAACAAGCCTATAGCACTTTGCGTGGCGGGGGAGAGAACACACGTGTCCCACGGGGGAAAGGAAGCCTCGTCAGAAGAGATGGTCAATGAAATCCCCTTGGGAGCTGGCACCAGTTGTGTCTTCTGAGATATTTTGGCTTCCACACCACTGGGAGACCACTGGGAGACTAACGGCATTGGGACCTCCTGCGTGAATCAAAGCCAAACTCTTCCTTTCGAGCCTGTAGGGGGCACTGTGAGGTGTAGAGCCAGGATAACATCTAGCTCCTGAACATCTAAAGATCCCATGTTGGCTTTAAGACCATAAAAGCGGCCATATTGGTCAGACCAAAGGCCTTTCTAACCCAGGGCCCTGTCTTCTGACAGTGGCCAATGCCAGGTGTCGCAGAGGGAATGAACAAAACAAATGATCCATCCCGTTGCCAGGGCCGGCCCGAGCCATTCTGGCACCCCGGGCGCACGACGCCGCCCCCGGGCACGCGGCGCATGTGTGGCCCCGCCCCTGCCCAGCCCGGCAGCACTGCACAGCGCCCCTCACAATCAGGCACCCCGGGCTGTTGCCCGGTCAGCCCGTAGCTTGGGCCGGCTCTGCCTGTTGCCCATTCCTAGCTTATGGCAAACAGAGGCTAGGGACGTTATCCCTGCCATCCTGGCTAAAAGTCGTTAGTAGACCTATCCTCCATGAATGTATTTAGCTCTTTTTTTTGAACCCTGCTCTAGTCTTGACCTTCCCAACATCCTCTGGCAAGGAGTTCCACAGGTTGACTGTGCATTGTGTGAAGAAATACTTCCTTTTGTTCGTTTTAAACCTGCTATATATTAATTTCATTTGGTGACCCCTAGCTCTTATGTTATGAGGAGTAAATAACATTTCCTTATTTACTTTCTCTACACGAGTCATGATTGTATACATCTCTAGCATATCCCTTCTTAGTCCTCTCTTTTCCAAAATGAAAATTCCCAGTCTTATTAACCTGTCCTCATACAGATGCTGTTCCATACCCTGAATCATTTTTGTTGCCCTTTTCTGAACCTGTTCCAGTTCCAAGGTGTCTCTTTTGAGATGGGGAATCACATCTGCATGCAGTATTCAAGATGTGGACACACCATGGATTTAGAGAGAGGCAGCATCACGTTTTCGGTCTCATGCTCTGTCCCTTTCTTAATGATTCCCTACATTGTTGGCTGCTTGCTTGCTGTTGTTGTTGTTGTTGACAGCTGCTGCACACGGAGTGGATGTTTTCAGAGAACTATCCACAATGATGCCAAGATCTCTCTTGAATGGTAGCTGCTAATTTAAACCCCCCCTCGTTTTACACGTAGAGTTGGGGAATCTGCATTCCTTTTGCATTTATCAACGTTGAATTTCATCCGCCTTTTTGTTGCCCCGTCACCCAGCCTTCTTCCTTGCCAGCATGCCTGACTCTTCACCTGACCCTTAAGCACAAGTCCCTGCAGAACTCTCCTGAATTTTGGCACCCGATTAGGTAGCTCCTTCCCTCCACTCCCCCTCTGCGCTTTCCTGCCCTCTGAGACAACAATGCTCCAAGGAACCTGGCACGCACAAGTTGGGTCGGGGGTAGATTCTGTGCCTGCCTGAGGCTTGCAATTGGGGGGGTGTCCCTCTTGCTTCCCCCCCTCCCCCACACACACACACTACCCCATGGTAGGCACACACAAAATATCCCTGATGTGGTCAATTTCTGCAGCATAGACAAAAAAGCAGAGCAGAAGATTCACCAGGGGCGTTTGCTTTGTCGGGGGGAGGGAGCGCTCCAGCCGACAATGCAATGTTCACACTGCCACTTGGCAGGGCAAAACTTTGTCATTAAGGGGGGGGAGGAGCACCTGGGAATGTCACAAGTTTTGTTGATCAAGTGCGAGTGGAGACTTAGCCTCAGGAATGCCTGGCCCCTGCAGCATGCCAGAACAGGGAATTCTGTGCTCATGTGGGCGGCCAGGCTCCAGTGTCTTCGAGGGGCCTTTCTGAGTCGCAAGGTAAACACACCTGTAACCTGTGAGGGATCCCCACCCCGGCGCCGTGTCTGTTCAGACATGCACTCCACTCGCGCTCCAGTGCACAGGGAGGAGTCGGCATCAGACGGCTGAGAAGCTCCCAGCTCAGCTACGCCCCACTCAGCAATGCATCAGCCCCGTGGAGGAGGAAGCTGTTTTTTCCTGGCGGAGACTCAAGATGTTTTGCAAGAGCTGATGATTTTTTTTTTTTCTAAAGCGGCGGCAGGATGGAGACTCTGTATGTGCATAAAAATTCTTCCTGCAAATAAATGGCAAGGATGGTACTGGGCAGCGTCCCACATATGCCCACACTCATCGCTATGCATGCGTGTACACACACACAATATTGAGAAATATGCCCTCTGATGCAATGTCCAGATGTGATGGAGGGCATGTAGGCCTCCAGACTCTCTTAAGGTTCACTTGGGACCAGTCCCATGGAAATCCTAGAATCCCAGGGCTGGAAGAGAATCTAGGAGTCATCGAGTCCAGCCCCCTGCCCAAAGCAGGACCAATCCCAACTCCATCATCCCAGCCAGGGCTTTGTCAAGCCCGGACTTAAAAACCTCCAGGGGAAAACAACGGGAGCCTTTTCATTGATTTCCGTGATAACTGAACTGGACCATTGCTCATCCAGCTGCAACAGCCAGGGTGCATGTTAACATAAGAATGGCCAGACTGGGTCAGACCAAAGGCCCATCTAGCCCAGTGTCCCGTCTGCCAACAGTGGCCAATGCCAGGTGCCCCAGGAGGAGTGAGCAGAACAGGGAATCATCCAGTGATCCCTCTCCTGTCACCCATTCCCAGCCTCTGACAAATAGAGGTTAGGGACACCATTCCTACCCACCCTGGCTAACAGCCATTGATGGGCCTATCCACAATGAGTTTATTTAGTTCTTTTTTGAACTCTGTTAAAGTCCTGGTCTTCACAGCATCCTCTAGCAAGGAGTTCCACAGGTTGACTGTGCGCTGCATGAAGAAATACTTCCTTTGGTTTGTTTTAAACCTGCCACCTATTAATTTCATTTGGTGCCCCTCATTCTTACGTTATGTTGCTACCCTGCACCCTCATTGTTTACAGATGGGGGCCTGAAATGAAAAGGCAAAGATTTGGTGGCAGCGTATGCACATTTACTCGGCATGGTTTGGGGTTGAGGGAGGGGGTTGTTTTGCTTGCTGGGAGGACAAGGAGATGTTGCCGTATGAGCCAAGGTAGGAACTTCATATTAGGAGGAAACGATCAGTGATGAATACAGCTGGGTGAATTTTTGGGCTGGGGAGGGGAAGGGTGCTGTTTCCCTTTAGTCCAGGCCTGGGTGCCTTCATCTGCAAAGTGGGAGAGCCAGGTTCAAATCCCTGCTCTAGCATAGACCCCGCTGGATTCTCCAACCTCTGACAAATTTCAGATGAGCTTTGACCTGTTGCTGTCAAAGCAGCCACCAAATGGAAAAGTCAGCGCTGCACCCAGCCCTAGCAATGCGACCAGCGATTCCCTGCGTGAAAACCTCGTTCCATCGCGCTGGGGTGGACCGTGGCTTCCCAGGCAACTTGTCCCCGTCGTGGCGAAGGGTTCTCCATTGCTCTGCACCCCGTGGCACTCTGCGCACCGCACGTCCAAGGTGAGTGATGGAGCCATCAGTAGGGAGTCCCCAGCTAGTGCACCTTCTGCTGACCATCCCGGCCACGCTGGTAGGATCACAGCACGTGGCGCTAGGGCTGCAGAGATGCCTGGGTTGCCTTGGGGCCTTGGAGGGTTTCCTAGCTGACAATGTAAACAGCGGTCACGCCACGGACGCAACGTGCTTGGTGCTGGATGGGGTGTGCTACACGAAACCAGGGCATTCCCTTGCGTTGCTGTGGGTAAGACCTCAGGGGAGAAAAAATCATGAACCGAAAGCTTAATCTGACATGGTACGAGCAGATGAAAGTAATGGTACCGACAGGGGAGGGATCACATGAGGATTACCTGTTCTGTGCGTTCTCTCTGGGGCACCTGGCATTGGCCACTGTTGGAAGCCAGGACATGGGGCTACATGGACCTTTGGTCCGACGCCATGTGGCCGGTCTTAAGTTCTTATGACAACTTCCTTTCGATGCTCCTTTTGTTTCCTCCAGCCCTGTCTCCCAGGATGCATTTCGAGAGATGACGGGCTACAGCTGTCCACTAAAATGTGCCTTTCCAATCCAGTCATGTCTGCAAGAGGACTCGGGCCTTTTCAAATTGGCTCCACCACCAGCATCACCAGGTTTAATCTGGATCCGGTTTAAACCTCCCGAAAGAGCAGCCTTATTGGGAGCTGGGTCTGGTGCCAGCCATGCGGGTGTGCTTCAGCCCAGAGTGTTGATTCTGGCCCGTCTCTTTAAGGCTACGTCTACGCTACGATGTTTGCCGGAAGAGGCAATGCAAATGAAGTGCGGATTAGCATCTTCTCGTGCTTCATTTGCATAATCTCTTCCGATCTGGTTTTGCGCAAGGGGTTTTTGCGCAAAAACAAGCAGTGTGGACGTTTCCTTTTTGCGCAAAAACCTGCTAAGGAGGCATAAGGATCTTGTGCCAAAGGGGGGTTTTTACGCAAAAAGGAAACGTCCACACTTCGTTTTTGCACAAAAACCCCTTGTGCAAAAACAGATCAGGAGAGATTATGCAAATGAAGTGTGAGAAAATGCTAATCTGCGCTTCATTTGCATTGCCTCTTCCAGCAAACATCCTAGTGTAGATGTAGCCTAAGATGTTAATGCAGAGAACCTGAAAGGAAATGGGTTATAGCGGCGGGGGGGAGGTTGCTGCCGCCCAGCTCTGCAACTCTGTGTTCAAAACCTGCTGCGCCTTAAAGACAAAGTTGGTGAAGTGACAACTTTTCAAGTACCTAAAAGGGTGTTACAGGGAGAGGGTAAAAATGGTTCTCCTTGATTTCTGAGGACAGGGCAAGAAGCAATGGGCTTCAATCGCAGCAAGGGAGGTTTAGGTTGGACATTAGGAAAAACTTCCTACCTGTCCAGGTGGTTAAACACTAGAATAAATTGCCTAAGGAGGTTGTGGAATCTCCAGCACTGGAGATATTTAAGAGCAGGTTAGACAGACACCTGTCAGGGATGATCTAGAAGATGGTGCTTGGTCCTGCCATGAGGGCAGGGGACTGGACTTGACGATCTCTTGCGGTCCGTTCCAGTTCTAGGGTTCTAGGATTCAATGATTTGTGTCTGCCAAGCTGAGGTTGTTCACAGAGAGATTCTTAGTCTGGGGGGATTGAGTGGCCTCAGACACTCCAGCCTCCCCAGGAGGGCTCCATTGGCAGCAAAATACCGCCCCCCCCCCCCCCCCCCACACACACAAACTGAGAGTTCTTCCTGCCTTTATTTTTCAGCAATTAAAAGTTGCCCACACCAAGATCCGGAATACATGCGTAAAAACAATCCCAGCCCGTAATGAAAACTATTTGCTAAGCGGCCTCGCCCAGGAAATAGGAGCTTGTGCCCGCCACCTCCCCAGACCTGGAGCAAAAGCCTGAACAGAGACACGAGTCCTATGGGGCAACAAACCCAGGCCCAAGAGAGAGGAGATTTCCTGTGTCAAGGGATCTCCACCAAACAGGTCCCACCTCCTGCTTCCTGATGGTTCACAGGAGGGGTGTTAGCTACAGTGCTTCGGCTTGCGGTGTCGCACGGGTAGCATGGGGTGGAACCCTATTGGGCTGTAGAGATGGAATGGTGGTAGGGCATGGCCAGCCTTTCTGTGCAATCCGGCTGCCTCCTGGGGCACCGGCTAATGCTTCCAAGTGCTCCGCAGGCTCACGCAACGTGGCAGACGGCTTCGGGCACGATCCCTCTGGGGCCTCGTATGCAGTAACTCTACCAGGAGCAGCAGCTTCCTGCCCAGCTGAGGCCTGCCGTGGGTTGCGATGAATGGGTAGTCGTGCATGGGCTGCATCAGGGCGACAAGCTGGGGGTGTGGTTCACCAGCTCAGACGCACACTCGCTCACCGCACACGCCTACCAGTGTGCAGTCCCCGCGAGGTACAGCTGAGCTGGGCTGAGTCCATCCCTGTCTGTTTCAGGTGGGTCTGTACTCAGCATGGCCCTCTGCTGCCCCTGCCACAGCTGTGTTTGCCCCTGCCACAGTGAGTGCAATCTCAGACACCCCCTTGGGTTCTCCCCTCGTGTGCTGGCCATGCCACTGATGCCCACTTTTCTGCTCCCTGGGGTGCCCCACCACCCTGTCCTGCTGGGCCAGATCCTCTAGCCTAGTAGTTTTCAAACTATGGGTCATGACCCAGGAGTGGGTGGTGGAATGCCGGGCGGTGGGGCTCATTGCTGCCCGGGGACCAGGTGACCACTGGGGGGGCTAAGGCAGCTCCCTGCCTGTCCTGGCACCTCTCCAGAAGTGGCCGGCAGCAGGCCTGGCTCCTAGGTCAGGGGGAGCGCCCAGGCCTCCATGCGCTGCCCCTGCCCCGAGCACTAGCTCCGCGCTTCCATTGGCTGGGAACCTGCTTCTGGGATGCAGCATGGTCTGCGGGGCCAGGAGAGGCAGGAAGCTGCCTTAGCCCCCCTGCTGCACCACTGACTGGGAGCCGCTCGAGGTCAGCCCCTCCTGACACCCCCCCCAAAAGCCGGAGCCCCCTCCTACACCCCAAAGCTTCTCCTCAGCCCCACCCCGGAGCCCACACTCCAGTCACATTCTAGTGGGTCGTGGGCATCAGCAATTTCTTCAACTGGGTCATGAGAAAAAAAGTTTGAAAACTGCTGCCTTAGTCTCCCCCAGCCAAAGCACAAAGTCGGGGTAACCGCCCCTCTGCAGAGCACACAGACCCTGAACCACTTCAGTGCTAGGAGGACTCAGCACCCAGGAACCCAACCCCCAAAAGGGGACTTCTGTGATTCCCCGCCCTTGCAGCGGTGTATCACGCAGGTTCATGTGCGCAGCTGGATGCTAGGCGTGATTTGAAGTGTGTGCTGAGTGTGGTGGCTGGAGAGCAGACAATGTGGTTACTGGTTTGTTATTTGGTTTGCTTTTTCTCGGGTAAGGGAAATAGAGGCAGGAAAATCAGCAAGGTGAGGGAGAGGGAGGTTGAAAAGAAACTGGAACTCCACAGGGCCCACCTTGCCAAGGAGGAGGAAGAACATAAAAGACAAATGGAGTTGAGGAGGGTTGAGACAGAAGCACGAGCTACCCAGGAGACAGCCCTGGAACAAAAGGAGAACAAATTAGAAGTCCAAAGAGCTGCCCAGGAGAGAGCCCTAGAACTGAAGCAACTTGGAAAAGACCAAGAGGAAGCCCAAAAAGCTGCCCAGGAGAGAGCCCTGGAACTGAAACCAACTGAAAAAGGATGGGAAGCCCCCAGAGAAACCCATGAGTGAGCCCTGAAATTTAGACAAAGAATTAGAAGCCCCAAAAGCTGCTCGAGAGGAGAGGGAGAAAAAGCAACGTCGTGATCTGTCTGCACGGGACTGGAAGAGTCGGCGCCCTCCTGCCGGAGGATCCACCTCTCCAAAAATCCACAAGTGGGATGGACTGGGCCCAGCTGATGATGAATTTGCAGACCTCACCGAAATTTTCATCACCTGTGAGAGACCGTGCCCCATCCATTCCGTGCCCGAGGATCGGAAAATGCCCACGCTGGTTGCAAACCTGAAAGGGAGAAGCCTAGGGCATACACAATAAGATGCCTATTGCTGATGCTTCAGACTATGGTAAATTCAAGGATTTGGTTTTAAAACCGTTTCAGATGATACCTGAAACTTACCCGGTGAGATGTAGATCCCTTAAGAGAGAGGCTGGGCCGAGGAATGTGGAGTATGAGAGCCAATTGAAAGGTCTGCTACATGAGTAGATAAGAGGGAAATAAGTTTTGACAGCGTGAATGTGTAGATCCTATTCGGTGCATGTATCATCCTCGTATGTCAAGTTAGAAATAGGAACTGTGGATCTGTTTTATAATTAAAAATGTGCTAAGGAGGGGCCCTTGCCAATGCCCCAGAAACTTAATGTCTCAGTGAGCAAATCAATGAACTGTGAATACTCTTGTTTGTCCTGTAAGCCCAAACTGTGGTTGGTCCTAGAAAGACTGTGACCAAGCCACCTGGGACCGGAATCCGTCTTGACTCTGGTATTATTTCATGGGGATGGGGGATGCTGAGCTAGGGATGTTAAATTTAGTTTAATCAACTAGTCAGTGGATTTTCCCCCTGCTGGCTCTTAATACATTTAAAAAGCAGAGGTGCCTCATCTGGGACTGGGCCCAAGCCAGGAATCAGCTGATTCCTGGCTCGTCCCTGCTACCCCTGCCTCCTCTGTGGAGACGGTACTAGGGGGAACCAACTTTAAGCCATCTGATAGAGGCAACAGGGGGGAGGGAAGCAACTAATCAAGGGACTAATCGACTATCCGATAAGCTTTTGCTTAGTGGATAGTCAACTAATCGCTTACATCCCTATGCCGAACAAAGGGTTCCCGTCTTGGGAGAAAGTCTATTTAAGCAACGAGAAGCAATCGTCTTTTTGTCTTCAGCTGGCCTTTGAAATAGCCTGGCCCACCCCAGGAGAAGAGTTGACAATGGAGAACTCTGAGTTAAGAAAAACTCTGACTTGAAGCTTTTACTGAGATAAGAGCTGCTGTTTAGGGTGAGTATTTGCATCTAGCAAGTTTTTTAGTGGATTAGAACTAGCTAAGCATTTTTGGATCATTTTAATTTAGTAACTTACTTTGCTCTGTTTTCACTTGAAACCACTGAAATCCTCCCTTTTACACACAATAACAATCCTTTTGTTGATTATCAAGCCCAATGTAAATAACTGTTACCTGGGGGAGCAACCACTGTGCATCTCTCTCTTTCACTGATAAAGTGGGCCGACCTCGTGAGCTTTCACTGTGTAAAACTTTTACCCAGAGTAAGTCGGATTTGTCTGGATTACAGTTCTATCTGGCAGAGTAGACACAATCATAAGCAGCAAACCTTCTGTGTCAAACGCATGAAGCCGGCCCACTGCACACAGCAAAACTCCATTGGCTGTCAGTAAGTGGAAGGCTTTATCGCTGCTGGGGCCAGATGCTAAGGGGAGAGATGAACTACGGCAGCACGTTACACTATCCTGCTTTGTCCTGCCTGTCTGTGCGAGCTGCCTACAGCACTGCGCACCAAACAGTTGTGCTCTAGTGCAAGTGACGGGAGTTGCTGGACACGGCTCTCCCCTGCATGGAGCAGCAGCAAGTCCCCGGCTCCCTCCAGCTCCAGTGGGCAGAGGGGTGAGTCCAAGGAGACACAGAGTGAAAGGCAATGCTCATCTGGATATTGAGGGGCTAAGCTACAGGCTCCCTTCCTGGGACCAGGGCCATCTTTACCCATTCACAGAATATGCAGTTGTGTGGGGCACCCTGGGCCTTAATGTCCCCCCAGCCCCCTCTCCCAGTTCCTGCTCTTTGGCTCTCCTGTCTCCTATGAAGAGCAAGTTAAAACTGGAAAAGCCACCCGGAGCTATTAGGAGAACCCTGGGCCTGTGAAAGAGTCATTTGGGTGGTCCTGAAACTATTTACCAGGCATTTGCCAACCCCTGGTCTAGCCTGTCCCTTTCTGGATGGACCATGTTGCTCGACAGGACCTGAGTTTAAAATTTGCTTTGAAACTTTTTCATCCCTGTGTTGCGGAAGATCATAAAATCGCTGCTCCCAGAAAATCGTCAGCTCCCCTCCCCACCGGGCTGCCATCGGGAATAGGGCACCAGTTTAACAGTACCGCACAGAGCCCCATCAACCCTAAGGACGGCCCTGTCTGGGACCCCTGGCCAGAGCAACCCAGCAGCATCTCCTCCATGCTCTCCTTCCCGTTGGTGCTGTTGGATGGTGTGTGGCCAGGCACAGCAATCGGTGCCTGTGCCCAGCGGGATCTGTGAGCCAGGGCTGAGAAGGTGGCAGGCGTTGGCATCGCTGAATCAGCAGGGTGCTGCCCCTGGGTCTGTGTCAGCCTCTTGCGTGGTGGGTAGCTCGCTCCCCGCTCCCCAGCTGCACAGCTGTTCCAGCTACAGGTGACGCTCTGGGGGAGTTAAGTCTTACCCTTGCTCCCCCTGGCTGCTTCAACTGGTTCACCAGCCGGGGAAGGATTCTTTTCCCTTTACGCACCTCCCGCAGGGCCACGCCTTCAGCAAACCTGGGAAGTTGCTGCAAGAGGAGCTGGAAAGACCTCATGCTGCCGTTCTCTCCCTGTCTTCCTTCTGCAGGGGAGGCCGTTTCATGGCATAGACCTTAAACAGGGCTGCTGTGGGGGATCTGACTGCTGTCCCATTAAGCAGGAAGTAGCAGGAGAGACAGAGTCGGGCAGGTGAGTGCAATTTCCCTTCAGTTTCGCTGGAGTATGGAACGTGGGGCGCTTCGTGGGGTGCTCTGCTGGGCCCACTGCACTAACGACTGGCACTAAGGAATGGTTCTGGGATGGGTAGGTCGGTAGAACTGCTCCATCTGGAAGGAATCCGAGCCCTTGGTGGAGTATTTTCGCTCGGCAGAGGGGCGCATTCTTGCACATGTGAGAAAATCGATTCCCACTGTGAACCGTCGGGGCTATGTTGCAAGCAGCATCCAGATGTCAAAGGCAAAGTAGGCACTTTTCCCCCAGCCTTTCCAAGTGGAGCTATACACCCTGGCGAAGGAACTCCGAATGTATTTCGCGTTTTCCTTTAAGTCATTTTAATCAGCCAGGCTGCCGGGCTCTAGCTCTGGGGAATGGAAGAGCATTCCCGAGTTTGGGGGAAGTAGAAGTTAAAAATAGGCTGGGTTTTTTTTTCACATTGCCTCAGGCAAGATTTATAGAGTGTGCGCTATTAAAAAAAAATAAAATAAATAACCCGTCACCGATCGCTGGCAGATGCCACTTTTCTGAAAGGTCCCCATCTCCAGGGTGAAGGGGTGAACTGTCCGCTCAGCCGAGTGAAAGAAGGGAGCATGAGAGAGTCTTTCAGAAGTGTCACTAGGCTGGAGAAAGAAAACCACCCGTAGGGCCTAATCCAAATCCATGGAGCCTTTCCGGGGGCCGTTGCTTTGTGTGTCGGAGGAAGCCTAGGAAACCTCAGTAGGGGGTTCCTGCCCTTCCTGGCTGCTGTGCCATTATCCAAGCTCAGGCACTGAGGATGCCTATCCCTGCCTCAAAACGATTCTCCTGTAGACCAAAATGCCCGGGCCAAGCTGTACTGAACTGCATCTCATTCCTATAATGTCCCGGCGCCCCCCACCCCGGGCTGTGCCCCCCAGCCTGCCCCAGCTCACTCTGCAAGTGGGCCTGTCCTCTACTCACGCTCCCCCTGTAGCCATCCACGGGACGTGACCCAGAACCAGAACGGCTGTGAAGCCGTTGCTTGCACGGGGCTGTTTCTGTGCCGGCGCGAGGGCTGGGTGGCCTTGTTATCCATAGAAAGCAGAAGAGCCTTCAGCCTCAGGCCTCACTCCATTGGGGCAGACGAGGGCCATGGGTGCATTACAGCGCTGTGAGTCAGGGGGGTCCAGGGAATTGCTCTTGTCCTGCAACGTGCTTACGGCGAGACCACCTCAGGTCTGGGGGATGGGGCTTCAGTCATGCCCCTGAGATGTTCGGAATCCGGCAGGACATGGTGCAGGTCCCGTGCCCATGTACAGTGTGTTGGAATGGAGCAGCGCACCTTTAAATAGTTCTGGGGCCTTTCTGTCTTCTGTGGCAGAAGCCACAGGAACCTCCCAGGGGGTATGTCTAGACTACATCCCTCTGGCGCCAGAGGGATGTAAATTAGACATACCGAAATTGCTAATGAAGCAGGGATTTAAATATCCCGTGCTTCATTAGAATAAAAATGGCCGCCGCTTTTTGCCGCCGCGGCAATTTGCCAGCCAAAAGAGGCAGTCCAGACGGGGATCGGTCGACAAGGAAAGCCTTTTCCGACCGATCCCTTATGCCTCGTGCAACAAGGTTTACAGGATCGGTCGGGAAAGGCTTTCCTTGTCGACCGATCCCCGTCTAGACTGCCGCTTTTTGCCGGCAAATTGCCATGTCGGCAAAAAGCGGTGGCCATTTTTATTCTAATGAAGCGCGGGATATTTAAATCCCCACTTCATTAGCAGTTTCGGTATGTCTAATTTACATCCCTCTGGCGACAGAGGGATGTAGTCTAGACATACCCAGGGGTAGCAGTGTTTCTATTTAGCCTTGGATGTTGGCCTGTCGCTGGTCGAGACAGTTCCTTGGAGGCCAGCTGTACTCACGTGCCTTTCTTCTGTGGTGTGAAGCCCCGAGACACCATGCCGCTATGTAGGAAAATGGGCTTTGTCATGCTGGGGTGCACAGATGGGGCATTACCTAGGCAGCTACTCATATTAGTTACACATTTAGGGCCCAGCCGTCATGCAGGCGGGTCCCTAGTTCTCACTGCAAGATAGGACCCCCCCCACCCTGCCTCCAGGGAAGGGGTGAGCCTGCACTAACGAGCTTGGATGAACTGTTTAGAGTCGTGGTGTCCAACACGCTAGCCACATGTGGCTATTTGGCCAGTTGAGTGTGGCTAGTTGGCTATAGAAGTAGCCAGTCCAGCGGCTACTGCTACAGAACTTGTTGGCCACCCGGGTTTAGAGCCCATGGGCACATTGTTCTCTTTGACTCTTTGCTCTTTGTCATGCGTGGTGCGTGATTGGTCTCCTAAGTCACATGGTGTCCTTCCCGTTGCCTCATTGGGAACCAGCTTAGGCAGTTACGTAGTCCCATTGATTTCAGTGGCTTTGCTGGTGTGGTGCTTGACGTTAAGTCGGGGTCTTAGCACCTGCAGGACCCAAGTCCAGCTCTGGAAGACTGAGGCCTTTCAAAGACAAGAATCGTTCTGTGTCCAGCCCTACGGAGCCAGGTGCTTCCCAACATAAATAAATAGCGAATTTCCAGTTTACATTCCCAGGCCAATAAACATTCCTGCCAGAACTCATGAATTTGGGATTTGTGGACAGTTTCACAAATAAATGGAGTCTCTCAGATACCAAATAATTTGACTCCAAGAATCAAACGTGGAGCCTGTATGAATCAGTACCGATATTTGTGCATCAGCCCTTCTGATGTTCCGCCAGCTCTCATGCTCAGCTTCCTTTACAGTGGCTCAGATGCATTGTTCATTTTTTTGGCTCTGACCCAAAGCCCATTGAAGTCAATGGGAGTCGTTTGATCAAGGCTTTTGTGTCTTCTATAAAATATGCCTCATATTGTCCAGAACCTGCTTGTCCAGTTCAGGGAACCCTCGATGCCTTTCATCACCATGGGTATGTACTTTCCACTTGATTAGTGCAAACCTCCAGTCATCAGACGTTTTAAAGATAATCAGGACTGTTGGTTACTGAACTTTCTGCTGCCCCAGGAGGGATAGTGAAGGATGGATGCTGTGAGTTATCTCTGTTTGGGTTAGCAGCATCTGAAAAACATGGCGCATTTTCCCATGACTCTCGGGCAATGGTAGTTTTTTGCAGTTTTAGTCCAGCCCGTTCCAGAGCTGGGAAACATGGACGTGTTTGCAAAAAGGCCGGTGTTGCAGGGAAAGACTTCGAGAATTGGCCCCTTTGCAGGTTTCAGTATTAAAAAATAGTTCTCCAGGTGAAATTTGCAAAGTGGAGAGGTGCCTGCTCCAAAATTGCTCCATTTTTCAGGACAGCTGCAGGCAGGTGAAATTTGCAAAGTAGAGAGGTGCCTGCTCCAAAATTGCTCCATTTTTCAGGACAGCTGGAAGCAGGTTGACTCGAGGAGGGCCCTGCAATTTGAACAAAGCAAGGCAAATTTCACAAACCCCTCCTGGGAAATTCAAAGTGAAATGCAAAAGGTCTGCAGTGAGCGTTTCCAGGGCCATGCTCTATTGTGCGCATGGCCTACTTTGTGATTATTTGCTAGCTGCTGCAGGTTGAACCTCTCTCATCTGGCACCCGTGTGACCTGACCCGTGCCAAAGCAGAGAAGTTGCCAAACCACAGGGGGTCAATCGTGTCTAGCAGCATGACCATCACTCCCACTGCGCGCTGGGATCTTAGCGCTAAATCACAGCACAGAGCACGGAGAGCCAGGACTGATGGCTGTAAACAAACTTTATAGGACCATGGGAAACTTGGACACACCCCCGATAAGTGAACATCTGGCTCACTAACATCGTGCGGGACCTTGGATGTTGCCAGACCAGAGAGTGCCAGACTAGAAAGGTTCAACCTGTATTTTCAAAGGGTGAAATTCACCTCAGTCCAGAGAGCCAGTAAAAGGCCTATCCACCACTTACATCCCTCAGTGGTGCATTGTTTTTTTTACTGACTCGCCACACAAGGGAGACACATTTACACCAGAAAAGGTCACTTTGCTATCTTCCCATTACATAACATCAACACAGGATTTTGACAGTGCAGCTGTATTTCTTTCCACCTCTTCCATCACGATCAGCAGAAAGAAGGCTCTGCCATCAAAATCCAGCTGGCGCTTGTCTTGAAGAAATACAAAGCACAACAGTCTCACCAGTCAAAATTGCAAAAATGATCACAAACTAGAGGAAATCATCATGCAGATTGGGTCAGCACGCATTTGATGCAGAGAATTTCCATCCAGCTGGTGTAGCTGAGAATGAAACACCACCACCCAGCTCTTTATATAGTAAATTAGCAACCAATCTCAAAGTGCTTCAGAGGGGAGGACAATGTCATTATCCCCATTTTACCAGATGGACAAACTGAGGCACAGAGCAGGGAAGCAACTTGCCCCCGGTCACCCAGCAGGCCAATGGCAGAGCCAGGAATGGAACCCAGCTCTCCTGAGTTGCCATCAGGTGCTCTAGACACAAGCTATCCCTTATACTGAATAGCTGCTCTGTAGCTCGAGTGTGTCTTTTTTTGACATTATAAAGATAGGACAATATTAAAAACTCAGTGAGAACTAAACCACTGCAAAATGGTCGTTCCAAAACCTCTCGCTGGAGTCCCCAGAAGGCAGGACATGCAGGGTTAAGGCTACAAGGGAACCTGCCCTACCTGTTTGGTGTGGCCCAGGTGACAGGAAAATTCATTGTCAAAGGAAGGGACCTAGCTCTGGGGCTGCCCAGCCATCTGAAACTAACTGGACTGGCTAATAAGGCATCCTCAGCCAGCATGCAGGAAAACCCGAGATGGACTGCAAGGGGCAGACTGTTCCAAAGTTGGAAGGGGAGCACAGAGCCCCGTTTCCTGGAGTTCATGCTACACCAGTGAGGGGCAACCTAGGCGAGCGAGGAGGCCGCATGAGAGGCCTCCTTCATCTCAGTGGGCCACAAGGTTCTCGTCACCAAGACTGTCTCCCGGGACGGGGTAGTTTTGCTCAGTGCGCTTGCGTGCCTAGAATGTGCGGGCTGTGCCGGCTGAACCGTGGCAGTGCTGTGATGGGCCGCAGAGGGAGCACCCGGCTCTCCCAGTCACTGTTGTGTGGTGCCAGCGTGCCCCGGCTTTATGTGCATGTCACTTGAGTAACACCGCTAGGAAGGAAACGATGCGATGGGAAACCAGCGGAATCTGGCACCCCTGCCCATGGGCAGCGGTGAACAAACTGTCTCGTGGGCCACACACACAACCCTGATGGGCTGCATGTGGCCTGCAGGTTGCCCACCACCCGGTGTGAGCCACCCAGACAAGTGGGCCATAGCTCAAAAGCCCCAGGAGCGAGCCCTGGCAGAACCACAAATGCCTCCATTCAGGGCTGTACCAGTGTCATCTCCTGGGAGACTCAGATCACTCCCTGCCTGGGTGGTGGTTTGTGTTCCGGGAAGAGTATCTGGAAAGGCAGGACGGTCTTAGCCTCCTTCATCCCACAGAATCCCAAACGGCATCCCTGCAGCGTCACCAAAAGGCAGCTGCCTCTGTGGTCGAGGGCGGCAGACAGAGCAGACCCCAAACACTGGGAGAAGGGGCTGCTGCAGCAAAGACTCCTGGAGCAAACCCCCATCCACAGCCCTACTTGTACAACTATTGCCAACGGGTCTTTTATGGTCCTGCAGAGCTGTCAGGAGTAGGGATGTGAACGACTAGTCGAGTGGTCGACTGTCCGGTAAGCAAATGCTTATCGGATAGTCGACACAGTAGTCGACTAGTCGTCCCCCCCCTTGCTGTCTCTATCTGAAAGAGGCACCAAAGGGGCTGGTAAAGGAGGGGGTGCTTCAAAACAGCAGTGCTGTGTGGAGCCTGGGGCCAGACCCTGGGCTCCACATGGTGCTGCCTCTTTGAAACACCGTGTGTAGCCCAGGGCCAGCTGGGGACTCCCCAGGCTGCACGCAGTGTTTCAAAGCAGCAGCGCCGCGTGGAGTCCAGGATCAGCTGAGGACTCCCTCAGATGCTACTTTGAAATGCCAGGAGGAGCCTGATGCCGGGCTCCCTGCGGCATTTCAAAGCGGCAGCGCCGGACAGAGCCCAGCGTCAGCGGGGGAGTCCCCAGCTGACCCTGGGCTCCACACAGTGCAGCCACTTTGAAACGCCACAGGGAGCATGGAGCCAGTGGGGGACTCAGACATTAAGGAGAATAATTTTTCTCCCTCCTCCTTGTAACACCCTTTTTAAGTACTTGAAAGCTGTTGTTGTGTCCCCTCCCAATCTTCTCTTTTCCAAACTAAACAAGCCCAATTCTTTCAGTCTTCCCTGATAGCTCATGTTTTCTAGACCTTTAATCATTCTTGTTGCTCTTCTCTGGACCCTCTCCAATTTCTCCACATCTTTCCTGAAATGTGGTGCCCAGAAGTGGACACAATACTCCAGCAGAGACCTAATCAGCACAGAGAAGAGCGGAAAAATGACTTCTCAAGTCTTGCTCACAACTCTCCTGTGGATGCATCCCAGAATCACGTTTGCTTTTTTTTGCAACAGCGTCATACTGTTGACTCCTATTTAGCTTGTGGTCTACTATGATCCCTACATCCCTTTCTGCAGTGCTCCATCTTAGACAAGTATCAGAGGGGTAGCCGTGTTAGTCTGAATCTGCAAAAGCAACGAGGAGTCCTGTGGCACCTTATAGACTAACTATAGATGCATCTGACCAAGTGGGTCTTTGCCCATGAAAGCTTATGCTCCAATAAATC
The DNA here is from genome assembly GCA_019425775.1 of Rafetus swinhoei. Lineage (NCBI taxonomy): Eukaryota > Metazoa > Chordata > Testudines > Trionychidae > Rafetus > Rafetus swinhoei. The sequence continues at coordinate 14,007,436 of JAFJHL010000300.1, read as the reverse complement.
TGTTAGTCTATAAGCAGGGCCGGCCCACAACATTTTGCTACCTGAGGTGGGGAGCTCAAATGATGCCCCCATGTCCTCTCGCTTGGGCCAAAACTTTGAAAGGTCTCCATTCTGCCTCCTTCCTGTTCTACTCCTCTCATGGTACTGCTCTGCTACCTACATATGCACCAGCAGGAGACACAATTTTCTACACTCTGGGTCCTAGTGCCCCCAGTCTGGCACCTAAGGCGGCTGCCTCAGTTCACCTCATAGTAAGGCCAGCCCTGTCTATAAGGTGCCACAGGACTCCCCATCTTAGACAGTCACTTCCCATTTTGTATGTGTGAAAGGGATTGGTCCTCCCTAAGTGGAGCACTTTGCATTTGTCCTTATTGGACTTCATCCTGTTTACCTCAGACCATTTCTCCAGTTTGTCCAGATCATTTTGAATTATGATCCAACCCTCCAAAGCACTTGCAACCCCTCCCAGCTTGGTATTATCTGCAAACTTAATAAGCGTACTCTCTATGTCGTCATCAAAATCGTTGATGAAGATATTGAACAGAACCTGTCCCAAAACAGACCCCTGTGGAACCCCACTTTGTTATGTCCTTCCAGCATGACTGTGAACCATTGATAACTAGGAGTACTATAGGGGAAGGGTTGTAGATTACAAGGAAAGGTCCTCCTAGGTGAGACAATGGTGCTGAACCTGTTGCAGAAAAGAGAGGCTACAGAGCAATCCCCGAGAATACAGCCATAGCCAATGCTGGCTAGTAATATGGAGCAGATGCAATTTCCATTCAGTCACAGGGCAAAGCACTGGTTTAGGCCTGAATGGGGCGTTGTGTCATTTCTTCATGCAACGCACAGTCAACCTGTGGAACTCCTTGCCAGAGGATGTTGTAAAGACCAGGACTTTAACAGGGTTCAAACAAGAACTAGATAAATTCATGGCAGTTAGATCCATCAATATGTATGAGCCAGGATGGGTAGGGATGGTGTCCCTAGCCTCTGTTTAGCAAGGGAGGGATCACCTGGTGATGACCGGTTCTGTTCACTCCCTCTGGGGCAGCTGGCATTGGCTACTCTTGGCAGACAGGACACTGGGCTGCATGGACCAGTTGTCTGACCCTATGAACGTCCAGACTGGGTCAGACCAATGGTCCATCTAGCCCAGTGTCCTGTCTGCCAAGAGTAGCCAATGCCAGGTGTTTGGAATGACTTAACTGCAGAGCATCAGCCCCCCGATTAGCTATCGGGCAGCTACCAGGGGAAGGAGAAGACACCCTGCTCCTTGTGCCCATTCCCATAAGAGCGATCCTTGCCAGACAATTACATTAGTGTTCAGCCGGACAGCAACCCACGCTGCGATTCATCTGCAACTGTAACTTGGCTAATGATGTGTTTTGTCTCCCAACCCAGATTAACAGCAGGGCACAAATGTTGTTTTGCTCACTGGAAAGGAAGTGCCCTAAGCAAACATCTAATCACACAGGCACTTGGCTGTAATAACCCTCTTGTTTTCTCCAAGCAAAGCCAACTGGAGCATTAAGAGCATACGTCTGTAGGGTTACGCATTCTAGACTTCAGCCAGTGCTACCTTGGGTAGCTTGGAGCAAGGAGGCAGGAATGGGATAGGTCGGTGCTCAATACAGTATAGAACCATAGAACATTAGAACTGGAAGGGCCCTCGAGAGGTCATGAAGTCCAGTCCCCTGCCCTCATGGCAGGACCAAGCACTGTCTAGAGCATCCCTGATCGATGTCAATCCAACCTGTTCTTAAATATCTCCAGTGCTGGAGATTCCACAACCCCCTCTAGGCAATTTATTCCAGTTTAACCACCCTGACAGTAAGACGCTTTTCCTTATGTCCAACCTAAACCTCCCTTGCTGCAATTTAAGCCTCTTGCTTCTTGTCCTATCCTCAGAGGGGTCAAAAAGAACAATTTTTCTCCTTGTAACACCCTTTTAGGTCCTTGAAAGCTGCTCTCATCTCCTCTCTCAGTCTTCTCTTTTCCAAACTAAACTAATCCAGTTCCTTCACCTAGGAAGTGCCATTGGCCATCCAACTATGGCACTTTTGCTCTGAGTCACTGCGGATGTTTGGCCAGTTAAGGATCTGACCAGTTAAAGAGCCCATCATGCTCACAGCTACTAGGAGATACTTGCACCGGGACAGTCAAAAAGGGGGATTTTTCTGTCCAAAAAAACCCACATCCCAAGAAAATGAAAATCTTTCGTTTCGCGCCACGCTTTTTGGTGACGAAATGAACGGAAAGGAAACCATTCTGCGCCATTTCCGATCAAAACGTTTCATTTTGCTTTAGATTTTGAAATGGCCATTTTCTGTTCCTTTCATCAAACCTTCTGAAGAAAAGCGGCGGGGCTAGGAGCTGGGCTTGGGGAAGCCGAGTGGGTGGGGGATGGGTTTAACCGCTTCCTGCCGTGGTGAGTGGGGGGGGGGGCCCAACACCAGCTCCAGCCCCTCCCCCCACCCCCGATAAAATCACATTGCCCAGGGAAGGGGGCTTTGTGGAAGGGGCGCCGTGGGGATGGAAGGGGGAAGAGCAGGGACATGAAGAGTCAGGGCTTGGGAGAAGGGCTAGAGGCTGAGCAAGTGTGGGAAGAGGTGAGGTGGGGCCTGAAACAGAAGGGGGTGTTCTGGACCCTGCCCCCCCTCAAAGACACCCTCCACTGTTAACTGATAAGAGTAAAAGGCCTAGTCGATAAATTAGCTGTGTCATACCCAACCTCCAAAATATTTTGGGTTTCTGGCCATCAGTTTCCTGTGATGCTTGCTTTGTTCTCTCACTGGGATAAGGAGAAGGCTGACCCTGCACAACTTATATGGCGGGGAGGGGGAATATGCCTCAAGCCCCGCCGCTTCCCCAAGCCTTGCCCTTGGCTCTTTGTTGAGTCCACAACAGCGTTCAGTGCACTCAAACCTAGGAGTCCTGCCCTGTGTCTGCATCTCCGGGCCTGATCCTCCCCCCGCTTTTCCCAGCCGACTGCAGCAAAGTTATGCGGGAGGTACACTGGTGTTAACGAACGCGGACTCAGGCATCTAATTGTCCAGGGTTTTGGGTTGCGGGGAGGTGCCTTGCCCCAATCAGCCTCTTTCACTAATAACCCTTGGTCAATGCGAGGAGCAAAATAGATGAGTCACTTCCCAAATCAGCGGTGACTCACTGGGCTACACAAGAACTTTCAGCACCCCACCAGTGAATGCCACCAGATGACCTAGATTGAGCCTGGATTCAGTGGGACAGCTACCCTTTGCTCTCACGTGGCTCTTGTTACTCTCATCGCTAGGCTGTCTTCGGTGGCTGAGATGTGCAAAATGGCCTAAGGAATTAGATGCCCAAATCCCGTTGACTTCCAATAAGAATTGGAGGCCCAAATCCCTTTGGAAAACCCAGCCTTGGTCACTAGGGACCTGGCTCTGAATGGGACGAAGGAAAGGAGGAAGGAAAAGATATATGGGGTGCCAGATCTGTGCTCTGTTTTCCTCCGGCCTAGTAAAACCTGTGAGCCAATAAGAGCTGCTCCCTCCTGAGCCCGGGTACAAGGCCCTTCCTCTGTGTTTGAGCCAGGGGTGAGAGCCCTGCAAATTGGCGGGCATCTGCTTTATACCCGTGGGGAGCCACGCTTGCGGATGTGGGTGCAGGGATCCATGCCTCATTTTTGTGGGTACGGATGCGGACACAGATTTTGTATCTAGAACCCTGCAAATGTGCGGAAATCCACTCTATAGCCGTGGGCATCTGCATTCACGGGTGAGAATGGGGATCTCCATGGATCGTTTTTGCAGAGGTGAATGCCGATTGGGTGTCCGCGCAGGGCTCTACCAATGGCCCTCGGCAATGCCGCATCCTTATTCCAGCTCCCTGGATGGAGCATGTGGACAGGTCCCCAGACTCCCCAAAGAGCCCTGCTGGAAGCAGTTCTGGGGCGGGGCAGGCACACCAGGGCCATTCTGGGTGAGCGCCTGGTCTCGGAGCCCCTGGTTCTCCGGTCACTAGAGCTCTTGGAGAAACTACACTCACAGCAGGTGCAATTCACCCCTGCTCAGAGACAGGGCCGCCTTTAGGATGTATGGGTCCCGACACAGCACTATTAAACTGGTGCCACTGTGCCCCATGGCAACTGTGGGGAGGATGATTTCTTTTAGAGATGTAATTTTATTTTCCTTAGTGACACGCACATGAAATATTTTTAAAGCAAATTTTAAACTTGGGTCCCGTCGACTAACACGGTAAACTCAGAAAGTGGCAGGACAGACCTGGGACTGGTAAATGCCTGTTAAATGGCTTCATTACCACCCGAACAGTTTTTTCACAGGTTCTGCTCGTAGCTGTGGCCGGATTTGCCACTGTTAAGTTAACTAGATCCCCTCTGGAGGAAGCAGAGCCACAGACCACGGATAGAAAGAGGTGGTGGGTGGACATTCAGAGCCAGCGGTGCCCCAAATTTTCAGGTGCCCCATGCAGCTGCATATTCTGCATACGAGTAGGGATGGCTCTGCTCAGAGGCTATCACAATGACTCGGCCTGCTAAATCCCACTCCCAGCCAGTGTTCTGCCCCAAGGACTTTGGGATATGTCTACATTGCACAAAAAAAGAATCCCGCCAATTCCGTGACAGCAGGTCTCAGAGTCCGGGTCAATTGTTGTGGGGAACAGGGGCTGGAGCCTGAGCTATGAAACTTGGGGAAGGGAGGAGTCCATCTGCAGAGTGATGAATTTCCCCCAGCCAGAGCTCAGCTCTCCATAGTCTTTGCCCTCTTGCTGGGCACTTTCTCGCTTGAAAGGATTGAAGTTACAGATCCTTTCTTAAAAAGCGTCCCCAACCCTCACCCCCCGCCCACCAGTGTGTTTGCTCCAAGGACAGGACATCCTGGCATGAGGCTCAAGGTGGCGAAAGGTGAGTTCTTTCAAAACAAAGAAAATCACTGAGCAAAACTAGAGTTGGCCATCTCATGTTTCCTGTTGCGTTCCCTTCACCTGCCATTTCTCTTGCCTTTCTCTGACTCAGGTGAGTCTGGCTCTCCCCCGACACCATGGACTGGAAGACGCTACAGGGCCTGCTGAGCGGGGTGAACAAATACTCCACGGCCTTTGGGCGCATCTGGCTCTCCGTGGTCTTCGTCTTCCGGGTGCTGGTCTACGTGGTGGCGGCGGAGCGCGTGTGGGGGGATGAGCAGAAGGACTTTGACTGCAACACCAAGCAGCCCGGCTGCACCAACGTCTGCTACGACCACTACTTCCCCGTCTCCCACATCCGCCTCTGGGCCCTGCAGCTCATCTTCGTCACCTGCCCCTCCCTGCTGGTGATCATGCACGTGGCCTACCGGGAAGAACGGGAGCGGAAGAACCGGGAGAAGAACGGCGAGAACTGCCCCAAGCTCTATAGCAACACGGGCAAGAAACACGGCGGGCTGTGGTGGACCTACCTGCTGAGCCTCTTCTTCAAGCTGACCATCGAGATCACCTTCCTCTATCTCCTCCACAAGATGTGGGACAGCTTTGACCTGCCGCGCCTGGTCAAGTGCGCCAACCTGGACCCCTGCCCCAACATCGTGGACTGCTACATTGCCCGGCCCACCGAGAAAAAGGTTTTCACCTACTTCATGGTGGGGGCCTCTGCCATCTGCATCGTCCTCACCGTCTGCGAGATCTTCTACCTCCTCTTCAAGCAGGCCACACGGAGCCTGCAAAAGTGGAAGAAGAACGCCACCAAGCACGCGGTCAGCTACAGCAAGGCTTCCACCTGCCGGTGCCACATCAAGCTGGAGCAGCAGGAGGCCAAGGCCAAGAACAAGACGTTGGAGGCCCTCCGGGCCTCTGCCCCCAACTTGACTTTGATCTGAAAGGGCATGGCGGGGCCGGGAAGAGCCCTCACATTGGCCAGAGACAGTTGGCTTCCAAGATGGCTGCCTGCTATGCCACAAGTATTACCAGAGTATTTCAATGGGAACTCGATGGCTCTGGAAAATCCAGGGCGAGGAGGCCCATCTCCAACAGAGGAGGGGGCTCTTCCTGTTCTGTGTGGCCGACATGTGGGGATGTTTATGAGACTATGGGCTGTGGCCGCCATTTTGTTGGGGCCAGGCAGAAAGGACGAGGCCCTGGCTGTGAGTTCACATGCAGGGCACAGGTTGGGTGGTTTTCCCGGCCGAGGAGGGTGCGCTTTTTATTATTTGCAGGCCATCAAGCCGCTCTGTGTGATCCTGTAGGTTGGAGCTTCCCTCTTACATGCTCGGACAGGCCCTAGGGAAGGGAGGCGAGGGCTGGCTTTTAAGCCTGAGGAGAAATGACTAATGTAAAGTTGCCAAGGACAATATTTGCCTGCTGTTCTCTTCCCCCTCTGATACTGGCACGCCCCAAAGCCCAGCTCCCTTCATGGACTCCAACACATTGAGTAGGGAGGCGCTTGGGCCCAGTACCTCCACAGAGGGTTAATTCACTAGGTCGTTGAAGGAAGGGGCTTCACTCTGAGACTGAAGCAGGGAGAAAATCCCTGCCTCTCCCCTGAACCACCTTACCAAAGAAGGAAGTCCATGGAGTCTAGCAGTTCTGTGGGAAAAAAGCCATAGGCTCAGAGTGGGCCTGGGGGTGTGGCTCTTGGGAGAGTCCGTGTATTGCATTAGGGATGTCAAATCCCATTTCATTAGGTAATGAGTTAAATGTTAACGGATTAAATGGGGGCAGGCAGGCTGGAGCAGCCCCTCCCCCGGCCCCTCGCCACCACAATGGGCAGGGACCGCTCCAGCCCAGCTGCTTCCTGCACCATGAGGGGCTGCCAGCTCTTAGTCTGCACGGGCTGGGAGCTGGCAGCCCTGTGCGGGGGCCTAGCAAGACCGGAGCAGCCCTCTGCCCGCAGTGGTCTGCACATGGGGGGAAGGGGGCGGGCTGCTCCCCAGATACCAGTTAACCAGTGCCCAGTTAGCATTCCCATTAAGAGTGATGCTCACTGGGTAACCACTAACCCGTTAACATCCCTAGTTTGCATCTTCCTCAGAAACGTCAACCTCTCTCTAAAAGGTCTCAGACAAGGCAGCAAAGCAGCCCCCTTATTGTGCACTGGGGGCCTAGGGAGCGCATGACACTTTGCCTGGGAGAGTAAAACATCCGAGAGCAAAAGGCCCTGAATTAAGGCACTCACTAGAGAGAGCAGCAGACACAGTAGCTATAACAGTGTCTCCACGGCAGCTTCTCCTCTCGGAACTGGATGGCGAGTGTAACCGTGGCAGCGTTGCAAGGAGCAGCCGGAGAGCCCGGTGGAGTTTGGAGGTTTGGGACCTGTTCTGGGCCAGACCCTCTGATGACATAAATGGAGCTAGGTGGGTTCCCACCAGCCGAGGCTCTGGCCTTATACCTTTGGTTTAAGTTGTTTTCTGTTCTAACGTTCACGCTCTGTCCTAAATCGGTAAACCTGTGTTCTCAAGTCGCTGCTGGCTCAGACCTACTGAGTCCTCTCATTCCTGGTTGAAAAATGGCATCAGGGAGTAAAATTCAAATTAAAATGTGAAAAATTCATCCTTGGGATAACACCAGGCAAATTCAATGGAGGTGTCAATCAAACTACACCAGAGATGTCTCTATCCAAGTGAATTTATTGTTGATCATGACTGAAAATACAGACCATGATGCCACATAACTGAGGTTGCAGAGCTGACTAGGACAGGACATAAGAGGTGAGGATCTGAGTGTATGTATATTTGCAGGAGGTTCTTTGTTCTTTGGATTTTTTTTAAATAATTTTGTCAAGATGTCTCTGACTAACTGAGTGTTTTGAGCAGGTGCACCTCCAGGGTGGTGAAAATATCCAGACCTTGACCAAGCAAACTCTAGAATGATGCACATGTTTGTGTTTATTAACAAGTGGTAGTCTTGGGTGGGAAAGGTTCTCCCTTCCCACAAGAAATTTTGAGATTTATAAAAAAAAGTTCCCATCCCAAATCAGGACAAAGTGTCAAAATCATGAAAATGTTCATGAACCAAGGCTCCAGAAAGAATTTCAGATCTGGTCGAAGGAGAGGTTTCCTAATGATCTTTTCCAGACTTTCTGTTTTGATATTGACCTTTTTTTGTGTAGATATATATTTTTACTTGACATTATTTTTACATAATTTCACTTAAGTGAAAAAATCATTTTGACCTCCCCAAAAATAACTTTATTTAGGGAATGTAACAGGTGTCTTAGATTCTGCTGGCACGAATGCAGGCCAGCAAACATTGGTTTCTATTGGGAATTTCAGTTCTATCGCTTGTCAGGCTGATATTTACTGATTGGTCAATATCAGGTTGTATGGACCAATGTTGTCCTGGAAGGATCTGCATGGAAGGCAGTCGGTGTGTTTGCTCGTACTATTGTGCCCTTGTGGCCACACGGCTCCTTTAGAAATCCAGGAAGACATTTCTCTGCAGTGAGAAGACTAAGGTCTTGTCTATACTTACCCAGAGATTGTCGCTCCAGAGATCGATTTTTCCAGGGTTTGATTTAGCGGCTCTAATAAGGACCAGCTAAACCGACTGCTGATGGCACCCTCATTGACCCTAATACTCCACAGGGTCAGGAGAAATAAGGGAAGTCGACGAGAAACTTTCTCCCGTCAACCTCCCACAGTGGGGTTGCTGCAGAAATTCGATTTGGTCAACTCTAGCTATGTTAGTCACATAGCCGAAATGGCGGCTCTTAAATTACATTTCTCCCCCAGTATATACCTGGCCTAAAAGAGCTTCCGCAAGGCTGTCTGCTTCGAAGTGCTCAGATTTATTTCTCTTTTGCTGAGCAGCCTGACACACACCAACCACTCCAACTGTCTGGTCCCTTTATACACCCGGAGCCAAAGAAATGGCCTGCATGTAAATGAGAAGCAGGCTCCCCGTGTTATCGTTTACAACCAGCGATGCCTCTTACCCATGCTTCTGCTGCCCTGCATATTGACCCCAATCCCCCATTGCCCGGGATGGTGCCATTTTATACCCACTTGGCACCCATAGGAATGACTGCATGAGCACACGGCCTTTTGGGTCAGCTGATTACCACTGTGCAAACAGGGCTGCTCCTCTGATCTGCACTTTGCACCCCCTGTGCAGCAGCCCGCAGGAGGAGAACGACTAATCGAGCCCCTGATATTAATGACTGCCCCATTGGCCCACCTGAAAATGAACTCCATGTAGCCCCTCGCGGGGTGTACCTAGACTACAGAGCCTGTCCAGCAACGGCGGCGTTGCCCTCGAGAGGAGATACAGCTTACTCCAACGGGAAGAGCTTTTTGTGCCCGGAGCAGAGCCCCACTTCCCTGAACAGTAGCTCTGCCAACAGATGCTCACAGCTGCATCAGCATTGGAAGGGTGGTCAGCATCAGCATGGCTTGTTTCTAGCCTCTGGCCAACACGCCAGTCACCCCAGCTGTGTTTCTCAGGGCTGTGAACACACGGCCTAACCCCTGGTGTGGACGTGGCTGAGTGGATGGAAAGATCCTTCCCCTCCGCTGGCTCTCAGGCTTTGTCTGTGCTACAAAGGCTTTTAGTGCCACGGCCCTGTTGTTAGAAGTCAGGCAGTTCAAACCCAGTGTGTCTGCACCCCGCTCAATGAGCAGGGTTTGCATGAAGGACAGGAGAGTGCTCCTGCCAACAACGAGCCGTTTACACTGCCACTTGCCATGGCAAAATGTTTTTCGTTGAGTGGCGGGGGGGGGGGCGGGGGTAAGCCCCTGTGAATAACAAACGTGGTGTCACTCAGCTGGCCATGTGGACAAAGCCTCCAAGGATGGATTAACGACACGGCCGGGGAAAAACACCTCTCTTGCTGTAGTGCTAGAGCTGAGTGGTGGTTGGGTGGCTACACCCTACGGCTGTGAGCAAGGACGGTGGGTAGTGTAGGCAAGGGAAGGCATTGCCTTCCCAAAATTGTCTATACTCCCCAGTTGCCCTGAAGGGCTTGGGGCCATGTCATATGGCAGTCCAGAGGCCGGGGCAGGCTGGGGCCATGCCGCACGGCAGCCCAGCTACTTGGCAGCCAGCAAAGGTTGGGGCCGTGCCGTGTAGCAGCCCTGGCCCTCAGCTGGGGTTGGGTGGGGGTTGGCTGGCGGGGGAGGTTGTAGACGGGGCCTGGCATAGCCCGTTTCCACCAGCTGAGGATCCGTCCCATCGGGTTTGATTTGTCAAACCAAGCCAAGTTCTTTCGTTTTCTTTTGGTGAATGTGCCCACCCCACTCCTGCTGGCGGGGGCACCCTGAAAAACGCTTCACAGCAGCGCAACCGGTATTTTGCATTGTACAGCTGGACTGCTTCATACCGCGGGCTGGGGGATGCGTGTTCTATCCCTGGGGGGCCAAACGATCATTTTATTTGCATAATTAACCGGTGATGGAATGGCCAAATAAACGTTACATTTGTTTATACGCACATGCCTGTTTTCTCTGAGGGATGCTTACAGTGCAGCAATGGCCCCCACTGAGACTGCGTGCTGATTTCAACAGGGGCCCACTGTCTCTTAGTTCAGGTACGTTGCTCCCCTGATTAGGGACTTAGGGTGCGAGGTGCTGTACATTCGCACCATTCAAAAAGTCCCTGCCCCAAAGACCTTGCAGTCTATATAGACAAAGGGAGAAATAGGAAACTGAGGCACAGAGAGGGAAAGTGACTTGCCCAAGATCGCCCAATAGGGCAGTGGCAGAGTCAAGAATAGAACCAAGGTCTGCTGAGGTCCCAACCATTGGACCACCCTGTCCCTGCTTCAGATTGCCCATGGATGTTGGCCTGGGTTTAAGTTTGCTAAACATAGGGTGACATACTTCTCAAAGAGAAAATGGGACCCCCCACCCCAGTGGACCCAAGCCTTCCCTGCCTCCTGCCTGTGGCTGGGCTGAAGTTCCCCTCCCCACCAGACCCTAAGCACCCCCCAACCTCCAACCATCTACCTGCGACCCCCTGCATGTGGGGTTGGTCTGCCACGCCCCCACCACCACCCGAGGCCACACGGCACCCGCCTGCACATTGGGCTGCTGAGACCCCTCCCTCCTGCTGGCAGGGCAAGTTGGCCAACCCAAGACGCTGCCCCTAGCCACTCACCTCCTCCCCCCATCCCGCATGTTCCACCGTGCCCTGCTAGGGTTCTCACCCTGATTGTTTGGGCACAGCTAGGCATGCGGCCAGTTCGCTGTTGCCAACTGATGATCAGCTGGCAAAAGTGGCATAAATGCCCAGTTTTGTCAATTTAAAAAAAAGTCAGGTGGCCCGGACAGGGCCGAAACAAGGGACTATCCCAGCCAAAATGGGACGTCTGGTCACCCCAGCTAAACACACAGCGCCCCAGGACCGAAACGGAGACCAAAGGGAAGAGCAGCACAATACCCCATTATTCCCTTGCCGCTTGAAGGGAGTCAGGACAACTGAGGTCAGGGAGTGGTTAGAGGCACCGCGATGGAGCATGGCTACCAAAGCCGGAGAAGGGAGAGGGGTGTCTCCGGCTTGGCGAAAGGAAAACTCTCTTGCTGCCGGTTAGTCCCGAGATGGGTGGCTGAGATAGGGCAGGTAGAAAACAGAGCGACAGGGAGAGACGGGGATGGGCAGATGAGGATGGATGGATGAGCCCATGCCAAAGACTTCACCTGTTCGGCTTTAAGGGACTGGCTCAACCCAACCAAGAGGCTGAGGGATTTGGGCTTGTTTAGACTACGGGAGGGAGAGGTGGATTTGATAGCAGCCTTCAGCTTCCTGAAGGGGGGTTCCAAAGAGGATGGAGAGAGGCTGTTCTCAGTGGTGACACATGGCAGAATGAGGAACATTGGTCTCAAGTTGCACTGGGGGAGGGCTAGGTTGGATATTAGAAAAAACTATTTCCCTAGGCGGGTGGGAAAGCCCTGGGATGGGTTCCCTAGGGAGGGGGTGGAATCTCCATCCCTGGAGGTTTTTAAGTCCCGGCTGGACAGAGCCCTGGCTGGGATGATGGAGTTGGGGTTGGTCCTGCTTTGGGCAGGAGGCTGGACTCGATGACTCCTGAGGTCTCTTCCAGCCCTGGGATTCTCTGCTTCTAAGCAGAGTTGGGCCCGACCCATGAAATGGTGCTGAAGGCTTGGCCTTGCCCCGGCCCACCGAGGCTCCGCGCTGGCAGTGCATCCACATGGGCCCATCGCCGGGACATGCCCTGCCCACGACGCAGCCTGCCCCACGTCATTAAACATTAAGTCACTAGTGCCAGGCTCTACCGCCCCGGAAATCAAGGCGGATTCGGCATCAGTTACTCACTGATCATTGCAGCACCCAGGGGTGGTTTCCATTGAGTCTGTTCTTACACAGCCCCGGCTCTGCGTAAAGGGCCTGTCCACTCTTGCGGCTTCACACTCCACTCAGCTGACTGGGCCCCATCTCCCAGGAGGGTTTCCTGGCAACTCTTCCGTGGCCCCACCCCTGCCCGGCTGCCAGGAGCTGCACGCTGCACCAAGGTCGGGGGTTCGGGAGCGGGAGACACGTCCAGCCGCTCAGCAGAGCCGGGGTTCCCACGTGGACCAGCAGAAATTCCTTTCCCCCCGGCCGCACCGATCCCTTCTCTCAGGGGATGATCCAAAGCCCCCGAGGTCCATGGGAAAACGCTCATGAGCTTTGGTTCCGGTTCAAGCCACGGAGGGAAAGAAATCCCGGATTCCTTGGACTGCAGCTACATGAAAATTCCCTGCTTCAAGCCACACCCGGGTCCATCATTCCTTCCCCCCTCGCTTTTGGGAGACTCTGACACCCCTAGCAAACCTAGAAATGACCTTGCTGGTGCTGTCATGGCTCAGTCAGTCTGGCAGGTGGACAAGAGAGGCCCCCCCCAGAGACCTCCAGCCTGGAGGGAAAGGTAGGCAGCGGCCTTAACCCCGATGCAGGTCAGAATCCTCATCCTGTTATCCCTATTGCATAGATGGGGAAACTGAGGCACGAAGTGACCCAGGATCCTCTTTGCTTTGGTTCCTTTGCCCCTCATTTGACCTGCGAGAATTTTCACTGCTGAGGAATGCTAAGGCTTCCGGGGCATGTCTACAAAGACAAGGCTTTGCCTAATCCCCGTCACACACCAATGAGCCCCCCCCAGAAAAGGCCAGGCCTGCTCCGAGAAGAACCTGCACCCACGTGCCAGGCACCAGCCCAAAGGGCAGAGCGAAGGGGATGCCAGCTGCCGGAGACACAGCAACTCGCGGACAGCTCAAATGTTCAGGGCAGAAAACGGACCAGCGACGAGCTGCCAGCCCGGCTGGAGGGGAGGCGTTTTATAGTCCCAATCTGGAGCAGCTGAGGACTCCCACACCTGACCCTGAGTTTACACCAGCGCACATCGGGAGCAACTGCTTTGACTTCCGTGGGCCCGATCCTCGGCGTGGATGTAAATCAGCCGACCCCATTTGCTTCAGGGACAGCAGTAACCACTTGCAGCTGGGTGGAACTGCATTAACACCCCAGCGGGCGTGGGACCCAGGTAAATAAGGGGCGGCGACTCGCGTCCAGCAGCTACTAACTGGAGTCCTTTGAATAAGGAGGGACCCGGAGCGAGGAAATGAACATATCTCAGCTAAAGGGACCACACCGGCCTTGCCTTTGTGTTTTTACAGGGCCTGGCGCAGCGTGGGGCAACCAGAAACACTCTGACTTGTTACTGAGTCCTGTTATTAGCAGCCATGCTCAGAGTCCTCCCCCACCCTTCACGCTGCCCCTCCCTACTGGAGGATGCGCCCCTTCCCCACGGGTGAATGCCACTTGCGGCCATTTGATATTAACCTGTCGCCTTGAGTTGACAGGACGTGCCCGAGGGTTGTCTTTGGGTGCATGACCCCAACTCCTGCCCCAACCTGGCCCAGCCCAGGTAAAGGGAGGGGTCTGAGCAGTGGCTGAGGATAAAGGGATGGGGGAGGGCGATCCAGCTGTTGGTGTCTATTGTATGACCCTGCAGGGCCTCCTGGAACAGCCCCCTGCCAAAGAGACTGAGCGGAGAGCAATACAATCATCTGTGATCCAAGAACAGCTCCCTGGCGTGCAACCAACCACCCTTCCCCCCGCCCCCATACATTAAACACGTCGTCCAGGGCAGTCACAAGCACTCAGCACCCGCCTAACGCAGGTCCCTGGGATCCCAATGGGACCGAAGCAGGCAGAGACGATTAACTCCGTGCTTCGTCGCTTGGCTTGATCGGGGCCGCTATTCTACGGGCCACGTTCCGATCCCCAGACCCACGCGGCGTTCCGTCCCGCGGCGGGAAGGTGACATCAAGCCCTTGCTCGCTCAGCGGAGCTTCGGAATCAACCCCCCTCCACTGCCCGACTCGTGGGAAGCTCCTCTCGGAGGGCTCCTGGCCGTGTTCAGAATATCCATCATCGCGCCTTTCAAAGGACCCCATCAGTCCTTAGATGTCCCCCTGGGGGATTTCAGCAGCAATCTCCGGTTACTCCAATGCAGGAGTTAGGCTTAGAAATCCGACGGCCCGCTGTGGCCCCGGAGTGTTTAATTAAGCTCATCCTGTTAGATCAGCATGTGCCTTTAACTGAGTGAAAGGTTTCTTTATGAGAGGAAGGGGGGGCTGTATGTCTAATAGTTCCTCTCTTTAACCAGAAGATCAGAAGTTCCAGTGGTTTGGGGGACGACTCCGTCATTCTAGCGCCACCCAGGGGCCAAGCTGATGAAGGATGCCCTGCTGGCATGACCTCGCACACTCTTCAAAATAGTGCTTCCTCCTGGGATACGGGACAAAACCACAGCTGGGTTTGTCTCAGTACCGGATGGGGGAGAAACCTAGAAGAGCAGGATTGTCCGGCTTAAAACCCAACAAGTAGCCTGCCTAATAGCTACATGACATTGCCCCATGTAGCCAAACACCTCCTAATCTTTGCAGGTATTTATTCTCCCAAAGCACCCCAGGGAGGCAGGGCAGGGCATGCCCACTGTACAGAGGGAAACTGAGGTCCAGAGAGATCCTGGGGGACATTTTCAAAAGCATCTAAGGAATCTAAAACATATTGGGACCCATAACGTAATAAGAACCAGGGGTCACCAAGTGAAATGAATAGGTAGCAGGTTTAAAACAAATAAAATGGAAATATTTCTTCACACAGTGCACAATCAACCTGTGGAACTCCTTGCCAGAGGATGTTGTGAAGACCAGGTCTTTAACGGGGTTCAAAAAAGAGCTAGATAGATTCATGAAGGTTAGTTCCATCAATGGCTATTAGCCAAGATGGGTAGAAATGGTGTCCCTTGCCTCTGTTTGTTGGCTAGGAATGGGCAACAGGGAAGAGATCTCTTGATGATTCCCTGTTCTGTTCACTCCCTCTGGGGCACATGGCTTTGGCCACGGTCAGAAGACAGGACACTGGGCTGGATGGACTTTTGGTCTGACCCAGTGTGTCCGTTCTTATGTTCCATTCTTATGGGACACAGGTGCTATTGGAAATGGAAATAAAGCTATATCTTGCGGAGGAGGGAGGAAGGATGGTCCAGTGGTTAGGGTGTTGGCCTGGGTGTATTTCCCTTCACTGCCACAGACTCCCTGAATGACCTTGAGTCACTTTGTGCCTCGGTTTCCCCATCCATACAATAGGAATCACAGCACTTCCTTTCCTCACAGGGGCGTTGTGAGGATAAACACATTACAGCCTGCAAGGTGCTCAGAGACGACAGGGGCTGGCCAAGGACCTTACATGGTATAAAGTGATGCTTTGAACCTAAACGGCTGAAAACCACTCCCCTTTCAGACAGCTGCTTGGGCCCGTACCCTGGAGACCGGCCTGAGTGTCTTTCCTCCCAGCGTCTAGACAGCGGGGCTATTTCAGGATACCGGAAGTGTCCCGAAATAGCAATTCTGCATCTTTAAACGCGCCTGTTATTTCAAAATAGATTTCGAAATAACGGGTGTGCTGTTCCTGCGTCCCTGTAGCCCTCGTTCCACGAGTATTCAGGGACTTGTCGGAGTAGCAGTTTAGTTTGAAATAACCTTGAAATGTGCGTAGGGAAAATTACGTAGCTTATTTCGAGGTAAGGGGGCTGGGTCGACGCTAGGGGAGTTCTGGAAGGGCTCCTGGCATGACTGATCCCTGCTTTCCCTGGCTAGTGAAAATGGCTGAGAGCAGCAATGTAACCCCAAGGTGCTCACCAATACCACTGTTGCCCACGAGCCGTGGCCTCCCCCTACCTCTGGGCATAAGGCCACTTTTATCTAGTAGCCTGACTGTAGAATTTAGGGACCGGGGTTGAAAAGAGCAGCCCTAAGGTATCCCCGCTGTTTGGGGAAGGGCAGAGAATGAGGCAAGGGGGAAGGGACGGTGGCTTACTTGGGTGGATGAGAATAAACTGGGGTGGAGGGGGAGGCTTTGCATTGCCCTGCAGAGTCCCGTGCCCTGTGGAGTATTTCTCCTGCAGGCGCCTTTCTCGGTCTGTCCAAAGGGTGGTGCTGCTCTCTCGTTAGCCTGGGCAGTTAGGAATGCAGCAGCCCGGAGGGGAAAGAGAAGACATTCCTGGACGCACCTTTAGTCGGGCCCAGCTGGCCACAGAATTAGGGCTGGTACCAGTGCGATGGCATTGGGGGGGGAGGGACAGCCACCCAACCCCCCACCGGCACCAAAGGGGGTGTGGAGGGCAGGCTGTGGCCAGAGAGCGAGATTCGGAGCTTGGTAGTGCCCCAACTCCCCCCTCGTTTACCCTGGTGCAGGGAGTGCGGCGTGCCGACATGTGAGAGGAATTCTGAGTGTAGCCGAGGGAACAGTCCTGTCTCCATTAGGGAAACCTCCTTTTAGGGCGAGCCGTCGTTATCAACCCAGTTTTAACCAGCGCACCTAGCAAGCTCAGGGCTTTGCCCCTCTGGCAGGATCAGCCTAGCGGGGCGTCGGACCCTCTAACCCTGGCCGCCAGCCTCAGCACAGAACACTAGAACTGGAAGGGACCTCACGAGGTCATCGAGTCCAGTCCCCTGCCCTCACGGCAGGACCAAGCTCCATCTGGACCATCCCTGACAGGTGTCTATCTAACCTGCTCTTAAATATCTCCAGGGATGGAGATTCCACAATCCCCCTAGGCAATTTATTCCAGTGGTTCACCACCCTGACAGTGAGGAAGTTTTTCCTAATGTCCAACCTAAACCTCCCTCGCTGCAATTGTCTTAACAGCACTGGGCTTCTCAGGGATTTGATCCCAGGATGTCTAGCATCCCAAGCAAGAATCATGCCCCTAGACGGTCTGTCAGTTGGAGCTTTCCCTAGGGACGATGCCCCCACAGAGGTCTGGTTACCGGTGGACTCTCACCACTAGTCCCCTTGCCAGGGATCTTCCCAGCAGCCCTTCCCCTTGTTGCTTTTGGCTCAGCGGGGGAAGCTCTGACCTGGCCGGATTATTATTATTATTTCAGCCCTGTCTGGCTTGTTTTCCTCCATTTCCTATTTCCAGGCTGCCCCATCCCTGTCTGCGACAAGGCCGCTCTCCCCACATTCCAGCGGCTGCTCCCCCCCTCCCGGCGCTGGGCTCTTCCCCAATATCTCTGAGTTCCCCCGACTCAGCAGCCAGGAAAGGAATCAAGTCCCCTATCCCCCCCCCCCCCACACACACACACACACACCCACCCACCTGCCAGAGCAGCTGCCCCTTTAAAGGCGGGCTCTGCAGCTGGACTATTATTTTTGCCAGCCCCCAATTTCCTGCAGCTCCTCCCCAACCCCCCCTGTCTAACTCTATCCAGGGTCCGTTTCCTCCTTGGCACTAATAGTTCCAGGGATCTGGTGGGAGCAGCCGCCTGTGTGGAAAGAGCCACAAGTTGTAAGCCCCTGGTCCCAGCTGGGACAGAGCCAGGGTTCCCAGCCGTGCCTGGCTTAGGTGAGTAACCACCAGACTGCAGCTGGGTCCCTTCTCTGAGCAAGCCCCCAGGATTAGCACCGTCAGTGCAGGCTGGGCAGCAGCTCTGCTGTGAGCTCGCTGGGCTTAGGGACAGGGGTTGCAGGGAGGGACCAGGGGAATGCAAAGGAGGTCTGTGTCCCACTGCCTGCACCTTTCGGGGTGCATGCCTCAGTCCCTGGCTTCCCACCAGGCTGCCTCGGCTTAACCCCTTCCTGACTGCACCTGGCCCCAGCCACCTCTCCCTGCCCTGAGCCTTAATTGGCTAATTGGCAGGTGTTCCTTACAAAGGAGCTTCAGGCCCCTGTTGAGTGGTGCTGGTGGGAGGAAGGAGCCGTGAGCCAGTGCCCTTAAGGGGGTGAGTGAGACTTCAGGAAGGAATTGGGTGAGTGAATCTGACCCCTTTGGGGCTGAAATGCCTTGTCTGACCATTGCCCTGTTTGGGGGGTGGGTGTTAACATCAATGTCTGGCCCCATGGAGCTGGGTTCTGGGTAACTAAGCTTTGCTCTCCGAAGGGTAAGACAGTGGGAAGCTGGGGTCTCTGCTTTGTCAGATGCTGGGCCCCTGGGGAGAAGGCTGGAGCCTTTGAGTGTTTTCACCCTGGTCTCTTACCTCAGCCCCTCCACTGTCTCCAGGGCTTCTTGAGCCCCAGTGGCTGGGGTTTCTAGGAAGTGACTAAGGCTGTTGGAAGGGGGGGGGGCACATGGGGTGGGGGCTTAGTTGCAAGGGCAGTTTGTAGGCACAGGAGGTTCTGGTCCATGCCCAGGGCTGACCTTGGGGGGGAAAAATGGTTCCCTGGGCAAACTTGTGTTTTGGTGCCCTGACCCCTGTGGGCATAGAATGACCCATTTCCCCTGGCACCCATGGGCTCCCCAATTCCTGCACCCTCATCCTGTGCCCCTTGGCCCCTAACTGCTGCACAGTGCCCCCCTTCATCCTCCACCCCTGTGTTTCCCACCAGCCCCATGCTTCCAGCATGTCTAGACACACTGCCCCCTCCTCATCCACTACCCTCCCACACTGCCCCACAGTACCCTCCAGCCTCTTTGCATAGCAGTGCCCATGCCTGGTTGCCCCTCGTACCCAGAGCACCATAGGCAGAGGGTAAGCCCAGTGTGCCTAGCCCTTAGGCTGGTCCTGTGCTCTCTTACACCCAGGGGCTGGCTAGTGCCCTTGGCTTGGGGAGAGCTGGCCCGTGGGGTGCCTGGCACTCACCTGCCCTAGGGCACTTGCCCAGCTCTTACAAGAAGCCAGGGGACAACTAAAGCCCATGTCCTGCCCCAATGGCATTTCTGCTGGGCTCCCTGAGGCTGGAGCTGTGACAACGGGGGCGGGGGGAGGGAGCATGGCTGGGCCAAGCCCTTCAATTCCAGGGTCACTAAGGAAGGCAGTAGTGGCAACTGGCCAGGAAGCTGAGAGCTGGCCTTGAACTAGCCCTGTGCCTCTAACTAAAAGCAGCAAGCCCTAGCGGTACGGTGCTGCTTTCCCATGGCCCCTTGGGACAGCTGGACTCCCTAGCCCGGTAACTAGGGTTACTGGCTCCTGGCCGTTACCAGGCAAGAGGGGGTGCCCCCTCGTGTGGGTGGCTAGTGCTGTCGGGGGGGGTAGCTTTCTCTGCTGGGTCATCGTGGTCTCCCCGTGTGGGGTGAAGGGGGGGTGCTGGGTCTCTGGAAGGCTGGCATCTTGCTGGAGCCCTGGTACGTGGCAGGGATGGGAGCCTGAAGAAATCTTCCCCCCCGCCAGAGAGCTTTCAGGGCCGATAACTAGCCCAGGGCTCAAGGCTGCCCCTGCCCATAAGCAAAATACACAGCTGCATTGGGCTCCAGGAAACTTGGGGCACCACAAAAATTTGGTGCCCCCTAAGCAGCTGTGTGCTGGGCACAACTGTGCCTAGCAGGGCCATCTCTAGGGGGATGTGGGGCCTGGGACCCCCCTACACCCTCCCACTCCCTCCACCCCTGAGATACTTCCTGGGAGGCCTGGCAGGGCTAACCGGCTCCCTGCGCTCTGATGGGCTGACTGAGCCACCCGGACAAACTCCCACTCCAGCTGGGAGCAAAAGGTCTTGTGCTCCACAGTTTAGGGATGTGACTGGTTAACCAGTAAGTATCACTCTAACCGGGGGATGCTTACTGGCTATGGTTAACCAGCAGGGGGCTGAAGCTGCCCCCCTCCCCAGACTGACATGGGCAGCAGGCTACTCCAGCCTGGCAGTGCCCAGCAGGGGTGTTCCAGCTGGGTCATAGCAGGTAGGGGGCCCCTTACCCACCTCCCCTCCCCCACCCTCTCCTGTTTAATCAGTTAACTGGTTGTATTTAACAAACAGGATTTCACAGTCCCACCCGCCTATTAGCACCCAGTTCCAGCTGCCAGTGGGCATCCTTAGCGCTGTTGCAGCTCTGAATCCCAAGCTGGAGGGGGCTGGACAGGCTGTGGTGTCCGCCCAGCCCGTGCCTGGTGTCCTAGTCGGATGGAACGCAGGCTGGGGAGCAGAGCGGGGGGGAGGGCTTTCATGCTGCTAGGCCATGTGGGAAGCCCCGTGTGCTCCCTGCCTCTGGCTCGCCAAGGCTAAGCTGTCGGGTTGCCTTAACTCTTGTCCTCTCCTTGCCCTCAATAGCACAAGTCCCCTAGAAGATGGGGGACTGGGGCTTCCTGGAGAAGCTGCTGGACCAGGTCCAGGAGCACTCGACGGCGATTGGGAAGATCTGGCTGACGGTGCTCTTCATCTTCCGGATCCTCATCCTGGGGCTGGCCGGGGAATCAGTGTGGGGGGACGAGCAGTCGGACTTCCTGTGCAACACCAAGCAGCCGGGCTGCGTCAACGTGTGTTACGACAAAGCCTTCCCCATCTCCCACATCCGCTACTGGGTGCTGCAGTTCCTCTTCGTCAGCACCCCCACCCTGGTCTACCTGGGCCACGTCATCTACCTCTCGCAGCGGGAGGAGAAGCTGAAGCAGCGGGAGAGCGAGCTCCGGACGGTACAGGTCAAGGACGTGAAGGCAGAGCAGGCGCTGGCAGCGGTGCGGAAGAAGATGGACAAGATCTGCGTGGCGGAGGACGGGCACATCAAGATCCGTGGCTCCCTGATGTGGACCTACGTCATCAGCGTGGTCTGCAAGAGCATCTTCGAGGCCGGCTTCCTCTTAGGCCAGTGGTACCTGTACGGCTTCTTCATGCCACCCATCTTTGTGTGTGAGAGGGACCCCTGCCCCCACAAGGTGGACTGCTTTGTCTCCCGCCCCACGGAGAAGACGATCTTCATCATCTTCATGATGGTGGTGGGGCTGATCTCCCTGGGCCTCAACCTTCTGGAGCTCTTCCACCTCTGCTGCAAAAACCTGCTCAGCAGCCTAAGGAAGGCCTCTTCTGCCGCTCCCTGCCCAGCTGGGGACATGGACCCCTTCCCAGACAGTAAGACGTGCCACTACCTCCCCCTGAGTGACAGCCACTCCCCTCCCTACCTGACCTACAACAAGCTCTCCAGCGAGCAGAACTGGGCCAACTTCAACACCGAGGAGAACCTGGCGCTGCGCAACGGGAACAAACCCACCTCGAATGGCTACGCCCTGGCCACCCAGCCCACACAGGAGAGGCTGTCCAGCCGGCCCGGCAGCTCTGCCTCCAAGAAGCAGTATGTCTAGGAGAGCGCTGAAGGGGTGTCTGTAGGCCATTGAACCAAGGGAGTGCCACGGGCCTCTTGGCCATATAACCTGTTTGCTAGAGAGACTTAAAAAAAAAAAAACCAAAGCTCTCCCTGGAGACCCACTTTGGCTAACTGGCAGGTGCCTCCCGCTCTCCGCTGCCCGTTGTGTGTCTGTATTTAAAGTGTGACTGCTGTTGAGGTGCTTCCAGGTGTGCGCAGACTGGCCAGGCCATAGGATGCCAAACCTGGGTTCAATCACATGATGCGTTGTAGCCAGCTGGCTGCCGTTTACAGTGCCAGGCCAATTCTTACCATTCTTCTGGGGAAATGTACCTCGGGCTCCAGGGAGGGGCGGGGGGGGCGGTTATTCACCAGTGCCAATGATTGTCATTGATGTTGCCAGGGGACCAAGACTCGCCTGTCTCCGGCTGCAGTCCCAGGAGGGCTGTTGCTTTGTCCTTTTAAACTGTGTAGACAAAATTCCCTCCTTCTGCTGAGTGGGACGCTGCCTGGGATGTGGGGTGTGTTCCAATCCAAGGCGCTCTGTGTTGGGGTGGGCCAGCTACTGAGCCTTTGGGGCAGGGGATGCGGGGTGATGGCCATAAAACAGCGAGGGGAGAGTCCCTTCACCTGCTCCATGACCTCATCCTTCCTGGGCTGGGCGTTGTAACCCAGACTCTACACCTCTCTAGGCAGAAGCTTTAATTCCTAACCAGGGAGGTAATCTGGCCCAGCCTATGCAAACAATTCCATCACCCAAGGGATGTGGGGAGAAATTTCTTTGTCTCCAAGCTCTTAAGCAGCTGCAAGCCTTTGGCAATTCCATAGGGCAGCTTGCTGTGAGAATTAAGTGCCCCCTCAAAAAAATTAAGTGGCAGCTAAGAGACAGTCAGTCAACACAGCCAACCTTGCTTGTAAGCCTTTTTTGGGGGGGGGGGGTCCCCTGCCAAAATAATCCCAACAGCTAGCTCATGCCACCCAGAGTTGCATGACTCGGAAGCTATTCCATGCCAGCTCAGGGGCTGGCCTGGGGGGTGGAAACCCTGATGCACTAAGGCGAGGCTGTATCGCAGGATTTGGCAGCTGTCTCCTTGAATTCAGTTGCCCCCACAGCAGAGTTAGAAGCCTGGTTCCCTTTGCAGGTGTAGGGGATTTCCCCCTGGGTCGCTACAGCCCTGGTTCTCTGTTCCAGGTGGTGTCACTTCAGGGGGGCTGCTTTCCAGGGGTTAACTTTATTTTAACCTGCTGGAGACAGTGACTGTCTCCCAAGCCGCCTGTTTCTCCCTGGCTCTGTTGAGCTATTGGCTAGTGTTAAATGTGAGCCTTCACTTCCCGGCCGCTCCCTTGGGATCCTGGGATGGGTTCAGACCAGCTGGGAATGAAGACCCTAGGTTTGTGGAGTGTGAGCCCCTGGGACTGCCCACAGACTCGGGCTGGGGGGAAGGGAGCGAGGAGGCTGTGGGTAAACGACCTGCCCGCTTCAGAGACCTAGACCCACGGATGGGGCTTCAGGCAGATGACGCTGTTCCAAGCTGCCTTTCCGCAGGCTGCCCCAGAACTGGCAGCGGGGGTCTGATGGTGAAGGACGGGGAGGGGTACAGCTGGGTGGCAGGGTGCTCTCTGAACTGGCTTAGGCCATTGGTTATTTTACTTCAACAAGCACCCAAAAAAAATTTTCTTTATTTAAAAAATGGGGCAAGGGGGCGTGGGGGGGAATCCAAGTCACTTTGTTTTGCACACATGGCCTCCCCTGCTGGAAGTGTGGTGGGCTGCTGTCCACGGTGAGAGAGCAGACTCCAGTGAATTGAGCCTGCATCCCCCCAAACTGTGAAACAAAACAGTCGAACTGTGGTGGCCTCCTGATGGCTTCCGTTACAAGTGGAACAAAACCAACGCTCTGTGTTCTTGCCTCACCCAAGCGCACAAAGTCCGGGCTGAGAGCGGCGTAAATGGAAGCTGCTCCTCCAGGAAGACTTAACGTTTTGTGGAGTAAAACTTGGATGTAAAATACCTACTGCTCTGTGTGGTGCTTTCTCTAATGGGGCGCGTCTAGTACAGCGGTTCACAGATCACGGCTCCTAGCTTTTTGGTGTGACGAAGTGAGGGTTATGGGGGTTTTATTTCCCTACTGCTGTTGCGTGTGTGTTCTCCTAGGGAAGTTAAACGTCGCTTAATACGGTAACTGCTAAAAATCTTGGTGGCTACACTCAGGCCTGGCTCTGCAACATGGAGCTTTGCTTTATACTGCAGAGCCTCTTTCCTGCGAGGGGAGGCGGTAGGCCTTGCCCGCCCAGGGCGCAGGCTGTGCTGCCGAGCTGGCTGATTTTAACCAATCCCATTAACTTGTATAAGCACCCGCTTATGGGTTAAATTCTAAGCTCCCTCTTTTCTACTGTCCTGCTGTAACCCCCCTGTGCCTCAGTTTCCCTGGGCCCTGCACCAGTTTCTAGATCAGCGATACCAGCCCGTAGATTAGGATCTACCAGTAGATCTTGGAGCCTCTGACAGGTGATCCTGAGTGGTTTGGCTGGGAAGCTATCAAGAGCTGGCCCTTTAGTTGCCCCTCTGCCCACTGTCAAGCTGCTCCTGCCCTCTGCCTTGGAGCTGCCCCCCTGGAAGCCTCCTGCTTGCTGTGCAGGGTGTGGGAGGGGGAAGAGGCAGGGCTCTGATGACCGAGTCTCCCCACTCATGTACCCCATCTCCGCACAAAGAGAAGGGGAGAGAGCTTGGCAATGCAAATCTGTCACTCACATGCTGTGTGTATCTGTCATTCATTCTCTCTCTCTCACATACACACTGTCCTTTACT
The DNA here is from genome assembly GCA_019425775.1 of Rafetus swinhoei. Lineage (NCBI taxonomy): Eukaryota > Metazoa > Chordata > Testudines > Trionychidae > Rafetus > Rafetus swinhoei. Next base: position 13,983,144 of record JAFJHL010000300.1, on the reverse strand, counting down.
CTCCTCTCCGGACATGTACGTGTGGGGGGAGGGTTGTTACTACTTTTACTGCTGGTAAAATGGGTTATTTTTGGTTTTGGACTGGTCTGTGCATTTCTTAATTTTCATCTCTCTGTCATGCTTAAATTCAATTCTTTGAGGAGTGAGTTCTAAAACGCCAAACTGGCTGTGGCTGGAGTAATTATCCCTGTGGTAATTGCTGCCCCTGGAAGTGGTGGGCATGTCCCTGAGGCAGGCTGAGCAGGGGGTCTCTACATTGCTGGCTTTACCCGCAGACACCACTCCAGCAGCTCCCATGGATCAGTAATGGGAAACTGTGGCCAGTAGAAGCTGTGGACTCAGTGCCTGTGGACGAAGGGCAGTACATGGTGCCAAGGAGCTATTGCTAGCCATGCCAGCTGTTTTCAGGAGAGACATAGGGCCAGGGCAGCAGTAAGTCTGCCTTAACCCTACCGCTCCACCACCCAGAAGCCCTCTCTGTTAAATGGTGCCCAGCCAGAGCCTCCTGCATCCTGAACCCCTGTCCCAGCCCTGAACCTCCTCCTGCCTCACACAAGTCCCCCTGCACCCAAACTCCTTCCCAGAGCTTGCACCCTGAAATCCCTCCTGGACCCCAATCCTCCACCCTGGGCTAAGCCCGGAGCCCTTTCCACACTGTGAACCCCTTGGCCTATGACCAGAGCCTGCACCCCAACCCCCTGCTCTAGCCTGGTGAAAGTGAGGGAGGAAGGGAGATAGGGTGAGGCCTTGGAGAAGGGACGGGGCCTCAGCGAAGGGGCGGGAAGGGAGTGGGGCAAGGGGGTTTGGGGTTGAGGTAGCTCTTACGTTGCACTTACATTGAAAAAGTGCTCTTGTGATTAAAAAGGCTGGAGTCCACTATCCTAGATGGCGATGGGCATTTCGGTGGGATTAGCCTCCCACACCTACACGATGGCCGATGCCCTCTGTAAGCTGAACCAGGCGGAGGTGTGACCAGGTGCCACCTTTTGCCTGGGAAGCAAGACAGAGGCTGGGGGAGGAGCCTGGCTAAGGGGTGGGGACCAGGCTGCTGGCTGTGTGAGTTAGTCGCGGCTGGTTTGGGGTGCCGGGGAAGGGCCAGGGCCCTGGCTCTGCCCCCCCCTTCCCCTCAGAGCTGGGTTGTACTGACTACTTTTGGCTACTATGCTGCCCGATCTGTTCCATGCTGTGTCGCTGTTGCCTAATCAACCTTCTGTTCCACCTGCTGGCTGAGGGTTACATCTGCCTGCAGATGGGGGAGCGGGGGTACAGACTCCCCCACACCTCGGTGATACTGGGCTACTAAGCTTGCCCCCTCTAGCCATCGATGGTGCACTTCGAGTGAATTCTGATCCGCACACAGTGAGTCAATCCAGGCTCTAGTGAGTGTAGCAAGCTGGCTGCAGGCTGACGTCATGTGTGACAGTCTGAAATGGCCGGGGTTGGCCTTCAACGCCAGGTGCTGACCAGAAATCTAAAGAATGGGCCATGTGCTCAGTTCCTTCCAGCGAGTGTAGCAGAGCAATGGCTCCCTGCCTTAACCCCCGCAGTCTTTACTCAGCTCTTCCTTCCAGGCAGGCCTGAGTCATGCTGAAATCCATCTGCCCCCTTCACTGTGGCGCTGATAAAGTTGTCCCAGGGCTCATAGGTCTACAGCTAAGCACAGGGGCTGGGGCGCTCTAGCTTTGGAATGAAAAGGAATGGGGGGTTGTGGGGGGCAGGCCACTCCCAGGCTGACGGTGTCGGAACAGCCCCAGGCAAACTTGGGACCTAGAAGCAGGGGACTCTCAAGTAGCAGTAGAGGCTATTTCGCTCCGAGGTTTGGCCCTGGGGTGGCCCCTGCTGGGGTACTGCATGGAGAACAGGTGTCCAGGATTAATGAAGGGTGCAGAGGCCGTGGAGAAGGGCCGTGGGGGTGATTAAAGGATTAGAACCCTTGCCATGTAGTGATTTGAGTTTGTGATGGGTTGGATCACAGCAATTTTCCCCTTGGGGTTGTCCCCCAGTGGGCAGATCATGCCTTTGAGCCTGCCAACCTGCCCTCTGGGGTGCCTCACCACCCTGTCCTGCGGGGTCAGAAGCTCTAGTATCTCCTGCCAAGGCATAGAGTTGGGGTAACTGCGCCCCTGCAGAGCAATACAGACACCAACCCAGCTCAGCTCAGGGAAGGCTCAGCTATAAGGCTGCTGACAGCCCCCAAAAGAGGGCCAAGCCTCCAACTAAATCCATCTTACTCTGGGTGAAAGTTTTACATGGAGAAAGCTTATAAGTTTGCCCCCTTTATCGATGAGAGCGAGGCGCACAGTGGTTGCTTCCCCCAGGTAACCATTTTTTTAGACTGGGCTTGGTAATAAACGTTTTTATTAATTATTAAAAAGTAGGATTTAAGTGGTGGCCAAGTGAAAACACACGCGTGGCTATGTCTACACTGGAGGGTTTTTGCGCATGAAGTCTTTTGCGGAAGAGTTCTTGCGCAAAAATGCATCCACACCTCAAAGCGCATTGCTTTTGTGATGCTTTTGCACAACAGAGTGTCCACGCTGCATGGACGCTCTTGCGCAAGAAAGCTCTGATGGCCATTCGTAGAATGGCCATCAGAGCACCCATGCTTTTTCAGATAGGCTCTATCTGCGCAAGAAACCCCTGCGGAGAGTCCACACATGCCTATTTGCGCAACAGCTGTAGCACAGAAAGGAGTTATGCCCCGTAGAAGGAGAATAGTGATGGAGTTGCAGCCGTGTTAGTCTGGTCTAGCTGAAACAAAAGACTTTTGTTCGTAGAAGGAGGTTTACCTACACCTCAAAAAGCCCTCTGTGGTGCCGTTTTACTGTCAATTTACTTGCGCAGAAGCGCGCTTGAGGTGTGGATGCGCCACGGGTTTTTGCGCAAAACCTTGTGGTGTAGACGTAGCAACAGATCAAAGTAAATTACAAAGCCCAAATAAACCAAGCGTACCAGTTAATCCTCATACACTGAGAAACTTGTTACGTGCAAATTCTTGCCCTTACAGCTGTTCTAATTCCCTCTCACACAAGCTAGTTCAGCCTCCTAGTTTGGGCCCAGTCCTTTCCCCCGTTCGGTCTTAGATGTTTCCAGCAGGCAGCTGGTGGGGAGGGGGTCATTCTCCTGATATCTGGCCGCTCACTTCTGTTGTTTAGTTTCCCACCTTTATATACCATTTGCCCAAGGGATCCCTTTGTGCTCAGTTCAAACTTTTCTCACTTTGAGTGGGAAAGTACCAGATCTAAAATGGGTTCCAGCATCAGGTGGCCTGGTCTTATGTCTTTGTAGGACCAACCACAGTTTGGGCTTACAGGAAAAACAAAACCATTCACAGGCTGTTGACTTGATTGCCCAGCCATTAAGTTCCTAAAGTATCACTAATGACTCTTGCCAAAATACCTGGACTAATAAAATAGGTTCCCACTTAATATCTCTAACTCATACAAGAAAAATACATGCACAAATAGAATATCAACATTCAGGGGATCATGGCCTTTTGAATGACAGGTTACATGACCTGTTTTGCATAAAGCGTCCTCGAGTTGTGTATATTCATCAGCCAATTTTCCTAAAGTATGGGGGACATGACAGAGTTCTTTGGGTCTTTTTAGCTCAACAAACAGAAGATTAAGAGATGACTTAGTTACAGTCTAGAAGTACGTAGAGGGGGCGTGAGAAATTGGATCATGGTATAGGTCTCTCTGCTAGATTAAGGAGCCCGTTCTTCAAGGTCTGAAATTGAAGCTAGACAAATTCAGACTGACAAGGTGTGAATTTTTAACACGGACAGTAATGAACCATTGGACCGACTTACCAAAGGTGTTAGTGGAGTTAGATCACTGATACATTTTTAAATCAAGATGGGATGTTTTCTGAAGAGATCTGCTCTAGAACCTATTTTGGGGAGGTTCTCCAGCCTAGACAGAGGGGTTGGGATGACAGTAATCCCTTCTGGCCTTAGAATCGATGACTTTATCCCTGGCTTCACACAGCTGGGGGTTGGGGGGCGGAACTGTGACAAATAGTGCAAACTCTTGGGTAGCAATTGTCCTGGGACACTCTGGCAGAGAACTGACCTGGGGTGTAGGCCAGTTTTGCCCTTGCTCGTAAGTTGCCTATCGTCAACGTAAATTGCATATTGTTAGAGACACGGTGATAAAGGGTGATTTGGGCCATGCAATCACTTGTACTCACATAATAGGTGGAAATGGGCTCTAGATAAGCTGAAATTCCTGTATTGTTTTCTGCTGCTGTAACCACAGGATTTAAAATACCCCAGGACAAGCCATTCTCTCTGGCGAACTGCTGTGTAAAAAGGGTTTCAAAAATAACTCTGCAACACAGGGTGGTTTTTTCCCCCCTTCCAGCTGTGGGTTGAATTCATTGGCAGGTGAGCAAATGGGAACAATGATGCTGCAGTCAGCTGTGGAAGGAAATAGAGCGAGGGCAGGAACCACTCCGCAGCTGCCATACGCCTGTCAGAATGGCGCCGGGCACTTGTGTTTGTCCCCTTGAATGAGGCAAACCGGTGTCTCTTCTCTCTCCTCCTGCCAGCCCTCTGTTGTGGCTGCGAACACAGCTGTCCTCGGTGTGGTTGGGGCAGCCCGGTTTCTGACTTGGAAATTTGTAGTCAACAGCTCTCTCCAGACGGGGGAATAAAATCAGAGGTGGGGAACTTTTCTGGGGTGGGGGCCACTGACCCACTGAAAAATCCGCACAAAAAAACCCTGACATGGCCCCTGACTGAGAAGCAGAAAGACACTCTCCACGTTCCCTTCACACATCAGAGCCTGGTGGGGGCTGGGCTAGTAGATTTTTGTGGGCCTAGGCTCTGGGGTGGGGCTCATTGATGCTTGGGGGGGGGAGGAGGGAGCCCCGAGCCTTGGGAGGCCAGATGCAGGCAAGCCAGAGGCCCGAGCCAACCCCTCGATCGTAGGTTCCCCACTCCTGGAGGAAACAGATTCCAGCTTGCCAACCTGTTACCCCGCCGACTCAAGGAAGTGTGCGGTGGCGGAGGATTTAAAAATCACACTATCGCTTTTCCCCCAGGCAAGGCCAGCGCGTGACCTGTCCCACGTGCACATGGCAACTAAGCAAAGGGCCATTTTACCCAGTCGTCTTTGCCGCTGTAGGATCTGCTGGACTTTGCTGTGCTGCAGTTTCCTCTCCTTGCCTTGTGCTAACAGCCTGGGAGCTGCAGTGGCAGTAAGTGCAGCAGCACGGAGCAAGATCCCGTCCTCTATCACAAAGGCTGCTTTCTTCATTCCCACCTCGCTCTCTCCTGCGAGGGTTACCAATCCCATTACGCGCCCTGTGTCTTTCCTCTCCGAATCTCACCTCCCTCCCTTACAACAGCTGTGACTCATGGGATCGGTGCCTGAGCCTGGGTTGGGCAAGACCTGGGTTTTCTTCCACAGATGCGCCACATGACCTGGAACGAGGCTCTGTGCCTCGGTTTCCCCTTCTGGTAGATAGGGCTAATGCTTATCTACCTTGGGCATGCTGGGTGCCTGCAGCGGGAGTACAACGTAGTGGCTATTAGCTGTGATGGCAGAAGAGCGTGGCGGGGAGTCGCTGGTGGGTTTGCCCTTTTAGTCATGTGCTTCCGATACCAGCCTGTAGCTTTAGAGAGCTGAGGTCGATCGCCTGCTCTGCCACAAACTCCCCTGCCCGGCCTTGGCTGAATTTCTTAGTCTCCCTGGGCCTCAATTTCCCACCTGCAAAATGGGATAATAGCCTATTACACTATCACTAATCTCGCTAGGAATCTCTAGCGCAGGGATGGGAAACCTAAGGCCTTGGGGGGGCCGGATGTGTCTCCCCCCCCCCCCCAGCTTGCCTGAATCTGGCCCCTGAGGCTCAGCATTGGGGAACTCACACTGGTGCTTCAGTCTCCCCCCTCTACTCCCCTGTGGTGCTGAAGCACACAAAATCTACTAGCCCGGGCCCACCTAAGCTCTGGTGTGTGAGGGGAATGTGGGGAGGGTCTTTCTCCTTCTCAGTCGGGGGTCATGTCAGTGAGGGTTTGGTTTTTTTTGACTTCTCACTTGTGTGTGCCCCCCCCCCAACTTTCTTTTTCTGTGGGTCAGCAGCCCCCTGACCTAGAAAAGGCTCCCCACCCCTGCCCTATAGTTACACAAGCCCGAGTGAGATGCCAGTGCTGCTGGGAGGTGCCATCGTGCACAGCCCACACGGCTCTGCAGAAATCTCTGTCCGGGAGGAGACCGAGATGCTTTTAAGGAGGGGATTCCCACCAGACTCAGCCCTGGATCAGGGGAGAATTTCTATCCTGTCAGTGAACAGCCCCAGGCTGTGCCTCAGTTTCCCTGTCTGTAATGCTAGGTGCTATTACAACAGTGATGCTAACCCACCCCTCCCCCTCATACACACACACACATACACACACACACACGAACCCCAAGGGTGCTAACAGGAGAGGAAATGCCAGTGTGAAAGGTAACAGTGCAGACGCCTCCACACACCCCCGAGGTGGAGCCTGAGTGCTTAGTCTGCAAGATATTTATTTATTTGGGTTGCTCACTGTTTTTGCTCCCTCTCCTGGCCAGGAGCAACTATTTTCATTGGCACAGGTAGGGCTTCGCAGCCTTTTCCCACTGTTCCAGCAAGGTGAAAAACAAGACAGCCATGAACCCCCCTTGCCTGCAACCTGCAGCCGTCCCGGGCCTGGCCTTGGGCCTCCCAGGGCCGGCTCTGGCTGTGAGATGAGCTGGAATAATAGCGCTGCTGGGCCTGCTATTGTTTCCATGTTATGACAAGGCTGGCCCCGGCTGGCCCAGTGACACGAAGTGCCGGCCAGGGGCTTGCACAGCTGTGCAAAGCTGCCTTCATTGCCCTCCAAGAACAACAGAGAGGAGTTAATTTTCACAGCGAGCCATTTCCAGGGGCCAAGCTCGGGAGCCGAGGAGACAACCAGGCCCTGCTTCTGGCCGTGTGTCTGAAGGGACACAAACAGGCCTGTTTCCCTGGAAGGCGGGCGGGCAGGCCTTGTGCAAATAAAAGGTTGCCGCTGATAAGGGTGGATGATGAATGGAAAGGAACCATTCGCACTCCCCTCTGCACAGACTGGAGGGGGAGATAAATACGCATTAGCGCCACGGCCCGCCTGGCCTCTAGGAAGGAGTCCTGCAGAAAGGGATCGAGGGGTCAGAGTGGGCCACACGCTAAATAGGAGGCCCCAGTGTCATGCAGTGGCAAAAAAAGCAAACGTGATTCTGGCAGGCATGAACAGGAGCGTCGTGAGCAAGACACGAGGAGAAATTCTTCCGCGCTGCACTGATTAGGCCTCAACTGGAGTATTGTGGCCAGTTCTGGGCACCACACTTCAGGAAAGATGTGGAGACATTGGAGCGGGTCCAGAGACGAGCAACAGAAATAATGCAAGGGCTAGAAGACATGAGCTATGAGGGAAGACATCAAGAATGGGGCTTGTTTAGTCTGGGAAGGAGAAGACTGAGAGGGGACATGATGGCGGTTTTTCAAGTACTTAAAAAGGTGTTACAAGGAGGAGGGAGAAAAATTGTTCTCCTTGGCCGCGGAGGATAGGGCAAGAAGCAATGGGTTTAAACTGCAGCAAGGGAGATTTAGGTTGGACATCACATTAGGACACACTTCCTAACTGTCAGGGTGCTTAAACATTGGAATAAATTGCCTAGGGAGGTTATGAAATCTCCAGCACTGGAGATATTTAAGAGCAGATTAGTTAGGCCTCTGTCAGGGATGATCTAGCTCAGGGGTTCCCAAACTTTTTGGCATCACACCCGATTTTTGAGAAACCCTCACGCCCCCCCCGCCCCCATACAAATTTTTGCAAAACTTGTGGAGCAAAAACAAAAAAAAAAGGAACTAACCGGGGCCAAAAAACAAAAATAGCAGCACAATTTGGGGCTGAGTTGCCTCGTGCCCTCCCTGGAATTTCTTCACGCCCCACCCCAGGGGGCACGCCCCAGTTTGGGAACCCATGATCTAGATGGTGCTTGGTCCTGCCATGCGGACAGGGACTGGACTTGATGATCTCACGAGGTCCCTTGCCGTTTGAGGATTCTGTGAGCGGAGCTGGGTGTTACCATGGCAGCACGGGGCCTGGGCTGAGGATTTAGATGCCATGTTGGGATGTAAGCCCTGGAGGAGCATGGCACTGGGGAGAGGAGAGCCCCATGGTGCTTGGTGCCATATGGCCACCAAGGAGCTTGCACTGGAAATGTCCCTGCCCCAAGGAACTTGCACTGGAAATGGGCAAACAGGAGGCAATGAGGGAGGATGCCAGCATCACACGGCAACATGGGACCAGTGCCTGAGCCCAGCCTAGCCCCATACGTAGGGCCGTCCTCACCCACAGGCAGAATAGCTGTGCAGGGTGCCTGAAAATGTGGGGCACCGCTGGTCTTAATGTTCATCCATCCGCCTCTCCCGATCCCTGTTCTGTGGCTCCTCTGTGGCTGAAGAGTATAAAATCGTATTGTTAAAAATCGTCCCACCTGCCCAGCCTGCTGTTGGGCATAGGGGAACCAGTTTAATAGTCCTGCGCAGAGGCCCCAAAATCCTGAGGCGGCCCTGCCATAGCACCTCCTCTTGATTGTAAGCATGCACTTTGGTAGTAAGTGCTTTCAGGCCGACACCCATGGGCACCCTCCTGCCACACTGCTGCATGTAGCAGAGTGTTGTGCGTTGGCTGGCTGGCCACATTATTTCTCCCACGCCGCCTGGCCAGGGAGGCGGGGAAGTGGTTGAATACCATCCCTGAGGCCTTCAGTGGTTTTTCACAGCTGTGTGACACACAAACGTGCAACACGATGCGCAGACTTGTCTGCCAGTGAGGGGGCAGACGCTGCTTTCTAGGAGGGATTCCCAAAGGAGTGGCTCTGAGGGAGCCTTTCCTGCCTCTTCCAAATGGTCATAGAACAGTTCAGGGACAGTCTGCCCCAGGCTGTCCCTCAGTTTCCCAATCTGTAAAATGGAGCTAATATTACTTCTCCGTGGAATAAAGTGCTTTGAGCCCTTCGGAGAGACAGCAGCTACGTCTTGATGGGGTGGCATGAAAAAGACAATGCAGGGAGTTCTGTGCTTCTGCCTCATCCCAGTTCCATTACGGGGGCCAAACGGTGACGAGCCATCACAGAGAGTGTTCTGCGCAGCAGAAAAAGAGCGAGGTGATGGGATCCCCAGCGCAGCCGCAACGATTTGGTGGTGCACAAGGATGCTCATGTGGCAAGTCCAGCCCAGCAGTGGCTGATGCCCTCCTGCCGTTTCCTAGCAACAGAGTCTATTGCCCTGTTATTTTTGTGTCTTTGGAGTCTACAAACTGGATTGTTGCACTTTTCCTGCAATACAATGGAGGCGGCAGGGCTGCAGCTGCCTTTGTGTGATAGCCTGGGGCAGACTGGGCCACTCGATTCCTCCCTGTCTTTTCAGAGCTCAGGAAACAGCTTCTTGATAACGCCCGCAGCAAACAAAGCACACAGCCCGGACCAGCTGATGGGCACCCACAGCCTTTAAAAAAAAAAAAAAGAAAAAGCTGGGTGAAAGGCAGTGTCCCGGCACTGAGCTGGGCAGGAGCATGGTCAAGTGTTGTCAATGAAGTGTCTGGGACTCAATGCCGTGCCGTGCCTCAGTTTCCCCATCTCTACTGTCAGATGAATGCGCCTGAGCTACCTGCATCCCAAGGCCTGTAAAGCGCTGACTGTGCTGCCCCAACTGTGCAGCACGTGGGGAGCTCAGGTGGCTTTATGCCAGCCCCACCCTTGGCTGCTCCGAGGCCTGGTGTGATCTCGGCGGTAATGCCTCCAACCCTTGGGCCTGTCTAACTTACAGCAGCTTCCCAGCATTACCAATCTGCCTGGGACCCCCACTTGCCACACACCATGCCAGCCCTTGCAGGGGACTTCTTACCGGGCTGGCCCTGGGGTTTGAGACCCCTTTTACACCGCACTGTCCCTTTTACCTGGCATAAAAGGGCTGCAGCAGGATAGTCCTTGCTGCTGTAGCCCTCTGTGAGCTCTCCTCTTCGTGTGTATGCACTCTACGCAGGGACCCTCATTGTCCTGTTTGCACTGCATGAGAATGGCCACACTGGGTGAGACCAAAGGGTCATCTAGCCCAGTGGCCTGCCCACCCTGGCTAATAACCATTGATGGACCTAGCCTTCATTAATTTATCTAGCTCTTTTTGGAAGTTAAAGTCCTGGCCTTCAGAACATCGTCTGGCAAGGTGTTCCACAGATTAAATGCATTGTGTGAAGCACTACAGCACCCAGCACCATGGGGCAGCGACCTCCAGGCACTAGTGCAATACAGTTAGGCTACGTCTACACTGGCAGCTTCTTGCGCAAGAACTCTTTTGTGGAAGAGTTCTTGTGCAAAAACTCTTCCACAAGAGAGCGTCTACATTGCCATGTGCTTTTGCGCAAGAGATGTGCTTTTTGCGCAAGAGCATCCACAGCAGTGTAGACGCTCTCTTGCGCAAGCACGCTCTGATGGCCATTTTAACCATAGGGGCTTCTTGCACAAGAAATTCATGTTGCCCGTCTACACTGCCCTCTTCTGGAAGAGCTCTTGTACAAGAGGGCTTATTCCTTGTGGGGAGAGGAATAACTCTTCCCGGAAGAAGCCCTGTTTTACAACGCTGTACTGTAAATTTACTTCTGGAAGACCTCTCGTGCAGTGTAGACAACCGGCAAGTTTTTGTGGAAGAACGGCTGGTCTTGCACAAGAAGCTGCCAGTGTAGACGTACATATGAACAGTCGCAGAGCAGAAGGGTTTTAGTGAGAACTGGAAACCAAGCCCCCCCGCCCCAGGGACTTTTCTCGAAACTCACCCCAAGTCTCACTGGTTCGCTCAATGGGCAGGGCTGCTGTCCCCACCGCTTCATACAGTCCACCTCGGACTCAATGGGCCCATGCCAAAAGCCTCATGAGCTACATGCGTCATGTATGTAAAAATGTGAAACCCCCTTTCCCACTTAGGGGGCGTGTGATTAAAGCACTGAACTGGGAATGTCCCCCTCTCTGCCTTCCTTAATCTGTCTGTTCGTTAGGGGAGCTAACAATATCGCCTTTCTCCCAGCCCAGCTCTGTCTTGCCCGAACTGTTAGCAGGACAGGACTGGTTCTTACCACATGGCTGTGCAGGGCCTCCAGCCCCTGCTATCAGGGCTGTCATTACTGATATGAAGACTATGCAGCTGCACAGGGCACTGGAAAATCTGGGGCATCACTGGGGCATAATGTCCAGGGCTCGACAATCTATTGAATCTACTCGCCCGTGGTGAGTAGATTTCAGCCCGGTGCCCCGTTTACCGGTGGCGCGCGCATGTGCAATGCGGCTCTTGCGCGTGCGCAGTGCGGGGCTGGCGAGCAGCTTTCGCCGTGGTTCGTCAAGCCCTGATAATGGCCACCCACCCGCCTCTTCCTGGCCCTGTTCTGTGGCTCTGCTTCCTCCGGAGAGGATCAAGTTAACGTACCAGTGGCAGACCCTGCGAAAGAGCCATTCGGGGGGGCACTGAAGCCGTTTAACAGGCATTTGCCAACCCCAGGTCTCTCCCGTCAGTTTCTGGATTGACTGTGTTAGTCGACGGGCCCTGAGTTTAAAATTTGCTTTACAACTGGTTCATCCGTGCGTGGCTGGAGATTATAAAATCGCCAGCCCCCCGGGCTGCCCTCGGGCAGAGGGGCACCAGTTTAGTAGCCCGGTGTAGGGCCCCTTACATCTTGAGGACAGCCCTGCATGCCGTGCCACCTCTTCCCCACTGTACACTGATGGCAGAGTCCCGTTGGTTGAGCATGTTCCCAGGGCTGTTGGGACCCAGCCTGTAGGACTGAAAACTGATAGCCACAGGCTTCTGGCAGCATGAGCTGAAATGCTCTAGAAGGGGGTGTCGCTCTCCAGTCGGTTCTGGGGACACAGCTCTGGCACCCGGATACAATTCTGTAAGCCCCTCCAGGCTATCCCTATTAACGGCTCTTCCATTGGGAACCCTTCTGTTTCTCAACATCTAGCCTCTGGGCTCACATCTAATGACAGGTATAAACAGGAGCAGCGCAAGGCCGGCTGTGGCAGCTGGCACCCCAGGCGGAAGGCGCGATCAGCGCCCCCGCCTGCACGGCCGTCAATGGCTGTGATGTCATCATCGGGCGCCGGGGCCGGCGGCGCCCTAGGCAACTGCCTAGTTTGCCTAGGCTCACGGGCCGCCCCTGGATATAAAAGTGCCCCCTCCAATCCTGCCAGATTGCCCGTCTCCCCCCACACCCGTGCGCTAAATGCTAGTGTGACCCACTTGGAGGCTGCTATTGCCGCTGCTGGCTGGGAGGGATAGTTTGGTGGTTTGAGCCTTGGACTGCTAAACCCAGAGTTGTGAGCTCAATCCTTGAGCAGACCATTTAGGGATGGGGGCAAATCTGTCAGGGATGGTACTTGGTCCTGCCGTGAGAGCAGGGGACTGGACTTGATGACCTCCCAAGGTCCCTTCCAGTTCTATGGGATAGGTGTATCTCCATATATATATATATACATTATAACATTGCTCCCAGCAGCAGAGGCGGGTGGCTATTTTCTGACGCTAAATAAACAGATAAGAAGGACTCTTTCAGCGGCTGCAGTTCCTGGAACGCACAGTGACTCCCAGGCCCTGGGACAAGTGGTCACCAGGGGAAAGGGCTGAGTCACACACAAAAGAAACTCGGGCATGTTCTCCACACAGATGTTGTACCTAGGGGGGTGGGAGCGCTTAACCAAGAGGGGGGATCAGCCTCATGGGAACAGATGCAAAGGGGATCTGGTAGGGGAAAACAGCCACAGCATGCAGCTGTTAGTCCCAGAGTTGACGGGGCTAGGGGACAGCAAAGGCAGCTGGGATTGTACAGCACTCTATTGACAGGGACCAGAGATCAGCAGCCAAGGGGGAAGGAATCTGAAAAGTAACCTAAGTTGGGACTTAAGTGTTTGAGAGTTCTGTGGCTGTTCGTCTCCCTGTATGTGTGTGTGTGTGTATGATTGTCTCCCCAGCTGTGTGGGGGAATATATATGTGTGTGTATGACTGTCTCCCCAGCTGTGTGTAGATCAGTGTGAGATTGTCTCTCCAGCACTGTGTGTGTACGAGTGTGAGATTGTCTCTCCAGCTCTGTGTGTGCACGCACGCGCACATGCATGTGTGTGTTCCTGCAAGAGAGATTGTCTCTCTGGCTGTGTATATGACTATACTTTGCCTGCAGGCTGTGTGTATGATTTGCTCTTTGACTGTGTGTGGTTGGCTCTCAAGCTCTGTGTGTAACCATGCCTTTCCCGCTGTGTCTATGTGTGTGAAAGAGACTGTTCCTCACCCTTTATGTGTATGTGTGCGGACATGGTTGTCTGTGTGTGTCAGACTGTATCTTTTCCGCTAGATGCGATTGTCTCTCGATCAGGAGTATGTGACTATAAGTGTGTGAGTGTGCGAGAGAGAGAGAGAGACTGTACCTCTTCCTTTATGTGTATGTGTCCCTCTCTCCATGTGTAAGTATGTGGCTGTACCTTTGTGTTTCTTTGTCTGTGTGTGAGAGAGAGACTGTACTGTACCTCTCGCCCTGTGCCACTGTGGGAGTCCCGCTTTCTCTTTCGCTCAGTCCCATTCCGCCTTTGTCAGTTGAAGACGATGAAGCTGCAGCAGGGACGAATGCGTTGCTTGATTAACGACCGGTCTTTATAGGGGCAGGGAGGTGGGAGGACGCACTGTCATTTCAGCTGCCTCCCCCCACCCCGGCAGGCAATGGAATTGCTGGGGGGGGAGCGGGGGTGCTCCTGGTCCTGCCTAAGTTACCATGACTACTATATAACAGCAGCCCACCAGGGCAAAGTACCCTCATTGCTTCTAGGAGGAGCCCCTGTCAGGCATAGCCCCGGTAGACACTGCGTCCCCCTCACGCCATTGCTGCCCTCCACCTTGCTCCCCTCCCAGCAGAACCAGCCCCGGGGTGGTGGGAGAGGGGAGGGTGGTAACCCAGTGGCTTTACTCCATGAGCCCTTCTCCCCACCTTGCCCCCAGCACCCAGGTGCCAGAGCAGCTTGGGGGGGGGGGGGGGAGGAAGCTGAAGGCAAATGAACCACCCCCAAGGGGGCCATAGGGGAGCAGCATCTCCCTGTGACGCAGCCCCCCCCACCCCCGGAAGACAGTGCTGAGTGGCTGGCTGGGCGCCGGGGAGGAGCGTGTGTGTGTGCGTGCGTGTCTATTTTTAAACTTTCCCATTATAAGAAAAAGAAAACGCTCCCCAATCAGATTCCCTCGCCGGAAACCGACCCCAAGCAAGAAGCCAAAAGCTGCTAGGAGGGAGGAGGGAGCTTGAACTGCCTGCTTTCTTGCCAGCTGGAAGGAGAATGGGTCCCCTTTCTACAAGTCCCTCACGCGCCCTGCCCCTGTGCCAGCTCTGTGCCAGAGGATGTCCAGGCCAGTGCCACGGAGAGGGGTTGGCAAGTCCCCTGAGCAGCCTGGGAACCGGAAGGGTGGCCAGCTCGCTCGGCTTGGTGCAGGCTTGGCCCTGCTGGGCACTGGGTGGAAAGCAACCCAGCCCCCTGGGTCCACACAGGCAGCGCTGCCTAGTGGGACACTTGCAGATGGGTCCCCGCCAAGCACAGCAGCTGCTGTCCCGAGGGGAGGTGCAGCAGGTCAGCTAAGGCTTCCTGTCCCCCTCGCTCCGCTGGGCTTTGGAACAAGCTGAGTGGCTCATTTCCTCTTCCTCTATTGCTCCAACCTTTGCAGGGCTGGGCTGGGCCGGGGCAGGTGGTGTGGCCCCCATAGGAGAGCTGGGGGCTGGGCACATGCAGGCCTGCATGGCGTGTACCCTGCTGGGGCATCCTGGCATTGAGTCAACATGCACCTCCCAGACCCAGGCATAGTACCCAGCACTTCAGCAGGCCAAACGTGTGCTACCCACTAGACCCCACTCTCCCCTCAGAGCTAGGAATAAAATCCAGGCAGCCCAGCTCCCAGTCCTCTGCTCTAACCACTAGGCCACATTTCAGAGCTCATGTGACCAGCCAGCGCATAGTGCCATCAACATAAAAACATAAGCACAGCCACACTGGGTCAAACCAAAGGTCCATCTAGCCCAGTATCCATCTGGCGACAAAAAAGTGGCCAATACTAGGTGCCCCAGAGGGAGTGAATGCAACAGGGAATCATCAAGTGAGCCCTCCCCTATCTTCCATTCCTAGCCTCTGACAAACAGAGGCTAGGGACACCATCCCTACCCATCCTGATGGACCTAACCTCCATGAATTTATCTAGTTCTTTTTTGAATCCTGTTAAAGTCCTAGTCTTCACAACCCTCTGGCAAGGAGTTCCATAGGTTGACTGTGCGCTGCGTGAAGAAAAACTTCCTTTTGTTTGTTTTAAACCTGCTGCCTATTAATTTCATTTGGTGAACCCTAGTTCTTATGTTATGGGGAAAAGTAAATAATGTTTCCTTATTCACTTCCTCCACACCGCTATCATATCCCCCCTTAGTCTCCTCTTTTCTAAGCTGGAAAGTCCCAAACTTTTTAATCTCTCGTCATATGGCAGCTGTTCCAAACCCCTCATCATTTTTGTTGCCCATGTCTGAACCTTTTCCAGGCTAGGTCTACACTACCGTCTTGTATTGGAAAAAGCTATGCAAATTGCACGCTGCAATTTGCGTATCTTTTTCCAATGTTTTTTTGGGGGAGAGACTTTTCTAACATTTAGCCCCATGGAGACGGGGCCAAATGGTGAAAAAGCCTCCTCTTTCAGAGAAGCCCTTATGCCTTGTGAAACGAGGAATACAGGGCTCCCTGAAAGAGCGCATCTGCTCTGCTGCAAAAAAAAAGCAGAAGAGCAGACACGTTCCCTGGACGCAGCGGCGGTTTCCGGGATACCTCCGGGAAAAACCCCATAGTCTAGACATAGCCCCAATGCCCAGATATCTTTTTTGAGATGAGGCACCCACATCAGTATGCAAGATGTGGGCGTACCATGGATTTATACAAAGGCAATAAGATATTCTCTGTCTTATTCGTGATCCCTTTTTAATGATTCCCAACAGTCTGGCGTCCTGGCTAAGTCGCACCCTTGAGGTGGGGAATAGCTAGTCCTGCCTTTTCCTTTCCCAGTTACAACAGCCGCTGCCGTGAGAGCTCCGACAAGACGCCAGCACTGGCCCCTCCGGACGCAAACCCTGGTCCGCCTGCACCCAAGAGCCTGGGCCCCCCATTGTGCTGCAAGCAATAACAAACCCCGCTCTGGTGCCAACAGCGCACAATGAGCCCCAAACAATCCCCCACACACACCCCGTCCCTGCCGTGAGAGCAGGGTTATATATAGGGCGCTGCTCATGGGGGCTAGGCCAGACAATGCTGGGCCCCCCCCAGCACA
Source organism: Rafetus swinhoei (assembly GCA_019425775.1). Classification (NCBI taxonomy): domain Eukaryota; kingdom Metazoa; phylum Chordata; order Testudines; family Trionychidae; genus Rafetus; species Rafetus swinhoei. Next base: position 13,966,769 of record JAFJHL010000300.1, on the reverse strand, counting down.
GCCCAGCCCGCCTGACAAATGTGTGAGAACCACAACGCTGGAGGAAGCGGCTCTCAATAGTGTCCTCAACTTCCCGTATCCTGACATTGTCAGTCCCCTTCCGCCAGCTCCTTCCAGCACAGGGTGCCGGCTTCTCCTTGGTGGGCAGGGGCTCGTAGGCACCCCCTCCAGCGTCCCCTGGAAACCTGCCCTGTCCCAACTCACCTGCGCCAGATGGCTACCAGATACTGGGCTGCTGAGGCAGCCCACAGCTAGCGTGAGGTACTGGTCGCTGGGTAAGGCCGATGGGTGTGGGAGAACCTGGGGGGTCTCGTCCTGGCACTGGGAGGGCCGGGGTGGGGGTTGTGAAGTAGGACTCGCTGTTCTTGGCTCTGGGGAGAGGGGGCAGGTGGACTAGCCCAGGGGCAAAAGCCCTCCAGGGTCTCATGCCCAGCTCAGGGAAGGTGTGCGGGCTAGTGCAGCGGATTTCAGCCTATGGGTTGTGACCCAGGACTGGGGGGGTGGGATGTCGGGCACTAGGTCTCCTTGGTGCAGCGGGATCAGGTGACCAGTGGGGGGGCTAAGGCAGCTCCCTGCCTGTCCTGGCGCTGCAGCCAGCGCTGTGTCCCAGAAGCGGCCGGCAGCAGGCTCGGCTTCTAGGTGGGGAGGGGAGGGCACAAGGCTCCGTGCACTGCCCCTGCCCCAAGCACTAGCTCTGCACTGCCATTGGCTGGGAACCTGCTGCTGGCTGCTTCTGGGGTGCAGCCTGGCCTGTGGGTCCAGGAGCGGCAGGAAGCTGCCTTGTTCTCCCCCTCCCCTCCCCCCCACTGCACCTCTGACCGGAAGCTGCTCGAGGTCAGCCCCTCCTGCCCCTGCCCTGACACCCACAAAGCCAGAGCCCCCTCCTGCCCCCCAAAGCTCCTCCTCAGCCCCACCCCGGAGCCCACACTCCAGTCACTTGCTGGTAGGTCGCAGGCGTCAGCAATTTTCTTCAACTGGGTCATGAGAAAAAAGTTTAAACCCCCCCGGCCTAGTGAGTAGCGCCACATGTGCCAGGCCTCCTGGGCGCCCTGCCAGTGACTTGGCCAGGCGTGGTTTGCTAGGCTGTGCGCATGAGTGAGCATCGCCCCTCCCCGGCTTGCTAACACTTTACTACGGCCAAGCTAAGCCCACCCTGAACGAGCAGCCGGTCCCCTGAGACATGAGGGCAGCGTCACTGGCCCTGGATAAATAAATAGGGCGCCAACAGGCAACAGGCCCCCCCCTTCATCCTCTCCCAAATCTGATGGGAAATGCCACACTACTGATGAGCCACTGGATGCTGCAAACTCCCCCCACACCCCCCACCCCCATTTCCCCCTTCCAGCCAGAGTCCCTGGCGTGACATTAGACAGCTGTACTGCCATCAGGGACCCGGCACCCCCTGCCCCAGGCCCTAGGACCCGTCCACTTTCACCCAGCGCCCATATGCGAAACCACGGCCACTTTGGGTACAGCTCTAACTAAGCCAGTTTAAAAATCCCCCTGCAAACAAAGCCCCAGGTCCAGCTGGTGATTCTCTGCCCCCTTGATTCGCCACTGCCTTGCTCTCTGCACCCGGGGTAACTACCCCAATTGAGCTCTGGCCATTGGGCAGCCAAACAGGCAGGGCAGGGCATTGGGTGTGGGTCAGGGCCTGGCCCCACCCCGGCCCCTCTAGCTCCAGGCCCCAGGACACTATAAACAGGCCCGCTGGGAAAGAAGGCTCAGCTGAGTGCAGAGCCGGTGCCGTGGGGAGGACACCAGGAAGAGGCCGCCCCGAAGGGAGGACTCAGACTAGATTCCCACAAGCTCATGGAAAAAGGGCAGAAGGGGAGCCTGGGAAAAAGGCCAGCGCAGCACGTGAAGGACTGGGCCGAGCCGCAGCCCGTCCCCCTGGGGACAGCCGAGGGACCGGCTGCTTGGTTTGCATGGCCTGGCGCTGCGCCGGGGGCTTCGGCACTTGCCTCAGGGCCCGACGGGGCAGCGCCAGCTGAGGTTTCCACACACCGGCCCACGGCTGGCTGCGCAGCCCTGCCCAGATGCTGCCTGGGTGGCAGAGGCTGGCTGGGGGTGCCAGCGGGTGCCACGACCCCTGTGCGTCCGGTCTCCTCAGTCATACAGAGCCCTGCTCATGGGCGGTGGCTGAATCTAGGGCTGGGGAAGGGGGGGGGCAAGCCCCCAGCCCTGCCCCTTCTGCATGAGGCCCCACCCCTTCCACGCAGGAGCCCCATGGGAGCCAAGCCCCCACCACCCCGTAGCAGGAGGCATGTGGCCCCAGTCTTCCCCACGCACACCAAGCATGGGGGGTGGCACACAGGTGACCCCCACCTTCCTCAGCCCCAGGAGCACGGGAAGGGCGAGTGCCCCCTCCCAGCCTCAGAGAGTAAGTGGCAAGTGATGGGCGACACCTTCTGACCCTGGAGCCCAGGTGGTACCTGGCCCCAACCTTCCCAGCCCGGGGAGGGCAGGCAGCACGGCCCTAGCCTCAGTGGGTGTGAAGCCCAGACAGCCCCAGGACACGGGGGAGCCGCACTGAATGGGGGGAGGGACGAGCTGGGGCTAGCCAGACATTGCCTTCCCCTGCCTCTGATACCCGCTGCCTTTCGCCCTGCCTTGCTCCCTGACTCATTTAGCCCAGTCTCAGGGCTGCTCTAATGCAGCCTCCCGTGGGCCGTGGGAAGCCGAGCCCAACTCTCCCCACATGCAGGAGGCTAGTGCAAAGCTCTTACCCCAGCACCACACTCAGTCAACAGCCTCCTGCACGGGGGAAGAGAAGGGTGAGGGGGTAGCAGGGACACTCAGGGGCCTTTCTAACCCCTTTCAGGGTTCGTCATGATGCCAATGGGCAGCAATGAAGTCTGAGTCTAGAACCCTGGACAGTGTAGCCCCATACAACGTACGCACAGGCAGCTGCATAGCAATACCCCTCCTACACACACACACACACACTGATGGGGTTTCTATCTAGGCCTGGAAGGAAAGGAAGGATCTGATGTTCCCTCTATTTTTTTCCATCTATGTGCAGGATAAATTTTGTTGTGTACACCAAGGTATGTGTGGATGTGCACGACCAGTTGAAACACATGCTGGTGGCTGAGGGTGCTCTGCTACTCAGCTGGGCGGCATTGGACTCTCTCCTGGGTGGCCGCCCAAGCGCTCAGCTTACAGGGACCACTGCAAGGGTCCTCGGCCCCCCCATACCTCTGAGCCTCCTCCTCACCTCTTCATTTCACAGTGCCTCTTTCCTCCTCTCTGTGCCAACTTACTCTCATGTTGGCCAAGCCCCCTGCTCTGCACCTTTGCACGGTCACACCTGTGGGCCGCTGTTTGCATGAATGCCGCTGCACTGATGCCGAGGCGCCGAGACACACCGCCGTCGTGCCAGGTCAGGTGACGCTCAGCTGCATCCTGAATGCAGGCTGGGGCGGGGGAGCACTCTAGTCTTGCAGGAGGCCTGTAGCCTTGCAGTGAGCCAATAGGATCGGTCCCAAAACTGAGCCCTGCGGGACCCCACCAGATGCCAGGCACTTTTGCTTCTGGCCCTCCTAATCTTAGGTTTCCCGGGCATGCACACGTGTTGAATGGACCAGGCTGGAGGTTCTGCATCTGCTGCCAGGAAGCCCCCAGTCTCCTCGCCCCCTTGGGAATCGATCGGCGGGCGTGGGGTGGGAATTTCCTGCCCTGGCTGTTTTGCGCAGATGATGCTTTCGGCCTTCGAGGGCTAAGCTGTAGCAGCTGGAAATGTTTTCCAATCCCCTTGCAAAGGGCCCTTGCATCACGGCCACAGCATCCCAGCTGGATTGATGCAGCTGCATGATAACAGCCTGGGAGCTGAGTTGCTCCTTGAATATTTGTGTGTAAGAGCCAGCAAGTAATGTGGAGCAAGCCTGTTTATGCAACACGTTACCCTGACTAATCCTGGCCCCAGTCCCTGCATTTGTTCCCAAGCAAAGGGGGATTGGTCACAAGCAGCGCACAGCCGGGATGTACGGGGATTCTGAATTGGGACTCGGGAGCTCTCGGAGCAAGCCCCAGCTCTGCCACAGACTCTCTCTGTGACCTTGGGAAAGTCACTGCAGAGTTCAGTGCCTCAGTTTCCCCAGCTGTCAAAGGAGGCTTACAATCCCTCGCTCCGGGGGAGGGAGGAAAGCGTAGCTGGGTGTGTGCTGGACACAGAATAATCTAAGACGCTTGAGATGTGAGAACGTTATGACCATCGGATGGGACGGGGGCAGGGAGGTGCCGTGGTTGTGGATTGGGTTTGAAGACTTCCCTGGATGAACGCATTGTTCTCGCGTACCAGGAGGCTACTGGAAGCAACACAATAGAACCGGCTAAGCGACCTCCAAACAAACGTTTGGGGGGACAATTAAAACACAATGGAGGAAACTAGTCGTTCCAGGCTCCTATATCCTGTCGCCAACAAATCGCCAATACTGGGAAATGACAGCTTACAAGGCTCCATCCCGTTACCAAAGCAACTTGGTCTCTGGCAAGAGTGACCAAAAGGTTTGTGCAGGTTTTAAAGACCTCTCCCTGCAGGGGAGGAGGGGAGGGACGGTTTGGGAATTAAGGAAATGGATTGTGCCCCCCCGACTCCACCCCAACCATCTCATGGAGGGTTGTCTCCTACTGAATCTCAGGCGCTGGCCACTTGCTGCACGGCTCCCTGCTTGCATCCGGGCGGTTCGACGCAACAGGCTCCCCTTGGAGAAAGGCAAAACTAGGCGTCCCCTCCAAGGCTCTTCCTTAGCGGGCAGCAACCGGGAGGTGGCAGCAAGGAGGAGAGGCGGCGTGCTAGGCCAGGGGGTTTCAAACTTTTTTTCTCGTGACCCAGTTGAAGACAATCACTGGTTCCCGCGACCCACCAGACTGTGACTGGAGTGGGGTGGGGCTGAGGAGAGTTTTGGGGTGTAGGAGGAAGCTCCGGCTTTGAGGGGGGGGTCAGGGTTGGGGCAAGAGGGGCTGACCTCGAGCGGCTCCCGGTCTGTAGTGCAGCGGGGGAGCTAAGGCAGCTTCCTGCCTCTCCTGGAATTGCAAACCATGCTGGGCCCCAGAAGCAGCCGGCAGCAGGTTCCCAGCCAATGGGAGTGTGGAGCTAGTGCTCAGGGCAGGGGCAATGCATGGAGCCCTGGATGCTCCCCCCCCCCCACCTAGGAACCAGGCCTATTGCCAGCCACTTCTGGGGTGGTGCCAGGACAGGCAGGTCGCTGCCTTAGCCCCCCCACAGGTCACCTGATCCCCCTGCAGCAACAAGCCCCAGCGCCCGACATTCCGCACCCAGTGTTGGGGCGCGACCCGTCGTTTGGAAACCGCTGGGCTAGAGGATCCCAGGTGGCGGGGATCCTGCCGCACCAGGGCTCAGGGCATTTGCACAGCAGGGGGCCAACCGGGTCAAAGCGGAGTCTGGGCCAGCTCTGGGAGAACATTCCCGCGTGCATAGAAAGCTGGTGGGAAGGGAACATTTCTGACCGCCGGGTCCAGGCACTGACCTGCGGGGTGATCTCAGCCAACCTGCCTTTCCCTCTCAGTTCAAATGGGGATAGTAAACTGCGGGGGGGGCTCCTCGGTGCCTGCGGGGGAAGGGTCACGGATCCCTGGCTGGAAGGCCGGCAGGGCAGAGGGTTATTATTACAGCCCCGACTTGGGAGCAAGTGCAAGAGACAAACACAAAGGGCAAGGGCTGCTAATTAAGCTGTCAGCCAGAGGATCACGGAGCCAGCGCGAAGCCGGCTGCTAATTCAGCCATTACCATCCATAACATCTGTGGGAAATAGGGCGACCTTTAGCCCCGGCGTGCTCAAGGAAATAGGGTGTGAGCAATACAAAGTGCTGAACAAGCTGCTGACATCAGGGATTCGTGGGCCGGAGACAACGGATTTATTGCCCTTGGCATCGGAGGGCTCCAAGAAAGAAGGCTTTGGGGGGGACCCCAAGAATCAGGAATGTTTTAGCCGCTCCACAAGAGCCCGATCCTGTCCCCAAGCACTCAGCATCCCAGAGACCCACCACGGTAGCATCAAATCGTGGGCACCAGAATTAATAGGTGTAATTCAAAGCATTTCAACCGCTGGCATCGTTAGTGGCGGCTGAATTAATGAATAATTGTTCAGATTGACTTTGCCCCTGGCATTCCAGGCCTCCAGTGACCGGAGCTAGCTACAGCCCAGCATGTGTCTGGCAGGCCGGGAACTGTGATCCCACTGCTTTCATTTTGTAGATGGAGAAACTGAGGTGCAGACCGGGCAAGGGGCGGGGCTAGGGTGAGGCTGGGGCAGAGTCCTACTAGAGGCCAGTGGAGAGGCTATTCCCTCTCTAAGGTCCGTTGTGTTCATCCTGGGGTATCTGGGTCAAACTCACAGCTGGAGAAAGCCGGTGGCATCCGGGGGGTACAGTGGGAGTGGAGAAGGTTCCCTGTGATTTACGCTCACAGAGGAGGAGTTGGGTAAGCCTGTAACTTTAAAACCACCGTGGCACCTTAGAGACTAACACATATGTTAGAGCATGAGCTTTTGTGGGTAAAACCCACGTCACCAGATCAGCTGGAGAGGAAATTACAGACTCCAGAATCCTTTACTGAGTGTGCTCCCAAAGGGTCAGTTTTGCTTCACGTCCTTTCCCCGGGCAGCGCGGAAACCATTGCTGCCCCCAGCCTTGCCCCAAGGACAGGGGCACTCTGGGTCCTTCTGTCCAGATCCTCAAAGGTGTTAGGTGCCCAACTCCTCTTACAACCACTGGGAGTTAGGCACGGTAATCCCCTGCCCCAGCTCACAACCTCCTCCTTCACCCCAACTCCATCCCACACCTCGCCCCCCCCACCCTCCAATCCCCTACTCCGAGCTCCCTTCTGCACCCAACCTCCCTCCCAGACCCTGCACCTCCTCCATTAATATCATGGGAAAGTGCAGCCCTTGGCCGCTTACCCAATTCTTGGGAGTGGCCCCCAATCAAAAATGATTGCCCACCTCTGGCCTGGATAAAGCTCTGCGGGTGTCCACATCCAAGCAGCAGCTGGTTGTGGGTGCCTGGTTTTTCTCTCTCTGGCACTGATCTGGTCCAGAGCTGAGCCCTCACCATCGTTACGGTTTCCTCTCCCACCGCAGTGCCCTCAGCCCCATATTACAGAACGGGAATCAAGGCACAAGGGAATTAAGTGACTTGCCAGGGCCCGCCCACGATGCGTGGTGCAGAGCAGGAACTGAACCCACAGCTTCCCTCGTGGCCCAGACGCGTGCTCTGATCACTGAATAAGTCTTCCTTGAGGTCCCTTAAAGGCACCTATTTGTCAGAAAAGTACCGGGCACTGAACCGGGCCCCTTTCAGGGGGTCTCCAGTCATCCTCCAACCCCACTGGCTGTTAGCCAACACCACTGCCTGCCACTGTCATGTTGGGAACCTTCAGAGGTGGCGGAAGGTTTACCAGAGAATTTGTAAGAGGGCTTGGAGCAAGGGGGAGCCTCCAGCCCAGCTTGCGCGTAGGAGGCGTGGCTGGGACCCAGCAGGACGGGGAGGAGATTGGGGGCAGGAGGAGCCAGCGGTTTATTTCCAAGCCCCTCAAGAGCAGGGGAGTCTCAACTCAGCTCCAGGCAGGCCAGCTCCTGGAGGAAACCCAGCCACGGCTTAGGCGCGTTCCTCACCCTTCTGGGAAGAGACGAGACCCTTCCCCTGCTGGGGAAGAGACGCAGCCACCCCTCCCACTGTGTCAGAGCTAAGCGGGACCCACGCACTTCACGCGGCTGAGGCAAGCTCTCTCCATAGAGCGGCCCCATCTAGGGTGTCAGGCAGGGGGCCGGACCGGCACCAACCAGCAGCAGCCCAAACCCTCAGAGGGAAAGAAGGAAACGGAGGCCCCAAGTTCTCAGGCTGGTTTAATCTGGCTTCATTCCACGCAGCAGCGAGGTCATTTCATTCCCCAAACCTCAGGGTCACAGCAACTCAGGGCTCCTGGGGCAGGAGGACAAAATGGCTTCCAGCTACCCCCACCAGTCTCTGGCCTGCTGGGCAATTACAGCTTCCCTCACGCTGCGCCCCAGCGGCCAGTCTGACGCCAAGGGGCCGACCATCGTGAAGAGGGCTGGAGAGGGGCTGTGCCTGCTAGCGAAGGTGAATCTGGGGTTCCTGAGAAGCGAGGGGCAGTCCCAGCCGGGATCAGGGAAGTCAGGCAGTGTCCCAGAACGCTCTCCCCAACACTCCTGGTCTCTGGGCAGAGGCAGCCACACTCTGGCAGGACACAAAAATTGGCTGCTTCCATGCACAGGATAACGGCAGAATCCAGGGAGACCCAGAGGGATCCGGGACAGGGCAGGCCGAGCTGCAAGGGCTCATTCAGCCTGGGAGCCGAGCTGTCTCCTGCACTCCACGAACTGTGCGGCCCCTGGAGCATCATCCCCTCCCTAGCTACGTGACTGGTGGTGCCAGGAACTCAGGCAGCAATGGCCAAAGCTGCCCCGCTCTGCCTCTTTGGCCAGACCTCCTCCTTCAGCTCTCCAGTGGGTGGGAAACTCCAACAAGCCACCTCCCAAAGTACCCACTGTGAGCGCCAGGGCTGGAGGCGCAGGAAGAGCCGGACGCCGGCAGAAGGGGGTCAAAAACACACGGATGAAACGAGACGGTCCGCAGGAAAGAGCTGAAGGATTCAGGGTCCTGACCAGCAGCCTGCTGGATTGAGTGCTTGGCCCCTACCCCAAGAGGAAGGGGGAACCAGCCGTGCCTGGCCCTGGGGGTGCCCAGGCAGCCTGGTTAACTCTTCTCTGGACGGTTCCTATTCAGCACGGCTCTGGGGGCGAATTCCAGCTTCTCCTTGAGGCTCACCACCTCGGTCAGGTCCTTTCCCACAATCTCCTGCAGCTTCCTGTCCTCCCGCCGCTCCGAGATGCTCTTCTCCTCCTCGGCCGGCTGCGGGGAGTCACCCCGGATGAACCACTCCAGGTGGTAGCCCACCGCCCCCACCACAAAGGCCACGGGGAAGGTGACATAAGGGGCGTAGGCCCGCACGGTCGTCCAGAGCAAGGGCCACATGGCGTCGCCGGGGGAGAGCCAGACGTATTCTGGGAGAGGGGGGGCAGAGTCAGTGTCACAGCTGCCAGGACCCACCTCCCTGCTAGCCCCCCCACACACAAGGAGAGTCGCCCCTCTTCATCCCCCACTGCACAAACGCACCTCCTCAAAGATCCCAAACCACCATCCCCACCACCCCCCGTGGCCCATCTTGCACCTCCCTCCGCCCCGGGGAGCCCAAAAATCACCACACGCTTGACCCTGCCTCTTCGCCCAGATAGACCCACTCCAAAGCCCCCACCCAGAGCTCCAAACAAATCGCCCTCGCCCTGCCCCCCTGGGGTGAGATATCTCAGCCACACGTCTCCCCCCCCCCCATACACCCACCTACGTGGCCATGACAGGGCCAGGCAGGCAGGTGTTACATGGATGGTGCTGGTCAACTCCCCGCCAAGGGTAGCCCGGCAACCAGGCTGTAGGATTCCAGGGCAGTTAGTGGGCTGGACCCTTCATACCAGCCCCCCTCCCAGATCCTGGGGTGCCTGGGGGAAGGCAAGGGACAGTGGGCCTCTCCCGGGTCTCCCGCTCCAGCTGAGCTCAATCCCTAAGAGAAAGAACAGCACCCGCTGCCCCATTCAGCTCCCAGCTGATGCCTACCCAGTGTTTTGTATGATGGCCCCCACAAGGGGATAACCAAGTCAGCGGCTGGGTAGCCCGGGGCAAGGAGAGATCTGGACTGTAGCAGGGATTGTACAGTGAATCCACAGCCCTGCCGATGAGGCAAGCCCCTCAAGCATGCTCCACAGGCCCCAGAGTGGATAAAAATCAATGATGCTTAAAGAAAAAATCAAAACCATTGATTTTTTTTAATTTATATCGGATTCTTTTAAAATCAGCAATAAAATACTAACTATCTTGTTTAAATATGACCGTTACAATTACATCTCCTCACAAACATGCCACACCTCCACTTAGGGCCTCCTAAAAATCAATTAACGGCTCTAGTCTAGTCTGTCCAGCTCTTGCTTCTTGAAAATCTGGGGCTTTCAATTTCTGCTTCTCAGCAAACTAAACAGCAACATGTGCAGACAGAGGCAAGCTGGATCGGATTGTTTTCATTCTGTGCTTATGTGGTGGGGGACCTGGACCAAGCACGGCAGAGGAGTTCGCTAAGATATTGTCTTAAGACTGAGGCTACGTCTAGACTGCAGGCTTCTTTCGGAAGAAGCTTTTCCGGAAGAGATCTTCTGGAAAAACTTCTTCTAAAACAGAGCGTCCACACTGCCAAAGTGCATCAAAAAAGCGATGTGCTTTTTGGAAAGATAGCATCCACAATAATCGGATGCTATGTCGCATTTAAGTTCTGATTGCTGTAGACGGAGTGGCCACCAGGGCACCTGTGCTTTTTCCTGGAGGCCTCTTCTTTCTGGAAAAAACCCCTCTTCCCCGTCCACACACATCTTTTTCCAAAAGAGCTCTTTTGGAAAAGGCATTCTTCCTCGTAGAAAGAGGTTGACCGCTGTCGGAAAAACCCCTCTGTTCTTTCGATTTTTTTGTTGAAAAAACACGATTGCAGTGTAGACGTAACTGAAGTTTTTTCAGAAAAACGGCTGCTTTTCCAAAAAATAAACAAACACCTTTGCAGTGTAGACGTACCCTGAGAGACAATATATAGGAAAGGATGGAGGCAGCATAGAAAGGAAGAGTGGAGCGGACTGGAAAGAAAAATGGAAGACGTTATTCAACACACACAGCTTCCTCTATTCCCCCACGCTTTCACCACAGAAAAATTGTCTTGTTTTCTGGGCATAAGAGACACCCTGTCTGGAAATCCTTCGAAGAAATTCCTTCCCTCAGTAAAAAAGGAAAATATGTTAAGTGTAAGCGGTACTGAGGGATAGCTCAGTGGTTTGAGCATTGGCTTGCTAAACCCAGGCTAGTTGGGATTGGTCCTGCCTAGAGCAGTGGGCTGGACTTGATGACCTTCTGAGGTCTCTTCCAGCTCTATGGTTCTATGATTGTGAGTTCAAACCTTGAGGGGGGCCATTTAGGGATAGTACTTGGTCCTGCTGTGACGGTAGGGGACTAGACTTGATGATCTTTCAAGGTTCCTTCCAGTTCTATGAGATAGGTATATCTCCATATTATTATGATGCAGGGCCTAGTGGTTGCAAGTATGAATCATCATAAAGAAAACTGTTTATTGGGGGAAAACGATGCAGACGAAGATGTGGAAATGGCTAAAGAACAATGTGGATCAACTGGTTAGTAACTTAAATAAACAACTTTGCAATGCATCATTCTTCATGACTCTCTCTGTTTTTTAGCATAAGTGTGTTTAAGGAAGTGTGATTACATGCAAATTCCCAAGATGTTTGCTATGTTGGATGTTGCTAGGAAAAAAAGTGTAGCTTACCTAATCCTTACAGGTTGTTTAATTACTTAACTAGGTTTAGAATCTATCATCCAAGAATACAGTACAGAAAGCTGCAGTAAGAAATCTAGAGTTGCCATTTTCTTATGTCATATTAAATCAGTGTTTCCCAATTTTATTTGGCCATGGAATCCCTAGGGCCCCGCCACATTTCGTCGGAAAAAAAAAAGGCGCCTTTAAGAGGGAACCCTTGCTTTTGCTTCGCACCAGTTGGGAAACACTGTATTACATACCTGCCCCTTGTTTTGGAAAATCCTGGTCACAGACCATAATGGTGATGCCCAGTGGTCCCGCTAAGCTGCGTGGCAGCACAGCTTAACTGGTGATTAATCAGCCCCACCCAGTCAGTCAGCACCCTGCAAAGAGCCCTGAGCTTCTGACTGGATGAGGCTGATTAGTCACCTGTCAAGATGTGCTGCCGCGCAGCTTAGCGTGAACACTGGGGATGCGGTAAGTCCATTCCCTATTTTACTTCAGCATTACTCAGTTTTCCCAAGGGAACTTATTTTCTCAAAAGAACAAAGTGCCAGTGAGTTCAATGATCCTTATTCCAAAATTAAGTGCACTCTAAACGCAGTTAGTCTTAGCGTTTTTGGTAACTTGGAATCATCCTGGCTGAAAAAATGTAAATGATTAACTGAATAGGACAGTAAGCAGCACAACTATTCAAAATCATTTCTGAATTTTGTTTCAGGATCCCATTCAAGCATAAGAGACTTAGACTGTCTATCTGCAACAATTACAGAGTCATCTGTTGGTATTCTGAACAGCAGTGCTGCAACTACACATATTTCAAACCACATAGCATAAGGGGCAAGCAAAAGATTTCAAACAGCCAGTAAAACTACCACCATGGATGGGTTTATAGTAAGGACCAGCAAATACCAACAAGACACCATAGATAAAAAGATTGCTTGGTTCATTTGTTCCATGAATTCTTTCTTTTCGCCTTGTTAACACCTTCATTGACAGAGTTGAGACCTTACAACTGGGGATGTAAAATCCCATTTTAAAAGTTAACCAATTAAATGGTATGTTTAACCCGTTAACTGGGATCCCGCAGCAGGGAGGCTGCTCCAGCCCGGCCAGGCCTGCCACGCCACAGGCTGCTCCGGCTGGGCCGGGCAGGGGGCTGTTTGGGCTGAGCTGCCAGGCCTGCTGCACTGCAGCAGAGGTAGGAGGCTGTTCCAGCTTTGCTGGGCCTGCTATGCCTCGAGCTGCTCAGGCTGGGCTGAGTCTGCCACACTGGGCCAGGCTTACCACACTGTGGGCTGCTCACTGCACTGCAGGCAGGAGCTGGTTGGTCCGGGCCACTGGTTAACCGGTCACCTCACTAAGCATGCCGGTAAGGCAAATGCTTACTGGATAACCAGTTAACCCTTTACATCCCTACTTACAACCAGGCTACACTCCACCTGGTAGAGCAACCACTGGTGGAAAGTTGCCAGATACAGTGTACGACAGGAGAGGGGAACCTTTTTTGGGCTGGGGGCTGCTGGCCCACAAAAACATCAGCCGGGGGAACGCACACAAGTGAGAAGCCAAAAAAAAACAACAAAAACAAAAAAAAACCCACCCCTCTCTGACATAGCCCCCGACTGGGAAGGAAAAATTCATTTCACACATTTCCCTCACACACCGAATCCTCGGGGGACCCAGCCTAGTAGATTTTGTGTGCTCCAGCCTCATAGAAGGGTGGCGGGGGGGGGCGGGGGAGGGAGGAAGGAGTGCCAGCACGGACTCCCCAATGCTGGGGGGTCCCCAAGCCTTGGGGGTTGGATCCAGGCAAGCTGGGGGCTGGCCTTAGGTTCCCCACACCTACGCTACATCTACATTGGCATGATCTTGCGCAAATACTCTTTAACGCAAGAGTTTTTGCGTTAGAGTATTTGCGCAAGAGAGCGTCTACACTGGCACGTGCCTTTGCGCAAGAGATGTGCTTTTGCGCAAGAGCATCCGTGCCAGTGTAGACGCTCTCTTGCGCAAGAAAGCTCCGATGGCCATTTTAACCATCGGGCTTTCTTGCGCAAGAAATTCATGTTGCCTGTCTACACTGGCCTCTTGCGCAAGAACAGTTGGCAAGAGGGCTTATTCCTGAGCGGGAGCACCATAGTTCTTGCGCAAAAAGCACTGATTTCACACATTAGAACGTCAGTGTTCTTGCGCAAGAACTCCCCGCCAGTGTAGACAGGCAGCAAGTTTTTGCGCAAAAGTGGCTGCTTTTGCGCAAAATCATGCCAATGTAGACACAGCCCTGGTGTATGAGAAGGAACTTGAACAGCATGCAAGAAATACTGAGGGGAAATTTGCCGGTTTAAGCCTTGATGGGTGGAGCAACGTACACAATGATCCAGTGACATGGGCCTGTGTGACAACAGATGATGGGGTTGCATCTCTTTCAGAAACAATAGATACATCAGGAAATGCCCACACAACTGAATATTTCAAAGAAGTGGCAGTGAAAGCCGTAATAAACTGTGAACAAACACTCAGCTGTCAGGTGCATAGTTTTGTCACTGACAAAGCTGCAAACATGGAAAGACGAGAAGTACCTAGAAGAGAAACGGAAGACTGATCCTTAATAACATATGGCTGCAGCGCCCATTTAATGCAACTTTTAGCCAAAGACTTAAGTACGAAAATGTTGCTGAAGTCAGAAAATACTTCCGTTAACAACCATTTTGTTTCAGCTTCACTGAAGAGAGCAGGAGGAGTCAAACTAATTCTCCCTCAAAATGTTCATGGAATTCTGTGCTTGATTGTTTTGAGCAATTTACCAAGAATTGGCCTGTTCTCGTAAAACTTTGTGAAGAAAACCGTGATTAAATCGATGGCAGTCTCTCAGCCAAAGTATCTCACACTGGATTAAAGAGGAATTTAGAAAATATGCTCGGTATACTAAAACCTATTACCCATAGCGTTAAATAAACTTCAGAGAAATTGCTGCTGCACGGCTGATGCTGTCGAAATTTGGAAGGCACTTTAAGACACTGAGGAAAGAAATACTGCACCGCTACAGGCAATAAAGAAGCAAATGGATCAGGCATCAACGCGACTTAGGAATGTTCGGAAGAAAACTAACCCAGATATAAAGGCAGATGCCTAACTTCTGAAGATGCTGTTGCTGCCACAGCAGGAGCATCTCAAAATCACTCCTCAGTTATGCCTGTCATCATAAATTTCAGAGCTGGAGCAAAACCATATCAGTAGTCCATGCTTAATTATGATGTTTTGAACAAAGTCATTGCCCTGAATTGGTGGGAATCATTAGCCAGGTACCTAGAAACAGAGTTCTTTCAGCTGCTAAGCCAACTTTTCATAGCAGTCGCTTCCTCTGCAGGCACAGAGAGACTATTGTCATCGCTTTGGTATTATCTGCACAAATCTAACTGGGAAATCAACTGGGAAAACTCAAAAGCAGGAAAACTCATATTTCTGTTTCAGTCTATGGATCAAGATGACAGTGGGGAAGATGAGAGCTTGTTTTAGAAGTTTTAAGGACACAGTACATTTAGTGTTCTGAGGACTTGTCTGGTAGAGTTAATAAAATTTGAATTTTTTTTTTTAAAAGAGTGTAAGGACAGTTATCAGCCAGCAATTCAGGAGACAACAGCAAATGTGAAACATTTATGTAGCATTAAAGATTTAATTTAATAAAATCTAAGCACTATTGTGTTTGTGTGTGTGATTTAGTTCTTACCATTCTTAATGCACTGCAGCTGCAGCATGACACAGGTAATGAACCCTACCATACAATTTCCTAAATTAATCAAATTAAGAGATTTAAAAAACCCACACAAAGTATACCCTCTGAGATGTTGTAAAATGCTGTACTGAGTGATGAATTAACATGATTTAGTGACCAGATTTGCACCATTGTTTAAGAAATACGTGAAGAAGCATCAGTGGGAAACTTGATTTAAATCAATTATTTTTCAGGGTTGGGAGTGACCCACCCTGACGGGCCTCCTCCTATTCCAGCTCTGGGCTCCCCATGCACCCATTACAGCAAATCCCCTAAACTGGGGGCAGGCAAAATAGGGCCCACATGCCGGATCCAGCCTGCAAAACATTAAGATCTGGCCTGCCACAATACTGTGGCTTAGCCCCATGGCTTAGCACAGGGCTACTTTTCGCGGCCCGCAAGTGGTTTGGGTTTACACAGGGCTCAACACGCGGCCCGCGGGTGGGAGCCAAAACAAAAAAGGAGTCAATATAATGGTCTTCTGTTGATATGTGTTTTAGTAGTTGAATTCCTGGACTGTCATTGTTCATTAAAAGTGCTGTCAGATGGGTAGAAATCGGGTAAATGTTGCATTTTATTAATATCAGCAGAACTGACTTAAATGGAGCCTGTGAGTTGTGCTGTCTTGCCTTACTCTTTGTATTCATGCCCCTCAGTGTGAAAAAAGCTATTTGCATATATTTGGATGTATATGCAACCACACTTAAGCTGCGGCCCTCGGCATGTGCTGTATCATTGTGGCCCCTGGGGCTTCCAAAGTTGCGTAGTGCTGGTTTAGCAGGACGCTTGGGCAGCCTCCCTCAACATGGCCAGTGTGCGTACCTTTGGGGGGAGGGGGCTCCACAAACTGCCTATGCCCACAAGCATGGCCCAGGCAGCTCCTATTAGCTGGTTTCCAGAGAGGCACATGCTGGCCCTAGCACTTTGGCCACTTTGAGCAGCAACTCTCTTCTAGACCCTGCACCCTCTTTTACACCCTTCCCTCTGGCTGCTGTCCTGCACCCAACCCACTCCCCAGACCCCACACCTCTTCCTGCACCCCAGTCCTCTACCCCAAGTTCCTTTTCGCACCCAGCCTGTAGCCCAGACCCTGCACCTCCCCCATTAATATCATGGAAGAGTACAGCCCTTGACCACTCATGGAATTCTTGGGGTACCCCCCTCCATCAAAAATTACTGCCCACCTGTGCCGTACACGGGGGGTTGGATGGGGTCAAGGGGTGGCCGAGTGGCAGGGAGGAAGGGGAGTTCACTGGGGTGAGAGTCCCAGGGGATGGACAGGGGATGGTGAGCAAGCGGTGGGGCAGGGAGGGGAGCGGAGGCTCAGATAGGAAAGTCTGAGGGAGGCTGGACCAGCCCCTACCTGCCCCCCCCCCCCCCCCCGCAACCTCACTACCCCACGTGGCCCACCCCTGCCCGGCAGCCTGATCCACAGCTCCCTCCCCATCCCCGGGCTCCCCCACATGCTCAGCTCAGCCTGACCCCCCCGCTGCCCCAGAGCAGAGGCCCTCCCGCCCGCTGCGCAACCTTTGCCGGGCAGGGCGCACGGGTCACCCTGAGCGCCAGTGACCGGGGCCAAAGGCGCAGCCGGGGGGGGGAGGGTGGAAACCCAGGCAGCCCCCGCCAGGCAGGCGAGCAAACGCAGCCGGACTTTGCCCCCTGGCAGCCGGGCCGGGACATGGCGCTGCGCCCCGCGGCACCCCAGCGAGCCCGGCTCTACCCACCCCGGCGAGCCCAGGCAGCCCTGGACCAGCCGCCCTCCCGGGGCAAAGCAGACCCCCCCAAAAAGCAGACCCCCCCCCAAGCAGACCCCCCCCCCAAAAAAAAGCAGGTCGGAGCCCGCTGCCGCCCCGGGGCAGGGCGCGTGGGGAGCTCCAGGGGCGCATGGGGCGGCCCCAGCCCAGCAAAAGCCGGGAACCCCCAGTGGACACAATCCCTGCAGCCCCCGGGCCCGATCCCTGCAGCCCCCCCTGCCCCAGCGGGTCCGATCCCTGCAGCCCCCCCTGCCCCAGCGGGCCCGATCCCTGCAGCCCCGCTCACCTCTCCAAGCGGGCACCTCCCCGCGCTCGCTTCCGGGCCAGGCCGCGCTGCGCCCTGCGCCCTGCCTGCCTCCTTCCCCTATTGGCGGCTGCAGCGCCGCGGAGGCAGGGCCGGGAGCGGGTCCGCCCCGGCGCCGGAGCCGAGCCGAGCCGAGCCGAGTCCGGCCCCTGCTGGACAGCGCGGGGAAGTCCCAGGGCACCCGCCGTGCTGCAGTCACCGGCCAGCCCCCAAACTTGCATCGCTGCCGGATCCGGCTCATTGGGGGTGCGTCCCCCCCCCTCCCGCAGGGCTCCCCGGGTGTACCCCCCACCACACACACACAGCACCCCGTGTCACCGGCCTAGGGCGCACACAGAGGATCCGTGTTTGCTCTGCAGGAATCTCTGTTAGCCCCAGCCCGGCTGGGCAGCTGGACTGTGGGGCTCAGTCAAAAGCCTTTCCCCCCCCCCAACACACACATACAACGCCTGGTCGCCGGGATTCAACAGCAGCCAGTGGGCTGGGAGCCAGGTTGCAAGCCTGGAGATCCATTGCTCTGGGTCCCTGACAGGGTTGCCAGTCCTCTTGGTGCTGCTGGGGACCGAATGGGCATCCCTCACTGGCCCCCGTCCTGCCAGGCACCAGTGCCAGGTTCTGCCAAACCCAGCATCACCCGGAGGGAAGGTGGGAATCTGTTTATCCAGGTGGGGGCCCGTGGCAGAGGGGGATTGTGCCTGCCTGGAGCTGGGATGTGGTACACCCTTGCCGGCTGGCTTGAGGAGTCTCCTCCTTCCTCGCCAGTTCTTAGACTCCAGCCAGGCCATCTCCAGCCATGGCACCCCGCCCTTTCTCCTTGCTCCCTCACTGCCAATGGTTCCTGAGCCCCTCCCGCATCCCCCCGGGAGCTGTGTCTGCTGCCAAGGGTGAGCCTCGGGGCCACACGATCAGCTGGTTTGCCCAAGGGTGTAGCCCTGTGGTGGGAGTCAATCCCTCGAAACCCGCCGAGCAGCTTGTGAGACGAGCGAGCGACAGGCTGGGCCAAAGGGAACACGCATCAGCTCTGCCAGTGCCCCTCAGCCCTGACCTGGGGTCCCCGAGACTCTGCTCCTGGATGGCTCAGGCGGGGGCACTCGCTGTAGTTCGACTAGCCAAGCTGCTGCCTGCAGCTGCTGTTAGAAGCCCCCTTCTAGTCCCAGCCGAGGAATCACGCAGGGCCCAGCCCAGGGTCTGCTACAAGCTAATAAAGTCTCTTGGCAGACCTAGCAAGCCACCTCACAACACAGTGAGTCGTGCAGGAGACACAGGGTCAGGTCTGCATCTTCCCCAGCATCGTGACAAGCCACCAGAGGAGAGCAGCTGGTCCCCACTATCATGAGCTGAGTCCAGCCCTTGCTTTCCTCTTTCCCTCCCCCAGACAAGAAACTGAGACACGGGACACGAAGGGTCAAAGGTGAGACTAGCACCGGCTAGGAGGATGGTGCCAGACCCAGAGTAATCAAAGAGTCGTCTTTATTACAATACGGCTAAGTTTGTTACAATAAAAATGAAACCACGTGTCACAGTCACTGTACAGTATTGTTTGTCTTACAGAACTTACAAGTGGAAGGGCTTCCCCTTCCAGGCACATTGCTAAGAACTAAAGTGTGGACGGAGGCAGAGAACGGGTGAACCGAGCTGTTGCTTGCTTTCCTGGCCAGGACAGTAACAGCAGCATTCAGAGTACTGGATGCTGAGCAAGGACACTCCTGCCTCTCCCAGCTGGGCCAGGTCTCTTGCCGCAGGGTGTTTTTTCATGAGTCTCTGTTCCAGGATATGTTTGTTGGAGTCCCCCTTTAAACATCTGTTTTAATCAAGTAACCTGGGGCCATAATATGATTCTTCCAAACCCTTCCAACAGGACAGGTGTACAATAGAAGCTGGGGGAGGTTTTAGCACCAGGTCGTGCGATGGATCCCATCCCATCCGGGGGGGAGGATATACAGACCCCAGGTGACCGGTGCATTGTTCTTGGTAGAATTAAGCTTTCCTCCCTCTGCCCACCCAACCCAGCATGGTTATGGAATCTCCCATCACATCCTACTTGTCCCAGGTGCTACCAGGAGATATTCCAGCTTGCTCCAGGCAGGACATCCCCTGGGGCTGAAATTGACTATTCAGGAGCGCCTGAGGGATCCAGTCTGGGATGGGGGCCTCGACAGTGCTAGGTGCTGTATAATAATATAATATATGGAGATATACCATTTCATAGAACTGGAAGGGATCTTGAAAGGTCATCAAGTCCAGTCCTCGCAGCAGGACCAAGTACCATCCCTAACAGATTTGCCCCAGATCCCTAAATGGCCCCCCTCAAGAACTGAACTCACAACCCTGGGTTTAGCAGGCCAATGCTCAAACCACTGAGCTATCCCTCCCCATATGCATATAAAAAACATTCCTTCCCCTAGCCATCTGGCCAGCTAGGTTGTGGCAGGTGTCGCTGCACCTTCCCTTGCGGCCACTTTAGCCACTGTTCTTGTGACCTTTCCTGTCCTGTTCCTGTCTGAACCAGGGTCTCTCTGAGACGGCTGAGGGGGCAGGGAGCAAGAGCTGGTACAATCATGGGGTGGCAAGAAAAGGGGTTCCCCCTGGAAGGGTTTCACAGTGCAGGGGGCTCCCCGGTTGCAAAGGAGGGGCAATGTGAGAAGGCAGCACTGAGTTTTTTCCTTGACCCTACAGGGCAGTGAATCTGGCCAACCCGTTTTCCCAGGGCAGGACCCCAAGCTGCGTGGGAGAACTCTCTCCTCCCCAGCCTTACGGGCCTCAGGGCAGATAGAACCGACTGTGCTTTGGGGGGAAGGAGGGGTAAGAGAGGGCACCTCCCTCTAACAGAGCATGAGCCTGAGGGCATTCCCCACGTACACAGTCCTTAGGATTTATGGGGCCCCAGACAGTATTGTTAAACTGGGGCCCCCAGAAGAACCCCTCCCCGGCATCGTTGACACACCCCGAGCTTTGTACATAGCAGACCCTGCGGCGGCCCGGCAGGGGAAGGGGGGATGTGGCAGCAAAGGATACTGAGCCAGCTGGCCCACCTCATGGCCGCGGACAGACAGTTCCCCACAGAGACCCCCCCCGTACCGTACCTTCTCCCTCACACAGAATGTGCCATGCCAGCACATCCGGCCCTGGGAATACGGTCCCTGCCTAAGGAGATGGCAGCGTGCTGGGTGTGGAGAAGCCGCCCCGCTCTTACCTTCTGTCCCGGTGGTGCCCCAAATTTTCGGATGCCCTATGCTGTGTCTGCCCAAGGACAGCTCAGACAGGGCACTGCGCATGCCGTATCATGAAGGATGAAAGGTCCTTCCTGCCATAGAGGAGGGGGCTCTTGTAATGCAATCGCTCATCTGCCCCTCCCACCCGCACCTCCAAGAGCAGGAATTCAGCCGGGGGACGGGCAGACCCACACTCATGTCTGGGGTCTGTCTCTGCTGAGAGGAAGAGCTGGGAGCTTTAGTTATGCCACGGGGTTCCCTGTGCCTCCATTTCCCCCTCTGCTAAGGAGAGCAGGGAGGCCGGCAGGTAGGAGCCGGTGCAGCTGTTACCGTCACTGCCGTGGTCTGAACAGAGCAGTCAGATCCGCCATCACCCCCACGGCCCATCTCTTCCAGCAGGGGTAGAGCACCACCGCATGAGAACAGCCACGTTCCACGCTCGCTTTGCTGTAACGGGCTGCATGAGGCTCAGGGTGACGACTGGCAGGCCCCAAGCCAGGAGCCAGAAACCCCACCACCGCCATCACCACGGCAACCTTCCATTTGCCCTTCCCTGCCAGGGCTTTGCTTTCCCAGCAGGCGTGAGCGTCAGAGACTGACAAAGGAGGGTGATTCCTGGAACACAGCGACCGGGAGCTGCTGTCCCTGGGCGCTATAGGCCAGATAGAGACTGAAGGCTAATATGCTGGTCTGCCCCAGTCCTTAGTCAGGCTGAATCTAGTGAAGCCTCTGGACCTTGGCCCTGCATGCTTCCCCCTGGACTTTCTTTCTCTGCTCTGCTCTGCTCTGCTCTGCTCTGCTCTGTAAGGCACCGGGCTGCAAAGGAGGGGCCCTGGCTTGGCGTCTGTGAACCCATGTGAGTCCCCGGGCCGGGAGACAGTGTGGGCTGGGTGGCAGGAATAAAGGGAGGCTTTGGCCAAGCTGGCAGGCCCCTGGGAGATGCCCAGGGCAGCTGCAGGGCAGGGAGAGGGGCTGGGGAGTGTTTGTGGTGGGCGGAGGAGGACAAGATGACTGTGGGCCTCGCTGGGGTTGGCGTGGCTCGGTCCTGAATGCCTACTGCTCCCATTCTTTTGCAGTCTGGGAAGGGCTTCTTTACAGGCTGGACAGCCAGGACCGGCATGGCCAGCCCCATCACAGCCCGGCTGGAATCGAACCTCCCGCTTCAATGCACGGGGAGTGCAGTGTGATCTTTGGCGCAGCTGCTCGTGCACAGGTGTCCCCCAGATTTTCCGTACCAGAACCCGCTCCCTCCTAGCTGAGACCCCCCGTCCCAGGGGTTGGTGACCCTGGGGTTGAAAACCCTGAAACTCGATCATTGCACCGAACAGAGGTGGTGAGTCACGCCGGCCCTGCTTTTCACCCCGCAGTTGGCCCCCGAGTCCCTGTGACATTCGGACAGCCCAGCTCTGTCCACAGAGACGTCCTTTCTGCACGCCCTCACCCACGCTGGGGCTGGATCTCCATCTGCAGGGGTAACCGCTACAAGGGTTTTCTCGCCTTCCTTAACAGTACATACAATGCACAGAGCCAGCACAGCAACACCCTAGGGAGGGGCGAGTCCTCTTCCTTCTACAGCAAGGTGGGTTGTCATTCCCCGCTGTCTCCTCCGACCTAGCCCCGGGGTAGAGATGTATCTTTCAACCAGATGCAGATGGGTCAGAACCAGTGCCCTGCACTTGGCTGAGGAATGCTCTGCCTTCTGCACTGGTTGCTTGAAAGATCAGGCTTGTCCTTTTAGCAGGAGGGAGGAAGCAGTGAGGGAAACTCAACCCAAAACCAACCCCAACAACCTCAGCTTCTGCCAGCCCTCGCCAGACAGAATCCAAACCCTGCTTCCCAACAGGATTACGAAGCTCTCCCAAGACACTTGTTCCCCCCACCACTCCCCACCACCCTCGAATTTCACTCCCAGGATAATCTAGTCAGACCAGCCGCTGGTGGAGAAATCGAAGAGGGATGGAAAATAAAGTGACCCACCAAGTTTTGACCTTCCGTGGCTAGCGGGCGCACACCCGCGCCGTCCCGCGAGTCATGCTTGCAGGAAGGGAAAGGAAGGAAGAGAGAAGAGAAATCATAGCAGATTCTTACTGGCGATGTACATGAAGGGAAAGCAGGGACTGGTTTTGCTGCTGCCACGGAATTCCTGATGATCTGATATCCCAGTCTCACCAGCAGGAACACAGCTGTGGTCATGTGTAGTTTTTGTTTTATTCCTTCGATTATATGTATATATGTATAGAGGTCTATGACCCTGGATTCCCCGAGGTGCCCAGGCCAGAGGCAGGGGTGAGAGCGAACCATGGCTGGGGTGCATGGAGAGACCGCCCCTCATGCCTGCCATGGCCCGAAGCCTCATGCCAGCAAGGGAAGCCGGCCCGCCGGGCTGCTGGGAATGGTGGCTTTGGCACAGGCTCCCCCGCTGGAAGGAGCTCGGCGGCGCTTCCCCTGAAAGACGCTTTGTTTGCATTGATCTGAGGAAATGGGGAGAGGACACACGGGAGGGTAGGGGGGACCTGCCTCCACCCCCCCTGCAATCAGCTGTGCGGAGGGGGCACCTCCTTCTCCAGTGGAAGGGGGGAAGTGGAAGAAGAGGAGGGTGTGAGGTGAGGAGAGGGGGAGACATAGAGGAGAGGGGGCTGCAGGGAGAAAGGTAAGAAGAGCTCTGAAGGGAGGGCATGGGAGTGTGCAGGGCAGGGGAGATGGGCCAGGAAGAGGACACGGAGGAGTGGAGATGGAGGGCAGAAGAGGGTTCAGGGCACAGAGGGGGGCTCAGGGAGAGGGCCAGGGGAAAGGCTAGGGAAGGGGTTTGTGGGCAGGCAGGGTCGGGGCCCGGGGGAGCCGGCCCCACAGGGAGGGGCATGAAGGCAGGACAGAACCAAGCTTGCGTTCATTCACCGTCGGATCCATGAATCATGAGACGATAAAAAGTCGAGAAGCTGTGAGTGGGCCCAGAGCTGCCCCTGCAGCTCAGGCCCTGGCCATCACAGTGAGCTGTGCACTCCCTCTGTACAGTACAGGTAGAAAAAGCCAGGGCTCCCTTCACAGCCGGGTCTGGGCCTCAGGGATGTAGATCTCGATACTGTCTGCACTCTCGGTGGCTGAGTTCTGGCGGAAGGAGGCTGCTCTCTTGGCCGCCAGGAGCCTCTTCCGGGCTTCCTGCCTCTGCCGGTCGACGGAGTCCAGGGAGCGCTCTTTCACGGGGTGCACTTTGGAGCGTGGTGGCTTCTTTGGTATCGGGGGAGGGACCTTCTTCTCTTCCTGCTCAGACAGACAGACAGAATGGGGCTTAGAGGGGGTTCCGGGAAGTGTTGGACATTTTGCGTTAGAGGGCGTGTGTCTGAGGAGGCGTGTGCCAGGCGTGTGCACATGTGAATCTGTGTGTTCCTCTGGGGGTATTCACAGCTGTGTGACTGTGTGAGAGACCATGCAAGGGAGTGCACAGCGGGTGTGCACATTTGTGTGTGTGTGTACTTATGCATGCATATTCAAGCGTGTGTGCGTGTTTGTGCATCTGTGTGCACATATTTGTAGGTGTGTACATCTGTCAGTGTATACACAGCTGTCTGGGGGTGAGACCATGCAAGAGAGCACACATTTGAGTGGGAGCCTGCCTGCGTGCTCTCATCGGTGCAAGAATCCGGACGTACATGTGCCGCTATAAACAGATGTGTGCTTGCACATCCGTGTGCGCCTGCTTATGTGCGAGCCTCCCACTCTTTATGCATATGTCTGCCTCCAGGGAGGAGCGGGTGTGCCTGGGAGCATATATCCCCAGGCGTGGACCTATCTCTATGCAGAATAAGTGGATCAAATTCTGTGCTGATTGGTACCCCCATTCAATTCACCAGTCCCAGGGGCAGAGTGCAGTACCGGGGCCTGAAAGTCAGCACAGAATCTAGCCCATTGCCTGCATACATGCTGCTTGCATGCTGCATTTGCACATGGCGGACCAGGACTGTGGCATCTGCCCGCAATTGTGTTTGATCGGGGGAACATTGCACCAGGGTTTGAATCAGTGTCACGGATAGCAGCGCTGCAAGGGGGAGAGAGGACTGGAATGGCTTTGGTTTGTCCTACGCTCAGTGTGTGTGTACAGGGAGCATATCTGTACCTTTGAAGATAACATCAAACAGAGGACATGCCGTAGCTGTACACGAAAAAAACAGGAGAGAAAAAGACTGTTTGTTTGGGTTCTTTTTTTTTTTTTTAAAGCATTCACTAAAGAGGCCTGTTGATTTTCCCTGGTGCAGATCAGCAGCACTAGCTCAGGAGCAGAAAAAAAAGAAGAAGAAAAAAAAAGAAAAGAAAAAAGAAGGCAGCTGTGATCATGGACTTCTCACCTCTTCCCCTCTGAAACTGACAATACCCAATCTAGGATGGAATATGCATAACGGCGGCTTCAGGCTGAGCTCAGCTGAGCTCTGCCAAGGGAGAGACTACTTTTAGCGCTCTCAGGCTGTATCTACACTCACGGCGCTAGGTAGAGCACAGGCCCTAACTGTGGAGCTGCACACTGCAGGGAAAGGCACTGGCAGCAGGGAGGCAGCGGGACACGGAATGCTACAAATAGCCGTGTAAACGTGCATGGTGCTGCTTGGGCATGTAACGAGCTGGACAGGGTGTGTCCTTGGGGGGTTCAGGGCTCTCTGCTCTATTCACCTGGGCGGTGACTCACTGTCTACATGGCTGTTTACTAGGGATGTAAAAGGTCGACCAGTTAACCAGTTACCTGGTAAGCATTAGCCTTACCAGCATGCTTACCTGGTAACTGATTAACCGGAGGGCCGGGCTCGGGGGAGCAACCCCACACCCGCAGTGGCCTGGACGGCAAGACCCTGGCTGCAGCAGGCCCAGTGACAGCAGCCCTCCGGGCCTGGCACAGTGAAGCCTCCTAGCCACGGTGGGCACGGTGCAGCAGGTCCAGCTGGGTGGGTGCAGCCCCTTGGCTGCAGCACGGTGGGCCTGGTTAACCAGTTAAATGATTACAATTATATTGTTTACCCGGTCAGCTTTTTAAATGGGTTTTTACATCTCCACTGTTTACACCCCTGCTAGGTGAGGGTGTGACGTCTGTTTACACCCCTGCTAGGTGGGGGGGTGAGCGTCTGCATTCTCCACCTACCCAGAGCAGAGTCGGGCCCCAAAGGCTCCTGCTGCAGGAAGGTTTCAGGACAGAAGGGCTCAGGCTTTGCTAACTGATCCTGGCCACACTCGCAATCTGCAGGGCTCCCACCTCTCTGTCCCTCTGCAGCTGTAGCCCAGGCTGGGTCGTCCCCCACCCCGGCCCCACGAACCAGGGAAGGGGGAGAAGAGGTTACTCTCTATGGAGATGAGCAGGGCCCAAGGTTCCTTTGTTTCCTGGCCTGCCCCATCTCTCCACAAGAGGGGGCTGAGGGGAACATGAGGGATGCAAGGCAAGGAGAGAAGGGTGTCCGCTCTGTAAGCCACACACACACTTAGAAGAAGGAAACAGCTGGGGTGCCTTGTGACAGACTGCTCCTTTCAGCTCTTCCCGGGCTCCAGCCAGACCTCTTGCATATGCTACCCATGGGGGTTAGGAGCCAGCTCCTCCTCTGCATGATTACTACGGGGAACACAGCCGATATACACACGAGATCCACTTTTGCCCCTGCGCCCCCTCCCCACAACAAACCCATTCTTCTGCCAAGCTGGGAATGCACCCGCTAACAATGCCCCGGGTGTAACAACATAAGAGCTGCCACACCTAGTCAGACCATGGTCTACCCTGCCAGTCTCCAACAGTGGCCCACAGCGGAGATTGAGGAGAGTGTATGGAACAGGGCGACTAAGGAGTGATCCACCCTGTCTTCCATCCCAGCTTCTGGCAGTCGGAGGTGTAGGGGCATCCAAAGTATGGGGCTGCATCCCTGACCATCTTGGCTAATAGCCATTGATGGACTGATCCTCCATGAACTTCCCCCAATTCTTTTTTGAATCTAGTTGCACTTTTGACCATCACAACATCCCCTGGCAATGAGTTCCACAGGTTAGTTGTGGATCATGTGAAAAACCTGCTGCCTGTTAATTTCATCAGGTAAGCTCAGATTTGTGTGTGATGTGAAGGAATCAAACTCTTCTCTACTCACATTTTACATGCTGTTCGTGATTTTTTAGACCTCTAGCCTCTCCCCACTTAGTTGTCTCTTTTCTAAGCGGAAGGGCCCTATGGTCTCCCCTCATAAGGAAGCCATTTTACATCCCTGATCATCTTTGTTGCCCTTCTCTGACCCTTTTCCAGTTCCACCCTACACTTTTTGCGATGGGGCAACCAGATCTGGAGACCGTATCCAAGGTGTGAGTGCACCATGGGTTCACACAGTGGCATTATGACATACGCCGTCTTTGTCCTTTGGCGAGAGACCATCAAAAACTGCCTTTGTGTCCTGTGGAGTGAGAGCCCCCCACTCTCAGATCCCAGCTGCCCCTACTCCTTCTCAGCCAATTGGCACTCACGCTCTGATCCCCCTTACCTTGGGCTCAATGAGTTTCCACCCATTGGCCTTGAGCTGTTGAAGCTCCGCAAACTTCAAGCTGACGTCCTCGATGGACAACTGAAGGAGGTCCCAGAATCCAGCCAGGTCTTGAAAGGTGGGCATGGGGAATGCGTTAGGATCCTTCGGAAGGGGGAGAAGACAGACAGATTAGGTCCTTATATACTCTCACCTCCCTGCTCGAGTTGACGAGGAGCAGAGCTGGGCTGTCTGGGCCTTACTGGATTAAAAATGTCTCTCTTAGCAGGGCGGGGACAAAATGTTTCAGGTGAAGTAAGAACCAGGCTGGGCCTTTGGCCCAGAGCCCAAAGTAGCCCCCGACGTGGGAGAAGGCTGGGAATTGTTATTACTGTTTCATTGAAATGCTGAAGCAGCTGTTGCTTCCTGCTAGCGATGAAATAACCAAATCACCACGAGAAAGAGCTGTTTATTGCCCACAGTACCTGGGAGCCAGCCTTAAGCGTGTTGGGGGTGAGTGTCCTACCCTTTGGGTGGCACCTCGAAATGGAACCATCTCCAGCTGTGCAGGGTGCAACGGACCTGCTGCCGCCCCAGCCCAGGTGTGCGTCAGACAAGACACACCCTGGGAAACCCGTGAGGAAGGAGGAGGTACTCACCATGTTCTGCTGGCAGAGTCGGAAAAACTGTTGGACCTTCTGGGACATCAGAAGCTGGGTGCTGCCCACGGCGCTCCGGATCTTCTCCAGAACTGGGAAGGCACACGGAGAAAAAACCGAGGGGTGAGGAGATCACTAATGACTTGCAGCTGCATTACCCACACCCCTCCCAGCTCCGGGGATGCAGCCAGCACAAGCCCTACAGGGTATTATTTGCCACTAAGCCTAACCTCCTTAACCTTCGTGAGCCGGATGGCACCATGTGCAGGGCCCAGGGCAACCACCAGGCCAGGTTCCAAAGGGGGTACAGGAGGTCTGGATGGGCTGTTCCAAAAGTTCATGTCTGAGTCGGTTGGTTGGAACTCGGAATGCATTTTCCCCCAGAAACAATGATATAAATGGCAGTTAAGGTCCCAGGCTACCCACTACTGAACCCATAATGTGGCTGGCACGCTGGCACTCTGTCTATTTGCAATGAAAAATCGTAGAAGTGTTGTTGTTTTTTATTTAACCGTGAATGCTGCTTGAGGAAAGGCAGGTTTCATTGGAGGGGGATGAGAAGGTAGATGGAGACTCTGAAGGGGGCTTCTGGGCATCCCCTGGCTGCCACCACTCTTCCCCCACTCTGCGACAGCTTCTGCGACCATCCCCAACCCCTTTCTGCCTCCCCCTCCCCTGTGGGTTGCACCCAACCCCCGCTCACGAGGAGGCCTGAGCACAGGCCCGAGGACTCTGGAGGAGCAGGGGGTGGCCGTGCAGCCAGTGGCTGGAGAGAGGCGGCGTTTTCCTCTTTCAAAGTGCCACTTCTTTCCAGCCGCTTGTTGGCGCGACTGCCCCTTGCTCCTCCAGAGTCCTTCAGCCCGCCTTTGCGCCGCTCGCCACTACCTCTGGCTCCTGCCAGCTCCCCTGGCTGCAGGTGAGCTTTTGTTTCTACGTGCAGATGTTTGTGACTTGGGGCGCGCCTGTACACCAGTTACTCAGGGCTGTACAACACCTGTCTGGGACTCTGTGCAGCCCTGAGTAACTGGTATACAGGTGTAAAGCCGACAGACCTGGGTCATCGGCAGGTGGGACTGAACCTGCGACCTTCGGGGCTAAAGCCATGTGCCTCTACCAGGTGTGGGGAACCTGCAGCCCGGGGGCCGAATCCGGCCCCTAGCTTGCTTGGATCCAGCCCCTGAGGCTCAGGGCTCCCCCCTAGCATTGGGGAGCTGGCAGCCCCCTCCTGCCCAGATCCTGAAGCCCCCTTCTGTTCCTGCTCCATCCCTCCCACCCCAGCCTGCTCCTGCACTTTGCCACCCTCCCAGACTCACTAATCCCCAACCCACTCCTGCACCCGCCCGCCTGCCCAGACCCCACACCTCACGCCTGCTTCCCTGCATCCCCCTCTCACATACTGAACTCCTCATTTTTGGCCCCACCCCAGAGCGCAAGGGGGCCCACAAGATCTACTAGCCTGCCCCCGGCCCCGGCTCTGGTGTGCGAGGGGAACATGGGGTTTTGTTTGGTTGGTTTTTTGTTTGGTTGGTTTTTGCTTCTCACATTTGTGCAGCCCCCAACTGATTCTTCTGTGGGTCAGCGGCCCCCAGCCCAAAAAAGGTTCCCGGCCCCTGCCCTACTGCACGAGCAAAAAGCCAGCTGCCTCTCAGTGGTCTCGGTGTCTCTGGGTTACACAGACTCTCCCTGAGTGCCTGTGGGGATACCCCAGGCTGCGTGATGCTGAGCAAGACTCCAGCACCCCAACCCTAGGGGGATTTTTGGGTGCATCCTCCTTCCTGTCTCACAGCCCCATCTGGACTCACTCTCCTCCGGCAGGTCATAGTCCTCGGCCTCCCGCTCCATCTGCTGGCACCAGCCCTCCATCTTCTCCACCTCGGCCTGCAGTAGCTTAATGAACCACTCCCCGTCCCGGTGGCAGGGAGAGGCCCTGCCGGAGTCGGGGAGGCTGCGGGAGCCCCGGTCGATCCAGGAGTCCTGCCGGGGCACCTCCACCGTGTCATACTGCATCTGGTAGTCCTCCCGGTAGGCCCACTGGCCCTGCGTGTGCACCGTCTTGTACACCGCGTACTGCCGGCTGGACGAGTCCGGCTCCGAGGAGTGCCGCTGGAAGGGCCGCCCGAACTGCAGGGCCTTGTCCTCTGTGGCCACCGACAGGCCCGGGGAAGCCTTCCAGCTCCAGGTCTGCCTGCACGCCGGCCGTCACGCTGTTGGAGCGCTTGAAGCGGGCCCGTCTGGGGACAGGGCGGGAAAGGGGTTATGGGGCATTCATCCTGCAGCAGGAGGGGCATCGGCAGGAGCTCCGGGACTGGGATAATGGTGGGGGAGACAGTGGCGGTGGGGAGTAGTGGACGAGGTGGCGGGGGGGGGGGAGGGTCTAAGGAAACCTACCCAGCCAGAGCGGAACCCCTCGTTCTGAGCTCACTGACTGGCAAAGCCCACCCCAGCCCACCCTGCCCAGCCGGGACCCCCCTCCTCTTGCAGGAGCGGAGCAAGGGGGCCGCACTGCCGCCTCCCTTTCCACAGAAGCTGAGCTGGGAGGCTCACAAGCTGCCGAGCTCCCGGCTGTCCATGGGGACAGCCCGCGAAAAGCCGCTTCCTCGTGTTCCCTCATTTCAATGCCTTCTCTCCTGCTTGCGCTCGTCTGTTGCTATGGGAACCGGCCCTGGACAGATGCTGAAGGACGGGGAGAGCAACACACACGTGCTCAGGGCCCTTGTTGAGCAAAGAGACGGAACATGGAAAAGTTCCGCTCAGATGCCCTTCAGTGACTCGGCTGTGGGGAGGCAGGCAGGGAATAGCCCAGCCTGTCTGAGAGCAGGGTTTGGGTCAGAGCTGGGCCCCATAAAGGGCTTTTTTGGCCTCCACCTCTGGCCGTCTCCACCCGATTCCACCTAACCGCTCAGCTTCTTCCTCTGCACAGCTGGGTTACAGCTGCTCTCCTGCCACGGCTATGCCTCGGGCCCGCTGGTCTCAGCCAGAGCCTACAGACCTGCACTTCCAGTTCTGGATCAGAACCAGGGGCCTCTGTGAGACGGGCAGATTCGAAAGCCCAGAACCACACCCCAGCTCTGGGTCAGAATCACAGGCAGAAAAGCAGCTGCTGATCGCAGGCACCCGGGAGGGATCACTTCCCAGCCCTGCTCACACCTGCAGCAAGAGGAAGTCCAGACAGCTGCAGATCCCTCAGCGCCTGCCCAGCGTGCAGGAAAACCCAGGCACTGCAGAAGCGGGTGCTCTACCCAGGGGCCCAGGGTAATAAACAGGCTGATAAGACAATGAGAGGCTCAGGGGAGGCGCTAACGAGTACCAGAGCCTCCTGAGTGAGGATCTGAATCTATTAGCAGCGAGCGAAGGTTGTGACAACTTGAGAGCTGCTTTTTGTTGCCCTGTGCGACATGCATTTGCTAAGCCTCAGTCCGTTTTGCAGTTGTGCCCACAGCACAACCTCCCCGCTCATCACAAGCAGCAGCTTCTTTGACAGCTGGCAGGCCCAGCAGCTGGATGGGCCAGAGACTGACCTAGCTACCCCGCCCGCGCATGCCCTCAAGTCCAGGCGGAGGCACGTTGCACAGGGAAGCTAGGCCAGCTGCCGCCTGCATTGCCCATTGATTTATGAGCTAGCGGGGAAACACAGCTGTACTTAGCAGTCAGCTGAAGAAGCTGCAGAGCTCTTGGGATGCTCCGGAGAAGAGGCAGGTTGTGAATGTTTAGTTTGGGGGAGGCATTGTGTGAAAACAATGAAGCCAGCGCAGCGGCTGCACTGAGCCTTGCTCCTGGAGGGATGCAGCGATAAAAGCTGCATTTAACCAGCCGTACCTTTTGTCTTCTTCCACTTGCACCCCGATGGAGTGGAATTCCCTCTGGCTCCTGCTTTCTGTGTCGGAATCAGAGATCGTCTCCACCTGCGGTGGTGATCAGAGAGAGAGCATGTTGGGATAGAATCGCTCCACTGCCTCGGGCGCAAGAGACTCATGCTTTTTAATTTCCGTCAGCAGATGCAGCAGCGCAGCAGTAGGAAAGCCAGAGAAACAAAGCGCTAATGAAGGCAACGGCCAGGCAGCTCCAGGAGCATCTAGCACAAAGATGAAGGCCCACGGAGACCGGAGTCCCCTCGCACTGTTGATCAAGGTCGGGGTGTGGCAGGAAGGAACCTGGGGCTGCCACTGCTTGTTGTCAAGACCATTTCATGCCGACACGATGCCACTTGCAACCCGTCTTGACAACGGCTGCAGAGCCAGGTCGTGGGGGTGAGACCTTGGTTTGGAGCAGCCCAAGAGTCACAGAGCGTAAGAAAGGGGATGGCTGAAGGGGAGGCGAGGCACCATGCATTGGCAGGGCCCTGCCGATCTGCAAGTAACTGCAGATGTGGGTGCGGATCTCCGCAGCTCGCTGTTGCAGATGCAGTCACCAATACAAATTTTGTGTCTAGGACCCTGCAAACCTGGGGCTATCCACTTTATATCTGCAGGTATCCGCATCCCTGGACATGGCTACAGAGATATGCGGATCATTTTTGCAGAGGGGGATACCAATTTTGTATCCATGCATGGCTCTATGCATTGGGACCCTGTATCGAGCCCCAGTTGCCAAGCCTGGAAGGGCCAGTGCTGGGGTCCTGCAGGGAGCTGTGAGTCAGAGAGCAACCGTGCAGCATTGGCAGCTAGATCCAGATGGATCTGGGTCCAAGTGTAGCTCTTGGAGACTCCAGGGAGCCAGGGGAGAGCGACACCTACCTGAACTCCGATGGACGGGCGCCATTTCCTCTGCCGTGCCAAGCTCCTCAGCTCCTCCCGGCCTGGGATGGCCTTGATGATGAGTGTGGATGGCTTGGAAGCGCCCCTGGGCTGGACCGGTGGCAGATCCAAGGAGAGGGCAGTCACCTTGGAGTTCTCCAAGCTCTCCGTGGAGTTGCAGCGAGCCGCGGTGTCTTTGGACCACGAGGGGCTCCGGCCGACCTCGCTGGGGAGGTAGCTCTCATGGGTGGACTCAGTGCTGCTCTGTGCCGTGATCGAGATGAGGGGCTTGGCTTTCATTCCTGCAGGGATGGGAGGCGGCGCTTTTCTGTAGCTGAAGGCTGTCGTGGGAGAGGGACATGAGAAAAAGACCCCTGAGAGAGAGACACATTCTTGTTTCCTAACATGAATGAAGGCCAATCTTAAGAACACAAGAACGGCCACACTGGGTCAGACCAAAGGTCCATCTAGCCCAGTGTCCTGCCTGCCAACAGTGGCAATGCCAGGTGTCCCAGAGGGAGGGAATAGAACAGGGAATCATCAAGTGATCCCTCTTCTGTCACCCATTTCCAGACAAACAGAGGCTAGGGACACCATTCCTACCCAGCCCGGGTAATAAGTATTGACGGACCTAACCTCCATGAATTTATCTAGTTCTTTTTTGAACCCCGTTACTGTCCTGGTCTGCACAACTTCCTCTAGCAAGGAGTTCCACAAGTTGACTGTGCACTGTGTGAAAAAATACTTCCTTTGGTTTGTTTTAAATTTGCTACCTATTAATGTCATTTCGTGACACCCCCCCCCCCCCCCGGTTCTTATAACTTTTCCTTATTCACTTTGTCTGCACTGGTCATGATTTTATAGACCTCTATCATATCCCCCCTTAGTCTCCTCGTTTTCTATGCCGAAAGGTCCCAGTCTTGCCTCTTCCTCCTGCATCCTCACAGGGTGCCAGACCTAGCGGTCAGATCCTTGGCTGCTGTGAAGCTGAGCAATTCTACTGAACCCATTTACACCAGCCCGGGAATTGGCCCTACCTTGCCACACCAGCCA
Organism: Rafetus swinhoei; assembly: GCA_019425775.1. Classification (NCBI taxonomy): domain Eukaryota; kingdom Metazoa; phylum Chordata; order Testudines; family Trionychidae; genus Rafetus; species Rafetus swinhoei. The sequence goes on along the minus strand of JAFJHL010000300.1, from coordinate 13,933,408 downwards.
AAGTTACACACCCTATATAACTGCCAATTAACTGTGAGCTTGTGGCGAGGGACACGCAAGGTTCATTTGCTTTTGGAATGGCTGTTTGGCCAAAGGGACCAGGCGACCCTCAAGTGAGAGGGAAGTTCAGGGTGGGGCAAGTCCCGGCAGCAGAAAAGGGGAGAGAGAAACAAGAGAAGGAGAGAAACAGAAAGGCCCAGGAAGAGAGGAGGGGGAAACGGAAACAAATGCAGAGAGGAAGGAGGGTTGACAAACAGACGGGGGCCTTGGCCGGTGGGAGCACAACCCAGTTGGACACTCTTAGCTCCCCCAGCGCCAGCCATGCGAGCTGCTGCCTCGGTGAGGCTGATGTTTCCTGCCTGCCCAAGGGCTGCGCTGGGGCTGGCAGCCCCCACAGCTCCATGGCAGGTGAGCCCACTGGCTACTTAGCCCAGCCCTCGGAGGGCATCCCAGAAAGATGGTGGCAAAGTGGGGCAGTGGGAAGCATTGGGTGCCATCTATGGGAGAGGGAAGTTGGTGGGCACATCCCTCTATGGAGAGGTAGGGGGTCCCTTTGTGGTTAGCGGGGGGTCCCTATGTGGGGTGAGAATGGGAGGGGCTGGTGAGAGTCCCTCCATGGGAGGGGGGAAAGAATGGCCCAGGGGGTTCCCTCTGTGGGAAGGGACAGGGGTCAGTGTGAAGTCCCTCTGGGTCCCGCCACCCCTGTACGGCATGAAGGACCCCTGGGAGCAGCGCCGCGGAGCAGGGCCTGGGACTCACAGGTGCTGGGCTTCAGGATGCTGCTGGTGATGGCTGGCCTGGGCGGGGCAGACATGGAGAAGAGCGAGAGGCAGTCGTCGTCCTGCGAGCAGCCCGCCTGGATGGCCCGCAGGTAGCTGTGGCTCCGCATGCGGAAGCAACCGGGCAGGTCCAGGGCCTCCACAGCCTGGGACTCCACCTCGCCAAAGACGGACTCGCAGACCGCCTCAAACTGGTGGTTCAGCTCCTCGTTGATCTGGGGAGAAGGGGAGGGAGGGGCGATGAGGGGCCTGGGCAGCTCTGTGAGGGTCCAGCGCCCCCCGCCCCCAGCGCCATCCTCTACGGCAGTGGTTCCCAAACTTTTCGGCATCACGCCCCCTTTTTGATTTTTGAGAAACCCTCACGCCCCCCTCCCCCCAATAGCAGCAAAACTTGTTGAGCAAAACAAAAAAAAGGAACTGACCGGGGCTGAAAAACAAAAATAGCAGAGAAACTTAGGGGGGAAGGATTGACCCGGGGGGGGGGGGTCACCTCGCGCCCCCCCCGAGGTGAACACCTGCCCACGGGAGACGCGACTGAGACCCACCAAATGCACTGCACAAAGGCTGCCGAGATGCTAACTGTCCTCGTCCCCCTGGCTGGATTTGGCCCAGTGACCAAGAGAGGAAGCCCTCCCGGCCCCTTGGCCAAGCTGCCAGCAGCCATGGCCTCTCTCCTCTGCCGCAGATCTTGGGTCCTGCGACTGGGCAGCTACCTCTGCTGGTGCACAAGGATCTGCCATGAGGGAAGTGTCTGACCCACGGTGCGTGCCCCACCGAATGGGAGGCAACTCCCAGTCAAGGTGTTGGTCCATGGCAGAGTGGCTGGGTCACTCAGCCACTAGAAGGCCCCAGGGCCGGCTCGAGCCATTCCTGCACCCCGGGCAGTGGGCGCGCGACACATGCGCGGCTCCGCTCCCGGGCGCACGGCGCATGTGCAGCTCCACTCCCAGGCGCACGGCGCATGCGCGGCCCCGCCCCCTGGTGCGCTGCGCACCTTACAGCTGCCATCAGGCGCTGTGCGCCCGGGGCCGGGGGGAGGTGAAGTCAGTCTGGGCAGCGCTAGAAGCAGCAGCCCTGGGATTGTGGCAGAGACAAGCTCTTCCACAGATGTTACCAGCCAGGCCTGGGGCCACCAAGAGGTTCAGAGAAACTTCCAGAAGCTTCTCCAAGCCAAGTCCAAATGCTCACAGCCCCCTTCATCGCTACACCGGCTACTCTTTGGGGCTGGCTGGCTCGGGAAGATGGAAATAGGGGCCAGGGAACCCTTGCCCTGCTGGGTCGTTGGTTTGAATCCTGCTCAAATCACCAGTGATTAGCACCTGGTGCTTGTTTGATGCGCTCTACAAGATGCATCAGTGGGAGAAAAAACCTCAGCGGGTGACAAATGTGGAGCTCGGCTTGGCAAAGCGGCCAGCAAGCGAAAGGACCCCCGGGTGCTAAAATCCCCTCACCCCCTCAGGATGGACTAGATTGTAGCACTTTGGAAGGGCAGCCTGGAGGAGCTTACCTGGCCACTGCGGGTTGCATCCCTTTCCCTCCCCCACCCCCCCCCCGGCCAGGAACATCAGTTGGGTACCATTTGCTGGGGCTAACAGGCATGCAAAAGGGGGGGGGGCAGAAAACCAGCCCACGCTGGAAGCAGAGAGGAGGGGGCTGAGAATGGGAGCCAGCCGCTGAGCCCAGAGCCTTTGGGTGCCAGTCAAGCCCCTGAGAAGACAGCACTGTGCATTGTGCATTGCCACTGATGGGGGGTCACGGCTGGCTCAGGCAGGGCTGTAGATGAGCAGGCAGCATGAATCGCGGGGGTGGGGGGTGTTGCAGAAGCAGAGCCACTGTGGTGAAGGGGCAGAGCTTAGCTGGTGCATGCAGAGGACTCTGCCACCCCCCCAAGACTCAGCGCCCCTATGCTGCAGATTAGCACGTGCAAGGTGGGGCTAGGGGGCGGGGGTCAGATGTCCATGCGGCAGTGGAGAGCGGTCAGGCCTGCCCCGCACACCAGGTGGCTCCACTCAGTACCTAACGGGCAGGCCTCGACTCAGCCGCTCCAGCCTCCCATTCAGGAGCTGGGCTCTTACGAAAATCCAGCCCTGTGGTGGATGCTGAATCCGTCCAAACACCATCCCTCTCCCCCCCGAGCGTATCAACTCCAGTAACTGTGACTGTGGGCACGAGAGCCAGGTGCCACGATGGGCACTGCCCACCTTACCTGGCCAGTGGTGAAGGAGCGTCCATAGCCCTGTCCCCGAGGATGCATTCTGGATGGGGTGCAGCAGCTGGGACAGGTACAGATATATGAGTCAGAATAGTGCCTACTTGCAAACCTAATGAGAGACAGTGGGGGGGAAAAGGATTCGGACCAAAAGTAACACATTCAAGCAGAGCATTTGGAAACAGCTCAGTGCCTGGGCTCCTGTCGGCTGCTGCCATCCACACCCCCACCCATCACGTGCTCACCACCCCCTCTGCAAACTCCCCACGCAGCCCCCGAGCCAGCAGGGGATTCTCAGAGCCCGGGCGGGCTTGAGACCCAAGCAGCTTGCTGGGGGGCAGCCCTAGCCAGTCCACTTCTGGCTAGGCAAGGCCCGTGTGTCAGGCATATGATTGCACAGCTGACCCACGGTGCTCCACACCACCCCGGAGCAAAGAGAAGTGTTGATAAGCAGGGCAGGCTGCAGAATCATAGGTAGCAGCATGGGGCTGACAAAAAGAGGGTGAGCCAGGGCTATGGGGAGAAACAGAGCAGGTTACCCGGCAGGTGTTGCATCCTTACCTGGGCCACCAACACCTGAGAGCACTATAGCCTTGCCGACACAGGGACTGCCACCACTGGTGTGAGCCCCTCACACAGCCCCATGCAGCAGTGCAAACTCCTACTGATGGCCTGATTTACATCAGCCTAGTGCAATGTGCAATGGTGCAAACCTTTACGTTTAAACACAGTTTGTACCAGTCCAATATAATTGACACCAGCGCAGACTCTTAATACAAACACTGTTGGCACCAGTGCATGATTTACACCAGTGCAAACCCCTAGTCTTAACACTGCAGGGTGATTTGCACTCTAGCATTTAACCCCAGTTTCAAAGCAGTCACCCTCTGCCCCATTCCTGCAACAGTGACAAATTGCACCAACGTGAAATCCCACTGCACTGGTGCAAACTGTGTTTTAAGTCCCTCTTAGCCAAGAGTTTACAACTGTGGCTAAAATCCCCGCAGAGACAAGATCCAACCCTTAGAGCGTCAGACAGTTCAAACTTTCTCTGAACCCCAATACTATTTGTTTGCACTTTGGGGTTTTACTCCCTGGCCTGGTTTCACAGATCTGGATGTACAAAAATGCCTGGTTACTTGTGTACCTAACTCCCGTTACTTATGCACCTAACTCCCCTTACTTGTGCACCTAACTCCTGGTTACTTGTGCACCTAACTCCTGGTTACTTGTGCACCTAACTCCCGTTACTTATGCACCTAACTCCCCTTACTTGTGCACCTAACTCCTGGTTACTTGTGCACCTAACTCCCGTGTCTACAATTGGATCCCCTCATGTACACGCTGCACCCACACAGAACCTCCCTGTGCCAGTCTGTGCCTACTGCTCCAAGCACAGGGTCTGGACCCCTATTTGCAAATGCAGCTGCAGTAATTGCACATGCAAATGCCCAGGAAGCTGGATATCACCTGTGTGGGCACATTTACCAGAGCTGCGCCATCAAACCCATGGGCGTTTTGAACAAGTGTTTCTGAAAATCTGGGTCCTCTAAAAATAGGTGGGACACTTGCATTTCCTGTTTGTGTCGGCCCTGCAAAACTGACTGTTTCCCAGTGCAAAAGCTACTCGCCAGCATTTGTGGAGGACAAAGAAAATGAAAGAGTTTAATCTCCTGGAAACTGCCCTGGCCCCATGCTCCCGCCCAGCTGGAAAAATCTTTGGGCCAGGGATTTTCTCCTTGGATGTGTATGTGCAGCCCCTAGCACAGGTCACAATCAGGGCCTTTGGGCATGACCGAAGTGCACATGATAAAGACTAGACACAACAAGCGAGTAGAGTTGTGTAAGGCTGATCAGTTTCATTATTCAAATCTCCCTTCCCTAAACTGACCCAAGGGTGTTTAAGTTGCAAATCTGCGGGGGAAGGGGAGGCGAAGGGTTGGTGAAATCCATGGTGGTATGGTTCTGTGGGGCTTCATTTAAAAGAATAAACTGTGTATTTTAGCCTGAATTCCCTGCCAGAGACCCGCTGGAATCCATCTCTCATGAAAGCTGAAGTAAAACAACTCACCGCTCCAACATGCGTCCCCAATACCCCCATTCTGCACCCATCTCCCCAACATCCTTCTCTGACAACCCTTCCCCCACTCTGCACAAGGGATGGAAGCGACTAGTCAACTACCCGATAAGCATATGTTTATCGGGTAGTTGAGTAGTGACTCGACAAGTCACTTCCAACCCCCCTTGCTGCCTCTGTCAGAGAGAGGCAGCAAGGCGTGGGGAGCAGGATCTGATGCTTTGGGGAGCTGGCTTAAAAGCCAGTCGTCCCCCACCCAGCATCGTCTCGGGAGGACGGGGAAGCAGAGGCGAGCAGGGGATCAGGCACGAGTCAGGAACCAGTTGATTCCCGGCTCAGTCCCAGACACTGCACCTCTGCTTTTTAAATGTATTAAGAGCCCCCAAAAAAGCAGACAGTTTTTTTCCCTGACAAAATGCAGAGGCGCAGCCGGGAGGATGGGAGCAAGCCGGGAATCGGCTCTCCCGGCTCACTCCCAGTTCCCCCCGCTGAGTGTCTGCTTTTTAAATGTATTAAGAGTCACCGGGCTCTTAATACATTTAAAAAGCAGAGGCGTGGGGACCAGGCATGAGCTGGGGATCAGCTAATTCCTGGTTCGCACCTGGTCCCCCCGCTATGGCCCTGCCTTTTAAAGAGCTTGACGGCTCTTAATACATTTAAAAGGCAGAGCTGCAGTGGGGTCAGCTCGCTGGCCGGGAGCTAACCCAGCTGCAGCTCTGCAGTTTTCCCCCTTATCGAGTAATCAAGTAGTCTATGGAAATTCCATCCACTACTCAATTAGCTGATTACCCGCAATTTAGCATCCTTGCTCTGCACCCACCTCCCCAACATCCATCCCTGACAACCCCTCCCCCATCCTGCACCCACTACCCCAGCCATCCCTCCCCACCCTGCACCCACCTCCCCAATATCTTTCCCCAACCACCCTTCCCCTGCCGTGCACCCATCGCTGTAGCATCCTTCCTGACAACCCTCCCCACCTGCACCCACTTCCCCAACATCCCACCCTGCACCCACCTCCCCAACATCCTTCCCTGACCACCCTTCCTCCGCCCTTAATCCACATCCTCCAAAATCCTCTCTCCTCCCTGCCCCCTGCCCCTCTCCCAGCCGGCATCCCCAGAGGAGGTTCCTAGCGGGCTGGCTCTCGGGCCCTCTCTTACTTGGTCCTGGCCTGGTCTACGCTGGAGGAGCGGCGGTAGCCATCTCGCCGGGACAAGCCCTTGGGAGACACCTTGGTGCTGGCCTCCGAGTCGCCGCTGTCGTCGTCCCCCATGGCCTTGATGTAGCTGCCGCTCCGCATCCGCCGGCAGGGGATCTCGCCATCCTTCCCCGCCCCTGGGTAGGCGCTCCACTCGTCCTGCGGCACCTGAGCCAGAAGAGCCCCATGGAAGGCGGTCGGGTCAGGGAGCTCGGGGCAGTGGAGCAAACGGGGGCAGAGATGGTGCCTAACGGTTGGGGGGGCCACAATTGAAAGGCTCGGGTGGCATGCAGCAGGGTTACGGGCAGGGCATATAAACCCTGGCGGAAATCTGGGGGTGGGGCCACATCTCCCCACGTGACTCACCCGCCACGTGTCGCCGCTGCACGGCGGTGGAGCAGACTCAGCCATCCCCTCGACAGCTGCACGGTCCGGGGGGGATACTGGGGAGATGCGATGCCGGGGGAGAGCCCAAAGGAGCCACACAGTCTGTCCATGTCCAGCAGCTTGACAAGACTCCTCTTTATGGCCCCTCCTCTCTGCAGGACCCCTCCCCATTACAGCGAACATTGCACCAAGGAGGGCAACCAATCTGCCACAAGAGGAACCCTCCCTTCCCCCAGCCTGCAGTTCAGAGCTGGATGGGCCTGGAGCCCGAAAGCCCAGGGCACTGGCTCTGAACGCCTAAGCCAGGGCCTCTGGCCGCCTGGCGGGACTTGATTCAGCCCGTCTCTGCCCCGAACCGTGTCAGTAGCGTTTGGTTCACTCCCTTCCCCGCGTCCCCTGTTTTCCAGGGAGGCGAAAGGGGCCGTTCTACTGACACCGGCACTGCTAGAACCAGAGACTTCCTGTGCTGACGACTGCACGGTCGGGGTGCTGGCTGGGGTCAGAACCTGCCCCGAACTCCCAGACAAAGGCCAGCTGGCCAAGGTGAGCTCGGTGTCCTCAACGAGAGAACCTCGTTCCTCTCCTTACCCTGACAGCCTCCCCGTGGGGTGCCCCACAGCCCCCTGCCCCTGGGCGTGCCCCACCCGAGTCTGTTCATTGCTCCCACCCTCGCCCCTTTGGACGCAGACTGCAGCTAGCGACCCCCTGCCCTGTGATACCCAGGACTCCCATCTCACGGCGCCCCCGGCAGGCAAGGGTGGGCCAAATCCCACCCAGAGCCGGTGCAGCCCCTGGTGCCAGGGATGTAGCGGCATGGCTCAGGCCGGAACAGAAGAGTAAAGCAGCTGGAAGGGAACAAGAGACCCGAACCCACAGAGGCGCCTCTCTGGCCACTCCAGGGTAGGGTGGCCATTCGTCCTCTGAGCCCCAGGCTGGGCCAGGGAAGAGCCCATGTCAGAGGCTCCGTTCCTCCCTCCCCAGCCAGCCAGGGCGCTGCGGTGACTTGGGCCGGCCCCCGGCAGATGGTGCAGAGATGCGGAGCGACAGCTGAGCTAGCCAGCATGGATTCCGGGCAGCCGCCTCGCCCAGGCTCCAGCGCTGGCCATTCCTCCTCTGGGGGCTTCAGCAGAGACAGGGGAACCCCCGGCCAGAGCCTTCCTGCCTGGGCGGCTCAGCCCAATCAGCTCGGACCTACGGCCTGGAAATTTCAGCGGCTCCGCTGCTTGGATGCCAGCTGGCAGATACATCTGCGAAAGGGGGCCGCTCCAGCCATGTGCAGAGCCACGCCCCCGTGGGAAGGGGGGAACTTTGCGCCTGGCATGCCCTGCCCATCCATCAGACGGGTGAGGCAGCCTCCTCTCGGGGCGGAAAGGCAGCAGCACAGCAAAGAACCCCCTGCTCTGCCCAAATGGCCAAGGGGCAGGCGAACCCCAGCCAGAGGAGCAGAGGGCGGGAGGGGGCACCTGGAAGAATGAGACCCACTGCCCCATTGCATCTTGGGAGAGAAGTTCTGCTCCCTCCTACACCAGGTGGAAACCGGAGGGACCCATGGAGACATCCCTGATTGACAGCAGCGTGAGAGCCGAATGCGGCTTTTCCCGGCCCCACAGACTGGCCAGGGCATCCGTTTCCCACACCACAGCATGGAGTCGTGCGCACAGCCTGACTCGGGGTGTAAATCCAGAGCAGCTCTGCTAAGGCCAGAGGAATCAGCGTGGATTTATGCCAGCATAACTGAGGGCCAGATTTGGCCCACGGTATCTCCTGCCCCCTGAAATGACACCTGGGTGGGGCGACCCAGCTGGAAGCCCCCAGAGCGCAGGGCTGGCCCCTGACAGGCAGCAGAAAGGGACCAGCACCTGACAGGATCTGGCCCCAGAGAGCTCACATGCCCACACGCACAGGCCCACGCCCTCCTTCCCCTTTCCCCCTCCCTGCCCCCTTTGCAGCAAGGGCCATGTTGAAGCTGGAGCGGGGCCCATCTCAGGACAGGAAGGCCAGGCGCTAATGGGCTCGTTAGGAAGGCAGGTCATTTACATTTTTCCAATCTGTGCTAAGTGAGGCAAAACAAACAGCGGCATGGCTCAGCTAAGCGCCGGGCCTGGCCCCGTGAGGGGCGCGGGACACGCAATCAGGCAGGCCGGGTTTTTCCATCCCGGCGCCTCAGACAGAAGACTCCTGGATCCGGCCCAAAAGCCACTTGTGAGCTGAGGGCAGAGTCATTTCCCGCTTCAGCTCCGAAGGCCTCAGACGGGGGTGTCATCTGCTCCACCCCAGGGTGGCAAAGCCGGCTCTCCAAGAGGCACCTGTGCTCAAGGGAAGGGAGGTGATGGCAGGGTTGAAGCTGGGGCGCCCAGGACCGCTTTGGGAGCCAGGGAGCTCTGCTAGGGCCTGTGAGGACTCCTGATGGGCTACAATGGGAATCCAAGGCGGGAGATAGCCCAGGGCCCAGACAGAGCTGTAAGTGCTGAGCAGCTCACGGTACCAGCTGCAGGCCCAGGCAGAGTGGGGTGCATGGGTGAGGTGGGTGCTTTGGGGTTCAGAGAGGCTCTGCCCTGTCTCCCTGCCCCTGGGACCTGCGAGCAGAGCCAGCTCGTTCTCCACATGCTCTGCACCCGGGATGGGACAGGAGCCACAGGCTCAGAGCAGCCTGGGAGCCTGACAGTGCGCGGTGGATAGAGCCGGCTGCAGGCAGGGGGAGCCCGGGCAGGCGCTAGGCAAGTTTCCCTTCAACTCTGCCGCTGCACCTCAAACCTGGCCCCCAGCCCCCGGTTCCCACACAGCTCTGCCGGTGCCCCTCAATCCTCACCCACCACCTTCTCAGCTGGGGACCTGGCGCTGGGGCAGCAGGGCATGCTGGCAGAGTATCAGAGGCAGCAGCATGGGGTGGGGGGGAGGCAATGGCTTTCCCTGCATCCCCCAGCTCCCACCTGCCCCCCCTTCCGTGCTGCTGCCTCTGTGGGAGGCAGCAGCTGGGGGGAGGAGGCGGCTCCACGGAGACAGACGATCCAGCGAAGCATTAAGATGCATGTTCACAAACTGCCTCTCGCCAGACCACTTCTCATTAGAGCTGAGCACTCTCTGATCAGGCCTTTTGAGCTCTGCCTCCCTCTGCGAGCCGAGGACCACGGCTCCTTCTCGCTCTTTGAGTGGCTGTGATTAGCCGCAGCGCCAGGGATGGGATGTGCAGAGCCGAGGGCCCCAGCGCCTTCGGAGCCGGCTGCAGCCACTGGCAGAATCCTTCCTTTTTGTAAATAATGATCTTACTTTGTGCCTTTGGTGGACAAAGTCAAATGCTTTTATTGCTGCCCGTCTCTCCGCTCATCGCCAGCCTCAAGGCACTGGGCCGCCAGGCATTGTGGGAAGGCAGGGGAGAGCCAAGCCAACGGGGAACAGAGTAGCAGGAAAGGGCCACTTCAGCCTCACGCGGCCCCGGAGAAGAGTAACACGCAGCCTCCCGCTGGGCTCCCTCTCCGTCGAACTCTCCTGCCCGACAAAGGCCCCCTCAGGGTGCGTCCACACTGCATTGGCATTGCAGACCCAGGGCTGTGGGCCCGGCTTGGGGACCCGGTGCGTCCACTTGGCCTTGTGAACCAGCATTTACAATTGCTGGGCCCGGGTCTCACAGCCGGTACACTGCACGGCCCTTCGGACTCAGGGCTGCAAAATGGCAGCATCCATTAACCAAATGAAGTTAATGGGTAGCAGGTTTAAAACTAATAAAAGAAAGTTCTTCTTCACACAGCGTGTAGTCAACCTGTGGAACTCCTTGCCAGAGGAGGCTGTGAAGGCTAGGACTATAACAGAGTTTAAAGAGAAGCTAGATAATTTCATGGAGGTTAGGTCCATAAAAGGCAATTAGCCAGGGGATAAAATGGTGTCCCTGGCCTCTGTTTGTCAGAGGCTGGAGAAGGATGGCAGGAGACAAATCGCTTGATCATTGTCTTCGGTCCACCCTCTCTGGGGCACCTGGTGCTGGCCACTGTCGGCGGACAGGCTACTGGGCTAGATGGACCTTTGGTCTGACCCAGTACGGCCATTCTTATGTTCTTATGACGGCTTCTCGACAGGCCTCGGGCTCAGACTCACCCCCCAGCAGGTCTGAGGATGGGTCAGACTGATTTGTGTGTGGACAGAAGGTGCGGGGGGGGAGGGCGGGGGATGTGGCTGAAACCAGAGCCAGAGCCCAGGCTAAGTGTGCTGGGTAGACATGCCCTTTGGGGCCTACACCAGGCCTCACCCTTCCCCAACCACCGGAGAACTGTCATCAAAGAGCAGCCCTGTTCCCAGGAGCAACCCACCCCCAGTACCCCCCCCCTCCCACTGGTTTGTCCGTAGGTGGGTGGTGCCGGCTATAACCCCTGTGGACGTGGGAGGAGAGCAGGCTGAGTTATTTCGGGGAGCAGGGAAGCACACAGCTACTGCGCACAGCACCCCGAGCTCTGCTCGGAGCCCCTGTTGCGGGGAAGACTCAGGCAGATGCAGGAAGAGTTGCCGTGGCTGGGTGAAAGGGGGCGCTTTCCTCAGTCGCAGCACGGCGCCTGCTCCTCAGCCTGGCACTAGGGGGGCGCTATGCCACCAGCAGGTCATGGGAAGCCAAGGGCTTGAACTTCTGTCCTCAATATTTAACTCCTATCCCCAAAGTCCCTCCAGTCCCTTCTCTATACCTTCCCCCTACAATCCCCTCTCCTTCCACCAGCAGGGGCTGAAAGGCACACGCTCGGGCCCGGCTCCAGGGAGGCCCATGGGTGCATAAGACCAGGTGCAAGAACTGAACCCATGACCCTCCCAGGGCCCTATCCGACCGGCCATCCTGGCCTTTGAAACACAAGGCGCGAGGCCCTGGTAGCCGTTTCAAGGCCCCATACGCCTAGTGGCCATGCCAGCCCATCCCCCTGGTCTTGGGGCTGCCCCAGCACAGAACACAAGGCGCTGCCTGTCGGTGCCTCACCTAGGAAGCCGCGGAGCTGCTCTCAGGAACTGGGGCAGGCTGGGGGATCACTCAGCGGAGCCTGAGGCCGAAGCCCCGGAGAGCAGAGCTTCCCTTAGGATGGTGGGACAGGATTGTAGATGCATTTATCACACGCTGGGCCTGATTCTGCCACCATGGAGAGGGCAAGCTAGGAGGAGCAAGAAGCTGGGACCCAACCCAGCCCTTAGACCCCATCCCCCCAACACGAACCCCAGAGGGCAGCATGCAGCTATGGAGATCCATGCCACACAGCAGGGAGAGGGCTAACCCTGGCTCCACTCTTTGTGCCCTCTCCCATTCCTGTGTGACTATATCTAGACAGACAGACCCACTGACATGCCTCGCTGGCTATGCCCCGGCTCTGCCCTGGGCCTAGGCTCATGTTGAGGGGAAGCTGAGGGGTCGACTCTCTGAACCAGCCATAGCCCAGGAGTCCTTTGAAAGCAGCAAGGACCCAATCCAGACCCTCCGCTCCAGCTGCCAGAGCAGGCGGGCGTGCTTGGCCGGAGGAAGAGGGGTTTGGCAGAGACCAGCTCTCAGGAGGACACATTGGAAAGAGGGGAGCTGGCAAGCTGAGCTTCCTTGGCAAGGTGAGCACTCAATAGCCCACAGCCCCTGTGGGGCGCTTCTGTCAGGGCGCGTGGGTGATGCTGAGCGTGGGCCCCACTGCTACGAATCACGGCAGAGAACTCAGACCCCTCTGTGCCCTCTCGGCCAGCAAGTTCAGTCGCCCTCTCTGCCTCCCACCGGGTCTCTGGGAACCCCTGACACAAGGGGGTGCAGTGCGGCTGGCCGCTTGCAGTCACTGAGGGTCACCCTTGTCCCCCTAGTGCCGGGCCATCCCGGGCAATCCCCTTTTATCTTCCAGAAATCAGGGTTCAGTGGGAGACTCTACTCCTCGCTTCCCACCACATTACCGGGTGCTCCCAAAACGGCCGCACTGCTTAGAGGTGGCCGCCAAGCTCCAGGCCCAGCGTGCTGGGTGCTGTACGGACCCACCGCGAGAGACAGCCCCCGCTCTCCAATGTGAATAGACTGGGGCAGGGGGGGGGCGGGTGCCATATCACATTCACGCCAGGAGCACTGAGGCACAGAGAGGCTAAGCGAGGTCACACAGGATGCCTGGGGCAGAGGCAGGAGTGGAAATCCCATTTTCAGACCCCAGCTCATGGCCTGAATCCTGAAGCACAAGCCCTCCTTCCCCGCCTTCCTGCCCCTCCCCCATCCTTTCTCTGCCCCCCGCCTGCTACCCGGACAACTGCAGCTGAGACGGCTGCTGGGACGGCCGGGGAAGAAGCCAAGGACGCAGGGATCTGCTAAGCGCTCTGGAGCTCACCACGGCCCGGTCCAGATCAATAGCTGCTAATCATTCACTGGGGGGGAGGGGCGAAAGCAAGCAGGCAGCGGGAGAGGCGGGCAAGGCGCCTCTGGAAGTGTCCCCCCCAAGGACCTGGTGTGACGAGCCACGGGGGTGGGGGCAACTGGGGAGTGACCTCCCCAAAGTCAGCCCCGTTTCACCGGGGAACGAGGCGACTGCCATTTCGCTGGACAAACGCTTGCTTTGCAGCGGCCGCGGCGAAGCCTGCTCTTCCGACCAGGAGTCGGGGCTCCTGCTGCCGGCTCTCTGTGGGCCGTACGGTTCGAGCCGTGCGGGGCGAAGTAATGTCGTTCTTTGGCCCAGCTTCTGTGGGTGAGAGAGACACTTTCGAGCTCCCCAGAGCTCTTCCTCAGGTCTCCCCGAGTGACCTTGGACAGGTCCCTTTCCCCGCTCCGTGCCTCAGTTTCCCAGGGTCCAGCAGCACCCACCAAACCCTACCGGGTGTGAGGCTCTGCATGGGGCCCTGGCGTCCGGGGGTGAAACTGTGCCAAGATTTGCCCAGGGCGCCACCTAGCAATGCCCTCCCTCTCATCTCATCACCACATGATGCTTGGCTGGACACTCGGTCATCTCAGGCCCCTTGAACGCCCTCCAGCCTAGAACAGGAGAGCCCCACTCTCTCTGAAACTGGGAGGAGTCGGGCAGGAATGTTTTCTCTTTGTGCCACTTGGTCACATGCAGGCCCCGGGTAGAGGAAACGGGGAGGAGGGGGCACAGCCGCACCACTGACTGCCCGGCACGACAAGGAGACGCAGAGAGGGCTGGTTGGCCTGGATCCTTTCCTGGACGGAAGCTCCCTCCTGGGCAATCCGGAGCCTCAGCCAAGTGGATCCAAGCAGGGCCTGGGCGGCCTGGACTCTGGGGAGCAGGCAGGACGACCACAACAAAACCAAGGCCGAGCAGCAGGATTGGCACCCAGCACAAAACGCTGCCCGGGAGTGGGGGTGGCACAGGGTGTGTGGGGGTTGGCGAGGGTGGATAGCAGGGGTGGAGTGTGCTGGGACTGGGGCAGGGAAGGCTTGGGTCCAGCCCAGCATAGGGATGGAGGGCGGATAGTTCAGGCCAATGTTGGGTGTTTGGCTCTGGACCTGGCTGGCTCTGTCGCTTGGAAGCAGGTGACCCTCCCCTTGCGAGTTCAGCCCGGGAAGGAGCTGGCGTCCCCTTCGGACCCACAACCCCAACTTTCCCCTGGGCCTGTCCCCACCTCCCGCCCTGTTCATGCCCCGGCTCTCCGTGCGAGGCCAGGCTCTTGCCCATAGGTGGCAGCAGCCCGCTGGACCTGCGGCTCCCAGCCCCAAGTCCCAGGTGCCAGCCGCACAGGGACGCGCCAGCCTCTCACGGTTCCCTCGCTCTCCCTGCTGCAGCCGCAGCCCAGTGCTGTGTCTCAGCCCCCTCTGTCCTCCCCACCGCAAAGCTGCCCTCCTGCCATGACCCGGGGTGGGGAGCTTGCCCCCGGCTGCCCCATCAGAACGTTGCAGGGTGGTGCCAGGACCCGGGGGCACCACACTTCTGTGCAACACCGCACCGCGCTTCAGAGACAGCTCCGGGGTTAAGGCCGGGGGGCCTGCCCCGCCGGCCGCCAGCCCACAGCTACGGGCTCACAGCGGAATTTGCGAGTCACACGGGGGTTGTGTGCACGGGGAGGAGAGACACGGGCAGTGGGGCATCCAGGCGAAAGGAACTGGATTTGTACAAAGCTCATGCCCCGGTGTCCAGCCCAGGAAGAAGAGCCTGTGGGCTGAGGAGGTGAAGGCCCCTGACAGAACTCACGGAGCACCCAGAGACTTGTCTGCACTAGGGTATTTCTCCCAGGCGTTCCCATGGCAGCCAGCCCCAGCATAGAAGGGAGAGCCAGCCAGCTCTCCGCAGGGCTGATGACAGTCACCCTCTGCACTAGGGCGGAGCCAGTGACTTCTAGACCGGGGTGGGGAACCTAAGGCCCAGGGGCCGGATGCAGCCCCCAGCTTGCCTGGATCCGGCCCCCGAGGTTCAGGGGCCTCCCCAGCATTGGGAAGCCTGTGCTGGTGCTCCTGTCCCCCAACCACCCCACTGTGGGACTGGAGCACACAAAATCTACTAGCCCAGTCCCCTGCCCCCGAGGCTCTGCTGTGCGAGGGGAATGTGGGGGAGCGTCTTTGTCCTTCAGTGCGGCCCCCAACTGATTTTTCTGTGGGTCAATGGCCCCCGACACAAAAAAGGTTCCTCACCCGAGTTCTAGACACTGCAGCCAGGCTGTGTGGGAGCCAACAATCAACACTTGCAGGCTTGAGCCCCCCTCCCCGGTCTGCTTCCCCCCCGCCCACAACGCACGCCTCACCTGAAGGTAATGGTAGCCTCTGTCTTTGGCCTTTGTCTCCGGAAGGGCCAAGCCTTTGTCCTGGCTGCCCCCCGAGCTGGGATACGCCTCCCGGGCTTGGCTGACCGTCATGGTGTGCCAGGCACTCCTCTTCAGTGTCTGGCCGTCCAGCGACATGGACATGCCGGCACAGGCCAGGCACTTGCCCTCCCCCCCCCCCGGTCTTGAGACTCTTCAAGCTCAAGTCTCTGAAGGCACTTTCGGGCGCGTCCATGCAGTACTGGGTGGCCTGGTCCACAGCGTGCCGGCCAGACACCATGTAGCTGCTGTCGCTATCCAGGTTGTCATCAGAGCTCCACCAGCCCATCATCTTGGGCCGGTGCCGGGAGTCCAGCTTGCGGTCTTTGCTCTTGCTCCGCTTGCTGTGCCGGGACTGGTGGTGGTGGTGATGGTGATACCCGTCCCCCCGGCCCTCCACCTTGGTGCCGTTGTACTCCCGCTTGGCCGGCGCCTCCAGGGAGTGGGACTTGGCGAAGAGCTTCTGGACGGAGTGGACCAGGTGGCGGATGCGGCTGGGGCTTTCGCTGCGCTGCTCCGTGGTGCTGGCCCGCTGGTACTGCAGCGTGTGGAAGCCGTCATGGTGCAGCGGCAGCTGCTTCTCAAACTGGTCCAGCAGGTTGGGGGGCAGGCGGTTGATCTTGCTGGAGGGGTGAGTGGTCGCCATGCACTCGTCGCAGGAGTCGTACTGCGGCAGCGGGTGGTGCATCCTGGGGAAGGTGCTGCTGCTGCTGGCGGAGAGCGGCTCGCTCAGGCTCAGCGGCCCGCCCGAGCACTCGGCGGGGATACCGGGACTCCGAGAGGGGCAGTAGCGGTGGTCCAAAGAACAAGACTCGCTGGGGCTGAGGAGGAACGACTGCCTGGATTCCTGGCCGTGGTGGATGTAATCCAGGGGCTGGTCACAGTCCTCTGGGATGCAGTGACAAGGATGCCCTGTGGAGCTTTGTGATTGGCTGCGCTCCCCATGGTAGCCCTTCATGGTGTCAGAACCCGGCAAGGAACTTCCTCATTCTGCCGGATTCTCCCTGCGGGGTCCCCTGCGGAGACAGGACAGACACATGAGCCCTCGCCCGTCCCATGGGCGTGTGGGCAGGTTTCGGAGCCCCGCCTCTTTTTGCCCCTGCAACCCGCCCCTACGGAGGACTGCTGGTGGCGTCGCCTTTCTAAATAAGCACAAGTCACGCGCCTGCTCGACAGCTGGCGTGGGCCAACCCAGCTCTTCCGACTTGGCTGGAACTGCACCCGTCTACACCAGCTGAAGGCCGGGCCCTCTGAGTCTAAAAACCCAACTGCACCTGCCAATCAAGTCTGAAAGGGCAGCAGGGTGGTGGGGGCTGAAAAAGGAGTCCCAAGTAAGGCAGATCTGTGAGTCAAGCCCAAAGCTCTGCTCATGGGCAGAGTCAGCACAGGACACCTGTTCCAGTTCACCAAAACCAGAAATAATTAGAATAAGGAAAGGGACAGAGAAAAGTAACCAAAATCATCAGGGGGGTGGCCCAGCTCCCATATGAGGAGGAATTAAAAAGACAGACTGCTCAGCTTGGAAAAGAGATGATCGAGGGGGATATGATAGAGGTCTAGAAAATCAGGAATGGTGGGGAGAAAGCGAATAAGGAAGGGTTATTTACCCCTTCACACAACATATGAACCAGGAGTCACCCAATGCAATGAATAGATAGCAGACTTAAAACAAACCAAAGGAAGCATTTCTTCACACAATGCAAAGTCAACCTGTGGAACTCCTTCCTAGGGGATTTTGTGGAACACAATAGTATGACTGGGTTCAAAGAAAAATTAGGTAAATTTGCATAGGATAGGTCAATATAGTCAGAGACACAAGCCTGATTGTCCCTAAGCCTCGGACTGCTAGAAACTGGGACAGGACAACAGTGGGATGAATCTTTCAATAAATTGTCCAGGTCTGTTCATTCCCCCTGAAGCATTGGAAGACAGAACACTGGGCTAGTATGACCCAGGAGGGCCTTTCCTATAGTCTAAAGGACTCTGAGATTTCAAAATCTGGCTTCACTCCCCCTCAGAATAAACCCTGAACATTTCTTTACAAAACAAATGTTTCAAAACAGAAAAGTGGTTTGGGTCAAGTGAACCATTGCCCTGTGATTTTGGTTTTGGTCCAGGTGGTATGATCAAGCACATCCAAACCCAAAATAAACTATCAAAAGGAAAAGTTGTTTCAAGTTGAAAAATCAAAAGGGTTCATTCCAAAATGTCCAACAGGACATTGCAGCAGTGTTGGAATATCTTCACCCGCCCTCCCGCCCCCAGGGTTTTCTTCCTAGATGAAATGTGGATTGTAAATGTTTTGCTTGAATCCCAACTGCCCTGGCTGGTGGAAAATGATTCTGCATTTTTCCACCCAGCTCTGCTCACATGGCTCATAATGGGCTGAAATAAGGAGTTGGGGGGGGGAGAGGAAGGGGGGAGAGAGGGCCCGCTGTGCTATGAAATCTCAATCCATTCTCATTCTACCTGCAGATCTTCAATCAAGCTGCCCAAATGGCACTTCTGCCGTGTTCCAGTGGAGGTTACAGAGGTATTTATAGAAGCTACCTTGAAACCTCAGGAACCTATCAGTCCATTTATCAAAGCGCCTGCAGTTCCCCATTCAAGGCAGGCGAACAATAAGAAGAAAGAAATGGAGCAAAAAAAAAAAAAAAAAAAGTTAAATTGTACCCAGGGCATTTTATTCAACAGGAAGCTCAAGCCAAACGGCCTGGCTCCTCTAACAGTCTGTCTTGTGGGCTCTGAGCCATGAACTAAACAGTCTCCCCAGGATTGCAGAGACCCTGCCATTTCGCTCACATTGCTTTTTTTAAAATTATTTCCTTATATGTTTGTGAGGGACTGGCATGAGCCAGCACTGGCTGGGGCTTTAGGGTTAGGGTTAACCTTAAGCTGTTACCCAAGCATTGTGTTCCGTTCTCCCGGCTGCTCGGAACAGCTGCTCCATACCACACCCAGGGGTTACCATTAGAAAGTTGTTTGTCTCAGTCTCTCAGAATCAGCGAAGTCCTAAAGACCAATCTGTGCAGCGTACAGCTATGCTGCAGTAAGCTGAGATGTTTCCAACGCGGCCATGCTTGCCATGGCTGGGCCAGCTCAGAACTTGGACAAGAGACCCTCTTGGAAAAAAAAAAGTTTCAGAGGGGTAGCTGTGTTCGTCTGTAACTTTAAAAATAACAAGTAGTCCTGTGGCACCTGAGGCTATGTCTACACTACAAGGTTTTGGCGCAAAAACGGCAGTTTTGGCACAAAAACCAGCACAGCGTCCGGCAAGCGTGTTTTTGCACAAAAAAAAAATACAGTAAATCGACAGGACAGAGGGCTTTTGCCGGTAGAGTTATTCCTCTCCCCACGAGGAATAACTCCTTTTTGTGCTACAGCTCTTGTGCAAAAAGGCAAGTATGGACGCTCCACAGGGGTTTCTTGTGCAAAAAGAGCCTATCAGAAAAATCACGGGTGCTCTGATGGCCATTCTGTGAAAGGCCATCAGAGCTTTCTTGCACAAGAGCGTCCATGCAGTGTGGATGCTCTCTTGCGCAAAAGCACATCGCTTTTGCGATGCGCTTTTGAGGTGTGGACGCACTTTTGCGCAAGAAGTTTTTACGGAAGATCTCTTTCGCAGAAAGCTTCTTGTGCCAAAACTCTGCAGTGTAGACAAAGCCTTAGAGACTAACCAAAATAAATAAACGTCATCTGAAGAAGTGAGTTGTACCCACGAAAGCTCATGATACCATCTTCAACAGGTTTTGTTAGTCTTTAAGGTGCTGCAAGACTATTGTTTTTTAAGTTTTTCCAAAATAAATAGGATCATGAGCTTTTGTGGGCAAGACCCACTTCATCAGATGAGTTGAAGTGGAAATAACAGAATCCAAGCTATAGATATAGATATAGATATAGATATAGATATAATATAGATATAATAGCAAAAGAAGTGCTTGTCAATTATAGGACCTGTGTTAATGAAGCTAATTAAGTGGGCTGGATGTGTTCCATTCATAGCTTTTCATGTGCAAATGCGGAGGTCAATGGCAGGGGAAATTTGGCTTTGTAGTGCATTAACTGGTTAATGTCTTTATTCACATCAAAGGCTACCTCCTGGAAGAGCCAGTTACCTACATGCCTCCAGCTCCTATCCAGAACACACCATATGATCCATCGTCTATAGCCAAGCCCTTCGATACAACCGCATCTGCTCTAATCCCACTGACAGAGACCAGAAACTTCAGGATCTCTACCAAGCATTTATAAACCTCGATTACCCACCTGGAGAAATAAAAAAACAAATTGAAAGAGCCAGATGAATACCCAGAAACCATCTACTTCAAGACAGACCCAAGAAAACCAACAATAGAACACCACTTGTCATCACCTATAGCCCCCAACTTAAACCCGTCCAACACATTATCAATAAACTACAACCTATACTGGAACAGGATACTACACTCCAAGAGGCTCTGGGAGACAGACCCATAGTCTCCTATAGACAACCACCTAACCTCAGGATGATTCTTACCAGCAACCAAAGGACATACCACACTAATACCAACCCTGGAACTTTCCCTTGCAACAAACCCCATTGCCAGCTTTGCCCACATATTTACTCGGCTGACACCATCATTGGACCTAACATCAGTTATAAGATCAAGAACACATATTCCTGCTCATCCAGAAATATAATTTATGCCATCGTGTGCCAACAGTGTCCGTCTGCTACGTACATTGGACAAACGTCTCAGACACTTCACCAAAGAATCAATGCACACAAAACAGATATCAGACGGTCTCACAAAGAAAAAACAATTTCTTGCCATTTCAACCAGAAAGGGCATTGTCTCAATGACTTGATTACCTGCATCCTGCTTCAAAGACATTTTAATACAAGACTTCAAAGAGAAACCTCTGAACTGTCATTCATGCTTAAATTTGACACTTTACGACTGGGTCTCAACAAAGATGCTAATTACCTTACCCATTACAAAGATAGCTTCCCCCAATTATCACCTCTAATATCATTAGCTCACAGACATTAACCTCCCCCCCTCATTCCCCCTCTGTTCTGAAATTTGATTTGTCCTTTTTATGTGTTCACTTTTTTTGATTGTATCCCTTTGGTATATATGGTCATGCCAATTTTCTTCCACAATTTGATCTGAGGAAGTGGGTCTGGCCCACGAAAGCTCATCACCTAATAAACCATCTTGTTAGTCTTTAAAGTGCTGCATAGTCCTGTCTTTTGTTTCAGGGCGTAAGAGGGCATGGTGATGAGTCACTAGGGGGGCGCTGTGCCCTGTTGACTCCACACTGATTCCAATGCCCCGGCATTCCTGCTAAAAATAACACTCCAGTATTCTGCCCAAAGCATTGAGCTCCTGTAGTAGCACTACGGGGAGATGCAATGCTTTGGATGCCTCCCGTTGCATGAGGCACTGTGCTGCTAGAGGTGCCATCTCGTGGCTGAGATATAAACCCAAGGTCTTGGCCCCATGTCGACATTAACAATTGACCCCGTGTCCTGATCAAACTGAATAGCTATAGTCTGCCTCCTGCCATTCTCCTTGCAGTTCCAAGTGGATTTGGGATCTTCCTTCACTTCCTGTCCTAAACTGAAGAGTAATATTGCAGAGCGCTGTTAAACAGCGACTGTGTTCCAACCTAGAGGCAGCTGCATGGTGATGGAGCGAAAGGCAGGACCCACAGGGGCACCTTGTGAAGTGTGTAGGGTGAACGGTGCTGCATGTGTATGCATTTTCATACCCTGACTCGCAACCAGAAGGATCCCAAATCACTTTTCAGATCACTCACAGCAGTCTGTGAAACAGAACACGGCATTTGTTTGGTAATAATCACTCCCAGCTTTCATGCACCAAGTTCCATCAGTAAATCTCAAAGCACTTTGCAAAGGGGGGGCAGCATGATCCCCATTGTATGGACGTAGAAACTGAGGGATGAGGAGGAGTAAGTTATGCAAAGTGCCCCCACAGGCCGGTGGCAGAGGCAGAACTCAGGTCTGAGTGCCAAGCCAGCATTCCAGCCACTAGGCACTACTGTCTCCCTATAGCACACAGGCATTTAGGCGTGCGCAGTATCTTGAGAGGCAGTGTGGGGTGGAGGGTTGGAAATCCACAGGCCCTCAATCTAACACTGGACTTGGGCAACATTCATCACCTTCCTGCCTCAGTTTCCCTATTTGCAGTTTGGGGAAAATAATGCTCCTTCACAGGGCTTAATAGGGGTCTAGTGTTTTCAACATATCCAGTGCTCTATATGCTAAGCTTCATTAGAAGCTGAGGGGCAGGATACCCCTTACAAAGAATATTTAGGGAAGCAGAATGCAATTATATGACAAAAGTTAACCTAATCTTATGCCCCTTGGAATATGAGTGGGGCATAAGATTAGGTTAACTTTATCATTCCATGGGGCTCTTTAATGATCACAAGCCAGGAGAGGTTGATTTTTACATCCCATCCCCCCTTATACCAAATTAGGACTCTATGCTCAAATGGACTCTACTGATACCAAGCTGGGAAGAGTTGCATTGAAGGACAGGGTCATAATTCAAAATGATCTGAACAGACTGCAGAAATGGTCTGAGGTAAATAATATGAAGTTCAATAAGGACAAATGCAAAGTGCTCCACTTAGGAAGGAACAATCAGTTTCACACATACAGAATGGGAAGCAACTGTCTAGGAAGCAGTCCTGTTGAAAGGGATATAGCGGTCATCGTGGACCACAAGCTAAATATGAGTCAGCAGTGTGACACTGTTGAAAAAAAGCACACATCATTCAAGGATGCATGAATGTTGTGAGCAAGACACGAGAAGTCATTCTTCTGCTCTACTCTGCACGGACTAGGCCTCAACTGGAGTATTGTGTCCAGTTCTGGGCACCACATTTCAAGAAAGATGTGGAGAAATTGAAGAGGGTCTAGAGAAGAGCAACAAAAATGATGAAAGCTCTAGAAAGCATGACCTATGAGGGAAGACTTAAAGAACTGGGCTTGTTTAGTTTGGAAAAGAGAAGACTGAGAGGGGACATAATACCAACTTTGAAGTATCTAAAAGGTTGTTACAAGAAGGAGGGAGAAAAATTATTCTCCTTGATCTCTGAGGACAGGACAAGAAGCAATGGTCTTGAATTGCAGTAAGGGAGGTTTAGGTTGGACATTAGGAAAAACTTCCTGTCAGGGTGGTTATGCACTGGAATAAATTGCCTAGGGGGGTTGTGGAATCTCCATCATTGGAGATATTTAAGAGCAGGTTAGATAGGCACCTGTCAGGGATGCTTGGTCCTGCCGTGAGGGTAGGGGACTGGACTTGATGACCTCTTGAGGTCACTTCCAGTTCTAGTGTTCTATGATCCTGTGGTGCCCAGAGGCCTCCCATCCGAGTACCAACCGAGCTTGAAACTACTCAGCCGATAGTTCCCCAAAGGGAAGCACCATGCAAGGTTGAGTAGCAGGGCTAGATATCGCCAGCAAAGTAGTAGGGAAGGCAGAAATTTCCCAAAGCAGTAAAACTGTGAGGAAATATGGTCTGATGGCTCCATCGCTGAACTGGATTCCAGATCTCAGCTCCTTGGACAAGTCATTTCCTTTCTCAGCACTCACGAGTTCTGCGTATTTCACTCAAGAGCTGCCGGGGGAAGGGGAGGGGAACTTTTCCCCACTCTGAAATATTTCCCAGTAGCACCCAAGGGAGGGGAAGTGGCTTGGTCAAACTTAGCAACCTTCCTGCTTCTTTTCTCCCCTTCCCCCTTTTGCAATGATTACTTCTAGCAACTCATGAAAAATTAAAAACACCCTCTTCAGAGACACGGGAAACAAGGTCACCTTATTCCTCTCGCAGATCTCCCAGGGCTTGGTGGGTGTGGGAGCCTAGAGAACACAAATCATCGTTTAATTACTAATAAATATTAACCACCCCTTTAAAAGGGCAGAAAGAGAGACACCAGCCTCTGCCGGAATGGGCTGGCCAGGTGGAGACAAGGTCAATCGCTTATGAAGATGCTCTTACTTAAGAATGGCCAGACTGGGTCAGACCAAAGGTCCATCTAGCCCAGTGTCCTGTCTTCCACAGTGGTCAATGCCAGGTGCCCCAGTGGGAACTAACCAAACTGGTAACCATCAAGTGATCCCTCCCCTGTCACCCATTCCCAGCTTCTGACAAACAAAGGCTAGGGACACCATCCCTGCCCATCCTGGCTCATAGCCATTGATGGACCTACCCACCATGAATTTATCTAGCTTTTTTTTGAACCCTGTTAGAATCTTGGATGTCACAACATCCTCTGGCAAGGAGTTCCACAGGTTGACTGAGATGGGTGAAGAAAATCTTCCTTTTGTTCCTTTTAAACCTGCTACCTATTAATTTTATTTTGGTAAGCCCTCGTTCTTGTGTTATAGGAGCAAGTAAATAACTTTTTCTTATTTACTTTCTCCACACCGTCATGATTTTATAGACCTCTATCATATCCCCCCTTATTCTTATCCTGTCTTATTCGCTATCCCTTTTTGAATGACTCCTAACATTCTGTTTGCTTTTTCAACTGCTGCTGCACATTGAGTGGATGTTTTCAGAGAAACTCTTCAATAGTTCAGCGTGTGTGGTGCCACCCAAAAGCACAAGTTGGACAAATCATGGAATCACAGGGTTGGAAGAGACCTCAAGAGGTCATCGAGTCCAACCCCCTGCTAAAAGGAGGTTGCAATTCAGATGCAACAAGAACATTTTTTTTTTTTACAATGGCTTTTTAAAGTTGTTGGAAGTGTCTTGACTTGGCTGTTTTGCGGGGCTATAAAAGTCAAACGCAATGTGTGCCGGCAGTGAGCAAAGTCCCACACACAGGTCTGCTGATCACTTTTAGTGCTGATCCACAACCCCGCCTGTTATTCCAGTCCAGAGCTCCCCACCACAGCTCTGCCAATGCTCCTTCCCCCAGACCAGGGACTCCCCTGGCTATTCCAGCCTTGGCTTCCCCATACAGCTCTGCCAGTAGAGCCCTGCAAATCGGCAGATATCCATGGGGATCCGCATGTGTGGATGTGGATAGCTGCAGCTCATTTTTGCAGCCATGGGTGTGGATGTGGTTACAAATATTGTATCTAGAACCCGGAAAATGTGCAGATATCCAGTTTATAGCCATGGGTATCCGGATCCGCGGCTGTCAATGCGGATCTCCACAGCTCATTTTTGTGGATATGGATGCGGAGGCAATTACAAATATTGTATCCACGAAGGGCTCTATGTGCCAGGGCCCTTCAACCCTGCACAATCCCGTTCTTTATCGGCTCAAGGGCTCCCTGTCCCCACAGCAGCAAACCATAGACTGAAAGCTACAGGGAGCCATCAGGACAGGTCCAGTCTGATCAGTAACCCTGCTCATTCATTTGACTTGTTAATATGCAGAACCTGTGAGTGAAATGTTAATGTCATTTTAATTTCAAGGGAACCAGCTCCGCCTATGAGCCTATAAGGCCATGTCTTCATTGCTGCAGAGATTGATCTTTTGGTGTTCAATTCAGTGGGTCTAGTTAAGACCCTCTAAATCAAATGCTGAAGGTGGCTTCGGTCAGCCACAGTCGTGGGGAGTAAGGGAAGCCGATAGGAGAGTTTGCTCCCATCAAACTCCCTCTGAGAAGACGGCGCCAAACTCAGCTTAAGGTAAGCCGACTCCAGCTACATATTTTATATAGCTGGAGTTGCGTACCTTAGCCCAACCTCCCGGGTCTAGTGTAAACCTGGCCTAAGCTGCTGAGCTGAGGAGCCAAAGAGGTCTGAAACAGGGTTGAAACACAGACCCTGGGACCATCTCCAGCTCGGCTGGCTCAGAAGCCAGACATTCCCGCTTCTGAAAGGATAGTGACAAATCAGAGAGGGCTCAGAAAAGTGCGACGAGAAAGCCGCCCTCCCCCTCTCAGCGAGAGCCGTAAGAAGCGCCATCGATTCAGTGTATCCAAGAGAAGGTTAAGAGGTGACTTGATCACAGTCTGCTGCCTGGGTGAGAAATCTTGCAGAGCAGCAGGCTCTTTAAGTGAGCAGCAAAAGGCAGCATGCGACTCAATGGCCAAAAGCCGACGCTAGAGAAATCCAGCCGAGAAATAAGACCGAGGTTTCTAACACTGAGCGCTAATTAGCCATTGGACCAACTTCCCGAGGGAGGTGGTGGAGTCTGCGTCACTTGAAGCTTTTAAATCAAGCGCGATGCTCTCGCTCCACCAACGCGGCGGGCTGGATGCAGGAAGCGCAGGGCGAAGCGCCATGGCTTGGATTAGACAGGAGGGCAGCCAACATGCTCATAAAGCTCCTTTCTGGCTTGAAAATCTATCCCGCTCTGAACGGGAGCTGCAGGGAGAGAGCCCTGGGAAGATGCTTAAAATAGCGGACAATAAGGAAAACGTGGAAGGAGGTGCTAAAAATTGGGGGAGTGAGGCAAACGCAGACTATCTGCCAGCCCCTCTGTTTGGTTCCAGGCGCTCCCTTGAAAGTGCTCAGGCAGGGAGAGCAGCACGAGATTGACATGATCTCTTTCTGTCCCGCCATAACATCCTGCCTCCCAAACGCCAGCAAACACACAATGGGGTCTGCACGGGGGGGAGGGAAATGCTTGTATATTTTTTTACCTCATTAGAACCCGTCAGAAGGCTGGCTTTGTTATGACACTAAAAGAGGAAATTACTTATTCTCCAGCGTAGCTTGGCTAATTAACGGGCGTCATTAGCAATCTTGTTAGCATATTCAGCGAGGGCGCCTAGAGCAACCTGTCTTTAAATCATATGTTAAGAAAGGTAGACTGTACTTGAGACAAAGGTAATTGCAAGAGCGGCGGTTCTTCCCGGAGAGAGGGAGAGGGGATGAGGAGAAGCCACTGTCTTCCCTTAGCTGCAGCCACCTTCCTCCGTTGTTTGCGGTAACGTGCGGCAGGAGTTGACTCTGATGCAGGTCAACGGCGTAGCACGAAGGGAAGGGAGGAGCCCGTTCAGCCCACAGGTTGAATCTCTCTAGTCTGGCACCGGTGCCGAACCAGAGAATTTGCTGAACCACAGGAGCTCAATACTGTTCAGCCGCATGACCAACACTCCCACTGATTGCTGGGCTCTTAGAAGACATGTAGAGGTAAATTAGAGCTAAATCACAGCACGGAACACAGAGCCGGGACCGGTGGCTGTCAACAAACTTTACAGGACCGTGGGAAACTTGGGCACACCCATGATAAGTGTGGCGTAGTGGGGGTGCTATCTGCTCTGCGACCCGGGGTCCCCCTGCGCTGTGATGGGAGATTCTCACTGACTCTCCCAAATGTGTATTAACCCAGACACCCAGGCTCAGCCTCCCAGGGAGAGAGACAAAGGGAGGAAGGCGGAGACCAGCACCTGGCTGGGGGGCAGGGCTGGAAAAGAGTTTTAGTTTCTGTCTGGAATCATGGAGGAAGCAGCCTAAACTAGGGGGCTGGGATTTAGGGGCCCAGTCTCCCCCATCTCAAGGGAGGCTGAGGCATCCTAGGCCTGGCCCTGTAACCGGATTACATCTATGCTGTTCGTGCCACTACGGGGCTGCAGGAGTCGGGGGAACCCCGACGCGCCGTCACAATAAGTGAACATCCAGCTCACTGAAATTATCCCGGACCACGGATGTCACCGGACCAGAGAGTGCCGGACTAGAGAGGTTCAACGGTTGTTTGCCGAGATTCAGAGCCACATTGTGGTCCTGAACCAAGCACAGGTTGACACTGGGGATGGGCAAATGGGATCAGAAAACTGATTCCTAATCTTCAGACAAAATCCAGGCGGAGGGATCCTCAGCTGGTGCAAAATCGGCCCAGATCCAT
Source organism: Rafetus swinhoei (assembly GCA_019425775.1). NCBI lineage: Eukaryota > Metazoa > Chordata > Testudines > Trionychidae > Rafetus > Rafetus swinhoei. The sequence continues at coordinate 13,906,202 of JAFJHL010000300.1, read as the reverse complement.
GACCACCACAGCCAACGTGGAGTGGGACTGAGGTGCGTGGGCAGAGCTGTAGGTGGGGAGCCCAAAGCAAGGGTTGCAGGCAGGGCTGCAGGTCAGGAGTGAGGTGCATGGGTGGAGCTGTCTGCCCACGTACCCTGGCTATGCCAATCTCTAGCCAGAGCTTCACCCCTCGCTTTTCCAAGTACTGAGTTTTCTCTTTGAATGACTCCCCCTTCCCATGACTTCTCAAGCCAGGAGACTCACGTCCACCTTCTGGGGCTGGGAGAAATTGCTCTGTGCCAGGAGGGGGCCTGGCAGAATGACAGGAGGGCAGCGGATTAGATGCCAGGAGGTGGATGCTCATGACGGTCCTGGGATCTCCCTGACTCCCAGCAACGGGGAGCGAGGGCTCTCGATGACAGGGGGTGACAGAACTGGCCTGGAGGGGAAATGGGGGGACAGGACCACAAACAGCCCAGGAAGCCTCAGGCTGGAATGAAACACCCTAGGAACATGGTGCTAATAAGCTTTTCCACTCGCCTTCCCTCCATCCTCAAGGCTGGATCATTCAGCGCTGCTTCCCTCCCTCCCAATCCAACTCCTGCTCTAATGAGGCTCCCTAATTGCTCTGTCTGACGCTCCCTGGCTGCTGCCTGTGAAAATAAAAGCCTGCTGTTCTCCCAGGGGGATGTCGGAGGACTCTGTCACCGGCCCAGGCCTCCTCACGTGCCCACGCCTGTGCTGCCCATGGAGGGCGCCGGGAGGGGAAGGGGGGCTCCAAGAGAAGACTTGGAAGACTCCCCCTGATGTGAACGTAGGGCAAAGCGAGAGGAGAATCAGGCCCATGCTCCCGCCTGGATGAAAACTAGGTGCAGGCAATGGGAAGTGGAACGCAACTCAGCAAGGCTTCCGGCCGTGGGCCGACCGGGCTGTCTGGCTCCGCTACAATCACGGGGGGGCTCCGGCTCCACACGAAGGTAGACTGGAGCCCAGGCTCCAGAACCACCCCTCTATCGCCTGGATGCAACTGTAATGCCCCAGCTCAGCGCAGGGGATCCACATCACCCCTCGCAGTCTTGGCAGGAGCTGGCTGCTCGGAGACACAGGGGTGACTCCATTTGCTCAGCCAGTAGGGGGCAGCGGGGTTAGGGCTCTGAAGACCTGGGCTCTGCCTGCTGGGTGACCTAGCACCTCTGTGCCTGTTTAGATGGGTTCAGGGCAGGGTTCGTCGGCCATCCTGCCTCTGTACAGCACCAAGTGCACCGGGGCCACCAAAGATCCCGTTCAGAGGTAGCTCTGGTTACTTCCCTAAATGCTGAGCAGGGCCGACCTGTGCTTGCCATGAAAGGAGGGGGGAAGAATGACAGCATGGGGGGTAAACTGAGGATAGCGGCTTCAGCAGGGTTACTAAGCATGCTCAGAACAAGCCAAGCAGCAAATTGGGGGGGACAGACCCCATCCACCACCACCCCACACACACACATCACCTCTTTCCAGGGGCTACTAAGGCAGGTAACTTAGCAGTTAGCTGACAGGAGCACTGTACCTAATTCCTATATAAAAGAAAGAAAACTAAATAAATATTAGACCCACTCAGCTCTAATGCTAACACACTCTGACTTCTTGTGGCAAGTCACTTAAGGGACACTGGTTTAGCCTTAACACTTTAATATATGTTCTTTCTTTGTTACTAACTCTGTGGAGAAAGAGAGAGAGAGACAGACTGACCGACACTGTCAGGACTCCTAGGGTACGTCTAGGCTACAGGCTTTTGTCGACCAGAGCTGTCGACAAAGCCTCTGTCAACAAAGAGTGTCTAGACTACAGCCAGTTCTGTCGACAAAGCAAGCCACTTTTTCGACAGAGAGTCTAGATGCTCCCTTTTGAAAAAGCACAGTGTGGATGCAATAGCGCCTTTTGTCGACAGAACTCTGTCGACAAAAGGCGTTATTCCTCGTAGAATGAGGTTTACCGCCATCGACAAAACTGCTGTGTTCTATCGACTTACTGTCGACAGAACTCGGCGGTAGTGTAGACGCAGGAATAGTTATGTCAACAAAAGTCCACTTTTATCGACAAAATCCTGTAGTCTAGACACACCTGGGCTCTATTTCAGCTCTGGAAGGGGCGTGGGGTCTTGTGGGGGCAGATACGTTTGGGCTCTATATAAGAACATAAGAATAGACACACTGGGTCAGACCAATGGTCCACCTAGCCCAGCATCCTACGGTCAATGCCAGGAGCTTGCAAAGGCATGAGCAGCAGAGGTAATCATCACGAGCCATTCCTTGTTTTCCATTCCCAGCTTCTGGCAAAGAGAAGCTAGGGACACCAGCTATGCCCACTCTGGCTGGTAGCCACTGATGGACCAATCCTCCTTGAACTTAAGCTAGATAATTTCATGGAGGTTAGGTCCATAAAAGGCTATTAGCCAGGGGATAAAATGGTGTCCTTGGCCTCTGTTTGTCAGAGGCTGGAGAGGGATGGCAGGAGACAAATCGCTTGATCATTGTCTTCGGTCCACCCCCTCTGGGGCACCTGGTGCTGGCCACTGTCGGCAGACAGGATACTGGGCTAGATGGACCTTTGGTCTGACCCGGTATGGCCGTTCTTATGTTCTTATGTTCTAACTTATTTTGTTCTTACTGGAACCCTGTTATAGTTTGGGCCTTTCCACCCTCCCCTGGCAAAGAGTTCCACAGGTTGACCGTGAAGAAATAATTTGTTTTGTTTGCTTTAAATCTCTACATTTCATTGGGTGAGCTTCTTGTGTTATGTTAGTGAAGGAATAAATAACATTGCCTTATTCTATTTTTCCACACCATTCATGATTTTCTACAGATTATCTCCCACCCTTTAGTCTTTTCTTTTCCAAGATGAAAAATACCAGTCTTGTTAATCTCTCCTCCTATGGAAGCTGTTCCTTCCCCCTCATCATTTCTGTTGTCCTTTCTGTACCATTTCCAAATCCAGTATATCTTTTTTTTTTTTTTAAGATGGGGTGACCAAATCCACATGCCGTATTCAAGATGTGGGTGTATGGATTCATGCATGGACAAGAGATTTGCTCATGTGACTCCAGATTCCATTTTGGGATATACTTTTCCACAGCAAGAGCAATAAGATTCTTTTCACATGGCAAAGGATATATAAAGGGCCCTGGAAATTCCTCCATTTGGTCTTCAACCCTGCTTCTCACCTCTGGAGCATCTTTGCTATGAACTGCAGCTCTGAACAAAGGACTGAACAAACGACCGGTCCCAGCTGTGGATGTACTCCAGAGACGTGTCTTAAACCCTCAGATTATTCCATCACTGCTACAAGCCTGCACCAAGAACTTTGCAGTTGTTGTATGTATGTGATCCCTTTAACATTTTAACTCTCACCTTTCCTTCCTTCCTTCCTTTCTTCCTTAACTTCCTTCCTTCCTATAAAATTTTAGGTTTTAGATTCGAAAGGATTGGCAATCGTGTGCTTTTTTGGTCAAGATTCTAAGTTATAAATTGACCTGGGAATGCGGCTGGTCCTTTGGGATTGGAAGAACCTTTTTATTTGGCGAGATTGGTTTTCATAACCTCTCATCTGTCCAAGGAGTGTTACGGGTGGTGGCCCAAGAAAACTGGAGCGTCTGAGGGAATTGCTTGTATGACTTCTTGTTAGCCAGTGTGGTGAACAGAAGTGCTCTTTGTGACTGGTTTGGTGGAGGACCACCAGTCCTGGGCGTAAGTAGCCCCTTCTCTAAGCAATTTGCTCTGAATTGATACTCTCAGCAGTGTTTCCCAGGACCCGTGATCCCTCTAAAATTTTCCAACCATGAGCAGAGTGAGTTTTGGCTTGTGCACCAATATTGAGGTCCTGTGCGCTGGTTTGGATGTATGCCACCGTGGCAACCAATTTAGAATCATAGAATCCTAGGGCTGAAAGAGACCTCAGGAGGTCATTGAGTCCAGCCCCCTGCCCAAAACAGGACCAACCCCAACAAAACCATCCCAGCCAGGGCTTTGTCAAGCCGGGACTTAAAAACCTTTAGGGATGGAGATTCCACCCCCTCCCTAGGGAACCCATCCCAGTGCTTCACCACCCTCCTAGTGAAATAGTTTCTCCTAATATCCAACCTAGACCTTCCCTACTACAACTTGAGACCATTGCTCCTCGTTCTGTCATCTGTCACCAGAGAACAGCCTCTCTCCATCCTCTTTGGAACCCCCCTTCAGGAAATTGAAGGCTGCTATCAAATCCCCCCTCACTCTTCTCTTTTGCAGACTAAATAAGCCCAAATCCCTCAGCCTCTCCTTGTAGATCATGTGCTCCAGCCCCCTAGTCATTTTGGTTGCCCTCCACTGGACCCTCTCCAATGCGTTCACATCCTTTCTGTAATGGGGGCCCAGAATTGATGCAATACTCCAGATGTGGCCTCACCAGAGCTGAATAAAGGGAAATAATCACTTCTCTAGATCACCTGGAAATGCTCCTCCTCATGCACCCTAATATGCCATTAATTTATTAACACATGCACATTCCCAGCCGCCGGAGCACACACCCCGCCCCCCGGCCAGGCAGAATGTCCCATTCTCGGCCGCTGGAGCAGACAAACCCGCCCTTCCTGCCACCATGCAGCAGGTCCCGTTCCCAGCCCCAGCCGCCCCCTTAGCCACCCCTGCCATGTGGTAGCCCCAGCCACCGGAGCAGGCCACCCCCCACCACACGGCCTTAGCAGGTCCCGACCCTCTGCCCCAGCGGCTCCCTCACCACACCATCCCAGCTGGCCCCGCCCGCCGGTGCAGCCGCCTGCCACTCAAGTGCTGCTGCACGGCTCTCCAGAGGAGGCGGATGGGGGAAGAATTTTTTGTGTGCGGCCACGCAGGCGCACACCTTAGCAGGAACTATGCTCAGGGCCCCTTGTTACAGAGGCATGGTCTGGCCAGGATCCACAGAACAAGGTCATTTAAGCTTTGGATCAGAACCCTCCCGTTATTCAGAATTTGAATTTTGGGATGGAGAGTTTTGTTGGTGAAAGAGCAGCTGCAATGAGTCAGCCCCGAGATGAGGGGCTTGGCGTAAAAGCGCTGGAATACTTGCATTCAAAATAGGAATCACCTTCTGACAGAAAGCTACTAATCCAGACCCGAGATCCTTGCTAATGATCAGTGTCCCACAGGCAGGAATGCAGCCCTCACCTGATACTACAGATGCTGCAGAAGCAATTAGGAGGCAGGAGGCAGCAAATAAACTGCGACTCGATTATGAAGGGAAACTTGCAGGCATTCGCTCGCTGGAGAAGCGGAAGGTAGCCGAGATGGAGAGAGAAGCAGCGGAAAGAGACAAAGAAATCCTCCAGCCGCAGCAGCGCTGCACCTGCTCTGTAAACAGGAAGAAGGCTCCAATCTCTGGAGCTGTCCTCTAGGGCCATTCATGTCCCTTCTGTACAGGTCTGATGCCACTTGACAGCGTCCGGGGAGGAGGGGCAGTGAAGCAGCATGGCCTAGTGGCTAAAGCCAGAAACTCAAAGCCAGGATGCCTCGGTTCTTCTAGTCCCAACGTGGCCACTTTCCCTGGGCATGGGAAGTGACTGACTCACGCCAGTTTTAGCACTAGCAGAATGAGGATACTATCCCTCCACCCAGCAGGTGTCTTTCCTGAGAACTGAACCGAGGCGAAAAAATGTTGAAATTTCAGGGTGAGCCAGGAGGGGAGGAACCTGTATCCACAGTTTGCCACAAAACATGAAGTTTCCATAAAAACAAACTGCTGCCCTCTGCGGGATGGAATCACAATTGTTCCTGCGTGTATCATAAGCCCTGTACTGCTGACAACAAATGGAGATTCCCCATGAGCTCAAGTCGTCAGGACCTTTTGGAACAGAGTAGATAGCCAGTGTGTGTGTGGCACAGGGGCAGGGATGAATTTGGGGATGAAAAGCCAACTGAGATAAGAGGGGAAGCTCTCACGGAGGAGAGGAGCTGGGGATGGGGGCTGGACTCCAAACCAGATCTCGCCTCTCTGCTTTTAGCAACGGCACTCTTGTTTAAGTCTGTGTTTGCTGGGGCCTAGCTCCACACGAGGGGTTCCTAGGTGCTACTGCAATCTGGATAATCACCGAGAATAGGAAGCTGTGCTCCCCCCCCACACACACTGAAGAATCCGGCCACTGATTTACTGTGACCTCCTGCAGAGCCTTGGCTGAGCTGGGGGATGGGGCAATAGGTAGCCCACAGGGGAAGCAGGAATATAATCTCCTAGCATTACAGGAAGCAAGCAAATTGATTTAAATATTGCAAAGGTGCCGGTGAGAGCAAGTCAAAATAGCAGAGCAACCCTGTTATTATGCGCCGCGTGGGCTTTTATACCAGGGAATTAGCTGAATTAAACAAAGCGAGAGGCCCAGCACTTGCGAGGCAGCTTGGTAATTTTCTCATAAAGACCTGCCAGCGGCTGGATAGAGGAGCCTTGAGCAAGACCATTTACCTCGCCTGTAATGAATCCAGGCCACCGGTGGGCAGGGGTGGGGGAGAGCAGCCTGTGCCTCCTGCTTCGTGGGGCCTGTGGAGGGAGAGGGAGCAGGACGGGCTGCCGGAGCCCCTCCGCTCTGCCGCAGTTGGAAGGGGCTGTGGGAAAGCAGGGGGTGATTCCAAGGGGTTCCACTCAGGCGGGGCGCTGCCTCGATTCCCACTGGCCAGGGACAAGATGGGCCTCAGCGTGAACCCCCAGATCAGGGCAGGGGGCCCATTCGGGCGCATACGTCTTGCGCCACACTTGGGAAACTGAGCGGGCCATCACCACAGACACCGGCTAAGCAGGGGCTAGGGAGCGTCTCTGGGGGAGGCTGGTCCTGCAGCTGTGGCCAGGATTCCACTCCGGACCCTCGCTCTTTATCCTGCTGCCTCCAAACTCAGCCAGATCAGATCCGGAGCCTACGTTGGACTGCAGCAGGGCAGGGGTAAATCCTGAACCAGCCCCATCACAGCCCTCCAAGGGGGCAGCTCCCTTCCTAACCCGCCCCAACCCCGGATCCCCGAGAGGGTGCTGGAAAGGCAGCTGCAGCTGGCTCCCACAGTGGCTAACGGGAGCGTTTTGAGTGTGAGTTGGAGGTTTCGCAACTGGCTGGGATGCCGGGGTTACCTCACTGTGCCCCGGTTAGGGCTGGCGCCCTGCTGGGGAGGGGGACGGGGACACAGCGGTAGCGGGGACAGCCCGATGCCAGCAGAGGCTGGTGTGTCCCGACAGCTGTGTGTGTTTGGAGTTTGGATACCAAGTTTCATCCCACCCCAGCTTTCAGACGGGCCCTGCTTGGGGACAGCACCACAGACCCCAGAGAACAGGCTGGTCCCCTCCTCCTCTCCCCCCTGCATGGGAATCTGCCATGGGGGCAAAGGGTCCGTGCCGGGGTGAAGCCAGAGAATCAGCTGCACCTTCCCCGAGGGGAGATCAAGTCCATTTCAGAGCAGAGCCCAGCCCTGGGGAGAAAGCAGGCACTGAGAAAGGGAGGATCTGGCTTCCCTTCCCCGGCAGCGCAGCCTCCAATGACCATCTTGCCTGCCCCCGTTCCCCAGCTAGCAATCTCCAGCCAGGCATCCCAAGCCCAGCCGTGCCCCTCCTCGTTCACCACCCCGCTCATCCCTCACAGGCGCCGGAGCCATACGGAGCCTGTGCCAGGTGGAGATGGAGAGCAGCGGCATTCATGCAGCCTAGCTGGGAGGGAGAAACCCAGCGGGACGGCGGCGTAAGCCCTCTAGGAGGGGCTCGTCCTGCCGGAGAGCAGAGCGCCACAGCCAAATCGGGGGGGACGGACAAGGGGATGCCCCTCTGAGATTCTCTAGGACAGAGGCGCCGCCCTGCTGGAGGATGTGACTGCCCAGGAGAGCCACCCGGGCAGGGGCGAACAAAAAGAGAGAGGAGGGGGTCCCAGCGGCACAAGCAGCCCTCCTGGGCAAATAGCTGGACCTTCGGTGCTTTGCCTGTGTCCCAGAACTGGAGGGTCGGAAGGAACCTCAAGAGATTGGGGCCAGCCTGCACACGGAGGTGCTGTTCGGAACCCCTTCCCCCATGCAGCGCAGGCCACAGACAGCTCCCCTTGCTTATTGTGCACATGCCGTTGGCAGAGCAGCACAGCCTGTGGTGCAAAAGGATGTAGGTTCTAATCCCAGCTCTACCCTTCACTCCCATGTGTTGACCGGGGCAGATCACTTACCCTCCCCAATGTTGTGATGCCTAAAAAACAGGGGGTGCTTGGTTCTCGCCCTCCCACTGAGGGTGTTTATGAAGCTTGGCTACTGAATGCTGGACAGATTTATTCCAGAGGCCCAGGGAAGAAGCTAAGCCAGATTTTCTGAAGCTCGGAAGAGGTTAGTTTCAAGGTTGGGTTGGAGAAAGGTCGGCTTGTGTGATGGTACGTTGGAGTTTTCCCGTCCCCTGCACCCCCATAATGGCACGGATAGACTCCACCAGCCAGTAGAATGGAGGGAGTTTATTGCTTCTCCAGGATACAGCACAGCACAGATGTCATCTGGTTACAGGAACCGGGCCTAGGATGCCTCAGCCCCCCTTGAGATGGGGGGGACTGGGCCCCTACATTCCAGCTTCTTTCCCTAGGGTGTCTCCTCCATGATCCCAGAGAGAAACTCCACTAACTCACTTCCAGCCCTGCCCCCATCCGGGCTCCACTCCCCTTCTTCCCATTGTTCCGCTCCATGGGAGATACCTGTCTGACTAGTTTCGAAGCCCCCTTGCATAATGACTCATCCCCTGCCCTGCTGGGTCGTGCTGCAGACAGCAGCCAGTGGAAGTCACTCACAACCCACCGCCCAGCACAGCAACCAGCATTGTACGCCCCACTACGTCACAGCTTGAAAAAGAGATGACTAAGGGGGGATAGGATAGAGGTCTATAAAATCATGAGTGGTGTGGAGAAAGTATATAAGAAAAAGTTACTCACTCCTTTCCATAGCACAAGAAGTAGGGGTCACCCAATGGAATTAATAGGTGGTAGATTTAAAACAAACCAAAGGAAGTATTTCTTAACGCAATGCAGAGTCAACCTGTGGAACTCCCTGCTAGAGGATGTTGTGAAGTCCAAGACTATAAAAGGGTTAAAAAAAAAAGAGCTAGATAAACTCATGGAGCTTAGGTCCATCAATGGCTGTTAGCCAGGATGGGCAGGGATGATGTCCCTAACCTCTGTTGGCCAGAAGTTAGGAATGGATGACAGGAGAGGGATTACTTGATGATTACTTGTGAGTTTATTCCCTCTGGGGCACCTGGCATTGGCCGCTGTCGGAAGACAGAATACTGGGCTACATGGACCTTTCGTCTGACCCAATATGGCCGCTCTTATGTGCTTATGTTCTTCACCCTACAAAATCCAGGAAGACTGTCAGTGCCTGCCTGTTATCCACGCTGCCTGTAGGTCTCCTCCCACCTTACGCCTCGCTGACTCCCCCTGCCAAGTGCTTCTGTGAGGATCAATCAGCATTTTCTTAACTCGCCTCTGAACAGGGCCCTGCTCAGGTCACAAGCTGAGAGCCTGCTTGAGAGGCAGCATCTGCATTTGTTTCCCTGGGGCCATGCAGGGGGAGCAAGGTGTGAGCAGGACTCAACCTGGCCCCGGTCCTATGACCTTGTCTTCCAGCTTCTCCCGGAGCAGATCGAGGTCAGTTCGCTTGACAGGTTTTTCAGAGGTGGCAGGAAAAGCTGCCTCCGCACAGAGATCACGCGGGCAAGAGGCCCCGACACATGCCAGCCCCCAGAACCCGGATTGCTGGCTAAGCTGGGTGCAAACAAGCAATAGGCATTTTGAGGTGGCTGAAGATAAACATCTACACGTAGGGAGACAGAACGCAGGCCCTATATACAGGACACGGGGCCCTATCCTGGAAGCAGTGACTCTCAAAGGACACAGGGGGCTGAACATGAGTTTCCAGTGGCCAAATGGGCGAACAGCACTCTGGGATGCATGAAAAGGGGACTAGGGAGTCGTATTGTACCTCTGTTGCTCAGCTGCAGCAAGGATGCTGCGTCCACGACTCAGGAAAGATGCTGATCCATTGGCGAAGGTGCGGAGAAGAGCCAGGAGGGTTAGAAACCCTGCCTGACAGCAAGGGATTCCCGGAGCAAAATCTGTGTGGCCAAAAGATAAGGCGAAGGGGTAGGTTGATCCCAGTTTGCAAGCAGCTTCCATGGGGCACCGCACTTGGATACTTGCCTGCTAGCCCGAAGTCTAACAAGAGCCAATGGCTGGATGTTGAAGCTAGACACATTCAGAGGGGAAATGCAGTGGAGTGAGGGTAAGTGACCATTGGAACAACTTTCCAGGGACTGGGGGAAAGGCTCCATCCAGGGCCGGATTAAGACCTTTAGAGGCCCTAAGCACTGAAGAGATTATGGTGCCCCCCCATATGTAATTCAAAATAAAAACAAGACTATACCGTAAAATCTTATTTTTTTTGGTGCCCCTGCTTTGCTGGTGCCCTACACACGTGCTTAATCTGCCTATTGGGTAATCCAGCCCTGGCTCCATCACTGGCAGCTTTTAACTCACCATTGGAAGTGTCTCCTAAAAGAAATTCTCTGGCTCCAGCACGGATCAATTCAGGGCAAATCTCTGAGCAAGAACGATTCCCTGGCCGCCCGCCACCAGGGAAGTGCCACAGGCTTGGGGCGAATGACTCCCCTGCCCAGCCTGCCTGAAAGAAATGGAGCACAAGGAAGGCGAGTTGGACCCAGGAGCACTACGGGGTGACGGGTTGCTCGGTGAAGCAGCTTAGTGCTCCTTTCTCGAGAGGCTATAGGAGGATGCGAACAGCTGGCAATTGCCAAAGACAGGCGGGCGGCCGAGAAGATGCGACGGACGGGTCTGGCTGAGCGATTCTAACCTTGCTAGCTGAGGAAAAAAGTCCAAACTTCAAACTTCAGGAGAGCAGATGGGGCAGGGGCAGGGAAACTGAGGCAGCAGCAGGCCAGGACAAGGCTTCCAAAGGCCACAAGGCTCAGGAACCGCGTGGGAAGGTGGAATGGGGAGCAGGCAGAAATGACTCCTTGGTAAAGAGTGCCCATCCACAGACTGGAAATGGGTGATCCTATAGCAGGGTCTTGGTTGCTCAGCTGTTGATAAGAATGGAATTTGTTACAGTAAAGTACACACAGAAGAAAGAAAGAAAGAAAGAAAGAAAGAAAGAAAGAACTACCTCTTAATATTGTGCCATTTAACACCAGGGTAATTACCACCATTGGGAACCTGACGCCCACGCAATTATGTGCTAGGATAAACTGGAAGCGTGTAATTACCGTTACAAATAACTCACTTCTTGCCTTTATTGCATCTTATGCCAGGAAATGCTCCCATTAGCAATTCCCCCACCACAAAGTTTCTTGCGTACTTTTGCTACTGCTGCATCTTTTCCCCACTGGAGAGGGTCAGGCAGAATGCAAACTGGGATTTGTAACTGACGGGCACTGGGACGTGGGCAGGCAAATATATGGTTCATGTGCCAAAAGCGGATAACGTTAATTTCCCTGTGGGGCCACAGACCTTATGGTGCTGCGCAGGGGGCTGTTCTGCTCTTCAGCAACCACATGGCTAGATTGCTCTGTCTAGCTACATGCACGATGATAGTGACCACCTTGTGTGCAATGCGACGTCGACCATGGGGTGCAATGGGGAAAAGCAGAGGACACCAAATAAGGAAGCAACAGCACAGATTTCAAGATTTCAATGGGCTCGGAATCAAGGCATTTCTTGAGGCTCACAGAAAAGTTGGGTTCACTTTTTTGCCTCCACCGCTTTTCCTTTACACCCCCATCTCTTTGGGACCAGAAGAGCTGACCACAGGGGTATAGCTCCCACACTCCTTTGAGGAGGAAGGTCTGGTCCAGCCAGAACGATCAGAAACCTAGAGAGAAAAAAAATCTAATTTCCAGCCCACATGCGCACTCTGGAAAGTTTGGTGCATGCCTCAATTCCCTTCCTGGGTACAGCGGGGATCATGGTTTGGGCTGGGGACTAGATATGCCACCAAGCTTTCACATCGCAACGGCTCATCCCATCTGTGCGTGGTTGTCGTGTTCTTGCTTCCCCCCTAGAGTCTATGTGGGTTGGCAATAAAAGTAACAAAAATACACAGTTGCTGCATGGGTGTAACATGCTGGCAAAGCGTGTGTCATGGATCACCAACCGTGGCTGTTCCATTGGAGGTTAACAACCTACTACTCCTACCAGCTAATGAAATTACTCCTTTAACTCAAGCGTTGGAGGCTCCAGGTTCCATCACACCTGCTTCTCCTTGTTACGCAGGCAGCCAAGCCCAACTGCAGAAGAACTACCCAGGCTTTCTCTGCATGGCCTGTTATTGCCGTTTGCAGGGCGCGCAGGGCATTCAGTCTGGTGAGTAACAGGGACAAGCTGCTGCCACGAGGCTCTGCCAGAGCGTCTCCACAGAAGTTCCCTTGCAGAAGCTTCCTACAGATGTATTGCCCTTCCAGCGGGAGGGCTGGAGAACAGTTGGTCTGGGGCTGCAGCACAGCCGGCTCCTGGCTGCCTTGTCTGTGCCTTGGTGGCAGCAGGCACCTGCCCGGCGGCCCACCTAATAAGGTGGCTAAGAATTCTCTGCAGGCATTAGGCAATAAAGCAGGCTAAGGCCAAGCGACAGCAAGAGGCAGGTTTATTGCACAGCAGCTTAACAGCTGGTCCACGCAGGCTGCTGGGGGAATTCAGCACCTCTCTTTGGAAACCGGACAGGTGCACAAACGTCCTCTGCAATGGGACTCAGCCCTGCGCAGCCCATTCAGTCCTTGGCCCCTCTACTGAAGTTCCCAGCTGGTGCCAGGCCCAGGGGTGGGTTTGGGGTGCAGGCCCCTGTCAGGCACAAAGCAGACTGGACTCCCTCACAAGCAGGGAGCCATTGTGGGTTTGATTTCAGACCTGCCCCAGGCATATTTTATCCGAGCTAGCTTACAAGGCCTTAAATTGCAACCGAGCTGCAATTCACTTTTGATTAAAGTGTCAAAGCACATCTCGCCAGGACACCTGGGTTCTATTTTCAGCTGTGGCAGGGGGTGTGGTCCAGACATGGTGCCAGGAGCCAGGACTCCTGAATTTTCTACATAAGAATGGCCAGAAAGGGTCAGACCAAAGGTCCATCTAGTCCAATGTCCTGTCTTCCACAGTGGCCAATGCCAGGTGCCCCAGCGGGAACGAACCAAACTGGTAACCATCAAGTGATCCCTCCCCTGTTGCCATTCCCAGCTTCTGACAAACAGAGGCTAGGGACCCCATCCCTGCCCATCCTGGCTAATAGCCATTGATGGACCTACCCACCATGAATGTATCTAGCTCTTTTTTGAACCCTGTTAGAATCTTGGATGTCACAACATCCTCTAGCAAGGAGTTCCATAGGTTAACTGTGCACTGTGTGAAGAAATACTTCCTTTTCTTTGTTTTAAACCCGTTACCTATTCATTTCATTTGGTGACCCTTAGGTCTTGTGCTATGGGAAGGAGTAAATAACTCTTCTTTATTCACTTTTTCCACACCAGTCATAATCTTACAGACCTCTATCATATCCCCCCTTAGTCATCTCTTTTCCTAGCTGAGAAGTCCCAGTCTTTTTTAATCTCTCCTCATATGGCAGCCGTTCCAAACCCCTCATCCTTTTTGTTGCCCTTTTCTGAACTTTTCCCAATGCCAAGAGCTCTTTTTGGACATGAGGTGACCACATCTGCACACAGCATGAGTCCTGGCTCTGATACTGTCTGTGTGACCCAGAAACCCAGATTCTAGACCATGTTGACCCAAAGTCACCCCAGCCTGTGGGGCTGGCATCTCATCATCACAGGCCCCCTTTCCCAGTGAAGCGCAACCCACAATTGGCTCCTTGTCTCTTCCAGGGAAGGTTTCCACATGGCTCTGGTCCTGCTCTCAGTTGTCCATAACCCTCTCGCTCCCAGCCGTTCTTTCCAAACCCAGGGGCCCCAGCCTGGCAGCCAACCCAAATAACAGAGAGTTCGGGGAGGATTTATGACCCAGGCCTTAGGTAGCAAAACAAATCAACAAGGAAACTCTAAGAGAACTTGAGAATTTGCTGCTGGGAAGGCAGGACTCCTGGATTCTGTTCTTGCCACTGTTCCCCTGTGCAACTCTGGGCAAGTCACGTCCCTGTTCTGTGCCTCAGTTTCCCTAGGTAGGGGAGAGAAGTGATTAGTGCAGGGAAAACTGAGCTCAGGGCCTGATGTGGCCCTACCCATGGGCTTCCCTGACCGGCTACAGCACAAAATTCTTCCCTGCCCCACCTGCCCACCTTCAGCAAACACTGGTCAGGACAGAGGGTCAGGACAGAGGCTGGAAAGGGGGCTGGAAGTAAACCCTTCCACTTCGTGCCCGGCCCATGAAGCTCCCCCCTCCTCCAGCACGCCTATGCTCTCCTGTCTCCGAGTAACCAATACAGCCATGAGACGCCAGCAGGGCTGGGTGAGACGAGCAAAAACACAGTGCCAGGCTGTATTGGAGACGCACCTTGGGTGAGGTGGAGGGTAGAGAGGGTTTGTCCTTTCCTGCCACGTCTGGAGGCGGCTGGGCTGAAAGGCAAGCAAGCAAGGAGTCCAGCTCACGGCAGAGGGCGAGGCCTCCGAGTCGCCGCAAGGCAACGGCCGAGCCCAGCCAGTGCTCACCGGCGGAATGAGGCTCATCAGAGGGGGAGAGGGAAAGATGCACAATGACTGAACGGAGCTCTGAGGGGAGGGAGGGAGCTGGCATAAGGAGCGCACCAGGACACGGGCAGGGACGGCAAGAGGGGATAAGGAGCGGGGGGCCGACAGCATGGGGCCGTGTGAATTATGGGCATGGGGAGCTCGCTCTCTCCTTCCCCTTGGCCTCACCTCTCGATTGCTCCGAGCGGGAAAGAACCCGAGTCCTTCCCTTAGAAGCTTCCGGCAATGGCCAGTGGTGAGCAAAAAGCCGGCCCATCTGTCAGAACGCAGCAGGGTTTGTCGCCTTTGGATCGGGCCTGTGGAGTCTTTTCACCATTGCTGCCCGGGCCCCCTGGCACTTTCCCACCCCACCACCAAAGCCAGAGATTTTCCAAAGCACCCACCTTTTGTTTCCAGTCCGTCTCCAGCCCTGCCGAGTCTCCTTGGCTGCCGAGGGCAGGGCAATGAGACCCCAAAGTGGGCAGGGCCCTGGATTTCAGGGGATCTCCTCTCAGCTGCCCCTTCCAAGTCCCTGCCCTAACCCCCGCCATGGGCCAGCACTGCATCAAATCACCCCCCACTGTATGCACGTACTGAGCCCAGTAAGAGCAGCGTTAACAAGAGCCGACTCTCCACGAGTTACGCAGGAAGCCACGTGCGCTGAAGTGCACCATTAAACATCGGCCACGCCCCACCCCAGAGACAGCTGCATTTCCATGGCAGGGAAGAGAGTCCCTTATGTGCACACCTGGCCTGCTTGAGCGAGCAGCGAGGCTTTGAGAGCGAATGTTGGCAAAGTCCAGAGCTGGCGGGTGCCAGGGGAAAGAGGCATGTACAAAGGATCGATACGACAAGTGTTTTTACTGATTTATGTCACATCTGTGTTCTCATTTGCCTTTTCATTCCCAGCCCTTCTCAACAACCCCCCGCTGCCCGCCGGTGATCTCCACTCACAGACGTCCCCGCCCAGCCCCTAACAAGCATCGTGCTGTCTCTTCTCGGCTAGGCTCTGGCACGTCTATCCAACTGCATTTTTCACCTCGGGGCCCATTACCACAATGATCCCCCATGAGCCACTTGTCAGCCCTGTTGTTGGGCCGGATTGTTTACAATGAGCTTGTCCTGACCCTCTGCTCCTGCCCCCACTCCAGCCACTGACCTGACCCTCTACTCCAGCCCCCTTTAAAGTCACTGTCCTGACCCTCTGCTCCAGCCCCCTTTCCAGCCTCTGTCCTGACCCTCTGCTCCAGCCCCCCTTTCCCTGAGTGGCCTGAGGGGAAGAGGGCAGAGAAGAAAAATGGCTGTATCTCACTTGTCCTTCAGCTCCTCGACTGCTTGTGGCCTAACAGTCCCAGGTGTCTCGGTCACTCGCTTCCAGGACAATCCTTCCTTCAGGCGAGGAGATGCCACCGTTCTGGCGGGAAGGAGGGCAGAGAGCCCAGGAGAAGTGCAGGGAATGGGGGTGGGGACCCTCTCCTCAGGAAGAGGAAGCCAAAGCTACCTGAATCCTGGACATTTTTGCCATTTCTACACCCCAACCGACTTATGGCAAAAGGCAGGCGCACCCCCACGGGTGCCAACACACAAGAGAAAAAGCCACCTCACCTCCTGGGCAGGGAGCTGGCAGGGGCTGGCAGCTGGGTTTGGAATCGAGGCAGGTGTCTTCATGGGGAAGGAGGGACAGACACTGAAGGGCAAGGCCACAGAGCCTCCTGCTGAGTTTGCTGGGGGAGAGAACAGTCCCTGGGCTCAGCTTGCAGGGGGTGACCAGCCATTTTGGAGCCCTCAAGGGGACTCCCACAAGGGCCCCAAGAGGTCTGAATCCAAGTCATGAGCCTGCACAGAGGGGCAGCCCCTGCAGACCGTCAGGGGGCTTTTCCATAGTTCTTCGGCCTGTTGGTGGCACTAAGCGCTGGGGCCTAGCAGAGCATAACAGGCACTTCCCCCCATTCCTCTCCCCTTTGAGGATCCCACCGCCCCTCCCTGCAGGCACGTACAGCCCCCACAGGCCCAGGCATAGCTCAGCTGCCACTCACAGGGATTTCGCAAGCTCCAAACTGCCCATCAGCCCCTCCATCAGCCTGAGCTGCCCTGCCAGTCTCAACCTCCCATAACTGCAGCCCGGCCTCCCTGCTCGGCTGCCTCTGTCCCACTCAGTGCTCTGGGCTGACCGGCCTGTCAAACCTCCGCATGATAGAGCCCTCAGACTCCTGCCTTTCCTTCCTGGTCTCCCCTAAGCCTGGCCTCCCTGAGGATCTGTCCATGGTGCTGAATGCAGCACCACCCTCCAGCCACCCCACAGACATTCTCCCTGAAGCCACCCGCTCAGCTCTCCCCTTCCCTGTCCCCTTTTACAGCCTCTCAGAGCTCAAAGGCAGCATGGCCTAGTTGGCTGAAGGCCCACCAAGACGTGAGGAACTTCTGGGTTCCAGTCCTGCGTCTGCCACACGTTCCTTGGACAAATCACTCCTCTTCCTCCCCTGTAAGAGCCTTGCTAAGCTAGAGGGGCCTGTCATGGATGATTTTAACCCATTATAATTTAGCAGCCAAGGCTATTTGCTGCCATGGCTCTTCCCTCCGTCCCCACCCCACCCACTCACTACCCCCACTTGCGTGATGTAGAACCCAGTCAAAGTTCATTGGACTTTTCTGCCCATCACAAAAGGGACAATCAGTTGCAGCTGGATAGGAAATTAGTAAGAGTCAGAGTGAGCAGAGTTGCAGCTGGAGAGCAGCTATCCTGCTGGCCACCCCCTGAGAATAGGCCCAGGGACTCTCGCTGTACTTGCCATTGTATATTTTAAGGCAGTGCCTAACAGAGATTTTTAAAAGCCATTTTAAACACAGCCCAAATTTTACTCATGGAAGGGGGAGTTTTTGTGGGGAAAAAATCAATTACAAGCTGTTATAAAGCACTTTCCATCTGTAGCTCTCAACGTGCCTCACACCCTTCAGTGTGTTTTCTTCTCAGCACCTCTGGGAGGAAGGGAAATAGTGTTATCCCCATTTTTACACATGGGGAAACTGAGGCACGGAGCAGCAAAGGGACTGTCTCGAGGAAGCCTGTTGTCGAGTCAGCAATTGGAACGGCTCTCCCAAATCTTAGACTAGTTCCAGAACCATTAGCCACGGCTTCTTCACCAAGAGCACACATCTCCTCACAAGGAGTTATTTCCGGATTTGGGGCAGATTATCTAGAAAGGAATCATAGAATTGTGGGGCTGGAAGAGAGCTCAGGAGGTCACCCAGTCCAACCCCCTGCTAGCAGGACCAATCCCAACTCAATCATCCCAGCCAGAGCTTTGCCAAGCTGGGACTTAAAACTTTTAAGTAAGGAGATTCCACCACCTTCCTGGGAAACCCATCCAGTGCTTCCCCACCCTCCTAGGGAAAGAGTTTTTCCTAATATCCAACCTAGACCTCCCCCACTGCAACTTGAGACCATTGCTCCTTGTTCTGTCATCTGCCACCACTCTGAACAGCCTCTCTCCATCCTCTTTGGAACCCGCCTTCAGGGAGCTGAATGGATGTGGGCGTCAGGCAGAGGGGTGCATGGGATGCGTTGTTACGCTCAAAGAGGCAGTGCGCTATGTTCCAAAACCCATGGATGGCAAGGGGAGGCTTTCCACTGACTTCAAATGGCAGCAGATCTCTGGAGTCTTGCCGGTGCTAAGCACTTTGGCCCCGATCCTCCGGGAAGGTAACTGTATGCACGCAAGCTGTCCTAGTTGAGTCAATGGAACTAGTCGCATGGTTCAACTTAAGCACGTGTTTTGCTGGAGTGACATCTCTGTGAGAAAGGTCCCATCTCACTCAACATGCCCTCAATGGAGGTTGGATCAAGCCCAATCGAAATCTTTCCAGCTCCTTCAACTTGCTTCGGATCAGGCCCTATGCTCCCTGCCCCGTCTTCAAGGCATCTCTGCTTCCCATAGCAACAAAAGGAGGATTTTACAACCCTGTTCTTTGACAAGACAACACACAGCTATGCGAGACCAAGCCAGAGTCCATCCTCTCTTGCAAATGAGCAGTGCTCTTGGCCAAGGAATTCCCGTGGTGGGATCGTTATGGCCGGTGAGAAAAGAGACAGAACAAGCTCACAGCTTCAATTCCCAACCCTGAGTTAAAGCTATAGTGGCAGCAGGTAGAAACATAGGCTTTCCACTTGTGAACGGACTAAATTTGATGTACAATCATCAGAAGAAAATGAATATGGAATCCCACCAGGTCATTTTCGCTGCACTTTTAATCTATTTACTTTTTTTGAATAATGAGTCATAACTGAAAAGAATTACAGGAAGCAAATATTTTCATTTATTACCAATTACAGTGATATTTTATTAGACTGTGTATTAGTAAAATTTACTCCGTCTAAAAAAATGGGTTTAGTAAAGAATCACCTAATTTCATACATAATTTTATATCGTGTAATTATTTTCTTTAAAACGTGAATTAGCTGAAAGCAGTTCATGGATATTTCATTAGTCCTTTCGCATGGGAAAGGGATCGTGTAATTAGTTAGAAATCTGTCGGCCCTGTAAGCAATTACTTTACAGACAAATGTGGGAAATATTGCACCAGTGTACTACAGGGGGGGAAGGGGACTTAAAAGAAACAACAGGCCATGGAAGTCAATGGAAAGAGCCCCACAGGTTTCAGTGGGCTGTGGATCAGTAGGGGATTTGCCCCTCAAAATCAATTTGCTTGCAATAGATGGGAAAGGGCCAGGATCTCCACCCCATCCCCTGCCCTAGCTATTCCTGCAAATCGCTGCTATGGCACGTCACTTCTTTATAGTCGGGGGGTAGAATAAGGCATGTGCCACCCAACCTCCTAGCACAGGGTTTGCTGCCAGCCAGGATCACTCACTGACCCTCAGTTTACCTCCAGGCCCCCGATTTTGCTCCTCTGTAAAAATGGGCATGTTTGGGCAGGTACTAACATCCAAGGGTGGGACCATGCTCTGTTCATTCAGAGATCCCCGCAGGAAAGCGCCACTGAAGTTACATAACACACACATGGATAGCGCTTCTCTACATGCCAACAAAATGATTCGCTTCACCATCAATCGCAAATTGCATTTCACCCCGGCTGGTAGAAGGGCCAGCAGGTTCCTTTGATCACTGGGTCCTTTGGCCAATCAAGGTCCAGTCCTGGTTTGCATGCGAGTCTCTTTTTTTGTTTGTTTGTTTCCTGTTTCCCCTGACTGCAGAAAGTCTAAGGACACTGGAGTGGAAGACAGGTTATTTTTCCTTTTAGGGCCAAGTTTTCAGAGCAGAGAAATGAAAGTTGCACCTATAAAATGAGAGCAGCACAAACCCTTCCTGGTAATGGACACACCCAGCATGAGATGGGCATTTTCTTGAAACATTCGGTTTCATATCTAGCCCCCCATTAGTGTAATAACTAAGCCTCTTGCAACCTTTAAGAGGTTTTGCCTCCTCACCCCTGTGCGAGATGAAAGCTCTATTACCCCCATCTTACAGGGGTTGTGCCAAACCCCAGAGAGCTTAAGTGACATGCCCAAGGTTACACAGGAAGCCTGTGGCAGAGCAAGGCAATGAACACACGTCTCCCAGTCATCAAGGGAGGTCCCCCTACCACTGGGCTATCCTTCCCCTCAACTGCCCAGCAATTTGGGTGGAAAGATTGTCTCAGATGTGCTCTCAGCATAAGGCAGGCATAAGATGGGCAAGAGCAAAAGAGATTTCAGAACTCCAAAGCATACAGGGTCAGGGGCCTTCAGGATGAACCAGGAGTTCCAACCATACATGGAGGAGTGCCCACCCAGCCCCCGCTGCACCCAAAACTGTAGAGCCCTGCGAATCCATGGATATCTGCTTTATTTCCACGGGTATCTGCAACCACATCTGTGGGTACGGACATCCGTGGCTCATTCTTGCAGCTATGGATGCAGACACAAATTTTGTGTCTAGAACCCTACAAATCTGTGGCTATCCATGAGTCTCTGCGGCTCATTTTTATGGCTGCAGCTGCAAAATGTTTGTGTCCGCACAAGGCTCTACAAAAACGCAAGACCACCCCCATTGCATAATTACACATCACGCACGGCACAAGGGGTGCAACTAACCTATTTTGCACCCTCCAACCTGCGGCAGGGTGCATCGTGCACAGCAAGTGTCACAAGAACACTGGCAACCCAAACCCCACGGTTTGTCCATGGCCATTAAACACACCCATTTAATGCCCCCTCTGAGCATCTTCTGCGTCTACTGGCTTCTCCAAAGAGCACGATCCTGGGGGATGCACCACCAGCTCCACTGCCAAGCCGCCAGGTTTGGGGAATGTGCCCTATTGCAAGCAGAGCTGCCCGCTGCATGCCCACTGACACTCAAAGTGACGCCGGGACTGGCACTGTGGCATTCGGTTGCACCTCCTCTGACAGATGCGCATTTTCCAGCTCATTGAGGACGATGATTTGTGCACTTACTGCACAGCAAGGAAATGACCCTAACCTGGATTCTTCTCAGTGAATGGAGTCCTTTAATGTGGGTGAAGGAAACCATCCAGGAAGCTCCCAGGAGAGTGAGGGGCTGTCCCTCATGCTTCTGTGATAATATGAGGAAGGCTGGCCAAGACTTGGGAGACCTTGATGCCAGAGCCACTGAGATGAGAGACAAGGTTTGCCATGATTAAACTGCAGCAAGGGAGGTTTAGGTTGGACATTAGGAAAAACTTCCTACCTGTCAGGGTGGTGAAACACTGGAATAAATTGCCTAGGGGGGTTGTGGAATCTCCATCCCTGGAGATATTTAAGAGCAGATTGGACATCTGTCAGGGATTGTCTAGATGGTGCTTGGTCCTGCCGTGAAGACAGAGGACTGGACTTGACGACCTCTCGAGGTCCCTTCCATTTCTAGTGCTCTATGAGTCTATGATCCCTGAGGACAATCCAGGCCCCAGTTCTGGGATAGGCCTTACGGCCTCATGAGGGGCACATGCAATGGAGAAGGAGAAGGAAACTGAGCACAGAAGAGAGAGGGAGAGGAAGGAAAAGTAGAAGCTTAAGGCCATGGAGTTTTCCCTCTTTCCCATATTCAGGACAGTCTATGAATTCACTTCCCACTGTGGCTGCTGGCACTTCGCATTGGCACCTGCCTTCTATCTGGAGCTCTCAAAGCATTACCACTCCCCACACAGCATGCTGAGAACTAGAGAAGTAGAATTCCTATGCAATAGATGGGGAAACTGAGGCAGGGAGCAACAGGACTTGCCCACAGTCACAGCAGGTCAGCAGCATAGGAGAGCTAGAACCAGAACTTGGGTCTCCCAATCTCCTACGCCAGCCATTGGACCACACTGGCAAAAAAAGTTACCAAGTATGAATGCTACCTAATTCAAGGGCTGCCAGCTTGGAAAACCCAGTCTGCCTTTGGGTCCCTTCCAGATACCACATACAGATGTGATCTCATCTCAAAGAAGATCTCTTGGCATTGGAAAAAGTGCAGGAAAGGGCAACAAAAATGATTAGGGGTTTGGAACAGCTTCCATAGGAAGAGAGAGTAAAAAGACTGGGACTTTTCAGCTTAGAAAAGAGGAGACTAAGGGGGGATATGATAGAGGTCTGTAAAATCATGACTGGTGTGGAGAAAGTGAATAAGGAAAAACTATTTACTTGCTCCTATAACATAAGACTGAGGAGTCACCAAATGAAATCAATAGGTAGCAGGTTTTAAACAAACCAAAGGAAGTATTTCTTCATGTAACACATAACCTGTGGAACTCCTTGCCAGGGGATGTTGTGAAGACCAGGACTTTAACAGGGTTCAAAAAAGAGCTAGATACATTTATGGAGGATAGGTCCACCAATGGCCATTAGCCAGGATGGGCAGGGATGGTGTCCCTAGTCTCTGTTTGTCAGAAGCTGGGAATGGATGACGGAGGAGGGTTCATTTGATGATTCCCTGTCCTGTTAATTCCCTCTGGGGCACCTGGCATTGGCCACTGTCGGCAGACAGGACACTGGGCTGGATGGACCTTTGGTCTGACTCAGTCTGGCCGCTCTTATGTTCAAATGCCTTCTTTTAACCTCCATCTCCAGTCCTGGGATTCCCCAACCACAGCCCAGGCAGGGACAGCGTTTGCCAGGAGCACCGGGCCGCTGGCATGAAGGCTGCATTGCTTCTGGAGGAGGAGCTCATGGAAACCTTGCCATGGTGCTGGCATTGCCCGTCATGCTTGGAGGGGAGGGAGTCTGAGTACTGGGAGGCCTGGGCCAGACCAGGGTGACGGGGGGACACGGCTAGGGTAGGTTATTGGGGATTGCACATGGAACCACCCACGCCCAACCTGCCCTGATGCCTCTATGAAAACATGGAGATGAGTCAGTTGCCTCCCCCATGGCAGAGGCCTCCCCATGAGGCTGGGAGACTGGCTGTGACAGACACTGGCCTCCCTCCATCCTGGCCTCTCCCGTCCAGCTGGGAGGGAGCACTGGGCAAGGCAGGGGTCTAGTGGAAAGGGACACGGGGGTGGGAGCTGGGTAGAGGGTCTGCAGTGCACTGGGGCAGGGGGGTTGCTAATGACCTGGGACAATGGGATTGGGTGCATATGTGGGGAAGGGGTGGGCCCCTGCCCCAATGACTCACTCCTAGGAACGATGGAGCCCACAAGCTGCCAGCAGCTCCGGGCTGGGCACAGGGGCCTGCAGCCAGCGAGCAGCCATGGGTCAGCGACAGGATGGGAAGGGCTTGGCCTAAATACCCAAGCTTTGGGTTCCCCATCTGCTCCCTCCCCACAGCGTTCCCTAGACTAACCCACCCTCCCGACTCGGTTGCCAGGTGTCTGGCATTCACCTGGACAGTCCGGTATTTTCACCTCCTGTCTGGTAAAAAAAATTCAAAGAATACCGGACACCTGAGCTATCCGGTATTTTCTGAATTTTTCCCCGGCCAGGAGGCGAAAATGCCGGACACCTGGCAACCCTACAAAGACTCAGCGCCCAGCCTCCCCGAGCCCGCTCCTGGCTCCCAACACCCCGCCCCCATGCTTACCTGGTTCCCCAAGGCTGCCGGCACAAAATGGCTGCCGGCCAAAAGACCTGGGAGAAGCAATGCTTTCCCCTGTTCAACTGCTCCCCTGTTCCTAGCCCTGCACTCACTCTTAAAGGGGACATGCTGTTTTCATGCTGTTTTATTTTATTTTAATTTTTCTTTTTCTTTTTTTTGGCTTAATAAGTCCTTGAAGTCCTTTTTTTTTTTCTCAACAACTTTGGTCTCCCCCCCCCTTTTTTTTCCCCCTTCAACAGAATGTTTTCTAGTTTTTTGGGGGGGGGAGGGGGTGTTCGGTATTTTTGTTTCAACCATCTGGCAACCCTACCTGCAGCGAAGATGACATGGGGATGGGTGCAGAGGGGTTCACAGCTTAATCCTCCCTGCTCGCACCCCACTGGTGAGCTCTGATCCCCCTGCATGCTGGGGCGGCCCCCCACCCCACCCCATCCTCTTCCCAGCTATAGGCCCCTTCAACTAGAGCTGGTCAGAAAAAAAATTGATTTTTTTCCGTCAAAAAACCCTCCTTTCTCCAAATCATATTTGGTTCCCGCCCACGTGCATCCCCCGCCTCCCCAAGGCCGCCTGCCCTGGCATCCCCCGGGGATCTTGTGCCAGGCAGGGACCCCCACCCCTAGAGCCGGCGCGGGCATGACAGAGGGGGTCACGCCGAGGACCAGGGGAGGGCAGGACCCTTGGGGGGGCTGCCACAACAGCCGTGTGGGCTTTGCCACTGGGGAAGCAGAGCCCTGCGCTCTGGGATTAGCCCCTCGGTCCCAGCGTGGGCGGCGTATCCGACACACGACAGGGCGTGGCCACCGCAGCACAGCCGGGGCCTGGGCTTTCACCTCGCCCACCGGGGACGGCCCAGCGCGCGCGGGGGAAGGGAAGGACAGAAGCAGTCGGGAAGAGCCTGCGGGGTTGGGGGGGGGTCACGGGCAGGATCCACAGGCTGACCTGGGGGCCTTTGCTAAACAAGCTCTGTCTGACCCCAGGGATGCTCGGTGAGTGGTCCACGGGGCTGAACTCAGCTTCTAAGGACAGAGAGCTGAAAAGGGCTGAAAAGCCAACTGAGGACCGACAATGGGGCCCCCTGGGTGCACCCCTGGTCCGGCACCACCAGCAGCGAGCAGGGGTTGGATGGGACATAAGAGCCCTGCAAGGGCCCTGGGCCCCTTGGAGGATACCCTGCAGCCTGCCTGGCCCTTCCTGGGGCGGTTAACACCTAGCTAGAGCCAGGGGAGTTTTGCCATTGGCTCCCAAGAGAGCAGGGCTTTCCCCACTGATCCCTTCTCCTGCCAGCCTATGCTCCGTGCAGCAGCTCACCTCCAGCAGTCTTCTAGTTTTAGAGATGGGGAAACTGAGGCACGGGGAGGCGAAGGGACTTGCCCAAGGTCACCCAGCGCATCAGCAGAACCAGGATGAGAATCAAGGAGGTCCCAGCTCCTGTGCTGTGCTTAGACATGCAGGGGGTGTAAATCAGCGGGCCGGGGGGGGAGGGGGGGAGGGGCTACACTGAGTTAGTCCATGTGAGGATCTTGCCCCTCCCCATCCTGGAACATGGCTCATTGCCCCAAAAGTCCCCCCCCCCAATGTAGTATGGGGCTCCAACAGCAGGGCATGGAGCTGCACTAAGCAATGGCTTCCCCTCTCTGCACTGCATTCGCCTGGCCTCGCCATCAGGTCCCCAGAGCAGGACGCAGGAGGGATCCTCGGGTGCTTTGTACAAAGCACTTTCCTCTCCATCTCCCTTCTGTAGGATAAAGTGGCCTGGAAATTTGCTTAGCGCTGCTCCTTGAAGGTTTTAAACACACACCTGCTGTTATCTGATTGCCTGGTCCATTGACCTACATAGTGGCTCGTTCCCGCTTGCTGATTTTTTTTCCCCCTCCTTGTTTCCCTGACAGATGTTTTGCTGCGGTGGGTATTTTACTGAATCACAGAAAATGTCACCGAGGCCCAGAGCCAGCTCAGAACCAATCACTGATGGACCAGGAGACATTTCTATCTCCGGGCCTCCAAGAGAAGCCGACAAGCCAAGTTCCTTTGGGGCTGCAGTGTCTAGGAAGCCAGAGGTGCAGGGCGAAATGACCTGCATCACCGTGCTGCCTACATCTTCAGCTTCTGCAGGGGCATTTTATACCTGTCCTCTATGCACATCTGGCCTCATTTACCTCTTACACCATTGGAACAATGCTGTTTAAATCATTGGCCGGTGAACCTTCCTTCCTCAGATGGTCCCAAAGTCCCTCATATGCAATGCAATAAACCCCACACTATGCCTAAGAGCTGGGCAATGAATGATCACCCTTTTAAATAGGGGGAAACTGAGGCACAAGAGGGTGAAGTGGCTTATTCCCAGGGTGGAACTGCATGTTGGGGGGCAGAGTCAGGAAAAGAACTCAGGCATCCTAATGTGTCATCAGACCGACTCAGCCACAAGATTATCCTTCCCTTCCATAGAAATCCAGTCAGATTTCAAGGCTCCCCACTTCACACAGTCTGTACATATTAACTCCTTCACCGCTGGTGCGCTCTGCAACTCATGCAGGGGCCCATTCCCAAAGCACAGCCGTCCCACTGGACTTCCCAGAAACATCCTGAACGCTCCCTTCCCCACTCCGTGCCTCAGTTTCCCCAGCCATAAAATGGAAAGGATTCCAAATACCTCAAAGGGACGCTGTGAGGCTGAGTGAGTTAATGTTTGCACAGGGCTTTGGATGCGTGAAGTGCCAAGTTTTATTAAGAAGGCAGATGGAGCTGGAAAGCAGTAGCGGGCACATACACGGGTGGGAATGTTCTGAGATCTTATTTTTGTTAAATATTTATAGTCTGGTGGCACATATGTCGCAATAATGGATTGAGGGGACATGATTAAAGGTCTAGAGGAGGGAAATCAGGAATGTCTCTGCTCCCAGCCTTATAAGAGCCAGAGGGCATTGAATGTCACCGAGAAGGTGGCAAATTCCGAACAGACTGAAGGACAACAGATCATTATCGACTGTGGAATTCATTGCCACGGGATGTCAGGAAGCCCAAGAAATCAGCAAGATTCTGAAAAAAAATCTACATTTTATACAGACACGGTCAAAATTCTGAATTATGGCCAACAAACGTTTGGAAGGGATATTTAACAAACCTGGGACAGGGTTATGGCCAATGTGCCCTCTAATGTTTTCCTTTCACATGCAGAATAAATTTTATGTGCACTGAGGCATGTGCAGATGTGCACCACTAATAGAAACACCTGCTGCTGGCTGTGGGCGGTACACGGCTAATCAGCTGAGTGGCCGCCCAAGTGCTCAGTTTACAAGGGACACTGATTATGAGATGGGGTTTGCCTGCAACAGCAGGGGACTGGATTCTATGACCTAGATGGTGCCTTCTAGTCCTGTGGCACCTAAAAGACTTAGGCTACGTCTACACTGCACATTGTTGCACAATAAGATATGCAAATGAGGTGCGAGGATGAATATTGCCACGCCTCATTTGCATACCTAATGAGCTGACATTTTTACGGCACGGGCTTTTGCGCAAGAAGGAGCTGTCTACACTGTTCCTTCTTGCACAACAAAACCCCTCTTGAGCAGAGTCGTTCTTCCTGAAAATAAGCGGCAGAACGGCTCTGTGCAAGAGGGGGTTTTTTGCGCAAGAAGGAGCAGTGTAGACAGCTCCTTCTTGCGCAAAAGCCCGTGCCGCAAAATGGCGGCTCATTAAGTATGCAAATGAGGCATGTTGATATTCATCCCTGTGCCTCATTTGCATATCTTATTGTGCAACAATGCGCAATGTAGACGTAGCCTTAGGGTACATCTACACAGCAGCGTTATTTCGAAGTAACATAGTGCGCATCTACACTACAAGCTTTTATTTCGAAATAATGCCGAGCTGGAGGACTTCTTCCTCTGACTCCTGGAAACCCTCATTTCACAAGGAGTAAGGGGAGTCGAAGGAAGAGTGTTCTTCCTTCGACTTCCTGCTGTCTAGACAGCACCAAAAGCTGAATTAAGCTATTTCGACTTCAGCTGTGCAATTGCCATCGCTGAAGTTGTGTAGCTTCATTCGACTTTAGCCCTGCCGTGTAGATGGACCCTTGCAGATTTATTTGGGCGTAAGCTTTTG
Organism: Rafetus swinhoei; assembly: GCA_019425775.1. Lineage (NCBI taxonomy): Eukaryota > Metazoa > Chordata > Testudines > Trionychidae > Rafetus > Rafetus swinhoei. The sequence continues at coordinate 13,878,414 of JAFJHL010000300.1, read as the reverse complement.
TGGGCAAAACCCCCCTTCATCAGATGCATCAGACGCCTGATGAAGTGGGGTTTTGCCCATGAAAGCTTGTGCTCAGATAAATCTGTGGGTCTTTAAGGTGCTGTGACATAGTGGGGGTGCTGTCTGCTCTGTAACCCGGTGCCTCCCTGCGCTGTGATGTGTGATTCCCACTGACTCATCCACATGTTGTGATGTAGTGTCAGTACCTTGCTGGTTGCTGTGCTTGGGCTGTGGATGACCCCTACTGGCCTCTGCCTGTGAGCACTGCCCAGCAGGTGGGCTGCCTAAGTCACGTAGACAAAGACCCAACCAGTCAGACCAGTTGAGGGCAGCTAGGGAACTAAGAAAGTGAGTGTTCAGGGGAAGGGGCAGTTGCTGGCTGGAAACCATGAAGGGAACAACCTAAGCGGAGGACTGAGGGTCTGGGGGGGGGCAATGGACCCCCTAACCTCAGGGGTCTGAAGCATCCTGGCCTTGACTCCTGTAACCACATCATGTCTATGCTGCACCGTATCCCGGAGAAGCAATAAACCCCCTCTATTCTACTGGCTGGCGGAGTCTGTTCTTGCTGCTACGGGGCTGCAGGATCGGGGAGACCCCGACATGCGGCCACAGGTGCCACAGGACTCCTCATTGCTTTTGCAAGTGCAGACTAACACGGCCACCCCTCTGAAACTTGCCTCCACGTCCTGCCTCCTATGTCTCTCTACCTGATGCCCTGCATTAAAGCCAATCTCTAGATGCCACTCGGATGAGATCTAAGAGGAGGTCAGCTTCTCCCCCTCTGCCTGTGCCAGCTCCTTACACCGTCCTCTGGAACAATCGCTGCTGAAGTGACCCATGGCAACACCTCTGGTGGCCTTTGAAGTCAATGGCCAAGCTCCCATTGACTTAGCCCCAGGCGGCCCAGCTAGGTTTTGCCAGTTCACTCTAACGCAGACAAAAAACCAGAGATCAAGAAAACTGGGGCACTGAGTCAGCAGGGTGCCAAGATCACTTCCAAATCCATTTGACGTAAGCAGGGAACCAGCCCCCGTGACTGGTAACTAAACAAAAAGGAAAGGGCTCTCGACGGGCGGCTGCCCAGCAGAGGGCGCGGGGGCAGAAACGAGGGCAAGGCAGCTATAAATAAGGGAGGAGATGTGAAAGGCACGAAGGACGAATCTCCGCCGAGGAACTGCAAGGGCCGGCTGAGCCAGGGGCGGTTTTGGAGCGGCGCGAGGGGGCGGCGGTGGCAAAGGAGCCATCAGCACGCACAGCAAAGAGAGAGCGGCTAAGAGGAAAGGGGCTTGCCAGTGTGATCAAGGCCGGCCCGGGAACAGAGAGAGCGCGCGAGATGCGATGCCACAAGGCAGAGGCCATTGGCTGCAGAGGGAGGGGGATATTCGGGTTAGAGGAGACAACAAGATGGGCCCTTCCGTGCGCGGTGTTACCAGACGGTCGCTGCCAGGAAGGGCTCCCAGGCGGAATAGATAAGAGACTGCGAGGGCAAGGGAAAGAGAGGCACAAAGAGAAGGGGACATGCCCAAGGACACACTGTAAGTCAGTGTCAGAGCCAGGAATCCAATCTCAACCCAGTGCCTGACCTCCCCAAGTCCAGGCTGCCCCGAGCCCAGCAGGGCTGGCAGCACAGGCTATGTCAGACGCAGCCCCATGCCTTCTGAGCAAGCCCACCATGCCCAGGAGCAAGGCCACGGCCACTTCCTTAGCCCCCAGCTCTCCTGCCCCCCAACGTGCTGCCCGGCAGCACTCAGACACTGGCATGCCCCCCAGGCGAGGCTGGTTATTCATGCCCCCTGACTGCCCAGAAAGCCTCTTGTAAGTGACAGTTCTGCCAGTGCAGCCCGCGTGGGCCGCCTCGCTAGCCCTCCCCCGTGCGTGGGGAGCCCAGAAGCACCAGAGAGCTTCTCCACCGCAAATTAACAGAGCTCTTGCCTCTCATCTCCTGGCTGGGGGATGCACTTCGGCTGGATCGGCACTCACATTGCTCCCCCCGCCCCGATTCCACCCCCCCGTGAACCGAAAGCCACTTCCCAGGGCACCAAGCCCGACAGGCCAGGGAGCGTGCTGCAAGGCCCTGGCGCCGAGTCTCACCCGAAAGGGGCCGTACCGGCCATCGAAGCCGCTAATTAACGCCATTTCCACAATTGCCTGAGCCGGGGGAGGGGCCACTCTGCCAGCCCCGGTCCCCCGTCCCATAAAACGTGTCTCTCTCGTGCCATAGCTCCATGGGGCAACCATGTCGAGGGAGAAGCCTTCTGCCAGCATCGCCCACTAGGGACTGCTGCCCAGAGGATAACAGCCCTGCTGTGTGTGCTCCTGGAGTCGCTCCTGTACATGCGGTGGAGGTTTGTGCCACAGTTCAGAAGGTTCTGGGTTCGTATCCCGTGCATAGCCCCCTCCTGGTGTTATACCAGCCACACGTGACGCTCTTACATAGCGAGCCAGGCTCAAAAGCTGCAGAGTCGGAGGGCTTTGGTCCTCCCTTTGCCTTGTGAATGAGTTCCAAGGAACTGAGCTATGAGAAACTGGAGCAGAAGAGGTTCTCCCACGGAAGGGACTGGGAAACCCTCTACCCCAAGCCAACGCAGCTAGATTGTAACTTCCCAAGCTACACAATGACACGGAGTCGTTCCCAGCCAGCTTGTAGGCTCTTAGGGCATGTCTACCCTAGGAAATTATTTCATAATGACTGAAATCGATTTAATAACTCTCGGGCAGGGGGGCTGGACTTGATGACCTCCTGGTCTCTTCCAGCTCTAGCATTCTCTGATTCTATTAAATTTCATACATACAGAATGGGAAGTGACTGTCTAGGAAGGAGTACGGCAGAAAGGGATCTAGGGGTTATAGTGGACCACAAGCTAAATATGAGTCAACAGTGTGATGCTGATGCAAAAAAAAAGCAAACATGATTCTGGGATGCATTCACAGGGGTGTTGTGAGCAAGACACGAAAAGTCATTCTTCTGCTCTACTCTGCGCTGGTTAGGCCTCAGTTGGAGTATTGTGTCCAGTTCTGGGCACTGCATTTCAAGAAAGATGTGGAGAAATTGGAGAGGGTCCAGAGAAGAGCAACAAGAATGATTAAAGGTCTAAAGAACATGACCTATGAAGGAAGGCTGAAAGAATTGGGTTTGTTTAGTTTGGAAAAGAGAAGACTGAGGGGGGACATGATAGCCGTTTTCAGGTATCTAAAAGGGTGTCATAAGGAGGAGGGAGAAAACTTGTTCATCTTGGCCTCTGAGGATAGAACAAGAAGCAATGGGCTTAAACTGCAGCAAGGGAGGTTTAGGTTGGACATTAGGAAAAAGTTGCTAACTGTCAGGGTAGTCAAACGCTGGAATAAATTGCCCAGGGAGGTTGTAGAATCTCCATCTCTGGAGATATTTCAGAGTAGGTTAGATAAATGTCTATTAGGGATGGTCTAGTCAGTACTTGGTCCTGCCATGAGGGCAGGGGACTGGACTCGATGACCTCTTGAGGTCCCTTCCAGTCCTAGTATTCTATGATTCTATGATTCTAAATAGCATATTCTCACTAGGGGGGAGCCTCGATATTAGTCCGAGGCAAGCTCTGTTATTGTGGCCACGCTACCTCAACTTGCAGCCCCAGGAAGCACTGGGGAGTCACTACTTCGAATGACTTTGGGAAGTAGTCGTTTCAAAATAGCAGCAAAGGAGCATCCACGCTCCCGCTATTTCGAAATAGTGACTCCCCGAGGAAAGCAGGAGGACAGATTTAGAAATAACCAGCTCATTAGTTCGAAATAACAGGCTTGGCTGTGTGGATGCTCCGCTTATTATTTCGAAATAAGGGGGGTTATTTTGAAATAATTCCCTCGCATAGACCAGGGTCCCGGTGGCTGGGGGAGGCAGCAGCCAGGGCTGGCTACAAGAGGAAAAACTCTTCGCCAAGAACAAAAATGCAAAAGAAACACGTCTGCTTTAAAAAAAAAAAAAAAAAAAAAGGCCTGACGTCTTCCTCGTGCACATTTTTGATTTTGTCAGAATAGAAGGAAGTGTTTGGAACCCAGTCAAAATCGACAGGTGCACATTTTCCCACCACCACCATTCACCGAGAAAGGGCTGGGATTAAAAAAACACTTTCAGAGATTAATATCGGCATCTCATCCCCCAGCCCCGACTTCCCCTGAAAATCCCTTCAAGGAGGAGATTGGCCGGTGGTAACTTCAGCTTGTCCAGCCCTCGAAGGGGCAGGTCAGTGACTAGCAGGCTGTGGATTTGGATCTAGCTTACGTAGGCTTTCTTCCCCCTTTCTCCCCCAGGCTGAATTCAGCTCTCCAGCCTTCCCACGTCCGCCCGCCTAGGCTAGAGATCTCCCAAGCCCTAGCCCTACACGGGCCTTCCCCACTTCCTGGGGGCGGCAAGAGCAGTCCCTCCATTTCCACTCCCAGCCCTGCAGCTCGGTGGATCCAGGAGGGCAAATCTCTCATTCCGTCCCCAGGCAGACACAGCTCGTGGGTGGGGCGGCAGAGTCTGAATTATTCATATTCCTCTCGAGCCCTTAATTCCAAGAGCCGCCCTCCAGCTCCACGGCACACGAATTGGCCTTTCTGGCTCTTTATATTCTTAGCTAAGCGTTTGCCCCTGAACTGCTGGGGCATTTGCGTTGCGTTGGACCCAGGCTGTGGAGTTTGGCTCTGCAGCCCCCCCCATCAGGACATGGGGGCAGAGGGTGGTCTGAACCTAACTCCAGTTCTAACCTATTGGTCCAGGGAAAGCGAAGGAGCAGAATTACTGGGGAGGAGAAGCAATCCTAGGGCTGTTTTGTGACACCGCCCATTGCCCCTCGCTCCCTTCTCCCCCAGGAGACTCTGTGGAGGGGTCAGGGGACATGAGGGGCAGTTTATTACGCACATGATGGATTTTGGCACAAGTCCTGGGCTCCTTGACAGATCCCCTCCCCGGAGCTGGGGAGAGAGAGGAGCTGCCTTTGCTGATGCAGCGGTCGGGCGGTGGGATGAAAAATCCTGCAATGCAGCACTGCTTCTTAATGAGCCGTTTGTCAGAGTCTTCTTGACTCATTAACATGCCAGGGGAGGGATGGGAGTCGCCCCACGTCCCCATCTGAGCCATTATTCCTCGAGCTGAGCGAGGAAACACTGGTGACACCCTCGTGCCTCTAGGAATCCCTGGGCATCATGGAGAAGTAGGCAGGACCTTGGAGCAGGGCACCTGTCTATGGGACACGATTCCTCCGCCACCCTGCTGCTCGGGCCTTGTGCTGCACTATGCTCGAGCTGTGCACCAGACCCAGCTGCATTCACTATCCCCCCTGCACCATTTGCACTAGTGCAAAGCAATGGACGATCCATCAGAAAGGCAGCCTTCTGCACGGGTGCAAGCAACAACGGGAGGTGCAGAGCAACCGAATCAGGCCCTAAAGCTCCAGTGATTCCTCTGGACAAAGAATCGATCCTGGACAAAGAATCCTGGACACACCCGTGCAAATCCTCAGTCATGACTGATGCGTGCACATGCGTGTGCGAGCGCACACACGCACACTCTGCCAGTTAGGTCCCTTCGACATCACCTAAAAGATCAGCAACCTGCCCTTGCAGATGCTGGAAAGCACTTTGGGACCCTCCAGAGACTTAGCAATCTCCAGACAGACGGAATTCAGAGCTCCCACTTTAAGTTAGGCCCCAGAGCTAACGGGCAGCACCCCGGGGTGCCGAAAATACAGCACAATCCTCATGCAATGAGATGTTTGGCTAAAACACAGCACAGTGAGTCCAGACTTCTGGGTTCTGTTCCCAGCTCTGCAACTGATTCACTGTGTGACCTTGGGCATGTTACTTGCTGGTTCTCAGCCTCGCAGGGGTGACACTTCTTTACCCTCCCGGGGCATACGATTAGGGCTTCAGTTTCACCATGATGGAGCACTGTTGGCTCCTAAAGCAGCCTCTGGGAGCCAGAGCCACTCGGCCACCGGCATCAGCATTTATAAACTGCTTCCTGCTGAAGATCTCAAAGCACTGCATCCGCACATCCCCCATGAACAGAACGCCCAGTCACTAGAGCGCCCCAGAGGGCCAGTCGACCCAAGAGCCAGGAGGAAGAGCCAGTGTCCGATGGTGACTTTCCTGCTATGGGTTCTGAACGAAGGAGATTGACAAGGGTGGATCTGGAAAGGCATCGGGTCCCATGATGCCTGGGGAAGGTCAGAGACTGCAAGCTGCCCCCGGCAGCATCGCATCCACAGGGCACCTGGCTCGCAAAGACTCTCGGACTCTGTTTGGAGACATCCACTCCGGCACATGGTGAGGAAGAGATTCTGCCTGGGATTGCACAGTGATTGCAGCCACAGGGCCAGATCCGCCACTAGGCATCACTCCACAGAAGTCAAGGGCACACGGCTGAATTACACCAGCCTGAGGATTTGGCCCACAGGAGCCGGGGCAGTTGCAACAGCCAGACAGGAGGTTGGGGTGGTTTGGGGGAATTTTTGGTTGGTTGGGGTTTTTTTTTTCCCTTTTCCAATTAACGGGCTAAGAATGAAAAAACCCTGCAGGAGCAAATACGAAAAGGAAGGGAGACAACAAAGGCAAGGCTCGGAAGCAAGCTGGGTAGGCAGCACGGATGTGGGATGGATCGCTGCCCCTTGGAGAAAGATGCGGCCGGACCGGTTTGATCGTGCAGCCGATTCGGAACAGAGACTCCAGACCGAGAGGGAAGAGAGAGCGCCACATGGCGACGGGGGATGGGGAGGGATATTGTGGGGGAGAGGGCCTGGCAGGCATCCAGCCGTCAGAGAAGAAAGGGGCTGTTCTCTGACACAGGATGGAGAGAAAGTGATGCCACCCCAAAGCTGGTCCCCTCCTGGGATGCCACGTGCGAAGGGCCTCTCAGCAGAGAGAGGCCGCCGGAAATAACCGCCCAGGAGCGTGATTCTCCTGAAGGGTGGGGACACCGGGGGGCAGCCAGTCCTTCCAAGCAGCTGGGCACAGACTTCCACACGCCGCCTACACGCCGGGCCAGATGGGCCCTTGCATTCCTCTGGCTGCCTAGGCAGAGAGCTGGGTGGTCGGTTTACCGGGGCTGCTTGAGGGGCCGATGCCCTGTGGGCAGCAGCAGCCTTACTCCCACCCGGGGGAGGGGGGACGTGGCTGCCATGGAAACAGCCAGGATTGTGTGCCACGTGGGACCCGGTTTGCCCAGCTCCAGGAAGCAGTGGCCCCCAGCCAGTTGACAGCCAGGCCGCACAGGGCAGGGCGGGAACAGGCCTGCATGGGCCACGTTGGGATTAGCTTCGCTGTCCAGCCAGGAACGACTGTCCATGCCAGTTAGGAGGGACTGGCTGGATGGGGCCTGTGGAGGAAGTCCTCTCTCGGCAGCCCCCACGCTGACAGCTAGACACTGAGCTGTGGCATGGAGTGGGACGGGATGACAGGCAGCAGCCCCTTCCTGTCCCCGCATGGCTCAGCGACCAGGCCTGCCCCCTGCAGAGGCACCCCAAAGGGAATCCACAGCCTCCTCGTGGCAAAGCCAACCCTGAGGCTGCTTCTCCTAGCCTGCTTGTGCACAGTCAGCCTGTCCTCTGCAGGAACCGGCCTTCTCCAGCCCCTCAGAAAGAGGAGCGCGATCGGATCCCCCAGCTCCGGCTAGCCAGGCACCCAACGGCCTGCCCCTTATCCGCTCCCCCAGCTGTCCTGGGAGAGCCACGCAGCCATTCCTCGCGGCATGGTTTGGAGAGGCCTTTTGTTCCCCCTGCCACCATGGGGGTCAAACCCAGCCGGGGCCCTTCGGCGCCTCCTTCTAGCAACAGCGGAAAGCCCAGCCAGCTAGACACAGCAGGGAGGGGAAGGTTCGAGACCCAGCTCCATGGGCCAGAGACGCAGGAGCAGGTAGAGGCCTGCTCACAGGCCATGAGTGGAGAGAGCCCAACGTCTCCCATGCAGCGCCTCCTGCTGGCGAATGGGACGGGCTCCCATCCCAGGGGCGAGAGAGCTGCCGTGATGTGGAGGTAAAATAAGGACCTAAAATAACAGTACCAGGCGGGAAGGGGGAAGCCCTGTGGGCAAAGCCACCTGCAACCTGCTCCAGAAGAGAAACTTTCTTCTCCCCCTCGAATCACAGCACACCAGAACTGGAGGGGCCCTCGAGAGGTCATCGAGTCCAGTCCCCTGCCCTCACGGCAGGACCAAACACCAGCCACACCATCCCTGACAGGTGTCTGTCCAACCTGACCTTAAATATCTCCAGAGATTCCACAGCCTCCCTAGGCAATTTATCCCCGTGCTTAACCACCCCGACAATTAGGAAGTGTCCCCCAATGTCCAACCTAAACCTCCCAGGCTGCAATTTAAGCCCGTTGCTTCTTGTCCTACCCTCAGGAGATTAAGGAGAATAAGTTTTCTCCCTCCTCCTCGTGACACCCTTTGAGGAAGCGGCAGAGCGACCCCGGAGATGGGGTCTGGCCCCAACCTACCATTCCGGGTTCGAGTGAAACGAGGAATCCAGGCTGGGACCGATGAAGCGGCTGAATATTCCCCAATTGAGCAAGGCTCCGCCAGGAGTGTCTGAGCAGCCCCGTTCTTCACAAGGGGAAAAAAGAACAGAGCGGGAAGTTCACGAGTCCACGAAGAAGTGGGCTTGGCAGTGAAAGGCAGGCAGACAAAGGCGCAGGTAGCAGCAAAGGGAAAATGCTTCATGAGAAGGACAAGCAGAGAGATCAAGGCGTGCGCACACACTGATCACGTACAGCCTAACCGGCAACGGGAAGACGGCTCGGCTCAGCCTAACAGGCTCCGGAAGATAAAGAAGAGCTCATTATGGGCTTTGAAGTGTCTTTAGCTCATAAGCACACAGATCTCCATGCACCATGAAATTCAGGCAGGAGGGAGCTGGGGAGATAGGAAGAAGCCGAAGCCAAAGCCATAGAAGAGGAGAAAGAAATGAGGCCAGGTGATCTATGGCAGGGGGAGCCCCTCACTTCTTGGGTGGCATGTCCAGCTCTGTCGGGACTCGCTCCCAGTCCTATTCATTCTATGGTAGCACCCTGGATGCCCAGTCATGGACCAGAATCCGGGTGTGATAGGGGCTGTACAGACTGTCATGTGGTTCGATTTATTTTAGATCCAAGGGAAACCAGGACACTTCAGGGCTACTTAACCACTTTCTCATTTATTGCAAGCTTTAAGCAGTTAATATAGCTGTTTAAGTTGACAAGCCTTAAGAACAATGACTATACAATTTAAACCTTAAATACGATACCTTTTTAAAGCAAATAATACAGCGCAAAGCAATGCAAAAGCAGTTACTAAAAGATCTACTCTATACAATAATAAAGCCTAATTCACTTACACGTCACCTCTGTGCTACCTACAGTGCCAGGCAGGAGGTCGTGGGTCCGTCTTTTCCCACGCTTAGAAACGCCACCACTGACGTAGCCGGCGTGAAGGGCCTAATCACGTCTAGTTACCTCGAGCAGAACATGTGGGTCAGTCCTGCCCATTCCCTCCCACCGATTGTTCTTACTAAACTTAATTTATAGCAAAGCGAGATGTGGTGGTTCTAATCATATTTACCAATTGATTGTTGTGTAGGATACGTCAAATGCCCAATGCCCCTATTTGGGGTAGATCCTGCTACCCAGGATGTTGCTGCTCTGTGCGCAATTAACAGTTTCATGGCTGCATCTGTACTTTTTGCTTATCAGAAACAAGGACCAGTGCAAGGCTGCTTGTCCTGTGTGCTTGACGTGGTCTCACGTACCCTGCTTACTCTGCACTGTTACACAAAACATTTCCTGACTTTCAGGCCTTGCCTGCGTGCTTTGGCACACCAGACTTGAGACAGGCCACAAATCCACACTTTGGACAAGGCAGACATCACCAGTTATTACCAAGGTAGGATGGTGCAGGCTGCCCCCCACACACAAAACAAAAACAGCCCCCTTCCCCAGAGAGTTCACAGTCCCTAGCACCCACGTCACAATGCTGCTGTCACCAGACACCCGCACTGGCCATCTCAGCCGGGAGAGGAAAGACAAAGGCTGCAATCCAGCCGTAGCTTTCATCACAGGATCCTTGTGAAGCCCGTGGGCCTGGAGATCAAACTCCCCCATCCCCTCTCCCGAATGGAGCTGGGGACAAGGCCGGGATTGAAGCAGGAGCAGCGTTCCCTGTACGCTGAGCGCTTGGGAGGATGCCCAGGAGAGATTCTAATGCTGCCCAGCTGATTGGCACAGCATCCAAAGCCAGCAATATGTTTTTCTATTGGTGGTGCACATCTGCACTTTCCTTGGTACATGCAACAAAATGTATTCTGCACATTGATGTAAAATAATTAGAGGGAACACTGAGTAGGGGTGACTGCCCTGCCGCTGGCACTTGCAAGCCTTGTTCTGGGGATACAGCGCGAACTCCAGCACCACCAGCCAGACTCCTTCCACCAGAGCCAGAGTAGCCCCAGCGGAAAGGACTCCCCTTCTCTCAGCAAGGCGGAGACGGTCTCCACAAGAGACACCCTGGTGGTGGTAAGATTTAGGAGACACTAAGGGTCTTGCTGCTGTGCACTCAGCCTCTCCAGGGGCAGCCTCACCCCATCCCACAGCAGGACAACACCAATGAACCTCAAACCCCCCAGCACAACAGAGACTCAGAACCAGCTTCTGTGCCCTAAGGAGAGGGCAGCACATTCCCATGGCCTTGGCCCGCAGCTTGCTGCGGTAAGCACCCCCCCAGTCAACAACTGAGGCCAAAGATTAGCAAGCCACTGCCTTTTATACCACACCACTAGGGTCACCAGCCCCCTTTGCTCTTCAAGCTGCAAACCCACAACAAAGAAGAAAGGAAATAGCTGCGTGGATTGTTGGTAGTTCGCTGCTAACATGAGATGTTTGTGAGGATCCAACCCTTCTGGCTCTTGCCTAGAAGACTATACATAGGTGCTGAGCTAGGAAGATCTGAGAAGGAATGCACAAAAATGCCAGTGCCTACATAGAGCAGGCATCCAGATACCAGGTAAGCATCACATAGGCCTCATTACCAACAGCATCCATCCAACCGATAGCCAGACACACCCTTCAATCCATCCCTCCATCCCCATACTCCTCCATCTATCCCTCCCTCCATCCCCATACACACCCTTCTATCCATCCCTCCATCCCCATACACACCCTTCAATCCATCCCTCCATCCCCATACACACCCTTCTATCCGTCCATCCATCCATCGCCATTCACACCCTTCTATCCATCCATCCATCCCCATACACACCCTTCAATCCATCCCTCCATCCCCATACACACCCTTCTATCCGTCCATCCATCGCCATTCACACCCTTCTATCCATCCCTCCATCCCCATACACACCCTTCAATCCATCCCTCCATCCCCATACACACCCTTCAATCCATCCCTCCATCCCCATACACACCCTTCTATCCGTCCATCTATCCATCGCCATTCACACCCTTCTATCCATCCATCTATCCCATACACACCATTCCATCCGTCCATCTGTCCCTCCATCCCCATATACACCCTTCTATCCATCCCTCCATCCCCATACTCCTCAGTCTGTCCATCCCTCCATCCCCATACACACCCTTCAATCCATCCCTCCATCCCCATATACACCCTTGTATCCATCCCTCCCGCCATCGCCATACACACCCTTCTATCCATCCATCCATCCCCATACACACCCTTCAATCCATCCATCTGTCCCTCCATCCCCACACACACCCCTCATCCATCCATCCCATATACAGCTTTCTATCCATCCTTCTACCTGAACCCTCCTTGGAGGTCTCCCATGCCCATACAGAGCTCATGCCCCAAGCCTGCCTAGGCTAATAAACTCATTGTGCTAGCGTCCATGCCCAGCCTCAGCAATAGCCACATGGTAGCACCTTCATTTGATGCTGGCGAACCCCTGGACTGGACTGTGGGCCTGGTCCCCAGGTCTGTTGTCTCCCCGCTCTCCCCCTCCCCTCCCCCCCCACCCCAGCCAGTGAGGAATGAGAAGGTTGCAGACATCTCAAGGGTTGGACCTTGGTGTGATGGCTGAACGTGTTTCAGCAGCGCAGGCGGACTTAGGGGGGCAAGGCCAGCGGCCAGTTAGGGCACATAAACCTGCCAGGAGTGACTGTGTCTACACAGATGTAATGTGCTCACCCCCTTAGCAACCCACCTGCCCACTCTGCCCCTTCCCCTGCTTCCACAACACCCCTCTGCCCGGCCCCCGCTCCCTCACTTCACAGTGCTACAGCCAGCGAGGAGACCAACACGCCCCAGGGTCCTCTACTGAGCTCTGGCCTACAGGAGGAAAGTGGCTTAAAATCCCATTCACAAATTAAGCCAGTGCTGCTCTGTGAAGGTCCCAGCCTTTAGATCAATCGGGACCATTTTCTCCTGTGGACAAGGCTTGACAACGCACCTGTCAAGGAAGCCTTATCAGCCCCAGGTTACAGATGGGGAAACTGAGGCAGAAGGCGACATAACTTACCCATGACATTTGGCTGAACCAAGATGAGAACTCAGGCCACCGGTGTGGCGTAGTGGGGGGACTGTCTGCTCTGTGACCCGGGGTCCCCCTGCACTGTGATGTGAGATTCTCACTGACTCTCCCAAATGTGTATTAACCCAGACACCCAGGCTCAGCCTCCCAGGGAGAGAGACAAAGGGAGGAAGGCGGAGACCAGCACCTGGCTGGGGGCAGGGCTGGAAGAGAGTTTTAGTTTCTGTCTGGAATCACGGAGGAAGCAGCCTAAGCAAGGGGGCCTGGGATTTAGGGGCCCAGTCTCCCCCATCTCAAGGGGGGGCTGAGGCATCCTAGGCCTGGCCCTGTAACTAGATGACATCTGTGCTGTGCTGCATCTTCGGAGAAGCAATAAACTCCCTCTATTCTACTGGCTGGCGGAGTCTGTTCGTGCCACTACGGGGGTGCAGGGGTCAGGGGAACCCCGACGTGTCGTCACAACCGGATTCTAACTCAAGCTCCCCTCCACCACGCCCCACCCACTGTCCTAGCCCAAGATCTCCTCCTCCATCACTCCCAACCCCAGACATATTCTTCCACTCCACACCTGCCATGCACAAATCCCCCTCCGGTTACACCCCCTGCCCACGCACCCCTATGCTCCCCGACAACCCTGCACCAAACCGCCCATCCCATTGCCACCCTGAGGGCCAGGCCTTTCGAAACAGGCCTGGTACAGTCAGTCCTGGGGAGGCCTTTAAAAGAAGAGGGCTTAGGAGAGGCTCAGTGCCCAGAGCTAAGCGTCCCTGCCTGCCGCCCCCTCCGAAGCAAGAGATGAGAGAAGCACATGCCCCGCAATGCTGCTCCATGCTGGATGGAGACCGCAGAGTCTCCAAGTCACTGCTGATCCCCCCAGGCAAAATGCAGACTCCAGCCCAGGTTAATTAACCCACCATCCCCTTGGCCTGGGAACGTCCGTGGAGAAGGCAGCAGCTCACCCTTCGTCCAACACCTCCCTGGCACAGCTCCGCAAGATGGCAGGAGCTGCTATTTGCATGCCATGTTGACTCTTGTGCTCTTTCTTTCTGCTCCGATCCCCGGCTGGTGCAAACCGGCACAGCTTCATTGCCTTCAGTTACCCCAGCTCAGCTCAGTCGGGACTGGCCAAGCCCCGCGTTTCCCCTTCTCTCTGTTTCTGACTGCAAACTCCAAGTGAAACTCAGGTGCATCCGCTGGGTGTAGCCTAGTTTGCAGGGCTTTGAGTCAAAAGCCCTGCACAGGGTTTGCCCGAGTTTTGCTGCAAAGGGCGCACACATGTTGCATGGGTCTGATACCAGGTTTTGCACAATGGTGACCCAAAGTGGCTTTGTTACAACATTTGGGACCAATTTTGCCTGGATTTGGTGTTAGATTTGCCCAAGACTCACATGGTTTCAGTCGGAGCTTTGCATGGCTGTGGCGCAAGGCTTGCACTCATCTTTCACGGGCCTGTTGCAAGCCAGCAGGAGGGGCGTATGGTTTCAATGCAACCTCAACCCCAGGTTTTCCTGAGGCAATGTTTGATCCCCAGGAGAAATGGGCCAAGCTGCAAAGTCTGGGGTGGACGCTGAGCGGACTCTGCACATTTCCAAAGCTGGGGAATGCAAACAAACCAGCCTTGAATTCCTAGTTCTTACAGAAATGTGAAATCAGGAGAGTTTTGCGCTATCACAGTTCCTTGTAAACATTCCCTACAGCCCCTACTTGTAACGCCGACAGGCAGAACTGAACCGGGGACCTCCGGAGCTCCATGCATGAGCCAGCTGGCTTTCAGCTCAAGCAGCAGAGGCACAGGCACAACACTCTAGAGGTCCCAGATTCAGTTCTGCCTGTCAGCGTTACACCGTCACCGCCCTGCAACCCTCCCTCTTGCAAGCATATAGCCCAGCAAACATTTCACTCGCAGGCCTGCAAGTTGCCAAAGCAACAGGCGCTCCTGGGGCTCTCAAGCTGCCAGAGCTGGAGTGTTTCCATGTCTTCTTGCTGCTGGAAGTGCTCCTGACGCTGAGTTTCCATTGCTCACGTGCGGCACTTGGTTCAAGATGAGGGGTAGCGAGAGCCAACTGCCTCCCCCAATGAGCCGCGGTGAGCTCTCGCAACAGCCCCGGGCCCTGTCCGACCCACGCTGTGCACTGGATGATCTTTGGAAACGTCAGAGTCAGGACACCTGAGTCGGGGCTGCTCCTCCCGGTTATCACAGCGGCTTGGGGCTGCCAAACTGGGTCAGGGAAACTGAGTCTGGCTGGGGGGAAGCTCCATAGAGCAGGGCTGGGAAGTCTAGGTCTAGGGTCTAGGAGGTGCAGCCGTGCTACAAAAAAGTTACACAAACTGCACTGATGCCCTTCCAACACCATCTGGTCCCTGTCTGGGGCATGATGCTGCTCCCCTTGAAATCAAAGGGAGCTTTCCCTGGTGCTGTAAGAGGAGACCGAAACCTTCTTGGCTACCCAGCACTCAGAGCTGTTCCGTTCGGTACTCTGCCTTCCCTCTGAGCAAAGCCCTTCTAATATTCTATTATCGCCATTATTGCTTAGGTAACAAACAGAAGCGGGCGCGAAGAAGAGGAAATCGATGGGCCCCGGTCATGCTGGACAGTCATTACGGTGCGGAGAATTCGTGGCTGCAATAAGCCAGGGCTGCCGCATTGGGAGAAGCGGTGCGCCAGGCACACGCGGTAAATTATGGACTCCTCTCCAGCGCCTTCCCCTCCTGCCCATCTTTGCATGGGACTCTCCTCTGGGTGCATAGCAGGGGCAATGCCAGTGAAGAAAACAGTGTCCAGCCCTGCTGCTTCCAGGCAGTGGGGGTGCAGGGCTGAGGGTGTCCCACACTGAGCGTGACAGGTGAAGCCCAAAAGCAAACCCCACAGAGGGGGCAGGGGGTGCTGTCAAGTTACCATACAAAGCCAGGGCAGAGGTGTTGGAGTTCCTGCCTAGGAGCCTCGTAAAGGGGAGGGAAGAGGGATGACAGATCAGTGGGAAACGGGGGTGACTCTGCTGCTGGGGAGGGATGGAAAAGACAGGCGGATCTTACACTCACACTGGTGTAAATCAGGAGTCACCCCCTGCAAGGCAAAGGTGTTACGGTGTGAAACGTGCTAGGGAAAGTGACTCCCCAGTGGCTACTCCGGATTCACACCCACGTATCGGAGACCAAACCTGGCCCAGAATCTCAGCCAGATTTTTCACAAAGCTCAGCTCCTAGCAGTTCCCACTCAGAACAACGGAGATCCCCCCCCTGCAGTTCCCACTCAGAACAATGAAGATCCCCCCCCACTTCCCATTCAGAACAATGGAGATTCCCCCCACCAGTTCCCACTCAGAACAATGGAGATCCCCCCCCCAGTTCCCACTCAGAACAATGGAGATCCCCACTTCCCATTCAGAACAATGGAGATTCCCCCCACCAGTTCCCACTCAGAACAATGGAGATCCCCCCCCCCCACTTCCCATTCAGAACAATGGAGATCCTCCCCACTTCCCATTCAGAACAATGGAGATTCCCCCACCAGTTCCCACTCAGAACAATGGAGATCCCCACTTCCCATTTAAAACAATGGAGATTCCCCACCCTCCAGTTCCCACTCAGAACAATGGAGATCCCCCCCCCAGTTCCCACTCAGAACAATGGAGATCCTCCCCCCGAGTTCCCATTCAGAACAGTGGAGATTCCCCCACCCCAATCTCCCCTTTAGAACAATGGAGAAACAGCTCCCGTCCCAACTTTGCCCCCCATTTAGAACAATGGGAGCAGCTGGGAGCTGAGTTCAGTTCACAGAGCAAACTCCAGTTCACAGAGACAGCGATGCAGAGAATGCCTGCTCTTTGCTGGTACTTTCAGCTCCATTAGATGCACAGGAGGGGGAAAGAGAGAATTAACATTTGCCAGGCAGAAAGGGACAAATATTGGTCTGAAAGAAATTGAATGGTAAAACTTCCAAAGGGGAGACAACCAAGAGCGAATACAGCGTTAGGAACGCTTCCAAAACAGCTGCCGGCATCCTGGGAAACACCCCATGCAAAGCCACAACATGCCACCAGCTGGCCACAAACCGGAGCAAAGGCCTGCAGCCAGCTGCCCATTTCAGTGGGCATGAGAGACCCTCTCAGGCTGCTGGGCAACACCACCGAGAAGGAGGATGGTCCCTGTGGTCAAGACTCGGCTCAGTTCCACTCTCCGCCACCGACTCCCCCCACCAAATGGGATCCTGGTCAACTCTCTTAGTTGCTCTGTTCCCCCTCTTCATAACAGGGTCATAATACCCCGCTGTGTGTGTGTCTGGTCTATGCAGACTGGGGGCTCTTTGGGACAGGACCTGTCTCTCACTGCGAGTCCATGCAACCCCCGACACAACGCTTCCACCCTCATAGTGCAATACGATTTGCTGGCTTGGCCTTTTCGTTTTGTCCTGAGGTTCCAGGGGCTCATTTCTAGTCCCCAAATGTCTCTGTAACTGAAAGTCTGAATAGACCCAGCTCCGGTCCAAACACACCCTGCCCGGCTTTGGGTCAAAACCCAAGTGCCCATTCATGATTTCCATGCCAATGCACTGACCAGCCCCAGCGCACAGGCACAGGAACTAAGGATGCGACGGGGGGGCGGGTGCAGCATGGCCCTGCATGAGGGATCCTGGCTGCTGGCCCGACACCTGGGGCTCAGCTCCTGGCCCCTGCTGCCAGCCCCGGACAGCGGTAGGGGGTGTGAGGTACCAAGTTTGGGGAACACTGCTTTCCAGTTTCCGTAGCTGGCCTGCAGCACCCCCACTAGAAGATGTGTCCCAGGGCCACTGCCCCAGCATGGCGGGTAGGGGGACTGGGCTCCCAGGAGAGGCCCGAGGCGGTCAGATGAATGAGGGCTGGGGTCGGGTTTGTAGCGGAAGCCGGAGCCTCAGGGGAGCTGGGTGGCACCAGGAGGCCGGCAGGATGGGACATATTCCTTGCTGAGTTCACTCAGGGCAGTAAAACCAGCACCCGGAGGCCAAACGCCGGCTCCTCAGCATCAAAGGTGTGAGGTGTCCCCCCACCGACCCGCCATACACCCATCAACCTGGGCCACAGACCAGCCACCGAGGGGCGACAGAGCCCCCCCCAGAGCTAGCGTGAGCCATGTCAGCCCCACACAGGGCGGGGGCCAAACTGCCCCCTCCACACCAAACAACTCGTCCACAGGCCGCTGCTGGGGTGAGATTCTCCCCTCCCCCGCGAAAGCAACACCTCAGGAGCGGGGATGAACGCCAGGCAGGCGTGGCTGTCTTGGAGCGCCGCTGTCTGCTAACCCAGCGAGGCGCGGATTCCTCAGGCCTCTGAGGCGCGGCCTCGCAAGGGGGAGGGAGAGTGGCCAGGGTCTAATTAGCAGCCCCATTGAAGCCACTTGCAAAGGGTGCGCCCGGCACCACAATTACGCCGAGTCGAGGGCCTGAGCCGGCGTCTTAAGTGACACCGACGCATCCCCGTGACGGCGAGGAAGGAAGGAAGCTGCCGGGCATGGCTCCCGGGCCATCTCCTCGGCGGGTGTAAATCAGTGTAGCCCCATTCATTCCACGGGAGGGATGTCGATTCACACCAGCTGGGGATGGGGCCCAGTATAAAGCCGGTTCCGTGCGGACCGTGGGGCTCGGGCCGGGACTCCGGCTGTCAGGCCCATTCTACCCCCTCGACTTGAGTCCGAACTCCAGCCCCAGCTGTGTCGTCCCAGAACAGTCTCCACCAGCCAGCAGAATAGAGAGGGGTTTATTGATTCTCCAGAATACAGCATAGATGTGATGTGGCAATAGGAGGGGGGCTAGGATGCCCCAGACCTCTTAAGGCGGGGTGCCTGAGCCCACTAGGGTCTACAAGCCCCTTCCCTAGGCTGTCTCCATCATGTTTCCAGCCCCAGACTAACTCTTCCTCCCCGCACATACTTCCTTTGTTCCAACCTCCTTCCCTCCCCCCACTCAGAACCGGTCAGGGCAGCGTCTGGCCCCCCTGCTGGGCCGTGCTCACAGACAGGGCCAGTAGGGGACAGCCCAAGCCTAGCGACCAGCAAGATGCCCCACTACATCACACCCGGCCTGTGCCCTCACTAGCTGCCAGGGAGCAAATTCTGGGCACTCGGCCCCCAGGCTGGCTGGCAGGGTTGCGAAGGATGGAGATTTCCGACTCTGCTGGGCCAAGTGGGGGCCCGAAGCGCAGCCGGGGAAAATGGCAGCGGCTCCGTGGTAGCCAATCCGGAAACACCAACCTACAGCCGCTGAAGCGCCAGCGCAGTATCCAAACCGCTCCTAAGTTTCCCAGCTCACAAAGAAGATGCCAGCGTGTGAGCCAGATGCCCGGGCCATGCGTACTCAGCCGCCAGCCAAACACTCTACTCCCCAGGAGCCTGCGTGCCAGCCGGAGCAAGGCGAATGGCTGTTACCAGGACGAATGACGAGCCTCACGTTGCAGGTTATTTCCAGGGACGGATTCGTTCCGACGGCCGTGCTAAACAGCTGTTCCGCCGGCTAAGCGTGCCGGAGAACAGCAATCACGTCCCACGGCCTAATGAGCAGGAAGGGAGGCAGGGGACGTGGAGATAGGACTCCTGGGCAGAGTTAGGCCGACAGCTCCAAATAACTACGGAAGGCCAGATCCTTTGCTGTCACCCCATTGACTTCCCTGAGCGTTGGACCGATTCACACTTGGAATGTTAAATATCGATTAATTGAACAGTCGATTAACCTCATGAATTCTTATTGGTTAGTCGACTATTCTATAGTCCTCAGGGGCGGGGCCAGCAGCCAGTGCGCTCCAGCCTCACTCCTGGGGAGCCCCCTGATATCCCATGCTGCTGCCTCTCTATCAGAGGCAGCAGCGCAGGGTGCCAGGAGGGAGCTGGTCTGAGAGCGGAGAGACAGTTTAGAAACCAGCTCCCCTAGTGGACCAGCTGCCTGCCACCCCACGTTGCTGCCTCTGATAGAGCAGCAGCACAGGGTGGCAGCAGCCCCTGGCCGGGGAAGGGGGGGAATCTGAGCTCCCGGACCCAGCGCAAGCCAGAACTGAGCCAGGCTGCCTGCCCGCCTGGCTCCTAATACACTTCAAACGCAGAGCCGCAGCGAGGGTAGGTCCTGGACCTGGCGCAAGCTGGGCTGAGCCGGGCTGCTGGCCAACCTGCTAAAAAATTTACTGGGGAAGGGGGAGGGGAATGCATGTAGTCTATAGCATTAACCTATATGCTTTTGCTTATCGGTTAATCGCCTACACTATTACATCCCTAATGCACACCAGCCGAGGATCCTGCCTATCAGCGTGCCTGAGGACCTTTTCCAGCCACGGGCGGATTTTTTCCAGCCATGGGCGGAATAAATTTTTTATGTGCACTGAAGCACGCGCATGTGGTTGAAAACAAAAACCGAGCCAGGGGCACTCTGCTCATCAGTGGGTCGGCATTTGAGTCACTTCTGAGTGGTCGCCCCAGCGCCTGGCTTACAGAGAATACAGCTGCCCGTGGGTCACTAAACTTTCTGGGAATGCAAGCACCTGGTTCCGGGTGGTCTGAAGGGTGGGGCATCCCCCGCTCAGGATGATATTCACACACGCACCCCAGGCCAGGCTGGACCGGGGATGAGGGGCGGGTACAAGGCCGAGGACTCACTGACATCCCCATATTAACCCACAACGCAAAATGTCCAACGGCAAAGGGATGAAAGCTCAAATGAAACAATCCCTGGCCAACCCGCAGGCCTGATCCTCCTTGCACCCTATTTATACACCGAGGTAGCGATAGGGCTTCGGTGGCATTACTCCCGCTGTACGCTCCCATGTAAACGCAAAGCAGATCAGGCTCACTGACACCAAAGGAGCCGCTCCTGATTACACACGGGGGTAATGGACGAGACTCAAGCCCCGCCATTTGAAAAGTTATTTCTCCAAAGGCGGCAGCCCCTATTTCCACATCGCCAACTGGCCCCCGGGGAACACGGGAACTCTTTGCTCCTGACAAACGGGGCTCTGTGATACGCAGTGCTTCGCCCGGGCGTAGTTCCGGCACGGCGGCTGTGCGTCCAGCCCCCGGCTCTCCTGAGCATGCTGCCCTTTCCTGGAGGCATTTATTTCGCCGCCAGGTCGGGAGGAGATCGTCTCAGCGGGGTTTGTCGAAGGGGTTCGTCCCGTCTTTAATAAAAGCGCTCTCAGTGCCTGACACCCCTCTGCTCATGGGTTGGGTCCAACACAGAGCAGGGGGTCACCAACCTGAATTTCACTGATCAGGAGACTTCAGGGCCCCTCCACCCCCCCCTGGACTGAGTCAGGTGGCACAGTCAGCTGTGGCGAGACAGAGCCATTCCAAATCCCCAATACAGCCAGCGGTCAGGGAAGACCAGAGCCCAGGTTCCGGGCCAGCCCAGCTCTTTAGCCCAGGGCTAGTGACTGCCCAGCCAGGCAGGGGATGGCTCCACAGTTCAGGTTCCTGCTTGGGATTTCCCAGGGGGCTGTGTTAGTGGCCGGGGAGGACAGCCCCCTGTGCGCCCCAGAGCAGTGTGTGGGGCTGCTGACCCAGCGTGGGTGTGAAACAGACCCGAGTTGTGCGACGCAGCAGGCAAGTGGTCACTTAAACCACTCCTGGGAGATCCGGCCCCCCACAGGGACGGGCAGACCCATGGACGCAGCACGGACAGACGAAGAGCCGCTGCACGCCCCCCGCAGAGACGCGACGTACGTGGGCAGGCGCGTGGCCCAGCCTCTCAGCATGCTGAGCTAGTGAGCCACTCCCTAGACACTAGCACTGCTCCGCAGTGTGTCATAGGCTCCACAGTGCTCACAGCCTGTGGAGATTCCCGGGGCAGGTGCCTCTCCTCCATGCCGAAGTTCACTTTATCAAAGCTGGTTCCCAAAACTGACTCAGATCCAGTCTCACCTCCCCCACCTCGGCTTTGATGGGAGCACTCCTCAGGGTCCCGAAACCCCTCCTCTGTCTCCCTTCCAGTGGGCTCACTCAGCCAGCTTCCCCAATACAGAGCTACCTGTGTCACTCTCAGGTCCCGCCTGCAGAGCTGGGTCGTGGGCTGGCCCCAGAGAACCAGGGATACGAACCAGGATGGCACCCCGGATGCAGGGGAACAGAGCCCAGCCTGCAGGCAGCCCTAGGTCAGCAGATCCCCAGAAACCCCAGCCAGGTTTGCTCACACTGAGCCCTGCCTTCCCTGCTAGAGACTGACCAGGCCTGGGTCTGTTCCATCCCGACCTTACGAGATGCTGAGCCCCTTCCCCTCCACGGCAGCTGCAGGGCAATGAGCACCTTCCCCAGTCACCCCCGGACCCTCTGCCAACACATGCCCAGCTGGGTTGGCAACTGTCCGCTCTCCCCGCCACGCTGCAGTCACACCAGGCTGGCTGGAGACAGCTGCAGACAGGGGGGGGAGATGGGAGGGAGATGTGGGCCCCCGCCAGCCTGTCAGGCTGGTGTGAAAGGCGCACTCTGGCCAGGCGGCCCCCGACAGCTGCTGGGCCAAGCCGCACATGGACACACACACGCGCATGCCGATAGTCACACACATGGAGCCACAGACGCTCCTGCATATGCACACACAGCCCACAACAAACACCACACACGCCCGTTTCTCAGCTCGGTCGTGGCGCGTAAATTACATTCTTCAGCACCAGCCGGCAGCCCAATGCAGCTGAGGCTCCAGTCTCGCCATCCACCTCACCGCAACGCCGAGCACCTCGCAAGCTGCATGCGGGGAATCTCCGAACCCCGCTGTGAAGGGGAGCCAGGCCGCTGTCCACATGGGAAAGTAAGACACAGAAAGAGTGAAGTCCAGATCTTCAACTCCTATGAGCCTAAGTGACTTGCCCAGGGTCCAACAGAAGGTCAGTGGCAGAGACAGGAATAAAAACCTGATCTCCAAAGGCTTGAATGAATAGATTGAGGAGTGGGCTTTAAAGCAGTCCCTTCCCAGAGGGATCAGGCAACTGTGAGGTCCTTAGCCCAGATTTAGCTGCAGAGCAACAGTTGATTCCGTTCCTATCCCCCAAGGCAGTGGAGATCAGTCGGCATCCCAGAGATCCAAGCAGGGACTGGCCACGAATGAACTTTTGGCCAAACACTCAAGCAGAGACAGGCTGCACAACGGTAGGGCGCGGACTTATTGCTAGTATGATTACTCGCTGTGCACAGTCTGCCAGCAGCATCCGGACGCACGCCCCCTCTCCCCAGCCAAAGCAAACCCGCTTCTGCTCCCACCGCCTTAGCTGCCAGCTGCTTAGATCAGGCCAAGAAGACAACGACCCTGCTGCCAGCCAGAGGACCAGCCAAATTCAAATTTATTTTAGCCTCACCTCCGTTGCTGTACAGAGATGATGGAGCTGGGAATTCCACAGAATCCTAGAATGGGAAGGGACCTTGAGAGGCCATCGAGTCCAGTCCCCTGCCCTCACAGCAAGACCAAGCACCATCTAGAACAGGGGTGGGGAACCTTTCCTGGGTTGGGGGTCGCTGACCCTCAGAAAAAATCAGTCGGGGGCTGCACACAAGTGAGAAAAAAACCCATGTTCACTGATGTGGCTCCCGACTGAGGAGAAAGATCCTCCCCGCATTCCCCTCACACACCAGAGCCTCACAGGGCCCAGGCTAGTAGATTTTGTGTGCTGCAGACCCATGGGGGGTAGCGGGGGCTGGAGCACCAGTGCAGGCTCCCCAATGCTGTGGGGGGAAGCCCTGAGCCCAGGAGGCCAGATCTAGGCAAACTGGGGAGCTGGCTGCCACCCCATGCTTCAGGCTCTGATACAGATGTCTGTCTAACCTGCCCTTAAATATCTCCAGTGATAGAGTTTCCACAACCCCCCTGACAGTGCTTAACCACCCTGACAGGTCGGAAGTTTTTCCTAATGTCCAATTTGCAGCCAGGCACCTGCCAGCTCCAGACTGGGTGAGGGGAAATCCGCCGGACCGAGACAAGGAGGAAAGACAATGAAAGGGCCACCAGAGGCAGAAAATCTGAAAGAGAAAGGAAGGAAGAAGCCATATCCCTTGGCATCTTGCATCCCTGCAGTGGGAAGGTGGAATTAATTCTGGCCACCCCGAGGATCCCAAAGCACATGACCGGCAGTTTGGCAACATTACCGCCTTTGTAAAAATGGGGAAACTGAGGCATGGAGCAGGGCTTTGACTCACCCAAGGTGTGACGTAGTGGGGGTATCTGGCTAGTTCCTATGCTGGCTCTGTGGTAATCCCCAATGGCTGCCATCGGTACCACAGCCCAGAAGGATGAGTCATTATGCAAAGAGGGTCTCTCAACCTGTCTGACCAGCTACCCCCCAGGGAGACAGACAAAGGAAGGGGGAATGCTGCCCTGGCTGGGGGCAGGGCTGGAAGAGAGTTTAGTTTCTGTCTGGGATCATGGAGGAACCAGCCTAAGCCAGGGGCTGGGATTTAGGGGCCCAGTCTCCCCATCTCAAGGGGGCTGAGGCATCCTAGACCTGCCCTGTAACCAGATTACATCGGTGCTGTGCTGTGCTGTGCTGTATCCTGGAGAAGGAATAAACTCCCTCCATTCTACGGGCTGGTGGAGTCTGTTCGTGCCATTACGGGGGTGCAGGAGTCAGGGGACCCCAACGCGTCATCACACAAGGTCACCCAGGTGAAGCAGGAGCAGCATCAGAAAGACAATCCCCTGAGGGCTGACTTCCAGCCATATGCTCACTAAGCCCCAGCTGTACCCCCCCCCCACCCCACACACACCACATTCTTTCACAGCATCCTTTTCAATGGGAAGAGCCTGAATCACTGTAAAGAACATGAGAGATGGACCCCTCTGAGAAGTCCTCTGCTGGTCCCCCTCACTTACACCCCACAACCCCTGCGACCGCATCCCTGCCTCCCCACGCACAGCCCTACCAATTCCCCCTTCCCGCCCCACATCCCCTGCTACCCGCCCCACAACCCTACCACCCCCTTCCCGCCCCACAGCCCCCTGCGACTCCCTCCCTGCTACCCCACACACAGCCCTACCAATTCCCCCTTCCCGCCCCAGCTCCCTGCGACCCTCCTGCCTACCCCCACATAGCCCTACCAATTTCCCCTTCCTGCCCCACAGCCCCTGCTACCCTCTCCCTGGCTCCCCCTCACAGCCCTACCAATTCCTCCTTCCCGCCCCACAGCCCCTTGCTGCCCCTCCCCAGCCCTACCAATTCCCCCTCTAGTCCAATTCTGGGTCTCTACACAGCTCTGTGAATAACCCCTCCCCTCCCCCCCACCCCGCTATCTTCCATTGCACAAAGTCTGCCTGAGGTCTACTGCGGAAAGCTGCAATCACTGGAGTTTTGTTCTCAGCCGGGAAGCCAGGCAGGGATCCTGGAGGCAGGTGCCTTGTGCACCAGCCAGGCCTCCTCCAAATGCACCTTGTGATGCTTAGAACCTCGGGGCGCCTCAGTTCCCCTGTCAGAAGCAGCTAGGCTGGACCGTCCCGCGCTGCGTTCAGCTCGGCTGCAGGGACCCTGCGGCAGCCCCTGGGGACTCGGCTCATGCCGCAGCGAGAGGCCAGTCTGGGAGCGTCTCACGCCTGCCCAGGGCAAGAGAGGGAAGGGCAGGGCAGAGCTGCCGGGCTGGGGGCGTGAGATGGGGATTGATTTGCAAGCAAAGCCCTGGAGAGGCAGGCTGAGGGGCGGGAAAGGGGCAGGGAGGCAGGAGCAGAGGGACCAGGTTGCATCCTGCCCTCCCACCCCTCTGTGGAGTTTGCAGCCCGGCCTTGCAGCCCGGGTCCTCGTCCCACATCTGCGGGGACACCATGCAGACACTCCAGGGGCTAGCAGGAAATCGAGGTAGGTTTGGGCTTTTACTGCAAAGCCCGAGGCACTCACAGGCCGCTCCCATGGGCAGGAGCGGGGCTACCAGCCTCTCGCCTCCAAGCGCCAGCTGGTCCCAGCCCTGAGCATCAGCAACAGCCGAGCCAGAGCGTTGCCCCATGAGAGGTGCTAATGACAAGGGACTGTGCCTTCCTCGGCTGCCTCCAGCACCGGCCTGGCCGAGACAGGAAATGAGACAGAGCCGCAGTTCCTCTTTCTGAGCAGGCCTGGGCGACCAAATCCAATGTGTCCTGCCTCGCATCAGCCCATTAGCTCTCTGGGGCGCAGCTTGGTGGCCATGTATGTACAGTGCCTAGCACGCCAGGGCCATAGGCGGGTCCCTCGGTGCAACAGCAATTGACACAATAAGCAAAGTCGGAGGTGGAAAAGCCCAAAGCCAGCCAGGCTCCATCAAGCCCACCCCAGCATCTGGCTGACTCAGGACTGCCCCCTAGCACGGATCCCTTGCCCCATTTGAGCCTGGGCCTCCCATCCTCTGGGCTGAAGCCTCCTTGAGCTCAGCACATGCTCCGCCTGGCTGCAGCCCCGGTAGCTCCATTTGCCCCCATGCACGGAGACGACGATCCCTGTAGTAAGTTGAGGGTCAGTAACATGGAGTCAGCAGGCCTAAACAGAGGCCTGTAACATGAAAACAGCAACAGGCCTGCAATCTAGTGAGCAAGACTTTGGTTCAGTAACAGGAGCCAAGAAAGAGGCCCTATTGATAACTGTGTAATTGTGTAAGTTAGGTAAAGCATGGAAGGACACAGGGAGGCACTGGGTACAAACTGTAAGCCAAAAGGGAGTAACGGAACATCTTAAGAAATGTCTTGGTACAAAGACTCCCTAAAAACTAATGCACATACCAACCAACGTTCAGGACCAGGTCGGAATTGACAGCATGAAGGATAGTAAGTGAGCCCCCCTTCCGTAAGGTGAGGGGTGGTAACTAGGCAACAGAGGGTGGTAACCTGGTACGTAAAGAAATGATGTAAGTTGTTTGTACCTGTCTATAAAAGGACACCGCAAAAGGTGCTCTCCGGCCGACCTTGGGGGGGGCGCACTAGGCGCCTGAACGGCAGGTGTCATTGCCTGAACTTACAGAACGCACAGTAGCTTAACTTTGACTAACTGCTGTTAATATCTGTTATATGGCAATAGGCCTGCCTGGTGTTGGTACCTTGTCAACGCGGGCCATAGTGCCCAGTGGTGTAACATTGTACTGATCTCTGTTACCAACTGGTAGAGCTCGCATTTGACAATAAACCTGCTCGATTGATTTCAAACCTTGCCTGCATCTGTCGTTTCCGGGGCCTCTCAGAGATCTCCTGTGTTGACCCAAGTGCACGGGGTCTAACACTCTAGATAAAGGAGTACCGATTGTTACGCAGCCGAAAGTTTATTATCACCGACGGAGTAGAGGTCCTGTCAGGAGCGCGCCAGGACGACCCTAACCAGACGACGCTGACACTGACAGTCCAGACCACCGAAGGTACCGAGGTATGAAAACACCGAGGTACGACAATCCCTTTTCAGTCACCTGCCCCCAGCCCCGGGGCATCCACGCAGCCCTCTGCCCTGGGGCGGCGGTGGGAACCGGCTGCGTCTCCGACTCTCCGGAGACACCCCAGCGCTGCTTCCCTTTCCATAGATCTTCCCCCACATCAGCTCCACTGGCATGGCTGACAAACATCTCCTCGCCGGCCGGCCCACGGGGACGCATCCATCACGCCAGCCGCTAGCGGCGCTCGGAGCCTGACAGGCCGGGATGAAACATTGCTCCCTGCTCTCCCTGGGGAACGGCGGGCGGGGTGAAGCAGGGCAGAGAGAAACCTACAGCGCTGAGGTCTCTCACGCTGACCTAGTCCAGTGGCCAGGATCAACAGACGTTACTCAGCACGCACCGCGTCGGCCAAAACGAACTCCGGTCTGGACCCCCGGGGCCGTTCGGTCAGCGCAGTTCTGACTCGGTTGCATTTCACTCTCTCTTTGCCCTGGTGCTAATGACGACCCCATAAGAACATAAGAACGGCCATACTGGGTCAGACCAAAGGTCCATCCAGCCCAGTACCCTGTCTGCTGACAGTGGCCAATGCCAGGTGCCCCAGAGGGAGTGAATCGAACAGGCAATGATCAAGCGATCTCTCTCCTGCTATCCATCTCCACCCTCTGACAAACAAAGGCTGGGGACACCATTCCTTACCCATCCTGGCTAATAGCCATTTATGGACTTAACCTCCATGAATGTATCTAGTTCTCTTTTAAACCCTGTTATAGTCCTAGCCTTCACAGCCTCCTCAGGCAAGGAGTTCCACAGATTGACTATGCGCTTTGTGAAGAAGAACTTCCTTTTATTTGTTTTAAACCTGCTGCCCATTAATTTCATTTGGTGACCCCTAGTTCTTATATTATGGGAACAAGTAAATAACTTTTCCTTATTCACTTTCTCCACACCACTCATGATTTTATAGACCTCTATCCTATCTCCCCTTAGTCTCCTCTTTTCCAAGCTGAAAAGTCCCGGTCTCTTTAATTTCTCGTCATATGGGACCCGTTCCAAACCCCTCATCATTTTAGTTGTCCTTCTCTGAACCTTTTCTAATGCCAGTATATCTTTACAGGGATCCGCGAATGGAGAATGGGGCCCAGCAGGTACCCCCCCAGCCATGGGGTCTGGCCCATTCTCTTTGCTGACCCTTCTCATTCCCCAGAGAGTGCCCTAGCACCTGACAATCAGTCTAATTTCATCGTTTCACAGCACAGCGTGTTAGACAGAAGTGAAGCGAGGGGCAGGACTGGCACCTCCGACCCTGTGGGCCTGGCTTGCAGGGGATTTTCACCAACCTGCCTTTGCTCCTGGTTGCTGGCAGGTTTGTGCCCTCTGGGATTTTGCCGGGAGTTTCCCACCCTTTGCAAAGGACTGAGAGATCCTGCAATGGAAATTGCTCCAGAAATGCTAAGCACTAGCTACTCGCGTAGGATAATCGATTATTTTTTGTCACGGTCCACTTTTCTCCGTCAACGTCCCGACTCCAGAGAAACAAACACAAAAATTAACAACAATCATGAAAATAATTAAATAAAAAGATTTCGCGGTCTGTTCAAAAGCATTCGGCCGCCCGGATCTGGCCCACAGTTAGTGTTCCCTGTCAGCCGTGCGCTTGTGTGGCCACTCAAGAGAGATTCCAATGATTGGCAGAGCTAGGGTTTTTGTTTCTACTGGTGGTGCACATTTGTATGTGCCTCCGTGCACATAACAAAATTTATTCTGCGCAATGATGGGAAAAAATCTGCACGTGGATAGGACGGATTAGCGGGAACATTCCTCACAGTCTGCCTGTTGACTCTGCCTCCCATTCTTGTCAAAGGGCTATATTTACAGATTAGCTTTAGGAACACACGGATCAGACCTGAGGTCCAGCTGGCTGACTGTGACCAGCACCAGCTGCCTCAGTAGCAGATGTAAGAAATGCTACAATTATGGAGTAATTTGCCCCTAGGGAGAGCTTCTCCCTGACCCCCATATGTTAGAGACTGGTTTATATCCTGGGGCAGGAAAGTTTATAGCCCATCCAAAACCCAGGAGGGTTTTTCATCCTGACGACTGTAACTCTGAATGTTCCAGGTATCCATAAAAACGTCCACTCCGTTTTGATCAGTTGATCGGAAAAAAAACCAACACCCCCGACCACTTACAGGCACTTACCTCTCTGGCTGAATAAACCTTCTTCGCTCGGTAAATGCCCAGCGCCACCATGGCTGTTTTCAAGCATGTGGACCTGACCCTGTAAATGCCGGACTCCAGGGTAAACCATCTCTTGATTTCTGCAGAAGCAGGGTTTTAAACTCAGCATCTCCACCCTACCCCCGCATGCCGGCTTTTAGACCTCACCCGCCAGGGCTGCAGCTCAGCTTCCCACCATGAAAACATACACGCCGATGTCTGCTTAAGAAGCCAGATAGCTCCCCAGCCACATGCTGT
This sequence comes from Rafetus swinhoei, assembly GCA_019425775.1. Lineage (NCBI taxonomy): Eukaryota > Metazoa > Chordata > Testudines > Trionychidae > Rafetus > Rafetus swinhoei. Next base: position 13,849,142 of record JAFJHL010000300.1, on the reverse strand, counting down.
AATGACTTAAACCCAGTGTCACGCAAAAGCTCCTATTGTGAGCTACCCGCCGACACTGAGTTTAAGCTGCAATCCCTAAGGTTGTAGAGATCCCCGGCGTTCCCCCCGCAGGCTCCTTCAGCGTTTTCCAGCTCCCCAGCTGCTAGGGAGCCTGAATCAACTCGGCGCTTAAATAAACTCTCTAGGAAATACTTGGGGTCAGGTCCCCTTGGCGCAGCATTTCCAAGGGCTTGTGTGCTCCGTTAATGTACCTGCCCCTGTCAAAGGGCTTATGATGTCAGCACTGCTTAGGAACGGCCAGACTGGAGCGGTATCCTGTCTCCACCCCTGCCAGCAGCGTGTCTGTTTCATCACGAATCGTTTGGGTCTAAACCACAAGCCGGCAAGAGAATCGGAGGGTGTTCCTGGAAGGGGAGCCAGGCTTCCCCACGAGAATGAACTGGGATAGGAGGTGGATCAAACCAGCACTTTGTCCATTCGTCCATCAAAGACACTGGGCAACGGTCAGCGAGAAAGCGGACTGTATCGGGTCCGAGAGGCTATGCAATGTGGGGCGTGGGGGGAGATTTCTTTGTGAGTCCGGGAGGGGGGGGAACTAGCAGCGCTGGAGGATTCTATTTTGACTCAGCTTGCAAGAGATGAGCACGATGCAAAGAGCAAGACTTTTTTGTTTTTAAACTGCTGGGTTGAATTTGCAAACGCTGGTGAGCAACTAAATATTTCAACGCATGATTACACCCGTCGGCTCTTCGCACTAGTCCGGTAAAGGGAAAGGAGGGCCAGGGAGAAGGAAAGAATTACCCTGGGCAGGGTCGTCCTTAGGGTTTATGGGGCCCTACAGGACTATTAAAGTGGTGCCCCCTATCTCTGACAGCAGCCCAGGGGGGAGGGGGGATGCTCTTGTAGAGCTGCGATTTTATGATCTTCAGCAACACACCAATGAAATATTTGAAAGCAAATGTGAGACTCAGGTCCCGTCGACTAACACAGTCAATTCAGAAACTGACTGGACAGACCTGGGGTTGGAAAATGCCTGTTAAATGGTTTCAGTACCACCTGAACAGCTCTTTCCCAGGTTCTGCTAATCGCTCTGGCTGGCTTTGCCACTCTTCAGTTAACTACTCCTCTCCGGAGGATGCAGAGCTGCAGAACAGGGATAGGAGGAGGCAGATGGGTGGACTTTAAGACCCAGCAGTGCCCCAAATTTTCAGGTGCCCCACGCAGCTGCATATTCTGCAGATGTGTAAGGACAACTCTGACCCGGGGAGAGGAAAATGGGTGGATCTACAACAGCACAATCCCTGCTCTGCTGCTTACCAACATCTGCCGCAAAGGGGCAAGGAGCCCTCAGAAATTCAGCCTCAGATTCTTTTCCCCAGAGGGGCAGCCACTAGCAGGCTGATGAGGAGCAGATGGGCTGGGGGGGAGATGCCGGAAGCAGCACACGCTGCAGCAGGGAAGGCGGAGCTGTGATCCCATTGAGGAACTTGCTGACAGCGGGAAAAGGGAAGAGGAAGTTTTAAGCGGGGCTTTGCTGGTACGGCCCCATTTGCCGAACAGGGTTTGTTCACCTTGGCGCCAGGGAACGGGCCTGTCTGCAGCAGTAGCCGAGCCTCAGTTTATATCTGGCTTGAGTGTCAGCTGTGCAGAGAGGACCCTTGGAAGAGCCGGGTTCAAGCCCTTGCTCCCGCTCTGATTTTGGGCACCTTGCTGCAGGTAGGTCTGCGCCAGGATCACACTCGATCGCAGCCCGTGTCCTAGCCAGCAGCGATGATGGGGCAGTGCTGGCTAGCCATGCCAATACGGTGCGGGGGACCCAGGCCAGGAACGTGGGGAGCCGGCCCACGCTGGGGTCCACGGTGCTGCAGCTTCATGTCTCCGGTTACCTGCACAGTTCAATGCACCCCAGCGCAGGCAGGCCCTCCTGTGCCACAACGGCACCTAAACCGGCAGCGCGGGCAAACCCCATGATTTTCTGCACCTGCTGGAGAATAAGGCCCCAGCCTAGCACATCCCTGCTGTAGGGGAAGGCTGCAGTAAGGGGGGGGAGGCAGCCAGGACTTACTGATAAGATAGATGGGGGATGAGAGCAGCTTGTAGCCAGGAAGAAAGACCTGGAGGTCCCAAGCCGCCTATCTCTCCCGGACCAGCCCCCTGCTAGTTGCCAAGACTGCCCTGAAATGCCCCCGCAGCGGGGGCTCCACCCACTGTCTTGGGGGGCCCCTTCCACAGCCAAACAAACTTCATGCCTTTCCTTAATCGGCTCCCATCACCCCACATGGTATCCCCCAAATCCCTCTCCCTCTCTGGGGCCCCCAGAGACCCTACTCACGTCCCCAGTCTCCTCGGCAATAGGTGTCCCTTTGCCACGCTCCAAAGGTGACACTGCAGCCCATGGGAGCTTTGCCACGGACTCCAGCTGGGCCCGGATTTCACCCTATGTCAGGGCTGGGCAATCATTTTTGATGGGGGCTACTCCAAGATTTTGGTAAGTGGTCAAGGGCCGCACCTTTCTGTGGAGGGGGTGCAGGGTCTGGGACGGAGGTTGGTTGCAGAAAGGAGCTCGAGGTAGGGGACTGGGGTGCAGGGTCTGGGAGGGAGTATGGGTGCAGGAGAGGATCCTGACCTGGAGCAGGGGTGTGGGAGGGGTGCAAGGTCTGGAAGGGGGTTTTGACCTAGGGCATGGGTGCAGGGACTTGGGGTGTGACCTGGAGCGAGTATGGATGCAGGAAAGGATTTTGACCTAGAGGAAGGGTGCAGGAGAGAGTGCAGGGACTAGGAAGGGATTGTGACCTGGGGCAGGAGTTTGGGGTGCAGGGTCTGGGAAGGGGTATGAATGCAGGCGCAGGGGTGCAGAGGGTTCGGGTTACATGGGGCAGGAGAAGGGATATAGGAGGAGGAGCAGAAGGCTGTGGGGAGGGAGGGGATGAGGTACCAGGTGCAGGCTTTGGCTGGGAGGCACGTACCTAGGTGGCTCCTAGCCAGCAGCCTATCAGATCCCTCAGGTAGGCTCCTTCCCTGCCCCGCCCCCACATGCCAGTCAAAGCAGCGGCCTGCAGGAGCCATGTGCTTCTCTGAGCACTGCAAGCCCCAGGGGAGGGCGGTACTTCGCATGCTGCTGGCCAATAGGAGCCGTGAGATTGTGCTGGAGGCAGGGCCAGTGCGTGGAGGGTCAAAAATCCAACCTTCTGAATTTATAAAAAAATGTCAACCAACCGGAAATGACCATTTCCCCCCACAGTTCCAGTTCACAAACACTGACACCCTTTGCATCCCGATTTAGGGAAAGAAACATTCCCCAAAATCTCGGCCATTTTTCGGAGGATGGAAAATCCATTTTCTGATCAGCTCGAACACGTGTGTGTGCTGGACACGTGGCAGCTGCGGGGGGGGAGGGGGGGGGCGGGGGGTGTGCCCGCGTCTCATTCCCTCACACGCACAGGTACAGAAAGAGAAGAGAGAGTCGGATCTGGGATCCAGGGGGCGGGAGTTCAGAAATGAAAATCGTGTCCAAAAACGCATGAAGCAAAGGAGATGGGATTAAGTTGGGATTGGTCCTGCCTAGAGCAGGGGGGCTGGACTTGATGACCTTCTGAGGTCTCTTCCAGCTCTAGGGTTCTATGATTCTATGGGGTGGGACCCGCAGTGGCCTAACGGATAAGGCATCAGTCCCCTTTCTGCCACGCTCAGAAGGATGGTACAGAACAGCCTTGCTCGGATGCAGCCACCTCAGGGAGGCGGGACCTGCTTCCCCCCAGGCTCTGTGTTTAGATCCAAGGGGGGAGCGTTTGGGTCTAGAGCTGCCACCCCTGTTTCCTGAAGGCACCCCGAAGACCACTACACAATGTGCCAGGGACACACGAAATGGATTTAAATTCCACGGGGTTGGCAGGTAGGAGGAGAGCATTTTACCTGTAAACATTACCTGGGTAGAGGGCAGCCGAGGTCAAGCTGATGCCCAGAGTGGCTAAGCAGGGAATTGTGGGATACCTGCTGGAGTCCAAATAAACTCGACAAAACACTTTACCGGTCCAGACCTCGTGATTGTCGCCACCCTGGTGACAAAAGTCTCTCGCAGAGGCGACAGTTTTCTATCCCGAAAAACGGCCACACGTTGCGACATTTGTGGCACTGGAACGTGGCCGCTCCGAGGTTTTTGCCGTTCAAAGGCGGGTTTCTCTCAACAGAAAGCACCAGTGTAGACGAGGCCTGAGTAAATGATCCCAGATGGAACAGCAGCCGTAGCTGCCCGGCAGGCGCTCATGCAGCCCTTCCCTCCCTGTCCGTTACATAAGAAGTCCGTTCGCCTTTTCACGTTGGCTTCACTTTGCTGAACAGCGAACTCCACAGCCAAGAACGGTGCAAGTCTCTGGGAATCCAGCCGCACCTGCTCCTTCCCTGCCTCTGCGGAGCGGGTTGGTGGAAACTGGACAGTGCACTGACCCCACTGCACGTCGCCCAGCTGGGACGCCCTGCAGCAGGATTTTAGGGAAGCGGAGGGACAGCCCTGCCTCTGGGGAAGATGCCTCCTGTTCTGGGAAGAGGGGAACTGCACCAAATCGAATGAGCCAAGGAAGCCTTCAAAGGAGGCCAGAACATCACTTCCCATTTTAGCAATGGGGAAACTGAGGCACAAGAACGGCCAGCCTGGGTCAGCTTAATGGTCCATCGAGCCCAGCGTCTGGTCTTCTGACAGTGGCCAGTGCCAGGCGCTTTGGGGGGAATGAACAGAACAGGGCAGTTATTGAGTGAACTGTCCTGTCGCCAATTCCCAGCTTCTGGCAGTGAGAAGCAAGGGACACCCAGAGCATGGCTCCCTGACCATGTTGGCTAATGGAGATTGACGGACCTATCCAGGCCTGGATTAACCACTGGGCTAATGAGGCTATAGCCTTAGGCCCCTCATAACCTTAATCTGGCCCCAGACCTATCCCCCAGGATCTTATCTAAGAGGTTTTTTTAACTGAGTTACAATTTGGACCTTCACAAACCCCCTTGCAATGAGTTCCACAGGTTGACTGTGCACTGGGTGAAGAAGTACTTCCTTTGGTTGTGTTAATCCTGCTGCCAGTTCATGTCATCAGGTGACCCCTGATGATGAAAGCTTATGCCCTAACCCAGGGCTGGGCAAAATATGGCCCGGGGGCCAGATCCAGCCCACCAAGCCACTGGATTCGGCCCACGGATGCAGTGGGGAGCCTCAGGTAGACTCCCTGCTTGCCCCACGCCTCCCCACACCACTCAGAAAAGTGGCTGCTGCAACCGTTTCTCTCTCTCAGCTGTGAGCCTGGGGGAGGAGGGTATGGTGTTTTACGTGCTGCTCCCACCCCCAGCACAATCTCATTGGCCAATTTCTGGCCAATGGGACCTGCCTGTTTAAAGAAGAGGCACCGTGCAAAGCACCGTCTGCCCTTCCCCTCAGAGTCTGAGTCACCAAAGCACATGGCCCCTGCAGCCTGTGTGGGGGCGGGGCAGGCAGGGAAGCTCCCTGAGAACCCTGCTGGGCTGCTGGCCAGGAGTCACCCAGGTAAGTCTCCCGGCCAGAGCCTGCTTCTGGCACCCCTTCCCCTCTCCTCAGCCCTCTGACCCCCCCCCACTCCTACTCCCCTATCCCACATAAGCCAAACCCTCTGGCCCCCTCTTACACCTATGCCCCCTCCCAGACACTGTACCCCAATCCCCTGCCCAAGGTCACAACCTTCACCCATGCCCCCCAGTCCTCTGCCCCAGGTCACAACTGCCTCCTTCACCCAAACTCCCTCCCAGACCCCCTCCTACACCCCCAAGCTCCCTTCTGCACCCAGCCTCCATCCCAGACCCCGCACTTCCTCCATTAGAATCACGGAAGAGTGTGACCCTCGACCACTTTCCAAAATCTTGGAGTGGCCCCCCCCCATCAAAAATTATTGCCCACCCCTGCCCTAACTTTAATAAATCTATTCGTCTCTATCCTGCCACAGGACTCCTCATTGGTTTTGCAGATACAGACTGGAATGGCGACCCCTCTGGGACTTTCCACAGGGAGGGTAAAATACGCTAATTCGGGGGATTGCCTCCTTTTCCTTTCTGAACCTCCCCCCCAACATGCTATAAAAAATTCACAGCTCCCCTGTGCCACAGCAAGGTTTTTTCCACATGGCTAGTTGATTAAAAGCCAGGGCTGGCGTAAGGGGGTAGCGTGCAGAGCAGCCACCCAAGGCCCCACGCCACAGGGGGCCCCGTAAAGTTAAGTTGCTTGGGCTTTGGCTTTTGCCCTTCTCTTTTCTACCCATATTAAAACATTTGCCTCCAGCAGGGGAGCCAGTGAAGAAGTTTCCAAAGTGCAAAATAACATCTCTCCCAGCACAGAAAGTCTTCTTTAGAGAGGAAGGCATTCAAGATCATGCCGGTTGGGGAGCTGAGGCTGCATCAGGGATGTGGCATGTTCAGAGAGCGAGCGGGGAAGCAAGCAGACTCTCGCACGCATGCCGTGAGCCAGCTTCCCAAACAGCTCGTCAGAAGGGTCTGTTCGCTGACCGAGGCATGAGCAAGTACCGCGAATGTCCATTTTTACTCCCCTCCCGTCCCTCCAGCACATCTCTCGTTAGCTTCCCTAAGAACGGCCATACTGGGTCAGACCAATGGTCCATCCAACCCAGTATCCTGTCTGCCAACAGTGGCCAATGCCAGACACCCCAGAGGGAGGGGACACAACAGGTAATCCTCACATGATCCCTCTCCTGTCACCCACCTCCAGAGAAACAGAGGCTAGGGACACCATTCCTACCCATCCTGGCTAATAGCCATTGATTAATCTATCAATAAACCCTGTTATTCACCCTGTTAAAGTCCTAGCTTTCACCACATCCTCCGGCAAGGAGTTCCACAGATTGACTGTGCCTCTGCAGGCCAACGCGCATTCACCCTGCAAGCCAGTCCCGATATTTTCACCCAGAAAAGTCATTCAATGCCCAGCTTCACACACACACACATGCAAACACCTGCCATTTTCCCCGGGGCGCTCCCAGAAAACAGGGATGGGGCATCATTTAAAACACGGCAGATGGCATGTACCTGGCATTTTCACCCACTGGATTTGCATAGGTTAAGTGAGGGCATGTGCGCACTTGGATTCCTGCATTTGTGCCAACCGCCTCTGTGCAGCTTTCTATGCAAAACCAGCCGCTCGGTAACAACTAGACTGCTCTTCCACAGAAACGGGGCTGAGTCCCAGTTGCCTTCCAAGTGAAGGGCTTGAGGACAGGCTGATATCGGACAATGAAAGGAGCTGCTAAGCTAAAGGGCAGGGAAGCATTAGAAGAACTATCCATTGTATAAAGATTATAAATGCTCATGCTTCAAGGCACCAGCCAACCACTAAACATTTGGGGGTCAGGAAGAAAATTTCCCCATGCGCATTGCAGTGCAATTGTCCATTACCTGGGATTTGCAACTGGCCACTGTCGGGGACAGGAGACTGCACTAGACAGACCACTGGTCCGATCCAGCCAGGCGATGCCTCAGTTGCTTCATGCCTGTGTACATGGAAGCCAGTTGACACCAGCTGAGGATCTGGCCCATCGTATGTAGTGTTTCCAAAGCACAGTTCCAGCTCTGTTAACGTAGCCTTTGCCATCAGCACACAGGGTATGTCTACACTGCCACCCTAGTTCAAACTAGGGTGGCTAATGTAGTCATTCGAACTTGCAAATGAAGCCCAGGATTTAAATATCACGGGCTTTATTTGCATGTTCCCGGGCACCGCCATTTTTAAATGCCCCGTAGTTCAAACTACCTGCCCGCGGCTACACGCGGCACGGGCTAAGTAGTTCGAATTAAAGCTCCTAATTCGAACTACCGTTACTCCTCCTGCAAATGTTGCCCTCGTACCTAAGGCCGGTCAATAAGAGGAGATGAAGCTGTCTCTCTAAGGCTGACACACCCTCCAGCCTACCAAAGCCAGGTAGCTCGGAGCCAGCATTGGAAGCCTGTTTGTCGGTCACCTGCTTGGCTCTAGGTATCGGAGCCCAGATGGGCTGGAGGGTTGAATCCAATTCCCAAGCCTCTTCTCCAGGCCAGTATCTGATGTTGGAATAGCCAGGCAAGGCACAGTGAGGAGCGCTAGCAGGCACACAGCATTGGCCCGGCCTGGCCTGAGTCGGAAGGCAAATGACTCTCTAGTTTCAGATGCTTTGAAACAGGGAAGGAGCCAGAGCCTTATAGGTTCCCACGGTGGAGGGAACCTCTTCCACCTCTCTGGCCTTTGGAAACCTGCTCAGGAGCACCTCTGTGGAGAGAACACAGACCCGGGCCTTTCTAGCCATCCTGTCCACCGCTGCCCTGGCTCTAGGCCGCATCTCAGTTAAAGGCAGCTGGGATTATTCCTTTAATCCTAATGAAGGCAGAGCTAGACCGAGCCCTGCAGGCCCATAGAAAGGGCACAGGCCAGAGCAAGCGTCCGCCCCACTGCTATTCGCACCGCAAGTAGGGTTACCAGATGATTTCAAAAAAATACCAAACACACTTGATCTCAGATGGGGACAGGGACCGGCCAGGAGGGGAGTGGGGCTGGCCGAGCGGTGGTTGGGGGGAGTGGGGCTGGCCAGGGAGATGGGGAAGTGGCCAGCAGGAAGCAGGGCTGGCCGGGAGGGGATTGAAGGGAGCAGGGCGGCAGGGAGTGGGGCTGACCAGGAGGGGGTCGGGGGAAGTGGGGGGGAACAAGCCGGCGGGAAGTGGGGCTGGCCCAGGCACACGCAGATCCCGGGGTGCTGCCCATCCCACGGACGGTCCTGGCGGGGCGCACGGGTGAATCTGGCCCCGGAGATTCCATCCCGGCCCCGCCCCCACACCCCTCCTCTCTACTGCATAGTTGCGTACTGGCTGGCAGACATGCTCACGCAGTGTGAGGGTGTCTACCAGCCAGGCAGTACGCAACTACATACGGATACTCATAATAATAAAACTTACTTAATCAGAAAATACCGGACATTTCTATGTCCGGTATTTTCTCAATTTGTTTTCCGGAGAGAAAGCTCAAATACCGGACTGTCCAGTTCAAAACCAGACACCTGGCAACCCTAACGCAAGGCCCTGCCTGAGATCAGCCCCTTTGTACTAGGCACAGCCCATCCACAGAGCAAGAGACAGTCGCTGCCCCAGAGAGCTTACAAGGCAAAGGGGGGGGGGCATTACCCCTGTCTTACCAGTGGTGAAATGAAGCATGGAAGAGAGGAAGTGACTTGGGCCAAGGTGACACGGGGAGTCTGGGCAGCAGCAGGATTTGAACTCAGCACTCAGGTCCCAGTTCAGCACCGTCCTCACCTCTGCCCTGGGCAGCCCACCTCTGAGAGCATGGGGGAAGGTTCCACTGTGCTGGGGTTTATATTGCTCTCTGTACCCCACCGTCTACTCAGCCCTCAGCCTGCCTGCTGAGCTGGCTGGCTCGCGGGGCTGTTGTTTTCTCTAGTGCAAGCCCCTGTCCGCTAGGAGAGCGCACCAGGACCCAACAAACTGAGACCCAACAAACTCATTCCACCAAGACGCCGTCAGATGGCCCGAGCCCCGGCAGGGGAGGCAGCAGAGCCTGTCTCTCTCCAGGTCCCGATCCTCCCAGGCAGCCCTCTGGGATCTGCACGCTGGGTCCGTGCCTGTCGCTCCCACCTCGTCCCAGTCGCATGGCGGTTGCAAAACCGGGGAACAAGGAGTGCGGGGAGGTGGGGACGCAAGGTAAGAAACACTAACCGCAGAGTGTGGGGGAGCGGCCCTCGGCGGAGATTACACAAGTGACAGTCTTGCTACAACCGCTTAGAGAGAAAGAGGTTTATAGGATTTGCAGAGGGACGACACAAATTGAATATTTAATTTTAGCTCTCACTCGGACAGGCCAGAAGGCGAGTGCCCTCAGCAATCCGGGGGGCTCAGAGGGGGTGCCCAGCGCCTGGCAGGATCGGGGTACAAGAGGCCGCACACGACGCTCCGTTCGCACACACTCCTCGTAGGGATCCGTCTGAAGCTCGTGGCTGAAATACCAAACGCCTGATGGTGCGGTGGGGAAGAGTGGGCTGAGAAGACCATGTTCCCATTAAAACGGGGGGGGGGGAGGTATTGCCTTCCTCCCACTCCCACATCTCAGATCAGCCCCCCCCTCCCCTCCCAGTACTGCAGCCCTGGGTTTCCATGACAAGCATCATCCTCGTTAAATAGAAACCGCGCTCCCCACCAATAAAAGCCTCTGTCGCTTTTTCTTGGGGGGCACAAAGACCATTAGTGGAGCCTGGCGAAGCGGAGCCAGTTCAGAACTGTTGCTGGAGGTCCCCCTTCCCGGCTCTCCTCTGACACATCTCTCGCTCATTACACATCGGCAGGCTACCGAGTGCACACGGCTGGGTCTCGGGGACAGGAATCCACCTAATGAGATTTGAACAAATATTTTGCTTCCGCCTCTGCTTGGTTTTCATCTCCTTGCCCGTGAAAGGATTTCTTTCCCAGACCCATCACGATCTCAGGGCGGGGGAGTCTGCAACGAGCGGAGTGGGTGATGGGGAGTGATCTCAGGGTGGGATGAAGGCTAGCAGCGTCAAGGGGGATGGGTCTCAAGTGACCTCTTGCAACCAGACTCATACTCCTGGGGCTCCCCCTCTCCCCACAACTGCCCTCCCCCCTCTGGTTTGGGGAACTGGCGGGACGGATCCCGGCAGCTCCTAAGCCTGGATAATCGCTTGGGTTCTCGGCTGTTCTCTAGGCTCAAGTCATCAAGCAAAGATCCCCACTGGCGTGGCACCAGAAAGCCAGTGGAGACAGCCCCCGGGGTGCACGTGGCCAGAAGAAGTGGCAATGCTTAGTGGCCGAGCTAGGCTCCGCCATCAGCCGCTTGGAGCCCAGACTTGTCTGAGCTCCCGGCTCAAAGGCAGAGCTAGAAAACTTGCAAGAGCATCTTTCCTAGAGAGGCTAGTCCCCGAGAGACTTGCATTTTCCTTGTTCTTCCACACAGTGCTGCGTGCTTGTTTGAGCCGGGCAGCTGTTGCCTTCGGCGCTGAGAGATGAAGCAAACCCCCGACGGCTACATCTACACCACTACAGCTACACCGCAACGCTATTTCAGGATACCGGAGTATCCCGCGTCTTCACAGCAATAACGCAAGCCCGCTATTTCGCTACTCCACCGTCCCTGTACACCTCACTCCACGAGGAGTCAGGGACGTTCCGGATTAGTGGGTTATTTCGAAATAAGATCCACCTACGGTGCAGTGTAGACGTAGCCTCAGAGTCCAGCCAGGTCCAAACAGCCGCTAACAATCCACAGCTGTGTCCAGTCCAATTGGAAATGTCCCCCACCCAATCACTCAGCTCCTGATCCCTGCCCGTGGGGGCTGCCCCTTTCTAAGCACCCACAGGCCTGAGCCTCCTCTCACCCTCTTAGCACAGCCAGGCCACTCCTGTGTCAGCATCACACGCGCCATCTCTCCCTCATTCGCCACCCCTTGGCCAGCTCTCCCTCCCCGGCCGGCTCCCACGTAGCCCTCGCTGTCCAGCCAGTCCTGGAGGAAGGGGCCCGCCCTTCTCATTCCTAGACAGGCCTTTCCGGGTGGTTTTATTTATGCAGCTCATTTGTCCAAATCGGCTGCTGGCTCCGAGCGGAGACCGAACAGCTGAGCCAGGGGGAAAGGCCGCCAGCTGGCCCCGAAGGCCAGGGCTGGCTGCGGGAGGAGCACCGCTTCCCTTCCAACAGGAACTTCTCCCCGTCGGTCGTTAGCCTCTTCAGTGCACCAGGCTGCGCAGCGAGCAGCCTGACCCCCCCGGGGCCCTTCCTCGTGCTACCGAGCAAGCGAGCTTTGAAGAGGGAGCTGGAGGGAGGCGGCACCGGGCCTGCGCCCTTCACACAGCTGACTGGCCTCCTCCAGGGGAAGGGGGGGCACGCCCGTCGCAGACCATAGGAGCGTGTCTCCTGCAGAGAAGCACCCACCTCTCCCCCCGCCCCTCCTCGCCCGGTTTGAAGACAGCGGGATGGCTCCCCTCTGCTTCCTGGTGCCTGTGCCACTGGACAAGTGAAGACCCAGAGCAGGGGTGGGAACCTTTTATGGGTTGGGGGCCGCTGGCCCACAATAAATCAGCTGGGGGCTGCACACAAGTGAGAAGCAAAACAAATGAAATAAAATAAAGCCCGAACCCTCACGGACGTGGCCCATGACTGAGGAGGAGACAGACCCTCCCCCTAGAGACACCTTTGCCAAAGCTGAGATCCAGCTACCCTCAGGCTCTCGGCCTTCTCTGCCCCAGGAAGGTGCATTGCCTCATCCCCAGCGGGTAGGGAAAGGTCACCCACAGTCCCATCGCACCAGCCAGGGGCCCTCCCCACCAGACCCATGGAAGACACGGCCTGCCCCAGGACTAGAACCAGCGGCCTGTTGGGAACACCCTACCCCCACACAGGCTCGATAAGAGCACGTGCCTTGGGTGTACACTAGCCCAGCTCTGCCCGGCCAGAGACAGGTGGCTTGTGGGGCCTCTGCTGCAGACGGCAGCCCGGGAGCGGGAGGTTGGAGAGCCCAGGACCAGCGAGCCCCCGGGCTCCACGCCAGCTGCTTGAAAGGGAGAGAGAGACGAGGCTGCGGTTTGCAGCTGGGCAGCCAGGCTGCGGCGAGCCAGAGCAGGCCGCGGGCCCCCCACATGGAGAGGGGGCGGGGGCGGAAGGAGGAAGACGACGGGGGGAGGCGGAGGCTCGCGTTATTGTCTGGAAAGTAGGTCGTGTGCCGAGCAAAGAGATATTTATATCAAGGCTCGTCCCCCGCAGCCCAGCAGGAACAGGCCAGGGCACATGAATTATTACCCCCCATGCGCGCTCTAGCTGCTCAGATCTGTCACACCCTTCCCCCTCACAGGTACCCACCTCCCAGGCCTTGGCTCCTGGTGCACTGAGCTCTGCGGATGCCTCTCAGAGCTGCCCTTGTTTGTCCAGTCCTGGGATCCCCACACATAGCTCCGGGGAGCTGTGCCCCCAGTCCCCCCAGATAACCTGGCTTCCGGCTACCCTCCCCGGCCCCACTTCTCCTGGTGCCCCTCCAGCACCACTGTTTGCCCTGCCGTTCCAGAGCCACACAGAGCTGATTGGCTGCACGGAGCGCCAATCAACCAAAAGGTGGACAGTCATCGTTTTGATGCAGACACATGCCGCCCTGGACCAACTCACCTCACTGCACACGTGCCGCATCCAGTTTGCAGAGCCCAGGCCTGAGGAACCGTCAAGTCCCCCATGCTGCGCACTCTGCTGCACTTGAAATCACACGTGCAAAGTACTTGTGACCTAGAGAGGAGTGAGTCCGGCTCTCCTACGGTCTGTTCATCATAGAGCACTAGAAGTGGAGAGGTCGCATCCAGCCCCCTGCCCTCACGGCAGGACCAAGCACCATCGATCATCCCTGACAGGTGTCTGTCTAACCTGCTCTTACATGTCTCCTGAGATGGAGATTCCACAACCTCCCTAGGCAATTTATTCCAGTGCTTAACCATGCTGACAGGAAGTTTTTCGTAATGTCCAACCTAAACCTCCCTTGTGGCAGTTTAAGCCCATTGCTTCTTGTCCTGTCATCAGAGGCCAAGGAGAACCATTTTTCTCTCTCCTCCTTGTAACACTCTTTTAGATACTTAAAAGCTGCTATCGTGTCCCCTCTCAGTCTTCTCTTTTCAGACTAAACAAGCCCAATTCTTTCAGTCTTCCCTCATAGCTCATGTTTTCTAGACCTTTAATCATTTTTGTTTCTCTTCTCTGGACCTTCTCCAATTTCTACACCTCTTCCTTGAAATGTGGTGCCCAGCACTGGACACAATACTCCAAGTGAGGCCTAATCAGCGCAGCGTGGAAGAATGACGTCTCGTGTCTTGCTCACAACACTCCTGTTCATGCATCCCAGAATCATGTTTGCTTTTTTTGCAACAGTGTCACATTGTTGACTCATATTTAGCTTGTGGTCCACTATGACCCCCAGACCCCTTTCCGCAGTACTCTTCCTAGACAGTCGCTTCCCTTTTGAGTCTAATGGCTTTGTGGGGACCATGTGATGGACTGCGGTGAGTTGTAATCTCAGCCAATACGTAATATTCCCTGGTGTGGTCCCGGAAGGGTAGTGTAACCAACCAGTTCCAAGGAAACAATACTAGATCTTACCCGGCAGGAACTTTGCCCCACTCCCCGATGCATGGTTTTGCAATGACTGAAGCAAAAAGAAGGAAGTGAGATAGATTCAAACCAATGTACAGAGCAACCCCAGGGGAAAGAGACCTTCTTCCACTCCATCAGACACCTTCACCTCCCCATGCCTGGCCCCATGGCCACCAACCAGGGAGCCACTGGGTTGCTTGTGCCTTTAGGATTCCAGGCTGCCTCTGCTGCAGACAGCAGCCGAGGGATGGGGTTTCATTCATCATTGTGCTCCAAGCTCCCTCTGGGGACTACCCCCATGCCTGCGCACACAGCCTGCTCTGGACCACTTCTGCAGCAGACCTGGGTGCCCAAGGCATTCTGGGAGTGGAGCAGGGCTGGATGGAGGCATGGCTGAGCAGGGAATCCCATGCCCCTCCAAAGACCTGTAGGGGGCAGTGAGGCTCACCTTTGGGAAGCCCTAAGGGAGTGGAGAGAGAGAAAATCAATGGCAGGATGAACAATAGGGGGAAGAGCTCTTAGCTCAGATGGGAAGTAGCCAGGTGTCCTGAAGGGGAAGGACAGGTGCAAAGGCTTAACACAAGAGCCATTTTGCATCTCACCATAGTCAGGTGTTTAATGTTACAGCAGAACATGGGGCAGTTAGGGAAACTATCCTGCATGCATCGAATCATTTAAAAGCCAACGCTATGGGCTAGTGGGTAGAGCAGGGGACTGGCACCAGGACTCCAGCCCCAGCTTTGGAAGGGTGCGTGGTCTCGCAGTTAAAGCAGGGCATTGGGAATTAGGACCCCCAGGTTCTAGCCTTTGCTGTGCTCCTGTCTTGCTAAGATGCAATCAAGCCGTGCTTCCAAAGAGCCCTCCTTCCCCCGTGGCCGCTAAAGCAAACTGACCCTGTAATGCAGCTGATGCCTTGTTAGGCAGTTACAGTGCAGGGCATGGACTCCCGAGAGCCTTTCTCCTGAGCCTGCCCCCCACTGGGGAGGGGGCTCCCTGCTCGCACAAGGCGCATTGCATCCCCCACCCGGTACCAGCTGCAAAGCTCAACTGCATGGCCAAGGTGCCAGCGTCAACTCAGGACAGCAATCGCTGGACCTGGCAGGGCCTGCACCTCTGCAGCCAGGATAGTCCCCCAGACAGCACTGCCCAGCCAAAGCCTGGAGGCCTGACTAGCCCACCACTGGCCTCTGAAATCCTCTGATTAACTTGCTACGGAGGAACCACCTGCTGCTGCTAGAGCCACGCTCCGAGCAGGTGTCTCCAATCAGCACTCTACTATAGCCCTCTGACGTCCGGGAGTCGGGCCTGCCTGGCGCCACAGGAATGGCTCCGACCGGGGTCGTGTGGGCATGCCAATGGGTCTCCACCACGAGAGCTTGCAGGGGGCTGCCAGTGGACAACCACAACTCCATCTCCATGCACTGGGTGGGTGGGCCTCTCCACCTGCCTCTCCAGTCATCCAGGAAAGCCTCAAGGGGAAGGGCAAGCAGCTGAACATATCACACTGGTGGGGGGGGGGGGATCAGATGCCAGCTACAACCCCCCATCCTGTCCTGTCCCTGCTGCCTCCTCACCCCCAGCACTCAGACTATTAGCTACTCACTGGGCCATAAGCATGCCAAACAGGTGTGCCCCCTCTCAGGCTGTGCCCAGCTCCCCAGTGCCACCCCTGCCCTTTGGCTGGCAGCCGGGAGCATCTGACTGCCATAGCCTGAGCATAGGTCAATATACAGGACAATCCCGGCTCCTGGCCAAATGCCCAGCTCCATTCAGCCTGGCATCTCTACAGCCCCTGCCAGCCTCTCGCCTCTTTGGCCGGGTGTATCGAACCACAAACTGACACAGGCTATGTCTGCCCCAGGATTAGAGTGGGGCCTCAGAGTGGGTCAGCTCCCCTTTTTTTCCCAGCCACCGGCCCCCCCAGAAGCGGCCGCTCTCTGCTCTTCCCTGATTTCATTTTCTTAGGCACGCAGGTCTATTTCTTCTCTCTTTCTGGAGAGGCAGCAAGGAGAGATTTCCCCACCCAGAGAGGTGTGTGTCAGTCCCCGGCTGGAGTGTGTGGCATGGAGTCTCCTGTCTCTTCCCATTTCCCCTATAATTTGCATTTGTGTCATTGCAGTTGGAGTGGTTGCTTGCAATGACTATGTGCAAACACAGTCTCTGCTGCTGCACCTCGCTCCAGACCCTCAGCCTGCATGCCTGTTATTGCAGCCCCAAGATTAGCAGTCTTAACCAGGCCACCCCCGGCTATCCCAATTGTGCCCCCCCACACACACACAAAGTGTTTCATTGATGCCCCTAATCCTGACCTGCATACCCAGCCCCCATGGTAGTAGCCACATACAGTGCTCTCCCAGCCCATAGTTGTCACGCATCTGTCCCCCCCGCCCCGGCTTTATGAAAATTGGCTTATGAATATGTGTGACTCAAAGACACTTTTGACATAATACCTCATGTAACCTATCAATTTTTAAGTTCCAATCTGTTGGATCTGTATATCCTATTTTTGTGCATGCATCTTTCTCGCATGTGCAATTAGAAATATGAAGTGTGGGTCCACTGATGATGTGCCGGAAACGTAATGGCTTGGTGATCAAGTCAACGATCGGTGAATGGTTCTGGTTGTCCTGTAAGCCTTGGATTGTGGTTGGTCATGCCAGGACATGTGGCTAGGACACCTGTCCATTTTGGATCTGGTACTTTTCCACTCAAGATGAGATGTTTGAACTGAGAATTCCCACCTTAGGCAAGAGGGATATAAAGGTGGGAAAGCAAACAATAGGAGCTGTTGCCAGATGCCAGGACACCTTCCCTTACCCCCCCCAAGTTGCCTGTTGGAAATATCTAAGACTGAACAGAGGGAAGGATCGGGTCCAAGTAGGAGACTGTTTAGCTTGTGAAGAGAGATGTTTAGAACAACTGTTTAGGATAAAAATTCACATGAAACAAGTTAGTGGATTAGGAGTAGCTGCCGTATTTTGTTTATTTTACCTGAGTAGTTTACTTTGATCTGACTGTTTTCACTTGCAACCACTTCAATCCTACTTTTTATACTTAAAACACTTTTGTATTTTTAAGCCCAGTGTAAATAATTGTTACCCGGGGTGGGAGCGGGGGGGAAGTTGTGCATCTCTCTCTTTCATTGATAAGGGGGGCTGACCGAATGAGCTTTCTCTGTGCAAACTTTTACACAGAGTAAGATGGATTTATTTGGGGGGGGTTGGTTCCTTTGGGGGTTGGGTTCCTGGGGGCTGAAACCTTCTAACTGAGCCCTTCCTGAGCTGGTCCAGTGTCTGTGTCTCTCTGCTGAGGAGTGGTTCTCCCAACTCTGTGCCGTGGCTGGGGGAGACCAGAGCTTCTGACCCAGCAAGCAGGGGGTGGGGAGCCCCACAGGGCAGGAAGGTGGACAACAGTGGCTTGATCAGCACACTGGGGACAACCCCAAGGGGATTTCTGTGATCGAACCCATCACATTAGCTCCCACTCCACACACACACACACACACACACACACACACACACACACAGAGAGTTTCACTGATGCCCCCAATCCTGCCCTGCCCCCAACCCTTCCCCCACCGGTTATTCCCCACATACAGCACTACCCCAGCCAACAGCCCCACCCTGCCCTTCCAACCCCAGGCTTCCAACAAAAATAGCCTCCCACTGCACCCAGGCAGCACCAAGGAAAAACACCTCTCCCTCACCTCGCCCCCCCACCCCTCGCCTCTTAATCCATGGCTGCAGCTGCGTTGCCATAGCGCTGCTCTGGGCCCAGCAGAGCCGGCCTGCGCAAGCCTCGGGCTTGGGGAGTCGTGGGGCACGCCGTGGTCTCATTGACTGAGTTGCTCCTCGGCTTCCCAGGGCGAGGAGAGGAGGAGACGGATGGAGAGGCCGAGGTAAAGAACGGCCCCCATGCTGCTCTCTGGATGTGAATCCGATTGCTCGCCCGCGCCCAGCCGGTGCTATAATCTAGACGGACAGACTCTGTGGAGCTGGATGCAGCGTTTTCAAAGCATGGTTCCTTGTAAGTCCATTACCTGAGTGGCTTCCAGCTGGAGCCTTTTCTCCTCCAACCACTTCCAAAACAAATGCATGCGCGCCCCCCACGGCAGTCCAGCCCGGAGGAAAGGGAGCAGGGGCAGCCTAGAGCTCACCACACATACCCCCAGCACGGAATTCAAGAGACACACAGAGCCAGGACTGAGCCATCACAGCCTCCCCCATTCCCCAGATGCCACTTGATGGGGGAGCAAGGTTCCCTGAAAACCGTGCGCTTAAATCTCTCCTGGGTGGCCTCCCAATGCCACCCAGCTGATTAGCAGAGCACCCGCAGCATGTGTTTCTGCGGGTGGTGCACATCTACGTGTGCCTTGGTGCACAGAACAAAATTTATTCTGCACACGGATGGGGAAAAAATGAGAGGGAATATTGGTTGTAATATGGTGGGCTGCAAAGAGCTGCAGGAGACGCATTAAAGAGCCACATGCAGATCCCCAGCCTCTGTGGGAGTCTCTCTGGTCTAACCATATGGGAGGCCTGGATCGTGCTGTGTGGATGGGGACAGCAGGAGATGGCAGAGGAAATGTGTGGGGACCCAGTTCAGGCAAAACTGGAAGAGGGAGCTCACCAGCTATGCAAGGAGCTTCTCTGGAACCCAACCCCGCAGTCCCTGTGCCTCTCACGCTCCTCAACAGAGTTACCCTCAGAGCCCCCTGCTCTTCTCCCCATATGATGGGGGAGAAACTGAGGCACACAAAGACCAAGGCCACTTCTACACCCTGGGCGCTACAGCATCACGGCTGTGCCACCGAAGCGTGGTTGTGCAAGGTCAACAGCGGCGGGGAAGGGGGGATTCTCTCAATGTCATTAATCTGCCTCTCCCTGCAGCGGCCTAGCCCCATCCGCACGGGGAGTTGGCCGGCTTAACGACCGTGTTCGGGACACGAGCGGCCTAGCGAGGCGGAGCGAGATGTGAAGTCTCATGCCCGCCTCAGTGGTCCATCCAGGGTCACCCAGGGAATCTGCCGCAGAGCCGGGAACAGACCCCGGTCCCAGCTTGGTGTCCTAAGCTCGGCCGTGCCTTTCCTCTCCTGCTCGGGTTCCTGTAGGCCCATAGTGGCAGTTCTCTGCCTGCCACACCCAGCTGCCTAGACCCAAACCCTTCCAATCCACCGCCTTCCGGCCTCGCGTGCCCTGAGCCACAAAGCCAGGCCAAAAGAGCAGGGGGAGAGATCCTGGCAAACGGGTCCCCTCTGGTGCCCCCCCCCACCATACACCCCCCACACAGGGTTAGCTGGCAGCCGCACGCAGCTCCTCAAAGCAAGCGCCAGCACTGCTCAGGGGAAGGCGTGCCAGTTCCTGTCATTTACATTTTACTGCTTCTCCTAAGAGCTGAGGAATCAGCCCAGCCAGAGCCAGTTTCTGCCTGGCTGGCTTTTCTCTTCCTTGCTCTCCTTTCTCCACCCAGATATTGCTCTTTGCTGTAACCACAGACAAGCGCCCCCCCCCCTCCGCCCCCGCTGGCTTCTTGCTGCAGGAAGAGGCAGCGGTGGGGGTGGGGAAGGGGGCTCAGCAGGGGCAGCCCCCTGCTCTCCATCACCAGCTTTCAGAACCAATGCTCAGATCAATAGCTCCCGGGAAGGAGGGCTACAGAGAGAGTCAGCAGCTGCTGCAACGGTAGCCTCACAGCCCAGCAAAAGGGGACCACTTAAAAATAATACAGCGGGGCAGCTTCTCAGCAGCTGAGCTCCATCGACATCAGTGGGGCTGATCTGCGCTAGCAAGGCGTCTGGCCCGTCGGCTTTAAACTGGGCGATACGATGTCACTTGAGGGGCAGTGCGTCCTAGTGGGTAGAGCAACGGGCTGGGACTATCCTCTGCTCTGCTGCATGACTCCTGGGCAAATCGCCTCGCCTCAGTGTGCCACAGGTCTCACACACACACACACACGCTCACGCCGTCTGTCTGCCTCGTGAGTCTGTCTCGCTGTGGGTGTGCAGACCCCATCCCCAGGGAGCCCTGGTCACACCAACACGTTTCCCTAATGACGTACTACTTCAGTGTCTCCACCACCCAGCCACCTTACCATCCTGCCCGGGCACCCTCCCCCCTTCTGGGAACCGTCAGAGCCATTCCCGGAGATAACCGCACAAGAAGAAAGGGAGCAAAAGTCAACCACTCCAGACGCAAAGCTCCATCTCCCCCCGTCCTCCAAGTACAGCTATCAACCACGGCCACGCACGGCTCCCCTCCATGGCACATGACAGAGACGCACATGAAGAGGGAGCCAACCTGCCTGGAGGGGTGCACAGGGCTGCATCTCTCTCCTCACCTGTGGAGTGTTATCTCCCCTGCTTCTTCGGAGAGCTGGGCCGCTCTGCATGGGGATGTTTGCAAATCACTTTCAGACTGAGGGCAACAGAAAAGGGCCAGGTGTTGTTATGACCCAAATGCCGTGCAAGGGGGCACACAAGCCTGCTCTTGTGCGCATTCCTCGTGCGTGTGCCCGCACAAAGGTGAGACTGCACCCATGCCCCCTTGTGTGTATGTGTACGGGCAGCCTGTGGACATGCCTCTGTATATTCTTATGCAGGCAGGCACGTATGAATGGGCTTGCGCACACACAAGCAGCTATGCTGCAGCACCACAAACACGCAAAATATTCCTCTCGCCCCCCCCTTTCTAGGTGCCTGTGTTCCCACTTCCAAGCCAGCAGGGGGAGCAAGTGCCAGCTCTATGGTTTCTGGTGCCCTGAGTAAACCAGTACTGAGCAATATCCACCCCTAAGGGGCCTTTCCCAGTCCTAGGCAGCTGCCCGCCAGGGTGGGGAAGCTGCAAGTTGCATTCGAATGCACCGCACTGAGCGCGTCCTCTAGCATGTCACCTTGTGGATCTGGTAGATAAAGGAGGCAATAATAAGGTCTCCTTCTCGAGCCGGGAAAAGACATGCAGCCCATTATTCTGAGCACTGCAGCTGCTGCACAATAGCCGTGCATTGTGTCAGCTGAGTCATGCATGCGGATTCCATTAGCGGGGAGAGGACAATGCCAGCACAAATGGAGCTCATTGCCCATCGTAAAGAAGATAGCCGACGCTAGAGAGGCCAGGGGGTGGAATACAGCCGCCGTGGCAGGAATCCAGCCAGGGAACGAACAGAGGCAGCACGAGCCCAGCACGCTGGCGTAAAATGCCGTCGCCCCACTGAAGTCAATGCAGCCACGCTGATCTGCCCCAGCGGAGGGTCCGCAGTGCTACCAAGGCCATCTCGGTTTCCATCGCCCCAAAGGCCATGGCAGCTGGATGCCCTCGTAGCAGAGGGTGACCAGAGACTAAGTCCCAGCACTACCTCCGGTTCCTTGTGTGACCAGGACAAATCACTCCCCTTTGGCCTGCCTCAGTTTCCCCATCTGGAAAGTAAGGATAATGAGACAGCTATGTCTTTGATCGGAGATGGATGAAAAGTCTGGAGGATGCTAATTACTACTGTTATTTGTATTACATGAAGTTAGGGCCAGATTTTCCAGTTACTGATAACACCACCAGCTCTTATTTTAGTGCTCGTCATCCATAGATCTCAAAGCACTTCACAAAAGGACGTCAGACTTATTCACCCCCTTTTTTAAAGATAGGGTCATGGAGCAGGAAGGTGACTCACCCAAGGTCACCCAGGAAGCCAGCAGCAGAGCTGGGTACAGAATCCAGTTTTCCTGAGACCCAGTCTAGCTCAAGCCATTAGGCTTCACTACCTCTCCATCTCCAGAGCAGCTTCTACTTTTGGAGGAGTTATTCGGTACATTTATAAATCCTTTTCCTTGCATTGCTGTGCCCACAATAACAAATGGAGAACTCCGATGTCTAAACAACTCGGAGATTTAAAAACAAGCAGTCCTGTGGCACCTTAGAGACTAACGTAAGCTTTCATGAGTAAAACCCACTTCATCAGATGAGTTGGAGTGGAAATACAGACTCCAAAATATATATAACAGAAACAGTTACCTATCACTTGTGGGTCCCTTGTTAATAAAGCTAATTAAGTAGGCTGGGTGTGTCTCATTCATAGCTATTGCTGTGAAATGTGAACGTCAAAGGCAGGGAAAATTGTCTTTGTAGTGTGTTAACCAGTTAATATCTTTAATCAAGCCCAGGGAGACAGCATCAAACATGCAAATGAACTCCAGTTCTGCAGTCTCTCTCTAATCGGCTTTGTAGCACAATGGCTACTTTTAAATCCATGACTGAGTACCCAGGCAGGTTAAAATGTTCCCCTACCAGTTTCTGTGTGTTACCATTTCTGAGGTCTGATTTGTGTCCATTTATCCTTTGGCACAGAGACTGTTCTGTCTGGCCAATATCCATGGCAGAGGGGCATTGCTGGCACCTGGTGGCATGTATTACCAGAGATTTGTCAGCATTAGCAGGTGATCAGACACCTGACTACAAGGACCAGCCTCTGCAGCCAGTGCAAAAGTGTGGCTGCAAATGGCAAGGAATTGCTGGGGAAAAAAATCAAACTGTGGCTCTGAAATTCATAGCCGGAAAACCTAAGAACAAAACAAGATTTTAAAATAATTGTTCCGAGTTACCCGTGGCTACACAGTGCAGCACACATGTCAGTGACACAAAGGACCCAAATTCAGCTGGCATCATTTCTCTGAGGTCAAAGCAGCTATGCTGATTTACACCCTCTAAGCATCTGGCCCTAAGTATCTATTTACAGTCAATGAAATATCTAGGGCCTGATCCTCAGTAGATGTAAATCAGAGCTTCATTGACCAGAACGGAGATAGCTGGTGTAAATCAGTGTAAGGATTTGGCCCCTACTATTGCAATACACTAACTCTAACCGCGTGAACCAGCAATAAAACAAAGT
The DNA here is from genome assembly GCA_019425775.1 of Rafetus swinhoei. Classification (NCBI taxonomy): domain Eukaryota; kingdom Metazoa; phylum Chordata; order Testudines; family Trionychidae; genus Rafetus; species Rafetus swinhoei. The sequence goes on along the minus strand of JAFJHL010000300.1, from coordinate 13,826,137 downwards.
TCATTCATTGGCGAATGGCAGAGCTTTGAAGTTTGTGAAAAAAATATCCAAGTGGGGAAAATGAAATAGTTGCTCGAATGTTTGCAGGAATAAACACCAGCCTTCCATCCACGGAGACTGAGGCCCGAGCCTCATCCGGTGTAAATCAGCAACACTCTTATGACTTCAATGGAACCACCTCTCTCACACCTGCAGAGGATCTGGCCAGAAGGATCTGAAAGGCAGGCACGGAAGAGGAGATCCTGAAAGCAGGTTTCATCAGTGAGGAGAGCTCGGCCACAGGTCAGACACAATGGCCAAGAACATTAACATCCACCATTTTCCTCCCAACGTGCAGTGCACCCAACCTGGGTATTCAGAGCTACTGCACGCTCCCTCAGGGGCAGTGGGATCCTGGGGAGGGAAGACATGCAGGTACCCTAATCCGGCGACACACCTGTCCATAAGCCAACACAGAAGTGCTGGGAGGAGGTACAGCTAGAGCCATGGTGGGCAACCTGCAGCCCACAGACCCTCTGGCTGCCCCCTCCCACACACACCTCATGCACTAGGGCACCAGAGCCCCACACTTCCTACACCTCCCCCCTCCCTCCCAGCATTTTTGGAAGAGCCACGAATCACCAGATTCACACTCCCCCTCCCTCTCAGAGCTGTAATGCTGCGAATCAGCTGTTCGTGGCGTTCCATCTCTGGGAGGGAGGGGGAGGAGCAGGTAAGCATGGGGCTCCAGTGCGAGAGACACGTGGGGTTGGGGGACAGAGAGTGGGGCTGCAGGTGGAACCCCAGCAGGCCGCTAAGACCCACTGAGGTGAAGGAGGGTCACTTGGGCGGCCCACTCGCCATTCCTGGCAGCCCATCCCTGAGCTGGAAGGTGGAGCGCTGCCTGTTAAGATCAGTAGCTTCCCTGGGCTGCCTCTCTGCTTGGGCCAAGAGTCAGCCTGGCACACTGAGACCAGCCATACCTAAAAGCTGCAGCCCCCACGTAAAATATTTGCTGCCCACAGTCCCCATCTGCCTCTCCCCTGACCCCTTGGAACTGACCTCTGCAAACGGGTGCACAACATGGAACTGTCCCAACCTGTGCGGCACCCCTGAAATCTCCCTGGCCCCATGGCTTTCTAAAGGCCGATCCGCCCAGCAGGGAATGCAAGTGTCCATCCGGCACTCCCCTGTGCGCACGTGTTTGAGTGTCGCTGTGGCTTATCCCCTTCACCGCACTCGCCAGAGCGCTATAGGCGGATGGATTGGCCCTCACCAACGCTCTGATCCAAAGTTATTTTTGTTTACTAGCAACAAGGTATTGTAAATACTGCCTTCCTGATAATTACAGAGTCTATGCATGCGCCTTAATCTCCATAAAATATCAGATGCTTCAATTTGCCTGATTTAATGAGATTGGAGGCTGATAAGCCATTGAGGAAAGCTGTAAAAATGGGGGGGAAATGATTGCAAATGCATTAAAATTTATCCACGGCCTTCTCTTGCCCTCCCTCCCCCCACCCTAGCTCTACTCAGCACTTCTCCATCCGCGCAAGTTCATGTGTCGTGTGGCTGCAGTTACATGGGGTGTGGAGAAATTCTTACCTGCTTCTGCACGGCTTTCGAAGCGACGTAGCCAAGGTGGGACCAGCAAACTGGCAAGGCCATTAAATATTGAGACAAGAGTTGTTCCACTAAAAGGTGGAGGCTTGCCCTCGCTGGAGAGGCTTTCATGCAGCATTAGGCATTTAGGGCACACGCAGCTTTTTATAGGATTTACTTCATTAAAAGTCAAAAAGCTCAGAGAAGTCGCTAAAACGTTTGGGCCGCGCCAAGCCTGCCTGGCCCACGACAGATAAGGTCTTCCTGACTCAGTGTTGCTGCATGGGGCCCTGTGGACCCAGCTGGCCGGAGAATCACCAGTGAGCATGTGCGGAAGGGTGTTACAGTACATGTAGCTAAGTGTCTGATAAGGGAGGAGACATGTGCAACAACATGTGTGTTATCAACACATGCTTGGAAGGAGGCGTGCGTGTGTGTACGATATGTACCTGCTAGTACCTAGATTGTGCGTGCATGTACATCATTTACACATGAGTGTGAGAGATATGCATGTGCGTAAGGCAGGGGTGGGGAACCACAGGCCTGGGGAACCACAGGCCTGGGGGCCGGATGTGGCCCTCGACGTGCCTGGATCCGGCCCCTGAGGCTCAGGGCTCTCCCCCAGCATTGGAAAGACCATGCTGGTGCTCCAGCCCCACTGCTGCCTTCCTGGGGGCTGGAGCACACAAAATCTACTAGGCTGGGCCCCCCTATGCTCTGCTGTGCAAGGGGAATATAGGGAGGGTCTTTCTCCTTCTCAGACAGGAGTCACAGTGAGTGGGGGGTTCCCCCCAACTTCTCACTTGTGTGCAGCCCTGGACTGGTTTTTCTGTGGGTCAGTAGCCCCCGACCCCCAAAAAGTTCCCCACCCTGGTGTAAGATGATAGTGCACATGTGTGCACTATGGTATGGTATGTATGTGCTCACAGCACAGGCATGTGCATATACACATCTGCACATCTTGTATGTGTGGCACGTACACGGGGTGTGGGCAAGCAGGAGCCACTGCACACAACATGGGTATATTTGTATGACAACCCAGACTTGCACATGTGATGTGTACACAGCGCAACGAACGTACGAGCTGGGCACACGCAGGTGACCTGTGAATGCATGTGAAGGAAAGCCGACATGGACATCAACGCAGTGTCCCGTGATCCGTGTACACAGGACATGTTACATGTGTGACTGTACGTGCGAGAGAACAGCAGTGCAGCCTGTGGCATGCACGTGTCTGCAGTGGGTGGGAAGGTGGGTGTACACAGAGCGTGCGGGCACATGTGTGGAAGAGTGTGCTGCGTGTGCAGGGAACAGTCAGCCGGAGGGGTGTTCAGGGTACACTTTTCCCATGGAAAAAGCCCAGCGCCATGGCAGGGCAGTGGTTTCCAGCTGACACCTCCCTGACCTCAGTCACCCAGAGAACAACCTGCCTGGAGAAATATTTTCAACAGTAAGAATTAAAAGCGCACGTCAAGTCCTTGCCCCTAAAGCTCCGAAATAGCCTCCAAGGCTCCAGAGCTACAGCCAGAGGTTGGCCCTCCCCCAGCCCCCGCAGCCCCGCACCAAGGCAGCTGGCAGAGCAGTGAGAGGGGGAACCCCCCGCATTCCCAGGAGAGCGCTCTGAGCATCAGCGCTTAGAGGATGAAAACACCCAGCGGCGACTTCTCCAACACACCCACAACCGCCTCAACCGTCAACGCTGTCCCATGGTACGGCCCCTGGGGACTTCGCAGCAACAGCAACAGCAGGCTTCCAGCTCCTACAGCAATGGCCCTGACCATCAAAGCTAACAGCGAATCTCTGCTGGCAGTATAAGGGCTCTGACACACAGGAGCAGTTCAGGTTCCACCCAGTAGAGGGCAGTGTGTGTCCATCCATCCCCTACCACATCACTGTGCACCACACATGCATCAGCCAGTTCATTATAATGCCTATTTACTACCAAAAGGCTTCACCCTCTACTCTCACCCATGAGAAATGCCCCTGTATTGATCATGTTCTCCATGGTTATTCCTATTTTGTACCGTCTCCTACTCTCCCTCGCGCCCAGCCTCTGCCCTTCTCCCCAGCCTCTCGCTCACCTCCGACTTGCCCCTCACAAGACTCACTGTGTTAGTCTCTCCCAGCGTAAATAGCCCCACCCTGGATGATGCTTCCTGTAACTTGCCATTTCTCCAACACCCCACCACCACCACCACCGCCTTCCCTTCATTTCAAAGCTCTACCACCATGCCATCTAGGGTCACTCTCCAGAGTCCCTGCTCTCCAGTCCAGGACCCTCTCCAGTCCAGCTTCTGCCTCCTGGGCACTGCTGAAACGGCTCATGCCAAAGTCCCTAGTGAACCCGAGCCCACTCTCCATCCTTGTGTAACAGTGAGCAGAGGCAGGAGCTTCCAGTGAGCGCCTCCCCCCTCCATGACAGTGTCCCAGCACAAGAAAAGGATGCTCCACTCCCATGGATGCTCTCCAGACCCTGGCACCAGATATCCTGGGCGGCCCTGTGATGCGGGGGTGGGGGGGCGGCTGTCCACTCTTGGGGGCCTGGAGCCTCTCTGGTTTTGCATTCACTGGTTGCTGTGTCATGCCGGGTGTGACCCCTACTGCCCTATGCTGGTCTGCAGAGACTGTGTGTGTCTGTGTGCAGTGCCCAGTGGGGGGATGGTTCCTGAGGGGAGGCACATAGGCCATGGCCCAGCCGCCTGACACCTAGGCTAGGTGGAGGCTATCTGAACAAAGCAAGGGGCGTGGCTGCCTGGGGGCTAAAGTACCAGTTGCGGGGAGTTGAGTTAGTCTCGGCTGGGCTGGGGGAAGGGAGGATGTTTTTAGACTAAGGAAGGGGGTGAAGCCCCTTCCCCCCCAAGAGGACTAAGGATGTCAGCATTGAGCCCGTGCTGCGCTGTATCTCTGAGAGCCAATAAAACCTTCTATTCTACCGGCTGGTGGAGAGTCACTTCTGGGTGCAGGGTCGGGGGCCCCCCCGATGCGCCGTCACGCGCCCTAATTAGTGACAGAGCCTGGAGGCACGTTACTCACGGTGGGACACAGGGAAAGGGAGGGGGGAGGAAAAACCAAAGGGGAGGGGACCGGGCCCAGTTCACCCCCAGTGTCATCGGGATAGGATGGAAACAAGCCAAATGCAGGAGGCACACGGGGACTTAGTGATTTACAACGAGGCCAAATCCGAATGGGTTTTCCTGGGAAGAACAAAGACGACCTGAGCTCACCCCAGAACTCTCCCCCTAAAATTCTGAGCCCCTACGGCAAGGCCTGGAGGAGCAGGAGTCTTCAAAACAGTGGTTGGAGAACTGATAAGGGGGAGACAAAACAGAGGAGCCGTTCTGCATAGAGCTCGGCTTGTTATCTGCAGCATCTGAGTCTCTACCGGATGCCCTGGCCCCATTGTGTTAGGTGCTGTACATACGCCTAACGAGAGGCAGCTGCTCCCCTGAACAGTTTGCAGTGTCTAAAGAGACACGCTCCGGGAGGGCACGTTGACGCACAGAGATGAGAAGTAACTAGCCCGTGGTCTCACAGCCGCAGAGATGCCAGAGCTCCTAAGTCCCAGTCTAAAGCCCTAACCACTGGGCCACGCAGCCTGCCTGAAACTCAGCCTGGATAGCACAGACCAAATCCGGGGGTTTATACCACCTGACCGTGTCACTGTGACAACCGGGATCCCCCACTGGTGAAGACCCCGTCACCCCGATGAGGCTGTACAGGGGCACGGGCGTGCGTTGAGAGAGGGACCGGCCCCAGGTCACAGAGACCCGCGGTGCGCGGCGCCAGCGGGGGCACATTCACGACCCACCCTCACAAGCGGTTCTGGCATGAAGAGAAGCAACAGGCCCTGAGTGGCGCTGGTGGATCAATGTTGGGGGGCGAAGAGGGGCAGGGGAACGGGAAAGACTCCCTCGGCCTTTTCCCCCAAGGCCCCCATAGGGCGCTGCCTAATGCAGCCCAGCCACCCAGCCCTTCCCTTAGGAGACTTGCTCTCCTACCTGTTCTGCCTGGCACATCCCCCCCTCCCCCCCCTGGGCTTCCTATTCCTACCCCCTCCACCCACCAGTCACGTTCCCTCTTTGAGCCTCATTCGCAAGTTCTCCAGCCTCCCCTCCCCCCGGCACACGGGAAGGGAGTGACCCCAGCGCTGTAACACCTGGACCCAGGCCCGCCAATTGGGGGCCATTGCCCAAGACACCCAGCCGTTGGGGCTGCCAGCAGCACAGAGGGGCTAAGAGGGGCTTCCTGGCTCACACGGCCCCTGGAAACGGCCCACGCGGCCCTGCAGCCCTGGAAGGGGCCGCCGTGCGCTCTGGGAACGGCGGCCAATGGGCGCTGCGGGGGTGGTGCCTGCAGGCAGTGGCATGTGGACCCTCCTAGGCTCTGCTGCCAGAGGGATCTGCTGGTCACTTATGGGAGCTGCCTGAGGCAAGCACCAACCACCTGACCTCCTCCTGCACTCTAACCTCCCCCCCCCAGCCCAGCGCCTGCACCCCGCACCCCACCCCACCCCCCAACCCCTCCCAGCCCAGCGCCTGCACCCCGCACCCCACCCCACCCCTAACCCCCTCCCAGCCCAGCGCCTGCACCCCACACCCACCCCTAGCCCCCTCCCAGCCCAGAGCCTGCACCCCACCCACTCCCTAACCCCTCCCAGCCCAGCGCCTGCACCCCACACCCACCCCTAGCCCTCCCAGCCCAGAGCCTGCACCCCACACCCACCCCTAACCCCTCCCAGCCCAGCGCCTGCACCCCACACCCACCCCTAACCCCCTCCCTGCCCAGAGCCTGCACCCCACACCCACACCCTAATCCCTCCCCAGCCCAGAACCTCTACCCCACCCCACCCACACCCTGACCCCAGCCCAGAGTCTGCATCCTGCAGCCACCCACACCCTAACCTCGTCCTAGCCCAGAGTCTCCACCCCATCCACACCCTAACCCCCTGTCCCAGCCCAGAGCCTCCACCCCACACCCTGCACCCACCCACACCCTGACCCCCAGCCCAGAGTCTGCACCCCACACCCAAACTCCCTCCCAGAGCCCGCACCGCACACCCACCCACACGCCAATCCTCCCCCGGCCTGGCAAAGGTGATTGAGGCCCAGGGACAGTGAGCGATGGGAGGGAGGGGGTAGAGTGAGTGGGGGTGTGGCCTCAGAAAAGGGGAGGAGCCAGGGTCTTTGGGTTTGCCCAGTTAGACCACTAGCAACCCTACGGGTGGGCATGGGAAGCCCTGGCTGGGCCAGAAGAGCGCGCCCAGCACCTCGCTGGGCACCAGCCAGCACAGGCGCAGCCCCGCCCGAACGCCGGCCGACTGTGTCCGTGTGGCTGTAGCTTGTGCGCGCACGGAGACCCACTGACCATTCTGCCCTGGGGCCCAGTGTTACTGTCCATGGGTCTGCCCCTGCAGCGAGGGCATCTCCAAGGGCCCCGCTCCACGCCCAGTTTTCGATCCTGCTCCCCAGGGTAGACGGCAAGGGGCCCTCCCTGCAACCCAGCCATCCAGCCTGTGGTGCATGGGGTCCTTGCCGCGCTGCCCTATCCCCTCTGCTCTGGCCTCCCCGGGGAACCCCCCCACCCCACCCACTCCCTTGCCAATGCACCCCAGCGCCTGCCAGCTGGAAAGGGCTTCTCAGCACACGGCACCCCACCATCGCCATAGTAACCTTAAAGGCCCAGCACCTCACCTTGACTGCCACCTGCTCTGACTGCCCCAATGTTTTATTTAACACAAACCTCCTTCCTGCCTCTTTCCCAGCCTCCCTCCTCCCCCTCCAGTCACTTCCCCCCCTTCCAGCTGACAACCCTGAGCCACCTTGACAATCGCTACGGTATCCTCCAGCAGCAGCCCAGATTTCTGCGCCAGAGACAGCGAGGGAAGCTAGGGGAAGATTTGCACAGGCACAAAAGTGAGGTGCCCTTGGGAAGGGGTAGCAGTTGAACACCGAATTCCCACCATGCCTTGGATAGCACCTTTGCCTTTTGCTTTAACAGATGCATTTGTCTTAGAGACGCTCCTAATTTGTGCCCTTGTTACATGCAAGCCTCTCTCCCTGAACCGTGAGAGTCCCTAAATAGAAGCCAAAGCAGATGACGGCACGTGCCAGTCAGCCAATGGTGCACTGTGCAAAACTGCTTCTGTGTGTGCACCATTTGCACACACAGATGCAGTAGTTTTGCACAGGCATGCTCACCACCACTAGAAGCCCTTTGAAAAATCTGGATCCAAACTATTATGAAACACAGGAGCTAGCAACAAAGAAAAACAGGCTTCATTTTAGCCTCACTGAATGATTTTGAGTGATCACGTGGAGCATAATATTTTTGGTGAATTTCACCCCTAAAGAATAACTTAAGTGGAACTGACATATGCTAAATATACCTAAACTTTGCATGAAACCAGGGTCAATCTACAAAAGTCAGGCTGATGGGTTCATTAATTTTTGCCTTCCTTGGTCTGTTATCAGACGGAATAAGACATCACCTGAGACTGGTAATTAGGCTAATTATTCCAGTTTCAGAGTTTGAATAATTAGTTACCGTTGTATCCAGCCTTATTCTAACCTTAAAAAAAAAAAAAAAAAAAAAAGAGTCAAGTAATTTTAGTGCTTGTAAAACGAGTGAAACCTAGAAACCTGCAGACAGAAGGACTCTGTTTATAAGCTGGCTGGGCACCAGATCTTCCATTTCAGAGCAAATGCCACAGTTTCCAAAGTTTTCTGTGCTAAAATGGAATAAAAATCAAAAATTCCCTGCAAAACAAAACCCTGATTTTTTTTCTTCTTTTAGACCCATCAGAACATTCCACTTCACTAATATTGACATTTTCTTCCGATTTTGACCTTTTAAAAAAAAAGATAACTTCTTAAAGACGTCGTGACTCTTCAAATAAATCCTTTCAGTTTGAAAAGTCGTTTCACAATGAAAAATCAGAACGCCCCAGCCTGCAAAGGCTGAAGCAGGACCCGACATGGAAGCTGCTGCATCTGTCATGAAGCTGTTCCTGCAGCTGGCATTTCAGTACCTCTTGTTTCAGATCCAGAGCTCTTGAGTACCATACTCTAAAGCAGTGATGCTCAACCTTTTTTAATTTGTGACCCTGTGGGCCGGAAAAATTTTGATTGAGGAAAAAAAAACAACCCACCACATGCCATCCGAGCTGGGAAAACAAAATGACCCCCCAGGAAGACAGCTCTAAAGCAGGGGTTGGGGGCCACTTTTTGGAGTTGGGGGCCGCTGTTCCACAGAAAAAAATCTGTTGGGGGCCACCCAATGCTGGAGAGGAGCCCCAATCTTCGGGGCTGGATCCAGGCAAGTTGGGGGCCCCATCTGGCCCCTTATTAGCAAAGAGAGAACCAGATCCTGAGAGAGCCGTTTGCCCAGGGGTCTGGGATGGGCTCCTCACGCAAGGACTTGGAGAGACGATGACATTAGCTACTTACCCCCAGGGGAAACCTCTCCAGTGGGGGCATAGTGCAGTTAGCATTCAGAGCTGCTCACGGGACCTGATCCACCATCAGCGATGGTCTTTCCGTTGATTTCAGTGAGCTTTGGTCCAGGCCTTTAGTCTCTTTCTCATGGTCAGTGCCAGGCTGGCCTCTCTCCTCGTGTGTCTTACCCAGGAACAAAGCAGCCAAACAGCACAGAAGACTCTGGGGTGAATCACAGCTGGCTCCAGACCTGAGTAGGAGTTAGGCCATTGCTTGCTGCAAAGCAGCAGTTGTTGGAGTTGTTGCCGTAGCCCTTGTGGTGGAAGGGGTGAGAGGCGACACTAAAGAGCCACCCCAGAACCTTATGGGCTCCATGCTTCCCCTCCCTGCCAGCCCAATCATGGATGAGCAGCGTTCCCTGTCGCCTGAACGCTTGGGCAGCCACCCAGGAGAAATTCAGGTGCCACCTGGCTGATTAGTAGAGTGCCCACAACTGGCAGAATGATGTGGTGTACACCTGCACATGCCTCTGTGCACATAAAATTTATTCCACACATGGGTGGAAAAAAAAATGTACAAGGAACCCTGCGGGAGAAGAGGTTTAACTGTCTCACTGGTAACCAGCCTCATGTTTTATTGGAGAGGCAGCGAGAAAGACAGAAGGAAAACAGCACAGGAGGATGGAGGAGAGGGAAGAAAAGAAAAGAGTTGGGGGGAGATCAGAGGGAAGCCACGCTCACCCCTCAGCTCTAAGACCCCCTCTTCCAAATGAATTGTCGGGGTCTGGCAGATCAGAGCATGCTACAAGCGGCAGAGCAAAGCAGAGCGACAGAAGGCAAGTCTGTGCAATCCATGTGCCACCAGGTTATCGCTCTCCAGCCAAACACGCCCTTTTTTCTCTGCAGTGATAATTGCTTAAAAGACTCCTATTTAAAAAAACAAAGGCGACAGGAGAATTAAGCTTTTGACCTTCATTAGCAGGGCTGTAGTCAGGCTCCATCACAGAGGCGCACTGCGAGGCTCCGTTCCCACCCTCCTCGCTGTCACAGGCATTCACAGCGCAGAGTAACAGGCAGAAACCCACGGATGACAGCCGGGTAGCTCGGCATTGTAAAGACACGAGTGTTCTTTTTGCTCTGGCTGGGGGGCTGGTTTCCATCTCTGGGTCACAGAGGCCCAACGTGCCTAAATGCTGAACCAGAGTCAGCCGAGACAGGACACATGAATTCTAACTGATGGTCATTTTACGTCATTACAGTCGGGGGGGGGGGAGGGCAGTGAGAATAGTTAATATCAAATAACGAGGCTGTGTTTTCAAAGGACACAGGCATGCAATTGTATAAGCACCATTTGGAACCCTAACCCCTCTTCATTTTAAATGCAAATTCCTCAGCTTACATTTTGGAAAACCTGGCTCTTATGGGGGGGGGGGGTCCTTCATTTTTTTCAATTTTTATGCCCACCATTTTTGTAAGTTGCCCGAAAAACAGGGTCATGCTCCCTTCACCGGGCTACGCAGCCACATGTGGCTGAGAAATTCTTCTCCCATGAGGGCGGCTGACCCTTGTTATGCTGTGGTGCATCCCCAAGGAAAGATACTGCAATGCCCATGAATTATCCATCAGTGCTATTTCCAGATGCAGGGGTCTAGAGTCATGGCTCCGGCACCTTGGGGTGCCCCCCCCCAACCCTGGCTGGAAATCTGGGAGTCACAAGGTTGGAGACCAACTGGTCTCCAAAGAGATAGCCCTTTTACAACTATACTCCGCAGGTGCATAAGGGCAGAGACTGGGAGGCAGCAGTAATGGGACATGCCACACTGGTGTCCCATCCACGCAGGGTGTGTACAAAGCGACCTCCGTACGGTCTACCTCCCCGCCCTAGCATGGCCTTTCCAAGAAAGTGACTCGAGTTCATGCAGCCACAGACACAACTATTAATAGCTGTCGCCAGCCTCCCTAGGATCCCATTAGCATATTTGATTGCACTCTGAGGAGGCGCGTGGCCCCCTAATCAGACACTCTCCCGCAGCCTCGCTGGCAGGGCTTGGCATGTCATTGCCAGCAGCCCTGCGAAGATCTACCGAGGCTGTGCAGTCGACACAGCACTCCCAGGGAGGGGACAAGTGTGTGGAGTGCAGGTAGGAGAAATGGAAACCAGAAGCCAGATCCAAATTTTGAGTCGGTCCCTTTACCCCTCCAGGGGCTTCCCAACGTCTCAGCCTCCCAGACCCTGGGAACAATACTAGGACAATGGGGGCAGGGCAAGGAGAGCTTTGGGCCATGAGCTTTTTAGCACCTCAGCAAAGCCGCCATCAGGGTTGCCATCGCTGACCAAAGCTCTTCCAGGAGAGGTTTCCCCCCTTCGATAGGCTGTAAGGTCCTTTCCGTAAAATATCCGAGTCAGGGCTGCAGGGTGGCTTTCAACAGTCACCAGGAGACTCCAGGCCAATGCTGGAGGGCTGGTGTGACGACGCGTTGGGGTTCCCCCATCTCCTGCACCCCCGTAATGGCACGAACAGACTCCACCAGCCCGTAGAATAGAGGGAGTTTATTGCTTCTCCAGGATACAGCACAGCCAGGAGAGAGAGCTGGTTACAGGGCAGGCCTAGGATGCCCCCTAAATCCCAGCCCCTGGCTTAGGCTGGTTCCTCCATGATCCCAGACAGAAACTAACTCACTCTCGTCCAGCCCTGCCCCCAGCCAGGGCAGCATTTCCCCTTCCTTTGTCTCTCTCCTTGGGGGGTAGCTGGTCAGACAGGTTGAGCATAATGACTCATCCCCTGTCCTTCTGGGCGGTGGTACCGATGGCAGCCAGTGGGGGTTACCACAGAGTCAGCACAGAAACCAGCCAGGTACCCCCACTACGTCACAGCTGGCAACTCTACCACCCATCCCTCGAGTCTCCCATCTCAGGCCTTTGCCTTCCTTCGCCGCCCGTCTGCACTAGACAAAGCCACCTCAGTGCCAGCTCCTAGTGGAGACGGACCATACCGCAAGCCCTGGTTCCAACCAACCAAGCAGGACCACGGCTCTCGCTGGACACTGTCTCTGGACAGCCCCAAACTTGACAAGTGACCGTCAACAGGACCCTTTGTGGCCCCGCAACACCCGTGCCCCCTTGTCTGTCCGCTGCTCTGCGCCTCTTCAGCCAGGCTCCCGACCCCTCCTCCTTCCTCTGCTGTGGCCGGCCTGTAAGCGGAGGCTGTCCTGGTAACAGGCCCCAGGAAAGCAACGGAGGGGCTGGCGGCTTCTCTACCTGCCCATCAATATTTCGTCTCCTCCTGACCGTGTCTCTGCGCTGCCTCGCACGCTTCCCCAGCTCACGCTCTCTGGTGAGTCACGCTGTGCTGCTCCTTCTCCCTGTCAGCTCCATCGAATCAGGTCATTAACAGCACAGAGCTGAGCCGGCCGCATCAGTACATACGGCCAGGCAGGCAGGCTGTTTGATGTTAGCCTGTTTTAAAGGTCAGCTGCCCTCCCCGTCAACCCTGCCTGGAGCTGGAGCAGCTACAAGGGCTTACGCGGTGGCGAGGTGGCATTTGGCGGAGCGGGGGGTGCTGCTCACAGCCCTGAAAGCCATGCAACTGAGACTCTCCTGCCACCCCCTGCAGCCACAAAGGGCGTGCGAGGAGGGGCAGAGCTAAGACTCCCTTCCTTTCCTGGGGTCCTCACTGCCATCTCGCAGGTGCTGCTTTCTGGAAACACATGTGAGATTGGGCTGGAGTAGAGAGAGGAGTCAGGACTCCTGGGTTTTTTCCCCGGTGTGAACAGAGATTCCCGTGAAATCTCAGGCAGATCTCGATAGCTTTGTACCTCAGTCGACCCAGCTATAAAATGGGGATAATCATCATCATCATCTGAACCATGGGGGAGAGGCTTAATGAGCAAAGTGCTTGGAGAGCCACAGTTGGATGGCGCTCAGCAGCAAGGCTGAGCACCACGAGTTGAGGCCTGAAACCCGGAGCAGTCTTGCACTCGACTGCAGTGGGCTTTGAATCAGACTCGACCTCTGTGACGTAGTGGAGGTACCTGGCTGGTTTCTATGCTGGCTCTGTGGTAACCCCCACTGGCTGCCATCGGTACCACAGCCCAGAAGGACTGGAGATGAGTCATTATGCAAAGAGGGTCTCTCAACCTGTCTGACCAGCTACCCCCCAAGGAGAGAGACAAAGGAAGGGGAAATGCTGCCCTGGCTGGGGGCAGGGCTGGAAGAGAGTGGGTTAGTTTCTGTCTGGGATCATGGAGGAACCAGCCTAAGCCAGGGCTGGGATTTAGGGGCCCAGTCTCCCCATCTCAAGGGGGGCTGAGGCATCCTAGACCTGCCCTGTAACCCATTACATCTGTGCTGTGCTGTATCCTGGAGAAGGAATAAACTCCCTCCATTCTACGGGCTGGTGGAGTCTGTTCGTGCCATTACGGGGGTGCAGGAGTCAGGGGACCCCAACGCGTCGTCACAACCTCATTTGCAGCAGCCAAGGAGAAACTGACCAGGAAGAGAAATTGCCTCATCCAGGAGACCAGCAAGCAGGCCTCTCTGTTCAGCACCATGGACAGCGCTCAGGCTGCTCCCAGCCCCTGTAGGGGGGAGGGAGGGGAGAGGCTGACCTCAGAAAGCACAATCCACCGTCCCCATGCCATGCGCGTGAGCATATTCCACCCCCACTCCCTGGCAATGCCCCCCAGGACCCGTACACCACTTGCCACAGACAGGCCCAGGAAGGTGCAAAGGTGGCGGGCGGGGGAAACGGTGCTTAGCTTGAAAGTCCCAGGCAGGGAAGCTGCGAGGAGGAACCGCGATCTCAAAGCTTCTGCAGGGAGATGAGCCTCATCCCAGGCTGGTTCTCAGTGGAAGCAGGGCACAGTGGGCAGGTCCTCTCTCGTGTTACAAGAGGAAGGGTGGCCTTGGGGCTGAGGCACCAGCGGGGTCCTCTGGACGCCTGCCTTCAATTCCCCGCCCTGCCAGAAGCGTGGTGACCTTGGGCAGTGGCTTCCATCCCTGTGCCTCAGTGTCCCAGATGCAAAATGGGGGCACTGAGGATACTGACTTGCCTTGGGAGGGCAAATCCATTCCTGCAGGTGAGCCTGATATGAACGACGGGAGGCTGGGTGCACCAAAGAGACTAGAATTAAGCCCTATAGACAGCAAGTGACAGCTTCCATCTGGCCGACCCTGGAGACCTGCAGCGTGAGCCTCCACACAGCTTAAGCCAAAGGTCCAGGGCCACAGCTGTTGCTGTAACCGACCTACATTCTGTGTGGCCTGGGGGCCTGGGACAGGTGCTGACCCATAGGTCACATGAGGGCCCTGCTTTGCTGATTCAGGGGCTCACTCCATCAAGCTTCACGAGAGAGAGAGAGTTTCAGAACAAGGCCCCCCTCTCTCTGCCGGGGCGTCCAGCCCTCGTGAGCTTGTGATGCAGCTGAAATGAACACAGCCCATCTGCCCCGTGCTGCCATGGGCAAAGGAGGAAAATCTGCAAAGACTTTGCATCAGCAGGCAGACCCGCAAAGGCTGCATGCACGTGAGAGCGAGTTCCCAGGGCGAGCTGGTCCCCACCTGCTCACACACACGTGCGCACACGCCAGCTCACTCTCATCACGCACCATTGACTGGGCTGCAAAGGAGAGATGTTTCCCATCATTTACAATGGTGCACACTCAGACACCCAAAAAAGCCTGGCCGTGGTTCTAAAAAGGGTCATTTCCTCGCACGCGCCTCGTCTGGGCGTATTTCTCTCCAAAGCCATTTCCTTCTCTTGCACACCCAAGCTCACACTTGTTCACCCAGTGCCATGGGCAGGACACTGCTACCCGCAGCTTATTTGGAGGGGGAGGGGGCTGAGTCTGGCAGGAAACCTCCCAGCTGCCCCTCAGTCCCTCCCTGATGCTTTAGGCACCTTCAGCCTTGTCCTCTGATCCTCACCTTCCCGGCCAGCTTGGTCCTAGCCTCAGATCTGGAGCCTTCTCTGCGTCCTACCAAGGGGATGTGCAGTGGATTTAGTCAGCCACAGGCTCCCCTTTCTCCCGCTCACCCAGTGCATTCACCAGGTGTGTCACCTCACGAGAGGTCCCAGGCTGCATCTGGGCACGCGCGCTGGGGGTGCCACTGCACCATGCATGCTCACGGGAGGACACAACCATTCAGAGCTGCAAGCTGGGGACTAGCCCTGGCTCAGCGACACACGAGCACTGGCCAGCAAGCGCATGGTGGGTCCCCCCTGCTGCAAGCGGATCTCTCCCTGCCAGAACACAGGCTCGACACTCTCAGGGGCCGGGCATGGAAGGGTTAAGTCCAAATCCTGCCATCGGCCGGCTGGCTGGGGGATTCAGCCAGGGCAGGCAAGCCCTGCCCAGCTGCGTGTGATCAGTCAACGTCCTGTCGGCCAGGTGTCGTAAATGACAATCCCAGATGGCGGAGGGGAGCCTAGGCCATGGGAGGAGGGGCCCTTCCAGCTCAGGCTCGAGGTCCACGGTGTGTTGTGCAGCTCCCCACCACCCCCGGATCCCTGCGTGCCCCCGGCGGTACCCGGCCAGCCTCTCACCCGGGCCTGCACGCTGCGCTCCTAAGCCAGCGCACGGCGGCTCTCCACTCACTCTGATTGTGCCAATGAGCCATAAAGTTGATCGTCTCCGCTCGGCGCAGGAAGGCGGGTGGGAGGAGAGAGAATTCGCTTTCTTCCGGTGGCATCCCCTGGGCTTTCCACGCCGAGCGGGAAGCGGAGCAGCTGTGCCCGGCAAGCGGCCGGCAGTGCCAATTTATCCACTGGCCAGTGGCAGGGGGCGGACAGCCCTCGGACTGTGAGGGGGAAGGGGAATCCCGCAGGGCCCAATGCCGAACACAAGACAGGATCAAAAGGGAGCAGACTCCGTGAGCAGCTCCTGCCTCGCCAGGCTGAGATCTCTGTTCCACCCCCCGGCCGGCGTCTCCAACACCCCGCCTCTCGGAGGTACATGCCCCCTCCTCAACAAGCAGCTAATCGCACGGAATCAGACCCACACGCCGGCTTGCACCCACTCACAGTACGGTCACACCTACACACAAGCGCGGGCACAGCCACTCACGTGTCATCACACCCCCACAAAGCCAGCGCTCACTCCGTCACACATGCCCCCACCACGGCAACGACAGTCACACATCCCCGGGCTTCGAATCCTAGAATCCCAGGGCAGGAAGACACCTCAGGAGTCACTGAGTCCAGCCCCCTGCCCAAAGCAGGACCAACCCCAACTCGATCAATGTCGTGGCACACGGAGTTGGGGACATGCACATGTATGCTCACAGAGACACAGAAACACAGCATGCACACACACACACCCACAGACGTGTGCACACACGCAGCCACGCACACCATCCCACTCCGACTTACACACGCCCCACACAAGCACAGCATGCACGCATGTGCGCACACACAGAGAAGGGGGGGGGTGCCCATGCTCCCGGCCACAGAGACACACCCAAGGCCACACATGCACAGAGCGAAATGGAGATGGGTACACACGCTCACACACATGCTCATCACACAGCAACACCCAGCACAACCCCATGCCCCGGCTGAGGTTGCTAGCTTTCCCTGACCCAGCGAATCCAGCCCATGTTAATATTCTCACAGCCCAGGGGAGATGAAGTGCAGGGAAGCACTGAGGAAAAAAAAAAACTGTATTTTGTTAAGAAATGCCGAGACCTTTCCTCTTAATCTACAGGAATAAAACCCACGCTGCCCCACAGGGACCCGCCAGGCGGGGAGATGGTGGCAGCCTCAGCCGTTAGTCACGCTTCCCGGGCCGGGTCGCCACAGCGGGCCGGATCGGCACGGCGCATGCAGAGTGGTTTGTGGGGTTGGGGGAAAGAGAAGGGTTTACTTAGCTTTACTTAGCGATCTTCTCAGTGGGGCTGCAACTTGCCCGTGACTTAGCCCAGCTGCCTGCCCAAGAGAGGCCTTGAGTCCTTCACCCCGCAAGTGGCTTCACCTTCAGGAATCGGGCATCGGAAGCACCCATGGGTGCGGCGTTCCCTGTAAGCGGAGTGCTTGGGCAGCCACCCAGGAGAAATTCTGATGCCACCCAGTGATCAGCAGAGGGCCCACAGCCGGGCAGCGTGTGTTTCTGCTGGTGGTGCCCCACAGCACATGCCAGGGTGCACAAAACTAAATATATTCTGCATGCAGATGGAAAAACTTAGCGCAGTGGTTGACAGACGTTTTGGCCGGGGGCCCGCCCCGCTTAACACAAACCTTTCCACAGACCCCCCCCCGCCAGCCACCCGGGATGACAACATGCCTTCTAAATTCCAACCTTTTCGCTCCAGTGTCGCGCTGAGAACTCATGTCCCACTGTTTATCCGCCACGATCCCCAAATCTTTTCCTGGGTCACTGCTTCCTGGGATAGAGTCCCCCATTCGGTAAGCATGGCCCGGGGCGCTTGTTATTCCAAGCTGTACACGTTTACATGGCCCTGGACAACAGCCTTGATAAATCTGAGAATCAGGAAATGCCCCCAAATTAAACGCACTTATGCTCCGAATTCCCTGGTTACCTGGCATGGCCCCTGGCCAGCGGGGATGAGGTGCAGAAGAGAGGAGGAAGAGGAGGAATCCTTTTAAATTGAATTCTCTTTTCGTGCCTACATCTGCCTGCAGCCCTTCCTGCCAGAGCGGGGTCTGCTAAATAATTTAACCCAGGCAAAGAGAAAGCAGGAGAACAGCGGAGAAGGGAGGGTGGAATTAACATTACCCGGCTCCTTCGTGGCTTAGCTGCGTCACCTGGACTGGCTCTTGCTTGGCTCTTTTGTACTCTCGGCTGCCAGGGGTCCCGGCACAGTCAGACAGGTCCCAGCAAGCGCGCACCGGTGCGCCTACAGATCAGATTGCTCGTGCATTTGCAAGGGTCTGGACAGACATGGCACTTCTAGAGAGACTTCCAACATATTTAGCCCCACATGGAGCCCAGAACGAGGAGCATGGCTTGGCCACATGAAGCCAAACCCAAGAAGAGTGCTGCCAGGAGGCTGTCACCATTGGGTAAACTGAGGCACGAAGGTGTGCTAAGTGACTTGTCCCAGTTCACAGCAGCAGAGCCAGGAAGGGACCCCGATATCCCAAATGCCCATGTGCCTTTACCACAAGACCATCTCCTTATCTAGTACCACTCGCTCCTCTATAGACAGGGGGTGACACGCGGGCAGCGTCAATTCCATCGCGGAGCTGCACCCACCCCAGCCACCTGCATCTCAGAGGACGGGGAGAGCGGCAGCAGCTGAAGGATTTACTGGGCAAGGGTGCATATGCAGCCTGGACCCCGCCAGCTCCCACTCAGCGGCTGGCTGTGGCACCATCCCCTCCAGCCTGGAGCAGAAAGAAGCGAGGTAGGGAATAGCGGTGGGATAGTGTAGTCGATTAACCAATCAGCTTTTGGTATAGACCACACGCATTTCCCCCTCCCCCCCAGCAGTCCATTTTTTAGCAGGCTGGCCAGCAGCCTGCCTCAGTTTTGGCTCGTGCTGGGTCCGGGACCTGCCCCTGCTGCCGCTCTGCGTTTAAAGTGTATTGGAGCCAGGCAGCGCGGCTCAGCTCTGGCTCATGCCAAGTCTGGGAGCTCAGATCCGCCCTAGACAGGGGCTGCTGCCACCCCACACTGCTGTCTCTGCATCAGAGGCAGCAGCGCAGGGCGACAGGCAGCTGGTCTGCAAGAGGAGCTGGTTTTTAAACTGGCTCCCCTCATGGACCAGCTCCCACCTGGCACCCCTGTTCTGCTGCCTCGGACACAGAGGCAGCAGCGCAGAGTGGCAGAGGAGGGGAGCGGGGCCAGAGAGCACTGGCTGCCGGCCGCACCCCTGGGGACTATAGACTAGTCGAATAACCGATAAGAATTCATGAGGTTAATCGACTATTTGATTAACCGATATTTAACCTCCCTAGTAGGAATGGGAGCCCTCTTCGCACTGATCTACCCCAGCCCCAGCCAAAAACCAAGTAGGAGATTTTGTTGCTCCCCTTAATTTGGGGGCAAAGAAACCCAGAATTCCCCCCACACTTGCAAGCATAGAGCACAGACCTGAGGGGGGCCTAGTGGAAGAGCTCACCCATCCCCCTCCGGGGTAGGCTCTGTCTGTCTGTCCACCTACATCCTCGCACCGTGCTCAACTGCACAGGGCACTCCAGCTGATGGTAGCCCAGCAACGTCTGTCCCTCAGGGACCGCTCTCACCCCGGTCTCATTCACAGGGGCTGCCTCCACCCTCCACACCATCCTGTCCAACTTGCCTCTAGCAAGCCCCTCAGATCCCAGCGCCTCACCCCCCCCCACACACACACACCTCTCCTCCTCCAGCCCCTTTCCCCATCCTGCACTGCCCTTTTCCGATGACCTTCACAAGACAGCCATGTCTGCCTGGCACCCCAGTGCCCAGCCCCCCACAGAGCACGGATCATGCCCCCAGCCAGCCACACCGAACCCCACAGGCCTGTCCCACGGGAGCCCGGCGCTCTTACATACGCTCAATAACGCAGCGGAGGAGAGTCGATGAAGCACCGTTACCAGCGAGAGCTGTAAATCTCCTTAAGTAATTCAGGGCTGTGCCGTCAATGACACAAACAGCCAAGTGCAGGCTCCGAGGCTGTTCCGGGGACTTCATCGGCCCGTCCCCAGGGGTGAAGACACTTAATTGCCAACAGCCCCAGATCACAGCCTCCGGGCGATGGCTTTCTGTGTCTGCGTGGCACTGGTCAACCCTTTCAATAAGGTGCATTAGGCGTCCTGGCAGCGTGCCTCTGGAGTGCAGAGTTTGGGATCGTGAGCTCAGACCGAGGCAGGATTTTTCCCCCAGAACAAAGACCAACGGGCTCTGGTAACACCGCCATACGAATGGGGGTTTTCCCTTGCTCAGCTGGGAATGGCCAATCACCTTCCACAATGAAAAATACATAAAAGCTGGACCTGGAAATGCAAAGTCATGACCCCTTTGGAGACCTCGCCCCATCGAAGACCTCGCCGCACAGACAGGGTTAGCTTCGTATCCCACCAGCACTTCGAGGCCCCTACAGAGATCAAGTCCCCTTTGTGCTGGCCACTGTATGGAGACAGAGTTTATAATCTGCCCAGAGCCGGCAGGCACAGACAGGAACGTTATCCCCACCATACGGGGGGAGATGAGGCAGAGAGATGGAGTGATTTGCCCATGGTCATCCAGAGTGCCTGTGGCAGAACTGGGCATGGAACCCAGATCTCCTGGCTCCCAAACCAGTGCCTTCCCCACAAAACAGCCCTTTCCCCTGCCTTGCGCCTGCCTGCCAGCAATGCCCAGAGATGCCATTTGTGAGGAACTGGGGAGTTCTGGGGATTCAAAGGGAGGGGCTGCATGCAGAGGGGGGCACTCAGTGCCTGGATGTTACGGGTTTAACGTGACAAGGGAGAGGGAGTTAGTTCTTTCAGAGAATAGCCCAGAACTGGAGCCCCGCGTCTGGTGCCCTGACGACCCCGGCCCTGCTCAGAGGACACAACTGGTTCCGGCCAGACGACAGACAATGGGCTGCAGAGGGGGACCTCAGGCGACCGGGTGGACAACATTGGACGGAGGAGAGGGGAGGCGGAGAAGAGAGAGGCCCAGGTGACCCTGTTACCTGGAGAGAAGACAGTGGACTGGGGAGGCGCTGTTGCTGGGGGATATTGGAGGCTCTGCTGGGAGACTGTTGGGCTCTTCAGGACAGAGAGTAAAGCAGGCAGGACTCACCCAGCTGCAGGGTGGACTGAAGTGTGGGGCTGAGGGGCCCAGGCCTACAGGCCGGAGAGATCCTTTGCTGCGTTCAAAGCTCAATAAACCCTTCTGTTTGGTGCTGGCTGAGAGTCACTCTGGTCTAGAGAACAGGGCTGCGCTATTCGCTCTGGGAGTGGAGGCCCCAGGGGTCTAGAGGGAGGGGACCCCCCCCCCAAAGGGCTGTCTCACTGCCGCTGGACTGGAGTGGGCTCCTCGAGAAGGAGCTGCTGCCCTGGAGAGGAGGGGGATCCTGCCCGAGGGGCCAAGTGCGGGCACGATCTGTGAGCCGTGACACCACCCGCCGGGGATATTAGCTGGAGAATCGCCCACGGCGCGGTGAGCACAGGAAGGTGCTTGGTGCAGTTCACCCCTGTTCCTGACACTTGCCCCTTCCGCCACGTGAGGGAGACCCCGGCGCACGTTTATCTCGAGTCCGCCACGTTACAGCCCCTCTTCCGGTTCCTCCAGAACCTGCCGCTGAGCGTCTGGCTGCACTTCTCCCCTCACCTCTTGACTTGCGCCCCCCAACCGTGGCCCCGCAAAGTCACAGGGCCGCCCCTCATCACCCTCCTCCTGGCTGTGGCCACATAAGACCAGGAGCAGAGGTTGGCTGAGGGAGGGGTCTGTGACTGCAGGGCCTATTTCTGCTCCTGTATCCGCTCGCGCATCTGGGCGGAGTTCCACTGGGCGGCATCCGCTGTCCCCGAGCTCTCTGCTCAGTGTCCGTATCCCGGTCTTTGTTTTAGCCCTTTGACCTTCACACCCGGCCCTGTTTTTAAATTTGATTTGTCCCCCGGAATTATTTGGAGTCCAAGGCTCTGTGGATCCTCCCTGAAGGCTGGTGGGGGGGGATCTTTTAGATGTAGGCAGGTGCACCTCCCGGATCCCAATAGCAACAGTGCACAGAGATCCGTGGAACCGGGGGGGGGGGGGGGGGGGAGGAAGAGGATACCAACACCCCCTTTTAAAGGGGGGAAGCTTAGAGTACCAACCCACAACACCCCAAAGCACCAGCATTTGGGAGCCCCATCACTGCAGGATACCACAGCCTCCTGCTCCTACAAGAGCTAGCAGACAGGAGTCGGCAACAGCCGCTCCCAGGCAGAGAAATCTCTCGCTCTTCACAGCTACGTTCACAAATAGAGACACGCTGTAACTTCCACATGGAGAAACTCAGAGCCAATCCGCCCCCCCACACGCACACAGTTCTGGTGAGTTCTCTACACAACGCTGCTCAGATTTTATACCCACATGTGTTGTTAGACAGACAGACGGGCGGGCGGACACATGTCCAACACGGCACCGCCGGCCAAGTTTCCCAGGGAGCTGTAATTTACAAGCCTGCATCTTTTAAATGTGCTGCAAGGGAACAGTGGAATTGGCTGCAGCACAGCAGAGCCCTGCGGCTCCCCGGTCCCCGCGCCCAGGAATTGGGTTAGCGGCTCATTGGCACCGCTCCAACTCCAGCCCCACGGGCTCCCTCTCCTGACATGTAGACGGGGCGGGGTGCCTGCAGGGAGCAGCCATGGGCAGAGGAGTCCTTTTAACATCCTTTGCAGAGGGGACACCCAGCTGCCACTTTGTTAAAAGCTACTCCCCCCGCTTTGTAATAGGCTGGAGACTCTGTGCCACCACCCTCCTGGGCACCTCCTCACCCGCCTTGCCGGCACCCCGAGGGACTGGGCTCTGGGTACCATGGTTCTAAAGGCTTTAGTCCACCCCACTCACAGCTGCCAGAAGCAGGCAGTGCTCCATTCAGCCACACCGCTTCCTCCCTGGCAGCCCGGCTTCTACCCTGCTCTAGAATCAGAGCACGGCCAACAGCCGTGTAGACCAGAACTCAGCTCCTCCCGTGCCAAAAGCACTCCCCCTGCCTCTGGGGCTGAAGGAGACTCCCTGAGCAGTACAGGGCCCATGAAGCACAGCGGGGCAGTTCTGATGCCAGCCAGTAGAGGGCAGCGATGCACACGTAGGCACGCCACACCCGCTCATGGCCCTCGGTCTCCTGCAGCTCACGCTCCTGGAGCCTCCGCTCAGCACGTCCTTCCTAAGCTTTGTTTTCTCCTCCGGGCCCAGCTGGAACTACAGGCTTGGCCCCCTGCCAAGGTGCCACCACCTTCCCTGAACCAAGGGTGCAGGGAGAGACTTTGGCGGAGTTCCTACCCCACTCCCAGCCCCTGGGTTCCTCCAGGCTGAGGTCCCGCCGTCTCTCAAAGCACCACCCTTCCCATGGCGAAGCACAGCCTCGGCCATTACCAGCAGGTTCCCCTCCTCCTGCGGCACGAGATGGGCTGATCACCAGCCATTACTCCCACCTCCCTCGTGAGGGTGCGTCGCACCATTACAGGTCCAGGGAGCTGCATTGTTTGGAAGCACCAACGGTGCGGCCACTCAGGAGAGATTCCAATGCCGCCCAGCTGATTAGCAGAGCACCCGCCACTAGGCTGTGTGTGTCTACGGGTGGTGCACATTCACACACGCTTCGGTGCCCATAAAATTATTCTGCACATGGATGGAAATGATTAGAGCACGCGTTGGGCCGCCAAGCCCGGCATCAGAGATACAGACCACACCCCTGCAGGATGAGGGAGGTTAATCCAGAGCCCCCACCCCCATGCACTTTGTTCCCAGCCCCTCCAGGGCAGAGGCGGAAGAGGATAGCCCTGGATTTCCCTAATATCTCAGCTCTGCCGCTTCGCCAGCAGCAGCCCTTCCATGGCAGACTGGGCATTAGTTAACAGCCAGAGGCAGGGCAGCATGCGCATTGGCGGCTGCCCCATCAGAGGGATCCAGGCTAATCTCCCTGAACCACGGTCAAAACGGCTGGCAGTTGTGCAGTGATTAAAGCACACCGGAGCCCACTTAGCCGGCTGGCTGCAAGGGAGACAGAGCTGCTAAGAGGCGAGCGCCTCTGCGGCAGTAAGAGGAGTCCGGTGTTATTCACAGCTGGCTGCCTGGCAGCAGAGCGCTCCTTCCCAACCTCAGCACCTCCGGGACAGGGGACGTGCTCCCCACCAATTCCACAGGAGGCTGGGGGGAGCTTCAGGCACTCAGCAGTTTGGAGAACAAATAAGCCATGTAAGTGGCTCTGGGACAGTGGCGGGCGACCTGCGGCCCAAGGGCCACACACGACCCATCGGGGTTCTAGGTGTGACCCGCGAGATGTTTTATTTACCGTTGCCCACACACAGGGTTGCCAGATCCTGCTGGCTTCCGCCCGGGTTGGTTTTTCCCTACCGGTGTTACTAAAGTGGCACGTGCCTGAAGCCAGCACGCACGAGGGGAGGTGCGTGCGGAGCGCACGCACTATTGACAGCGAGAGCGAGGGATGTAAAACCCCAGTTCAAAAGTTAACTGGTTGAACGTTACAGCCAGTTCAGCAGGACCCCGTGGGCGGAGGGCCCAGCCAGGCTGGAGCAGCCCACGCCGCCTGCAGCATGGTGGGCCCGTCCAGGCAGGAGCGGGCCCACACCGCAGGCAGGGGGCTGCTCCAGTTCGACCGCGGCTTAACCAGTTATCCCAGTAAGCCTGCTGGTAAGGCTGATGCTTAGAGAGTAACTGTTTAACCCTTTACATCCCAGGCAAAGCGCTGTTACAGTTCAGTCGGCACCCCCTGCAAATTCTAGGTATGCAAGCTCAGTTAGCAAAACTACCCTCTCCTCGCAGATCATCTTAGTTAAAACAGCCTTGTGGCCCACTGAGATGGAGGGGGGCTACTCATGCAGCTCACTCACTAGCCTAGCTTGCCCATCATTGCTCTAGGAGCCTGGCTTTAATATGGGGGAAAAAAATTCATCAGCATGTCTCAGCTGGAGAGGCAGCATAGGCTAGTAGAGCACTTGCCTAGGACTCAGGAGATGCAGATTCTATTCCCTGCTCTGCCACTGAACTTCTGGGACACCTTGGGCAAGTCGTTTCACTCTCTGTGCCTCAATTTCCCCTCCATCAGGCACTGTCTCTTTTGGCCCTGCTTATTCCAGGCACCACTCAGCACTACTGTGATACTAACAGCCATGGTGACAACCAAAAGCCCAGATCTTCACGAGTTCAGTGCCAAGCCCTCAGCTTGAACCTCTATCTGGGAATGTCTGACTCTGAACAGCAGGTTGGGTTTTGCTCCCGCTTACATGCCTCCACAGATGTAAGCCAAGCTGGTGCCTTGCCAGGCCCTTTGAAATGCAGAGAAGCTCAGATTTGGAGCTGGATTTCAGACCCTCAGCTGGGAGACTGGAGCAGCCCCTTAGACAGAGCTAGAGTTTGGATCCCCATTTATATCTTGAAGGTCAGCACAGGCTCCTGCTGTCTATCAAATCATGACAGGTGTGGGAAAAGTGAATAAAGAAGAGTTATTTTACTCCTTCCCATAACACAAGAACTAGTGGTCACCACATGAAATTATATGGTAGCAGATTTCAAACAAACCAAATGTATTTCTTCATACAACGCACAGGCAACCTGTGGAACTCCTTGCCAGAGGATGTTGTGAAGGCCAGGACTATAACAAAGTTCAAAAAAGAGCTAGATAAATTCATGGAGGAGGGATCTATCAATGGCTATTAGCCAGGATGGGCAGAGATGGTGTCCCTAGCCTCTGTCAGAAGCTGGGAATGGGTGACAGGGGATGGATCACTTGGGGATTCCCTGTTCTGTTCACTCCCTCTGGGGGCACCTGGCTTTGGCCACTGTTGGACAACAAGACACTGGGCTAGATGGACCTTTGGTCTGACCCAGTATGGCCATTCTTATGTTGCAATACAGCAAGGAGAAAAACCCCACAGAACACTCCCCTGGCAGTGGTACTCCCTGGTCAAACCAAGCCAAAAACCACACTTTCTGCTTATGCCCAAACGGCCACAACATGGGCTATCACAATTGTTAATTAGGTCCTGCAAAATCCCTTCACAAGCTGGGTCAGTCCTAACACTCCCTAGGTACCAATGGGGAAACTGAGGCACAGCCTTGTCCCAAATCACCCATTGTCAGAACTAGGAACACAACACAAGAGTCCTGAATGCCTGCCCCTTTCTCTAACCCACAGGCAACAATCTAACCTTGAAATAAAAAAGCAGGGGAATAATATTGTGTGTCCTTGTAAACCAGTTCTGCTATAAAACTGAATTCACATACCAGATGGTAAGGTCTTCCCAGTAGGGACTATCTCGGTTATACATTTGTGCAGCACCCGGCACACTGGGATGTTATCACAACACAAATAATACTAGTACTTTCAAATCTCCTGCTTACAGGTTCAGTCCATGATCTCCTGCTGCAGTAAGTTCCATGGGTTAATTGTGTCTTGTTTCCCTGCATGGTAAATACAGGACCCTTCCCATGAGAAGAGCCAGACTAGGTCAGCTAATACCTAGAGGACAGAAGTTGGGAACGAGCAGTTCATTACAGTCATGGTGTTAAAACAACACAGTCAGTTAATAGCTGTAGGCTGAAACTCAACAGGTGGCCACATTTTTAATTTTGCTTATGCGCCCACATGCACACACACAGTATTCCACTGTTATTTGATGTACCTTCACAGCATACTGCCAACCCGGAGTGCTCCAAAAATCATGAGACTGGTTTTAAAATCATGAGATGCATTTAAATAATAAAAAGGGAGGGCCAGTCTTCACAATGTTCCCTGTACGCTGAGCGCTTGGGCAGCCACCCAGGAGAGATTCACATGCCGCCCAGCTGATTGGCAGAGTGCCCACAGCTGACCACAGCCAGCAGCATATGTTTATATTGGTGGTGCACATCTGCACATGCCTTGGTGCATAGAACAAAATTTATTCCACACAGAGATGGGGAGGGGAGGGGGAAGACACCTTAGAGGGAACATTGGTGGTAACTTATCATAGAATACTAGGACTGGAAAGGACCTCGAGAGGTCATCGAGTCCAGTCCCCTGCCCTCACGGCAGGCCCTCGTACTGTCTAGAGTACTCCTTCCTAGACGGTCGAATGCTGTTCACCAGCCTTCAAAGAGATCAAAACGCAGATGTTTTGCAAGCTGCATGGGACAGGGATGGTCTCTTATTCCACATGGCCAATGCAGGCAGGGAACTGTGCAGCATGGAGAAAGACCCTGATGAGGAGTGAGAGCGACAGGGGTCTGGACAAGAAAGAGGACAGCCGAGGAGCCTAAAGCGGGTGCCCTTGCTGGACCATGAAGGGGAATCTAACTGCAGTTCCCCAGTCCATGAGGTTCATGAGCTGCCGCAGTCTGTGGCTAACTGGGCCAGATTCCAAAGCTAAGGCAGAAGCGTCTCTTGTGTTAGGATCCAGAGATCCCAGGTTCAAACCCCGTAGTGGACAGTGCTCTGAGGAGCAGCCCTGCCAAAGTGGGTTTGTACCGACGGAGTTACATTCCTTGCCGTGCAGAGGGCTTCCGTGGGACTTTATCCTTTCACATTGCACCTGTGGGTCAGCCCCTGTGCGCAGAACTGCGCCTGCCCCGACAGGGCCATGCCACCAGGACTAGTAGCATCAACATCACCTCACTCCCACACTTCCTGGGTAGGAATTACCACGCTGCACCCGTCACCTGTGGGCCCAATGGCGCCTTCCAGGGTTTTAGCAAGGAAAAAAGCCACCCGCCACGGAGGTCATTTGTCGGTGTATCAGTCTGCGCATCGACCGGCATGTCAGATTACCCTGGGCACCCACCTGCAAATGCCTTTTCAAGTGCAACTCGACAGCTGTGAGCGATACAAAAATCGAACCCTATGAACAAAGCCCCTCCGTGGAGCTGCTCAGAAAGGCGGACAGGCATCAGCGGCCCCTCGCAGTGCACCTGGTCTCCTTCGCGCCCTTGTCAGGACAGGCCAACTGAGGCACAGAAGGTCAAGTGGCCTGATTTTCAAAGGTCCTGAGCAGCGTTCCCAGTAAGCTGAGCACTTGGGCAGCCACCCAGGAGAGACTCAAATGCCACCCAACTCATCAGCAGAGCGTGCCAGCTGGCAGCATGTGTTTCTACTGGTGGTGCACTTTGGGGCTTGCCTTGGCACACAGAACAAAATTTATTCTGCACATGAAGGGACAAAAATTAGAGCGAATATTGATTCTGTGCAGTGGCTCCTCCCACTGGCTTCAGCAACTCTGAATATCACACTTCTATAACTCACCAAGGTCCCAGAGAAGTCAATGACAGCTAGGAACAGACTCCCAAGCTGTGCCTCTCCTTCCCGCTTTGCTCTTTCCCTGCGGCTCAGGAGTGCTTGGCTGGCCCCCGTTGCTTTGTTATTGTAGGGCTTCCCCAGGATTATTGCAAGAGATGCAGGGGTATTAATTTTCTGGAGCCATGAAGCGTACTTGTGCGGTAAGCAAGGTATGAAAGGGGAGAATTACAAAGCCCAGGGAAACAGGAATTCTGCAGCGGATTAGAAACCACGTCATTTCTCATTCCAATTCCAGCCTTTGAGGGGTGGGAAGAGAAATGTGACATCTAATTAGGATTTATAGAAGGTTTTAGGGGAGTTTAAATAGATGCCAATGTTCATCCACAGATACTCTGCCCTTTAGCAGTCGTGTGAGAGACACAGATCTGCCCTGCCCTTATATACATGAATAATTGTATGAATTAATTCTCCTTAATCCCGTGTGCATTTGCTTTCCCACCGTGTACCGCACTGAGCCAACGTACCTGTCGGGCCATGTGGTTTGATCAGACCCCCCCACACACACACACAGACACCGTACTGGCCTGGGAACGATTAAGTCATTCCCCCACCACCACCACCACTGTGCTATCTCTCTCTCCGAATGCCAGGTCAGGCTAACCGGCACAGCGATCTGTACTCCGAGCTGCAGCGAAACGATCCGTCACTTGCACTCTGCTTCAAAGGAGGCTGGTGCGGCTGGCAGGAGAGGAGCGGCAGGGAAAGGAGGTGGGAGGAAGCACAGACTTCATGCCCTGTGCTCACGCGCTCCTGGCGAGCTCGGGATCTTCTTGGCTTGCTCCCAGCAGAAGGGGGACCAGAGCCTGAGCAAGAGCATCAATCCAGGGGAGCCGCAAACTCAGTCAGCAGCTTCGGCAACCAAGTGCTCTCTTGTCAATTGCATGGCACTCTGGGGGAGAGCTCATCGGCCGGGAAGGGAAGATGGGAGAGGGCAAAGCAGGAGAACGGGGGAGCCGGGAGACACAGTGTGGCCAGAGAGCCGGGCAGGAGAGCACAGGGGACAAGGAGGGGTGTAGATTTGGGGAGGGGGCAGAGGACAGAGGCGATGTGATGCTGCAGCATTCCAGCCCACCTTGCAAAGGTCTGGGCCCTAGAGGCGCACCACTCCTCGCCCCACGACTCGTAAAAAGCAGGGTTCCCTGCGAGCTTCACGTGGCCAACGCTTTGTGGCAGCAGCTCAGCCCCACCACAGGGCCTAGGCCTGCCTCAGCTCCCGGCACTGGCTGCTAGCGCTCAGCCTGAGCTGTCCTGAGGGACCCCAGCAGCGGAGGAATCCCTAGGAAACCGTGGGAGGAAGCCACACGCTGGAGAAGGGAGGCTGTTTCAGCTGCACGGATCTGAGAATGCGGATCGCAAGGATTCCTCTCTTCCACTGCCAAGCCCTGAGCGCACTCAGCACAGCAGCCAGGAGGCCTTTGCAATAAGGTGACTCATCCCTATTGTCAAATCTCTCAGCCTTGGTGTTAGAGCGAGAGAGAGAGAGAGACTGTGTGTGTTTTAGAGAGACAGACACACGCCACTGTCCTCTGTTCCATGACATCAGTACCCAGCTGTGTTCCAGAGACCCCGCACTGCTCAGAGCTAATAGGGATTTTCTTTTCGTTCCAGTGGAAGGAGCAGAAGGAAGAGTCACTCCAATTTATTATTTGTGTTATGGTAGAACATAAGAACAGCCATACTCGGTCAGACCTAAAGTCCATCTAGCCCAATATCCTGTCTGCCGACAGTGGCCAATAGCAAATGCTCTAGAGGAAGTGATCCCTCTCCTGTCACCCATTCCCAGCCTCTGACAGACAGAGGCTAGGGACACCATTCCTGCCCATCCTGGCTAATAAGTATTGATAGATCTCTCCTCCATGGATTTATCGAGTTCTTTTTTGAACCCTGATAAAGTCCTGGTCTTCACAACATCCTCCGGCAAGGAGTTCCACAGGTTGGTGCCTCAGTGTGTGTCTATGCTGCATCCAAAGTCCAGGACAGGCATAGCTGCCAAGGCGGGACTTGAGCCCATGACCCTGTCCTCCCCAGGCGAGTGCCTGATCCCCTAGGCCACGCGGGAACCTGCCCCACCATCTTACTGTCAGGGCCCCCCTTATCTCTCCTGCCCCGGGGCAGCCCGGCTTTTGGGCTTAGGGCATATCTACACTGCATGCTAAGTCCAGACTCCGACTCAGGTGTGAGCCCAAGTCCCCGTCCCATCCACACACAAATCAGTCTGGTTCGGGTCCGCCAGCTCTCAGGAGCCAGGTCCTCTGCCCTGGCGGGGTGGGGGTAGTGGATCACAGCCCAAGTCCTGCTGCAACACAGGTCCAAGCCCTGGTACTTTGCAGTGTGGATGCAGATCAAGCTGCAGACGGATTCAGAAGGTTTGCACAGGGCAGTAGGGGCATGTTCACGAGGCTCTGAGAGCCAGGTTTACAATGCAGCATGGACACCCCCGGGTCCGGTCGGGTCAGAACAGCAAAAAGGTGGGCGGCCCCGGGGCAGGAGGGATAAGGGGTGCCCTAACGGAGAAGGCGGTGGGGGAGGCTACCTCCGTCTGTATATCTGGATACTGCTTGCTCTTCTTCCCCCTTCCATTTGGTCTGGATGGTGCTTGGCCCTGCAGGGAACTGGACTGGATGACCTCTTGAGGCCCCTTCTAGTTCTATGATTCCTCTACCAGGGAGCGAGAGGAAAGTACGCAGCATGTCTGCATTCCTCTCACTCCCGGCTGGCAAGGGGAAGGAGAAGAAAAGCAAGCAGTGTCCCAGTATGCACAGCTGTGTCCCCCCCGCCCCTCGACCTCTGGGCATCTTGAAATGGCACACCTGGCCCTCAGGGCCCCTCTGCGCAGGGCACTGCAGACACACCTTGTGGGACAGTCCCTGCCTCAGAGAGCTTACCAACTAAGGAGGAGGAGAGGGGAAACTGAGGCACTGAAAGGGAAAGTGACCTACCCACAGGTCAGTAGCAGAGCCAGGAATTGGACACAGATCTCCTGAGCCCCAGCCCAGCCAAACTCCAGCACCCCTTGAGAGTCTCAGAGAGACAGCCACACAGTCCTAGCTAGCCACAGACTTTTGCATCTTGTAGGCACAGGCCAAATGAGGCAGGGTGGTAGCAAGGTTGCAGCGGCACAAGGATGGGCATGTTGTTTACGGGGTGGGGGGTGTCAAGGAAGGGATGAGGAAACCCGGCTTGAGCGCCACACATGGGGAAACAATTCACAGGCAGGGAGTTGAGCACAGAGAGGGAAGCATGTCAGCCCGGGGCCCCCAGGGGGTCTGGCAGGGCTGGGAATGGAACCCAGCTTTCCTGAGACCCAGTGCTTTACACACATGCCCAGCAAGATGCCAGGAATGGAACCCACCCATTGCCTTCACCGTGAAATACATTAACATGGGCAGCAGCTTGATCCTACCGCTGGGTCCAGGGCATTTCACGCTCACCTGGACGAGGAATTCTCCCATCCCTAAGCTGGGCTGCGGTTCCAGCCCCATGGACGTTTCATTCTTATTTTGCTCAATGAAACAGCCTGGCTCTGGGGTCCTTTCCATTGTGGGGGATGGGGCATTTGCAATTTCCCTAGCCAAGGTATTTTTAAAACGGCATTACTTCACCCTGGAAACAGACCGATAAGCCGGCATCTGAGGGGCCACTGTGTCCTGCACCAGGCAGCTCGTGGAGAGCCACCTGGGGAACATTCTCCTTGAACCACCACCAGAATGAATGGAGAGCAAGGTGAACTATTTATACACCTCCCTAGCGTAACTGGCAAAACCTTCCCCAGTCACTCCTGATAAGACTGTTCCGCTTGAGATTCGTTCCTATGTGCTGCGCAGCTTGCAGAATGGAATTGCTCTTCATGTATGGATGCTCCCTAGCAACGTTCCCTCTAAGTGTTGCCATCTATGTGTGGGATAATTTTTGTTCTGTGCACCAAGGCATGTGCAGATGTGCACCACCAATAGAAATGCTGCTGGCTGTGGTCAGCTGTGGGCATTCTGTCAATCAGCTGGGTGGCATGTGAATCTCTCCTGGGCAGCCGCCCAAGTGCTCAGCTTACAGGGAACACTGTTCCCTAGCCCGTCTTTCAAGGAGCAATTCTATGGCCTTTTTGCAGGGCATCAGCCCACTGTTTGACAATTAACCCTGTTGCACACTATAGGACGGAAGAAACCGCTAGACCTTAGCAAGACAGGTTACGAAGAAGAGAAACCAGCCAACTATTCTTGATTTCAATGGAGCTATGCCAATTTACACCACTGGGGGATCTGACCCAAAGAGCATAGGGCCTTAATGCAAGCTCACTATGGCTTGTGAGCATTTTTTAAATTAAAGCAGCAATAGGGGGGAGTAGTCTTAGCTTTCTGTATCTTTCTAAGCAATGCAACTTTAATTATTCATCACCAGATTCCTGGAGCAAACACCTAGGACTGCAGCAGGGACTTCCATGCTCCCAGTGTTACAGCAGAAGCAACAACTTTTTGGGGCCTAATATTTAGCCCTGTGTTAGGTTTGGTGCTTTGAGAGCTTTTAAGGGGAATCCTGGTGTTGCTCGGACAGTAACAGGCTTAAGTCACACCATCTGGATCAGTGTCCAAATCCCTCATTTTGTTCCATTGCAGAGCTTTGGTTTGTTGGACCTTATTGCCACAATAGGCCAAAGAGCAAAATTTGGCTCCAGATCCCCCTCCCTCCCCCCCCCCCAAAAATCAGGGTAGACTGGATCCAGATTTTTTGTTCAGCTTATTGTAAGAGAGATAAGGGCCATGTGCAAAACCTGGATATGGATCCAAAATGCCCAGCTGTTCAGATCCAGGAGTCGGTTCAGTTCCTTATAGACCTTAGCTCTAAGTGCAATATTTGGACTTGAAGTACTTGACACTGAATGTGATTCTGTGCCAGTGATATTCCATCCCAAATCTCCCCCCAACAAATCTTGATGGGCCCAAATACAAATTCTGGACACAAACACCTCCAAGCACTGGGAAAAGCTGAACCCCAGACCCAAAACTGTGCAAACTACAGATCAGTTAAACTTTAGGGTAGCTTTCAAAAATGCAGCTTAATTTGTATTTTGTAGGGCAAGAGGGTGGCTCTGTGCTGCAGTTGATCACAGCCACACAAGCAGGAGTAGGACTTTTCAATCCAACCTTAGATCTGGGATTCTCCACTTCTATCCTTCACACAATGAGACTAGACCCTGATAAAACCCATGGGCAGCGTAGAGGGGGAAGGGTGTTACTTAGAAAGACCCTCTCCCATCACAGATGTATCTTGAGGTACGAGACTCATGTTCACAGCATGAGTACCAATGCTCGTTCACAGCATGAGCCCCAAAACATTCCTTTTATAGCCCAACCTTATACCCCCAAAATACCCCCCCACACTCCCAATAACAAATATTAATTAATAGCCTAGTGCACTGGATCACTTGCATTCACAGCCCTGGCAACGACCCACATGCTTGGGGTCATTGCCAGGCCTAAACTACCTGCAGAGCAGTGCAGCTGAGAGTTTAGTGCTGACCAAAGATTGGAGGTGATTTAAGCCCTTTGATTATCCGCAGAGTTGGTGCAGCCGCAGGGCAAGCTTCCCACTTGCCACTACAGGTTGAACCTCTCTTGTCCGGCACTCTCTGGTCTGGTAACATCCGTGGTCCGGCATGATTTGAGTTACTCAGATGTCCTCTTATCCTGGGTGTGGCCAAGTTCTCCTGCAGTCCCATAAAGTTTTATGACAGCCACCAGCTGTGGCTCACTGTGATTTAGCTCTAATTTACCACTCAATGTCTTCTAAGAGCCCAGCAAGCAGGGGAAGTGCTGGTCATGCTGCTAGACAGTATTGACCTCCCGTGGTTCAGCAAGTTCTCTGGTTCAGCACCGGTTAGGCCCCGAGGGTGTCGGACCAGAGAGGTTCGACCTAATACCTCAGCAATGATCCTCAGCCTCCAGCTGGGACTCTCAGTCCCCTTCCTGAAACGTTGAGGTGGCTTCACCTTGGTCCATCCAGGACTTGGCCTCTCTCAGCAACAAGGGAACAGGCTGCAATGGTGGTTTCACCACCTCAACAGTGGCCCCCTAATGCTAGACCTGAGCCCATCTTCAGCCCTGCAAATTCTCCACCATCACCCCATGGGGACTCCCTCTTTCTCCTGAAGCTGGACAGTCTATGAAGGCCTCCTTGCTGCCATGCCAAAGGGACGCCTGCATGGACGCCTGCATGGACGATCTGAGTTACTCAGATGGCCGCACCCAGGATAAGAGGACAAGTTTCCCCGCAGTCCCATAAAGTTTGTTGACAGCCACCAGCTGTGGCTCACTGTGATTTAGCTCTAATTTACCCCTCAATGTCTTCTAAGAGCCCAGCAAGCAGGGGAAGTGCTGGTCACCACCATCCAGGAGCCACCCGAGGTAAGCAGGGTCCCACGGGAGCCCACATCCTGAACCCCTGCCCCAGTCATGAACCCCCTCCTGCACCCTAAGCCACTGCCCTAGTCCTGAGCACCCCTGCATCCAAATGCCCTCCCAGAGCATGCACCTCGAACCTGCACCTCAACTGCCTGCCCCAAGCTCAGCTCAGAGCCCCTCTGGTACTCCAAATCCCTTAATCCAAGACCAGAGCCAGCACCCCAACCTGCTGCCCCTGCCTGGTGAAAGTGAGGGAGGACAGGGGAGGGAGGGAGGACGGAGTGAGCAGGGACAGGGCCGTGGAGAAGGGGCACAAAGCCCAGAAGTCTCCTAGCTGGGGCTAAAGCCTGAAGAGTCTAACTGGACCTCTCCCCATGGAGACAAAATCTGGCAGTGCCAGCCCCGGGCCAGCTGCCCGTTTCAGGTATTCAGATGCTCTGTGGATACGCTGGTGGCTGTTTATTTCTGGTGGTTACACGCCTGCTGAAACGGGAACCGCCGCAGGCGCTGTGATAAATGCATCGGAAAGGCTGATCTTCTGCCAACCCCTCCTCTGAGTGCATCGGCCACACTATTGTGTGCGGCTCCTCACAGCGAGATCGCCTCCCTCAAACGAGAGATCCCTCAGCCGCCTACGGGGGAGCCTCCTCCAGCACCGGGCTGCTGGGAGCACACACGGCAGCGTTTCCAGGAGAACACTTACAAGCACTTGGGCTGGGGGATGAAAAGGAGAGCAAGAGAGACAGGAAGTGACATCTCTTTCCTAAAGGAATCCACACTTTACCAGCAAGCTCTTGCTCTCATTTACACAGCAGTAACCATTCCGGAATCAATCCAGATTCACACCAGCAGAATCCAGCCTCTCTTGGGCTCCCAGGGACACCTTGGTGGGGCTTGGCGTTATAAATGACCATCCACCCAGCCATATTTTCTTCCCCCCAATCGTGAGCCTTGTGCTCAGGGTTTAGATAGCAGCAATAAACCCGCCGTGAACAGATGCAGCCCCTGAGAATACATCCATGCTGCTAAAAAACACCACACCTGCCGGCAGCAAATCTTGGCATCCACATGCCTGGCAGCACTGTCTACTTGCCCTAAAACACGGCAAAGAGTTACATTTAGCGTCAGTCTCCCCATCTGAGTCCATGGTTCTCCAGATGATTTGGGAGCTGTCCCAAGTGGAAAGGGGATGTAGCATCAGAGCCATCCACAGCAAAGTCAACGCAGCCTGAGGTTAATTCCGAGTGAGCCCAGCAAGGGAATTAAATCTCCCCATCACGGGCTAACCATGTTAGTCCCAGCAAAATTCCCCCAGCCGCTTTGCAATGTCTGTCAACCCCCTACCCTCCAAGAATTCCCATCAAGGAACTGCACAGCCCACCGGACAGCCATCAACAGAGGCCGGGAAGCTGTCTGGGGTGGCGTGGCCACAAGACAGCACCACGAGACCACGTCTAACCCCCAGCATCACATTCCGAAGGGAGGAAGGTTTTTACCTTATGCAAAATCTCCATGCCCCGCCTTTGGCATGTACATGTAATTCATCCCCTGTCCTTGGGCCTGGCTACTAGGGGATAACAGTCCTACTTCTGCTAGTCGCTGGTGGAGCTACTCCTGTAGCTCATCTAAAGGAGATCTGCACTGCAGTGCCAGCGGTCCCCGATTCAAAACCTGCAGATGGTCCAGACTGGTGGACGTTACCTCATGGCACCTTTTTAGCCAGGTCTACAGTTAGGGCCTGATCCTGCTCCAGCGTAACTCCCCCTCCACCGGGGCTGGGATGGAAGACGGAGCTACACTATCGCCCATCACCAGGCCCCTTGGCGGGGGGGAGACTGTTGGATTTAGGGAGGAGAATGAGCTTTCAAACAACAGCTAGGAGGCCTGGGCCCGATTCTGCTCTCCACGGTGTGACTCAGCAGTGAAGTCGGCAGCGCAGCCCCACTGTAAAAGGGAAAGGAACGCAGATTCCCAGCTTTTGCTCCTTCCAACAACCCCCCTGCCTTGCAGGCACAGCCTGGGTGCTCCACTTGCAGGTTGCGGAGCAGGGGGAGGCCTGGCCCAGCAGCAAGCGTTTACGATCCAGGTAGCCCCCCAAAAATCCATCAATAAAGCTAGGCAAAGCAGCGAATTGGTCCCACAAAACCCAGGCCCACGGGGTCCCTGCCCCCTACGTCACAGCAGCCTGGCCAGGGCAATCGGTGCACCCGCCCCATGCACAGCCGCTCACAAGATCGGGGCCCTGTGTTACTGTTTTGAGGACCAGCTTTGGGAATCGCTGGGTGGGCAGGTCTCAGAGCACTGCACACATGGATCCACGCAGCCTCACTGTGGGAAGGGGCAGCGCGTGTCACCATCCCTGTTGGACACGTGGGGAAACCGAGGCACGGACCCACGTTTTCCACAACGGCCTCTCACCCTGCCTGCTGCCAAGGCTGGAGCTGCGGGGCAGGATACCGGTGCCAGGCCCGGCTTTGCCAACCGCTGGGCAGCCCTCGCTCCAAGCCAACCCCCCAGGGCCTCAGCCCCCGCGAGAGTCGGGCAGTCACCGGGGGGAGCTGCCAAGTGGCCACAGAGGCAGGAAGCCCGGGCGGCGAACGGCGAGAAGCAGGCCCCGCGGGAGCCAGGGAACAGTGGCCGGGGAATTCCCAGCGGAGCGGGCCAGGGCGGCGCTGCGCGCTGGCTCCAGCGGCCCCGTGTTAGAAGCAGGATTCCTGCCGCCTCCACACGCCCAGCCCAGCCTGCGTGCGGGGACAGCCGGCCCCGCAACCCCGGGGGACTGGCGGGGGGAGGAGTGCCCTGCTCTCTCGGCTTCAAGCTTGGGGTTGGGGGTGTCTCGTCCCTCCCCAGGAGGCAGAGGAACGAGCCCAGCCCCACCCCTCATCTGCAAGTTTCTGCGGCTCGGGGAGACACAAGTAACCCCCCCCCCCCCAAGCCAGAGCAGGGCTGCCCGCAGGGGTCCTATTCCTCCCCCGGCCCCCCCCAGGCCAGATCCTCCCCCTCCAGCTGCCCCGCTTGCCAGGGGTGTCTGCAGCTGGACCCCGCCGCAGCCGGGCCCGGCTCCGCGGAACCAGCGCGCCGCGAAGTTTGGCGAGGCGGCGGCGAAGGAGCCCGGGTCCGCTCGCCCCTCCGACCCAGCCGGCGGCCGGGCTGCGGGGCCGGTGGCCCCCGCGCGGGGCCGAGAGGCAGGGGGCATCCAGGGGGGCCCACCAGCCTCCGCCGCGAGCCTGCGCCCCAGCAGGAGCGAGCCGAGCGAGGCCCGGGCGCGCCCCGGAGCGCAAAGTCCGCCGCAGCCCGCGCCCCTGGAGGGTCGAGCCCTGGCAAAGCCGGCGACTAACTGTTGATCGAGGGCACCCACCTGCATCCCCGCCCCCTCGCCCCCCACGGCTGGCAACGAAGCCGCCCCCCCCGCTCCCCACCCGCAGCCAACAATGGCCCCGCGTCGCTTACCGTGCCGGGGAGCCGCGCCTCGCAGCTACATCCTCCCGCCAGCCTCGCTCCTCCGGGGGCTTCGCTTCTGGCGACGGCGGCGGCGCCCCCCGCGCCCCGCAGAATAAACCAGCCGCGGCTCCCCTCCCGCGAGGCTGCGCTGGAGCCCGGCGCCCCGGCCGGAGCGGAGCCCGGCGGGGAAGGGGGGGGGCCGAGGCTGGAGGTTCCCTCGCCAGCCCCGCACTGCGGAGCTAGGGGGTTAATAGCAGCGAGACGCCGGGGCCGCCTTTACCGCCTGACACCCAGGGAGCGGCGGCGGGGAAGATGCGGAGGTGGATTCCCCGGGAACCGGGGAAGGGGAGCGCAGCCCAGGCAGACACGCGAGCGGCCCCCCCTCCCCGGGGCAGCCCGGGCTGCGCCGCCCCGCGGGGGCAGGCGGGGAAGATGCAAAATGGCTCCAGCCGCTGCATGTCGGGGCCGCCCCACGGCCGGCGGGCTCCTCTCCAGCCCCGCTGCCAAGGGGCGGGGAGACCCCCCCCTCCTCCTCCCCGCGCGCGCGCTAGAGGATGGAAGCCTCCGGAGGGGGGGCCGTGCGCGCGCTCGGGGGCAGCCCCCCGCCCCGGCTAAGGAGCTCTGGCAGCGCGAGGCTTAGCCCGGCCCCTGGAGGAGGAGGGGGGCGGGGCAGGGGGGTGCCCCGATCCTGACACCCCGGCTCATCCAGCCTGCCTCTCTCCCTCAACCTCCCGGCCCCCAGCTCTTTTGATGCCACCAGCTGGGCGGGGCAGGGGGGGGGATGTTCTGCCAGGACCAGGGCTGAGGCTTCCAAACTCATCTCACCCCTCACCTGAGTCTGGCAGTGGAAGCCGGTCTCTAGGGGGCAGCCTGGGGCAGGGGAGAGCTGCGGTGATGGGCACAGCAAGGGCAACAGTGCATAAGTGGGGTGAGGCAGAGAAGGCCTGGCCCTCCCCACCCCAAGCATGGGCCAGCCATGACCCAGCTAGGTGCCAGGCCCTTCCTTTCAGAGCAGGACCCCAGCCAGGCTGACTCTGCCCCACAAAGAGATTCCCCCTGCCCTACAGGTGGGTGCACAGAGGCCTGTGCGGCTGCATTCTGCTCCCCGTGCACCCTTTGCTGGGAGAAGCCTTTGCACAGGGCTGCCCTGAAAGTAGTGTGCGTGTGCACCAGTGCGTGTGCCCACGTGGGCACATCCCTGAACATTTGCACATATGAGGTGCATGTGTCCACGTGTGCAAGTCCCTGAATATTTGCACGTATGAGGTGCATGTGTCCACGTGTACACCAGTGCATGTGCCCACGTGGGCACGTCCCTGAATATTTGCACTTATGAGGTGGCAGGAGGGGGTGTGAGGGCTCCCACTCTTGTCCACAAAAACAACAAGGAGTGTGGGGGCAGCTTAAAGACTCTCAGATTTATTTGGGCAGGAGCTTTGGTGGGCAAACCCCTCCTCCCCCCACCCACATTGTCCGGGGCACAAGTGCATGGGAGAAACATGTCTGCAAAGGTGCAGTGTGACTGTGTGGGTGTGACTGTGCAAATGCATGTGCGTGCACAGGCCTATGTGCAAGGGCTTGTATGAGGATGCACGTAATGGTGTCTGAGACACATTTCACAGAGGTACCCGTGACTGCTTCCCCCACCCCAATGAGCCAACTTCCCCAACCCAGTGGCCTCATTCAGGCATTTCAGAGCCATCGCCCCAAGGCAGTGGAGAGAGATGATCTCCGCTCTCCCCTCACTCCTAGCCCTCCTCCCCCGTCTGGGGTGACACTCCGTAGTGCACGCTCACTGCTATTGCACGGGAAAGCTGCCAATTTCGCCTGGACGTATTCCTGGAAGTTTCATCACACGACATCATCTTCCATTCAAGGGTCATCCTTACCTCCCGGGGGCTCCAGAGCCATCCTGGAGGGTTGGTGACAGCGGCCTGGCTCCGTCAGGCGCTGCTGACCTGGGGAGTCTGCGCCTCCCTCCCTCTAGGGGTGATCGTCACCGTAAGGCCTCCTTACGGTAGCTTGCCTCCTAGGGGCATGTGCTCTGAAGCCTGCAGGCTCCCGAGACGCTGGCATGGTTTGCTCGGTCACACAGCTCCTGGCTCACGCTTGGAGAGGAGCAATAACTAACCTTGCCTGGGAGATATTTGCAGCCTGCTGAGCATCACCTGTAACTACTAGCCCTTGACAAAGCGAGCGGGGAATAGCCCAGGAGCGGGGAACGTAATTGTCCCTGCCACGGGGCTAGGCAATAACTATTCCTTCTGCCGTCTCCCAGAACCGTGCAGAGCCTGTGGCGCAGCACGGAGATTCCTTTCTGCCCTTCACACGTCAAACCCCTCACCATCCGCAGCTTAATTCACTAATAATAGTGATTACGGCCCGCGCGAGTGAGAAGTGCAATAAAATAATAAGCTGGTGAACGCCTCCCTGCATGCCCAGGAGAGGAGGCGCACGCGGATCGGCGCATGCCCTTCGACTGGGCTTTTGCTGTCTTATTGGGTTGCTTTCAGAGCACTGAAGACCTATTGTTGCTGTGATAATAGGCCGAGCTGTGCAGCCGCTGTTCCCCTCTGGGGAAGCGGAGGAAAGTCGTGCTCTCGCCAGTGGTGGCAAGATGACTTTAACAGGGGCTCAGCTAGGAACTGTCCAAATCATTTCTCCTTCCACTTGCTGGCGTTTAGAGTAAACCATGCAGAAACGGAATCCTCTAACCAGCTGCCTTTGCCTTGGGTTTTTGCCCTGTCCCTCGCGCGCGGTGGCGTATTGGAGGCTCACTCGTGCATGTTAGGCACAATGGCTTGTGATAGGGTCACTGGTGATGGCTGTGCAAGCGGGCATGTTATTGCAGAGGTTGCTTTGCATGCAGGTTTGTTATTGTAGGGTCACTTGCTGAGTGCCATGTGGCCCAGTTTGGGGCCACTTGTAAGTACTGGGCAAGCTGGTTATCAGAGGAATGCTTGAAACCAAGGTAGCTTCCCGGGGCAGGAGGGTCCTGGCCTATTTGCTTTCCTTCCAGCTCAGCGTGTATGGCTCCATGGTCTGGATCATGCTCGTAATCCACAGGATGGCCCGAGACCTCCCGCCCGTCAGCAGAGGTCACCGACAGCCCCTTCCCTAGCCCCCAAGTCAGAGCCCATCCCCCTGCCTTGGGTCTGACCCCATTTCCTTGGGGGCAGAGTCACTGCCTCTTAACCCTTTCACTGCTGAGCCTCCCTGGCAAACGCCTCCCCTGAGCTCAGGGAAGCAGGGGGGGCCTGCCCCCGGTCATGCAACCTAGCATCAGAGCTGCAATGCAGGAGACCCGAGTTCTGAACCACTAGCCCAGGCTTCCTCTCCCCTCTCTGGCCACTGAAGGCATAAAAGGATCTAAGGCCCTGGGGGTGGGATCAGCCTTGTGGTCACCAGCCTGGGATCAGGAGATTGGGGTTCAATTCCCAGCTCTGCTATCCGGGGCCTCAGTTACCCATTGATAACAGTTAGGGCCCTCCCAAATTCACAAGCATGAAAAATACATCACAGAGCGGGACATCTGGTCTCGTGTGGGTTTTACCCGGGGCAGGACAGAGTTCAATGGGGAGACCAGTGTTTCTCAAATTGGGGGGCCTGACCCAAAAGGGACTGGCAGGGAGGTCATGGCAGTGCCACCCTTACTTCTGCGCGGACCTCAGAGCTGTGCAGCCAGAGAGCAGCAGCTGTTGGCTGGGTACCCAGCTCTGAAGGCAGCCAGCAGCAATACCAAAGTAAGAGTGTCCATACCATACCGTACCATGGCACCCTTGTTTCTGTGCTGCTGCTAGCTCTGTCTCAGCCTTCAGAGCTGGGCTCCTGGCCAGCAGCTGCCACTCTCCAGCGGCCCAGTTCTGAAGGTAGCACTGGTGTGAGCAGCAATGCAGAAGTAAGAGTAGCAGTGCCGTCCGTCACACACACACACCTTGTGACCTTCCCCCCGCAACTCCTTTTTGGTTCAGGACCCCTCCAATTCCACCCAGCGATGGGTGCAGGGCAGGCTGGGGCCGTGAAGGGCTTCACTCGCCACACTCTGCCCCCCCCCCCATTCCCCGCCCTATTGATTCCCCTCAGTCCTTCCTCCCCATGTGCTAGGCCTGGCCTCTCTCCAGCCCACCCAGCTCTGGCCATTGCGGTCTGGAGAGGCTCAGAAACGCAACCACACCCCCCACAACAGACACTCTCTCCCGGGGGACCAGTCTTGCAACAAGCCCCATGGCCAACTCTGTCCACACATCTACCTGAGTGGCGCCATCACAGGACCTAACCATACCAGCCATGCCATCCAAAGCTCCTTCACCTGCCCATTGACTAACGTGGTATCTGCCCTCGCGTGCCAGCAAT
The DNA here is from genome assembly GCA_019425775.1 of Rafetus swinhoei. NCBI lineage: Eukaryota > Metazoa > Chordata > Testudines > Trionychidae > Rafetus > Rafetus swinhoei. Next base: position 13,784,010 of record JAFJHL010000300.1, on the reverse strand, counting down.
GCCCATCTGCCATGTCCATCGGGCAAACCGCACTGTCTGCGCCACAGAATAGAAGGACACACATCAGACTTCAAGAATGGTAACATGCAAAACCCAGGGGGAGAACGTTTCAGCCTTCCAGGGCACCCTTGAAAGTTGCCGTCCTCAAGCAAAACCAAAAAACAAACCCACAACCCCTTCAAAAGCAGGCTGCAATGTGAAACTGCTAAGCTGGCATTCATGTGCAAATTTGACCCCCTTCAGAATGGCTCTGAACAGAGACTGGGAATGGCTTGCTCGTTACCATAAGTAATTTTCCCCTTTAGGCGTTCTCCCCTTCTTAGCCACATCCACACGGATTGAATTAGCTCTGATGGAACACGCCCATCTCTGTGCTCCTACGATCGGTGTCATTTTTTTTCCCTGTCTTGTGTCTGATGAATTGAGTTGCCACTCACAAAAGCTTATGCCATCATAAAATTGTTAGTCTTTAATGGGGTGGGCAATCATTTTTGATGGGGAGGCCATGCCAAGATTTTGGTAAGTGGTCAAGGGCCACACTTTTCTATGGGGGGGGGGGGTCTGGGATAGAGGCTGGGTGCAGAAGGGAGCTTGGGGTAGGGAACTGAGGTCCCGAAGGGGTGTGGGAGTCTGGGAGGGAGTTTGGGTGAAGGAGGGGGTTGTGACCTGGGGCAAGGGATTGGGGTGCAGGAAGTGGTGCAAGGTCTGGGAGGGGGTATGGGTAAGGGTGAAGGAGAGGATTCTGACCTGAAGGAGGAGTGAGGGGGGTTTAGAATCTGTGAGGGGGTTGTGACCTAGGGCGGAGAGGAAACAGATTTGGGGGCAGGGTCTGGGTGCAGGAAAAGGCATGCAGAAGGTTTGAGTTATGTGAGGAAGGGGTGCAGAAGGGCAGGGAGAGGGGTTGGGATGCCAGAGGAGGTCTGTGATAGGCACCATGCCTTCCAGGCCCCCACACGCCACTCAAAGCAGTTGGCTTTGGGGGCCACTTATGTCTGTGCATGCCGTGAACCTGGGGGCGGGGGGGAAGGTACTTTGCGTACTGCCTGCCCTGCAAACGTGGCCCAGGCAGCTCCCATTGGCCAATTTCTGGCCAATAGGAGCTGTGAGACTGTGCTGGGGGCAGGAGCAGCATGCAAAGCCTCTCCTTCCCCCCCTCCCCTACAGGCATGGTGTTCAGAGAAGCACATGGCCCCCACAGCCGGCTGCTTTGAGTGGTGTACAGGAGCAGGCTGGGAGCCTGCCTGAGGCTGCTGCTTGGCCCGTAGGCCGGATCCAAGGGGTTTGGCGGGCCAAAACCAGCCTGTGGGCCGTATTTTGCTGGTCTTTAAGGTGCCACCAGACTCCTTACTGGTTTTGCTGAACCAGACTAACCACAGCTACCTCTGAAACTTGGTTACCTAATTTAAGCTTGAAATTTACATCTGCAAAGATGAACGGCAGGAGCCCGGAGCCCAATGCCTCCCAGTCCAGCTCTCTGCAGGGAAGGAACTGGGCCCACTGGAGTCTGGGGCGGGGCAGGGCAGGAATCCTCCCTCACAACCCTCGGAGCACGTCGGGGGAAAGCAAAGCGCTGGAGCCCCGGCTAGCTGCTTTCGGCACAGGGGGATGGGCAGGAAACTCCCGGGGGTGCTACCGGGCTCTGCTGGGACCACACCGGCCCCCTGCAGCAGCCCGAGCACGTGGAAATTGAACCAACTTCATTGAACCGAGCACGTGCCAGGGCCCCAGCGCCTCATCCGTTATCCTGGAAGACTGAGGAGATGGCCCGTCAGCTGAAGATAAATTCCCCGGCCGTCGGGGCTGGCACTAGGACACATTCGCTCCTGGAGACAATCACAGAAATTAGCAATGGAACGGAAGAGACCTATTAGGGCCTCACCTGGTCATCACTCCAGGCAGGGCAGGACAAGGCTGCCTCCTGCAGGTCCGTCTCCAGGGCTCTGCGCTGGTGGGGTTCAAATGACTCTGACGAGGGGGCCCCAGAACTGCCTTGCAAAGACTCATTGGTCTGGGCATGTCCCCGGCTACATCGAGATGGCAGGCTTCTTTTGGAAGAAGCTTTTCCGGAAGAGATCTTCCAAAAAAAGTCTTCCGAAAGAGCGTGTCCACACTGCAAACGCGCGTCAAAAAAAGGGATCTGCTTTTTCGAAAGAGCGTCCACACGGAATGGACGCTATCTCGCATGGAAGCTGTGATTACTATGAACGGCACGGACACCAGGACATCTGTGCTTTTTCCTCTTCTTTTAAAAGAGCTCCCTCGTCCCCGTCCACACACGCCTTTTCCCGAAAGAGCTCTTTCGGATAAAGGCTTCTTCCTCGTAGAAAGAGGATTGCCAATGTCGGAAAAACCCCTCTGTTCTTTCGATTTTATTTCGGAAGAATGCGATTGCAGTGTGGACGTAATTGAAGATTTTTTGGAAAAACAGCCGTTTTTCCGAAAAAAACTCTGTAGTGTAGACATTCCCCCCCATCTAGCCCCTCCCAGTCGCTAAGTCTCCCCCTGCCCCAGCTCCTGGGCAAAGAGCCATCCCTCTCTTCCCAGGGCAGAGAGTTGTGTGCCGGGGCTCAGAACCCTAACTGCTGGGTTCCTGGCCAACACCGGCCTGGCCTGGGATGAGGTCCAGGCCCTCCATGGAGGGAGTCTGTGGTCCAGCGGGGGCTCCCAGCACTGTGCCATGCTTGGGCAGCTGGAGCCATTCCTGGAACGGTTCTGCAGCTAGTCACAGCCAGATGGGCTAAGACAGACCCACCAGCCTGGCCAGATCCGAGTCCAAGCCTGTGCCTGCTGGAGCACTCATGGCTGCCTGAATGGTGCCTGAGCCTGCTCTCATCTGGGCACGAGCCAGGTCCATGCTCCAAACAGCCCGCTGCAGAAGTCACTGCATGGGACCAAGTCTGGGCTCTGAGAGGTCCCAGCACCAGCTGCAATGAAAAGGCCGGTCACGGTGCATGCGCTCCCCCATCCCATGGGGTGCAGATACCAAGGGGTGTAGATGTCGCCTGTTCGGCCGTCAGGTCATCAGTGATCTGTCTCTTGCCCTGTGGCGTTGAGGTCTACAGGCCCAGATCAGTAACACCAGCCCTCAGATACAGGACAGCACAGCCCAATGGCTAGAGTCAGTAGTTCCACAGCACCACCTGAGGCTCCTCCAGCCCTGGCAGCTCAATGCGGTCTCCCAGGTCTCTGGCTGGGGTCTCTCTCGAGCTCCTGCAGCAGATCCTTCTCCTCCCACTTCAAGCCCAGACTGAGCTGAGCTGCTCCCTTTTATACTGCTCCAGCCCTTGGAGCATGCCCAGTCCCAGTGGAGGGGCAGGACTTCCTCTGCCCGCAGGGTTTTAACCCCTCCTGTCTCCATGCAGGGTATGCGCACCCCATCACAAGGCCTCTCTCGTCTCTCCCCAGCAATGGGCTTTACACCTGGCCTGCCCCACTGCTGGCCCAGCGGGCCCTGCCGCTGCTTCCCAGGGAAGGACTCCAAACCTGGGCTCTCCCCTGTGGCAGCGGAAGGAGAAGCAGCCATATAAAGCAGAGCCCCTATTCCAGCCTGACTCAGCTGCCCCCCCACCCCTGAGATTCTACCCCCCTGAACGGCCCCACATGAAGCAGAGCAGCAGAGTGCGAGGCCGCGGGACGGCCGGGGGGCAGCGGGGCTGGCACAGGTGCTGCTCACACCCGGCAGGTCAGGCATGACCGCCACAGCAAGCCAGGAGCAAAGCCCACAGTGACCCACCGAGGTCCGACTCCCTGCTGAATAGCGCCCCGCGGTTGGCAGGCACGGCGGGGGGCATGAAATGGGCATGTGGCTTCAGCTGTTTAAATCCTGCCGTGACCCCTGGAACTACCCCCCGGCAACACCCAGTGTAACTCCCTCCTCCCCCAGCCTCCCACATAGACCCGCCCCCCCCCCGCTGGCACCCCAGCCCAATGGGAACTGGCAGGGTAGCTTGCTCCCAAAGGGAGAAGCCCTTTCTCAGCTCTGATCGCCACACAGCCGGCTCCGGGCATGGTACCAGGCACCGTCCTGCCTTAGGCGGTGCCCCTGCAGCTGGCCCCAGGACTCGGGGATACCTCCGCACATCGTGCCCCTCGGCTAGGCACCGCAGGTCCGCCCTGCGCTGGCTTCTCCCAACCTGTGCAGCCCTTGGAGTGTCAGCGTCCCCATCCCGCCTCGCCCTGAGCTACTGCAGACACCAGGGAGTTGGGGGGGGGGTTCCCCAAGGAGTCCTGGGGGCTTCTTCTCCCACAGATACCCTGGGCTCCGTATGAAAACTCCCATGAGCCACTTCTTCGGGAAGCGGTGCCAGGCCCGGGGGGAGGTGCCCAGAGGGCAGGGTGTCACAGAGGAGTGGGGAGTCACTGGGCCCTGTACCCCCATCCCCTGCCAGACGTGACTGTCAGCCGGTAGGGAGAACAGAAGGTTTATTGGTTCCCAGGGACACCACGTAGGACAGACTTGTTAGCACAGGAACCAGGAGCAGGCAGTACAACCCATCTTGGGGGGCCCCTGGGCCCTGGACCCCTTCCCTGCATCCGAAGCCCACTGAGACTCACTCACACACTCAGCAACCCGTCCCAGCCTGCAGGCAGCCCCCTTTGTCCCCTTCCCTAGCAAAAGGTGTGATCTGGTTGCACCCCCACCTAGGCTCGGGTCACAAGAGAGCCGGAGGTATTGTGTCCGTGCTGGGCTGGGGCAGCCTCCCCTCAGTGAGAGTCACACCCAAAACCCCCCTCCCCAGTCGGGCACACGTGCAGTGCCCAGGGAAACTGAGGCACGTGCGCGTGTGCACAGTTACAACAGAGCAACACAGGACGGTAGGACTCACATGCCAAGCGAACAGGGTGACTCCAGTCCCCCCTTCGTCACACGGAGCAGAGCTGCCGAGCGTGGCTCCGGGCAGCCCACCAGCTTAGCTATTGCCTTTGCCCACCTGCCTGTTGCAGGCAGGGCAGGGGCCTGGGGTGTCCAGCACTGCCCGTCTGCTCCGTGCGCCCCTGTGCCACGTGCCATGCCCAGGGCAGAGAGGGCAGGCAGGGCCCAGCAGCTGGGACCACTCCTGTGGCTGCCTGACCTTCTAGAGGCAAATGAGAAATCCGATTCCAACCGCAATGGGCCTGCTGTGACCCAGCCCGGCCGGCAAATTCAGTCCAGCTTTCTGCTCTGACCCAGTCTGGCTGCCGTGCCCCCAACCCCCCACACCCCAAGGGCTGAGCCCGCTACCTACCGCCCCTTTCCAAGGCTGCTGTGTGCCCCCTGGCCTGCAGCCTTTCCAGACAGCCCCCTGCTGGCCAAGAGCACCCAGCTGTGCGGGAACAGCCCCCCCCCCTTTGCCCCCACCCCTGTGCCCCTGATCCTGTCTCTTCCTGTCCACCCCCTAAAGCAAAACAAAGCACTCGCGCGCTGCACCAGGACAGTTCAACCAACCAGCCAAGACTGCTCCCGTCCCCCTCTCCCCCCCTACGTAAATACATTTCCTTGTTCCCATTTCACAGCATGGCACACTGAGGCCCAGAGTGGGTAGCGACTCGCTCGCAGCCATGCCGCAAGGCGGGGTAGAAGCCAGATGCCCATCGGGGGGCTGACCTCCGCTCGGCACAAGGGAGACAGGCGGAAAGCGAGACAGGGTGTGAGCAAAGGCCTGGCAGTCAGGAATCCTCTGACTGACACCTCCAGTTCTGACACCACCTCTTGCTGGAGCTCTGAGCAAGCAGCTTCCCGCCCAGCGCCTCAGTTTCCCCAGCCGAACAGGGTGTGGGGAAAATGAGAGACTCTGACTTTTAGTCTCTGCAGCAGCACAGCAGTGACCTAGCTCCGGGCTGTAGGGCAAGCAGCTTCCTGCCCAGTGCCTCAGTTTCCCCAGCTGAATAAGGTGGGGGGGGAGGAAATGAGAGACTCTGAGTTGGTCTCTGCAGTAGCACAGCAGCGACCTCGCTCCGGGCTGTAGGGCAAGCAGCTTCCTGCCCAGTGCCTCAGTTTCCCCAGCTGAATAAGGTGGGGGGGGGAGGAAATGAGAGACTCTGAGTTGGTCTCTGCAGTAGCACAGCAGCGACCTAGCTCCGGGCTGTAGGGCTGGTTTCTCAGGAAGGAGACCTGCTTTCAGAAGGAAGGGGAGGTGGCTGCTTGGGAAGAGGCAGAGAAGCCGGAGAGAAAGACCCGCTGGACCCTACAGCAGCAGAGAGGAGAGCCAGCTTCAGCGGCCGCCTCAGGCTCTGTGAGCAGAGGCCTCTAACCACCACCTGCTAATCTCAGCACGCAAATACGGGACAGGGAAACGGGCGGCTTATGTACAAGGAGAGATGGAGCTTCACAGTGCAGGAGACGCCCCCCATTCTGCGCTGCTCCCTGCCTCTCCATCCTCTGGGCCCTGCCTCCCCCCAGCCTGGTAAGCCCAGCGCACTGGAATCAAGCAAGCACATGGGACACGAGGTGGAGGAAGTTCGCAGGAGAGAAGCAATGGCCTCTAGTGGTTAGAGCCGCCGCGGCTGTGAGCCAGGACGCCTGGGTTCTGCTTCTGGCTCTGATGCCCGGTGTGAGTTACTCCTCCGTGCCTCCGCGTGTGAGCCAGGCAGTGTGGGTGTCAGACAGGGGCCAAATGTGTGTGGCATCCCCACCTAGAAGCTGGTCGACGGGAGGGTAACAACCTCCTACTGCTGCTAAGAGGGTTGCTCGGCTGGCTCCCAGGGCAGCGGTGTGTGCTGGGCTGCTGAAAGTCCCAGGTTCAGACCCTCCGGCTAACCTGCAGCGGGGCAGCTCTGCTTGAGCGGGGCCTGCTCTCGGGAGGGGTGAGGAAGGGGTCGGCCCACACCAGGGGGGTAGTTTCCTGGCATCCCACGCAAAGCCCATTTAAAGGGAGGGAGCACAGCACCGGGGACCCCGGGAGAGGGGAGCACAGAGCCTGGACAAGCTGCCTGGAGCTTGTTTTTAAGAAAGCGTATCCCGGCATTTTCATGCATTATTAACCGCAGGCCAGCAGCAGGTAATTTACAGCAAAGGCCGGGAGAGAGACACCCACGCGGCGCTCCGAGCAAACACAGCTCAGCGGCGCTGTGATTTCTTACCGGCTTGGGGCTCGTCTCCCTGCCAAGCCGCCAGCTGCAACCCGAGCCAGCGCTGGGAGCCTCTCCGGGGGCTTTTCCCCCCGCGGCTGAACAACGGCAGAGCCGGGCCCAACCGACAGTCCCCGTGTCGGCAGCTGGGCTCGTTGCCCGGGGAGCTCAGCACCCTTCACGAAGGGACCCTGGCACGGTTAGGACCCCCCCCCGTTTGGATCCGCATCCGTAGCCGCAAAAATGAGCTGCTGCGGAGACCCGCATGGCCCGCCGCGGAGCGGATGTAAAGCGGATAGCCGCACGTGTGCAGGGCTCTAGTCACTACCCCGTCATTCCAGGCAGGGAAACTGAGGCACGGGGCGCAGGGATTCACCTAAGTGAGCCAATGGGGGAAGTCAAGAACCCTCACCCCCCGGGTTGTGTCTGAGCCTGTGCAGCAGCACAGCCGTCTCTTGGGCAGGAGCTGGAGTGGCTGCCAAGCCTCAACCCAGCCCCCCCCACCATGCCCTGCCTCTCCCTCAGGCACCTGACTCCCCTCTCCCTTGTGGGCTGCGTGATGCGCTGGATGCGCCTGCCCTCTGGAGGGACGGACGGACCGACCTCGACCTTTGCTACCATCCACCTACTGACGCGTTGATTTTCACTCTCCACCTAGAAACACCTGCCGCGTCCCAGGGAGCAGGCTCGGTCCGCTGGCCCGCTCGGGGCATAGCCGGCAGCACTTCCAGGAGCAATCGCTGCCCTACACGCCCCATGACGTGGGGGGTTTTGCTATTAGATCAGGCCCCATAAGTTAACTGCAAGGCCGCTCTGCCTCCCCCGCCCCTCCTCTTCCTTCCCTGGCTCTGTTTGCTCTCCCCTTCCCATGCACGCCCCCCCCCCACACACACACCCCAACTCCACCCTTGAGTTATTTTAAAGGTTCACTGCCCAGTCTGTCAGGAGACAGACCCCTTGGGGGCAAGATTTCCCCTCCCCCCTCTAGCCCGGGTGCAGTACTCCCCTCTAACACCCCTCAGCCTGCAACATTGATTTATTGCTAAATATTTAAACCTGCTCAACACAGCTTTACACACAGGCTGCCTGGCAGAGCCGGGTCCCCGCAGGGAGCTGGGGCTGCTTTGGCAAAGGAGCGTGGGCAGCGGGAAAGCTGCGTCCAACTCTCCCGCCTCTTCAGGGCATGCGGGTGCGCCCACTGGCCTCACGCTGCCAGCTGCCCGGTTCGCCCTGGCACTCTCCTCCCTGGGCATAACAGCTTGCCCATGGTCCGGAGCTGGATTTCCTGCTGCCCTGCAGCCTGCCCCATGGTAGCCGGCTGTGCAAAGTCGTTTCCCGCCCCGTTCGCGGCAGTTTCCATGGGGCACAAGGCTCAGGGCAAGAGCGAATGAGGCCGACGGTGGGGGTGTGGCAGACAATTGCCTCTCCCTGTCCCCCCGCCACAAAGCGCCTTTGCAGCCCTCAGACAGGTCTATTTCTTCCAGTTTTAAAGGCAGGGAAACTGAGGCACCAAGGTTAAGTGACCTTGCCAAGCTGATCCAGCAAATCAGTGTCTGTGTCAGGACTGGTACCCAGAACACACCGTAATGGCCAAGGGACTGGTTGACACCCCACTCCCAGTGAGCTCAAAGCCATGGCTGGGAGTGGAATTTGAAACCCAGAGGCGAGAGTCACGGACCCTTCCCCCGGTGAAAGAGCTGCCCCTACCCCAAAGGCATTGACGCTAAGGAGCTGCAGCTCCGACTCAAGGCAGCCTGGCCCCGCTCCTAGGGCACTGGACTGGGACTCAGGAGACCTGAGTTTTATTTCCCGCACTGATATCAGCCTGCTCTGTGACCCGGGCAAGTCACTTCCTCCGCCCCCCTGCCTCAGTTTCCCCTCCCACACTAGGACTGGCTCCCACTCTAGCCCACCTGAGCTGCTTGCGCAAGGGCACCTCCCTCGGGTTGCTAGCAGGACTGGCCGTGTGGCCGCGGCGTGGGATCGGCAGGTGAGCTGCCGGGGGGTCAGGCGGAGGTTTACTGGGCTCAGCACCATCCGCAGCACAAGGACACAACCGTACGAAGTGCCCTTGAGCTATGGCTGGGGCCTCCTTTCCCTGGGGTGCTGCCAGCCGGCAGGTGAGCCCCATGCAGCCTTCTGCAGTCCCCTGTCTGCTCCTCAGCTAAGGAACCAGCCAAGGGGACATGCAGAGAAAGACACCCCCAACCTCGCTGCCTGGGCCACATCCACCTCTCTCATGCTGGAGAGGCTGCACCGTTGCTATACATGGGTAGCAGGAACAGGGGGATCCAGGGAGACAGTGTAGCACCCTGGCATCAGCCAGGGCAGCCTTCACTTCTATCAATGCCCCCCTGGGCCTTTGGAGGAGCACAGACCATCACAGCATAAGGGCCAGTCCTGATCTGCTCCCTTTCTCACATGCTGACAGCAGCTCAGAACCTTCAAAGTATGCCTTGGGGGTAAGGGAGCAGACAGCCTGGAACAATTAACTCCTCTTTTTTTTTATTCAGCCAGGTGATAACTCTGAACCCTAATGATGGCCAGTCAAATATGAGCTGACCCAAGTGCACAAGGAAGAAGAGGGGTGATCACACTGCAAAAATCTGTGCCCTTGGCCATGAGCAGAATTTCGTCATATCACCACCAGTAGGCACCACTTGGTCTGCAGGGGGCACTTAGCTCAGAGGCAAAGGGACAAGTTTAAAGGCCCCGAGCAGCTCCACCCCTTGCCTGATGCACAAGCCTGCCTCTGCTGCGGGGAAGGGATAGAAGGCCAAGAGGGAGAACTGGGCGTGTCCCAACCACAACTTAGCACATGGTGGTTTGCTTTGCCGTGCACCAAACTGGCGCCGCCATTCAGGGCTGCACCTTTACGTGGCTTGTGATTTATATTATACCCCCAGCATTGCCGACTCCGGCCATTTTTGGTAAGTCTGCGGATAGCTGGCACTTTTCCAAAACCCCCTGCTCCTGGAGTCATGGGGTCCTATGAGACACTCACCTTGCATTTTCCAGCCCCTGGGGGCAGTAAAAAGGAAAACGTGGTTCCTTTTTAATTTATAAAGAATTCAAAACAAGTTATTGGTTTGTAAACTCTCCTGATTTGGGGCGGGAGGGGGGAGAGTCCTGGGTTTTGAGTGCCTGAGGTTAGCAGTTCTGGTGTCCTCCGGCAAGAAGTTTTGGACAGGAGCTGGATTACAACCCCCCAGCTGCTCTCCCGCCACTGCCGCTTCCCAGCCTAACAATCAGGGGCTGGAGGAGTCCCAGTTACCAAGGAGGGGCCGTGGTAACCATGCAGAGGACTGGATGGAGGCATTCCAAGCCGGTCCTACAGGAGTTACATGCATTAGAATTCAATTTGAATCTGTGCATTTAAAAATTCATACGCTATCAAGGCAGCTACGCAAGCTGCTTCCAGGCGGCTGTGTTCAAACCTCATTACCAATTGATGGCGCGTACTGGGGGGCACCGTGGGGGACCGACATTAACCCCTGGATGCGGCCGACAGGGAGAGTGAGCAAGGGGCGGCCACCCCACACCTCGCTGGGGGAGCCATGGAACGGAGCCGACCACAGGACCGGCAGGAAGCGGGTGGGCAGAGAAGATGACGAGGTGCAAAGGCCAGAACATGGAGGGGTCAAAGGTCCGGCTCCCTGGGCAAGCTGAGCCCCATTGCAAAGTGCAAACCCTTCATCCCGCCACTGACTTGGCTGGGCTTCTTGCACATTTGCAACACTCAAACCAGCAGCTCGCTGGCCCTGCGGGTCTAGTCCTGACACCGACCTGGGCAGCTGTGGGCCAGGATCGTAGGGCCAGATTTTTCAGAGAGCCCATCTCCCGCTTAGGCACCAAAATAAATCTTGACTTTTCAGCAGCCAGCAGCTTCCACAGCCAGGTCACCCCGGGGCCTCTGCACCCAACACCTGCCCAAAGCACCCAGCTCTACGGGCCCAGCTCCCCTCCCACTGGCACAGAACCGGGGGACTGTGGAAATCAACCACTCTCAGTCCCATTTCACTTATCCTGACAACATTAAGAGGCCTCAAAGTGGGGTGCAAGCAACCCGCTGAGGCTCCCGAGCTGATGGGCTGTGCCTCGGTTCTGCTCCTGGCCTCTGGCGTAGGGATGGGGCTGGATTGCCTGGCATTATGGTTATCCTCAGCTTCCCAAGGGCTCTTGGAGCAGAGCTCAAGTTAGAGCAGCCCCAGGGCTGCTCTGACATTGGGCCAGGAAGGGCCCTCCCCCGGCACAGCTCAGCACACAGGAGAGGCGATTTCCATACGTCCTCCGTAAAGCACGTCCTCCACAGACAGGCCTTGCCAGGATCCGAGGCGATCGGCGCCACGTCGCTTTGCAGCCTTTCCTGCGCTGGTCACTTCTTAATTCCCCTGATTCTAACCAGGCCAGCAGTGGCCCTCGCAGGTTACTTGGGCCAGGGCCGGGGGCTTGAAAGGGAAGGCAGGAGACCTCCCGGCTCTGGCCTTCACCAGGCCCAGCTGAGAGAGGCAGTGCAGGGGCTGGCTAGCGCTGCATGCAGCCCTGCAGGGACATGCCCTGGCTTTTCCACACATCCCACTGGAGTGGGGCCTTATCAGACACAAGGAGCTCAACCCCAGGGCCAAGAGAGAGGGCAAGCCCTGATAATCTGCTGAATTAAAGAGGCTCTGGCTGGCTGGCAGATGAGGTCTTCATTCCCCCGGAGTTATGGCACAGACATCTTCATCTCTGGCCACTGAAAGCTCTTCCTGTAGGTCCCATCCCTTGCCCCATGGCTCTGCCTGCCAGCTGACAACGGGGCTGCCTTGAATGAACCCCAGACGGATGCAGCAGCTGTCAAAGGGAAGCCCGGCCCAGTGGCAAAGCGCAGGTGTGGCAGGCTATAGAGCCCCTTCCTTCAGCTCCGCCTGGAAACCCAACCCCATCATCCAGCCCTCGGAGCATGGGGAACAGGCAGGGCAGTGCCGGGGGGAGGTCAGAGCAGGGCCCCCTGCCCTGGCCAGCACAAGGCTATTCAGCATATTGCCAGGGGTTGGCATTTTCCTTGGGAGGTCAAGGCCAGTCTAGGGCTCTGGCCACGTGGGGGTCGCCATGTCATAATAGGGGGAGCATCACAGGAGTCACTCAGTGCTAGGGCGCCTCCTTCTGGCTGCTCTGAGTGTCAGCCCCTTCCAGGTCCCACATGCCCTTCCGTGGCTCATTGGCCCATCCCGCAGCCCTGCTCTCGCTCTGGGCCCTCTGGCCAGGCCCGTGTGTTTTCCCCTTTCCAGGCTATCAAAGCCCCTCCCAGGAGATCTTCAAATCCCCTGCCCTGACTGGAACACTGCCCCACTGGGTGGTAGGGGGACCCAGACTCACCCTCTCCTCCGGATTCCAGCTAAGGGACCCTCTGATGAGCAACCAAGGACTCAGAGGGTTGCTCAGAGCCAGCACACCCCTGGGGCTTTGCCTCCTGCCAGTGACTGGGAGGGCGTCCTGCCGGACGGATGCCCTGAGCAATTATCCTTCCCCCGCTGGCCTGGGAAGCTGAGGCGGGATATGGCTCCAGAGCCAGGTCTCACAGCCCCCAGGCCTGTGTGTTTGCTGCACTTCGCTCCCACAGCTCCAGGCCCTGGCCAGGCTGGGTGCAAACTCCCTTTCCGACAGCTGCACGGTGGGGGCCAGAGCCGCGCCACCCCTTCCCCCGCCCGCTCCTTTCTCCGCGCTGGCTGAAATATTTAGCAGGCATTAGCACTCCTCTGGCTCCTGGCTCGCCATTCAAAATTCAAACGAAGCAAGGGGGTTGGGTTTCTTTTGTCTGGTTGCTTGGTTTTGCTTGTGTAATACCAAATTGAAATCCTCCATGGGGCAGGCGGAATAAGTCATGATGCTTATTAATTAAGGCACTCCACAGAGAGCGCCCCTCCTGAATCAATTCCTGGAGCCTGGGCAGATACTAGAGATGCAATGGGTATAAACCGGCACCGGCCCAGCCCCGAACTGGCAATGCTAGGGATCTCCCATCAGTCCCAGAACAAGCCCACTGGCCATTAGCCCCTCAGCCACCTTGAGCCAAAGGGCACGTGAAGCGCCAACGCTGGAGGAAGGGGCCTCGGCGAGCCGGTGCGCGCAGCAGGAAGGGGTTGGCAGGTGGCTGGGAAGACAGCTGGTTTGACGCATGCAGCGCTAGCTGGGGCATCAGTGGGCTATTGGTCATTCTGGGTGCCTACTGGGCAAAGAGGGACTTGTTTTATTTAAGGCTCCGGGCTTTTCTTATTCCCCTTCCTCGGCTGTATTAAAAATAACCCTGGCTCTCCCTTCAAACGACAAAAGAAGCAAGGGGGCTGGGTTTGGAGTTGGTGGGTTTTTTTGTAATACCCGATTGAAATCCTCCACGGGGCAGGTGAACAAGCCATGATGCTTATTAATTAAGGCAGCGTGAACACTCCTTTGTCTGACACAGCAAGCCTGCCCTTCCGTCCCATTTTTCCCAGGATCGTCCCGTATTGAAGGTCTGTTCCCAGCATCCCAACTTAAAAAAAAACAAAAAAAACACAGGCTCATTGTCCCACACAGCAAGGGTGGGGGGGGAGGGGGAGAGCTGCCAGCACTCGGAGCTTCAACCGCTGGAGCCCCAAGTGCCAGCGTCTCCTCCACTGTGGGTCTGGAACCCCGAGCAGCGGTGGTTCCTCCCTCTCCCCCCACAGGGCTGAAGCCCCAAGCACAGCCCCGTTTGGGCTAAAGCCCCAAGCACCAGCAGCCCCCCCTCCACCTTGGTGTCCTGTATTTGGAATGGGGAAATATGGCCATCCTACAAAAGGCTTGATGCACAGTACAACTTCCCAGCACAGCTGAAATGCAGCCAGCTCTGGGGAAGGAGTGAGGCAGCAGTACCGCGCATACAGGGGCAGTGTAGGAGACAGCGTGTTGGTAAGGTCTGTTTTCCAAGAGGGGGAAAACTGCCATGGGAAAACGCTAACCCAAAAGAACAGGAGTGAAGGAGGCCCACATTAAAAGCTCCCTCTGCTCACCTGCAGCTAGAAGCTACAGTCCAGCCTGCCCATGGGTCCTGGGCTCGAGGCAGGACCCACAAGGAGAGGGTGGCTGGCCTGCGCTGAGAAGGAGCTCAGAGCAGGTGCTCACACTGTGGCCATGAACATCTCCCCAGACTTCAGGGACTTTGTGCGGGGGGCATCCAGCTTGACAGGGCAGAGCTCTCTAGTCACAGTCCTTTGGTCTGACAGCTTGGGAGATCCTGGATTCAGTGCCCTGCTCTGGCACCGACTCAGTGTGTGACCTTGGCATAGTCACTTAGCCCCTCAGTGCCTCAATTTCCCAACTATATAAGAGCCCTCATAGGGGGTGAGCATAAAGTCTGAGGGACCCAGATTCTGTGGGGATAAATTCCTTTGAAAAAACAGTGATGCGCCCTTCAAACCCCTCCCTGTCTAAGGGTGGACGGCTAGAAGGGGGTGTGGTGATGACCAATGGAGAGGCAGAGGGGTGAAATCGTGACAAGCGACAGAAAACTCCGGGGCAACTCCACTTTTCCTTCCCTTTGTGTTGCTGTTTAATGTATTCTGAAGCGCCAATTAATTAAGCCCTCCCAAGAGAGTCCCCGCCCCCCCAGGGTCAAAGGGCATGCGCACACTCTGAGACAGCAGGGGATGGGGGCGGTTTGCAAAGGATGTGCCTGGCCCGCCGTCCCTGCTGTTCCTGGGCTCCCCAGAAAGTCCCCCCCCCGGTGACTCTAATGGGCTTGTTAGCACCTGCATTTCAAACGGCACTTCAGCAGGAGGGGGGGTTAGGGGAGGCCCGAGAAACAGGCAGGGTTGTCCACATGCCAGCTGCTCCTCACGCAGCCGGCCGGCCCGGTTTGAGCACTGGCCTGCTAAACCCAGGGCTGTGAGTTCAATCCTTGAGGCAGCCATGTAGGGATGTGGGGCAAATCTGCCAGGGATGATGCTGGGTCCTGCTGTGAGGGCAGGGGGCTGGACTCGATGACCTCTCGAGGGCCCTTCCAGCTCTATAAAATGATGGTATGGCACTGGCCTGCCTAACCACCCTGCCACCAGCAAGCTCCTTTCCTGCTGCCAGGCCAGTGAGGATAGAGGGAGCCCTGCTCCTCCCCCCCTCAGCCCCAGCGAGAGCAGTCCTGCGTACGCTAGCAGGGGGCTGTGGGTCAGGACGGAGGGGTCCTGCACCTGCCGGCCCAACCCTTGGCTCCAGCCAGCACTGCCTGGCGTCTGCCGCTTGGGAAGCCCGCCGTTGCCTGACGCTTATTAAGCACAGAACATGCAGCACGCCAGCGGCTTGCACGTGGCGCGCTCAGCGCCTGGCCTGGCTCCAGGGGCAGGCATCAGCAGCTGCGCCCCACGTGCCAGCCGCCAGCGGGAGGGCAGGGAAATAGCTGAGCCTAGCCCCTGCCGTGACCAGCTCCCTGCCTGTGGGAGCAACCCCTCTGCAGAGCCAGCCGGCTGGGCCCTGGCCGGCCTGGCAATTAACATGCACCGTGCGCCTGGCCCCCCCCCCGGGAGAGTCAAACCACTCGCCTCATCAACCACCTGTCACAGCCACTTCCCCGTGCAAAGGACAAAGATCCACTTGGGGCCCTTGACAAGCTGCGGTGATGAGTCCTGGCTGGCGGCAGTCGCTCGAGCCAGCAGGCTGACTGGTTCCGAGACAGGGCAAGGAGACAGGCACCTGAGACTCTGTTCAGGACAACGCACACCAGGCCAGGCCTAGCCCTGGTGAATTTCACGTCCCAGATCTTCTCAGCTGCCCGGCACTAGGCAGGTTCCTCCCTGTCATGGCTCCTTCCCCACTCTGGCACAATAAAGGCAGAAGTGGGGGCCAGCAAAAGTACCCCCAAAACCTCATCTACCAGGCTGTGGTATAAAACTTCCCCCCAAAATCTTAACCTAGATTTTGGGAATAAAACGCCGCTGCCACCACCCCAATATTAATCAAGCAACCAGGGAGAGACTACTTGGGAAATCTCACCCCTAAAGTACAAACCAGGACACAAAAATTAACCAATACTAGGTTAATAAAAAGAAAAGAGAAAGAACTTTTATTATCACCATAATATTCCTGTTGCAAGCATCAGGACTAGATGGAACAGTAACAAAATAATATACTCATGGAGGAGAAATTTACCATGGGCCAGGAACTTAGTTACAAAGGAGAGCAAAACCCATTTTTTTAAATGCACAGACACTAGGTTCTATTTCCCAAACCATAAAACAATAAAACCTAATGGATTTATCCAAACTTTATCTTACTTACAGACTGTGAGAGTATTTTCTTAGAGGGAGACAGCCTGTCCCCTTCAATATCTGGAGAGAAACTACCCAGAGACAAAGGAGGGAAAAACCCCAAAATTCCTTTGTCCCAGTTAGAATTCCTACCTACATTCCTATGGGCTGCCTGCCACCTGGTTTAGGTAAGGGACATAGTTAACCCCTTAGTCCCCTGGATGCTGACTAACCCTCATGATCATGACACTCTCCATGTCACAGGGCAGCTCGGGCTGGCTCAGCACACGTGTGTGTGCATGTGTGTGTGTCTGTCAGAGCAGCACCTGGCAGCCGTGGCTGGGGGCTGCACGAGCCCACAGAAGACGTGCTGCTAGCATCTCTCACTGCACATGGCCGCAAAGCCCCGGGCTGCTGCGGGAAGGGACCCAAAGCCACACTCCTCACCACACCTGCTCGTAGACCCCAGTGGTATGTAGGTGCCCAACTCCCCTTCTTTTCAATAGGCGTGAGGTGCCCACAGACCTTTGACCGGGGGTGGGGAACCTAAGGCCCAGGGGCCTGAGGTGGCCCCTGGCTTGTCTGAATCCAGCCCTTGAGACTTGGGGCTTCCCCCCCCCAGCATTGGGGAGCCCGCACTGGCCCTCCAGTCCTCCCGCAGCCCCCCGCAGGGCGAGAACACACAAAATCTACTAGCTGGGGTGAGAGGAACATGGGGAGCATTTTTCTCCTTCTCAGTCGGGGGCCATGGCCATGAAGGTTTGTCATGTGGGGATGGAGTTTGAGTTTTTTTGTTTTTCCCTTGTGTGGGGCCCCCAAGTAATTTTCCTGGGGGTCAGTGGCCCCCAACCCATAAAAGGTTCCCCAGCCCTGCCTTTGAGGGTCTGGTCCCTAAAAACTCCCTTGGCACGTCTCACACTGCTAAGCTATGTCTACACTCGCGGCTTCTTGTGCGAGTAATATGCAAATGAGGCTAAGCATGGAATATCGCCGAGCCTCATTTGCATACCTAATGAGCCACCATTTGTTTCAGAAGAGGCTCTTACGCAAGAAGGAGCGTCTACACTGCCCCTTCTTGCGCAAGAAAAACCCTCTTGTGCAATGCTGTTCTTCCTGAAAAGTAATAGGTGTAACGGCATTGCGCAAGAGGGTTTTTCTTGCACAAGAAGGGGCAGTGTAGACGCTCCTTCTTGCGCAAGAGCCTCTTCTGAAAAAAAGGTGGCTCATTAGGTATGCAAATGAGGCTGGCGATATTCCACGCTTAGCCTCATTTGCATATTACTCACACAAGAAGCCGCGAGTGTAGACATAGCCCTAGTGTCCAACATCCCTAGCAAAGATCAGAGCCTCACTGGGCCAGGCCCTGCACGGATCCTGTCTGGGATCAGTGGCCCCCCACCATGCCAGGCCCTGCATGGAGCCCGTCCAGGATCAGCGGCCCCCCCACCATGCCCCACGGATCCCGCCGGACCCCTGGGTTCTATTCCTGCAGTGGGAGAGGCAAGGCATCGCACCATTAGAGCGATTCGAGCCAGAGGCCTACGAAGAGTCAGGACTCCTCATCTCAGCAGCTACCAGAGCCGGTCCCCGTCTCCGGCTTTCCCTCTGCTCGCCTGTGGTTCATGGCTGGGCTCTCCAGCTGTGTCACTCAGCACTGGGGGTGGGCCGCAGGCTCTGTACGTAGGACCGATCTAGCCTGCCGTGTGACTGGAATGCTGAGACCAGCTGCGGCCGATCCCCAGCCCAGCCTCTTGCCTCTGGAGCGGTGAGCAGCATCCCTGAGCGAGGCTGGCGACGTCCTACTGCCATGAGCAGCTGGGCCTAGGCCATCCCTGCTGAATTTCTTCCAGTTCCAAGGCCGGGCTGGGGCTCCCAGCTCTGCCTTTGCAGCCGCCATGGGTGCGGGAGTCACCCTGGCCTGCAGGAGCCCTGAGTGCCAGGTAGGAGGCAGCACCCCCTCCTGGTGTGGCTGATGCAGCCACTCACCCGTGCTGGTGTGGGGCTGGTAGCAGCTGAGGATCATGGTAGCAGGGGGCAGGCCCCCCAGCGAGGCTCCCCTGGCTGAGCGAGACCAGCCCCAAGGGGAGCAGCCCCGCGTTGGCTGGCTGAGAGTTATTTATTAATGATCAATGGATCTCTCTATGCAGGTGTGCTGCTGCCCTCTGGGGGAGCACAGGTGTATAACTGCCCTCTCTGCTCCCCGCCTGCCTTCTCCGGTGCTCAAGGTCACCTCTACCCCCGGGGCTGCCAGCCACCTGCGGTTAGAAACCAGGCGCCCGGCAGCCGGAGTTTTAAAGCCACCGCAGGCAGCGAGGGGTGCTTGGCCTCCCGGCATCTGAGCCTTCTCTCCGGCTTCTCTACCGCCAGCCACTGCAAATGCTGGAGTGGTCACGGGCCTCTAGGAGCTGGGGCTTTAAGGAAAAACACCAGCCTGGCAGGTGTCAGTCTGCATGGGGCTGCCCCCAAGTTGGGGCATCTGAGGTCTGGGCAGAGCCCGGATCACTGCACCTGCCGCAGGCCCGGCCACAGGTGGCTGCAGAAGGGAGCTGACCCTCCTCAAGGGAAGCTGCCCTTCCTAGGGGGTTCTGCACTGCCCCCTGCCCCCCACCCTCTGCCCCAGCCAGTGCTAGGCTCTCCAGAGGTGACAGCCTGAGGGACTCTCTTGCTCTTGCCCCCAGCAGCTTGGCTTGTCCAGGTTCCCGCTGAGCCAGAGAAACTCCTCCCCCTTGTGGGGCAATTGAGACAGACAGCCCCCCCCTTTTTAAACCATCCCCCCAACTCTGCACCACCACTCAAGCAGCTGCTAGCCTGCACTAGCACGCCCCCTAGCGGTCGTCAGAGGTACCAGCCCAGGAGCAGGCAAGGCAGAGAATTCCCCTCCCTATCTGCCTTGGCAAGGGGTGTCTTTCCCCTATTTTGCTCCCCCACTACACCCTGTTCAGTGGGCCTGGCACAGTCCAGCCAAACAGCCATGCCCCAGGAGACTCTTCAGGCTCAGGGGGGCTTCATGGCCCACCAGGGCCCCTCCTAGCCCAGCACGGGGGGGTGGGGGGGTCACTGTGCAAGTAGCCTCTCCTTTGGGAGGGATCTGCAAATGCCCCCAGCAGCCACACATGGAGCTCTAGAGAGAGAAGGATATGCTGGGAGCGAGTATCTGGACATTGTTTGAAGTGCCCCATGGGGCTGACTCACCCTGGGGCGGGGCCTGGCATTGCTAGAGCACAGTGGACAGGCGAAGCAGGTTCCAAGGTAGGGCTGCAGGGATCCAGGTGACCTGGACGGCCCCACCTCACCAGCCGGCAGTAGGACCTTGGGAACATGCACAGGGAGGGGTGATCATGCCGAGAGCGTGGCAGGGCTGCTGCCTGTAAACAGGCTCATTCGCAGGGGCAGGCGTGTGCATCTGGACCTGGCTAGGCCAAGGTGACTCAGTGAGGGAGAGAAGGAGGAAGCCAAAACATTTGCATGACACGCTGCCCCATTTAGGAGAAACAGATTCTAGGAGTGACCGTTAGGCCAAAAAAACCACAGCTCTGACTCTCGCGCCTATGCAAGTGCAGAGAGAGGCACAGAGACGGGGCCGGGGGTGTGTGTTTGATTGCACACCGCAAGACACACACACACACACACACACCACCTGGGCAGTTACACACAGCACAGATGTGCATGAAGACACACATGTGCATATAGGCACATCGAAGACACATGTCCATCCCGATCCAAGGGCTGGGAACTGAAGCTAGAACAAATTCAGGCTGGAAGGAAACACACATTTTTCACAGCGAGGGTAATTCCCCATCAGAACTACGTCCACGGATTGGGGTGGAATTTCCATCCCAGGCAGCTTTGAAAACCAGATGGGATGTTTTTCTAAAAGATCTTGTCACATGGTGAGCACGCCCCATCCTGAGGCAGTGCGCCCAATGGCTACAGTCTATAACACAGCCCCAGGGTGCAGGGCAGTGCAGCCTAATGGCTAGAGTCACAGGGGTTTGGGGCAGCAGCCTCAGCGGGGGGGGTGGGGGGGGAGACCAGGCCTACCCTACTCCACCAGACCCCAACTCAGGGCCCTATCAGTGGGGGAATGATCCACCAGTCACTCAGCAGAGAATCTCATCGCAACACGCTGAGCTCACTCGGTTTGGAGATACCACTCACGCACTCTCCCCCAGGTCACTTCCGACCACTTCTGGCATTGGGGTGATCCCCTTAGTTTCCAGGTCATTAGGTTCCACAGCACCAGTCCCCTCCTGCAACTCCACCAGGCTTCTGGCTAGCCTCCCTCTAAAGCTCCTCCAGCAGAGCCTTCCTCTCCCACAGCCAGCCCAGACTGACCTGGGCTGCTCCCTTTTATACTGCCCCAGCCCTTGGAGCATGCCCAGTACAGCTGGAGGGTGGGACTTCCTCTGCCCACAGGACATTAAGCCCTCCTGGCCCAGTGCTGGGTATGCATACCCCTCAAAGACCTTCTTGAGTTGCACCAGGAATTAATTCAGGCCAGGGTCTATGCTAGACAGGAGGGCAGAATAGAAGCTCCTGGTGGGTTTTACCATGTAGGAGTTTGAGATTGTGCAAATGCACACAGCGCAGACACACCGAGGGGCTAGCTTTTCGTTTTGCTTTGAAACACAGCAGTGACCAAATTGCACCTAATTCGGCCCCAGCAGACTTGAGGTAGGCAGGTGGCCTCTCTCCCCAGAATCCCAACAAGCAGCACCCACCTATCCAAAATTCAAGGCAGAAACCTCCAAATACCTTGGCCAGTCGCTGGCCAGAGGCACGACGCTCCCTCCCCAGAGGGCACGGAGAGGCTGGCTCAGTCGTTCAAGAGAGTCACCCACAGCACCGCAGCGGCCACCTGCTCCCTGGTAAGGCAAGTCAGGACCCAGCTGGGGCCTGCTGCTTGGGAGATGACTGGCACGGGCCTGGGCATCTTGTCCAGTAACTCAAACAAGGGGGCCGGCAAGGATGGGTTGGACGGCTGGAGTACCTGCCAGCAAACCCCTCGCCTGCTCCCCCTGCACCGTGTGTTCTCCCAGCTCACACTAGCAGTGAGATCTGGCCCCCTTTCAGCCGGAAGGATCCCAAAGCACCTCATCACCCGTGTGCACAGGCCATGCTCTGAAAAGCAGCCACCTCTGGGGTGGAGGGCAGCAGCCAGGCAATACGGCAGGACCGGAGGAAAGGAAAACCCCACTGTGGACTCCAAGGCAGCCCTGCCTGCTGGTACGAAATGTGCCACAAGGATCTTTAACATCTACCTACTGAGGCTGGAATAAAAAAGTCGGGGGTGGCGGGATCAGACCACCCAGTGATTGTTAGACACACGGGTGCAGCCGCAGAGCCAGGGAGTTAGCCGGCCAGCCGGGGGGGCAGCCATTATGCATAGAGAGGACTTTGCTCTTTCCCAGTGCCCTGCCCTGGGTAACCATCCCCAATGCTGCTACAAAAGTCTCCCCCTCTGTGCAGCAAACCCCACGGCTCCCTGCCCACTCATGACTACGGTCATATGGATCTGCCCCTGCCCGTTAGTTTGGAGTCATGTCCAGGGAACTACCCACCCCAACTACCCACTGCCTCAGTTTCTCTTCAGCCCAGCCACCGAAAAAAAGCACAGTCTCTCTCGCTGTCTGCTACAAATGACGCCACCCCGAGCAGAATTTATTCATGGACACGTGCACTAGTCTGCAAGGCCCCTCATGGGAAAACCTTTTCCCTGTTCCCGCAGTAAAGCCCACCAGTGCATGTTGGTTTTCCACTCCCAACCCCAGCAACATCACTTCCAGGATCCCTACCCAAGAGCGCTCGCTCCCCAATGCCTTTCCGCCCCTGCTGCAGGCCCTCACTCGCCCGGCCAGCCATTTGAGCATGACCGCCCCATGGTTCTTTGGCCTACCCACAGCCCCACTGCTGAGAACCTTCTCAGCCCCCTGCTGGCCTCCAGGCAATGTTCCCTCTAATCTTTTCCATCCATGTGCAGTTTTTTTCCATCTATGTGCAGAATCAATTTTTGTATGTGCACCGAGGCTTATGCAAATGTGCACCACCAATAGAAGCAACCAACCTAGCTGTGGGCGCTCTGCCAGTCAGCAGGCAGCATTGGAATCTCTCCTGAGTGGCCACACAAGCACCCAGCTTACAGGGAACTCCGCTTCCAGGCAATCCCTCCTGCTCCCAGAGCCTGCAGCACTCTGATTCTCCCCCTTCCCCCGGCTCTCACCTGCTCCTTCCCTTGTTTGTCCCAGGCAGCTCTTAGGTCTCCCGCTCACCTGGTCTCCACCCTATTTAAGCCTCAGTGAGGAGCAAGTGGCCAGACACAGGCCTCTTGCCTCTTAAAAGGCCAGCATCACTATGGCAGACCCCATGTCAGCAGGCCCTGGAGAGAGCAGACTGACCACCCATCCCTGCCAGGAGCCGGCAGCAGCACAATGTTCCACCCGCGCCAAGCCAGGAGACGAGGCGAAGAATTTGGCAGAGAAAATGTAGCTTATGCACAAATTTACGTGGCCCCCTCCCAAGCAGCCTTGTCCCTTCTAACTGGCTGGATAACCATACTCAGAGGCTACATCTACATTGGCAAGATTTTGCGCAAATACTTTTAATGAAAGAGTTTTTGCGTTAAAGTATTTGCACAAGAGAGCGTCTACACTGGCATGTGCTTTTGCGCAAGATATGTGCTTTTGCGCAAAAGCATCCGTGCCAGTGTAGACGCTTCTTCTCCGATGGCCATTTTAGCCATCGGGCTTTCTTACACAAGAAATTCATGTTGCCTGTCTACACTGGCCTCTTGCTCAAGAACAGTTGCGCAAGAGGGCTTTTTCCTGAGCGGGAGCATCATAGTTCTTGCGCAAGAAGCACTGATTTCACACATTAGAACGTCAGTGTTCTTGCGCAAGAACTCCCCGCCAGTGTAGACAGGCAGCATGTTTTTGCGCAAAATCATGCCAATGTAGACACAGCCAGAGAGTAGTTATTAATGGTTCACAATCCTGCTGGAAAGGTATAACTAGTGGGGTTCCGCAGGGGTCTGTTTTGGGACTGGCTCTCTTCAATATCTTCATCAACGATTTAGATATTGGCATAGAAAGTACGCTTATTAAGTTTGCAGATGATACCAAGCTGGGAGGGATTGCGACTGCTCTGGAGGATAGGGTCATAATTCAAAATGATCTGAACAAATTGGAGAAATGGTCTGAGGTAAACAGGATGAAGTTTAATAAAGACAAATGTAAAGTGCTCCACTTAGGAAGGAACAATCCGTTTCACACATACAGAATGGGAAGCGATTGTCTAGGAAGGAGTATGGCAGAAAGGAATCTAGGAGTTATAGTGGACCACAGGCTGAATATGAGTCAGCAGTGTGATGCTGTTGCAAAAAAAGCAAACATGATTCTGGGATGCATTAACAGGTGTGTTGTGAGCAAGACACGAGAAGTCATTCTTCCGCTCTACTCTGCGCTGGTTAGGCCTCAGTTGGAGTATTGTGTCCAGTTCTGGGCACCGCATTTCAAGAAAGATGTGGAGAAATTGGAGAGGGTGCAGAGAAGAGCAACAAGAATGATTAAAGGTCTAGAGAACATGACCTATGAAGGAAGGCTGAAAGAATTGGGTTTGTTTAGTTTAGAAAAGAGAAGACTGAGGGGGGACATGATAGCCGTTTTCAGGTATCTAAAAGGGTGTCATAAGGAGGAGGAGAAAACTTGTTCATCTTGGCCTCTGAGGATAGAACAAGAAGCAATGGGCTTAAACTGCAGCAAGGAGGTTTAGGTTGGACATTAGGAAAAGTTCCTAACTGTCAGGGTGGTTAAACACTGGAATAAATTGCCCAGGGAGGTTGTGGAATCTCCATCTCTGGAGATATTTAAGAGTAGGTTAGATAAATGTCTGTCAGGGATGGTCTAGACAGTATTTGGTCCTGCCATGGGGGCAGGGGGCTGGACTCGATGACCTCTCGAGGTCCCTTCCAGTCCTAGTATTCTATGATTCTAAAAAGGGGGCCTGGCCCAAAGACAGACATCCTTTCTAGCCACTCCCAGCCTGGTGGAGGCCTCCGGGACACGTGCCCATCGGAAGGGCCAGGCACTAATTATTGCTAGTGTTCAAGTCCCTATAAGCCCAGCCCTGAGGTTGGAGATGCTGCTATGGGGTCACTAGAAGTCCTGGGAGGTTCATGTCCCAGAGGAACACTGCGGGACTGGATCTCCTGGGGCGGGGAAGGGGAGGCAGCAAGTGAATCCAGGTGGGCTGGAGAGGATCCGGGCAGGTGAGCTCAAATTCATCAGTGACATTGTTCCTGCCAGCCTCCTACCATGGGGCATGCCCACGGGGAGCTCCCACGGGGCAGGTGGTCTCCTTCCCATCACGCAAGGGCGGGGCGGTTCCCAGGTGACTTCACACGTCTGACTGGCAGAGCTCTGGAGGCGAGTTCAGACTCTCACAACGAGATGCTGGAGGCCGGCGCTAGGGGGGAGCAGCGCCCACGGGCGATGCTGTGGAAAGGGAGCCGAGCTCAGCCACGAGCCCTTCTCGCAGCGGCCCCGCTAGGAGGAGGTGAAGGAGGAGGACCGGACGTTGGGTACGGACCTCTCCAGCGGGAAGGGGGGTAGCGGGAGGCAGTGGACGACCCTGCGCGCCAACCGCCACAGATCAGCCCGGAAGCGTTTGATGGAGAAGCAGTAGATCAGCGGGTCAATGCAGCTGTTGAGGCTCAGCAGGGCCACGCTCAAGGTGTGCAGGATGTCCAGGGAGGAGGGTGGGCTGCAGCCGGGGGTGTGCGTCTGGCTGGTCACCCAGGGGACCAGAGTGAGGTGATAGGGGGCCACGCAGACCACAAACACCAGCAGCATGCCCAGCACCATGGCCCGGGCCAGCCGGCGGTGGCTGCCATGGGAGGCGGTGGCGGCGGCCGAGAGCGACCTCATGATGGATGCGTACGCGCCCAGCACCACCAGGAAGGAGGCCACGAAGAAGCCCACCATGGCGTAGGCGTAGAACCTGTGCTCCGCGTACTGCTCAAAGCACTTGGTGCCCCGAGAACCCGCTCGGGTCTGCTGAGCTGCCAAGCTGGGGATGGCACAGCCCAAGCAGAGAAGCCAGACCGCCAGGCAGGCTGCCACGGCCCCGCGGCGCTGGTTCAGGGCCATCTCCAGCCTGACCACCCGGACGGTGCAGTAGCGATTGAAGCTGATGAGGGTCATGAAGGCGATGGCGCTGTAGGTGGCCATGTAATAGGCCGCCCCGGTCAGGCGGCAGACGGGCTCAGGGAGGGCCCAGTGCCCCCCGGCCAGGTAATAGGGGATCCAGAAGGGCAGGGTGAGGTTGAAGAGGATGTCGGCCACCGTGAGGTTGATGAGGTAGATGCGGATGGCCTTCCTCACCTGGCCATTCTGCAGGAAGGCCAGCAGGGCCACCAGGTTGCCAGGCAATCCCACACAGAGCACCATACAGTACACCAGGGGCACCAGCACAAACTGCACTGGGTCGCTCCGCTCGCACACCCCAGGGGTGGGGCCCACCGGTGCCACTGTCGCCTCCATCGTCTCCAGCCCGGCCGTACAGTTGTTCATCTCAGCCCCACTGGAAGACAAGAGGGGGCAGGGTTAGTGGGACAGGACGGGGCGTGTGCCTGGCAGGGGTACAGAGTCCTGAGCTGGGGGCGAGGGAAGAGCTAACACTGATTAGGAGGCCTTCAAAAGCTGTGTCGTCAACCAGGCCCCCGCACACCTTGCTGGGTAGGGGGAACCAGTCTGACCCCCTCAATCTCCAGAGAAGTTCTATCTATCCCTCCCCACATCTCCACCTGTCGATCTCCCCATCCATCCCTCCCCTCAGTTCATCTATCTAGCCAGCCAGCTTCATAAATACCCCTTGAAATCTCTCTCCACAGCCCTCCTGCTGGCCACCCCCCTCTCTGCATTCATCCCTCCCCGAATATCCGTTCTCTCTCTCTTTCCATTCATCCCCACACACACTCCTCCACTCATCCATCTAGCATCTAGGCCCTGAACGCACAGCAAAGTTTGAGAGCAAACACCAGTGCCACAGCCATAGGTGGAGTTTGGGGGTTCAGAGGGGGTGTTCTCCCCCCCACACACAAACTGCAAACCTCAGGCCAGCAGCCTGGCTTACTGTGGGCTTCCAGCTTGCACCCAGAGGCAGGCAGGCAGGATTCTGTTCATAAACAGAGTGCTTCACAGTCTCAGGGCACGTCTACACTAGGAAATTATTTTGAAATAACTAAATTAGAAATAACTGCTCCCGAAATAACTATTTTGAAATAAGCTTATTCCCCAAGAAAAGCAGGAGTACAGATTTCTAAATAACCAACCCATTATTTCAAAATTATGGGCTTGGTAGTGTGGATGCTCCACTTATTTTGAAATAAGTGTAGACCAGTGGTCCCCATCATGGTGCCTGTGGGCGCCATGGTGCCCGCTGGGGCATTTCTGCACGCCTGCCTAGTGACCAGGGCCGGCCTGAGCCATTCTTGTGCCCCGGGCGCCCGGCGCATGCGTGATGCCACCCCCGCCCGGCCTGGCAGCCCCAAAAGGTTGGGAACCACTGGTGTAGACCAAGGCTCCGAGGGATAGCCGTAGAATAGTAATAGAGAGGTAGCCGTGTTAGTCTGACCTTGGTAAAACAAAAGGAAAAAATATGTAGCACTTTAAAGACTAACAAGACAGTTTATTAGGTGATGAGCTTTTGTGGGCCAGACCCACTTCTTCAGATCATATTCTGAAAGAGAATTGGCATGACCATATATAATAAAGGAATACAGTGAGGAGAGCCGTGTTAGTCTGTAACTTTAAAAACAATGATTAGTCTTGTGGCACCTTAAGAAACAAACCAAAATATATATACAGTATCACGAGCTTCAGTAGGCAAAACCACTTCCTCGTATATATTTAGAGTGATTAACAGGTGATTAGGAAAGGGCTGTTCGGACGTTTCCTAAAGTTAAATGGTCTGTTCCAAGCTTGTTGAACTGCAAAATGTAATCTACATGATAGAAAGTGATTCTAGAGTGATTTTCTGCAGTTGTTGTGCTCCAGAGGTGATAACAAAGATATTGTCTCTTTCTTTGAGAAGATAACTGTTTTTTTAGACAAAGGAAATGCAGTAGATCTGCCAGGATTTTAGCAAAGCATTTGACACAGTTCCATGTGAGAAATTATCAGTTAAACGGGCGAAGAGGGAGATGAACATGCGAACTGAAAGGTGGATGAGGAACTGGCTAAAGAGAGAACACAACAGGGCATACTGAAAGGTGAATTGTCAGGCTGGAGGATGTTCCTAATGGAGAGTCTCAGAGACCAGTCTTTGAACCGAGTTGATTTAACAGTTCTGTTATTAACTTTGGCACAAAAGGTGGGAGTAGATCAATGCTAACAAAATTTGTAGACGACACACAGTTGAGAGGCATTGCCGGTACAGAGGAGGACCAGAATGTCATACAAGATCTGGATGACCTTGTAAACTGGAGTAGTAGAAATGGGATGATATTTAATAGTGCAAGGTCATACACTCAAGCCAGGTCTACACTAAAGGGGAAGGTTGAATTAAGATACCACTCTAGCTACGTTAATTATATTAATTAATTAGAGGTTTTTCTCACCACCCCCACAGCAGGAGGCCGAGAGGAGCAAACACTCCGATCAGCTTCTTGTACTCCTTGCAGGAGCAGGAGCACCAGCAGCTGACAGGAGCACTCTCTGAGTTCGATTTAGCAGGCCTTTACTAGACCCACTAAATCGAACTCCGGAAGATCGATCGCGGCAGTCTTCCCCAAGTAAAGACACGGCCTTAGGGACTAACAGCAAGAATTTTTGCTCTAAGCTGGGAACGTATCAGTTGGATGCGATAGAAGCAGAGACAGACCTGGATGTATTGCTTGATCACAGGATGACTGAGCCATCAATGGGATGTGGCCCGAAAAAAGGCTAACGCAGCTTTGGGGTGCATCTGGCAAGGTATTTCCAGTAGAGACGGGGAAATGTTAGTACCATTATACAGGGCACTGCTGAGATCTCACAGGGAATACTGCATGGAGTTCTGGTCTCCCATGTTTAAGAAAGATGAATTCAGACTGGAACAGGTGCAGGATGATCTGCGGAATGAAAACCTACCCTATGAGAGGTGACTCAAAGAGCTTGGCTTGTTTAGCCTAACCCAAAGAAGGCTGAGGGGAGCTATGATTCTTCTATTAATATATCAGAGGGATAAATACCAGGGAGGGACAGAAGTTATTTCAATTGAGTGCCATCTGGACCCCAGGACAAATGGATATAAACTGTTCATCAGCAAGTTTAGGCTTGAAATGAGGCAAAGGTTTCTAATCTTCATCAGAGGACTGATGTTCTGGGGACATTTTTAAGAGTGGACGTTCCGGAATGCAGCCCCTTCACCCTTGTCCACTCCCCAACCCCCCCGACCCCCAGCTGAGGCCAGGAGCAAAGCTCCAGTGTGCAGGGCCAGCAGCCGGGACCCTGGGCTAGTAGGAGAACACCCTGGCGTGTGGGGCTGGCAGCAGAGCCAGCTGGCGTGGGGGCTGCAGCAGAGCCCCCAGCATGCGGGACAGCAGCCAGGAGTCTGGGGGTGCTGCAGCACCCCCCATGCTTCACACCATGGGGAGGGCTCTGAGCAGCGGGGCCGACAGCCACAGCGGGCCCTGAGGCAGGGGGCGGGGGAGCCGGCTCCATGCTCCCCAGAAGGGGCGAGGCCTCAGGTGGAAGGTGTGGAGCCGGGCAGCCAGCTCTTAGCGCTGCCTAGACCACAGCGCGACCCGCTCCCCCAGCTCTCAGAGCCGCACGGAGCAGCGTTCCGGGGGCAATTCAAAGAGGCCCAGGGCTCAGGCTGCGGATGGGCAACTGGAACTCTGGGCCACTTTGAATCACCGGGCCCCAGTGAAATGCCCCTGCCCTTTCCCGCTCCCCATCGGTGGACCTGGCTCTGAGTTACTAAGCGAATTCTTTCCCAGGTATCTGTCTGGCGGGTCTCAGGGTCTAACTGATCACGGTATTCGTGGCCAGGAAGGCACTTCCCCCCGGTCAGATTAGCAGACTGGGCTCACTGGACCTTTGGTCTGACCCAGTATGGCCGTTCCGATGCTCTTCTGAACAAAGTGCTGAGAAAATCCCTTCCCAGCCCAACCACAGCCCCGGCTCCTGCTCCCCCTGGCTGCAGGGCAAGCAGGGGATGGTAACAGGCGAAGGGAGGTCGGGCATGATCTTTTGGGGCTGGGGGTTAGACCCCCCCCCCAATCCTTGCCGACCTCAGCGCCCAGCGATCGAGGACACAGACACGAACTGGCCCTGACTGGGGGCGTCCAGCCCCATTGCTGACTCCTGGGCCAGCCACGCCCTTGGAACTGCGCCCAGGGGACAGGAAAACGCTCACTCTGCTCTTCCGCCTCCCGCTGACCAGAAAGCTGGACTCTACTCCGGCCCCATCCTCCACCCCCCAGGACAAGCGAGCACAGGGATTGGAACTAGAGCTTGAAGTGATTCACAGGGTCCCACATAGGGGTCCCCATTTGGTTCTCTCAGTGTTGTCCCGCCCCGATACTAAGTGGCGGGACTATTTAAGATCCATTGAGGGTGGGGAACCCCGATGGACCAGTGTGTATTCCACCTTAGTTCCACGGCCCATCGGGGACATTAGTTGGCGGCTCCTTCACGGAGCCGTGAGCATGGGTGTGTACTTGGCGCCGTTCACCCCCATCCCGGAAGCCTGTCCCTTTTGCGGCGTGAGGGAAAACCTGGCGCACGCCTACCTCGAGTGCGCCAGGTTGCAGCCCCTATTCCGGCTCCTTTTCCCCTCACCTTTTCATTTATGCACACCCTATCCGTGGCCCCACAAAGTCGCAAGACCTCCTCGTCAACCTACTCCTGGCCCTAGCAAAAGCCGCCATATACAATACCAGGAGTAAGATGTTAGACGAGGGGGGTTCTCTGTGACTGTGGGGCCTACTTCCGTTCCTCCCTTGTGTCACGTATCCGGGCAGAGTTCCTCTGGGCGGCGTCCACTGGCTCCATCGATAGCTTTGAGGAGCAGTGGGCGCTGTCCGGGGTTCTCTGCTTGGTGTCCCTATTTGGTACCCCATTTGGTACCCTTATTTGATACCCCATTTAGTACCCTTATTTTGAACCTGTAACCCGCACTCCTTGATCCTTTCATCATTATTTGTCCCCCCCGTAATCAGTTGGACATGGGTTCAGTTGTCCCTCCTGTAAGGCTGGGGAGGGGCTTTTAGAACGTGGGCGGGCTTTGCCCGCCCACCTTCCCATGGTTTTCAAATAGACCCCCACAGTGCACATTGTTCCAGCCCCCCCACGGGCCCTGCCATCTCTCCGCACTCAGCAGGCAGCATCTCTGCCTCCTCCCCCAATCCAGCCTCCCCGGGGACTCGCTGATCCCCCCGCCCCGCCTCCCACACCTGCAGGGCAGCAGGGTCCAGAGAAGGGCAGCACTTACCCGGCCTGGTGCCCCTGGGGCCCTGTGAGGCTGGACGGGGCACAGACAGCAGGGCGCCAAGCTCGAAAGGACCCCGGAGATGACTCACTCAGGGACAGGTGAGGAGGAGCCTGCGTCTGAGCTGGGACCCAGCTCACAAAACAGCAGCACAGGCCCTTACGCCGCACAGGCGTGTAAGCCACTCTCTACATGACTCACTGCTCTTCAGCATCCACCAAGCTCCAAGATATTCACCAGAGAACCCTAACCTCAAACCACAGCCCTGACAGACAGATTGGCCGTTAACGTCTCAGCCCAGGGCTTCCTTCTCCCCTCCCCGCTGCTCCCCCAAAGGCAGACAGACAGTGCTCCAGAAAGCCGTGGTTGGAAGGGATAGTCTGTCTCCGCTCCCTTCCATCCAGCCATCCCTCCATCTCTCTCCACCCACCTGGCTGCCAAGTCACCATTACAGCGTGCCCATCCTCACTGCATCTAGGCCCCAAACAGAGCAAGCCAAGCCCTGCCCCTCCTCAGCCCCACGGGAAATCAACGCCAGGTTTTACCTGCAGCAGGTTTCAAGGAAGGTGCCAGCGGCAGCAATGGGCACTGGATTTTTTTTTCCTTCCCAACGCCGGCAGGTCTCTCTCTCTCGGGCATGCCCCAGCCTCAGACCTTTCTCTGGACCAATACAGGAAGTGACATGGCAGGCTCAGGGATGTGGTTAAGAGTGGCCAGACGGGGTCAGACCGAAGGTCTATCTAGCCCAGTGTCCTGTCCACCGACAATGACCAGGGCCATGTGTCCCAGACATGAGCAGCCAGGCCCTGGGCTTTCTATGCAGTCTAACCTCCCCACCCCTTTCAAATTCCTCTCCTCCCCGCCCTGGGGCCCAATGGAGGGCCCCAGCCCAGCAGTGGCTCCCTGGACAGACATCCGCTCGTCAGTACTTTCCCTGCCCTGTGGAGGCCTCATGGCTCAGCTGCAATGGCCAGTGGCCGTGCGGCACCAGAAATACCCAGCCCAGTGCATGGCTGGGGTGGAAGGAACCGAAGAACCCTTGCTCCCCTGCAGAGATTTCCAGCTGCCCACAGAGCTACCGTGGCAGCTTCTGCCATTCCCTGGGCCAAAGGAGAACCCGAGCGCAGAGGCAAAGGAAGCCAGATTTAGCCTGGCTTCATCTCCCCAGCCCCTGCGGGCAGCCGGAGAGATGGATTTCCTGGGAGATTTACCCAGCCCCTGCCATGAGTCAGAGGCACAGCTGCCGCCCGGGCCGCAGCCGAGACTTAGCTGCTTCCTCAGAGATGCTGCCCTGGCTCCAGCTCGCAGCTGCAGGGGCTTAGCCCTCCTGCCACAGCCGCGTGTCTGCGCCCGTCGGAATGTTCCTGCCGCCCGGCTCCTGTCAGGAAATGCGGCTCCCCCACCCCAGCCCGGTCAAACCCGGCCTCTCTCAGCCCGGCAATGGCTGGTTCACCTGCTGTGCACATTCGCCTTGCGCTGCGGCAAGCCACCCGCTCCACCCCCGTGTGGGGAACCATCGGACAGCAGGCTACATGCCCGCCGGGAAGGAACGGGCATCACAGAGCAGCAGCGACTGCCCTGCTCCGGAGAGGGGCCAGCTTCCACCCAAGGCCACTGGTTCAGGGCTGAGAGCAGGGAAGTGGAAATTCCTTCCTGACCCCTGCCGGCAATTGGGTCAAACCCTGAAGCTTGCGGATGAATCACTGCCCCTGCGACGCTGCCTCAAGCTGGCACAGCTCTAGGACTGACTGACCCCCCTCCCCCAAAAGGCTTCCTGCCTCCCCACAGCACATGCTCACCGGACCCTAGCTGGGCCCCTCGTCAGCAGTCTCAGCAAGGAGGCCAGGCACACCAAAAGCTGGCTAGCCATGGCCCATCTGAGGCAGGAGCGTGGGAAGCTGCTGCTCACAGCCCCTGCTCCATCTGCCGGCTCTGAATTTGCAGGGACGAAATAGGTGGGTACGCTCTGCTCCCCCCACCGCCAAGGGGGATGGGGCAGCCAGGAGCTGGCTCTGCAGGCTAGGCGCCATGCAGATGCCCCCCACACTTCCCGTGGCAGACCCACAAGTGGCAGGGCAAAGCCCCAGAGATGCCGCCAAGAGCCCCCAAGCAACCGAGCGGCAAGAAAATCGGTTTGGTTCTTACCCACTGACTCTGCCCGTCTGATTTGTTCTGCTGCTTGGACAGGTAAAGAGTGGAAGTCGGGGAGAGAGGAGAGAGGCAGCCTCAACCCAGACACATCTCGCCTGCCAAGCACGAGTGTCACAACCTTGCAAGGAGCTACGAGACTGAGGTGCTGCCTTTGCTGACAAACAACCACAAAACACGGCCGATTTCCTCAAGAGACTCAAAATGATGCGGGGGGGGGGAGCTTTTCCGCACAGCCACAGACGCGCGCTGTGTTACAGAGAGGGGATCTTAAGGTCGCCCCAGGCTGCCTTGACCCTTGCACGTTAACCAGCACCACAATCATTGCCCCCCCTCCCTTAAGGGTCAGTATTTAGCCACCAATGCCCTGACTTTAAGTCCTAACTTCCACCGACAAGATTGGAGGATCTGCTCCCAGGCCAGTGTTCCCTGTAAGCCGGCTGCTTGTGCAGCCATTCAGGAGAGATTCCAATGCAGCTCAGCTGATGAGCAGAGTGCCCCCAGCTAGCTTTTGTTCCTATGGGTGGTGCACATTCACACATGCTTTGGTGCACATACAATTATTCCACACGTGCATGACAAAAATCTGCACATGGATGGAAAAGATTAGAGAGCGCATTGCCCCAGGCCCTGATTTTCACAAGGTTTCAGGGCAGGGTTTTGGGGCGCTCAGCACTCCCAGATGGGGCTGATTTGGTCCAATCAGCGTGGCGAAGGAACGCTAGATGCAGCAGCCGGGGAGAGGGGGGGGATCCCGGCTGCACCAGCGAGTGCAGAGCCCTTGAAAAGCTGTTCTTAAAACTCATGACAACGTAGCATGTGCTAGGCGATGTCCCACACATCCGCTCTGTTCCCAAGCCCCCCGGGCAGAGCAGCGAGTTTGAGAACACCACAAGATTTGGCCCGTGTAAGCTTTCTCTTTCGAGGGATTACTAAGCAGCAGTGGCACTGACGCTGGATTCTAGATCCTCACAGTGCGGCCAAGTTCTTATATTGGGCTCAATACCAGTAGCTCTCA
This sequence comes from Rafetus swinhoei, assembly GCA_019425775.1. Classification (NCBI taxonomy): domain Eukaryota; kingdom Metazoa; phylum Chordata; order Testudines; family Trionychidae; genus Rafetus; species Rafetus swinhoei. The sequence continues at coordinate 13,750,092 of JAFJHL010000300.1, read as the reverse complement.
AAGCCCTTTACGAAGGCGATCCATCAGCATCCCTCTTGAATGGGCGGGGAAACTGAGGCACAGAGCGGCGAAGTGACTGGCCAGTTAAAAGACAGATAAGATATCCTTCCCGGCCCCCAGCGCACGGAGGATACACATGCCAAAGCGCACCCTTACACAACGCTACCCCACTGTCTTCTGCGGCGCTGAGCCAAAGCCCCATTTGTCACAGCTGAATGACAGACCCAGCCCATGGTGCATGGTCCATCAGGGACCCACGATCGTCCCAGGACTCCCCCATCTCTGGGAATAACAGGGCTCTGTCGTTCCAGGCCATCCCCTGCTCTGCAGCTGGTGTAGAGGCCACTGCAGCTAGGGAGCGGCAGCCAACTGTTTTTTTCCAAGTAGGGGAAAAAACCTGGGTCCCGGCCCCCGGTGTGATGTGGGAGCTCCCACTCCCTGCCCTGCTAAAGTCCTCAGCCAGTCACTCCTCTTGGAAGAGGGGGGGAAAACTGGCTGGCCCCGACCCCAGCAAGTCACCCTCTCCTGCCTAGTTCTGCTGCTCCCTCCAGTGCGCTGTCTTTGCAGGGGGGAGGGGAGAGGTGTGAGCGTCACACCCAGGTTCCTGGGCTGGAAAGGCCGCTCCAAGCGGGTGGCTTACCCTGCGAGTGCGGCTCGGCAGCGTTCCCGGCCCTGCTGCACGTCGCTGTCTGAGCTGGGCCTCAGGGAGGCTTCAAGGAGTCCAGCCAGGCTGCGTGGCGCATCTGAACTGCAGGAGGCCCTGCGCGCCGGCTCTCGTGCTCTCTGTCAAGGGTTAAGCTGCCTGGTGTGGCAGGGGACGGGGCAGCAGCTGGAGGCAGGGCAGGGCCCGGCACCTGTGCATGTTTGTAAAAGGGGACTCCGAGAGGAAAAGCCCTTCTATGGCTTCCCCAAGCACCAGGAGGCCAGCAGCACTGCAAGTGGGGGGACAGCCCTGGCTCCCAGAGACGGCTCAGCTTTGTCCCATGTCAGCCCCCCCCCATACGCACGCGCTGCGTGGGGTGCAGGTGGGAACAATGGGACCTAACAGCTCTGGCAGAGAGTCCGGAGCACAAAGCACCCGGGGGCCACTCGGTGAGGTGAAGGGGGCTCCGGGTTCCCTGACCTGGCCCCCGGCCCACGCCAGCCCGCGGTGCTTAGCCCAGCAGGAAAGCGTGGTGGCGGCTGGGATGAATCAGCCGAGCGTGACCCTGCAGGGATAATGGGCCCTTTCATTCCCTGCTCTCTGGGCCAGACTGACTGAGCAATGTGGCAGCTGAGGGTGCGCGCCCGGCTCGGCGTGGGCCTGGACAGGAATCTGACCACAGAGCACTCGCTGCAGGATCGGGGCCGGAAAAGCGGGGGTCGGAACTTGGAGAAGTCAACACTTGCAGCTCCCCCACCTCTGCCGAGAGCCCCACTGCACTAGTGTCATTTACCAGTGGGGAAACTGAGGCACAGAAGGGCAGCAGCGAAACAGAATCCAGGTGCCCCCTGACCCCTTTCTCTCGCAGGGGTGAAGTTTCTAGCTTGCCTAGGTGGCAAATTGCCGGCAGGGACTGGTGCTGGTTACCCCAGCTGTGGGCCAGCCACTCAGGGAGGACGCACCATGCAAATCACAGTGCCTCATGTCTCTGCTCAGCTGCACTGGGCTAGCACCACCGGCTAGGACTGGGGCAGTGCCTGAGCGCAACCGGCACCGACCTCCACCCCAGACGGCCACAGGACAACGCTCGCCTTGGGAAATGAGCGACTCCCATGGGGATTCCTAGCTGCCAAGGCCAGGAGAGACCTGCAGAGAATCTCGTCCGGCCCCCTGCAGAGTGCAGAGCATAGCCCCTCGCTCCGTCACCCCGTCCTGAGCCCAGCAACTTGTGTTCGGCTAACGCCTCTTCCCGAAAGGCAGCCAGGCTGGACCTGCTGCCGTCAAGAGACGGAGACACCGCCACGGCAGCACGTCCCCACGGCGGATCGCCCTCACGGCTCCAAAAGGGACCTGTTTCCGTAACGACACGTTCTCATGTCCATTCAGTGGAGCTGTGTGTGCTCGCCACATGCACCGGTGCTGGGAGATTGTCCCTCAGCAGTACCCGTAGGGGAGCCAGCTCAGGCGCCCTTTGGAGCAGCACACACACGCCATGGTCTATCGGGCCCCTCCGGCCCCCTACACCCTCAGGCTCTTCTTGCCGGCCAACTCCGAGAGTGGGGCAGGGGGGCGGGATGTCGAATGACACGAGCAACACACCTCGAAGAACAGCGGTTACGGAAACAGGCCAGTACCCTTTCTTCTCGGCGGGACGGCTTGTGTCCATTCAACGTGGGTGACGGCCAGCGGTCGGCCCGGCACTGGGAGGAGCTCACTGGCACCTGACCGCAACACAGCTCTTCCGAAGGCAGCGTCCTCCCGGGCTTGCTGCAGCAGGGTGCAGGGCAGGGCGAAGGGGTGGAACCGCATAGCAGCCTTACAAATGTCCAGGACAGGAACACTGGGGAGCTGCGGCCCTTGGCGGCACGGCGTGGTTCTGCCAACGGGGAACGTGAGAGCCCTGCGAACATCCAGGCCATGCAGCCGCCGCTCCTCAGCGGTCGCATGAGGCTTTGGGGAGACCAGGAGGAAAATATCCTGACTCCTATGGAAAGCAGAGACCACTGTAGGTAGGAAAGCAGGGTAGGGTCGCAGCTGCACCTTGTCTTTACAGAAGATCGCAGATGGGGGCTCTGAAGTCAAGGCCCACAGCTCGGAGACCCTCCTAGCTGATGTAATAGCCTTCTGTCCAGGACCGGTGCAGAAGGGAACACATGCCCCTCGGTTGGAAGGGCAGTCCAGTAAGCCTGGAAAGGACCAGATTAAGGTACCATTGAGGAATGAGGGGTCGTACATGCCAGAAGAGCCTCTTAAGGCCTTGGAGAAATCTCAACACCTGTTGTGGGAAAACATGGCAGGTGAAAAGCCGATAGACGACCGGGCCAAACCTTCCTCCTTCAAGTCGAGAAGATAATCAAGGATGGTCTCGATGTAGGTTGCCAGGTGTCCGGTTTTTGCCCCGGAAAGTTCAGTAATTGCGCCTTCCGTCCGGTAAAAAAACAACAACAGAAAATACTAGACATGTAAAATGTCCGGTATTTTCTGTTTTCCTTGGACGGAAGCCCGGCGGGGACATTTTTCCCCTGCTGGGTCTCGCGAGAGCAAGGGGAGCGAGGAGCACAGGAATTTAAAGGTGCAGCGACCTTTTTTTTTTTTTTTTTCCCTCAACAGAATTTTTCCCCGGCATGTTTTTTTTGGGGGGAGGGGGGTTCGGTATTTTTTTGTTAAACCATCTAGCAACCCTATCTGGATGGGAGCTGCAGTAGGTGCAAGCCACTGAAAACCAGGTTCACTGGACTACACAAGCCTGCCTGGTCAACGGCTTTCGGCTGCCCAGCATGACTTGCTGAGCCACATCTGAGCTGGAGGGCTCCAGCAGCCATGGAGCAGCCACGCCACGAGATGAAGCGATGGGAGAGCCGGGGGAGGAAGGCGGGCATGATCCTGAGAGAACAGGTCTGGGCAGGGCCACGTCAGCACCACGAAAAGGATTCTGGTTCTGTCCTGCTTGACCTTCTCTGGGGCACTGGGGACGAGAGGGATCGGGGAAAACGCGTAGAACAAGGCGCTTGACCACCGGATGGGGAAAATGTATCCCAAGGACTCCTCGTCTGTTCGGCATCTGGAGCAGAAGCTGCGACACTTCGTGTTGTGCGCAGTGGCGAAGAAGTTTCCCTCCCCCAGGAGCATCCCCCTTCCAGAAGAGCACAGCAGCGACGCGCGGTTGGAGAGCCCACCACTCGTGGTGTGAGGAGAACTCTTTGCCCAGCTGATCAGCCAGGTTTCCTGTGCCTGGGAGGCAACGGGCCTTCAGATGTATGCCGGGCAGGATGCAGAAGTCCCAGAGGTGGATCGCAGAGCGTGCCCGGCCACGCCCCACCCCACCCCGGCGGTTGACACAAAACATCGTGGCCATGTTGTCTGTGAAGACTCGAACCGCCTTGCCCGCCAGGTGAGGGATAAACCCTCGCACGCCCTGTGAACTGCCCGCTGTCCCGTGACATGTACGTGGAAGGGCGCTTCCTGCGTGGTCCACGTCCCCTGGTCCGGAGATCACCACGATGGGCGCCCCAGCCAGGTCTGAGGCATCCGCTCCCAGCTCGAGCGAGTGGGGAGGGGCTCGGAACGGTACTCCTGCCAGAGCATTGCCAGGGACTACCCACCAGGCAACAGAGTCGAGGATTGGCGCCAACACCGCCAACACCACCAACACCCTGTCCAGGGGGGGTGTCTAGAGGGAGCACAGACCGACGCCAGCCATGGCTGGAGGGGTGCGTATGCAATCTAGCGTATTCAACCATGTAAGGAGACACCACCATGCGCCCAAGTAACTGACGACATACCCTGGTCGGTGAAGCATGCAGGCGGGTCGGTCAGGGCCGGCCCACAACATTTTGGCAGCTGAGGCGGGGAGCTCAAATGACGCCCTCGCTAGGGCCAAAACTTTGAAAGGTCTCTTGTGCCCTCCTTCCTCCAGCACAGCACTCCACCATCTCTGAGCATCTAGAGCAGAGAGAATACATAGGCACCAGCAGCAGACACAAGTTTCTACACTCAGGGTCCTAGTGGCGCCCCCCCTCCCTCACAGTCTGGCACCTGAGATGGCCGCTTCAGTTCGCCTCATGGTAAGGCCGGCCCTGGGGTCAGTCCATGAGGGAGGCAGGCTCAGGTCAGTCAAGTCCAGCACTGCTCCTATAAACTCTTCATTGAACTGGCTCTAACTGTGACTTTCCTGCATTTATCAAGAGGCCGAGGCAGAGGCATAGGCAGAGCAGAAGATCCACATACAGGCAAATGCTGGAGTAGGAGTCTCCCTTGACCCGCCAATCATCCAGGTAAGGGTAGGTCTGCACCCCTTGTCGTCCGAGGTGGGCAGCTACCCCCGACATACATGTGGTAAACACCCGAGGGGCCAAACGGGAGTACTGCACACTGGGGGGGGGTACCCGCCGGGAAGCACAGGAAACGTTGGCTGGAACAGGAAACGTGACTAACAATAGAAACTATTCACAGGGAAAGCCAAAGTCCAACTAGGGAAGCGCACAACGGCAGACGCTGAGACAAGCAGGTTCCAAGCACCGTTACTGGCGGCAAGAAGGAACTGAGGGTGGAAGGGGCCGATGGTGCCCTGTATATCACGTGCACACCACTCCAGGGGGCACCTGAGCCGGCTCCCCTACGGGTATAGCTAAGGGAAAAGCTTCCGGAGCTGGTGCATGCACTGAGCACCCCTCTCCCCCATGGAATAGACATGAGCAATCCCCTGGAGAGGGACGTGTCTGTCGCTCCCCGCCACCCGGTCTTGTTCCACCAGAGCCGGCTCAGAGCCCGTGTTTTCTCCCTGGGCGGTTATTGGCGCACCGCGATCAAGTCACCGCGCCAGCTCCTTTCAATATCTCACTGCAGGGAATTTTTTTCACAGCCCACAAATAACTTTGGTGGCTCTTCTCTGCCCCTTTGCCAATTTTTCAGCAGCCTTTTTAAAATGTGGTGCCCAGAACTGGCTGCAATGTGGGTCTCAGCAATGCCGTATCCCCTTCCAGCTCCTACTCTGTTATACCTCCAGCGATCCCGTTAGCTGAAGTACGTGTATCCCACAGGAAGGGGGGAGTGGGGATCATGGCCTGAGGGGTGTGAAGCCGCAGGCTCTGAACCTAGGGAAACATGAGCAGGAATCCTGGAGAACCTGGCTCCCAGGGCTGCTGCAGAGGGAAGCAATGGGAGAGCCCTCAGGGCAGGAACTAGCTTGTATTTGGAGAATCAGAGCAGCTCACAACCTGTTAGGCAGCCCAGAGAATGGATGGGGGAACATGAAAGCTCCATGTGGGCAAAGTTTTCCCAACTTGCCAGGTCTCCAGAACGAGCGGGGAAGGGAGATCAAAGCTGGAGTTTCTGTTCCTCTCAGGTCTTACTCTGTGTTTGGTTCAAAGTGACGGTTAGAATTTAACACATGTTCCTGGGAGGTGTGTGCGCAGCACTTGATTTGTTTGTGCTTCAACAGGACTGTGGATTCAGGAAACCAGGGGGTTGTGTTCCCAGGCTTGCAGCGTGACCACTGGTGAGTCATTTCTCCCTCTCCGTGCTTCAGTTTCCTCCCCTCTGAGCAATGAGGCCTGCACAGTTTAGTTAATTAATGCTGACAAAGTGCTTTGAGATGTTTGGCTGGGAGGGAAGAAATACATTCTTAGATAGTTTCCTTTGGGGACCTGTGGGCCCAAAAGCCACACAGATGTGTGCCTAGACCCCATACCGGGCCTGCTGCAGGTGGAAAGCCTGTTGGTGTTTGTTTACATTCATCATTAGGCTTCAGAGTTAATGTGCCATGGAGATCGATGCTCACACCCCCCTCTTGGGAGTTTCAGTCTGTCTGCAGACTCAAGCACACAGCCCTGTATGGGCCACCTTTTGCAGGGGTTTCTTTGCCGCCATAAGGAGAAGCGTAATACACAGGACAAAGTATTGGCCAGCACCCGTTCAATAGGACCTCCATTTCCACCAGTGGTCCAGTCTCCACGTGTCCCTTCCACTCTCCCTGGGGGTATGTCTACACTGCACAGTTTTTCCGGAAAAACAGCTGTTTTTCCAGAAAAACAATACTTATGTCCACACTGCTATTGCGTTCTTTCGACAGAGCGGTTTTTCCGACGGCGGTAAACCTCATTCTACAAGGAAGAAGCCTTTTTCGGAAAAAGGCGTGCGTAGACGCAGATGAGTGTTTTTTCGAAAGAAGAGGCCTCCAGGAAAAAGCACAGGTGCCCTGGTGGCCTCTCTGTCCACAGTAATCACAAGGGAAAAGCGAGAGCGCGTCCAATCAGTGTGGACGCTCTCTTTCGAAAAAGCACATTGCTTTTTAGTTGCACTTTTGCTGGGTAGACGCTCTCTTCTGGAAAAACTTCTTCCAAAAGAAGCCTGCAGACTAGACGTAGCCTGGGAGCTGGAAGAATGGAATCCCTGATGGGAGAGGCTCCTGCCCCCGCTGGCTCTGGGGGTCTGTGATGAGGATGTTGGGGGTCTCTCTGCGGCAACAGGGAGACTGTGCACCCAGGGACTTCCTTCCCGATCCTTTCTGCAGCTGAATAATCAAAGCAAAACCACACCAAGCAAAGCCCTCACTGTTCATTGCTGCGCCATGCTCCCAGCGACGGTTCGTCCTCTCAGCCTGGGGTTAGCGGAGACTTTCAGCAGTAGCAAAACGACCAGAGCTGGGGAATCAGCCGGTGCCGTTCTCCAGAGATCAGAGGCCCGGCTGCAATCCTCCCGGGCCAGGGGATTCCAGAGTAAATGCTTCAGTAGGCCTGTGGAGTGTGTCCCCTTTTGTATCCCCCTTCCCCGGTCTCAAAGCCCAGCTCCCTTTGGGCGGGCCGGGGGCGGATGCAAAGGTTCTCAGAGGTTGTCCTGCCCACGACTTTCCCAAACGTGAATTCTCCGCTCTCCGAGACAAAGAGCAAGAGACTCTGATGTGCCGATCGGCGCCCCAAGCCAGGGGGCTGGAACAGCGTCTATAGTGGGGATGCTGAACCCAACTGTAAACCCTGTATATGACGGATAGCACTGTAAGCCAGGGGTGCGGCAGCACCCCCAGCATCCCTAGTTTCAACACCTCTGGCCCTCAGACTGTCTTGAGTGGTCTCTGTCTGGCCCCAGTTACAGACACTGGGGGATCAATCATTCCTTTGGATCGCCAGCAAAAACCAGACCAAGCAGCAGCTTGCCAAGCCGCTCGCGGGGCTATGAGGTGGTGCTGGCAACTCAGACGCATGAGCATCAAGGTGAAACACAGATGGCTTTTATTTTATTTTCAAAATGAACCCTGTGCTCTCTCATGCAGCACCTAATCTATCTGTGGAACTCCCTGCTTCAGGATGTCTTTGAGCAAATGCTGAGGCTGGGTCACTAACCCCAGACCTGATCTTGAGCACTCTCAGTCCCACAGACTCCAGCAGGCACTTCACATGATCAATAGGTGGAGAGGATTTGGCCCATCTTTTGTACCTCTGCAAGGGAGGATGATGGTGGTAATTAAATCCCAGGCTCCACGGTGTAAGCTGTAGGGGTCAGGAAGGAATCCATCCGATTCAGCTAATCGGGGGCATTACAGGGATTTCCTCCTCCTCTGAGGTCTCTGAAGTTAGGTGGACACGTCTGCCTGTCTGAGCGTGGCTGGCAAATCCTCTGGACTTGATTCTCCGTCCTCGTGCAGCTGTTTCCACTAGTGCAAAGCGAGTGCCGCAATTCTGAGTTACTTTCCACACCCATGCTGGGCAATGGAGAATCAGGGCCTATAATCTCAGTCTGAAGCGCTGTGAATGTGTGTGCGCACGCGTGTGTGTGTGCGCGCACGCGTGTGTGTGTCTCTCTCTCCTTGCCAAAGCACCTGCCCTCAAAGACAAGCCCCAAGGAGCCAGATCAATACCAGAGAGAGCCTCTGTCCAGGCTTCTCTGGTCCAGCACATCTGAGTCGTGCTCAGATCTAAGCTCTAGGCCTGAGCCATCTCAGACCTCTGGGGTGCAGGGTGCTCGGAGCTCACCCCGGCCCTGCCACAGTTGGTCTGGCCCATATCTCAGAGGCTCCGGCTTGCTGCCTGCTCCCCCCTCTTTCCCCCCAGCTCTGTGCCTCACCTGCCATCTTCCTGCAGGCTGATTTCTCTCTGATCTTCCGCTCCCCGGGGGGGTCTCATCTTCTGTGCTGGAAACTGCAGGGGTGGCTGCTGGGAAGGCTCCTGCCGGGGGCTGTAGGGCCCTGCCAGATCAGACTGCACCCTTTGCCCCCCAAGTCAGGCAAGCAGCACAGATCCACTTGCCAACGTGCCGCTCCCCTGCCCTCCTAGGGCCAAGCAGGGAGCTGTGGAGGCCACGCAGCCTTTGGCAACTGGGCCCCCCAGCAAGGGGCAAACTGGTTCACCAGAGACTGAACCTTGCTCTCAGCTCCCAGGCAAGGCCCTGTTCTGGGGCACAGTGGGGAAGCCTGACCCATCTCTGCCCCACACCAAGGGCACCAGCCCCTGGAGCTGTCCTGCTAGACGCCAGCAAACACCAGGCAAGCAGGGAAGGTGAATCCTGCCCCTGTAAAAGCAGGAGCCACAGAGGCTGGGGGGAAACACTGAGAATGTTACAAATGAAGGGTGGCCGGGGAGCCAGCAGGGAGCCCTGAGCCTCAGGCCTCCCCCAAGGGCCTGGACTCCTGGAGAACCACCCCAGCCTGGCAGCTGCGACATGAACAGCCCTCCCCCTCCCTCCCGGATCCTGGGCCACAGCCACCTGTCACAGCCAGAATCCCTGGCAGCCAGGCCTGGGGGGCTGTCGGGGCGTGTAAAGCAACATGGAGGGGGGCACGTTGCCTGCTCTGGGGACTCCAGCAGCTCCTGCAAGTGTCCTTGCCTGCCAGACCAAGCTCAGGCAGCAAGCGGTTAGAACATACGAACGGCCATACTGGGTCAGACCAAAGGTCCATCTAGCCCAGTATCCTGTCTCCGACAGTGGCCAATGCCAGATGCCCCAGAGGGAGGGAACACAACAGGTAAACCTCACGTGATCCCTCCCCTGTCACCCATTTCCAGACAAACAGAGGCGAGGGACACCATTCCTACCCACCCTGGCTAACAGCCATTGATGGACCTAACCTCCATGAATCTATCTAGCTTTTTTGAACCCTGTTAAAGTCCTAGCCTTCACCACATCCTCTGGCAAGGAGTTCCACAGGTTGGCTGTGTGCTGAGGGAAGAAAAACTTCTTTTTGTTTGTTTTAATCCTGTTACCTATTAATTTCATTGGCTGACCCCTAGTTCTTATATTGTGGGAATAAGTAAATAACTTTTCCTTATTCACTTTTTCCATACTTCATGATTTTATAGACCTCTATCATATCCCCCCTTAGTCTCCTCTTTTCTAAGCAGAAAAGCCCAAGTTTTTGGGGGGAGGTTCCCCCAAACCAGTCCCTGCTGCAGCAGAATCTTCTTAAGCCGCCTTGGGGCTAGGTGCCCCCTTGTGGTAAGGGCTGCAGGAGATATCGCCCTCAAGGCACAAGGCCTGCGTGATCCATGCCCAGCGGGCACCCACTGCAGTCACCCTTTGCAGGCCAGCACTGCAACCCTGTCACGTGGCTAGATCCTCCCTGCCCTGTTAAAGGGGCAAAGGAGAGGCCATTGAGCCCAGAGCTGATCGCTGGCGACCAGTGTTTCCTGTAAGCCAGGTGCTCATGCAGCCTCTCAGGAGAGATTCTAATGCCGCCTGGCTGATTAGCAGAGCGCCCACTACTAGGTTTTAGTTTCTACCGGTGGTGCACATTTGCACATGCGTCAGTGCACATAGAACAATTTATTCTGCACATGGATGGAAAAGATTAAGAAGGAATGTTGCTGGTGACCCCTGGGATCAGCTATCCATAGAACTGCCGTCTCTCTGGCACATGGGTATGTGCCCCTAGTAGGGATTAGGGTTACCAGGTAGACCCCCCCAAAATACCGGACACACTTGATCGTGGGCGGGAGGGGAGGGACCGGCTGGGAGGGGGACGGGGCTGGCCGGGAGGAAGGGGGAGGGGACGGGGCTGGCGGGGAGGGGTTGGGGGCCACGGGGCTGGCCAGGAGGAAGCAGGGGCGGGAAGCAGAGCTGGGGATCGGGGTCAGGGGCTGGATGGGAGGAGGGGGCCGGGAGGAAGGGGTCAGGGCCGCGGGGCTGGCTGGGAGGAAGGGGGCGGGAGGCGGGGCTGGCGGGGCCGCAGGGCTGGCTGGGAGGAAGGGGCGGGAAGCAGAGCTGGGGAGGTGCAACCACTGGCCGCAGCAGGAGTCCAACAGGCTGCATCACGGCAGGCACTCCCTCTAGTTGCTAGTAGAAGCCGGGCGGAGGTGGGGGGAGGGGCTGGGAGTCACTCCCCCCGCCCGGCTTCTGCGCGCAACCAGAGGCTCCCAGCTGGGAGGTGGGGCCGCAATTGGCGCTGGGAGCCTCTGGTTATGGCAGAAGCCGGGCAGGGGGGGTGGCTAGAAGTCCCGGCCACTGCCCACGCCCCGCCCCGTCCCGCCCAGCTTTTGCGCGCGACCACAGGGCTCCCAGCGCCAATCGCGCCCCGCCTCCCAGTCGCTCCCCCGCCAGGCTTCCGTCCGGCGCCCAGCCAGAAATTCAGAAAATACCGACATTGCACGCGTCCGATATTTTCTGAATTTTTCTGCCGGACAGAGGGCGCAAATACCGGACTGTCTGGTAGAAAACCGGACACCTGGCAACCCTAGGGATGCAACATCCCCTTTAATCAGTTAACTGGCCCAATGTTACGTTTAACCAGTTAACCGCTTACACAGTATCCCGCAGGCAGGGGGCTGCTCCAGTCCAGCTGGGCCTGCCGCACCACGGGCTGGGTGTGCTGTGGGTGGCGGCTTCTCTGGCCTGGCCTGGCCTGCTGTGCCACGAGCTGCTGCAGCCGAAGCCAGGCTGGAGTGCCCCCCGCTCATGGCACAGTGGCCCTGGCCGGTCTGGGGCTCCCCCCTAACTCACAGTGTGGTTGGCCTGGGGCACCCCCCCACACAGTGTGGTGGGCCTGGCCATGCTGGGGCACCCCCCCTCACGGTGAAATGGGCCTGGCCAGGCTGGGGCACCCACACTCATGGTGCAGCGGGCCTGGCCGGGCTGGGGCACCCACACTCATGGTGCAGTGGGCCTGGCCGGGCTGGGGCACCCACACTCATGGTGCAGTGGGCCTGGCCAGGCTAGCGTGCCCCCACTCACAGTGTGGTGGGCCTGGCTGGGGCACCCCCAGCCCATTGCTCAGTGTGGTACATCCAGCCAAGCCAGAGCAGTCCCCCTGCCCACCAGTTAACCAGTACACATCACTCCACTCCATTAACCAGCGACATCCCTAGTTGCTGGTGCCAATACCAACACAGCTGCACTGAGCATGCCCAGAGTAAAGGCAAATGGCACCCCCTCAGCCCAAAGCAAGGGGGACGGCATAACCAGTCAAGACAGACTAGGCTGCAAGGGCTTTGGGGCCGTATATGATGGAGACCGTGGCCACTCGGTAACATGGCAGACACCACAGGTTAGGGGCTGACGCCCCCGAAAGGACTGGAATCAAAACAAGGCAAAACGCTTTGAAACTGGACGTGAAGGATGATGCAAAACAATCCAACCTCATCCAAGTCTCTTTCTAGCAGGTAAATATGGGTGAGACTCTCATGCTGCTAAACAGCCCTCCAGGCTGGGGAGGAAATGGGTCATTCTGGTCAATCTTGAGTCAGGAATGTCAGTTCTCTGCACTTGACAAAAGACTGAGAGGAGCGGCAGGGTACGCAGCTGGAGGAAATATAGATTTTGCCCCCAATCAAGTCCCCCTGCTTCCTCCAGACGAGCAGAACTGGGTGGGCTCTCATCTCGCCAGGCGGGACTGCTGACCCATGTGAAAAGCCAAGGGAAAAGCAGGGATGATGATGGGGGGTGGAAAGACCCACGCTTGGGGAAAGGCGGGGGGCGGGGGAAGGAAGAGGAATTCACGTCACTGATCAAGGTTTGGGTATCGCAGTAAAAATCCTTTCACCACGCCCACGGCCATTGGTGGAAGTTCCTGTGTTCCTCCTCAGTCTCCTTCTGGGGCCCCTAAAGGGGTGATGGAGAAGGGTCCTGCCTCTTGTTTTTTGCCTACCAATTAGACCGTCTCTCTGGAGCACGGGCATGTGCCCCTAGACAGGATACTACACCCTCATGCCGATGCCAAGCTAGGTCAAGGCAAACAGAACCCCCTAGGTATGTCCATTACAGATCTCAGCCCAAAGCAGCACGGGATGGCACAACCAGGCACGACACGCTGGGCTGGGCTCCCTTCGTGCCTGCCACCTCTCATGGGCAAGCTCAGCCTAGCTGCCCCCTTCCTGCCAGCCCCACCTGCACCCAGCCCAGGACACAGCTAGATCAGCAGGCAGGCACCCCCCTACCCCTCCAGGGCATGCTCAGGGACTCGTCCTAGGCACCCATCTCATCCACACCGCACCTTGCCCACAGGGGCTGTGAGTCTCAGCACCCCACCACCACCTCCCCCATGCCCCAGGGGTGAGGCTGACGCAGTCCATCGCGGCGACCCCATGCATTGGCAGAAGAGCCAGCATGTTGGAAATAGAGGGTTTATTTAAAAATCAGCACCATGCAGCCCCCACAGAGCAGAATCAGACCACCTCCTCCCCCGCAGCCTGGCCAGACAGCTCCAAGGGGCACAGACACCACCATGCAATGCTTAGCCACAGAGCAAGCAGGCAGCCCCCAAGCCCCTGCAGAGCCTCCCAGGCCCGTGCCAGATCCCAATGCACTGTGTCTGCTCTCAGCTGGGCACGGGATGGGGCAGACTGAGGCCTCATTGGAGAAGCAGGTCTGGGTAGCAGGAAAAAGGCAAGACGGGAATCACTGGAAGTCCGCCGCAGAGTCTAGCAGCCCAAGGAAGGGGCCCAGGGATGAGGGGAGCACATGGGGACCCTGCAGGTCTGGCCCAGAAGGCCTGGAGAATGGAGAGGGCGGGACATATGGCTGATGTACCTGAGTGCAGGTCTGGGGCTGACCTGGATGGAGGAGGATCCGGGACAGGAGTCACAGGTGTCTAGGAGGAAAGCGCCCAAGATACCCACCCCGGAGAACCCAGAGACAACAAGATCTGTAGCCTCCCAGCACCTCACAAGACCGCGGCTGCATCTCCCATGGCTCTGAGCAGCCAGGAGGTTGCAGGGTCGGAAGGTTCCTCCTTCGTCCCCGCTGCCCAGAATTCGTCCATGTCACTTCCCTGGCCAGGAGCCAAAGTCTGCATCCACTTCCACTGTTTCCCCGCCAACCCAAGCTGCCTGCGTCTCCCGCGCAATGAGAGCAGGGGAGATCCCAATGGGCGCGCCCCACAGGGCCAGGATGGGGATTAGGGCCAGGACGCCGCTAGGGTCTGCGGTTCAAATCCAGCCTGGAGCGGTCTGGACACGAGGTGAGTTTGCTGGGTCTCAGCTCGGTTCCCAGGGGGACTCCCCACCAGCACAGCGTGACAGAGGTGAAGGGCTTGCTAGGCCATGGGAACTTGGCCCCCTCCCCTTCCCCTTGTCATGCAGGAGGGGGACCCGTTGTAGGAACTCAAGCTGCTGTGCCCCATGTGGGGCAGATCCCAGAGCTTCCCCCGATGAGGTCACAGCACCATGCCCCCAGCCCGTTACCCGCTGGCAGGTCTGGACGGGGCCGTCTTCAAAGCCAGGGCAGAAACTTCCCCGCCTCTGAGCCAAGCTTCCAGCCGGGCAGCAGCTCTGCACACAGCGGCAGCGGGTACCCCAAGCCTTTCCCCCCTCCCTCTTCCCACTAGATTAGTCAGCCCTGGGCCCCTGTTCCCCCAGCAGGGCCTGCTGGTCCTTCACCAGGAGCTGTGGCGTTTGCGGGGCGCACAAGCTGCGAGTTCATTGGCAGGGAGCCACGTTCGAGCCTCACTTTGTTTGGGGCAGGACGTCATGTTCTGCCGCCCCAGCACCCCCACTTTGCGCCAGTCACTCAAACTTGGACTTGGCCCTGCCCCCCTTTCCTCGGATGTTGAGCAGCAGCAGGAGGCCCAGGCAGACCGTGGCCGGTGCACACATGGCCAAGGGCTCCTTCAGCACCAGCAGGGTGTAGATGGCACCTGGGGGGAGACAGAGAAGGAAACATGCCAGGGAAGAGTCAGGGGAAGGAAACATCAGAGCCACCCCTTCACACCCAGCTCCACAAGGGGGCCACATGACTTCCAACTGTTGTCATTACACTTCAGAGTCATCAGACCCTATGATGGGGTGGGCAGGAGGCGGCCAGCGGGCCGAATTCAGCCTGCCAAGCCTCCGGTTGCCTCGCCAGGACCCTTCGGCACAGAGCAGCTCATGCTTTAAACAGCTGGCTGCTCTCTGCTCTGGATGCTGAGGAGGGAGGCGGGAGGCTTTGTGCGCTGTCCTGCCCCCAGCAAAATTTCTCAGCTCTCACTGGCCAGTTTCCAGCCAATAGGAGCTGAGAAATTTTGCTGGGGGCAGGGATAGCATGTGAAGCCTCCCTCCCTCCTCCCGGAGCAGAGCCATGTGGAGCAGGCAGCCCACAAGCCACAGACTGCAGCAGCCTGCCTGCCTCAGGTTCCTGCAGGGCTGCTGGCTGGGAGCCGCCTAGGTCAGCACCTCCCAGCCAGAGCCTGCCTCTGGCACCCCACCCCTTTCTCCCCCCAACTACCTGCCCCAGACCACCACCAAAATCCTCTGAACCCCTTTCCCCTCTTCTCCCAAGTCACAACTCCCTCCCAGACTCTGCATCCCCAACCCGAGCTCCTCCCCAGGCCAGAATCCTCACCTGCTTCCTTATCCTCTCCTGAACCCTGCACCCCAAACCCCTACTCCCTCCTGCACCCAAACTCCCTCTTAGACCCCACACCCTCTCCTGCACCTCGGTCTCCTACCCCAAGCTCCTTTCTGCACCCAACCTCCATCCCAGACCCCGCACCCCCTCTCATAGAAGTGCAGCCCTTGACCACTTGCCAAAATCTTGAAGTCCCTCCCGGCCCCCCCCATTAAAAATTATTGCCCACTCCTGCCCTATGAGATGGAGAGGGGCAGTTCATACCTAGGAGCTATTGTCTCAGACAGGCAGCACCTCCGTGGGTTGGGCGCTGAGGGTTTTCTTCAGGGGATGGAAAATTTTGGAGCCCCTGAACCCCAAGGGGCCAGGCCCCACTCCAGTCTGGGCAGGCTGAGGTTTCACAGGGCTCGGTGTTCCTTTGCCAGGGATTTATCGCCAAGGGTCTCGCCATTAGCCCCCCACGTCTCGCTCTCATGCCAAGAGACCGTTCTCTGCGCAAGCGCCACTGGGGCACCCGACCACCGCAGCCCCCTTGGGGAGCCGCACTCAACACTGCCCTCGGGGAAGCAGCCCCGGTTGCCTATGGACAAGGATGATGGGAGCAGGGCGGCAGGGGAGGGAGGGACACAGGTTCACAGGCTCTGCCCTCGTGGCACATCCTCCCCCGCCGTGCCGGGTGGCGCTGGGGCAGCTGGCGACAGCAAACACCTGCAGCCACCAGGCATCACCGACCACACGAGCTTCTGAATTATCCCTGGAACATCCCTGGCTCAGCTAGAGAGAGGGGACTCCGCTGCCGGCGGCTCCCCAGGCGGCCTTAGAGCCAACGGTCCTGATGCTGCAGCCTCCGGGGAGTAGTGGGGGGAGGGTCACTGCATAAGATGCTGCCTGCCCCACGGCTCTGCTAGGCTCACCCTGCAGCGGAGAGGAAGGGGCTGCTATTCTGGGGTGGGGGAGCAGCCCACAGGAGGCGGTAAATTTAGAGCAGCCCTAGGGGATGTGCTAATTTATGCGAGAGGGGGCGGAGCTGATTCCAGAACCCCGGAGGGAACGTAAAGCCCCCGCTGCCCTTCCCCAGAGCAGACGGCACCACCCCCACCCCCGAGTGGGACGGCATGGAGCGAGGGTCAAAGGAATCCAAATGTGGCTTTAAACCGCGGGCCTGGTCAAAGCAGCAGCGATAAAACCCCTGCCTGGTACCCTCAGTGCTGGCCACAGGGCTGAGCTAGACGGGGCGGAGTGGAATCTAGTGCTCCTGCCTGCCACCCTGCTCCCGGGGAGCCAGCTGACACAAAAGCAGCAGCACGGGGTGGCAGGCGGCCTCCCAGGAGCCAGTACACGCCAGAAACCAGCTTTTAAGCCAGTTCCCTGCAAGTACCAGTTCCTGCCTGCTGTCCCACACTGCTGCCTCTGTATCAGAGGCAGCAGTGCAGGGCAGCAGCTGGGCTCCCTGGGAGTCCCGTGCAGCCGTATTGCCGTTTGGGTAACCGACAGGCTCATGCTTATTGGCTGTTCGTTGAAACAGCTACACGCTTACATCCCTAGTAACCACCGAGAGCCGGGGGAGGCTTGAGAGCTGGCCGACAGGCGTGACTGGGAAGATGATGGAGGGCAGCTCACAAGCCTCCCTTGGGGGATGGAAAGTCTAGGCTGAGTAGCCAGGCAGGCCTTGGTGGGAGCCCCCGTTCCTGCAGCTGGGCAAAACCCCTGGAAGCCTCGAGCAGGGAACAATCAACCTGCCAAGTGCTGGGACCTCACTGACCTTTACTATCCCTGGCTCTGGACACTGAGCATCTTGCAGCAGGGTCAATAGGCCACATCTAGGCCAGGCCACCGCATGGGCATGTAGCAGGGCTCAAGTGGGCAGAGCCTGCCTTTGCAGGGGCCGATCCTTTGCCCCAGGGGCTGGGGACGGTGTGAGATCCTGCACCCAGGAAGGGAGAGGGCACTGCCCACCAGACACGCTCCAAAGGGAATCCGCGCTCTTTGCCCAGAGAGCTCTGGAGGATGGGGAGGAGAAAAAGATCAATTTGGGGGCTTCCCCAGTGCAAGCCAGCACAGCCTGATAGGAGGAGCGGGGAGGGTAGCAAGGCTGGGGAACTCCCCAGCACAAGCCTCGCTGGCCAGCTCCCCACAGGAGCCCGGCGGCCAGCACCTACCGATCATGACGATGGTGAGCACGAAGTTGCTGATCTCCTGCAGGAGCTGGGGCCCAAAGGCCAGGAGAGCCCCAGCCACCACCTCGATCCAGCCGACCACCTGCAGGTACTGCTCCGGCTCCGGCTTGTAGCCAAACTCCTTCAGGGGGAAGACATCAGCGAACTGCACAAACTGGGACTTCTGGAAAGGGGAAGGGAGCGTCAGTACGAGGGCACCGGGCTGTAGTGGTTCCCTTCGGCCCCTGGCACGTCAGCTGCTCGGTCACAGTGCATGGCAGAAAGGAGACAGGCGGCTCTCTTCTGCATGGGGGGTTAGGAGAGGAGCAGGGTGTTGCTGGCTCCCTGGAGCCTGCAGAGGACTCTACCTGAGCCAGCCTGGCAGCATAAACAGCGACTGTGCATAGTGCAGATGGCACAGCAACAGCGTGCCGGGCCCTCCCCTCCCAGCCACTGCCATGTGCTCCTGCCACGGAGCCTGGTCTCAGCAAGCAGCGGGAAGGAACCAAGGCCTTTCCCAGCAGATCTGGGCAACCTGCACCCAGCTGGCCCCAGCCTAGCAGCTGGGTGCATGGAACTCCATGACACGTGGCTCCCACCCCTGGTCCCTGTAAGCTGGGCACTTGTGGGGCCGCACAGGAGAGAGTCCAATGCTGCCCAGCTGATTAGCAGAGCACCCAGAGCTAGGTTTTGGTATCTACTGGTGGTGCACATTCACCCATGCCTCAGTGCACAGCGATAAATGTATTCTGCACAGGAACGGGAAAGATTAGAGGCAGCATTGGCTCCAACCTGCACCGCTTGGCTGCTTGTGGACGGGCCGGAGGTTCTTTCCTGTAGAAGGGGGGCAAGTTAAGAACCCTCCCCACAAACTCCTTGGGGAATTTTAATTCTATGGGTTATGCCAGTGCATTGAGTGGGGGACTTAGGCAGCCAGGACTCCTGGGTTCTCCCCTGAGCTCTGACACTAAATCAGTGTCACTGTGAACCAATTGCTTCCCCTCTCTGTAGAATGGGGCTCATGCTGCTTCCCACTCTGGGTACTAAGTGCCGTTTGGACAGCAGGGACTCAGTGTTGCCAGGCCAGAAGGCAAAGCCAGCTTGCCGGAGCACACCAGTGTCACAGCGACCCGCCTCGATTCTTATCCTCAACGCCATACAGACCACTAAGCCATCCACTCCACCGCACCTGCTCCCTGCTTTCAGCTGGGCACGGAGCTGGCTCGGTAGCAGGCTGAGTGTTTAATATCCCCAGGGAGCAAACTGTCCAAGGAGGGTTTTCTCGGATGGATTTACAGTCCAGGGGCCCGGGAGCCCCAGTCACCTCCACGAAGGCTGGTTCGCCTCTCGTCAGTTTTCACCAGCAGCTCACGCTTTCAGACGCCACCATCGCTGCAGCGGGAGCTGCTTATAGAAACTAACACAGCTTCCTCCAGGTAACAGTTTGTTAAACCAAGATTAAGACACTCTCTCTCACACTCACACTCACAAATAGCAATTTCTCAGCAAGCCCTGCAAACTTACATACCAGCGAGAATACAGGACAAGAGGGTGATAACAACAGAGACCACATAGTGGTACAGGTTGAACCTCTCTCATCCGGCACCCTCAGGACCTCACTAGTGCTGAACCAGAGAACCACGTACGGTCAATATTGTCTAGCAGCATGACCAACACTTCTACGGCTTGCTGGGCTCGTAGAAGACATTTAGGGGTGAGCTAAATCACAGAACAGAACATGGAGAGCCAGGACTGGTGGCTGTAAACAAACTTTATGGGACCGCGGAAAACATGGCCACACCCAGGATAAGTGGACATCTGGCTCACATAAATCATGCTGGACCACGGATGTTGCCAGACCAAAGAGTGCCAGATTGGAGAGCTTCAACATGTAGTACAGGCTTGGGTAAGATACGGCCCACGGGCTGAATCCAGCCCACTAAGCTGTTTGATCTGGCCTGCGGCCATCCTGTCCCACCCCTGGCCCCAGGTCAATTGAGACCCAGGGGCGGGGACGCATGTGAAGCCTCTTCCTCCCGCCATGGATGCGCGGCACCTAGAGGGAGCCACCAGCTGTTCAAAACTCCTGGCAGGGTAGGGAAGGGGGGCGAGACTCTTCACGTGCTCCTCCATCCCCAGTCCCAGATTGGCCTGGGGGAGCACACAAAGTCTCCTTCCCCCACCAGGGGTACGTGGTGCCTACAGGTAGGGTTGCCAGGTAGACCCCGCCAAAAAACCGGACACACTTGATCGTGGGCGGGCCCGGGTGGGGGGAAACCGGCTGGGAGGGGGCGGGGCTAGACGGGAGGAAGGGGTGGGTGGGAAGCAGAGCTGGCGGGGGGGTGTGCAGCCACAGACCACAGCCGGAGTCCTTCGGGATGCGCCCCCTGCAGGCACTCCCTTTAGTTGCGAGCAGAAGCCAGGCGGGGGCAGGGAAGGGGCTGGGAGTCACTCCCCCAGCCCGGCTTCTGCTCGCAGCCAGAGGCTCCCAGATGAGAGGGGGTTCCGCGATTGGCGCTGGGAGCCTCTGGTCGCGTTCAAAAGCCGGGCGGGGGGAGTGGCTGGTAGTCCCAGCCACTGCCCCTGCCCCGCCCGGCTTTTGCACGCGACCACAGGGCTCCCAGCGCCAACCGTGGCCCTGCCTCCCAGTCGCTCCCGGCCCCCGCCAGGCTTCCATCCGGCGCCCAGCTGGGAATTCAGAAAATACCAGACATTGCACATGTCCGGTATTTTCTGAATTTTTCTACTGGACAGACCGTGCAGATACCAGACTGTCTGGTAGAGAACAGGACACCTGGCAACCCTACCTACAGGGCCCCCTTCCACTAGAGGCCCCGCCCCTTCCAGCTGAGGCCCTGCCCTTTCTGGGGGCGGAGCCAGTCCACTACCATTACCCATAATTCCTGAAGTGGTCCCCCCTGCAAAAATTATTGCCCATCCCTGCTGTAGCATTATGAGCCCATCCCATAGCAAACCTCTCAGGGTAAAATCATGGCCTGATTTAAGTCAATGGGTGTTTTGCCATTGACTTCAAAGGGGCCAGGATGGCACCCCAATGATTTTAACAAAAGATTTGGCCCTATGAGAAGCACCCACAGTGTGAGTAGGGGGAGGCAGGGAGGGCACAGTGGGCACCCGATTTCCAGAGGTGCTCCGTGCACACGCTACAGGTTGGACACTGAATAATCGGGAAAATCTAACACCAGCTCCGGCTTCAGGGCAACTGCATTCAGCCCTGCCGCTCACGGGCGCAGGGATCTGCTATAACCCACAGGTTGGAGCACGCCCGGGCTATCACAAATAAGGATGTTAAGAAGAGGGTAACTGACTAATCGTGTGGATGATACAATTTGTATCGAGGACACGATTAGTCGGTAAAGGGCCCCGCAGTTTATGTAGGAGGAGCTGGGTGCACAGGCAGAGCCGCAGCAGGGTAGGTCCGGGACCCAGTACAAGCTGGGACTCAGCAGTCCCAGCTCATGCTGGGTCCCAGATCGCTGCACCTCTGCATTTCAAACGTAGCAAGAGCCACCTGGCTCTTACTACATTTAAAATTCAGAGGCGCAGCGGGTCTGGGACTCAGCGCAAACCTCTGCCTCCCCTTTTAAGCCAGCTCCCCCCACAGTACTGGCTCCTGCTCCCCCCCTCCCCCCTTACTGCCTCTGATACAGAGGCAGCAATGGGGTGGAGCGAGTAGTCGAGTAGTGGTGAGCACTTGAAAATGGGGGAGCCTGAGTCTATCAGGTCCATTCTTGTCAATGAAGACTTAACTCCAAGCAACTACACTGGTTTACACCTGTATGGGTGAATGTAGCTCCTGGCTCCTAGCCCTCAAGGCAGGGCGGGGAACCTTTTTTGGGTCGGGGGCTGCTGACCCACAGAAAAATCAGTCGCACAAAGGTGAGAAGTAAAAAAAAATTTTACAAACCCAACGCCTCACTGATGTAGCTCCCAACTGAGAAGCAGAAAACACAGTCCCCACAATACCCTCACGCACCAGTGCCTGGGGGGGCCTGGGCTACTAGATTTTGTGGCCCCCTTATAAGCTCTGGGAAGGGGCCAAAAAATGAGGGGTTCAGTGTGTGGGAGGGGGCTGCCAGGAAACAGAAATGGGGTGTGGGCAGGAGGGTGCAGGAGTGGGTTGGGGGCATGGGCGGGATGGGCACAGGGCTGGACTGCCAGCACTGGCTCCCTAATAGTGGGGGAGGAAGCCCAGAGCCTTGGGGGCCGCATCCCGGGGGCCACATACGGCCCCCGGGCCTTAGGCTCCCCACGCACCTTACTGTCTGTTAGTGGTGTGATGCTGTTATGGCAATTTTTCAGGAGCACCCAACAGTGCTCGGTCATACCCTGCCCAGGGGCTCTGCAGAAACTGAGATATGAAACAATCTGCCAATGAACTCATTTAACACAGGACCGAATTAACTTTGATTTAAGCTGAGGCCAACAGGCAATGAAGGAGCAAAGAGCAGAGGCTTCCAGCTCTCTATCTCTATAGCTTGTTTTTCTGTGGCTAAAGAGCAACACTGCCAGCTGGCAAAAGCTACGGCTGGAGGAGTGTTTTAGCTCTGGAAATAAACCATCCCAAAATCAGAGCAGCAGTGCACACACCCAGCTGGAAAAACTCCACCCGCAAACTCACCTGAGCCAAGGAATTTCTCTTCTCACGCGCAAGCAAAAGTGATTGATTCGTTCAGTCCCAACCTCAAAGGGCACAAGAGCGGAGCTAGAGGCCGGCAGGTCCTATTAGACGCCCGAACCCACCCAGAGCGCATTTCTTGCTCTGCGTGTGTGTGCGGTTTGCTGTTTCCACACGACTCGCAATGAAACTTTGCAGCAGCAAAAGCCGACCTGATGGGCACGGCTAAAAAGACACCGTGTTTGCACATTCCGCTCTCTCGTTCACCCCCAGGCCTGGCTTTTAAGGGACATCCCTCCTTTAGGCCTCCGTCCCCCCGATCCTGCACCAAGGAAGCTCTGGGGACCTCCCTGCACTGTTAGAAGAGGCGTGCCTGTATCTGAGCCCGTAAAGTAAGCATCTGTTAGGGATGTGAACAGTTCCCATGAACCATTAACCAATGGGGGCTGGAGCAGCTCCCCGCCTGCCACGGGCAGTGGACTGCTTCAGCCACATGGGGGGCCCACCGCAGACAGGGGCCGCTCCAGTCAGCCAGAGCAGGCTTTGTCCGCAGGACACCCCTCAGGCAGGTGGCGGGGGGGCTGCCCCAGCCTGGCCTTGGCCGGCTGGCTGCTCCAACCCAGTGCTGCTGGAGCAATCCCCCCCCCAGCCCATGTCCTCTTTAATCGGTTAACGTTTCACTGGTTAACCAATCAAATGGGATTTTCATCCCTTGTATCTGCAAAGTTTGCCGTCCAGTGACACCGAAGAACAGAGTCTGTTGTTTCTGTCTACACCAGGAACACTTTGCCAGCATAGGAGTGCCAGGGTTCTAGGCCAGCCAAATGTTCCTCGTGCAGACACGGATATTCCAGCAACGCTGCACTTTGCACACACCCAGTGGAACATGCCTGACCCATGAACAGGCAGCTTTGCCAACAGAACGGCATCTTTTGCTGCTAGCACAGCAGTGCTGGTCAAGGATCACACCTTGTCAAGCCGCCTGACACTGGTTATGTGGGCAAAGGTCTGTAGCATAGGCGGGGCCTTTGTGGCGGTTATCAAGCACTGCAACTGGCTGGCGGCGCACGGCTCTTAAGAGGCACAAAGGCAAACACAGGCTCAGGGCTGGCAAGAAATGTGTTTTTGGGTGGGAGAATTGCTCAGGATGGCTTTAAAAAACAAAACCACCCCCACTAAATACTGTTCTTGACTCCTCTGCAGCTGAACTGTTGGCATCTGTTGTGAGATGGGGTGCAGATGGGCAGTACCTCGCCTTTCGGGTCCGGAGGGGGGTGCTGGGACGGTCCCTTCTTAGAGGGACACGCCTGAGTTTTTCCAAGGAAGGGGCCATCTCAGCAGACAAGAACGGGAGGAGAAACTGAGGCACAGAGTGGGAAAGTGACCTGCCCAAGAAGCGACACAGAGGGGAAACAGAACCCAGCTTGCCTGAGCCACGTGCGCTAGCCACTAGGCCACCCCACCTCAAGATATTGACAGCTCTTTCCCATGGCTCCTCTGGCCCTACCAGCTGCGGGTTTGCAAATCTTCCTCTCCCCCCCCCCCCGTTGTTTTCCCTTGGGGGAACTTGCTGACTAAAGGGGCCAGGGCGAGGGGCTATTGTTAGACACCCAAACACAAACCAGCCAGGGGGGAGCAAAGGTCACTTCTCTGATCCCGGCCAGTTTCGCCGCCCTAGGCTGAGGGGGCAAGGCAGGCGCTTTGGGGCAGAGGGCAGCGCTCAGCAGGGCTCGATACCAGCTCCCCCCTGCTGCACGCGGGGCACTTTCCTTCTCGGGGCCCTGTAACTCGGGGAGGGGGCGCCCCACACTCTCGGGGGTGCAATGGGGGGGGAGGTTAAAAGCACCGGGGGCGCATCGGAGAGGGGGCGGTGGAAGGACCCAACGAGCCTCCCCTCGTGGAGGGAGACGGAGACTTGCCAGGCCCGCCGCTGCGGAGAGTCCCAGCTGGAGGGGGCGGCCGCGGGCTCGGGGCTCCAAGCCAGGGCGCCCCCGGGGCTCCAAGCCAGGGCGCCCCCGCCCCGAGGCGGCAGCAGGGGGGGCGAGACACGAAACCCACCCGGTGGGGCCAGCTCGGGGCAGGGCCACGCGGGTCCCCACCAGCCCGGGCGCTCGCAGGCAGCAGGGGGGGCGCTGCCGGGGGCCCCGAGCCCGGCCCTGCAGCTTGCAGCCGAGCCCAGCTCGGGCTCGCCCCGCCGGCCCCCCGGAGCCCGGCGCGGCCCCGCGCTCACCAGCTGCTGGTAGAGCTCCGCCGAGATGTGCTCCGTGAGCTTCACCGCCCCGGTGAGCAGGAAGAAGAGGCCGAGCAGCACCCGGATGGCGGGGAAGACGAGCGCCATGGCGCGCCCGGGGCTCTCGCGGCGCGGCTGCAGCTGCCCCAGGAGCGCGGGCGGCTGGGCAAGGGACCCGCCCCCGTGGGCGGCTCGTCCCGCGCTCTGGGCATCCCCCGCCGGGCGCGTGGCTCCGCCCTCCCGTGGCTAAGGCCCCTGCCGGGTTCCCCCTGCGGCAGGCCCAGCAGGGGCTTTGCCGAGGGGGGGAGCTACGGAGCCAACTCGCCCCAGAGCCAGCGCCGTCCTGTGGTTTTATGGGGCCGCGGGCAGGACTATTAACCTCCCCCCCCGCACACTCTGCCAGGAGTTGGGGAAGGTTTTGGGGGCTGGGGGGGCGCTGACCCACAGAAAACTCAGGGGGCTGTGTCTACACTGGCCACGTATTCCGGAAAATCAGCTGCTTTTCCGGAATAACTTGCCAGCTGTCTACACTGGCCCCTTGAATTTCCGGAAAAGCACTGACGATCTACTGTTAGAAATCAGCCGCTTTTCCGGAAATACTAGGCTGCTCCCGTTGGGGCAAAGTCCTTTCCGGAAAACCACTTCCGAAAAGGGCCAGTGTAGACAGCACGGTAGTGTTTTTCCGCAAAAAGCCCTGATCGCCATTTTTCGCATCGCTTTATGAAAAAGCGCATCTAGATTACACGGACGCCCGAAAAAGTGCTTTTCCGAAAAGCATCCTGCCAATGTAGACGCGCTTTTTCCGGAAATACTTATAACGGAAAACTGTTCCGTTTTAAGTATTTCTGGAAAATCATGCCAGTGTAGACGTAGCCAGGGGCTGTGTCTAGACTGGCAAGTTTTTCCGGAAAATCAGCCGCTTTTCCGGAAAAACTTGCCAGCTGTCTACACTGGCCGCTTGAATTTCCACAAGAACACTGACGATCTCATGTAAGATTGTCAGGCTACGTCTAGACTGGCATGATTTTCCGGAAATGCTTTTAATGGAAACGTTTTCCGTTAAAAGCATTTTCGGAAAAGAGCGTCTAGATTAGGCGGATGCTTTTCCGCAAAAGCACTTTTTGCGGAAAAGCGTCCGTGGCAATCTAGACGCCCTCATAAAAAGCCCGATTGCCATTTTCGCGATCGGGGCTTTTTGGAAAACAAATCTCAGCTGTCTACACTGGCCCTTTTGCGCAAAGTTTTGCCAAAAGGGACTTTTTGCCTGAACGGGAGCAGCATAGTATTTCAAAAAGCACTGATTTCTTACAGTAGGAAGTCAGTGCTTTATGAAATTCAAGCGGCCAGTGTAGACAGCTGGCAAGTTTTTCTGCAAAAGCAGCTGATTTTGCGGAAAAACTTGCCAGTCTAGACACAGCCAGGGAGTGAGAAGCAACAAACTCCAACCTTCCCCTCCCCACTGATGAGCCCCTCCCCCCGGCAGAGAAGCAGAAAGACCCTCCCCGTGTTCCCCTCTCGCACAGCAGAGTCAGGGGCAGAGCCAAAAATGAGGGGTTCAGTGTGTGGGAAGGGACTGCCAGGAAGTGGGGTTGGGGGTCTGGGAGGGCGGTAGGATGCAGGAGCCCGCTGGGGGTGGGAGGAAGGGTGCAGGTGCAGAGAAGGGGTGCAGCAGTGGGCTGGGGTACTGGATCCCCAATGCTAGGGGGATGGAGAGCCTTGAGTCTGGAGGGCTGCATCCAGCCCCTAGGCCTTCGGTTCCCCACCCCTGCCTACACAAAGGACAGCCTGGGGAGTGCGATTTGGTAGAGATGTGATTTTTTTTTAACCTTTGTTTAACATTTGCTTTAAAACTAATTTCATTTGTGTGTTGAAGATTAGAAAAACCACAGCTCTAAAAAAAATCATCTGCCCCTTTGGCTGTGGTCAGGCAGAGGGGCACTAGTTTAATAGTCCTGCATAGAGCCCCATAAATCCTACGGGCAGCTCTGGACCCAGCCTGCATGCAGCCCTGGAACCCTGGCAGGTAGAGTACACAAGCTTAGACCACTGTTGGCAGAGCTCTTATACCAACCCCCAGCACTACGTCAAAGGAGAGCTGCTTCCATCAACATCCCTGCCCCTTGGGGAGGTGGATTACCAGCACCCAGGGGAGCAGCCCTCCTATCCAGGTAGTGTCTGCACTGAAGGCAACTGCATGGGTGCAGCCTTTGAAGTGTAGACAAGCCCTTGCTGTTCTCATACGTTGATCCCCCCCTCCCCTCCCCTCCTTTCCTGCATGCTTTGGTAAGCAATTAAATAATTAACAATATGGTCATTTAAAGCATTGTCTTTGGAACGATCAGTGGGTTGCACGGGGCTCTTTCTTTGTGTTGTGTGACTGCAGAAAGGCATCACTGCATCAGCTCGTCGGTGGGGCCACGTTTTCAAAACAAAAGCAGCCGGGAACTTCCATTTAAAAACAAATAATAAATCTGGGCTCCTGGAGATAGAGGCAGCTTCAGAGCATCCACCTGGCCTTGACAGACTTCAAGGCTCCCGGTGGGCCTATATGTGCATAAGTCAAATCAAGCACTGCATAAACTGTTGTAATTATCTTCCTGAGGCTGAAGTAACCTTTGCTCTAGTGCTGTATTTATTTGGGTCAAAGCAGAGTCAAGTTTCAGCACTGAGTTTTTTACCATTCGCCCTTCCTTTGAAGAGTTGAGCACAAGGGACTGTGGAACAGAAAGGAACAAACAAGCCAGTTGTCTTTTCCTTCCTTCCTTGACCCTTCAGATGATGTAGGCCAGCTGGTCAAACAGTGCACCAGCAGATTAGGCTGCAACCCACTAAGGTATTCTAGACTGCAAACTAATCAACAGCAGGAAATGCAGCAGGCAGAAGGGCAGAAATCAAGTGGGATTTTCTGTGAAAGCCTTTTTAAAAAATCCTTTCTGAATAATAGAATCATGCATCAGGCACCCTCATTTCCTTCTTCCAGGATGGGGCTTTTTGTGTCCTTAATACCTTGCACATCATTGCATGAAATATTAAAGTTCTCCCAGGACAATAGTTAAAGCAGGAGAGGGCAGAAGGAGAAGCCAGCCTGGGAAAATAATTTTCCTTCCTCTGAAAAAGGATCAGCTTGCATTTAGCTAGAGAAGAGGTTTCACCTCAACCCTTTCACGTGTTCTGGAACTGCCCAGTATTCTTGACCCAAATTCTCTTTTGCTTAGTGTACAAAACAGCATCCTGGTTCTTATTTTTAAAAAGCCACAAGAACCATTTAATTTCCCCTCACCCAAGAACATAAGATGCCCAGGGTGTAGAGATGTAAAGATGGCATAGAGAAAATACATAATGAAGTACTATGTGCTCCTTTTCGTAACACAAGAACTAAGGGTCCCCAAATGGAGTTAATAGGCTACCGGCTTCAAACAAAAAATATTTCTTCACGCAACCTGTGGAACTCTGTGCCAGAGGATGTTGTGAAGGCCTTACTGTAACAGTTCAGGAAAGAACTAGGTAAATTCATGGAGGATAGGTCCATTGATAGCTATTAGCTAAAGTGGGCAGGGATAGTGTCCCTAGTCTCTGCAGGAAGCTAAGAATGAGCAAAAGGGTACCAGGCATTGGCCAGTCAGAAAACAGAACACCAGGCCAGATGGACCTTACCCTGCTGCCATAACAGCCCTAACCTAAGGGAGAGGGGTTATGCTCAGCATGAATTCACCCCCATGCCCTTAAAAACCAATTACAGAAAGGACATCCTCCTGGATTATGAACTCTGGACTTCATGGCCTTTGTCCCAACAGCTCTACCGTCCAGCGCGTCTTAAAGATGTTCTGTGCACACCCAACCTCTTCTTGGGAGAAGCAGTTTGCTTTTCAAACAAGTCCAGCATCTCTGTCAGCAATCTGGCTGGGGCAAAGCATTGCACACCTGGCTGCGGGAAGGGGGCTGAGAGGGTACCTTCTGAAAAGTATGTGATGTTGGTCACTCTCAGACAGGACAGCGAGCGAGGAAGACTATGGGTCTGATCGAGCCTGGGAAGTTCTAGCTTCACAAACCCTTGTAACTCAACTCTGGAGTTTAAGCACCTGCTATTAGAATTGTGCCACAAGGGACTGGGCATTGCACAAAGCAACCTACGCTAGAGGCTGACATGCGGTGTTTTAGACCATAACTGTAGGATACTGGGGTGTTTTTTGCCCAAGGCTTTTTGGAGCAGCTTTTGGTTGCAGTTTAGGGATGCTAAGATGCATTTATTAGGGTTAAATATGTAACCCCTGAAAATGTACATTGGGAAGGGGATTTCCAGGGAGCCACCTGCCTCCCTCTGCACTGGTTCTGCTAGCACAGGTCACAGTAGGGGAGAGGTAGGGAGGTGCAGGGCTGCCTAAGAGCCAGTGCTTGTGAGGAGCTGGCTCCTATCTCCCCTCCCACCCACACTGCTGCCTCTGATTCAGCAGGGGTGGAGGATAGGTAGCCCCTATAATCCTGAATGTTACCCAAAGAGCCCAGGCCCACTGTAAATGGTTAACCACTATCACATCCCTGGTTGGGCTAGGAATACAACCCAGGAATGCTGCCCTCTATCCTAAACACCCTAGAGAGAAGACTCTCATAATGGTGTCTGTACTCTCTCCTCCCTACAATCATGACATTTATAATGGATAAGAATACATTGTTAGATGCTAGGGATACCAAAATGCTATGCTGCAGAACCACCCCCAAGATGGTATTGCTATTCCTTTTCCATCCAGACCAGTGTTTCTTAAACACCAAACAATGTGTTTTTTTAAATACAGAACACCTATGAACATTTTCTTCAAAAAACCCAAACTGTCAGACAAAAAAACCGAAAAACAAAGAAGAGGTCGCGGCCCACCTACAAGTTGTTCACGGAACACCAGTGTTCCATAGAACATAGTTTAAGAAACACTGGTCCAGACATCAACAGCGCCCAGTGAACAAATTCACTTAGACAAGCTCAATGGATTTGGCTGATTGTCCATGCCTTCATCCAGTGATTCACAGTCAGTGTTGTCTTCTTCTCGGGGTATATACACATGGATCTCTGCTCTGGATTTTCTGATCTGGGGCAGCAAAGGCAGAGCCCCCCAGGCCAAAGGCAGGCAGGAAAGCCCACACACAAGCAAGCTCTGTGCCCTAGCACCAGGAAAGTGTTTCAGTGTTGCTGGCTGCATCTCTCTCTGGTCAGCTGGGAGGTTGTTCCCATCAGGCCGTGATTTGCTGGGAGATGGCTTGACAGCTAGCCGTAGGGGACTGGAAAAGTGGATGTAGGCTTGTTGCTTCCTCGGCCCTCGAAGGGCTCCTGTCTTCTCCCTCAAGTTGGAATTGCTGCCTGCTTGTGTTCTGCCACCTGTGGAGTAGGCTAGCCCTGGAGGTCTTGGGACTGGTAAATTGCTATTCTTAAGGAGGCCTTGCAGAGCAGAGCGTTCACTCTTGGTAAGGAAAGGTTTGCACCTGCTTCAAAAGACAAGCCCACAATCACCAGGGGGTTGCTCAGGAAAGAGAGAAGCGAGTGGCCAAACCCCAAGCCAAAGGCCCAATCCAACACCCATTGAAGGCCCAGCTGCCTACCAACTAGGATGGGGTGGGCACTAATTTTTGCAAGGGGTCCACTCTCAGAAGAGGTGGGGCTGGGAACTAGCCTCCCCCCACAGTTCTCTGGGGCCAGAGACTTCGAATTAACAACCTAGCAAAGGGCTCCCTGCCCTGTTGCTACTGCATTGCCTGGCAGCCACCCAGGGTTGCAGCTTTTAAAGGACTGGCAGCTCCCAGGCCCTGCCAGGGTAGTGCTGTGACCTTGAGCCATGAGCCATATACATAGGATCCTGCTCCCTGAGCCACCACCTAGAGCTTTGGTGGCATTGGCAGCAGGATATAAGCTAGTAAGCCACCAGATGCAGTCCATGGAACAGATCAAAGTATTAGGCAGGCCAGATCCAGCCCCCAGACTGATCTTGCCCTGCACTGCACTAGGTAGATTGGAGCCCATTTTCCTTTCACTGGCTCTCTGCAAAGCCTGGAGCTGCAAACCACTTTGACCTTTCTGCTGCTGGCACTTAGGAGCCAGCCCTGACCTGCTCACCCATCTAGGCTTGGTGGTGCTGACATGGGGACATGCTTCCGGCCCCATGAGTGTTCTAAAGGCCAGGATCTTTGCAAAAACTACCTGCAGCTGGGGCTGGGTTCCAACTGCTGCTGCACCCCTCCAATGCGCAGCCCAGCAATCAGAGCACAAGGTAGAAGTGAGGAACTGGTCTTTTGCTTCTGCCACAACAGTGATTTAGAAAAGTCAGGACAGTTTCATTCTAGCACCAGGATGTGAAGTGATACAGCAGGTCAGGCAAAATTGGACATGGAACCCAGGCGTCCTGCCCCTCCTCTACAGCATGACAATCCCTGAAATGGACTCTAGGGGAGGATGGAAATGGGGGTTGACACTTAAAATACAGTGACTCCTTCACTCTGCTACTGCAGCATGTCTAGGGTGGGGTCTCATACCATAACCCCATTCCCAGGACAGGAGGCAGCACTGGTGGTGAAGGCTCCATGTCTTGGGAGGTGTCATGTCCTGGCATGAAGCTACTTTCTGTTCTGAGTGGGTCTCAGACAGTACTGAGCTGTTGCCAAAATTGGGTTGGCATCAGAACAAGAATCCATGTTGACACTGCTTGCCACCACTAAGGCAACATGCCATGGACCTGTACAGTTGAAACCGTGGAAGCCAACCAATGGGAACAGCAGGAGTGGTGCTTGCAAACAATATCAACACTGCTGCCCTCTCCCCTTAAAGGGGAGCACAGAGACATGCTTACTAACAGTAGCCATCAGCTCTGAGCTATGTGAGGCCACCACACCATGAAGGCAACTTGCCTGGCCTAGAGCCTGGCCAGCCAGGAGCTGCCTATGCTGGTGTCTCCTGGCCAGGGCCAGAGCCTGCATCTCACCCCCCCAACCCTCCATCCTAGCTCACAACCTCCTCCCAGAACCTGCACTCCCCTTATATCCCTACCCCAGGTCAGATTTCCCTCCTACATCTAACTCCATTCCAAATCCTGCACCCCCTTCCACCAATGTAATAGAAAAGTGTAGCCCAAGACCATTTGCCCAAATTCCCACCTGCTTTCAAAGTAGCCCCCCTGCAAAAACTGTCCGCCCCAATCCAAATCAATAATGGACTATACACACACACCCCAGAACTGGACCCCAAACTGATCCCTACACAACCCCACTTGATTTGCTCTTCTAGCTGGACTGTTAACTGTCTGAGAAACTTTGCTCTAGTTCCAACCCATTTCCCCTAGAACTGAAGTTACACTTACTGATCTATAATTGCCAGGATCACCTCTCGTTTGGATCCTTTGCTAAAGCCACATTCCTGCCTCCAAAGTGCATGACCTACAATTCCTCTCCTGACTGTGCAAGGTGGTTTGGAGGAAGAGTTGGGATACTTTTAATTGAAAGTTCTAGATTCTAACATTGAGATGGCAAAAGTGGAAACCACAGTGCCGGCTAATAAACTAAGAAATCATTGTACAGGTTGAACCTCTCTAGTACAGCGCCCTTGGGACCTGACCACTTCCAAATCAGAAAATTTTCCAGATCACGGGACATCAGTGTTATCTAGCAGCATTACCAACACTTAACTAGGCTATTACAGGATATTTAGGGGTAAATTAGACCTGAACAGCACAAGAGAGCCAGGACTGGGGACTAAACTGACCATGGGAAACATGGTCACACCTTTGAAATGTAGACATCCAGCTAACTAAAGTTATTCCAGATGATGGCTGTTTCCAGAGCAGCCTGTTCTGGACTTGAGAGGTTCAACCTGTAGTAGCGTACGTGTCTGCAGGAGATGGGAAGAGGAAAACCACAATCCTGTATTTGCCCACAGTAAGACCTATTCTCCCCCTACCACATCTCTAATTCCTGAATTAATCAAGCACAGTAAAGAGCTCACAAGTACTTAATGTTACACCAAACATAGGCAGTAGAGGACTCACCTGCTTTCCAAGTGCAATTTCCAACTGCCCTGCTGCTGAAGGCTAGAACATCTGTTAGGCAGCTGGGGCAACAAATCCATATACTTTGCATCAGAAAGAGCAGGATTCAAGGGGGAAGAGAGAGTCTGGTGAGGAGGGGGCCCTCTCCTTGCTTGCAAGTCCAGACCAAGTGGGCTGCTCAGCCCCAAGGATATTTTTGGCACTGTTAAGTGCAACATTTGGCTGTGTTCATTCATTTCAGTAACTTCCAGGACTAGCTCTTGCCCCTGCCTATTGGGGAGAGTTCTAAGCCTCTTTCCCGGAGCATCTGCCCCCTTCCACTTTAGTCTAGTGACATAAATAATTCAGTTGTTGAACTGTATGCAATATTCATGAGTGATGAGTAAAATGGGACCTAATTACCACCCAAACCTAAAGGGACATCGGCTTGTGTATGTAATTTGAGAACTCGCCTGCAATCTTGCCAGAAAAATGGCTGTTTTACTCACATACTGCAACATTAGACATCCCTCTGCATTTGAAAGCCTCATTTTGTTCTATTTCTCAAACTACAAGGACTTCTGAGATGTCAGGTAACTGAAATTTCCCATTTCCTTAGGTGACTTTAGGGATTGGCACAATGAGCTTGTTGAAAGGCAGAACAAAAACCACTCAGCATTGCTATTGTGGGCCTGGGCTCCCCATGTTTCTATGCCACTATACCTCACCATTGGCCTGCAGCTCTGAGTGACTTGAACTAAACAAGGATTGTTAAGGATGACTAAGGCCCACAAAGGCCATGGAAACTCAAGGCCAGTTATGCCCCTTGCAGTTCCACTTGCTATAGCAGCACTATGGGAGGAAGGGTTGAAAACCAAAAGCCAAATCAGAAATTGCTATGACACTTCAAGCCCTTTTAATGTACACATGGTGGATTATTCCTAGGTTTCAGAGGTTGCCAAGCAGCAGGGCCAGATATGCCAAGGCCTTAAGCTTTGCCAAGTTTAAGAGGCCACACAGCATTACCCCAAAAATGAAATGCAGTAATTTTGTTGGTATTTAGAGGCCCTAAGCTGCAGTTTACTTGACTCGTGTATAAATCCAGCACTGCCTAGAAGGGCCAGTATTAAGACTTGCTGGGACTCTGGTCAGAAAACTCAAACCCTGCTGTGTGGGGCTGAACCCTGGGGCTCCCAGCCCTGACATGTGGAGCTAAAGAAAAGCCTGAGCCAACTTATCTTTGTAGGAATCCATGGGGCCCTAGGCTCGCCTCCTCACCAACACCATCCCTGGGTTTTTATGCAGAAAAGCAATACTGAAGGGCTAAGAGGCCCTCAAACAAGAGACTCACTTGTCTACTTACAAGGGATTTCTCAAGTAACTTCAATTATTTTTGCAGTGTGCAAGACCTACTCAAACATTTGCATTAGGACCCAGAGATCATAAAAAACTGAATTCATATAATTTGATCAGCAC
The DNA here is from genome assembly GCA_019425775.1 of Rafetus swinhoei. Taxonomy (NCBI): domain Eukaryota; kingdom Metazoa; phylum Chordata; order Testudines; family Trionychidae; genus Rafetus; species Rafetus swinhoei. The sequence goes on along the minus strand of JAFJHL010000300.1, from coordinate 13,716,203 downwards.
TGGTTTGGTTGTGGCAGCTTTCTTGGTATGGATATATTAGAAAGAAAGACCAACCAATTCTAAAACATGATGAAGGGCTGCTACTAGGGTATCTGCAATCAGGAACACCAAGTTTGGATGGCACAAAATTACCAGAGACAGACCATCTGGTTTGGTTGGATATTCATTTTAAGGACCTTGACAGGTCACTCCACATGAAGATTCATCTGCAAGGTGACCTCCCTTTGTAATTTACTATCTCTACTTTTTTTTTAAAGCAGGGGTGGGGAAACCTATGGCCCTGATTTCTGTGGGTCAGTGTCCCCCCCAACCCAAAAAAGGTTCCCCATTCCTGAAGTGAAGAGTCAATAGCCTTCGGTGCCAGCCCTAAATCCTTATCCATATGCTGAAGCACTAATGCATTACAACAGAATTGGACAGCTGCAGGATTCACTGCTTGCTACACAACCAACTCTGTTGTGTTTTGCAGGAGGAGGCTGGCTCTGAGCTATGAGTAAATGCAGCTTTAACATCACTGAACACTGAAGCAGTTGGTCTGATTAAGAACCTGATCTCTGTTAAGGGAGCGTGTGGGAGAAAGATGCACTGTCTAGAAGAATTTTTTGACTCCGGCTTCTAGTTTTGTAAGCATGAAAGGCAAGCTCCCATCCCCAACGCATGCCCCTGCCTATTGCTTTCCGTGCTTCATCAAGGTCTCAGTACTGCAGACACTAACCATGCAAATGCTTACACAAGCTCAAGAGTCTTCTGTACTCACCAGTCTAATGTCTAATGCTTAGGGAAGGTTCACAGGTTCTCTCATGCTACACCTCACATTAGCAGCGACAGCCAAACACAAAAATGTTCAACTAAATTAACTTCTGGAGTAACAAGCTTATGAAAACAAATGTCATTTGTACAACAACTAGTATTTTATTGAAAAGAAAAAAAAATGCAGCTTAGTCCCTGGCTTCTGGACTTCAAACACTGCTTCCTCCTGTGAATGCAAAACACAAAGTTAGCCCCAAATATCTGAGATGTGAGCAACTTCATGCACAGATCACTTGAAAACATACTGAATGAACACAAAACAATCATGCACCTGGCCACCAAACATGTTTCCAATGAGGTAAATAAGCATTCAGTATACACCTAGGATCAAGTGAACAGCATAGAAACAGGGACATAGAAGCGGTTCTGAACTGAATTAGGTATCTTTAGGAACCAACTTGTAAGGATCTTCACAGCAATAACTTCAAATTTTAAGAGCTCATTTCTTCTGAAGTCAAGATGCATACAACCATCAACAGTACAAAAGTTAAGAAAATATTTAGCAAGTATCCCTCACGCCTGTGGTTTTAAAACACTATCTTCATGTTTTTAAATGTTTCAGAGTGAAGTGTGGTCAAATGGTGGGAGAAAGTTTTAGTTTAATTGCAGCTCTGCAAATTCCAATTTATGGCCCCCGCTTGCTACCCCACATATAAAACTGGTATATTTATTCACTTACCTTGTTGGGTGCTGTGAAGTTCAATTGTTTGTAAAAGGATTTGAAGATTAAAAGCAGAATCAATGTATTTGTATCAAGTTTATTTTCGTTAGCTGTTTTATTCAAATGTTACGCCATCTGCCCAAAACCTTTCCACCTAATGCACCACGCATCTTACGGTGCTTGAAATTAACCTCAGTTCCTTGTTTGTGTCTGAGCATCTGTATGCAGTGTTCATTAGGCAAAGTTTATTGATGCTGAAGAGCTGGAAAGCCTCAAATGGCTTATCTTTGTTCTAAAAAAGAAAAAGAAAAATTAAGTTTTATATCAACTCCATTGAAGAAAGACTTCTGATCTTAAGAATCTATATTAAAATCAGGTCACATTTTACGCAGAAATGGATAAGTAGTTAGGGTCACTTCTTACAAATTCAGTATTTTAAGGTTTACTACTACTCACCCATTCACTTTGCAGTGGGCTACTCCATCTGACATCACATTCTGGATTGTGCTCAGGCTCTACTGCTATGAGAAAATAGGTAAGTTAAGGTCTCCATAAGATGATTTTATTCCTGCTCAATATAAATCAGTTATTTGGTGATTCTCAGTTTGGCCATTCCCTTTATGAGGTGTAGCATCTAGGCAAAGTAGAGGCCATGTAATTAGGAGCAAGTTGGGAGTCTAAAAGCAGAACATGACCAAGCAAAAGTGACAGCTTGCACAACAGTAACTAATCTGGAGGTGTAAAGAGCATGTTACTGTACAGCAGGGGTTCCCAAAAACTTATTCAGAGGGTGAACCACATCAACAAGACTTGTTTGAGAATTACCCACTCCCCCATTCGCTATCACAACTGGCTACCAAAGAAAACTATAGTAATTGCTTACATGAAAAAGTATAGCTTTTTAATGCTATGTAGCTACTGAAAACAAAAACCACTAGTACTGTATTAACAGTTTAAGTGATTAATAGTTTAAGTGATTAGCCAGTGCTGCACACTACTGTACATAGTATCCTCTGCTTTCTGGATTCAAAGCCTTCGCAACAATAATGGTGAGTACTGTACTGTATATTTATTTCATTCTATGACTAAATTTATGTATTACAGTATGTACAATAAAAAGGGTTAAAACACTACAGTATATACTGTGGGTGTGTTTGTGTGTGTGTATATATATATATAAATAACCAGCTTATAGTACCTGATAGTCCAGCACCACCTAGGTCCCAAAGGTTCCGGATTATCGGAAGTCTACTGTAGTACTATTCCAGTCCTTCAGACAAGTTTCAACTTTTAAAGTGAAAGATTGAGTTACTCACTTCACATGGATGAGCACACTGGTTTCACTCCGCTTGCATCATCTTCACCTAAAGGGTAACAACTGAAGTTATTATAAGAAAAATACATGAACGAAAGTTTCTGAAAACAAAAGTTCTAACCAATTACAAACTTCTAATGTTTAAAAGTAAAGGTTTAATTGATACATGGACTGATTAGTGAGGGAATTTACAAATTATTCCAAAATGCTAAGTGGAAATAGTATAAGGGGCAAAAGTAGGCTGGTCTACACACCTTTAAGAAAGTAAAGAATATGCAGGTGGTTGAGTGAAGTACTGCACCTAATCTAACCACCAAGTCATAACAGCTAGCTTCACCAGTCTGAGTACAATGAAGTTTGATTGCAGTCAGAGGTATACTATCCCTTATGTGAAGGTATATAAAACTGTCAAACTACACTAGTTTATTTTAACCATAGTTTGGCTTATCTGTAGTAATCCACATTCCATATGGATGAAGCAAAGTGTCCCTGAACACTAGCTGTGCCCAGCCCAAGAATCCTCCCAGTGCACTGCACGTCAAAGGACGACACTAGAGTTTGTCATGTGCTTTTTATTACCTTTGTTCTATGTCGGATTCCACCCCCCTGCATATTAAGCCTTTCACTACAGCTATACTGAGGGCATGCTGCAAGGGGCTGAAGGTCATCTACTCATCAGCAACTAGGGACAAGTCTATACAAAGCTCTGTGCACACTTAGTTGGAGGCAAAGCACACTGCCTTCACAATGCTACTTAGCCAGCCAAGTGGATGAGAAATCCAAATTTAAGCTCAGCCCCGCCTCTTAGTACGGTGTTGACACTGAATTATAAGCTGACAATAGAAAAATGTAGTATGAACATTGTTTTCTATGCTGCAGCACCAAACACCATGCATAAGGGATACTATATCTTTGTGCATCTTTTCAGCACTCCAGATTATGCACTCATAGCCACCCTCTTTTCCCCAGTTAGCTCTTCAGTACTGGTGTTCAAAAACATTTATAGATGGGGTATTCACAGCCCACTGTGGGACTGCACAGTCAAATCCTAACTTGTCAATCATTATCTAGCAGCAATGACAGATGTGGGAGAAGGCCAATCCTCCCCTTTTTTCTTGTCCAGCAGGCTGCCGTTTAAAACCCCACTAGCTGGTATGGAGAGAAATCAGAAACTGGTTGATTCCAGCATTGCTAGTAGTGGAAGCCAAGTAACAGTCCAAAACAGCACACTATTTATGCAATTTCTTCAACATGCTTAGCCTCTTAACATGTTACAAAAGCACAGGCCTTCCTGATCCTGTCACTGCAGCTGGCAATGATTAACAGACATGCAACCCCAATGCCACTGAAGTCCTAAGACTACTCACAGGCCTCAATATTTAGCTGTTTAGTCTTTTGCTATTGGGGAAACTGCAAGCAAGAGACACTTGGTATGCTTAATGTTACAGTAAAAGCCCCCATATGCTACACTGTGCTGTGCTCTCCGCTGACAGCACCGGCATCTGATCTAACAGGTACGCATATGTATTCTGGCACCACACTTCTGAGCTTCAGATAAACTTTTGGGAAAAGTATAATTCATAGTGAAAAAGAAAACCAAGATGAAACACAATGCAAGCACTTCAGTGTACTGTTATTTCTCATACCCACTTATTACAAGTTGTTTGCTTAAAATAGGTAAGACTACATTTTTAAGAGACCTCCTGCACTAAGCTTTGTTACTGCAGACAAATCACAGCTAGTATGAACCCCATTGTTTAGTCACAAATTGCTTGCTCCAATTGTCAAAACCCTATTAACGTTTCAAGTATGCAGAAGGCAGATGTGTCCATATAACCCCTCCATGATATTCTTGAAGACGACACGTCATGTGTGTCGTGAATACTCACACAGGCAAAACTGAACAGACCTGACTGGTGGTTTAGAGACACCTAATAATCCAATTCTTGCCGTTTCACAGAAATATACTGCCAATTTCATTGCTGAATTTTATTCATAGAAAACTTTAAAAGTCACTGGCAATAACTAAAAGAATGGTTACTGTCAGAGTTACGAAGTGCAGAAATTACTTTGGTTTTTCAAAAGAACATGAATACAAACAGCAGAGGGCAAGCCTCCTATCTTTTTTTTGTAAACTGCGTACCAATGAATAAGATTCTCTTTGAAGATACAATACAAAAGTACAGTGTCCAAATCTGACAAAAATGTACACCAGAAACAAGAATGCAAAGTAAAACTTTGCATCTTAAGTAGAAAAACCCTTGCAATACCTCTGTGAAAGATTTGATGCTTTACCAAGAACTAGATTAGGGGATGAAATACGGAAACATGATGTCCAGACTGAAGTTACAGCTAACTAGCACAACAAAGCAGATAGGAGCAGAAGGTCACCACATGTATAAGTATGGAAACATTTAGGTATATAATCTTTTGAAACACCATATCTGGTATTTCTAGCAGTGAGGAATTTAGAATAAGCACACACTCAAAGATTGATGAAAAATTATGCTACTTTGATCAGTACGTTCACTAAGATGAATATTTAAAGACAGGAATCCAGAGATTCCCAACATAGTCAGCTGCCTTTAACTGAACATGTGTCATGATCACATGTAAAACAAATGTATCTGAAGTTGATAAACCCTGAAAACTAATAATGGAGATAGCTGAAGGCAATTTATGACCTGAGAAGTACTTACACCCAGTCTTAAAGCTCACTACAGTGAGCTTTAGATTTTTATCACCTAGTTCACTGAAGCCTAGAGCCATGATTACCGTTTTCTAAATAGCCAAGACTCTACAAGGGGATGCACTGCAGATGGGTTATTGTGTCACTACAGAAAGTTAATACAAACCAGTTTTTCTAGGTGCAAACAGCACCTAGCTGACCAGTTAAATTCTAAAATCACATTCCCTCGTCCCCACAGAGCTCACCTACGAATAGCTTCATTACAATGTACTTAAGATAATCCACATAAGACAAGTCATATATGTACACAGGAATCGGGTCTGAGATATTTGTCTAAGAATCGCAATAAGTTGCTTATTGCTGCTGAGAGATATAGCTTAAAACCGAAAGACACGCAACTTTGATGCAAGCCAAACATTATACAAGTATGGAGAGTGCTGCACTGTAATTTCATAGTCGGAAGTGTGATGTCAGAATACCCACAGAATAAGGTTACACAGAAAGTCACCAAGTGATATTATATTGCTTGTTACCTACCTGTATGCAGTCGGCAATGAGAATCTCGGAGCAAGCAGGAATACTACATCCGGGTCCTAATGTCCATTGCCATTTGTGGTACTACGTTCCTCACAGTTATGCACTGCAGAAATGCTGGCTAAGTGCAGTTATGTAGCAGGCCACTACTTTTAAGAGTGTAAAATTGCAGTCTCAAAAACTCCAGCAAAAACTTGCTGCCACAGTAAGTGGTTGCCGCCAAGAAGCCAAGAATTTTTCTACCATAAAAATACCACAAAATCTCACAAAAGCAGTTTCAATTTTTCATAAGCTGTGTTTCTATTAGGTGATATGATGTATCTACATAGTATTGTAGATATGCTCTGTATTCATTTTTAAGGAAGGGTGAAAACGTGCAAAAGGATACCCATTTCTATAGGCTGTGTAACTCATAACAGACTGAAGTTTAAATGGGCTCAATTTAATTAAAGCAGACTGAATTGCAAAAGCCAGTATTTTCTCCAAGTCCAGTAGAAAAAAAGATGTTCGACATGGTCTAGACCATCTGGAAATGGGTCTTGCCACACCAAGGGCTTAATGATTTGAAAACCCTTTACTTCAGTTATCTAAGTCACCTGACTTGAAGACTCCAAAGCCACAGAACCATAGGGAAAGACCGAAGGAACATGACAAGTCCTTAAAAACACCTCCCCCACCAACTTAACTGGGTATCAATTTTTAAAAATTCTTACATTTGTCAGCTTAAGATTGTGACTTTAAAAAGGTTTTGAAATAAAATTTGTTAGAAGCTACTTTATGCCTGTTTAACACATGCAACTCAAAGCAGGACTTGATTTTGTTTTTAAAAGTCTGCTTATGTAGCTACAACACTGGTTACACTGTTTAACAAAACTATTTCCATGTTGTAGAAGCCACTGAATCTTTCAGTATATGCATGCTAAACATAGTTTAGCAAGCTGCCTATTTAAGACCTAGCAACAGCTTACATACAAACAGGGGTACCAAAAAGAAAACCTCTGGAAGGTAATGACATCAGATTCCTTCACTCTTCAAAGTTACAGTACTACAAAGGAAAGTATTTTAGGATATGTGCCAGCATCTCTTTAATAATGACATGTAATCTGAAAAATAAACTGAAAAAATTAATTTAATGTTTACGTTCAGAGTTCCCACCTCAGACTTTCACCCACTGTGGGTGTCCAAAAGCACCCTTTTGAAAATATTTCGAGTCCTTACTAAAAAATTCATACAAAATTGAACTGCTGATTTCAAACTAAGAATCCTATACAGAATACCTCCAGACACTTGCTCTCCAGTTTAAGAACTGTTGACCCAAGATTTCCTACATTTCAATTCATAGCAGTATAGTGTCAACCATCTTTAGAAGTTCTGGGAATATGTGAACAGATTTGCCAAACCAGCTGAGTCTACTGCAACACAATATTTAGTCACACACCTGGTATCACCATTTCACAGCTTGCCAGTATTTTACATTTGAAGTTTGTCAGCATTTAAACAAGTGCTCACTTCTGAAGAGGGACTGTTTGTATTTCAAGATAATGAAGCCTAAATACTGAAGTTTTATCCATATAGACACAGAATTTAGGATTAGCCAATGCTTAGCACAAATAAGTGGGAAGACCTTCAACAATTAAAGCTATTCACAGAATGCTCAACATTTTGGGAGCCAGGTAAAAATACAGTCATACCAAGTAAGTCTACCAACTTTGCACAAGCAGGCTGATGTATCCTGCCTTAACACCAAGGCATTTTGCACTGGGAAGCCATGCTCCCAGCTTGTCAGGTATAATCACGGTAATAGAGTAACTACATTAATATGAGAGTCCAGAATACCTTGAATTCTTATGGGGGGGGTTTAATGAATTGGACAGCAATCTAAATTCATCAAATCTCTTCTGTCAGAATCTTAGAGGGGTTTATTCCTTATATATATAGCATTAGCTACTGAACTCCTACTCTTGCCTTCCAACTGTATCAAAATATGACAATATCAGAATTGGGGTTCTGATACCAGGAGAACCCCTCAGTGAGTTGAGCCAACTTGAATACGTGGCACGTGACCTGGCACATTGTCAGCAGAGGCTCCAAATGAAAAGGAATGCTAAGATAGGGCATGACTCAAAAAAGAAGCTGAGAATCCCCTGCTACAGTATAAGAAGTTATTTATTTATCTGAATTTAATATGCTGTATTTTAGGATTTACATATACCACAAGATCTAAGATGACTTGAGTTTTTACAGACCCCTGACATTTATCCTGGTTGATTCCTGAACTCTAGAATTAGTCCACTCAAATTAGCATGCGGACTAAAGTCAGAGTGTAAATTTTAAAAAAATCTCCGTTTCACTGAAATACTACTTCCTGGTCTTCTTGCCAAGCAATTTCAATTACGTATTAAATATTGAACCAGCAAATCCTGCATCTCAGACAACTTACATATAAAAACATTGTCACAGTAACAGTCCTTTAATTGGGAAGTCTGTCAATCCAAGCCATTCTGTGGATTTTAAAGTGACCTTTTCAACTTCTGCTTCAAGTCTTTAGAAGATTTCAAGCAGTGGCTGCCAAAGAGATCTCTGCCACCATCCCACCCTCAATTGTTAAAATCCAAAGCTCATTACATGACTGCAGCATCATTTGCAGTTTTGCTCCCATTACTTCATCTTACAATACTTGCAAAAATTGCCATTTATTTCCTTACTGCAGTATAATGAACCCTTTGAAAAATCAGTATCCATTGGGAGATCAATTATGAGACTAACTATTTGACTCAAACTTAAAGCTTGAGACATAATGGGAGGCCTCCCCCTTAACTACTTTTCCACATCCTGGTCTAAATCAGACCTCTAATCCAAGTCTCATTTGTTTTATGTTGAACGCTATGGCATTTAGCCTTATTTAAAACCATGAATGGCAAGTTTAAGATCAGAATAGTAACTACATTTAGTATTCTATTTATTTGAAGCACAGTAAAAAAAAGTTGGTACACTGCCATCAAGTTAGGGATGTTATACATCAAAAAAACAGCTAATTTTTTTTGAAACACTGCATTACATAATTAAATTTTACTCATCCAAACAGACCACTTACAAATTTTAGGTCAATAGTTTCTAACATCCATAAAAATGTAGCTTTCTTACTAAAATGCAAGAATTAAAAAGTCGGTGTCTAAACAAGGCAGACAAAAACAAACTGGAATGAAACTCTACTGGTCACATCTAAAATCGGGGCTTTTTGTTTGGGCCTTCATATTCTTCTCTCCCCTCTACCATATCCTGCTGGTGTTCCAGGCCCCATTCCTCTAGGACCCTGAGCACCCACAGGTCCCGCACCTCCCTGCCCAAAGCGTTCAGCACGCTATTGGAACAATATTAACAGTTCATTATATGTAGTTGATGTCCATGTGTGTTAAGAATATATTTTTAGAAGGTTCCGTAGTCAAGGTTCGTCGATACAATCACCATTGAGCCCGATCCACAGGTACCGGGAACATAGAAAGGAAAAAAGGGTAATTTAAAAATTAGTTTCTTGTAATACATGCCTTGAGGTATGTTCCCAACTTGATGCATTCTCATACATCTGTTACAAAGAACAGATACTCCCTGCAGTGCTAGAAATGTAAGCATTAGTGCAGATGTGAATTAACACCCTTTCTAAAATAAGCTGTAGCAGTTCTCAACCAAGTTTACACAAATAGCTTGTAAACTCTCACCTTTATTTCAGTACAAGTTGTTTACATCAAGTTCTTTCCAAATAAGCCTAGCCAGAAAATGCAGATTTAGTTCACTGAAGTATGAGCTGACATTAATAAAATGTCATTATAAAGTGGATGCCTACTCACCAGTTAATGGCATGTGCTGCATTAGAGACCATGTGCTTTTCAAGATGGGTTTAAGACTACATCTGCTGACTAAACTGCAGAAGCCTTTAGTAAAACAAACAACTGTAATACAGTGCTACTGAATTACAAGAATGAAAAATAGGAAAAGCTAATAAAGCAGTGATTTACCTAACCAACACAATTGCTTGATTAAAAGACCTTTATATAACCTCATTTTAGGTCTACTGCTACATAACCAAATTTAAAATGGGTTCACAGAACTACATTTTAACCAGTGTTTCAAGTTTGCTCTTCGTGTATTTCACCCGGTGCACCCATTAAAGCCCCCCCCCCACCCTCCCCAGCTTCATCACAAGCTCTTGGAAAGTCCACTAAGACTTTACAATTATCGAAAGGCTTCATGGACTGTCTCCCATAGAGTTGTAAACACTGAATTAGACTGCAATAAAGCAGAAACTTCACATATCTAGTACATCTAGCTGCACATATTTCTACCAAGCTTCGAGATAAATAAGTAAGTATGGCTGGCAGCAGATCTCTGAAAGTTACGTAAGTACTGTGAAGTCAAAGATAGCTCCCAACTTCCATTTCAAAGGAGTTTCACTACTCCCTAACAGCTATAATTTCAGTCTACTAAACTAAGTTTGTAAATACAGTTCATTGATTCAGACTTTTCTCCAGTTATGGTATAGAATTGTTTGAAAGTTACTTCAACCTTTCTGCAGAAGGAATTTTCAGAAAATAAGGAGTTTCTAGCTTCTTCGTAATTTGTCTTCTTTACAGAGTTTGACACCAGCTAAAATCTAATGGTAACTCTTAATTGGGATGGCTCTGTGCCCCACAGTGCAATGTCCTAGGGAACTTTAAGCACTTAATCTAAACAGAAAATATGTCTGGATGGTATCAAGTTGTTTTAAAATATTACGCAAGTTCAACATGCACCTGTACCCAAGATATTTTAGAGGAAGGAAGGAAAAAAGGTACACAGCATTCACCACGGACTACCTAACTAGACACTTACTTACGAGTTGCTTAAAAATGTTGAAAGTAGATAGATGCATTAAGGCCATCAGCATCATCTACTGAATCAATGCTTTGCAAAGTTAGATACCCGAAGTATCGTTTCCATAAAAGCAGAAGATACCTGGCAAGCTACTATGGTAGCACACCATATTAAGTCAGAGGCCTGAGTACAGTCTAACCTTAAACCCACCCAGAAAATTTTCTTCTGCATTTTGTGCCACAGAGGGTATGCACCCTCGACACAGAGGGTGGAAGCATACTATATCAACCACTTGACCCAGAATAGACTTCCATCCTATTAAAGCATTTCTGTCGGCACTGCTCCAGTGGGATAGCACCAAGCAGACTCCAACCCCATGCACACATTTAGTGTGCCAAAAAATAGTTTTGAAACATACCTCTGAACGTGAGGTATGCAATAGTTTAAGAACCTGCATCTACTACAGTCATGCCCAGCAAGTGGGAACCAACAAGTTATCAGTCCTTTGTCAGATAGTCACAAAATGACTACAGTCAAGGAGTGCTGGGAATATTTAAACATGCCTACAACAACTGCATTTCTGCTCTTCTGATGTTATGGCAAATATTAGCGCACAGAATATGGCATACCGTGTGCCATTTGATTACTCAAGTTGACAATGATGAGTAATCTGTTGCATAAACATACGTGAGTACAGATTTGCATTTTGCAATGTATTGGTGCAAGGGTGCACTGATTTTGTAACTAGACTTGGAAGGACCAGATTTTAATTGATGTCAGTAAGAATAAAACCATGTAGCACCTGTGGATATTTGATGATATTATGAAGTAGTTTAAGACAGACTTGAAAAACCAAGCTATGTGGTTTGTCCTATCACTTTGGTGTAAATTTCTACAGTAATTATATCTTGATAAATAATCCTTACATTTGTTACAGCAAAAATTCAAACTCTTGGAAATAAATCCAGTATTTTAAATCATCAAAATTCATGATAAAAATCCTTCCAAGTCTAAATATAATGCAGGTACTCAAAACCCAACCAGTAACAGGGTTAATGACAAATATGCTTAATAGCACATTTGAATTTGCTTACAGACAACTTCTATTTAAAGGACCATACTTTTAAGAACTAAGTTATTACTGTACATACTGCCAGACTAGTCTTCAATATTGCTACTCAATACACTGCCAAAAAAGCAGTCAGTACTTAATGAGATTTAAACCATCTACCACTTAAAAACTGGTAGAGTTAAGAATTTCCCATCTTAATTTCCCCTGTACTAAAAGAGAGCCACCACAGGATACATTACCATGTCACTTCCCATCATAGAACCACTCATGGCTGGCTGGCCAACACCAGGACTGGCTTCGTAACCTATGCCGGCACCACCACCCATAGGTGGGAATTTCTGAGCTGCTGCACCATACGGATCTGAGAAAGAAAAATACATAATCATATTCTGACAAGTTATATGTTAACTATCTAAAAGATTGTTAAATATCTTTACCTCCCATGTTCATTGTGCTGGCACCACCCATTCTCATGTCTCTCTCTCTCTGCAAAGGGAAAAATAGAACATCGCGTCAGTCCTGTTCCCCTTTAACACTGAGCCATTTAACAGTATCTGGTCACCTATTGAAACTTTAGCATTAGTTACTTTAAACTATTGTTTGAAACAGAAGTCTAAGAAAATCCCAGTAGCTTCTCAAAGTAGTTTAATTTTCCATAACCCACAAGTTTGTTTGAAGTACTTACTGGATCCATGTAACCCATTCTACTATAGTTCTCTTCCCTCTGTCTTCTCATCTGTTCTTCCATCTCACGTTGGCGAATCATCATTTCCTCTTCCCGTCTACGACGTTCTTCCTCCTGCCTGATAAATTAGGTGTTATTATCCCTCAAAAAGCACAATATTGATCTCCTTAATTACATAACCAACATGAGAGAGCAGTTAGCATCTTAAAATGTGCATTTGTTTAGTTAACAAAAAGTTTAAGTTATTCAACTTCAGTGAGTTGAAAAAAATTAACCATGTAATACTAACAGGAGTTGAAGGTAGAGATGTAAAATCCCATTTAAAAAGTTAACTGATTAAATGGCATTACATTTAAACTAGAATCCCACAGGTGGCCTCCCGGCCTGCTGTGCTGCAGGCGGGGACTGCTCAGATCAAGCCTGCTGCTCTGAAAACTGGGGCTGCTCCAGCACAATAGGCCACTAGAACCTGGTTAACCCTTTATGCCCCTAGTTGACGGACATCGCTAAGAATAGCTACAAAATTCAAATTCTCAAGTTGTCTTAAGTAAAAATAGTATTTTTACCGAGATAAATTAGGTTTAACAAACCTCAACTTGAGAATTGTATCAGCACATGCATAAGCTGCCCATCTGCCAAAGAATATTGTTTTACAGTAGTTAATTTAGTTAGCAACAAAATCTTGTTTATTAAATCCAGAAGTACCTCAGCTGAATTTCCTTGCGTTTCTGCATTTCCTGATTATGAAGTTCCTCCATACGCCTCAATTCTTCCTGACGCCTCATAAGATCTGAAAAAATAAGTTTGTCAATTCCCCTTTTGTTCCCACCCTTTTCTTTTACAAGTTTTTTTTCCTCGCAAAACATTCTCACTTCAACCACTTCCATTTAAGTTCTACACAGCACAAAACTTATGCAGACAGCACTGGTTTTTTACAATTATAAGGCCTGTCTCTACTACACAGTGGATCAATGCTGCAGCCATCAATCCACTAGTAGTTGAAGCAGACATGAACACCAAGCACTCTTATGCCACCAAGTGGAGTCAACAGGACAACATCAACAGATCTTTACTGCATGGAAGGCCCTATGGTAAGTAGTCTTATCTTAGTGAAACAAAGAAGCAGTCATGTAGCACTTTAAAGACTAACAAAATAGTTTATTAGGTCATGAGCTTTCATGGGGCAGACCCACTTCAGATCATACTCTGAAAGTGAATAGGCATGACCATTTTATAACAGGGAAAGGTAAAAAAATTACGAACTGACAATTCAGCTACATAGAACAAAAGGTGGGGGTAAGGGGGGGAACCACAAGGAAGGAGGAAATTGCTTATTGTAAGAGTCAATTAAGTGGCTAATCTGGGGTCACTACGAATATCAAAAGGTGAGGGGAGGCTGTCTCATGTGTAAGGTAATTATCTCAATTAAGGCCCATTTGCAACATGTCGAGCATAAATAAAAAAGTTCTGTGGTCTCCCTCTAATCTGGTATTAAAGTCTCTTTGTTATAAGATGTGTATTGTCAGGTCTTTAAGAGAATGACCAATTTGATTGAACTGATTGCTTGATTTACAGGAATATGAGCCCTTGATCAATGAGGGCCCGTATTCCTGTACGTCCAGCAATGTGATATATGCCATTATGTGCCAACAATGCCCCTCTGCGATGTATATTGGACAAAGTGGTCAGTCACGTCTCCAAAGAATTAATGCTTACAGATCAGACAGCAGAAATTGCCACACACAAACCTGTCAGCCAGCATTTCAATCAAATTGGTCATTCTCTTAAAGACCTGACACCACAGGTCTAACAACAAAGACTTCAAAATCAGATTACAGAGGAAGACCGCAGAACTTTTATTTATGCTACAATTCGACATGTTGCGAAGGGGCCTTAATCAAGATAATCCACTTAATTGACTTACAATAAGCAATTTCCTCCTTCCTTGTCATTCTCCCCCCCCCCGTCCCCACCTTTTGTTTTATGTAGCTGAATTGTCAGTTTGTATTTTTTTTTACCTTCTTTCCCTGTTATAAAATGGTCATGGCTATTCACTTTCAGAATATGATCTGAAGTGGGTCTGCCCCATGAAAGCTCATCACCTAAAACTATTTTGTTAGTCTTTAAAGTGCTACATGACAGATTTTTTTGTTTTACCAAGATCAGACTAACAGGGCTACCTCTCTGTGACTATATCTTAGTGAAGTACATCTTATCTGAGACTTGGGGCATAGGGTAGACCAGGCTTTAGTCACTCCGTTTTAAATTACAGCTGGCCAAACGGAACCAAAATAATACAAAGCCAGTCAACTTTGTAGGAAACTCTTCACAGTATCCAGAAATCAGTTTAATAGAGCTACAATATAACTATGTAAATCCAACGAAAAGTACTGTGGCACCTTATAGACTAACATTTATTTGCACATAAGCTTTCGTGGGCAAAGACCCACTTCGTCAGACGCATGTAATGGAAATTCCCATGTCTACCTCTCTTGATATGTAAATCCAGACTCCACAAAGCCAGTTTGTACTCCGCTATTATGCCAAATAAAGTTTACAGGGAGCACAAAACAATGAAAATGCAAACATCCATATGACTGTCTTGATAGCATGCACACAACCAGAAAAACTGCAACAGAAGAATTAGTGCCAGTTACCTTGACGCAAGAGATTTGCCTGATGCTCATGATAGGCATCTTCCATTTCACTTTCAAGCTTGTCCTTAGCATCTTTCATATTTTTCTCCACCTGATCTCTCTGCTGTTTTTCCATTTCATCTAAAGATTTCCACCTCTGCGAATATTCGAATTCAAAACTGCCATGCTGAGCAAAGCGGGGAGGAGTTTCTCTCTCCCTACAAATGGAATAGAAAATATTCACTAATTCTGAATTTAAGAGACTAGAGAAACAGGTTCACTAATGCTTAATTCAAAATTAGCCAGTTTCTTCCTAAATCACAGCATCTTCAAATATATTCAAATTATGATGAACAATGTTTTAAAGACTTAGAAAACTATTGCTGCTGACATTACTGTCTTCTAAAATCTAGAGAATCCCAGTAACAGGCGTAGTAATTTCTTTAAAGAAAAAAATTTAAAAAGCATATTAGAAAAACTCGTGACAGTTAAACCAAGGATTCTGCCCATGAGGAAAAGGGACTAGTTGGACTGAGAAAGGGTATTTCCTTGAAAAGTCAAATGATAACCACACCTTCAACACTGCAATTCTCTGAAGATCTTTGTTAAGCATCACTGAACGTGTTTCAGACCATTAATATTAAAACATTTAATTAAAATGACCTAATTTTGAAATGTGTAAAAAGGGCAACACAATGAATGTTTCTATATTACTTGTTAAACAGAGCAAGTCGTTTTCATAGTGATTTTTAAGGTAACATTCTTTTAGTGAATAAATAATCTGCAACACTTGGTCAAATTCAATGTTGGTTTAGCATTTGCTCTGCAACCCCATCATGTATTATAAAGAGCATGTACTGTAAGATATTCGAGATTAATACATCTTATTTTATGCATCAGAAGACAAAGTATGCTCCTACTTTTGATACATTGGATTCTTCTGAGCAAGCTTTTCTGGAAGACCATCTTCATCATCCAGTTGTTCAAGCGGTTCCACAATAACTGGCCTAGGAGTACTAAAACAAAACAAAGTCAGATTTTCCCTAGTATTAATACTTTAGTTTTTAGAGAAAACATTTATAACCATAACTACTTAATCTAACTTGTGAGAGAACATTAAGAAATGAAATGTTTACCTATAACATACATTTACATAAGAATTTTTATATAGTCAAACAGCTTACGTGGTCAACAAGAATACACCTTCACTGCACCGTTCAAATGCTTTTCTTGCAGCTGGCTTAGATGCAAATTCAACAATGCCTTTTCCTGTTGATCTGCCACGATCATCTACAATCACAACAGCTCTTTCAATTGGACCGAACTGTGAAAAAGCTTCCTCCAGTAACTCATTGGACACATAGGGCGAAAGATTACGCACAGAAAGAGCAGCAGCATGTGTGGCAAAACGAACACGAAGCTGTCGGCCTCTCATAGGAATATCGTCAAGTTCTGCCTTTGCAATTTCAGCCAGTGCTCTGGATTCCTGAAAAAGTTTCAGAGCCAGTTTCAATAATTGCATTTCTATGCCTTAGCTGAACAACAAATTAAAATGGCTAGTGTAGGAGAACCCACCAATTTAATGAATCCAAATCCTTTCCCCTTGTTGATAAAAACCTCGCCAGGCTCCCCATATTTAGCAAATAATCTTTTGAATTCTTCATCTGTAATATCAGCAGGCAAGTTGCCCACAAAGAGACGACAACGTTGGGTGTAAGTCTTCTCTCCAGGTCGTCTCAGAAGAGACAGATTTGCTTTAAAGCCCTAGGGAAAAAAAAGTGTTCAAAGACATGTAGTTTTTATACCACCCTGTTCATGACCTGCCAGAGCCCACCTTGGCATATTAGTCCCCTTGAACAGATTAAGTTACCAATGGGGCCACACAGCCTGGACAGCCCACAACACTAAACCCCTGTACAATGGCGCTTGTGCGGCTGCTCAGGGGAAGTCAAACGCCATAGCTAGGTTTGCGCTAGTATTAGTGGTGCACATTCACACATGATGGGGCACAACATTTATTCCACACATGGACGAGATTAGAAGGAAAGATTGCTCCCCCACACACCTAGGCCTAGGGAAAGCCCCGCCCAATTGGGACCACGCCACCCTCCCTACGGGCAGCAACAGCTCCTCCAGACCCACGGCCTTTCCCCTACGGCCCGCAGCGTGCAGACCCCCCCATCCACGCCCCAGCCTTCCCCGAGGCTGCCTCCAAGATGGCGCCCGAGCGCGCGGGGAGTCGGAGCGCAGCCGCCGCCATCTTGTCGCGGCGGGGAAGGGGCGGGCCCGGCTCACCTCGTCCGCGCTCTTCTCGCCGCTGCCTCCGGCCTGGCCCTGCTGCGAAGCGAGGCCCTGAGCTTGGTGCTGCTGGGCCTGGCCACGCCCGCGCAGCTCGCCGCCCGGGCCGCCGCGGTGCCCCGGCCCCCCCTTTTGGTGCTGACCGCCAAGGCCCTGCTGGGGGCCTCCGGGGCCCTTGGGCCCGCCGCCCGGGGACTGGCCCTGTCCTTTCTTAGGGCCGCCGGCCGGGGTGGGGCTCGGCTTCGGCGGCGGCTGCTGCGGCCCCTGCCCACCGGGGCCGGACGGAGTGGAAGGCGGGGCGGCTGCCTGGGCCTGCGGCTGTTGCTGTCCGGCGGCCGGCGGCTGCTGCTGTCCCGCCGGGGCCGCGGAGCCGGCCTGGCTGCCGGAAGGGCCCGAGGTAGTAGCGGTGGCGGGAGAGGAGACGGGCGGAGTGGCAGTCGAGACGGGTGTCTTCGGAGGTTCGGGCTTCGATCCCGCGCCGGGAGGGCCGCCCACACCCGGAGGGCCGCCCCCCAAGGGGCCGCGGGCCTGGCCCAGACCCATGCCGGGCGGCGGAGACCGGAAATCATGGTTGGGGCCTCCCCGGCCGCCGCCGCCCCCTCCGCGCCGGTGGAAGCCCCCGCCGCCGCCTCCGCCGCCTCGGCTACGGAACCGATCCCGAGACATGGTGCCGCCGCCGCTGCTGTTTCCTCCTCGGCTCAGAGCCCTGCGCACAAAATGGCGGCTACGCCAAACGGCCTCGCCGGCGCCTTTGTCCACCCCTTATATACCTTCCCCGCCCCCGGAAACTACTCGGCTACCTCGGGTAACCAATAGGGAGCCGAGTGTGCCAAGAGTGACGGCTCTAATAGCCTATAGTTCCGGACCGCCTACGCCACGTCTTTTCTCCCGTTGGTAGAAGTTCTGCTCACTGCTGATTGGTCCGTTTGACCTCCGCGTACCTGACGGTATGATCCGTCATGCGCCTTTGCGCGGATTGGCCAATTTGACGGCAGGCGGGTCGGTCAGGACGCGATGTGGGTAAGGATTGGATGGCAGCCGAGTCACTCACGCTACTAAGCTACCGACTCTGTCAGGGAGGGAGACTAAAGGGTCTGTCAACTGCCACAGTGTAACCAATGGCTCCGCTGTCCGCCATGCAGACTCAGCCACGTGGTGCGCATGACCCTGAGCTGCCAGGCTCGCCTAGCGTGTGTGTGTGGGGGGGGAAGCTGGTTTCAGTGGCAAGCTAGCCCTTCCCTACAGAAGGGAGGCCACTGATTGCCCGCCAGCAAAGCCTGCCCTTGTGGCTGGCCTGGCACTCAGAATAATGGGATTCTCTTTGTTCAGTGGCAGACTCACTGCTACTGTCAAAAGCCACTTTACCCCCAATTTAGGGTGATTTTCAGAGGGGCTGAATATCCCCAGCTCCGCCGGAAGTCAGTGATTTCCGGGCACCCCAAAATCAGAGGCCACTGTTGAATAGGTTAAACCAGATCATAGGATGGTCTGTAAAATATTTCAGTGGGGGAATGCGTATCTCAGAAAGTACAATTAAATGGGCCACAGAACAGGTTATAAATAAAACTGCGATAACTGTAGGCACAATATTAAAAAGCATCAGAATGTAATCACGTTTTACTTGTACACATGTTACATAAGATTACAGTGCTTTTGAAATTGGCTGGTTTGGAAATCCTTTGTTTAGATTTCAGTTGGTTGGGGGAAATGTAGGGAATTGCAGTCATTAACATTTTTATTGAATTTAGCCTGGTCTACAGCTCAGGGAGGCATCACAGATAAAGCTGGAGAGAGAACAGATTATCGTCTCGGCAATTTGATACAGGCCAGTCATTTCAAATTGGAACATTTCTAGCAAATCAAAAAGTTTAAAAAACAGGTCAAAGGAAACATTTCCTTGTGCCCATTTTTAAACATTTTTTTTTAAATATTTTATATAAAATGAGAGGAAATGTTGTCTGATCATCCAGATTAGACCTCACTTTTGAACATATCAAGCCACATCTTATTATACCAGAATAGTCCTTCTGTACCATACTTCAATATCTCCATGGAGGAAATTGAAATGTTTCCTTTCACAATGTCAAACACCACATTTTGATATTTTCGAGGGGATTTGAGGTTTTTTTTTCCTAAATGAACTATTTGACAAAATCAACACAAATTCACAAAACATTTTGATATTACCAAATCTGTATTTCTCACTCCAAAAAAAAAAAGCTTAGCATGAGAAATTTCATGCAGTTTATTCACAAGTGAAAATTTTCCAGTTAGAAAAATAATGTAATTTAATGAGCCTCCGTTATTATATAAAAGTAGTCATTACATTTAAGCTGTGACATTGAGCTTTGTGGTAACATTTTAATCCACCACTAGATTTTACTACCAGTCCCAAGAAGGGTGTATCGAAAAAAATGTCAACTAGCTGGAGGAAAAGCAGATTTAGGTTGGGACGCAAAAATAGTTGTAACATGGGAACCCCACTAGAAAACTACTCTGAAAAGTAATACTACACAGATCTCTATTGCATAATACTACTATCACCACATTCTGCAGATCAATATACAGTAGCCCAAATACATCCCACGTGGATAGCACCATTGAGTGCAATAAAGTTACATCATGGACTCATTTAGTTTGCTATTATTAGAGCCATGTGGCATTTGGTAGTTTCAGTTTTGAGCATTTCAATTCATGCAGGTTTGCAATTTCTCCCCCAAGCCCTATGTTTCACATTCAATATCAAGGAGACCAAAAACTCAAAGCAAAACTCAATCAAAACCAAATCTTGTGCTTGTTTTTCTATTGAAACCAAAACATTCATGTGGTTTTGGTGTGAAATTGTAAAGTGGGCCCAGGTTTGTTGAAATTGTTTATTATGTAAGTCTTTGGATGATCCAAGGCAGAGTGTTTACCATGTACATGAAACAAAGTTTCATGGATTCCACTATGACTTCTGCTTTTAAAGAGATAATTCTTACTGCTCTAATTATGTTTTTAAAACATTATATACATAACCAGCATGATACCAATCAACTTAATGCCAGCAGGATGGATCCCAAAATGATGTTTCAAAATGGATGCTCTCCTGAGATGGGAGTTCCAGTTGCCAAGAGCAGTAAACATTTCCACCGCTAGGTGTCTCAGTGGTTGTATTACAGGGAACGCATTTTTTAACTCATGCTAACCAAAATACAAATAACTGGCATTTTCTTCATCACACTGGAGTATTTCCATTTAGTGGGCAGCGAAAACAGAGAATATTCAATATACAGTCAATATTGCTGCTTTTGCTGTGTCTTAAGTGAAAGCTATTTTTAGTTTAGGGTGCTTCTATTTGACAACATTCTTTAGATTGCATACCAAGAATAAAAAGCAATGGAGAAACAACTATGTTCATTTGCCACATACCTACAGGACAAGAGGGGAGTGGAAACAAGGAGCAACTCTTGGGACCAACTATCAATGCACTTTTAGTGTCAGGATGCTGTGTGTGGGATGTAAACAAGATACCTTGTGGCTAACAAAGACAGCCAAATAGGTAAGGAGGACTTTGAGTTGTATAAAAGACAATTTAAGCAGAGATTCCAACAAGGGGAGACATCAACCTGGTCCTATTGGGAGGAACTTCCTGGGAATATGAGAATAATTGGGAAGGTTGGACCAGTGACCTACACGCAGTATTTGTATGGAGCATAGTAAAGAACGAATTCATTGAATGTTGTCATATAGGGCATGAGATTTCAAGAATACTCATTGTAGGCAATTATTACATCTGGTGAGAAAGGTACAGAGAGAAATCCATCTGTGTGAAAAAATGCTATGGAATATAGCTAAAAGACACTATAAATGAGACATTATGGACTTTAGTGTCTCTGAAAAGAATACGGGGAATAAGAATCAGTAAAAATGACATCACAAGGCATTCTGAGGTCAATATCTATATGAACTGGAAAGCGAAAAGGAGGAGACAACCAAACAAGAATTCTCAGAATCAGTTAATATATTCAAGAAAGATAGAAAAATGGCAAAATAAGCTAATGCTATTAAATAGGCTAAGATGGCTCTTGCAAATGTAGAGGAACATGGCATTTAGGGAGAAAGAAAGTCCAGTAATAAATGAACAAGGGTGTCAAATTAGTGATTTGAAAATAGCTGAGCTACTAAACTGCTTTTTTAAATGCCACGAAAAGAAAAAATGCAGCCTGATTACCCAACCTCAGAGGACTATCCACAGGAAGGATACAGAAGAGATGGAAAACTGTATGCTATTTGCCTCATGGAGCTTCAGGGAATTATCTCTCATGTGTGGCCTGGCGCTTTGCACTGTTAAATGTCATCCCATTCCTATCACTCCAGTTTCAAGTTCCTCCAAACCTTCTTTTATGATATTCTGCTCTCCTTTTGGATTGCCAATACCTCCTCGTTTTATATCATCTGCAAATGTTATTAGCATGCTCCCACTTTTTGTGTCAAGGTCATGAATGAAAATATTAAATAAGATTAATCCCAAGACTGATCCCTCAGGAACGCCACAGGTAACTTCCCTCCAGCCTGACAATTCACCTTTCAGCATGACCTGTTGGTAGTCTCCCTTTAACCAGTTCCTTACCCACCTTTCAATTCTCATATTAATCACCATCTTCTCCAATTTAACTACTAATTTCTCATGTGGAAATGTATCAAATGCCTTACTAAAATGAGATTAGAGAAAGATTAGAGCAACTATATTCCTTTTATCTAAAAATTCAGATATCTTCTCAAAGAAAGGGATCGGGTAGATCTGGCATGATTTACCTTTTGTAAAGCCATATTGTATTTTATCTCTATGCCTGGGAAGTGCAGAGAACAAGCCAAATTGAAGAAGTGTCCATCTAATCATATGCGAAGACTTGTCAGGAAATCTTAGAAGAGAATAATTCTTAGGAAAGTGCTCATGCATTTGGGGAGACACAGGAATATTGTCTGTAAGCACAACGGTCCACATTTATTCCTTGGGTAACTCTACTAAATTCCCTGGAATTACACCAGGAATTAATTTGACATATTTCTTGCAGACTCTGGGGGTGTTCCAGGGCTGGAACACCATGGGGAAAAATTGGTGGGTGCTCAGCGCCCACCAGCAGCTAAGCTCCCCCTACTACTCCCTTATACCCTGTGCCTCCTGCCCATGGGCAGCGCCTTTCATCTGCTCCTTCCCCTTTCTCCCAGCACCTCCCGCCACCCAAAACAGCATTCAGAGCCTCCAGGAAGGAGGGGAGGGGGAAGGTCACAGAACGCTTGGGGAGGGGTGGAAAGAAGTGGAGTGGTGGAAGATGTTTGGGGGAAAGGGTGGGGGGCAGGAGGAAGGGGTAGAATAGGAAGGTCCTGGGGCGGAGGTTGAGAACTCCTCAGCTCGAACAGAAGTCAGCGCCTATGGTTTCTTCAGTTTTCTTTTGGCGATCATTTGTCTAATCTTACTAAATAAAAGAATGAAACATGGATATGAATAAGATCAGCACCTGCAATGACAGGGATGAATGAATATTATAAAGGCTCTCAGTCCTCATGCTTCAGCACATGAACAGGTTGCTTTCTCCCCGTACCTTCCCCCACTTCCTCACACATGCCATCGTCCATGACTCTTAAAAAAACTCATCCATGCGCTTAATGTTAAGCATGTTTATAAGTCTCGGCAAACCTGGGCCATAGTGCATAGCACAAGTAGCCTGTGACACAAATTCCATCCCAGTTTCAAGAACTCATGACCTAATTACCACATTACAGACAATTAGCACAATCTAGAACCATGATTTTCCATGGAGTTAATTCTGCTCTCAGTTAGCCGTATATAAATCTAGACTAATTTAGAGATAATCGATGGGATCATTTTGGATTTAACAGAGAGCAGGATCTGACTAAATGTCTCATGATCTTATAAATGCATTGTGAGCATTTTTGATGGGTATGAAACCAGAGGCGTTGGCTAAGAGGTTGGCAATTTTTTTAAAGATAGTCTCTCTTGATAGTTGCCTGATTTTGTAATTATTCACAGTAGTGTGCTGCTGAACCACAAAAACAAACAATAAACAAAAACCTTGAGGCATTCTCTAGGATTAAGCATGTATCCCATTCTAAATACCTAGGTACCTGGGTACAGAAACGATTCTGGAGAGGAGCTGTGATGGATGTGGAGCTGCTTTATAAAAAATTATGAATACTGCATGTTAACCTGGATACTGGGAGAATTACTGTATAAACAATTTAATTTAATAGGGACTGTCAGGAAAAAACAAGCAAGAATGAGAAAGAATGGCTCAAAATATGCCACCCTTCTGCAAATAATCCTGACAATGTCTCTTAAGAAACCTTAACTTTGAATCAACCTACATAGGTGATTTGAACCAGGATAGGAAGAAGTCTGTTAACACAGGAGACCAAATGACTCAACACGGGTTTAAAAAGGAACCATGTCAGGAGAGGGGGGTAATTGTTTTGGGTCACCAGACTGAGACACAGTCATCCAGGGACGTTAAGCCTTTAGGCAAGATAGACATGCATATATATGGGTTTTGTTTTAAAATTTTGTTTTTGTTTTTCAATACGTAAACCTTTCTTCTGACTGGTGAAATAAACAACACTGTGGTGTTAAGAAAGCTGATTTGTCGCTGTATACCACTGCTCATAAACTCCTGAAGGGAAGAACAGCAGGTGTTCAAAGATTGTTGGTGCCGATTTTCTCTGTACACTGTACACTTGTGCGGCCACTCAGGATAGACTGAAATGCCACCCAGCTGATTAGCAGAGTGCCCACGGCTAGGTTTTTTTATTTCTACTGGTGGTGCACATTTGCCCATGTCTCGGTGCACATAAAATGTATTCTGCAACAGGGATGAAAAAAAATCCGTACGTGGGTGGAACACTGGTCAGCACTGCTGAGGGTATGTCTATACTACAGAAGAAGATCAAAGCTGCTGCTGTTGAACTTCCAGGGTTCAAATTAGCAGTCTAGTTAACATAGCTAATTCAAAGTGAGAGGAGCACTCCAGTCGATGCTGGTAACCCTGCTGTTACGAGGAGTAAGGGAAGCGGACAGATTTGCTATGAACTGGCTAGGTGATGCCCATATGACACTGTTGATTGGAACTAGAGTGCGCGGTGGGAGAACTAATGGGGGGGGGGGGCGTGTCTGGAATAGCAGGGGAGCTGCCATCTAGCACAATGTTCACCCATATTATGCCAGAGAGCTCAAGGACAGTTTACGAACCCCAAACTGACCCTTTTATTACTCATAAAGAATGAGCAAGGGGGGAAAAAACCCATTCAGCAACATCCAATACAGAGAGATAAGAGACAGCAGTGGCTAATCACTGCTCTAGCCCTGCGGATCAACTCAGCAACTTTCCTAGGTCACTAGATTGTGGGAGTCCTCCTTCCCCTCCTCCACAATTCTTAGCTTGCACACTGATTAAATCTGCTCTCCTGTGGTATTTCCTGTGCACCATAACAAACACGCCTGCAGGCCAGTTTTTAACCCAGAAGGCTGGGTAGGTGACAATAGTGCCAGTAAGCAAAAGACATAGATCCAGGGCCTAACTCTTCTCTCACTGTCACTGGTTTTGCTGAAACTGCACTGACTTCAGTGGAGTTCTGATTTTCACTGAAGTAAGCTAGGTCAGAGTCAGGGCCCACATGCTAGGAAAAAAGGAAAGAAAATCCTAGATTGACAAGAGAAACTTGTGTATAAGCATTGCCATGACAGGGGCTGTACATAGTGTTGGAGAGTGGCCAGGGCAGAAGAAGGACAAGGTGAGTAAAGCACTTTCCCGTGTTTAACTTTTCTGGACACCACCCTGCTCTCACTGAAGTTCCTGATAGATGTACTGCTAGTATCAGTGGCAGCAAATTCAGGCCCACAGTGAACATTCAAAGCTGCCATCAAAGGGTGCAGCTACACAGCAGGGCTTAACTCAAAATAAGCTACGCAAACTGAGCTATGTCAATTGTGTAGCTTATTTCAAAATAGCTTATTTTGAAATTGGGAGCATCTACACAGCACTTATTTCGAAATAGAGCCCTCTTCCCCCGACTTCCCTTACTCCTCATACAATGAGGGTTACAGAAGTCGGAGTAAGAAGTCCTCCAGCTTGACAGTATTTCAACATTATTTCGAAATAACTGCCTGCTGTGTAGACATGGACTAAGTTATTTCAAAATAATGCTATTTGGATATTCACATATTCATTATGCAAATTCGTTTGCATATTTGCATAAAATCATTAAGATCAGAGTTTGCAGATTTCTACAACACTAAAAAAAATTTTGTTAAAAGAATCTTTTCTTAACTTAAGCCATGAACACCTATGTAAACTTTGAAACGTAATCATACAAATGTCATGAGCTAGGCCTGTTGTTCCAGTATTCAAAAGCAGCCTAAAAGCTTTTAACTAGGGATGTAATCGTGTAGTCGATTAACCGATTAACTGATAAGCAAACTTATAGGTTAATGCTATAGACTACATGCATTTCCTTCCCCACACCACCAGTAAATTTTTTAGCAGGCTGGCCAGCAGCCTGGCTCAGTCCTGGCTTTCGCCGGGTCCGGGACTTATCCCCACTGCAGCTCTGCATTTAAAGTATATTAGGAACTGGGCAAGTAGGCAGCCCGGCTCAGTCCCGGCTCGCACTGTATCTGAGAGCTCAGACCTCCCCCACCCAGACAGGGACTGTTGCCACCAACGTAGGGCGACAGGCAGCTGGTCCGCAATGGGAGCTGGTTTTTATACTGGCTCCCCTCGCAAACCAGCTCCCACCTGGAACCCCATGCTGCTGCCTCTCATACAGAGGCAGCAGCATGGAGTGGCAGGGGACTCCTCGAGAGTGAGGCTGGAGGGTGAGGCTGCTGGCCCTGCTCCCAGGAACTATAGAATAGTCAACTAACCAATAAGAATTCATGAGGTTATTCAACTATTCAGTTAACCAATATTTAACATCCCTACTTTTAACCCACAGGAAATTCTGGCACCACCCCATACAGCAGGGGTTGGCAACTTTTTCAAACCAAAGAGCCAAACTACATCAAAAGTCAGAACAAGTAGTCAACAAAGAGCCATATAAGAATGCCCATTTGCAAGACTGAAAATATACAATGTAATATTATTGATAATGGACATGATGTTTAATAATAGCATAAATGAAACATTGTACTCACACATTTTATTTAATGGGACTTCTGCTACATCTTTACACACGCACACACACACACACCCCAACTCGCTTGGAACTGGGCTCTGCCTTCCTGTGGCCACCCCAGATGCTGAGGGCTGGCAGGCAGCAAGGGTCCAGTTGCACTGCGATACAACCCAGGCATCCCTCCCTGCTCTTACCACTAGCCTGCACTCCCTTCCCCTTCTCTCAGAGAATACAGGTGCCTGGCAGCCCAAGCAGCTGATGGAGCTAAAGATGACTGCTGTGCAGAGGCTCAGTAGGCCAGGGTGTACCCCAGCCCAGGCCCCCAGATCCGCCATGAAGAGCTGGCTTCAGCTCCGGCAGCCGCTGGCCACTCGCCTGTGGTATTCCCCAGCCCTGATCCCAGAGCAGCCAGCATGGGTGTGGTCTGGCAGTGTGCCGCAGCCAGCAGTTTGCAGCCCAGCACCAGTCCACGGACCAGCATTTGGGAACCACTGGCTTCGGGGTCAGCTTTAGGGGAATGACAACAGTGAGGAATTGAGCAGAAGAGAACCTTGCTTTGCCATGCCCACTCCTTTTCTCTCCCTACCGACTTCCTTCTTTTATGGTGGGCAATACAGTTAGGCTAGGAGTCCACAGAGGGAATCTCTGTCTGCTCTTTTACTTTGAGCTGCTTAGTGGATCGGAGAACCCTGGTCTGCCGGGATGGCCTGTTGGCCAGGAGTCTGAGACCCTCTGGTCTATATCCATCTACTGTCTATTGCTTTACTTAACTTGTAAGCTCTTTGGGACACAGACTGTCTGGTTCTGTATTCATACAGAGCCTACTACAATGGGGTGCTGGCCCAAGACTGGGGTTCCGAGCTGTTACAACAAATAACCCTTCTAGCTGTGTATGTTTGCTAAAGGCACACATCAGTTTACAGGATCTTGCAAAAGAGGGTTTTTTTCTGACAAATGGGCCCCGTCTACATGGGGCTTTTTATCGGCAAAACCTCTTCCACAAAAAAAATCGGAAGAAGATATGCAAATGTGAGCACAATTTGCATATCCTCTTCTGCAAAAAAACAGCAGTGTAGCTGTAGCCTGAGTGTGCTTCCTGGGAGGGAGAAAGTGTCCTCATCTTTCAATTAAGACAACTAAGGAGAAGGGTGTTTCACAGCTTAGAAAGTACTCATGAGAGGGCGATCAGTTTGTAAAGTTTTTTGAATTCCCCCAAATATTAACTACAGTACAACCTCAGAGTACTAAATGCCAGAGTTACAAACTAACCAGTCAACCACGCCCCTCATTTGGAACAGGAAGTACACAATCAGGCAGCAGAAGAGACAAAACAACCCGTCCCACCAAGCAAATATAGCATAGTACTGTGTTAAAAGTAAACAACTAAAAAAAAAATAATAATAAGAGAAAGCAGCATTTCTCTTCTGTAAAGTTTCAGAACAGTATAAAGTTCATTTGTAAACTTTTGAAAGAACAACTCTAAGGCTATGTCTACACTGGCGGCTTCTTGTGCCAGAAATTTGCAAATGAGGCTAAGCGTGAAATATCGCCGAGCCTCATTTGAATACCTAATGAGCTGCCATTTTTTTCAGAAGAGGCTCTTGCGCCAGAAGGAGCATCTACACTGCCCCTTCTTGCGCAAGAAAAATCCTCTTGCGCAATGCCGTTATTCCTGAAAATAATGAGCGTAGCGGCATTGCGCAAGAAGGTTTTTCTTGCACAAGAAGGGGCAGTGTAGACACTCCTTCTGGCGCAAGAGCCTCTTCTGAAAAAAATGGCGGCTCATTAGGTATGCAAATGAGGCTCAGCGATATTCCACGCTTAGCCTCATTTGCATATTTCTGGTGCAAGAAGCCGCCAGTGTAGACATAGCCTTATGGTTTGTTCAGAATTACATACCTTCCAGAGTGACAAACAATTCCATTCCTGAGGTGTTCATAACTCTGAGGTTCTACTGAATATCATTATTCTACAGTTACCAATCTTCGTATTTCTTCTATTAGGAGAACTTCCAAAGTTGTAATTGATAAGAAAAAGAAACAAGCTACAAAAGTGTAAAAGTAGCTGTGAAAAAATGTCATTCTTACTAAGCAAATCAAGGGCTGAGGGGGAAACAGATACTTCCACCATGCAGAAATTCCAGCAGCTCTTAACAGCTGCTTAAGCCTTAAGTCAATGCAGCCTGTCCGAAAGGTTTGAAGTGCACGGCTTACATGTGCAGGCTCATCTCTCACCCCACCCTCCATTCCACACTGCCTTATCTTTCAGAGAACCTTAGAGGCAAGGTGACTTTTTTTCTCTATCCATTTTTAAAAAAAATAATTATTTCCAAAATATAAACTTTGCATCAAATGACACACAAAAATGATGAAACATAGAAAACACATAGAAGACTAGACAATTACAAACCCAAGAAAGTACACATCATGGATTTTAAGAAATTGTATTGTCCCAAGGATCTTTGGATCATGCTGGTCACAATTTTCAGATGCTCTTCAATGGACCTAGGACTTAGAAGAGACCTACAAAGGATTATTTCTTTTTGCTTCTTTATGATGCATAAAAGGTTGTTTGCTTCTACTGAAAAGTTCTTTTGTATTTACTGAAATTAAAAAGTGGCAAATTCAAAGCTGATAAAACTTTCTCACACGGTACTTAATTAGACGGAGAATTTACTACGACTGGAAGTTGTTTGGCTGAGAATTTAGCAAGCTTCAGAAAGGGATTGGACATCTGAATATAACAAGAATATCTATAGATATCATCACCAATAAGGTGTGTCTACACTACAGGGTTGTTTTTTTTTAAAGTGGTCTTTTTCCAAAAAAACTCCACCTGCATCTAGATTGCTGCCATGTACTTTCGAAATTAAATTGAAAAAACACGGCAGTTTTTTTGACCATGGAAATCCTCATTTTACGAGCAATAATGCCTTTTTTTGAAAGTGCTCTTTCGAAAAAAGGCATTATTGAACGCAAACAGTGCTTTTTCGAAAAAGAACGTCCAGACTGTCTGGGTGCTCTCTTTCGAAAAAGCAGCTCTCTTTTTTTAAAATACTGGTTGCTGTCTAGATGCTCTCTTTCGAAAGAGGCTTTTTCGAAAGATTATTTCTCAAAAGCCTCTTTTGAAAGAGGCTTGTAGTCTAGACGTAGCTTATATAGTGATAAACATTTGAAAGGGATATTAAACCTCATTCTTCAGGCCTTAAGCTGATTTCTAACTCATGCAGATCAGGATGAGAATAATACAGAGAACAAATTATTCTACATCCGCCACTGTACTGTTCTTATGCTTCCTCTGAAGCAGCTGCTACTGGCCACTGTCAAACATAGGAGGCTGAGCGAGATGATCCTGGAGTCTGTTTCAGTACAGCAATTCTTATATTACAAACACACACACACACACATTGGGCTTTTTTCTGTTGGAAATGTCAGGAATTGAGTATCAATTGAGTATCTGGTTTCCTCTGGCTTGGCTGGAAGGAGGACTTTCTTGTGGAAGGGGAAGGTAGAGTCAGAGATGTGGACAGTGGGGCTCACATCTTAATTGAAGGAAAGAGGGTTGGATCCTTAACAAAGACATTTTTCCTCTCAGTTGTTCATAAATCACTGGACTTCAATAGGTGTTAACAGTAACAAACAGCAGACTTTTAAAAAAACAGTCTGAGGAATTGTGTACATTGGGAAATTTACCAGCAGAACGACTATGGTATAATTATACGTCTATAGTTATAGTGTATGACTCCCCATGTGGACACATCTAAGAGGACCCACTTTGGGTATGTCTACACAGCAACATTATTTCGAAATAACTTAATCTGCGTCTACACAGCAGGCAGTTATTTTCAAATAATGTTGAAATACTGTCAAGCTGGAGGACTTCTTACTCCAACTTTTGTAACCCTCATTGTACGAGGAGTAAGGGAAGTCGGAGGAAGAGTACTTTATTTTGAAATAAGGGCTGTGTAGACGCTCCCAATTTCAAAATAAGCTATTTTGAAATAAGCTACGCAACTGACGTAGATCAATTTGTGTAGCTTATTTTGAGATAAGCCCTGCTGTGCAGACACACCCTTTGAGATTTACACAGGTGTAACTACTATGCTATCGCTATAGTAAACATTTCCGCATGTAGAGAAGTGTTCAGTAAAATCGTTTCCCTTCTCAATTGCCTGTTGTCAGGCAGCACAGCCCCTGTCACCCAGGCGAGCCCCAGGGAGCTGCCACCTGGGCAGCACAGTCCCTGCTGCCCTGGACAACCCTGGGGAGCCAGTGCCCAGGCCATGTGGCCCCTGCTGCCCCAGCCAGCGCCGGGGGATTGGCCAGCTCCTTGTACCTCCTACCTATGCCCTGATTCTCCACGCACCTCCCAACCCCTTGCCCTGATTCTTGCACGTTCTTCACCCCCCGCCACCTGCCCTGAGCTCCTCCTCACCCTCCAACCATGAGTCCTGCACCCACCCCACACATACTCCCAGCCCCCTGCTCTGAGTCCCCCACATCCTCAAGTCCCTGCCCTCCCCCACCACCCCTACACCTCCAGCCCCAAACCCCTCTTTAGGGACTCGAGCAATGCTGGGTAAATGTGTTAGTAATAAAAAATACAAGTTGAGTTACTGCATGAAGGTTGTGTTCTCTTCTTGTTCTCTTCAGACCTCCCCCCCTGTCATCAGTGGGGAGAGCCGCTGTGTATTGAGGGGATACAAAGTCCTCAATTATACATCCTGGCCCATGGACTATAATTAAATATGGAATCTGACCCTCTCTTCCATATGAGTTTGACATCCCTGCCATAGAGTCTTGCAAGGTAGAGGAGACCTGAATTTTTGATGTAAAAACAAGTTGCAAACCAATGGACAAAAGGGCAAGTGGAATGATTTCTAGTCCATTTGGGGGCTGTAGACCAAAAAAGGTTAACACAAGAACATAAGAATGACCATACTGGGTCAAACGAATGTCCAACTAGCCCAGTATCCCGTCTTCCAACAGTAGCTGCTACTAGATGCTTTAGAGGGAATGGACAGAACAGGGCAATCACGGAGGGTCTGTTTACACAGCAGGGCTATTTCGGGATAACTTCTGTTATCCCAAAATAGCATTCTGCGCGTCTTAACAGCAAGCCAGTTATTTCAAAATACATTCGAAATAATGCGCTTGGTATTCCGATGTCCCTTAAACCTCGTTGCACAAGGATTAAGGGACTTGTCGGAATAGTGCTCTATTTAGATAGTATTCTGGAAGAGAATTGGCATGACCATATATACCAAAGGAATACAATGAAAAAAGTGAACACATTATTAAACTGACAAATCAAATTTAGTACAGAAGGTGGGGTGAGGGTGAGGGAGGGAGGGAATAGCTATTTATGAGTCAATGAATGGCTAATCAGGGGTGATAAGTGGGGAAGCTATCTTTGTAATGGTTAAGGTAATTAGCATCTTTGTTAAGGCCCATTCGTAAAGTGTCAAATTTAAGCATGAAAGAAAGTTCTGAAGTTTCCCTCTGTAATCTGGTGTTAAAGTCTCTTTGAAATAAGATGCATGTAGTAAGGTCGTTAAGACTATGTCCAGGTAGGTTGAAATGAAAAGCAACTGGTTTTTCCTTATGTCTGATGTCTGATTTGTGGGCATTAATTCTTTGGCGAAGTGTCTGAGACTGGACATAGTCTTAACGACCTTACTACATGCATCTTACTTCAAAGAGACTTTAACACCAGATTACAGAGGGAAACTTCAGAACTTTCATTGTATTCCTTTGGTATATATGGCCATGCCAATTCTCTTCCAGAATATGGTCTGAGGAAGTGGGTCTGGCCCATGAAAGCTCATCACCGATTAAACCATCTTGTTAGTCTTTAAAGTGCTACATAGTTTTTCCTTTTGTTTTAACAAGATCAGACTAACACGGCTACCTCTCTATTACTATTTAGATAGTAGCACTGTTTAGACAGCGCCATATTTTGAAATAGGCTATCTCAAAATAATCGATGCAATTTGTATAGCTCAAATTGCATAGTTTATTTTGAGCTACAATATACTGTGTAGACATACCCTGAATGATCTATCTCAGTCATCTAGTCCTAGCTTCTGGCAGTCAGAGACTTAGGGATATCTGAGCATAGGATTGTGTCCCTGACCATCTTGGCTAATAGCTATTGAAGAACCTTTGCTTCATGAACTTATCTAATTCTGTTTTGAAATTAAAAGGTACGGTGCCAAAAGTAAAATCCCTGCAAGCTGCATGGAAACTTTTCCAAGACACCATAATAGAGGCTCAACTTAAATGTATACCCCAAATTAAAGAAAGAGAACCAAAAAAGTGCCACCGTGGCTTACTGATCAAATAAAAGAAACAAACAGAAATAAAAAGGCATAGTTTTAAAAGTGGAAGTTAAATCCTAGTGATGAAAACAGGAGCATAAACTCTGTGAAATGAAGTGTAAAAACATAATTAGAAAGGCCAAAAAGGAATTTGAAGAGCAGCTAGCCAAAAATTCAAAAAGTAATAGCAAAAGTTTTTATAAGTACATCAAAAGCAGGAAGCCTGTTAAACAACCAGTGGGGCCAATGGACAATTGAGATGCTAATGGGGCTCTCAAAGATGATAAGGTCATTACAGAGAAACTTAATGAATTCTTTGCATCTGTCTTCACATCTGAGGATGTTAGGGAGATTCCCAAAACTGAGCCATTTGTTTTGGGTGTCAAATCTGAGGAATTGTTGTAGATTGAGGTGTCATTAAAGGAGGATTTTGAACGAATTGATAAACAGTAACAGATCACCAGGATCAGATGTCATTCACATAAGAGTTCTGAGAGAACTAAAATGTGAAATTGCGGAATTACTAACTGGTTTATAATCTATCCTTTAAATCAGCATCTGTACCAAATGACTGGAAGATAGCAAATGTGATACCAATTTTTAAAAGGGTCTCTAGATGATCTGGGCAATTACAGACAGGTAAGTCTAACTTCAGTACTGGGCAAATTGGTTGAAACTATAATAAAGAACAGAACTGTCAGACACATAGATTAACATAATTCATTGGGGGAAAAGTCAACATAGTTGCTGTAAGGAGAAATCATGCCTTACTAATCTACTAAAGTTCTTTGAGGGAGTCAACAAACAAGTGGACAAGGGGGATCCACTGGATATAGTGTACTTAGATTTCCAGAAAGCCTTTGACAATGTCCCTCCCCAAGGGCTCTTAAGCAAAGTAAGCTGTCATGGGATAAGAGGGAATGTCCTCTCGTGGACTGATAACTGGTTAAAAAACAGGAAACAAAGGGTCAGAATAAATGGTCAGTTTTCAGAACGGAGAGAGGTAACTTGTGGTGTCCCTCGGGGGCTGTCCTGGGACCAATCCTATTCAACTTATTCATAAAAGATCTGGAGTATGGGGTAAGTAGTGAGATAGCAAAATTTGCAGATAAGAACATAAGAATGGCCATATTGGGTCAGACCAATGGTCCATCTAACCCAGTATCTGTCTGCTGATAGTGGCCAATACCAGAAGCCCCAGAGGGAGGGAACAAAACAGGTAATCCTCACTTGATCCCTCCCCTGTCACCCATTTCCAGACAAACAGAGGCTAGGGACACCATTCCTACCCATCCTGGCTAATAGCCATTGATGGAGCTAACCTCCATGAATCTATCTAGCTCTTTTTTGAACCCTGTTAAAGTCCTAGTCTTCACCACATCCTCTGGCGAGGAGTTCCAGAGATTGACAGTGCACTGAGTCAACTTCCTTTTGTTTGTTTTAAACATGCTGCCTATTAATTTCATTTGGTGAGCCCTAGTTCTTATATTGTGGGAATAAGTAACTAATTTTTCCTTATTCACTTTTTCCACACCAGTCATAATTTTATAGACCTCTATCATATACTCCTTAGTCTCCTCTTTTCTAAGATGAAAAGTCCAAGCCTTTTTAATTTCTCTTCATATGGGGCCCATTCCAAACCCCTAATCATTTTTGTTGCCCTTTTCTGAAATCTTTTCCAATGCCAATCTATCTTTTTTGAGATGAGGCAACCACATCAATACGCAGTATTCAAGTTGTGGGCGTACCATGGTTTTATATAGAGGCAATAGGATACTTTCTGTCTTATTCTCTATCCCTTTTTAAATGATTCCTAATATTCTGTTTGCTTTTTTGACTGCCCCTGCACACTTGAGTGGATGTTTTCAGAGAACTATCCACAATGACTCCAATATCTCTCTCTTGAGTAGTTGTAGCCAAATTAGTCCCCATCATATTGTATGTATAGTTGGGATTATTTTTTCCAATGTGCACTACTTTACATTTATCAACATTAAATTTCATTTGCCATTTTGTTGCCCAGTTACTTAGTTTGGTGAGATCTTTTTGAAGCTCTTCACAGTCTGCTTTGGTCTTAACTATCTTGAGAAGTTTGGTATTATCTGCAAATTTTGCCACCACACTGTTTACCCCTTTCTCTAGATCATTTATAAATAAGTTGAATAGAATTGGTCCCAGGACAGACCCTTGGGGACCCTACTAGTTACCTCTCTCCACTCTGAAAACTTACCATTTATTCCTACCCTTTTTCCCCATCTTTTAACCAGTTATCAATTCATGAAAGGACCTTCCCTCTTATCCCATGACAACTTACTTTACTTAAGAACCTTTGGTGAGGGACATTGTCAAAGGCTTTCTGGAAATCTAAGTACACTATATCCACTGGATCCTCCTTGTCCACTTGTCTGTTGACCCCCTCAAAGAACTCTAGCAGATTGGTAAGGCATGATTTCCCTTTACAGAAACCATGTTGACTTTCCCCCAACAAATTATGTTAATCTATGTGTCTAACAATTTTATTCTTTACTATAGTTTCAACTAATTTGCCCGGTACTGACATTAGACTTACCGGTCTGTAATTGCCAGGATCACCTCTAGGGCCCTTTTTAAATATTGGCATCACGTTAGCTATATTCCAGTCATTAGGATAGGTTACAAACCACAGTTAATAGTTCCACAATTTCACATTTGAGTTCTTTCACAACTCTTGGGTGAATGCCATCTGGTCCCGCTGACTTGTTACTGTTAAGTTTATCAACTTGTTCCAAAACCTCCTCTAATGACACCTCAATCTGGGACAATTCCTCAGATTTGCCACCTAAAAAGAATGGCTCAGGTTTGGGAATCTCCCCAATATCTTCAGCTGTGAAGACTGAAGCAAAGAATTCATTTAACTTCTCCACAATGACTTTATCATCTTTGAGTGCTCCTTTAGCATCTCGATCATCC
This sequence comes from Rafetus swinhoei, assembly GCA_019425775.1. Classification (NCBI taxonomy): domain Eukaryota; kingdom Metazoa; phylum Chordata; order Testudines; family Trionychidae; genus Rafetus; species Rafetus swinhoei. The sequence continues at coordinate 13,680,216 of JAFJHL010000300.1, read as the reverse complement.
AAGGGCCCCACTGGTTGTTTAGTAGGCTTCCTGCTTCTGATGTACTTAAAAAACATTTTGCTATTACTTTTTGAGTTTTTGGCTAGCTGTTCTTCAAACTCCTTTTTGGCTTTTCTTGTTATATTTTTACACTTAATTTTACAAAGTTTATGCTCCTTTCTATTTTCCTCACTAGGAATTGACTTCAACTTTTTAAAAGATATCTTTTTATCTGTCACTGCTTCTTTTACTTGGTTGTTAAGCCACGGTGTCACTTTTTTGGTTCTCTTACTGGTTTCTTCAATGTGGGGTATACATTTAAGTTGAGCCTCTATTATGGTGACTTTGAAAAGTTTCCATGCAGCTTGCAGATATTTTACTTTTGTCTCTGTACCTTTTAATTACTGTTTTACTAATCTCCTCGTTTTTGTGTAGTTCCCCTTTCTGAAATTAAATGCTTCAGTGTTGGGCTGTGATGTTAAAGTGCTCAAGATAGTAAAGTCCAAAGCAGACTGAAGAGTTTCAAAAGGACCTCGCAAAACTAGGTGATTGGGCAACAAAATGGCAGATTAATTTTAATGTTGATAAATGCAAAGTAATGCATATTGGAAAACATAATGCCAAATATACATATAAAAGTATGGGGACTAAATTACCTATTGCTACTCAAGAGAGATCTTGCAGTCATTATGGGTAGTTCTCTGAAAACATCCACTCAAGGTACATCAGTAGTCAAAAAAAAAAAAAAAACCAAAAAAAACCCCAAACCCCAAACAGACAGAATGTTAGGAATAATTTAAAAAGAGATAGAGAATAAGACAGAAAATATCTTATTGCCTCTATATAAATTCATGGTACGCCTACATCTTGAATACTGCATACAGACGTGCTTGCCTCATCTTAAAAAAATATATCTTGGCATTGGAAAAAGTTCAGAAAAGGGTAACAAAATTTATTAGGTGTTTGGAATGGCTGCTATATGAGAAGAGATTTAAAAAACTGGGACTTTTCAGTTTAGAAAAGAGGAGACTAACGGGGGATATGAGAGAGGTCTATAAAATCATGACCAGTGTGGAGAAAGGAAACAAGAAAAAAGTTATTTATTTGCTCCCATAATACAAGAACTAGGGGTCACCAGCAGATTTAAAACAAACAAAAGGAAGTATTTCTTTACACAATGCACAGTCAACCTGTGAAACCCCTTGCCAGAGGATGTTGTGAAGACCAGGATTTTAACAGGATTCAAAAATGAACTCGATAAATTCATGGTGAATAGGTCCATCAATGGCTAATAGTATCCTTAGCCTCTATTTGTTAGAAGCTGGAAATGGGTGACAGGGAAGGGCTCACTTGATATTCTGTTCTGTTCATTCCCCCTAGGGCACCTGGCATTGGCCAGTGTCAGAAGACAGGATACCGGACTAGAAGATGTACCTTAGGTCTGGCCCATTATGATCATTTTTAGGTTCTTATGTTCAGTTATAATTTTGGCTTTCACAAAATCCCCTGGTAATTAGTTCTACAGGCTGCTTGGTTTGAGTGTTGTATGCAGAAGTACTTCCTTCACTGTGTGTCAAACCTGCTGTCTCTTAATTTCATTGGGCGACACTTGGTTTTGTTTTAGGTGGAGGAATAAATAACATTTCCTTATTAATTTTTTCCACAGTATTCATTATTTTATATGCATGCATCACTGTTAGCCTGGTTTTAAACATGGATTTAGATGCCTATCTGTAGACATCCAAGTTTGTGTATTTTGGTCATGGCTGAGTAAAACTTTTATTATGTAAACAAACAAAACAAAAGTTACTGATGGTGTAATTTAAAAAAAACCCAGTGTACTTCTCATTGTTTATATGCTCCTGTTTAGTGTTTGCATTTCTCTCTGGCTGGACAATGAAAATCATTGAAATCAGTTTCCCTAATTTAAATCTACAGTGACATTCACTGTGGGGAATCTTAGCACTGCCATGTTTGGGTTGCAAACACTGAATGTTGACATATTAAAAAAAAAACAGCTGTTTTCTTTGGCTACGTCTAGACAGCAGTGCTATTTCAGGATACTGGAAGTATCCTGAAATAGCTATTCTGCATCTTTAAACGCACCCATTATTTCGAAATAGATTTTGAAATAATGGGCGTACTATTCCAGCATCCCTAAAACCCTCATTCCATGAGGGTTAAGGGACAATTCAGAATAGCGCTTTATTTCAAAATTAGATTGAAATAAGATACGCAATTTGCGTAGCTCAAATTGCGTATCCCTTTTCCTTCTCCTCAAATCTGCCACCCTACAAGGCCTTCTCTTTATACACAGCACTGCATTTCCTCTACCTTTACCCCTCCCACTATCAGCTTGCAGCCAGTTTACTCAATCCTTCCATTCATGCCAGAGTGCCCAGTTGTTTCAATACCCCCCCATTACTCCCCAGTCCAGCAGAGAACTCTTGGGATAGGAAATATGGAAGTTAGCTTGGGACTGCTTTGTCTCCTTTCAGACAGCAGGACAGATTGTGGGATTGGCATTCCTGGCTCCCCCTCTCCTTCCAGCACAGAAGCAAGGGAGGGAGTGGGAAAATGTTAGAGGAAATGTGTAACTATCAGTGGGGATGCAAATGAACCTGCTGGAGAGGGGTGGGAGTGTGGGAGGAGCTAAGGTTTGCTCTCCCAGTGAGAGGGAGGTGAGTGCAGTACCAGGTCTCCATTAAAAAAGATGCGCTGGTAAAGCTATACCAGCCTGGCTATACAGGCAAACCCCCCAAAACCCCTGCCTAATGTACACACAGTTTGTACCAGCACAAGAGTGCTTTGCCAGTCTAAAACTCCGGTCATCTGAAGAAGTGGGCTGTGCCCACAAAAGCTCATGATACCATCTACAATATGTTTTGTTAGTCTATAAAGTGCTACCAGACCCTTTCTTGTTTTTTAAGTTTATCCTGTACAGACTAACTCGGCTACCCCCTGAAGCTTCTGATACTACTATACCACATACATTTGCAGTGAAGCCCAGACCAAAGAGAATTGCTGGGGAGGCACACCCGGCAAGGGAAAGCACCTATTCATAGTCTTTTCACCCTTCAAGCACTGGAGAGGATGGCTCCAGCAGGGTAGAGTAGGGTCTCAAGAAGGGAGGTTAAAAAGTGGATAACTGGGTAGATGCACCCTTTGGAATTAATAATAACAGTGGAAGGATTTAACTGATTTTAGGTTTTTCGAAAGCATGTTCATACTGATTTTAAATTCTGGGCCAAATTTCGGTGGTTGGGTCCATCTGCCATAGAACAATTCATCGGATGATTAACACCTAATCATTCTCACAGCAGAAAAATGTTATTGGATGACTGGTGAAAATATGGTTGCTTTTCTGCGCTAGTTATTCACGTAAGTTCACTCCCTAGCTCCTGCAGTGCTTTTGGGTAACGTGGCAGAAACAAATCAAATCCGTCACAGATCTGGAAGTGAATGCCCATCCTGAGTCTGCCTGCTTGCTGAAGGTCCGTGTTTTAAGACCTTACTGACTAAAATGCAGAAGGGCATCTGTCTGCAGAGAGCTAGGATATTCGCTTTTGAGTTCCGTTTCGTCCTTTTATCAGATACTTCCTGGGCGTCTCTCTAGCATGGAGAGTGAAGCAACTGACCCCTCCCCCCCCTTTTTTTTAAGGCCTGCTTTTTCGCTAATCAGTGGAAACTTGGGGGAAGGGGATGTTATTCCAATGACAAATCCACCTCTGTAAGTCTGGGAGCTGGATGTAAGTGGGGAGTTTAAAGGTGAACAGCAAAGAAAAAAAATTATGACCCTGCCTTCACTCCTGCGTTAGTGGTTATAAGACTGAGACTTGGCTCCTGGCCTTTCTCAGTCTATGTTGTTTCCATGCTTGTAGTCGCTCCCCTTTGTCTTCAGAACCTCAGGAGACCTTGCTCAGTGTAGGCCCGTGACATCACTAGTGCCATGGAAATGCAAATCACCGCACTGTAATCTGAACTCCTGCTGCACCCGCAGTCTGCCAGCTTCCTTTTCCCCACCAATAATACCCTGTGCTGGGAGGGTTCTGAGACAAAGCAATGCTGAGAAGAAAGAAAAACAAACCTAGGCTGTTGCCTGCATTTAATTTCCCCCTCTCCCTCCTGGACTGCTAGGGCACAAAGGTTGGGTCTACATTAGTTTTTTCCCTCCTAAATTATTGCTTTTCACTGCTAACTGATGCAGCCCCACCGGTGAGAGTGGGCAGCGCTTCAGGAGGCCACCTGCATTTTAAGCACCAGGCCATCTAAAACTACTAGCTCAGAGCAAATCTACAGAGGCAGCCAGCACCTTGTCTACACTAGCGCTGCCACTGCAGCTACTCTGGTGGAGCTAGACAGGCCACAAGATTCTAAACTTCAGCTGCTAGATCCCATCAGCTTCTGCCTAGGAAGAGAGCCCTGATTCAATCTTAGTTCCCCTTTGCCTGCTGCCATTCTCCTCAGAGCCTGTGAACACTGTGTTCTTCCCACATCCTACCAAAGACAAGGAGCATTGCTATCCCCTCTTCTTGAGTGATCCAGTCTTGAAACTAGGGATGTAATAGAATGACCGTTTACACAATTAACTGATAAGCCTGAGCTTATTGGTTACTGTGAACTGTTACACGCAGGCTCCTGCCCCACGCTGCTGGATCTGATACATTGCCAACAGTGTGGGGCAGCAGCCAGCTCCTCGGGAGCAGGGCTGCAGGCGGGAGCCAGTGCATACCAGAAGCCAGCTTTTAAGCCAGATCCTGGTGTGCACCAGCTCCTGGGAAGCTGGCTGCCACCTCTGCTGCTGCCTCTGTATTAGAGGCAGCACCATGGGGTAGCAACTAGCTCCCTGGCAGTGGGGCTGACAGGCGGGAGCCGGCTCCCAGGACGCACCGGCTCCCAGGAAGCCAACTACTGCCCTGCACTGCTGCCTCTGATACAGATATCAGAACCAGCAGCGTGGGGCAGCAGCCAGCTCTGCTGGGAGCAGGACTGGCAGGTGGGAGCCAGGACACACCAAGAATTGGCTTCCACCATGTAGCAGCTCCCATGGACCTGGCTTCCACCTTGCACTGAAGGTGCATGTAACCATGTGATTGCTGAAATTTTCAGCGGTTACACAGTTACCCAACCCAATTATCCGCTTTTTAACCTCCCTACTTGAGACCCTACTCTACCCTGCTGGAGCCATCCTCTCCTGTGCTTGAAGGGTGAAAAGACTATGAATAGGTGCTTTCCCTTGCCGGGTGTGCCTCCCCAGCAATTCTCTTCGGTTTGGGCTTCACTGGAAATGTATGTGGTATAGTAGTATCAGAAGCTTCAGGGGGTAGCCGAGTTAATCTGTACAGGATAAACTTAAAAAACAAGAAATGGTCTGGTAGCACTTTATAGACTAACAAAACATATTGTAGATGGTATCATGAGCTTTCGTGGGCACAGCTCACTTCTTCAGATGACCGGAGTTTTAGACTGGCAAAGCACTCTTGTGCTGGTACAAACTGTGTGTACATTAGGCAGGGGTTTTGGGGGTTTACCTGTATAGCCAGGCTGGTATAGCTTTACCAGCGCATCTTTTTTAATGGAGACCTGGTACTGCACTCATCTCCCTCTCACTGGCAGAGCAAACCTTAGCTCCTCCCACACTTCCACCCCTCTCCAGCAGGTTCATTTGCATCCCCACTGATAGTTACACATTTCCGCTAACATTTTCCCACTCCCTCCCTTGCTTCTGTGCTGGAAGGAGAGGGGGAGCCAGGAATGCCAATCCCACAATCTGTCCTGCTGTTTGAAAGGAGACAAAGCAGTCCCAAGCTAACTTCCATATTTCCTACCCCAAGAGTTCTCTGCTGTACTGGGGAGTGATGGGGGTATTGAAACAACTGGGCACTCTGGCATGAATGGAAGGATTGAGTAAACTGGCTGCAAGCTGATAGTGGGAGGAGTAAAGGTAGAGGAAATGCAGTGCTGTGTATAAAGAGAAGGCCTTGTAGGGTGGCAGATTTGAGGAGAAGGAAAAGTGATTGCACAGCTGAACTGTCCTGTGAGTGGGGTCAGAAAGCAAGCTAAATCCCAGGTCAGGATGCTGTATTGTGTGTTTCCCCTGGTTACTAATGGGCAGAGAGCAGTGGCATGTCCCTTTACCACTTCCCTTCCAAGGGGAAAACGAGAGCAGCATGGACTGAGGCCTACAGGAGGGAAATGAGCTGGAAGCCAAGGAAGAATAGTATGCTCTGTGAAGATCCCTTTGATGAATGTGATTTTTCAATGATGGCCGACATGGCATGATGCTGTGGATACAAAAGAAACCCTCTGATGAAGAAAGATGTCCCTAAACTCAGAACACGAGCAACTGCAGGGCTGGCAGCAGGGAGCAGAAATCTGAGCTCTAGTAAGAAGCATCTTTGCATGGTAAGGATGTACATTCAATGTGAAAAACCACAGGACAAAAATGGCTTAAGAACAATTTCTATCACAGGGTAGACTCCAATGTAACATTTCCATATTCCACGTCCCAGCCACACCAGCCATTCATGAATGCAGAGATCAATCCAGGGATTGCTGATGAAAATGTTCATTCAGGTGTTTCTAAACTTCCTGGGGCAGCTATCGGGAATTTAAGGACAAGCAACAGTGAGTGCAGCTGAGCAGGTGTTTGTTTAAAGGGGATTTTCTCTCACTCAGGGGCTTCCATCAGAGGGAAAATCAAAGCCATTATTTTTTAGATTAAAATAATAAGGAAAAAACCTGGTTTGATATAAATAAGCAAAATGGAGCGAAACCCTTGTTTACACTGAGCCTGAGGGACAGAACTCAAACATGCTTTGCAGATCATTCCAACAGGAGTTCATTAAAGAAAGCCCTTTGCTGAGCAATTTTTCTGTCTAATGTAATTTGTCTAGGCTTGTGTCCCAGACTCATCACCATCCTATGAGTGTCTGTATTATATAAACTTATAGAAAAGTAGTTCTCTCCGCCACCAATTTCTCACTAGAGCTGAATAAATAACCGAGGTTTTGGTTTGGTGGCTGAAACAACAATCTGGAAGGGAAAAAAAAGTGTTTTGAATTTGACCTGAGGTGAAATTGGTGTTTTAGTCATTAGATTTTCAGGTGGTTTATTTATTTTTTTTACGCTTTGATTTTTTTAAAGGTAGCTAAACTGGGAAAGGAAACATTGTTTCAGGCACAAAGTGGAAATGTTTCTTTGTGAAAATGTCAAAACTATCTCTTTCGATTTTAAAAAGATCAGTTTTTTTATTTGGCCAAAACTATTAATCAAATTAATTAATTTGACCCAAAGCTGCATTTTTTAGTGAATTAAATATTTTACTATAACATTTTTCTCACAGCTATTTCTCATCCCTTGAGAATTTGCCTGGTTCTTTGTTAATACAACAAGAACTGTTTTATTCTACAGGAGACATACAGTTTGGTTAACACCACTCTTGTTTTTTTTTTTTAATTACAGCTGTTTTATTGTCTTATTAAGGTCCCAATGTTTCATAACTGAACTCCTAACATGGACACAGTGTGCTCCAGAGCCACGCTATCTGTGTTCCTTACAGGTAATCCCACAAAGTAAAGAAAAGATGCTAATAGGATCTGCTTCCAAATTTGGAAGAAAACAATACTATTGTTATTTATTTGTACTGAATTAGAACCATTTAACAATATTCCAAGTATTTGCCACTGCAATTCTTTGAATAGAATTGAATTAAAACAGAGGAAGGAGTGCATAGATAAGAATATGCAACGCTGAGAAGTTTATCTGGATGATCCATACTCAGCTATTTATGCCTGTGGGAATGACGAATGATCATGCATTCAGTTCATTGCATTGCAGCCTGCACGATTGGAGTTTCACAATCACTTGTTTAAAAAATGTCAATAGTTAAAAGACAAATATTCTTAAACAGAGGTGTACCATAGGTTATGATTTTAGGGTGTTTTTTTCTGCAAATTAAAACCAATTATAAATCAGTATACAACTGAATCCTGTCATCTCTCTACCTGTCTAATTAGGGTATGTCTACACTACGGGACAAGATAAGAACATAAGAACGGCCGTACGGGGTCAAACCAAAGGTCCATCTAGCCCAGTATCCTGTCTGCCAACAGTGGCCAGCACCAGGTGCCCCAGAGAGGGTGGACCAAAGACAGTGATCAAGCGATTTGTCTCCTGCCATCCCTCTCCAGCCTCTGACAAATAGAGGCCAAGGACACCATTTTATCCCCTGGCTAATAGCCTTTTATGGACCTAACCTCCATGAAATTATCTAGCTTCTCTTTAAACTCTATTATAGTCCTAGCCTTCACAGCCTCTTCTGGCAAGGAGTTCCACAGGCTGACGACACGCTGTGTGAAGAAGAACTTTCTTTTATTAGTTTTGAACCTGCTACCCATTAATTTCATTTGGTGTCCTCTAGTTCTTCTATTTAGGGAACTAATAAATAACTTTTCTTTATCGGCCCTCTCCACACCACTCATGATTTTATATACCTCTATCATATCCCCTCAGTCTCCTCTTTTCTAAACTGAAAAGTCCCAGTCGCTTAACCTCTCCTCATATGGGACCCGTTCCAAACCCCTAATCATTTTAGTTGCCCTTTTCTGAACCCTTTCCAAGGCCAAAATATCTTTTTTGAGGTGAGGAGACCACATCTGTACACAGTATTCAAGATGTGGGCGTACCATAGTTTTATACAGGGGCAGTAAGATATTCTGTGTCTTATTTTCTATCCCTTTCTTAATAATTCCTAGTTTGAATTAAGATATGCAACTTCAGCTATGTTAATTACATAGCTGAAGTTGAAGTACCTTAACTCGACTTTTGGCACTGTCCACACTGCAAGAAGTTGAAGTGAGAACACTCTCACTTCGACTTCCCTTACTCCTCGTAGAAGCAGGTCTGCCAGCATTGGCCGGAGCACCCCTCTCAGGTAAGAATTAGCTGTCTTAACTGGACCCACTAATTCAAACCCTGGAAGATCGACAGCAGCAGCTTTGCTCATTCCCTGTAGTGTAGACATACTCTAATCTACCTCTCTATATATGGTTTTTTCCCATAGTGTTCATCGACACATAATCTAAGTCCTGAAGTGGAGTGTTTATTTTCACACAGAAAAGTCACAGTTAAATGCAGTTTCACTATTATAGGAGAAAGCCTACCTGGTTATTGTTCCCACCTCCTCAGTCCAGGAACAGTGACAAACGTTTTCTTGCTAAAACAAAAGGAAAAACTATGTAGCACTTTAAAGACTAACAAGATGGTTTAATAGGTGATGAGCTTTCGTGGGCCAGACCCACTTCCTCAGATCATATTCTGGAAGAGAATTGGTATGACCATATATACCAAAGGAATACAATTAAAAAAGTGAACACATTATTAAACTGACAAATCAGATTTAATACAGAAGATGGGGTGAGGGAGAGGGAGGGAAGGAATAGCTATTTATGAGTCAATGAATGGCTAATCGGGGTGATAAGTGGGGAAGCTATCTTTGTAATGGTTAAGGTAATTAGCATCTTTGTTAAGGCCCATTCGTATAGTGTCAAATTTAAGCATGAAAGAAAGTTCTGAAGCTTCCCTCTGTAATCTGGTGTTAAAGTCTCTTTGAAATAAGATGCATGTAGTAAAGTCATTAAGACTATGTCCAGGTAGGTTGAAATGAAAAGCAACTGGTTTTTCCTTGTGAAGATATCTGATGTCTGATTTGTGGGCATCTAATTCAACATGCAAACTTTGCATTTTCAGCAGATATTATCAGTTTTGTTTGTGGTTGCTACCAGTGGGAAGCAGCCCTTACAAGAGTAATCCTGTTCCTTTTCATTCCTCTCTATGGAAGATGCACCAAGAGTGGGAGTCAATGGATGCCATTTTAGCTTTTTGCCATGGGATACTGTCTACTTCACTTAACCCACCTCTGTCACCTCTATCTATCAGTTCAGGGGTGGGCAATAAGACAGCCACAGACCAGATGTAGTTCCCCAGGATTAGCCCATGGAGAACTGCCAGATGTTTTATTTACCTGCGCATCTGCAGACAGGCACTTGCAGCTCCCCTTGGCTACGGTTCACCCTTCCTGGCCAATGGGAGCTGTGGGAAAGCGTGACCTGAACCACACTGCTTCCTGCAGCTCCCACAGCCAATGGGAGCTGCAAGCAGGTGGTAAATAAAGCGTCTGGCAGCCCACCAACAGCCAACTCTGGTGAACTGTGTCTGGCATGTGGGCTACTTATTCCTCACCCCGTATAGCTTCATAGCACATTGAGTCCAGGCTCCAGCTCAGATTTGAGCCCAAGTTCCTTTCCATCCAGACACAAAATCAATCTGACTCAGGTCAGCAAGCACTGTCAGGATTCAGGTGCTAGGATCTGTTCTTGGTGTGGGTCAGAGCTTGAATCTTTCTGTGGCTCAAGTCCAAGCCCTGTCATTTTGCAGTGTGGATCCAGCTCAAGTCACACACCGAAGTCAGAAAGTCTTAGGTGCATTAGCTAGGCTATGAGACTCGTTTTTAGCAATTGTAAACCCAGGTTTATAGCGGAGTGAAGATGCTCAAGTGTGAGCTTGGAAACACAGAATCCACAAGCAGACTTCAGAGACTTGGGCTTACAATGCAAGGTAAACATACCCTTACACTCCCATGTGTTGCTCTGACCCCTAGAGCAAAGGACCAAGAGGCAGTAGTGGAATGCATTTATATGGTAGGTGGAAAATACTATATTCCAGAGAACTGAATTGGGTGGCATATGAGCATATTGGAGTGAAATATTACTAATAATGGAGTGATGCTTCATTAGAAGAACAGTGAAAGACCATTGATATGTACTAATATAATTTAATTTAGGACTTTCACTCCACTCCATTGGTAAAAATCTTACTTATATATTGTTGCACACAGTTAACTTCAGGTGTGATGTTATACAGACTAAGTTAAACCAGTATCAAAGGCTGTGCGGAAACACTGATTTCATTTGAAACAGGGCGTAGTTGAAAAAGGGCTTATTAAGAACAAGCCTGAGCTAAACAAAACCAAAACTTAAACCAAAATAAGTGTCCAAAAGTGTGTAGGTAAAGCTACCATTTTACTGTAATTGAGCAGCAGGTTCTGGAGTATTTTTGGAAGAACAGAGCTTCTGGTATATGCAAGCTCATATACCAGTTTTAATACAATCATGGTTAATGTTAGGCGCAAGATTAAGCCAAGTTGTGACAATGTCAGTTTGCATACACTGTTCCTAACAAGAGCTAATGCAAGATTGGACTTTAGAATCTATGCTCCAGGGTTCTGCCGGATTTAGTTTTAAATGTCTCAGGTGACACGGTTTTCATCACTTCCAGTGGGAGATTATTTCACAAAATAATAAACCTCACTTTCAGTAAAACTGTAGTTATACAAGAAAATCTTTTATCAGGCATACTTGTTAATAGCACATTGTCTTGTCACATTCAATTTGAATGAGAGGGTCTATTGCTAACAAAAATACAAGTGTTTTGTATGCATTTTCATTTTTACATCATCAGATCTGGGGGGCTTATGCTGACATTTCCTCACCTCCCCGGTTAATTTCTTTGATGAGAAAAACACTAGAAGAAAATGCTTATTGTTCCTGTAGTTGTGTGCTGAACAACTCATAACAAACAATGAAAAAACAAGTATTATTAATACTTTATTATTAATTATAATTAGAGGCAGAACATACTTCACCATCACTAGAATGCAGCCCCTTCTAGAGAGAGATTTGACAGCACTTTCATAACAAATCACAAGAAGACACAATAGTTTAGGGTAGGAAGGGAAGGATATAGTTTAAGCAGAGATCATTTCGACCTCCACTGAAATTTAGCTATCTAAAGCAAAGAATGTGGATGCTGTTTAACAGCTGTTCTAGAGTAGTGCACATCAGCTAGGACGGGAAATGAAGACTGCTCTATTTAATAAAAACATTAATTAACAATTAGATGATTTAACTAGTAGACAACTGGGATTATGTTGTCCATATTTATTATCCTTTGGTGCTGACTATGTGTTTGACAAGATTCCAGGTAAAAACTGATGACAATCTGTATCATGAAGGAGATACAGTCTTCATGCTTTTTTGAAAGGCATATGTCTTGTTACTAGTGGGAGATACCACGGAGATGAAACCATTATGATTTAAGTCCTGATCCTGTAAAGATTTGCACATATGATTACATTTAACTTAATATCAGTGGGACTATTTGTGTACTTAAAAAAATTAGACCTCTTATGTGCTTAAAGTTAAATGTATGCACCTCTTTGCAGGACTGGGGCCTTAGTTTCTGTAGAAATAGATCTTTGTTGACCAATAGAAATATTTGTGCAAAATTATGAAAACTCCAATGAAAACTGTCCTCCGCAAATTTGCACTCTAGGTATCACAGAGACTAAAAGTGAAATCAGCTAGAAACTGACTATGATAGTATTATTAGTGACTGACATAGGCTGGGTACTGTAAAAAAAAAAAAGCAAAACTGACTAATCTAGCAGAACTGGCCCATCCAAGTGAAATTCAAATAAGTAGTGCATTAAGGTAGGAACTGTATCTACTTTTGCCTCTAGAACAATGGGGTGCTGATCCCAGAAAGGGAGAGATGCACCTCGGGGCTCTGTTGTAGTATAAATATTAATAATAAAAACAGATTGCCTCAGAGATGAAAGATAAACAACTTCTTTTCAGTGCTAATGAACTCAAATGTTATTAGCAACATAGGGGAGGAAATTTGCTTGTAAGAATGGATTATTTTTAACCTACCAGCTTCTTTTTAAATAAACAAATACATACCGTCTATAAGAGTAATGTCATGATACCAAGAGGTCACTTCAAGCATGACTCCAATGGAGACTGATGAACAGCTTGGTCATTGTGACAAAGTTACCGCCTGAGGAAATCCCACAAAGGTTGGTGACCTGCATCCAGTCTTCATGGAGGGCAACTGGTTCCAGATACAAGAGGGGAGGGCACCGCGGCATGAGGTGGGGATGTCAGGGTGCGTGATGGGGTCAGCGTATCAAGTGGGGCAGGCACTGGGGCCACAGACTGGGTGCTGTGATGTGAGGCAAAGGGTGGGGATGCCTTGAGCGTCACAGTGCAAGGGAGCACCGTGGCAACGTGGCCAGGGCGCTGTCGTGTGAGGTGGTGGTGGTGCCAAATGGAAGGCAGGAGTGCCAGGGGGTGAGGGCAGTACTGCGGCACCTTGCTGTGCGACTGGGCTCTGGCCACATGGGGGAGGCCAGTGGTGCATTGTGCTGCGGCTCCATCGCAAAGGATGCCTTGGCATGAGGTGCCACCGTCCCCTTGCAGACAAGCCATGGCAGATGGGTGCTGCCTGGAGCAGTGCAACTCCTAATATCATACCCAACCCATCCCCCCTCCCTTTAAATTACAGCGACCATGGGGGGGGTCTCCACTAGGGCTGCAGGCTGTGCAGTGTTCCCCTCCCTCCCCAGCTCAAGCCTATTCATGGATGCGGTGCCCTTTAAGAGCGAGGCCAACCTGGGACCTGAGGAAGCACGAGGGCCAAACGCGCGTGCGCGGGGGAAGGGGGGCGGAGGGAAAAGCGGAGCAGCCGCGCATGCGCAAGGCGCATGCGCACTCGTCCCCCCGCGCTGGGGCTTGTCGTTGCAGCTTTAAGAGGTTCGTGGCCTGGAGGGTCCGACCAGCCCCCCCCTCCCCCTCCCCCGTCCTCCTTCTGAGGGACCCGCCTACGCCCCCTCCCGGGCAGCCCGGCCGGAGCCCCCTCCCCGGCTGCAGAGCGCGGGGCCGACCCCCGCCGCTCCGTGTCACCTCCTCCCCCAGGGGGCGAGCGGCAGAGACCCCCCCCCCTCCCGGGGTGCGAGGGCTGCGGGGGCCCAACATGGCGGAGGCAAAGGAGGAGGGACCCGGAGCTCGCGCCAGGGTGAGCGGAGGGGGAGGTCAAAGGGGAAGGGTCAGGTGGGGGTCAGATGGAGGGGGCGCGCGGGATGGCGCCGGCCCGCATGGGATGGGGTGGGTGGCGCGGGGGAGAGTGGAGCAGCCAGAGTGGGCTGAGCTGGGGAGGGGGGAGGGGCTCAAGCGTCCCTTCCCCTTTGTGCCTGGGGAGGGGAGTGGGGAGGCCCGGGGCGCAGATCGGGGCCCGTCGCCTGGGGGATGGGAGAGCAGCAGGCACCTTTTAAAAGTGGTCTCCAAAAGATGGCTGTCCGGGAACGATCCTCCTCTGCTTCCCCCGCCCACCTCCCCTGCTACAGCCTAGGAGGTCCTGACCTAGCCGGGGGCGAGATGCCATAATCGAGCCTGTTGGGGATTCGTGTGGGATGCAGGCAGCCGGCAAGCAAAGTCCCCGCTAACTGAGGGTAGGGAATCCCGTAGCTAAGGTGCCTTTCAGATGTTTGTAGGTTTCCCTAAAATTGACGGGTGCAAATCAATCCAGTGATATTACCTCTTAGATTTTTGTTTTAAACCCTTTAAAAAATGTTGTAAGGGAGTGTTTACAGATTATGTCAGTTGACCCTCCAGGTTGTAGATGTGTAGCTGTGTTAGTCTGTAACTTAAAAAAATGTAAAGCACAAGGAGTGGTCAGGGAGCACCTTACAGACGAACAAAAAATGTATATAGTATCATGAGCTTTCGTGGGCACAACCCATTTCTTCAGATGACTGGAGCAAGAGGCCCTCCAGGTGTCATTTAAACAATACAATTCACATTTATTTGGTTTCATCATTGGTGGTTAATTGTCTGCCTTTCCCTTATTTAAGCACACACTTGTTTTTTAGAAGTTATGTTAATTGACCATGTCAAACCAAAGTGACTTCTCAGCATGGCAGACTCATCCAGTTCTTAGCTACTCATACTGCAGCCACTGTATGAGTACTGTTAGGCCAGCTAGCACTGAGAGACCATGCTTCAGTTACACAGTTGAGTGTGCATGTCTATCAGGCATGTTATTTTACCCACAGCGATGAAGGATCTCAAAAATAGATTCCTTATTCCCTCTGATAAGTTACTTAAAGAATAGTTGATAAAGTAAGTTTAAAAGCCTTTTCCTAAATACATTTGCAGCAAGTCAGTGTCCCTTTTCTGCACTTGTATAACTCCCTCTGAAAACTGGCAGTAATAAGTGAGTCAATACTAACCTGGATTTGAGCTTCTGATTTAGAAGTGAAAGTTCCATATCCCGTTACCATTCTTCTGTGCTGTCCCGTTCCATTGTCCGAGAGATGCTGTTTCTGATGAAGTTCTTTCAATGAGTATTCTGTACAGAACTTCCTGTTCCCACCCATAAAAGAAGTTTAATTAATTTGCTTCAAATAACATGAACCTTGTCATTGATTAGTTGTTAGGTAGAATATTTGAATCTTCTGGATGTACTTGGCAACAGTAAGTAGTTTTATATTTTTCAACTAACATAGGTTCGTGGAACAGAAACCATCATAATCATGTTGTCTTAGACCCTGATCCTTCAAACATTTATACATTTGTGTAGCTTTATACTCAAGAGCAGTCTCGCTGAAATTGGTGCAACTGCCCGCAAGTTTTATATATGTATATGTGTATTTGTGTGTGGGATCAGGCTCTCAGATATGAGTGAGGAGTTGGGAGGGGAGGGACTTGATGAGACATAAATACATGAGAAAATACAAAGCAAAACTTCCTTTCCATTCAGTCCAGATATTAGTAATATAGTTCTGTGAACCTGATCTTTCTCTTATGTACGTTATGCAGTGTTTATTGCCAAATGTGTTCCATCTTTCAGAGGAGATATTTGGGATACACAGTGTAATGTATTGTGAAAAGAGGAAAATCATGAATCCCTTTTCTTTCTAGTAGCTTGATAGGTTATAATGCTTAGATATTAAAAAATTGCCCTGATCTGGATTAAGAACCTCCTGCATGCCTTCCCGTGTTTTTTGCATGGACTGTCACTCCAGAGAGATACCTGAATTTGTCATCTTGCTAAATCCATTGGATACAATCTTGCACCTTGGTCCAGGAATATCTGCAAAGAAAAAAGGAAAGATGAACTCTTTGCTGTTGCAAAAGCTCCCAAAAAACTGGCCTTATGTTTACTTTTTAATAATATGCTGCAACTTTTAATATTAAAACATCACTATCAGAGGAGATTAGTGTTCTCCCCAAAACAGCACTGGTACATTTTTTAAGGAATTTAAATAAACCTACCTAAATTATTATAAAACTACTATTGCTTTTACTATTACTATAAATGGTAAAGATTTTAAGTTGAAGGTTGTCCACTAATTTATCTTCTAAAAAGTGAAATCTTTTTTTCCCCAATATCTCAAAGGTGTATGACACTTTTCTCTTAATTAACTGTGGTGTCTCACTCTTGAACAGATTACAGTTTAAACAGGTCATGTATTGGTTTTTATTCTGTCACCCTGACTTAAATCAGTGGTAGTATTTGTGGAGTAAAGTAGTACTCAATGTGAGTACAAGTAGGCAGACTTGGGGCCTTGGAAATTTAAATTGGCATTGATAATCAAGCAGGCATATTACATCAATAAGGCAGATGTTTTCGAATATTTATTAACTTCAGTATGATTCTTGTGCCATTGAAAATAGAAGGAAATGTTCTCACTGAGAATTGCTATTGCTGAATCTCCTTCAGTGGTGCAAAGGCATTATAAACAGCTTTTCATTTTGGCAGGGAGTTAGACTTGTGGTCCCTTCTGAGCCTATGATTCTCAAGAGGCGTATGTATTTACTGTCACAATCCATCTCTCAAAGAAAACGTTGCTACCCTTATTCTTCCACACTTGGCTGCTATAAGTGAACATAGTGGGCCTGATTCTCTTATACATTAAAGCTACTTTACGTTGTCAATGCAATGTAAAATAGTCTTCAACTGGAAGTAAAATATACTTACACACTTTAAGGCTCTTCACACAACTAGAGCAGGTTAAAGTGGCCTTGATATGAGAATTATGCCCAACATTCTTGGCATGAACCAGTTTCCATCTTCACCCTCTAATAATATCTAAATATTAGCTGACTGTATCTAAATAATAGCTGATTGTATTTACTGAATTTTCTTGAAGAAATCCTGACAATAAACACATCTAGCCAGATGGCACTCAACTGTTCCATTTTTTAACAAGTTTCTTGCTGCATAGAAACAGCTATTGTAGCCCAGTCCTGTTCTTGCTGATAGCATCTGTGCTTTGCAATAATCTATACCTGTTAAAGTAAGACTTCTCCAGTAGAAAACTTTTTGTCAAGCACTGGTCAATAGGGTGGCAGCTGCTCCTGCCTTCTAGTGTCTTAGCCTATTTTTTGCTTTCCGTTCCATAGTGAAAGCAACATCATGTCTCCACTGGTGAAAAAGGGAGACAGGCAGAGAACAGCAAGAGAAGTGCATTTTTTAATGTCAGATGTCTAAAGGGAACAGAAAAAAAGGATGTACAAGGATCCAAGTGGGGAATTACCTGGAGAAGAAATTGAACTGTGCCACAGGGAAGATTAAATGGATTGTATCAGGAATGCAGTAGGAAGTCTGGCGAGTTGGCCTCTTGTGTGGAACTGGTTCCACCAACAGGTAGTGTCTGCACTGCTAGCAGCATAGCTCACACGGAAGCAAAGACTACATGACAGGTGAGTTTGAGAGAGATAGGAGGTCTGCTATGCTACCCTGATTTGGTGTTTAGCCATCTCAGGGAAGGGGACACCCATGTAAGCCATAAGAAAGGTTAGGGAATGGTGCTCACTTCATAACTTAAATGTCATCTCTTTTTCTACTTTTTTCTTTCCCCCTTAGCACTGTCTTTCTTCAAATGCTACTTTCCAGAAACTGCACTGGAAACAAAAATAAAAATATTAGTTTCTTAAAGACTTATCTGTAGCTTTAGTCTACAAAAGTGTAGTTTATGCAGCAAATGCATGCTATTTACTGCCTTTTTTAGACCAGTTAAGAACTGGTAATTGAGTGAAAACCATAGCTGCTTTGTATTTTCAATACCTTTTTGCTACATATTAGAAAGCAATTTTAAATGTAATATTTGATTTATCAGAGTAAAATCATGGCTTTTCTTTAGTTTTTTACAAAAGAATAAATTAAAAAAGTAAAATAATAGTTGATCAGATATTAAACATGTTTTTGGTTTTCCTTTTAATTAATCCAGAGAGAACTAACAGTTGGAACACTTTGAGCTCTGACAATAATATTATCATTAATACAATAGTACTGCAAAGAAATTGTACACTTAGAAACTTTTAAGTGGCTTTTCAGAAACATATACAAATTGCAATACATTTTGAAGTTTGAGTGTCTGTGTGTAACTTAATTTACATCAAACATATATATGATATTCAAATATCATTGCAATTAAAACTTCCTTAACTATGGTTTCAATTTTATGGGAATCATAGAACCAACCACTTTTTCCAAAAAAACATAAAATTTGAGCTGCCCAGCAGTTTTTCACCCAGCTTACTGTGAAAATCTCTTTATCTAGGCCATGATTCATCAGGCTGAGATTGGTAAAGTATAAGAACTTGGATAATTTTTCTGATTGGACAAAAGTTGCAGTTGTCTTTGTGTGCTGGTCCACAGTATGGTGCTGAAATAACATTTTCATGCTATGTAGCACTGCAGGATTTTAAACGCAGAAGTATAAGACCAGAGAATTTGAGCTGGATTTTAATTTTTGATACAGCCACTTTATACTACTCTGGTAAAGGGACTGAAAGTAAGGGTACATCTACACTGCACAGCTATTTTGAAATAAGCTATTCTGGAATAGTTATTTTGAAAGAGCACATCTATACTTCAGGGAAGCCTCAAAACTAGTCCGAGGCAGTCTTCCTTAATGTGGATGAGCTAGCTTGATTTAGAGCCCCAGAAGGCACCGGGGAGGAATAACTTAGAATGGCCCTGGGGAAGGGCTGTTTCAAAATAGCAGCAGTGGAGCGTCTACACACGCCTTATTTCAAAATAGCTATTTCGGAATAGGCATTATTCCTCATAGAATGAGGTTTACAGATTTCCGAATAAGCTGTCCGTTATTTCGAAATTATTTCAAAATAGCGGAATGGCTGTGTAGTAGCTCGCATTGTTATTTTGAAATAACGCTAGTTATCTCGAAATAACGGTGCAGTGTAGACACACTGTAAGAGTAAATAATATCTATACTCTCTTTAAGTCTCATAGTACGTGTGATATACAGAATAAAAGCTCCAACAAGTTAAAAAGTAAATGGAATTTCTTTGCTTCTTCATTCTGGTATGTACTGAAATATTTCATCTCATGATGAAGTATTGCCTAATTGATACTGGCTGTTAATATGAATGTTTATGAAATTTGATGTTGCCCTGTGAAAGTTGCCATGGTTCTTTATTGGGAATTACACTTTTTCCATGGCAAAAAATGTAGTATTAACTCGCAAATTATTTAGGGAAATCAGTAGGGTTTTAGAAAAGACCTAAAAAGTGTCTTTGGGAAGATTACATAATCAGCTTTTACTTGTGTCTTTAATATACTAATGTTCAAAAGACTTCCATAAAATATACAGTGAAATACTGGTGGGAGAAATAATGTAGAAATATTCACTTTTTAAATAAAAATAGATCAAGAAATGTTTAGATACTTCTATGGTAACAAAAAGTAATTCTGAAATTAGCATTTGAGACAAATGAAATATGTACAGCATTCATAAATTTCCCCCTTAGAGCTGTATCCATAATTATTGATAAATTACTCAGAGTGGAATCTCCAGTCATTCTGCAGAGACAACAGAGGCTTGACCAACTGAACACTGACAACATAGCCCAATGAAGTCTGGGATGTAAACCACTAATGGCCTCATTATCCCTTAGGCCAAAGTACAACACCTCTGTACTAAACACACAGTAATAACGGGAAAAAAAATTAAAACCCAGTCTCTCTCAGTTGAGAATCAAACAATACTTTCTAGAGTGCCATTCAGAAAAAAGTGTATTCAGATGACACTATTACAGACATCAGGCCTGTGCTTTTTCAATTTAGATAGAAAAGCCAAAATAGAGTTCTATATACAAACTTAATTCCGTAGCTAAAAAGTATAAAGTTCATCTCCCTGTTTGAATTCAAAATACCTGAAATCATATTAACAAATATTCAGGCTATTTATTAACATTCAACGACATTTATATTCAATTTTTATGTGAACTTATTCTTCATCCAATGTGTACTGACCCAGATCTCCTCTTGAAAGTTATTCAGTCCCCACTTGTATACAGCGTAAGTGTATCTTTTTTCTTAGCTGTACTAAAAACATATGCAACTTCCAGAAAGCACTGATACTGCAGGGATATAAGACTGTTGAAGCTAATCTTATGTATATCAAAAGTTTACCTTTTCTTTACATAGTTTCTTTTCCCTTGATTTGTAATGATGTATAATCTGGAGAAATCCCAGTTAAAGTAAATTAGCATTCCAGACTGGCCACTGATTTACAGATGTCTTAACTGTAAGGAACATTTTCTTATTCACAAATACTTCATACAGTATTAAGAGATGGAAGGAGAGTGGGCTTCTTTGATACAGATTTTTAGTGCAGAGCACTGAAAGAAAAACGTAGTAAATTAAAAAAAAATCTTCATGCATTCTGTGAGAAACTCAATCTCATATTTCTACTTTTTCCAGAATTCTGGTTAGAAAGGCTTGTAGTTTCAGCTTGTTTTCAAAATATTTGCTCTGTAGACAGACTTCTTATTTTTCTACAGAAGAAACAATTTAATCTTTGCCACTAGGGTCCTCATCTTGGGCAGCTGTTTCCAGAATGTTTAATTTGTTGCCTATTTTCACTTGGGGCATCTTATACAGGCTGTCTTGTTTTGATGCTCACCTTTATTTATGTGGAGCATTTACTGGTGGGCTGTTAAGAGTTTTCAGGTTACATAGTGTTGTTCTTGGTTTTCACCCATTTTTGGAGCTATCTAGACCATATACATCAGACATTGGAAACAAGGAGGAGCATCTAATCGAGCTGCCTCTATAAGAGCCACAACTATGTAGGAGGAAAAGAGGAAATAGGAGCCAACTATGAGAACTAGGACCACAAGCTAGACTGGAATTTTAGCCACCAACAGGAAGGAAATGTCCATGATTATGAGAGAAGGGGAACAAGAAAATTTGGCGGCAGGGCACTATGTAAAAGGGAGAGGAGGAACAGGCAAAAGAAAGCATAACAGGAAATATGAGTTAAAAAGCTGAAGTCAATGTCCTGATTACATTGTTTCATGGAGGACAAAACACACTGCAGTAGAGATACCTAAAAACAAATAAAGGCTTTCCTACTTTCCATGTAAGCAAGTGTTATAATTGCCACAGGACAGTTATGAGAAGGAAGGCAACAGTATGTAAATACCACAGGACTGTTATCTGGTCCTCTAACCAATCTATTAATATAATATCAACTACGTGGTTAAAAAAGTCTGCAAATGCCTAATTTAGTATTTCAGCAACCAGAAGATACCCACTCCTGTGTTCTCTTAATTTATATGCTAAGTCCTTTAGTAGGGCTCTTATTTGGAGGTGGAAAAGACCCAAAACCAGAAGGAAACAGTCTTTCTAGATTTATCACTGTCTTCAAAGTCTCATTCTTGTAAGTCTAATAAAACAACCTATGTTCTGTTAATAATATAATTGCTGACAATTGTTAGCGTGGCTAACTAGTTAACCTGTTGCGAGATACACTAAGCAATAGAAGGTTGTGGTATGCTGGTCCTTTGGTCGCAAACAGTATATTTGTAGTCAACATTGTCAGTTGGCTGTATTATTGGACACAAATAATCTGTTATTAAATTCATGTTGTTGTGGTGGTTGGTTGTTTTTAATATAGTGTGATTAAAATGTCTGCTCTATGAGGTACTGACTGACCTCCGTAGTTCACTTGAGTTATGTGAGAGCAGAAGGCTCTCAGCACTTTGCAGGATAGGACCCCCTAACTGAGGAAATGTTAATCTTTTGGAAGCTGCAGACAAATCCTTCTAAGTATACACTTTAAATCTGGAAAGTACAAGTATTCTAATGGGTTAAAGTGCATCTGGGTTAGGAATAATTAATGTAATGAATATCGCATCAGTAACATTTGTTAAAATGTAGAGAGCCTGATTTTGATTTCATGGTGGTTTTACACTTTTGTTAACTTTGACTTCGTTGGGATTCCTCCTGATTTACACTGGCGTAAGTGAGAGTTCTTCTAAAATTCTAAGTTGTAAATATGTTTCACCACTATCCAAGGATTATGGGGGGATATGTGTAGAATGCCTTAAAGGGCAACAGGAGGAAGAATGTTCAACATGTAACTGATGTAACCCCCAGTTCCTTCCCCCCCTTTTATTTTTTTAATGGTTATAAATTCCATGCATCTAAACTGGCAGTCTTCCGCTCCATGTGCAGAAGGCAGGTATTTTGCAACCAGCACAAAACTGCTGCAAACCACAGCCTTCCTATAGGAGGCCACTGGGTCAGGTAGGAAGGTGTCCCCCCCTACAACATTTGTTGTGTGTGTGTGTGTGTTTTTGTTTTTGTTTTTGTTTTTTTAAGGGCAGTAGGAGTCCCTTCTCCTTTATTGGGTGTGAAAGTTAAGAGTACCACATAATTTGCAAAAATATGTTATAATATGTGTGTATGCATGTGGGGAAACCATTTGCTTGACCTCTTGCAGCTTTACTGCAGTCTGCAGCTGAGATTTGAGGGTGGGTCAGTGGGTGGGTTTGATGCCACCAGCATAATTCAGGGTTAGGCTTCATGTATAGTAGGAGCCTAGATGTCTGGGTAAAGCTGTGAGCAACTTGCTGTTAAGCTATTAAGGATATATTGAGAATTTTTATTGTGATGTTTTGGTTGCCTAATATCCTAGGATGAAGTATCCCTTTACATTTTATTGTGAACAACAAGGTCAAATGCAACATGAAACAGAAAAATGTCTTCCTTGGTATTTTTTAACGTGTATGTAGAATTATTAGGAATTGTATTTTTTTTTTAAATTGTAATTAAAGGGACGTTATCAAGGTTAGACTAAAATCTTGATTTAAAAAAAATCTGGGCCCAAACCCATGCAGTATTGAGCATTTACAGTTCCACTGATTTTAAAGGAAACCTCTCACAGTATAAGGATGTTTGTCTGTAAAGTTCATGTACTTTGCAATTATTCTCTAAAATGCATGTTGTAATGCAGTTTCTTTCACTTAAAGAAAAAATCAGCATGTTCACAGGCAAGCCATATATTTCTCCCCTTCCTATACATGTGGAGAAATAATAGGGTCTTGTTGCAGCAACTTGTTGATACTTTCCCATTGTTAAATTTAAATTTAGTTGTATTTTCCTGTTTCAAAATTGATTTGTATCTAAAAAAGCTTACAATGTAGTAGAAATTAAACCCCTGTAGATATGTTCTAGCAAAACTTTATTTCAACTACCTCCAGAAATAACACAGAAATACATTACAACATACCCAAAGCAACTGAATGGCAAAAATAAGACACTAGCTACAGGCAGCTGAAACAGCTGAAGCTGCTAGGGGGCTCTGTAGAATTAAAAAGCAGTCTTTAATGCACAACTCTGTGGCTCTCTTATTCACAGATCTCTATGGCTCTTCTGACCTCTAGGGGTTCTCTTCCTGTTGAAGTGCTTCTTTTCCTGTAGCAGGTATTTGCAGCAGGCTGGCTCTTTGTTACCCTCTGCTCTCTTCACTGTCTAGGTCTTTTGAAGGTATGAATCAATTGGTCTCTTTGTTATTCTGCAAAAGGAGCTCTAGAAATGGCCCACTGATTAATTTTAACTGTTTGTGTTGTATAGATTTCAAATCTAGGAGGGTCAATGTGATTGGCTGAGTGCCTAGCAACCTTCCAGTGATGTCATGCACCAAGGGTCAGGGAGCGCTTCCTGACCTCATTACACCTGGGTTCAGGAATATTAATTGAACTTTGAATGGCTTTTTAAAAAAATCTGTTTTTTATAAAAGTTTTCTGCTTTCCAAAGTGATGATATAAGCTGTGGTGTGTGTGCACAAGGGAAACTGTATAGGAAAAAGGAAACTGTAGAACCTCAGATTTTAAAATATATATAACAGTTGACCTAGCATCTGTGTTGACAATCACCTCTAAAACCTATGTAATGAAAAACTGTGAAGGGAGAAAATATTTCAAGCTTCCAAGTGGTTGTTTCAAAAGGGAAGGAACTTAATGGTTTATTAAAAAAAAAAAGTTATAGCTACCTGTTTTGCATAAAAATAAATTTGTCAGCCTCAAGGCAGCCTCACTCTTTGCATTACACACAAATAATCTAATAATTTAATGTTTGGTTTATGGATGGTTTTACGCTGTTGCAATTTTAAATGCCATTGTAATGATGAACAAGTTTTTAATTATTGCAAATTAAAGTGTGCAGTACTAAACTACTGTTAATGCCCTTCCGTTCACCTGTGCTAGGCACAACAGGGACTAGAGTTGAACATTCTAGTCTAATCATTCTAATGTACCTTGCAACTTGAATAAAATGTTTTTTACACAGCAGTGTGATTGTTTAGGTTCTTATGCATAAAAGGAAGAATTAAACTAAAGCACAACATATCAGATTTACTTAAATTAATCTGGCAATTCTGCTAAATAATTCAGTGCCCATTTTATCAAAAGCCTTGTTTTCTCTGGACAATCTAACACCTAATCAAGCTTTTTGTGTGAACATTTGAAGAGCTTTTTTCTCTTTGCACATTGGGTATGCAGAATACAAGATAATTTAATCTTCAAATTGGAGAAAATATCTAAAGTCCATATTCTTCTAAAACATCTCCATTATGAAAGCTAGCAGCATTTAACTTTTGCTAGTTTCAGAATTAAGCTGCCATAAACATATTTTAAGTAATCCCAATCACACTAAGTGCACTTTATAGAAATGGTGTGACATGAATACATAGTAAAATAAAACGTCCTGACTTAGGAAAAAACCCTTTGACGAGCAAAGTGGTGCAGCACTCCTACATTTTGTCTTAATTTAGTAAGATCACTTTTGTGAGTACACTTGGAACTTCAGGCACAGAATATTGGAGCTTGGTGTGCTCCATCCTCTGATAGTCTCTCATCACCGACCCAGAACATGGTCTATAATCTGAAAGCAGCTGCTCTTAAGTCTTTCTAGGTATAATGAATGTGCATCATAAAGAAGTGTGGGTGATAGATACAGTATAGTGGGGCTCTGTCCTGCACCTTTTGGGATACTTCAAGTAATATTCAGTGTGTCCCCAATTCCCTCTGACTTGAATAGGGGTTGAAGAATTTTAGCAAGATCAGACCTGTAGGCAGTAGCATCTGTTTTCCAAAATAATGCTTGCTATTTTTATAGCAACTTGCATTTTAAATAGCTTTACAGATAGTAAGTGATCCTCACAAAAACTTTGTGAAATACTGGCACCTTCATGCTAGATTGGGAAACTGAGGTACAGTGTTTAAATTAACTTTCTCAGGGTAATGCAGTGGGTCAGCAGCTGAGCCACGATTAGAATTCCTGGACTCCAGTTCCCTGTTTTGATCACTAAAACATGTTGCCATCGATGTCAGGAGAACCAACTTAGGGCAAAGTGAAGCCGGTGGTGTTAAGAAGAATGTAAAATGGTATGGACAAACACAATTTTCTCATGTTGACTAGAGCTGTATATCTTGTAGTAGAGCTGCCATGAAGTATTGTTGCAGGAGAGAAGCTCAGAACATTACCTTAAATGCAACACAGCATTTTTTTCAGTATGTATACTATGTAAAGGGAAAAGACTACATGCAGAAGCACCCAATACAGCCAGTGGTAATTAGTGTGAGAATATTGTGAACCATTGGTATGTAGTGTGTCAGATCTGCTGTTGTCAGTTAAAACCTATATGTAGTCAAGTCAGGACTATGGATTGATGTACTAATGTGAGTAGCAAGAACACTACTTTTTGCAGCCAACTTCCTTAAAATTCTGCTTTGGGGCAGTGTAGGTCAGGCAGCTTTTTTACAGGGAAAACTTTCCTCTCTCTTCCTCCTGTTTTTGATTGCAGTTGTTGAGTCTACTTACAGTGTCACATCAGAACATCTTTATTATTGTAATATGGTAATTTATAAAAATCCTGCTATTTTAATTTCACTGTGTTAGCGCAACAGCACTTTGTTTTTGGATATTGACTTTTTCTGTTTCCTATGAGTTGGTCATGCTTCATCGTCCCTGTTTGTAGTAATTGTGTACTGCTTGTAATCAATAGGATACTGTGCTGTGAGCAAATTGCTCTGTACAGTTGTGTACTATTTTGTATATGAAAATAATCTCAAACCTTAAAGCCAGCTCTTTGTCCCAGTAATGCACCTTTAGGAATATACTTTTTTCCCTAAAATTTTCTAGAAATGTGGTTTTTTTTCTAAAGGGTTGTGCACCACTTATCAGAACTGCAGCAATGATAGAGCAGACATTTGTGGAGTGAGCCTCCTTTACACTATAACAACCAAAACATCTGCCTTTTTTGAAAAAGCAATAGCTAATCTGCAGATTTACATTTTAAGACTTGATGATGCATGGTACTCAGTACACGCAACCTTCAAGGGCTTCTGTGGGAGTTGAAGGTTCTTATCATGTCACAGGATTCTGCCCTTATTGAGAATTAGGCAGCCTCAATTTAGGAAGGTCAGAGGAGTTGGGGGGTGGGGAGGGTTTGGTTTATTTTGATCCCCTGGTCTCCCACAGATTATTCATATAAGCACTCTAGTACTCTAGATGGCTGAAAAGGGGGAAAAAGGAGAAAGCAGGTGCTGTTATTTGCTAGATTCACTGCATCAAAAAATGGAGGAAGTTGTCTTTGTATACACATAGGAACAGGCAGGTACCTCCTTAAGAGACAAGTTGAGCACAGTTAGTCTCTACCCCAAACTTCCAAATGCAACAGTATGATGGTAAAGAAGAGCAGGCGCAGTAGGTCAGATAGAACAGTAGTCTTCAAACTATGGATCATGGTTTTCAAACGATGGATCATTACCCAGTACTGGGTCGTGGAATGTCAGGCACTGGGTCCCTTTGCTGCAGGAGATCAGGTGACCAGCGGTGGGTGCTAAGGCAGGCTACGTGCCTGTCTTAGCACTGCAGAGTGTGCAGTGCCCCAGAAGTGGCTGGCAGTAGGCCCAACTCCTAAATTTGTATTGAGGGGAGAGCGCACAGGGCTCCGAACACTGCCCCTGTCTGAGCACTAGCTTCACACTCCCATTGGCTGGGATCCTACTGCTGCTGCTTCTGTGGCACAGCATAGTCTGCGGTGCCAGAAGAAACTTGAAGCCTGCCTTAACACCCCTGTTGCACTGCTGACTGGGAACCACTCAAGGTAAGCCCATCCTTCCCCAGCCCTGGCATCCCCAAAGCCGGAGCCCCCTCCTATACTCTAAAGCTCTCATCCTCAGCCCTACTCCAAAGCCCACATTCTAGTCAAATTATGTTGGGTTGCGGGCATCAACAATTTTCTTCATAAGAACATAAGAACGGCCGTACCGGGTCAGACCAAAGGTCCATCTAGACCAGTATCCTGTCTGCCGACAGTGGCCAGCACCAGGTGCCCCAGAGGGGGTGGACCGAAGACAATGATCAAGCGATTTGTCTCCTGCCATCCCTCTCCAGCCTCTGACAAACAGAGGCCAAGGACACCATTTTATCCCCTGGCTAATAGCCTTTTATGGACCTAACCTCCATGAAATTATCTTCAACTGGGTCAAGAGAAAAAAAGGTTGAAAACCACTGAGATAGAGTACAAGAGGTTGGATAGGTCCTCCAGCATGCAGGGGGTAGGCCATTAGGGTTTCCTTGGAAGTTCAGTGAACATTTCTGTTTAATGTGCAGCAGTGTTTTTAGTTTAAACCGTATTAGCAGGGCTCGACAAATTATACCCGGAAGAGCCGGGTTCGGGCGATCTGCGCATGTGCAGATCGCCGGACAGCACAGCTGGCAAGCGGGGCTCGCCGCAGTTCGGCGAGCCCTGCGTATTAGAATACATAAGTAATGGGATGGAAAAATATGTTTAATGTTATTGTAAAAATCAAATTTATATAGCCACTTGGAGGTCATTCAGAGATAGGTAACACTTGTTTGGAGCATGGAAAGAGATGCATCTTAGAGAGGTGACGCGATAACATGATCAAAATGTACAAGGTAATAAAGGTATAGAGGTCAGTTGGGCATTCTTATTTATCCTTTCTCCTAGTACAAAAATGGTGGGGGGCACCCAAAGAAATTGGAAAACAACAAATTTTAAGCTACTGAAAGATAATTATTTGTTACAACAAAATGTTCGGACATGTGGAATTTACTTCCAAGAGATAACAGAGACGTAGAGCTTAACAGGATTAAAAATGGATTAGAGGTATATATGAGTAGTGAGAATATTCACAGTTGCATTAGTTAGGAGAAAAAGGCATATAAACCTTTACTCTTCAGTGCATATTTAAATCACTAATGGATAAGGGAAACTTTCCCCAGCCCCAATAGACTGGTCATTCAGTTCATTTTGAGGAATCTTTGTACCTTGCTGTAAAGGGTACTGGTCACTGTTAGAAACTAGATCTGGGACTAGATGGACTGATCGGGTATTACAGTTCTTATGTTCTGGAGCTTTGTAGTGGGCCTTACTGGCAATGAGCAGAGAAGTTCCTCTGACACATCTAGAGCATAGCTATACTATGGGGAAGATTGACCCTCTGGTGGTTGATCCTCTAGCATTCGTTTTAGCAGGTCTAGTATAGATCCCCAGATCAAATGCTGAGGGCACTCCCTGCCGGTGTCCTGTACTCCTCATTCTGTCAAGAATAAGGGAAGCTGAGGGGAGTGTGTGCTCCCATTGGCCTCCCGCAGTGCAGATGCTGTGCTCGGCTTAAGATAAACCAAATCCACCTACCCATTTTGTGGAGCTGGATGGCATATCTTAAGTCAACCTGCCTGGTCTAGTGTAGACCACGCCCTAGACTTGGTACCTCTGTTCCCAGTTCTTGCTTTTGCATTGTCCTAAGCATTTACACTCCAGTATGTCTTTCCCAGGGCATTTACTCCTTGTTGCTGCTGTGATTGAAAGCCCTCCAAGTTTGCTAAAGATCCCAAGAAGGCAACCTACCAAGAAAAATATTTAATTCTAAGGTGGACTGTGTGATTATATTTTATATAAAATTACAGTGTTTAGTGGTTGCCAGTAGAAGGAAAACAAAGAAGAAATAAAAACACATGAATAGATTGCTAGTGTATGCCTTGAGCAATGTTCCCTCTAAACTTTTCCATCCATTTGTGGAATAAATTTTGTCATGTGTACCACGTCCTGTGCAGATGTGCACCACCAGTAGAAACATGCTTCTGGATCTGGGCACTGGGCGCTCTGCTAATCAACTGGGAGACATTTGAACTTCTCCTGGGTGCCCGCACAAGCACTCAGCTTACAGGGAACACTGGCCTTGAGTCTTATAAAAGAATAAACCCAAAATGATCTAATAAAGCCCAAGGCAAACATGCACATGACCTCTCATTCCAACAGATTCAAAGAGGAAAGAAACAAGAAATCTCAAACAGGTTTTTCCTTCCAGAATAATCTGATGGTTGAAAATGTGGTAAATATTTTAAAGAGCCATTCTAAACTGTCTGAATTGCAAATATTTTTCAAACTGTTCAGAAAAAGGGCTTCTTGTATGTTGGCACCTATGGTCACATTGTGCAAAGTGGTGTACAAACATTTGTTTTTTTACAATCCAAGTTGGATCTGTCATTTCCCTAAATGAAGCAGATAATATATTGAGGGGCCACAACCTACAGGGTACCAATCACAAGGTCTCCCTGCTTTTACAAAGTGCCAAGAGATTGCACAGTATTATGTGTAGGTGTCCCAAGTTGGAGAGGTCCTCTACAGGATAAATGCCTCTTTAACAGGGATTTCTTTATAGAAGACTTCAGTGATGGAAAAAATTACTGTGTTCTTGAGGTGCCTCCTCCACTGGAAAATACTGTACCCTACTAAAGCAGCGAATGTAAATATTTTTCAGGATAAAGTAATCCTTGTTTTGTATTGACTGTTTTGGTGGTGGTGGGTTGTGCATTTTGTTATAGGATAAGTTACACCACAAAACATCACGCCTGCCATGAGTAATCATGTAATGCTTTCCTTCTTACAGTTTGAAGACAAATCTAATGCAATTTTTGACATTACAGAGAAATGTAAGTGCTGCTTTTATTTATGTATATATTTGTGAGTAAGCTAAAGTTAAATGTATGTATGCTCTCTGTTAAACCCAACAAGGGTGTTTTTTGAAGATCTGCGCTCTTTTTTCTTATTTGTAGGTGGTAATATTTTGGATGCAGAAATGTCTGAGGATACAGATCACAATTTAATACCTGCCCTTGAAAGCATATCCTATGAAATGCAGAATCGAACAGGATCTGAAAACTCACTGCTGGATGAAGATGATTATTTTCTGAACTCTGGGGATCTTGCAGGGATTCCAGTTGTTGGGAGTGACAATGAGGATGATCACAATTTTACTCCAAAAGAGAGTCTCCCCTCCACGATTCACACTGAAGATAGCCTGGACAATGGAAAGAGAGTTACAGAACATGAATTGGACAGTGAAAAAGAACTGCAAATACAAAATGCAATCCAAAAGGACATCACTTCATCATGTGACCAGGGCCCTATATTTAAACCCATTAGGAAGGATTTTAGCATAGCAAGAGATAATGGTAAAGAGACTTTTTCAACAAAAGAGAAAAGCAGAGAAGGACATTTCCAAGAACGTGAAAAACGTTTGGAGAAAATTCCTAAAGAGTTGGATTCCAGATTGAAAAGCAGTTTCCTTGATAAAACAGGTAACAGTTACTTTAACCCAAAGAAATAACAGCTCAGGAGAGGGGAAAAAGAAAACTGGATACATATCACTCCAAAAGTTAGTTAGGTAACCCATTAACTTGGGGAGGGTAATGCTTTCACTTTAGTGCAAGGAAAGCATTTTACATTGAGCCTTGAAACATGACAAATGCATATTTTATAAATTCAGGCTCATCTGAAAATTCAAGGCATTGGGTGCTTGACTCCCTTGAGCTTCTTTGAATATCTCAACCTAAATGCTGCTGTTGTGGCATTAAGCAAGCTTAGTGTCACCGTAAAAAGCTTTCTAACTCTGATTATGATCATGTTCTTTGTGGTATCTTTATATTTCCATTCTTCTCTTCCATGGTTTTTGTCTTTGAAGTTTGTCAATAATGCACTGATGCCTCTGTGAAATGCATGCTATTAATAGGTGTGCCCTTCAAAGAATGTGATTTTCATAGTGGCATGGTGTGGAGGGAAGTTTACTAGAGCTATACTAGTGACTCCAAGAAGTCAGCTAGAGAGCAGCTTTGAGACCCACTTTTCACTGGGACAAGGAATTTGCTTCTTGAACTCTTTCCAGACCGCATGGACCAGTCCAAAAAGACGTCGGGGGATCCTCTCCTTAGCCAAGGGAGCCTGAAAGTGTCTCAGTAATCCTGCTACCCATGCACCTATTTCAGACTTCCCAGGCTCTGAAAATCTCAGTACAGTATGGGATGCAAAGCTTGACAGTAACTAGACAAGCTGAATTGGCATATGACCATGGTGTCCAACATGCTAGCTGCTAGCCACATGTGGCTATTTGGCCATTTAAGCGTGGCTAGTTTGCTATATACAGTAATTCCTCATTTAACACTATAGATGCGTTTCTGAAAATGTTCGTGCTAAGTGAAAATGTGCTATGCGGGGTCAATTTTCCTGTTAAAAATAATGGAAAAGGTGGGGGTTGCGTTTCCAGTGGTGGTGGCGGCAAAGTCAATTTTTTGTTGGGACTGGGTCGTCAGCGTCAACATTAGATATTTAGCAACACAAGATAACTAGCAACGCAAGTCGCCGTGGTTTCTTAAAACACAAAGATAAACACGTGAGTGAGCAGAGGAGCGCTGTGACTACGTGTATTCATCTTCTCATGCGTATTACCACTGTTTTCACCAACTTATACTGCTGCGCGAAGTAGTCTGCCACTTGATTATTTCCGTGTTATTTCGGGGACGGTCGTGTTATTCGAAAAACATTCCCTAGAAAAAAAAATTGTGCTATTGCTAAAACGTGTTAAGTGGGCACATGTTAAACAAGTAATTACTGTATACTGCTTCAGAACTGGTTGGACACCATGGGCATATGATCTAATTATGTCCAGAAATCTCTGGGGATGGGAAGAAGAGACTAGACTTTAGGACTGGCCCTAGAATAAGAAATTTCTGATTGCTGCCTTTTAGTTTCTGCACAGGTTGCAACTCACATATTTACTGCTGCACATCCCAGTCCTGCATTTTCAAATGCTTGTAACTGTACTAGTATTTTAAAATCAATGCCTTACAATCTCATTATATCTTTGAGGATAAAGATAACAGCAAAATGGCAGTTTTTAAAGTGGTGATAAAAATGAATGCGACCTCTCCTTCCCCCGACCACCAAACTATTAGGCAGAGACCAAGCACAAAATATTTTCTGCCCCAGAGGGGCAAATTTTAGAAAATTATGATAAGTATAAAGTTGAAACTCTCAAATTGTTTTTGCAACCTTAAATAAAGTGTCCATTAACTATGAGAACGATAATAACTATTCACAAACTTGCCAGACTTATGTAATAAGTGCAGTGTCTCTTTTTAAGAAGAGCATGCATTGAATAAATCTCCTATCCATGTGTTAGCTGGTAGTACTATGTAATGGGAGAGGAGCAGAAAAGTAAAAAACAGATTAATCTTCTTCACTTTCTTGTTTTGAAAAATAAATATAAATGTAAATGCAGAAATATGGCTGGATTCTCAACATTCATTATCCATAGGGAGGAGTATCTGCTTCAGAATTGTTAGAAACATTTCACTGATGTGGGGAAATGTAATTATCTAATGGAATAAGAAAAATCTTAATTCTGTTTGAGCATTGTATGTATATGTCTACATAGCAGGACTAAAATCGAATTAAGCTACGCAACTTCAGCTACTTCAATTGCGTAGCTGAAGTCGAAATAGCTTAATTCGGCTTTTGGCGCTGTCTACACAGCAGAAAGTTGAAGGAAGAACACTCTTCCTTTAACTTCCCTTACTCCTCATGAAATGAGGGTTACCATGAGTCAGAGTAAGAAGTCCTCCAATTCAACATTATTTCAAAATAAAGGCTTGTAGTGTAGACACACACTGTTATTTCGGAATACACCTTATTCTGAAATAACGTGGCTGTGTAGACGTACCCTATTTGGCTTGCTTTGGGGAGGAAGAAAAGAAGTTTGATTATAATACTTTGTAGATATTCAGATACTTTGATGATGGACACTGTTATAAGATCCTAGACAGATTTGAAGCGATTTTCTCTAAGAACTGTATTCACTTGTATTTAATATATTTTCCCCAGTTACTAACCAAGTAGAAGAAACATTACGGACACAGTTAGCACCACAGATTCCAGAAACTAACTTCAGGGTAAGCTATGGATTTTTCTTTTTGCTATACTTAAAAAAAAAAAAGGTGTTTGGCTTGGGTATTTTAACTGTCACATAAAAAACAGTTAAGTTTGAAAATTAATTATTAAAAAATAGCTGTAGTTTGTCTCTGTATACATTTTTACTATGTTGAAAAATACAGATTATTTTAATTTTTCCTACTCTCTTCAGATGGGGATAGCCCTGGATAGTAAAGTTGCTGTATACAACATTTAGAGACCAGCTACTAAACAAGTGGTTGCTTTTGGGGGAGCTCTTTGAGATCCTGCTTGTACTGAAGTCTGGGAGTTTTACCATTGACTTCAGTAGGGCTACGATTTCATTCTATAATTGTAGAGCCTACTGTTGCTTTGTTTACAAGAGCGAAACATTTGAAGAAGAAAGGGAATAGTTACAGACAAATAGGAAACAGCCCTCTAAAATTGGATATTGTATAATTCTTTATCATCTTATTGTGCTTCAGGAGTCTAGCTACCTTTTTGCTAGTAAGGAATCCATTGGTCAGGAGCTGGGGAATTCCTTTGCACCAAATATTAGAATTAAGGAAGAGCCATTGGATGATGAATATGATAAAGCTCTGGCACCGCAGCAGGGATTGTTAGACAAAATTAAAGATGAGCCCGATAACTCTGAGGTAAGTGTGCCTTTACTTTTTATAGTAATAGAGATGTAGCTGTGTCAGTCTGGTCTTGCTGAAACAAAAGACAGGACTATGCAGCACTTTAAAGACTAACAAGATGGTTTATTAGGTGATGAGCTTTCGTGGGCCAGAAGTGGGTCTGGCCCACGAAAGCTCATCACCTAATAAACCATCTTGTTAGTCTTTAAAGTGCTGCATAATCCTGTCTTTTACTTTTTATATTCTGGTTTCCTACATCCAGTTCCACATACTGGGTAGGAATTAGATCTTGCACTTGGGTTGTTGGTTGAAGCTTAATCCTAAAGCGATTCTCCATCTTTTACTAACTCCAATTCCAAAATCAGACGACTTTTTCTTCCATGAGTCCCTGTCCCAGAATGTTTCATACTGTTTCAGTTGGGTAAAAACCAAAATGTGGTAATACATCATTTTTTAAAAACATAGCACTGCATATAAATGTATTGTGTCATTTGTGGCTACAGTAGACACTTTGGTCTAGCCCATGAAGAAAGTAGCTGAAGCCGATGTTCTTAGGTTTACTTACCGCAATATCTTTGCAGTAGTTAAGTTGGTAGCTGATGCTCTCCCTTCGATTCCACCTACTCTTCTCATTTTGGTGGAGTTCTGGAGTTGACAGGAGAGTGTTTGGCAGTTGGATTTGTTATGTCTATACTAGACACAATACATTGAACCCCATTGAATCGATCACTGCCCATGGATCCAGTCCCTAATGAAGATGTGCGCTGAGTCAGCTGCTCCAGGCCAGCTGTAATTGTGCTATGGGTCTTTTATCCCTTTATAGACATACCTGTAGAGATCTTGATTTACAAAAGCCATTAACCACATGCTTAACTCCCATTGACTTCAGTTATAGGAACACTTTAAGTGTGTGCTTCAGCGCTTTCTTGGATTCTTGAACTTCATAGACATATTGTGACCTTCTAGAAAAAAGTGTAATGATTCTAACATTGAGAACCATTGGTCTAATGCAGGGCTGTCCAATTGACAGCTGCCAGGCCATACACAGCCCACCAGAGCATTTCAGAAGGCCCATGGTCTGCTTCAGTACAATTTGCACACAGCCCATGAATTAGCGTTTTGTTGTCATGTTTACATTAGTTTGTAGCAATGTGTAAATAGTTTGTCTCTTTATACAGCACTGCCTGTTTACATACATACAGAACAAACTGAACATAAAATATAAACCAATATAGGTGACTTATATGTAGAATCTGTTAGGGATGTAAAAATACTGTTAAAAATCCTTGCGGTTACATGCGCTGTGGACTCCGTGCTATAAAGCTTATACTGTAGCGCCCGCAGTGCAGCCAACTCCCTGGGAGCGGGGCCGGAGCCCCTGTGCCCTGCTGGCTGCCAGCTCCACTCCTGGGAACCTAGCTGTGCTGTGGCTCTGCAGTATGGGGGCGACAGCTGGCTCCGCAGGAGCAGGGCCAGCAGCTGGAGCCAGTATACAACCGGAGCCAGCTTACACACACCAGCTGCCAGCCCCGCTTCTGCAGAGCTGGCTGCCGCCCCATGCTGCAAGCTCTGATGCAGATAAGCTGGCTCCTGGTGTACACTGGTTGCTGGCCCTGCTTTTGGGGAGCTGGCTGCACTGTGGGCTCTGCAGTATAAGCTTTATATTGCAAAACCCACAGTGCAGGCAAGAACCGGCTCTCCAGGAGTAGGGCTGGGAGCCTGTATGTAACCGTGACAGAAACTGATGTTTATCAGTTAATCGTTTAAATGGTTACACTCTAACATCTCTAGAATCTGTTTGCCCTGCACAAGGTTGTGCTTAGGCCCCCCTGTATAATGAATTAGACACTGTAGGTCTAATGCATTGAGTGTGTTGGTAGAGGGGCTAAGGCAGGATCTTAAAAGCTCCAATATATCTTTGCCACTTTATTGTTTTGTGGCCTTAAGGAACTCATTTGATTTGACAGTGGCTCAGCTTTCCTCATCCTCATAGGGCAGTAGTCTTCAACCTTTTTGCGCCCAAGATCACTTTTTAAATGTCAGAACAAGCCAAGATCTACTGCCTCTTCCTTCCCCCAAGATCCCACCCCTTCCTTGAAGCCCCACCCTCTCTGTTCTCCTCCTCTCCATCACTTGCTATCTCCAGCCCTTACGCACTGTCAGGATACGTCTACACTGCCGCCCTTTTTTTTTTTTTTTTTTTAATTCTTCTGTAGGAAGAGGTTTTTCCAACATTTGGCCTGTCTAGACTGGGCTAAATGTCAGAAAAACCCCTTCTTTCGGAAGCCCCCTTATTCCTCGTGGAACGTGGAATATAGGGGTTACCGAAAGAGCATGTTTGCCCTTCCACTAAAAAAAGCAGAAGAACAAACGCATCCTTAGACGCGGAAGAGTTTTTCCGGGATACCGCTGGAATCCTGGAAAAACTCCTGCAGTCTAGCCGTACCCTCACTGGGTTGAGACAGGATGTGTGGGCTCTGGGGTGGGAATGAGGGATTTGGGTGTGGGAAGGGGTGAGAGGTGCAAGCTCTGGCAAGGAATTTGGATGCAGGAGGAGGTGGAGAAGGGGATGCTGGCTCGGGGAGGGGGCTCCAGGCTGGGGAGTGTTGGGGTCAGGTGGAGGGTTGGGGTACTGAGCAAGACACAGGCTTGTGGATGTGAGGGTTCAGGAGTTTGGGTTGGGTTATGTGAGGGGGCTCAGGGCAGGGAGGTTGGGAGTATGATGGGCTCAGGCTCAGGACACAGATTTGTGGTGTGTGGATGGTGCAGAAGTGTTGTGGCAGAAGACTGAGGATGTGGGGGTGCAGGAGTTTGGGGATGTGAGAGGCTCAGGACAGGGGGTTCCATTGTATGTTAGTCTCAGATCTAGGGTCTGCCGGGGGTGGGAGGGGCGGTGTAGGAGTGTTATGATGCTGTGGCTAGATGCGGGCTTGGCCCCAATTGGATTTTTTTTGGCCAGGCTTCATTTTTAAATAAAATATTATGCCTAACACAAAAAGTTTCAGCATTGTCTTTATTTATGAGAAGGGCAGGGAACCTGTTTTGAGTCAGGGGTCACTGACCCACAGAAAAGTCAGTTGGGGCCACACAAGTGAGATGCAAAAAAAAACTCCTCCAACCCCAAGCCTCACTAATGTGGCCCCAACTGTGCTGGTGGGAGCAGGGGACAGGGTACTGGGGAAGGATGCTAGTGGGTGCTGGGGCAGGGACAGGGTGCCAGTGGGGACAGGGGACAGGGTGTTGGTGGGGACAGGGAGTCCCTGGCACGTGCCTCCTCCTGGGACTACCCTCCCCCCGCAGAGGAGGGAAGCCCCAGCGCACGCCTCCTCCCGGGGCTCCTCCCCCATCCACCTCACCCCACCCCCCGCAGAGGAGGGAAGCCCCGCCGCGTGCCTCCTCTGGGGACTCCTACAGGGCTCTCTCTCCTCCCGGGCGCAGCAAGTCCCCAGCGCGCCACAAACCTGAGTTGTGGTAACGCGCCGGCTGTTTGGGGGACGGGGAGCAGCCTGCATACTTCCTGAAACCCCGGAAGTGACGTGCAGCTGCCGGACTTCCTTCCACCCCACAGGAAGCCGACACTACTTCCATTGTCTCTGGAGGTAGGTACTGGGGCTTCTTAGGGGTTGGGGGGAAATGAGAGGGGCCCCAAATGCCTCGCGATCGACTGGTCAAGCCCTCCCGATCAACCAGTCGATTGCGATCGACGGGTTGGTGACCACGGTCATAGGGTATTATGATGATTAATTAGTGTGTCTCTCTCTTCTCTGCTCCTTTTAGTCTTTTTGTTTCTTTTTCTTTGAAAATCTGAAGAAAGTTGTACTTTGATGCCTTCTGTGACCAAGTGAACAAAGATATTATTCGTAGATAAATGTAAAGAAATTTTCTGTGTACTGGTTAAAACTGGAAATATAATTTGTAACAACTATTTATTGAAATTTCACCTCACTTTGTGCAAAGTTCATGAACATTTTGTGTATGTATGTATTCCAAATTATTTGACAAAATATTTAATGAGTTCTGCAACTTGCTAGTTGGTATCTGTATCAGTGTTTGGTTGGAGAAGTTAACTTTTTTTTGTTTTATTCACTACAATTAAATATTCATTCCTGTATGTAATAATTTGCAGATTCTTATTTCAGGCTGCATGGGTTTGGCTATGACAGCAGAACTTAATGCAGGATATCTTATACTTATCAAAGGTCATGTCAGTAAATGTCAGTGAAGACTTGGAAACAGATCAGTGAAGTTTAAATTCTTAGATACACAAATCCCTTGAGTAAAGTAACCCTATAATAAGCAACTTTCAGGAAAAATATTGAAGGCAAGTGAGGGATTTCTTAATTTGTCTTTTGTTAAATTGGGAATGTGATTAGAGAAAAATCTGATATACATAACACCTTTTGCAGCAAGTGATAAAGACTGATGCTTACTAGTTTTTAGCTCAATTGTGTTGCTTTGAAATTTTGCTCTCCAAGGACTTAATCCTGCATAATGGACATCAGGGTGAGATCCTTTTCTCATTACCAAAAGTGCCTGCAGCTACCACTATAATTAAAATTGTTAAAATGGCTGGTTTTAGACCTGATTTATAAACCTTAAAAGTTGTAGTGGTTTTCAATTGTTTTAAAGTGTTATAGTTAAAAAATTAGAATTTAATACTTTAAAAATGCTCTGTTCTGCTCCCCACAAATAAAACTTCACTTTTAAAAGAGGACAAACTTTAAATGTTGCTGTTCATCAGCTCCCAAAGTGGACTAGTACCCCTGGGTATTCTTGTGGGAAATTCAAAGAGATGTAGCTTAGTTATTTTAGTAAAAAAGTTTGAAATTTTCCTCCATTCCCAATGGAAATATTATAAAGCTTGGCATTATATACAGTATGTGGATTTTAGTGTCCCCATATGCCTGTAAATAGGATAAATCTTTGTCTGCCTTGTAGATTCCATTATAGAACATTGAAGGTATTGTGTGTTTTGAAAATTGTCGAAGCATTTTTTATATAGTTTCATTCAACTATTTTTTTAAAACTTCAGAATCCACATATAGAATGTGCCTTGCTTCTGGGTGGTGGCTGCTGTTTGGTTTAAATGTCTGGAGATGGCAGAAAGCAGAGCCTGGTCTGAATAGAAGAACAGGGACACCATATTCTAATTCTGACACATACTTCCTTTATGGCCATAGGGAAGTCACTTAATATTTGTTTTCTCATTTGTAAACTGAGGCTTATACTTGTCTCTATTTTAGAACACAAGGGGAAGAACACTTAGTTGTAATGTTCTTTGTAGATGAAAAGCTTTCTAATAACTGCTTATTATTTGGGGAAGAAACATGCATTAGTTTGAAGATTTGGCCATCAAAGTGTCTTGAAAATAGAATGGTGGAAGAGAACATATGATTCTTCCTAGGAAATCTCCACACATCACTACACAATTTGCATACACTAATGCGAGTTTTGCAAACACAGTAGGTACAAGCATGTTTTTTGTATGCAACAATGTCTGGTATGTTTCTGGCCCTTGATTATTGACATAGAAGTTTATAAAGAGTCCTCATTTTTTTTTGTTTTTTGGACCTTGTATTCAATAGCACATTATTAAGGAATTGATGTCATTTAGCTTGTTTTAAAGTCACTTTTAGTTAGATTTGTTTATTTGGTTTCCTTTTTCCTTTGTTCAGGAGTATGGCCAGCAGCCAAAAACTCAGGAAGGGGAACTGAAGATCAGTGCTGTATTTTCAGTCAGTGGCAGTCCTCTTGGTAAGGAACAGGAAAGACCAAATTTAATTAAGTCTTCCACATGTTTCGACTTCAAGAAAATGACCCCATGGGTTAGCATGCTTTTCATTTGCTGTCTAACTGCAGCAGCAATGAAGTCTGGTTCATCTTATAGACACTCTGGACTCTGTTCAATTGGAGATCTACATAATGCTTGTATTTGAGAACCCAAGAGAGAATTAAATCTGACAGCGATGTAGATGTATGTATTTAATGTTAACAGTGGTGGAATTTGCTCCTGTGCAGAAGCCCACCACAAGGGGGGGAAGGGTGTTTGTCCATCTGTCCCAGTTCCCTCAAATGTAGAGACTAGTCTTTTGCTTAGGGCGAATTTCACCCAGTACATATTAGCTATTAACATATATTTCCTCTTGATTGTTCTAGCTCCACAGTTGACATCAGGTTTCCAGCCTGCTGTGCCATCCTCTGGCATGAGTAAAATGTTGCCTTCCGTTCCAACCACTGCCATTAGGGTTTCCTGTTCTGGCTGTAAAAAAATCCTCCAGAAGGGACAAACGGCGTACCAGAGGAAAGGCTCTACTCAGCTCTTCTGCTCCACGTTGTG
This sequence comes from Rafetus swinhoei, assembly GCA_019425775.1. Lineage (NCBI taxonomy): Eukaryota > Metazoa > Chordata > Testudines > Trionychidae > Rafetus > Rafetus swinhoei. Next base: position 13,639,781 of record JAFJHL010000300.1, on the reverse strand, counting down.
CCTCACTGGATACACTGTTCCAACTTCTCGTCCACCAGCTTCGACCAAGAAGACATGCTCAAGCTGTTCAAAGTAAAGCAGCATTATAGCTTATTCTAGTAATGACTAAAATTCAGATGAATAATAAAAGGCTTTGTTTGTGACGCATAGTTAGCTTGTTAGGGATCACTGTTTGCAACCTCTCCTCTCTTCCAATACCCACTTCTACCACCAATTTTCCCTTCAGAAATACATTTAATTCTCTGCCTCCACTGATGGAGCTATCTGCAAATGGTAGTGTGAACTTGGTTTTCTGTCATTGTAAATAGCCTATTGTGTGCAACCACATACATATTTTTTTAAATGCTTACCCTAATATGCACACTTTTTTTTTCTAGTTAAAATCAACAGGAAATAAAAGTTTGCCTCTCAAAAGGTACTGAGTCCCCTTCACTCATTCTTAAAATAATCATATACAAAATTAGACTTCTTCTTTAAGTTTTAAATATATTTTAAAAACATTTAGCAGATGCTCTTAAACGTAAATCAGTTAAATTACTAAAGTCAATGAAGTAAATTCAAGTTTTAGTAGCTGACTGTATTTCATGAGATTCCCTGCAAATTCTACCTCTCTAAGCTATTTCACAAACTTAGCAGTAGGGCTAGTCTCTCTATTTAAGTTTTGTCCATTAAGTTTTTGACCAAAGAAGCCACCTGAGAGCATGCTGTTGGCACTTTATTATATAATATCTAACCCTTGCTGACCTGAAGAGATTAAATCATTGAGCATGATTCTGATTTAGGGAGATATCGGGTCCTAAATCAGATGCTCACAACTCCTGTCAGGTATGGAAACAGAAACTTTGCCCTTTATAGTACAGGCAGTGTTGTCTTCAAGTCATCATTGTCAAGTCTAAGTCGAGTCTCAAGTCACTACAGTTCAAGTCTCAAGTCGAGTCTCGAATCCCTAAAGTCACTTTCGAGTCAAGTCCCAAGTCGAGTCTCAAGTCTTAATTTTAAAAATGTCAAGTCACTTTTGTACAAGCCATCAATATCAGCATTTTCAGACAATTTTTTCACCAAGTCAATTTAACAAAATTAGCAAGTCTCAAGTCACAAACAATGAACCCGAGTCGAGTCTCAAGTCGAGTCACCTAGGCAACTTAAGTCGGACTCGAGTTCAAGTCGTGGGACTCGATTCAACAACTCTGAGTACAGGCATAATTTGAAAAACCTGTTCTGAATAAAAAGTAGCATTGAATAAGGATTTGTTGTCTGCTTCTGCAGAAGCAGCTATGGTTTATATAAATTAAATCTTCTTTCATATCCTTATCTCTAAACTAAACCAAGAGAAATTTTGGGTGTAGCTGTTCCATCTTGAATCAGTATAAAATATGTATCATAATTTGAGGCAAATTAATAGCCTTTGAAAGGGATGTAAGCAACTACTCAAGTCAACTACTTGCATTTTCTTCTCCTCCCCTCCTCCCCCCATTGCTGCCTCTGTAGTAGAGGCAGCAAGATGGGGAGGGGAGCGGGAACTGTTGCTGGGGGTGGGGGGGCTTGCATAAAAGCTGGTTCCCCTCAGCACCATCATTGGTGGTGCCATCTGTTCCCCACCCCACATGGGGGGGGGAAACGGGAGGCTGCCACAAAGCATCCTCTGCCCACAGCAGGCCCAGGCTTGCTGTGAGCAGAGGCTGTTCCACATCCTGCCGGGCTGCCTGCGTGCCCAGCTCCTACTACATTTAACTGCAGAGCTGCAGCAGGGGAAAGCTCTTGGACCCGGTGCGAGCTGGGGCAGAGTCCTTTCCTTATCGACTAATGGTATACAGATTGTATCAATTACCCACCTCTTAACATCCTTAATTTAAAAACAGAGACAGTGACATCAAACCAAACCAGGTTATCTAAGTTAATGTAAAGCAGCCACAACAACAGCAAAAACACAGCCAACCTTGAAAATAAGATTTTTAAACGAAGTTATTCTGCAGGGTTTAGAGTCGAGGAAGGCTACTGTATTGAAATAAAGGTCACGGGAGTGAGGGACTATCACGCTCTCCTGTTGCTGCATTATTTCTGTTCCAGAGAATGTGTTTGGTTTGAACTCAAAGTTTATTCAGTGTCTTTTTTTTTTTTTTTTTTAAATAGAGACATCCTAAATCCAAAGGATGTGATCACAGCTCAGTTTGATAATACAAACTCCAGCAAGGATTTCTGCAGTCAGTCATGTCTTTCCACGTATGAATTGAAAAGGAAACCTGTTGTTACTATTCATACTAACAGCATTTCAACCAAGTGCAGCATGTGCCAGAAGAATGCAGTGGTAACTTATATACAACTACTTTCTAGTTTGAATTTCCTGCAAATCAGAACAGTTTATCTCAGACATCAACTATTTTACTTTTCCTTTTTTTTAGATTAGACATGAAGTAAATTATCAGAATGTTGTACACAAACTCTGCAGTGATGCCTGCTTCTCCAAATTCCGTTCTGCTAATAACTTGACTATGAACTGCTGTGAGAACTGTGGGGGCTACTGTTACAGTGGCTCTGGACAATGCCATGTTCTTCAAATAGAAGGACAGTCAAAGAAGTTCTGCAGTTCAACATGTGTTACTGGTTACAAACAGGTATTTTTTTTATACTTATGAAACCTCCTGTGAGCCTTTGATTGAGAAGTTACTTTAATTGATAAGTGTGAACTTTAGAATTAGACCACTTAAGGAATAGACATGGTCTATTAATAGGAGACTTCGGGTCTTATTAACTTCCCGGAATATCTTTCTGTCCTTTGGTTTCTTAAGTTCTGCTCAAAAATGTCATTTTGTCTCCATAGCTTTTTTTCAGACCACCTTGTATGCCTAAAATGGCTTACCAGCATATGGTAACCTCCCTCATGCTCCACTAGAAATAGATCTGAACCAAAGTCTCATATCCAAACACCACTAACTATAGAGAAATTCAGGTTGACTTCCAAACTATATCTCAAGCCTCTAAAAAAGTGCTGAGTTGAATATTCAAGCTCTAATGGCTAAGCCCTTTGTTATCTTTAAGTGTAGGGATCAGTTACCTGTTTGACACTTATATATGGTACTGTGTAGATTTGTAGCACTGTATAAAAGATCAGTAATAAGGCCCTGATATTTTTAAATGTAACCTCCATTTTGTGTTATCCATTCAGGTATTACGATTAAGATGTCAAGATACCTGATTTGCAAACAGAGTCAAGTACTTGGCTGATTAAATGGTGGCATTGTATCTGCAGTTAATTGATGTGCAGATGCAAAAATATACCTTCAAAACAATGAGCCTTACTGAAAATTGTGGCTTAAATCTGGATGAAAGCATAAGGAACAGGCCTTAGATGGAAAGGAACTTCGAAAAGGGAGAAAAATGCATCTTTATGCAGTAGAAATCTATATGAAAGAATAATTTCAAACTTAAGCTTTATGTTACATATCATTGGATAAATCCATTTGTGCTGCATAAATGAGTCAAATATATGTGTCAAACATTTTCATATGACAGTGAGTTGAGAAGCTTTATTTCCTCTCTTCCCAGCCCTGCTTGATTCACTAAACTTCCTGAACTTTAGTTTTTTTTAAAAAATAGGTACAATAGAGTCCGGATTATCCGACCTTCGGTAATCCGACATTCCGCTTTATCCGACCCTGCAGCTCCCGGGGACAAAGCCGCGCCGGCAGGAGCGGCATAGGCGGGTCCAGGGCGCAGGCCGGGAGAATGGCCCCACTCGCTGCCCCGTCGCTCTCCTGGAGCCGCTGATGCTGCTCCTGCCGGGCGCCGCCGCCCCTCCCTGCAGCACCCGGGGACGAAGCGGCGCCGGCAGGAGCGGCATCAGCGGCTCCAGGAGAGCAACGGGGCAGCAAGCGGGGCCATTCTCCCAGCCCGCGCCCAGGAGCTGCAGGGAGGGAAGGGGCCAGGGCCAGGCAGGGATGGGGACCAAGCAGCACCGGCTACAGTAGAGTCCCTGGCATCGGACATTTTCAGTAATCTGACCACCTGTCGGTCCCATTTAGATCGGATAATCGGGACTCTACTGTAGTAGCTAATTGTTGCTATCCAATGTGAATGGTCAATATTTTATAGTGCTGCAGCTAAAAGCCAATAGATGTATAAAATACTTGTTTCTGTATCACAGATATGTATTTTGTTAATACCTTTCCAGAGAAAAATCTACATTAAGATTTTGAGAGTATATACCAATAACTGAAGGGTACAAAATTACAAGAATGCGTTTGTTCTCCCAAAAGAAATGTGACTTGAAAAATCCAGAGTTAAGGCTGAATTTAAACAATGGAACAATTTAAAGAAAATTATAGTCAAGGCACCCAAATGACTGTAACTGTCCTGTACTGTTGTCAGCCTCCATCCTCCTTTCTTTATTCTCTTCCAAGCTCTGTTCCTGCAAATGATGCAAATAATTCCCTCCTCTCTCCCCCCGCCCCCACTCTCTCTCTTCCAGGACTCTGAGAAATCGAGTTTATGGTTGAGATTATTTTATGTTTTGGTCACTTGCTATCTCCCTCTCTTTTTTGTTTTTGTTTTTGTTTTTCTTCATATTTTTTGGTCCCCATTTTTAGAAGAAATTTTTAAAACATGGTAGTTGTAAAACTGTAGATCAGTGGAGGGATTTAGGTTTCTCTCTATTCCTGTGTTCCCTGTAAGCTGAGCTCTTGAGTGGCCACCCAGGAGAGATTCAGATGCCGCCCAGATGATTAGCAGAGTGCCCACAGCCAGCAGCATGTGTTTCTGCTGATAGTGTACATCTGCATATGCCTTGGTGCACAGAACAAAATTTGGTGCACAGAATGTTTGACAGAGGCTGGAGAGGGATGGCAGGAGACAAATCGCTTGATCATTGTCTTCGGTCCACCCCCTCTGGGGCACCTGGTGCTGGCCACTGTCGGCAGACAGGATACTGGGCTAGATGGACCTTTGGTCTGACCTGGTACAGCCGTTCTTATGTTCTTATGTTCTGCACTTGAATGGGAAAAAATTAGAGGGAACATTGCCACGCCCTCACATCTCTAACAATCCCACATCTCTAACAACCCCACATCCCCATTTCTTCTTCTGTTCCTCCAACTCAAGAAAGCAGTGCTGTGGGGAGCTAGTACAAGTGGAGAGATGACTGTGCATAGGGAGATGAGTGAATGGCAATGTGGGAGGGAACAGTGAAGCCATGTCTACACTAGGAAAGTATTTCAAAATTACCAAATTTGACTTAACTCCTGATTTAACAAATTCAAACTAGTGTGTCCATACTATGGGGAAGCCTCAAAATTAGTCAGAGGCTGTCTCCATTAATTTGAGCACGCTACCTCAGACTCAGAGCCCCAGGAAGCACTAGGGAGTAATTAGTTCAAATTACTCTATGGAGTAATTATTTCAGAATAGCGGCACCAGAGCATCCGGTGATCATCGTCTTCGGTCCACCCCCTCTGGGGCACCTGGTGCTGGCCACTGTCGGCAGACAGGATACTGGGCTAGATGGACCTTTGGTCTGACCCAGTACGGCCGTTCTTATGTTCTTATTATCCACACTAATGTTATTTCAAAATAACTATTTTGGAATTAGCGTTACTCCTGATGAAAAGCAGGTGTACAGATTTCTAATTCCACAGCCCGTTATTTCGAAATAACAGGCGTGGTAGTGTGGAGGCTCCGCTTATAAATTCAACTTTGGGGGAGTTATTTCAAAATAAAGTCCTAGTGTAGACCAGGGCTGAGAGAGTCATCCATATTTCTCTAGTCCTTCATCTTCACCACTGATGTTACAATGGTCTCTCTTAAAGACACTAGCTGTTGATTTAGAATTAAAACAAAAATATTCTGACAAATAGAATCTAAAACAATTAAATTATTTTAGAAAAAAAATCTCTAAGCTTTAGATAGAGTAAGCATGCAGTATGGTAGCTGAAGAGCCTGTAGTTCTAATGTTCAGATTACCTAGGTCCAAAAAATTGGGATGAATTTCAAAATGATTATTTTTATAATGTTTATTTGGAAAAAATAAACATTTCACCCAGAAAATGACCCACAAAATTGTCGTCTTAAGAGCTGCTAGGACAAATTTAGACAGTAATTAATTAAGAACATAAGAATGGCCATACTGGGTCAGATCAACGGTCCATCTAGCCCAGTATCCTGTATTCCAACAGTGGCCAATGCCAGATGCCCCAGAGGGAGTGAACAGAACAGGTAATCATCAAGTGATCCGTCTCCTGTCACCATTCCCAGCCTCTGACAGGCAGAGGCTAGAGATACCTTTCCTACCCATCCTAGCTAATAGCCATTGATGGACCTAACCTCCATGAATTTATCTAGTTCTTTTTGAACCCTGTTAAATTCCTGGTCTTCAGAACATCCTCTGGCAAGGAGTTCTACAGGTTGACTGCGCTGTGTGAAGAAAAACTTCCTTTTGTTTGTTTTAAACCTGTCGCCTATTAATTTCATTTGGCGACCCCTAGTTCTTATGTTATGGGAACAAGTAAAAAACTTTTTCCTTATTCACTTTCTCCATACCAGTCATGATTTTATAGACCTCTATCATATCCCTCCTTAGTCTCCTCTTTTCTAAGCTGAAAAGTCCCAGTCTTTTTAATCTCTCTTCATATGGGACCTGTTCCAAAGCCTTAATCATTTTTGTTGCCCTTTTCTGAACCTTTTCCAATGCCAATATATCTTTTTTGAGATGAGACCACATCTGTATGCAGTATTCAAGATGTGGGTGTACCATAGATTTATATAGAGGCAATAAGATATTTTCTGTCTTATTCTCTATCCCTTTTTAAATTATTCCTAACATTCTGTTCGCTTTTTTGACTGCTGCTGCAGTTAAACAGTGAAAAAAGGGATTTTAGTTATGTTTGTACAAATCTCAGCATAAGCTTACTATGGAGACCTTACTGGCACCACCATAATAATATTTACAAAGCTGATAAAAAAGAAAATGAAAGGTTAATAAATCTTTTACTGTTTTTATATAACTTAATCTTTATATAACCAAAATAGTATTCAGTTCTAATCAACTGCTTGTTTGTGATATTTTAAATCTTTAAATTGTATCTAATCTGTCTTTCACTTGTGTCCTTCCACAAAGTCCTGATATTACTTGATTAAAGAAGCAAGTGCATTTTTAAGGTTAGGAGATGGGAATTAACTTTATTTTCAGCTCTGCCACGGACTTTGTCTCTATAGGAAAGTAACTTCACTTGTCTGTGCTGTTATCTTTCCATCTGTAAAAATGGTGATATTGCATACCTACCTCACTGGTGTGTTGAAAGTGAATGTTAGCAAAATATTTCAATGACTCCAACAAAAGCTGTGAGATGTGTAATTGTTTGTGTTGAGGCTCCAATCCGATCATGCTAGGTACTATTTAAACACACAGAAAGACAGGTTTACAGTCTAGATATAATATAAGAAGTACAAACAAATATGAGGCAGCATAAGACTACATGAAGAAATATAAGTATGTAACACTGTGATAACTTAATAAGAAATCAAATTTCACATATTTTATGTACATATAATGTGCCTAAATGCTTCATTTGCAGGTTTAATGCAAATTTTAAGCTCCAAATGAGTGACATATTTTATTCTTTCTACAGAAGTCAGCAAAAATTACACCCTGTGCACTGTGCAAGTCTTTGAGATCTTCAGCTGAGATGATAGAGAGCACAAATAATTTAGGAAAGACGGAACTCTTTTGCTCTGTTAACTGCTTGTCAGCCTACAGAGTTAAAATGGTTACATCTGCAGGTAATTTTATTTCTTTGTTTTTGTTTTACATCCATAGTTCCATCTAGTTTAGACAAAATGTAATTCATTTTGAAAGCAAACTTAATAATAATTGAATAATAAGCTGAAATCAGAGCTATGCATTTTCTTGTTGTATACACAACTATTACTGTCTTACTTTGTGTGCTTGATGTAAACTTACTTGTAGAGTATTCGCATCTGTAACCACAAAAATGAGCCATGGTTGTCCACATTGATACCCGCGGGCGTGGATACCCCTGGGTATAAAGTGAATATCCGCAGATTTGCAGGATTCTACTTACTTACATGCTTAGGACGCTGATAGCCCTAAAAGTGGATCTGTCTGTTTTTTTGATATATAATAAACTGTTTGTTTCTTAGCCTTTGTTTGCAAAACACTCCAATTCTTTGTAGGCCAATGTCTTTCTCAGCCAATTAGCCGTGGGATTTTACCAAGGAACATATCTTCTTTCATATTCTGTGTATACTCTGTTCCAGTGTTACAATTATAATTTTAAAAAATCATAGCTTTTCATCTAGTCAAAAGCACTAGGCTGACTTGAATCACTGTAGTACTTTGCTTCCTGTATCTTGTGCATAGTTCATGATATTTCTGCCAAACCCCTCAAATGTATTATTGTTTAAACAGCAGCTTTTGTGTTTTTACTTTTTGTTTTAAAAGGGGTGAGTGGTTTATGTGTCATAAATGACAGAAGTCAGAAGTTTTGCATTTTAATATCCCAGATTGGGGCTCGTTTCCCCATTGGCTTTAGTTTCTGTCCCTCAGATGCTTCTCCTGTAAAGTGGGCAAATTCTTACTGACCTACCAGCATTACTGTGGGCATTAATTAAGTAAAGTGTTACACAGGCACTAAGTACCAGTATTGCAATGCTCATGTCAACGTACCATAAAGTGCTCAATCTCTCCTAGCTGCTGCTGCTTATTTGCTAGGAATTTGGTCATATTCTTTCTTAAACATATATCTAAATTATGAATCCTTGGTGGTTTGGGTGCGCACAGTATAAAGCTATTTGCAGTGCTTTTGTTTGTTTTTATTCACTGGGTTTTCTTTTTTCATTGTGTTTTCCATCAGGTGTCCAAGTTCAGTGTAACAGCTGTAAAACTTCAGCAATCCCTCAGTATCACCTGGCTATGTCCGATGGGAGCATACGCAATTTCTGCAGTTACAGCTGCGTTGTAGCTTTTCAGGTATCATGTCTAAGACTTTCTTTCAAAGTTCAGTTAATAGAATGGCAGACTAGTGGTATAATCACCAAGAGATGGGTTTCCTGTTGCAAAATGTACCTTCCTCAATTGCTTCCCAACAGAACTTGTTCAACAAGCCTACAGGAATGAACTCCTCTGTGGTGCCCCTGTCACAGGGTCAGGTCATTGTGAGCATTCCCTCGGGGGCAACAGTATCGGCATCAGGTGGCACTACCTCGACAGTCTCCCCCAGCTCCATGAGCAGCTCAGCTGCAGCTGGTCTCCAGAGGCTCGCTGCTCAGTCCCAGCAAGTCACTTTTGCCCGCACTGTTGTGAAACTCAAGTGTCAGCACTGTAACAGACTGTTTGCAACCAAACCTGAACTGCTTGACTACAAGGTAATGAAGATCAGGGCTTTGCATGCGGCTTTTTCTGAATCAGCAACATACACGTAACTTGGGGCAAGAATCTGGCAGTAGTCCCTTGGTGTCGCCAGCTATTGGGATTTGGGTGGTAGGTTCAGTATAGCAAAACCACTATCAAAATTGGCTTTGACTTGCTTCTTTTGTGATTGCCTCCAAAGAAAGGCAAAAGGTTAAATGACTAGGTAGGCAGCATTCCTTCTTGCCCCTAGAGCTGATCCCTGTGGTCTGGCGTGAAGCTCGTTGGTGGGTGCATCTATGGGAACCTCGTGCAGCTGTGGCCTGTGCCACACCCTTTCTGGGGACTTCCTGCTCCAATATTATCAAATGGTGACTTTCACCAGCACTAGAAATCCCTTGTTTGTTTGTTTAACTGATAGCTCAGTGGTTTGAGCATTGGCCTGCTAAACCCAGGGTTGTGAGTTCAGTCCTTCAGGGGGTCATTTAGGGATCTGGGGTAAATCTATCAGGGATGGTACTTGATCCTGCTGTGAGGGCAGGGGACTGGACTCTATGACCTCTCAAGGTCCCTTCCAGTTCTATGAGATAGATAGGTATAAAAATACTGGTGTTTTAGGGTGGGGGACAAGACTTGGCATAATATAATTATTCTCACGTATTACAGGGTAAAATGTTTCAGTTTTGTGGGAAGACCTGCTGTGATGAATATAAGAAGAGAAGTAGTGTAATGGCAATGTGTGCATACTGCAAAATTGAGAAGATTATCAAGGAGACAGTGCGATTCTCAGGCATAGACAAGCCTTTCTGTAGTGAAGGTAAGACTAAGAGGGCCTATGGGTGAGGTAAATCCTAGAAAGCATCTAACTCATTTAGAGATACAAAATGAGAAATTTCATCTATTAACCTAACTTGGGCTTTGTCCATGCTTTGCACTTTTATGATCAGTTTTAATAAATTATTATAAAGTCACAATTAAGTGCAAGAACTACACAAGCACCTTAATTTGATATAAAATAAATGTATTTTTTGTTCTCCCTTTGATGTCTCTTAGGTTGTAAACTGCTCTATAAACACGACTTGGCTAAACGCTGGGGTAACCACTGTAAAATGTGCAGTTACTGTTTACAGGCTTCCCCCAAATTGGTCCAGAATCACTTTGGGGGGAAGATGGAGGAGTTCTGCTCTGAAGAATGCATGTCTAAATTTACGGTTTTGTTCTATCAGGTAAGTAGCTTTCATGCATCACCTTCTGAAATTGAAATGCCATAACCAAACTCTTACAGCCAAAGAGCTATATGAAACTCTACAGTAGACCTCTGGTCTTATATATCTGTGGGAGGTGAATGAAAAAGAAGTCATTGCTCTTTGTGGGTTTTGAATTTGCTGTCAGAATTAGATATTTGGCTCATCAGCCCTAGTTATTCTCTGTCTGGGGCATGCACATCTCACTAACTTATGTGTCTATAATTGTAAAATACTCTTTTGGTGTTGCTGCCAGGCTTTGCTGGGAAGATAGGCAATGGCAGAAAGGGGAATTGGATGACCAAGTTCCCTTCGTGCCTTTGAATGCCTCCTGCCCCACACAAATACAAGTTGTGAACACCGGTTGTACATATAAAGGAATTTCATGGGAAAATACAATCTTACACTTTCCTTCCTTAGGCTAGCTGTGGGCAACCTAGGCTAGTGAATGGGCCATATGAGGGTCCCTCCTTCATCTCAGTGGGCCGCAAGATTGTTGTAACCAAGATGGTCTCCCGGAATAGGGTAGTTCTGCTAACTGCGCTTACTCACTTAGAATTTGTGGGGTGTGCCAATTGAACTATAGCAGTGCTTTGATTGGAGCACATTGCTCTCACAGTCAGTGCTGTGTGCAATCAGCAACCCCTCATGTCACGTGTCTTTGCCTTAGGTGAGTGTCACTTTAGTAATACCGGTAGGAAAAAAGCCATGCAGATGGAAACCAGCGGAATCTGGCAACCCGGCGTGGGGATAACAGTAAACAAAATGTCTTCCAGGTCCCACACAGAATCCTGATGTGGTGGTGCCAATAAATGTTGCAGCTATTCTAAAAGTGCCAGCATATACGCTGAAAGGTTTATTTGGAGCTACATGGGAAGGGAGTCACTTACATGCATTCCTTGTTATCCTGATATTTGAGTGTTTTTAATTTTTTCCCATGCTGTTTTTTTTTTAGATGGCAAAGTGTGATGGTTGTAAGAGACAAGGTAAACTCAGTGAGTCTATGAAATGGCAAGGGGAGATCAAACATTTTTGCAACCTGCTTTGTATTTTGATGTTCTGTAATCAGCAAACTGTGTCTGAACCCCCACCTCAGAACAACACAGGTAAAATAGGATGTGAATTAGAACATAAAAACAGAACCATTGCTCTGGATAATGTAGGATGACCATTTCGTGGAAAACTCGGTTCAGTGGACCTTTATATAAATAATATAACATACTGCCTCCTACTGAGAGACTGGCCAGTGGACTAGCATCTTGGCAGGAGATTAGACTAGATGACTTTTGCAGTCTCTTCTAACTCTAGGATTCTAGATACAGGGCAATGTTTATCAACCTTTTTGTGCTGGCAAACCCCCTTTGGGCTTAAAAAAAATTGTGATTCCTCTACTAAGCTGTATCCTGAGGATTGCTGCCTGGGGCTGAAGCCTATAACTTAGTTTCATGGGCAGTTGCTCTTCCTGATTCCCCCTAATGCAAGCCCTGCACTTATGATCCCTCCAAATCCAGGTTGAGAAACACCAATATAGGGCTGTTCTGCCTGATTACTTTAATCCTCTATAGCAGAGAAACAAGATTTATTGGTATGTTAAGTGGATACAAATGCTCAACATAGAGAAAATGAGACAAATTTAAAATTACATTTGAGAGTCACTGTTTGTGGAAGCACATTTGATTAGAATAATAACTGTTGTGGAGATGTCAGGCACCAGGTTTTCTTGAAGCGATCCATGTAGCAGCATCACATTTGGCAGAATTTAAGCATTCATTACAAAAAAATTGTAAGCTTCTTGATTGTGAAGACAAACTTTCAAATGTGAAGAAGCTTCAGGGGGTAGCTGAGTTATTCTGTACAGTATAAACTTAAAAAACAACAAATGGTCTGGTAGCACTTTATAGACTACAAAACATGTAGATGGTATCATGAGCTTTCGTGGGCACAGCCCACTTCTTCAGAAGACCGGAGTTTTGAGTTTAGGATGTGCAGATCCAAAATAAATAGGGAGAGGGGGGAAGGGAAAAAAATGGAAGGGGGTGGGAAACAAGGAGCAGAGGGTATGAAAATATCAAAGGGAAAACCAAATAGGCAGAACTGGTAATCAGTAAGCACCTAAAATTTGGATAGTTAAAAGAAGCAGATAAGGATCATAGGATAGCAGTTAGAGAGGAAGGGTACTAACGCACTTCAAATGTGAATCCGGTTTAACCAATGAGGGGTTGTTTTCCCAAATGTATAGACATTTTGAAACAATGACTCTGTGCTCCAGTCTCGTTAGGTGTTGACTCAAAGTACTAGTGTTTAAACTTGATGTAAGGTGTAGCTTTTCCTCACTGATTATTTGAGCAGATGAACTGGGAAGGAGGGTGGAAGTTCAGCCTAAAGGAATAGGAATTGTAAGTAGGGAATGAAGTGTTAGAGGGGAGGAAGGAAGGAAGAGAACAAAGGGAAGAAATAGTAGTCATCTAAAAGAGGGGCATATTCTGCCAGTGAATGATAGCAAGTGCAACACAGTAAGTTACTCACCAAACAATAGTATTAAAGTGTATGGTATGCTTCCAGGCCAGATTCTACCCTTGATCCTTGTGCACATCTCCTGTTGGTAGCAGAGGGGCTTTTGCTATGGATTGAGGGTAATATGTAACTCAGTAATTAATTTATACACCTGCCGTTACTAAAACATTTGACACTCCTGGTCTAATGTAAAGTTTCTCAGTTAGTGTGTGTTTTAAATGGCAAAGGTAGTGATCTGTACCAGGGCCCTGATTTGCAAAAGTTAGACATTCCTGCAACTTTATCTGAAACCGATACGCTACTGGTGTGCAACACTTCTGAAAATGTAGCCTTGTGTCTGGAATAGTACCTGAGACTGCAGGGAACAGTACCTCTGGTGAAATATGGTAGATGTGGGGATTATGAATGTCAAAGACCTAAACAAACTTTTGGCAGTGAAGAGTCTTGTAAGACAGTGTTACAATGCACCTGAGTTATTTCAATTGTAAGGTTTTTGGGGCATGCACGATCTCTTATACCACTGTTTTGTGCAGCGCCTAGCACAGATGAATCCCATTCTCAGTTGGCCCCTGGGCACTTATGTAATAAAACATCATAATACAAAATAATACAAATGCAAAGGCCTTTTCGTACTGTGATGAACTCCTGAGATATCCCACTGACTGGGTAGCATGGTTTGCATATGTAATTTAAAGAAACAGATTTTTTTAAAATTTAAATTGAAAACCTGCAGTTGACACTTATTCACTTATAGTAAAAAGTTGTGTATGTATTGGAGTGGAGGGTGGGTCTTGCATAATATGTTACACCAGTTAATAGTAATATTAATGCTTACATTATCTTTCTTCTGCTCATTCTAAACAGCAAATCTTTCCATGGCACCAACTTCTTCATCAGGCCCTCCTTCTCTAAGGAAGGATTCCACTCCAGTTATAGCCAACGTGGTATCCCTAGCAAGTGCACCTGCTGCCCAGCCCACAGTTAACTCCAACAACGTCTTACAAGGTAGGATTCCTCAGTACAAGGCCACAATGTAAATACTTTGAAATTGTGTATTTGGTTGCTCGTAGATCTGATATGTAGCATCATGTCCTGCTACTGTTGAAGTCAACAGTCCTAGTTCTTTGTGTTTTCACTTATACTACTGCAGAGTGGATGTAAAAAGTCACCAAATTAAAATGGCAACAGTTTCACGTTCACTTTGCATGGGTGGAAATAACTGCAATGTTAATGAAATTAGCAGAGAATTGGGCCCAATGGGAATTAATACTTATGTAGGATGAGGTCCTTGCTGTTAGGCCAGGGATCTCCAACCTTTTTAAGCATGAGATCACTTTTTGAATATAAGTGCAATCCAGGATCTACCTCAGACCCAAATACCCTTGCCCTGCCTCCTTCATGTGTTGTCTCTGAGGCCCTGCCTCTGTTCACTCCATCCTTCCTCCCTCCTTTTCACCAGGCAGGGGCAGAGGCTTGGGGCACAGCATCTGGCCTTGGGCTAAAAGATTTGGAGTGGTACCGATGCTCTGAACTAAGCCTGGGGCAGGGAATTGGGGTGCAAGAGGGGGTTCAGGGTGCAGGCTCTGGGAGGGAGTTTGGGTCCAGGGGGGCTCAGAGCTAGGGTAGGGGCTTGGGAGTACATAACTGGGGCAGGGGTTTGGAGCTGGCGGCAGCTGGACTCTGCTTACCACAGGTGGCTCCTGGATGGTGGTGCAGTGGGGCTAAGGCAGGCTCACCCCTGCCTTGGCCCTGCATCACTCTCAAAAGCAACCAGCAAACTCCCTCTATCTCAAGCCCTGTTGTACCCCCCCACCCCCCTTCCATTCTGTGGAGATAGAATACAGGGTGGGAGGGGGACACCCTGACATCAGCGCCCCCTCCTCTCCCTTCCCTGCCCTGCACAGCAAGCAGGAGGCTCCTGGAAGGGAGAGGCAGCACGAAAGCAAAGGGCAGGAGATGCACAGCAGTGGGGGGAGAGGCAGCTGCTGTGCTGTGCTTGACAGCCTCTTGGCCAAACCAGTCAAGATCACCTGTCAGAGACTCCAAGATCTACCAGTCGATCCCGATCTAATGTTTAGTGACCACTGTGTTACGCAATACAGAAATTAAGTTTGTTGTTCTTATTAACAGGTGCAGTTCCTACTGTGACAGCAAAGATCATTGGAGATGTAAGTTTTGCAAAAGAACCCTTCCACCCTCCCCCACTGCTTTCTTCAGACATACTGATTTGTTACAAATATTATCCAAACATTGAATACCTCTGTTCCATATGTTACATTGCAGCAGTTATTTCAGCTCATTTTTTTTTCTGACGGTGGCTGAGATTCAAAATACATCCAGCTTGCTGATAACCTTCATCAGTAGCTAAAATTTTTACTGTACATAAGTCTTTCTTCTGATGTACACTGGTAAACTGATGATATGATGTTCTAAACCACAATATGCACTTGAATGCAAATGTGGAGTTTCTATTGTAATCTGATTATGCTGTTAGAATAGATGATGAAAGAAAGAGAGCGATTCAGCATAATTTGCAGGAAATTAGGAGCAAAACTAGTCAGTCTGCTTACTGTCAAAAAGTGATCCCAAATTTGACATGGTTGGCATGTTCTACTTTTATATATTTTCCCTTGTAGTGACTTCACACTCATTTGCCTAGTTGAGGGGATATTTGTAATTGTATTCCCCATGTGGCATCTGAAAACTAAGCTGTGTTCATTCGGGGTCTTAGATATTTGTTAAACAGTTGAGGTTTCAGAATCAGAATGTAGCCAACATTATTTGTTATCTAAAACCAGACACATTCTTGCAGGTTTATTCCCCGCAGTGTTGACAGTAATAAATAAAAATACCCTTTGCTTCACTGACAGAAATGAGAGAGAGTGAAGTCACATGAGGAGCAAATAAGATACCATTTTTGTAATTTTTATGTGCCAATCACACTTGAACAGCAAAGCATGTTGCATATCAAATTTTAAATGACATCTGGGAGGCTTGCATCTCATATTGTGATAAAATACCATAACTAGAGATAGTGACTTTGACATAATTTCCTTTCTCTCTTTTAAACCAGGCCAGTACTCAGACAGATGCCCTGAAACTACCACCATCACAACCGCCGAGACTTTTAAAAAACAAAGCATTATTGTGCAAGCCGATCACCCAGACCAAGGCCACATCTTGCAAACCTCATACCCAGAATAAAGAATGCCAGACGGGTATGTGTGAGATTGCCTTTTTTTTTTTTTTTTTTTTTTTTAAAGAAGGCAAAGGCCTGATTTACAGATGAATGAGTAACACTATGGATGTGTCTAGACTACATGGCTCCGTCGACGGAGCCATGTAAATTAGTTTATTCGGCATAGTCAAAGAAGCGGGGATTTAAATAAAAAAATAAAATTTAAAATAAAATAAAATAAATTAAAATAAACATGGCGGCCGCACTGTGCTGACGATCAGCTGATCCGGCACAGCGGGGCAGTCTAGACGCGGCACGGTCGACAAGGGAAGCCTTTGTCAACCGCTCCGGTATGCCTCGTGAAACGAGATTTACCGGAGCGGTCGACAAAGGCTTCCCTTGTCGACCACGCCGTCTAGACTGCCGTGCTGTGCCGGATCAGCTGATCGTCGGCACAGCGCGGTGGCCATGTTTATTTTAATGAAGCGGGGATTATTTAAATCCTCGCTTCTTTGACTATGCCGAATAAACTAATTTACATGGCTCCGTTGACGGAGCCATGTAGTCTAGACACACCCTATGTGTGACAAGAATATATTTAAAAAAAAAAAAAAAAGTTCTGCCTGATTGCTTAGTGCTCTTACGTATCCTGTTGCATTTTAACTATGTAAGACTTGATCTCAATTTCCGTTCCTTAAAGTTTATGAAAGCTGCACGTGGAGTGCATTTTGGAATCAACTCTAACTTTCACAAAGGTGCTATCATGTTACAGATATAGAAAGTGAAACAGGGAGGACAAGTAACATGCTCAAGGCTACAGAGGGAGCTTGTGTCACTTTCGAATTAGAATTAAGGAGTTTTTGGCTTCCAATTTGAGCACAAGACATAAGATCATAACAATCTAGTACTCACTGAAATCATCTTTCTTCTGATATACAGAGGAGCGTATGAAATACCTATTTCTCTCTCATTACTCGTGTCTATAGTGGTGGGGAACATTATTGACTAACAGAAAAAAATCAGTTGGGGGCCACTCACCTGCTGGGTGAGGGGGGAGAGCACAGAAGCTCAGTGTTTCCGCCTGCAGTGGGGTGAGCCAGTGTTCATAGCACCAATTCTCTGGGGGTCCATGGAGGCAGAGGTGCTGGAACAATTTTTACAGTGGGCATGCTGAAAGCCATTGGTCCCCAAACTATTTACTTGGTACCCCCATTACCCCTGTCCATGCCCCCTCTCCCCAGAGCTGGGGCCAAGACTGGACCTTGACTTTGGATGGGGTGGAAGATAAAAGAATGCAGATGGGGTAAGGGGGCTGAGACTGGAACCACAGCTGGGGGTGGGACAAAAGCCCCAGGTGCAAGGCCAACAGCTGGGATCCTGCATGCGGGCCTGGAGCAGAGCCCAGTGCAGGGGACTGGCAGCAGCCAGAACCCACACAAAACCTGGGGGGTGCTACAGCACTTCCCCCCACACACCTGTAATTTAATAGAATCATAGAGCTGGAAGAGACCTCAGGAGGTCATCAAGTCCAGCCCCCTGCCCAAGGCAGGACCAGTCCCAACAATTTCCACACACCTATGCAAGGCTCAGGACTTCCAGCTAGTGCTCATGGCTCCAGTCCTGAGAGAAGGTCTGGGGGGGCCATAGGCTGGATGAAATTTAGCAATGGGCTGGTTTGGGGCCATAAGCCATAGGTTCCCCATCCCTGGTGTATATAGTCACAATATTTTTTACGTCTGAATTTTACTCCTGACAGTTTCTAATACCAGCACTAACATTAGATGTCTCTTGCAAGGAATATGCAGGGGATTTGCTAAGAGTGGAGCTTCAAACCCAACACGGGTGGGTTATCCATCATGTAATTGGATATGGAACAATCTACTTGGCATGTGCAGATGCATTTTAAAAATAAACATGCTGGCTTTTATTGATGTAGACAGTGGCACAGATTTGGCATCCTTTCCGAATAGTTGGTCTAAACCAGGACCACTCAACTTTGGAAGCCCCAGGGGCAAAAATGATTCTCTCAGTACATGTGGAGGGCCTCAACTTAAGCGTGGTTGCATATACATGCAAAAATATATGTAAGTATATGCAAATAGCTTCTTTCACACTGACGGGCATGAATACAAAGATTAAGGCAAGACTACACAACTCGCAGACCCCATTTAAGTCAGTTCTGCTGATATGAACAAAATGCAATATTTACACCCGACAGCACTTTTAATGAGCAATGACAGTCCAGGAATTTAACTACTAAAACACATATCTACAGAAGACCATTATATTGACTACTTTTTTGTTTTGGCTACCACCAGCAAGCTTCATCTTGAGCTCCACATAAATCCAAACCGCACCACAGGCCGCAAATAAACAGGCTGAGGGCCATGCCACATGTTGAGTAGCCCTGGTCTAAACCTTTTAGTGTCCCATTCCAATTTGAGTGAAATTAATTGCAAAACTCCCATTTAGCCCTTTGGGACCAGTATTTAGCCCTTGCCATACAAAGGGGGTGAGAGCTAGTCCAGTGAAGAGTGGCCTAAGTCAGAGCTCTTGACTTTCTGTGATAAATGTATGTATGTGTCTTCACAGGAACCCTGTCCTGTATTAGGTAAATCTGCCTTTTTATTATCTACTAAGAGCTAGGAACAGGAGTTTGTGCACTGGGATGAACGTACAAGGTTGTGCATGGGGAGTTACAAGCACAAGTCACTGTTAATGAAGTTAATAATAATTCTCCTGGGATCACTCTGAGATATTCCTGAGTGTTATACTTGCCTTTGCCTCTGGGATCCAAACCACTTTTTATTTTTTCAAATATGACAGAGGAAGATGAAGTTCGACCCCAAATCCTTGTGGTGCCTGTTCCTGTACCAGTGTTTGTGCCAGTGCCCCTTCACCTCTTCACCCAGTATACGCCAGTTCCACTTGGGGTCCCAGTGCCGGTAAGCTACCTTTCAGCTCATCTGACATGTGGTGGTTCTGTGCCCTACAGTTTAAAGTTTGGTCTCGCTAGACCAAAGAGCAGCGTGGGTTATATTTGTTCTTACTTTGTCTAAACACATCCCAGGAGGTAGTATTCAGGAGAAAAGATGGTTGCAAGAGCCACAGTCATGTCACATTGCCTTAGAGGTCACTTAAAATTGAAAACCCATCCTCCAAAAGCTCCTCTGATGTTGTACCTTTAAATTATAACTCAGAGATCCCAACTTCATCATCAGAAGATTTGAACTGAAGAAAGATTTCCTGAAATCTTCAGACTGAGTTTCTCTTTGTAGATGAATACCTGATTATGTAGCATTTCTGCTACTCTCCCAGGGAGCTTTCAAAATCTCTGGCAATGTAAGTTCTGGGAACCTACCTCCTTTTAGGAAAAAAGTTAGCATGGGCTAATCCAGTGTGAGACTCCTGGGTTCCTATTCAGAGCCTGTTTTCTTGGTCCCAGGGTTTTGAGGCTGGCGATATGTTCTGACATGGAGCTCTTGTAGCACTCAGATCTCTGTCAGTAATGGAACTCTTGAAGGGGTTGGGAGGGAATCCCATCCAGTCCTGTTCTGCTTGATTGATTTTTGGTCAATATGCAGGATCTTAAAAATTGGAGGGGTCATAAAGCTGGACAGTCGGGGAAGGTGGCAGAGAGAGTAAGAGGAATCCTTCAGGTTACTGCAGAGATGCAGCGAGTTGTCCAATCTGCAGATTGTCTGTGTGGCCCCATTAGTCTAAGCCAGAGGAAGAAAAATAGTTGGGTTCTCTTTAATACATTTGGTATGCAAAAAACTGCTTCATTTGCTGCTACAAAACAAGTCACTGCTCAGAAATCTAAACTTTCCTGCGTGTATCTAGGTACCAGTTCCCATGCTTATCCCAACGACTCTGGACAATGCCGACAAGATCATAGAGACTATTCAGGACATCAAAGAGAAGATTCCCACAAATCCGTTTGAGGCTGATCTCCTTCAAATGGCAGAAATGATTGCAGAAGATGAAGAGAAGGAAAAAACGCACTCTCATGGAGGTATGTGATCATTTTCAAAAGGACACTAAAGGAAGCATTCATATGAAAGGAGAGTAAATGTTAGCTTTGTCTGCACTGGACTAAGAGCCCCTGTGTCATGCTATGATAAGTCTTCCTTTTGCCCTATCAGCAAACTGCTTTTTTATTTTCCCAAGGGCAAATGCAGTGAAAATGGTCTTAATCCATAAGGGATTTTGGTTACTTTTGTAAAGCCAGGATGCCTTCTTGAATACTTAAACACCAGGGACATTTAGAAATAATTTTGCTTCCATATCCTATCATCTGTATTTTTTTATTGTTTGTTTTGAGGACATAGTTTTTATTCTTTAAAGCTTATTCATTGTTGCTGCTTGATTCCCATTTCAGGTCCTGATCCCTCTGACTCAAAAGTAGCACTTGTGATTTTTGTAAGGGTTTATGGGCTAGAACTTTGGGTCGGTTGAGCTGTACTTATCCCAGGACCAGAAGAAGTATAGGGGGTTAGAGGGCAACATCTCTGATCCTGGGGGTCTAGCATGAATTGGCAGTAAGAAACCCCCAAAGGGGGCTAAGCTATTGCTCCAGGACTTTGTGCATTTTTCAGACAGCATGCACCAGGAGCTGTAGCATACAGCTGGTTATGCCACTCAAGAGTTTCCCTGCTGTCTGGTTAAGCAAGGTTTTCATTGACTGGGCTGTAGCAGAGATGGGGGGTTAGGGGAAAGGGAATCCCCTTGTGAAAGGACAAAAAAAATCTCGTTTGTCTGCAAATACCCTAGTAAATAGCAAAGTGAGTTAAAATGGTGTGTGAACGAAGAGGGGTTTGGGTTTATTTTTCCATTAGATGACTGGGGCCCAGGTTAAAGTGTATTAGTTGAGCTGTAGTTGGGAGGACAGAATCTGCACAGCACCTGCCTGTACTATTTTTAGCCCAAGATCGACCAGTCGGTCTCCTGACCTTTTGGATCAATTGTATGAGCTAAGAAATTCTGTATTTCAGCTGCTGTTTTAAATAAAGTAAAACAATTCATGTCCATAAGAATTCTAGTTGTATCAATTTTTTTTCTTAAGGATCCCAAACATCTGAGCATGAGCTGTTCCTGGACCCTAAGATATTTGAGAAAGGTTGGTATTTCATTTGTAAAGAGGACTTTGGTCCTACTGTACATCTCATTTCCCTTTGGCACATTTTGCATGTGGTCCTCTTAATTTCAGATCAAGGCAGCACTTACAGTGGAGATCTAGAATCAGAAGCAGTATCAACTCCACACAGCTGGGAAGATGAGCTAAATCACTATGCCTTACGATCCAGTGCCATGCAGGAGCCAGACCCTGAGCTGAGGCAGTTCTCCAAAGGGGATGTGGAGCAGGACCTGGAGGCAGACTTTCCCTCAGGTTTATGTTACATGTAGAAAAATGCACTGTCACATATAAAAAAATATATATATATACATGATTTTCTGGGAACTAGCCTTTTATTGCCTTTATTGCAAGAGGTTAATTTGCCCACAAAGGGTTTATGTTTGTACTCAGTACAAATACATGTTGTTAAAGCTGCAATACATCTTCTCTATTAGAGATATTTGATCCTTATAACATAGAGCACATGTTTTCTTACATTTGAAAATAAACATTGTTTAGATTATTTGATAGGGAGTAATGGTTTCTCTTCCTCCACTCTTTGTGAATGTCACTTATTTGTCCTGATGGGGGGAGGGAAGTGTCTTAATTTTCATAAGTACAAAGGATATCAGTTTCTTGTACAGAAGCACATCAGTGTATTAGGCCCCCTCTGTCCTCCCACCTGAGAATTTCATGTCCCTTACACAGGAGTCCTCCATGTCAGAGCTTCCTTTTAGCCGACAGCATTGCCAAAATTGCTGTTGCAACTTCATCATCAACAACCACCATGGGCTCAACGCCCATTGGTGTCCGATGCTTCCCTCACTATTTCTTTCCATCTTTCCCTGTCCAGTGCAGAGCGACTTAGTTTCTGTAGACTAGCTCCGCACCAATCTACTAAATCATCTACCCATTCTCTGTGGGGTCTGCCTCTCCTATTTGGACCATCCATTATGCTGAATACCAGGGACTTAACTTTTCGCTCGTTGTTCATTCTGCAGATATGCCCGAATAGCTGTAACTTCTGTTGTATAACCTTCTGCAGTAGGTCCTCTTTCGGCTGTATCTTCCTATGTAATTCCTCGTTGGTGACTTTCTGCATCCATCCTATTCTCAACTTAATGCCACTACTTAATTATTTAATAGTAATGCAATAGGATTATCTAGATATGGCACCTCTAATTTTAAGAGACTTAGTGATGTTTCAAACTCTCTTTTCACAGTGGCCCAGTTAAAGTATGTAATTAACTTGTGCTGATGTTGTTTTGACTTTAGATTCATTTGACCCACTCAGTAAAGGACTGGGTCTCCACTCACGTTCACGAGCAAGGCGAAGACATAGAGACGGTTTCCCACAGCCGAAAAGACGGGTAAGAGCGCATCCTTCCATCATATAAACTCCATGTGTCTAAGGTACTAATTTTGCCTACATGTTTACTTCTTATGAGTTTGAACAAACATCAAAATAAGGAAACAAAGATCAGGATTGGAAATATTTTATCTACATTTTATATTCTATAAAAATCAATATTTTTGCTAAGGGGAATCAGTGTTCTTTTTATGGGGTATTATTTAAAGAGTGTACTGCATTTAAAAGCAACACTTTTGGATCCTAGTTTTCCGTGCATTATTATGCTACTAAAAATGTATCATGTTTTACTCATTTATGCATTTGAATCATGGACTGCGGCATTTTTGTCCAGCAATTAGGGCAGGGAACTAGAAAAAGGAGACCTGTGTTTTTTTATTTTGTCTCGTCATTCACTTGCCGGGTGTGCGACACCTCCCTGTGCCTTAGTTGTCTCTTCTTTAAAATGAGATTAAATATTTCTCCGCTCTTTGTGAAGTCCTCAGACACTCTGTTATAAAAGGAGCTTCAAGTGTGCAAGCATTTACCCGTTGGTCAAAATGTAATGCACTTTCCTATGAGATCAGGTTAAAAGGAGTCTATAATTGAACACTGTGTTACATGAGCTTTTTGGATTTCCTGCAGGGAAGGAAGAAGTCCTTAGTTTCTGTGGAGCCTCGGAATCTTATGCAGGGCTCCTACCCAGGCTGCTCTGTTTCTGGGATGACCCTGAAGTACATGTATGGGGTAAATGC
Organism: Rafetus swinhoei; assembly: GCA_019425775.1. Lineage (NCBI taxonomy): Eukaryota > Metazoa > Chordata > Testudines > Trionychidae > Rafetus > Rafetus swinhoei. Next base: position 13,616,271 of record JAFJHL010000300.1, on the reverse strand, counting down.
CTGGAGGAATTGGGTCCAGTGGAAGAATGCACAGGAAGATCCAGGGGAACTAAAATTTGGAGGTAAACTTGTTTCTGTTGAAGCAAAACTTGATACTTGGTATGCATGTGTTGTGATATTGCTTTCAAGGTGGAGTTTGAGGTGTGCCATTGGTACTGAGCCCATGTCCCTGTGAGTGGAGTAAGGATTTTAGGAACCAGGTCTCAAGTTTCATGGCTACTGATTCATTTAAAAAAAAACCTTTCATCCAGTTTGTTGCTTTTAATCTTTTATGTCACCTATTGAAGTAGGACTCAGACTGAAATTTGGATGTTGAACAATATAAATAATACAATTGGTCAGAACCCTAAAAACGTCCATTGTGCATAAATGATACTTGATTTGAAGGACAGGTGTGTTTATAAAGGTGCAGGGTTCTGATTGAGCTAGCGTAGAGCAGGATTCTGTATTGAACCTTGTGTTGTTACCATCCGTAATTTTGTAACTCTTCACTAGTTTTTAAGTGAATGATGAAGTGAAGAATCAAGCCCTTTATTTTTTGCCCCCTTATTGTTGCACAGAAAATCTTCCAAATGCGTCTCAATGCCATCTTACAGCCCACCTGAAATTAGCTCAGAAGGACATGAACTGATCCTTTCATACCATTCATATGCTGACTTTAGAGTCTAAGAATGATAGCTGACATGTCAACCTTGTTTTTCACTGGTAATAATTTTTAGCAGTAGCATCCAGTAATTCTGGGATTCTGTCAGTCGGAGTTAAGTGCCACTGCTTTTCTCTCCCTCATTTGTAGTCTGACCCCTTAGGAGTAGACCAAGCGTTTTCTGGGCATGTTTTCCGAGGCCAACTGAAAATGTGTAGCTTGGAGTTGTGAATTGGTTTGGTTTCAGCAACCTAACTGTTTTTATTTCCCCAAAAGTATTCTAAACTTTCTGTCACTGTCTCTCCCCCTTCCTCTCCCTCCCTTCCCCCCCCCCCCCCAAAAAAAAAAGTGAGGGGCTTGTGTAAGAAAGATCCAAGAGGAAAATCTGATTAGGAATGCTTCCTGCATGCCCTTTTGGAATTGTTTTTGTTATGTGTAAACCATTGGGATAAGTCCCCACAGAAATGCAAACCATTGAGTTTGTCTGCCCTGTTTTTGCGGATGAGGAAACTCCACTTATTTTCTTGCATACTCTCAGGCACCACCTCCATACCCAGACTTACACCACAAAGGCTTCCTCTTTAGTCTGAAGAAGCAACTTATCTGTGGGATGGAGGGAGCAGGCCCAGTACATTCACTCAGAGTTCTCTAACCACCTATTCTGGAACCAACCCTTATATTTGCTCTTCTTCCAACTATCCAGATCCTGGGCCCTTTAAACTCTTGATTTCTTCCTCCATTTATGAAGTCAAACATGCTGCACCCATGAATTAATGTCCAGAGCTACTAGGAAATTCTCAAGATCATTCTCCCACTCAAGATTCCCCTGAGTTCAGCAATAGAAAAGAAATTGATTAATGAAACCTACAGTGTCACTATTTCATGAGTTCAGTGAATGTACTACTGTGCAGTCTCATTTAATTTTAAGAACCAACTTTCTTATTCAGTTAAAATTTGTATTCATTATGTATGGTGGTGGTGCAGGTTATATTATTAAATATCCAGAAAAAAATAATTAAGCTTCATAATTAACTAACAAACGGGAAGGTGAGCTGTTATTTTTAAGGTGTGAGTTGAGTTTTGTGTCACAGATGGATGTTGTAACTGCTCTGCTCATGTGATGTACGGGACTGGGGCGTGCAGAAGGACTTGCTTGTAGAAAGGAGTCTTATGTTCATTGTGCTTCTGTTCCTCACAGTTCGGCCTGTGAAGCTCAAGGAGGATATTCTTGCATGCACTTTCGCTGAACTGAGTTTTGGCTTGTGCCAGTTTATCCAGGAGGTGCGGAGACCAAATGGTGAAAAATATGATCCTGATAGCATCTTATACTTGTGCCTTGGAATTCAGCAGGTAACACACTGAACTACTGCTGTGCCGAAAGTGCAAAAAAGGTTATTTAATGTAGTGTCATAGAATTGGGTAGCTTTTGGGAGTTTATTTTGGAAATGTGAGCCACTTGGATACCCCATTTTTAAGACTTTATTGTCAACATCTCACACATAGCTCTAAAACCTGTGTCTGGCAGCAAGTGTAGGCTCTCTCATGAGTGGTTAAGGAACACCCTTCTAACATGCATATCTGGAAATCATTTTGGGCTGCCTCTGCTCGGCAGTTACTCATCTCAGAGATACCATTTACAGAAATAATATCATGAGAACAATAAAATTAGAATTAACCAATCAGGACAAAAAGCGTAACATGTTGTTGTGGCCTGCTTGCTTACTGTAAGCTGGAATAACCAGTTCTTTAAAACTCCAACTGACTCAGTTCAACATGGTGCCAGTTTTTCCTTTGGTTGCATATTTATGCATTTTCTACAGTAACCATTCAGAGATTTGGGGATCCAATGCTTTTGCTGGCATTAAATCTCATTTGTTTGGTTGTTGACTTGTCACCTTAACTTTTTTTCACTGGACATGCTTAACAAAATGGAAGAGAGCTATAAGTCTGGTTTGCCTATAACTGGGTATCCAGGAAGAGCTGAAATTTCTTTGTGTTGCATTTTTTTTCAAGCTAACCTTTTTTCCCCCCAGATCGCAGAAGAATGTTTTTATCCTAGTCCATTTAGCCATTAAAGGACTATACGTTCATGATGAAGATTGAACTTTTCCCCCAAGCATGCACAAAACAAGCCTGCCTGTGACATCATAATAAGTCTGTTGTTGTGGCCTTTGTATGCTTATATTAAGCACCATCTGTATTTGCAAGAGTTCCTATAGTAACGTATTTAAGCCAAGTTCATTATAAAGGTGCTACAGTGATCATAATGGCACCTGTAGACAGAGACATAATTGGGAATGTATTTTGTTATGTTTGAGGATGGTGAATTTTCTAGTTTGGAACATTAATGTTTCCTGCCTGCATCTCCCATTTAATAAAAAAGGTCCCAGCCCCTGAGTTTAATATCATACGTGCCAGTAAAATGCTATGGAGCCTAACTCTCTTGGAATTGCATTCTTTAATGGTAAAAGGGAGGAAAAGAGAAATAGGAGAGCGCCAAAATAAATCTGATACCCCGTAACCTGTCAGTGCTCTTCTATGTAACTTTGAATTGTGTATCTTCCTTTCTTCTCTCTTGTAGTACCTGTTTGAGAACGGTAGAATAGATAACATTTTTACCGAGCCCTATTCCAGGTTTATGATTGAACTTACAAAACTATTGAAAATCTGGGAACCTACAATACTTCCAAATGGTAGGACAATTATTTTTTCATACTGTGTTATTTTTATATACATGCATGAAAGTGAAACCTATCTTTGTAAATTGTGTTCTCAAGGTTGCTCCTTATACACTCAAGAGTGCTATGGTGAAATAACAGCAAAATTGAATTACAGGTTGAACCTCCCTAGTCTGGCACCCTTGGAACCTGACTGGGGTTGAACCAGAGAATTTGCTGAACCAGGGGAGGTCAATATTGTCTAGCATCGTTTCCAACATTCCTACTGCTTACTGGGCTCTTAGAAGACATTTGCGGTACATTAGAGCTAAATTCTAGCACAGAACGCTTAGAGACAGGACTGCTGACTGTTAACAAACTTTATGGGACATGGAAAACTTGGCCACGCCCTGACAAGTGAACATCTGGCTAACTAAAATCATGCCGGATCATGGGTGTTACTGGACCAGAGTGTGCCAGGCTAGAGAGATTCAATCTGTGTTTCATGAAGTCTACCATGATTAGGAGCATAATTTGTACTGTGAGGTGCTATCCTCCTCCCCTCTCTACAGCTTATAGTAATTTGTTATAACCAGGAATCCTAGAACAATGAGAAGTCCTGTGGCACCTTATAGACCATAAGGTGCCACAGGACTTCTTGTTGTTGCAGATTCAGACTAACACGGCTACTCCTCTGATACAGGAATCCTAGATAGCATATTCAACTCTTCCACTTTTTCACTATGGACCTTTGGCAAGACACATTTAAACAGCTCTCTGCCTCAGGTTACTCCTCTGCAAAATGGGTATCGTGCTTCCTTTAGCTATATGTCATGGACCTTCATGAATTAATGTTTTAAATGCTCTTCAGTTAGCATCTTTCTTCGGAAGTTTCCAAAGTATCGTTATAAATCCTCCCTCTGTTTCCTGCGGAGTTGGCTGGTTTGTATACTTGAGATGCACACCTGAATGAGACAAAGATGGTAATTTGGATAGATGAGATTTGTTTCAGGATACCAAAGAACCTTTAATGAGAGTGGTGACTGAGTACTTGGATTCATGACCATCTTTCTGTGTTTTGCCTTTAATGAAAAACAGAAAAGCCCCCATTCATTTACATGGTGCTACATCCACCAAGACTTCTGATTGCCTAACACATCTGTAATTTAACCTTCATAACTCCTTTTCTTTACCTGCTTTCAGGTTCACTATGTCACAGCAATTGATCTCCACATGGAGTTGTCATAATTATTCATGCTCTACACCCCAGGAAGTGTTAACATTTGAGCAATTGATTAAGTTATATGACGTGAAACTGTGCATGGGCCTTATTGAGATAAATAATGGCTGCTTTAGACCTTTCTTTCCATTTGCTTTTGAAAAGTCTCACTGATCAGTAGCTTCGTCTTTCTCATACCTGATAGAGCATACTTATCCTTTGTGTAAATGCATGTACTTCCGTTGATTTCAGTGAAGTTAAATCTGCTTACTCTAGGTCTAGGTTTGACCTGATGTACAGTTCATTAATGCATCAGCTTGTCTAGGAGGATTTCATTTGTATTATTTGTCTGGCAGGACCTGCCTTTTTAATGTATACACACACACATGCACACATAGGGGTATACTGCTTTCCTCCAAGCCATGAAAATCTTCAAAGGGTCACATGGTGCCCTCTGGTCACTGGAAGGTGCACACTCATATCTGAGGGCAGAGAGTTGCCCCTACAATGAGATGACTGTTTAGTAAAGAGCTGACTTTTCTGTTTCCTTTACTTACTATCTTCAGGTTACATGTTCTCGAGAATTGAAGAGGAACATTTATGGGAATGTAAACAACTCGGTGCATATTCCCCAATAGTCTTATTGAACACGCTTCTGTTCTTCAATACCAAATATTTCCAACTAAAGAATGTCAGTGAGCATCTGAAGCTGTCCTTTGCCCACGTTATGAGACGCACCCGGACTCTGAAATACAACACCAAGATGACGTACTTGCGGTTTTTCCCACCTTTTCAAAAACCAGAGGTAGAATCAGGTGTGTTGCTGCTTTCTAATTACTTGAGCGCTTTTAATTTGGATTTACATAGCCCCACCAGTATTGCCAATGCTTCATTTTAAACCAAGGGAAAAAATGTTGTGCATTTTGCTTATTTATTAATATCTGGAATTCTGCTGATACTTTCACGTCTATCTCCTTGTTTTCCCTCCCTTTCTTTTGACTTCTATCCTGGTTTAAACCAGAATTCTGTCTGATCCCTGACAGCTAATAGAAATTTACATAAGAACAGCCATACTGGGTCAGACCAAAGGTCCATCTAGCCCAGTATCCTCTCTGCTGACAGTGGCCAATGCCAGATGCCCCAGAGGGGAGGGATCACAACAGGTAATCCTCACTTGATCCCCTCCCCTGTCACCCACCTCCAGAGAAATGGAGGCTAGGGACACCATTCCTACCCATCCTGGCTAATAGTCATTGATGGACCTAACCTCCACGAATTTTGAAATTTGTGGATGAGTTGCCCAAAATATTTGAAAGATCATTTTTTATAGAGCGTTATAAGCTTATTAAGCAATTCACACAGAGATTTATTCCCTTCCTGAAGAGCTGATAGTCTGATGGGGAGCACCTTTAGCCCCCATTGAAGTCAGGGACACTTGAAGTTAGTTTGTTTAGTGACGGTCTGTTTTGTTGTATGTACACCCTACCACAGTGTATCAGGCCCTAAGATAAACAGGATAGAAAAGCCTACTGGACAACAGTTCAGATAAAGCCAAGCCAGCCAGAGCTGGTGACACACGTGAAATTCGGGAAGAGGAAGTGGACATTTTGCAGGCCCCAGGTATAGAGAGAGAATGCAGCTTTCCTTTGCTGTGGTCGTGGTTCAGCATCTCATTGGTAAGGTGGGATACGCTAAAGCTAAATCTGATTGTGTGAAGGGTGGCAATGAGCTCCGAGAGAGGAGCTGTTAGAGGGGTGATGAGGTTTGACTTGTTTGTGAATTGCAAACTTGGTGGAAGCATGCTAACTGTCACTGAGCAGTGACTTTACAAGGACAGCAAGCAGGATCATCAAACTACTGGCTACTTTAGTTAACTTTGGTAAGCTAAGAATTCTCTCTTTTAAGATAGGTGGTGGTGTTTGTATGCTTTTGCTTGGAGCTACATGATCGTAACTTCTCCAGGAGGAGAGTAACACTGCTACTCTTCTCTCTTAAGAGTTGAAGTCCTTAGTAAGACTGATAACAGTGCACTACTTATTTTCTAAGTAGCTTCTGTTATTATGCCATTTAGTCTTCATAGAACCTCTCACAGGGGAGGTACTTAGTAATGTCTGGTCTGATTGTTCTAAGGGCTCTGGAGGATACTGGGCCAGTTTCTGCATTGACGTACATCACTTGTAGCTCCATTGATTCCAATAGTGTTACAAATGTGTGCAGAATTGGGCCATTACATAGTGAAGATATAACCTATGTCGGCAAACGTATGTCATTCAGGGGTGTGAATTTTCCACCCCTCTGAGCGACATTAAGTTACACTGGCATAAGCATTTGTGTGCAATGTTATGTCAGTTGGCGAGGTCTCTCCTGTCAGCATTGAACATCTTCACCACACATGCGGCAGCATTATCGTGACAGCTGCAGCGCTGTACGTAGAGCCATACCCTTAGGTTTGGAACTTACTGAAAATTCATTCTGTGTCCTCTGTCCAAGACATTATATAATATAGTAAATCTTCATTTCATTTTTATATCATTGTGATTAAAAGTGGTGTGAGATCACATAGTAAAACAAAGTGGGGGTATATGCTCAGAAGGTGATGGGAAGAGAAAAGGATATGAAAGGCAGTGTTCCCTCTAATTTTTTTTTCCATCCATGAGCAGAATAAATTTTGTTATGTGCACCAAGGAAAGTGCAGGTGTGTACCACCAATAGAAATATATGCTTCTGGCTTGAGCAGCTATGGGCTCTCTGCTAATCAGCTGGGCAGTACTTGAATCTCTTCTGGGTGGCGGCCCATGCACTCAGCTTACAGGGAGCACTAGTGGTGGATAAGTGGGTCAATCTTAGAGAGGCTATACGCACATGGAGGTGGATGGGGACCTGACAAACTGAGGATAACTTTGTACTGGGACTGTGGTGTTCTAGTACTTGAGTTGGGGGGAGAGGGGGTCTTACCAGTCCCTGTAAACTAGCGTTAACAAGGTGAAATGAAATGTTGTTTAAGCAATTACATTCTTCCTGATCCAGCATTTAAATCTGCATAGAAACAGATCCTTTCTATTATGTTGGGCTCCTTTTTAGCTATCAGTGACACAAATGATGGCATTCAGGTGATAAAATTGTTTCTAGAGTCTGACTTGACAGCACCAGTTTGCATGAAAGGTGATCATCTCAAACAGCCCTTAGTTTATGGGCTACGCAGAGCCCCATCAATGTGCAGAACTAAGCCAAATAGCTTCAGCTTACTCTCAAAGAGGAGACTTGTTCTCCACTGAGCTTACCTGCTGTCGTTTTCCTGTATCCAGATAAGTTATCTGTAGGAAAAAGGAAACGGAGTGAGGACGAGGAGGTTCCAACAGCAGTGGAAATGGCTGAAAACACAGATAACCCTCTGAGATGTCCAGTCCGACTCTATGAGTTTTACTTGTCAAAATGGTGAGTGATTGCACAGCCTAATTTTTTGCATTAAACTTGGACTAGATTGTGCCCTCCTGCAAGGAAACCTGTGGTGAGGCAGGACAACTCTGCGGCTCCCAAGGGGACGTTTTCTGCAAACATCCTCCAAGGAAGGGTACCCCCCCCCACGCACATACCCCACAAGGAAATTATCCATCCCCCCGATCTCCATCGAGCCACTCAGCGCCAGGGCCATCCCACCCTTTGCCTCTGTGTACAGACTCTGAGCTCAAATGGAGCCAGGTACCAGCAGGTTCCCTGGAGTTCAACAGGTAATTGGGAAATCCTGTGATATGGCACTGCCTGCTCCTTTCACACATTCCTTATGTTCGCTTGCATAGGTCAAGGTGTCACTCGGAGCTATGACCCATTTGCTGCACCTCCTCTTATGACATCATAGTTCAGCCTCTGCAGTAGTGGAAGTGAAAAGCCTCTTTCACTTTCTGGATTTTAATGTGACAGTTCTAAAGCCCTTCAGAGAGAGGAATCCTTTCTGCTGAGAGCTTTACACTTCTTGCTAGGCAAGACTACAGATTTCAGGTGGATGGGTTCACCATTCTGCTATCATTAATGAGCAGGATAGGCTCAGGTTTTCTAGATCACCTGCTCTTGTACCCTCAGTATCCCAAAGAATGCTGCAGGAGTTCTCAAGTGTCCCAGGAAATGCCAGTAATGCAGTTAGTCTGCATATGCTTAGCAGGAGCTCCCCCGTTGCCTAGCACACAGTAGGAATCAATTTTATTCTGAGATAGAATGTTAGTTGTGTTGAAACATTGTTACCATGTAATGGGATGATAGTGCTATTGAAAACTCCCTCGATAAGGAGACACAACTGTCCGGTTGGTTCTGTAGACCACTAATGCCCGTTGAGCTGGAGACAGCTAGGCTGCTCACTGCAGTGAAAGGGGCAGATTAGTCATCAGTATAGATTTTACTATTTAAATTGTAATGTTCCAGTCTGAAGGTAATGTTAGGTCTTAGCGACTTTCCTTTCTGCCTCTTCAACTGCATTGTAAGCACGACTGCTAATGCTGCCTTCTGATACACAGTCTTCCTTTCTTTACACTAACAGTTCTGAAAGCGTGAAGCAGAGAAGTGATGTATTTTACCTTCAGCCTGAGCGTTCTTGTGTACCTAATAGCCCCATGTGGTACTCCACGTTGCCAATAGACCCCGGGACCTTGGACATCATGTTAACACGTATTCTTATGGTGAGGGAGGTACACGAAGAACTTGCCAAAGTCAGATCAGAGGACTCTGATATTGAATTGTCAGACTAACTGAAGTGGGGTATTTTCCTTTCAATACATGTTGCAAGTACCAAACTGTGAACACATCCAGCCTTCAGAAAATGTTGTGTATCAAATAAGCCAAGTTAACATCACTACACAGGCATATTTTGAACCACAATGGATGTGCAAACTGGAATCAGAAGGAAGCAAACTACTTTAAGCTGCAAGAAACGCCAGTGTCCACTGCAGTGATAAATCCTCTAAACAAACTCAAGATGAATTAACCTGTTCAAGCGGTGCATACATCCTTCATTTGTTTGGGATTAAAACAAAATTGTGAAATATTTTTAAGGAAAACTGTTGTGTAAATTCTACCATAGTAACCATGGGCATAGAGAACTAGACTGTGGCTCACATGACTTTGCAGCCCAATGGCTGGCAGCCGTTGCTGCCAAAGAGCCTGTGGAGATCCTATAGATCTTCATGTGGACAGAAGACAAGGTGCAGTGAAGTCTAGACAAATAGAACCTTCCGTTATGTATACACACACTTTTTTAGTTTTATTTTATTTTTTACTGGGATCAAAGGTTAAGAAAGATACTAAGCCAGAAGTCAGTGGTACATCTGCCAGATTACTACCCTAGTGGATGACTACCTGGGCTGCGTTCAGACAGTCACATGACCCCAGAGTCTAGCTCTTAGTACATACTAGTAACTACGACTCTGTTGGATCTCTGATGTGGAGGAGACGCTGTAAGTCGAGCATCAGAGCAATCATGTTATGGGACAGAAATCTCTGGAATACGTATAGGAGAGCAAGGATCTAGGGCTGTGTGCAGAAAATCCCTTGACTAGCCTATGCAGTCTGATGATGTAATCTAGCAAATGCTGTGGTGTACAAAAATGGTTGTTTGGGGGAAGGGGCTGTTTTGTTTTTTGGTGCAAGGCAGCTTTACTTCTCTTTTTCTCCCATTCCCCTTTAATTCTTTGTTTTTATACCATGCAAGTCTGGAAGGCCTGGTCATTTCAAAGTGAAGATACTCTTTCCACCTTTGCAGCGTGTGCAGTATTACTTTGGACAACAGAACTGTGGTAGAAAATACCTTGTGTGTTTTTTTACCCCACCCCACCCAAAGAAATGTAGTGATAGTGTTGGAAATTGAAATGATTTTTTCAATGGCTTGGCTGTTACTGTATCTTTTAAAAGGGGGAAATTTCCCATACTGTATCCAGAGGACAGGACGCTGATTAGATAACATCTGTCTCTCCATTTTCTCAAGCGTAAGATGCTCATTTCTGAGGGCAACAGGTCGTAAATACATTGGGAATACAAAGCTATTTTTAAAGAGAATTGTACTTTTTTTTTTTTTTTTTTATCAGTAGTTGCAGCCAGTTGCCCAACTTCTGTAGCAGTGGTTTTGATATCTGACCCTCTCTCACTGCAGTTTCAGGAGTTGAAAACCAACAGCCTTGTATTAAATTTTTTTTTTTTTAATTTTCTTTACTTTTAGCAGTAACAAAGGTAATTTAAACAATAAAATTGGAAAGTAGTCTATTGACGTTGTGTACTCGGTAGTCCTGTCCCTGCCTGTAACGGATTTCACTGATGTATTTTTTAATACAGAAGACTGTGTGAAAAGTAAACCTGCCCCTGATTCTGAATGATCCAAGTCCTTATGTGTCTGTTATTTCTGATCAGAGACTGTTTATTTCACATCTTGTGCTAAAGCTGTGGGGGAAAAATACTCTGGCCATAATATATATCCCTACCAATAAACTACCCAGAGACTTGAAGGCTGAATGATCTCAATTACATTAATTTTACAATGTAAAAATACTAACCTTCTCCCTGTAGTAATATTAAAAGTAGTTAGAGAGCTGTTCTGTGTTTGCACAGCTGATGTGTTTCAGGAAGAAAAATACCCCTTTGCCTTTAACTGACAACAACAGATAGCGTATGGTTGTACAAAACCAAAAAAACCCCACAACCCCTCACATGCTATCGCCCCGCTCTAACAACCCCCAGAATAAGCAGTGTCTCAGTTGCATGCAGGTCTGCCCTGAATCTCAATATTACTACATCACAGGAAATAGCTATGAATTATTGTAATTCTTAGATATTCCTTATGAGTGCAGCTATAATGTCTTTGTCAGATTGTTTTTTCTTTCCCTTTTTATTAGAGAGTTATGTGATTTTTTTTTTTTCCCCGCCCCAATGAATAAGCAAGGGAAACAGTCAAGATATCCTATTAGGATTGTTTTCAAGCAAAAATTTCTGGTTTTACCCTTGCTAGAAGTTACAGAACTATTCCCGTAGAATAAAATAGTTTATTTGTATATGATGAGTGACTTATTCATTTTTCTTTCTGTCTGTGGAGAACCTCACTCTTTGCTGTTTGTGGAACTACAGAACGTCAGTATGTTCCAGGTACTTGGAATGAAAAATAATTAACCCTCCTATCCTGTCAGAAAACAAATCTGAACTACTTTAACATGACTGATTGAAAGCAACATTGGTGAATGTTGTATTTGTCTTTTTAATTTTGTATATGGTAAACAGTTCATTGTAGTTTGAGTTCTTTTTGTCATATTAACAGGGAAGTTGCTCATTTTTTCCCTGTGTGATAGATAACGTCTGCTTTGTGTCTCTGTGAGAGATAATATGCATTTCCTCCATAGTCCAGTGCTGTCTCAGCCTCTCAGATCTTTGACCGTTTGGATTGGACTCAACACTGAAGATGTAAATATAAATTACCTGTGGAGTTTCATAGTTATTGGGTATCCTAAAACACTTACTTTATTTTTGTTATAAATAGTTCTATCTGAATTGCTTGCTGCCCAGTAACTTGAAATGTTCCCTTTAAGGAGAAAAGAACTCACTTTTTTTAGTTTGAACATGGCAAAGGAATGACAAAGCATGACAAACAGAAGGGCTGTTTCCTTCATATAAGATTTCTTTACTTATTTTTAGGTCCTAACCCACTGACGTGATTTTCAAGTGTTTATTTTTTGGCACAGATAAGACCACATAGCTGTTAAGATTGTTTAGAGGAACCCAGGATGCCCTGTTACATATTACTGGATATGTTACTATAGTGAATTACAGCTAGAGCCGGTAATTTGAGACTGTCAATTTTGCAAAGATTTTAAATGCGCCTTTTTCGGGTGCGGCTGTCCTCTCCACAGTTATAACATTCTCTAGTGGGATGCTGAGCATATTTTATACACTAATCTCCATGAGCTTCCATGGGAGATCAAACTTGCTTAAAACTTCAGAATCAGGCACAAAGGAAAGATGCATGTGGTATTAATTATTCCATCGACCTCATTAGCCACTGATCTAAAAAAAATAAAATCTGCATTCATCTGGCAACAGTCTCTAGCTCACTAATGTCTCCTCGCAAACTTAAAATAAAATGGCAGCAGGGGTATTGGTTTCTTATTGCCTAAGGGTGCAGTAATATCACGGCCAAGCTGTACTAAGGGAGCTTTCATGCCAGAGTTACTATCTCTGTTTTTATAACAGTTCTCATAACTCGCATCAGTCTGCTGAGCAAGAGTTTCGCTATTGCCTTGTAAAACAGTTATAGTGTATAAAACCTTGTATACTGGGTTCATCTTTTCATCTTCAGTCTCCATGCTTGATATATAAAATAAGGGCACTTGGGAGTTTTGCTGCCACAGCAAAGCCTGGTTGCATTCTCTTGTTGCCTTGTGTGTTCTCCTATTTAACATTCTTGATCAATCCACTGGAATCAGAATCTGGATTTGCTTTCTTCCAGTTCTTAACTGCTGCTCTACAGTACATTTCAGATAGAAGGGAACATCTTTGCGGGTTAGTTTGCAGGCCCGAAAGAAGTACCTAATTTAGAAGTTCATAGCTCTACAATTCTAAGCTCTGTCTAAAGAATTTTTAATTTTTTGCTATTAAGATTTGAAGAAGAGGGTGTTTTGGCCAACAATTAAAAAAAAAAAAGGATAAAAGTTAAAGGCTGCATCTATTGATATCCACAGAACAACAGGTATTTATATCTGCTCTAATTCTGCCCCAACATACGTTGCAAAATTCTAGAATTGTTTGTTTTAGCAGGTTCAAAAAATCCATTCACATTGGATTCTCTGGTGCCCAGTTCCGAAATATTGATAAGAGGGCAACATTCAGTTAAGGATTTTCAGTGCTAACTGATGGAAGTTTGTGTTCAACAACTAGAATTTCCCAAACTCACTCCTGGGAGAGGGGGGGTTAAAAAGTAAAATGCAAAGGGCAGCTCTTGAAAAAAGTTTTTGAAAAATTAAAATCCGATCATCATAAAGGTACAAGCATCAGAGGGGTAGCCATGTCACTCTGTATCCTTTTACCCGCAAAAGTTTATGCCCAAATAAATCTGTTAGTCTTTTAAGGTGCTGCAGGACTCCTCGTTGTTTTTGCATAAAGGTATGATCCAGTTCATTGACCAAAATCCAGTCTTCATTCCTGGTGTTTGGACTATGCTGGATTGGGTCTGGAATGGATATCTCTCATAGCTTATCCACAAATGAACAGACTATCTTGGATCAAACTGCTTCATGTCTTATTGTATCCTATATGTGTTTATAATCCTAACAACCGAAATATTCCAAAGGGCTCCATCTAGAACTGTTGGACAGCTAATGTCTTTAACAAAATTATCCAGCGGCACTGGAAACAGGACTCCTGGGGTCTATTCCTAGCTCTGGAATTGACTCATCATGTAGCCCTAGACCTAGATACATCATAAAACTGCTCTTGTAATGTAGATCAGAGCCTTATTTGAGTCACTTTCCCCTTTGTGCCTCAGTTTCCCTATTTGTAAATTAGATCTAATTTCCTACCTCATAGATGTTATGAGACAAAATGTTGTAAAGTGCTTTGCAGTCTTCTGATGAAAGGTGCTATGTAACTGCAAAGCATTACTTTAAAAGACCTAAATGAATAGTTAGTGAATAAAGACCTCTTATAAAAATCAGCTTTTTTAAAAAGTGGAGTTTTGTATAGCACCTGAAAGACGGGTTATTCACTTGCCAGATGGGCTGGCTGGAGAAGGCTGTTCCTTGTTTATGAGCAATATCTGTCTACTGCAAAAATGACTAAACGTTTTTTCAACTTGGTTGAAAGGTTAAATCCTTATTTCACAAATAAGGTCAGGATCCCAGTTTAAATCACTTGTTTCATAACCTGTTTTTTGTTTTGTTTGTTTTTTTAATCCAAAGTTTAAGCTCTGCAAGGCAAGGACTGTGTTTTTCCCTCTGTGTGTGCTTTACAAGACCTAGCTCAGCGGGACTCAGTCCTGTTCGATGTTAGAATGCTACCATAATTCTATCGAGAAACTTCATAAGTCGTGGCACACTAGCGAAATCTGAGGGGGGGAAATCACTCTGTTCTCCTGTTCTTCGTAGGGATGTAAAAGGTTAACCGGTAAGCCTTACCCTTAATGGGTGAGGCTTAGTGGTTCTGGTTAACCTGGGGATGATCCTGGGTTGATCCTGCCCGCAGCTGCCCTGCCACTCCCCGGCCCCCAGGCCAATTGAGACCTGGGGATGGGGGAATGTGCAAAGTCTCCTTCCCCTGCCGGGGCGTGCGGCACCAGAGAGAACCGCACGGCCCTCGCTGGGGGAGGAGACTGCACGCTCCCCCCACCCCAGATCAGTCAGTGTCTGTGGGCAGGGGAGCACTTGAAGTCTTGTGGCCCTGCCCCTTCTGCCCGAGACCCCGCCCCTTCTGAAATTTGCAAAGTGGCCCCCCTTCAAAAATGATTGCCCACCCCAGGCAGGGGCCTGCTCCAGCCCCATGGAGCCTGTCCGAGCAGCCCCTGTCTGTGGCGGGCCTGGCCACTCCCCTACCCCATTGCAAGTTAGACTCTGGCTCCCTGGGAGCAGGGCCAGCATCCTTTGCTGACCCTGCTCCCGAGGAGTGGCTTTGTTGCTGTAGCGAAGCCTTTTCCCCAGAAGCAGGGCCTGCAGGAGCCCTGGAATTCTCTCCTGTGGGGTCTGGAGTATAAAGCTTATTTCTGCTTTTATACTGCAGAGCCTGCAGTGAATGTAACTGTGTAATCACTTTCGGAAAGCAGAGTAGTTGGAACACGGTTTTTCGGCACCCTCTACCCCTTTTTCAAAAAGCCGCGTAAACCTCATTTTTTGAGGAAGAGCAGGTTTTCGACAAGGGGGGGAGGGGTTGCCAAAAAAGCCGCATCTAAACTATTTTTACTTTCAAAAGCTCTGCTTTCGAAAGTGAGATCGGAAGAAGATATGCAAATTCCCGCAGAATTTGCATATCCTCTTTTCGAAACTTGAGCATAGTCTAGACATAGCCTAAGATTTCTAGCAGTTACACAGTTACATTTTAACTGCATTTTTACATCCATAATTCTCCTATAACCACATGCAGCCAACCCTGATCTTCATTTTCATTTTCCAAACAGAACAAGGCAACCTGCCATAGTAATAAACTATCAATCATTTTACTTGATGGCAACTGTACAAATAAAGTTGCTGATGAGATAAGTGCAGCAGTTACGTGTAAGCACAGCTGGTATTACCCGTCTGTCACTATGAATGACATCCAATTAGGCCTGCTGGTGGCAGGGGGAGGGGTTTAAAAAGGGTAGAAGCCCTGGACCCTTTTAAATCACTGCCCAAGCCCCGAGCGGTGCTGAAGGGCTGCCTGGGGGAGGCCAGCCCCGGCCCTGCCCCTTCTGCTCGAGGCCCCTCTTGTTCTGGGGGCCATCTCCTGCCCTACACCTGCATCTAATAATTCTTGATGGCCGATTAGATTCCTTGGTACAGGACAATTTAATTTAGCTATTGCCCCTGAAAATCCTCAGTTACAGTTCATCTTATCAGCTTGATATTTTATCTGTTTTCCAGAAGCTGGGAATGGGCGATGGGGTGGATCACTTGATGGTTGCCTGCTCTGTTCATTCCCCTGTGATGCGCCTGGCATTGGCCACGGTTAGAAGATGGACTTTTGGTCTGACCCAGTATGCCCATTCTTATGTTAATATCACTTTAGCTGGAGGCGGGGGGGGGGAATCAATTCAAAATGTGGTTTGTCTCCTCTGGTGTGTGCAGTGAAATTTTCCTGTTTTTCTAATTACATCCCCATTCTGCCTTTGTATTTGGATACATTGGGGGTGGAGGTGTTTTTTTAAGGCCCTGATTCTGCAAAAACTTGTATGCATTTAACTTGAAACACTGTCCCACTGACCTCAGTGGGTGTGTATGCACATGAGAACGCATCAGTGAGTGTGGAAGTGGTTGCAGGTCTGGGACCTAAGTGGTGTATTAAAGCCTTCTTGCAACCCTTCATGGTTCACAGAAAGCATTTTAAAGTCCAAGGGAAGCATCCAAATGACTGTTCTGTTTAAAGTTGCTGAACATGAATAATTTCCGCAGTAGATAAGAGAAATGATACACCACGGGTCACACTTCTATTTAGATAAAGATGTAAGTTTATAATAGCACAGTTAACATTTGCCACACGAAGTTACTGTCCTGATAGAATATGTGTAGTATTTGTATACATGCATCCATTTTTAGCACTAAATATTGCACTAATAGTAGGGGCAAACTACTGAACCACCAAAATTTTCCTCCGGGTAGTGACGAGATATTTTAGACCTGTAGACTAGGTTCATATGAAGCCAAATCTATCAAGGCAAGTTATGGAAGTTCTGTATGTTTTTTTTTTTTTTAATTAAGGGTTGTTTTATTATGTAATATTCTACATCTTTGGTATCTTAGTACTGTCCTTTTAAGGAAGTTGGACATAAGCATTCACATCTGACATTCATTTAAGGAGACAGAAAAAGGTAAACCAAGACTTTAAGAAAAATGGTATATGGTTTGCAAAGGTAGTTAGTAAAACAATGTGAATGGCCGCTCAATAAGCAATGCCATTGTTTTATGCATTTATTCTAGGTAGGTTATTGTCTAGTAATAAAAATCTCAATGTTTGTAATAGAAAGCCTTGAACACTAAGGTAATGTAAGTGCATAACACTGGATAGGTCTCCCTTTTTAGCAATGCTTAAAATACAAAAAGTGGAGGGTTTGGGGGGGGGGGTTTAAGTGCTTTCTTCCTTGAAATCCTGTGCTTGCTACACCGAGGAGAACGCCCAGAAATACATTCCTGACCTGGAGACAGAGCTACTCTACACTATATTTCAAAGGGAACACAAGTGATGTTTTTCTGCCCCAGGGGAAAAGTTCCACATTAATATAAAAATAATTTAAGTGATAATAGCAAATTCATTCTATGTAGTTTCAGAGGGGGAGTCCTGTTAGTCTGTAACTTTAAAAACGAGTAGTCCTATGGCACCTTAGGCCATGTCTACACTAGGAAATTATTTCAAAATAGCTAAATTTGACTTAAGTCCTGATTTAACATATTCAAACTTGTGTGTCCTCACTATAAGGACACTTCCTGCTGTTCCCCTTGGCTGCAAACAGCAAACCAGAGCCAATGGGAGCCGTGAGGCTTTGTGGCAGTGGAAACGGTAAATAAACAAACCACAGTGGCCAGTTAGCAGGTTTTTCAGAGTGGATCCACAGACCACTTTGAGAAACACTGGCTTAGAGACTAACACAAATATATAGTATCATGCGCTTTCGTGGGCAGAACGATGATGATATGGATTTTACCCACGAAAGTGCATGATACAATATATTTGTGTTAGTCTCTAAGGGTATGTCCACGCTGAACGCTAATTTCAAAATAAGCTATTCCGGAATAGTTCTTCTGAAATAGCTTCTTTCTAAATAGCACGTCTACACTGCAAGGAAGCCTCAAAATTAGTCCGAGGCAGGCTTCCCTAATGTAGACATGCTATCTCAATTTAGAGTCCCAAGTGGCACTGAGGAGGAATAACTTAGAATGGCCCTGGTAAGGGGCTATTTCGAAATAGCAGCAGTGGAGCGTCTACATACGGCTTATTTCGAAATAGCTATTTTGGAATAGGCATTATTCCTCGTGGAATGAGGTTTACAGATTTCGGAAGAAGCTGTCCGTTATTTCGATACTATTTCAAAATAGCGGAATGGCTGTGTAGACGCTTGGATTGTTATTTTGAAATAACGCTAGTTATCTTGAAATAACGGTGCAGTGTAGACACACCCTAAAGTGCCACAGGACTACCCAGTCTATGTTGTAACTTTTTATTATTGTGCTTGTGACATTTCTTTTCCCCAGGATCGAGTCTCTAATCTCACAGATACTCACAGACATAATTTTAAATTTGTGGGTAGTATCCTAGTCATGAATGGGACTATTCATGTGCTTAACATTCAGCATGTGCATAAGTCTTTACAGTATCAGGGCCATAAGTGTATACAAATATGATTTAAGCATTAATCTACTTCCTTTGTAACAAATTGTTGAGGCAATTAACAAATGATAAATCGTACAAGTTCTTGAGCTGGTCCATGTTATTGCAGTGACTTTTTTGTGATTATTTCTTTTTAAATAACCAACCGTTACCTGTTTGGTCTTTGCTGTCCATGTGTGTACAGCAGGGGTTCCCAACCTTTTTTGGTCCCCTTACCCCCTTGGCTTTTAGTAAACCTTCCCGTACCCCCTATTCAATATGAAAGGAAATAAATTAGGATAATCTAGTTGTTTACCAAATATTCCCCGTAGCCCCTTGACAAGCTTCTCGTACCCCCTGGGAACCCCTGGTGTACAGGCTATGTTTTGAGAAATTGCAGGAAAGTGGAGAGGTTATGGGAAATGTGGCAGATTTAAGTGTGTGTGTGTGTGTGTGTGTGTGTGTGTATTGACCTTCTACTGCATTTGTATTTTTTTTATATTGTTCCAATACAAAGTTCTCATTTCACTTGTCAGTCCAGTTGGTCATCTGTCACCATGTACAATTTGAATTAAATACTGTTTATAATAAAACTACCCACATCTTTGTCAGTGTCTCTGTGTGTGTGTGTGTGTGTGTGTGTGAAGTTTTAAAAAGGAAACAAGGGTTAGTCAGGTTCTGCTCTTACATCAGTATGAATCCTGAGGGATTCAGGATTTACACTGGTGTAATAAGTGCTGAAATTGGCCCCAAATATTCTTTCCCTGTTTACTCTGCATGTTTAACGTATGTCCAACCAACCATCTCTTTCTACCCACTCCACCACCAAAGTTGTGTCTGATGGAATCAAGCAAACCACTCCCACATTAACATCTAGCGGTTGCATAGAAATTGCTCTGTACAAGTCGACATTCATTTGTATGTCAGCTCTACAGTGACTGTGTGTGACTGGGAAAAGGGGAAAGAGCCTTTTCATCAGAATATGTGAAAGGAATTAGTTTCTCTATGGTGCTTAGGTAGCCTTTGCTGCTCCACTAGGTGCCTTATATTAGAGCAGGGGTGGGCAATAAGGGGCCCACAGGACGGATGTGGTTCACCAGGTTAGCCACTGGTGGGCTGCCAGATGCTTTATTTTACCTGCGTGTCCACAGGTACAGCCACTCAGAACTCCCGTTGGCCACTGTGCACTATTCCCAGCCAATGGGAGCTTCAGGAAGCAATGGCCTGGTCCACAGCACTTCCTGCAGCTCCCATTGGCCAGGAACAGCGAATCGTGGCCAATGGGAGCTGTGAGTGGCTGTACCTGTGGACACGCAGCCAGCAGCCCGCCAGGGGCTAATCCTGGTGAACCACATCCAACCTGCAGGCCACTTACGGCCCACCCCAGTATTAGAGGATGAGCTTTCGGGGTGCACAGAGGGGGTTTCAAGGAGACCAACCATGCTTCTGAACAGTAACAAAGCGAGAACTTTATTTTCTGCAGCCTATAAAACTTTGCTGCTTGGTAAAGGTGACCTTTGGCAATTTGAAAGTTAAGCTGGTGAAGATGCTGGAGAGACCGTACTGTTAGAGTGACATACTGGACCTGAAGCTGCATGAGCTGGTGTGAATGTGGCGAGGTAAGATTGTCCTGCTTCCAGATTCTTTACATCCGGTGTCATGTGAATATGCTTAACTGTGCAGCCAGGGGACCCGTGTGCAATGTTCCCTCTAATTTTTTCCATCCACACGTGGAATAAATGTTCTGCGTGCCGAGGCATGTGTGGAGGTGCACCACCAGTAGAAACACACGCTACTGCTGTGGGCGCTTTGCTAATCAGCTGGGCGGCATTTGACTCTCCTGGGTGGCGGCCCAAGTGCACAGCTTACAGGGGCCACTGCTCATGTGCTCTCCGCTGCTGCGGAGGAACACCAAGTGGGCAATGAAGATGAGGCTTACCCCACACAGAGGCAGAGGGTTTGCAGCCTGGGGCCACTGGAGAGAAGCCTGAGGTTCTTCCAGCTCACCTGAGCCTTGGAGACTGGAAGTAAACTTGTTTTGTCTCCTCATCAGAGTATCGTGCTACGAGGGGTCACCACATGGATCCGTGAGATGGTGTCATTGTACTCCTAGAAGCTTAACATTGAAATCTGGTCCCATATCCGTTTGCTGCTGTGAGAGCTGGTTTACTGGATAAAGCCTGCTGTGTATTGTAAGGTGTAAAGGAGGCAGTTTGAATTTTCAGTGGTTTTTTTAAACATGGAGGGCAACACATGGCCAGCAGGACGGACGTGGTTCACCCAAGTTAGCCCGTGGTGGGATGCCGGAAACATTATTTGTCTGCATGTCCACAGGTATGTCCACTCAGCACTCCTATTGGCCACTGCTCACCGTTCTCAGCCAATGGGAGCTGCGGGAAATGATGGCCCAGCCCGTGGCACATCCCACGGCTCCCATTGGCCAGGAACAGCAAACCATGGCCAACGACAGCTGTGAGTGGCTGCACTTGTGGACACACAAATAAAAGCAGCCAGCAGCTCGCCAGGGGCTAACCCTGGTGAATGGCGTCCGGCCTGCGGGCTGCACCCCTGATGCAGATAAAACACGAAGCTGATGGAAAGCAGAACTGCTGAGATTCTCCAGCAGAACCGCGGGTTCTGGAATGAACTCGGGGATCAGAGCAATTTGGAAATCGGGATCCCTGGCCTCTGGCAACCAATGAAATACTCTCCTCCGATTTTGAATAACTTATGGTAAAAAGCAGATGCTCCATTTTCACTCAGTCATGAGAAACTATATACTTAGTTACACACACCTCCCATACACACACCACAATTTGCCTTGTGTCAAAATAGCTCCAGTTACTCGGTAGGGACTTTGGGATTCTATGTAAAACTTCTTATAGAGTGAATTGGTAGAGCCCTGTACACCCGTGGATATCCGCTCTATATCCATGGATAGCCGCATCCACAGAACTGGCTGTGGATATCCGCGGCTCATTTTTGTGGGTGTGGATGGTGTCAGGTCAGTGCGGCGGGGGAACTCGTTTGTAAGCCTTCTGCAGAACACCAGTCGGTTCCCTTCAGAGGGGCAGCTGACTGGTCATTTCTCTGTATTTTGGAGGCTGTCGAGGCCCTCTCGGTAGAAGTCTGCGTGAAGTAAAGCCCCTGTGCCCAGGGTGCTATGGAGGCAGCATGCTCTGTCTCTAGGCAAGAGCTAAAAGATGGGGCTTGCCTGCTGCTTGAAATGCACCTTTAATTAAAGTCACTGCATGGGAGATAGTCACAGCGGCCGAGTGGTGAGTAGCGGGAGCCACTTACCCGCAGATTAACCAGAGCCAAATGGGAAAAAGGCTCTTCCTGTAAGCCAGGATTTCAAGGGGGTTGCTCCTTGCAACACTGGCCTTTTGGGGTCCTAGGGCATCAGTCCTCCCAGGCGTCAAGTTAAAGAGACGCCTTTATCTAACTACCAGCCCTGCAAATGCCCCCTGGGGTCAGAGTGCAGCTGGGTGCTTTCCTTGTGTGGCTTCCCCATGCAGTCATGCACAGGGTTGCCAGGTGTCCGGTACTGACCTGGACAGTCCGGTATTTTCACCTCCTGTCCGGTAAAAAAAAATTCAGAAAATACCGGACACCTAAAATGTCCGGTATTTTCTGGGGTTTTTTCCTTGCCAGGAGGCGAAAATACCGGACACCTAGCAACCGTATGACACACACAGCAACTGGGCCCAGCCCCGGGGCCCCCCGCCAGGCCTCCCCCCAGGCTTACCTGGTTCTGCAGGGGCTTGTCTCATGGCTGGAAAGAAAAACAAAATGGCTGCCGGCAAAAAAGTCTCTTCTTAAAGGGGCCATGCTGATTTTGTATTTTTTTTTAATTTTGTTTGTGCTTAATAACTGCTGTCGGGGTCCCTTTTTTTTTTTTTTTTTGGCTCAACAACTTTGGTCTCCCCCTTTTTTTTTTCTCAACAGATTTTTTTTCCCGGTGTTTTTTTTGGGGGGGGAGGAGGGGGTGTTTCGGTATTTTTGGTTAAACCATCTGGCAACCCTAGTCATGCACCTTTCCTTGGGCTCCCTCAAGCTTGGAGCCCGGCACATGGTTCTACTGAGGACACCCCCAAGGAGCTGAATCCTGCTCATGCCCCCACAGCTAGAGGGGATGCTGGTTGCCCCTCTATAAACCAGAATTCTCTGGCCGTGGTCTGAAAAAGCATAGATGTTCCAGGATCAGAGTCCCAGCGCGCTGCAGGAGCTGGGGGGCTGGGAGTCTGGCCTAGCACTATGGGTGGGGGGAGGGTGATGCATGGCCCTGCTGGGCTGTGGTGTGAGGATGGGGAGCCTAGAAGCCCAGAATCCCGGCGTGAGGATGGGGAGCCCAGAATCCCGGCATGTAGTTCAGCTAAGTGGGGAGGGAGGAGAGCTAGGAAGCCTGGTGGCTGGGGGAGGGTGGGGCAGGAGAGCAGCTGGAGAGCCAGAAATGACCACTCCTGGTCCAGAAAAATCCCTCAGCCGAGAGTGCCGGACCAGGGAGGTCCAACCGAGGTCCAATCTATACTTGGTTGCTACAGCCAACGCACGCACCTCTGCGCGGTGCCAGCGGAGCCAGGTGTATCTAAAATGGCATGTACAAGCAAGACTTACAGGCCAGCCTGTCCCCTAGGAGCTGCTCATGGGACAGCAGGCTCTCCTGAACCCCTTGCTCACAGCCACAGGCACTGGGCCACCTCTTCTTGCGACTCGGCTCTCTGGCTAGGCCACCTAGTGTCCCGCTCCTTCCACAGTCTACCAATGGTCAAACCAGTCTCCCACTGGGCCTTGGGGGGGTCTGACTCCAGTCTCAGGGGACTTCACTGGTCCTCACTCCCTGGGGGGGGGTTCTGCTCCCCCTTCCTGAGTGGGCTGGAGGGGGAACCCAAGGGCCTGCCTCCCCCCTGGGTTCTGGTCCAGGACCCCTTGCCTCAGCAGGCAAGGCACACCCCTTGTTGCCTGGGTGGGCCTCTTCCCACGTGGCTGTGTCTTGGGGCCTTTCGCCAGGCTCTTGGGGCACCAGGGCCACTTGCTCCAAGCCTCTTCCCCAGGCTTCCTGCAGAGCTTCTCTGCCTTTGCTGGTTCTGCTGGAGGGAAGTTCTTGCTCTCTGGAAGGACAGTCTCCACCAGATTTGCTCCCTGCCGCTTGCCGCTTTCCTTCCCAGTTGCCTCAGCCTCCCTGGTGCAGGCCTAAAGCTACCTTCAGGGAGGTGCAGTCTGCCAGCAGGCCACCCCTGCTCCCTGCCTCCAGCCACGTACCTGCTTTGAGCCAGTCCCTGCCTGCCCTTTAATGCCTCCCTCCAAGTTTGACACCCTCTGCAGGTGCAGTGTGAGTGAGCCACTCCAGGCTCTCATTAACCCTTCTGGCCTAGGCTCACCCTGTCGCGACCTGGCCTCTGGATGAAAAGCTGCAGCAACCATTCAGTTTTGGGCCAGTGTAACTGCCCCAGAGTGGATTTGAACTTGGGACCTTCAGAGTTTAGTGTAGGTGCCTCTCCAGCTTGAGTTAAAAGCCAGCTGGCTCCCAGCTTATGTTGTGGAGCTCCCTTGTTCTGATCGCCCATGGAAAGTGGTCTAAGTGCCACTGCATGGGATAGGGGACCCACACTAGGGCTATGTCTACACTACGAGTTTTGCCGCAAGAGCCTATGCAAATGAAGCGCAGATTAGCATTTTCTCGCGCTTCATTTGCATACTCTCGTCCAATCCGTTTTTGCGCTAGGGGTTTGTGTGCAAAAACAAGCCGTGGGGACATTTCCTTTTTGCGCAAAACCCCCTTTTTTTTTTTTGCGTAAGATGGGTATAAGGATCTTGCGCAAAAAGGAAATGTCCCCATAGCTTGTTTTTGCACACAAACCCCCAGCGCAAAAACGGATCGGACAAGAGTATGCAAATGAAGCACGAGAAAATGCTAATCTGTACTTCATTTGCATAGGCTCTTGCGGCAAAACTCGTAGTGTAGACGTAGCCTAGGTGTGTGGGTTACACCAGCTGCATGAGCTGATCCGACTTCTGTGTTGGAGGCTAATGCTCACTGTGTCCACTTAGATTGCACTCTCCCCAAGAAAGCAGGTGGGGAGTATTTTTAATACGACCCTGGGACTGGTTTTTACCTTTGAATCGGCTTGGGCATCTGCTGAGCCAAGACTCACTCACTCAAATCAGTGTGCCAGCTACTGGGTGCTGTGTTACTGTCGCATAAACTCGCAGACCGTTTGATCTGATCGTGTTACACCCCGAGTGGTGGGAGCAGCGTTTCAGTGAGGCGGGGGAGGGGTAAGTCAGGCAGAGGTTTCTGATTTCAGCTGCAGCATGATGTGGACAACTAGTAGTGCTGAGCAGATTAAACTTTGTTCCCACGGTGCTCAGTCTAAATACTAGAGCAAGGGGGGGGCTGCCACACGACCTGCCTTAAAGGGGTTTCCATCATGCTCAGGGTTAACAGTTTCATTCAACGGCTCTCAGGCCCCGTACTGTGCAAATTGTTCCAGCCTCCCCGGCAATCAGGATGCTAAATGTTTTTTTGAGACACTAGCTCGTGGGCCTGGAAGGAGGGGACCACACAGGGACCTTTTTGGCAGGCAGTATTTCTTGTTGGAACTTTCCCCTCTCGGTGTTTTGTACAAAGGTGGGCTGCACGTAAAAGAAAACAGAGACGTTTCTGTTTCCTCCTAGACGGAAAAGAGACGCAGCCCCATGTTCTCTGGCAACCTGCCACTGAATCAAGCATGGCCAGCAGTACTGAATGGACATGAATGGGAACCATAAATGCCCTGCAGCGCCCTCTTCTGGGAAGAGCTGGGCATGAACGGATCTGGGGTGAGGTCACGTATAGAATGTGTGTGCGAGAGACACACGTGTGCACACAAAGTGATTCACTTCCATTCTGCCACACCAGCCAGAAATCAATCTAAAGATTTTATTGTGGGTTTTGCTTTTTCACATTTTAGCCAGCAGGAATAATTCAGCCACCATCCAAACGGGTCAGAAGGGTGGTTTGGGAAGCCGTCAGAACAAGTATGAAGCAGGATGCAGGGGCTGTTTCGGCAGGAGGAAGAACAGTTGCCACTTTCACTTGCGCTAGCGACTGAAGAACCCAAGTACTCCCCCGGCAGCTGTCAGCACACCTTTTGTAGCAAGAGAAAGTCCTGCAGCACCTGAAACAGAGGAAATGTTACCCCAGTTCATTAGCTGTCCGAGCAGGCCTGTTAAGCCATTTCTTTGTTGCAACCCTTTCCAGCAACATTCATGCTAACATGAGCTAACCCAGGGCACAACCAGACAAACGACCCTTCGTTGTTCTTGGCCTGAATGTAATGGATTTCGTTCTGAAATCGGCCGGCCTTTTCCCAGGACTAGTAAAACAGCTGCGTGCTTGGTTTACCTCTCACAGAACACTTGGGAATCTCTGTGTTCCTCTGTCTTCGTTCATTTCACTCTAATGCAGAACAGGGAGTGAGCCCAGTCCAAAGCTAGAGTGGATTTCATCATGGAAGGCTTCCTTGGGCCATAGCCTGTAAGGGCCATGGGTGGCTTATGTGAGCAGCCGTCGCTCCTTTCTAATCTTTTTCCCCTCCTCGCACTCCCTTCTCCTGGGCACTGAGAAAACCGTCCTCTAGGTCAGGGGCAGACAAGATACGGCCCTGCCAGGCCTCTCAGGCACAGAGCAGCCCCACACTGTTCTAAGTGACTGGCTGCTTCCTGTGGCTCACTGCTCTGGGTACCAAAGGGGAGACTGTGCATGCTGCCCCTGCACCCCAGCAAAATCTCTCCACTCCCACTGGCCAGTCTCCGGCCAATAGGAGCGGAGAGATTTTGCTTGGGGATGGGGGGCAGCGTGAAGCCTCCCCAGCTGCCAGGGGAGGGCAGAGGAGGAAGCCCACAGGCTGTGCACTTTGCCTCGCTCCCTAGCCAGCAAACAGGAAAAAAAAAAAAAAAACCCTCAGCAATGGGGAAAGTGCGGCTGCAGCCCCCCCATCCCAACCACCTCACCCGCCAACCCCATGCCCTGAGCCCCTCCTCATGCCCCTCTGCTCTCAGCCCCTCATGCAGCCCAACCTTGACTCCTGCACCCCCCACATCCCAACCTCTGCCCCAAGCCCCTCCTCACACACCCAACCTTGACTCCTTCATCCCTGTCCCCAGCCCATCCTCCTGCACCCCCCCATGCTCCAACCCCCTTCCGAGCCCTCTCCTCATACCCCCTGCGCTGAGCCCCTCATATACCCCAATCTTGACTCCTGCAACCCCCACACATGAACCCTCTGCCCTGAGCCCCCTGCACTCCACCCCACTCTTAAATTTCTTACAGCTTCTGTGGTATGGCCAACCTTCCCCCAGCGTTTGGACCTCCCTAAAGAGGATAGGTTGTGACAGGATCTTACCTGTAAGAAACTGAAGTTATTTTCACCCCTGTGTAACAGGATCATGAAGGGAACCTTAGGCAAGTGCCGAATGAGGCAGAGAGCCCAGGTCACCAGCAGCGAGGCCCCCGATGATGGTATAATAGGGAGAACTAGGTCAGAGGCATAGCGAGGGCGATATGCATCTGGGAGCCAAAAGCAAAATTTGTGCCCCCACCCCGCCCGCCACGTGGCAGGGCCCTGAACCTGGCACACGGCTGAACCCGACTCTGGGAGGGGGCAGGAAGGAGCTTGTACCACATCTTCCCCCACCTCCTCCAGTTTGGGGCCGGCCCCCGCACCCACTAACCCGCCGGCAGAGATGGAGGAGGGTGGGGCTGGGGGCCCGGAGGAGGCTGCAGCCAGCAGCGGTGGGCGGAGGAGGAGCAGGCAAGCTGAGGGATGACAGGGGGAACAGAGGGGGCCTAAATTGGCTTGGCGCCCCCCCTAGCGTGGCTCCTGGGGGCAACTGCCCCCCCTGCAGTCCCCTCGCTATGCCCCTGAACTAGGTAGCACGGCACATATGGGCCTCATCGGCCAAGACCGTGGAGGGGCAAGAGAAGCGAGAGCTAAGGTGGAAACGCTCGGATTGTCCGTCAGTGTTGGCGCGCCAGAACATCGCACGCGGAGGCCCATGAGCGAAGGGCAGCTGCTCCCGTGGACTCACCAATGGATTGCAGCACCGCCACGGAGCTTCCAGCGGCGACCCCGCCTCCATTGGCGATGGCAGCTGCTGACATCATCTTGGCCCCAACTGACCCGGCGGCGATGCCGGCGCTAGAAAAGCCGGCTACCCCAAGTACCGTGGGGACAGCAATGGTGGCAACTCCTGCAGGACAAAACGTGCCGCAATGTTAATAACCCAACGGGAGCCCAGAGCCACCCCCAGACTGACTCCCTCCCTGTCTGAGTTGCTCCTGCCCCGAGCCACCCCCAATAGCTCCATTTTTGCAGGGGCAACATTCAGGATGGGCTTGCACATTTTCAAGCAAAGGGGCTGCAAGCAAAAGTCCAAAGGGCTTGTCGCCAGCCCCTCTCCCTGATCTCCTGGGGGCGCCGGCAGCTTCGCTTGCCTCAGGGAAGGCATCAATGGGCTTAAACTGCAGCAAGGGAGGTTAAGGTTGGACATTAGAAGAAACTTCCTGCTTGTCAGGGTGGTGAAACACTGGAATAAATTGCCTAGGGAGGTTGTGAAATCTCCATCACTGGAGATATTGAAGAGCAGGTTGGATAGACATCTAGCAGGGATGATCTAGATCAGGGCTACTCAACATGTGACCCACGGCCTGTTTGTTTGCAGCCCGTGGGTGGGAGCCAAACCAAAAAAGGAGTCAATATAATGGTCTTCTGTTGAGATGCATTTTAGAAGTCACATTCCTGGACTGTCGTTGCTCATTAAAAGTGCTGTTATATGGGTGGAAATCGGGTAAATATTGCATTTTATTCATATCAGCAGAATTGACTTAAATGGGGCCTGCGTGTTGTGTTAGTCTTGCCTTAATCTTTGTATTCATGCCTGTCAGCGTGAAAGAAGCTATTTGCATGTGCTGTGAATATCACTGTGGCCCCCCAAGCTTCCACAGTTGAGTAGCCCTGATCTAGACGGTGCTTGGTCCTGCCGTGAGGGCAGGGGACTGGACTTGATGACTCTCGAGGTCCCTTCCAATTCTAGTGTCCTAGGATTCTATCAGCCAGCCAAGTGCTGTGGCCATCTGCTCAGCCCAGGTCATTGGAGCCACGGCGCCTGGCTCTGATGAGAGGCGAGGGCCCTGTGCTTTGGGGGAGCGGATGAACCATGCGCACCCAATGCAAAATAAATCTGTTACAAGCTCAAGCTTTCGGCAGTCTTGAGCCACTGCCCTGAGCTGGCCACTTACCTAATCCAGCGACTGCTCCAATAGCAATGGGGATATATCCTAGGAAAGGAGAGGGAGAAAGTAGTGAGCCATCAGCCGCTTTCACACAGAGAAGGACAGAAAGGGGGAGAGGACTGTGCCTCTGTCTTGCGGGCGCGCCCTGAATTCTGTTGGAAAGTTCTCTGCCCCTAACCCCGCTGGACTCCACTTGGCCACTCACTTGGAGCACGGCGAGGGGCAAACGCCCTTCAGTTATGAGCCATGTACTGGGTGCCCCATTCTGTCACTAGAAAAGCCCTGTGCGGCCTCCGGCGAGGCTGGGAAGATGGCGTCTTGTCGGAGCAGCAGGGAAAGGGGAAAGAAAGTTTCAGAGGCTCCAAAAGGGATATTTGGAAGGAAGTTCCGTGAAGCAGGAGGCTGGTGGAACGCCTCCTGGTTGACTCTGCAGTACCGTGCCAGAATCTGGCCCCACTCCAGTCTTTCCGAGCTAAAGCTTGACCCACTCCGCCTTTGGCCAGTCGTGCTACCCCCATGCCGTGCTGCAGAGACAGACCACGGACTGGACTGCATTAGCAGAGCAAGTGTCCTGCGCTTGCTCAGGTACATGGGCATTGCCAAGCTGAATCAGACCCAAAGGTCCATCTCCATCCAGGATCTTGTCCCTTAAAGGGCCAGGGCCAGAGCCAGAGGTGGGAGAGGACGCGGCAAGCACCCCTGTTCTGGGCTTGCTGAGTGACTGGCTGCCTGCCCAACACATGGACGCGTTGGCAGCGCCGGTGCCAGACGCCGTTCCGGGCCAAAGCTCAGTTAGTGAAAGAGTAGGACCTTACCAACCATGCTTGAGACTCTGACCCACGTGCCCTGATCTCAGCGATTGCGGCTCCGCTCCGTCAGCCCTGAGCAAAAAGCCAGAAATGCACTTAGACCCGTTCGGAGACGCCTCCATGCCCTGTGCCGTGGGGCCAGTGCCAGGAGCCTGTGGTTATGTCTGCATCCGCATTGCTCAGCGGGAGCTGCCCTAAGGCCCGGGACAGCCCTGGGGACATGTCCCAGAGCTGCTAATACAAGAAAGCATCTATCAGGCCCCTTCCTTTGCAGAGCCTGAGCTGATAACTGGGGTAACCCACCTGCCCCCCATCCTCTCCCTGCATAGCTGGCCCCAGCAGGGAGCGTGTGGGACCTTCTCACCGACAAGTGAGCTCCTAGCTGCAAGGAGTCATGCCCAGTGCACATGTGGGAGCAGCATAAGCATCAAAAGATTCTAGGGTGGGGTTGGGGAACCTGAGGCCCGGGGCCAGCTGCGCCCCCTGGCTCCAGCCCCTGAGGCTCAGGGCTCCCCTTCCAGCATTGGGGAGCCTGTGCTGGCACTCCAGTCCCTCCTACTGGCCCCTCATGGGGCTGGAGCACACAAAATCTACTAGCCTGGGCCCCCTGGTGTGGGAGGGTCTCGGGGCCACATCAGTGAGGGTTTTGTTGTTTTTAGGGGTTTTTTTGCTTCTCACTTATGTGCAGCCCCGACTGATTTTTCTGTGGGTCAGTGGCCACCCTTGTTCTAGGGTAATAACCTCTTCCTAGCCCCTCTCTGCTCTTCCTTTCCCCTGCCTGGACTGGCACCAGCTGAGCACCGGTGACCCCCTTCTCCTTCCTTTGCCCCTGGGGAATGTGTGAATGCCTCTCCTCCTAGGGCAGCTGCAGGTACACTGGGATGAGGCCGCTAAGAACTAGATAATACACCAGCAAGGGGAAACGGCCCTGGGTGGGTGAAGCCAGACAATCGCTCTCAAATGGACTCCCACGGGAAAAAACGGTAACAAACCATGCAGTCCCCCGGGGGGGGGGCCGGAGGAGGGAGAGGGGGACAATGACAAACATTTCTCACCAACAGCTCACTCTGCTGGCATCTCCCAGTCCGTGGCCCCCAAAACTGGCACATCGCCCTCAACAGATCCCCCGGTAGCTTAAGTTCATAACTTTGCTAACCACTAAAAACCCTGGGCTGACTAAAGACACTCGATTTCTGGGTTAGGACAAGAATCCCTAGCTCCCTCACCCCCTTTCTGCTACAGTGGCAGGGATGTAAAACAAACCCCATGGCCTGGACTGGTCCCTTAGTCTTCAACTCCATATTCTACGCTATCTGCTCCACCTTGCACTGAGCTGTGACGCTTGGGGCACCTCTCCCCGACCTGACCAAGAGCTCGGAGTAGCTCGGAAGCTCGTCTCTCAACCCCAAAGGCGTTGGTCTAGGGCTCCTCTCGGCTGATTGGCCCCAACAGAAGGCTCCCCTTGCAGCTCTGCACACAAACAACCCAGCAGCGATAAGTTGGAAACGAAACTGATTTTATAGGTTTCTATTCTCCACCTTCATTCGCCCAGAAACAAATGTTCATTCCAAAGTCCCCCTAAGTAACAATATATCGCTGCATATCATTTGCATAATTTATGCACACCATTTTTGTGGAGAAAAAAAAGTAGTGTGGATGGGGGTTTTTTTGCGCAAAACCCCCATTTTCTGCAAGATCCTTATGGGTCCCCTGCAGAGGAGGCATAAATTATGCAAATGAGGGGGAGGCATAAAGATCTTGCAGAAAACGGGGTTTTTGAGCAAAAAAACCCATCCAAACTATTTCCCTCCCACAAAAACGGCGTGCATAACTTATGCAAATGAGATGCAGCAATATGCTAAGCCGCACCTCATTTGCTTACTCATTGCCGGCAAAACCGGCACTGCTCCTTCTTGCGCAAAAGCCCCTGTCGCAAAAATGGCGGCTCATTAGGTATGCAAATGAGGCGTGGCGATTTGCATATCTTCTTGCGCAACAAAGCGCAGTGTAGCTGTAGCCTCTTTGAGCATTTCACATGGGACTTGATTTAAAGGCATCATCCCCTCCCCTGGCTGTCCATCTCTCCGGGGCTGTTTATAAATCACACATAACACAGCTGGCTGATCTCTGCCAACACCCCCTGACTCATCCATGCCTCCTTACATCGAAACAAATGAGCAAAATCAGGGGGAAAAAACCCCCCGGGCGTTGTGATTCATTGGCAGCCCCCACTGGTCCTTGACTCATCCCCCGCGCACGCACTTCCTAGCTGCGGGCCGAAGGCTGACGCGGTTCTTACCCCGAGAGCAGCAACTTACCTCCAGCACAGAGCGAGCAGGATGACTCGCCTGCTGCGCAGTGGAACTATATCAGGATCCCCGGTTATCAGGCAGCTGCGACTGCGCAGGTGGGTGAGCAGCGAGGACCAAGCCTTCCCCGCCCAGAGCAGGGATGGGAAGAGCCCACGCCCCCGCGCCCCTTTCCCCGCCCCGCAGGGACACGAGAGGATCTGCACGCTCATCGTCTCAGGGCACCAGCCCATACAGCCCCTTGAATGAAGTGCCTCCCCTCCTGATCCAGACCTAGATGGTACAGTCCCTCTATGCCCAGCAGTAGCCTCCCCAGGAATTGAAATTGGGGGGGGTGTTTGAATTTACAAGGGGGGGTGTCAGGGCTGATGAGGGGTGAGACCGTGAGGGTGAAGTGGTGTGTATGGCACCATAGTTCACAAAACTGGGGGAAATTCAGGGGGGTATACACCCCCATGGGGGGGGGGGTGTAGGGAAATCCCTGATGCCCAGACAGTAAATCCCACCCTGTCCCCATCCTAGCCCTGCAGAGACCCACCTGCCCCCTCCATGCCCAAGAGCCATGATCTCTCCAGATGTTTGAGAGAGTCTGCCTCCTAAATGGTAGGAGCTTAGGATCACCACCTTGGGTTGGCAGCTTCCTCTTACCATAACTTAAAGCAAGTTAAGGGTTTGGAGCCGGGATGGGCTTGCTTCTCATATAGCCATCCAGAAAAGAGACAGAATCAGGCAGGTGAATGGGGCTGGCTGGGGGCACCCCTCGTCCAGAACTGCCCCAGGCTCCCTCCTCCTCTGCATCTTTAGGGAGGGCAGGGAGGGCTCCCCCCCCCCATTGATATAGAGATGCATAAAACCATACAGAAAAAAGACAGAATCACCAGACAGGTGAAAGGGGTTGGCTCGGGGTGCACTGCCCCCCTCAAGTCCAAGCCCTGATGCTCCCACCCCACCAGGTGTTCTTTAGGAAGGGGGGGGCTGAAATTCCTTCCCCTCCCAATTTGTACAAAAACTCCCCTTTGTCAGGGAGCGAGGGGAAAGTGCCCAGTTTGTCGCATTCCTCACTCTGGCTGGGGAGTGCAGGGGGCAGACGAACCTGCTCCAGCTGGGGGATATACACCCCCTCCCCCAGCTGTGCCTGCTGGAGCTGTGGCAGCCATGCAGAGGTGCATCTCACCTGGCCCCAAGCTGCTGCAGTGAGGGATGGCTGGGGTTGTCCTCTCTCCCCAGGGCAGCCTGCTGAGCCCCTCCTCCCCAGCCTCACCCCAGAGCAATGATTTAAATGAAGAAAATGAAATGTTAATTGAGTTAAGGACTCGAGCAACACCAGGTAAATCTCCTAGTGTAGATACAACTTTGGAAAACAACCCAACCCTCTGGGTTCCACCCTCTTCTATGCTGCTCATGGTTTAAAATTCAGCTTGGTAGGAGTGGTTTTTTTTTTTGCTTGTTACATTAGCTGAGAACAGGGGTGGGCAATTATTTTTGATGCGGGGGGGTCACACCAAGAAATTGGTAAGTGCTCAGGGGCCACACTCTTCCATGATATTAATGGAGGAGGTGCAAGAACTGGGATGGAGGTTGGGTGCAGAAGGGAGTTTTGGGGTGCGGTGGGGGGTATGGGATCTGGGAGGGGGTATGGGTGCGCGTTTCCAGCCAGCGAGAGCTGTGAGACTATGCCGGGGGCAGGGACAGTGCATGAAACCTCTCCTCTCTCCAGTCCTTCCCCCTCCTGCCTGGGCTCCCAGAAGCACATGGCCCCTGCAAACAGCTGCTCTGAGCAGCCAGTTGGGGTGGGGCAAGCAGGGAGCCTGACTGAGGATCCTACTGGCCGCGGGTCAGATCCGGTGGCTTGGCGGGCTGGATCCAGCCTACGGGCTCTATTTTGCCCACCCCGGGCTAGAAGATTCAGCGTACAAGTAGAACGATGAAATGGCATCACAAGAGGAGAAAAGGTAATTGGGGGAGGGGAATTTTTAGTGACATGCTCCAAACTCTGTTTCTGTTTCAGTTAATGCCCATGTAACTAATGCCTGGGCTAGACGGCGAACAGTTTCAGCTTGTTACAGTAATGAGGGGTTTGGAGAGCCAATGGCAACCCCCGGGCCTTAGAGCTTCCCTCATCACTCCAGCTCTGCACGGATGCAAAATTTCTATCTGTATCCGCAAAACGGAGCTATCCGCACCCACTCCTGCAGAGGCGGAGACCCGCGGATATAAAGCGGATCGCCGCGGATTTGCAGGGCTCTACCTATCGCTGTATTGCAAGTCTAATAGCTGAGTCATCAAGAAGCAATGAAGACAGTCAGTAGAGGTGGCATTGCTCTACCTGGTCACCCACCCCTGAGCTAGGACTCACTAGCCACATTGAGTGGCCACAGGATTAAGCCCCAGGTTTATTTTAAAGCTAGTCTCAGAGGAGGAAGCTGGATTGGATCTACTGCTGACAGAGGCCTAGAGATAGGGTTGCCAGGTGTCTGGTTTTTGCCCGGACTTCTGTTATTCAGGTCCCCTGTCCAGTAAAAAAACCAGAAAATACAGGACATGTGAAATGTCTGGTATTTCCTGTTTCCCTTGGATGGAAGCCCGGCGGGGACAATCTTCCCCTGGCAGGGGTGGGGGGAGTATATGGGGCCATTTAAAGGCGCGGTGCCCCCCCTCCTTTTTTTTTTTTTTTTTTGCTTAACAACTTTGGCTTCCTTCCCCCTCTTCCTCAACAGAATTTTTTCCCAGTGTTTTTTTGGGGGGGAGTTCGGTATTTTTTGTTAAACCATCTGACAACTAATTATCCTGCTCTTTTTTTGCCATGAACAGCCCCTCTGCGTTCCTGGCTGGGGTGGTGGTGAAGGTGTACGCACACATGCACCGAGCTATTTTTTACCGGCACACAATCAACAGTTTCCAGCTGTAATAACTTAGTGCTTTTGCATTTTCAGGAGTTTATTCGTTTGTCACATTTCAGCCAAGAGCAGGAATTCGGCCATTAAACCCAACAGCACTCGACACTGGTGGTTGAGAAGGCAGAACAAGCGACAGATGGGCAAGAGCCATTTCTATAGGCCACACTGGTTTGGCGCGTTCCACTATGAAGCCGTTTCTCTAGCTTGCTACTTGCAGCATTAGCTGGAAGGGGCAGCCGCAGAAGTTGGTGTGACTTCCAGAGTGCACAGGGGCAGCTGTCATTTCAAATTAAGGCTCCGACTACTGCCCCAGCACCTACCAACGCAGCTTGGGCAGCAGCAGGGAGACCTGTGACACCTGAGGGGAAACAAAGAATTGGACGCTCAGTATTGCAACACGCTAGGAGGTAGGGACGTGAACGGGTCACCGGGTAATGGTTAACCGGGGCCTGGGAGCAGCGGGTCGTGGGCGGAGGGCTGCTCCAGCCCCTCCAGCAGCCCCAGGCAGGGCTGGGAGGCAGCAGCCCAATGCAGGCTGAGAGCAGGAGCCCTGTGTGGGGCTGGCAGAGCCAGCAGCTCCCTGCAGGGCTGGCAGCTCCCTATGAGGGGCCAGGAGCTGGCAGCCCCACAGGTTGGGAACTGCTCCAGCCGGGCTTGAGCGGTTTCCCCCCAACCTCCTGGGATCCTGTGTAATCGGTTAACTGGTTAAACCTAAACGCCTAACTGGTTAGCTGGTAAAACGGGATTTTGCATCCCTGCTGTCAGGCCAGTGATCGCCTTCCTGTGCCCCGGCCGTGGAGAAGTCACGACTATCTTGCTTTCTGTACGGCTGTAAGAGGTGCTATTGCCTGCGAGATTCCCTTTCATCAGGGGCCCAGAGGCCAGTTCTGTACTTGGCTGCCCTGCCTTGATGGTGCAGCCTGGAACGGGGGAGGAAGGAGGTATGATTTCCAAACACTCTGGGCTTTAACTCTACCCCCAAGGGGCACATCCCCAGGGAGAACAGACCGTGGCGGGTGAACATCTCTTCCTCTGCGACGAGGCAAGCGAGCCATGGCCCAGCACAAGCCCCTCGCCAGAGGGCTAGTGAACGGAGATGCTAGAGCAGGCTGCATCTAAGGGTGTCGCAGCTCCCTAGCAGGGGCTGTGGGCAGCAGGTCGGACCAGGCAGGGGAGAGACTGATTCCTCCCCAAGTGCAAGAGAAATCAGAACCCCATCAAAACACCAGGCAGGGTTGGTCCTAAGGGAGCAGAGCACCAGTGTAGCAGCCCGGTACTTACCCACAGATTGCAGCACGGCCACAAGGCTTCCTGCGGCCACCCCTCCGCCATTGGCTATAGCAGCCGCTGACATCATGTTGGCCGCAATCGACCCAGCTGTGATGCCTGCCCCAGTAAAGCCTACTGCCCAGAGTGCAACGGGGACTCCAACGACGGCGACTCCTGCATGAACCACACAGCCGTGTTACGCACAGTCCAGGCGCCTACCGCAACTGCTTCGGCAGCACGGCTGATAAGATGATAAGAAATGCACACACAGACACACACACGCACTCATGCTTCAAATGACCTGACGGTTACCGGTCCGTCACAGGGCCCAGCCAGGATCAGGACTCTAGTGTCTTCTCGGTGTCATTGGCACAGGGTCGGTGTCTGGCAGCGCTGATCTAGGAGCTGTGTCCTGGAGTCAGTACCCAAAAAGCTTCCTTTTGGGTCCCGATTTAGCTAATGAACCTTGACTCCTGCATTAATTACTTTACTCAGATTTGACTAAGCAGTCCTAACAGACTGTAGTACACTTACCTAACCAATCACACCCCACCACCTTCATTGGTTTACACCTAGCAAAATGAATTATACAGCAGACAAACAATTAAAAACCAGAGAGCACATAGACCAGGGGTGGGGAGCCTCAGGTCTAGGGGCCAGGTATGGCCCCTGGCTTGCTTGGATCTGGCTCCTGAGGTCAAGGCTCCCCCTCCTGCCCCCCCTCCAGCCCCCCTCGCCCCCTCGCCCTGTGGGGCTGGAGCACACAAAATCTACAGCCTGGGCCCCCCTAGGCTCTGATGTGTGAGGGGAATGTGGGGAGTGTCTGTCTCCTTCTTAGTTGGGCCATGTCTGTGAGGGGTATTTTTTTTTCTTCTCACCTGTGTGCGACCCCTGACTGATTTTTCTGTGGGTCAATGGCCCCCCAACTCAGAAAAGGTTCCCCACCCCTGATATAGACAAACAATAGGGGAAAGTGGGAACCATGATAGAATAAAGGACGGAGGATTTCACCACCCCAACCATTGGTAAGTTGCTTCTTGCCAGCCTTGAGATCTGTTTCTTTATGTGGTGATACTAGACACCATTAGGACTGTATCTTCTTATAGCCTGGGATGGCACTATTTGAATGCAATTTAGATGGAAGAGGAATATGCGACTCCTAGCTTTTCAGCTAATGGCTGCTGCTCCTTCAGTCTGGCTGCAGATTAAGGCTTTAGGCCTTCCAATATGGCTATCGGCCTTCCAGTATGGCTATTGCCCACCTTTCCAATATGGCTACTGGCCTTCCAATATGGCTACCACCCAGCTTTCCAGGATGGCTACCAGCTTTCCAGTATGGCTACGGCCCACCTTTCCAATATGGCTACTGGCCTTCCAATATGGCTACCACCCAGCTTTCCAATATGGCTACTGGCCTTTCAATATGGCTACCACCCAGCTTTCCAGGATGGCTACCAGCCTTCCAGTATGGCTATGGCCCACCTTTCCAATATGGCTACTGGCCTTCCAATATGGCTGCTGGACTTCCACTATGGCTACAGAAAAAGGCCTTATCCTTACAGAGCCAGTCATCCATGGACCATAACCCTAACCACTACCCAGCTCTTCCCCTGGATGGTCCCTGTATCGTGCTTCCAGCAGCCAGGAAGGGTGACAGGGCCATTTGAGACCCACTCCCTCAAGGAAACCTCCAGTTCGCAAAGCAAGCCTGGCACGGCACATTGGGGGACCTCAGGAGCAGCATCTTGCCTTCCTAGCTCCATTGATGATACAGGACTCTGCTGCATCTGGGGAGCCAGTGGCCCCTTGGAAGGGCACCCCCAGGACAGTGGCAGGGGCGACAGCGCTCACTAAGTGCATGGACTGTACAAAGAAGGCCCATGTGGATCCAGCCTCTCATTTTTTGCACAAGCAAAATGAACTGTGGCCTGGCAGGATTTCGAAGGGTTGTCTCCAGTCCCCTTCCCGGCTCCCACAGCCGCCCTGCTGCCTCATGTGGGCTAGGGAAGAAATCAAGCTGATAGGGACCAAGTCCTTGATCCCCACATGCCTGAGCCTGAGGTTCATTCGCACCGGCTGGGGTCTTGGCAGGGGCAGCTACTGAGCCGGGAGAGTCCCTGGCTGAGCGTGATTTTGATAAGTGCAGAGGTCAGGTGTCAATCAGTCACTGCCCCGGGGGTACTCCCTTACCTGTCCCGATGCCCATGCCTGCCAACGTGAGAAGGCCGCTCCCTAGGGAATGAGAATCGGACGTTAGTGACCCAGCAGAGGCGTTCGCATGCGAGAGCGACGGAACCGTGCCCCGCTGGGCAGGTCAGTGCTGCTTACGAGTCCTGGGATTTTTTCTTTTCATTCAGCCCTCTGCACCGAGAACTGCTGGGTGCCTCTTTGATGTGCAGGGTGCTTGATGATGAGAGAGACGCTGACTCAACATGGGGAACTGCCCCATGGGGTCCCTTTCCAGTGAGGTCTCACCAGCTGTGGGCTGCTGCAGAGGCTAGGGAAGCTGTGAGGAGTCCCGGCACAAAGTAACCAATGGTCAGAACCCCTTTCTAGCCGGGAGGGGTTGGGGGCTGGATCCTCTGCCCCAGGCCCTGCCCCCACTTTACCCCTGTCATGATTATGAGGGTTAGCCAGCAGCCTGGGGATTAAGGAGTTAACTACACCTAGCCAGGTGGAGTGACCAGTAGGAATGTAGGTGGGACTTTCAAACTGGGACAAAGGAATTTGGGTTTTTTTCCTTTCTCCTTTTGTCTCTCTTGGGGTGAGTCCTCTGCAGCTACAGGGAGGGACAAGCATGTCTCTCTCTCTCCAAGAAACAATTCTTCGCTTTCTGTAAGTAGGGTAAAGTTTAGGTAGTTTCATTAGGCTTTATTGTTTTAAGGGTTGGGTATGGGATCTGATATCTGGCACTGCTTAAGAGATGTTTGGCTTTTCTTTTAACTAAGTTCTAGCCCATGGTGTAATTCCTCCATGAGTATATTTTGTTACCTTTCCATCTGATCCTTATGCTTGCAACAGGAATATTGTTGTAATAATAAAAGTTTTCTCTTTTCTTTTTAATAACCTGGCATTGGTTACTTGTGTGTCCTGATTTTTATAATAAGGGTGAGATTTCCCAAATGATCTTTCCCCTAATCTCGTTATTAATATTTGGGTGGTGGCAGCGGAAGTTTTATTCCCAAAATCTAGGTTTTTAAGATTTTGGGGGAAGTTTTATACCAAAGCCTGGTAGATAAGGCTTTGGGGTACACTTGCTGGCCCCCACATCTGCATTTATCATGCCAGAGTGGGGAAGGAGCCATGACAACCCCTTCCCCCACCATGCCTCTTCCCTGCCTCCTATCCTGAGCATGCCCCATCTCCGCCCCTCCCCTCCCTCCTAGAGCATTCGGAATGCTGTGAAACAGCTGTTTGCAGTAGGCGGGAGAGGCTGGGAGGGACGGGGAAGGGGAGCTTGGTTACTGATTACATTGTGTAAATGGCTACACGATTAACCAATAAGCATGGGCTTAGCGGTTAATCTTATCGACTACATGCACTCCCCACCCCCAGGCGCCTTGCTGCCTCTGTATCAGAAGCAGCAAGGGACGGGGGAGTGGGAGCTGGTGCCTGGGAGGAGCTGGCGTAAACGCTGGCTCCCCACGAGCACTAGATCCATCTGCCTCCACCCCAGCGCTGCTGCCTCTGATACGGCTACGTCTACACTGTAGCCTTCTTCTGGAAAAGCTTATGCAAATGAAGCGCGGAGTGGAATATCGCCGTGCTTCATTTGAATAATTAATTAGCAGCTCATTTTTTCAGGAAGAACAGCTCTTGCGCAAGAGGGGGGGTTTTGCGCAAAAAGGAGCCGCCTACACAGCTCCTTTTTGTGCAAAAGCCTCTTGCGCAAAAACGGCCCCTAATTAATTATGCCAATGAAGTGCGGTGATATTCCACTCCGCACTTCATTTGCATAAGCTTTTCCAGAAGAAGGCTACAGTGTAGACATAACCATAGAGAGGCAGCAGTGCGGAGGGTGACGGGGGCAGGCTGGAGCCAATACACGCAAGGAGCCAGCTTTCAAGCCAGCATATTGGCTTCCACAGATCCTCCTGTGCCCCCCCATGCTGTCTCCTACAGAGGCAGGAGGGGGGGGCATGCAGCGATGGCAGCAGCCCCTGTCCATAGGGGGTCCGAGTGGTACAGGGAGGAGCCAGCTTAAAAGAGGCAGCAGCGTGGGAGAGACGAGAAGGCTGCCACGAAGCAGCCT
This sequence comes from Rafetus swinhoei, assembly GCA_019425775.1. Taxonomy (NCBI): domain Eukaryota; kingdom Metazoa; phylum Chordata; order Testudines; family Trionychidae; genus Rafetus; species Rafetus swinhoei. Next base: position 13,575,933 of record JAFJHL010000300.1, on the reverse strand, counting down.
CTGTCTGCAGCTGGCCCAAGCTCCCCTGGGACAGAGGCTGCTCCGCAGCCCCTCTGCCTCCCCCCCGCCCCCGCGCTGCTGCCTCTTTTAAGCTGGCTCCCCCCGTACCACTCGGACCCCCCATGGACAGGGGCTGCTGCCATCCCGCGCTGCTACAGGACTGCAGGGGGCACCCCAGGAGCGGGGCCGGGAGCACACTGACGGCCAGTCCCACCCCTGGGCACTATCGCGTCGTCGTGTAACCGCTAAGATGTCATGCGGTTACACCACTGTACCGTTACCCGCTCTCTAATTTTCCCCCCGGAGGTGTGCCAGGGCGGGAGCACCCATGTGGTTGGCACCTTTGGTCAGAGCAGCAAGAGAAGGCAGGAAGGGATTTAGGGAGGCTCTCGTCTGCTGCAAAAGGAACCTTTCCACAAGAAAATCAAGGAGGCTCTGAAGTGGGCGCCCCCCCACCCCCGCCACCCCTCGGAGCAGGGCCTGTGGGGCTAGTTCTCTTTGCTGCCGAGGGAACACCCGTCCTCATGCCCACTCCACTGCAGGAAGGGAGCCCAGAGGCTGCTCTGGGAGCTTCTGGGGCCTCCCTCTGTTCTGGGTTTCCTGGGGTAGCTGGCGGTGACTAGGTGGGGGAGTAGTTCTTGCTCGAGGCTCAGGTAAATAGGAGGCTCTTACCGAACATGGTTGCAGTGCGAGGGTTCTGATCAGTTGCTTTGGCGGCGTTGGCTCTGAGCAGAGTCGGAAATGCAGTTAGTCCAGTTCAGAACAACCACCCAAATATAGTCCGTGGGGGCTCGTGCCATGGATGTGAGACTCCACCCCTGGCTGCAGAAGCCAGTTTCTTCCTAGCATATGTGTAATCATTGCTGGCATTGGTACATGCCCCAGTGCCACCGCTAGACCTCCGCCCTTTACCCACATGCAGCCTAAACCAGTGTCCAGGGGTAACCCACACACCCAGCTGCTCTGCAAGATGTCTTGCCCAACCCCCTTGCCCTGGTAACCAACCCCACTGCTTGGCACTCGGCACCACTGCCCACGTTCAGCACCTCTGATTGTGTGTGGGGAACGCCGCCATCCAGCCTCACTCGCTGCTCTTCTCGGCCCTCTGCCAGGGCTGTCCGCACCCCCACAAGACCTTGAGGGTCACTGGCCCCTGCTAAGGGAGGTGTCTCTTACTAAACATTTCCCCTGGAGATATGGTTCAGTGGAGCACAAGCAAGAGAGCCCGTGTAAGCCCTGCCCACGCCCACCCTGCAGCACAAGAAAAAGCTGCAAGTGAGAGGTTTGGAAGGGCAGAGCTCTGGATTTTGCCACCCTTTCCGTCAAAGTGTGCAAAATCCAGCCCCTCTGAAAAGCCAGATGCTTGTTTAGATCGCTGGCGTTAGGTGCCCAAGCCTGAAAACTCCATTCTGCATTTTCCACCCATGTGCTAGAGGTGAACAGGAGGGCCAGCTGCAAAACTTCCCATCCAAACAGGGCTTTGGACAAAAAACTGGGGGTTTGACAACCTGAATTTTTTCACAAAAAGTGTCTGTTCCCCCTCCTCCGAAAATCAAATTTTCATCTAAAACTTTTTGGCTGAAAATTCTCAGCTTGTTGAAAAACAGTTGACATTTTTCCATGGAAAATTCGTCCACAACAGAATGTTTGTTTTCAGCAGAATTTTCCAGACAGGGAATATTTTTTGGCCAACTCTAGCTGGTAGCATTTTAAGAGACAGCATCTGGAGCATAGGAAATCGGGAGCAAGTAGTTGAGAGGAGCACCTTGAAGGAGAAATATAAATAAATCCAAGTAATTGCATCGTAACAGCCAGTTGCCAGAACAGCAGAACTAGAAGGGCATAAAACCATGTTGTGAGAACCTCACAGTCCCAACTGGTTGGTCAGGCACTTCATTGCTACTACCCTAAGTGTCCTGCAATTTTCTGTGCCATCTGCCTCCATGCCAGCTCTGTGTCCACAGTACCTTAGTGATAGCCCCAAAGGAAACAGTTAACAGATCCATCTGCCCTGAATCCTTCCAGAGGTTTTTTTTTAAACTGATTTTTGTCCTCACCCATTCCAGAGGAATAATACCCAAGACAGACTCAAAAGCATCCACTACGCATTTTTCAAAACTCTCTGCAAAACAGTTTGGGGGACTCTTCAAAGCTGCTCACTTGAAATGTGGCCCAAAATCAAGGACAACTTTCCTCCCATCAAAAAACTCCAAACTAACACCCCCACTGCTGCCCCAGTTCAAGAGCATGAAATAAATTTGCATAATCACTGAGGACAGGCAGGGAAAGTTGATTCTTAGGTTTCTATTTCCCAGCTCAAGTTGGGAGAAATGAAACTAAAAGCAGATGCTTTTATCTGAGGCTGGGCAAGGTCAAAAAACACTGTTTAAAAACAAATTCTGGAAGGGTTCGTGGCAGAGGGATCTGAAAGCTGCTTCCTTCAGCACTCGCATTGCTAATGCACAATCGCGGGAGAACTGGGATGAAAGAGGATAGTACAGCAAACTTGCAGGGCAGTTAAGTTGTAGCAACTAAGTAGTGCCTTGACGTTAATGATACAGTTGAACCTGAAGGTTACGAACACCTCGGGAACGGAGGTGGGGGATAACACTGAAATGCTTGTAACTCTGAACAAAACAGTATGGTTGTTCTTTCAAAAGTTTACAACGGAATAGCGACAATACAGCTTTGAAACTTTACCGTGCAGAAGAAAAATGCTGTCCCCCCCTTTTTTTAAAGTAGCTTACGTTTGACACAGTAGTGTATTGTATTTGCCCCCATCCCTTTACTGCTGCCTGATGGCCTACTTCTGGTTCCAAACCAGGTGTGTGGTTGACGGCCTTTCGTAACTCTGGTGTTTGTAACTCTGAGGTTCTCCTGTATCCAGTTTCTTAATTAGGAGTGCGGCTAAGCAAGCAAAGGAAACCAGATTTAAGGGGAGCTTTCTAACAGGGAGGTTACTTTGTTGGGAGCCCACTTTCCACATCTGTTGTAAATATTGACTGCTCCAGGAGAGCCTCCCTTGGAGACAGGGTTGGCAGAATTAAATTATTTAGCAGCTCATATTGTTTGAAATATATCTATTAAAATGGTCACAGTCGGGGGCAGATTGGCCCGGCGGGATACCAGGAGTTTCCCGGTGGGCCATCGTATCCACCCGTGACGGGCCACCGTTGCCCCGCACTCCCGAGCAGCTCTGCGCCCGCGCTGTATGCGGCACATGGAGCCTGACCCACTGCTTGTGCTGCGTGCCAGACGTGACGCAAGGAAATGGAGTGGGGCTTGAGGAGCACGCAGGGGTGACATCATGGGGAGGGCCAGTCCCAGGCCTATTTTGATTGCCAGTCTGCTTCTGGTCACAGTTGTGCCAGATTGCGGGTTTTAAGTTTTTATAGCTTTAAATTTTCACCATGGCAAGAAATTATGGGGATAGTCAGAAAACGGAGCTATGGGTGTGTGTGTTTGTGCACGCGCGTGTGCGAGAGAGAGAGAATAATTATTTAATGGCAGACGACATTGCTATTTGAAAAGTTAAACCCTTATAACTGCTCAGGCAAATTGTTAACATCACGTATCAAAATATACAAAGTAAATTTAAATCAAACTCTGCCTTCTCAACAGCTTTTGTCTTACCTGGCCTGCTGTGAATTTTAGTTGTTGACAATAATATTTTTGTGGTTGTGTGTAAGAAGAAATCCACTTTTACCAGTCAAAATTGAACTCTCCCAAGCCTTCTTAGAAGCCCAGGCAAAGTCAAAAATGCTACATCTGGTGGGGGGAACAGAGTAAAATTATGGAGCTGCATATTCCTGTGATTTTTTATTTGTTTTTAGCAAACGCCACCTCCCACCATTGCAGGGTAAAGATTAAGGCAGGTCTACGCTTATAGGGAACATTGAATGAAGATACACAACTCCAGCTACATTAATTACATAGCTGGAGTCGATGTACCTTGTTACATGTTTCTCTGACATCCCCACAGCGGGAGGCCAACAGGAGCAAACGCCTCCATCAGCTACCCTTACTCCCTTACTGCCTAAGCAGGAGTACCAGCTGCCAACAGGGGCACCCTCTGAGTTTGATTTAGCGAGTCTTAAATAGAGCCACTAAATTGAACTCCGGAAGATTGATCGCAGCAGTGGCAATCTTCCATTCGGGAGGATCTTCCATCATTAGGGAGGATTCCCAAGAAGCTGGAGCTGGCACTTCAACCTCACGGGAGAGGGGCATGGATCTGGAGCATTATTGTTTGTTTGTTTGTTTGTTTGTTTAAAATATGCCTACACCTACTGACTAGGGCTGGCCAGAAAACAGCAGAGGTGCTTAACAACTGATTGAGGAGGTATCTGAGCCATTAGCTATCATCTTTGAAAAGTCATGGAAGATGGGAGAGATTCCAGAAGAAAGGGCAATTATAGTGCCCATCTATAAAAAGGGAAATAAGGACAATCCAGGGAACTGCAGACCAGTCAGCTTGACGTCTCTACCAGGAAAGATAATGGATCAAATAATTAAGGAATCCAATTGCAAACATCTGAAAGATGACAAGGTGCTAAGTAACAGTCAGCATGGATTTGAAAAGAAAAAATCATGTCAAACCAACCTGATAACTTTATTTGATAGGATAATAAGCTTTGTGGGTAAGCAGGAAGTGGCAGATGTGGTATACCTAGACTTTAGTAATGCATTTGATACAGTCTTGCATGACCTGTTCATAAATAAACAAGGGAAGTACAAGCTAGATGGTATTGTATAAGGTGGGTGCACAACTGGTTAGATAACTGTTCTCAGAGAGTAATCAATGGTTCACAGTCATGCTGGAAGGGCATAAGAAATGGGAACTGGTTCTGTTCAATACCTTCATTAACAATTTAGATAATGGGAAAAATTTAAAAAACAACAAATGGTCTGGTAGCACTTTACAGACTAACAAAACATGTAGATGGGATCATGAGCTTTCTCGTGGGCACAACCCCCTTCTTCAGATGACCGGAGTGTTGGAACTTCAGCATTCCGGTCATCTGAAGAAGGGGGGCTGTGCCCATGACAGCTCATGATCCCATCTACATGTTTTGTTAGTCTTTAAAGTGCTACCAGACCATTTGTTGTGTTTTAAGTTTTTCCTGTTACAGACTAACTCAGCTACCCCTCTGAAGAGTTAGACAATGGCATAGAGAGGATGCTTATTAAGTTTGTGGATGACACCAAGCTGGGAGGGGTTGCAAGTGCTGTGGAGAGTAAGATTATAACACAAAATGGTCTGGACAAACTGGAGAAATGGTCTAAGGTAAATAGGATGAAATTCAATGGCAAATGTAAAGTACTCCCCTTAGGAAGGAACAATCCATTTCACACTTACAGAATGGGAAGCGACAGTCTAGGAAGGAGTCCTGCACAAAGGGATCCAGGGGTCATAGTGAACCAAAAGCCAACTATGAGTCAACAGTGTGACACTGCAGCAAAACAAACAAACAAACAAACAAACAAACAAACAAACCATGACTGTGAGATGCATTAACAGGTGTGTTGTGAGCAAGGCACGAGAAGTCATTCTTCCGCGCTACTCTGTGCTAAATAGGCCTCAGTTGGAGTATTGTGTCCAGTTCTGGGCACCACACTGCAGTAAAGATGTGGAGAAATTGAAGAAGGTCCAGAGAAGAGCAACAAAAATGATAAAAGATCTAGAAAACATGAGCTATGAGGGAAGATTGAAAGAACTGCGTTTGATTAGTCTGGAAAAGAGAAGTCTGAGAGGGGACATGATAGCAGCTCTCAAGTATCTAAAAGGATGTTATAAGGAGAAAGGAGAAAAATTATTCTCCTTAACCTCTGAGGACAGGACAAGAAGCAATGGGCTTACATTGCAGCAAGGGAGGTTTAGATTGGACATTAGGAAAAACTTCCTAACTGTCAGGGTGGTTAAACCCTGGAATAAATTCCTTAGGGGGGAGGTTGTGGAAACTCCATCACTGGAGATATTTAAGAGCCGGTTAGACCAGTGGTCCCCAACGTGGTGCCCGTGGGCGCCATGGCACCCGCCCGGCCATTTTTGTGTGCCCACCGAGTGATCGGGGCTGGCCCCACCCCCGGGCACATGGCGCATGGGTGGCCCTGCCCCAAGGGTGCGGCGCATGGGCGCTGCTGGCTCCTGGGCGCGCGGCACAGGTGCATGGGCGGCTCCGCCCCCGGGCATCCAGCAGCCCCAAAAGTTTGGAGACCACTGGGTTAGACAGACACCTGTCAGGGATGATCTAGATGGTGCTCGGCCCTGCTGTGAGGGCAGGGGATTAGACTTGATGACCTCTCAAGGTCCCTTTCAGTTCTAGTATTTTATGATTCTATGTCCAATGAAGGTGAAGGTCCAAATGGGCAGAGTTTGAGTGGCCAAACCACTCTGTAAAGCTATACTTATAGTGTGATAGAAGGTAGAGAAGCTGAAGAGAAGATGAGCAAACGGACCATGGACTTGGACTTGGAACACAGTGCACCCTGACGGACCCCAGCATGGACTTTTTATAGGGCCATGGCACTGCTTAAGTCAGACCCAGCCTACCATGTTCAAATCTTATTTCCTCACCCTAAGAAATCTTTGCATACACGTGCTCTATAGGTTAGTAGATGATGACCCTTATTCCTACATATTAATGAGGATTATCTCACTCTCTAACCCAGTACCCTTGGACTTCCTTGCAACTTCTCTACTCTGGGGTGTGCCCTGCAGTTACCAACTGGTTCTGGGCACCGGATGAACTGGCTCAGTTCTAGGTTCAGTTTCCTCATTTAGTTCCCCAAAGTCGAGGAGCAACCAAGTAGGCATTTCATCTAGGTCATGGGTTCCCAAACTGGAAGGCGTGAAGAAATGCCAAGGGGGGGCACGAGGCGACCCAACCACACCCCCCCCCCGTCAATCCTACCCCAAGTTTTGCTGCTATTTTTTTGGGAGGGGGGGAGTGAGGGTTTCTCAAAAATCAAAAAGGGGGCGTGATGCCGAAAAGTTTGGGAACCACTGATCTAGGTCAAAGATTGCAAAGGCTTGTGCTAACCTTCACTAATTTGCTTTAGTTTGTATAGGATAACGGCCTGTAGGTTTCTTGCATTACAGCTTAATACAATGGCTAACTATGAAAAGCTATAATGAATTCCTCTCCATCCCTAGAGGTTTTTAAGTCCTGGCTTAACAAAGCTCTGGCTGGGATGATTGAGTTGGGGTTGGTCTGCCTTGGGCAGGGGGTTGGACTCGATGACTCCTGAGGTCTACCCACTGCAGGGGCGGAGGGTGAGCCTCATGGGCCTGATCCAGCGTGCAGGGGAAGAAAGCAGCTTTACACACTGCTGCGCCCTTCCTCCCCACCTGAGGGAATGGCAGCACAGGAAACCACTCCCCTGGAGGCTTTCCGCTCTGCTCCCATTGGCTGGAATCATGGCCAACGGGAGCAGCAGAGGGCGGTGCCCGGGAGCGATGGGAGGCACGGCACGAAGTGAGTGTACCCCATCCCTCTCCTGCACCCTCCCTCCTAAACCCCTCACCCTCAGCTCGCTCCTGCACCCAACCTCCCAGCCAGACCCCGCACCCCCACTTGCACCCATTTTGTCATCCTGAGTGACTGGCTGGTGGTCCGTGGGAAGATCTGCTTTGAGCGGGGTGGGGTGTGGGCCAAAATGTTTGAGAACCCCCTGGAATAGTGGGACTGCCCCACACTGGCCTAGCAAGGGATAAATCCAGCCCTGGGAGAGGGCTGCGGGGCAAGCAGCTGAGGCAGAGACAGCCAGTTAGGGCCCAGCTGGGGCTGTGCGAATAGGGGCTCCAGCAGGGGAGGAAAGACTCTCCTGTCTCCTTCAGGCTTGCGCCAGCTGTGGAGCAGGAGGGACCTGGCTGTCAGGGAAGCTAGAGGCTTCCTGAGACAGAGCAGAGCTGGGGAGCCCTTGCCTGGCCTCACTCCCAGGCTGCAAGACCTGAGGCTACTAGGGCTGGGGGGAGGCAGCCAGGACTGCAGAAGGGAGCAGGGTCACATCCCTTGCCTATGATGAGTAGCCATTTAAGGCTGCAGTTTGCCCCTGAGGCAGGGGCTAGAGGACAACTGGTAGTGGGTCACTGAGGCAAGGTGGGCATAGGGGACTGGGGGTTGCCTGAGGGGGAGGATCCCAGAGTGTGGGAGCATCGCAGCAGGACAGTACCCAGAGGGGAGGGTGCCAGGGTCTGGGAGGGACGAGGTCCTAAGGTAAGGTGGCAGAACCATCCACATACAAACAGGGAGCAGCAGGTGAGAGGCCGGCTGGAAGGGGGCGTGCCAGCACTGAACTGAGCTGATTCCCCGAGTGTCCAGCAGGAGGCACCGCAGCAGCGAGGCGCACCATGTTACAGTTAAGACTGTGTTGTCACTTAGCCTGGGCAGATGGGATTGGCCGCACACGCCCTCGGCCAACGCGGCTGGTGTGAGATTTCTCTATTCGGCGTACTGTGTCTTCTCAAAAATCCCGGAGGGGACGGGTATGCATGTTGAGGGGAAAGATACAGCCGGCCACCCAGGTAAGACTGGACACAGAACTGACTCCAAAGCCCTCTCCCAGGGATCTGGTTCTAACAACTTCAGAGGCTCCCTAGGGCGTTGGCTCTCTCCACATCAGTTTCAAACTACAACGTTTGCCCATTTAAATCTTTATTCTTTACACACACACCCCTGAGTAACTCAACAGTCGCTAAGCAGAAGGCAGAATGTGCCTACGAAGTAATTCCCACACCCAGCTTGCTGCTTGGACCCAACTTTGCAGCCGAAGGGTTCCCAGGATTGGTCAGGGCCTGCTTCTGATGCCAGCAGGGACTTGCGTTGCTTTCATTTTTTCTTAGAGAGCCAGGCGCCAACAGCTGCGCCGACAGACCCCAGTGCGGCACCCAGCCCAGTTTGAACACCTGCTGAGAGTCCCACGGCACCTGCAGAAACCAAAAGGAACAGCCGGGCAGGAGCACAGCATGGCCCAGTCCCCTGATTCTCCCAGAGGAGCGAAGTCTGCTCTTAGCCGTGTAAACAGACGGCCGAGATCAGTGGAGTCACTCTGGCTCTGCACTAGCATCGCTGAGAATAGAATCTATATAGCCCAGTGCCACCAGCTAACCCCTGCCTCTGCGGTTAAGGGACAGAGCGCCAGCGAAATCTGAGAACTAGCTCGACCTGCTTTCTGCACTGGCATAAGGGACTCTGCTACTTCACAGTCACCTTTCCTTCCAAGAGCTGTAGGACACTCTGGTTTGATCACCTGTTGAGCTGTGCACCTTTGCCTTGGTTCACCTGCATCGTCCATTATTGGATGAATCCCTGCTCAGAGATACGGTGACCCTTGTGCTGTATTTATTACTAGCAGGCTTACCTGTCGTTGCCTGGGTTCTTCAGGGCTAGGGGATGGTGGGGGGGGGCTCAGGGCAGGGCCTTGGGGTTGTGGGGAGGGAGGAGTGCAGGAGGTGGGGGAGGTGCAAGAGTGAGGATGGGGAAGGGGAGGAGGTGCTCAGGGCAGGAGGCCCCATCCGGCACGGGCCTTTTCTCCCCCCAGCCCCACCCCCAGCCGTGAGAGCTGGCACCATTCCTTTCACGAGGTGGAAAATAAATCATTTGAGCGTTCGAACCCAAACACGTGGGTGAGCTTGAGTTCCTGCGGGGAGCGGAGCATGCGCCCCAGTGCCATAGCTCAGGCACAAAACAGTGCTGGGCTGTGTCCACTCCCCTGGCCTGAATTTCTGATATTTTGAGCTGTGGGCCCAAGAAAGCACCTCCTTCCCGACCCACCCCCCATGGTAACCGGCCATCAGGTGCTGATGCCGGAAGGGCTGGAGCACCAGGGCTTGGCTTGAGTGGACAGTGTAACAGAAGTTAAAAAGCGATACGTGGTAAAATACTGAATACACAACGTGATCAGTGCTGCTGATTTCAGTAAGATTGGACCCATGCTAGCCAGACCACCACCATCACATACATAGGAGTAGAGCATTAAGAACGGCCAGATGGGGTCAGACCAAAGGTCCATCTAGCCCAGTGTCCTGTCTGCCGACAGTGGCCAATGCCAGGTGCCCCGAGGGAATGAACAGAACAGGTGATTCATCCTGTCGCCCATTCCCACCTTCTGAGAAACAGAGGCTAGGGACACCATCCCTGCCCATCCTAATAGCCACTGATGGACCAACCCTTCATGAATCTATCTAGCTCTTTTTTGAACCCTGTTATAGTCTTGGCCTTCACAACATCTTCTGTCAAGGAGTTCCACAAGTCAACTGTGCATTGAGGACATCAGCAGGTCCCATATTAGCAAGACGTTTGGCCAAACAATACAGACTTGGATCTTCTTTGTAAAGGAAAATCAGGGCTTGTGAGGCAGTGGCAAGATGACTTGCCCATGGGGAATTGTTCGCCAGGTAGGAGAGCTTGTCTGGATGAGGCTTCGCCTCTCGAAGCCCCCCGCCCCAGGCTTACCTGCGGATTGCAGCACAGCCACAAGGCTTCCCGCGGCCACCCCGCCTCCATTGGCTATGGCAGCCGCTGACATCATCTTGGCCGCAATTGACCCAGCTACGATGCCAGCGCTAGTAAAGCCTGCTGCCGAGATTGCAACCGGGACTCCAATGACGGCAACTCCTGCCAGAGAGACACGGCAGCGCTAAGCCCAGCGTAGGCCAGAGGGGTGTCACCTTTTGTTCTCAGGACCCCGCTGAAAGTTGTTGGTGCCCTGACCCAACATAATTGGACTGGAGTGTGGGCTCTGGGGTGGGGCGGAGGGTGGGAGCTTTGGGGTATTGGAGGGGGCTCCGGCTTTGTGGGGGTCAGTCTGGGGCAGGAGGGGGCTGATCTCCAGCGGCTCCCAGTTAGAGGTTCAGTGGGGAGTCTAAGGCAACTTCCTGCCCCTCCTGACACCGCAGACCAGGCTGTGCCCCAGAAGCAGCCGGCAGCAGGTTCCCAGCCCATGGGAGTGTGGAGCTCGTGCTCGGGGCAGGGGCAGTGCACAGAGTGTTGTGTGTTCTCTTCCCCTTCCCTCCCAGGAGCCAGGCCTGCTACCGGCTGCTTCTGGGGCGCAGCAGTCTGAGGTGCCAGGTCAGGCAGGTCTAGCCCCCCCCCCCCACTGGTCGCCTGATCCCCCTGCAGCAATGAGCCCCAGGGCCCGACATTCCGCACCCAGTGCTGGGTGGTGACCCGGCGTTTGAGAGCCACTGGCCTATGGCAATGGGAGAAACTCTCCCATTGGTGTAAGTTGCACGTTCCCTAAAGCATGACAGTAGCACCAGGCTTAGGCTGGCTTCAGCCAGAACGTCCGCGAACTAGCTCCTGCCCCAGAGCTGCATGTCCTCGACTCCCAGGAAGGGCGACAGGGACCTCTGGAGACGCCAGGGGAGGCAGCTCACCTGGGCAGGCTTGGCTAGGGCACCCCACGCCTGGAGGGCCTTCACGAGAAGCTCAGCCCCCGCACAGGCGCACACCTGTGTTCAAATGCAGATTTCCAGCCACTCGGCCAGTGACTTCTGTCTTCTACGGGAGCGGCTGCTGACTCGCTGGGACAGAGCGAGACGCCCCTGCTCCCTACGGGCCAGCACGTTCGCTCTTCAGGACTCTCTGTGCTCCCACTCCACAGGACACCGGCATGGAAGGGGGAGAAGCTGGGTGACCCCACGCTCTGGGTGAATAAGGGCTTTGCATTAGCCCCTTACCTACTCCGATAGCTGCTCCGATCGCTGCTTTCTTTGCTTTGCTGCTGAACTCTAGGGAAGAAGAGCGTTTGCATCACTACAAGGAGGCCAGCAAGTTTTGAACAATGCACATACCGGAGGAAGCCAGCTCCTGGGGCAGCCACCTCCACCCGCCCGGCTTGTGACTGAATGGCTGCCCAACTGGCTGCATTTCACTCTGCTACAATTAGCAGCAAGTGCATCCCTGCAAAGCAGGCACTTGAGGGCACATTTACCCAGCGGATCCACTTTCTGAAGGCATCCTTAGTACTCCTGTTTTGGAAGGTCACTGACCCCAGCCCAGAGGCATCTGGAGCCTGCAGGAGCTGGGAAGGTTGTCCTGGCATGCCAGAAACTGGGGAGCAGGGAAGGGCAGGGGAGGAAACAAGCAGCAAAGGCAGCTCCACTCGCTGCAGAAAAAGAGCAGAAGCAGTGGGCTCTGAGCCCTCCTGCGCCCACCCTCTATCAACATCACTCCGACGCCTTGTGTCGTCTACGGCGTTTCAAGCACATTTGCCTCGGGACTGTCTGTTCGGAGGGACCAAGTGGCCACTCACTTAGGCTAGCGCCCGGGGCAAAAGTAACATCCCTTACAGATACTGTCCTCTCGCAATCCCCCCATCCTTTTAGGGAGAGCTAAACGTGGGTGGGGAGGGAGGTGAGGGAGGTTGGCCGTACCACAGTACCTGTAAGAAATTTAAATGCAGGGGCAGGGGGTATGAGGTAGGGGCACAGGGCAGGGGGTTGGGGTGTGGGAGGGTGCAGGGGTTAGGGCTGGGGACCGGGGATGCAGGAGTCAAGGCTGGGGGAATGAGGAGGGGCCTGAGTAGGGTGGCATAAGGAGGGGCTGGGGCAGGAGGTTGTGGTGTGTGTGGGGGGGGGGGGAGGCTGCAGCTGCACTTACCCCGTCGCTGAGTGGGTTTTTTTTGTGGTTTGCTGTGGCCTTCCTCCTCTGCCCTCCCCTGGCCGCCGGGAGCCAGAGCAGGCGGTGCGCTTTGCGTCCTCCCTACCCAACAACAGGAAAAAAAACAGTCAGCGACCGGGGTAAGTGAGGCTGCGCCCCCTTCTGAAATTGCGGTGGAGGGGCTCCAGGCGGGGGCAGCCCTCCCAGCCAGCCCCTCTCACCTGCCAAGCTGCCTGCTTCAGAATCCCAGCCGGGCGGTTTCTTGCCAGAGCGCCGCACCGGGGCGCACCGGCTTCCTTTCACCTCTGGCTGGCACAGAATGGTTTTCCTTCTGGCTGTCCCTCCGCATTCACCCCACCACCCATTTTCTGCTGCGGAAGCGCATCTACACTATGGAGCGGTCTCGGTTTGACACCGCACTCACCTTCCCCCCATCTCAGCGAACTCTTCCCAATTCCTTGCGCACCTGTGGCGCTCTGGTAAGAGACTGCCTGGCTGGAGTGCTGAGCCCCAGGGGGAGGGAGGAGGCGAAGGGCGCTCCCAGACCAGCTCCCTGGGCTGCCAGGGTAGAGGGGCTGGATGGCGGGGGTGGGGTGTCTGGGACTTCCCCTGCCCGGAGTCTCCCGCTGCATTTTCGGGAGGGGGGGAGGGAGCAGCAGCAGCAAAGGCAGCTCCACTTGCTGCAGAAAAAGAGCAGTAGCAGTGGGCTCTAAGCCCTCCTGCGCCCACCCCCCATCAACATCACTCCGACGCCTTGTGTCCTCTACGGCCTTTCAGGCAGATTTGCCTCGGGACTGTCTGTTCAGAGGGACCAAGTGGCCACTCACTTAGGCTAGCGCCCGGGGCAGAAGTAACATCCCTTACAGATACTGTCCTCTCGCAATCCCCCCCTCCTTTAGGGAGAGCTAAACGTGGGTGGGGAGGGAGGTGAGGGAGGTTGGCCGTACCACAGTACCTGTAAGAAATTTAAATGCAGGGGAAGGGGGTATGAGGTAGGGGCACAGGGAAGGGGGTTGGGGTGTGGGAGGGTGCAGGGGTTAGGGCTGGGGACCGGGGATGCAGGAGTCAAGGCTGGGGGATGAGGAGGGGCCTGAGTAGGGTGGCATAAGGAGGGGGCACGGGGCAGGAGGTTGTGGTGTGTGTGTGGGGGGGGGTGGGGGAGGCTGCAGCTGCACTTACCCCGTCGCTGAGTGGGTTTTTTTTGTGGTTTGCTGTGGCCTTCCTCCTCTGCCCTCCCCTGGCCGCCGGGAGCCAGAGCAGGCGGTGCGCTTTGCGTCCTCCCTACCCAACAACAAGAAAAAAACACTCAGCGACCGGGGTAAGTGAGGCTGCGCCCCCCCCCCTTCTGAAATTGCGGTGGAGGGGCTCCAGGCGGGGGCAGCCCTCCCAGCCAGCCCCTCTCACCTGCCAAGCTGCCTGCTTCAGAATCCCAGCCGGGCGGTTTCTTGCCAGAGCACCGCACCGGGGCGCACCGGCTTCCTTTCACCTCTGGCTGGCACAGAATGGTTTTCCTTCTGGCTGTCCCTCCGCATTCACCCCACCATCCATTTTCTGCTGCGGAAGTGCATCTACACTAGGGAGCGGTCTCGGTTTGACACCGCACTCACCCTCCCCCCATCTCAGCGAACTCTTCCCAACTCCTTGTGCACCTGCGGGTGGCCGATCACCAGGCGCAGCGGGCTGGTCGGGACTTCGTGTCCGCACTAGCGTGCACCCAGTGGGGTTGGATGCAACCGCTTCTGGGGGCACAGCCCATGGTCCCCTGCGTGGCTACCAACTGCATCCCCCTTCCCAGGCGTGGTGAGAGGTGGTGCTCCCCACCCGGGGGGACCTGAGACAGCAGAGATCTCAAGCCCGGAAAACTCCACCGAGGAGCCTGCACAGGCAAGGCTGGTTTTGTAGCGCCGCTGACAGCCCCCGGCCGGAGCCAGCAGGAGCACCAGCACCCCAGGGGCAGCCCTGGCAAGGACCCGTGAGGCTCGCAGGGGAATGTCAGCAACGTGCCGAGCTTCAGGAGGCAACTCAGAAGATGAAGGGTCAGAGGTGAAAGGAAGCCGGTGAGCCCCGATGCGGCGCTCAGGTAAGAAAGGCTGGAGGACTGAGCCGCAGAGGGGAGGGAGGAGGGGAGGGGCGCTCCCAGGATGCCTGCAGGCTGCCAGGTTAGAGGGGCTGGATGGCGGGGGGAGGGGTGTCTGGGACTTCCCCCGCCACAATTTTGGGAGGAGGGGGCAGCCCGTTCGCTGAGTGTGGGGTTTTTTTCCTTTTTGTTGGGTAGGGAGCGAGGCAAAGCGCAGGGATTGCTCCGGCTCCTGGCAGCGGGGGAGTGGGGCGGGGGGGGGGAGGGAAGGCCACAGGCTGTGCACTTTGCCTCGCTCGCTACCCAACAAAAAGCAGAAAAAACCCAGTGAGGGAGTAATTGTAGCTGCAGCTCCCCCACCCCCCACCCCACAACCCCTGCTCTGAGCCCCTCATGCACCCCAACCTTGACACCTGCATCCCTGTCACCAGCCCTAACTCCTGCACCCCCCACCCGAACCCACTGCCCTGAGCCCCTGCATTCCACCCCTCATTTCCATTTCTTACAGGTACTGGGGTATGGCCAACAACTCCCCCACCCCACCCCCGAAGTTGACCCCCCTCCAGGGGGCTGGGTTGTAAGAAACTGATGTTATTTTCACCCCTGGTTCAAACCCTCCCCTCCCCCAGCAATAGAAGTAGCTGTTGGATGCCAGAACACTGAAAGATCCAGCGCCCACGCGGTGTTCGCCACTGAGTGCCATGGAGCATGTGACAGAAACTGGGTGTGTTAATCCGACACAAGCAGTGAAACTGCACATCGGAATAAGTTCTCTTCCCTCCCCTGCCCTAGGCTTGAATGCACCACTGCTGCCACAGTCGGAGTACTAAGGCTGTCAGAGGAAGCGTTGGGCACCGGTGAGGCGTTTCCACATTCCCGGCCTTTGGGCCTGCTCCCGTCTGTCGCTTGTCACCTTGGACGTTCAGGGTGACATGGGGACGCAGGACGGATGCCTGGGTGAGGAGCCGAGGTTGAACGACTGGCTGTGCCCCGGGGAGTGCGCAGAAAGCCTGCCCTGCTTTGCTTAGTGGGAGGAGACACAATCCAAGGGCACCTTGCTTGGGAGAACAAGAGGCTGTGCTTTAACCAGCGGGCCTCTGCCCCCTGCAGTCTGACTGTTCACGGTTTCCAGCCCCGCCCCAGGATGTGCCTGCTGGAGGAGGAGAAAGTGAAAGCTGGAACTTCCTGCCCAGCTGTATCGGTCATTGCTCTTTACTCCCACCTCCCTGCTCATGTCACCCCCATCCCCATAACAAGTAATGGGGTGCACATCACCCATAGGCACGGCCAGCAAGGGGACCTACTGAGCTTTGGCTTTTGTTCTGGTTCCTCCTCTGTGTCCCTCTCAGGCTGCTCTTCTGGCTCCTGTGGAGGTTCTCCAGCAGGTGCCTGGTCAGCACAGGGTGGTTTACCCGCCAGGTCATCCATCTGTGGATCCGAAAATGGAAGTGGCCTCGGATGGCCCCTGCATTGCCAGCATGACCAGGCTGTTGACTTCAGGACAGGGTCATGTGAATGCGGAGTAAAGGGAGGCCAGTGAGGAGGTTCCAGCAGGATTGGGGGAAGGCATGGGAGGGCTAGAAGAATCATTAGGGGTTTGGAACGGCTGCCATATGAGGAGAGATTACAAAGACTGGGACATCTCATCTTAGAAAAGAGGAGACTAAGGGGAGATATGACAGAGGTCTATAAAATCATGGCTGGTGTGGAAAAAGTGAATAAGGAAAAGGTTTTTTACTTGTTCCCATAACATAAGAACAAAGGGTCACCAAATGACATTAATAGGTAGCAAGTTTAAAACAAACCAAAGGAGGTTTTTCTTCACACAGAGCACAGACCACCTGTGGAACTCCTTGCCAGAGGATGTTGTGAAGACCAGGACTTTAACAAAGTTCAAAAAAGTGCTAGATAAATTCATGGAAGTTAGGTCCCATCAATACTTATTAACCAGGATGGGCAGGAATGGTGTCCCTAGGCTCTGTTTGTCAGAAGCTGGAAATGGGTGACAGGAGAGGGATCACCTGTTGGTTGCCTGTTCTGTTCATTCCCTCTGGGGCATCTGGCACTGGCTGCTGTCAGGGGACAGGACACTGGGCTGGATGGACCTTTGGTCTGACCCAGTATGGCCGTTCTTATGTTTTTATGGGATTACCTTTGGCGACCCTGGTGTTCTCCTGGGCTCACCCATGCCACAGGGATCCTGGCTGCCTACAAACTTCAGAAATGCTACAGATGGACGGCGAGGGTCCTGATTGCTGGTGGATGTTCCTATTAGAGAAAGGGGCATAGAGATTGTTACCATTTGTAGCTCAGGGAGGCTCCACACCCTGGCACTTGGAGCTCAGACCCAGCTTGCTCAGCCCTGGGCAGGAAGTCTAATGTGCAGGGAGGCCAACTCTGGAGTCTCCCACTGTAACTTGGGGGCCACGGCCGTCCTTAGGATTTATGAGGCCCTACGCAGGACTGTTAAACTGGTGCCCCTCTGCCCAATGGCAGCTGCAGGGAGAAAGATGATTTTTTTGGAGATGTGATTTTACAATCTTCAGCGACATATGAATGAAATCTCTCTCTCTATATAAAAAAGTTTTTCCTGTGGGACGACAGAGTGACATCATCATGTCCTCAGCGTCCACAGGCTCCGCCCTCACATGGGCTCCCTGCCTGGACACAGTTCGGGGACCGGCAGCCCAGCCTGGGCCGATTGTGCCTCAGCTCTGGCCATGACCTTTCGGGTGGTGCGAGGCCCACTGGCATTGGGAACAGAGGCAGGCTCCCATGACACATCACCAAGACTTGCTCCAGGGCCACTTGCTTGTACCACTGTTGTTCTTGGCGCGCGCGGGTCCCAGCCGCCCGACACCCCCTCTTCTGCTGTGCCCCGAGGGCTGCATCCTGAGTCCAGCACTGTGTTGCCCCAGTGAGACCAGCCCTGGCTTCCTGTTGTGAGGAGGGAGCCCCGAACCTCACTGCATGGGGAAGAAGCATCCCCCCCTCCCTGGATGGGTAAATAGCAGCGCCCTGTCTGGAGGCTTTCCCTGCGCTCCCATTGGCCAGAATCTGGACAATGGGAGCAGTGGGAGGCCAACCCTGGTGCTGGCATGGGCCCCAAAGACAAATAAGTGCCCAGCCCCTGCACCCCCAGCCCCTCACTCATCCCCACCAAGACCCCACCCCAGCCCGTTCCTGCCCCTTCCCCACCTGACACCCCGCCCCAGCCTGCTCCTGCCCCTGCCTGGACACCCTGCCCCCAGCCTGCTACTGCCCCCTGCGTCCAGCCCATTCCTGCCTCCTCTCCCTGGCCAGAGACCCTGCCCCCATCCTGCTCCTGCCCCCTCCCGCCTGCCCAGACTAGGGATGTTAGCAAGTAGTTGACTAGAGTATTGACTATTTGCTCCCTTCCCCTCCCTTTGCTGCCTCTAAGACAAGCAGCAAAGAGGGTGGAAACAAGATGTACCGACAGAAACACCAACTTCTCCAAATTTGCGACTTTGGGTGCACTGAGCATGCACACCCGAACTGAGCAAACTCGCCCCCACGGCCAACACAACAATCAGAAGCAGCAGGGGGGATTAAGGGAGGCTGCTCCGGCAGCTGCCCCTGTTCGCGGTGGCTCAGGCTGGCTGCGCGCAGGGGCTGCTCCAGCAGCAGTCCCTGTCCATGGCCAGCCCTGTCCGCTGTGAACAGAGACTGCTGTACTCAGCGCAAGCTAGGACCGTGCCATCCCAGCTCGCACTGATCTGGCACCTCTGCATTTTAAATGTAGTAAGAGCCCAGCGGAAATGGAGCACCCAGAGGTGGAAGTCAGCGGGGGCGCCCTGGTTCGTGGCTCCAGCAAGAGCTGGCTGAGCTGTGGCAAAAGCCAGCAGGGAGCTATTTAAAGTGCCAGCAGGGACCCAGGTTGCAACCAGACAGGACCTGTTAGTTTCACCACTGGGTGCAGCCAATGCAAGGCAGAACTGGATTTGATTTAAAATAGTCTCCTTTCCAAGCAGGCTTGCTTGAAATATTCCGCAGCTCCGGATGGAATTAAGTCACTCGATCATTGCAAATACCACTTACCTTCCCCCTAGTGCAGCCTGTCACCAAGGAGAAAACACTTCAGCTGGTACAGGGAGCCCAACTTCCGGGAGCCCGCTTTTATATAGGCGGCTACTGACAAAGGAACGCAACACAGCCCAAGGCAAAGTAATCATTAGGGAACACTGTCCCTTTAACTCCCCTGTGCTTTGCACAGAATCATCAGGACTCATTTATCATTAACGTCCTTAGTGCACAAACCCCTCCCACCACTCTCAAACTTTTCCCTCCTGTGACCAGATGGTATAATCCAGATACTTTCTGATTAGCTGTTTAATTCCATCCTGCCAAGATTGGGCACTAGAGTGAGTGATTAAAGGAGCAGCCGTATGTGGTGCAAAGGTGGCCTGCAAAGTGAAAAGGAACACAACGCTTTGGTTTTGTTCTTTATGGCAGATGAAAAAGCCTAAGAGGGTTACAAATTCTCCATGGTTTGTTTTTATGTTAGAAAGTAAGGTCTTGTTTAGCCCATGTGCAACTGTAGAATGAATGAAATGGTAACAGCGCAAGAAGGCAAACCTTTAGCAATTGAGAGGGGAAAAGATTTCGAGTAAGGCTGCTTAAGATTTTGATATTAATTCTCCATTTAACTCTATTGCCCGATAAACACTTTGGAGAAAGGACCTCTTTAAAGATCTGTGCACCCACCTCTTCAGTTAATCACAGGCTACAACCCAACTCGTCCAGCATCCTGTTTCCAACAGCAGCCAGCACCAGATTATTCAGAGAAAGATACAAGAAACCTATAGCAGGCTGATGTGGGATACGCTGCCCACAGGAAGTTCTCATCCTAAACCCTGTTAGAGACTGGCTCGAGCACTGGCAAAAGAGGTTTTCTTATCAAAATTCTCTGTTTGCTGTCTCAGAGGCACGGCTTGAGAGGAAGGAATGAGCTCCACTCCTGCCCACAGACAGCATTCGCAAGGGACACCTCCTTGGTAGCAGCAGGCGCATGAACTGGGGCACATTGCTCAGCTGGTCCCTTCCCCAGCCCTGGGCACGTGACTCACCCACACGCCTGGCCAGGCTGGAACAAGGAGCTTTAAGGCAGCTGCAGAAGCTTGTTTTGTTTTTTTTTAAATTGCATTCTGGTGCAATTCTGCAGCCGTGGAAGCCAAGGGAAGCAGTGAGGGATCAAACCCATATTGGAGTGACTGTATTTGAGCATCCACCCAGGATGAAAAGCTTTGGCTCGATGGCTAGTTCTGGAGATTTTTGTTATCCATATAAACGTCCAATCCTGTTTTGTGAGGGTTCTGGTCTCAACAACCTCCTGTAGCAGTGAGTTCCACAGCTCATGAGTAGAATACCAGCCAAGAGGAAGCTCCCTGCATATATTTCTCAGAGCCCCAGTGAATCTTCCAGCGATACCAACACAGCTATTCTTGACACGGCTGATATTCCTGAGGTTAAAAACAAAATGCAGTCAGAGGGGTTGGGGAGAAGCCTCTGAGGTCATCTCTATCCACCATAAAGACTCAAAAAAGGGACCCAAACCAAACTTTGAAGATCTCTTTGCAGGTCACAACAAAATGCGTCTCTAGAGCTTTCCCTGTTTGAGATCCTGGGTAAACCAAATCCCCAGGTCAAAAGCTGAAGCCAGCTACTAGCCCTGACCCTGCATATACTCCTCAATGGTTACCTGTACAAAAATTCTCCATCACTCTCACGTTCTAGAGACTCACACCTTCACCCAGCTCCTAGGGTTCTAGGTGTAGCCCTGTTAATGTAAATACCCAGGATGCTTTGGGGCAGTCGCCCCAGCATTTTGCGGGGGGGGCCGGGTGGCAGCTGCCTCAACCGTCCTCTGGACAGGGCCAGCGGATTAGCTGGGGGCTTGGCGTGGGGTGGCAGCAGAGTTTGCTCCCCCCCCCCACCACGCTCACGGAAGTGGCAAGAGCTGAAGTGGCCCAGCAGCCTGCTCTGCCCATTGCCCTCTCCCAGCCTGCTGCACTCAGCTTCTCTGTGGCATCAGGTAGCAGAGCACCATGGCCCCAGGGCATTCTGCTTCCTGCTGCCCCTGTGAAGCAAAGAGCTGGGGGGGGGGGGGGGCATGAAGCGGTACAGGCTGCCGGGTTACTCCAGCTCCCTCTACTGCGATAGGAAGGGGGCGGAGCAGGGCTGAGAAGGGGCACATCAGAAGTAGAACAGGGGCATGGCTGGGGAAGGTGTGGAGTGGGGTAGAGCAGAGGCAAGGCATGGGCAAGACCTGCAGCGGGGTGGGGGGTAGGGAGGGATCAGCTCAGGCTCCACCCCGGGAGGTTGCTCCAGGACCCATGCTCCACACTGAAAATACCGCCCCCCCCCCCAAATTCCAAGGGCTCAGAGCATAACTTTCTGCGGGTTTGTGGAACATTTTATCAGTGAAAGAGCCTTACGCCATAACAGCCTCACTCTATTTGTTAACTAATACCAAGCACGCAGAATACGCCTGCTAATACGCACTGTGCCTGGCTCACCAACCCTGATGAAGGCAGGCGAACGTCCCCTGTTGGCCAGGCAAGGTCAGTCTGGTCTGGATTCTGCATGTCACGATCGTCCAGAGGATTCTTGGCAGCTCTGGTCCTAGGCTGTGTCTTAGAGGTGAGTTCTTCCGGGTCGTCCCTTCTTACTAGTCTTTCTTTTCCTTCCTGCTGGTCTCCTTCTTGGACCCCAATTTATATCATCGGACTTGAGGCCTGCTTAGCTTTCCCTTAACCCATGGGTTCCCAAACGAGGGTGTGCCCCCGTGGGAGGGCACGAGGCAACCCAGCCCCCCCATCAAGTTTTGCTGTCCTGGTCAGTTTCTTTTTTTTTTCCCCTCAACAAGTTTTGCTGCTATTTGGGGGGAGGCGAGGCATGCGGGTTTCTCAAAAATCAAAAAGGGGGCGTGATGCCGAAAAGTCTGGGAACCACTGCGGGCTTAACCAATGACTGTGCTAAAGTTTTACTAACCGATCCTAACAGACTGTAACAGAATGATCCAACCAATTACACCCTCCCGCCTTCACTGATTTACACCAAGCAAAATTATTGAGAAGTGGTTTCTTGCCAGGCCCTGAGTTTTCTTTAACCATCCTGCGATCTGGTTCTTTCTCTAGTGATGCTGGGCGCCAGGAGGACAGGGTCTCCTTTTCGAACAGCCTGGAATTGCTGGGAGTTTAATGCCATTGAGACGGAAAGTGAAGCTGTGACTCCCTGCTTTATGGCTAACGGCCGCTGCTCTTTCAATCTGGCTGCAGAGGAAGGCCTGACACCACATAGATCTAGCTTTGGGAGGGCATCCCAGGGGGATGGTCCTTTGGCGAAGGGAGAGATGTTTCCCCAGACCACTGTGCTCCTAATGCCTCTGGGAGCTCCTGGCTTCCTGCTGTCCCACCCCGGAAACACCCTGGATCCTATTAAACTACCCAGAGGCCTCCAAGCTGCCCCATTCAGCTGCGTCTCATTCTTCCCGGAGGACCCGTGTCTATCGCATGCTGCCCACACACGCTGTCCATCGCCTGGGGCCGAGGCGGGGAGTCTGGTGCATGCGCCACTGCAGCTGGTTGAAGGGGACCAAATCCATTTCCAGGTTGATCTGGTTCCTTTTTACCAGCCCCAGGGACGCACTCTCTCCTGGGCCAGTCCCGCGTGGGGGGTTGCGTCCTCCCGAGAGGCATGTGAGCCCATGGTCTTCCTCCTGTGGATGGGGGTGGGGGGCAGACCCCGTTCTCAGGCCGTGCCTGCAGGCTGTGAGCACCCCAGCCCAAAGATACATACTTCTTAACATTCCATAACGCCAGCTGACTCCCTATGGGCATATGAAGAAGTATGTAGGGTTGGGAGGGAAGGTACCCGGAAGCCCCCGCGGGTGCTTGGTTGGCTGCCATCACCCCCCAGGGCTGGGTGAGTCGGGCCTCCAGCTGCGCGGGCAGGGCGGGATGTGTGAGAAGACCATGTGCTGGGCCCTGGCTGGGATGCTGAGGCCCCATTGGGCAACCCCGGCGCGCACCGGCTCCCTGCGGCAGGCCCGCCAGCCAGGTTCAGCACCTACCGTCATCTCATGGCTGCCTTCCAGTGCTCCTCCTGGACTGGGCAAACGTCGTCTCATGGAAACTCCAAGGCAGCTGCTCCCAGGTCCCGTGGGAGGCCCACTTCAGACCCTGAAAAGGGAAGGCGCCAAAGCGGCAGCTTTAGAAGCTGGGGGGAGGCGGGAGAGGGGGCGCGATGCCCTCGCCATGTTCTGTGACCATCCCTTGGGCAAGAGGTGAGCTAGGAGCTCCTGATGGCTGAGCTACCCCAGTACCCTTGGGGAGTTCAGCTGTGACTCCTGCTGGATTTTGGAACTAGGAAACCACAAATAACCAACATAAACTGCCCCGTTCCAGTCTCCCCCCAAAGTATTTGGGATTAGGGAGCCCCACTGTGCCAATTTTGTTCATTCCTCATTCCCATTCTCCATCCCGTGCTCCTTTCTGCCTGCCCACCAGGGCCAGCCCCTGCCCCTCCTTGTGCCTCAGTTTCTCTATCTGGTGGATCCGTTTTTCTCTCTGTCCCAAGTGGCATTTGGTGTGGAAATGGGTGACAGGGGAGGGATCACGTGAGGTTTCCCTGTTGTGTTCCCTCCCTCTGGGGCATCTGGCATTGGCCACTGTCGGCAGACAGGACACTGGGCTAGATGGACCTCTGGTCTGACCCAGTATGGCCGCTCTTATGTTCTTATGTTCATTCCATGTTTGCAAAGCACTCTGGGATGCTCTGTTGGCAGGTGGTGTAGAAATGCAAAGTAGTTCTACAGTTCGGCTGCTGCAGTGTGTGTTGTGTGTGTTCTGTGCATGCACACAGGTGTGTATATGCAGGGCTCGACAAATAATACAATCTACTCGCCCGTGGTGCGTAGATTGTAACCCGGAAGAGCCAGGTTCGGGCGATCTGCGCATGCGTAGAACAATTTGCGCATGCGCGCAGATCGCTGGACAGCGCGGCTGGCGAGCCCTGTGTATATGTATGTATAATATGTACACTGGTGCCCTCTACTAAGAGAGTCACACTGCTGAATTGTGTTTTATTGTCCCTGTAGTGCTTTCAAGAAGATGCTTCTTTTAGAAGGCAGGGCATGTGGTGTTATTGGATTGTAATTAGGGATGTTAAATATTGGTTAATTGAATAGTCAATTAACCTCATGAATTCTTATCAGTTAGTCGACTAGTCTATAGTCCCCGAGGGTGGGGCCAGCAGCCAGTGCGCTCCAGCTCCACTCCTGGGGAGCCCCCTGCCACTCAGTGCTGCTGCCTCTGTGTCAGAGGCAGCAACGTAGGGTACCAGGAGGGAGCTGGTCCATGAGGGGAGCCAGTTTAAAAAAACAGCCAGGCCCCCGTGGACCAGCTGCCTGCCACCCTCTGCTGCTGCCTCTGATACAGAGCAGCACCATGGGGAGGCAGCAACCCCTGCCCGAGGGTGGGGGGGTGGGGTCTGAACTCCAGGACCCAGCGTGAACCGGAACTGAGCCGGGCTGCTGGCCAGCCTGCTAAAAAAATTACTGTGTGGGGGGGATGCGTGTAGTCTATAGCATTAACCTATACGCTTTTGCTTACCGGTTAACCTACTAGCCTGAGCCCCCCTCGGCTCTGGTGTGCGAGGGGAATGTGGGGAGTGTCTTTCTGCTTCCCAGTCCAGGGCCACGTCAGTGAGGTGGGGGCTGTTTCGATGCTTTTCACTTTGGGCAGTCCCCGACCGATTTTTCTGTGGGTCAGCGGCCCCCGGCCCAAAAAAGGTTCCACACCTCTGATTGGAAGCGATGGCTGCTACCTAAAAAGGACTGAGTCCTGCATGGACAGGTGACCTGCTCATGTGACAAACTCCATCTTGGGACATAATGTTTGCACAGCAAGAACCACGGGAGTTCCTCCACATGGGCGAGAGTCTGAGGGCTTCTCCATTTTTTGGTCTTCACTTTGACTAATCACCTCTGAAGGATCTCTGCTATGAACAGAAGCCTGAAAGGACCAATGACCCATCCTAGCAGCGGATGTGTTCCAGAGATTTAATCTAAGACAGCTGTTTATTCCATCTCTGCTACAAGCCTGCACCAAGAACTTTGCAATTGGTAGATGTATTTATTCCTTTAACAATTTCTTTCTTTCTTTCTTTCTTTCTTTCTTTCTTTCTTTCTTTCTTTCTTTCTTTCTAAACTTTTAGATTTGTGGTTCTAACAATTGGCACAGCGCTCTCTTTGGGGTAAGATGTGAATTATAAATTGACCTGGGGGATGTGGCTGGTCCTTTGGGATCAGAAGAACCTGTTCTGATTTGGTGAGATTGTTTTCTGTGTAAGGCGGGGTGCTGGTGGTGGCATAGGAAAACTAGAGTGTCTAAGGGGGTTGCTTGTATAACTTTGTTCCAGTCAATGTAGTAAAGAGAAGAGTTCTTTGTGACTGGTTGAATGTGCCTGATACTGGAGAACCCCCCCAATCTTGGGCTGTAAGCAGCCCTGTCTCTGAGCAATCTGCCCTGATTTGCCCCTCTCAGAAGTGCTCCCAGAAAGCTCCTGCCTTACAGGGGGCCAGCGCTTTCAGAGCAAGAAGATCGCGTTGTAGTCCCGATGCTGAGAGCAGCTGCAGTGCACCAGCCAGCGTCAAAGTCCCGAATCGGTCAGCCAGTGCAGCATGGATTAGCTCCCCCTGCTCCTCTCCATTGAAAGTAACTCCTCCCCAGTGATTGGCTGCATTAACACCCTTCTCCGAACAGCCAACATGATTTACCAACCGTGCTAAAAGCCCCATGTCCCACTAGCTCCTCTGTGCTCGGGATCCTTATGCATTTTGCAGCTCTCAATGCGGTTGATCCCTTGCCGGTGGCAGTGAGGGGGAAGGGGGGAGCGAGTCGGGCTGCAAAGGCAAAGCAAGAGGCAATGGCATCGGAGTAATCTCTCCATGTGGCTTGGGCTCGAGCGGCACTGACTGGAACCGGTGCAATGCCAAGGCGGGGTAAGGGGGGGCGGGATGGGCAGTGAGACGTGCTTGGAGTCTGACTATGGCCTGTGGGAGAGGCTGGGGGTGGCCCCCTGTCCATAGGTGACTCATGGTAGCACTTGGAGATGCTAAATGAGGTGCCCCCACATGCCCTTCTGTGCTGCCCTCCCTGCAGGCACCAGTTGCCCCTGTATGGAAGGGCATGGGGGTGGGGAAGGACTGGCTACAGAGGTGCTTCAGGTCATGAGTTCAATGCAGCAGTGGGCTGCAGCGTGTAGAATATTGCACCGCTCCAGGGAGTGTGGAAAATGACATGCTTAGGGGACACGGGAGGGTCCCCCTGGCTACCCAGGAGCGTTCCAAGCCCGCTCTGTGTCTGCACGGCTGTACATAGACACGGTGCCAGCAGGTGGTGCTCTGGAACACGTGGTCTGCTGCCTGGGGGCCGGTTGGTCTCGCCATTGGGCCTGTTAGGTGCTGACATAGACAGCGAGGGCTCCCCACTGACTCCAGCCAACTGGGTGTTCTCCCACGGCTGTTTCGTGCTACTTCTCTGCCGTTCATGGGAGTTGCCCTTTGCCGGTGTCGTTAACTAAGCTTTGCAGCACACCGGCCAGGGAGCTGGCGGCTTCCTCCCACGCTGCAGTGCAGCCACCTCTGGGGCAGAACACAGCAGCTTGCTTGGCAATACAAGACACCCCCACTCTGGTGCAGAAAGGGAGGGAGGAAATGGACTCTCTGGAAACTGCAGGGGAGCCGGGAGCTGAGTGCAGTGGCTCTCTCAGGGCACCTGTGAGCTGAGCTGGTTCCTGTGGCCATCAAAGCCCATCCCGTCTGTTGGCTGCCACCGCAGAGAGGCTATGAACGTACTGACCCAGAGACGGGACTGCCCGCTTGACATAAAGGGGCTTCCTCTTGGCCCAGGAGCAAGTGGCCTGCCCTGGCCGTGCCACGTCTGCACCCACAGAGCTGGGCTGCAGACAAACCTTGTGTGTTTCCATCCAGGGCTGGGGGTGGCCAAAGGGCCTGGGCTGCATTTGGTTCAAATGGCAGATGAACAGCTTGGGCATCCGACGAGACCCCCCTCTCTTTGCAGCACCCACAACAGCCTGTGTGTGGGCGCGAGGGCTCAGGGTTGCCCTTGGGCTGGCTGAGGGGCCAAAGCAAATGGAGACCAGCTGGGGATCTCCCCTCACAGCAGGAGAAGGAGCCGGAGTCCTGGCCCTGCTGTTCACCGGGCTTCCCCTTTCCCAGGCCTTCACAGCTTCTTGCAGACTGTGGGGGAAGGTAAAATCAGAGTAGGACAAAGAGCTGGGAAGCTGCCTGCTCCTGCAAAGCCAGCCAGCCCTGGAGCCGGGCCAGTGTGACTTGGGGAATGCAAAGGGATGGTTTCACTCCCCCTAAAGCAAGGGGTTGGGGCTGGTTGTGCCAGACAGAGCCACCTGCAGAGCACACCGCTGGACAGAAAGCTACGTTTTGCGCCATGCAAATCACTGAGACTCCTGGACAAGCCGGCCTCAGAGCGCACATGGCTCTGCCAATGCCCCTCAGTGATCCCTGTAAGCGGAGCACATGGGCGGCCGCCCAGGAGAGATTCAAATGCCGCCTTGCTCATTCACACAGCACCCACAGCAGGCAGCATGTGTTTCTGTGGGTGGTGCACATCGGCACATGCCTTGGTGCACAGAACAAAATTTATTCTGCGCACAGATAGAAAAAAAATAGAGGGAACATTGGTCGCAACCCAGTCCCCTTCTGTTCCAGCCCTGGGCTTCCCCTGCCCTGTGACCACCCCACAAACTTGATCCATGGTGCAGCTGCAACCCCAGTCCTGTGCCCTTCCCCTCCCAGCTCAGCTGGTGCCCCTCAGTCCTGACCTGCAGTACTCTGCTATTCCAAAGCAGAGCCTCTCAGCACAGCTCTTGAATCCTGCTGAACTTTACAGTTCACAGGGGTGGGACAAACCCTCCACAGGGCTGTATCTGAGCCCAGCAACTGCCCTCTTGCTAGTGTAACCCGCTGCAGTTAACTAGAGCCCTGCAAATCTGTGGCTATTTGCTTTATAGCCACGAGTAGCCACGTCAGGATGTGAAGAGGTGGGTAATTCACTAATCGTGTAGTCAATGACATTTTTATCAACTACATGATTAGTCGATAAGGGAAGGATCCTACTACATTTAACCTGCAGAGACGCAGCAGGGTTAACCCCCAGATTTGGCACAAGCCAGGCCTAAGCCAGGCTTGGTCAGTCCCAGCTCGCGCTGGATCCAGCAGCCCCTGTCCGTGGAGGGAGGGTGTCCCACTGGGACCCCCTGCGGACACGGGCTGCTACTAGAGCAGCTTCTACGGACAGGAGTTGCTTCATGGCAGCAGCTCCTCTCTGCGGAACGGAGCAGCCTCTGCCCACAGCGACCCTGGACCTGCCACGGGCAGAGGCTGCTTCATGCCACCCCCGCACTGCTGCGTCAGAGGCAGTAGTGCGGGGGGAGAGGGTAGGCAGCACCATGGAGACGGTGCTGGGGGAACCGGCTTTTAAGCTGGTTCCCCCCAGCACAGGCTCCTGCTCCCCCTTCCCCCTTGCTGCCTCTGCCACAGAGGCAGAAAGGGGAGGAGGGGGAAGCGAGTAGCCGAGTAGTTGACACGACTAATCGATAAGCCTAGGCTTACCAGTCAACGACTTGACTAGGTGCTTGCACCCCTAATGAAATCCCTAATGCAGAAATCCACAGCTCATTTTTGCAGATGCAGATCAGTGTTCCCTGTAAGCTGTGCGCTTGTGGGTCCTCTCAGGAGAGATTCCAACGTCGCCCAGCTGATTAGCAGAGCGCCCACAGCTAGGTTTTGTTTCCACTGGTGGTGCACATTTGCACATGCCTTGGTGCACACACAAAATGTATTCCACACGTGGATGGAAAAGATTCAAGGGAACATCAGTACGGATACCAATTTTGCATCTAGAACCCGACAAATGTGCGGCTATCCACTTAACAGCCACGGGTATCCACATCCACTGCGGATATCCCTGGATCAGTTTTGCAGACGCAGCTGCGGCTCAGATACCAATTTTGTATCTGTGCAGGGCTCTACAGATAACCTCGCCCCCTGCAAGGGCTAATCCCCACAAGAGACCTCCTCTCCCTGAGGCAAAGGACAGTCTGGTAAAATGTCGACTCAGCAGAAATGCTCCCTCATTTCCCTAATGCACAGAGCAAGCGAAATCCAAGCCTGTGATCAGCCCCCACCTGGGAGGAAGCAAAGGCCTCAGAAAGGCCTGGCAAGCACTAAACTTCAGAGAAACAGGCTCCGTTTCGGCCAGGAGTGATGTGGGGGCTCCTGTCACACAGAAGGGGCGGCGTTTCCCTGATTCCGGTACTGAGCTGTTTGCACTAGGGATGTAAATGGTTAACCAGTTAACCGGTAAGCCTCACCCTTAATGGTTCTGGTTAACCAGTAGGTAGGGTTGCCAGGTGTCCAGTTTTCGCCCAGACTGTCCGTTTTTTCTGGCCTCTGTTCAGTTAAAAAAAACCCAGAAAATACCAGACATGTAAAAAGGCCAGCGGGGACAATCTTCCCCTGCCGCGTCTGGTGTGGGCGGGGAGGAGCGTAGGAATTCTTAAAGGCACAGCTTTCTTTCTTTTTTTTTCCTCAACAACTTTTGTCTCCTTGGTTTTTTTGTTCAACCAAGTTTGCCTCCCCCTTTTTTTTTTTTTTTTTGCTCAACAAGTTTGGTCTCCCGTTTTTGGGGGTTTTTTTTTTTTTTTTTGCCATGTTCGGGATTTTTGGTGAAAGCATCTGGCAAGCCTACCAGTAGGGGCTGGAGCAGCTCCCCACCTGCCCTGGCCTGCTCCAGCCTGGTGGGGCCCACTGGCAGGCTGGAGCAGCCCCTATCTGTGGTAAGCTCTGCAGGCCTGGCTCCCTCCCTCCCCTCCCCTGTGCTGCAGACAAGGGCTGCTCCGGCTGGCCCAGCTCACGCCGCCGCCGCATGTTGTACACTGGCTCCCTGGGAGCAGGGCCGGCAGGGGCTACTGGCCTTGCTCCCAGGGAGCCAGCTGCAGTCATTTTAGCAGTTACATGCTTACATTTTTAACAACTTTTAACCCCCCTCGTTCATACCTCAAAACTCTCTGAGCCCAGCTTGGGGCTGCCAAGTTCCCCCCCAGTTCCCTGCCTGACTCAGGAATCTTTGTATCATGTGTCCTTCACCAGCCCTAGGCCAGGAACCCCCAAAACGGAGTGGAGGCTAGAACATGTAGCTAGCTCCCCAGCTGGGTGGCAGGGCCATTGCGTTTCTCCTTGATGCTTTCACTCCCTCCGGATTCAAAGCTGGCCTGGTGCTTAAACCAGTGATCTGGGAGCTAGGACTCCTGGGTTCTTTTTCTGGGCTCGGGGAAGGAGAGAGGTTTAACAGACGGAGCAGGACGCAGGGTTCTCCTGCGTGGATCAGGCAGAGCCCTTAGGATGTTTAGCATCATAGGGTATGTCTAGACTACATGCCTCTGCCAGCAGAGGCATGTAAATTAGACTACCTGACATAGTCAATGAAGCGGGGATTTACATATCCCCCGCTTCATTAAAATAAAAATGACCGCCGCGTTGTGCCGGCTCAGCTGATCGTCGGCACAATGTGGCAGTCAAGACGCGGATCAGTCGGCAAGGAAAGCCTCCTGAAACGAGGTTTACAGGATGGGTCGGCAAAGGCTTTTCTTGCCAACCGATCCGCGTCTTGACTGCCACGTTGTGCCGACGATCAGCTGAGCCAACTGCTGTGGCCATTTATTTTAATGAAGCGGGGATATTTAAATCCCGCTTCGTTGACTATGTCGGGTAGTCTAATTTACATGCCTCTGCCGGCAGAGGCATGTAGTCCAGACATAAGTTACCCTGGCGTTTAGGGCATTGTAAGCATTATAGACAGATGTTGGGGCCAGATCCCCAGCGGGTGTAACTCAGTTGCGTTCCAGCACAGCTGGTGGAGCTGCATCGCTTTACAGTCGCTGAGTCCATCTTCCTCCGCACCCAGATGTTCCCAGCGTGACACTTCAGGCCAGAGTTTCACAAGAGCCCAGCGTGCACCTGACAGGCTGGGCTCTTTGGGAAGTCTGGTCCATGTGCTAATGTGCTGGTTAGGGTCACAGCTCCCCTGGATCAGGACCCAGCTTTGTCCATGGCTTCCACTGCAGCCTGAAGCTGGAAAGTCTGGCTAGTGGCTACACCAGGCACACCCGAGCCAGCTTTAATCTCACGAGTTCAGGGCCTCGGGCGGGGAAGCCGTGGCAGCAGGAGAGTCATCCCTGGCTCTGCACACCCACCCAGGCCCCTGGCGAATAACTCGCTGGGCTGCGCAGCCGCGACGTCCTTGCACGGATACCTGAGCTAGCTAGATTAATGCTAGCGCAGGCCTGTCTGAGTGCACTGCAGTCACCCCCATGTCGGCAGCCTAGACTGGGGGGGAGGAAGGGGTTCAAACTTTTTTTCTCATGACCCCGTTGAAGAAAATTGTTGATGCCTGCGACCCAGCATAGTTATATCCTTTGACTAGGGTGCCGGCTCCGGGCTGGGGATGAGGGGTTTGCAGTACAGGAAGGGGGGCAGGGCTGGGGCAGGGGACTGGGGCGCTGGGTTGGGCATGGGCCACCCACGGTCAGCAGAGCAGCGGGGAGTCTAAGGCTGCTTCCCGCCTGTCCTGGCACCTCAGACCACGCTGTGCCCCGGAAACAGCCAGCAGCAGGGCTGAGAACTACACAAGGGTGTGCAAGCGGCTCTGTGCGTGGCGCTCACTTATAGCCACCATCCTCCCCAGCGCCCATTGGCCGGGAACCAGCCAATGGGAGTGTGGAGCCCTGTAGCACCCCGCCTAGGAGCTGGACCTGATGCCAGCCACTTCTGGGGTGCAGTGCGGTCCGCGGTGCCAGGACAGGCAGGTCACTGCCTTAGCCCCCACACTGGTCACCTGGTCCCCCTTCAGCAAAGCGACCCAGTGCCTGGCACCCCATGGCGAGTAGCGTACTCCTGGTGCGGTGCCCACCAGGAACCTTTTATGCGAACTGGAATTTGCACCTTCTAATAAGGTTGTTACAGGTGCATGTATCATGCTGGAAAGCAACCTCCCCCGCTCTTTAGCCCTCTTTCGGCTCTCAATCCCGAGCCATTTGCCAAAACGGCACCAGCGCCCCCGGTTAATTGCTTGCAAGGCAGGCAGGCTAGTGGTGAAAGCCACAGAGCGGCATGCAAGAAATGTGGCGCCAGTTCCTAACGCTGCCACAGACTGTTGGGTGTCCTTGGGCAAGTCATTTTGCCGCTGTGTGCGGTGCTGCCCGTCAGTAACACGGAGAGGCGGGCGCTGGGCATGATTGTCAGGCGCTCAGCTACTAGGGAGGCAAGTATCAGAGCCAGTCTCTGGCCTGGGTTATGCAGGAGATCAGACTAGGGGATCTAATGATCTCTGGTGGGTTTAAATCAGAGCCCAGCTAGATAGAAATCTCCGGTCTGTGCCGTGCAAATCACCAAGACTCCTGCGTTAACTTAAACCAGCTCTTCTTGCTTCCACTGCCTAGGAGGGCTTGAAATATGGAGTTTGAATTCTCTCTTTGATGCCACAGCCAGGCGGGGCATAGGAGGGGTGGGGTATTTCATTTGCTTTCTTGCTTTCACTGATTGCAAGGCTAAAAGCAAAAAAAAACCCAAAACAACCAGAACAACCCCTCCCACCCCCTCTCTGACGCTGTTATTCGGGTTGAGCGTGCAGGAGCTATTTCATAGTTCTTAACGCTGCTTCAGTGAGGCAAAAGGCACAAGTGTAACAGGGCTGGGGACCTATTTCCATCGTCCCTGGCTGAGGGATTATACAAACCAGAGCCACCAATAATTGCGCGTTTATTATCCTAACAGACCTTGGCTCTGCCACCCAGGTGGGTCTCAGGCCAGGAGAACAGAATCTGAAGCCCACAACATTTCCTCTTGCTTCACACAATTAACTCCCAGCGCAGGTCGTCTTTTCTGCCGCAGTTTGTAACTGTGCGAGCACCTGCCTGAGTCAGGCCACGTGCTCTCTGCAGGCAGCGTAACAAATGTCCCGGCGGGTCGCACGGCTCAGACAGACAGCTGTGTGAGCTCAGCGGCTGGGCTTGTGGGTAAGGCACTAGCTGGGGACTCAGGAAAGCCAGGCTCATTTCCTAGCTCTGCCACTGCCTCTCCGTGTCACCTTGGGCC
The DNA here is from genome assembly GCA_019425775.1 of Rafetus swinhoei. NCBI lineage: Eukaryota > Metazoa > Chordata > Testudines > Trionychidae > Rafetus > Rafetus swinhoei. The sequence continues at coordinate 13,543,034 of JAFJHL010000300.1, read as the reverse complement.
AGTCACTTAGTCTATCCGTGCCTCAGTTTCTCCATCATTAGTTCTTCTGCCTTGTAAACACTTCAGGGCAGGGGCTGACTCTGGGTCTGGATGGTACCTAGCACCGTTGGATCCTGAGAGCAGCTGTCATGCAAACAACAGCTGGAGGGGGTTGCAGTCCCTGGGTGCCTTTTCCCAATCCTTGTGCTGTGTACACAGCCCCCAGCACTCTGTGACCCTCACGACCGACAGATCGAGCGGCAACTGGTTCCCCAGAAAACCAGTCGCACCTTTTACCCGAACGTTTGTGCAGGCAATAGACAATCTGTGGTTTGCCAAGGACGCGACCCCCAGGCCTCGCTTTCATGCTGGCGCAGCCTCTACTCATTGGTAAACATCGTCCCGTTTCACAACAGCCTTTCTAGTGCCATCCCGGGCCTCCATTGGCTGAGTCACCCTGAGCCAGACACTGTCCCTTTCTGTGCCTCAGTTTCCTACACTGCAAAATGGAGGCCGGGGGAAGGGACTTAAACACCTTCTCTGGGATGACATGAGGCTCCCAGTGCACCTTGGGATGCTCTTACAGCCAAGGCGACAGCACTATGGACCCATTCACTCAGCCTCCTGAGCAGGGATGGGGAACCTTTTTTGAATTGGGGGCCACTGACCCACAGAAAAATCAGTCGGGGGCTGGGCGCTGCAGCGGGGGCAGAGTGCGGGCTCCCCAATGCTGGGGGAGGCCCTAAGCCTTGGGGGCCAGATCCAGGCAACCTAGGGGCTGCATCCGGCCCCCGGGCCTTAGGCGCCCCACCCTTGCTCTTGAGCATTCTCCCATTCCAAGCAACATTTGGGGGTTCAAGATTGAGGCACCAGGGGCTCATGCTCCCCCTCCCCTCCCCCATCCTGCTCTAGCTAAGGGCCCAATGGGGCACCTATCATCATAGGCTCGGGACACCTCACAGCCCTTCACGGACTTAGCCTCCCAGGCCCCCCCCTCCCCTGTGAGGCCAGAAAGTGCTGTTATCCCATTGAACAGGGACCGGACAGCAGGTCAGCCATGTGCAAGGCGAGAGTTCTAACCACTGGGCCAGCCTGCCTCTGCACACTCAGTGCTGCTAGTTGGGGTTCTACAATGAGGCCAGTCAAGCTCTCCTCCTCAGCGGGGGTAAAGCGGCCTTGCTCCACTGCAGTCCACCCCGCTGCACCCGTTTACACCAGCCCAGGCTCGGGCCCATTACCGCGGGATTGGTTCTAGCAGTAACCTGCGCATGACATGCCTGCAGCGGGATCTGCCCCCCCCCCCAGGGGCTTCAGAGACACAGAGCAGGTAAAGGAGGAGGAGGCCTCATGCAACCTGCCGGACCTCACTACAGGAGGGATCTGCTCCTTTGCTCCAATTCTGTCCCCGCCCCGGGTGTAAATCCGGAATACAGCCGTTGGCACTGAGGTTGTCCTGGTTGCAGGGGAGGTTTGAGCCCATGGGGCAGGGAATGTGGGGACCTTGGGAAGGGATTGCTGGGGGGGGGGGACACCCGCCCCTTGCAAATAAACCCCTGGCCCCGAGGCGCGATGGGTGACGTCAGCCAGAGGCTGAGGTGGCACCGACGTCACATAGCCCGTTGCCCCAGGCCAGTCCCCTGCGGCCCAGCCGGCCCGGCGCGAAGGGCAGGAAGGACTGTGGAGCCAGGGAAAGTCAGAGCAGCGTGCGCCTGCCTCCGCATCTCTCTGTCACTGGTCCCACTGCCCCTCCCTTTCCCCCGGGTGCCCCCAGCCCCACCTGGGCAAAGGGGGTGGGGCAGGCACCTGGCTCTCTGGTCCCCACTCAGGACTGGCACAAGGTGCAGAGAGAGCTCCCCTGGCCTGCGCTGGCCTCCCCGCTCCTCAGCCTAGGCATGTCAGGGATGGGGAGACTGCTGGGGCGGCCTTGCCCCTCCAGTATTCCCCTCAGGCCAGGAGGGGCTGGGTGCGACCCTGGCAGTAAGAGAGACAAGCACCCCCACCCGTTCCCTGCACCAGGGCAGGGGTGCAGCTGGGCTGCTGAGCGCAGGCCCCACCGGCCCCTTAGCCCTGCTCCCAGGCACACTGGACGGGCCAAAGTCAGCAGAGAGGTTGGGAGGCTTGTGCCCCTCGGCGCCGGCCGGGCTGCCCGGGGGCACCGAGCGAGGGCAGCTTGGCCCCCTAGTCCTGCGCCCAGCTGGGCTGCCCACGAGCTGGCTCGTTGCAGAGCCTCTGGCAATACCAGCTGCTGAGCCAGGGCCCTCTGCAAGGGGGCAGGTCAGGCCAGACCCCCTTTTCTGCCATTGTCATTGCATCTGCCAAGGATGGGAAGTGATTTGCCCAGTGTCACGTAGCAAATTGGTGCCAGAGCTGGGAATAGAACCCAGGAGTCCTGACACCCAGCCCCCCCGCTCTAACCACTAGACCCCACCCTCTCCCAGAGCCACAGATAGAACCCAGGAGTCCTGACACCCAGCCCCCCCTGCTCTAACCACTAGACCCCATCCTCTCCCAGAGCCACAGATAGAACCCAGGAGTCCTGACACCCAGCCCCCCCTGCTCTAACCACTAGACCCCATCCTCTCCCAGAGCCACAGATAGAACCCAGGAATCCTGACACCCAGCCCCCCCTGCTCTAACCACTAGACCCCACCCTCTCCTAGAGCCACAGATAGAACCCAGGAGTCCTGACACCCAGCCCCCCCTGCTCTAACCACTAGACCCCACCCTCTCCTAGAGCCACAGATAGAACCCAGGAGTCCTGACACCCAGCCCCCCCTGCTCTAACCACTAGACCCTACCCTCTCCCAGAGCCACAGATAGAACCCAGGAGTCCTGACACCCAGCCCCCCCTGCTCTAACCACTAGACCCCATCCTCTCCCAGAGCCACAGATAGAACCCAGGAGTTCTGAGGCCCAGCCCCCTTGCTCTAACCACTAGACCCCACCCTCTCCCAGAGCCCCAGCCTCTCCCAGCCCCCACCCTCAGAGCTGGGCTCTCAGGCTGCTGTTGTGAGGTGCCACACGGCTACAGCATGCAGCAGAGCCACAGCTGTGAAGCTGGGAGCCTGGGGTTGCCTTCTGAGCCCATCTGGAGGGGCCGAGCCGGGGAAGGGCATTTGAGCCTGGGAGAGGCTGGAGATCGAGGTCCAGGGTCAAGGCCGAAGGGGGGAGGGGAGACTGATTCAATGGCACCAGAGCTGCCGGAGAAGGGGCCTTGGAGGGCAGCTGGGCCCCGGAGCCCCTTTGCTCCCTGTGGCGTGAGTCCTGGAGCAGGCGGCCTGGCCTCCGGCGCGCAGTGACTCAGCTCCGGGCCGGCAATGACCACACACGCTGCTTCTCTCTGCCAGGAGCTGCCGGGTGCCAAGGCTGCACTTACGGCGCAGCTGGCCCGCCGGCCGGGCGCGGGACAGAGCAGCAGCCTCTGGAGCCAGGGCCATCTCCACAGCGCACCCGCCCCAAGGGGCTGGTGTTACCCGGGGGGGAAGGGGACTGAGCGCCCTGTAGCTCAGCACTGCCCCTGTTCCCGGCAGCCCGTGCTCTGCTGGCTCCCCGCCCTGGCATCTGGGCCTGTCCCAGAGGGGTGGGGGCAGCTCCGTCAGCATGTGCCGGGCTCCCCCTCTCCGGCCCCCGCAGGCAGAGACCCACGCGGTGCCCTGGCGTCGCTTGGGGCCTGCCTCCGGAGAGCCCTGCCCTGCATCCTCAGCAGCCTGCGCGGGCCACGCGCGTCCTCCCTCCGCGGACACGGGGGGCCGCCAACTCAGCGCCACCCCGCCCCGCCGGGCCGAGTTCTCCCCAGCCTTTGGCTCTGGGCCCGGGACACGCTCCGCTCCAGGCTCTCCCCTCCCACCCAGCGCCCGCCCTGCACCGTTCACACCACGGGAGCGTAGCGGCGCGGGCGCTCAGCTCCCAGCTGCGGCAGCTGCCCTGGGAGCCGAGCCGCAAAGGCGGAGGAAGAGGACGGGGTGGGCCCCGCACGCCGAGGGCCGGGCAGGCAGCTCTCTGCTGTGATCCCACCGGGCGTGAGCGCGAGGGGAGCGAGCCCTGCAGCGAGGGTCGGGGCCACACCGCGTCCCTGCTTCTCTTTGAGTCGGGGGGGGCTGGCCCCGGCCGCGGGTTAACGAGACACCAGGCCAAGCTGCAGAGCCGAGGGCGGGATCCTGGCCTGAGCCGAGGTGGGCTCTGCCTGGGGCGCAGGCATGAAGGAAGAGCCCCCTGGCTAGTGGCGGCAGGTGGGCGTTTCTGACCCCGCCGCTCGTGGCGAGGCCCGTGTACCCGCCTGCGTGCCCCGCCGGGGGTCTCTGGTCCGTGGCCGCGGGGCTGCAAAGAGCCTCCGCTCACAGCCGGGCCCCCAACCGAAATGCTCCGCCCTGGCCCAGCTGCCGCACGAAAGGACCCTGGTGCCCACCGCCTGGTCGGGGGAGCTCTGCGCTCTCGTCTTTCTTTGCAGCGCTGTCCCCTGGATGAGGACGGTGGCTTGGCTCGAGGGGTGGCTGCCCACCTCCCCCCCCACTGGGAATCTCTGCCCTGCGCCTGCCCCTCGGGCCGCGGGGGGCGGCAATCGCCCAGCGGCTCTGTGACACGGCAGGCCGGTGCCTGGCTCGAAGGAACAAGCGCCCGGTGGTTAGGGGCTGAACTGGATTCAATTCCCAGGTCTGGGACAGGCCTCCTGGGAGTTTGGGCCCTTCCTCCCCGCTCTGTGGGGCCGGGGCCTCACTCTGGGACGGAGGTGCCCTCCCTCCCCACACAGTGCTGCAGCCAAGGCCCCCAGGGCCACCAACCCCGCACTCCTGCCCCACAGCATCCCCCCCATCCAGTCCTGGGCTCCCCCCACAGCTGGGCCGTTGCCTCTCAGGCCTGACCCCCCCCAACCCCCGCTTTTCCAGACCGCACAGCCCGGCTGTGCCGCTACCCCTCCGGGCCCTGCAGAGGACTCCTGCTCTGACCTTGGTGGGGTGGTGCAGGGGTGTGACCTTGCAGGGGACAGGAGCCCGACTCCCGGCAGCCGGAGCCGAGCGGCTTAGGAGAGCTGGGCGAGGAAGCCAGCGCTGCAGAGGGGCGGGCTGCGCGCTTTGCTTCCTTTCAGGGATGCGGCGTCCTTGCACGGGGCCGGCGCTGCCCAGACTTAGGCGCAGCTGTCACCCCCGCGACGCCAGACATCTGCAACTAGCCGCCTCCGACTGCCCCAGCCCCTCCCCACGCGGCAAACCCCTCTCGGGCCAGGCTCCGTCCTTGGCCCCTCTGGGGTGGGGTGCCCCCTGCCCACAGGAGCTGCCGTGCTCCCCTATCCCAACCCATCATGTTGCAGCACGGAGGTGCCACCCATGCAGGCTGAGCTGGCTCCTGGTTCGGGCCCCCCCCCCCCACACTTGCCCCAAACTAACAGGGCCCAGCCCCAATATTCCTCCTGCCGTGTGTCTGAGCCCGCAGCGGCACAGCGCCAGGACGCACGGCTGCACTCTGAGCCTCGCAGGGGGGGGGAACTGTGGCTTCGAGCCCTCTCCAGATAACCAGGGGGCTGGAGCCAGGGAGCTGGGGCTGAGCCCGCTGCTCCGACGTGCCTCTCGTTTGGCCCTCTCGCCGCTCAACGGGCCGCTCGCTGCAGGGGGACGCGGACGCCTCTGGCGGGGGGAGCTGCTCCTGATGAACCCCGCAGTTGACTCCACCCCCACCCCCATCCGGGGGCCGGCTCTCCCACCCTTGCTGCCCTGCCATGGAGCTCTGCACCTCCCCTGCCAGGAGCCAGACCCGAGGGATTCCTGAGGCTTCCAGTGCCTACAGAGAGCAACAACACGCCGGAGTAATGGAGGGTCCGGGGAGGCTGCCAAGAGTGGCTTTGATGTGGGGATCCGCACGCATCTCGCCGCCCTCGGCATGGCCAGCACAGCCCCAGCCGGTCTATAAAAGGAAGTGTCTTCTCTGCTCTCTCCCCAGCACCGCCGGCCTGACCGTGCTCTGCAGGCGCTCACGCACAGCCGTTTCCAAGTTGGCCTGTGCGCTGCTCTGGCTGGGCCCGGCTCCCCGCCTCCCTCCCGGCCATCGATCCCCTGTAAACCAGCTGCATTAGCCACTTCATCAGACACACCGGCTACAGAGAGAGACACCCGACCCGGCAGAGAGCTGGGTACGTGCTGGCTTCCGGGCCCTCTGCCCTCACCCAGAAGGAACCAGCGAGGCTCGGAAATTGGGACTTGACCTGCCGATCTCGGGACAGACCCTTCCTCCCCCTGCTTCCAAGCAATGCGGCGGTGAGGCCTGACGGACAGCTAGCATGGAGTTGCCCCGTCCCGCCACGAGGGCCCTCCAGGAACGTGGGGAGCAGGAGCAGAAATTAGAGCTGGGATTCCCCCTCCGCCCCCCCATTGCTGACACTAATGCAGGGGATGGATGCTTCTCGTTGTCATGGCCCCCCAAAGAATTTGCCCAGCAGTGGGGGAGCCCTGCCCCCCATTCAGGGGACCCCTGCCCTGTTGCTGCAGCTCGGTGATTTATGACAGCTTTTCTCCCTGTCTCTAAAGAGCTAATCTTGCAGCCTGCCGGGAGGCTGGCCCCGCCGCAGCAGCGTCACTGTGATCACCCGCCCAGTGCAGACTTGCTGTGGGGGGCGGCACATGTACCCCAGACAACCGGGTGATGCGGAGCCTGCTTTCTGCTGTCTTGCAGCCTCCCCCCGCCCACCCCCGGCAGGGACTTGGCCAGTATCCCTGATTCTTTGCTTTCGCCCAGGGTGCGGATCCCAGGGCGCCCCCGCTGGGCCCGCGCACACCAAGGGGTGGGGTAGCGAGAGGGCTGCAGCCACCTCTAACCCTGCAGGACAATTGCTAAGCCCACAAGTCCCTTCTCCTCCCACACATGGCTAAGGCTGAGCCACCCCCCCCCCCCACGCACACACACACAGACACTCTGCAAAGCTGCCGCGAGGAGCCAAAGCCCAAGTAAAATGCTGATTACGGTTCTGATGATCAGCGTCTAGCGCAGAGGCTGCAAATAACAAAAGGCATCTCCGGCGTAGGAGCCCAGCACTTGTACTAGTGAAGGTTAAATGCTCGGTGCAGGGAAAACCCCACTTCCCCCCTCCCCTGCAGCCCCCGACGCCAGGATTGCTGGCCCCCTCCCCAGTTTAGAGCCACTTACTCTCCTGAAGGTGATCCCGCTTCCGTCGGGGGCTGGAGCTCCGGCTCCCGGGAGCCGCGGTGGCGTCTGCCAGTTCCCGGCACTTGCCTGCTCATCTTGACTTTGCCACAGAACTCCTTCAGCTTGTCTGCATTCTGTTCCCGAGGAGCATGCAGCATCCTCGCTCGAGAAGTTCCTTGCCAGGAAGGGGCGGGGAGAGCTTTAAAGGCAGACCCCTGCCTGGCTTGCAGACCCCTTCAGGGGCCCCTAGGTAAAGATGCTCCCCTCTTCTTTATAAAGGAGCTTCGTTCATTCCTGGGGCTTCCCCCGCCTACGATGAGTCCCACCCCTTCCACACACACCCGTGCCCGGCTGCCAGACAGAAGGTGAGGGAGCGGCACAGATCTGCGCAAATGAAATCCTCCAGCCCCTTTATTTACCAGTCAAAATTGTCACGGGGCCACAAATTGCAAGAGGCCCCTTTCACCAGCGGATGCGAAGTCCAGTCCGGAGAGTTCTGAGCCGCCTACCTCTCTCTCGTGGCTGCTGCAGCAGTGACTTCACCCCCCCTCCCACGTCCCCAGGGAGCAGCAAAGTGGCAGAAGCCGCCCGGGACGTGGCCCCAGGACTCCCTGCCCACAAGCAGCCACATGAGGCCCCGAGATGCTGCCGTCACACCGCCCCACAGCACCAAAAAGATCAGCCAATGCTCCGGGTCCGTGTTGGGGGCCCGGGAAGGTCAGAGAGCTCTGCAGAGAGGGGAGCGCGGGTGGGCCGCTGGCCTTAGAACGTCCACAACCTTTCGCTGAGCAGCGCAAGGGAGACACGTCGCTAGTTTTGGATTTGGGAGAAAGGAAAACAATGGGACATGTCCGGGTCCACCGGGGCAGTGTTCCCCATCGGCGCGCAGGCAGATAAATCCCGGGGGGGACCTGGGACCTGCCTGGACCATTTCGCCTCTCACCAGTGGTACTGCCGGGCTTGTGTTCGGCTTTTTCAGGTTGACGGGAGCAGCCACGTGGCTGCGGCTTTGGATCCACAGCTCCCCCCTCTGCCTGCGCGCTCAGGCCATCTGCTCGCCTGGGTCTGGGGTGACTTTTGACACCGCAGCTTTGGGAGATGGGGGAAGGCGGAATTCTCCCCCTTTGTGACGTGCCAAAGCCCCACTGAGCAGGGCTCTATCAACTGCTGGTGGCAAAGCAATGGGAAGGAGGGGGAAATGGGGAGGGGCTGTGAGGACTCCAGCCCCTCCCCATTCCAAAGCTGGCCCCAAGGCAAGCAGGCTGCCCTTAGTGTATTGCACACACACACAGACATGCACACAGATACAGACACAAACACAGACACAGATACACGCACACAGATACACACACACACAGATAAATGCACACAGATAGACACACAGACATGCACACAGATGCACATGCACACAGATACAGACACAGACACATGCACACAGATACACACGCACACAAACACACAGACATGTCCACAGATACACACGCACACAGACACACAGACAGACACACATGCATACAGATACAGACACAGACACACATATACACACACACACAGATGCGTACACAGACACAGATGCACGCGCACAGAGACACGCATACAGAGACACACAGACACGTACACAGACACAGATGCACGCGCACAGAGACACGCACACAGATACACAAACAGACATGCACACAGATACACACGCACACAGATACAGACACACATGCACACATACACACACAGACATGCACACAGATACACACACACAGACACACGCACACGCACACAGACACAGATACACATGCCCAGAGACATGCACACACACACAGACACATGCACCCAGATACACAGACACACGCACCCACACACAGACACACACACACGCACACCCCGCTTCCTGGAAAGCCTTGAGCCTGCAAAGCAATTACGGAGACTGTCAAACAAAGCTCCTACCTCGTCCCTCTACCGGGTCCCTTCAGCAGCACCCTCGGCTGGGCTTTGATCTTGGCTCCTCGGAGCGGCGGCGTAACGTCCCCAAAGTGCGAGGAGGGCTTTGCAGAACATCCAGAGGCCCCCGCAGAACACAGAGCGGAAGGAGGTGGAGAACTGGGGAGCTCGGCGGGGGGGGGGGCAGGAACACACCACCTTGCTCTAGTGACCCAATGGAAAAGGAGAAAAACAAGGAGCCCCCCCCCGACCGGAGTCTCCCCTGGCAGAATGCACTTTCTTGGCAGGGCCTTTTACTCGCATCCTTCAGCACCAACGCCCCGCTCCCCTGGCCGGCCGCGCAGTGTTTGTCTGCTATTTTTGGCAGCCTCCTCAGAACTCCTTGCAGACCATTAATAATGAGAGTGAGAAATTCGTTTGGCCTCTGCTATATAAGGAAAGGTAGCGGGCGAGAGGCAGCTAAATATACTGGAGCGTGCGGGAGACGGGGCAAGCGGGAACGCCTTGGCAGCGAGCATGGAAAAGCGAGGGCTGGAACAATGGAAAGATGGACTCACGCCTCGCTAGCGTGGGGGCCTTGCACACGGGGAGGTCACATTGGCCAGGCTGCTCACCGTGCTGTGGGCACACACGAGGCTTGGAGGGCCCTGATCTCCCCCCTCAAAGCCTCAGGGGCCAGAAATTCCACTCCCCATCAGGAACCCCAGCGAGGGCTGGGTTCCCCACTAGCGCTCCGCACCCAATGGCTGCAGAATCAGGCCCCATCTCTAGGCCCTGTTGGAGACTCCTAGGCCCAAACCTCACCTGAGCGTTAACCCCCCTGTCTGGTTTCCATAGCAGAGGCTGCATAGCCAACGCAGATGTGAACCCTCCAGGCAGACCTTCCAGAGGTGGGCATGGAAAGCCAATGGCCAGATTTACCCTTGTCCCAGCCTGTAGGCTCTCACACACACTGGGTGCTCGCGTACAGGCAGGGGGCTTAGGAAACCGGGCCATAAACCAGCCAAAGTTGCGGCACGCTGAAGACTGTGGGGGCAGAGCAAGCTCACTTTAAGACAGGGGAGGGAGGGGAAGTGTTCCTGGTCCTGCTGGCAGGCGAGGGGCCTCTGTAGGGACACCGGTGATCAGAGGCAGTCTGGAGAGGACCCACTGAAAGCAAGGTGGGTGGAGTTGGGCCTTCCTGCAGCCTGCTTTGTCTCTCTCTGCTTTGGCCTTCTGGAGTGTCCTAAGACGCTAGTGAGGCGCTGCAGCCTTCCAAGCCTGCACGCGTGCGAGTGAGTGAAAAGTCACCTGAGGTCCCAGATTAAACAACAGCAAACGCACTAGGAAGTGAAAGAGCTTTGAAACTGGCTACAGGGTAATTCCAGGCTCCTCATGTTAGCCCAGGCTCGAGCAGCCCCAAGGCAGATCTTTAGGGAGCCAAGGGCTCGCATAGAATTGGGGCACCCTGGGCTGTACTGATCTCCGGCATTATCTGCACCAGCCAGTGAAATGCCCCCAGCAGCAGGATGCTTCTGCCCAGCCCCTAAGCCCTACCTGGCCTCCCCCTCTGCATGGAAAAGCAGCTGCATATGAGACCCACCCCATGCTCACAGCCAGCCTCGTGCCCCCCCTAGAACTCAACCTGTACTGCACATCACAACTGCTCAGGACTTCTCAGGAACAGAGAGAAGGGTGTTAGACCTCAGATCCTCCTGCTCCTAAAGCACGGGCCCGTGTAGCCCAAGGAGACTCTCTGTTTGCAGTACAGGGTCTATGAGACACAGTGGGACAGTCCAGTCCTCCAGTAGAGCACCAAGGTGCACAGGAATGTGAGCTCCTTGAGCGCCAGTTCATTACCATCCAAACTCACTAGTATGGGAGGGACCACAAGTAGGAAGCCACCACTGCTTGAACCCTGGTGTCTGCTGTGCGGAGAAGGGACCTGTGGGGGTCCCTCTACCAAAGCTGGGGACAACCTTCCTCTTCCTCAGCCCAGAGTTGCCCCTGAAGGGCAGCTAAAATGCTGTGAGTAGACAGTGGCCACCAGCGGCTGACCACACCGGGTGACTCACGTCCAGGCTCCTGGGAGCAGGGGTAGGGCTGTGGGGTTCTCAGCACCGGCCCGACTGAGCAGGGAGGGGAGCAGATAACAGACAACTAGAGCCCGAATGATCAAATGTTAAATATGACAAGGTGCGCCTCTCCCAGCCCCAGCATTTCTCAGCGCCTCTCCCTTCCTGCCCCCTCGTTCAGCAGGAATTCAAAGGGAACCCCTCTCCACCGCCCCGGGCCCTTCCTGTCACTGGAATCTGCACCCAGGGGAGCCTTGCACGGAGGTCACTCAGAGAGAGCAAGGAGTCTGCTCTACAGCCTTCGCTGAGCGCCAGCTGCCTTTCAGCATGTTGGGCGCTCAGCTCCAGAGGTCTCAGGTTCGGTTCCGCCTGCCGGTGTCACGCTGGCGGGCAGACAAAAATTGTAGCCGTATCTGCAAACGTGAGGCTGTGGACACCTGCCTTCACATCTGCAGCTATAAAGCGGGTAGCTGCGGACTTGCAGGGCTGTGGCCGCAGGGGGCTGAAAGGAGTTGGGATCAGACCATGCCGGCCTTCAAGGCTGGTTGATGGGCTTGCATTGGAACTAGCAGCAACGTGTAATTCCAGCTCCAAGCAGAACCCAGGGTTGGAAAAGGGGAGGCCCCAGCCTGGGAAGTTGAGTCTTTCTGGGCCTCGGGCCCCGTTGTGCAGTGAGGGTAATGGCACTTCCCGTCCCCACCTTGACACTGTTCAGTTGTACGATCTTTGGAGGATGTTGCCTCTTACTAGAGGCCTGTCTGTGCAGGGCCCTGTCTTGGTCAGGGAATGCCCAGCACCCCAGGCACCCCTTTCTCTGTTAGCACCTGGCACACTGGGCACCCCGTCTCTGTCAAGGCCTCATGGTGCTACTATGTAAGGATGTTAAAATGCAGTTAATTGACTAGTCAAGGAGCACTTCTGCATTCTTCCTTTGAAATGTACAAGAGCCGCTGCTGGGGCTCTTGTACATTTCAAAGGAGGAATGCGGAACTGCACATACAGCCCTGGGCCAGCGGGAAGTTCCGCTGACTCCGGGCTGCACGCGGGTGCCTGCTTTGAAATGCATAAGAGTCCCCAGCAGGGGCTCTTGTGCATTTCAAAGTCATGGAGCCCAGGGTCAGCGGGGGACTCAGAGTCCCCGCTGACCCTGGGCTCCATGCTACGCTGCATGCCCCAGAAAGTCCTCAACTGACCCCGGGTTCCACTGCCCCTTTGAAATGCATGGAGGCGGCCTTTCAAAGGGGCAGCCGCGGCACTCAGCTGTGCAATGGCTGCCCCTTTGAAACGCCGCCTTGGGGTTTTAAAGCGGCAGTGCCACACAGCTGTGCAGCACTGCCACTTTGAAGTACCCCTCTCCCCCTTTTGCTGCCTCTATCTAATAGAGGCAGCAAGGGGGGGGGGGAAATCAATTAGTCAACTAGTCTTTAACATCCCTACTACTATGATGCAAATAACAGTGGCTGGACTGAGATCTGCTGGAGTCCAACTGGACAGGCATCTCCTTAACTCAAGGTCCTGAGACTCAATAGCCAAGAGCAATAAGATCTGATCTTTATCCATGTTGTGTGATCACCCGGGACCTGCCTAGACCTCCCCCCGTCCTTCCCAGCAGGAACTGAGCTCGATGCTGCAGGGTCTGCAGAGCAGCTCCATGGTGCAGTGACCACAACGCCCCCATCCTCACCACCTCCACAGGCTGCCTACCCCCCAGGCCCGGCCTGCGTCCCACGGCTCCAGCCAGCAGAGCCATCATTCCTGAGCAGGGCTGGTCCCCATCCCTCTCGTGGCGCCTGCAGGAGACATGGGTCTGATTAGCTCCCAAAGCAGCTGGCAGTGCAGGTACTATGGGGCTGTGGTGTGCAGGCGGGAGAAGTGCCAGCCGCTGCAGTACAACAGGGCCACAGGGGTTGGCTACAGCAATTATTGGAATAATTTCCTCTTCAAAGCCATCTTCTCGTGTTAATGAGCAGGTCGTTAACCTTAATGGTGTCACTGCAAAGCCCATTAGCAAGTGCAGCTAAATCACCCAGTGTCCCAGGTCATCCTGGGTGCCTCCAAACTGGGCAGGGGGAGACGGCACATAGACCTCTGCTAACAACGTGCCCACTGCAGCTCTTCTAGTACAAAGATTTGTAATGTTTTGCTTTAATTTTCCCTCCAGGGGAGAAAGGTCTTTGAGCCCCGCTTCACTGCTAGGCCCCCGGCTTTCCCCAGGCCTGGACTCCCTGCAAACCTGGAAGGGGCTGCTAGCAAACCGTACCCTAACCACGGGGCTCTCAGCACCATGCACATCCCTACAGGCAGAGCGAGGGACTCCCCACAAACATGCTACAGAGAATGATCCTGCCCCAGCCTCCCAGGGGAGCTGGCTGGGCTAAGGAGGGATTTTGTTGTTTTTTTGTTTGTTTTTGGTGACTGCACCGTGGCACAAACCTCAGAGGGCTATTGTCATTTTGCGGCTTCTGTGGCTGTGGCTTCTCTCGGAAGCTTTCCCCCACTCTCCTGGCCTGGCACATCAGGCAAGTTGGTGCAGGACCATGGCAGATCTCTGGAGAATTTACTTAGCAGCATCCCTGGGGCACATGAGCTGTGGCTGCCTCTTGAGGGAGGGCAGAGCAGGTGCTGAGTTGAAGGTCACGTCTAGGAGGGGAGGGATGTTGGGGCCTGTGCCGTCCCCTTGTGCAGAGATGGTGCTCTGGGGCCAAAAATAACCTGCAATTTACAAGTTACCCCCCCATGCCATGGGTTTGCATGGGGCGCAGTGCTCTCATTAGGGCCCCACTGGTGCAGTGAACAATCCAGCAGAGAAAGCACCAGAGGCTCCGGGCTAGTCATTAGTCCCTTGTGTCTGGGCTGCACGTAGGGATCCCAGACAGAGATTTAGGGCCCGCTGCACCAGGCGCTGTACGAACACAGAACGGAGTGTCAGAAAGCACTGGCAAGCGAATAGTATTAATACCTAACTCTTCATCAGCAGGAGCCACCTGCTGTCGCATCGGGCACTTAGATCAGGGAGAGGCAGCATGGCCTGGTACACACAGGACAGGACTGGGGTTCTTCCAGCTGGCCACTAGACAACAACTGTGATCTCACTGGGTGCAAAGCTGAGGAATCTCCACTAGGGGCAGGGGTGGCTACAAAGCTGTAGCCCCAAAGCAAGGTGGTGTTTTCTTCCCCACTTAACATCAAAACCAGGACTCAGAGCCTTGGGGTCATGGCCGCCCCATCTTGCTAAGTCGGAGGGGGATCTTGGCTAGACCCTGGCCCAGAAGAGTTGAGATGTGGCCATTTTAGGAAGCTGTAACTTAGTTGTAAGCTCTCTAGTCTGGCACTCTGGTCTTGCAACATCCGTGGTCCAGCATGGTTTTAGTTAGCCTGCTATTCACTTATCATGGGTGTGGCCAAGTTTCCTGTGGTCCCTTAAAGTTTGTTTACAGGCACCAGTCCTGGCTCTCAGTGGTGTGCAGTGTTGTCTTCAAGTCGTCATTGTCAAGTCCAAGTTGAGTCTCAAGTCGAGTCTCGAGTCCCTAAAGTCACTTTCAAGTCCCAAGTCGAGTCTCAAGTCTTAATTTAAAAAATGTCAAGTCACTTTTGTACAAGCCATCAATATCGGCATTTTCGGACAATTTTTTCACCAAGTCGATTTAACAAAATTAGCAAGTCTCAAGTTGAGTCTCAAGTCACAAACAATGAACCCGAGTCGAGGCTCAAGTTGAGTCACCTAGGCGACTTAAGTCGGACTCAAGTTCAAGTTGTGGGACTCGAGTCAACAACTCTGGTGTTGTGTGCTGTTATTTAGCTCCAATTTACCCCAAAATGTCTTCTAAGAGCCCAGCAAGCAGTGGAAGTGTTGGTCATGCTGCTAGACAACATTGACCACTCGGGACCTGGCAAATTCTCTGGTTCGGCACTGGTAAGGTCCCCGAGAATGCCAGACTAAAGAGGTTCAACTTGTACATAACGAGACCCGAGCCTGGCTATCACATAGCCTGATCCTGCCCCACAGCAGCAGGGCCAAGGACAGGGTTTCTCTACCCGTGGTACGAGTACCCTTAGGGGTACTCAAGAGAAGTCTGGGGGGTACGTCAACACCACTGAAATTTGGAGAAAGCTGAATTTTTGTTTTAAGTTTTACAGCGTTTTATTATATTTGTACTTTTTTACACCCAAAAATTTCATCACCCGCCCAGCTATGATTAAGTTGTTTAAACAAATGTGTTGCAATAGTAGAAAAATATTGTGTGTGTCTGAAAACTGTAGGTACTGGAAGTATTTATAATTTTTTTTAAAGGGGTACCTGATTAAAAAAACGGTTGAGAAACACAGGGCTAGGAGATGGTGAGAGCCGAGGGGACTGGGGGGTGATGGCGCTACGACATTTGAAGCCACTAGACGGAGAAATGTATGGTTAATTTTTTTAACCAATTGTAAATTGAGCCTAAGCCAGCAAAGGAGCTGTCTGCAACAGCGGGAGTTGTACCCAGGCAGCACAGTGCAGGGACGGGTCATCTCCTGGAATGATACTATCAGCTGCAGAGGTATCAAACCCAGTGCATGGCTTATAAATGGTCTAGTAACCTGGGTGGCGCAGGATAGCAAGGAGGAACGAGGTGCCCCCCCCAAGGTGAATTCCCTCCACTTGTTGAAACACACCAGCCCCCTAATGTTACGCAGGCTCCTTTTGGCTGCTGCAGTGCTAATGTGCAACCTCTACAGCAACTCTTAACTGACAGCAGGGCAGCCCCGGTTAATCTCCTTCAAGGACTGCACTAATTAATAAACGTTCCTCTGCTTCATTAGGAGCTACAGGCAGCCCGTGCGCTGCTGCACTTTGCTGGAGCTCGATCCCTGAAGCTTCAGCAATTTTGCTTTCCAGTGAAATCAATAGTCCACATTTGCATCTCCTCCAGCTTCCTCAGAGCATCCCTCAGCCGATGCACTTGAAGCTCCCCCTCCTACGCCCAGCCTCTCAAATCTTAGTTGTCAGGGCTTTTTAGCCAGGGACTGCGGCAGCCTTCGCATTTATGGCTGGTTCTGCGGCTAACGCACCCAGCTGGGTGTCCGAGACGGGGCTAGAGCCACTGTACCACTCGCTACACCTGCCACTGTGTTGCTCCCCAGCACAGAAGCTACTTTTGGGGTGTCCGCCAATAGACAAAGCACACAGCCAGGGGCTGAGCAGTCACAGACTCAGGAATGTGGGACTGGAAGGGACCGAGGAAGGTCAGCAAGTCCAACCTCTTGCACAGTGGCAGGACCTAGCTCAGTAAACCTAGCTCAGACCATCTGTGGTGTTTGTCCAACCTTTTCTTAAAAGCCTCCTGTGATGGGGACTCCACAACTTGTTCCAGAGCCTAACTGCCCCTAGAGTTAGAAAGTTTGTCCTAATGTCTCCTTTGCTGCTGCTGAAGCCCATTGCTTCTTGTCCTACCTCCTGGGGACAGGGAGAATGCTTAATCATTGTCCTCTTTGCAACAGGCCTTATCAAGTCACCCCTCCCTCTTCCTTTCTCAAGACCAAACTTTTTCTAAACACTCTCCTCGTAGGTCAGGTTTCCCTCTGGACTCTTTCCAAATCGTCCTTCCTAAAGTGTGACACCCAGAAAAGGACACAGTATTCCAGCCAGGCCCTCACCAATATGAGTCGAGTGGAACCCCGACCTCGTATTTCTTACATACAACACTCTTGTTAATACACACCAGCTCATACGTGGTTTGTGGTCCATTGTAACCCCCAGCTCCCTGGCAGCAGTACTATAGGTTGGACCTCCCTGGTCCAGCACCCTTGGGACCTGACTGATCCTGGATGAGGGATTTTGTTGGATTGCTGCTGTCCCGCCCCACCCCCCCTTCTCTCCAACTAGCTCCACCTGTAGCCCAGGTGAGCCGCCCACTGGCTTGTTTCTCGCCCCCTTCCACCCTGCAGCCCAGCTGGGATGCGCATCATTTCCCTCTCTCAGCATGACAGGTTCCCGGCCCCCCACCTTGACTCTCTAATCCTGGAACATCTGTGGTCCTTCTGGACCAGAGAGTTCTGGTTTATAGAGGTGCAACCTGTACCACTTAAGAGAGTTATTCCCGATTTTGTAGCCGTGCATTTGATTTTTCCTTCCCTAGGCCAGTCGCTTGCATTTCCTCTTCAGTACTAACCTGAAAAGTGAGAAGTCAGGCCAAGCACAGTTAATAGGGTTGTCTTACAAGGTAACCACCCCGACGGACAGAAAGCTAACACAGAAGTTGGGAGAGGAAGAGATCATTGCTCGCAGATCTGTCAAGCTCAAGAACAGACAACAGCTACTGACCCAATGCCTCACTGGTGGGTCAAATAGAACCCAGGAAGTTTTATATTGCAGACTCTGGGGCATCCCTGGCTAATACAGAGAAACAAGTCTAGGCAAGATCTACAAAATCCAACTTGGGATGCTCTAGCCAGACTTGAGCAGCCTCTGAGTTCTAGGTGAAGTACTCTTCAGCAATTTACACATTTAGAATATCGCCCTCTCGCTTCTGGCAAGTTGCAAACACAGCAGTCAGCTGGGCAAGGGAGTAATGCACCACGGTTATTAATGAATGGTAACAAAGTGATTGGCAGACATGGAGGATAAGGAAAAGGGAACAAAAGGGTATTTGATTGATTGTAGGCAGCATATTTTTCAAGTGGCAGAGTCGCTTGCTTTAGACACCCTCTCAAAGTTTCTCTCAAGAGAAACTGGAGCCAGAAGTAAAGAAGCAGCAGCAAAATAACTTCCCCTTTTATTTGCAAGAAACGTGTGGGGTTTTTTTCCCAATCATTTGTTAGTCTTGATCCAAGTAACACTGCAATCAAATAAACATCATTAAAGTTCAGACAGGTTGGGCTGGCCCCGTGTACAGAAAAATTAAGAACAAACTATCTAAACTGGGATCTTGACATTGCAAGAGATTCCGCCCTTTGATCCAACATCTGGACTCAACACAAGTGTGTGTCTGAAGTACATTTACACTGAAGAATGAGGAAAACAAAATAAAATTCGGCTGATGGCTCATCTAACAGATGTCTCAGCTCTTAACTTCCACACATGGGTAACTTGTAGCCATAGAATCTCTAATTGTGAAATTATAATGCACAGCCATGCAGAAGAGTTCTTATTGCAAGGTCAAACTCTGATCAGGTTACTTAGGTAACAAATGAGCAATGATATTAATACCCGGGGGGGGAGAAGGAAAGGGAGTTACAAGATTTTAAACTAATGTTTTTGTTGTACACATTGCTACATCAGAGGAGGGTCTTCTCTAACATGGGCTGTCATCTTTTTCCAAGTAAACGATCTTTTCCCTCCCTCTTCCACCTGAACAGAGATTTTTACACCAAGATGTGTAATGCTTCTACCTGCTGTTTGCAGGATTTTTCACTGACCCCCTGTCCCTTGATCAACATTAGATTTTCCTAGATTCCAAATTTATGAAAAGCTTCTCACACTTATCAGTACATAGCGAGGGCATGTGTATATACATACTTCTTCTGGTAGGGTGAAACAATTTAGAGGCACAGAGGGTTAATATTTGAAGTGAAGAGCAGGGTTTTTTGGGGGGTCGCTGAAGGGGTGTTTCATGCAGAGGGAGACTGTTGCGCAATAGAAGAATACTAATGCCAAGAAGGAAATCTAACTTTCGAGATTAGTGATTGACGGTCATAAGCCTGCATTTTGAGATGACAAATGACTAAGGACAGGAAGCACTCCTACCAAAACTGGTTGGCAAGGAGTTGGAAGAAGGCCCATCGCCTTCTGCAAAATGCAAGTCTTCTCTTTATCAGGCAGGCAATAACTATTCCATCTGCAGTGGTGCTGTCAGACAACTAAAGCACTTCAGTGTAAGTGGGCAGTTCCCACAGCGAAATGGGAGGAAGGAAAAAAAACCTCAGCTAAAGCAAGGTGCTGTTGAGTAATAGCTGGACTGGGTTTAATGCTTTCTCCTTCCGTCACAGGAAGCCAGAGCGCCAGTGTAAAGACGTCTCCTCTGAGCAGTACTGATGTCTGCAGCAAAAGAATCTCAAAGTGTCTCTGCTGCAAATTGGCTGAGAATTCCCCGCAGGGAGGACCTCTCCAGGACAAAAGAGAAGTAACAGGCTTCAAGTATGTGCCTAAGGGAGGAGAGGATTCAAGGGATACCTACCTCAAGAGTTTCATGGATGACACCCTGCCCAACGTTTTCAGCGCTACTCACAACAACAGCACATTTCTGACAGAAGGATGATCTGTAACTTGACTGCGTCCCGTTAAATCATCTGAAATGGAGAACTGTGGTGTTACCTTCGCCCTGCATGGTGGGGGAAAGGCAGGAGCGGACGTAGGATTGTGACAGCACGCTGGGGGTGCCAACGTCTAGGGAGAGGCCAGGCCAGGCTGAGACCACCATGACTATGGAGAGATGAATAGGCGCACAGGCAGGCTGTATGGTAGAAGCGCAGTCTGTGCTACGGTGCACAATCAAGAGAGGTCAAGAACTATGGTTGGCCTAAATCAATTGGGCAAAATGCTTATCTATTAGCTAAGTAGAAATAAACAGTGAATCCAACACTTGTGCCTAAGGAAGACATCTGATTGCACAGAAAAATAAAATTAGCAGCAGCCACGACTACATTCAATGGGGGAACACTCCCTCAAATTAAATAGTGTCTTTAATCTTTATCTGGTTCAACACAAGTCAGTAGTGCAGCAATATAAATACAACGTCAGAGTTTAAAGCCTTTTGTCTTTCAGTATCCAAAAAAGGGAAGCCAATGAAACAAGTTTCCAGTTTTAAGTAAACATAAAGAAAGGCGATAAACTAAGCACTCATCCTACAGGGGCAGAGGCATCTGACACCCCAATGAAAAGGGCAAATACCTGCCAAAGGGGGAGGTTTGGCTCAAGAAAGCAGCATGTTAAGAGACAGAAGTAGCAATGGAAAGGGAGAGTCACACACAATCACTCAACCCCATGCTTTCACTGACTGAAAGGAGCATGTAATTGAGAACCCCGCTGCCCAGAGAGGATACACTCCATACTGTGACGTGCCTCTGGGAGCCACTGGCAGGTATTTGGGCCTAGAGGGTTTGAACGGCCCCTGTTTCAGTCAGTTAATGAATGTGAAGTATGCACGCCAGCCGTCCACCAAAATAATTCGAGACTAAGAGCATACCCCGGGCCACTCAATGACAGCACAACAAAAGGCTACCGAGGTGCCAACTGGAGGGGAATGAAGGTATCCGCCCTTGTTTGTCTTCGACATGTGTAAGTGTTTGAAGAAAGGACAGTGTCACGACATTCTACAGTAGGGTGGGAAGTGCTGACGTTTTAGTGTTACTGAGCGCACGTGGACGCGTATAAGAATCTACACGGTGTGCTGCTAAGAGGAACAAATATCTCAGGGCTTGGAATTAAGCTATTAGTCACAGATCCCAGAAAGGCAGGTACTCTCCTTCCCATTAGCAAAGGATCCCTAAGGTCTGGAACAAATCAGGGAGGGCTCACTGACGGGATGAGGACATCCAGTCCAGCTGGCTGGCACAGACTCTGGAGATGGGCTGTTCATTCCAGCTAAGGTTTCGGGATCTGATTAGGTGCCACTTCATCTCCATTCCCAGTGAAAAGACTAATAATTTAACATAATTGCAACCCTCCCAGCTGTGAACCGATGCAGCCCATTCTGTGTGAGCATGGTACTTTAAATGCCCCACACCCCGCATGGTTAGCTGGGGTGAAAACACAAGGTTAATTTTTAGTAGAAATGGGGCTTGATCAGTGGAGGGGGAGGGGAAAGACGGGAAAAACTAAAAAGCTTTTTCTGTGGCTGAAGTAGCACGAGCTAGGTGCTTTCTCGTTTTTAAAAAGTCAGTTAGTGTGCCATCACTAGTGGAGGCTACAGTGGTGCGATGGGAGCCCAAAGCACGGCTCTCACATGCACGAGCCAGACCCTCCTTCAGAGAGAAGAAACCTCCAGTGGGGAGTAAACTGAAGGTCCATGGGAATTTCACCTCCATGGCAGTCCTAGTAGGTGGGTCTGTGCATTCACAGCTGCAGGAAGTGGCTCTGTCCTGTTGCATTCCAGAGGCCAGGTAGTCTGCATTTCACAGTTTCCTTTTCCTCCCTTTAATTTCCCTTGAAGTCAGGATTCAAGTACAACCAGTTCTAGTCACATAAAAAGAAACCCACAAAAACAAAAGTAGTTTCCGGGAAATAAGTTAGCAGCTTTCTCCTAACATGATCCAGCTGGTCTCCAAAGGCTCCCTGGAACCGGGGACTGGAGTGGTCCCCGCTTTTGCTCTGTCCCCTACCTAAAAGTGACTTAGAGCTTGGCTATAAGATCTCTTCCCTCTGGTTCTTCGGTTTGGGCAGTGCCTGTCCGTTGCGCAGGGAGCCATTTTGACTACGGAGCAGTTTCCCTTTCTCTCGGTCCGGCCACGTGAAGATGGCCTCGTCGCTGTCCAGTTCAGATTCAGAGTGCATCAGGCTGGTGTTAAGGACCTGAGCTTTCTGTCTGCTGCCTTTAAAGGAAGCCAAAGAGAATCCCACATTAGAAACACTCTCAACATTCTCAATGACACACATGAGAGTGAACAGAGAAGGGTCCGCCTGCTCCCTCCATGCTGCCATTAGGCATACACCAGCAGTCAAAAAATCCACCCAGTCCTCTGGAACTATCACCCAACTCCACCCGGCTTGCAAGATTCCCCCCCGCCCCCGAGTTTGTTTTAGGCATCGTGACACGATCAGGTCTCACATTCATGTTGAGATGCTCCAGGACACAACACACAGAGAAATTGCTGAGGTTGTGGGGGGGGGGGGGGGGCGGGATGAGAGGTATTTGGGGCTTTCACACCTTCCTGACCTAGGGAAAGGGCACTGCCTACATATAGTTCTATTATGGTAAGAGAGGCAGTAGTAAAGAGTAAGCAAGGATGTACCAGTATTATCACTGCCTACTCTTACTATCTGCCCTTCTCTAGCACTGCTGCTTCTCCTCTGGCCTGCAAGGGAAGGAAGATAAATTAATGGGCTGAAATGAGATGAAATTCACAAGGGCGGAGGAGAGACATGTTTACCAATATTGTCAACAGAAGAAATATTTAGATTTCAGTTTTACTTAACAGTGAAATGAAACATTTGCTCTGGAAGAGAGAACGTTCCCACGTGGAACTGAGCAAAGAGACACTCTGCTTAGCAGACAACAGCTAAAGAGCATCAAGGAGGGAATTTAGTTGCCAGCAAAAAGCGAGTGGTCGAGGTATGTGTGCCACAGAGTGATGGTGGAACAATAAGCCCTTTGTTTGCTGGTCAGGATCTTTGGTGCTAGTTGACCACCCCAGTTAAGCCTGGCCATCTGGCATGTTATCGGCAGAGGAAGTCCCCGCTTTCTTCAAGGGTATTCAGACTTGTGCTTTCAGGATACATCGCTCCCAGAGGAATGATCTGATCGGCACAGTCCTGGCAATGCCCTCCACTGCTGTCATTAGGCACTGTTCACTTTGCTGGAACGTCATTAAGGAGGATACTACTATGATGAGCAATTATTTTCAGCTAGCAAACAAGGATTAAGAACTCTTTTCCATGCACTGTTAAAACAACCTCTCCCCTTTCATACAAACAGGAGGTGAAGAGTCTCGTTAATAAGGATTATTTTAAGAGCTGAAATCTCTCTCGCACTTTGGAGGATGTGTGTACGTTCTGCCCAGGCTTTGCATTCTCGTTCCCTACCCTCGGCCATTTCCCCAGCAGCAATGATTGGGTGCCGGTGTTCTGCAGGTACAAACACACCATTTCTAGATCCCCTGCAGAACAAATGCAGTCACCTCTGGGGTGGAGGTGAACCACCCCAGCAGAATGCACCAAGTGAAAGGTGGGGGGGGAGGGAATACTGGCCCAGGACATAGGGACAAACTCTGACCTGGTGGGAAAGGCCAATGGATTCTGTGTGCACAAAGAACACGCACAACCTGGGTTTTTAAAAAGTCTTGATTCCAAGGAAGACGTCAGCCTTCCTAGCCAGCATGGCAGGCTTTCAAACCCGATGTCTCAAGGACTCAGTATGTTTCCAAATTCTTTGCTTAGGTCGCTGCCCTCCCATACATCCCAGTTCATACTCACACCAGAGTCATGAGAACCTCTCAGCACACAGCCCCACTGCCTAGTTGTCCTAGGGCAGCAACCAGAGGAAACAATTCACTTTGACACAGACTCTTGGGATATTTTTAAATGGAAATTTGAGGCTGGAGGATTTGGGGGGGGGGAGTGGGCGGGGAGAGAAAATCAGAGTCTCTCATGAGTGGAGCAGACCAGGCCATGCAGGTGCCTGGTTCCCACTGCCTTTAGAGAAATCAGACACTGCTTACTGTTGTTCATTTGTCAGTCCAAATCCAATATGCTGCTCCATTTCTCAGCAGCAAAAAAATCTATGCTGGGGTTTCAACTCTGGGATCCAGCTGAGAGGTTTAATAAGGGCAATGAATTTTTAGATGCTAGGGAGGAGTAAACACATTCAAACGAAAATTGAGCCCAAACTCTTTATAGAAATAACTTTTGATTATGCTTTTGCTCCTCTCTTCACTGCTTGGATCTGGTTGGGGTCAGAACCAGAAGTGGCTGTTCATGTGCTTTTTTTGTAATGTGACAAAAGCTGGAAAGACCAGGACAGGACTATTTCCTAGGCAGTTTCCAGCCTCTCTTCTAGAACAAGGAGGGTGATAAGCTTTGACCATGTGGCTCTTTAGATCTGAAGCAAACCCCCAGACCTGCTTAGCGATGCCATCATCACTCAGTATTACGCTCGTGTCACACTGCCATATTAAATCCACGGGAGCAGGATTGTACTGTGTCAGCATTCCAGAAGTGTTACGTTCTTCTCTCATGTATTACCTGCTTTGAGGTTTGGTTTTAACTCCAGACTCTCTTGATCGGTGGCATCCAAAATCTTGTATTTGCTTTTTCTTTTGGGTTTTCCTTTCCGCCTGGAAAAGGAAGAAAGTTAGGCTGACGTTCCCATTTAGACAAACCCAGACAGGAAAAGATTTAAACATAAGAGCTGTGTGACTTGTTTCTAATTTTAGTTATATGAGAGGACACTATATTAACAAATTACTTTGGTTGCACAATTTTACGTGAATCCAAATCTTGCATCCAAACTCAACCTTGAGTTCCAGGACCTTTATGCTTCACCTGTACCACTCTGCCCCGCCCTCCCCTTATTACACCATTGTTCACAATGCATTTTTTCTAAATCAGCAACAAATGGCAGATACTTTGAGAAATGGGAATAACAGAGGCCTGAATAAGTGACTAGGGATGTTACATTTTGATTCATTTCCGTCGACTACTCAATTAGTCGATAAGGAGTGGGGCAAGACGCTTGCTATCTCAGCTGCACCTCTGCCTTTTAAATGTAGTAAGAGCAGCATGCTCTTACATTTAAAAGGCAGAGGCACAGCAGGGAACCAGGGGTGAAGTGGGGCCGCTTGAGTCCCTGCTTGCCCGGGGTTTCCGCTGCCCTGCCTCTGCCTTTGAAATGTAGCAAGAGCTCCCAGGGCTCTTGCTACATTTAAAAGGCAGAGGCACAGCAATCAGACTGGCACGAGCGGGGACTGCTTCAAACCCCGCTCGCACCATTTCCCACTGTGCCTCTGCCTCCCCTGCTAACCCGACCCCATGAAGACGGTGCTGGGGAGAACCAGCTTTTAAGCCGGCTCCCCCAACACTGGCTCCTGCTCCCCCCCTCCCTTGCTGCCTCTGATACAGAGGCAGCAAGGGGGGCGGGGGAGTGACTAGTCGCTTACATCCCTTTAAGTGACCTGCTTAAACTATTGGTTTGGATCACCTCTGCCTCAGGCAGCAGCTACATGCATTGAAGCTTTAGAGATGAGGATTTAATGGCCCAGGTTGTTACCTCTTACAACAGCAGACCACAGTCCAGGATAAGATTCCAAAGGCAACCACAATGACAAAGGACGCAATGATCACATACAGCACGCTCCATTCTGTGACCAAAAAATCCCAAGAGATACACAGTTTAGAACCTCACACAGTTCATGGCTGGGACTTTAGGTGACCCTTCTGTAGAAGGTCAACTCTAACAAAGAGACGCCACATCACTTAATAGCACTAAAGAGACCAGCATTCTGTTCCCAGCTCTACCACTAACTCCTCTGGCAGACCCAATTCTCCAGACCCTCTCTCTGCTTGTCTCTCTGTCACCCACACCACTAACAAGACATGTCTCACACTATGTATTTAATTATTAACTAGTTAGCCCTCCATGGCAGGGAAGCGTGAGTCTGATTTAATAGTGAATTCTGCTTCTGTGGCATAACTGCATTAAGATTAACATTACACTTTCTGAAATGGAGGCGGAAGCATGGGCAGTAACTCCACTTTGCTGTGCAAGCAAGGGAAAAGGACAGAGGTGCTGACCGTATGCTGAAAATAGATTCAACTCTTTTGGTCAGGGCTCATTATCTCAGGGCTCTGGAGATCAGCTTCCCTACCAATAGTCACTGACCAAGATAGGGATTCTGCTCCTGCTCCTATTAAAAATCAATGAGAGTTTTGCCTTTAAACACGTTGAGCCCCATATCCAGGTAACGGGATGTCAACACTGGCAGACAGCTGCTCTTCAGCATGGCAACGGGCTTCATGCAACATCAGTCCAACTAGGCAGCCCTCGGCTGCTTCCATGCAGCTCTCTTCAAGAAAGCAGTAACCTCTGCACCCCAGATTGCACATACCACAGTTACTCTCGCCATCTCCCATCTGCACTTTGATGAAGTTCTCCATCCAGAAAGGGTCACAGATGCAGCGCTTGGTGAATGAGTCACAGCGCCCGTGCTCGGAGCAATTCAGCTGGCAGGCTGGGGACAGGAAGCAGGAAGATGAACTGAGTGGCTGAGAATGAGATTAGACTGAGACTTAAGCAACAGAATGCACGTGTTACAGCAGCAGCCGTGCAAAAATTAGGGAGGTCTGTGTAGGTGACCGCATGATTAACCAATAAGACTGGGTTTATCAGTTAATCTCGTCGACTACATGCATTCACGCCTCCTTGGGCGGGTGGGGAGCTGGCTTAAAAGCCGGCTCCCCACGAGCACCAGATCTGCCTGCTCCCAACCCTCATGCTGCTGCCTCTGATAGAGAGGCAGCAGTATGGAGGGTGACAGGCGGGAGCTGATAAATGCACGGACCAACTTTTAAGTGGCTCTCTGCGTGTGCCAGCTCCGCAGACCCGCCTGCCCCCCTCTTGCTGCCTCCTACAGAGGCAGACAGCGGCGGGAGGGGGTGACAGGCAGAAGCTGGCTTAAAAGCTGGTTCCCCCCAGCACCGGCTCGGAGGTGCCACCTATCCCCCCGCCCTTCATTGCTGCCTCTATCAGAGACAGCAGCAGGGGGAAGGGAACAGGGGAGGCTGCTGCGAAGCAGCTTCTGTCCGCAGTAAGCCCAGGCAGAGGCTGCTCTGTGGTAGTAGCCCCTGTCCACAGGGGTCTGAGCTCCCCACGGACAGAAGCTGCTCCAGCATCGCACGGAGCAGCCTCTGTCTACAGCAAGAGGCTGCTTCATGGCATCAGTCCACAGGGGATGCCATGAAGGGGTCTGAGCTCTCTGTGGACAGGGACTGCTGGCACCCCGTGCTGCTGCCTCTCTATCTGATTTTTAAACTGGCTCCCTTCGTGGACCAGCTCCCGCTTGCCACTCCATGCTGCTGCTCCTGTTACAGAGGCAGCAGTGCAGAGTGCTCCCCGGGAGTCGGTCTGGGAGCGCACTGGCTGTCACCCCACCCCTGGGGACTATTGAAAAGTTGTGTAACCGCTAACATTTCACGCGGTTACACGACTATTCAATTACATGCTATCTAACATCCCTAGTAAAAATCGGGGCAGCCTGTGGGCAAACTGGCCCCCTGCTTTTCCCCATTCCTGATTACACATGGGAAGAGGAGACAAGAGCGGAGCCAGGAATTCAGGGTTAAGGTGCCCATTTTTACACCAAACTCAAAAGATGAGGGGGCTGCAGGGCAAGTCACTATGGGGACAATATTTTGCTATTTCTTGCAGGGGTTGTGGGATTAGCTAAGTACAAGCATTGAATATTATTAGGGCAGAATGATTTAGAACTTGCATAGTACCAAAGAAAAAAAATCAGAAACTATAATAAAGTGGATGCTTCTGAACTGCCCAATCCCACAGGCATCAACCTGGAACCCGTTCACTCAGTAAGTATGTTTTTCCTGTTCTCACTGGCCTGTGAAACTGACCTGATTTCTCATTTCTGGTTTTCATTTCTTAAGAAAATGGAGCTAAATTTCTCTCCAGATCACAAAGCTAGAGCTGCAAACAGATCAGCTGTGTGTGAGTGGCTCCAGACCCACTGAGAAAGTTAAGGATAATTAACCTTCTCTGTAGGAGGCTTTAGCTGTGAGAGATGCCAAGCATGTCTTCTTTTTCAAGCATATTAGGCAGAAAGCAAAGCTATGCTGTGGTGCTCCAACGCACTCCTATCCACAGGGCAAACGGGAAGTGGCAGGTTCCTAGCACAGCTTACCAGTGTCTTTGATATCTGTAGTAGGAATGGGTATGCACATGGGAGGATTCCCTTTTGGCCCACACTAGGGACTGAACAAGGCAGCTCCAGACCGAAAAGCACAAGTGTCTACAAACTTCAGCTAAGCAGTCAGACTCTCAAGCTGAGAACTGACATAACTCTGTGGATCAGACAGCGGCGGTGGTGGTGGGAGAAACACAATGCTCACTGCGGACTTTGATTTACTATTGGCACAAGACCTAGAATCCTTTCTTGAGAGCGGGATGTGGAGGGGGTAACAGCCCAGCGGGGGGAACAGAAGTTAGCTCCTTCCACCATTACTCCTACTTACTGACTGTATTAATTTCTAGTGCTCGGAAGATGAGGAAGTCAGACTGCTGTTTCCGGAGTTCGCTTTTGAGCGTCCATGCCACATCATGCCCTTTGAAGATCTGATGGAGAGGCTGGTTCTGCACAAAGAACACCATCTTTGTGCTGCAAATCAGACACAAGAAAATGTTACCAAGAGAATCTGGCCAGAATTACATGTCAGCTGGTCATCACTATATTCCAGAAAAAGAGAGTAAACAGACTCTCCCTGGCTCACAGAACACAGACCAAGATCATGCAGCTCTTGCACTAAGGAAGCTCTCATTTTACCTCAAATTGAATATGACAGACAGCCATGGAGGCAAACACATGTTCTGAGTTATGTTTTGAGTTATCTGTTACAACAGAACTGCACCTTTTTAGAGTTCTTTTCACTCCATCCATTTACTTAATTAATGTTTTACTTGTAACAGCCAAATACATATTGTTTAGAAGAAATCCCTCACTCCCCTGCTCAGAGGAAGAATTGTGGCAACTAGATTCAAGACAGAGATGGAAAAAATATTGTTAGGACTAAAAGCATCGGTTTATCCATTTCTTGGCTCATCTAATTTTTTTTACGTTTGCCAAAGACAATGAATTGCTCTGCTTTTACCATCGTCACAGGTAGAGTGGACATGCAGGAATCAAGAAAAGGCTGGAAATCAGGAAAGCACAAGGTCTAATCCTGTATTTGCGACTGACTTGTGTGTGACCTTGGGTATGTATCACTATCTTTGTTTCCTCTGACCTTTGAGAGGTGTTTGTAAAGACTAAACATTTGTACTGAACACAGACCAGGACAAAGCTCTATAGACTGCTAATGCTTTCCAGGTGGGCCTATAGTTCTCTAGGAGTGCTCCTCTACATGCACTGTCATGTTCTTTGAATCATTCCAGTTCAACAGCTCTCAAACTGCGAGTTGGTCCCCAAAGTGGGTGGTACCCAGAGTTGTCTTAGACTCAGAGATCATGCGTCAGCCCCAGACCGCAGCAACACCCAGGGCTGAAGTTGAAGCTGGAGCTGTGCCTGCCTAACTGGCCCTTGCACAAGCTGCCAATGAGCTTCAGAGAATTCACCCTGTTCTCAATGTATCTAGCCCAACTGCTTACATTTCACCAAAGCATCTCTTTAGAACACATCATAGAACATAAGAACTGCAATACTGGGTCAGATCAAAGGTCCATCTAGCCCAGTATCCTGTCTTCCAACAGTGTCCAATGTTGGGTGCCTCCAGAGGGAATGAACAGAACAGGGAATCATCAAGTGATCCCACCCCTGTTAGGCCCATTCCCAGTTTCTGACAAACAGAGGCTAGGGACATCATCCCTGCCTATCATGGCGAATAGCCATTGATGGACCGATCCTCCATGAATTTATCTAGCTCTTTTTTGAAGTCTGCTAAAGTCCTGGCCTTCATAACATCCTCTGCCAAGGAGTTCCACAGATTGACTGTGCATTGTGTGAAGAAATACTTCCTTTTGTTTGTTTTAAACCTGCTACTTTTTAACCTCTCTTCATATGGCAGCTGTTCCAAACCCCTAATCATTTTTGTTGCCCTTTTCTGAACTTTTTCCAATGCTAAGATATCTTTTCTGAGATGAGGCGACTACATCTGTAGAAATTCTTCCTAACCTTCAAAAACATCAAGTTACTTTCCCATCTGACCTTGTAACAGACTGCCCCGCTGATCTGTAGAATCAAGGACCAAACACAGCAGCAAGCAGGACCTGGCTTTTGGAACAGGAATACCTATCTGACCACTCACATTCACAAATCCGAGTCACTCAAGAGCACACACTTTAAGCAGCATCTCAGCATGCCGTCATCACCCATTCTGATTTCCACTGGAGAGTGAATGTTTCTTGAGTTCACCCTTGTGCAGCTCACTCCATCGCTCCTACCTCTGCTCTGTGTATGGCTGAATCTTTTGAACAGTAATGTCCGAATCCAGGACTCCCAGCAGAACGCCTATCTGACGGATTAACATGCCTTTCTGCCGTTCTGTCAGCTGGCTGACGTTAACATCCAGTATCATCTCCACAAGATTGTTTTTCCTTGGATCTATGGAGAACACAGAATAAGATCATGCAGATCCTTAAGGGCTTTCACATGACAGTGTGGGTGAAAAATCTTAATTGTTAATATCCCCCAGCAAACTTTTATTTGGGACACAAAGTGGAACATCTAATAATGAAGGGATAACAGAGATGACATGACCTTAATACGTAATGGAAAATAGTAAGGCTCTTTGCACTGGGGCTCTCCACATGGAGAATGGGCCAACACCTTCAAAGGCTATAGGAAAACATAATTGTTGTCTCCCGCCCGCCCCCACACACAGTTTCTCACATGTGTACTATTCCTATCTGAGTCAAAAGTTCACTACAATAGGAAATCCCATATTCAGAACTATGAGCATAGAAGACCAGTTAATTTTCCATCAGATGTCTAGTACATTACAGAAGATAGTTCACTACAACTCCTCAGCTCATCTGTGTGGTGTTTTCAAAAGGCAAGGCCACACTGGGTCAGACCAAAGGTCCATTTAGCCCACAGAATCATAGAACTGGAAGGGACCTCAAGAGGTCATCAAGTCCAGTCCCCTGCCCTCACGGCAGGACCAAGCACTGTGTAGATCAACCCTGACAGGTATCTGTCTAACCCGCTCTTAAATATCTCCAGTGATGGAGATTCCACAACTCCCCTGGGCAATTTATTCCAGTGTTTAACCACCCTGACAGTTAGGAAATTTTTCCTAATGTCCAACCTAAACCTCCCTTGCTGCAATTTAAGCCCATTGCCTCTTGTCCTGTCCTCAGAGGCTAAGAAGAACAATTTTTCTCCCTCCTCCTTGTAACACCCTTTTAGGTAATTGAAAACCGCTATCACGTCCCCTCTCAGTCTTCTCTTTTTTAAACTAAACAAGCCCAATTCCTTCAGTCTTCCCTCATAGTTCATGTTTTCTAGACCTTTAATCATTTTTGTTGCTCTTCCCTGGACCTTCTCCAATTTTTCCTCATCTTTCTTGAAATGTGGTGCCCAGAACTGGACACAATACTCCAATTGAGGCCTAATCAGCACAGAGTAGAGTGGAAGAATGATTTCTAATGTCTTGCTCACAACATTCCTGTTAATGCATCCCAGAATCATGTTTGCTTTTTGTGCAACAGTGTCATACCGTTGACTCATTTTTAACTTGTCGTCCACTATGACCCCTAAATCTCTTTCTGCAGTACTTCTTCCTAGACAACCACTTCCCATTCTGTATGTGTGAAACTGATTGTTCCTTCCTAAGTGGAGTACTTTGCATTTGTCCTTATTAAACTTCATCCTGTTTACCTCAGACCATTTCTCTAGTTTGTCCAGATCATTTTGAATTTTGACCCTACCCTCCAAAGCACTTGCAACCCCTCCCAGCTTGGTATCATCTGCAAACTTAATAATCGTACTGTCTATGCCATCATTTAAATCATTGATGAAGATATTGAACAGTGCCAGTCCCAAAACAGACTCCTGCAGAACCCCACTTGTTAAATCCTTCCAGCATGATTGTGAACTGTTAATAACTACTCTCTGGTAACGACTGTCCAGCTAGTTATGCACCCACCTTATAGTAGCCCCATCTAGGTTACATTTCACTAGTTTATTGATAAGAAGGTCA
Source organism: Rafetus swinhoei (assembly GCA_019425775.1). Classification (NCBI taxonomy): domain Eukaryota; kingdom Metazoa; phylum Chordata; order Testudines; family Trionychidae; genus Rafetus; species Rafetus swinhoei. Next base: position 13,511,384 of record JAFJHL010000300.1, on the reverse strand, counting down.
TGCGAAACCATGTCAAATGCCTTATTAAAGTCTAGGTATACCATGTCCACCACTTCCCCCTTATCCACAAGACTTGATATCCTATCAGATTGGTTTGACATGATTTGTTCTTTACAAATCCATGCTGGCTGTTACCTATCACCTTATTTATTATCTTCCAGATGTCTACAGATGGATTCCTTAATTACTTGCTCCATTATCTTCCCTGGCAGAAGTTAAACTGAGTGGTCTGTACTTTCCTGGGTTGTTTTTATTTCCCTTTTTATAGACAGACACTATATTTGCCCTTTTCCAGTCTTCTGGAGTCTTTCCCGACTTCCATGATTTTCAAAGATAATAGCTAAAAGCTCAGATACCTCCTATATCAGCTTCTTGAGCATTCTAGGATGCATTTCTCATCAGGCCCTGGTGACTTGCAGACATCTAATTTTTCTATGTAATTGTTAACTTGTTCTTTTATTTTCACTTCTAAACCTACCTCATTTCCACTAGCATTCTCTATGTTAGGCATCCCATCACCATCCACCTTCTTGATGAAAACCAAAACAAAGAAGTCATTAAGCACCTCTGCCATTTCCAAGTTTGCTATTATTGTTTCTCCCTCTTTGTTGAGCAATGGGCCTCCCCTGTCCTCTTGCTCCTAATATACTTGTAGAGCATCTTCTTGTTACTCTTTATGCCTCTAGCTAGATTTAGCTCATTTTGTGCCTTTGATTTTCTAATCTTGCCCCTACATACCTGTGTTGTTTGCTTATATTCATCCTGTGTAATTTGACCTAGTTTCCATTTTTTATACAACTCATTTATTATTTTTAGATCATATAAGATCTCCCAGTTGAGCCAAGGTGGTCTCCTGCCATACTTTCTATTTTTCCTACATAGTGGAATAATTAGTCCAGTATCCTATCTTCTGACAGTGGCCGACCTGGTGCCCAGGAGGGAATGAACAGAACAGGCAATCAAGTGATCCATCCCCTGTCGCCCAGTCCCAGCTTCCAACAAAAAGAGGCTATGGGCACCATCCCTGTCCATCCTGGATAACAGCCATTGATGGACCTATCCTCCATGAATTTATGGCATCTGTATAACCTGCACTGCTATATCACCTTTCATCTGAGCCCCTCAAAGCACTAAGATATTATCTAATTCCCAAAAGTTACACTTATTCTACCTGACACACTAGAGAGACTGAGTTGAAATAGCTTGTCCAGAGGCTAATGTTCATCAGGCATAATGATCCACATCATTTAATCAGCTCCCTCTAAATTTATATTCTAACTTTGTCTGCTCTTAATGGATTTTGGTTCATTTCAAATACAGAGACACAATTTGCTGCAGCTGATTCTGTCATTTCAGAGCATACATCAAGGTACAGAGTACCTAAACAAGATCTGCAATAAGAACCCTTTGTTATTACTAAGATCCTGGGTATTCAAACCTGCTTTTGTCATTGCCAGGAAAGGAGCATTCATGGCAGGATACTCCAATTTAGAAAGAATCTCCATGGTGCAAAAAACAAGAGGACTCACCAGCTTTGACTTCCACTGTGGTCCTCTCTGCATCACTCTCTCCTTTGGCATCCATCACTTTCAGATGAAACGTATATGTCCCTTCCACCAGGTTGGAGAGGAAAAGCACAGGGTGGCGGTCTGAATTATTTAACACCTCCTGGGAATGTGAACAAAACGCACATTAGGAAACACACAAGGCCGCTGCAGATTTGACCCCTATACAGCATACTGGGCTGCATCGCTCCATGTAGCAATCAGTGTGCAGGAACCAATGTTATACACTTCCAGGAGCTACTTGCCAAAGAGTCTAGCAAAACCTCCCTACATCCTCCCTACTCGTGCAATGCTGCATATTCCCTTCACAGAGACCATGTTTGCAGCACTCACCCCCGCCGCTGGACTCCCCTCATCCCGGGTCCACAGATAGCTGACAATTCCCTTATCATCCCAGGATTTGGATCCATCCAGGGCTGCTGTGTTTGTAGGCAGGGTGATGACCACATTCCCAGCAATCTTCGCTATTGGTGGCTTGTTTATCTCTAAATAAACAGAAAGAAAATGGTGAAGAGACTTTGCTAGACCTGAAATGACAAGTATAGCACCTGGTGCAGTGCTGTAACCTAGGCATCTGTAACTTGCAGGGTCTGATTGGATCCAGGCTTAAACGGGGATTCACCCAGGTACTCCAGGCATGTTTGAACCTCTGCCCCAGTACGGTGCTGAGAGGGGACACTGTACTGCTCAGATGACACAGGAGTTCCTGACCAGACTCATACTAAGGATCCCATGGCAATTTTTGTAAGAATAACTGTTAATGGCAAAGTCCTGGCTGAATTCTGAACCAGATACTATATCCTGAAGAAGTGAATTCCCTCAAGTAGCAGCAAGAGAAACTGATCATACTGACGTACAGGAATAGGAATTACCAGACTGGATCTAGTCCAGTATTCTGTCTGTGTCAGGTGCTACCCCCAGATGAGCGAGAGGAAGGTGCTGAAAACCTCACAGTTGGCAGGTAACAATCTGCCTCACAAAGGTCTCATCCTAATAGGTACAGACTGGCTTAAGCCCAAGCATGAGATTTCATAACCTTTGAAACCTCTCATTATAGCATTAACTATTATAACGGGATATTCTTGTTATGTATATAAAGCCCTCTATGACTCTTGCTAAGGTTTTAGCCTCAATGACATCTGAAGACAATGAAATCCAGAGTCTCGTTATACTTTGTGTGAAAAAAACATTATCAGGCTTGAATTCAACACCATTTCATTTCAGTTAAAGTCCTCTTGTTCTTGTATTAAGAGACTGGGAAAACAAAAGTTACAGATCTCCCTTTCTCTAGACCATTTGTTATTTTATATGCTTGCATCATGCCCTCTTCTAGTCCTTTCTAAACACTCTCAAATTTTGCAATTGCTCTTCAAATGAGAGTTTTTCAAGGCCTCCAGCCTTTCTTCTTCTTATGATTACTTTTATTTATTTGTATTATTGTGCTTAAGAGCCTCAGTCATGAACCATGATCCCACTGTACAGATGCCGTAGAAACAGAATAAAAAAAGTTGTGGCGCTTCTCTGCACCCCCTCGAACTCCAGTGTTCTTTCTGACATGGGGTAACCTCTAGGGGAGTTTACCCCATGCCAACTACTGCTTTGTATAAGGACATTAGAACATTTCCCATTATTATTTTCCATCCTGTCCCCTAGGCACTTTGATTTTTTTTGAGCACAGCTTTTCAGTGAGCAGAGATCTTCACTAATTGCCCTCAGTGACTGCATAGTCAGTCTTCTGATGTTACTGTTCACTTCCAAGCACAACTGGACATACCTTCTTTGACGATGACATTAACTGAGCTCTGGCTTTGCAAGTTCCTTTCATCTTTGACAGTCAGTGTGAATTCATATGTTCCATCCTGAAGCCCAGTTACGGTAGCAATGCTGCTGTTGGCATTCTCCAGTTTTACACCATCTGGTCCCCTAGCCAAAACAAAAGAGCATTAGACTGTATCCTTTAACCAAGATTGGTCTAACACCAATGAAGAGGGGATATAAACTAACAACAATTAGAGATGTAAAAAAACCCAGTTAATAATGTAACTGTGTAACCATTAAAAATCGTAATGGTTACATGCCGAGGGCTCTGCAGTATAAAGCTTATACTGCAGAGCCCGTAGCGCAGCCGGCTCCCCAGGAGTGGGGCCAGCAGCCAGTGCGCATCAGGAACTGGTTTATGCCGGCTCCACTTCTGGGGAGCCAGCTGCTGCCCCATGCTGCAGGCTCTGTATCAGAGTCCACAGCGCAGGGTGGCAGCTGGATTCCAGCACGTACCGGCTCCCGACTCTGCTCCCGGGGAGCTGGTTGCCGTTCCAGACTGCTGGCTTTGTATCAGAGCCTGCAGCTCAGGGCAGCAGCCAGCTCCCCGGGAGTGGGGCCGGGAGCTGGCGTGTAACTATAATGGAAACCAATAAGCTTATTGGTTATGCTTATGCTTATTGGTTAACCATTTAAATAGCTACACTCTTACATCCCTATTAACAATAAGCATAGTTACCAGGCAATATCCCTGTACCTCAGCAGGAGATAAGATACTGGAGTGTATAAAGAAAAATTTATTTCTTCCAAACTCAGGCAATAAGACACTAAAATGGGTAAATCCCACATACATTATACTCTGCACGATCTCAGGGGGTCTAGGGAAAATTAAACGTGCCAACATTCCCCAGGCCAAAAGTGCTTTGTTAGCATTTACTGAATGCAAATGACTGTTAGAAAAAATAGCTTTATGGTAATTGCACAACGAGCAAACAGTGAAAATATTATAGCAATTACAGCTCCTTTTACAGCAGAAACTTTGCACACAGCTTGCATTTTGGGGCTAACACAAAACCAACAGTTACATGTAGAAGTTGTCTATAGGCTTTGCTCTAAATTTCACAAAGTAATCAGAACTTCCTAGGAGAAGACTGACAAGGACCAAAATTAATAGGACTGCAGGAGAAGAAATGCTATTTGTGGTCAGGAAGGTGGTGCAAGAAGACCCCATTTAAAATAAAAAAGGAGTGTCCATTAGCCCAAATTCTCATTTACACTGTTAGTGTAAAGGGGCTTTTTAAAGTGGGCGAGGTCTTTTAACACTATCAGAAATGTTGTGTAAATGAGAATCAGGCCTAAAGAGTTTAATGCTAAGATAGGATATTCCCAATGCTTAAACAAAACTAGGTGCAAGCCTTGCTGGAAACCCTTTGGTTCATATGTTACTTATGCTTAGGGCTCCAGCAAGGCCTACAATGGGGCTCTCCAATCAACAACCAAATCACGGTCCCATTGTAGTTACTGGAAAAACTCCCACTGAATTCAATGGGACCAAGATTTTAACCCCGATATATTTTAAAACTCAAGTTTAAAGCTACCGATGCTCCCAAGATTTGATACAGACCTTGTTTTTTCCCAGAGGAAAGAAACTATCTTCTGGTCGTCTGAGCTCTTGCTGCCATCTAGAGTGGTGCTGTCAACAGGGAGGGTCAGTTCTTTATCTGGACCAGCATCTGCTTTGGGGGGCTTATTGTTCTCTAGCAAAGGATTGCAGATAAAAAAACAAGAGGAAATGCAATCTAACACGCTGATTGTTCTGTGAGGCAAAGTTTAGGCTTGTTTCCTCATAGATACTCAGTTCAGTAGAAGCCTCAGACAGATATTACCCCTATCCCACGCTTAGAGAAAGTGAAGCACAGAGGGTTGGTGAAGTGACAGTCAAATCAGAAGTGCTTTGGTAGAGTTGGGAGTTAGCGACAGCAATCTTGCCAGCCGTGCCTGGCAACAGCCCAGTTTAATAATAATGAGAACTTACCAGGCTGCACTATTACAGTGACTTCAGCGGTGGACTGGTGACCTGCTGAATCGGTCACCGTTAGCTGGTAGGTGTAATCACCTTCTTGCATTGCAGAGAGCTGTAAGATTGGTGTCCTCACACCCTTTGAGAAAACAAGTTAGCACATTAGGATAACTCTTGACACTGGAGGGATCAGAGATATGAAGGACCAGAACCAGTACTGGGCAGAAACTGGCTGCTTATTGTCACTGATCACATAGATGGGGCCCACAAGTATGCATAGCATCAAACCAATAAGTAATGTACAACTGAACTTGTAAATGAAGATAATATCAACACCTTGGAGCATGCTGGGAGAGTAGTATAGTGAGATACCAAGAGGAAACGGGGAAGACTTGAATAAGGCTAAATGAGGCTGTTAGTGTAGCCATCAAATCTGATACCATCTTAAAATGTATTTAGGTTTAAACATACACTGATATTTAATCAACACACAGACTTGCATGGATTATAAGAGATGTTTCTGCATACAAACTAGACCTTAAAATGGCTACATCACAGAACAATGGATAAGCACTATGTAGGATGTTAGGGGGAAGTCTCCACTTACTTGCATCTCCATCACCTTTCCTTTGCTACTCGGACTGAGTAACCATTCGTAGCTGACAATGCTATGATCATCAGTGCTCTGGTTCCCATACAAGGTGATCGAGTTTTGGGGAAGCGTTATCACTTGGTTTGGACCTGCATTTGCCACTGGAGGATAATCCACAGCTTTATTCACAGTCAAGCTTGCAGTGGTAGAGTTGCTGGCACCATCTGAATCCACTACCGTTAGGCTTAAGAACAAAGATTAAAAATGGAGAGGTTAGGGCGATAAGCAAAGAGCTCAAATGCAAAGGGACAAAACAGTCTGGATTTAACTGAGGAGTTAGAAATCTAGAGCTACTTTGCTATGGGATAGAAGCCTTTGCTCTGGAGAGTGGTGGAGGCAAACACAGTTTAAGTCAACTGTGCAGTTGCAAAATAAGCTTCACAAAAACATGTAACGATAAGGGCAGAGCACAATGTTCCACATCCAAATCCGTCCCCCTCCTAATATCCATCACCTAGTTACAAATGCAGAGAAATCTTCACAAAACAAGATTTTTCCAACACCTTGTTAAAGTCACACCCTTTGTACTGGAAATGCAGAGCTTGTCAGTTTTAAAAGCACATGTTTATTTCAGCTATCCATCATTACACCCCCATCATTAATCCTGTGGTAATGATGTTTGTAAGCAGAAAAAAGGCACAAAGTAAGACAGTCTTCTACTAAAACTTGAGCCCCAGTTTGTACCAGGTAACATATCACACTGCTGTATATAAAAGGTATTCTGTTCATGCGGGTACTGAGTTATATCATGTGTCATACTATTAATTAGACCCACTGCTGTGTTTAGCATTGACTCCACAGCAAATTAAAGATCAAAGGAAATATATACCTTCCTTTTCTCAAGGTGATGTCAAAATAAATCAATCACTACATAACTATCCACCGATTTGTACAAATACATAAGTCTAAAAACATGTTCATTGTTAATTAACACATTACATTTAGAGTAGAATATTTAAGTAATTTAAGTATTTTCTCCTGAATGTAGGATAAACTATTTTTGGAACTTCAAATGACATTTTAGTAGCTCTCTTGTATAAAATTCTCCTTTTTCTGCTAGTCTTCTACTGATGCTACACATTTAAAAAAAGTCAGTCAAGTATTTTTTAATCTTTACTCAAGTGACATAGTATACACCTCTATTAGCAAATGATTGGAAAGCTCCTGTATCAGGAGAGGGAAAACCACAACATAGGATATAATTAACTAAAGAAATTCATAAGAAACCTGGACTAATGAAGTGCTTTATGCAAAACTTACCTGAATGTGTAATTCCCAGGTACCAAGTTGGTCAGTTTCAATATGGCAGTATCAGTGGATACCTTCTCCTCCCGTAGTGGTCCCTTCAATTCTTCCCAATGGAAACTGACAATTCTATCATCATCAGTGCTTTCTAATCCAATAAAAAACATGTTATAGGAGTCTGGTTTCATGAGGCCACATTTCAAATAAAGAGTTTTAGTTCTTTCTACACAAGTTTGGAGAGTGGAGGTTCTTTTCCCAATCCCTAGCTACAGATCTTTCTCAATTATATTGGTTTGGTCAAATTGTGTATGCTGTACCCTGTTTTTGCAGGCACACATGTCTTTCTCAGGGAATTATACTGGTTTTGGGCAGGCAATGAGACAAAACTGAACAAGTTTAAAAGGAACGCTTGGCAGAGTTTTAACAACAAAATCGAAGAATCAAATTGAGTCTATTTAAAAGTGGTGGCTTTATGTGTTAAGCTGCAAGCATATCAGTTAGCCAGTTTAGCACACAAATACACCACTTTTGAATAGACGCTTTTGATTCTTTGTACCTCAGTCAGGCTTCAATTCTTTTGGGTCTTCCTATTTCAGGAACTCACCATGGCAAGTGCCCCCACAAGGGAGACCTTGTATTTAGGCTGGTGTGTGCCGAATGAGGATAGAAATTGGCAACAGAGCACCAAGCTAACAGGAATCACAGGGAAAACCTAACAAATAATTAGGATGAGTTAACTGAGTTTCCAGCAAAAATAAAGTCAAAGTCTTGTGTGTGGTTATGAATGGGCTCTTTCCACTAAAATGTGGCTCGTCTAGTCCATCTTAATATTACAGAGTCTGATAATTGCCTGAGTGGACAGCCAGCCTCAGCTCGCAGGATCACATTTGATAAGGTTACTCACGGCTGCCATCGATGACAGTAGAGGTGGTTGGCAGTGAAATCTCTTGGGACTGTGGTGACACAACAGCCACAGGAGGCTGATTCACACGAGGTTCTGCGACAACAACAGCACCATGACAATGTTGTTTACAGGCAGATCGATGGTACAAACATAAGACAAAGAACTCTGCAAAACTGTTTAGACTGCCCACCAGGGGCTGCTAAAGTAATACATGCCGCATATTCCTTCCGCTCTTTGCAACTCTATGCCCAATCCACTCAGTTTGCTAACAGAATTGCCTCTATGGTCCACCTCAGAAAGACCAAGAGAAGAGAGGTCCAAAGTACAGCTGTGAAGCACAGCCACTCCCTTAGACTGCTGATAATAACAATAGGCATGCAATGATTACAGCTCCCAACTCCCTGGGATTGAACACTGCACTATCCAACTAGTTACATACCAACCTGAACGGCTGTGTTTACAGGTGAAGGGTTCTAAAAAGAAAGGTGCCAGTGCTCATGCAGGGATTATGACACTGTCTTGTCACTATCAACTCTAGAGCATCAGGCATTCAGAATGTGTTGTTTTGTAACCGGCTGGGCACCTGTGATCACTCAGATGAGTTCAGCCACTATGAAAAAGGAGCAATTTAACAACTATGCTAGGCAAGCTACAGGTTTGTTGTTTACATTCAAATGGGCTATACATTTGCTCAGGTCAAAGGGTACATCTAACAATACTGAAAAGCCTAAACCTCCCCCCTTGCAAATTGTCGGGAAGGCTAGATTGTTACTTTTTCTTACAAAGCTCGAGGAAAGAAGGCATGTGAAGCTCAAGAAAAGGTTCTCTTGTATAAACAAGGGAGACACTGAATGTTCAATATAATCACAACAATGAGTCAGGAGGTTTGAATCTCTGACCTGCTAAAGCCCAATCTAACATCCCTCCCACTTTTTCTCCCTCTGTAAGCAGACCTTTATCTGGAAATGAAGACTTAGCTAATGATATCTCGAAGTTTACTGTATACATTAGGGGTTTTCAAACTATGGGTTGCAGCTTGTAAGGGCAAGCCGCTAGCTGGCCACTAGACACTTTGTTGACTTGCACCTCCGCAGGTACAAACGATCGCACTCCTATTGGCTGAGGATCACCGTTCCTGGCCACTGGGAGCAGCAGGAATGTTGCGGACTGCGACACTGCTTCCCGCAGCTCCCATTAGCTGGGAACAGCGATCTCTAGCCAATGGGAGCTGCGCTTGCCCATGCCTACAGAGGCAGGGAAACAAAGGGTCTCGTGGCCAGCTAGAGGCTTGACCTTACGAGCCACGACCCAGAGTCTGAAAACACTTGGTGTACACAACACAAACCCACTGAAAAAACAAATCCTGGTAAAGCATGCTGCTGTCAGGAATGAGATTTGATTTAAGTTGGCTGCAGATGGGGATAATACTTCTTACTATAAGGGAAAAAACCCACAGCGTTTCAAAGATCAGGCTTCATCCCCCATCCCTGCTGCCCTAGGTTTTTCCCTTGGTGCAACTAGTCTCTGTTAAAGTGGTGCTTTTCCTAGGAGCACTAGCGTGCTAAATATTTCTGCAGCAGTGCTCCACGACTTTTGTCATATGTTAGTGTTCAATAGATTGGCACTCAGTGTAACATAGCTAGGTATACAGGAGATAGCTTTTCATTTCAGAAATCTCTCTCTCCCTCCTTCCCTCCCTACGCCAAGCCCAGCAAACAAAATGCCACAATACAGTTGCCAAATTAAAAACAAATCCAGCCACTGAACTTACTTGGGTTAACTGTCACATTCACATAACCTTCCCCGTGTGCATTTTCCCCATCAACTATCACTTTGAATTCATACAGACCAACGGTGAGCTGGAAAGGAAATGGAAGAAGTTACACAACTTCAAGGCACTGACAATCTGTCAAGAGCTATTAAGAGGTCAGCCAACCATCCCCATCTTGCATCCTGATACAGTGTTAGTAGCACAGACCAGAGGAAACTACATTTTGGTCTATACATGCAAGGCAGAGGGTTTCTACTCCAAGGCAATTTAATGGACTTTTCATCTCAACAACTCCACCATAAATTAAAAGACTGATATTTCCCATTGCCCCTGATGACATAGGGTTGTCAACTAGGCTAGATTTTCTAGCAACAGTTGATGACCAACAGAAGAAGCGTTACAGAGCTCAGTTCAGGTATCCTGGCCAAACCACAGAGGAGAGGAGAGAAAAAGTTTACACAGGAGGATCTCTTTCATTTGGCCTTCACGGACAAATGGATTTTGCCCATATTATGGCTCAGCCAAGGCTTCCTTCACTTCTCTAAATCCCCAGAAGTCTGGAATTGCATGTGTTTGGAGAAGAGAAGACTGAATGCTAAGGCTATATGCTGAATGGCAAATGTGGGGCTGAGAGCAGAGGAGGGACCCTACATACTGCTATGGCTATAGCTCTGTTTTTTTCTGAGTGCAGTGCTGGAGCAGAAGTGATACTTCTTTTACTGGGAGATTCCTGTGAGAAGTGTTATATTCTCAAGCTGTTTAAAAAAATCTTCTTGTTAAAAATTCCCACATCTCTGTGGAAAAGACTGATCCTTTCAATCTCCTATAAAACACCATACAGCAAAGGCCAGGAAGCTAGAAGAGCTGATGACATTAATAAAACTGTGCAGCACCCCAAACACTGGCAAGATGGGGGAGTGTGTAAAGTGGGTTTTCAAAATAATCTCACTACAGACCAGCTTCATGAGGAAAGGCCTGCTCTTGAATTTTATTACTAGCTGCCATTTTAGGGTTTTAATGCTGCTCTTCAGTCTGTCTCTTCTTTATCACAGATTTTATTGCACTACATTCAGCTCTTCTTTATGAAACGTTTAGCTACAAGTCTTTCAGCCAAACACTGGCAGCCTGCCAGTCAAGCAATTTCCTCTTCATTCGGAAATAACATGCAAGTCCTTGGTGGCTGACAGGGTCTCTGCCTTCTCTGTTAAAGGGAATCACCCTGCATGATACACAGCAGGACAAGAAGCAGTCAGAGCTTCACCTTAGATAACTTGAGGGTCTGGGTGTGTTTGCCTTCCATCTCTCCACTGTAGTCTTTTGGGTGAGTAATCAGCCCCCAGTCATAGGTGTAGCTGGTTCCTAAAGGAAAGAGAATTTCAGAGACCACATAGTTAAAGGAACATTTAAAAAAGGGAGAGAAGAACAGATGCTAAGTCTCTGCTGCTGCACTTTGGGGAAGTGCTGGTCTATACTGCAACACCACTTTTTTTGGGAGCTAGTGATACTTTTATACCTCATTAAGGCAGTGGTGGGCAACCTGCGGCCCATCAGTGTCCTATGTGTGGCCCACAAGACTGTTGCCCACACACAGGGTTGCCAGATTTCACTGGTTTCTGTCTGCATATTTTTTCCTACAAGTATTACTAAAGTGACATACACGTAAGGCAAAGACATGTCCCACTACATCCAAAGTAAGTGCTGCTGCAGTTCAGTCGGCACACCCCACAAATTCTAGGTATGCAAATGCAGTTAGCAAAACTACCCTGTCCAGGGAGATTATCTTGGTTATGACAATCTTGCAGCCCACTGACATGGAGGGCCCACTCACTAGTCTAGATTGCCCATCACTGCTTTAAGGAGTTAAGGATATTTTAAATGATCACAACTCCAGAGTACAAGGAAAGAAGAGAGGATTACTCCGCTCAAATCCTGCAGAACACCTGTCTGAAAATTTGACCCTTGGCATCATAAACAAAAAAATTGTCCATTTCACTAGCATTACACTTGTCACACCAAGTCCCTCTCTACTTCTGCTTCCAGGTCCTCTGTTGTCATTGTGGGAAGAACTATAACTAAGCTTATCACAAGCAACCTCTGAATAATTTTCACTTCTTAGGTTCAAAACACACCTGAACAGACTCACCACCTTTTTGGTTTCTCAGTTTCCCCCTTCTCAGGCCTTGTCTACACTAAACAGAAGATCACTGCTGCCATGATCGATCTTCAGGTGTTCGATTTAGGGAGTCTGGTAAAGACTCGCTAAATCGAACTGAGAGGAAGGGAAGCCAACAGGAGTGTTTGCTCCCATCAGCCTCCACTGTGGGGACTCCGCCAAGCTCAGTTTAAGGTAAACTGACTCCAAATACATAGCTGGAGTTGCATAGCTTAAGCCGAGATTTCGGGTCTAGTGTAGACCTTGCCTCAGTGTAGCAATCCCTAAAAGCCAGAGCTTTGGCCACCAAATCAGAAGTCAATTGCTACAAGCTGATAACATTCCTAACAGCACGTGTTATCAACTGACATTGAAGAACCACTCACTCCTTATGGGAAAGTCTGAAATTACAAATGCTCCTAAACCTGATCTTACTTGGGACTACACACTTCTAGTGTCTGTATTTCTGCCCCTTGCTATTACAGGAGGCAGCAAGGTCTAATGTTTAGGACAGGGGACTCACTGGGAGACCACGGTCAAATCACATCTGTGCCTCAGCTAACTTCCCTGTAAAATGCAAAACTCCATTATCTTTATGAAGAACTTTGAGACTTTCCATTGAAACACATATTCTATGTGCAAAGCATTATTATTAGGACAAAGGATGTTTGTATTTCAGGTGAGGTAAATAAGAACAGCTGAGTTCAAGGAGCAAGTCTCTTATCTGGGTGCAAACACTGTAATGCAATGTCAGTAGATTTCTGTAAAAGTTATGTTGTCAGAGACCTTAGAACTTCAGTTTAGTGAAGAAAGTTCTCAGGAAAGCAAGATTCCACTTCTGTGCAAAATTCCATGCCAATGAACAACAAAATGTTCTCTGGATTAACTACTTGCCACAGTTTTCTGTAATATTTCAGATAGGTGAAGGCCTACAGTCTGGCAGCCCAGGACAACAAAAACAGTCCAGACAAGTAAAATATCTTCACTGCCCATGGGGTCAACTGCTAACCCGGATTAAAAGTTCATATATATATATAATATATATATATATATATTATATATATATATATGAACTTTTAATCCGGTTAGCTGCTTACCCTCTGGGGGTATATCTCTGCCTCTGTATTTCCCTGCCTCTGTAATTTCCACTCCAATGCATCTGATGAAGTGGGTTTTACCCATGAATGATCATGCTCTAATAAATCTATTAGTCTCTAATGTGCCACCGAACTCCTTGTTGTTTTCTCAGCTATTTGTTCATCCTTATGCCTAAATCTGTATGGCTACAAGAAGAGAAAATTGTGATAGCCATATTTTTGCATCAATGAGCAACTGTTGACAACCACGTTGTCCTCGGAAGGGGAAAAAATATTAATCTGAAACCAGGTTTTCCTAGCCTGCACAGCAGTTTTTTAAAACAATGGTCTTCCAATCAGGTTGTCACACACTTATGAGCAAGAAGAATATCCTCATTCTTGCTGAGTAAAAACAAGTCTGAGCAGAATTTACTGCATTCAGCTACTCATTTCTGAGCCAGCTCATACTGCCATGTGATGTTTAGATGGGAGAGACTTTCAAGATTTTCCCTATTTAACAAAGCATTTATGTATTGTTTGTTTCTTCGTCATCACACACTTTAAGAGTTCCCAATGAAGTCTTACCCATTGGAGGTTCAGGAAGGACAAATGCATTTAACTGAACTTCATTCTTTGGTAAGGTCACTTCGACGTTGTTTCCTGCAGAAACTACCAGCTCCTTCATAACTGAGAGGGAGGGAGAATTACAGCATTAAAAGATACAGGAAAAAATATATACACATATACACATCAGAAGAGTGTTCGCTTCAGAGCTTGTGGAATAAAAGCAAGCTGCAAAATGGCTGTATTTGCGAACATCTCATCACTCACTGCAATTGCTGTTTCAGGTTTGGCCTAGTACTGAATGCAAAAACTTCAACGGGGCTTCACAGTTTTGAGGGAAGCCTAGAATTATTCAGTTACCTCCCACTCTTTGGGGCGACTGTAACTTCTGCTGGTTTTCTGAAAAGCTGAAATGGAACCCTGGTGCCTGGTACAGAGGCCTCTATTCAAGATGATCCAGCAGGGATGAGAAGGGCTCAGTAGATAGAGTTTCAGGAAAGAACCCAACTGCTCTTGAATGGAAGGGGGAAACAAGAGCTCCTATTTACTGAACTGCAATTTCAGATCTTTACAAATATACGAAGAATTCAAGGTATTCTCAGCTGAAAAAATAAAAGTTCTTTGGGAGCTAAAAGATTTTCTAAAACAAGCTGCCCATATGCCACACTTTCATGCTGTTCTAACCAATGTTCATTCTAATTTTTTCCATCCACGTACAGAATAAATTTTGTTATGTGCACTGAGGCATGTGCAAATGTACACCACCAACAGAAACAAAAACCTAGCTGTGGTTGCTCTGCTAATCAGCTGGACGGCACTGAAATCTCTCCTGAATGGCCGCATAAGTGCACAATTTGTATGGAACACTGGTTCTAACCCTAAATACGAGGTTATTCCATTTACTTTGATTTTTCTTCTCATCTTCCCAATCAGAAAAAAAAGATCAGTTGCATTTCTTATGCACTCTTTTCCAATGCTGACTCAAGAGAAATGACTGATTTTGTTCTTACAGGTGACTTGACAAAGGTAGGGGAAAACAGGATTTGTGGACTTTTCTGCTTCTTTATATACAAAGACTTAAAAGGTGATAGTTTTTCTCACAGTATTTTCTACTCTCATTTTTTTTAAATCCTGGGGATGGAGAGGGGTTGAGAAAAAAAATAAGAAAAAGAGGAAGTCTGTTCTTCTCTGGAAACTTATTAGGATCTCAGAGATGTACACTGGGAGCTATTTTAAAAAGGTAGGGAGACTGAATATTTAAACTCCCATCTGATTATTAGTTAAACAGTTAACCAAAGAAACCTAACTTCCTTCTCCTTTCATTTACTCAACCTCTTGCAATATCATAATTCTATAAGTCTTCCAGTCACACAGAGTGTGTTCCAAGAGAAAAGGAGAACTGGATTTCTAACAGAAAAAAACAAGTAGATAAAACCATAATCCTTTTTTTGAAAATAACATTTCAGGTCTCCTTTTTATTTCATAAAGGAGGAGAGACACACTAGCCAAATATTTGCCTATGAAGGTCACTTTTAAGGCATTTAATTAAATATAAATTCAAACTCTAGTGAGTGTGTGTGGAGGTGGGTGAAGGGGAGTTTTTAAAAAAAAAGACTAGCAAACTAGTTAGTTCAGATAGCCAATTGGCTTCCTTGCCTATTGTGTTGAAGTATTTCCTTTCCACTGTACGATCTGTCCATTTTCAGGGGTAAAATACATCCTATACAGGCCCGCCAATGGAGGCAGGGGCAAAGCAAGCAACTGTCCTGGGGGTCAGGGATTCAACCCCAGCTGCTACTGCAGAAGCAATTGGAGCCCCAGGTTCTTTAAAATCACCGCAGGAGCCCTGCACAGTGCACTTTGGGCAGTGCTGAGTGCTGCCTGGTGGAGGCATTGTGCACTCTGGGTGCACGTGTGAATAGGAATATGGCACTGTGCTGCAGCTAGACATGGTTAATGACCAAGTGTACTGCTTCTGCATGGCTGAACAATACATTGACATTTCAAAGGAAAAAAGTCATACCCCATTATGGGCAACCACCTCACAGATTTCCTCTTAGCTGGATGGAGAGCAGTGTACAGCAGATAGTTGCTGAAACAAGGTTTCACGCTAGGGAGGTTAAATTTAGATTAATTTGAATCGACTATTTGATTAGTCGATAAGGGTGCCTCCGCCTTTGAAGTGTAGCAACAGCCTCAGAGCTGTTGCTACACTTCAAAGGTGAAAGTGCTGCGGGGAGCAAGGGGCCAGTGGGGGACTCAAGCTATCCCCTGCTGGCCCCGGGCTCCCTGTGGTGTTTCAAAGGACAGCGCCACATGGAGCCCGGGGTCAGCGGGGGAGTCCCCAGCTGACCCTGGGCTCCACGGGGGAGTCCCCAGCTGACCCTGGGGTCCACGCTGTGCTGTTGCTTTGAAACACTGTGTGCAATCCAGGGCCAGCTGGGGATGGCACTTGGGGTTTCAAAGCATCAGCGCCGCGTGGAGCCCGGGGTCTGGCCTTGGGCTCCATGTGGCGCTGCCACTTTGAAGCACCCCCTCTACTTTCCCCCCACCCTTGCTGCCTCTTTCTGATAGAGGCAGCAAGAGGGAGGGGGAAAGCTACTAGTGTGTTGACTATCCGATAAGCATTTGCTTATCGGATAGTTGACTAGTCGTTCACATCTCTATTTCATGCCATTGAAACTTGTGTCAGATCTCTATTCCCTTTACAGTACTGGAAACATCATGTCTGAGCTGCATTTGGAGAATAAATTCAGAAGACACAGAAATCTGCAATTTTAAAAACAGGATCCCATCTCATAGCCCTAGGGTCTGCCAGGGATTCCCAGGGGAGTGTTCAAGGTCTGTTATGGGCCAAGGGCCCTCAGGATCCCAGCCCCCATGCCAGGACCTCCAGGATGGGATAAAAGTTCTAACTGACAAACATGTTGGAAGAGACCCCCTTTGATACTCTCTTGGAGAAATTGTATTCAGGTACTGTCCCATGGTAGTGGCTTTACAGTGCTTTAATGACTGATAAGTCGCTCAGTGGGATAGTCTGTTTTTGGAAGGTGCTGCAGGGTGCACTCTCTCACCTGGCACTGGTACAGGGGTGCTTGATGATGTGGCAGGGATAGCCCGGACTGTGGTAACATTATCATTGGTGGGGACACCAGTGGGCACAATGGTAACAGTCTGCATCTTCATCATGCTTTTCTCCTGCAGAGTGCTGATCGTAGGGAGAATCTCTTCTAAGGAGAGAGGCTGGACGGAAGTGTTGTTTGACTGCTTGGGTTTCTCAGCCTTGCCAGTGGCAGTCAAGCCCAGTGCGATGGGGCTGGAAAAGGTTGCCAACACAGGGAGTTCTGATGTGGATGTCCCTGCATGAGCCTGGAAAGAAGAGAATGTCTCAGTCTGAAACTGGATGCCAATTTAATTTTTAAACTCAAACTGACCCCAAATTCCCCTCATATCTGCACAATCCAGTGCCTTTAGAATATTCACATGTTCCTCCTAAAATTAGGGAGGAACGGACCCCACTCCATAACTACTCTCCTATTAATAGGAAGCTTTACAGCTTCCTTTCCTTTTTCTAACACTGCTACTATCTGTTTTTGCCCACCCTACACTCCCCCTTCAGCTCTTTCTCCAGAACAGCTAAGTTGTTTCCAGCTCGGCTGCATACAGCTTAGCCCCCTTAGATCTAAATACATCCACTGTTGCAGCATAGCAGGTGCTAAGGCAGGCTCCATAGAAGGTGCTGAGGTGCTTGCAAGCCTTGAATGAGCAGAGCTACAGGAAAGTAAGCCAAAGACATTAAAGCAAGGAACCAGATTTCCCTGTGGTAGTTTGTCATCACATATTCCTATTTCTGAACTGAGATGTGGGCTGCTCTGAAGGAGAAGGATTCTACCAGAATCTTTGTGCTTTAAGAATCATTCATTGCAGCAGGGAGTTATTTGTTTTAGACCATCCCTAAAAGAGACAAACTATGCTTTGAATGACCTGCACCCAGCCAGTTATGTGAGTGTATGCCACAATCAAAACTATGTGAGAAAGAGGATCAAAAAGCTTGTACACATCCCCTCTCTGCATACCATGCAGCATGAGTCAATTTATTACAAATAATCTAAGCAGACAAAAACAATTTCCGTTCTTTCATCAGAAATTCATTCTACAGCACCTAGCTCCGCCCTGGTTAGTATCCTGTAGAGTCACTCCCGGACATTTCAGCTTTAATTGGGGTTATCTGTACAGTACATGTGCATAGCATATTTTGTTGAGCAAATAATGTTTCAATAATATCTGCTGACCGCTTAAAACGCAGCACTCCACCATCTTTGATCTGGAACCTGTTTTGTAACTGAGTTACCCCATCACAGCCTCACCTGGCATAGTTGGGTCCAAAGGTTAAACAAAAAAAGGCACGTGTGACTTTAATACCACGTAAATGGCATTAAGTCTGGGCAATGGATGCAGCAGGTATGGTAGCTAGACTAGACTGGACAGAACATTTTGACACTACTGGTAAAAATGAAGCCCTTGAACATGCAACACTGAAACAGCCAGCCATCACTAATACCAGGGGAGGTTGGCCTTGTGGTCCAGTGCTGGATAGGCTACTTATACCTGCTCTGTCTCAGCTTCCTCATCCTCAATGCAAGGGTGAAGAATGACTATATTTGTTCATGCATTTAAAGTACTTTCAGCTCCATGGACTGCAGATACACGGGTAAAGCACTATTAATATTATGGGCAAAGAAGTACAGTATTCTCACCACTTTTTCTTACAAGTTAATGGGCTCGCTTCAGTGATTCTATAGATTCTTTGCACTGAAGGAGGCAAATCTAGGGAGATGTTACTCTGTAGCAGTCCTCATTAACAGTCTGAATATGGCTAGCACTGGCTTCCTTTAACATGCACTAGTTATAGTCAATGCCTGGTATCAAATCCCTTTCACTAAGTGCACTAAAAGGATAAACAGAATAGCTTTAGTGTGATTCAGAGATGAGACAAAAGAGGGAATAGCCAAGAGAATCCAGGATACAGAGCAGAATTTCAGGAACGCAGACACACAAGACAGATTTGTTGGAAAAGCAGGGACCAGAGAAATTTACCAGGGTTTTGAGCAGCTGTCAGGAGCCACTTTTTGTTCTTAACAAATGCCCCTCTTAGGGTTGCAAGAGATGCATGGGAGGCTAGGGAATCCCCACTGTGTATGGTGGGTCAGGCCCTGTCTTCTCCTGAGAACATTCTTAGCAAATCTGACCCTTCTCTCATTCACCCTCTAATAAATAATTTGACAGAGATATGGTCTATCAGTGCACATGCATGATTGGGAACCAGGAACCTCTGATTCTAGCCCTAGTTTGTGGCCTCAGGCAAATGACCTAACCTCCCTACCTCAGTCACCCCTTTCTGTAAAATGGGACTGTAACAGCAAGTGGGGGGGGGGAGGAGTTTATTTAATGACTCCATCAATCACTTGCCAGAGGAAAACAATATGTCTAGAATGGGTCGGGTTTTTTTTAAAAGTTCATTAACTGGACTCTCATTTCTGCACAAGGTTTGAATTTACATTGTAAGTAGGGATATAATAGTGTAACTGTTTAAACGGTTAACGGATAAGCATAAGCTTATCAGCTAATGTAACATGCCAGCTCCTGGCCCTTCTCCCAGGGAGCCGGCTGCCATCCTGCGCTGTTGGCTGTGTATCAAAGCCCACAGCATGGGGCGGCAGCCAGCTTAAAAGCCAGCTCCCGGCAAGCATGCACTGCTGCCTCTGATACAAAAGCAGCAGTGCAGGGCAGCAGTCAGATCCCCAGGAGCGGGGCTGGCAGGCGGGAGCTGGTGTACACTGGAATCCAGCTTAAAAATCCATCTTCCAGTGAGCAACAGCTCCTGAGGAACTGGCTGCCGCCCCGTATCTCAAAGCCTGCAGGTAAGCCAGTTCCCTGGGAATGGGGCCTGCTGGGAGCCGGCTCCCAGAATGCAATGGCTGCCAGCTCAGCTCCCAGGAAGCCAGCTGTGCTGCGGGCTCTGCAGTGTAAGCTTTATATTGCAGAGTTCGCAGCTTGTAACCGTGTAAGATTTTTAACAGGTACACGGTTACCTAATTAACCATTTTTTAACATCCCTAATTGTAAGTGTTATGGAGGAGTGACCAAATGTTCATTTGTGTCTGTGAAGCACTCCAAAAATTGATGGGTACACAAAATATCATCAATAGTTACAGTGTTTGTGCTGGCCCCAAAGGAAAACGTTTCCCCTTCCTGTCTGTAGGAAAGGTACCCAACAACATAGATTAATTCATTCCAAGACCAGACTGGACCATTTGATCATCTAGTCTGATTTCCTGTACAACACAGGCTAGAGAATTTGCCCAAAATAATTCCTAAGGCAGATTTGTTAGAAAAACATACAATCTTGATTTAAAAATTGTCAGTGATGGAGAATCCACTGTAACCCTGGTGAACTGTTCCAATGGTTAATTACCCTCACTCACTGCTTTTGATTTTCTTACAGAGGCTGCCAAAGATTTAAATGCTGAATCCTTAAAAAGTCCACTACAGGAAATATGTCCTTGGCTTCATTTAACTGATCTTAGGTCAGGAATGCAAGAAGTACAGCTGTTCAGTTTGACTCTTACTTTGGCAGTAAAAGAAGGACGAGATTAAGTGGAAATAAAAGCCAGAATTCAAGAAGACTAACGCCGGATAGGGAAGTGAACGAGTAGTCAACTAGTCCAGTGTTTCTCAATCTTTTTTTATAAAGTCCCCCTTTTTCAAAAAAAAAAAAAAAAAGTATAAATATCCCCAGTACCTATAGTTTTCAGACACACACACATTTTTTCTACCATTGCAACACATTTGTTTAAACTACTTAATTGTAGCTGGGCGTGCAATGACATTTTTGGGTGTAAAAAGTACAAAAATAATAAAAATCTGTAAAACTTAAAAGAAAAATTCAGTTTTCTCCAAATTTCAGTTGTGTTGATGTACCACTCCCCACCCCCCCAGACTTCTCTCGAGTACCCCTAAGGGTACTCATACTACTGGTTGAGAAACACTGGACTAGTCGATTAACCAATAAGCCTAGGATTGTGGGTTAATCTAGTTGACTACTCGCATTCCCCCTCTCCCCCGCTTGCTGCTTCTGTATCAGAGGCAGCAAGGGGGGAAGCAGGAGTCGATATTAGGGGGAGCCGGCTTAAAAGCTGGTTTCTCCCAGTACTTGCTGCATGGTGCTGCCTGTCCCCACTGCGGTGCTGCCTTCATCAGAGGCAGCAGTGCGAGGTGGGAGGGGAAGGGGGAGGAGGAGGCTGCCGCAAAGCAGCCTCTGCCCAGGGCAAGCCTGGGCCCGCTGCAGGCAGAGGTGGCTTCACGGCAGCAGCCCCTGTCCACAGGGGGCCCAAGCTTCACGGCAACCTCCTCTGTCCCCTTCCTCCCCAGCAGCTTCTATCCACAGAGTGCTTAGATCCCCTTCCCCCCAACACAAACAGAAGCTGCTGCCACCCCACGTTGCTGCCTCTGTATCAGAGGCAGCAGCACAGGGCGGGAGGCAGCCGGTCCATGAGGGGAGCTGGTTTTTAAACCGGCTCACCTCACAGACCAGCTCCCATCTAGCAGCGCAGAGTGGCAGGGGTCTCCCCGGGAGTGGGGCCGGAGTGCACTGGCTGTGAGGACTGCCCCCAGGGACTATAGAATAGTTGACTAACTACTAAGAATTCATGTGGTGAGTCAACTATTCTATTACCGGCTATCTAACATCCCTAATGCTGGGTGACTGAAATTGTAAGGCTCTGTATTTAAGAACTGGGTTCCCGTGGCTCTGTTGTAGCTGCCATGTTGATCAGCAATGCAGTACCTTTCTCTTGACTGGCTTTTAAATTCAATGCTGCAATTTAAAACTGGCAAACTTTTTTGCAGCAAGGAAGGAACTGGGACTTGATGCTTGGAGAATGCCACTAAGAAGCACCAATTTCTCTTTCTTGCAGAAGGGCTGATACACAGTGTGGACTGCAATTCACCACAACATGCTTTCCCCCTCACCTTCCATACTGCAGCACACACGCACTAAGCCTACATATTTACACTGCCTGTGCTTTAGCAGATGACATTGCAGCTTCGACGGCATCACCTTCATAGGAGGAACGAGATAATCCATGAGCTGCAACAAAATTTTTACTAAAACGGCAGCCACTTGATCGCCTCTCCAGTGTTTAGAAGCGATAGGAATTGGTCTGACTTGTCATCCCTCCAGCAATAGTTAGGAGAGGGAGAGCCTATACACAGGGTAATTTCTGCTTCTCCTCCTTTAGCATTCAGGTAAGAGCCAGTTTGAACTGACATGTCTTTTCCAAATAGAGATGTTTGATGCTCTCAGGTAATAACTATTCTGCATGCAGTAATGATCAAGTATATTACAGACCATCTGTAAACCATGCAAATTCTCTGTATACACATGAGCATGAAATGCAATACACTTGACAGCCAAAGCAACTGACCATATGCACTGGACCAAGTTTATCCAAGATGAAATTCCATTGGTTTCAATAGTATTACCAAAGAGAATGAATACGGCCCCTCACCCATCCCAGTTTGGAAAGTGCGCTGCTTTTAATTTCCTTACAGAGGCAGCCAAAGATTTAAATGTGGAGCCCTTAAACTTTCCACTACTGGAAATATGCCCTTGACTTCATGTAACTGTTGTTAGGTCAGGAATGCAAGAAGTACAGGTGTTTAGTTTGACTCTTATTTTGACAGTAAAAGAAGAATGGTCCAATGGCTAGGGCACTATCTTAGGACTTGGGAGAGACAGGCTCAATTCTCTACTCCATCACAAATTTCCATGTGACCATAGGCAAGTCACTTAGAGTGTGTCTACACTGCAGGGCTTAACTTGAAATAAGCTACACAAATTGAGCTACGTCAATTGTGTACCTTATTTCGAAATAGCATATTTTGAAATAGGGAGTGTATACACAGAACTTATTTCAAAACAGAGCACTCTTCCTGTGACTTCCCTTACTCCTCGTACAATGAGGGTTAGAGGAGTCAGAGTAAGAAGTCCTCCATCTTGACAGTATTTTGACACTATTTTGAAATAACTGCCTGCTGTGTAGATGTGGACTAAGTTATTTCAGAATAGCGCTAGTTATTTCTAAATAATGTTGCTACGTAGACGTACTCTCAGTGCCCAAGTTTCCTATCTGTAAAATGGAGGTAGTAACACTTCCCTGCCTCACTATTAGAGACGCAAGTTGGGTGAAGTAATATGTTTTATTGGACCAAATTCTGTTGGTAAGAGACAAACTTTTGAGCTTACCCAAAGTTCTTCAATAAAATATATTATCTCACCCACCTTTGTCCCTCCTGGAACCAACATAACTTCAACAATCTTGCATATCATGGGGTGTTGTAAGAATAAAATCCATGAGGATTGTGAGGTGCTCAGATACAATGCAGGTGAACGCCTTATAAGTATGTAAGATAGTCAGAATGAAATATGGATGCTCATGAAAGGTAAGTGTGTAGGAGGGCCTGAAGAAATTATGAAAGTTAAAAAAATATATTCCTCATTTCTTTGGGGAGCAGCAGAGCTTACTGGTTAGTACAGGGGACCAGGAGTAAAGATTCCTAGATTCTATTCCTGTCTCTGCAATTAACTTGATATGCAAGTCACTTAAGCACTCTGTGAGACAGTTTACCCATACGTAAAATTAGTAAGATAGTTGCCTACCTAGCAGGTTGCTGAGAGTCTTTTATGAATGCCATTAATATATGTCATGAGAATGTCTGATTGAAGGAACTTTAACTGCAACTATCATTGCTATCTTAAACTTTTAAAAGAAAAGAGCCTAATGTACCTGGAAATAACACCATGAACAGAAACAGCTAACAAGTAGCACATATAATGGGACTACAAAACTGAAGCTAGGAGTCTAATCACTAAGTGAGAGATTTATCTGATATTCCAATCTAGGTCATACAGGACACGAACAGCAGAGCATATGCTCAGACTGAAAGTAGGATATGGGACGATGTAGTATCATTTACATTTGTTTTGTAAAAAAGCCTGTCAGAGTAGGGGCCTAGCTGCCAATGACTGCAACACACCTTCCTAGCTATTAGGCTGCCCAGGTCACAACTCACAGTGTAAGAGGATCATCTCCTGGGAGACTAATGAAGGAATCCTGGGCAATGATACCATGAAGTGGAACCATGCCCCATAAAGTACTCCCAACAGTATAACTTAATTATGGAAGGAGTGCTTCCCCAAAATGGGAAACTCCCATAAAATCAGTAGATGGTGAGCAGCTAATGATGCCACAGCTTTTAAGTTTGGTTTAAAATATCCTGAGCAGGAGTAGGGCTTGATTCAGGACGTAATGCTGCAGACCGAAAAGGCCAAGCAGTTAGAGCCACCTAACTTAACTGAGAAAGGCAAGAAAAGTTCAAGGTCAGCTGCAGTGAAATCTCCCCAAAATACAGGTACATACAGAATGGGAGAATGCGATCACTGGTTAAGTCTCAATCTCGTATGAAATGCTAGATGAAGGAAAGGTTTTGGGCAGGACAGAAACACTGCAATATTGCAGGGTAGGGAGAAAACAAAGAGAAACTCATGAGTCATGCTTAAGTAGCATGGGGCTCTGGAAGATCAAACATTTGAAATGCAAAGCTAAACCACAATGTTGTTTCACACACAACTGGCTCTGGAATTCTCAGTGGTGTCCTTTGGCTCCACTCCACATCCTGTTCTGCAAGATGATGGCTGATACCAGTCACAGTGCTACATAGCACTACAAGATTTGCATAGCTGGAGTGGATTACAGTCTCTTAATTTTTCCAGAGCCAGAATGTAACTACAGGAGAAAGGAGCCCAGCACAATAATCCCAAATTCCTGAAATATGGCAGGAGATATTCAAGCGATGTAGCTTCCTAATGTACGATTCACTCTGCAACACCACTCCTATTAGGGATTCTACAATGCCTATGGATCAGACCCTTTGCAGATATGACAAAGAGCACCACAACTATTTATGTTTAAATCAGACATCTGGAATTTCTGTACTGACTTCCTATTTTTTCTTTAACAGAAGGCCAAATGATCCTCATTTATCAACTGCTAATGCAAGCCTCTCTGGAAGTTAGAGTACGAAAGAATGAGTATTAAAACAAAAATAAAAATTAAGACTTTAGATCAGTTACAGAATATGATTACTTAGCTCTGATTTGAGGACACATGACAAAACAGCATAGATCTGTAGAGTAATGTGCTGAATTGCTCCAGAATTCAATACTTACTTGTTTTATTTTGTGGGTCAATCAGATATATTATGAGTAACTGACTGCAACATCCATGAACTCCCCTGCCTTTTGCTTGTTACATAACACCAACCAGACAGTTCTCCCTCTTACCTGTCACTTTTATGATGAGTATTATATGGACAGGAAGCAGTGTGCCTGTCACCTTTTTTTTAACTGAAGATGAAAATTAAACTAAATGAAATTAAATGAAACTAAATCCTCCCCCAATTCAGAGTCAAACTACTGCCCTGTCTCTCTGCAGAGGCTGAAGGCATATTTCTGAAGGTACCTTCGAAGTATTGTTAATATGAGATTGCATAATAAGAGACAACCAGAAGGATGCTCACCTGATACAACACGTTAAAATTAACACTACCAACAGAAAGTCCATTCACATCCCCATTTCATTCCCAGCAAATACACTTACCCATAAAGAGCCACTACCACTTGGATCACTCAGTGCATTCACACTATTGCTCTCAGGAGAGGCAGGGCTTTTGTTTTTCTGCTCTTTTGAGTCCTCTTCATTTTGCTGTGACGTTCTCTCTAGAGCTGTATGGTCATTGGGAACATGTACCTTGCTCAATGAAGGCTTAGTTTCCAGGTTATCCTTTAGGCCAATTTTACTCAAGCTGCTCTTGGATTTGCTGTCCAAGGTCCTGGCTGGTGGATTTGCAGCATTCCCATTGGTGGGGATACCTCCTACGTCCCTTTTCAGCAGCTCCGGAAAGGACCTTCGCAGTCTCTTTTTGGCTTGGGCTGGGGTGTGCCAGTCCAACAACTTGTGAAGCAGAGTCCCCACCTTGCCTTCAGGTCGAAAGCTTAAGGAGTGCTTTGTAGTTTTCAATTTCTTTAGAAACACCAAAATGGAATCCGAGGAGTTGGTCCTGTTTGCCTGACAACTATAGGGAATCATGCAGTTCACCTGGATACACATCTTTTCCAACAGCCAGAAGGCATCACAGCTGGGGCTCTGGCAGCATGCAACCCAACATGACTGGACAGTGTGAAATCCCTCCAGAAGATGTAACTGGTGATCTTCCCATGATCTCAAATGGCCACCAAACAGGATCTTCTCTGGCAGGCACACAGCTCTCTTCCAATTTACATCTGGGAAGGAGGCAGAGTGGAAAAGACAATTCAAAATGTAGTAAAGTGACTGACAGTTAACCCCTTGGTACTGACAAAGAGTGTTTAGAGTATAGGAGTGGGGTCAGAGCAAGGAACAAGAAAGAAGGACTCCTGGGTTTGAGGATCAGCTCAACTAACTGCTTGTGACTTCAGACACATCACTTAATTGCTCTGTGCCTCAGTTTCCCTCTCTAAATCAAAACAGCAACTTATCCCATGCAAAGGGTCATCATGAAGGTATCACAGAAGGGCAAGGTATTACTAAGCAGTGTACCTAGTTTCTGGTATGCTCAGTTTGAGTTGGTAAGTCCATCTCTCTACACCGAGGCCCCTTTTATATTAAAAAAAACCTCCTGTAGCACATAGATACAAATGTTATTTGTCACCAAAGCCACTGGAATCAAGTTTTCTACAACCAGCTATGGGCTGCATCAACTGAAAACAAAACCAGTAGACTGAGCAAATCTAAGTACATCACTTTTGACAGCTCAAGTATAGAAGCAGCTTCTATTATTTTAATGGTCCTGGGCTTTTAATTCCCCTCCCAACTTTTGATTTGCTAAAGGACCACTTTACTCACAGTCAGAAATCAAAAGGAGACTTTATAAACCATCATGTCAGACAGCATGGTGGCAAACCAAGCTGTGAGAATAACCAGGCCAGGCCACTGCTTTGTGGATAATGCATCCATGTTCCAGAGACTTCTGTCAGGAAAAAGGGAACTTCAAGCACAGGGACCAGTACTGAGTTCTGAGACTTCAGCATAGCATGGGGTAGAAAGAACTGAAACAACCTTTCATTCTGAACCCAGAGGATATCTGCTTTGAGTGAACACATGGAGAACTGAGTTATGAGAAGCAGTGCGGTCTAGTGGTTAGACCAGTCAGGAATCCTGGGTTCCATTCCTGGATCTGCTGTTAACTTGCTATATAACCTTGGATTCACTGCTCAATCTCTGTGCCTCGATATATACTTCTGCAAAACTGTTTACTAAGGTCACAGGCGCATTAAGACTCTAATAATGTTTGTAAAACACCACATAAGTATTAATACTTTCTGCTTCCCAAAATGAACACATACATAATCATGCCCCTCACCTACTGTTGCAAACAGATTCAGTTCTGGCGATAGCACTGTAAACATCTTAAACATCTGGGGCTTCTTCTGAAACCAGATCAGCCTATATGCTTGTATACAGAAGCTAGTGTAGTTCTGAAGCCCCAGTCAATGCAGAAATGCTTTCCTGCCGCAGATGCTTTGCATAAAGAATGTTAAGGTTGGCTGACTGCAGCATGAGCTTTGGGTAATGAGATGTTCTGTAGCAATTAACCTTGTGGTGAAAAGACAAAATATTTTAAGCTTAGGTTATCACCTGTGTAATGCACCTTGGACTGAGTTTTTTCCCCGCTGTCAGTTCCATTGAGTCCACTTGACAAATACAATAGGTGCAAAATATTCACTTCACTCACTATACCCCCTTTGAAATGCAGTGACATCAACCACAAGTAACAAATGGAGACACTTGCTAAGTTTTCTAATCAAAGTAGGCTTTACTATGTAGCTACATTTAAAAAAAAGAAGAAAAAGTTATAGCTTCCATGAGAAATAGGTTTAGCTTTACATGCTGCTTAAAAAGGTATTCAGGAGAGGCCATGTGCTTTAGTGGACTCAGAAAGGGACTGGAAGTCAGATTCTCAAAGTATTAATTCTGGCTGTGCCATGACTCTTTCAGCGACCTGTGGGAAACAGCTTCATTTATCTGTGGTTCAGGTTCCCCACAGGGCAGCTACTACTAGCAGAAATGCTTTCACAGAAGCAAAGTTACTTTTTAATTTAGAAAGCAAAAGTCTCTTTTGATGAAGAGGTAGAGAAGATAACTTGTGCAGAGTTGCTGGTTAATACTCCATTACACCAGGTCAAGGTGGTGAGAAAAATTCCTTTTAGGAAAAGTGATAAAAATGACAGTTACGATTTTATTTGGAAGCACTATCTGAATGAACACTGGGACTAGATACCTTTGTGGTGAATATTACTCCTGTACCTCCTCCTTCCCTTCAGGCCTTCTCTCTCTCTCACACACAAGGTAGTTTGGAATTCATACTGTCTTCTTTTAGGATATGTATTCTCTAGTAATGAGTACTTGCCAATTTACTGTAAATACGTTTGTGTGAAATTTCAATTAAATAAAACCACAGGAATCCCAGCAATAAAGTCACGTGAAATAATCACTGTTCTTCATAAGCAAGATCAGGTTCTACTGTCTAAACAAAACCGCTTGGTAATCCGAGAAGGATGTGGTATGGCTGTGTATCAATTGTTATCAGGGGATGGTCACATTTTCCTTTATGGAAGGGGGGATGGAAATGCTCAGTCAACAGCTTGAAGTCTGCATCTCTTCATGCAGAACACTGATTAAAAACAAGATTAAAATATTATGGTAAGATTCAAACCTAATATACCAGCCTGTCTACAAGGCACTTTCTGTTATGGAACAGTCTATTAGATATAAACCAGCAGGCTCTGCAGTCTACACATCTTGAGAAGTTTATACACAAACCCCATCAGCTATTCATTTATGACTGAGGATCATGCACAGTTTTGCTGCCATGGGGAAAGGATCAAACACTTTTGTATGGATTTCTATGCTTTGACAACAAAGAAATGAAAACTCACTTCTACTTGGTGAGAAAATTTTAGGAAAAGATAGGGAGAGAACAAATACAACTTAGGAGTTGTCTTCACTAGCAAAGTACAATAGCTCAGCTGTACCAATGCCGCTGTACCACTGCAAGATTGTTCTTATAGCAACTTTCTGCTCGTTAACATTTAATCACCTCAAGGAGCACCAGTAGCTATGTTAGTGGGAGAAGCTCTCCCACCAACATAGTGCTATGCACATGAGTGTTTATGCCGGCAACACTTGTGTCACCCAATATTGTGTTCTTGCATGCCCTTGAGCAACATAAGGTACCAACAAAAGTGCTAGTGTACACATAACCTTATTCTTCACGTACGAGCAATTTCTACCCCCCTCCTCCTCAAGACATATTTTGTCAGGCTCGATGCCTAAGCTTTGTATCTAGGCCAGGGGTCGACAACCCCTGGCACGCGTGCCACGAGCGACACGTGAGCTGATTTTGAGTGGCACACGCAGGCTAACCTACTGCTGGCGCCCTTCCGCTTCCCCGGCAGCAGGTTAGGCTGCATGCACAGTGGATCTGTGCTCAGAGGTGCCCCTTTGTCGGCTGCAGTGTGCGCTGCACGGCCCCCTTCCTCTCCCACGGGACTACCTCTGCTGTGCCGGCCCCAGGTCCAGCTGTGCCGCCTCCTCCTTCAGGCCGCCGCTGCCAGGGGGACCTCTGCGCCTTGGAGCTGCTAGCGAGCGGAGCAGACGGCATGGAGCTGAACAGCTCGCAGCTGGCTGAGCTGCCGCAGACCAAACAGGGCCGCTGCCTGCACTGCGAGGACGCACTGGTTTGCACCAGCCACATGGACGAGGCTCTGGAGGCCTCCAGTGCCGCTGCCAGCTGGCCCACCTGCGGCCTGAGGAGCTGCAAGCGCTGGCTGAGAGCCTGGAGCTCAGTCTGCACCAGAAGACACTGCACCTGCTGCCCTAGCCTGCCGGCAGCCCCGAGGGACCGGATGAGACTCTGGGTGACCCCTGCTTAGCTGCCCCCTGTGTCGGTGGCTGCTGTGCGAGATAGTGACCCTGCACTGCAGCCACACTCGCTGGCACCGCTGTGCCGTGCCTGCCTGCCATGTGGCAAGAAAACAAGTGCCTCCCACCCCCTCATGCCCAGATCCCCACTCCCTCACTCATCATACCCCCTTCCCCCGGCCAGACAGTCTAGCTCCTGCCCCCTGGCCCCTGGCCCAACAGCCTGGCCCCTGGCCTGACAGCCTGCCCCCTCTCTTGCTTCTGTCCCCTCCCCCGGCCAGACATCTTACTCTCACCCAGACCTCGCACCCTCACCCCCTCTTACAGTCCACCTCCTACCCAGATCCTGCACCCCATCCCTATCCCACTTGCTGGCAGCCCTGTCCCAAACACTGGACCCTGCATTTTTGTCCCCACCCCAGAGCCTAAAATCTACAAAATCCAACGGAACCCCAGAAAAGTAAATCTGGCCTATGGAAAGCCCCGAACCTCAGTCCTTCCTGTCCCTTCCCCTCACCCCATAGGGTGGGAGGACCAGAGGAGTGAGGTGTCTCAGTTGGGGACCATATCAGAGAAGGTTGGGGGTTTTGGAGGAGGTTTTTTGCTTCTGACTTGTGTGGTCCCCAACTGATTTTTTTTGTGGGTCAGTGACCCTGACCCAAAAAAGGGTTCCCGCCCCTGTCATACATAAAGAAAACATTGAAGCTTTTAGTGTTGGACATAATATTTTACTTTATTTAAAATGAAGTTTGATAAACTAACATGAGGAAGATAAAACGCTTAATCTGTTTCATAATTTAAATTAAACCA
Source organism: Rafetus swinhoei (assembly GCA_019425775.1). NCBI lineage: Eukaryota > Metazoa > Chordata > Testudines > Trionychidae > Rafetus > Rafetus swinhoei. The sequence goes on along the minus strand of JAFJHL010000300.1, from coordinate 13,480,785 downwards.
TTCTCCCTAGCTGCAGCTGGTTCAGAAAATAAGGTCACTGTACCCAGCCTGCCCTTGCCTCCCCTACTCTCTCCTTCCCCCAGCACACAGATCCATGAATAAGTTAAATCTTGGTACACCAGTTCTGAAAGGTTGCTGACCCCTGCATTAATAGGTAAGATCTGCATCTTAATTTATTTATTTAATGAATCTGCTGTAAGTTGAACTATTATTGAATTAAAAAGTATCACCGGCACTCGGACCCGTACATAGAGGTAAATAAGTCAAATCTCGGCACTCCACCTCTGAAAGGTTGCTGATTCTGATCTAGGGTTTTCTGGTGACATACCAATATTTTTCTGTAGAACTCTGAGCTTTGTTTACAGGATGAAAGGATAACTGAAACCCTCTCTCTCACCCTTCCCTCCAAAACATTCCTCTAAGTCTTATCATTATTGGCACGTTGTGTTTTCCAGAGATCAAAGATCACTCTGCCCCTGCTTAAGAGCCAAAGTTAAAAGGAACAGATGATATATGGCTTGTATGCAACTGATCAAATATTCCCTCCTTTACTCCACTGTGATTAGAGGAAATCTGTTTGCCCCAGTACAGGTTGAACCTCTCTGGTCCGGGACTCTTGCCAGATCAAAGAGCCCTAGGAGCAGAGGCGCAGGGAAAAGAGCTGGAAGCTTGGTGGCTGGGGCTGGCTCTGGGCAGTGGAGCCCTTGCAGCCTGGTAGCCCCAGTGATCCCAGAGTGGCAAAGCTCCGGCAGCTCCAAAACTGCGGAGCCCCAGAGCACCAGAGCCCCAGTGGCCAAAGGGAAGCAGCAGCCATGGCGACCCTGGCAGCCCCACCAGTCCTGTGCCAATGGCAGCCTCAGAGCAGCAGAGCCATGGTAGCTCTAGTGGCCATGAAGCCCCAGCGCAGCAGCAGCTCCCAAGCCCCAGCTATCCCAGTGGTCTCGGGGCAGCGGGAGCCCCAGCAGCCCTGTGGCTGGGCATGTAGCCAGAAGCCCAGTGGGGGGGGAGGGCAGGAGGGGGAACCCTGTGTCTGGGAAGGGAGCCCTGCTGGGTTTGCTGAAAGACCCAGGGAAGGCCTGGAATCCGTCAGCAGAGAGGTGGAATTGACCTCCTCTGGTCTGGCCAACTCTCTCGTTCAGGCCTGGTCAGGTCCCGAGGGTGCTGGACCAGGGAGGTCCCACCTGTAATCACCAGGATATCTAGTTGTATACATTCTCTAGCTACACCAGAAAGATGTGGATATTGAGTCTTCCATACCTCTAACAACATGCATCCTCAGTAGTCTCAACTCCATATCCCTGAAGCAGTCTTTAGATTGGCAACATGACTTGTACACAAGTCTCCATTCCTACCTCACGCACTGCAATTTTTTCTGCTGGATGAGGTGAACACCAATTAAATGCAGTTCCACACTGCTATGCATCCTGGGGAAAAATCTGGATTAACGCTGCTTCTTGCCCAGTATCAAATATGCACCTCCTTATCAGTGCACTAATAGGTACTGCTGCTAATTTTCCAAGCAGAAAGCAGTTTCATGCTTACTGCTGCTGTATTTATATACCAACTAATTTAAGGTCTATTTACTGAAGAACAGGCCTACATTGGTTGTATTTTGGTCAGTAGAAGAGCATTCCTACAACCTGTATGGGAGGGACCTTTAGAAAAGGTAAAGATTGCCAGTCAACATTATTTGCTGAACTAGGTCTCTAACGTAGGTTGGGATCACATACAACTTGTAACGGCTTTGGAACATCAAAGTGCTTCCCGCACTGAAGAGGAAACAGTTTTCTCTTAGTGTACCAGTTGCACTATTTACATCATACAATATTGCTAGAAATGGTAAGGGGAGCTAGTGATTTAATGAAAATGCACTTCAGGGACTCAACAATGAGCATGGCAACTAGCAACAAGTGTCATCAAGGCATGGAAAGGGACAGCCAACAGCCAGCTGAACATATTTGAAGAGAATGGAGAGGAATTATTCAGGGTGATTAAAGGGAGCATAACAAGCAGTAATGGGATGAAATTGAGAAAGGAAAAATCAAGTATATCCAGAACAGTTCCCCACAAGGGAAGGACTAGACCTCTTATTGGGACATTTAATATTGAAATGAATGATCTACAAGAAGATGTAGGATAGGAAATAACTCTGCACTCTTTCATGTGTCACGGACTAGATGATTTAGCAGAATTTAGTACTGAAGATAATCGTGATTCCGGTTTGATACAAAGGAGTTGTAGCAGGTACAACAAAAATAATCCATTTATCCAAGCCCTCACAGACTTGCACTTGCCTTGAAACAAACATACTGAGCAAAGTTAAAATACACGTTGCTGCAGACAATTCACATCTAAGTCATGTTGGAATATTTCCAACGGACTACAGCTGAAGATGGATACTTACAGGGAAAACAGAAGACTTGTACATAGGACTGGAATGTCAGAAGCCTGCATTCAGAAGGTCTGATTTGCAAAAAATCCTTAGCAAAACCTGAGACACCTCCTCAACTCAAGGTCATAAAACAAGGAACATGAATAGTGTGAGAACCAACACTTGCAATTGCTCAGAGATGGGTGGCTTGAGTCAGACAGTCATTTTAGCAGAGTCACCCACTGTGCTTCCCTGAATAAGAGGAGAGAGAGCTGCATGGAAGTTGATTAAAAAACCACTTTGGCTTTAACTAGGAAAACAAATGAGCAAAGCAGGGAAATGTCTGAAATCTGGTATTTTTGCTTTTTTGAGAGATTGGGCCTCCCCAAACTGATTTCCTACACTCTTCTGTTCAGACAACATACAGTTTTAGCTGCAATGGATCCATTTTTAATGGGCTACACATTCAGTCTTGCTCCTTACTAACATATTGCTCCTTCCTAAACTGGAACAGCATCAGCACTTCCAGTGGGTGCACTGCTGGGCCAGACTGTGGCTATTTGTAATACCATGTCTAGGTAGAGGAAGCCTTCGGAGTGCTGATTCCTCCCTCAATTGGGCAGCATGCCTGTTACTGCAACAGCAACACAAAGACTCCTCTTCTCAGTGGGACAAGGATCCACCTTCTGCATGCTCCATGGGAAACAGAAGATTTAGACTCAAGCTTTGATCCCACAGCGACACTCAAATTAGCCTTAGGAACAAGAGCGGCGAGGAGTCCTGTGGCACCTTATAGACTAACTGAAGTGTTGGAGCATAGTTGGTAAAGACTCACTGCCAAATGCATGTAGTGGCCACTACATGCATCTGACGGCGGGTCTTTGCCCACGAAAGCTTATGCTCCAACACTCCGGTTAGTCTATAAGGTGCCACAGGACTCCTCGCCGCTTTTGCAGATTCAGACTAACACGGCTACCCCTCTGATACCTTAGGAACAAGTAGCTGTTAAGTCCCCATTGTCTATGACTGGTCCACACATCACTTGGGATAACAGCCTGTTCCAGAAGCATGCGCAGAAAGCTTCATAACTTGATGATCACGAACTGTGAAGCTTGTCTGCCACCAATAGGTATCTGAGGCTGGTAAGGAGAAAAAATTAATATAAAGAACACACCTGCCTGAGACCTTGTCTCTCACATTTCAGTTTGAAGCACTTTTTTATGATTAACGTATAACTAGAGGTTTTTGATTGGAAAGGACTTGTATCAGCTCTGTTTTAATAAAGCTACCTGCTTAAAGCTGGGGGACTCTACAATGTTTAAAGCAGTTTCAGAGGGCAATTATTAAAGCACAGGGGATTTTCTTCCAGTGGAGTAGATAACTATCTTTTCTCCAGGTTATGCAGTCCACCATGGTTTTCATCACTATTTCACATACAACTCTGTTAGCTCATATTAGTTCAATCATGGAACATACATAAGGTTTGCTACTATCAAATAGTTCACCCTGCGTATGTGATCTAGTCCTTCCCTTAGCCTGTGTCTGTCTTGTCTGATTAAATTGTAAGTGCCTCAGGGCAAGGACCACTTAGTTCTCTAATCCGTAAAGCACTTAGCAAAATGGGGCCTCTTTCTTAGTTTTCCCTTAGACACTGCTATAATAAACACAATTAAGAATAATGTTATTAAAACCTTTAAAATATTGTTTGTTAAAGATTCTACGTCACATGTATTTCAACACAAGATTTTACCAAAAATTAAAAAATGATTAATTGTAAAATGAGAGGGTAATAGGGACTACACCATATGATGGCTTCTAGTAAAATGGGTTATTTTTTTTAAAAGTACTATATGAAGACAACTATCAGCATTTATATGTATAAAGGGACACAAATTTACACCAAAAGTTTTTAATTAAACAATACATTCTGCAAAACCTACTAGTAATATCTGCATTATATTTTTAAAAATCAATGAAAATAGCTTTTCTAGATGTTAACCTCTCTCAACATCAATCAGAAACCTATCCACTGAATCACTGCGTACCAAAAAAAGAACAACAGTATTTTCATTGACTTACCTTCAGTGAAAACTGAATGGTGAAGACACGGTATTGGCAAAATGCCAAAATATCAACTTTCAAATGAAGAAAATGTTGAATTGCTTTTTGGTTTTGATTTCTTAAATCTTGCAGAGAAGGAAATACCAGGATGGTTTAATAAATCCAAATAATTTATCATCTGTCATTTCTGGCTTTTATTTCTAGCCAAAACTGGTTGTTAGTCTCTCCTTTATAAAGGGCAGATAAAACCTCTTGGTGTACATTATAATTGCACATAACTAAAAAGTTTGGGAATGAAAGGCTATAACACTTCTTGTTTGAAAACAATTTATTTAATGGACCCATGTATAGGACTTTTGGATTAAATGAAGTGGCAGTAAAGTACAGGAAGTAACTCAGAGGGTAACATGAAGTGTGATACCAGCAGCTAGTCACTACAGTAAAGGTTACGTCATCTTACCCATTATAAAGCTTTCATTTCAGAGTATTCTGTGTCATAAAAAAAATGTTGCCCTAGGCTGAGAGCTGACTTATGATGTCTAAACCACTGGAGCAAAATTTTATCATCAATTTTGGAGGGGGAAGAAGTCAGTTTGACCAAATTTCAGTCTGAGAAGAGAAAAAAAGCCTCAGATTTCTAGTTTCAGGATTTATTTACTATAGTTATGTGACTTTAATTGTATAGGTGATTATGCTACCACGTAAACTAATGTAGTTTTCAGGTGTTTTTAAAAAGCCAAGTTACTTCATATTTAGATCAGGTACACATAGCTCGCACAACAAGCTACTTTAAATTTTTCGTGCTAAAAAAATCCAGAGTCAGAATGCATGCATGGATCAGTGGATTAAAGACTCCCTATACTCAGAGCTCTGCAGATTAAGGACTCCCTAAAATAGATTAATGGCCTAAGGGATGTTGCAGTGCCCCAGAGATAATGGGTCACTGGGAGATTACCTGACAAACCATGTCAATATGCGAAGACTGACCCCAAAAAGAAGGCTCCCTGCCTCTCTGGCAAAGTCCTCTTGATGGATGGGCACTTTTATAACGTCTATTTCTTTTAAAGGATGACAAATTCATGACAAATCCTATATTGTTCTCTAAAATATTGTAACTCACACTCTTGTGCTTATGTTAACAGTCTAATGATTCTGCATATGGTGTGTGGCTACTACAGTGATGGACACTTTGGAAATAAGAAATGGTTGTACTGTGTTATACTCAGTGATGATTGTGATAGTTACAATGTAAACATGTAGGGAAACTGTGACAAGCAGAAGGCTATTACTCCATCCTTAATGTTGCTTTAAACTTCCTTCAAAAGGGAATGGTTAGAAAACTTTCCCTCCTCTCCCCCATGTAAAACTTCCATTTCCTTTCCTTCTCCACTCCAAAGAAAATAAGGTTCTACATTTGGCAAAGATTTTTCCAGGTAGAATGTATGTGCTTTGAGGCAGGGAGGAGAGTTCAAGTTTCCATGCCTCAGTTTCCTTACCTATTAAAATTAAAATAATTTTTATCTGCCTTTGTAAAATGCTCTGAGACTCTTGCACAAGAGGAAACAAACCTGAAGTGTTATGCTTCTTTGTTCTTCTAACTATTGTTCCTTGATGCCTTTTGCTGACCTAGGTCATGCTCAAGGCCACAAGTATAGAGAAGCCTGAATTCCACATACTGGGAGAGCCACAAAAGTTACTCAAGTGTGTGAGAAGGGGATTTTTTTTCGCGGGGGCGGGGGGGACTAAAATTTGAAGTTTACCACCTGTCCTGAACTATAGTTTAATTAAGAGCTCTAGTGACCAAAACTTGCAAAATCACCATGAAAATCGAGCAGCGAGGTAAAAAAGTCTCCTTGGCAATCCTTATTCCAATGATAAAGTGAATTACATTTCACTCTGCTGTCCCAGGTAATTGGGTGCATGCGATTTTGCCATGATGTAGCAACTCTTCAGTTATAATATTAATCACTGAAAGCATCTGGTCACAGTAACCTCCACACAATCTAAACAGAGAACTAGAGGCAAAACCAAAGTGAACTTAAATTCTGCTCTAAAGAGACAATGTTTTATTCAAACTTGATGGGTTATTCCAAATAGCATGTTCCCCCAAAATGGTAACTTTAAAACCATCCCAACTGAAAGGTGATTTTGTTCTCCACATGTAGAGAGGAACAAAAAGGCTGTTTTATTTCCAACTTATATTTAATGTCTACTCCGCAAATGCAACTTGAAAAATAAATGGGCAGCATGACTAGTGAAAGAAATCATTGGACAACAGAATTTTGCTCTAAATCTGTTTTGGCAGCAACTCTGGGATTACCCTCAATTTAGAAGATAGAAAAGAGGAGGTGAAGGTTTCTAACAAAGCAGAGTCCAATTGCTATTTTAAATGAAACACTGAATAAATGCAACAGAAGGGCTAAGTTGACAACAGTACCTTTTAAACCAGCACCATTGTTGTCACACTTTATCAACATAAAGTTCCTTCTCAAAGAGCAAGCAGACCAGCCGCTGGGCCTGGGGGGAACATATGACCTCATTACACTTTGAAGTGCTTAGATTGTGATCACATTGACAGAGCATCATGTGAGCCTAGCAGGGAAAATGACCCTGCTGTAACCTGAAGTGTTCATCATGTTATTGGGATGGGAGCGTCAAAAAAAAAATCTTTTTTAAACAGGGTGAGGGGAAAAGGATGGTGATCAGATGCATATTAAAATCTGAAATTGACAATTCTCAGCCCTCTCAACTTTCCTGTGAGCACAAAACAAATTGGGTTCTTTGATTTGTACTATGGAGATTAAAAACTAGTTCCATCATTGTGAATATTAAGAGGAATTTTGCCCATCTTGAAGCTGTTTTTTTACAAAATTTAACTGTGCAAAATACACTTCCTGTTGGAAGCGAAGAACACTCTCTAAGCTAAAAAAAAACCTCTTAGGTGAATTGAAAGTAGGGGAGCAATGGAATTTTCCCTGCCTCTGGAAGTCTACACCCCTCCACCACATCCCCTTTTTATATTGGTCACCTGTTCCTACCTGAGATGATCTTATCCCTAACTCACTGACTTCTGCAGGGGAAAACGTGTGCTGAGCAATTTAAGAATTTAAGCCCACTGAAAATCCATGGTATCTGTCCATAGACTCCTGTATGTGTATGATCCAAAGCCAAATGAACAACGTCTGTTTTTTTAAACACCAAAAAACGGTTTCTGAGAAAACATCTCCCCTGGCAAATCACCCTCAAAATATTATGTTCCTCTAAGAACTCATGTCTGCAACCTAATAAATGTATCCTAGATATACCAGTGCAATCACATCGGCATAGATAACCCCAGGGCACTGCATATAGAAAATTTCATCTCTCTTTTTAGTTGGCTGGCACATGGAAGGACAGAAATACAAAGAGGAGATTAAAACTGCATTTGGTCAAGTTATAATTTTCAGAGCTCTATTAATATACACCTGCACAGTATTTTACCTGCCACCAGCATCAGGTCACCCAACACAGCTTTCCAACAATTGCACATGGATAATTAAAAACCTAATTTACTCAGCTCATGGAAAGAACTTGCATTTATGAAGCAGTGCAATTTATTCTGTACGGAAGCAATGTGAATATGGATATATGCAGGATTTTTAACTATATGATTCTATGATCTTTGATGACACTCACTAAACCAAGTCCATACAAGCAAAATGACATGGTATAAGATGGGATTTGTAGCATCATAGACCATAGAGCTGGAAATGAGCTATTAGATCCTCTCTAGTCCAGCTTCATATGGCAAATGCAGGATTTTTCCCTGCAGGGTATTTTCTAGGTGTCTCTCCCAAAAAAGTCACCTGGTTCTGTAAAATGTAAAATGCATTATCCAATAAAGTAAACTGTATAGTTAAAAGGTTCTCTCATTAATCCATTTTCTTTTTCCTGGAAAGAAAAGGAGGCACTAATAATTTAAAGCAAGTTTTAAATGAAATTAAGACTCATTACCCATAGCGCAATGTTTTCACAATCTCAGTATGATGCACATCTTTGACAAGCTCTGATGTTTTTAGTGAAAATGGAACTTTAGAGATTTTATGCTACATTCCATAAAGAATTAATAGCTAAAGCTTTTCCTGAAGTGAACTTAAAACAGACAATATCAGGCTCAAATGGAGAGGACTGATGGCCAGCTTTTATGTTTTAATTAAAAAAACCTCAGTGATTCTTTCAGACTTGGTTTCTTTCACATATTATTAAACCTACACAGCCAGTATAAATGGTGGCATAACAGTTCTGGATCATTACTGGAGTTTGATATTGACAGAGTTCTATGATTAATTTGTTGTGTAAATGAGTAAAGCCTCATTATAGCATCACTCAGCAGGTGATGCAATATTATTGCCAACTTTGGGAAAGTGAAGGAAAAAATAGGAAATTTTATTTGCATTTTCCAGCTGTTTTCCTAGTTATGCTCTCGTGTCAGTTTCCTTAAGCTGATTATCATGCAAGACTGGACAGTAGTAGAGGAATACTGGAACAGAGGAAGTATCAGACTGAATCAGACCAGGGGTGCATCTGCCCAGTATTTTATCTCACAGGGCATCTCTACATTAGGAAATTATTTCAAAATAAGTTATTTTGAAATAATAACTCCCAAAATAACTATTTCAAAATAGCATGTCCACACTACAGGGAATCCTCGAAAGTAGTCCGAAGCAGGCTCCTTTAATGTAGATACGCTACCTCAACTTACAGCCCCAGGAAGCACTGGGGAGTAATTACTTTGAATGACTCTGGGGAGTAGTTATTTGAAATAGCAGCAGAAGAGCATCTACCATCAAGCTTGAACAAAGATATGAACTAGATGGGCCATTATATTCAACACCCTAATGACATCAAAAGCTAAGTATTGGGCACTTACAGCCTAATCTAGTGGCCCCATTTAGCATGGACACTTTAACTGACATTTTTTTTCTCCTCCCTCTCTTTTTCTGCTTTATAATTCAACCTCTGTGCCTCTTGCTCCATATTTGTCATCTGAAGAAGTGGGTTGTGCCCACGAAAGCTCATGATACTATCTATACATATTTCTGGTTAGTCTCTAAGGTGCTACAGGACCATTGTTACATTTTTTTAGTTACAGACTAACGGCTACTCCTCTGATACTGTTCAAGTCGTTTATCAAAACTCAACCTCTTGCAAAAATGAATTACTTTGCATTGCTTACACCAAATCTTTCCACACAGCATACAATGCTGTAGGAGGTCTATGAATATGCAGTATTTGCATGGAACTTTAAGGCCACAAATTAGAAGTGCACCTTCTGTGTCTTAATTGTTGACTCTAGAACTCATTGACATAAGTATTCCTAAACAATAGATAACCTGAGTCTAGCCATTTCTTTGTTACAGACCTTATTTGCAATCCTCTAAAAGGAATAGCCAACCAGTCACCAACAAATAGTACTGGTTTAACCAGCTAATGCAAGGATAGATTTTTTGCAAGAGCATAAGAACAGCCATGCTGGATCAGACCAAAGATCCATCTAGCCCAGTATCCTATCTTCCAACAGTGGCCAATGTCAGGTGCCCCAAAGGGAATGAATAGAACGGGGAATCAAGTGATCCCTCCCCGTCAACCCATTCCCAGCCTCTGACAAACAAAGGCTAGGGACACCATTCCTACACATCCTGTCTAACAGCCATTGATGGGCCTATCCTCTATGAATGTATCTAGCTGAAAAGTCCTAGTTTTATTCATCTCTCCTTACAAGGAAGCCATTGCAAACTCCTAATCATTTTTGTTGCCCATTTCTGGGCTTTTTTCAATGCCAACATATCTTTTTGAGACAAGGCGACCACATCTGCATGCAGTATTCAAGATGTGGGCATACCATGGATTTATATAGAGGCAATAAGATATTCTCTGTCTTATTCTATATCCCTTTTTTAATGATTCCTAACTTTGTTTGCTTTTTTGACTGCTGTTGCACATTGAGTGGATATTTTCAGAAAACTATCCACAGTGACTCCAAGATTTCTCTCGAGTGGGAATAGTTAATTTAGTCCCCTTAATTTTATACATATAGTTGGGATTATGTTTTCCAACACGCATTACCTTGCATTTATCAACATTAAAATTCATTAGCCATTTTGTTGCCCCGTTACCTAGTTTTGTGAGATCCTCTTGTAGCTATTCTTAATCTGCTTTGGTCTTAACTATCTTGATCAGTTTAGTACCATGCAAATTTTGCCACCTCACTGTTCACCCCATTCTCCAGATCATTTATGAATATGTTGAATTTCTTAATTGTTTTAATAAAATTAAAAAGTACTGGTACCTAAAATACCAGATAATAGTTAACAGATTTTTTGGGGGCCACTGCCACTAAGTCTGTGAAGATATTTAGATAATCAACACTCAGATTTACTTTTTATGCCAAAATTCAGATTAGTGATTTGAAGCTGTATATAGGGAAAAAGTTTGCCATCTATAGCAGTATAGCTATACCAGCAACTTGTTGGCTGAACGCTCATTTGGGTATAAGCGTGGGATTGTTTGATTTAGCTTATACCCCTTCCAAAGTGTGTACACTAAACCTACAAAAATACACTTTTGTGCCTCAAAAAGAGTGTCACAGCTGGCAGGGTTATAGTGGTATAACTGTCAATTTAAATTCACAATTTAGCTTTTACTGGTAAAGCTATCCCATGTAGAAACACTCTTATTGACTCCTTAAATGTTCCTTGTCCAAAGCTCAGGCCATATCCACACAGAGATAAAGTCAAATTTATTAAGGTCGATTTTTAGCACCTGATTTTGTAAAGTCTAAGGTGCATGTCCCCATGACGTGCAAAAATTCTATGTAGTTTGAAGTAGCGTGTCCTCAATAGGGTGGCTACTGTTGACTTTGAGAGCAATGCACTGTGGGTAGCTATCCCACAGTGCCTGCACCCCTTTGCATTCTGACTTATGCTCCCAGGGCACGCTGGGACCAAAACTGTGCAGTGCGTGGTTCTGGCACGTGTCATCAACATCCCCTAATGCTCCTTTTCTCCTTCCTCGAGAGCAAGGGCAAAGAGACTTTTTGCACCCTCTTTTCCCTTGGTCATCCACGCAGACTCCATAGCAGCATAAGCATGGAACACATCATGGCTCCCATTGAGCATCAAAGTATTAGCATAATGATATTAACCAGGATGCGCTTAATGATAGGGTATGTCCAGAGAATATCCAGTCTGCTGCAATGAGGAAGAAGCTTGGAAGGCTACAAACATATTCTTCTGCGAAGCACTTGAGCTGAGTGATTGATAAATGCCACCAACAATCGATCCTCTGGACACAACAGAATGCCAGTTCTGGTGCTGTGAGACAAGCACAGACTGGTGGGACTGCATAGCAATGTGGCTATGGGACAATCAGCAGTGGCTACAAAACTTTTGCACGCATAAGGCCACTTTCATGGAAGTTTGTGAATTGCTTTCCCACCCCCTGAAGTGCAGGAATACCAGAATGAGAGCTCTCTGACAGTGGAAAAGCATGGGGCAATTGCTATGACAGCTAGGAATCAATTTTGAGTGGGGAAATCTACACGAGCACTGTTGTGATCCAAGGAACCACAGCAATCAATACCTTTCTGCTACAGTGGACAGTGACTCTGGAGAAAGTGGAGGACATAGTGGAGGGCTTTGCCATGTTGGGGTTCCCTAACTGTGGTGGGGCAACAGATGTATTGCACATCCCCATCTCGCCACCCAATCACCTTGCTGAGGAGATACATAAACCACAAGGAGTACTTCTCAATGGTGCTGCAAGTTATAGTAGATGACAAGGGCTGTTTCATCTACATCAGCGTGGGATGGTTGGGAAAGGTGCATGACATGCGCACATTTAGGAACTCCTGCCTCTTTGGCAAGCTGAACTTTTTTTCCAGAGCAGAAAAATACTAAGACATGGAAATGCCAATTGTGATCCTTAGGGACCCAGCCTATCCCTTGCTCCCCGTGGCTCATGAAGCTGTACATGGATAGCTGGACTGCAAAAAGGAGCAGTTCAACTATAGGCTGTTCAAGTGCAGAATGGTGGTAGAACGTGCTTTAGGGTGTTTAAAGGGAAAGTTCTGTAGTCTACTAAGGTAGGCCTCAGCGAACACAACATTCCCTGCCTTCTCTGTGCTCAGGAATACTTGTAAGAGTAAGTGGGAAAGTTATCTGGTAGGGTGGGGGGAGGGGCTGAGACAGCGCATAGCAGGGGGTTTGAGCAGCCAGCAGGACAATAAGGAGAGCACAAGAGGCAATGAAAATCAGAAAGGCTTTGAAAAGATAGTTTTATGAATGACCAGTTTTGAGATTCAAGCATGTTGCTCTCAATGAGGTACCCCTACATTCAGTGTATTTGCCTGTAAAACTCCCTACCCTTCAACACAAGCAATAAAGAGACTGTTCCTCAGAAATCATGCGTTTTTATTTAGGGATGACAGCAGGGACAGCAAAGGACTCTGGGTTGGGAACTTCGGGGGGGAGGTGGTGATCACAGTTGCAAGGAGGACAGACTTTCACTTTGTGATACATCCCTGTGGGTTGAGTGTGAGGCTACCCTTGACTCCACCTCGAGAACTCCACCCTGCATTCCAGGTCCCCTAGGAGAGAAGGCTAGGAAACTTGGTGAGGAGGGAATGTTGGTCCACCAGGGCTGGAGGGGGTGCCTGTAGGCATTCTGGAAAGCTGTCAGAGTTTATCACATCTGCCACGGATGACAAGTCTTTCTTCTGGTTCCTAACTTCCAGTTCCCTGTACGCTTGCCTAGCCTCATGCGAGGCACGCATCTTCTCCAGCAGTGTATTCCTCCACTTGCTTAAGTGCTCCCTGTCTAAGTGGGCAGATTGCATTTGCTCCTTGAACAGGTTATACCTAGTCCATATTTGCCTGCAGATTTGTGCCACATGGGCAGTGGGTGGGGCTGGGGATGTGCACAGTAGGCTCACTGCTATTCCCACTATAATGAAAGAACAGACTTTACAGGAGATACACTGCAGAGAGTAAAAACTAATCTGTTAAAATGAAAGGAAGGTCTATCTACAGATAATAGGGAGGTGTTGTGTACAAGACCACAGTTATGCTTTTTAGTGGTCGCTATGTAGCAAGTATAATTCAGAGTTCTTAGGGGAGCAGTTGGACTCAGGTTGGTGGCAGGCCTGGTAAGGAACAGGTAGGGGCATGAGCCTGCAAGAGGGAGGGGGTCCGGGCGTGGCGGTAGGGCAGGGTTCTTGCAGCGACCACGTTAGGCATCCCCCATTTGCCAGGAGAGTGCAACTGTCCTTTCCCACAGGAGTGGATGGGCAGGAAGGGAGGGAACCTGGAAGAGCAGGACTCAAGCCATGCTTCTTTGGAGATGACAAAAGGAGGTTTACTGCACAGATATCAGCTAATAGCTTCCCCTGCTTCATCCAGACTGCCATGCGAGCTCTAAGCCTTCGCCCAATCACACAGAATGACAAGGAGCAGATGCTGACAGTGTAGCCCGAAACCTGAACCTTTAGGCTGCAGTGCTGTGTGTTGCAATGATGCCAGACCACTTACTGCTGGCTTGGTGTGGAAAGATGTCCTATCATGGAGGACTGAATAGGGCAGGCTTCCCCAAAAACCCTGCAAGAAGGATTAAAGCGTTCCTCTCTGAGATCTTTATAGAGATGTGCAGGGAGGGTTCCTGCTCTGTCTCCAGCCATGCTGTTCCTGGAACCCCCTGCTGTGTAGACACAGTGGCCACCACAGATCATGCTTGATTGCATTAAACCATTTTTAGCAAGATTAAAAATGTGAACTCACCAGAAGTGCCCTCCCCAGGATCAGTGCCCAACTGTGAAATGTCCTGAGAGGAGGGGATTATCTCGAAGGTTATAAAAAGGTCCTGGCTGTCAGTGACACTGGTTCTGCAGCTTGCTTGTTGACCATTCCCCTCCTCTTCCTCATCCATGCTGTCCTCCACACTACAGTCTGAGGAGCATCTTGTGAGGAATCCATGGGCTTGTTAGGGAAGCAGGTCGAGTTGCCACCCAAGGATCACATGCAGATGCTCACAGAAGCAGCATGTCTGCAGCAATGATTCAGATTATCCATTTGCCTCCTTTGTCTTTTGGTATGACTGCCTCAGCTCCTTTATTTTCACTTGGAATCGCTGGGCGCCGCTGGTATATTCTCTCTCCAATGTCCTTTGCTGTTTTGGCATAGGTACCTGTATTTCTTTTGCTGGTTTATAGGTCTGCAAGAACAGATTCCTCTCTCCACACAGCAATGAGGACCAGGATCTCCTGCATACTCCAAGCTCGGTGCTTGTCTGCAAGCCTGGGAATTCATGGTCAGACGTGCTGGTCAGGCATGCTGCCTGCTCTGAGGTCTGCTCGCCATGCTGGCCACATAGAAAATGAAATTCAGTTTTTCCAGGGCTTTTCCTGTTCACCTGGAAAGCAGCTGAGTTGAAAGTCCTGGCCAGATGTTCACCGCAGAGTTCTATGGGACACCTTCTGGAGGTCAAGAATATCAACGTTCACAGCACTGCATCTGCACTATCGTAAAGTCAACCATACAAGTTCAAATTTAGTGTTACTCCTCGTGAAAGCAGGAGTATAGAAATTAACTTTAACAGCCCTTAAAGCTGTGGTTCTCAACTGGTGGTCCATGGTGACTTTTTCGGTGGTCCACAGGAACATTGTCCAAAGTCACACGGGCGTGAGCAGGCGTCGCCGTTAGGCTGTTTTACGCCGTGTTTACAAGCATGCAGCGCATCATCCATAGCGTCACCTAGGACGCAACCCTGTAGTGTTGCTAGTAACTTCCGTCTGAGGCTCTGAGCGCCAGTGTAGCTTCTGCAGTCATGCTGAGCGGTTGCCGTGTCGTTCGTCCTGTGCTACATGTGCTGAAGGCAGTCCATGAAAAGTTTTTCCGTTAAAAGCATTTGCAGAAAAGAGCATCTAGATTGGCACGGACGCTTTTGCGCAAAAGCACTTTTTGCGGAAAAGCATCCGTGCCAATCTAGACGCGGTTTTGCGCAAGAAAGCCCCGATCGCTGCCGCTTATCGGGCTTTTTGCGCAAAAACACTTTTAGTTGTCTACACTGGCCCTCTTGCGCAAATATATTTGCGCAAGAGGGCTTTTTCCGAACGGAGCAGCATAGTATTTGCGCAAGAACACTGACAATCATACATTAGATCGTCAGTGTTCTTGCGCAAATTCAAGCGGCCAGTGTAGACAGCTGACAAGTCTAGACGCAGCCCCAGAGTAGAGCTGGCCTCAGTTACAGCAATACAGAATCAACAGCGTAAGAAATGTCCTGTTTTTAATAGTTTCAAAACCTAACAGGAAAATCAGTCTACAGGAACCAAGCAAGAGATCTGATAAAAGTCAACAGAATACAGAAAGATTGGAATTCTCAGCTAAAAAACATGGATTTAACAGATCTTTCAGTTCTGACCATGAGATTAATGACACTTACAGTTCATCAGCTTAATCAAACCTACCACTTAGCAAATATCAAGGTAGATGTTGAAATTAAGACATAATAGAAGCTAAGTATATCCCACACAAGGAAAAAGAGCATACCCCCACACAAGGAAAACATTCTTATGTGGAACTAATAAATGGCAAAATCCTAGTGAGACAAGGCAGTTTGTGGTTTTTACACGTTAGCAGGGGTAAGAAAACAAAAGGGGCATCTATGATTCACCTGGATCTGACAACTTGTGTAAAAACTGCTTTTTTCCCCAGTGTCTTTACCTTATTTTAGTTAACCTGGTAAAAACACAGCTTATACCTAGTGAGGATAAGGCCTGAAACAACAAAATGCTTTGATCTGGAAATATCAAAGATTAATCTTAAACACAAACAAAAAAACCCTACCAAATGAAAAATCCTGCACCCAGTAGCTAATTTAATTTTCATTAAAAAACAACAACAAATGGTCTGGTAGCACTTTATAGACTAAACAAAACATGTAGATGGTATCATGAGCTTTCATGGGCACAGCCCACTTCTTCAGATGACCGGAATTATGAGTTTAGGACGTGCAGACCCAAAATAAATAGGAGAAGGGAAGGGAAGGGGAGAGGGGAAAAAAAGAAGAGGGGGTGGGAGACAGGGAGCTAGAGGGAATCAGTAAGTATCTGAAGATTGGGTAGTTAAAATGAAGCAGCTAAGAATCAAAGTCAATTGATAGTATCCTTGTTAAGGGTTTTAGGAAGCTGATGTCTGAACAAGAAATATGAACAAAAAACTTTTAATCACACATGGAAAGATATTAGAACGAACTATTAACCAATTTGTAAACAAAGTATAATAGGGTTACAAGGAATAACCAGCATGGTTTTGTCAAGCACAAGTAATCTCAAACCAACCTAACTAGGGGTTATAGTCGGCCACAAGCTGAATACGAGTCAGCAGTGTGATGCTGTTGCAAAAAAAACAAACATGATTCTGGGATGCATTAACAGGTGTGTTGTGAGCAAGACACAAGAAGTCATTCTTCCGCTCTACTCTGCGCTGGTTAGGCCTCAGTTGGAGTACTGTGTTCAGTTCTGGGCACCGCATTTCAAGAAAGATGTGGAGAAATTGGAGAGGGTCCAGAGAAGAGCAACAAGAATGATTAAAGGTCTAGAGAACATGACCTATGAAGGAAGGCTGAAAGAATTGGGTTTGTTTAGTTTAGAAAAGAGAAGACTGGGGGGGACATGATAGCCGTTTTCAGGTATCTAAAAGGGTGTCATAAGGAGGAGGGAGAAAACTTGTTCATCTTGGCCTCTGAGAATAGAACAAGAAGCAACTTAAGCAAGGCTTAAACTGCAGCAAGGGAGGTTTAGGCTGGACATTAGGAAAAAGTTCCTAACTGTTAGGGTAGTCAAACACTGGAATAAATTGCCCAGGGAGGTTGTGGAATCCCCATCTCTGGAAATATTTAAGAGTAGGTTAGATAAATGTCTACCAGGGATGGTCTAGACAGTATTTGGTCCTGCCATGGGGGCAGGGGACTGGACTCGATGACCTCTCGAGGTCCCTTCCAGTCCTAGTATTCTATGATTCTAATTTCCTCCTTTGGCAGGGTTACTGGCCTAGTTGATAAGGGGCAAGCTGTGGATATGACAAATCCTGATTTTAGCAAGGCTTTTGACACAATCTCATATGACATTCTCATAGGCAGAATAGTGAAATATGGTCTAGATAGAATTACTAGAAGATTGGTGCACAATTGAATGAAATATCACACTCAAAGAAAAAGTATCAATGATTTACTATCAAACTGGGAGGGCATACCTAATGAGGTTCCCCAGGGATGAGTCCTAAGTCAGGTACTATTCAATATTTTTATTAGAGCCTTGATAATGGAATGGAGAGTATGCCTATAAAATTTACAGATGACATGACATTGAGAGGGGGTTCTAGTATTTTGGAGGACAGGACTAAATTCAAATGACCGTGACAAACTACAATCTGGTCCAAAATCAACAAACTGAAATTCAATAAAGATTAAGTGCAAACTACTTCAGCTAGGAAAGAAAAAAAATCAAAGGCACAACAACAAAATAGGAATAAGTGGCTAAGTGGCAAAACTACAGAAAGGGTACTGGGGGTTATAATGGTTCAAAAACTGAGCATGAGACAACATTGTAATCCACTCTCCTCTCTTTTGGAAAAGATTCTTAACTGTGAGAATGACAAGGAGTCCTGTGGCACCTTATAGACGAACAGATGTATTGGAGCATAAGCTTTCATGGGCAAAGACCCACTTCATCCAATACATCTGTTCGTCTATAAGGTGCCACAGGACACCTTGTCGCTTTTGCAGATCCAGACCAACACGGCTACCCCTCTGAACTGTGAGAAGACTCTCTGGAAACTTCTCCAAGCAAAACAGGCACACAGATGTATATGAACTAGGTGGAGAAAAGACTATTGTATCCTGGAGCTACTGAGAGATAGCTACTATCTTATTTAAAAGATTCTCAGGTCAGCAGCACTGTCATCTTAAGCCAGATATACAAGAAAATTAGCTTGGCTTAACTATGTTGATCAGTGGAGTGAGAAACCCACTCCCCCAGAGCAGAGCTGTTAAGCTGACATAAGTCCCCATGTAGACAGCGCTAGGTCAATGGAAGAATTCTTCCCATTAACCTAGCTACTGCATTCTGAGTAGGGATGTTAAATATTGGTTAATTGAATAGTCGAGTAACCTCATGAATTCTTATCGGTTAGTCAACTATTCTATAGTCCCTATGGGAGGGGCAGGCAGCCAGCGAGCTCCTGGCCTCACTCCCGAGAAGCAGTGTGAGGTGCCAGGTGGGAGCTAGTCCATACGGGGAGTCAGTTTAAAAACCAGCTCCCCTCATGGACCAGTTGCCTGTTGCCCCGTGCTGCTGCATCTGATACAGAAGCATCTGATACAGAAGCAGCAGCGCAGGATGGCAGTAGCCCCTGTCTAGCGGGTTCTGAGTTCCTGGACCTGGTGTGAACCAGGCTGCCTGCCCACCCAGTGCCTAATACACTTTAAATGCAGAGCCACAGCAGGAGTAGATCCTGGACCCGTCACAAGCCAGGACTGAGCCGGGCTCCTGGTCAGCCTGCTAAAAAAATGTACTGGGGGGAGGGGGAGGGAATGCATGTAGTCTATAGCATTAACCTATAAGCTTTTTGCTTATCGGATAATCAGTTAATCAACTACACAATTACATCCCTAATACTGAGAAGACGGTCTACCTCAGCTGTGCCACTGTAGCATTTTAAGAACAGATAAGCCCTTAGAGTAGTAAGGTAGTGCTGCAGAAAGAGTTAGTAAAATCATCATTACTACAAATTGTGTTACTCGGTCTACCTTTCTACCAGTTTAGAGGCATACTTTGCTATGGAGACACGCTGTAACTCCCCTTCCCCCCAGGTACTCGCATGTGGATTGGAGCTGGGGGGGGCTATTTCACTAGCTAGGATGTCTGACTGCCAATTAACAAATTTCACACTCCTTATCCTTGATCCATTTTAAATGAATCAAGGGGCTGAATCTAGACTGAGGCATAGAAAGCTGAGAAAAAGACTTGAAGAGTCACCTGTAGATGAAGAGAGGGCACAGAGGCAGGCACATGTATAGAATAGGTGCAGACTTCCTAGGCAATGTCCTGATAAAATCCAGAAGCTAATGCTGAACTTCGCTTCCAACCTCTTCTCCATGGCCTTCGTGGGCAGAACCAGGGTTCTAGAAACACACAAGAGAAATTATGAACCAAACAATTCATATGTAGTTCTTCATGAAGCTGACAAGGGCAAAGAACTGGAGGAGTTAGGGAAAATGGAGCATTCAATCTTATCTACCATGACTCAGACCAACTGCAGAGAAGTAATTACCAAGATTATGAGAGATATCAAATAAAACCAACAGTAGCCCTTCGTTTTTTTTTTCCGTCTTTGTACTGCAGTACTGTACTATAAGAAATTTGGTTTTCCCTCACAATCTCTCTAGACACTACCACTTGCATCTCTGAAGCATCAAAAGCAAAATCCCCAATAGCATCATTATAATCCATTTGATTCTGTATGCGCACTCTGGAAACTTCCTTTTCCAATCTGCAACGTGCAGCTGACACTCAGCCAGCTCTGCTTCGATAAGACAAATACCAATAAGCCCAGCACATCTGCTAGGCAGGCAGCACAAAATGTCATCACTTGGTTATTTGTGCTGGCTGGTACCAGTCAGAAACAAAGAAAGACAAAAGTTAAGCAGCATTGATAAGAGAGCCAATTAAAAGCCTATCTTGTTACACAGTTTGTTTCTAAGGACACAAGAGGATGATACTACTGGTCAAACCAGAAGTTTAATCTTTGAGTTTCCAGTTTTCATCTGTGCCAAGAACGAGGGTACATTCAAAAACAAAAAACAAGTTGTAACTGGAGTTTGACCAGGTTCCTCTCTGTTCCCTGGCTAGCCTCATTCTCAGACTGAGGGTGTGTCTAGACTACAGTTTTTTTGACCACAGAAAACCTCATTTTACAAGGAATAACGCCTTTTTTCGAAAGTGCTCTTTTGAAAAAAGGCGTTATTGAACGCAAACAGTGCTTTTTCGAAAGAGAGCATCTAGACTGCCTGGGTGTTCTCTTCTGAAAAAGCAGCTCTCTCTTTCAAAAATACTGGTTGCTGTCTAGACGCTCTTTTTCGAAAGAAGCTTTTTCGAAAGCCTCTTTCGAAAGAGGCCTGTAGTCTAGACGTACCATGAGAATAAGAGTCCAGATGTAACATTAACTAGCTCTGAGGAAATCTGTCACTCAAGTCTTTTCATAACATCATAAGTTACCCAAGTCCAGTTAATGGAAGGCTCTATCCGATGTATTTGTCTGAAACGTGAATGACTTGAAAAGTTAACAATCTACAATATCAAATATCTACCTTACAAGGCAGAATGTGGGCATTGTGATGCTTATGTAGTTTATATGTCTATGAGCCACCTCACGCTTCTCTCATGAGATTCAGCAGCATTTTCGTCATTGAGTATCAGTTTATTCCTAAGGAAACTTCCATAGAACTAGGAAAAGAATTTTGACCAATGGCAGCAGACAAGAATACGGACATTAGATAAGTCTTATTGATGCCAACATGGTTTATGACAACAAGAAAATTTCACAGGGTAACTAATGAGAAAAGGGAGTAGAGGGGAATAAAAGAACTTTTAACCAATAGAAAGCTTGCAACATTTCTGTCCTGCATATTGAAAGCACCCCCAAAAATAAAAATTTCAATTTTTGCTGCTGCAGCTGTCTACGTGAATCATCTCACAATGTTTACCTGAAATGTTTTTAGATCAATGAAGATTTATCATAATCCGGTCTGCCCAGCTACGTGAAAGTCTGTTCGTGTACACAGCGATAAACTCTGTTTGATCAGCATCTTAACAGCTGTGAAATGAGACGTTCAGTTTGAGTAATCAGAGCTATTTTTTCATAAACTTGCAGCTCAGACAACCTAGTAAACCCACTTAGTATATGACTTTTTAAAATACAGATTTGTCTTGTAATCATATACATTGCCTTGCATACATATTATGTTTCAAAGAGAGTTTGTAACTACTACCTACCCATAACAGGTGAAAGAGGAGCATAAAATAAAGCAAAACCCTTTACAAAAGGTGGCTCATAAGGAAAGTTTTGTATGGGCAGTCACACTGGTACACATAGATACCAAGTTTTAATAATGAAAATATCTCCAGTATCTACTGTCATCTGACAAAGTCTTTATCTCATTACTATAGTTCTCAATTTCTTTTCTTTCTACTACAATCATTTGCAATTTGGGAACAGTAAGGTCACTGTCCAAAATAAAATAAGAGACACATTAAATAAAATACTTTTCAAAATAAACCTGAATTTCTCTCATCTGCAGTGCTTCCCCTCCCCCAACCTACACAGCAAACTGAGAATGGAACAAAAAAACCACATTTGCGCTATGTTCCCCTCTCCTGCTTGCAGCTCTTGATAGCATTTGTTTTTCTTAGAAACTCGAAGACCAGTTTGTTTTGTACAGGGGAAAAGTAATTTTCTGGAATAAAAAAAAAGGGGGACTCAAATGAAAGTTTGACAGGGATCTGATCCATTCACACACGAGGAATCCTGAGACACCTTAAAGAGTAACATTTATTTGGGCATAAGCTTTTGTGGGCAAACCCCCCCGTTTGTCAAATGCCCAAATAAGCCAGTTAGTCGTTAAGGCGCCACAGGACTCCTTGTTGTTTCTGCGGACACCGACTAACGCGGCGACCCCTTCAGAGACTCGAACCATTGGCAGTGAAATGACGTGTCCAGCAAAGAGTTAATCTCATAGACTCAGACTTTAAGGTCAGAAGGGACCATTATGATCATCTAGTCTGACCTCTGCACAATGCAGGCCACAGAATCTCACCCACCCCCTGCTAGAATAATCCTCTCACCTATATCTCAGATACTGAAGCCCTCAAATAGTTTGAAGACCCCAAGATGCCGAGAATCCTCCAGCTGTGATCTGTACCCCATGCTACAGAGGAAGGCGAAAAACCTCTCTCAGGTACATCCCTCGAGCCCTTTTATGTCGACCAGCGGGGACTAAAAAAACCTCAAGGGATGAGACTGGCAACCAACCCGCCGTGGCCAGCACCACGGGCAGAGGCCGAGCGGCTCAGCCGCTGCCTCGGATCCCAGCACGCTCGGAGGTTACTGAGCCAGGCTGTCTCCCACTGCCAAGTCCTACGCTTGGCAACCTGCGGAACTCCCGGCCGCGGGGTGTGCGCAGCGCCGAGCACCCAGGCCGCGGCGAACAGGCACCTACCACGGGCACATGACCGGGGAGCTCCAGGCGCTGCTCTTGCGGTGGGAGCCCAGCTCGCTGCTCCAGGCGGTGTCAGACGGGACCCGGCGGCCAGGAGAGTCCCCCTGGGGCCGCCCCAGACTCGGGCCCGGCCCCCGCGCCCTCACCCGCGCCGCTCCCCGCAGGGCAAGGGGGGCTCGCCGGGGGGCCGCGCCGCCTCCTCGCCCGCTTCCATGAGGAGCCGTGGGGCCGGGGCTGCCGGCCGCGGGCGCGAGCGGGGTCCGAGCGGAAGCTTCCCTCAGCAGCGGCAGCAGGGGAAATGTAGGGGGGGCGGTACCCGCTCACCTCTAACCCGGAAACGCAACCCGCCTCAGCCAACCGGAAGCGGAAGTGGACTCGGCTTCTGCGGCGCAGCCCCCGGTTTTCCTCTATCTGCCGGCGCCTGAGCGCCTGTGCCCAGCAGGAGCTGCCCTGGTAAGGAAGGGCCTCGCGGGCTCGTCCTGCCTGCGGCGAGCAGCGGGGAAGTCCTCCCGCCGGACACTGCCCACATCCAGCATGGCGGCGGCCGCACCACCCGCCCCCTAACAATCCGGCACGCGATTGGCTAGAGCTGGAGCGCGGGGCGCGCTCACTGGCTGGAGGCAGAGGCTGAAGGTTGTGAGGTGAGGGCCCTGGCGGAGGCGGGTAATGTGTGGGCAGCGTGTTCAGGCTCCTGTGGCATGAGGGAGATCTAGGGGGGGTGGAGGGAGCCTCTACGTGAGCCCCTCCCTAGGGGGGTGCCAGGTGTCCAGCTTCCATGGGGGGCAATGGAGGAGGGGCTGCCCC
This sequence comes from Rafetus swinhoei, assembly GCA_019425775.1. Lineage (NCBI taxonomy): Eukaryota > Metazoa > Chordata > Testudines > Trionychidae > Rafetus > Rafetus swinhoei. The sequence continues at coordinate 13,457,240 of JAFJHL010000300.1, read as the reverse complement.
AGGCTATGGGGGTTATGGCTTGTAAGCGAGTTGAGGGGGACCTCGGGGTGGGGGATGGGGGCCTGTGTTCCTGGGGGGGGAGAGGGGGCAGAGCGTCCCCAAAGGCAGGAGCTTACCCATAGCGTCCAACACGCTAGCCCCATGTGGCTATTTGGCCAGTTGTGTGTGGCCAATTGGCTTGAACAATGTGGCTATTTGGCCGGTTGAGCGTGGCTAGTTCCCTATGCCAGTAGCCACGATAGTGGCTGCTGCTTCAGGACTGGTTGGCCACCACGGCACTAGATAGTCCAGCTTGGTCACTTTCTGCTCGCCCTCAAATTTGTGAGGGGGGCGTGTGCCCCACTCTTAACAGGGCAAGTGACTCCCAGAACCCCACTAACAGGGCCCTGGAAAATGTTGCCAGGTGGCAATGCAAACTTGTGGGTCATGATTGATGCCCAGATTTACAGGGGACTGGAGGTCCAGGGGTTGCAGGACACCGTGTTGGTGTATCATAGTCATAGGCAGAGCCTTCGCTGCTGGATGGGGCTAGGGACTCTCTTCTGCTGGTAGCACCGGCGTTCTGGGAGGATATGAAGGAAAGGTCCTGGCTGCTTGTGCTTATTAAGATCCTTAGAGCTGGACAAATTTCAACACAGATAATTGCTTTATGGTCTCAAACTATAGCAGCTCTTTGGTTTGGATTCTTCTACTGTGAAACAGTTATGTAGCATCCCTGCGTGCTGTCCACTCCAGAGGTGGCTGCATCTGTGTGGTGGATGAAATGTGTATTGTGTGTGGTGTGTGTTTTATACAGTGAGGTACATTGCTCCAGAAGGAATGGAGCTCTGGAAATGTAATTGCTAAAGCTAGCACTCTCTCACCCATCCACACGCTGTAATAGGTAGTTTCAGGACTCTTTCATTTAGTCCTGATCTATAGTAGGGAGTTATTTCTAAATAACCCTTATTTTGAAATAATAAATGGAATGTCCACACTACCAATCCCGTTATTTCGAAATAACAGGCTGGTTATTTTGAAATCTATGCTCCTGCTTTCCTCAGAGAATAAGCTTATTTCAAAATAGTTATTTTGGGAGTTGTTATTTCAAATTTAGTTACGTCAAAATAATTTCCTAGTGTAGGCATGCCGTTAGCCTAATAGGCAGATTTATGACTCAGTAGTCCCACCTGTAATTTGCAAGTACACATTCATGTTAGTATGTGCTGTATTTATATGTTGTGGCACTATAAGACCAGGTAGCTATTTAAAAAAGCTTTGTGTAGAGTGGAGATGTGAAAGCGTAATGAGCCTGGAGTCATCAGTTAACTGTCATGGTTACACGCAGTCCCCTGGTATGCACCCACTGGCTCCCAGGAAGCCTACTGCCCCCACATGTAACCATATAACGGCTGAAATTTTCAGTGGTTACACATTTATGTAATTAAACACATTTTAGCATCCCTAATGTAGATTGACTAGTGTACAATCACAGAGTTCATCTCTCAAATATTGTGGCTATTTTGAAGTTAAATGCTAAAAAGAATCCGACTCTGCAAAATATCCTTGAGGAAAAAATAAAGTTTGTTGTTGAGCAGTAGAAGCACACATACAAAATGTCCATACTCTTGTTTTCTGTTTGTCTAGGGATTCTGTAACTTTAAAATAGCCTCAAGAGCTTAAACCAAATGTCATTTAAAAGCTTTTTTCATGTTTGGATTTGGACATACTGTACCACGTTCAAGCTTGGAACAATTTTTTATAGTCGAGTAATAAACTTCTCTGAAACTGTGGTTTGTAATGGAAATGCTGATGACAGATTCTTGAGCCCAGCCACATGAATACGTAGCCATAATTAAGGAAGCTTTCTGCTATGTAATTATCCAAACAAAAGAGAGCTGCAAGCAGCCTGCATGGAACACGATTCGAGAAAGGAACTACCCTACAATTTAAGACCGAAATAAATTTAGCTCTAAATGAGCAAAATTTGGCATCCCTTAGTTTGAATTGGTTTTTAATAATTCCTTCTCTATTTAAATGCTGAGCTGTAATGGGGTTTTTTTTTTCTCTTTTCTTTTTCTAGTACTAATGAAAGTACTAGACAGATAGTTCTGGAGGCCTGGCACATTGGAATAGACCATATAGTCCAAATTAGTCCCATGATGCTTTAAACAAACAAACATACAAAGCAACATCTATAACACACCTGGCCAATTTTACCATGCTATCGATTCCTTCCAGACTCCTACAGCCATCAGCTTATGCCCTGAAGCCTAATATTTGATTACCTTTATGGTAGTTTACATGACTACAGATTTTATTATGAGCCATAAAATAACCCAGGTCCTTTTAAAATCCAGCCACTGTATTTGACATGCTGACAGTCTGCAGTGAGAATTCCACAGGTTGAATATGTGCCACGGAAAGGAACATTTTCCTTTTCTTTTAGATCTTATGATTAATTTGATCCCCATCCTCTGATTATGGGGCAGGGTGATGATGGGGCTCTGAGTAGTTTTCAATGATTTTAAACATCTCTGCCACATTCCCTCTTCTTCTTTTTTCTTCTCAATTAGAGCATCTCTCCATCATCCATGGTTCCGCCATGGAGAACGACTAGCAGCCTCCCACCCCATCCCAGTGTTTGCTTGTTTAGTAAGCGCTGCCTTTCTGTGTTCACAGGTGCATATGGCATCATGGCTTCTCATTCAGGAGCTGCTGAGGCGAGTGAAAATGCGAGGAGCGCAACGCTGGAGCGGTGCCTCGTTGTGCTCAGAGACGCAAAACATGACAGTGAACAGTTTGCAGCCCTACTCTTGGTAAGTATCCATTGAGTGCAGCCACATCAGAAACAAACCTAGGAACAGCCACTGTCGGTTAGACCTCCCTGCATGGAGAATTGTTAGTGCAGATCAGAGTCAGGAGTCCTGGGTTCTATTTTCAGTCCTGCCACTGACATGCTGTGAGACTTTGGGCAAGTTCCTTCACATCTCTGTGCCCTGACTTGCCTGTTTGTAAAATGGGCATTAAACTGGTCTCCATGGGGGGGTTATGAGAGTTAATCAGTGATAGCAGAGCACTCTGAGATGCTCAGCTGGAAGATGCTGTGAGTGTTAACAGCTGTTTTTTTTTGTCCAGGTGCCCAGGATGCTATGCAGATGTGGGGGCAGCTGGGTGGTTGGGGGTCTACTTTGCTGTATAAATGAATGAGTTCCTCTAAAGAGCCTCTAGCAAGGCCGCTGCCCATATGCTTGTGCTGCTCACTAATTCATGGTTTGTCTTGTAGGTGACCAAAGCAGTCAAAGCTGGAGACATCGACTCAAGAACCCGGCGTCGGATCTTCGACGCAGTTGGATTCACATTCCCAAACCGGCTTCTTGCTTCCAGGGAGCCCCCAGCTGGATGTCCGGAGCACGTGTTCCGAGCGCTTGGCCTCACCCTGCTGGCATGTTTCTGCACTGATCCAGAGTTAGCTGGCCATTCCCAGATCCTTAACAAAATCCCAACCTTCAACAACATTCTGGCTTCCCCGTCTGATCCAGACGATGAGTCCGGGAGCTCCATGATCGATGACGTTTACCAGTGTCTGGGTGCTGTCCTGGCAACTCCCAGGGGCCCCAAAGAGTTGGTGTCCCAGGGAACTGTGTCAGCTCTGTGTCAGGCCTACCTGAATCGCAGTTATGGTTGTGACCGTGCCCTTGAGCTGCTCGTAGGGCTTCTGGCCATAGCAGAGACAAAGTGCTGGCAGAGAGCCACCCCTGACCTCATGGCTGTACTGAGCAGGCTCAGTGAGGAGTTCCACCGGGCTGAAGACATGACCAAGTTCCAGCTGTGTGATGTTCTGCCTCACTTTGTGTCTCCGTCATTGCTGCTTATCCCGGAACCAACAAAGTTCTGTGTCCCTCTGCAACCTTTACAGAGGCCTGGTTAGCATTCTGAGCAGCAAACTGAGCCAGTCCCAGCGTGACCCCGCACTGAAGCTTGCTGCCTGCCTCACGCAGGCCTGTGGCTCAGAATGGATCCCGGCAGAAAGGGCCGGGAGCAAGTTCCTGGCCCTGCTGGTGAACCTGGCTTGTGTGGAGGTCCGTCTCTCTCTGGAGGAGCTGGACCCGGCAGACGTGGATGAGAAGCAAGAGGTGGTAACAGCCTGTTACAGCCTGATTGAGCTGGGGATCCTGGAGTGCATGAGAGAAGAGAAACCACGGCTGAGGGAGGCACAGAAACTGCAGCTAGTGAGGATCATGGAGGAGGCGTTTGGGGCTGTGATACACTATCTGAAACAGGTAAAGCAATGACTGGAAGTAGCCTGCTCCCCTCCCCCAATGTGATGCCTGCCTCGTGGGGGGCAGTCATGGGGAGAGCTCTCTGTTGCTGAGCCTTGGGAGATCCCAAATGCACATAGGTCCATGGAAGTCGGGGAGAGTTTCCTTTGGCTTCTATGTGTTTGTTTTTGTCCGTGTGATTTAAAAACTGTCTCCCCAGACAGACACCCTCCCCCCTCCCCATGTGCTCATTCTTGCTCCCTCTTCCCATCACCCAGATGCTTGGAACAGTTCTCCCTGATACCAGAACCGCTCTCATGGTCTTCTCAAAGTGTTTTCAGATCTGACCAGTTATGAGACCTTCAGAACCGTGATCACTGTGATTTGCTTCATGTTGGTGACACCGTCTTTCCTGGAAAGAGAGAGTCTATTTGGCAGTTGCTCTCTAGAGAACAGCCAGAGATGGGAAGTAATGCTTGGTAGTGTCAGAAATCCCAGGCGGTTGTAAACCTGTCCCATGTCCATTCATGTAGCAATGCTGACTCAGCTCTGGGCTGGGACTGACTACAGCAGGACTTGGACCAGTATTTTCATTCCCTGTACAGCCAGAGGTGAGGTGGCCCAGTTCACTAGTGTTCAGGGGAGTGTCGGAAGTTAATGCTGACAGGAAGTATGCCCCAATTCAAACGAGTTTCTCTCACTGGTATGAGCTGTAGAGCCCAGCTTTTCCTGTTGTGTTTTCCTGTTCTTTACTAACTGCTCAGCACTGAGCAGAAGGGCCATCAGGGGTTTCTGCCTTTTTTCCTCACTTCATAGGGGACTGAATGGGAAAAAGCCTCTGCTCTCGGAGTTCTCTGCTGCATCATCTCATGCCTGTTCTGTTCCATGGGCAGGTGGGAGAACAGAAGCTGAGGGATCCTTTCATATTTGCCTCTGTTCGTATCCTGAGTGCCTGGCTGGCTGAAGAGACCTCCTCCCTCAAGCAGGAAATCTGCGACCTCCTGCCTTTCCTCATTCATTACGCAAAGACGCTTTTCCAAGAGGAGGACAAAGCCAGGAGCCTATCCCAGCATGCAGCAGAACTGGGCAGTCCTCAGGGCTCCCTGTGGCCCAGAGACGCTCTGAGGTGAGTCTCTCAAACACAGGATAGACATAGGTATGCTGCTGCTGGACTTACTTCTGCATCTTGGCACAGAAACGTACATCCCATTGGACAACTGGGCCAGCAAGTCTGAATCTTGCTTCCAGCAGCAGCCCACAGCTGGTGCCTCAGAAGAAGGAAAAACTCCATAACATTGCTATGTATTTGTGCAGTTCTGCATAGGGTAGCTAGAGAAATCCCTTCTTGCGACCTAGGGCCTTAGAGCACGAGAGCGGAATCTTGTCTTGGCAGAACTGCTGTCGATCATCATTCATGGTTTTAGGAGTCCTGCACAATATTTGACTTTGTCCCTTCCTGCAGCATAGAGTCCCGTGGACTGATTGCATTCAGTGGGAAGTAGGGATGTGAATGGGTAACCAGTTAACTGTTACCCGGTAAGCATCACTCTTACCAGGTAATGCTTACTGGGTAATGGTTAACCAGTTACCCCGGAGCAGCCCCTGCCCATGGCACCTGCCAGCCCCAGCACAGTGGATTGTGGAGTAGGCTGGCGGTAGCGGCCCCAGTGTGGGCTGGGGGGGTGAGATCCTACCTAGTCAGTTAACCGGTTAATTGATTCATCAGGATTTTACATCCCTAGTGGGAAGTAGCATTCCTATTGTTCTGCACGTACCAGGCATTCACTTCACGTGTCCTCTTGCTCACTGCATAGGTGGCCAATCAGATTTCGTGTTTTTCCCCCTTGTTAACCGCACTCTTTCACCCGTAAGGCTTGTGCAGAACATGCCACCGTAGCCTCAGTGCACCTTTCCTCTCTGAGCTGGATACTGCTCCCTGCGTGATCCCAGCACTTGGAGCTCAAATAGCACAGAGGGGTAGGAACCTTCTGCTGTGTTCTGGCAGGATGCTTTAAACTCGATGGTACTTCAAGCCAGTCTGTGATGCTTGGGACCAGGACAGGGAATTGAACCCTGGTCTCCTGGACAGCAGCACACACAGCACCAGGCTTCTAGCATTGTGTTTCACAGCTTGGCTGTTGTTCAACAGATTTCTCATTCGCTGCTCAAGAGGCAGTTGGAACACCCTTTGTAAGGTTCCAGGAGGGACTGGATGTTTAGTCCGATAACGAGACTAGCCAGAGTTGTAAAGGTTAATGCAGCAAAGGGTTCTGAAAGGGTTACGGAATTTAAACCATAGCTATTAGGAATTAGAGCGAGACCTTCCTGGGAGCAGATTTCCCACATCTCTCTGCTGTGGGGTTTCTTGCACATTATTCTGACACCTCCTGGAGCCTGCAGACTGGACTAGATAGTAGGGATGTAACCGTGTAACTGCTCAATGAATAACCATTTAAACAATTAACCAATAAGCCTGGGCTTATTGGTTACCATTCACAGTTACATTCAGGCTCCCACCCTGCTCCTGGGGAGCTGGCTGCCACCCCACGCTGCTGACTCTGTATCAGAGGTGATGCTGCTGTATCAGAGGCAGCAGTGCGGGGTGGCAGCTGGCTGCCAGGGAACTGACTGCCACCCTGCACTGCAGGTGCATGTAACCGCTGAAATTTTCAGTGGTTACAGATTTACCCAATTACCCACTTTTTAACATCCCTGCTAGATAGCGTGTGGGTTGATCCAGTCTGGCAGTTCCTACATCCCATTCTTTCTTCAGTGTCGTTCCCACCCGCTCATTTTGTTTCTAACAGATTGAAAAGCCAGCCAGTGCCCAGCTACCTGCATCTCCTTCATTGTATTTCCAACCCCGTCCCTTTCCAGATTCCTGCTACCGGGCTTGTGCCATTTGACAGCAGAGGACCGCCCTCGGGAAATCCTTATCTCAGCGGGGGCCCCAGCACTGCTGTGTCAATATTTCCTGCACCAGTGGGAATTGTTGGCCTCGGACCCCCACGCCGCTGCTCTTCCGGACAGCACCTGAAATCAGTTTGCAGACCTCCTGTGGAATTTTCCTTAACCTCGTGGTGACCGCCCCAGACTTGGTCAGGTAACAAACCCGGAGCCGCAGGAATGCGCTTGTTTTAAGAGCGTCAGTAAGAAAGCGCTATGAGAGATGAGTTTGGCGGGTCCCAGCATGTATCACTACTTGGCTGCCCATTGGCAGGATCAGCAGAGAGGCCACCACTGCATGTGTCATAGCACTGAATTTCCCCCTCGGCCTAGACACCCCCTGGGCAGGCTGGAGGCATGTTGGCCAAGTGAGGATTTCTTGTAGGCTGCTCAGGGGCTACACTGCTCAGTGCTTTGAGTTGAATCCAGCCCTTCTGGATGTGCAGAGCTGTTCCAAAAGGGCTTCTCACTACTGCAGTTTCTGCTCCCCGCATGTCTGAATCAAGTCAGCTGCCTCTGCTGAGACAAACAGGCGTGGCCTTGTGTTAGCCCTGCAGACCAGCCTGCGGGAACAAGCCAGAGCCCGTTCTCCCTTACACCTCACTGACAGAGTGATCAGAGCGCTGGAGGCTGAAAGAGCTCCGAAGCAGTGTAGTGCCACGTTGGAGAAAAATTTCCTTTTGATCTGTAACAGGAGTGTGATTTATTTGGGGCATGACTGAGAAAAAGCATTAGAGATTTTACCACCCTCCGGAGTCTTTTCTGACACTAACTTTACTGTAAAACAAGCATCCGGTTTCTCCAGGGTTGAGGGCTGGGATTTTCACACTGTCAGTGTCGCTTCCCTGCCCTGCATGAAGCCTGGCACCTGTGGGTGCTTCTCACTCGACTCAGTGCATGTCTCTCTGGGTTGGTTGTCTCTCTAGGCGAGACAAGTGCTTTTCCTCCCTGATGGACGTGCTGCTGAAATCTCTTCCTGCTCTGCTGCTCCAGAAGGATCGCCTTGTGCTAGCAGCCAACGTTGCCACTCTGGGCTTGATGATGGCCAGGATCCTTGGCAGTTCTCCCGGTAAGAAGTGATCCTGCTGACAAAGCAAAGCACTTTGGTTGCCAATGGGAGGGGACCGAGATTGGGGGAGATTGCACAGCCAGGGTGACCAGCCCCATTTGGGGTCCCTGGAAAAGTGTGTTCAGTGAACAAACCCAAACCTAGTGGAGCAAAGAACATGCGCTGTGCTTGGGGGGTGCTGGAAAGAGACGTGCGTGAAGGAACTCCCATATCACAGAGTATCGCCTAAATCTGCTGAGGAAAGCCTTGTGCAAGCTGACTCCTGGCCGTCCCAGAGAATTAATTAATTTCCCTTTTGTTTCAGCTCTCCAGGGGACACCCCCAGCCCAGGACTTCTTCGAAGCTGCTATCTGCTTCCTTTCTCAGGCCCACGTTGCCCGGGTAGATCCTGCCGGCCAGGGCTCAGCGGTGGCCGTATCCCCAGCCTACGAGGTGGCCTGGGCTGACCTCCGTGAGCTGTGGTTCCTAGGGATGCAGGCCTTCGCCAGCTGCGTGCCACTCTTCCCCTGGCTGCCCCCAACAGTCCTCCGGTCGCGTTGGCTAGATGACCTCTTGCGGCTCTTGGGCCAGGCTGCCCCAAGCTCAGTGGACTTGGAGCTCGTTACAGCACTGCAGGGCATCCTGCTGGAGCTGGCCAGAGCCAGCCAGCAATGCAGAGACACAATCGCCTTGCAGCAGGGCAGGGAGCTGGCCAATCTTTATGGCATGGCAGCTTTAGAACAGTGCCTTTGTGAGCAGTGAATGGGACTCCCCTGCCACAGCCGGGGGAACACAGCCAGGCGTTTGAGAGAGGTTTTCCTAGCTCCTCACACACCATTCAAACCTTTACTGCCAGGACTAGGAGAAGTGTTTAAATAGCCCAACACCTCGTAAAACGAGAGAGATGCAGTCAGAGCTCAGCAGGGCCCGGAGGAGCAGGGTTTGCTCTGCCCGGCACTTGCTGCTCAGAGTAATTGCGGCCTGGATGCGTTTTGGTTCTTTGCAGTCACAAACTTGGGCACAGGGGCCCTTCGGGTGGGGGGAAATTTGGTCCCCCCCAGGAGCGAGGGCTGGTGTGAGGGCACCCCTTGAAATGCCTTCTGTCCAGGACGAATGAGTCTCTGCTGTTGCTGTGAAACTGGCCTGCTGACTAAATTCCCCCGAAGCGGCCGTGCAGTTTCCCAATAAGCCCTGTGCAGGGGCTCAGGGCTGCAGCGGAGAGAAAGATCTCTTCCCCAGCCCCTGAAGCTGGTGGGGGCAGGGCGGGCATCCCTCCCTGCCATCCTCAGCACACAAAGTTGCCACAGCCAGGGAAAAGGGACACCTCATTGCTATCCCCAGCAGGGAGCCACCCAGGTAAGCCTGATCCCCAGGCCTGAGCTAAACTGCATCCCAAAGTCCACACCCACAGCCTGTAACTCCTCCTGCACCCCAAGCCGCTCCTCAAACCGAGCCCCCTCAGCCCCACCCCAGAGCCTGCACCCCAACCGTCTATTCTAGTCATGAGCCCCCCCAGCCGCACCCAAGAGCTCACATCCCCAGCTGGAGCCCTCACACTCCTGCCCCCCAACCCTGAGTTCCCTCCTCCTCAGAACCACTTGGCCCCACCCTGCCACGTGAACTGTGTTGTATGCACCAATCTGAAGGTGATGTGTCGCACGTCCCCTCCACATCGGTGCACACAATATTCATTCTGCTCAGGGATGGGAAAGGCTAGAGGGAGCGCTGCCGCTGACCAACTCTCCCTGGATTCCATGTTGGGCAGGTGGTTTCCCAGGAGGCTTGTGTGTAAGGGTAACAAAAGCAGAGGCACTTGCTTCTCTGAGGCCTGAGCAAGGCACTGAGTCACGTGCCCTGCAGAGTTCTGCTAGCACCCAGTGCCCGCCTACAGCCTCCCACTCCTGGGCCATCCCTCGACTTTGCGGCTTCTCTGGCAAGCAGCGCCCCCTGCTGGTCAAATCTGGGCGCTCTCAACAAATTCCATTCTGAACTGCAGCCCTCCCCTGCATTGACTGTGTGGGACTCCCCTACCACCGCACCTTATCCATAGCTTGAGGCCTGCACCAGTTTTAAGACTGGGACTCAGACCTGATCTGCAGCACTCCCTGCTATTCCAGTCCTGAGCTCTCAGCTGAACAACAAGGACGACTGTGTCGGATTCTGACAATTCCTCGATGCAACGTGAACAGAATTCCACTAGGGCCCGGAGCCGAGACTATCCAGAGTCAGTTCCCTTGTGACCTGAGCAGGCCTTGCTCTCGGGTCCAATGCGCTGGAGGTGAAATGACTGCACGCTCTCAGATCAAGCAGCGTGATTGTACATGGTGCAGCTGAGCTTTTGCTTGAAAAGGGTCAGGGCTGCAGTTAATTTTGGTCTGTCATTTTTGGCAGGTCCCTTTCATTGTTCTGAGAATGGAAGGTTATCTCCCCTGTTAAATCAGGCACAGCATGGGAGAGCACCCCCATGCCACGAATAGAAGGGATCCTCAGATTTAAACTTCCCAGAATGTTGATTTTCTATTTTCTTACCTTGACCAAAGGATTTTTATTTGCCTCTCTCTGGGCTCTTGGATGCAGCCTATAAATCCTGCGTTCCCACATAGGGGTTGGCTTTTCCTTTTCCAAAAGAGCCAAGGAAAAGCATGATCTTCTCTGATTCTTTTGGCATTTCAAATTTTGTAAAAAGCATTTTAATAAAAGCCCACTTGCTACTGAAGAATTGGTTTGTTGCTTCAGTTTGCAAATCCCTTTGCTAATGAGATTTAATTCTCTTTAAAGTGTGGGAGTCTCATCCTTTGTACTCACTTCCCTGGATCACCTATCGTCATGCTTGAAATTATAGCAACAGACCAGAGAAAAAACTGGAGAGCTCCAAGGATGAGTAAAGCTAGGGGGACCCCATATCGCCTAGCCTTTCCCTAATGTTTCCAAGGCTCTGAGGACCAGTATGGTATCACCAGACTGACTAGCCAAGTATAGGCCCAATCTTGCTAGAGCCATCATTGATGTTCCCTTTAATGTGCGGAACAAATGTTATGTGCACCGAGATGTGAAAATGTGCACTACCAATAAAAACACATGCTGTCAATTTTGGGCAGCTGTGGGTGCTCTGCACATCAGCTGAGCAGCACCTGAATCTCTCTGGGCTGGCCATGCATGCACTCGCCCATACAGGAAACACTGGCCACCATGCAGATGGACTCCTATGCCACACAAAACATCATACCAGAGTGGGGCCTGTAAAAGGAGACTGTTTTTACACATGAGGGTACTTAGTCATTGGAACAACTCATCTCCAGCACGTGGTGGCTTCTCCATCATCTGGCTTCGTTGAAATGGTGATTTGACAGCTTTCTAAAAGATGCGCTCTAAGCTCAACCAAAAGTTGGGGTCTGGATGCAAGAATCACCAGGTGAAATTCTCTGGCCTGTGTTCTGCAGGTGGTCAGACTAGATGGTTGGAAGGGTCCCTTGTGGCCTTAAGATCCATGAATCCATTTATCTCCAGCAACCCTTGATGTCCATCTTCGGTGACATAAGCAGCTGCTTCTTTTTAGCCACTAGGGTGCAGAGCACAGCTTCATGGCATCGAGGGCTGCTACCAACAGCATAAGTAGCCCAGTGCGCAGGTGGGGTGTTTACTAACACGATGCTTCCTGGGTCTTTTTTCTTCCTTCTGTCTCATGCAGCATATTGGTCCCTGATGAATGAAATGCCTGGTAGTACTGGATCCAGCAACACTGTTCAAATCTAGTCCAGGGGGTGGGCAGAAGTGGTGTTCTCATTAGTTCAAATGATTTGGTTCCTGACATTTTGGTAAGAGAGGGTCAGATTTACTCAAAGTTGAATTAAGTAGGTTGAAGGCATTGGTATGTGTGTGTTTTTTGTCACCCACGTGATGGTATTTGTGGGACAAATGCCTGTATTTCTGCAGCCAGGTGATAAATTCTGTTTGATTTGCTGTCTCCTCTGCCCTCTGATCCATCGTTGCTAGTGCTGCTTCTGACGTCCCTGCTCCTTTTTCTGATAGCTGTGCTGATACCACAGAAAAGTTTCTGTTAGGGAAGAAACAGGCGACCCAGGAGCGGATGGGGTAAATGGAACTGCTTTATTGCCCATGCACGTATACCTTGGTCATTCAACACAACATCCGAGTGGCACCAATTACACCCTTTTATCTATTTTAGTATGTTAATTCACACATCTAGCACTACTTTTCCTAAAACCTTATTTAGTGATGTTAACTCCCATAAAATGAATATTAATAAGCAGGTGGTGAATATTATTATACCTGCCCCTAATTACTATTTACAGAATTTCTAACTAAATCAACACTTTTCTCTGCTACAAACTTTCCAAATCAGCAGGTTACAGAGATTACAAGAAAAGTAACTCTGAAATATTTATACAGAGCCAGTGAGGGTAGGTGAAAGAAGAGCAGCTGCATGCTTATCTTTTTTTCTAGGCTGCAAAAACGAAGGGAAAGAGCATGTTCAAGGGTAATATCTACTGTGGCTGAACTCCTTACCACTATCCCAGACCCCTATTCATTTTACATAGCCCAACAGCCAAGTATTGAAATTTCCTTCTCACAAGTCCCCACTATTAAATGCGGGACCAGTGCCATCCCGTAGTCTCTCCGTATAAAACCCCCGTGCTACGCACAGGCAGGAGGGTGTATACTATTTGTTTGGCTCCACCTCAATATCTATGATGATGGGGATCTTTTCTTTACACGCGAAGAGAGGGGCTCTTGGGCTAGCAAGTCCTTTATCCTTCTGTAGCTCCCCCTGGATAGGGTTTCAAAGAACTTTATAGATATCAGTGACTTTAACCTCAAAGCTTCCCTGTGAGGCGAGGAGTGTATTGTACCCATTTTACAGAAGGGGAAACAGGCACACAGAGGCTAGGTAACCTACGTTATACAATGCAGCTACAGAAGAGCTAAGAGCACAGCAAAGCTCTCCTGGGGTTCAGTTCAGGGCTGCTACTGTTAGACTGTTCCATGCTTTCTCTTAACCTAATATTATAATATCAGCCTGCAGGTTGTTTTTAAACAAACAAACAAACAAACCCCTACAGCTTGGATGGACCAGTTAATTCCAATTTTATCCAAAGAAGCTTCACTAGCAAAGATGAGCCGTTCCGGAGCCAGCTAGCTATGCTGAGGCATGACCACCAGGGGTCACCCTAAGAGCTTGGAACAAAAAAAGTTCTGCGGCTAGTGTTTGCCACTTCTCAAAGAGAATGGAACAAAGGGTTCAGGGTGGGTGCCCTGAAAACCCCTGGGGAGGGGGCACTGTCAGCTTCCTGGGACAGGGAGGAGGTAACGATAAGAGCTTCCTTGAACGAAAGGCTCGGTTGTTGCTTCTTGTTTTTTCAAACTCCCAGGCTTATGTAAGGCATTTGCTTTCATAATCCCAGCAATGGCATGTGCTGTCTGGAGAGGCCTGCGGTCGAGAGGCATATCTTTCTGATCTCCCTCACTTGGAACCAAATGCAAGCCAGCGGCACCAGGAAGGAGCGTCCAAGACAAGCAAGTGGATGACCCCGCCCGGATTAAAGACGGTACATCACTGTGTTTGCATGGGCCCATCTGCTGAGTGGATGAAGTGCCGCACCCTGCCAAGAGCAAGCCTGACCCTCCGCAAACGAGGGGCCCCGCAAGAGGAACAGGAGTATTTTTAAATGCATTTCAGATCGTCAGCGCCGCAATTTAGCCAAGGTTGCTCCTGCCCCTGATTCCATGTACTGTTCCCCTACTAGGCATGGATCGCCTATTAGTAGAGGAGATATGTGCCCGCAGTAATGGCAAACTGGATCCCTCTGCCCAGCGCTGGGATTCTCTGCCTCCCTGCTCATGAGCAGCACCAGCCTGATGACCCCAGAGACTGGAAACCTCCTGGGTACCAGCAGCCCAAACTTCCCATGCATGGTGCCTGCATGGAGACCTGGCCAGGCACTAGCAGGGTCCCCTTTTAAGAGGGGGAGGGAATTCAACCCCAGCAACCAATGTTCCCTCTAATTTTTTCCATCCATGTGTGGAATACAATTTGTTCTGCGCACCGAGACATGTGCAGATGCGCACCAGCCATAGCAATGCATGCTGCCGGCTGTGGGCAGGGTAGCTGGAACGGAGCATGGATCAGGTGATTTGCACGCTCCGAAAGTGCTGGGATGGAGGGGGAAGGAGCAGGTAAGTGTGGGGCTCCAGTGTCCCAGTGCACCAGAGGCAAGTGGGGGTGGGGAACAGAGAAGAGGGCTGCAGGTGGAACCCCACTGGGCCACGACCGGCTGCAGCCCACTGAGGTGGAGGGCCACCTATGCGGCCCAACCACTATTCATGGTTGTCCATCATCCCTGACTAAGCCAGTCAGCTCAGCCATTTAACGCTCCATCCAATGGCGAAGGCTTTGTGGAACTATCCATCCCTTTAGATTAGAAATGGTCCCCTAAAATCCATGTCCGATGTCAGATTCCTGTATGCTGCAGCTCAGGTCGTCCCATTGGTGCTCTGGCAGGGCATGGGGCTGATGCCCACTGCTGTACGGAAGTGGGTGATCACTCAAGCCATGGGCAGTCCCCAGTTTCAAAGATTCATGTCTCCGCATACACGGGACAAATGTAACCCCAGGCTTTCCATGAGCCAACTGGCAAAGAGAGCTGTCCCGTGTAGTCATGTGGGGGTAGAGACAGATGGGGCTAAATACTTGACAGTCAAACATTGTGTGTAAGTGACTGGGCTGCTTAGGAAATGCCATTGCTGGCTCATCCCAGGACCGGGCAGTCTAAAACCCAGGCTGGGATGCAATATGCCATTAAAGTTTGCTCTTGTCTACTCTGGCCCAGAGTGCTGTGATGAGAGAGGGGGAGCATTTTCGAGTGGTTAGCTGTGATGCTCCAACTTTTTGGCCCGTGGATCACCTGGCTCAATGTAAATTTTTCCGCAGACCACCAGTTGCTAATGGAAACTCACCGTTAATTACATAATCATGCCCGAGCCCGTGGGACCAACCGAGGGACATGCCGCTTTCACCATGGCAGCGGCGCTCCTCCATGTGCAGCCTGTGCAGGGGCGGAGGGGTTTGCTTTCTTCACCTCCCCGCCTGCCGGTCGGAGATAATATTGCAGCCTCACGGCGACATGCCAACTGTGAGGCTGCAGAAGCAGCACAGGCTCCCCACTGCATGGAGGAGGGGAACTCCCCCCGCGGACCACCTGGGAGGCGGCTGTGGACCACTACTGGTCCACAGACCGCACTTTGAGAACCACTGAGTTAGAGCCTAGGAGGCGGGGTCAGGAATCTTTGTATGGTAAGAGCACCCTAAAGGCAGCATCTCACAGGGCACAGCACAGTGTGAGAGCCAGTCCCTGCCCCAAGAGATCAGTCTAAATCAGGGGTGGGCAGCCTGCGGCCTGAGGGCTGCATGAGGCCCATCAGGGTTCGATGTGTGGCCCACGAGACACGTTGTTCATTGCTGCCCATGTGCAGGGTTGCCAGATTCTGCTGGTATGCAGCTGCATCGTTTTTTTTCCTCCTGGTGTTACTAAAGTGACACGCACACATCAAACAAGAGCCCATGAAGAGAGGGGCAGGCTGATTGTGCACAACACTGACTGGGAGGGCGGTGTGCTCCCTCTGCAGCCAGTCAAAGTGCTGCTACGGTTTAACTGACATACCCCACAAAGTCAAGCAGAATTAGGAAAACTACCCTGTCCCGGGAGACCATCTTGGTTATGTCAATCTTGTGGCCCACTTGGATGACACTCATGCGACCCACTCACTAGCCTAGGTTGCCCATCGCTGTCTTAATAGACCAGACAGACAAAGGAAGGCGTCATGGGAAAATAAAGTGACTTGCCAAAGGTCATGCAGTAGGCCAGTGTCAGAGCCTGGGCTAGGACTCAGGTCTTAGACCATGCTGCCTTCTAGGTTCTCTCAGAGTTTCTACCGGTGAGTCAGTAGCAGCCCTGAGGCAAGTCATGTCACAGTTTCTCCATCTGTACAATGGGAACAATAGCATGTTAATTCCTGCCAAGTGCTTTGATCTCCCTTAGCAGCAGGTGTTAATACTATTGCTGGTAACGCCATGCTTTATCTCACAGCATACACCAGTGCAGGCTCTCCAGGAACTAGCTGACTCGTTCTGCCATCGTGTGGGTGGGATGGATAAGGTCTCGAGTGAACGGGTGCATATTTTGCTTTGTTTTATGTATCTCGCTTAAGGCGCATTTGCCAGGTCTGCAGCAACATACGTTAGCTGACAGTGCTTACTCCTATCACATCATCTCTCCCTACAGTACGGGTGATTAAACTAAATATTTCATAAGGTTGCTATTTGGCGGCAGCACCACCTCAGAAATCATCCCAGGCATTTGTTCCACCGGCTTGCTGCAAAATATGATGAAGTTGGTTCGTCTTGCCGGGCTCTGCGGTGACAGAAACAGCACTGACCCCAGCTCACCTCCAGGGGTAGCTCTCCCATTAAGTAAGCGCCCTTCATCTGAACCCTTTTCATTCCTCCCAAGCTCCAAAAGAACTTTGTGGTTATGTAGCTTTGTTTGTTCCCTGTTACTTCTTTTAAATGGTGTAGGCTGGGAACAGTATTAGATGAGAGCTGAGACAGACAAGATTCTTAGTGGCAGGGAATCCATAAGAGGCTGAATCAGCTTATTGTTTTGTAGGAAAAGCCAAGCGACCATATAGTCTTATTTATGTTCCCTGACATCCCATTGCAGCCAGCGGTTTTCACTGGCAATGACATGTCTGAATGCAGGCTGCAGAGTGACTGTGTAAAGTACCACACAAGCTGCACAAATGGTGGACAGTGATCAAGGGGCAAACGGATCTGGCTGGGGACAAGTTTCTGTCACCTCCAGTAGGTGATCAGTTTTGCAGGGGTTGCTAATTTGGATGGCAATATTCACAACACGGGAACAAGATGCCAATTCACCTCAATGGAGCCAGGTTCTTACCTTTGGTAAACATTGTCCTCGGCAGAGGACGACACATTTTGTACACATGCAGTCCATTCATACAGTGGCTTTGGAACTGGTAAGCAAAACGTCCCAGCTGGTTCCATGAATCACCCCATGCACCCTGCAGTTTTATTAGTGAACGCTTGACCCATAGGGAAGTTTTCCAATGCAAAAATGACTACAGGTTGACAGTGTGTGTATATTCACGCCTATCTGACTTTGTATCGGGTAACTGAAATGTATACTCCTGTAGGTAGATTAATTAGATCACACGGATATTTTAATTGCTTTTTGAAAAGCTTCAGAGGAGTAGCCGAGTTAGTCTGTAACTGGAAAAACTTGAAAAACCATGAATAGTCTAGCAGCACCTTAAAGACTAACAAAACATGTAGATGGTATCATGAGCTTTCGTAAGTACAACCTGAAGAAGTGAGTTGTACCCAGGAAAGCTCATGATACCATCAACGTGTTTTGTTAGTCTTTAAGGTGCTGTTTGTTGTTTCTCAAGTTTTTAAATTGCTTTTGACAGTCTGAGCCAATTAACTATATTCAGTTGTGATTGCTCTGGGGCCAGGGCAGTGTTTCAATGTGTGTTTGTGCAGCGCTCAGCACAATGGGGTCATAATCCTGGCTGGGGCCTTGGGACCCCACAGTAACAGTTTGGAAGGTGGCTGTTGCCTTAGGAGCAGCAAACTGTGTCTAAGGTTCGGTTTAAATGGTGCCCACCAATGACTGTTTGAAAATGCTCTCCATAAACCTTTGCAGCACTGCCGGGCAGATGGGAAATCTTGCCCGGTTTGTAAGTGCAGTCTAACCCACAAGTAGTTGCATCTTGGGGTGCAGTGCAAGTCCAGCGCAGTAACGGGAGGCCCTGGAGATTGCCGTGGGATGGACGGGAAGGGGATGTGCAATTCCAGTGATAGGGAAACTCCAGCCAGAGGGAGGTTATACAGGGAGAAAAGCGTAAGAAGGTTCCCAGGGCGGGCGCCAGGGGGCTGGGCAAAGCCAGGTGTGCTGCTCACCTAGGCACAGCAGATGAAGAAGAAGCAACATTACCTTTTCCTGCCCTGTAAGAAAGGTATGAATGAAATCATGTGTTCTGTTCCCTCAGCTTGCATCTGTCTTGTCTGGGACACAAATCAGACATCAGAAATGGTAACACACGTAAACCTGTAGGGGAACATTTTAACCTGCCTGGGCACTCAATCATGGATTTAAAAGTAGCCATTCTGCTACAAAAGAATTTCCCTACTCAATTACAGAGACAGACTGCAGAACTGGAATTCATCTGCAAGTTTGACATTGTTACCCTGGGCTTGAACAAAGACATTTACTAGATGTCGCATAATAAAGCCAATCTCCCCGGCTTTTAACACTGCATTTTTACATCAAAAGCTAAGTATGGGACCCTTCCAGTCCATTTAATTAGCCTCATTAGCACCAGTCCTACAATTGACAGGTACTTTTTTTTTCTCTGTTATCAATAACTTGGTTTCTGTTATTTCTACTCCCACTCATCATCTGTTGAGGTGGGTTTTGCCCACGAAAGCTCATGATTCTATATATTTTTGTTAGTCTTTGGTAGTCTCCATATCTACACTAGGAAACTATTTTGAAATGACTAAAATCGACTTAACTCCTGATTTAAGAAAATTGAACTTGCGTATCCACACTAAGAGGGCGCCTTGCAATTAGTCCGAGGCAGGCTCCATTAATGTGTACACACTAGCTAGGACTCAGAGCCCCAGGAAGCACTGGGGTTATTTCAAATTACTCTGGGGAGCAGTTATTTCAAAATAGTGGCACCGGTGCATCCACACTACTGCTATTTCAAAATCACTACTTTGGAATTAGTGTTATTCCTGATGAAAAGCAGGAGTATAGATTTTGAATTAAGTGGCCCATTATTTCGAAATAATGGGCTTGGTAGTGTAGATGCTCTGCTTATAAATTCAACCTAAGGAGGGAGTCCTAGTGTAGACCAGGGCTAAGGTGCCAGTTTTTAAAGTTACAGACTAACACGGCTACCCCCCCCCCCCCCCGAGGCTGTCTTATCTGGTGAGACAATGTTTTCTCCTGGTTTCCCTGGATCTGACTCTAGCTCCTACTTAGATTGTAAGCCATTTGGGACAGGGGACAGCTTTTTGCTCTGTTTGTACAGCACCTAACACCGCAGGGTCTAGGTCCATGACTGGAACTTCTAGGTACTTGTGATAAAGCAAACGCCTAATCCCCAAAGCACCAACACACAGTCACCCTTTCAAAATGTATCGCACCGTCCTCTAGAGCAGCTGGGATTGGTCACAGTCGGAGACAGGGTCCTGGGCTGGATGGACCCTGGGTTGCATCCGTCCCTGCAATTCCTACCCGCTTACACCTGCATGCAAAGCTGAGACTTGTCCTCACAGGCAGCTGGAGGGATTTGTCCTGAAACAAGTTCACCAGGAATATTTGGTCATAACGTGATCGCTTTTTTGTGCTTCTTTTTGTTTTTGTTTTTGTTTTCACAGCTTCCTCTCTGATGTGCCCAGCTCTTAGCTCCCTGCCTCCCCCATTGTGCTGTGATCCTGTGGGCAAGCGGGTTAGCTGTGTTTACTACTAGCATTTTGCACAGTTTCGCCTCTTTCTGACAAATAAAGGATCAACATTATACGGCCGAGACGGGCGAGGGGCTTTAAGAATGAACTGGAACATAACTGCAAAATACAGCATGTCCAATCCAATTTTTCTTAGCAAATGAAATGGATCTGGTGGAAAATAAATACAGCTCCCACGAACTTTCAGGGGCAGCGTCTTTGAAAAGCATTTTTGGAAGGAGGGCCCAGGGAGAGGACTTGAACAGCATTTGAATAGATCAGCCCTTTACACCTCTACATATCCCTCTTCCTTCCCTTAAATGCCATCTTTAATAGAAATAAATTAGAATAAATGATCTGCCTTTGCCTCCTAAAGACAGGTGGCGGAGTAATATTAAAAGAAAGGAATAAAAATTCACTTAATGAGCATTGTTAATTAAACCTGGAAATCAAAGAGGTCTGAGTTGTGGGAATTCAGAGGGAAAATGAAAATGAAGGGAGCTGTAGCTCCGGGCGGGAAGAGTGGAATTAAATTAAATGTAATGTGGGATTCTGTTTGTTAATGTCTATCACACATCACAATGTATTACAGTTTAGGTTAAAGTGTTTCTTCTCTGCTCATGCACAAATTACACCCTGCCATGAATGGAAACTTTGCCACAACAGCGGACAGTCTGGTCCTAGCAAAGACTTGGTTGCTGTTTGTTATGTGTGTTACAGTAAGACCAAAGGAGATCAAGTCTCTACTGTGCCAGGCACTGTACAACACATGCCAAGAGACAGGCCCTACACACAAGCACTGACAAAGGCCAGGAGGGGAAACCGAGGCACAGAGCAGGGATGTGGCTTGCCCAAGGTCTGTGGCAGAGCTGTGACTAGAACCCAGGTGGCCTGGGCCAGTGCTTTGATCACGAGAAGGAGGAAGGAAGGAAGTTGATCATTTCCCAGCCTGCTGCAGAGCAGTGAGGCAGGTTGGCACTTTATGGAATAACGTGAGCGAGAGAAGGGAGTAGAGCCCTGTACCTCCAGTTGTCCAGCATCCAGTTCATCCTCCACCTCATCTTGAGGCACAGCCTGGGCCCTGTGAGGCAGAAGGGACCATTTAAGATAGTGCTAACAAGCCAACAACTAGAAGACAGAAGGAGAAGGATTTGGTAAATAAGGGGCCCACCGTGATCCCCTCCAGTTCAGTAATGAACACACAGGAAGGACCCTACACTCATTACTCGGTGCTGGGTTGGGTTTTCATTATGTGCTGGTAGCATCTTTTAGAATTCAGTCCTCCACCTGCCCAGACACACCCCACGCTCACCCCTCAGACATACCCCAGCACACACTCGCCCTCAGTCACACCCCAGCACACACTCACACCTCAGAGACCCCACACTCACCCTCAAACATCCAGCACACACTCACCCCTCAGACATCCCACACACTCACCCCTCAGACACCCCACACACCCTCAGACACACCCCAGCGCACACACACACCCTCAGACACACCCACACACCACCCTCAGACACACCCCAGCACACACCCCTCACCTACCCCCGCGCACACTCGCCCTCCCCTATAATGGGTTGAACGTCAAACTACTGGCACCCAGGGGCAGCTCTGCGCGGGAAGCGGGTTTCCCTGACACCCGAGTCGGGGCCGCGGTGGGGCGGGGGCGGTCTTCCATTTGGCCCCTGCCGCGGCTCCCCTCCGGGGGCCCTGCCTGGCTCTGGGGCGGCTCAGACCCACGCGGCGACTCCGGATCCAAGGATTCTAACGCGAGGCAGCCTCCCGCCCACAGCCGCGTTCGGGCTGGAAACCCACCCGGCCCGGCCCCGCGACTCCCCCGGGGGTCACTGGAAGCCTCCCTGGGCTCCTCGGGATTCACTTCCCCCGCCCCGAGCGGCCTGGGCAGGACGAGGAGCCGGGGCCCGCAGGGGGATCGGGCTCCTCCGGTTTGGTTGTGCGCGCGGGGTGCGTTTCGTGTCCAAGCCTCTGCCCCGCCATGCACTGGCAGGCTGGGCGCGTTAAAAGGAAGAACCCGGGTACCAGGTAAGGAGCGGCTGGCGGGGCTGGCCTTAGCCCGGGGTGGGTTTAGTTCGTGGAGCTCCTTTAAACTCCCCTTCGGAGAGCCAGTGCGCTACAGGCTGGCCAGGCGCCGCGGTGCGGCTTCTTCCAGCCTCTCTGCGCGGTGCCTCGCCGCCGTGCCGCTGTGGGGTGCATCTCCCGGCTCCGAATCGCGGGTCCTCGCGGGAAGGCCGTGTGAACCCTCCCCTCCCCCGCTGGGTAAAGGGGGAACCTGTTTTCTAAGGCTGTGAAGCGATTCAGGGCCCGGGTAGTAGAAGAGCTGGGAGGCGAAAGCGGATGGAGGAGCCGCCGGTGGATCGCAGGGGTAGCCCCGGCGGGGAGAGAGAGGGGAAGAGCACGAAATGGTTTTGTTTTCTGGATGGTCCTTCAGGTCTGCGTGCGGGGTTGGCACACCGTGTGTGTGTGTGTGTGTGTGTGTGTGTGTAAGGGGGGAGCGGAATTTGCTAGCGCACAAACAGGGGAAGTGAACAAACTTTAAAAAAAAATCCGACTTTGCTCCTTCACTCCCTGCCCCGGTCTCCGGAGACGCACGGTGATGGGCACGCCGAGGGAGGGGTCTCTCCCGGCACTGCCTTGGCACAGCTCACAGAAAAAGGGCAACACCAAAAAATTCAGTCTGGCCCCTGCACTTGGTGGCTGTGAAAGGAGGAGAAAAGTAGCCGGGAGAAAAGAAGCCAAACACATTCATTTCACCATCAATCTAAGGACCCTTCTTCTCCCCTGCGGTGTTTAACATATTTTTAACAAATCCATAATATCTCCATTGTCAGGGAAATACGCTGATTTCTTTGTTTGTTGTTATTATTTTCCACTCCGCAATAAACAGCTTAATTCTCCTCTTCCCGACTTGGTGCCGCAGGCAGAATGTTGCTATGTTCCCTGTGCGTTTTTCCGCTCCGCCTTGCGCCAAGTCCTTGCCTCTTCTTGGCCCTGCAGGAGCTGGGAGAATTACAAATATCGAGTTTGCAAGGGAGCTCCTGTTGCTGTTGGGGGGAGGAGGCGTTGGGGGAAGAAGATGATCCGGTTTCTCTAAACACAATAAATTGAAGGCAAACCAGTGTCCTGTGTTATTTCAGTGCAAGCCCGTGTGTACCGCCTGAAATTTACTTTTCGGGATGTAGGCGTGCATGTGTGATAAAGGCGCAGAGATCTAAATTTGTGCGCGCGCGATACAGGTGTGAATAGATGTGCGCGCATTGCTCCATTAGGCGCGCAATTATCTTTCTGTGAGTGTCTCATTCTAAAGACAGAAGCGTAGTTGGGTGTGCGGTAAATGAGCTGTTGGCGCATTATAGACTTCTGAGTAGTTATGAAAGTCCGTGTCTATCTATAGAGCTATATTTGTGTGTGATTTTGTTGGAGTATGTGTGTGCAGAGCCATTTGTGTGTTTGTGTGTGTTCAGATACTTTTCTGTGTTTTTGTACAGACTATTGTATGTATGTGTGTGCAGATCCGTTTTGTGTTTTTGTACAGATTTCTATTGTGTATTTGTGTGTATGAGTGCAGAGCCGTTTGTGTGTTTTGTACAAATGCTTTTGTGTGTATGTGTGTGAAAATCAGGGTTTGTGTTTGTACAGATACGCTTGTGGTTTTGTGTGTCTGTGTGTGCAGACCCGTGTTTGTGGTTTTGTACAGATACGCTCGTGTGCTTGTATGTGTGTCTGCAGATCCGTTTGTATGTATTTGTACAGATACGCATGTGTGTTTTTGTGTTTGTGTTTGCAGATTTGTGCTCGCGCGTGTTTAGATACTTTGTGTGTGTTTTTACACAGATTCTATTGTGTGTTTGTGTATGTGTTTGCAGATACTTGTGTGTGTTTGCACAGATCCGTGTGTATTTTTGTACGAACATGCTTGTGTGTATGTTTGTACAGATTTCTGGTATGTGTTTGCACAATTCCGTGTGGTTTTGAACATCTACGGGGGGGGTGTTTGAGTGTATGTGTGTGCAGATCCGTGTGAGTGTTTGTACAGATCCATATGCGTTTTTGTACAAACGCGCATGTGTGTGTACACAGATTTCTGCGTGTGTTTTTGTACAGATCCGTGTGTGTTTGTATGTGCAGATCCGTGTGTGTGTTGCA
Organism: Rafetus swinhoei; assembly: GCA_019425775.1. NCBI lineage: Eukaryota > Metazoa > Chordata > Testudines > Trionychidae > Rafetus > Rafetus swinhoei. The sequence continues at coordinate 13,433,284 of JAFJHL010000300.1, read as the reverse complement.
AGGCACAGATCCCACGCGTGTGGGTGCCTGCGCTAAACTGGCACCTATGGGAGAACTCGCCTGACTTTATCACTCCGAATTTGCTGAGGACTTTCGAATGCTGGGCAGGGATCCGGGTTGGGGATGGGGTATCCACACAGTGATTTTGTTGGTTTTAATCCACACAGAACCCCCACCTCCACCCCCGCCCACCTCTCACCAGCCCTCGCTCGTTGGCCGGGGTTGCAACCTGCCTCTGCTCCACGAAACACCTGCGGAGCTAGGGCCGGCAAAGGACTGGGACGACGCCTCTCTCCTGGCCCCGCGCCGGGGCAGGAGCGCTCCATCTTCCCGGGGGAAGGGGCAGGCTGCTCCGAGCTCCCCAGCCTTCCTGGGCCCGGCCCGCTCGCTGGGTCACGCCGCCAGACAGGCAGGCTGCGGATCCACAAAGCGTGGGGGACTCGCTCCAGCTGGGAACCGGCCAGTCCAGTTCCCCCCGGGCGCTGCGTGTTTTCTCTAGCCCGGGGCCAGGCTCTGACCAAGCGCAGCGCTGGGGCGGGTGGCAGAGGGTCGGCGGGGACTGAGATGAATTTCCCACCAGATATAAGAGAGACGGTCAGGCGGAGAGAGAGACAGACGGGCAGACAGAGGGACAGACAAACAGCTTCATTAGCAGGGCTGGGGAAGGGAAGTGGCGCAAACCCAAATGCCTCGGTGCCCCTGGAGAAGGAGGGTGGGAAATCATGACCCGGTGGCGCTGAGACGCGAGGAGATTTCTTGTAAACCCGAGCGCGGCGGAGGAGAAAGGTGCCCCCGCGGGGAGCGAACTGGGCGCACGGGGAGCTGGCGGCGGCAGCTGCGCTGAAGTTGCCCGTTTATTTTCAGTCGCGCCCTGTCCAGCGCTCATTCGTGACTTTGCAAAGGGCGCAGAGGGGCCGGGCGAGCAGGATCGATTGATTTCCGAGGCGGCCGCTGGGAACTGCGCTCTTCTTACGAGAGAGAAATTAACACCTTGCTCGGGCTAATAAAATTAAACCTTAGAGCAACACAAACGTTTCCTTTAAACCTCGAGCCACCTCCACCCCGGCGTCTTCTCCCCCCTCCCCCCACCCTCCGGCCCAGCCTCCTCTCAGCCGTCTGAAATCGGTCTCTGCTCCCCTCCCCCCACCAGCCCGCGGGAGATTGCGGACACCAGTGGACTCGAGAAAAAACAACAAGAGATGCAAAGCAGTTTTGCAGCCTGCTTGGAAGCCGCAAAACCCGGGGCTGGTTCTTGCAAGGGGAGGACTTTGTCGGTGAGTCTGGGCTCCGCACGCAGCGAGTAAGAACGGAACAAACACGCAAGACCCGGATCCCAGGGCAAGCTGCGCAGAAAGGCGCCGCGAGCCTGCAAAGCCGCGCAGGAGACAACCCAGTGGTTCCAAATCCAGATGAGAGGAAGAGTTAATGAGGCGTCTGGAGTTACAGTCCCTGCTGCCTTTGCCTTGCTAGGGATCTTCCTTCTGCTGCCTCATCTGTGTCCCCCGAAAAAGAGACCAAAAGCGGGTGTTTTCGAAAGCACTAAGAAAAACGCTAAAAGCAAACTGCCTTTTGGCCAGACGGATTCTCTCTCTCCGCGTTTGTGTGTGGATGGGTGTGTGGTGTGGTTTTAATCCAGATTCCTTTCAGTGTAAACGGATCTCTCCGGCTGAGACACAAATCCGCACTGATTTTAAAAAAGATTCTCTCCCTGAATGTCGTGATTGTTTAACAAAAAAAAATTAAAAAAAATAAAAACCCACAACCAGAAAGAGACACCAACGTCTCCCCGTCCATGAACTCGAAGGGAAGCGGCTCTGTCTCTTTAACGCGCGCGCCCGGCGCGTCCTGCGCGCGCCCGGCGCTATAACTGGCGTGCATGGAGTTGGTCTGGGCTCAGAGGGAGACGGAGTGGGAGATGGGAGCCAGCTGAAATACTTGGAAACCGAGCGATTTGGGTAATTTAAAGGAACAAAGCCACCCGCTCAGCTCTCCGCCGCTGGATCTGGGATTTTCCTCCATGGAGCTGCGGAGCTGCGCCCGATTTTAAAGGATTGCGACCGGGGGTTTCTTTTATTCCGCCGCCTCTCTACTTTGGCACCGTCCTGTAGGGTCCCCCTCCCGCACAGATGTTAGTTCACACTTATTCAGCCATGGTAAGTTGGAAGGAGAGGGAAGGGGTGTCCCTCTCCAGCCACTTCTCCAAGGAGCCCCCCAGAGCAGTGGAAGGGAGACCGCCTGGCCCCTGCGAGGGGAAAGGGCTTTCGCCGTGTATCGCTCAGCGCTGGGGCGGGTGGGGATGAACCTCAGCTCCCAGCGGAGCAGGGAAGTGGAGGCTGGAGCGGGGACCTGCCCGGCCAGGGAGAGGATTCTGCGGCGAGTCGGGGCCCCCCACGTTCGTGTCCCGCTGCGCTGCGTGGCGGCTTCTCTCCCTGCCAAGGGCGGACAGCGGATTCCTCGCCCCGTGGCGGCCCTGCCAGGCCGGGGGCTTTGCCCGGGGCTTGGGGACTTTCTCTGCGCCTAGAGCCGGCCCCCTAGCTCCGCCTGACCGGCCTCTTTCTTCTCCCTCTGCCTCCGCAGGACCGTCCCGATGGGCTGAACGGGGCCTCCACCGGCGGCCGCCTCTCCCAGCTCTCCTCCCTGAACCAGGCGGCTTACTCCTCGGCCCCGCCGCTCTGCCACACGCCGGCCTCGGACTTCCAGCCCCCCTACTTCCCGCCGCCCTACCCGCAGCCCCCCATGGCCTACTCGCAGAGCCAGGAGGCCGGCTACCCGCACCTGGGGGATCCCTACAGCACCATCAACCCCATCCACCAGCACCAGCAAGCCGGCTGGCACTCGCAGCGGGCCCGGCAGGAGGAAGCAGGGTTGCTCTCGCAGACTCACCGGGCGCTGAGCCTGGATCCCCGCCGGGAATACCCGGGGGTCCCACGCCTGCTGCACGGGCTGGCCGATGGGGGCCACGGGCTCGGAGACGGGCCGCTGGGCCTCCACGGACTCGGACATCCCAGCCTCGAGGACATCCAGGTACCTGGCGGGCTCGCCAGAGCTGGGGCGGGGGTGGCATCCAAGCACTGAACTGCCCCACGCACACTACAACCTCGGGCGCTGCGTAGGGGCGCAGGGCGCACCCCAGGAAGCCTGGCTGGCGGGGACTAAGCAGCCTTTGTCCGGCTGGGGCCGCTCCGTTCCCCCCAGATGCCAGCTGACTGCCTGGTCCCCTTTGCATCCCCCTCTCCCCTCTGCGTAGCCTTTCCGGGGAATTCCGAGGGGGGACAGGGCGTGGGGCAAAGCGATTAACAGGGGAAGGGTTTTATTCAAAAGTGTGGGGGGAGGGGGGCTGACGGGGAGCCCCTTTGTCTGAGAGAGGCTGTTCGGGGGGGGGGTCAGTTCATCCTGAAAGTGCCCCTCGCTGCTCATCACTCCTGGGTGAGCGGGAGACTTTTAATTGGGTTTGTCAAGGCGGAGAGCGACCCCCCCAAAGTGATGGGAGAAAATGCCCGGCTGGTACTTCAGAGCCGAAAAGACTCCATTCTGCGGTAACCCGGGTTAGGACCTTCCCGCTTGGGCTGGGGGCATGTTTCCCTTTCCAAACGGACGGACTCGGGTCTCAAAGGGCAGCTGTGCCTTGTTTCTCTTCGCACCGCTCCTTTCCCACGCGGCTTCGTTTGGGGTTTTTTAAAATAAAAATAAGAAAATGCCAAAGCATTCGCGTGGGGAGGTTGGCCCCCGAATTGTGGTTTCTTTGGTGTCGGGGAGGACAGAAGGACACATTTCTGTTTCCAAATGGGAAGGAAGAGGTGTTGCTTTGCAAACGCGCGACTTTATTTTGGGGATCTTTGCTGTAAATTCTGGATTGGCTGCAAATCAAATCCAAGGCTCTCCTTCCCAATCCTTTTCCTGGATTTGCGCCTCCGCCCAAATCCTGCCCGCTTTTGTCCCCTAAAGAAACTAGATTTCCCTTCTGCGATCTAACGTGAAATGTTTTCTAACTTTTGAGCAGCGCGATGTTTTCATTGTATACAGTGATATTAGCCGCAGAAGGACTCGGAGGGGAACGAAACAGAGATATTTACAAAGCATCGTTTAACTGTTTGAAAAGAAGGGGCGAAACACTAGCCTGTTTATAAAGGACAGGAATTTAGTCGTCCCCTTTGCTTTTATTCAATTATTCAGTTATGTCACAGCGATGCTTTCATTGGGCCATCAAAGAGACAAACAGTTAAATGCATAGGAAAGGAATAGTGGCACTTTTTATTGGTGATTTGCTCGCCCTCCCAAGTGTCTCGTATGAGTTCAAGTTATATTTGTAGTTTCGCATCGTTTTCTTTATTCGCGGCTAGCAGAAGTGCAAGAGTTTTGTAGTGAGCTTCAATTACTTACCAAAAAAAACCCCAAACAAACAAAAAACCCCACCCGGTTTCGTGTTTTGGTAATATCCACGTGCTTTTTATTTCGGGATTTGCCCACTCGTGAGCAACGGGACATATGGAGAAAGAAAGAATTATGCGCAGAGACTAAAAAAGCGCCCATAAAAATATTTAATCCCCAGTTCAAGCGATCTTTGTTTTAATTTTAAGGAGCAATCTATTCTATTAAGTCGGTCCAATCAAAAAATATGGCCTCGCTTTTCTGGTCTCTCTTCATAGCCTGAAACCAAGCTGCGCACAACCTCCTTCGCGAACCCCCCCCAGCGTGGAATATTTTTTTCTCCGTCTGCCGCTTGGAGGCAATTGCAAACTGCCCCCCTCCAAATAAACCCCCCGCCAGGAATTAGCTCACGAGTTAACTGAAACGATTCTTCCTCTCCCCAAGCGACTGGGGGCCGTAAATTCTAACGCGAAAGCCTGTACGTGGCTAACAAGAAAGACCAGACCTAGCTTCTTGCCCTCTGTAACGAAACAAAACAAAACAATCCTAAAGTTGGTTTAAATCTGATGAAATAGCCCGGGTGGCTGTTCCGGGGAGCTGCACGAATCCATTTGCAAGCCCGCTGTATTTAAGGGTCTCTTGGATCTCATTCGATCTTTATTTCCATAAACCCCCGCCCCCCCCGGGAAGCCCAAATCTCTGCCGCTGGGGTGTGTGTGTGTGTGGGGGGGTGGAATGTGGCCCGCACCCTGGGGTCTACCCTAGAAAAAGCAGCACCCTGATATTTTTGCCTTGCGTGTTTTCAGGCGGTGGATGAGGCGGGGCTGAATTTACTGGATCAGTCGGTGATCAAGAAAGGTAAGCGGACCTCCCCTGCCAACAGGGGCTGCAGCGAACGGTTGATGAGTAGCCCCGCAGCGGGGCAATGGGACCCTCGAGGGGTGGTGGTGGGGGGGAACCCGCCATCTCTGAAGCAGCCTAGGGTTTGAAGCAGCCGGGATTGCTCCAGAGGAGCGCTCCGGGTCCCTCTCCGCTTTATGGGGTCCGGTCCCTCCCTCCCTGTATCTTTTTTTCTAGCGACTCCCCTAAAACACAGCTCGCGCCGCTCAGGGACGAGCTGCCAATCCGGGCTGCTTGCTCCAATTTCCGGACTCGGGGCCTGATCCAATCTCCGGTGTCTCGCAGAGACCCTCGGTTTTTCCTATTAAAAGTAATTACTTCGGGGCCTGCCCGGCGTTCAAATGCATCCTCTCTGCCTCTGGATATTTACTGCCTCATAAAGCACTAACAATGTCAGCGCTCACAGGGGCAGGAGAAACCCGGGGCGGGGGGGCTGGTTAACTGGAATCTGCCCCTTCCCCCCGCACACTCCGCCACCCCGCGTGGCCCTGCCTCGCTGGCTCCATACGCTGGAGCCTGGGGGGAGGCCCCGGGTCCGGACCTTCCAGCAGAAGGAAGAAGCGAGCAGGGGAGGGTGTCTGTGTTGTGTTAAGCCGGGTGCGTCTCTCCCGAAGCAGGGAGCTGGCGTAAGGCGTTTCGGCCTCTCTCCAGATCCGGGCCATGGGGCCCGGCTGGGGCTGACAACCGAGGGCTCTTTTAATCGGCCTCCTTCGGCCCAGGTGCCTTTCCTAAACCAGAATCAGAGAGGGCGGGTGCGCCTGCTCCGGGGTGCTCCGCAGCCCCCCTCTGAACAGGCCCCCGGCGCGCTGGCCAGGTTGGGGCCTGATCCAAAGCCCGTGGAAAAACTTCCAGGGATTCCGGTTGGCTTTGGATCGGCGCCTTCAGCAGCCAGGACCACCAGGGGCCAGTGCAGCAGGGCCCCGCTCCCCTAGAAAGCGGCAGCGTTCGGGGGGGCCGATCTACTCCGGATTAGTCCTTGTCCTCCCCGCCGGCAGCTCCCGATCCAGGGCGCGCCCAGCGCTTGGTGGGCTCCCCTTTGCTGAGCGAACCCGGAGCGGGGAGGGGGCAGAGTTTCCCTCCCTCCCTCTCCCCAGGAGAGTAAATAGAATTAGGAAAATATTTTTAAAAATAGACTCTGACTTCGGGAGGGATGCGGGAAGTGGAGCGGGGGAGAAGGGGAGGGAGGTGTTCCAGCCGGGAGAGCTGCGCCGCAGTGGAATCCTTACAAACTTCGGCCACCGCTTCCAAAATTCAATCGGCCTTTGAGTGTGTCAGAGCCTCACACGGCCCAGTCTGCCGCAGGGCAGTAAAATAAAGCAACCAAGGAAGGACAGTTTAAAAAACAAACGAGTCGTGCAGGGTTGGAATCGCCGGGGGGGGTGGGAGGAGGGAAGGGACAGAGGCATAAGAAAGAGAAGGGACCAGCTGGTTTCTCAGAGCCCTTCAGCTACCTCCCCAGTAGCACGGCCCGCGTGTCCCGGCAGATGACCCGCTGGGCTGCGTACCTGGGCCGGGTAAGAAACGTGCAGCGAGAGCAGCAAAACCGCAGGGGAAAAACTCGAACAAACGAAACATTCGGTTCTGATTCACAACGGCTCGCGTCTACACGGGGGGCTTGGATCAGAGTCGGCCCGGGGTGCTTCTCTTTGTCCTTCGCCTTCTTCCTCCCACCCCCCCCTCCACAATAGTATCCCTGCCTTACAGGGGGGCGATGGAAACAATCTAGCTCTAGGTCCCTATGAGCGTGGGATGTGTTCCTTGTCCAAGGCCAAGTCGCAGGCCAGTGGCGTAGCCAGCGTGAGCAGCCAGACTCCGGAGTAAGGCGCTCCGGAGTACAACTTTTCCAACCAGGAATCTAGGGGAGGCCGCGGCCCAGTGAAACTTGCTTGTTCGGACGCTCCTAGGCCAAGCCGAGCTGTGCCATGCGGCGGGCAGCTCTCAGAGTCGGGCTCATGCGTTCTGGGCAGCGTTTGGCCAGCTCCCAGCCGCTCACGTGGGCTCAGGGCAGTACCCGCTGGGAGCGGAAAGGAGATCAGCATGGAGCCTGGAGGTCCGAGGGGGAAGGGAGGAAGGGAAACCTCCAGGTTATTTCCACCTAGCTCTGGGGGAAAGCCAGAAACTCAGAACCAAGCCTGCTTCTCCCAAGAGTGCACCCCGGAGGCTGGCGAGGCTGCTGAGCCAGCAGGCCGTGGGCTGTCAATTAGACAACTCCAAAATAACCCCTGTCCTATGACAGCAGGCCTCGGAGGAGCCCCACCTATGCGAGGTGTTAGCCCGTCCTGCACTGTTCATCAACCCCCTCCCCTCCTCTCCAGTGTGCATGGCCAGGGAATGCAGGCTCGGGCCAGGCCTGGTGCAGACTTGCTCCATGCAGGACGGGGCGCGTAGTTTGCAAACTGTTCCGGGAACTTGTCGGTCTCCGGAGCCCGACCGCGCGGCTGGTGCTGTGCGGAACCCAGCTGTAATTAGAGCCAAGCCGTGAGCTCACCGGTTATTTCTCCCACAGACTAAAATATCTGCGCAGACGGTGGTATGTGCTCCCATTTTGGAAACTGCCGCATTTAACCCATGGACCCTACCGGCTCCGAGGGGGGCTTTATGGTTAAACCTAGGCTAAAGCAACTTTTAAAAATAAAGTGCAGCGTTGGCATTCCTGCCTCTCCCCCCAAACAATCTCCCCCAAAGTCATTGCACAGTAATAGGCAGCAAAACGCTTCCCAGCAGCGACTCTGGGGACTTCAGGGGCTGGCTCCGTATTTTCAATAGTTCATTGCGCGCTGATGGCGCCGCGCCGCGCAATTTGATTTCGGGATCTTAGCGTCTGGGTCACACGCCACATACTCTCCCCTCCCCCCCATGCACCTTCATCAAACCAGATGAAAGCGGGAGGAATTCCTGGGAAGTTATTTGAATAAAAAAAACAAAGAGCAGCGACAATTAATTACCGCGCTGTATTTTGGAACGAGCCTTCTTCTAACGAATGCAAAATAAAAGGCATTAACAACTGTGACTGCAAACTGCCCGGCTTTGATTTTAGACGGCGGACTTCTCCGCTCCGCTTTTAAAACTCGACTCCCTCCGGCAGAGCCGAATGCACTGGCTTTTCTTTTTGTTGCCAATCTGTCCTAGTGAGCCAACATTTTTATGGGTGCGTTTCTGTTGATTTCGGACTCAGTCGGGGTTTAGACTAGAAAGGTGTTTGCAGAGGGAGAAAGGGGTCCGGCTGGGTCCCGCATTCTTGCAGAAGGAGCAAATGGTCCTTGACAGAGGAGAGTGAATGGGATTGAAGTTCCTGGTTGATTCCCCCCTTCCCCACTAGGAAATCGTTTCTCTTGTTCATGTAATTATCCGGGCATGTGCTACACGGGGTGAGGTTCGTGCTTCGGTTTGCACTGGGGCACTTTGGGGAGGGGGGGGGGGGACGACTCGAACGAGAAGCAGGTAACCGGGGTGAGAACGACCGTCTCCAAACGGGCAGGCAGTGAAATGTGACGAACAGCGGAGGGGAGGCAGGGCATGATTTAATCTCGGGAGGAAGGATCAGTCCTCCCAGCGGCGTAGACTCGCTTTCCATCTGCCCTCCCTGCGCGTCCCGGCTGACAGCGGTGTGCTTTGCACAACCGGCCCCAGACAATTCCCTCGACTTCAGCCACTTGCACTGGAATGAGCCCCGTCGTCGGGGGGGAAGGACTGATCAGCCAGAAACTCAGGCCGGGCCCCGGCGGGCGATTGTCTCCCTGGGCCCAGGAGAAAAGTAGGGTGGGCAAAGCAGAGGCACCTCCCCGGGCAGGCAGGAGCCGCGGGTCCCATGCGGCAGGGAGAACTCTCCAGCCAGGGCGCGTTTCCGAGGACAGTTGCGAGGTGCTGCTCCGGTTTCGAGTTGTTCTTTGCTTTGCTTTCCTTGCGCCTCCCCTCCTCCAAGTCCAGGGGACGCAGATAGTCAGGAATACAGGTGTCCGCGGGGGTCCTCCGAGGAGGAGGCTCGGGAGGGGGTGGAAAGGGCTCTCATAAAAACGCAGCTTCGAGACTATTTTCTCATCTTGGTTTGCAAACACCAAACCAAGACTGAAAAGCCCAAGAGGCCGTGCAAGGGCGGGTGGCCTTTCAGGCCGGTCGGGGAAGAACTGGCCGTGCAAGTGAAAATCCCAGAGACCATGTCAAAGGCGACACAAAACCTCCAGCCCGGGGTGGGCTGTTAGCTCATCCGCGAATTACCTGCGCTGCTGTCAACCGGGCTAGCGAGAAGGCGCCGAAAAGCTGCGGGAGAGTGGAGGGCAGGTTTCAAATAGGAGCCCCGCAGATCTAGATGGGCCCGGAGATAGTTATCCGGGGCCGCTCTTGTATGAACCGCTCACTGGTCCCGTAGAACCAGCCCTCGTTGGGGAGGGAGGCACGTGAAAAGCGAAGCGAGCTGCAGCCGGTTACACGGAGTTGACCCCAGTAAAGCGCATTCGAGCCCCACGAGGGCGGAAGGAAACTTGCGAGCGGATCCTTTGTAACCTTCCCAAACGAGGTTCGACTCCCCATCCCACAGGCTGAGCCGTCAGGGGAGGCTGCGAGCGGGTTGTTTCCAGAGCCGGACAATCGCTTTGCGAAAGACGCGCTGAGCCCCGGGAGAGAAACCAGCGTGTGAACGAAATATTCCTACTGCCCGCTCCTTCGAAAGAGCCCTCTGGTTTCCTAGGCTTTTAAAGACAAGCCACGGCCAGCTGCTTCCCGTTAAAGAATTCAAATCGCCCTCCGCTCTGAACCCCAAACTCTTCCTCTCGGTCCAAAGACGGAATCGAAATTGTGCTTTCCTTGCACCAGGGAAAATCATTCAAGGCTGCTGGTTTTCAGCACGGTGACACCCGGGTAAATTCTCAGAACTGACAGCAGAATGCAGCCCATAGATTAACAACCCCTGCAGAGGCAACCCTGGGTTTCTTGGTTTGTTTTTAATGCATTTTATTCCCTGTTTTAGACGTCCAGGGAAATTGATTGCAATAATGACACTCAAATAAACCCGAGCCATAAATATAGGCCAGCATAAAGTGTGTACACACACACACACACACACATACACACACACGAGTTCCCGGTGTCACTGAGAGAGTGTCTTTCATCATTTTCTGCTGACTTTCCTCTACCTGTTCGCTATCCTGTCTGCTTGAAAACAAAGCTCCGTGGTTAAATAGCCCAACTCCGTAAAATATTTTTCTAATAAAAAACTCCATCGGAGTATCGCGGGGAGCGTTACACCATGATCGATTGATGCGGCTGCCCGGGATAATAGCTTGTATGAAATATTCAAGGCCTGCTCTTGGATCCCCTTCGCATTTTGAAGAGCGCAAACAGATGTAGATGGAAAGAGCAGTTTAACCACTGATAGGTGTAGCCATTACACCAGGCCCAGGAACACAACCGCGGATCTGTTAAAAGGCTTCGTGGTGACGGGGAATACGGGCAGTTGCAGGTTTCTTAAGTTAGCTCCGATGGATGCAAAAGCTTCTGAGATAACGACACCTGATAACAGCTGAGTGACAAGTGAACTAGGTTAATAAGGGGAGGCCTCCTGCTGAGGCAGAACACCGGTGAAGTTAATGGGAGTTTTGCCCCAGTAAAGACTGCGGAGTTGGGGACTGATTCACCAGTGCCCTCCACTTCTGGATGAACATTTGCACTAGTGCAAAGTGGGTGTAAACCCCTACCAGATCAGAGGGGTAGTATCTTACACTAATGTTGCACCGGTGTAAATAATTCTGTTATACTAGGCATAGACTAGAGCAATGGAGAAATCAGGCCTATTATTTATACACTCCAACCTCCATAATCCAGGTTTCCATGATCTGGGGGAAGTGGCTCTGCACTGCTGTCCCCACTCTCTGGGCTGGTGGAACAGCAGTACAGTAAAACGCTGGTCCAGAGGCACTCTGAGCCCCAGCACTGCTACCCACAGCGTGCTCCTGCACCACCCTTCCTCGCTCCTGCACCCTCACCCCCAGCATCCTTCATTGTTGTGAACACTCATGGTCTGGAAAATTCCATAATCCAGCATAGCCTATTTCCCAAGGTTGCCGGATTGAAGAGGTTCAAGTGTACTGTATTTTAAGAAGAAAGGGTGTGTGTGTGTGGGGGGGGGAGTGAAATAAACTCTTGGACCCAGTTTCTGATCTTAATGTCACCAACTGAAATCCAGAGTAACTCACTGAAATTAACAGAGATCCAAATATTTTCTTACTGGATCTAATCTTGCAATCTTTACACAGGCAAAGCTCCAATCAACATCAATGGTGCAGGGATGGTAGTCATTACATAGTAAAAAAAAAATCATGGTACATTACAGTACCCTTTACAGGAAACAATGTTATTCTATAATATAATTTAATCACAGAAGGCATTTCAGTGAAGCATTAACAACCATAATTATTTTAGCTTTAATTAGAACACATAAGAGGCATTTCATTAAATACCATTGCATGAGAAATCGTTACAACAGGCTCCACTGTGTGCTTGCGCTCTCATTACAAATAAGTGTTTGCTGCACATTTGCTTTTTTGCCTGTGCCAAAAGCATCAAAGATAACAGTTTTAAAATATGCTTCAATGAGAATACAAGTCTGGAAAGTGGGGCTGTAATTATAGTGTGTGAAGGGGAGGGTGTTCCCCTCTTCCCTTGTCAAAATTTATGATTATTTAGAAAAATCTCTGTCTCCCAAATTGGAATGATCATTATTGTTACAGAGCCAGGCTTGCAACCTGAAGATTTTGCTGTGTGTCAAAAAAAAAAAAAAAAAAAAAAAAAGAATTGAGAAGCAGAGGCAAGTACATACAAGTCTTCTGCAACCTCAGTCCCAGCAGATAATTTCCAATCTGATTTCTCTTAGAGCAAAGGTAGCATAAAGATGCACAGTATGTTTTGAAGAGTAGTCAGGGGTTGTTGTTGTTGTTTTATTTACTCTTCGTAGTATCTTTAAAGTCTTGCACACAATTTCCAGATCTCTCCATATGTACACACTGACCTTGTTGTGTTGGAGCTGCTTGGGAAGTTAATAAATGAGAGTGCAGGGTGTGCAAACCAAACCGATCATCTCTAGCCACGTATTCCAGAACATTTTGGTGGCTCTGCAATAACACAGTCCACATTGTTGCGTTATGATGGAAGGAAGCAGTTGGGGAAACTTTTACGTGAGCAGGAGCTGCAAATGTGTGACTGAAAAAGATCTACTTGGTGGGAACAAAAACAAAATCACGCCCAGCTTTCCTCCATGTCCCTAATGTTATAGGGATCTTTCCGTCTGCCTGGGAACCATATTTTTCAACAGAGAAAGAAAGACAACCAGCCTTTTAAACCTAGGGAGCGATCCTGCCTTCCTTAGCACAACAGAGTTCTGCCAGAGTAAGAGCCCCAGGATTGGCATGCGTCATGGGGAAGTTTTTAAAACACAGAAAGATCTCCCTCATTTTCAAGGTAATCAGACTGGAATGCCTTCTGGTGCAGATGGCCAGCAAAAGGCCTGTGGGCTAAAAACGGTGCCTATGCATCCTGCTCTGGTGGGGAGGTCACCCTATGGGCCAGACCTTGAAAACTCTTATTACAAAGTGCAGTGCTTTACTAGCCGATGGGACTTCTGACAGTGCTACATGTTATGCTCCCTAGTTAATGTTTGCAGGATCAGGCCCTATACTTTTCTCCTGGTGCTCAGTCCTTTTACACTTGGAGGTTTGCAGGTTTGCAGTAACTCCTCATTGGACACAGACCTAGTAGGGCGCAGGAGGCGTGTGAGTCATACAGCTATATAATGTCTGTTTTTCCTTTTTTGATTAACACCACCTATAAGAATGGACATATTTTGATTTAACAACAAACCAGGGCCAGATCCTTCTGTGACTGAAGTCGGTGGCTAAGATTTCATTCCCATCAGTGGGAGCCTATCAGCCCCTTAAAGTTGTTCAGAGTTTATATCTACAGCAATAGTTAATGGTATGTTAATCCTCAAATGACTGGCCATTCTGCTCTGCATGTCTGAAGGGAAGGTATGTTTTTGCATTAAGAGCCAGGAGTTGCTAGTCAATAGTAAATAAACAGTGGAGCCTTTAACTGGAAGGAGGCAGAATTAATTACCTTGCAGCCTTATTTATTTTGATGTGATATTGCATCGTTCTTTCTTCACTCACCTCTGCTTACTTCAAAGTCAAATCTGGAAGCCTTTGCTCCTGTAGGTAAAACTCCCAGTTAAGTCTTGTGAATAAGAGTGGGGTTGCTGTTTTTATTCACTAGAACACTGGCACATACTGTTGCATTTTCTCTGAGAGATCCATCCTTCCCTGCCCTGGCATCTCTGAAAGAATGAATTACAATTACAATTAAAAAAAAAACAACTCCTGCATAAATTCCAAATGTTTTACAGTCTGGTAGTAAAAGGTATATGATGAACAGATTTATAGTGGGGATTTCTCATTACATTTCTCTGCTAGATGTGAATGGGTGAATGTAAAGAACACCCAGTTTTGCAACAAATTGCACTTTAATCTTGATACATCAGGCAAGTTAACCCGTAACTTCCTCACAGTGTACCTCTCTGGCACAAATCTAATATAAATCTTTACAGGTGAAAAGGGGGAAAAAAACCTATCTAAGCGCTCAGACATGGTCAACAAAACATCCACCCCATAATCTCTGCAGTGACCTTTTCCCATCTTTATCAGGAAGTTTTTCATGTCCCGAGCTATTAAATCATTCTACTGCAGCCAACTACAGAAAATTTGAGCAAAATATTGAGACCTCTATAACTTTCCCAACAAAGACCTCTGATACTTATAAACAGTAGCTCTGCCTGTATAGTCTGTCACCTTGGGTGTCCCTAGGGTACATTATGCCTCGTCTCTTTAGTACAGTGACTGTAATTATAGATCTGGCTGGAGCAGATCCATATTCCCTTTGCACAAATTGATACTAACATTGAGTGACTGAGATTTAATGCAATCTGTTCAGCAATGGAGTAAAACAGTTCCAAAGCTGCAGCAAAAGGCGGTTATTCAATATTGCAGACATCTTGTTCAGATATTTGCCACAGCAGGTATGGTCACAACTGAGGAGATTTCATTTAGTCCTAGGGTTTATTGCCAAAATATTTTTTTTAACGTCAATAGTTTGGGTAGCTAGTGTCACCCTACACCATTTCATTTGTATGTAGCTTTAGGAGATGAAATAAGTGCTTTGATGTGTATCTGTTGTGTTTTCCCAGGCACACAGAGCTAAGCATGTCTCCTTCTGTCTAAGTGGCTTTTATTTAAGAATAAGAAAAGCAGCAAAGAAAGAACAAATATAAAGTGTGAGGGGGTGCGGGAAATGAGCCTAAGTCCCAGTAGCTCTGCACCTTGTGTATCATTAACCTCTGTGCAAGCAGGGATAAAACACTGCTGTTTGATCTGGTGGCATTTTAACCCAGTTGCACACCCTTTACACAGATGTAATGGTTTGCACAGAGTGGAAGATCAGTCCAGAGTGTGTGACTCATTCCACAACATTCTGCCTCTGAAAGGAAACTCAAAATGACAGCTGCCAAGCAGCAGACAGGGAGACTCCTTTACATTTAAAGGTGCAGTATATATAAAGCAAAACAACACTATTTCTTTCAGTTACGTATCTCTGTGCCCCATAGCTGTCAGGGCTGGAGAATTTAGGGCCAGATTTTGTTTTGATTCAGCTCTTTCAGCATGGCAGCAGGTTAGGGATTTGCGCCTGCAAGAACATTCAGCTGTTTGTGGAGATATTATAGCAGGAGGAACAATTTATTCTGTAAACGGAGGAGCCTCTTTGCTTTTCACAAATCATCTGTGAGCAATTTACAATGTTCTCAGATTTATTCTTTATTTGGAATTATTCCCTGGGTGATTTCTATGGATAATTCTTGGGTCTGTAGATTGTTCAAGAGCACTTTGTTGTTGCAACTATTCAGAAGTCACTGTGTAGATTAGTTTTGATGGGTCATATAGGATCATATCGGATTGCTTCTATTCCCTGACTGGATAAGCAGAACTCTTAGCCAGATTTTGGGTGTGAATGCATACAAAATTCACTTGCCACAAATATTCTCATAATTAGCTTAAATTTGCTGTTCCACAGACATTTGCCACAAATGTTCACTTGCGACAAATGTTCTCATAATTAGCTTAAATTTGCTGTTTCCACAGACATTTGTCCCAGTAAATGCATTTGCTAGAATCTTGGTGGGGTGGAGCACAGGCATAGACTCACAAAATCTGTGAATATCCAAAGAAAATTGTGAGGCATTTGCTGAATCCTAATGTAGGTGCTGGCATAGACCAACTTCCGTGGGCTTTTAGCTTAGACGCAGAAAGATTACAGGTCCATCTGCACTGCAAACAAAGGCGTCACTGCAGTATGGGTAGGCACAGCCACACTAGCTTTAATCTAGCAAGGACGTGGCAGCACAGATCCTGCAACATGGGCCAGCAACCTGAGTACATACCCACAGACCCCAGAAGGTTGTACTGTGTGGCTAGCCTGTGCCAAAGCTACATCCATCACTGTTCCCTACACCAGCTAGATTTCTATACTGACGTGTCAATCCATGTTGCAGTCACACCTGCATTTGCAGTGTAGCCATTCTCTAAGTGACTTGCCCAAGGTCACAGAGGCCTGGTCTACGCTACATGGGAAGGACGAAGTAAGATACACAACTCCAGCTATGTAAATTACGTAGCTGGAGTTGACATATCTTAAATCCCCGTCCACACAGTGGGAGGTCAATGAGAGCAAACGTTCCCATCAGCTTCCCTTACTCCTCGCAAGGAGCAGGAGTACTGGCACCAATGGGGTGCCCTCTGAGTTCACTCTAGCGGTTCTATACTACACCTGCTAAATCAAACCCCGGAAGTTCGACCGTGGCAGTGTCGATCTTCTATGTAGTATAGATGTGCCCTCAGTGATTTGCCCAAGGTCACACAGGAAGCCTGTGATGGGAATTAAACCAAGGTCTTCTGAGGGGCAGGCTAGTGATCCAACCATTGGACCATCCTTCCTCCTCATTGCAAACATGGTAAGAGATAAGAATAACAGGAGAAAAATTCAGAACAAAATATGTAAAATCTTAATCGCTAAATCAGGGTTCTATAGATATTTCGACTATTCCACACATGCACAATCTACACTCCCTGCCATGTACCTTTTATGCATCCTCTTGTTAGAAAGTGCTTTAGAAATGCCTCTTTTCCATATCCATTTTTCAGAGCAAGCCTTAACTGAGAAGGGGAATATATTTTTCCTCAGTACTGTTATTTAACCAGAACAGTCAAACAATCCCTCTGTGCTCACGGTAAGAATTTAGTTTAGGGCTTGGCTGCCCTGATAGATTCAGTTCAATGGAATTTTCTGCTCTTTCACCTGCTCTCGTTGTGTCTTTGAGGCGTGAGACAGCTGCTCACACTCTGACATTAAAAAGCATCTTCAGACAAACAGCTATATGGGAGGCACAACACATTTCCAAAACCAGACAGCGGGAGCTCAAAGCAGGGTCGCGTAACCAGGCTTCACTTTGCTGTCTTTTAGAAGGTGGAGAGAAGTTTTCTTCTGCATGTGAAAGTTGAGTGTGGTGCCACTGAGTTTTACATTGAACGGCTGCCATTTGAGCTCAGAAGTCAGGAGGTTTATTTGGTTGTCACATTCACGCCCTTTCTGGAATGTTTGAAACTTTATGATAAAGCCTTTTTGTTCAGAAGAAAACCTAGATCTCCTAGGAACCTTAGCGCCTTTAAGATACATATCCATTGTGAGACCAGCAGAGGGCATGTCTGCCTGAAAAGCTACTGCATGGTCATGGTGGTCATGGTGGTCTGGCAAATGGATGCTTACAGGCAGCAGTGAGGCGGAACAGAGAGAGTACTGAAAGAGAGCTTAGATGTCAACAGTGCAATGCAATCTTATAAATAAACAGTTTGGCTTTGGTGCTTCATAATTCTTACGTATCAGCAAAATAAAGCATGCATCAAATGTAAATAGCTATTTGCATCCAATGCATTTATAGACTAAGGGTCTGAAGGAAGAGGTAAATCTTCCCTTGATATCAGAGGCAGCAGGATCGGGCTCTTGCTGTCTTTATTCATGTATTTGAATTTGTTTGATTTGTCAGCTGAGGATATTTTGCTGTTGATAGCGGAGCATCATAGCTCCAATCAGGATCAGGACCCCATAGTGTCAGGTAGTGTGGAGACACATTGGGAATGAAATTCAAATTTTCCTGGGGCTTTTCCTGTTCACCTGGAGAGCAGTAGAGGCACAAGTTCTGGCCAGAGAGATCAGAGTGGGGAAATATGGGATGCCTCCTGGAAGCCAATAGCCTCAACTTTCACCAATGCTGTGCGTCTACACTACTGTAAACTGAATCATGCAAGGTCAGGAATAGAGTTACTCATGAAATCAGGAGTAACCAACATCAGCTTCAGTGGCACTTAAGGTCAATGCGACAGGCTTGATAGCGTGGATGCATCGTTTAGAAAATTGACCATATGCAGTTAAATTCAATGTAAAGTCCCAGTGTGGACCAGGCCATAGAAACTAAGTTCCTACCTCAAAGAGCTTAGAGTCTAAGGCTATATCTAGACTACATCCCTCTGTCAAAAGAGGGATGTAAATGAGCCCAATCGAAAGTTCAAAGGGAAATGCGGATTTAAATATCCCGTGCTTCATTTGTATATTTAGCGTCCGATCGCTGTGTAAAAAAAGTTTATTTCGAAAGTGAAACCGCAGTCTAGATGTGGTTCTTTTGAAAAAAAACCCTTTTTCGAAAGAACCCATACTCCTGAAAAAATGAAGAGTACGGGTTCTTTTGAAAAGGTTTTTTTTTCAAAAGAACCACGTCTAGACTGCGGTTTCACTTTCGAAATACCCTTTTTCAAAACAGCGATTGGACATGAATATGCAAATGAACTGCAGGATATTTAAATCCACGCTTCATTTGCACTTTCTATCGGGCTCATTTACATTTGTCTTTTGACAGAGGAATGTAGTCTAGATGAGCCCTAAATTAAGACAAAATGCAACAAGTGGAGTAACAAACTAATGGATGGAATGAAGGCGGGAGTGTGAGGGATAGGTATTTATATGGACTAGTCCTGTGCATAATTTTTCAGGTTTCAAGGTTAAAAAAAAAATCTACAGCAAAATTAAAAGCCCTGATTCACCCATAGACTTTTCAGTGGGAACTTCGTGTGTAGGACAGTGGCTGGCTGTGACTCTCGTAGAGTTTTATGTTGGTGTTAGGGGAGTGATTTTATTTTTTGTTAATTTCAGTATGTGTAAGAATTCAGTTGTAATTAATAGAACACGAAGCCTGATGGGGGGGGCTGTTAATGATTTAAGTATATTCATAGGCCATTAGTGTAACATCATATCCTGCAAAAAGAAAGGAAAGATGCAGTATCATTTTGTAAAATAAAAGACCACTATTTGGAGTGTTGTTTCTCTCCACTCTGTGTGAGCCTGCACCTGCACGCATACACACACACACTCACTAATAATCACACACACAAAGATCAAAAGAAGGCTTTTTGCTGTGCCTGCATCGACATCCCTTCATTAAAATGATATTTTAATGCCTTATAACTGCAGCGGGACACTACAACAAGGTGTGTGTTAATGTGAGATAAAACATGGCGGGCACAGTGGAAGGCCTTGGTTTTTGTCTCAGCCTTCAGAAAGCCTCCCAGGCATGTGTTATCTCCGAGTTTCACGCACCTTGTCATGACTCACTGCTTAATTAGATGTTTTTAAATGAATTCTTCCCCCTCTGTTGGAAGTAGAAAGTCTTTTTTTAAGAAAGCCAGGTTCAGAGGAGGTTGCTTGGCTGCTCCCTGGGTGTGTTCTTTAAAAGTTACCCTGGCCGTTTCCTTTGGGGAGACATGAATTTGGAACATGGATTCCTCCTCATGAGTTGATGCCTTGGAGGAAGTGTGCTTGGCCCACGGAGATACCTCCTGTACCCAATCCACAGCTTCAGGGGCTGAGCTTGGCTTTTTAGTTCAAGCGTTGGGACTCACATTTTTAGCTCTGGAAGTTTCCAGTTCAGTCCCCGGCATTGGCCAAGATGGCAGCCATCACACATGCTTCCAGGATTAGATTGGGCAGCAGGTCCCCTGGGTTTTGTTTCAGGTTCTATCATTATCTACTGTCTTGGTTAAGTCACCGCAATTAATGGAGCAGTAACTCAAGTCGCTGCATAACAGATCATGTACAAATGTTCTTTAAAGGAGACTAGGTGGGTGTGGGAGACACCGTGGGACAAACGTGTGAAACAGGCACTGAGCGAAGATTGGGAGGCTATTTCAAGGAAGACAGAAGGTAGCAGCCTAGGAAAGGGAGATCGGGAGGCGGGTCAGGCCCAATTCACAGATTCTAAAAGGAACCTCCAACTTTCTATTTACTATGAGTAGCTCCATTGAATATTGCTTAGCCAGAGCGCCTGCCGACAGACCCCAGGGTGGAGCTGTCCCACATACCCCGATAGACGGCCATTTTTTCTACCGGTATTTGTAAAGCTGGGGGATTTGAGTTTTTGCGTAGCCTTGCTGGCTGCTGCTGAATTCTATTGAACTGTGCTGCTGCCCCGAGGTTCTCTTTAGGCATCCGTGATGTTGGATTGGAGTAATGCCTAGAGCTGGTCAGAACAGACTAGTTATGCTTTGCAATTCTTTTTAAACATTTCATTGTATTGAACATTCTTGCGATGCTGTCCAGATTGTAACGCCTGAAAAAGTTCGGATTTTGTTTTTTCTTCTCTCCCTTCTGACCATTTTGTCTCTGAGGAGATGGGGGCGAAGGAAACTGGAGAGAAATGAGGGGCAACTGAAAACTTTTCTGATTTAGTTTTTTCCATCCAAAAATGTAAAAACATTTTGGTTTTTTTTAAAGGCCATTTTTAATCAAAATCAATTTTTGAATGAAGCATTGTGACCCATTCTAGCTACATTGAGGGGTTCCCACAGCACACGGTGTAGGGACTGTGCGAGTGTGAACATACTGAAACAAACAAAGCCACCGGGGAAGCTCAGTTCACAGCAGCAATGTGAAGCCGATACGAGTGTTTAAAATGTAATTGATAAATTAACACATGAATGCTGTTAATTGACTATTCTTACTAATGACAAACTCTTCTGTGAGCACCTGGCATGGAGGTAACAAGCTTAGTTGGCAAAACTTCATTGCTTATGGGGCACGGATCCTCTCTCTGAGCACCTGAGCTTGGTTGGGATAAGAGAGGGTGTAGCATGTCCCTGCTGTAGGATGTGATGCATTCAGTGGGGACTACAGCAGCCTTAGCTTTGTACTCGTCTCTGTTGCCGATGCCCATCCCTTGTTCAAGGCTGACAGATCTTTATAGCAAAGAGTCCACAAGCTTTTCCTCTGACCACAAGATCCCCTCTATAGTCCACCAGTGGGAAGGTGCCCCTAGGAGCTGGGTTTGGCACCCTGGGGCGCCCTGCCTCGCCCACTCTGGTCCTGCCACTGCTCCTGGTGCAGTTGAACTAGCAGGGCCCATTATGTCTAAGGCCCTGTCTTGTCATGGGGGAGAGGGCAGGATCTGAGGTTAGTTTATTAGAGTTACTTGAACTTTCTCCTTCTTCTTCACTGGCACTTTTAAAATCCAGACAGGCTGTTTTTCTAAAAGATCTGCCCTAGGACTAATTTTGGGGGAGTTCTCTGGCCCGTGTTGTATAGGAAAGCTAACTAGATGATCACAGTGGTCCTGTCCTTTCTGGCCTTGGAATCTACGAAAATATTGAAGCATTGTCCGAGTCCACACGCTCTGCGGAACCAACTTTGCACTCCAGTTTTCTGTATGTATCTCACTCTCCATACATGTCTGGTAGCTAAACGCAGGCGAGCTTCCCCCACGGTTGGCTTGTAAAGCGGGCTGGAAAGTACTTTGAATGCCCACAAGCCCAGCCTGCCAATTGCAGGCGGTTCCCAGCAGAGTGCAGACACCAGCAGCAGGGCACTGGCAGAGTAGGCTGAGTACCGAGATGCAGTTTAATCAACCCCCGCATCCTATTATGCTCCGTGTAGGCAGCAGGCTGGGGGCTCTCAGGACAGGCATGTCCTTACTGCCTTGAGCACTTGTTTTACCTAACAAAAGCTCCCGGCTCGGTATATTTCTGCTGTCATCTCCCCTTGTGCTGCCCCAACTGGAACAGAATGAGATTATCAGCATATCTGCACAGTCATAAACCTGGGGAGCTCAGTAATGTCTCCGTGCTGCGAATACCCAGCACACCGCTCATAAATGATACTCATCTGGAAACTCACTTGCCTGCGAAACTCCGTCAGCTCCACCAGGCCAGATTGCCTGCTCCAAGTGTCACTTTGCTCTGCCCGCTTGGCTTTGTTTCACAATAAGTCGTTTCACCTCCCAGAACTCAGAGCCTTGGAGCAAAATGTTGCTCTTCTTCAGCAGACAGGCAGCTACGCCTAACAGGAAATCCTGGGTTCTGTTCCCGGCTCAGCAACTGTCTGGCTTTCAATCGAGGTACTTACCAGGCCTCATTACAGCAGGCATCCGAGCACCTTACAATAGTTAATGTATTCTCTTCGTACTGCCCAGGTATTGCTGTTATCCCCATTGTACAGGTGGGGAACTAGAGTCATAGAGCTGGAAGAGACCTCAGGAGGTCATCAAGTCCAGCTCCCTGCCCAAGGCAGGACCAATCCCAACTAAATCAACCCAGCCAGTGCTTTGTCAAGCCAAGACTTAAAAACCTCCAGGGATGGAGATTCCACCACCTCCCTAGGGAACCCATCCCAGTGCTTCACCACCCTCCTAGTGAAATAGTTTTTCCTAATATCCAACCTAGACCTGCCCCACTGTAACTTGAGACCATTGCTCCTTGTTCTGCCATCCGTCACTACTGTGAACAGCCTTTCTCCGTCATCTTTAGAACCTCCCTTCAGGAAGTTGAAGGGTACTATCAAATCCCCCCTCACTCTTCTCTTCTGCAGACTAAACAAACCCAAATCCCTCAGTCTTTCCTCATAGGTCATGTGCTCCAGCCCCCTAATCATTTTGGTTGCCCTCCGCTGGACCCTCTCCAATGCGTTCACATCCTTCCTATAGTGGGCACAGTGAGGATATGTGACTTATTCAAGGTCATTGTGGCAGAACTGTGAATCAGATTCAGGTATCCCCATTCAAATCTCTCTAACTACTAGACTATCCTTTCTCCTTCATCATTATTTGCCTGCTTGGTGCTAATCCAAGATCCCCCACCCCAGATGAAAATGCACAAAACCTTAATTACCCAAAGATACCAGGTTTTTGAGTCACCGATTGTTCCCTGATCCCTGGGCCATCCCTCCTCTTCCTCTGTGACCTTTGGCAGGTCTCTTAGGGTATGTCTAGACTGCATCCCTCTGTTGGCAGAGGGATGCAGATTAGGCAGGTCGCCATTGCAAATGAGGCAGGGATTTAAATATCCCGTGCCTAATTTGCATAAAAATATTACAGCGTTTTGCCGACTCAGCACTTTGTCAGCAAAAAGAGGCCGTCTAGAGGGGGATCTGTCAAGAAAGAAAGCCTTTTTCAACAGATCCTGTAAACCTCCTTGCAGGAGGCATAAGGGATCTGTCGGAAAAGGCTTTCTGTCTCGACAGATCCCCCTCTAGACTGCCTGTTTTTGCCACCAAAGTGCTGAGTCTGCAAAACGTGGTGGCCATTTTTATGCAAATGAGGCACGGGATATTTAAATCTCTGCCTCATTTGCAATGTCGACTTGCCTAATCTGCATCCCTCTGCCGACAGAGGGATGCAGTCTAGACATACCCTTAGGCCCAAAAATATTTAGACTTCCAACTCCCACTGAAATCAGTTGAAATCCACGGCAGCTAAGGAGCCTAAATGCCTTTCAAGACGTGGGCCTTGATCTCTCTGTGCCTCTGTGAGTTTTTTCTCTTTAAAATGTGGATTATTTCTTCCGGTGGGGGGACCTTTTTGGGTTGGGGGCCGATGACCCACAGACAAGTCAGTTGGGGGCCACACATAAGTGCGAAGCAAAGTGAGAAGCCCCTGAGAAAGAGAAAGACACTTCCCACATTCCCCTTGCCCACCAGAGCCTAGGGGGGCCCAGGCTAGTAGATTTTGTGTGCTCCAGTCCTGTGGGTGGGTGGCTGGGGGGCTGGAGTTCCAGCGCAGACTCCTCAATGCTGAGCTTTGGGGGCTGGATCCAGGCAAGCCGGGGCTGCATCCAACTCCCTGGCCTGAGTTTCTCCACCCCTGATTTATTCAAAGTGGGTAAAATGCTTTGGAGATGCTATGGGCTAAATTCTGCTCTATTCAGATTCCTTTAGCACCCCAACTCCTGTGGTATCTGGGTACCATTGTTGGATGAAACGGATCCAGTAGAGGTTCTGGGGCACAGAGAGAGTTGCCGCTGGAAAAAAGAATTTACATGTTTGAGTAGATTTGCAAAGTCTTTTCCCTCTCCCTGTCCAGCTTCACGTCCTGCTGTGCAGAGTGGACCGAATCGACGCCCTGATGCCAGACACTCTTGTTCATTGGGGACAGAAACCCTTCTCTAATTCCTAATGATTTGAATAGGATCAGGTCTACATTTGCCCTCAGGGTTCAGTTCAGTGAAGCTCCAAAAATTCAGGAGACTCCCCTGCATGCTAGCACCTGCACAGCTGGGCTGCAGAGTCTTTTAGGAACACCTGGGCTTGGCTAGAGACACTTTAAGAGCCTCTCCCAGGCTATTTGGGCTTTGCAGACCCATGACAAAGCCAGGATGTGTAGGCAGAGCTGAAACGTGCAGCCCCCGGAATAGTTGAGAGATGAAGGCCCTCAGGCAGAGGCTTGAGGAACCACAAAAGCAAGGGAGAAGTTGGCAGCTGGGCAGGTTTGGGGGTGTGCGGGAAGGGGGATCAGTCACTGGAGGTCTGGGGCAGTTTGTGCCCTAAGTTCATAGTGGACATATGAGGGGCACAGAGTCCCAGTGGGAAGTGGCTTTGACCAAGCAGCTGCAGGTTGACATGTCCCTGGGGCCAGCTCAGAGTGCAGGAGTCGCACAGGGTGGTAAACAATCATTGCTAGAGCTGAACCCAAATGAAACCTCTGCAACTGATGGCAAGTCTTCAGCGAGGTGTTGGAGTTCATGAGGGGTCAGGTCTATGGATGGATGGTGGGGCCCATGAGGAGTCAGTCCTGGAGCTGAACTCTGCAGCTTCAACTCATGGCCAGAGTTCTCTGACATGCAGCAGGCTTGCAATTCTGGCTTGGTGCGGACCCTCTTCCCCTCTATCTCAGTTGCTTATCTAGCCCCAGGCACCAAAGTACTTAGGGGCTGGGTTATGAGGGATCCAGTCAGTCCTTGTTCCATCTGGACTGGCTGGACAGGTCCTGATCTGCATGAGCTCCGTCTCCAAAGGTGAGACGACTAGGCTGAGACACAAGCTCCCAGACTCTGCTCATCTCTCTGGCGCATCGTGTTCCAGTCTCCACCAGCCATGAACAGACACTCCCCCTGCAACTCTCAGATACATTTTTCTCTTGGCTTGTTCTGGACCCCTTCGGTACTGGGCTGAACTGATTTTATGACTCGAGGGATCTTTTCATGTGTGGCTAAAAGCTCACACTGGTGTTAGTTAGCGCAATATCCTCTAAAAACAAAAAATAAAAATTGCTTATGATGAACTGCATGTAAATGAGAACACTGAACGCAGCCAAAGATCTTGCCTCATCCAGTGAGCTCCAGGGGGTTTGCAAAAGCTCAGCAAATCCAGGTTCACAAATGGGAAAATGGAGGCACAGATAGGACAGGTTAGGATACTAGGCCCTGGTCTACACTAGGGAGTTATTTTGAAATAACCCCTCTTATTTTGAAAAAATAAGCGGAGCGTCCATAGGAACATAAGAATGGCCATACTGGGTCAGACCAAAGGTCCATCTAGCCCAGTATCGTGTCTGCTGACAGTGGCCAATACCAGATACCCCAGAGGGAGGGAACACAACAGGTAATCCTCTCGTGATCTCTCTCCTATCATCCATTTCCAGACAAACAGAGGCTAGGGACACCATTCCTACCCAACCTAGCTAATAGCCATTGATGGACCTAACCTCCATGAATCTATCTACCTCTTTTTTGGACCCTGTTAAAGTCCTAGTCTTCACAACATCCTCTGGCAAGGAGTTCCACAGGTTGACTGTGCGCTGCATGAAGAAAAACTTCCTTTTGCTTGTTTTAAAACTGCTGTCTATTAATGTCATTTGGCGATCCCTAGTTCTTATATTGTGTGAATAAGTAAATAACTTTTCCTTATTCACTTTTGCCACACCAGTCATGATTTTATAGACCTCTATCATATCCCCCCTTCGTCTCCTCTTTTCTAAGCTGAAACATCTAAGTCTTTTTAATCTCTCTTCATATGGGATCCATTCCAAACCACTAATCATTTTTGTTGCCCTTTTCTGTACCTTTTCCAATGCCACACTACCAAGCCCGCTATTTTGAAATAACAGGCTGGTTATTTCGAAATCTGTACTCCTGCTTTCCTTGGGGAATAAGGTTATTTCAAAACAATCATTTCGGGAGTTATTATTTTGAATTTAGTTCTTTTGAAATAATTTCCTAGTGTAGACATGCCCTAGTGTGGGACTTGGGAGATGTGCAATTAATTCCCAGCTTTGCCACAGATTTACTTTCTAACCTTGAGCAAGTCACTTAGGGCCAGATCCGCAAAGATATTTTAGCTCCTAACTCCCACTGAAATCAATGGAAGCTAGGGGCCTAAATATCTTTGTGGATCTGGGCTCTAGTCTATCTGTGCCCCAGTTTCCCACCTGTGCAATGGGAATAATAGTCTGCCTTAGAGGGATGTAGTGAGGATAAATTCATTAAAGACTGGAAGGCACTCAGATACTGTGTTGATGGGCCATATAAGTAGCATTAATGGAAGTTGGTTAAGAAAATTGCTCAAAGTTACTCAGTGAGCCAATGATGACAATGGGCAACAGAACCTAGGCCTCCTGATATGCAGTCCCTCCTCTAATCGGTAGGCACCATTAACTCCCTGCAGGCTCATTACAGATAGACAGTAATCAGATGCATAAAAATCCCTGCTAAACTGTCTGTGCTTAGCAAATACCCAGGGCAGAGATTTTGACAAAGCTGTGTGCACCGAGTGAGAGAAAGTGGAATTGTGTTTGTTTTGTCTGATGTGGTATTAGCAGGAGACACTGCTGTCTTTTCCTAGAAATATTCAGGATTGCTCTAAGCTGGGGTGGGGAACCTTTTTTTGGGTCAGGAGCTGCAGACCCATAAAATTATCAGTCAGGGGCCACACAAAAGTCAGAAGACTCCTCCTGCCCTCCCGACTGGGAAGCAGAAAAACACTCTCCACATTCCCCTTGCACACCAGACCCTATGGGGGCCCAGGCTAGTAGATTTTATGGGCTCCCCAACAGACTAGGGTAGGGCAAAAATGAAGAGTTCTGTGTGTGGGAAGGGGCTGCCAGGAAGTGGGTTTGGGTCTGGGGTCTGGGCGGGAGGTAAGGTGCAGGAGCAGGCTGGGGGTGGGAGGGATGGGCGGGAGGTAGGGTGCAGGAGTGGAGTAGGTGTGCAGGGTCTGGGTGGGAGGGGGCCACAGGGCTGGAGCACCAGCCCAGCTCCTCAAAGCACTTTGGTGGGGGGCAGATCCAAGCAAGCTGGGGACAGATGTTCCTGACCCCTGCTCTAAGTGCACAACATGCAGGAAGGGCCACTCCAATCAACAAGTGATCAGAACAATTATAAAAGTGACAAGAATGTACAGCTGTGTTAACATCTGCAGTTAAAACAAGCCTTTCATAAGGATAGCTGCTTGTTTCATGCTGATCATAGGATTCAATCTGACACTTATTAGAACTGGCTGGGATTTTTTTTCTCCTGTAAAAATGTTGATGAAAATGGATGTTTTATGAACAATCCTGTTTTGTTGAAAAGCCATTTTACACTGAACAAAAAACATGGACAGATATTTTTCAACCAGCTCAAATTGGTTAATAATTGCCACCATAAATGCCAGGAGGGATCAATTTCTTGACATCTGTTGTTCTGCAAAATGATTCTTAACTCATGTTGGCATTACATAACCTGGCGTCTGATGGAGGCCAGTCATACTGGTGTCTTTTCCTTATAGCTACCTATCTCCATGCCACCCAGTGACTCTAAAATGGCAGGTGGACTGGCATTTTTACATTACTGTGGTTTGAAGTTCAAATCACAGCCCTTCCCAAATGTTCTGTGGATTGGCAGCAAGTTCTCCATGAAGAGAAATATTTTTTTGTATTACTATTTCAGTCTAATCTTTGCTGAAGGCTCTTTCACCCTTCTAGAATCTAAATACATTTTAACAAATTGATAGCAACATTAACACGGCTTATATAGGGTTTCAAAAAGACACCGAATCTTTGTTCTCTCCATTAAGATTATGTAGATCCAAGCCACACAAATTCAGGCGCTTCTATAGGAAATACAGTGAAAATCTCTCAAGCATATTACTGTAAAATGGATTATATTGTTTAAATACATAAAGATCCCATATACCCATTGCCAAAATGAATAAACCTGTGATGCTTAAGGCTACTGAGCAGTGTGTGTGTGTGTGTGTGTGTAAATAAGAGTTTGGTACTGTGGTACACATCGGAAACTGGGCTGCTGATATATATTAAGAAACTTTCTTTGTGATCAGCACCAAACTCCAGTTTCAAATTTTTCATTTACATTTTTAGACACTCTCAAATCTTTATTTTTCTTTTCATTCCTTCCCCCTCTCCATTTTATTTTCCTTTGCCTGCTCTTCCAAATACCTATATGTTTTTCTAAATTAATATGAGGCAAATACAGTATTTATGAAAAGGGGCATTAGCTATTGAATTAATAAAGAGCTAGTAATAACTGAATTAAAGATTTTATTATATTTTACTTTTGCTAATATAGACATGAAGGGATTCAGTTGCATGACTTAAAGGAAGATTATATTTAATTAGGAAGGAAAAATAGAAAGAGCTAATTTTTTGTAATGAATCCTACTTTTCACCAGAGATATGAAGGTGAAAATAAAAATTGCAACATTGTTCACTATAGACAGCAGACAGCATTGTCAAGAGCATTACTCGGATAGTTATTTCTGGAGCTGAGTGACCGATAGAAAAATTATCTGAAATTATCAATTGAGGTTTAAAAGTAAATTTGTATGGGACTGTGTCTGTGATTTATTTTTATTCACTTTCTGTGATCATTTGAGTTTTAAAGTAACAAAAAGTGAATTTTAACCTTGAATATTTGCTGTGAATTACAAAATTTGCAATTCAGGTTGTTAGTTAAGTCATCTAGTCAGAGAACTGAAACAATTTCACGTGACTTGTTAAACTGAGGAAGACTGTATGAACTGTGAATATTCACAATGAACTGTTTGTGAATTAGTTGCAGAAATGCACGAATGATTCTGAATAACAAATACACTGGAGCATTTTGTGATCCATTGGCACTCAATTCATGAACATAAAAGAAGCCAAAATTAATTAAATGCAATTATTAATTGCAGATTACTTGCTTACCTCTATTTGCCAAACTTGAAGATGAAGAGGACTTTATGCTCATGTGTTGAATAGTTTTTGTTATAATCTTGATTGGCTTGTTTCCTTAAGGAGACAATACAGTATTCAGGTTTCATTCTTTAACTTAATTAGCACCTTTCAGTCCAAAGAACACTCAACTGCTCTAATAAATGTTACAAGCTGTTAATGAAACCCACCACAGACATTCAGCTACCTTCTGGGATTAAACACAGGATATGTTTAACAGTCTACAACAACAGCGGACCACATTTTGAGGGGGAAGTAAAGAAGAATTTGTAGTCAACTGAAATCACAGGGGAAATTTAAGTAGGTTGAATGTATAGGGCTGACAGGGTCTCTGCAAAGTCATGAGGCTTGCTTTGAGGCAGATCTCATCCCTGACAGGTACTGTCTAACCTAACCTGTTCTTAAACACATCCAGTGAGAGGGATTCCACAACTCCCTTCAAACTACTCAAATATTAATTTGGTCCAATATATTTAAGTGCCCACCTTTGAAGGCATGATCTACTGTATTGATTTGAACTTGGAAGGAAAATTTTAGTATAAAGACCTGGCCTGAGCACAGGATCTCTTGGTGTTACTGATCCTGTGGGAACAGCTTGGAGGCTTCTGCCTTTCTTTCTGCTGCTCCTTTCCTTTGAGATTCTAAATTCTATTTAGTGATCAGCACCCAGGAATCTTGAAAGCCAAAAGATAAAAAACAAGAATCTTTCGATCCTTCCATTTGAAAAGGCCCAGTAAGCAGATTACAGCATTTTCCAGAGAGGCTCTTTGACATGGGGACTTGGTTCAGGTTGTGCATTCAAGATAAAGAAAATACCTGTATAATCCCCTCTGGGAAGAAAGGATAATTACAGACTCCAGGTTTGAAATATGGCTGATGGCACTGACCTCCTTCTCAGGACCTTCAATAAATACCTCCCTGCTGAAATGCCAGGAAATTGAACTATCTGAACTCTGAAGTACCGTCTGATTGAGAAGCGCTTTCAAAGGTACAGTAGAAGCTCACACCCTCCTGCAGACACTTCTTACCGTGTGCAATGTACAACTGGAGACATTCAAGATGAGGTTAGATTAGTCCTCCTTGATGGATGATGATAACCCTCTGCCCTGCTGAAGCACCCTTCATCAGAAGCTGTTTGCAAACATTAAATAAAGCCTACATCAATATCCCACACTAGTGGGCAAAATGAGGCAGAGAGAGCTCCAGTGACATACCCAGCATCCCACTTTGTGCCAAGGAATCAAATTCAGGAACCCTGATTCCCTGTCCCCTGCTCTAATCACTAGGCATCACTGTTTCTGACGCAAGGAACTGGATTAGTTTACACAAAAGCTTCCTTTGTGCTAGCCTCTAGAATTCTGTCACACACAGTGAAATATATCTTAAGCAACTTCGCAAAGGACTGGTAAAAACAGATTATTCTGCTCAAGTGTCCTTTTAAAGGTGGAAAAGAAATTTACTCTCATGGTCATAACTCTATAGTAATTCCTTCAAATCAGGGGAGCTGACACCAGTGTGTAAGCAGTGAGAGGAAAACCAGGACCAGTGTCTACACTTCTTTTTCAGAAAAAGGTACGCAAATTGCGCTCCACAATTTGCGTACATTTTTCTGATTCTTTTTTTGGAAGAGGCTTTTCCAAAATTTGAGGAATACAGGGCTTCCAAAAGAGCGCATCTGCTCTTCGGAAAAAAATTTCAGAAGAGCAGACGTGTTCCCTGGACGCGGAGGAGTTTACTCTGTAGTGTAGACATAGTTTCTATGGATACTTCTGGGGACTATGTCTTAAAACTACAGGCTGTGTTACATTGGTGGTCTCCTATACAGGTTTCACTGAATACCTCTTAAATGCCATTCAAGCATTACTGACTTTCTGAAGAGATGTGCTATAACAGCTTCATTACCATAGGTCCGATGCAGTTGGGATCTAGAGTTCAGTTGACATGTGTCAGAGAGAGGGGGAAAACACAGCTTGTAGGAAGGGGAAAGTTTACTAATCTACACCCCCCCCTGAAAACTTGTTTCTTCTTTGCTATCCCCAGCGATTTAGCTGGAAATAAATAATTTAGTCATGAAATGTTACCACATTTTTGCCCCCAGAAATGGTTTTCAGAAAGGACAATTGGATTTGAAGTGGAAAAGCACTTGCACATTTTTGTTGTAAAATGTTTTCTCCCCTAAGAACAGTCCATGTGCAGAGTCAATATTTGAACCTCAGAATGTGTCCATTATGCTCTTGATCATGGTATCTGAGTGGCTGCGAAAATCATGTGGTATTTTTCATGTAATCTGATTGGATGGCATCTGTACACTACCTGACCACCACTGTGCAAACTGCTAATTTTACAATTAAATAGAAGATTCGGAATTTGCTTGTGGTGAATATTCCTGCTTAAAAATTGCTGTTTCTAAGTTGCCTACTGAAGCTTGAAAGCTCAGCTGTTTGTGAGAAGCAGACACCTGTGTACTGCAAACACAGCAGAAATGAAATTCACTTTTGAATTCAAATGAAGATTTGCAGAAGGATTTACATCCAGATATTGTTTGAAACTTCTAGCAAAGTTCAGTGATTCTTAACTCTCCTCATCAGGATGGCAGGTCAGTGGGAATAAAGCCAGTTTTAGGGAACGAGGGGAAACATTTAAGCTTAGAGTTGCCTGATAGTTTCAACAAAAATACCGGACACACTTGACATTACATCACAATCTACATTACATCTTATTTAGAAAATACTGGACATTTATGTATTTATTTTCTCAATTTATTTCCCGAACAGAAAGCTCAAATACTGACTTGAGTGTCCAGTTCAAAACCAGACACCTGGCAACCCTATTTAAGCCTAAAAAATACCAAAGCCAAGACTGCAAGACTCCCTCCACCTGCTCCAATTTACTTGCAAAGCTCTTTTTGCTACATACTGGTGTGATCCAGGGGCTAAGGATGTATTTTTCTAAGGAGAGAACAGAGCAAGAGAGTCACCGTTTTCAAATGTACATCGGGAACCAATGGACTGGTCTCTAAGGACCGTATCTGGCCCAGCAATAGAGTTTTCAGAGCCCAGCACTGCAAGAAAACTTTCAAAAGCTCAAATAGCAACTCCTTACAAAGACAGGCAGCATCAGGGATGCCTGGCCGTGGAATGTCTTTGCCACCGAGGCTCCATGCACTTAGGACAAAGGATGGAGGGTGTCTCCAGAGGCAACAGCCCCACGGGGTGGCAGATATGTTAGTGCTGCAACCCTAACCCATCCCTGACTGATGAAAGCTGATTCTGCTTGAAGTGCAGTGGGATCTGGGGATAGAGAGATGTCTGCTTTCTAACAGACACTGGGGACTGGCGTGGGATGGGACAAACTGGACAGAAACAAATAGGAAATTCCCCAAGCCCTTTCTCTTTTTTTGAGAGGTATATTCCCCCTTCCCTGTCTGGTTTTTCTCTGCGCTGAATCCAAAGCAAAGGCTTCTGTGTGCAGGGGTCTTCTAGTTCGGACTAGGGGCAAACATGCTAGAAACCTTGTGCTAAAGCTTCCTAGTCTTGGGAGACCCCCAGCTAATTCTACGGAAACCAGCCTTACTTTGTTCTCCATGGCGCTGGTTTTACACCCGTCTCATTCCACGGACTCAGTGGAGTTCCTCCCACTTTACACTGGGATCAACTGTTGGTGAGAACCAGTCCCAGGACGTTCTGATAAAGGAGCAGGCATTTGGATGCTTCCCCAGACAGAACTGAACCCAAACACCAAGCGTCCTTTCGTTCTGCTACACTTTGTAAACACCCATCTGCAGAGGTGGAAGGAAGCGGAGGTGCCTGGTGCACAGCTCCAGCAAGTGTGGGCTGAGCTGCAGCAGAAGCCATTGAAAGAGCTGGCAGGGACCCAGGTTGCAACAGGAGAGTACCTGTAAGAAATGTTAAGTTACTTTCACCGCTGCTCATCTGTTAATTTTACAAACCTTGGTCCTACCCCTGCTCAAGTCAGAAGGGACTCCAGCAAAACCCATGCAGTTCCCAGGATAAGCGAGATCAGAACCAGGGCCCAGGTTAGCAGCCAATGTGCTATTCTTTCAAGGGAGCAGAAGAGAAACCCTCCTCCAGCCACGCTCCTGGTGCAGGGAATAATCAGCTTACAGATTGTAAGGTGACAAAGTTCTCAGTTGCAGGGAGTGTGATGTACCATTACTTATGGGGAGCTGAAGCAGCTGCTTGAGGAAAGTCAAGGGCTGGATGCAGATGCTTTTGAAGGAAGGATTTTGATACCAGAGTAAATGTGTAAAGACTTTTTTAAAAAAACAATCTGTAGGCAAAAGTGGATCTAGTGTGACTCTCATTTCCCTCTGCTCTTGTTGGGGCCGGGGGAGCTGTGTTTCTAATATGAGCCTTGCATCCCTCAGATCCCCTGACCCATCTTCACCCTGAGCCAGGCACAGGGCACAAAGAGACCCACTCATCTGAGGCTATGTCTACACTACAGAGTTTTTTTCGGAAAAATGGCCATTTCCCCAAAAAAACTTCAGTTACATCCACACTTTTGAAAAAAATATCAAAAGAACAGAGGGGTTTTTCCGACATTGGTAAACCTCTTCCTACAAGGAAGAAGCCTTTTTGCCAAAGAGCTCTTTGGGAAAAAGGTGTGTGTGTACGGGGAAGAGGGAGTTCTTTTGAAAGAAGAGAAAGAGGAAAAAGCACAGGTGCTCTGGTGGCCACTCCGTCCATAGTAATCCCAGCTGAAATGCGAGATAGTGTCCATTCAGTGTGGACGTGATCTGTCGAAAAAGCAGATCACTTTTTGGATGCGCTTTGGCAGTGTGGACGCTCTCTTTTGGAAAAAAATGTTTTTGGAAGCTCTCTTCCAGAAAAGCTTCTTCCGAAAGAAGCCTGCAGTCTAGACATACCTGAGTCTCCATTACACTCAGCAATAGGAGGGGTAAGTAGCAGGCAAAGATGGCCTTGGGTAAACGCCCTCAGAGCAGCGGGCCTCCCCAGCCAGCATGGAACTGGCAAAAGGCCTCTGCATTCTCCCTGATCCACTTCTGGTACCAGGACATCCCGATGGGAGAAGGGCTGGGAGAAGGTCTTGTGGCCAGGGAGCTCTGCACTGCAGTTATTCTGGGCTGTGGAATGGCCATAAATTAGAGCAATTCCTGAGATCTAATGTAAACCAGGGGTTATGCAGCCCCACCCCACCCCCAGAAATGGCTTAAAGCTGCCTTTCCCCTTATCCCTCTGGGCTGTATCTCTGGAGACACAGCACAGAATCCAGGCTCCTGTCACCCATCATGTTTTGGAAAAATCGCAGCGTTCCACTGGAAACACCAAGCTCTTCACGTGTTGCTCTTTCAATTTCCTTCTGTCTGTCTCTAAAGTGCCAATCAGCCTTGTATCGAGGTGCTGTATCTACTCCTTCTGTCTGCATCTATCGTCCCAGCACTTTTCACCTAGGGCTCTTCCATCCAAGGATCTCAAAGCACTTGACAAGCTTTAATTAAGCCTCACAGCATCCCTCCAAGGTATCTTTCTCCCCATTTTGCAGATGGTGAAACCCAGGCACACAGGGAAGAAATGGCACAACGCATGTCTATGGCAGGGCTGGAATAGCACCCAGAGACCTGACGCCAGTCTCTTAGCTCTTACCACCAGGCTGCCCTTGGGCATATGTGGGTTTATCACCGCTCCACTGCATGATCCAGCAAGAGGAGTGTGGAGTGATGAAAGCTGGTCCCACCCTGTTGAAAGTAGGGAGGGAAGGTATGAAGAACAGCCACATGGCTGTCTGTTCTTAGAAACTGGGACACATTTGGAAATCTCTCCCTGCCCTGGTGTGAAAGTCCCTGTCTGAGATTACTTGAGTTCTGTCTCAGCGTGTGAGTTTCAGCCTCTGAGACGGCTACGCCCAGGGTGTGTGCAGAGGACAAAAGAGATGCAAGTCAGCGCACACGTGGGAGCATGCAGACACACACACACAAAGCATTTCTGGGTAGAATTGGAAATCACAAGGTTCTCTCATTCAAAGGGAAGACAAAAGAGAGTGTCCCCCTAGCACCATGGCTGGATGCTCACATGGGATTTTAGGTCACCATTTATACTGCTGTTTGGCACACAAAGTGTGTAGTATATAATCACCAGTGCCTCCCACGGGAGCATGAATCAGTCAGTGAGACCCTGAGCCCTTCCTGATGGAAACACACCTGGCAACACGGTATTGCTGAAACACAAAGGCAAATTCCCTTCCAACATCTGCCCACTGCTTGCTCATTTATTACTCACTCTGCAGTATTTTCAGTGGATAAACTTATTATATGAGAGGATAATATGGAGCAGAGACTATGTGAGAAAATCCCTCTTGATATATCAAGGCAACATAATTTCAAAGCAAGTTCAAAGTATTTCATACTTTGGGCAAGTCCATAAGCCTAGATTCCCCTAACTCCCATTTATTTCAATAGGAGTCACGTATCTGGCTACCTTTGTGAATTCTGGTTCTCCTTCTATAAAATGGAGATAAAACTTCTTGTCTTCATCCTTGTCTATTTACACTGTCAGTACCTTGGGGCAGGGACCGCCTCTCGCAATGTGTCTGTTCAGGGCTCACTATTATGTGCTCCTCTTCTCAGCCGGGAATAATAATAAATGCTGTTCTTCAATGATACGCTGCCATTTTTAGTCTTTACGATTCTGGTTTAACCTGGGATTCTAAAGGGATATAGCTAACTAGCCAATAGCCCGTCATAAGACAGGATTTCCGGGTCTCTCCTCCACGTCCTATTCCCTTTCTATCTCGCTCTTCTCTCCTGAGCCTCCGGTCTCTCGCTCTGTCTTTTTTTTTTCTCTCTCTCTCTCTCCTACTGCCTCCCCCAGCTCTCCTCTGCTTCCTGCCTCTCTCTCCATCTCTCTCTTTCTCTTCTCCCCCTCCTGCC
The DNA here is from genome assembly GCA_019425775.1 of Rafetus swinhoei. Classification (NCBI taxonomy): domain Eukaryota; kingdom Metazoa; phylum Chordata; order Testudines; family Trionychidae; genus Rafetus; species Rafetus swinhoei. The sequence goes on along the minus strand of JAFJHL010000300.1, from coordinate 13,397,495 downwards.
TCTCACTCTCTCTCCACTCTCCTCCGCGTCCTCTCTGTCTCCTCCGCTCTCCTCTGTCTCCGTCGGGGATGCACGCTCGTCCAGGCCCCGCCCTCTGGCCATGTACGTCACCACCCCGCCTCCCTTCCCCTCCCGCCGTGGCGCTCGGCTGACTTCTGCGCCGCTCACCCAGGCCGCCGCAGAGGAGCAAGCAGTGCACGTGGCCGTTTGGGCCCCGCACTCCTCATGCTGCACGGGCCGCCCAGAGGAAACAGCCAGCATTTCAGCAACAGTGCCGCCCAGAGGGAACAGCCAGCATTTCAGCATTACAGACTCAGACATTGGGCTACTATATATATGATGATAGGTGGCCCCAAAACACAATCTATTCATCTGCCTAAAACTCTCTGCAGACTCCATGGGTCCCCCCGCCTATGTGAACTTAATGTTCCTTGCTTAAAAATAAATTAGTGCTGATTGCCCAGCACACAGGCCACTTCTTTTAAATCCCTCTTTACACCCCCTTTGCTTTGCAAAGCACTTTCTCTTAGCATTTCCTAGGCAATGAGCTCCCTTCAGCTGCGGATTTCAGGGACCACTCGCTGCCCCTAATGCTACCACGTCCTCCCTTTATCAGAGCTGATAACTCAGCTGTGGCACAGCATGTAGGATCCCTGGGGCATGGGCTGTCTCTTGACATTGGAGCTAAATGGGGTTCTAATCTGGATAATTGTTTCACAGAATACTAGACTGGAATGGGTCTCGGGAGGTCATCAAGTCCAGTTCCCTGCTCTCACAGCAGGACGAGGCACTATCTAGACCAGTGTTTCTCAAACTTTTTTTTATAAAGTACCCCTTTAAAAAAAAAGTTATAAGTATCCCCAGTACTTACAGTTTTCAGACACACAATTTTTTTTTCCATAATTGCAACATATTTGTTTAAACAACTTAATCGTAGGCGGGTGGGCGGGCGACAAAATTTTTGGGTGTAAAAAGTACAAAAATAATAAAGTGCTGTAAAACTTAAAACAAAAATTCAGTTTTCTCCAAATTTCAGCTGTGTTGATGTACTCCCCAGACTTCTCTCACTGTACGCTTGGGGGCACTGGTTGAGAAACAGTGATCTATTCTAGACCATCCCTGATAGATGTCTGTTTAACCTGCTCTTAAATATCTCCAGTGATGGAGAATCCACAACCCCCCTAGGAAATTTATTCCAGTGTTTAACCACCCTGCCAGTGAGGAAGTTTTTCCTAATGTCCAACCTAAACCTCCCTTGATGCAATTTAAGCTCATTGCTTCTTGCCCTGTCCTCCGAGATCAAGGAGAACAATTTCCTCCCATCCTCTTGTTTCCATTGAAAAGTGTCAGAAAAGAAACAGGTTTCAAGCTATCCAGGCTGTTACTGAAAACACGCAATAAACGTATCCCTTCAAACATGACTGGGGAAGGGCAGGTGACTCAGGAGGGCAAAGGCTTAAATGCATAGAAGCTAAGCTGAGCAGACAGTGCCACCTAGCCATATTTTATCATCCTTTCCATTCTCCCCACCCCATTGATTCCTAGAGCTTTGAAAGCTCTGTCAGGTATAGCTGGCACTCAGTAACTTAAATCAGATCCACTGCCAGCCGCCTAGCCCCGTCCAACACAGACACACAAAGAGAAACCCACCACGGCAGCATCCCTTCCTAGCAGTTCTGGAGTCATTCCCTCCAGCAGGGGCCTGGCTGTCTGGCAATCTCTGGAGGGAGGGAAGAAGACACCTGTGGTGGGGTCTATATCTAGGAGAGCATTTTAATTCCTTCTTTGCCAACCAACGGGCGAGGTTTGTATTCACCCTGTAACGCTGATGGGCAGTGCCCCATGGGTGTGTTCCTGTCCCATTCACACTGGAAATACAGTCTGCATAATACAAAAGACAGATGTATGTCTACACTAGCCCCCTAGTTCGAACTAGGGAGGCTAATGTAGGCATTCGAACTTGCAAATGAAGCCCGGGATTTAAATATCCTGGGCTTTATTTACATGTTTCCGTCCGGTCGCCATTTTTAAATGCCACTAGTCCAGACTAACTGCCCACGGCTATACGTGGCAGTTAAACGGTAATTCGAACTAAGTCCTTAGTTCAAATTACCTGTTACTCCTCCTGGAATGAGGTGTAACGGGTAATTCGAACTAAGGACTTAGTTCGAATTACTGTTTAACTGCGGCGTGTAACCTGGCAAGTCTGGACTAGAATGGCATTTAAAAATGGCGACCGGATGGGAACATGCAAATAACTTCATTTGCAAGTTCAAATGCCTACATTAGCCTCCCTAGTTCAAACTAGGGGGCTAGTGTAGACATACCCTTAAGTACCTAACTAGAGTCCTGCATTTTTGGGTAATCCAACTGCAGTGAGGTCAATACACTTCTTGTTACTCACACCTATTTCTCATCGACACAAAGTCGACTGATGAGAAGGCAATATTCCCACTGTTCAAACGTGGATCGCACCTGAGACAGGACATCTCAGGTGGTGTAAACCAACGAGACGTCAAGAAGAAAACTTGGTACAATGCAGACTGCTTGATTTTTATATCCCAGCCTTCATGCGGGAGGCAAACCCCTGTGAACACTGAGAATGTTCCAATCCAGACTTGTATACACACTGTGCAACCCAGTTCTGCCTCTGCTTTAAGTTTGCACACGGAGTAACAAAACGCTTCCTGGTGAGAACCATCCACTGGCCATGAAAGCCTTGTCACCGTCATGTAACTTTAAATCTTGCTACAGTGGTTCCTCCTGCTACCCTGGGGTGCAGGTCGAAATCTCAGAAATGTTCTTTGCTTAGAACTCAGAACTTCCCGGAGGGTCAGTCATCTGGCAGCATCGACACGGTTCGGAAAGTGAGACTCTGCTCTTTCAAACTGCATCGGAAAGCGAGCCCAGCGCTAGCACAGACAGGGCTTCACGTTGCCTGCTGACTATTGGGCAAACCTCCAGTAGTCTTGGGTTTCCCTCTTGTCGGCAGGCGGGCTCAGGTGTTCTGATCACCTGCGTCTTCGGCTATGTTTAGACTGCAAAGTTAAATTGGAAAAAGTATCTTTTTCCAATTTACTTTCGAAAGAGCCTTTTCTGAAATTTGGTGCATCTACACAGTGCCAAATTTTGGAAAAAAGTGCTCTTTCGACACACCCCTTATGCCTTGTAGAACGAGATTTATGGCAAAAGAGCGCATCCACTTTTTCAAAAGCCAAGCAGCAGTTCAGCAGATCCAGGGAACATTTTGGTTTGCTTGTGACAAGAGCCGATGTTGGTTCTGAAAAAGCCCAGGAAACCAAACTCGCAGTCTCCGGAGGTAGCTTTGTCTCTCACCTGCAGCAGGTTGATTGGTAAAAACACTGCAGATCGGACCAGACAAACAGAAGGAGATGCCAAACAGAAAATAGTTCCTGTCGTTATGTCTGACTGTCTGATTGGATTGAGGAAGGCTGGCCTAGTGGAGAGGGTAGTGATTTTGGAGGCAGGAGATTGGGAGTGCTATCAGTGGTCTGCTTTGCAACCTTGGACAAGTCACTTCCCCTCTCTGTGCCTCTGTTTCCCCTTCCACCTTTGTCTGTCTTATCTATTTACATTGCAAACTCTTTGGGACAGGACTCTCTCTCCTTCTGTGTATATACAGCACCTTGCACAATGGGGCCCTGGTCTCAGTTAGAGATTATAGGCACAACTGAAATACTGATCCTTATTAAAATTGTCCGCTATGGGTTCTTCCTGTCATGGTGCCTATAGAATTCAGAAAGTCATTGTAACGGAGAATGCCTAATTGGTTCTGAGCTGCGGTTCTGGGAGTGGCAGGGTCTAGCTGAAGCCTCTCGAGGTGGATCAGTTTTCTGCAGTGTGCGTATTCCTAAAAAAAGTCAGCACATGTTTTAAAATGGTCATAGTGGCTGTGGGGGCCACCAGACAGCTGTGCCCCACCATATGTCTGTGCCTTATGTGTGTCCCTTTTCATATGTGTGTCCCTGTTCATACACCCATCACTGTGCTGCCGTGCACCGTGCTTGGCCTCACTGTCCAGACTCTGGCATGGCATGGATGGCCTCCCACACACACCTCTGCATTTTTCCTTTTTTGCTCTCCAAGGTGAGCTTTTGAATAACTTCCAGCATTAAACCACATCAAGTCCAACTGGATTCACTCTCTCATCCAGGACCCAAGGGAGAACATATGTTGTGATGTGTGGATGAGTGGGGTTGCATGGTTCCACCATGTTGCATGGATATGTAATCAGACACACCAATGTGTAGGTATCCAGTGGTGTATGGATGCATGAATACACATTGCTGCATGAATCCACCTGGATGCCCACATGCACGATGAAGTGTGAACCTACTTGTAATGAACAGCTCTTCAGTGACCCACGAATGCATGGAGACATGCAGCTTCCTAGTGATGCACAAAACACACGAAAGCACAAGACATGCACAGCTTTCCAGGGATGCATGGGACTGCATGGATGCATGATGAAGTCCAAAACCGTAGCAATGCATGGACCTGCAGCGAGACACATCTTTGTGGTGGTACGTGGACATTTTTAAAACATGCTCTGGCTTTTTATTTTAGGAATGTGCCAAGGGATAAATATTAACCATCCTGGGAATGTGAAAGAAAGCCCCGACGTCGCTGCTGTCTGGAAGCAGCTCTGCTTTCCTAGCCCATACGGTGATGTTCTTGAATCTTTTAGCCTCTGTTCTTCCCCTTAGAACCTCTTAATAAGCCACAGGCCCAATTGTCGCAATGTCAGATCTTTACCCTTTGCTAGTCAGTTATAAAGGGAAACCCAGGCAACCTGTCCTTCAGTCCCCCAACGCTGTCCAAGTTTCATGCTGAGCGGGAACTTAATATACCTTAGCTTATTTCCATTAATCTTTTAGCCCTAAAACATGAGCCATTTTTATGTAACATGTGCTGCTTTTTTATTGCCATGCTAACAAGTTGTTGAGCTGTATTTACAATATGCTGATTGTAAGACCCCTTTAATAGGCTCAGTATACTTGCCCTTTCCGATTAAATTTCGGGTTTGCTGTTTCATTCTGGGCATGTGTATTTCCTTTATAAAACCTGGATCTAGCCCTGCTATTTGTTGCTCTAAGTATTAGGCATGTGTACTGTTTGAATGCACATCATGTAGTGACCATGAGTCAGTAACCACAAAGCATGCCAGGGTTTAAATGATCTGGAGTGACTGCATTTGCAGTGAGCGATGGAGTCTTTGGAAACCATGGATTTACTTTTGTTCAGCTAAATTGGGTATTAATTTCAAAATATAAAACCCAGAGTCACTTGGCACAAGTCTCTGCCAGGACTCTAACCAAGAAACCTTTATTGTGTCTAAAAAGGTTTCTTACTGAAGTGACGCCTGGGGAAAATAGGTCAATTTCATTGTGGGTGTAAGGCCACGGACCTTGCATGGTGCCTGTTATTCACCACCATCCATCTGCCTTTCTGCTTTTAATTGGCTTTTCCCCCAGTAAGTGCAAGGCAGTATGTTCTGCGTTGTTTGGGGAATGGATCTTTTCAGGTAACTTTAGACTGAGGTGACCAAAGTGTGGGGCTTCAGCTTATTGCTTGTGGGTCTGATTCAAAGCCTGAAGAAGTTCAGTGTGAGCCTTCCCATGGCCACAAACACAGCCCTTCGCTGCCCTAAGAGTCTCAGATAACAGAGGTGCTAGGGTGAGAGTCCAGGTCTGTCGTGCCTCCCGAATGGTGCTGTGTGAACATGGGCCCCAACGCAAATCCAAAATCCCGCCAAAAGCCAGGAGTATTGGAAATCTCAAAACGGGATCCAGATCTATGACAGGCCCAACCAAACCCTGTATCCCCGAGCTCCCTTCAGGCAGACAGGGTTTGGACTCTGGACCTGGATCCAGATCAAAATACCCGATCCTGTCCCAGCGGCCAAATGAGAACCCCAGGTCCTAGCACCCCAAAATGTGGAGGGATGAGTTACAGTTCTGCGTTTTGCCTGGCTTTCAAACCCACCCCTCAGGCAGCTTCTCCTTCTCCATTAGGAAACATACAAAGACCAAAGAAAACACCATGGTCATGGTATGTTTTCTGACGATGGAAATGCCTATTCATTGGCTTCCTGGCAGGCTGGCAGAGTAGCCCTGAGTATCACCAAGTTTGGGTTTCCCCTGCTTTAGATCCTTTCGAGTGACATTTTTTTCTCTTTTGCTGCTTTTCCTTCCAGTGCCCCTCCCCTCGAAGGCAAACGGCACCACCATCTCTGCCTTGTCGATGAACAAAGACAGTCTGATCGGAGGGGTGACAAATCCCAACGAGGTCTTCTGCTCTGTGCCTGGCCGGCTCTCCCTTCTGAGCTCCACCTCTAAGTACAAAGTGACCGTCGGGGAAGTGCAGAGGAGGCTTTCCCCACCAGAGTGTCTCAATGCCTCACTTCTTGGGGGAGTCCTCAGGAGGTAAGCACCACACCGGGGTTACCTTCCTCTGATTTCATCTCTCCTCCACTTCCTTCAGGTCAGAGTGCATGAGCTATTTCCAGTGATGAGCCCTCGCTGGTCATTATAAATCGTTGGTATTGCAGGCCAAGTCATGCAGCTGGAATCAAATCTGGGACCTCTGGAGATTAGTCCATGAGCCTTTCGCACATGAGCTAAAAGTCAACTGGCTGGTGGAAAAGGCTGTAGAGCAGACTCATTATTGTCTCTGCAGTGATTTTGGTGCCACTGGATGGGCCAGTGAACCACACCCAGAAGGTGTGTGGGTTACACACGGGCCGGATTAAGGGGTGGGCGTGCCGGGCAGCTGCCCGGGGCGCCAACCGATGGGGGGCGCCTGATGGCAGCTGTAAGGGGCGCGCGGCGTCCCTTACAGCTGCCAACAGGTGCCGTGCGCCCGGCTCCCGCAGCGCCAGCCCGCCCGCATCCCCGTGGCGCCGGCCAGCAACACCCTTCCCCCCAAGGCCGCGGGGCCCTATACAGCTCGGCGCATGTGCCAGCAGCGACAGCCAGGCCGGAACGGGCCGTGCTTGTGCCGTGCACCCCGGGGGCGGGCCCTGGGCTGCGTGCCAGCAGCCGTAGCCGGGCCGTGCATGCGCCGTGCGCCCAAGGGGTGGGCCTGAGCACCCTAGGGGGGCGAGCCCGCTCCCCACGGGCAGGCCCGCGCATGTGCTGTGCAACCGGGGGCGGCGCCGCGCACCCGTGCCTGGGGTGCCAGAATGCCTCGGGCCGGCCCTGGTTACACAAACACAGAACAAAAAGATAATTCCTGCACCAAAGAGTTTACACTCTCGGGAATGCCTCTGAGACTGTCCCACTGATGTCAGAGGGCTCCTGCGGGTCCTTCTGATTAGGTGTGATGTACAGGTTTGGTTACAATTTCAAACCCCTAGATCTGAATCTGAGAAAGTTCACATCCTGATCCAAATTGTGCACCAGTCCCCTAGGTCTATAGCAGGCCATACCAAAGCCCTGGTCCCAAACACCTTGCCAAATGTCCGGGATGTTCAATATCTGAATCCAAGCATGAATTTTGCAGCTGGTGCCCAAGTTCTGGGATCCACTCTGAGTGCTTTGTTCAGCTCTATCAAGAATTTATTCCTATATCTTGTCACGGGTAGAGAAAAGATCCAATCCAGGGCTTGTTTTATCTCAGAATAGCAAAGGCTTCAGAGGTGCTGGATTAAATTATTCTAGTAACAGGCCCCTGTTTTGCGGCTTCTTTGGGGGATGGGCAATTTATTTATTGCCTTTTGCAGAGATGCTGCCCCAAACCTGCATGATGTCTTCAGGGGAAGCTAACTGGTTGGCTGTTACCGTGGTCAATCATTCCAGTAAGACCAGTCTTTGGGAGGTGGCACTCCCTAAGAACAACATTAATGCCCAGCAAGTTTCTGTGCACGCCTGGGCATAGGGGCATTTTGGCAATACATAGCATTGCTAAGCTTGCAGACCAAATGCTTCTTTGTTACTGAATCTGTGAGATGTCTGTGTAACTCACACACCTAGGCTACGTCTAAACTATGATCCTCTTGCGGAAGAAGAGCAAATGCAAATGGAGCACTCATTTGCATATGTCGCGCTCTCATTTGCATTTTGTCTTCCTTTCCCTTTTGCGCAAGAGGTTTTTGTGCAAAAAAGCGCTGTGTAGACGGCGCCTTTTTGCGCAAAACCCCCCTTTTTTGAGGAAGAACGGCTCTTGTGGCTTTTAGCTCAAGTGCTAGAAGCTCCTATACGAAACTCCAGAGATTCCAGGTTCAAATCTACCCGGTGGCAGTTACACCTGCACAAACTTAGATGAGCTGCTGTTTGTTGGAACAAAGGCATCACTATGGACTGCTGTTGAGAATTTGAAACAGTAAAACTAGTGACTGGATGAAGGTTCTTTTATTCTCATATCTGTTTCATTCATGGAATAGCAGGTCTCTTAGGGTACGTCTACTCTACAGAGGAGATTGAAGCAGTTGCTGTCAATCTTCCAGGGTTCGAATTAGCGGGTCTAGTGAAGAGGGGCACTCCAGTCGATGCCGGTAGTCCTGCTTCCACGAGGAGTAAGGGAAGTCGAAGGAAGAGTGTTCTCCCTTTGACTTCCTGCAGTGTAGACAGCGCCAAATAGTCGAGTTAAGGTACTTCGACCTCAGCTACACTATTAACGAAGCTGAAGTTACGTATCTTAATTCGACTTTATCCTGTAGTGTAGACATACCCTTAATGGCTATAAAAGAATCCAGGACTACTATGTCATTTGGAATACAGAAATTGATTCTAACAAACTTTATATTCTGTTATTAGTAGTTCTTACAGCTGAGATTTGTGTGGGGCTCATATATTTTATGCCAGATCAAACAACTACTCTGTTACAGTGGGCTGGGGAACAGCCATTTGTGTGTTGCTTTTTCTTTTCTTTCAGCTAAAAGCTTTTCCCTCCTTGTTTCCCTCTTGCAGGGCAAAATCAAAAAATGGTGGAAGGTGTTTAAGGGAAAGATTAGAGAAAATAGGCTTAAATCTACCTGCAGGAAGGCGTAAAGCTGCCAATGTCACTTTGCTAACATCGTTGGTGGAAGGTAAGAGTCGTTTAGCATGATGGTTTAACATCAAACTGGGGTGCATGACCTTTGCCCGGTCTAAGTCCTCCATTTTCAATGTGCCAGAAGGCAGAGGACCTAAAACAGAACAGATTATGCACCAGCCATCATTAATCCAAAGTAGGGTCCGCATGTACTTCTCCATCTTGACCAAAGCATGTCTTCTGAAGCTAATAGATTTCTGCTGGGCTAACAAGAGCAGTTTGGAGAAATCACTCAGAATCAGAATGAGATAGGACTCTGACTAGTTCACATAAGTTATTCTTTCTTCTCCCTCATTGCATGAGTTTAACTCTTCTAATCAAGTTTTTGGCACGAATTTGAAATGTGCTATCAATAACTTTTCAAACTTAAAATTCACATTTGTGAATTACTACAAGTAAAACTCAGCTGCATGAAAATTCACAGAAACCAAATACAAAAGGACCATGAACATGACCAAAGCAAACTCATTAAGAAATAATCACGAATATTCACCAGCCTTAATTTCCAGTATCTACGCACCACTATTGCAGACTTACTGCACTTGTGTCCTTGGCCCAAACAGACCTGTTTTGCTGAGACTCAGACTTGTGTAGATCTCTACATATTCCCTTGTCTTGCCTTTTAAATAGTTCAAATGTGCTTCCAGTGCTAGATGCTCCCATATCTGGCTCCACAACACACACTCTGCACACTCCTTAAAAATATGCTTTGAGGTTGGCTCAGTGGCACAGCTGTGTGAGGGCAGGGTTCAGTTCCCAAAAGAGAAACAGTTTTCAAGAGTGTGTAATAGCAGATAGTCTGTAGTGGGTGATTTGTGAGCATGGTGGACTCCACAGTCAACATATGAGTTGCCCTATAAGCATGAAGTCCCCTGGCTTAAAGCTGCATGTTTAGTAGTTCTTCTCCCAGCCTTCACACTATGGAAATGATGATATCGCTATCACATCTCTGGACCAAAGGACCCAGGAAGGAGACAAATGAAATAGCAGCTCCAACTCCCTTCCAGCTTTGGAATCCATTGTATTTGCGCCCAGCGTGTTGGAGGCAGCTGCCTGCAGTTTTTGAATAGAAAATCGTCTCCATTGTTGCCAGCAAATTAAATGACCCGCTTCATTAGGCGGAGGTTGTTACCAAGGGCAGTTGGTGCGTGCTGAATGACAGGCTGATTTCCATTAAAAGAAAGGAAAGAAAAGAATAAAAGAAAAGGAAGAAATAGACATTTTGATTTCACGAGGCTGCTGACTTTTGGGTTACTGCTGACCAGCTTGGACTAAATAAAAGAGCAGCGCCATGTGTTCTTGATGGATATGATTTCCTCCTGCAACTCGGTGTCATGGTGTTGGAAGATGTATCAGCCAGGGGAAGGTACTACTGCTTTGCCCTTTTTCAGCAGACAGAAACTAGGTTGTCCTGCTATGTCCCATACCCCTTTTTTCTTGCTGTCTTATTTTAATCACTTTGCTCTTCTCTGCCTCTCCAACCTCTGTATTTTTTATTTATTACTGGCTGTTTTTGAGCATTAGTTATATTTTTATATCAATGCACAGCCGTTCATAAATATTGTTGGAGGGAGAATTCTTACAAAAAGGAAGCAACGCATGCTAGAACCAGGGTGAAGGAAAGAGCAGAAATCACAATGAAGTCCTCCAGGAACACACGATGCAAAGTGACAGTAAACACTCAGCTGCATGAAAATTCACGGAAACCAAATACAAAAGGACCATGAACATGACCAAAGCAAACTCATTAAGAAATAATTTCTAATGATAGACTCATTAGAAATATCTAAGTGAGTTGCATGGACAAATAGGTAGAAATAGAAATTTGTGTTTGGAATTTTCCATGGGATTTTGGGCTGTCCGGTCTCTGGCATGCTAGGTGGAGTTTTCACTGGGGTCATGCCAGGGATGAATTTGGCCTTAGTTCTATGCAAGATGCCAGGTTACGTTCCAACTTTCAAAACACTCTCAAACACGCCAAAAGAGAGATATGGGAAAAGAATGTGGTTAACGGCTTGTCTCCACTACTCAGTGAATCGATGCTGAAGCGATAGATCCACTGGCGGTTGATTTATCACGTCTGGTTAGATGCGGTAAATCGATCTCCAAGCTCTCTCCAGTGGACTCCAGTACTCCACCACAACAAGAAGAGTAGGTGGAGTCGATGGGAGAGCAGCCCCTGCTGACCTTGCTGCATGAAAGACACCACAGTAAGCAGGTCTATGACTTCAGCTATGCTATTTGTGTAGCTGAAATGGTGTATCTTAGATCACAGTGTAGATCAGGCCTAATTTAGGTTTCCAGCCCAAAGACTTTAATGGGACTCTTCACACACTCAAAGAATCGCGTGTGGTGAAATGTTGGCCGAATTAGGACATTACTTGTTTAAAGTCACTGGACAATTCTCCTTCATAGCCACCTCTAGCAGGTGCCCTCCTGCAGCACACCAGCCTGATGGTGCACCAATTTATTTCATTACATCAGGCAAGGAAGTCCCTGTTCCATCAGGCTCTGATACAGCAAAGCACTTTAAGAACATGGGAAGAATGCTATGAGCAGCGACTCTCCAATCAAGCCCCTGTACAGTGTATCAAGTTAGGCACCAATCATGAGTCACCTTCAAAAAACACAGACTACACTACCACAGGAAGTCAACTTAAGCTATGCAACTCCGGCTACTTGAATAACATTGCTAGAGTCAACGTATCTTAAGTCAAGTTACTGCGGGCTCTACATTGTGGAGAGTCAATGAGAGAAACTGTCCCATCGACTTCTCTTACTCTTCTCGTCCAGGGTAGAGTAACAGGATCAATGGGAGAGAGAACTTCGGTCGAATTGGTGGGTCTTAACTAGACCCACTAAATCGACTGCCAGTGGATCTATCTTAGCACATGAATCCTGGCTGTAGTGTAGCGCGAGCCTTAGCCACTAGCGCATCCTTCTATCAAGCACCAGGGACAGAGCCAAGAAGTTCCAACTTCCAGTCACTTACTTTAACTCCTCTTTTATAGCCACCATTTCCCTACTGCACAGAGGTGGATAGATTTTCATTCATTTTGCACACACGCGCATGCGCCCGCACACACAAAACTGCCCCAACTCTCATTTTTTAGTATTTCATTATTTATTGATGGCTCAGGCAGCGAGGACGGAAAGGGAACTGAGATGCTTTATACGGGAAGCACAGACGCTCTGTCCAGAATAGGCTTCACGCACATGCCTCTCAGAGCTGGGGTGGCAGCGATGGGAACTAGGTTAATGCTGTGAGGATGGATGGCCTAATACGTATGAACAGCGGGGAGGCAAGTCAAATTAGCTCTGTCTGCCTAACTGGGATTTTGGGCATGATCAATTGCCATCAGCTCTGATTATTTCCACGGGGATGCCTGAAGATGGATCAATTTCATCAATGAGAGGGCAGTTCCATGGAATGATGGATACCCAGGCTGAGCACTCTCCCCTTAGGCCTTTCTGTTCAGTGAGGACAGATACAAACAAGAACCTATCTCCCTTTCCATTCCTGCAGTGTTTCCCCTTTCCCCTGTTCTTGAGTAACCACCACATTAGGGTGTGTTCCCACTCTGACAGTCTGGGTTTGCGATAAAGCAGCACAGTTGCCTATCACAACGAGATCATTCTCTGATGCTGACCAGTAGGAAAAGGTAGAAAGAGAAAATAGGTGAGAGAGAGGTGAGGAGGGAGGCACAGAGATGTCTCTGTGACTCTTCCTCCTGTAAGAACACAGCAGATTTCACCCAGATGTGACTTCAGCCACGTTGACTTTCATATGCTATTTTATCAGCCAGCAAAGGGAGGGCGGGACAGTCAGGGATCCTCAATCAGGGCTCCTGGGGAATGATTCTCCCACAGTAGAGTACGAGAAACTCCCATTGATATCGGTGGGAGCGTGACATAGCGCAGCACTGCCAGAGGTGCCTCCTTTTGGCGGGCATGACACAAGACAGCTGCCTGCCCCAGCTTCCCTCCTGGAGAGTCCCCATAAAGTCCAAAACATCTTCCTGAATATAAATCCAGCCCTTGTGGGCTCCATTTATGATAGAAGTCCTGTGCATGTAAACCATCACAGAGTCCCACAACCTTCGTCTGGACCTTCCCCAGTATAATCCAAAACAGTACACGCAGCAGTGTTGCAGCATCCAGCCTCATGCCCCAGCTCTCCATCCCAGTCCTCTCCTGTCCTTGTACCATGGCAGCCAGCCCAGCCTTTCCACATCCAGAGAGCAACTCCGCTCTTCCCAGCTGGGACACCCCAGCCTCTCCACTGAGAGAAATCACCTTTACTAGGAGAGCATCCCTCACCCTGCCCCCCCCCCCCGACCCCATCTTGGTTCCTCTGGGCCCAGCTCTCTGGCCCTGGAGTTGTCAGTAGGGGAAGCTCCTTTCTGGCCCTTGGCTCTGGCTCTTTGGCTTAGAGCCAACCAGCATCTCCCTCCCCTGCTCCGCTTGCATTCAGCCCTCCAGCCCTGACTTTCCAGGTTGGGGACACCAGCCATCAAACCCCTCATATCTGCCTGCAGCTTTTCCCCAGGCCCAACACAGCTTCCAGCAGCTCTCACTTGCCTCTTATTCCCACTCAAGCAACCCTGATTCACCAGGTCTCTTCCTTGTCTCTGTCCTCCCTGGTCCTTTGTAGCCCCAGTGGTGCCCTGTTCTCTTACCTGGCCAAATGGGAACATTTATCCAGGCACCAGAGAGATGAACTTACTTCTAACCAGGGGCTAGTCACCCTGTGGCACAGCTAATCCCAGAATGCTAGAGCCAGTCATGGAAAGTCCAGAAGTCTCCTCCACCCCCACTTGGCTAGAGAGCTGAGAAAAAGGGCATCCAATCAAAATGAGCAAGGCAACCCAATAAGGCATGTGGAGACTGCTGCAGAAAATGCTTCCTTGTTGTTACACAAGTACAGACCCAGGTCATTAATTTCTCCTTCTAGGTGAAGCGGTTCACCTCGCCCGGGATTTCGGCTACGTGTGTGAAACAGAATTCCCAGCGAAGGCAGCAGCGGAATACCTGTGCCGTCAGCACTCTGATCCCAGCGAGCTCCACACCCGGAAAAACATGCTTCTGGCTACCAAGTGAGTATGCATCCCCAGTGGCTTCGAGGCCCCCTTGTGCTAGGCACCATATCTCCATAGCACAGAAAGGAAGTCCCTGGCCCAAAGAGCTTCCAGCCTTGCAAAAAGGATGCCCTTGTGGTACGGTGCTGCCCATGCTCCTGTCCGAAGGATTCACAACACAGTGAAATGCAGCATGCGCTTACGTCCGAAGGATGAACGTGAACATTCAAAGGGCATGCTCATTGGTAGGGCCTACATTTGACTTGTGTTTGCCTTGCATGATGTCACATATCAGGAGCAACAAACCTGAGTCCACGTCACAGGACACTTTCCTCTTCTTTTTGGTTGCTGGATTGTAATGGTTATGTTTTAAGCTATCTGACTTAATAAGACTGGGATTTTTCAGCTTAGAAAAGAGACTAAGGGGGAATAGCGGTCTATAAAATCATGACTGGCGTGAAAAAGGTGAATAAAGAAGAGTTATTTACTCCTTTCCATAACACAAGAACTAGGTGTCACCAAATAAAATTAATAGGCACCAGGTGTCACCAAATAAAATTAAAACAAACCAAAGGAAGTATTTCTTCATGCAATGCACAGTCAATCTGTGGAACTCCTTGCCAGAGGATGTTATGAAAGCCAAGATTATAACAGGATTGAAAAAGGAGCTAGATAAACTCATGGATGAGACGTCTATCATTGGCTATTAGCTAGGATGGGCAGGGATGGTGTCTCCCGCCTCGGTCAGAAGCTGGGAATGGATAACAGGAAATGGATCACTTGATGATTACCTGTTTGTTCATTCCCTATAGGGCACCTGGCATTGGCCACTGTTGGAAGACACACTACTGGAGCAGATGGACCTTTGGTCTGACCCAGTAGGGCAGTGATGTTCTTATGTTTTCCAGAGGTGTTCTACTCTGATCAGACACTCAAAAATAACTTCACAGGTTTCCCTGCTTCTTGGGATGCAGAGACTTTCAGATCAATTCACTTAGTTTGCAAGCAAAAGAGGGTTTTATTTAATTGCCAGCCTTACAAACACAGCCTGGGATCTGAGCTTCAAGCCAGGTTCTTTCCTTCTTGGACATCATTGCTAATCATAGAGATTTTGCAGGCTACATTATGCCCTAAGTAATACCAGGCAACCCCACTGCCCTCAAATTCTGCCCTCAGTGACACTTGGGCAAACATGATTTTTACTGGGCCTTCATAATGATGCACAGAGAACTGACTCTGAGACCCAGCAAACTCCTCTCAGCCAGGCTAGCAAAGAGCTATCCAATGGAAATGACCTTCGGTCCAGTTCAGGGCTGGATTCAGACCAGTGTCCTGGAAGGGAGACATTTAGAGACTCTTGGCTCAGCCAGGCCCCCCACGGTTAACACATTAAATGAGTTACAGAAACAGAGCACAAAAAAGGAACCGTCAAACAGAAATGTAGGACCATAGATTTCCAGCCTCTCTCAAAATGTAATGGCTTCCTTTCTCTTATAGGCAAATTTGTAAAGAGTTTGCAGACTTGATGGCCCAGGATCGTTCTCCGCTTGGGAACAGCCGCCCATCTCTCATCTTAGAACCAGGTGTCCAGAGCTGCTTGACTCATTTCAGCCTGATAACCCACGGCTTTGGGGGCCCAGCCATCTGTGCAGCACTCACAGCCTTCCAGAACTACCTGGTGGAGTCCCTCAAGGGGTTGGATAAAATGTTCATGAACAGCACAGGGGAACGGGCATGCGGCTGGAGACTCCAAAGTGTCAGAGAAAGAAGTGAAGCATCGGAAATAACATGCTGTCTGTCTCCCTCTCCCTCTCCACTGGAGGGAGCTCTTCCCAGCTCATGATAGGAGATCTGATCTTATTGGTGTTGGAAAAAAAAAATTAAGACCCAGTGCAAGATGTTTCCCGAACTACAATATTTGAACTTGGGACGCAACTCTTAAAGCAAACAAATAAGAGGACTTAAAATTTAAGAAGAACTTTAATGGACATCACTGAGATCAAGAGAATAAGACAGGTTGATGGCTTTTGTTTATTTTAATTGTGGATGCAGGAAGCCAAGTCATGTGCAATTTTATTTTATTTTGTTTTTTTAACCCACAACAAAATACTGACGTGCTCCAGGAGTCCGTTCAACTCGAAGAACTGAAAAATCAGCAGAGAGGAAAGGCCTCAGCCACTCGAGATCTTTTTGAAACCGAGGCAGAAGTCAGATGGGGCATCTTTTTGGGTTGCAGGCCAGATCTGGATGTATAACCTGCCTTTAACAGGCAGAGAGGGAATCTTCCAGGGATACCACCTAAACAACAGTCCTACACCCCAGACAAGAGGAATATCTCCAGCCTTGCTGCCTTGATTTTCAAGTGGTTTCAAGACTTTGTTTACAGTTTGCAACAAACTGACACTCACTACGGATTTTCTGCGGGGCCTATGGAACCCTGAGCCATGTCATGAGAACAATCTGACACTTGGACTTCTTTCCAAGATGGGAATTGATCAGCGAGAGCCTTCTGGAATGTTGCATTCAAGCCAAGGGGGTCAAGTAGTTTAAGTTACACCTGGGACTAAATAAAACTCCATGACCTACAAATAACAGCACACAAGTTTCTAAAATTAAAAATAATAATAATAATGAATAAAGCACAAGGAGCTGAACTTGAACCAGGCCAAATTGACTGAACTGAACTGTTCTAAATCTGTACATATTTATTTATGTGTAATTAAATCTGAAAGTTTTAAAATGTCCAGTGCAAGTTATTTATATCTAATTGAGTTCGGGATTTTTTTGTTTTGAAAGAGGAAAGTCTCTGGATTTTCTGCCATTAGAAATGGGAATGAAATTTTGGAGTCACAAAACTGTAGCATGGACAACAGGCTGTGATGCTAATGACTATAGAAGTTCTGCAGGGTTTTGTACTTGCTGTCGTTTCTCTTAAAGCTGCAATCGATGTACAACACACCACACCACAGTGTCATTCTCATTATCTTAATAAACCTCTTTTTATTTGAAGAAAACACCTCCGTGTTCTCTGTGACACTCGTATTGTTCTGGTTCTGTGGCTGCCAACAGGAAAAGTTCTATTAATTCAGAGGGGTGGGGGAAGTCCCAAGCCCCCTTTTGTTTTATTTGTGTAGCTGCCATTAGACTGAAATAAACTATGGATTAATAGAAATGAGCTGAGAGTTACTGGAGCTAGGATTTGTGCCTTGCTCCCGCAAAGAGATGTACTTTGGGCAGGCCCCCTACAAGAGCACAGAGCCAGTTGAAGGATTAGAGTCTTTGATTTTACTGAAGACAATAGAGCAGAGAGGGGTTTACAAAATTAGGACTTGGATCCAGATTTTCAATCTTCTCCATGTTCTGGGATGTTTGGAGCCAAGAAACAAAGACCACTGTGAAGTTCTGACTGGAATTGGGATTCAGATCTTACACACTTGCAAAGTTCTAGGGTGTTTGGGTCTTGGTTCAGGCCAATGTCTGCTTTGTATCGTCTTCCTTTGGGAGTATAGCAGAGGCTGATGAAAAAACAGAAACGCTCAAATGATCCTGACATAAGTGCCCTTGAAAGGGAGATGTTTGGCAATTTAAAAGGGAACCATGAATTTTGTATACTGAAATACTATAGTGTCGGCCAAAACTGGAACCATTTATCCAAATCCTCATCCCTCCAAAATGGAAACCAGAGCAAAACCAGCACTGAGTTTGGAGTCTTCAAAAAATATCCCTATCCCTCATGGCTCTGCAAAACCAAAAGAGTCCTGACCTTGCCCCATTCTTAGTATCATCTTGTGCATGTTAAGAGGGAGAACTTCAGAACAGGGACTATATAAGAACTGGTTGGGGGAGGGGATTGGGGGTTCTGGAGGCACATCTGCTGTCCGACATCCGAACAATATACTGTAACATGGATGCTGATATATAATTATAATCTCTAAACACAAAAAGGTGAGTTCAGGGGATTGAGAAGACATTCAGAGTCATAGTTATACAGGCTTGTGTGAAGAGGCCACGCTTTGCATAAACCAATTAATTCTTTGATATGACAGTGATGGTGAGTGTTCTTGAAATGCAACAGAAACATTACCTAGCATGAGCATCAGGGTATATGCACAGTAATGTATTCAGTTTGTTGGGGAGCAAAACCACCTCCTCTACTGCTTTCCCCTTTGGGCTGCTGGTGAGTCCCTTGAAAATTTAACGAGCCAAGGCCTGGCTCCCTAATGTCTCAGGTGGGAAATACTTCCCTGTAAAGCACATGGGAGGTTACAGGCTCTGCCCCAGGCTTCTGGCTGCCTTAAGGCAAATCACACATGGTCTGGTTTTCAGAAGCACCCAAATCTACATTTTCAAAAGGGACCAGTGATTTTGGGTGCCCTGCTTGTCACCTAAAAAGAGCCTGGTTTGTAAAAGACAGGTGTACAGCATCGTCTTCAAAAAGGGGCTTAAGATGTCCACAAGTTGGACACTCAGAAATGGAGGCACCTAAAATAAATAACTGCTTGTGAAAAGTCAACTGAGTCCCACAACGGCAGCAGAAATCAATGGGAAAGGCTGGTGCTAAAGCCTCTGAAAAATCTGGCTCGTAACATTTCTGTGCTGCAGGAGCACATCAGGAAACTGGGTGTAATAATACCCCTAAGTCTGTTTGGAGGTGAATGGGGGGGAGGGTCAGAATAAACCCACAAATACTTGGTGCTGGGGCCATATAAATACCTAGATACACAGAAAATACTCTTTTAAACTCAATTGATCACCACCAAAGAGAAGATTAGTCTCAGGGTTTTCCCTTGTACTATTATATCTTGCTAATAAAATCAAGGTGTACACCCCAAAACACAAGACAGTTGGGCACTTGTTAGCTTCTCTCTTGTTGCTTCACTCCATCTGCTTGTCTTTCCCAAGCAGGTGCAGCAGATCAGAGCAACCCAACACATATGTATTTGTTAGGAGGATGCTAGTTACTCAATATCCTATTAGTACTAGCATTCACTTGCCAGGACCCCTTTTCTGTAGGGCCCCCACAGTTATTTTCTCCTTTTTCCGATTCCGAGCAGCCAGGAGGATCCTTTCCACAATCCAGCCCCTCCCCCCATAAGTTCCCAGACTGATTAGATGTATCAACGTGGGAAAATATGTGACATTACAGTTGGCAACGTGTATTTCAAAATAGATTCAAGCTCATGATTTCCATCAGTTATAGGACACGTTGGAATTTCAATCTAAAATCTTGTTTGGATTAATTTTGTAGAAATAACAAATCTAGGGAAACCACAAGACAGTCTCTGACATGAACAGTGGAAAAACATATAGACTAAGACTCTAAGTTCCCTAATACTGAGATATCCCCTGGGTAAATTATGATTAACATTGAAACACGACTCTATGTTATTATTAACATAAAAGAAGAGGTGATAGTTATGTGTTGCTATTCTGCATGGCTTTGAATAGTATGAATAAGTCATCTTAATAGACTACCTTAAAAATGACAGGATGGTAATCTCTCTGTAGTACACCAACACAATAAATACACTTTTGCAAGTTGCTGACTTGTGCCTAGCATGTTCTTCCATTTATGTGAGCACCTTTAAAGTTCCAGTTTAACAGAGCTTAAAGAAGTCACATAATCAATAATCTATGGGAGTCTTTCAACTGACTTTAATGGGTTTTGAATCAGACATGGGGATTTAAAAAAAAGGGGAGGGAGGGGAAATCACCTTCAAATCCACAGAGTGAAATTGCAGAAACAAACTTCTCTTTGCAGTGGTAACAAAATCCTCAGATATAATCAATAAGCTCCGGGAAAGTAATTGAAGGAGGATGCCTAAACAGTAACATTCTAGTCAGAACCCCACTTCTATTTTATTTGTTCCTGACCCAGATTTTGAGAGAACCAAATCTGGACCATCCTATTATTTCATAGGATCAAAATTCTTTGGGGGGAGTTTAGTTTTTAGAAGGCTTTTTGGGGGGAGAGGGTTAGATTTTTTTAGATTTTATGACCAAGACAGACCATTATGATCATCTAGTCCAGTGTTTCTTAAACTTTTTAAGACTAAGGAACACCAAACAATATTTTTTTTCCTGAGGAACACCAAATGTTTTTTGTTGAGAGGAAAAAAGAAAAAAAGGTCGGGGGGAGGGGGGGAGAGGGAGAGAAGGGTCAGAGGGAAAGTTATTGAGGGAAAAAAAAGGGTCGGGGCGGGGGAAGTTATTGAGCAAAAAAAAAAAAAAAAAGTTGCCTGCCCCTTTAAGGGTGGCCATTTTGAATTCTGTTGTTCACAGGAACACAGTTTAAGAAACACTTATCTAGTCTGACTTCATACATAACTCAAAAATTATCACTTGGGCCACCAGGGGGCTTTTAGTGCCATAAATGAGAGTAATGTCTTTAAATCAACCCTTAAATTTGATCCCTCCACCAGTACTACTGCATTTACCACATTTGAACTGATGACCTCTGGCACTGAGCCAGTGAGTCATTTAGGCCTTGTCTACACTGGTACGTTTTGTTGCCAAAAAATGCCTTTTGGCAACAAAACAGAGAGCGCGTTTACACTGCAATGTGACTTTTGTTGGGAAAAACACCCAGTTTTGGTGACAAAAAACTTCCAGCCCTGCAAGAGACTTTTGTCTTTTCCCCTCCCTTTATTGTTGACAAAGAGCCAGTGTGAACTCCGCTGTTTGTTTTGTTGACAGAATTGGCTTCTGCCAGTCTCCCACAATGCTTGCCCTGACGGCTGTGCTCAGTATTTTGTGATCTCTGCCCTGCAGGCACGTGCTCCTCTCCTTTCACAGCTCCTGGAAGTATCTGAGAGCTGAGTGAGCTGCCCCGTTGGGGAACAAACAAAGAGCAAATAATTAGAATGCACCTGTTCTGCCCTGCTAGGAACACAGCAGCAGGCAGACTGCTTACCCACAATGCTTTGCCCTATCAGTCGACAGGGTGCTATGAAATATCAACAATGGGAGGCAAAAAACCCAGTTTGACCAGTTCTCACTTTTGGTGACTTTTGCATGTCGACAGCACTTTTGTGGCTAAAGCTTCTGAGTGTAGAAATAGCTTCAATGGTATATAGGCATCCAACCAGAGTAGATAAGAACAGCCATACTGGGTCAGGCCAAAGATCCATCTACCTCAGTATCCTGAATTCCAAAAGTGGCCAGTGCTAACTGCCCCAGAGGGAGTGAACAGAACAGGCAATCATCAAGTGATCTGTCCTCTGTCATCCATTTCCAGCTTCTGACAACTAGAGAATAGGGACTCCATTCCTACCCATCCTAATGGCCAGTGATTGACTTATCCTCCATGAATTTATCTAGCTCTTTTTTGAAGCCTGTACTAGTCTTGGACTTCACAACATCCTCTGGCAAGTAGTTCCACAGGTTGACTGTGCATTGTGTGAAATACTTCCTTTTGTTTCTTTTAAACTTGCAACCTATTAAATTTATTTGGTGACCCCTAGTTCTTGTGTTATGGGAAGGCGTGAATGACTGTTCTTTATTCATTTTTTCCACACTAGTCATGATTTTACAGACCTCTGTCATATTTTCCCCTCCCTTAGGATGTGTTAAGTGAAGCTCCTTACGGTTATACTGAGCCTTAGCATATTTATTCTGATGTCCCCAGAGTATGTTTCTGCCTGACCTTTCCTAGAAAGCAGAAGTCTGAAGACATAGCCTGGAATATAGATGTGTTTGCCTAAAATGACCATCAGTTTAGTAGCAGAGGGCATAGCAGACATCATATCAAAAAGCCTGTTTGAATGCAGATAATGATCCATTCCCTATTGATGGTAGGGCTGAGGTTAGGGAAGATCAAAGTATTGCTCAAAATCAAACAGGTAGTAACTATAGTATACCCAGATGAGTTCTGATCTTGTGACCCTCTTACTGGAACCCTACAGGAACAAGCTGTATATAATCTGGGATTTCCTTGGGTATGTAGTCCTATTTTTTTAGCGAGCCTTCTATTGCACAGTGTGAAACTGACTAGGGAATCTTCAAGGGGCACAGTTTCCTTGCCCTTACTCAGTACTCTAGTGACCCATATTCTGCAAATAGATAGGATAGCTGCTCTGCCAAATTTTTTCATGTCCAGAATTTCAGCTGACATGCTTACTCTGGCTCATTCTTCCATGCACACTAGATAGATCTCAACCAGTTCTGTCGCAGCATCTCAAGTTCCCTTTCTCAAATTTATGTTTTAAGAGGTGATTCACAAGCCCTCCCAGTTCACACACTCCACCTCCACAGCTAACCCTCTGTCAGTGGCCAAATTCCTTACCTAAGTCTGATGTTAGGAACATAATTAAGGGTCAGTGTTATGTTGAGCCTTTTGCTGGTTCTCTGCATAGGGGTGAAAGTCAGACTACCTCAGGGAGACGCATTCCTAGAAAGTTGCCTTGGACTTTCATCGTGATTGAGAAGTCAACTTTATTTTCTTTGTGGGTTGTTTTGTTACTACCCCAAAAATAAGTGCCACCAAAAACACTGACACCCATCAATAGAGTGATGCTGAATTACACCAGTGAGAAAATGGCCCACCAAACCCTTCAAGTTTTCTTGACCAGAATGCAAAAATCATGCCTGGATCTCCATAATGTCAGGAAGCAAAGTTTTCACAATGGAGTCATTAATATTTTTAAATACCTTTTATAGTGGGGTACACTCAGAAAAGATTGTCAGGCTAAAACTGGTGGCTTCCAGTACTTATCTCTCTTGATTTACATGAGGATGCTTTCTCTATTAGCTGGTACTGCCCTGTTTATGTGCATCATCCAACACAAAGAAAATTCTACAGCCAGAACTTAGCTCACAACTTGACATTGGACAAGGACCAGGATCCAACTCACTCTCAAGTAGTGCTGTGACTGTTTCCAGGGCTAGCAGGAGTACCATGAGGGGAGTAGAGCCTGTATGTTAAGAAAATACAATTGTGGCCATATGAGCCTTTCAAAATTCCTAATAGCAGTGGTGAGTTTGCCGGCTAGCTATGGTGTAAGCCACACCCTGCTACTCCCTTTAAATAGAAGTTTTATGTGGAGTATTTCACAAACACTTTTTTGAAATGCCTAGGACATTTTTGGCTATATTTTCCTGTTTTTGCATGGTGGAACATGCCAGGCTGCTTAACAGAAAGAACTGCTACTAGAAATCTTGGCGGCCTTATTAATTCTGAAAGCTAAGTGGAACTGTAAACAGAAGCCATTGCTGCATTTCCTGGGCAGATTATATGATACTCAGATGACTTCTCTCTTTTATTTATTTGGATATATTTACATCTGTGCATGCAGAAATTATCTAATTATATATAAATATATACACACACACACACACACACACACAAAACACAAGCCATTTCCTCTTTGCATTTGAAATATTTTCAGCTAAGCTATCAATATTGTCAAGTTCTCTGCATAAGAACTTATTTTTAGTGATTATTTATGTTCCAGTAGTACCTAAAGGTTCCCAGCTAAGATTAGGGCCCCTTTGTGCTAGGTGCTGTGTACACCCACCCAGCCACCCACACAGTCCCTGCTCTGAAAGTTGGTAATGTAAATAAATAGATAACACAAAGGAAGGATTATTATCCACATTTTATAGATGGAGCTCTATTTCCTGTTAAGATATAATGTTGCAATGCACTGCTAATCCTTAATCAAAGAAAAATTTATGCTCTTTAAAAAAGTCATTTTGATCGTTTGTACCTGAGCAAGTGACAAGGCTGGTGAGATAGCTGCCATCAGAGACTGTTTCAGAAGAACAAGTAATACTCATATGTAACTAAACATGGAACCTTTGTGTAAACAAATCACTTGCTAAGCGATATTATTGAACCATAGGAAATATTGTAATTTAGGCTGATTTTCACCTTTACTGCCAGTATAGAACTCACTATGCTGTTGAGACAAACACTATGTCAAACACTATCTGTGAGCACAGATTCTCAAACTGCAAGGCATGGATCACTAGAGAAACTGCTTCCAGGCAGGTGATAAATGTGTTGGTTTACAAACAGTATAAAAATATGTATCTGTTATAACTACACTGACTCAAATTACAAAGGTGATACGGTCGGGCATGCTGAACAGACTTTACATATGAGAAATAGTGCTGTCGATGACTCAAGTGGCAGGGAGAGATTACACTTTTTTTTTTGCATTTTGAACAATGAACACAGACTGGGCTGTTTTATTTCCCATTGCTGGTCAGTATCACTGTTTTGTTTTTTCCAGGATTTCTGCTGTGCTGGAGTTTCCAGCAGCAAAAGGGAATGTTTTAATCCAAGCCTACGCCTCTGGTCAAGTTTCCATTTCATCCCCCCCTCCTCCCCCAAATGTCACGAACATGGTGTACCTCACTGCTTCCTGCTAACGCTTCCATCACGGGCTACCCTTAGTAGGACATTGCCCATGGGAATTACCAGACTGGATCAGACCACCAGCAGTGCATCTTGACTAGTAGCCCCCATTTGATAGTCACCAGTGCTAGGAGAGTTTCCTAAACCAGGCGGTCATTGAAATCTACAGTAACTGCACTGGCTCTAGTGCAGCCTCTGGGCAGCATGGTTAGCTCCACTACGATGTTTTTAGCTGCAACCCTTGTGGGAGGGGGGAGGGTGGGAATGTTCCAAATCACAGGACGGAGGCGGCAGCTTTACCTGAAAGACGCACACAGTGGATTGTCAAGATGGTCAAGCTTTTGCAGGGGAGGGGGTGTGAGAAAAGGGGAAAATTCCACGGAAATGGCAATCCCATCTGCTAGGCCCACAGCAGGAATCCCATCTATATTACTCTAGTAGAGCTTCCAGAATGCATCGGGATAGGGGAAAAGAAAGTACTCCTCCATTTTCCTGCGCGCAGGTCCAGAGATGTCCATTCTTACTTAGAAGAAGTCATCCATCACAGCCTCTTTGAATCTGTTGAACAACAGGAACATTTGGGCATAGGGCCAGTAAGGGAAAGTGCAATTCAGGTTTGTCCAGTTTTTTCCTCTATTAACACCATGCACCTTGTTTAATAAGTGGGTACTGCTCTGGAATGGAAGAAAGCCATGTTTTTCACAGCTCTGGAACATAAAGAGCCTTTTGGTTCAGCTCGCAGCAGTTTTTCGAATCAACCTAGAAACTAAAAAAGTAAAACCATACGGCTTTATAGCCCTTAATTCATCAGCAGAGGTTAACCTCAAGTCTTTAGCCAGCTTCTGTAAACATTACAGAGATGAAGCCAAGCTGACCTCTGGCAGTGTTCTCACAGGCAGCTTTCTTGATGTTCCACTGAAGTGTGAGCAACAAATACAAAAGTAAATACTAATACACAAACACAAGTATCAGATGCACTCAGACCAAAACTCTAAGGGTGTGTCTAGACTACAGGTTTTTTTGGAAAAAAGTGGCCTTTTTCCAAAAAAAAAAACTTTCCTTGCATCTAGACTGCGGCCGCGTTCTTTCAAAATTAAATTGAAAGAACGTGGCGGTTTTTTCGACCACAGTAAACCTCATTTTATGAGGAAGAACGCCTTTTTTCGAAAGTGCACTTTCAAAAAAAAAAAAAAAAAAAAAAAAAGGCATTCTTGAATGAAAACAGGGCTTTTTCGAAAGAGCATCCAGACTGCCTAGGTACTCTCTTTTGAAAAAGTGGCTCGCTTTTTCGAAAGAAGTGGTTGCAGTCTAGACGCTCTCTTTGGAAAGAGGCTTGTAGTCTAGATGTAGCCTAAGTGAGATGGTAAGGAAAAGGTTTTTTTTAATGTTTTCTTCTTCCATGGATAGTATAACACACACGTGATTTACAAAGAAAACAATTACATCTGCATTTTAAAGGGGCAGCATCAGATTTTTTTTTTTTTTTAAAGGATTAATTGTAAAAATTTAATAGATTTTTTAATTTAATTGATTCTTTGAGAGGAACAAAGAAATGGACTGACTCCTAGAGAGGCGGGGGCAGAGGCGGGGGCGGGATGGAATCCCCGGGGCCAGACTCGCCCATGCGCCCCGCCGGGACCATGTGCGGAGCAGGCAGCACCCAGGGATTTGCATGCACCCAGGCCAGCCCTGCTCCCAGCCGGCCGGTTCTCTTACCTCCTGCTGCTCCCCGCCGGCCAGCCCCGCTCCACCCAAGCCCCTCCTGGCCAGCTCTGCTTCCCGCCAGCCGGTTCCCCCCCCCTCCATCTCCTCCGGCCAGCCCTGCTTCCCCTGACCCCCTCCTGGCCAGCCCTGCTCCCCTCCCGGCCAGCCCCCCGCACCCAATCGGAGATCAAGTGTGTCCAGTATTTTTTGTAAACCATCTGGTAACCCTAATGACACTCCAAGCTGAAGTTTTTTTCAGAAACAGCAAAAAAGCATAGCCCTGCCACCAGCGTAACATACCCCAGGCCAAATTTCAAGTCCAGACATCAAAGGATGTAGGCACAAGGTCTTCTTAAAGAAACAGTTGCAAAACATTTGTTAATGTTGGCAAGACACCGTATTTTTCCTAACCATGTGCTCAGGAATAGCTGAATCATTTTAAGGGAAACTCCCCCTCCTCCCAACATTTAACCTATGGCAGTTACCCACAGAGAAAATTTCAATCCAAATGAGTGAAGTCTGGCAAAATTATAAGCAACTGAAAACAGGGGCTTATAATGAAAAGCATCAGATAACCTTAAAGATCGGCGTGCCAACACACACCTATACCTATATTCTTGGCTCTGAAGCATTCAGAATTTTATCCACTGTGGCTGAGCTAGCTGGGGCAGAAACTGCCACGGAGTGCATGACAGAATTCTTGATTTAGAATCCCTTTACCATTCATCCTCGCCAGAGTGGTTACATTGGACACCTGCCAAATAATGCCACCTAGCCTGCCATGAGACCATTAAAGTTGCCTCCCTTTTTATTACTTTGCTGCCAAGGAATATACTGATTTTGACTTTTCCAATTAGGTCACTGATTCTTCAATAGTTCCTGGGGTTTCTTGCCATATGATGCTACTTACTTACCTCCTATTCGGCACGCAGGCCTGCAGCCTTGTCCACTATGAGGGCTTCTGACCATGTCTCTTTATTTGCAATGTGCCGTATATTCTCAAAAAACAATCTTATCTCCCTTCTGTCTTCATCTCAAACCTCAATGCTGTCATTTCTGAGATACTTCCAGATGCACTGCATACAATTGCACAAGCAGCCTTACCTGGAGTAACATACACCATCATGTATGTCACCACAGTTCCTATAACACCACAATTGCTACCTGCTTGTTTTGTATTAACAAGTTAGGAAGGAATCACTATGCCACATTCACATTGGTGTTCTCCACTTAGTCATATGAAGGCTCTAATTTGGTTATGAAACAGAGCGGAGGCCTGGTGTACAATACAAACTGTACTCATGGCCCTCTCCTGCAATGTGCTTATGGAGATCCACCTGCGTTTGTAACGGACTTGCAAGCAGGTTCCTTGAGATGGTGGAATTTGCGGTGTAGGCAGGGCCTACATGAAAGGCTCAGTCCCAGAAGTGACCCGTTTCTAGACAGGTCTTCTTTTCCTCATGTCTATTTCTGCAGCCAAAAAGGTACATTGTAGCCCCCCCGTCCCTAACTATTATGCACAAAATCTGTAGGCTTGGCATTGTCTAAAATACTTCAGGATTAAGGCAATCCTTCACTGTTGTCTGGCCATTACTACTATATAATCCCCTGCTGCTCTTCAGAGGTTCCCTTCAAGCAGCTTTATGGAACTGTAAAAGGGTGGGACACGGATCCTCAATATAGGAGATCTGATGGGCTTACAATAATTCTACTAGCTGCTCCTGCTCTAGACCTTACAAATGGTTTGATCTAATGATCACAAGCAATGGATCAAATATTTTAATTGAAGTGCTATTTTCAAAAAAAGAGAGGTTGAAGCAAAAAATCAAGTAGAAAGAGAATATGAATAAAATAGAAAAATCGTTAAAAGTCAGGTAAAAAAATGGACAGGCTATGGCTGGGATTTTCCCATCACAGTAAAAAGCACAGACAAAAATCAACATTTTGATGTCCACACAAAAATGACCTTTTAGTTGAGGCCAAATTAGTAGAATCTTATAACATTTACCACTGCTGATGGAGATTAGGAAGAGAAGGCAAACCACAACCTTTTTTTCACATGTATTTAGTTGTGTGTGGTGACTTGAATTCATACAAAAAACAAAAACAAGGTCACACTCATTAGCAGCCACATAAAGGCTTGATCAAGGACATTTGAGTCCCAACCACAGTTCCCCCTCCCTGCCACCCCCACGGCTGGATCACACACAAACTCCTGCCAAGATCCCAGCACCCAGCGAGGCCACTAGCCATCACAGGACCCAGTGCAAGGAGGAAAGGATGGTTCCACAACCCCAGAAAAGGCTGAGGGCAGTCAGTCCTAAGCACTGCTGGGGTTCAGAGTGCTGCTTCCCCCCAACCATGAGCTGGAGCTAGAACTATGCAGTAGTGCAGCCACAGACCAAGTTGCCCTTTAGGTGATACCTTCTCTGGTCCCTACCTACCGGATGCCCACTCCAGGTGTGGGGAAGCTGGAGGTGGTTGCCAGGCTTGCCAGGCTGATGCAAGTAGGGAGAATAAGGCATCACTCCAAGGCAATCCTCCCAACCTTCAGCTGATGCCAGCTCCAGCCCTAGGTACCAGACTGCTCCCTGGTTGTGGGAATCGAACCCACAGGCCCAGGCTCTGAAGGCAGATGGCCTACTCATCAGGCCACCAAGACCCACCCCACCTTCAGCTGTTGCTTTATCCACCCTATCTTCTACTAATGCCCACTCCAGCCCTGGAGAAGCCAGTGGTGAATGCCAGGCTGCTCCCCGGGAAAACTGATGGTGGGACAACCACCCTAATCCCCACACTTTGGAGGCAGATGCCTTGTCCATTGAAACACCAGGACCAAGCCCACCACCTCACCTTGGTATCATACCTATTTTCTCCACCTTGCTTTCTTCTGGTGCCTGCTCCACCTATGGGGAAGCTAGTGCAGAGACTCAAGCCCACAGCCCCAGGCTCTGGAGGCAGATACTCTACATGTTAGGCCACTAGGAACCACCCCACCACCCTACCTTCAAGCTGCTTCATGAGGGACGGGAATCAAACCCACAGCCCGAGGCTCCCATGGCTGATACACTGCCTTGGAGTGATGCCTTATCCTCCCTACCTGCAGCTGGTGCCTGCTCCAGCCTTGGGGAAGCTGGTGGTGGATGCTAGGCAGATCCCTCAGGGTCGGGGGCAGGACTTGAACCCACAGGCCGAGGCTCCGGTGGCACATGCCCTACCCATTGGGACACCAGTCCCCACTGCACCACCCTGCCTTCCAACCAGGTCTCATGCACTGTACACCTTCAGCTCGTGACCGTTCCAGCGTTGGGGAAGCTGGGGGCATGTGCTAGGTTGACCCCTGGGTGTCTGGGGCAAGACTCCAAACCACATCAATAGGCTCCAGAGGCAGATGCCCTTTGGGGCACATGGACCCATGCCACTACCCTGCCTTCGAGTGATGCCTTATCGTTCTTACCTGTGGCTGGTGCCTGCTGGTGGCGGGGCCCAGGTTACTCACTGGTGTCAGGGGAGGGGTGGAGTGGACTCAGACCGACAGCTTCAGGTTCTAGAGGCAGATCCCCTACCCATTCCACCACAGGGACCCAGGCCACTACGCTGCCTTCAAGCCATACCTTATCTTCACTACCTTCAACAGCAGACTGCTCCAGCCATGGGCAAGCTGGTAGCCGGTGCCAGGCTGCTCACTGGGTGTTGGGGGCGGGACTCTAACCCACACAGCTCCAGGCTCCAGAAGCTGATGCCCTACCCATTCGGCCACAGGGATCATTGGCTGAATGGGATTCTGTCACCATAGTAACATAACGATACCCATTCAGGCAATACAACATAAATGAGGTCACACAGTTACAACCAACATTCAACATATGCTACTCATGGACAGATGATTTTACTTCTGTCAAAGTTTCTGCTCAATTTGTCCGTCAGAATAGCAAATAAAGTGCACACTATAAGGGTGCATGCCACCTTGTACCCATAGGTCAAAAGAAGATACACAATGTGAGCTACGCAAACTGCGCATCTTATTTCAATCTAATTTCAAAAGCTTATTTTGAAATTTGGTGCTGTCTACAGTGCCAGATTTCGAAATAAAGCACTATTCCAACAAGTCCCTTAACCCTCGTGGCACAAGGGTTATGGGGACACTGGAACCATGTGCCCATAATTCTGAAATACATTTCAAACTAACTGGTGTGTTTAAGACGCAGGATAGCTATTTTGAGATATTTCTGGTGTCCCGAAATAGCACCACTATCTAGATGTAGTCTATGGGTCCTGATTCTGATTTTCCTTGCATTTTTTTTTATAACAACATAATGCTATTACCTAAGAACATAAAAGCAGCCATAGTGGGTTAGACCATCTAGCCCAGTATCCTGTCTGCCAACAATTGCCAATGCCACATGCCCCAGAGTAAGTAAACAGAACAGGGAATCATCAAGTGATCCCTCCTCTGTCACGCATTTCCAGGGACACCATTCCTACTCAGCTTGGCTAATAAGCCACTGATGAACCTAACCTCCATGAATTTATCTAGTTCCTTTTTGAACACTGTTCAAGTCATGGTCTTCACAACATCCTCTGTCAAGGAGTTCCAGAGGTTGACTACGTGCTGTGTGAAGAAAAACTTTATTTTGTTTGTTTTAAACCTGCTACTTATTAATTTGACTCCTAGTTCTTATGTTACAGGAACAAGTAATTAACTTTTCCCACACTGACCATAATTTTATAGACCTTTATCACACCCCCCTTTAATCTCTTCTTTACTAAGCTGAAAAGTCCCAGTCTCTTTAATAACCTGCAATAAGTTATGACTGTTTGGCACCAGAATCAGGACTTAAATTCAATAAAGCAGATTTTATGTTTTATTTCTATTTATTGAAGTGTGCCAGCTACAGAGGAAGTTTCTTTGCTCAATATTTATTACCAGGCTGCTTTAAAAATGGAGCTCCTGTAGCACCCTCAACAAACTGAAAGGTTTCTCTAGTTTCAATGACCTTTCTGGGAACATCTCTGCATCCTTCCCCAAAATGTGAATTACTTCTTGCAGCAGTACTCCTGTGATTCACAGGGAATATCCCAATGCATCCCAGACCAAACATACAGTATGAGGGGAGCTGGTTTTCTTCTCATGCGTAGACAACCACCACCACAGAAGTCTGCGCAACATCAAGATGCTCGTGCTCCTATAGCCAATTACCCACTGGAGAACTCAAGACCAATGTAGTTACCGCTGCAGATCTAAATGCTCTCCCCTCCCACCAACTTACACTTCCTGCCACCTCTAGGCAAGAATCTGGAGATGCCACCTCTACCATTGAACTACATGGTAGCTTGTTCTAGGCCTATCACCAGTGGGGCGAGGGGCAGAGTGAGAAAGGTGACTAAAAAAAATAACACAAAGGAAATTTTCAAGGCACAAAACTGCATTCGTCTATTTCAATTACATTTAAAAAAATATTAACAGGCAAACCTGAACTATTTCCATTTGTAACTTTTTGTTTTTTATTCCACTAGCACAGTGCCTGTGCTTTTTCCAGGAACTCAAACTGCCTTTCCTTCTTTAAAAGAAGTGTCCAATTTTGCAAAAAGCTGTGCATCCTTAACTCTGACTGGGTTCTCATGAGAACTAGCCTTTTCCTAAGCATTTCTTATGCATCCACATGTGTCAGATTTATAATAGCAAGCTATATCGGATGAAAAGGGAACCTTAAGGCAGAAACATATTTTGGCAATGGCCAAATGAGACCTTTAAACTACAGCTTTTTCCAGATTTCAGTTTTTGGCTGGGTAGCAGAAGGAGCGAATATGATACAGGATCCAAACAAATGAACATACGATGACTGTCATCCAGATATTAAGAGGAGTTTCTTCATAGTCCAGCCCAACCATGCTACATCTCCTCAGGAAGACTGAAAAAATATAAATGGACCCAAGTTGCAAAGTTCAGTATGTCTGGATCATCCCAATATGGTTAAGAATCAGCCCAATCTGTCACCACATTTGGGGGTGCTCAGATGCAGGGTATATTAGTTCCAATGCTATACAAAAATAGATTTAGCCATTTGATTTTTTAAACTGACACTAATCTTTAATTGGACAATACTTTATTGAAGGGAAAAGCACCTACTAAAAATTCCAAATCAGATCCTTCTAAAACAGTCTTTCCCCTCACCCTCCTTAAACAGTAAAGGTATTCTATACTCCTTCCACAGCTGTCTTGAGTTAGATGACATGAATAAGCTTATTGGATAACTACCTAATGGCACATTAGCACGGAACCAAAACCCTTAAAATGTCACTTTATATTTTCAAGATGACTAACTGTTTTAATTGTTAACACAGTCCACAGACGGTCATTGGGATGCAGTGGTTCAAATCCAAACTAGTCAGGAGAAAAGAGCAGAAAGAGTAATAGGATTTTCTTTGTGTCGCTCACATTTTCCATTTTAAAAAAAAAGCTGCTGAAGTGACTAAAGCCTCAGTTTAGCTTGACTGGTGCTCAGATATGAATTTCCTGAGCTTAGTTACTGTTGATTGCACTGACTGATAAGGACACATGGAACCCTAGTATACGGTTAAATCCTTGTAGAGGGAATTAAAGATGACATTTTGAACTTATTTTTACAACTAGATTTGAAATAGACTTCCCAACCACACACTAGTCATTACATGTAATAATACAACTGTGCACTGATGTAGCACTTTTCACTCCCTACATCTCAAAACACTTTACAAAAGGGAGTTTTATCTCCATCTTAAAACTAGGGAAACCGATGCATAGAGAGCTGGAGCATCTTGCCCCAAGTCACAAAGTCTGTAGCAAAACAAACAACAGAAACATTCCAGCCCTCAGCTCCAGGTCCTACCTAGTAGCATACTGCACTGCCTTCTGTTAGCACTTTACAGAACGTAGTCTTCATTTGTTTTCAAGAAACTGATGTGGCTGAACAAACCTAGCTGTGTGCATTGGTGAGGTGCTATTACCATTCTTTAGCCTTGTTTTCTACCCCTCTGAAGCTTATTGTGGATGGGTCCACTGTGCACCAGATGTTTTGGGATCTTTCACTATACATCCCAGTGATTTGCTAGGGATAGAAATTGGACACATTACCAGGATCACACTTTTCCTTTCATGAAGACTGGCACCAAAATCACTTCATTACACCACCTTCCAAATTCTCTGGGACTTTGATCCGATTGTTCCAGACTCCTTTATGAAGGCCAGCTGATTCATATACAGTACAACCTCAGAGTCACAAACACCACAGTTACAAGCTGACTGGTCAACCACACACACCTCATTTAAAACTAGAAACATCCAATCAGGCAGCAACAGGGACAGAAAAACAAACAGCACAGTGTTAAACGTAAACTGCTAAAAAATAAAGGGAAAGTTTAAAAAAGATTTGACAAGATAAGGAACTGTTCCTGTGCTTACTTCATTTAAATTAAGATGGTTAAAGCAGCATTTGTCTTCTGCATAGTGAAGTTTCAAATCTGTATTAAGTCAATGCTCAGTTGTAAACTTTTAAAAGACCAAACATAATATTTTGTTCAGAGTTACAAACACACTCCATTCTCAAGATGTTTGTAATTGAGGTTCTATTGTATATCTCTGCTGATAGTGGACCCGTGTCTATTTTTAATGTGCAGCTAAGAACCATTAGTTAACAATACCTGCAGGCATAAAAGTGTTTGAGCTGCGAACACACTGTATTTAACAAGCTGGAGTAAACATTTGGATAGGATGGCCCTACAAAAATGTGCATGAAATGCCTTGGTGATGCCTTTAGAGGTCTCTTTGGTCAGCATCAGTAATCAGCTTGATGGCTGGGCACAGAAGACGGGGCAGCTACATTATCTTCAATGATAGGGAAAACCAGCAATTTCTTACCTAAGTGAAACTAAGGTAAAGTATCTGCTATTTCACTTATCCTAAGTTGTTGTCTGTGTTCACTGGGCATTGAACAGCTGCCATACCCCATTCTACAAGAAGGGCTCCTAGTGATGTTCCAGGCAGTAAAATGTTCTTCAGGCCATGTCTTCACTACAAACTTCTGCCAGCATCGCTATGTGGGTCAGCAGTGTAATCTCTGACTCGCATAACTGTGCGGGAAGCAGCCCCTTATACTGGCAAAGCTACACTTTTGCAAGTACCTTTTATTCTCAGACCCTTGAGTGAAATGAACTATATGACCAAAAGCAGTTTTGGCAGTATAATCTGTATCCACACGAGGAGCATATAATGTATCTGTATACATATCCCAAGCACTCAGTGTAGACATGGCCTAAGGCACAGACTCAGTTCCCTTGTAAACTGATCTTCAGCAAATTCTAGGCCCACAAAAAGATGAGCTGGTGCACTGATCTGTTACATACACGCAGTCCTCAGGAAAAGACCATCTTTAAACAGGAAATCTAAAATGAGAAGAGTGCCTTGTTAACTCTTTAGGCCCTGAGGCGTTGGTAATAAAACATATGGTCAGGATTATTAGACAAAGCAAAGCAAGCAGCTCAACCTAGATGTGGCAATAACTTCGAAATACTTTAACCAGGGTCACAGCATTATAATTTCTTTTTACATCAAACTTATTTTTTAATGGAAACCATTTTATTCTGCAGTAGTTTAACGCCTTCAAAAATATATCTGATGTAAATTAGATCTGTGATGTTAGATTTAGATCTTGCCACAGCATTTCTGAAGTTAAGGATCTGGGATATTTTTTTATAAATGAAGATTCAAGGACTCTGGAGCTAAAGTTGATACATAGTATATATATGCAAAAAGACAAAGTTTTGTTCCCCCCCTTTTCAGCACACAACTGAGGTCGGAAATCTTTCCCTTCCATCCACCCTATCCAAAGCATTACTGACCAAATTTGCAACTGGAAATTTGCTACGGCCATCAAGAGCTTTACAACTGCAGCTTTCATACAAATCTAAAAACAATCCAGCAGATCTTTAAATAGAAATAAATCTTTGGACACTCATTCTTTTAATGAAAGGACAATTTACTTTATGAATCAAGTCATATACAGGAAACTGGGATTAACTGTAGGAAAAATCAACTGATTATATATACATGGTGCAATTCCCCTTGGGACACAAACACAGGGCTTCTTCAATGGGAGATATAATAGGACATGGTTATCACTTGGTTTTAGGAGATTAAATATTAGGGCTGGTTTTCAATTAGGTAGCAATGACTTGTTAAATGCGACATCAATGTACGAAAAATATCTAGCGAAAGTATAACTATCTCCTTCAAAACAATAGCCCTTCTAAATAAAATGTAAAATTAAGATGCTCCAAGAAGATGAAGTGCTTCATTAAAGAGCATTTTAAAATTGTTTGCAGATTCTTTGTTCAATTGCTTTGTGAGTAATGGAAGTCCATATTTATTTATTCCTGGAGGTTGCTGCTCTGTTGGCTCTTGATGCAACCCCTTGTATCCCTCAGTCAGTGGGGATTCAAAGCTTGGTCCCTGCCCTCAGGCGAAACATATGTTCCACTCTAACCTGATTCCACCAAGGGTGTTTGGAATGGAATAATTGTTTTATGTTTATTAATCACCTGCATGCAGATGGGTGCCAATAAAAAAAAAAAAAAACCCAAAACCTCAAGGCAGATCCTTTGCCAGGCATATCAGGCCATTTATGGCATTACCATCACACCCATATTTTGGTGTCCATTAAAACAGAGAGCCTCCAATCAGGGGATAGACAGACTTTTTCTATTTTATATGCAGTGATGAAAACATCATACCAGCTCAGCCAATCTCTTATGATGTCTTCTAAAACAAACAGGAAACATGCAAAAACATTCAAGATTGGTGGTAGAATAAATTAGAGATGCTGCTTACTAAAAGCTAAAAAAGACATTAATGCAACACAGGAAGGGTGAGATTTCAATCACTGAAAAGTCAGAACATTCCAAGTTAAGGTTCCTCCTATCAGGTTAAATGTGACCTGCCAAGAGAAAAATAATTCTGTTGAGGTCTTGTTTGTTTATGATGTACAAAGTCTGAAACTTTAAAAAAAATTCTGAGTTATGTCCAGCTCAAGATTGTTTCAGAAAGGTCTGAGACACTGGCTTAAAACTAAAAGCTACTGCTGCCTTAACTATAATAAAAACGGCTGATAAATAAGTACAGGCCAGCAAAGCCCAATGGAACCAGAAGTCAATAATAACTATAACTAAGGTAGCCTAGAAAAGAAGAATTGTTTCCTTATTAAGGCACTGGACTGGGACCCAACTCTGCCACAGACTCCCTGGGTAACCATGGATAAGTCTCAAGTTCTCTATACATAAGATGAGGATTTAATACTCCCTCTGTTGTTTATTTAGACCGAACTCTTTGAATCCCTGCCCCCATGTGAAATCCTAGCCCCCACTAAAGTCATTGGGGGTTTTGTCATTGACTTCAATAGAGTCAGAATTTCACCCAAAGCATCTGTATAGCTCTCACAATGAAGCCCTAGTCTCAGGTGTGGGGTCTCAGTCATATTGGAAACACAAATATGTTCAGAAAAGGGCACTTCTGTAAATCAAGAATGCTCTGCAAGTTAAGATGGCCAAGTCTAACTTGGCCTTCTGTGAGAAGGATCAAGTAACTGTATGTGGAAACTAGACCATGCTGATAATACTATCCACTGTAAACAATTTTTCACATGCCTGTCTTCATTTCTGATCAAAAGCGCACATCTCACATGTCCAATCTGAGGATTCTAATTAAGTATTTAACTGATTATCAGAGTCCAAAACTGGCATCTGAACAGAACATTTGAAATGGTTGAAAACAGCTTAAGCCTCCGATTCAGGTAACAAGTATTTGAGTGAACTACGAGCCTTTTTAAAAGTTCAAATCTAGTCCAAGATTAAACAAATGTCAGCCATTAGATAGCAATTATCTGAGACAGTTTCATGACAGACAATATGGCGATGCATAATAATTAGAATGGAAACACCATCTCAGTCCTAGACAGGTTAGTGGTTGTTCTAACGGAATGAAAAAGGCTCCTTTATATAACATGGAACAGTTCACAGAAGATCCATGAGACACACAAGTAACATTTAAGTTTCCTGAGTATATTCTAGTTAAGCCCAATTCAAAATAAGTGTTAAAAATGGATGCATCTTAGCACGCATTCTTTTAGACACACTGACTTGTGGTGCTCTCTGAATTCACATGATTCATCCTAAAATATTATACTGTTATATTTAGGGTGGCTAAGATCCAACTGGAAAGCAAAACAATACTTTCCAGTAACTGGATTTCTTCTCCAACAGCTGAGCCATAAAGGATGCTAGTTTCTGCCGATATTCATTTTTTACTTCCATGTATACTCTTTTCCAAAAAGCCTCTTCCTTCAACTTGGTCTAAATTACAAAAACGACAAGTCCAAGAGAAGTATATTAAGACGTTCTGACAGTTGAATCCTTTACTATAAAATTGGAGAATTTCTTGTAGCTCTCCTATAGATCAAGTTACGTTGTTTAACACAAGCGGAACATTATACCAACTGCTTGCAGGACTGCACCACATACTGAGAAATGGATGATGGATACTTACCTACTGAAAGGGAAAATTAGCATTTGAACAAAAATTTAAGAGGGTAGAGACTGGAGGCAGCAAAACCGGAAGCTGAGAAAGTACAGAGCCCCACTAATACAAGGGCAAACCAGCAAGGAAAGAAGTGACAATCTGCACAATTATCGACTGGCAATCCCAGAATCCTTTCTGCAGAGTGACGACAATTCAATTTTCTTTGGGAGAAAACAGTTAATGTAATAAAGTGGTAAGATTGGCTATATCAATGTCAATCTTTATTTGAAGTCTCCAAGTACAGTACATTAATTATTTATGTCAAATGAGTAGAAAAAGCCAAAATGAACTGAAAGACTGCTCTGGGAAGATCCAAGGGGTTAGGATGACACTTTTGGAAGGGGTATGTTGTCCATTTCATGGATGCCGTCTTTATCAATGAACCGGACGCTGAAAGAAGGTAGGTTCAGGATGAAGCGTTTCTGAAGCTGTTTAATAGAGAGAGAGGGGAAAGATTTGTTCAAGGCTTAAATGAAAAAAAAATTATTTTCTGAGAGAGAGAGACACACACTGTTACATGTTCCAAAAGTTTAAGTTTCGTCCCTTCAGTTTCTGTCCTGCTTTCATTTTGTTTCTTTGCCATCTCTGGACACCAAAACTAAGACATGCCTTTCATATTCCAGAACCCTTGACTGTGTCCTCTGTGGAAGTCAATTTGGAAATTGGGAGGGTTTGAATAGTTACTTTAAAGAATTGCATGAATTTTACAAGTAGAAAGAAATCACACAGCACCATTTTAAGCTTACCGACTTGCATAAGCAAACAAACATTTTATTCTGCTCCTTTGAGTTTTAATATTTACCTAAAATTCCTTTTCAACAAATCTGAAGTAGGACTAAGGATCTGAATAAAGAGGCTGCACACCCCTGATGTAATGTGTTAGATGAACTTGCCATTTCCAAATTTATCTTGATGTACATCTTAAAGAATGTGTCTTAAACTAGTACCTAACAAGAGAACCACTCTGCTGAAAAATTAACTTGACTGTGTGCCAGGACTAAGTATTTACCAGGTCCCCACTGTACACACTGCTTGGGATATAAACGTCAGTCAATCGTGCATGAGATGCTGGAAGCATGGGCTCCCTTTCCCACAGTGCCTGTTATTTCAGCATGAATTCTCTGCTCTCTAAACAAGATTTTTAATTCCAGTGAAAGTGGAGAAGATGACAACCATTTTCTACCATTGCATTTAGATACAGCAGGCAAACATTTGAGAGGGGCCTGAGATCATTTGCTTATGATGTATTTACATGTGTAAACTTCCCCACCCAATATGCACCACATATGAGTTAAGGTCAGAGCTTTTTTTTAGGCAAATGCTGACATCACCTTCAGGGTAAAACACTTGCTGTTTGCACTTATGAGCTCATATTGGATGGTCAGTTTGATATACAGAGGATAATGCCACTTCTTGTCTTATTTGAGAGTAGGACCCTTGATTATATAAAATAAATGTGGTATTGTTTGTTCCTTTTATCAGGATGAACTGCACTAAGTAAAGAGACCCTGCTGTCACGTTATTTTCTTTTGTTGTTATTTGTATGTTTTCAATTTTTGTGTTAGGGTGCATCAATATAGTAAGCACTTGTGACATTTTTGTTTTTATTTTTTAGTAGTAGTGACAACTGGTGGTACTGTGGTTGGCTGACAGACCAGTAACTGAGACAAGACATGGAGGTTAAAATGTCAGCAGGTCCTGCTCCAAGTAGCACTGTCTGGTAATATATTATCCTTTTTTCCCCCCATGCTCCAAGAATATTTTTACTTTACAAATATTTAATGAGCAGACCGATTTCTATAAAAACTGGTTCTGAGTTCTCAAGGTATATTCAAGGCAGGACCCTTCAAGGGTGGATTGATTTAAAACAAGGTGATTTAAGTCACAATTTAAATCACAAAATAAAGTCATTGATTTAAATCAAGTTACCAAATACAGGGGGTCCCCACTATAAGTCGCCCCGGTATACATCCGTTCCACACTAAAGTCGTTGACGTTTGTAGGAACTGATGTGTTATAAGTCCTCCCATTCCCCGCTATAAGTTGTGCGAAACACTCCCCTCCCCACCCATTTGCTTAAATGGAAGTCAGCCGTGGGGAAAAAAATTCCCCACTTTAAGTTGTTTCACTATAAGTCCAAGTTTTTTGGAACATATCTTGGACTTCTAGCGAGGACCCCCTGTAAAGACAAGACTGACTGTGCTTAGAGTGCACTTAATTTTGGTGTAAGCCCCACTGTACTCACTGGCACTTCTGTTTTTTGAGAAAACAAGTATAGAACGGGGTTCCCTTGGAAAAGGAGTTATGCTGAAGTAAAATAGGGAATAGCACTTCTGGCATCACCATTATGGTCTGTGGCCATGATGTTCCAAAATAAGAGATATGCGTTATGCAATGTAGAAGTCCAGGAGATACCACCACATAAGCACAGAACAAAAACAATCCTACCCATCCTGTGTCTCTCTTTGCAGATGTTACTTTTTAGTCTGCTGAGAAACAGAAATTGAAAGCCCAGAGTTTTCAAGAAGCAAGAGCTAGTAGTTAGGATAGACAGACTAGAGCAGGGGTGAGGAACCTTTTTTGAGTTGGGGGCTGCTGACTCTCAGAAAAATCATTCGGGTGTACACACAAATAAAAAAAACACAACCCACAAACCCTCACTAATGTGGCCCCCGACTAAGGAGAAACACTCCTCACATTCCCCTTGCACACCACAGCCTAGATGGGCCAAGGCTGGTAGATTTTGTGTGGTCCAGCCCCACAGGTGGGTTCAATGGGGGAGACTGGGTCCCCAAGACTCAGGAGCTAGATCCAGGCAAGCCAGAGGCTGCATCCCACCCATGGGCCTTGGATTCCCCACCCCTGGACTAGAGCCGTTAATTCATTTTTACAAGATGGTAAGTGTAGGTGTAGAATGTTTGTGATGAGATTTAATTGTAACTTTTAAAATAAGAAATTTAGTGTTTTATTGATATTTTTAAAAAATTAAAAATATTATTTAAACAACACAATCCAATTTTTTAAATGATATCTATTTTTATCCACCCTGGGACCCCATGATTAATGCACATTTTCAAAGCACTTTTACAATGGCATACAAAGTTAAGAAATTAGTTGAACTTTGCAGTTTTTGTTATATTTCAGGAACTATGAGCTCATCAGCACATGACAACAGCAAAGCTACTGTCTATTTATCAATCTACTGAGTTACCATGCGAGACTATCCTTTCAACTCACTAGATTTAAGAGACATGTAATGGTCAGAGAACAAGACACCCTTTTTGGGGATATGGTTGGGCAGCACTCAAAAGTAAATGTGTAACCTTACTCATTACCAAAAATGCTTGTAAAGACTTCTGCAGCAGACTTCTCCCCAGTAAAACCAGTTCACCTCTAACCTCCAAGAGACAGTAACAGAGTACTGTTCTTCTAAAGAGTTATGGTGTGAAAAGGATATTTTTGCTACAGTTGGAGGAGATCAACTGCTTCAATGCCAGAGGTCAAGTTATTATCTGACTTGATTATTCAACTTATGAACTAAGGAGAGAAAGTAGCTTAAAAAAGTGTAATAGAAAAATAAACTTACCACAAGCACAGGATAAGTATCAGAAGGTTAAAACATTTTAGGCAGAAACAACATAAAAAGACAAAGTCAAGGGCTGTCTACATCAATATTATGTTAAGTATGGAAGGACCAGAAGTAAAGAAAAGCAATTAAGCTTAAAGTTTACATTCTGGAGGACATGAACCATACTAAGACAATGTAAGTACCCACAAATCCTTTTCCTCAGTAGCTGGTTCCACATCTGGCCAATGTATATTTATTACTCCTTCTGGCAAAGACAGGAAAAAATGTGACAGAGGAACAGGAAAAATATCAGCAAATCAAGGCAAACAAACATTCCTTTCTCAA
The DNA here is from genome assembly GCA_019425775.1 of Rafetus swinhoei. Classification (NCBI taxonomy): domain Eukaryota; kingdom Metazoa; phylum Chordata; order Testudines; family Trionychidae; genus Rafetus; species Rafetus swinhoei. The sequence goes on along the minus strand of JAFJHL010000300.1, from coordinate 13,355,778 downwards.
GATCACATAGGCCCAAGTCTTTGGTGACTCACCTCCTCTAAACATTTCTTTAGGAGCTCCACTGCCTCCTCGCGTGTGATACCTGAAAGAGAAAACACCCACAGATTGCTTTAGTTAAAGGCCACCTCTCTCAAGTCAATCTTTTTATTAAATTTAAACAACTTTTCAGCTGAGCACCAAAAAAAACTCTCCTTCCCAGTTCACAGAAAACACATTCCATATGTACTGAGGATGCCCTGCACTGAAGCATTTGCACTGCAACAAGCCATTGAGAATCGATTTGTTATACCAATGGGAAGCATGACGGAATTTTGCCTCCCATGGCCAGTGACTGGGCTTCGGAGAAGTCCAGCCGTCTCTCTCTTCTTGAGTTTATTATGGTTTTAAATCAGCTCCATCTGTCCACAGCCGGCTGCAAGTCAGTGAAAGTGGGCGGGGATTAGTTTTAGTGCTACATTCCCTGCTGGGTATTAGTTTTAATAATGGGAAAGGCACGTGTGTGATGCCCCTGTTATTCTCACACATTAGGATAAAAAAAAAAAAAAAATCAGCATTCAGTGAGGATGGCAAACTGTGACAACATATTGTACTTAATTATTTTTCTTTTGGAAGGGGTGGGGAAAAAGAAGAAAGGCAGCATCGCTTCCAGGAGACACAAGTAATGAAAAAATTACAGAAATGGATGCTTAGCATGCATCCGACTTGGTTCAAGTGCTTTTGTTCCCATCTCATGCCCACTGCTCAGGTGGAATAAGTTTTAATTAGAGGAGAACTGCCAGATTCCTGATGCATTGGTTGCAGGAAGAAGATAGAAATATTGTTAAAAGAAGGTCTCTGCTATGACTTAGCAAACAGAGAGGCTTAGTTTGGATGTTATTAAAACATTGAGAGCTGCATATATGCAAGGAATTATTACTGATGTTTAGTGTCTACATCAGAAGAGGCCACCACGGTTTGGTCCCTGGCAGCGGGAAGAGGAAGCAGCTCTGCGCAATTTCGCTCCCTCTCCCCCAAAGCCGGGGGAATGGCAACACAGCGCTTCTCCAGAGGCTTTTCCCCCCACTGACCCTATAGCAGTAGGGAGTGGTGCCTGGGGGAAGGCAGGGACTTGGAGACATTTGCGCCTGTGACAGTGAGGTGCCAGGTAAGTGCCTCGTCTCCACCCCCCTTCATGCACCTTCCTTCCCCGATCCCACCCCAGCACCCTTCAGGGTCCACAAAAATTCCTTAAACCAGAATACCTTATTTTCCAGGATCACCAAATGAAAGAGGTTCAAGTGTATTAGATTATGATGGCCAAGAACTAACAGGTTAGTAATTAAAATTAAATCACTTCCTTACTTTAAAAGAGGGGTGGAAAAAGTCTAGTTTCACTGCAGCCTCCATTTTTACTGAACAACTTTGTCTATAGATTTTTAGATCTTTATTCCTCAATATCTAATCTCTGTGCCTACCACAGCACCAGAACTGGGCAGGAGTGAGTCAACACGATTCACAAATTCAAAATTTCTCCTTATTAAGCCTTTGTTTTACTAGTTGGTAGAAGAAGAATTGTTTCTTTGCCACAAGTTTCATACTTACTTGGCTTGTAATAGCGGTCAAGAATACTCAGGGTTAGGAATGCACCATATCCATGTGCTGCAAAGGGAGCTTTAGCAAGGGCTGCAAGGTAATCCATATAATAAAGCGCAGGACCTTCATGCTCATCATAGCCAGCCAGAAGTAGATTGACATGGTAAGGGGTCTGCAAGCAAAAATATAGAATATTGATTAATGCAGCAATACTAACCAGCCTCCTCTACTGTCGCCCCATAATGTGGAGAGACTGGTAATCCAGCCCATTTCAACATGCTCCTTTGGAAACAAAGTGTTCCTAACAATTGTATAAACTACTACTGAGGAAAGGATTTGGATTCAAAATCCTTAAGTGGCTCAAGTTTCGCTGTTGTGGGGAAAGCAAACTTCTTTGCTCACTGTATTCCTTTAAGTCGTGTAAGACACTTTCCCTTCAATCTGTTCCTTAGGATCCTTTCACAGTGTTTCAATTTTATGGGGACAAAACAATTAAAACACTTTTGCATTACACTCCATCTCAACAAAATGCTGGGATTTTTTACTGTCAGCATACAATCACAACGTGGACTTTTTTGGCCGGTACAAAGTTCCTGTTAATTTAATATGCTGTTTGTTTAGCTACACTAAATTAATTACACAGCATTTTAAGCCAGTATGAAAACAGAACACGGTGTGAACAGTTTTATATATATAATGTTACACTGTAACATTAACTGCCAATTAGACTTTTATTCCATGTACTAAGTTAAACCTCTATGACCTTACTTTCAATTTGCTTCCATTTAGATTTCAGAACCTGGCCCACTTCCTCTTTATCACAAGATCAAGATAATCAACGTTTCCCTCCATCCCTATCACAGACATTTTTCATATTTTTGTCTTTTAGGCTTCAGAAATAGTTTGACAGATGCAGAGAATTAAGCGTTAGTCTGCTCCAGTTTAATTCTTTCCTCCCTATTCTTGTTTAAGACTTTAAAAGCAATCCATTAAATAAAGATGTTTTCATGTTTATTCTTTAGCCAAGACAGACCACCCAGTTCCAGTAAAAGGCATGGTTGTATTAGTGGATTATAAATACAGATCTAGTAATTCTACAAAGCCCCAGGAGTTTGCATAATGTTTTATACGGGTTATCATTTTCTTTAAAAACTCATGTATTCTTATTGCATTTTCCACAGTGGGGAAGTGGTTGTGTAAACACATAGCTATAGATATACCAAACACATGTGAACACATTATATATGATTTCATAGTGCATATACACACACAAGATTACCAATTGGTGACGCATAGGCTCATACAAGGACTACACCATATGCTTGCTTAACACTTTTATACTTTTAGTAGTTCCATACTGACTTTAGTACTTGACATCAATATGAAACTGACACTACACATAGTGTGTTCATTAGATTTTCAGAAAATTGAAATCAACACCAGCCAACCAGAATAGGGAAGAACAACATCTACTACTAGTGCCAAGGCAGAAAGCAAAATCATTTTGAAAATCTGGGATATGTGTAGCTGGTTAGAGCTTGTTTCTTACATAATTGAGAATGTAAAGTAAAAAAGATTAAATCCTTAGAAGCAAAACTTATTTCCACCACTGTTCTACCGAGGCTATTACCTGGAGTTATTCTGATTCCTTCTATGAGACGTTATTAAACAGCTTTAAGCAAAATAATAGAATAGTATTAAATAATGGGGTTAACATTAAGTTGAGACCACAAAATCATGATAGTAAAGGATATCACTTGATGCAAGTACAGGTTGAACCTCTGTAGTCCGGCACCCTCAGGACCTGACTAGCGCTGAATCAGGGAATCTGCCAAATCATGGGAGGTTGATATTGTCTAGCAGCATTACCAACACTTCCACTGCTTACCAGGCTCTTAGAAGACATTTAGGGGTAAATTAGAGCTAAGTAACAGCACAGAACATTCACAGCAAGGACTAGTGGCTGTAAAACTACATGGGACCACGGTAAAATGGACATCTGGCTAACTAAAATAATGCTAGACCACAGATGTTGCCACACCAGAGAGTGCGAGACTAGAGAGGTTCAACCTATATTAGAAAGAACTTTGAGTTAAAATATTTTTTAAATGGAATTAGAGTGCTATAGTTTGAATGCTCTTCTCACAAAAGGAGGATAGGTTGATGATCTTTCCCACTTGATGAACCATATACTTATAAAACAAAAATTAATTCACTCAATGTTTTTGGACACAAAAGCAAGTTAGTGAAATATACACATTTTAAGGGTTAGTCTCACGCTTAACAGGCCCAGCTGCAACCAAATACTGTAGGACACCATATGAGTCTTATTGGTTTCTACTTTCATCAGGAAAAATAAGGACAGACAGCAAAATGACAGTCTCATTTACATCCAAAATATAAATTTATAAACCAAGACTGTTTCAATCATTCCAGAATCAAGTTGCTACACAAACGTATTAGTTTAATTAGCCTATGTATTATCATTTATTTATGCTAAAACATCTCATGCACATCAAAGTTGGCATTTAAAAGCCATGACACACAGCACAGAAGATAACTCACAAATTATTGTGCTACTTCGAATTACCAACTTTTGCATGTGTGAGAAGCTGAAGCATAAATAAGTGGTGTCACAGACTAATTAAATCAATGCAGCTGTGTAACAACTTGCAGTTTCTAAAATTCTTCTGCAGAAGCTCCATGAAACATCTTTTGCTTGTTTTTTTTTAAATTTCAAATGTAAATAAATCTTAGACTCTCTCATTACTAGAGGACAGGGAGGCCCAAATATTAGATAATTATTTTCACACTGTATTTATGATTTCTGTATCCTTTTTAATGGATTTTAACACCCTGATACTTACAAAGAAATGCAGTATTAAAAGGGCATTTTCATACATCATTTTGGAGAGTAAAATTCATGTTTTCCAAGAAAGAGCTCTTTTCAAGCAACATCTTTTTCTGATATCTAAACTCACCATTGCTTCCCACTGCAGTGTCCACAACATTCATTTAACTGCTAGAATTTCCAGTATGCCATGATCTTGTTTCAAGTGTAGCAGTTCAGGACTTGGATGTGAAGTCCCGGCAAAGCTATATTTTGGAATGTGGCACTCTAATGGGGAACTGTTCTGTTAAAACCACTTCGCTGACTTGTAAATATACCTATTTTCATATGTGAATGTTTAAAGAGTTTAAATTGCTTAACTTAAAAACACTGGACCACAAGTAAATACCAAACTCCATATTTGTTGAATGACACGCTCCTGACCAATCAGCCCACAATACTAAAATCAAATGTTTTTTCCCCCCAATTATACTGCAAAAATCATGCAAAATACAAGCCTTTCAATACCCAACTAGCTGATACTCCCATTTGCCAGACACAGTTGCCAAACAAATAAAACCAAATCTTACAAATTATCATCTCAAATAGTTTTTACTCCCAAAAGGGAGGAGGATCTAGAGACGCCAGAAGTCTAGTAGGAACTTTACATTTTCTATGGCCAGGTCTACATCGCAGCCGAAAGCTGGCTTACGATACACAATTCCAGCTACATTTTTTACGTAGCTGGAATCAACGTACCTAAAACCTAGCTTTGGCACGGTCCCCACTGCGGAAGGTAGACAGGAAAAATGCTCCCATTGACTTCCCTTATTCCTTGTGAGGAGGAGTTGTCCCGGCATCAATTGGGGCACACTCGGCATTCGACTTAGCAGGTCTTTACTAGACCTGCTAAATCAAATGGAGGAAGATCGATTTTCTCCATAGTCTAGATGTGATCTATGTAAAAATTAAGATCACAGTATGACGACAGGCAGCATTACAAATCCCTAAGAAAACCTACTCATAAGCATTAATGTTATGCTTTTTAAAGTGCCTGGTTCTAATCTTTTAAACCTTCCTCTGCAACGGATTATCATGGCACCTTAACATAGACCGGCAACATATTTGCTAGTCCAGCACTTGGGTCCCAACTCTTCTATGCCTGGTCTCTCAACTCAGTGGTTTGAAACAGAAAAGTGCCAAGTCTGATATTTGTTAAATACTCTCTATATTGAACTTTTGTGGCAGAATGTTTATCAATTTCAAACGAGGCATGGGATTTTGTTGCTAATTAACATGAGCAAGAGCTCTGAACTTGAATGTTACTGTGATTACAAAGGTTTAACGTGAGAAATGATGGGCTAACACTTTTGGGACTGAGGAAAAACAATGCTTTTTTTTGTGTCTCAAGAAATGCAAGCTTTCCCTTCAGTTAAAGGAAATATTTTCCATCGCTATCTAGCTTTGCACTCTATGCCGTTGGATTTAAAATAACTGCAGTGATTAAGAAGAGCGTGAAATTCTTCAGAATTTACAGCTGAAGAGAACAGTTGTGAGAAATACATTGAAACAACAAGATCAGCGACGGGAGGCTGGGCGGTGACAAGCATCGGTGTGACATCTGGCGGAAACCAAAGTCACAGCAAGGGGGAGAGAGAGGTGGGCGTGAGGAAGCATCCTGCCAAGCGTGGACAGCAAGAGAGGAATTGACAATCTTCCTTTGGACTAAGGCCAGACCCTGCCACCTATAATTACACATAACATCACAATGAGAAGCTGTAGTTTAGATTTTTTTTTTTTTAAATTATTTTAAATGATGTGCAGCAACTTAATATGTTAAACGTTCCAAACTTGGCACTGGCATTCCCAGCAGGTAAGTCATCTGGGAGGTTGAGAAAGGCAGTGGGTTGAGAAAGGAAACAGCAAATTCTTTCTGCCCCATGTTGATTTGTACTGCAGCAGCCATACAGGAACCGACAAAGGGTCTTTTCAGACACTCAAAAATACATCAAACATGGATAATGGCAAAATGGGTTCTTACCTGTGAAGGTGAATACCCAGTGTGAGGGAGCACAGCATATCAGAAGTGATCAATCAGAATAAAACACCTTCTTATCAGTACAGTGCTGATAGTTCAGCCTTAGAGACACTTGCTATAGAGTCCTTTACACCTCCTTGGCAGCGTAAAGGGGCCTTCTAGTGAGCGAACACTGGCAGAATAGTGTTAAGGGTCCTTTCCATAAATGAAAATCAGGTTCTAGGATTCCAATGGACAGTGTGACTTCTACTCTGAGCTTAGGCAGGGTTCCACCAGAAATAAATCATGGTCCCCCACGTCCTATACACTAAGGGTATGTCTACACTGCAAAGCAAAAAAAGACTATACACTTCAATTCGAGTTTAAAATCTGATTTGCCATGTCTTCACTGCTATTGTAACCTGAGCTAAGAACACACTTTCCTTTTCTTTTGCAGTGTAGATGCACAGTATTTGGCTTCGATTTCACATTCCATACAGAAAACTAAAGACACTGTCTACTCACGAGTTTTACACCGTTTAGTTTAATTGATGCAAACCCATGCAAAGATTTTTATTTTGGTTTAAAATGGTTTTAGTTCAGCTGTTTCTAACTGAATTAAGCTAAACAAAAATAAGGCAGGTTCAAAAACAAAACAAGAGCACAGACAAAAACAACACAAAACCCAGCATTAAACTAGTTTAAACTTTTTTTTAAATTCCACCTGAAAACGAAAGCAGCACAAATGCACATGTAGACAAGCCCCAAGTCCAACTGCCATTAAATGAAGTGTCAGCGGGTAAAGTTAAAGATTTTACAAATATCTGTTACAGCTATTGCTATGCATCTTTAAAATTGCAATACACCACCACAAACTTGGCGACCAGCATATGGACGCAGCAATTTTTACTGACTGAGAATTCACACACAATTAGGCAGAATGTGTAATCTGCTCTATAGGTAACAATGACCACTTTTTTTAAAAAGTGGCTTAAAAGAAACTCCTCCAGGTTTGAGAGAATTTCTCTGGAACAACCCATAATACATGGGATCTTTACTGCTGACAAGTAACTTCAGTTTACAGTGGTTTAGGGTCCCTCAATACAATATATTCTATCAAAGCTTGGAGGCCTAACCTAGCTACACTTGATATTCACAGAGCAAAAACTTTGATAAGACAACCCTGTTCTGAGCCACCACTTCAAACTGTCTCTAAGGTTTTCAGTACTATTTTGTTGAGCTCCGACAGGCAACCGATCTATGCTTATCCTTTGGTTGGTTGCTTAAAAAAAAAAAAAGGTATCACTGTACTTACAAGTTCATGAAATTTTTTGCATTAAAATAGCCCCTCCAAAAGTAAATACTATAGTACTTTTAAAATCAACAAGAGTTCAACCTCCTCAATGTATATTTCTAAGCAATCCTAGCATAATATGTGTGTCCTGCAAATGATCTATGAAAGTAGGTTGCACATCAAGGCCCATATTATAAAACTGGGTCCACCTGACATCAGACTGCATGGATCAGAACCTAAAAGGATAAAGCTACAAGATTATGGTTTTACACTGATTTTAACTGAGTAAAAGGATATTAACTGCATTAGAAGTTCAAGCTTCTCCTTTGAAGGCTAAATGTTACAGGGTGAATTTCCAAACCAAATACCCCTGGGATAACAATACAAAAAATGTTCTGTTTGACAGGATAAGGACTGTAATATCAGATCTCAAAAACTTAAATTAGCTATTGTCCATCTGCAGAGAAAGAGATGGACCATTTCCTTGTTGCTATATGTATTTTCATACACCAAAAGCAGCACCAAGTTTGCATGCTTTCTTGTTAAAGGCACTGCCATATTGTAATTAGAGTGGTTTCAAAATTTAATGACTTAAAAATGCAACATGGCACAGATGCCTTATTATACCAGCTAGTTAACACAGTATTTGTTTTCTCCATTCATTTCACTTGCTAATCCAAAATGCTGTCTCTACCTAGCAAATAAAGCTCACAGATTAAATCACTGACGGTCCAATGGCAAAATGTAACCCCTGTGTTTGCTAATCAGTAGTATTTTTGAGGGGAATTCAGGCAATATTCAATATTGTGGAGCAGACTCCACATGTTGAAGCAGAATTACATGCTGCAAGGTAAATGTAGCAAGTAATGAATGCTAAACACTCAGCGAGTTCTAGAAATATGAATAACTATGATTGCAGAGCATTACATTAATGCTGGATCATCCACAGAGATTGACAAATGAATTCAAACTAGCTGAAGTGGTAAGAGATACAGATGGTGGTTAACAGTGTAGAACATGCTTCAGTTTGGGTTGGGCAGTAACACCCTGGAATACCTAGCAGAATACTGTTTTAATATAACAAAGACTCAAAATAAACTGTCAGTTGGTGAGTTTCCTTGGAGTACTCAGCGAAAAACGCCAAGGCCCTTGGGTTGCCTTCACTGTATAACATGGAGAGCCACAAAAAAGCGATGAAAGGGAAAGGTTACATGAAACGTCCCCACTCTCCTCCCCATCTGGCACTTTTGTGAACACTCTGCATGTCCTGTAGTAGTAATAGCAGCAGCAGCAGCGCAAAAAAGGGGCGGAGCCAAACAGGACAATCACCCTCTCCATACATTAGAGGCCACAAAAACAGAGATTGGTTAATGCAGCTCCTCTGATCTGGAACCCCACTGAATAAGTCAGAGCATAAAAACTTCCCAATATCAATTGCCTAAGAGGGAGAGTGGGGTGGGAACAAAAACTGAAAGGGCACACAGGAAGAGTTCCTATGGCCAGAGCATCTTTGGACTGGGACATACCACAAGCGAGTGACAATCTGAAAATGTTCTAGTTTTACCCCTGCTTGCAATACAACACCTATGAGGCCCTCAAAGTAGGAAATGGGAGAATGCACCCCGGCCACACATATAGTCCCACAGGACTATTCTGTCCCCACTGTATATTTTACCCACCATCTCCATTATTTCCTATGTGAACACATGTCAATTACTAGTTTAACAGAAAATTGGGAGTTGGATCCCTGTGTTGCATTTCTGACTGACACTACTCTATGACCTTGACCAGGTTGCTTCAGCTCTGTGCTCATTTGTACTATGAGGATATTATTTATTCACTTCCCCTAACGTAATCTGAAATCTCTGAGGTGTGTATGTGCAAAGTACTGTCATAAAATTAGACCAAGACTTCAACAACAAAGTTGCACCAAGTAAACAGCACAAGTACAGTACTCAAACTCCTAGAAGAGTTTGCCATATATATTTTATAGTCATTAAATGGTTTAAAGGCTACTGCACATTAATGACCAAATGCCCAGAAATCCTGCTCATACTCAACTTTCTTCCTGTTCAGACTTGTATTTTGTAACACTGGTTAACCAGAACAAACCCCAATAAGTGAGGTCTCCCAGATACATGTGAATGGGGCCCAGGACCTTTTTGGCACAGAGCCATTTCTTAACCTATTTGGAAAGAAGATAGTCTTGAGAAGTATTCTGGATTTAAGTCACCACTTACCACTCAGTTTTAAGTCAAACTGCTTCCATTACCAGAGTCTCAATAGCTCAAACAAATGGGGTTTATTCTACAGATAAACTGACAAGAAAAATTACCTATTGGTTTTAGAGGTAAAGTTATAGATTTAAGACAGTTGTGTGGGGTTAACATGAAAATCCTTAATGAGTAGAGATTCAGAAAAAATTAGGGATGGAGTAGACATACAGGTTTTTTTTTAAAACAAAGCCAAAATCTTTGATATAATATCACTATACTTTCAATGGGGATATTTAGCACAGAAAAAGGGATTTCTGATCTCAGCAGGCACCTAACTGGATAGCACACACTCTCTAGGAGTGAGAAAGCAACACCTTCTCACATACAATCCCCCAGAGAGAGGGGATTTACACCTGAAAACTCATAACTGTATCAGCACTGTGATGGGCAAAACAGCAAGTTAAAAAAATCTGGTTAATTTAAACCAGCTCAGAGTTCAACTTCCCTCTTCTTTACTGAGACAGGACTGTGACTCTATAGCCTGGCTCTTCCTAAAGGCTAGGCCAACATGAAAGGTAGAAATTTTGAGGCTATACGTGGAGGAAGAGGCAGAAGGAATCATGGATAAACTATACCCAAAAAGTTGGGGTAAGATTATACCATAAAAAAATTAGGGGATATCTTCTAATTTGCCTGCTCTCCTGACCCCAAAATTAGAATAATCAGAGTTTGGAAGGGTCATCATCTTTTATAAAGCTCCAGCTTCAGGTGTTCAACCCACTAAGGTAACATTTCCCATTGCCAGATCTAAACAATCTACGCTTAAAGTATCACAGGTTTAAAGTATTCACTTATGTCAGTACAAAGCAGAAACCATATGCAATTCAGGTTCAGTCATAAGTGACTTTCCAAGATATTAAGAAATAAATGGGGTTTGGACAAGGCAAACTGGTTTAGACATTCCATTCTTGGCTACCTTAAAAACCTTTTCATATTAGCCTTTCCAAGTATTAGCTGTTATAAGCCAACAGTATATGTTCAACTTAACTTGCAGAGAACTTCCTGCACCTTGCTGTGCATCAAGATGAAAACATACATTTAAACCATTAGTAAATACCTAGTCCCCCCCTCTTCCCCATAAAATATAGTTATATATATTTATTATGTTTTATAGATATCACGAACAGGATTAGTTTAACACACTCCCAGAATCCCATGTGAATGACTTCTTTGTATAAAGAACTACTGGTTATATTTTTATTGATTCTAATTAGGTCACAATGGGTACAGAAATACAACAAATATGTGACAACTGATTGAGCAAAGAACATAACTAACTGATGCCAATGTTTGTAACTGCATGTTGAAAGTGCTGCACCTTCATACAAGCACTAAGTGCTAAGTTTTAAAAGACGACAGTGTTCTCCCTACAGTATAGAGATCTCTGTAGTGTGACAGTGGTGTCAAAGTGCGCCATTTGCTCGGGGGCATTGCCATCTGCAGCAGCACAACATTTTGTCTCCGGTAAATAAACACATCTGCCTTTGCCAGTGTCCTCCCCACTGTGCTGCCCATCTGGAGCAGGTGAGCTGGAAGGCAAGCCTGGGCACAGGGAGGAGGGGGGATGCAGGGAGGATCAGGCCTCAAGGGACATGGCACATAGAGGAAGAAGACAGTGCCGCATCATGTCACATCCTGCTAACCGCATTTGCCAAAAAGCATGTTAAATTACCCTCGTTAGCGATATTTTTATCATATGTAACAAATGGCTGTCTGTGCTTAAGTGGGCAGGACATTCAAAGTCAATTTCACCTATGCCATCTGCTCTGAAGGTCCTGTGACCTTGAGACAAGTAATCAGCCTCTTACGCAATTGACAGACAAGGCTGTGCATGCATAACAGAGGGAGAAGAATTACAATACTGCAGCTAATGTCAATTGTGGAAACGCAGAACAGCTCCAGGCAAATGTGAACATTTGAATGAAAGTCACAATAAGTATCATTTGTATAGGACTAACATATCTACAGTCCAATTTGGACAGGCTTTGTGTATGGATGGGGCCTAATAGGACTCTCATACGGGCTGGAGCCCAAAACCTTAATACAAATATTGAGCACTATTTGTAAGTCTGAGAAAGGTTCCCTGGGAAATTTCTATAAAATGTCCTAGCAATAAAAAAAAATCTTATCTCCTGCTCATCCCCATACTAACATAATAGCTCAGCTTAATTCATAGCATCAATGCTCCTGTTTTCCCACTTTTCTCTTGTGTGGAAAGCATACATATAACAGACAGAGGACTGCTGAAATCCCTAATCTCATATATTTAGATACCACTTTGCCCTTCCCTAACAACTTCCAGCAAAATATTTATAGCACTTGACAAGCAGTTAATTAAGCCTCCTCTCCCTATGAGGTAGCCAAGGATTACATATTCATAAGCAATACCCATTTCACAACTGGGGAAAAGTGTTGCACAGAAGTTGATATTTGACCTTGAACATGTCACACGGCAAGCCAACAGCAAGAGTAGAACCCAGACGTCCTGACTTCCTCACTATAATTGCAAAGCATCAAAGGGCAATTATATAAGGCATCTGAATGATGAATGACAAAACAGTATTTATTAGCAATGCTTTGAAATATTACCTTAAGGAAGTCAAGTCATTGCACTCTGCTAATTTAAAAAAAAAAAAAAAAAAAAAGCTTCAACTTGGTTTTGGTATTTACAGAAAGCTTCATGTCTGTTTACAAAAAAGGGCTTGTTTTGCAAAGAACATCAAACAACTTTGCTCTATTAAATCATTTTGGGAGAAGATTAAACGGATTCAATGCATTTGCATGAGAAGTGATGGCCTTATCTCAATTTTAAAGGGGCTTAATTCACTTAGCTGTCTGATATTGATGACAAAATATTACTGGTACCAAAAAATCTTAACCCTGTAGTTGTATTAGTTTATGATAAGTGAGGTGATAGGCACTTTACCAAGAAAAAAGCAAACCATAGGTTACAATTTCCATAAAACAGACCATTTTGGTGAGGAAAAACCTATAGTTGAAGAAGGAAGAGACCTCTTGATTAGAGTTCATCCATCTGCAAGTGAAAGTTATTCTCCCGCAATTCATATTGGGTAGTTAGCAGACATTTGGTGCTCACTAAGGCTTTGTCTACACGTAAATGTTTAAAGAGCAGCTGCAGTAGCACTTTAAATTGAAGGTGTGGCAATAGGGCACTTTCTTCCAGTGTTAGGATCTCTTTCCCAGCACTCTATGTAAACCACCTCCATGAAGATAGTAGCTAAAAGTGCTGGTTCACACTCGTACTTTACAGCACTGTAACTTGCTGCACTTGAGGCAGGAGTGCTTCTTCATACTCCTGAGCCAGAAAGTTACAGTGCTGTAAAGTGCCAGTGTAGACAGCTTAAGGCACTGGATTCTGGGCCATATCCTAATTTCTATCCCACACTTTGAAGACAATTAACCAGATCATGATCAAAACATCATCTTAAATTTTTCATAGGTTCAAAGCCTCCATTCTTGGATATTCCTTCTATATATTTTCCAACATACTGTACAGATACCGATAATCAAAATGGACAGTAAGCCGAGCTAGCTCAAGTATCATTTGGGGAAAGATATTTCTCGATATTTAAAGTTTTTTGTGTCTTTAACATGAAATAACAAGCAAACCTATTATAAAAATAGGTAAAATTCCTATGATAGATAACATTTTACAGAAAATGGCATAGTTGTCGATATCATCTTCTTAGAACTGAACACGATAGTATTGCAACTATTATTTAACTACTAATACAGGAGAACCTTGATTTGCCAAATGTCTCCAGGGTCCCCAAAATAATAAGGGGTTGTTAAAATGAGAACATGAAACAACTAACAAAAGCAAACCAAGATGGACAACATGAAGCACTATTATTGTATAGGAATTATTTATTTGTATCACTGAAAATATTTAGGACATAACATAGCACAGAACTATAATGAAGATATGAGATCCATCCTTGTGGTTCCTAACACTTGTATCTCATAATAGTATTAGTTTTTTAGATGCTTTGTGAAGCTTATGTTTTTCAGATAAAGCATTTCAGAAATTTCAGTTTAAGAAAAACAATCAGATTTGATTGCACACAAGTTATACCAAACAACTATGAGGCAAAAATCTAAAGTTATGCTAAATGGTAAATTGCTAAAATGATCTGCACCAAGCATAAGAAGAGAGCATGGAATTATGAAGTGAAATTGAATGATATAACTCAGATAAAAAGGGAAATATCTTCCCCCATCCCTTTTGTAGCAACAAAACCTGGTTGTTCTTAAGAGTCTCAGTGACACATTACTCACGGTGGGAAGCCTGTGGCTTCACTAACTTAGGCCATACTCAAATCATTCGTTTGTTTCAGAAGAATTGAGGAAAAACTTGGACAGTCACATGTTACTTTCATTTTTATTTTGCGTTTTCTGCCCTGGAGCACTCAGTCATGTGAAAGCACATGTTTAAATTGTGAGCCCAAGGGGAAAAAAACGAAACAAAAATATTGCTGAGAGAAAAAAGCTGTCACAGAAGGAAGGGACATAAGGAGGGAAAAGGGCAAACATAGTGGTTGATTCTGCGAGGTCTTAGTAACTCCAGCCATTGCTATCATGCCTCAGTTATTACTTACCCGACTGCGTAGGTAGTCAGCCAGATTTCTGCGTGTAAAGTTTGCTGCTGCAGTAGGAGACAACTCATACCCTGAGATAATGAACAAAGGCATATATGAGGACACTGGAGTGCAAATGAACCATGCGTATTGCTTTTTCTCCCACGATTTGTTTCATAATAAAACAGGAAGGCAACATGATTGAGGGCAATCCCATCTTCCTATTCTGGCTCTGAGAACTTATTTATTATGTTCCCTTTATCTGTCTACATTTTTCCAATGTTGATTGACAATAATTATACAGACCTATAGCAAATGGGCTTAGTATTCAAATAACTCATATCTATAAAGGGATTCAAAATATAAAGCACTCGAAAAAATAGAGAATATTACATATCCATATTCTGATATTTTTTCATACAAACCATATACTAAAAAATGGCACGCAGTTAAACGGGGGGACTTGAAGAGGAATAGAGATGTTTTTCACCCAGGATTTGAAGACAGATGGAAAGTTCCTGCATTTCTGCAAATCACAGGGTATGCCTACACAGCAATTAAACACTCCCAGATGACTTGGGTCAGCTGACTCTCACTGAGGGGCTATAAAATTGCTGGGTAGATGTTTGGGTTTGAGCTGAAGCCTAAGCTCTGGGACCCCCTGAGAGCCCAAGTCAGCTGACCCTTGGTCTGCCACAGCTGACCAAGGTCTTCAAAGGCCTGGACTGCAGAAGAAAAGGCTCTTGACTGACTAGCAAGCTTGTGAGATAAGGTACATTCTGAAATGAAGGTGGATTATTTTTTTTTTTTGTTAAAACCAATGCTTTAGATGTGCAATTCAATTTTAATTTATAGAAAAAGAGACTCAGTAAAAAAAGCAGGCTAAAGGTTCCACCACCTGTGACAATGAATAAAGAACCAAAAGACAGATTATTTATAGAAGTCTTCAAAGGCACTTGATCAAAAGTCTATGCTAAGAAGAGCAGAACAAGTTATTACATGACATCCTGGTATCATCAGAACTTTTAACTTGCCCTAAAGGATAAAAGTTTTTACTAGCAATCTTAGCTTTTTTTTTCCCCAAGCAATGACAAAAAGTGCTCAATCTATTGCTTCATAGAGTTATAAACAGTGGACTTCACTAAAATACAAAAATACTTTTACAATTCAGTAACAATTCATCTATATCCTGAGTATATGTGAACCAAAGATTATTTAATTAAGAGTTGAAATATTTGCAGTCACTCTAGAAATTCAGAAAGCAAAAAGATCGTAAGACAAAACTGCTCCTTTTGATAGCTCCGTATCAAGTCAGTACAAATCCAATCACAGATTTGAACATATCACAGGAGGTGATCAGTGCTTGAAAAGGCTGGAGGAAGACATTATAATGAATTGCACAGAGCATATTTCACTAGGAGTGCTCTGCAAACTAGTTGCAGTGCTCTCCCAAATAAAGTATCATCTTCTCTTTTTGCAGAAGGAGAAATTGAGGCAGAGAGGTCAGATGACATGCTCAAAGATCACACAACATCAGAACTTGCAATAGACACCAATTATCCTGTTCCTCTCTTTCTAATAGCTAGGCTATCCTCCTGTTTTGTACAGACCAAAGTGTGCTGATTCTGGTGTCGCTCTACTGGGGCCTGTTGTTTTTAGGGAAGGGAATTTTTTTTAAGCCTGATTTAATAAATGAGTTATTGAAACATAAACTGAGACATTCATCATTCATATATATTCAGTGGGAAATAACTTTTAATTAAAAAAACAAACTTGGGCGGATCGAATGCGAAGTATTCAAGCCCCTAACTTACCTATCTTGCCCTCTTTACCATATTTACCTCTGGCTATGTCTACACTACGCAGCTTTTGGCGACAAGACTGTGTTGACACAGCCCTGTAGCTAAAAGTCAGCATGTATAAATGCTGTTTGTCATCACTTCTGACATCAAAATACTTCTAGCCCCAAGTAGCTTTTGCTATGTTAGCAGGAGAGCACTCCAACCAACAATGCAGCGTTCACACTTGCACTTGCTGCAACCAAACTTTTGTCATTCACGGTTGTGTGTGTGATTTAAGCACCCATGAATGACAAGTTTTGTTGATCAGTTGCAAGTGTAGAAAAAGCCTTAACCCCTGTAAGTCAGAAACCCACAAACTAGACAGACTAAGAAAATAAAGTGTTAGCACTTCTCCCAAACATCAACTTGAAATAATCTAATAGTTTTTTTAAAGGACAACAACTTCATTAATCACCACTCCTTATGTCTGAATATTTTTCAATGACTAGAAGTAACTCCTTAAAATTAATAAAACTAAAAGAGTTAGTACTTTTGCAGCTCTTTTATATAATGTTTGCCCTGTTGAGAATCTATTTTTCCTGTTTGTGCCAGTTCTTCAAACAGCAACAAAAGCAAGCTTTTTAAAATGGTTAGCAGTAAACTGTGATTGTAAACCCACAAAAACTGGCATGGTCACTAAGGCACAGTGTAATACTCACAAATATATTTCATTAAAATAAACATACTACATTTCCAGCTGTCCTTTAAACTCTCAGTAACAAGGATACTGAGCCCCTAACAACATGCCAGCATATTAGCTCACATTCATACAATTACAAAATATGACATCTTGTTCTGATTATACTTTAAAACAAACCCAGTAAGGAACTGTTTTGAGTTCTGGTTTTATACTTACCATTTCTCATTTTGTAGAGCTGAACATTTTTCTGGATGTACTCTGCAAACTGCACAGTGTCTCCAGCTTCCCCCACACACAGCAGCAAGATCTTCTCACTCATTTTAAACATCTTATCATGGTCTAGGCAGCAAGACAAGAACACATATTGCAGTCATGACCAAGAATATGCTAGATTACCAATACCAAAGCAGTTTCACAATGTATTTAATAAGTGCCAGGTTAAAGGATTTTCACTCAATTATGCTAATCAAAGTGTCCCAACTAAATTACAATATTCACCTTCTCTCAGTCTTCCAATTAAATCTGTTGAAGTGTTCCTGTGTGCCATTAAATATCTGCTGTCACAATTCAGAAAAGTGACTGCAATTGAGTGGTTAATGTAATACCCTACATCTACTCTGTGAATGAGTGTATGGCCCCATTCGTGCAACTGAATCTATGCTTACAGCCCATTCACCTTCATGGATCACTCATGGAAACAATGTGTCTCAACACAAGAGTCTACATGTGCAGTTTCAGGAACAGATTCTGGAGCTAAATTTTGAAGTGCTTTGACAGTCTTCAGAAGGCAAGATGCTACA
This sequence comes from Rafetus swinhoei, assembly GCA_019425775.1. Lineage (NCBI taxonomy): Eukaryota > Metazoa > Chordata > Testudines > Trionychidae > Rafetus > Rafetus swinhoei. The sequence goes on along the minus strand of JAFJHL010000300.1, from coordinate 13,337,910 downwards.
GAAATGCAAGGTGTTATTCATGTACCAAGGTTGGTTAAAAGTGCACAAAGACAGAACAATATTTTTAAAAAATAAAGTATTAGCTCCTTCATTCTATTCTTTATTCACCAATAAAATATTCAAGATGTGATAGTGTAATTATGGGTAGAGCTGAAAAATGGGAACTCATTAAGCAAAGAAAAATTATGAAAAATGTAGGATCAAAGCGTACAAAGGGATTTCCCTTTTCCTAAGATAGGAAAGGAGTAATTTGGACAATGCTTGACAAGCAAAAGCCCTTCTTTTAAAAGCGTAATCAATGCAATATCTGAATTTGAACTTAGCAACAAAATCATTAAGCAGACCAGAATTCTTCCCTTGAAATCAAAACTTTAAAACTGTAATTTTCTGAAGCATTTTTCAAATCTCATCGATGACAACAAAACTATAGGAACCAAATTTTGTACTATCCCTAATACTGTAATCTTATCTGACCACCAGTCTGCTTTAACTAGATAAGATAGATAAATGTTCAAGCAGCTGCTAGTGCCTAAGGAAAACTGCTTCTCCATATTCAGGCTCGGTCTACAGAACAGCAGTCTAAATCTCCATATCTGAATCTCACTTTCACTTTCCATTTACTAAATACTGCTAAATAATCTTCCCTGGAAACCATGTTTGAAAGCTTCTGAAATGTTACAATCCTTTAATAGGATTTGGAGAATATTATGCAGTTGTTAAATACTTTAAAAGTTGCTTTTGAGTGTTCAGGGGTTGCTATTCAGGATTGATCATGCTCTGTAATATGTTTACACTTTGAAGAGGAAAAAAACTACCAAAAATATTGTATATGAATACTACATATAGCTTACAGTTTTTCAAACTAGGATTAATAAATCCCAGATGTCACTATGTTTGCTTGAAAAGATTAAACCAATTCCAACAAGATTTAAACACTTTTTACAAAAACTTTTTAAAAAACCTGACTGTATTTGGTAATTTAGAATAAAGACTGCAATTTATTGCAGAGATTTCTCCCTAACTTAGCATGCTGTTTATGAAACAGGAATACTACTTTTCTTCATTTTTGCAGACATTAAATAAGGTATAGTGATCAGATTGGCTACACTGCAAGATCAATGTCTCCAATTTCATTGAAATACTCCCAATATTCAAGGGAAAGGGATGATGTTTGGCTCGCTTATTTTTAAAGCACCAGCTGCTGGATTCATGTGATTAAACAAAAATATTTTTACATAAAGAAAGGAAGTCTAACCCTCCTGGCTGAAGAAAAGCATTTGAAAATGGAACTGTGTTAACATAAAAGTTCAACTGTGAACATCAACCCTGAAACCAAAGTCACATTAATAACCTTAGTTTTGGGGGCCCTAACTCCTGACTTCCTCAATGCTTGTAGCTGACAACACAGATCTAGTAACTTTTTAAGAGGAAAAAATTATATGTGGCACACGAACAGCTGACAGCACTTGTTTTACCTCGCTAATATAGAGCTAAGTCCCACAAACATGCATTACTATGCTCATGAGAACAGTCCCACTGACTAATATGTAAGCCCTGAAACCTGGCCTGCAGTAGGGAAATTTTAAGGTGTCCCTGCCATCAATTGTAACATCAGTTCAAATGAACTACAGGTAAAGTTGATAGGAGTCCTGCGGTGTCCAACCAGTTCTGAAGCGAACTAGCCACATTCAACCAGCCTAATAGCCACATGTGGCTAGTGCCTAGTGTGTTGGACACCACGGATTTAGACCCATTTTCTACCCCTTCAGATAGGTTTGTTTTAGTTAATGCTATTAAAAAGTAATAACAGAAACAGATCCAGTCATGGAAGCCTTGGTTCCCACTGGTTCAAATGAAACTTAAAATTTCTGAAGGAAATATATAAATTTTTCAAGTGTTGACCCAGTCCATTTCCATTGGATAATGGCTCAAAAAGGAAGTAAAACCCTGGAGTAAGTAGTATCTGTACTCTTCTCCCAACACTTGAGTAGATTATTCAGAATGCTCAGCATTCTAAGAACATATTTTAAAATAATAAAAACAAATTAGAAGTGAAAAACCACAGGGTTCTTTATAAAACCTAAAGATTACAAGAGCTCATAGTAATATTTTGCCATCTCCAGTGGTTACATTCACACAACCTGATGTTAATTCTTTTGGTTTCACTCATTTCTCTCATGTGAGCAGTAATGAAGATTTTTCTATTTGAAAAAACTTAGAAATGCGCTGACAATTTGGTTCTTACATCTTCCAAGAGCTAACATCTAATGCTTTACAGATGTTAATTTGATTCATTTTTAATAACTCTCAATTACCCTTTCATTTCTCCTATGCGGCTTCTCATGGAAGGGAGGAGAACCACATAAGTCAAGGGGGGAAAAAATCATTACACTGTTAGCCATGAAATCTATTCTTAAAACTCACCCTTTGGTGTGATACCTATGCATCACTCCACAATGGGTAAAGAGTGGATGTACTCTGACTACTGCTAATTATACCAATTGGGATAATTTCACTGATACCGTGACTTCCCTACTGCTTCTTTTCCTCCACTACTTGCCTCTCATCCTGTATTTACATACTTTATGATGCTGAGATAGTCTTCTCTCTCATAAATGTGTACACTGCCAAATACAGGGGGAGTCCTAACGGGTCTCTAGACTCTACTTCAAGAGTCTGAGATGACAAATTCATGACTATGCTGTAGAACTAGTAGAGAATGCATAAAAATATCTAAAGTCACAGAAAAGAAAATAGAAGATAAATTGCTTTTCTTAAATTTTCTCAGCCATGTTTGCTACATAGTGGAAGTACCTTTCCATCAGGAAATTATCAACTGCACAAGTTGCTCTTTGGGCAGGAGCCATGCTTTCTTCAGTGTCTGCACTACATGCAGCACAATGGAACCCTAATTCTCGTCAGAGCCCCTTGGGTTGGTTTCACAATACACCACTATATATCTTGAGGAATACCTTGTTTTGCAGAAGATAAAGCAAATTCCTTCGAGTTCTAAAAGCTAGCCTGTTTCCCACTTTAAAGGTGCATAAATAGCAAATGGTGACACAGCAGCAGGTGCACAAGGAGAGCTATAATCAAGGGGGCAGGGATCTCTCAAGAGTGCTGCACACCTGTGCCAGAGCCCTGGAGTCTACATCAGGGGCAGTGAGGGTAAAGAAATCTTCATCTACCCCACTAACCTCCCCGAGCAACGGTCCCCTCATCCCGCCCACCTCAACCCCCCCACACCCCGAGCAACGGTCCCCTCATCCCGCCCACCTCAACCCCCTCTCGCCCCGAGCAACGGTCCCTCATCCCGCCCACCTCAACCCCCTCTCGCCCCGAGCAACGGTCCCCATCCCGCCCACCTCAACCCCACACCCCGAGCAACGGTCCCCTCATCCCGCCCACCTCAACCCCCACACCCGAGCAACGGTCCCCTCATCCCGCCCACCTCAACCCCCACACCCCGAGCAACGGTCCCCATCCCGCCAGCTCAACCCCCACACCCCGAGCAACGGTCCTCATCCCGCCCACCTCAACCCCTCACCCCGAGCAACGGTCCCTCATCCCGCCCACCTCAACCCCCACACCCCGAGCAACGGTCCCCTCATCCCGCCCACCTCAACCCCCTCACCCCGAGCAACGGTCCCCTCATCCCGCCCACCTCAACCCTCCCTCACGCCGAGCAACGGTCCCCATCCCGCCCAGCTCAACCCCCACACCCCGAGCAACGGTCCCCATCCCGCCCACCTCAACCCCCTCACCCCGAGCAACGGTCCCCTCATCCCGCCCACCTCAACCCCCACACCCCGAGCAACGGTCCCCTCATCCCGCCCACCTCAACCCCCTCACCCCGAGCAACGGTCCCTCATCCCGCCCAGCTCAACCCCCCCTCATCCCGAGCAACGGTCCCCTCATCCCGCCCAGTTCAACCCCCCCCCACCCCGAGCAACTGCCCCGCCTCTCACCGTGCTTCATCTGGACGATGCTGGAGGCCGCCACCGTGTCGGAGGCCACCAGGATGTAGTCGGGGCCCTGGATGCCGATCAGGTACTCCATGGCCGGGGCGTCGCGGGAGGTGGGCGCGCTCTTCCTCTCAGGCCCGGGCCGGCGGTAGCTTCCCTCCCTTCTCCGCAGCGCGACGTGACACAGCGAGGCCGCCCGAGCCGGCGCGCGGCGATGACGCAGTCACACGGTCTCGCGAGAGCGCCGCCTGCGCGCAGGAAGGGGGGGGTGCGGTCAGGTGACCTCGGGCGCTCCAGCCGGGACCTCTGACCCCACCCCTTACCCAGTCTCTGCCCTTCTTCCGCCTCGCCCCTCCCCCCCACCCGCCTTTCATTTCTTCCTGCCTTGCCCTCCGGGCTTGCATCACCGCCCCCCCCTCCCCCATCCTGAGAGGACATGGAGAGGCCTGGGCCCCGGAAGCCATGGGGGTGTCTGGCGTGCCCCTCCCCCGGCCTTCCTCACCTAACCTTGCAGTGTGTGACGGGGCAACTGTGCCTGCGGGGGAGGGCTTGCAGGGAGAGCCCCTCAGAGACGCAGGAAGGGGCATGGGTGGCCACCCCATTTAGCAATTCAAATGTGGGGGGCACAGGGGACCAGTACATAAGAACGGCCGTACCGGGTCAGACCAAAGGTCCATCTAGCCCAGTAGCCTGTCCGCCGACAGTGGCCAGCACCAGGTGCCCCAGAGGGGGTGGACCGAAGACAATGTTCAAAGGATTTGTCTCCTGCCATCCCTCTCCAGCCTCTGACAGAGGCCAAGGACACCATTTTATCCCCTGGCTAATAGCCTTTTATGGACCTAACCTCCATGAAATTATCTAGCTTCTCTTTAAACGCTATTATAGTCCTAGCCTTCACAGCCTCCTCTGGCAAGGAGTTCCACAGGCTGACGACAGGCTGTGTGAAGAAGAACTTTCTTTTATTAGTTTTAAACCTGCTACCCATTAATTTCATTTGGTGTCCTCTAGTTCTTCTATTTAGGGAACTAATAAATAACTTTTCTTTATCGGCCCTCTCCACACCACTCATGATTTTATAGACCTCTATCATATCCCCCCTCAGTCTCCTCTTTTCTAAACTGAAAAGTCCCAGTCGCTTTAACCTCTCCTCATATGGGACCCGTTCCAAACCCCTAATCATTTTAGTTGCCCTTTTCTGAACCCTTTCCAAGGCCAAAATATCTTGTGCCAAATACCAGGGCACTTCCTAAGTCCCCTATGGTGTCAGAGCATGTGGCTTAGGTACAGGCTGGCTGCGGAGTGTTAGCTACAGGGCTGACCTTGGCTCCCTGTGGCCTCTGTGCGTTTGTGAGCAACAGGCTCCTTCCCCCAGCCGGGTTCATGGCAAGAGGAGCAGGTACCAGAATGTGTTTCCTTGCAGGGGGCAGCCTCGTGGTTGCAGGACTACAAATGGCCTGGCTATAGGGAGCACATCACTGCCTTTGTGCATCGCCATATCCTGCCAATCGCATACCTTAACCTACTTGTCCACCGTACCGAGAGCAGGTCAGTGCACTTACACATCGTTGCCATAGCTTCACATTTATCACCATAGTCAGGCACTAGAAGAAACTGTTGTTGATCTGACAATAAGAACAGCCAGGCTAGGTTAGACTAATGGTCTGTCTCGTCCAGTGTCAGGTTTTTCATAAGGAATGTACAGAAGAAGGAATTTATTGAGTGATTCATCCCCTATTGTCCAATTCCATTTTCTGGAAGTGGAAGGTTTATAGACACTCACAGCTTATGGTTGTGTCCTTGACCTTCTTGGCTAATAGCCACTAATGGACCTATATTCCATGGATTTTTCTGAGTGATACACTTCCTGCAGTGGTTTTATGTCAGTCAGGAGTACTCTGTGCAGGCCAGGAAAGTATTCAGCAGTCACACCATGAAGGGAGAAATAGCAATTCCAAACTCCATACTACATAGTCCTGCTGTGAGTGCAGGGGACTAGACTAAATGATCTCTCAAGGACCCTTCCAGTCCTGTGTGTCAATGAATCTTTTCCTATATCAAGCTAATTTGGTGTAGACACTAAATAACGTTAACACAACATCTAACCATCCTGAACACTGTTATGCATGCAGGTGTGCAACTCAAGTGCCATCGTCAAATGCTAGTCCCCGATGTGGCCAAATCTGTGTCCCTTTGAGGAACAGGTGTATGCCAAAAGGTACAAAATTACACAGTGATGTTCCCTATTGATTCCCTTGGTGAGTCCAGATCAAATGCATAATGATAACAAGTCGAATGATTTTTCCCATTGGGGGAAAAAACAGCAAAAAACTGGGATCCGAGTCAATGTTCAGTTTGTCTTTTATATCATCCTTAGATATGCAGACTGCAATTAAAACTTAGCAAACAATTTTTGTGATGTGTGAGACCGGATAGCCCCTAGCTTGTTTTTGGTCTCTGTCAGCTCAGCAGGATTTGCAGGCAGGAGACAGAATTACTTTGTCAGTACTTTGTCAAGAAAAAAAATTAGTGATGGTGACCCCAATTATAGAAGAGGCCAAGTCAGGGAAGCTTTTCCGCAATAATGGAGCATATCTTAAACTTAAATGAAATATCTTACATATTCTCACCACTTAGAACTGGTTCAGGAAAAAAGTAATTTTCCCCCTCCCTTACACCATTTTTCATTTCTTTTTTATTATTTTTTTTATCTCTCTGCTATATTCTTATCAATGTAGCAGCTTGAGGGCCCACCGTGCTAGGTGCTGTACATTTATATAGTGAAAGACAGTCCCTTTCCCAAAGACTCAGAGGGGTAGCTGTGTTGTATCTGCAAAAACAACGAGGAGTCCTCTGGCACCTTAAAGACTAACAGATTTATTAGGGCAATAATGTGGTGGTTTGCGAGGGTTAGCCCCCGGTGGCCACCGCCGCTGTATTTACCTGCATGGATGCAGGTACTGGTGATCATAGCGCCTCTTGGCTGTGGTCACTGTTCCTGGCTAATGGGAGCAGCAGGAGGCAGTGTGGACTGGGACACCACTTCCTGCAGCTCCTGTTTGTCGGGAACAGCGATCTGTGCCCCCCCTTTCCCTGACAAAAGTAGTGTGTACGCATTCACTGTCTTGTTAACAAAAGGCAGTTTTTGGCAACAAAACATGCCAGTGTAGACAAAGCCTAAGACACAATAAAGTCATTTGCCAAAGGAGTCGGTGGCAGAACCAAAAATGGAGCCCATATCTCTTGAGTCACAGTCTAAAGTCACAAGACTGTCTTTCCTCACTAATCACACTTTTCATGCCAAAGGGTTAGGGTGGGAGGATAGCAACTAAGGCTATGTCTACACTGGCAATTGAGTGACAAATTTTTTGCCACTCAAAGTTGCTAACCCCCACTCCCCACCCCTGACAAATTTTTTAGCAGCAGAACAGTACTTTGACAAAGCAAATGCCACTCATGGGGACTAGAAGAATTTTGTCAGCAAAAGAGCTGACAGAGGCCCCACTGCCCAACTTTTAGTGACAGGACTGTGTTGACACAACCTTTTTGCTAAAAGCTGTTAGTGTAGACATAGTTTAATAGGTGCACAGTTCGCTATAGGACAAAAAGATTTTGGCCAAGGATCACTTTGATGGATGTGTCGATGAACATGTGGATTGTGTGCTACGTTTAGAGTGGGTCTAAATGCCTGCATGAATAGTAAATTGGCCTCAATAACTTCCTGATCTCTTTTCCTGTCTTTGAGTTCAGGCCCTCACACAAACTGAAATTCTAAGATGTTCAGAGGTTTTCAGAGTATGGTGTAGAAGGAAATGTTTTTGCATCAGGAGCAGAACTTTGTGAACAAAATAGAAAATCATCTAATTCCCCTCGTTTCTGGTTTTGCCATGGACCTGAAACTTGATATATTCCTTGAAGCTGTTGCACCTTTCAGGCAAGCCTGGGATTAATGCCAGGAGAACCCCAAGGCAAAACTCAGAAGAAGGAAGGAGATTGAATTTGTGCTGTCTAAACATCACTGCCCACTGCAAATAGAGTTGCCAGCCCTCCTAGCAACATAAAACTGGAAGAGGTATGGTCAGTTGTACTGGAAACAATTAATGAGAATGACTAGACCTACTTTCTACTGAAGCTTTTTGATGCTCCAAATATAAAGGAAAATTATGAACTGTGTTTGTAAGGTAAAAGTTCTTGGGCATGAATTCTTTCTGAAAGAAATTGCTGCTGCCTCCACAGCCTACAGTCTTTGTAGTCTAAAGGAGTCGAACTGTGACAAAAGCCAGTGAAATCGTTCCTGGAGTGACGGAGTAATTTATCTATTGCCTAGCTTTGTGTCTGAATTAGCCGGCAATGCCAGCTGCACCGAGAAGCTGAGCTAGAGGTGTCTGCATCTGCACATGTCTCTTAGGCTATGTCTACACTACTAGGTTATTTTGAACTTACTTATTTAGAAATAACTCCTGAAATAACTATTTGAAATAGCATGTCCACACTAGAGAGAAGCCTCGAAATTAGTCTAAGGCAGGCTCCCTTAATGTGAATGCGCTACCTCGACTTAGAGCCCCAGGAAGCACTGGGGAGTAATTACTTTGAATGACTCTGGGGAGTAGTTATTTTGAAATAACAGCAGCTGAACGTCCACACTAACCTTCTTTCGAAATAAACACTATTCTTCATAGAACGAGGAGTTATTATTTTGAAAAAAACAAGCTCATTATTTCAAAATAATTTCGAAATAATGGGCTTGCTGTGTGGATGCTCACCTTGTTATTTCAAAATAATGGGAGGTTTTTTTTAATTAACTCTGTAGTGTAGACATGCCCTTAGTGACTTTCAGCATACTTAGTAGTGAGAGTGGTGGATGAGCTGTAGAAAGCAACTAAAAATATGTATTCAGACGTTTAGCTAGTGTCCCCATCAGCCCACAGTAACCCCTCCCCCCGCCACATCCACAATCATTTAGGGAGGCCCTTATTACAGTCCATATAATAGTCCATTTAAGTCAATGGAAACATTCCCTTTAGACTGAATGGGAGATGAAGCAGGCCCTAAATTTTAACCCATCTGGTTGTCATTCAAAACTTTTTTCCCCTGCAGAATTAGTCTGTCAGAGTGAGAAACCAGACGAAAGCTCCTGAACTCTAGATGTCAAAAGCGGCTGCTTTTTTACATATCGATTGTTAACTTGAACAGTTTGCTGGTGGAGCTGTAGACATTTCCTCCTGTGACAGCTATTTGTCGATTTCACTCCATTGGCTTGAGCTGGAGTTTCTGTAAGTAAAACCAAAGTTGATATTCAGTAAGTGGCGATTTCCGTTGTTCCCCGCATTCTATTTCCTTCCTTTCTCCCACCCTTCATCTATTTAAATTGTGAATTCCTCAGACTAAAAGCTGTCTCTTATTTTGAGTATGTACAGCATCCAGCAGTTGGGAGGCTCCAGGTGCTACAGTAATATAAATAATTAACAACAACAACAAATCTTCTAATTATCCGGCCACTGAAAAGCAGACAATGAATTCACATAAGCTACGTCTAGACTGCATTGCTTTTTTGGGATAGCAATGCCGTGTCCAAGGAAAGAACGGACGTGCTCTTTCACCATCCCTGTAAACCTTGTTCTATGAGGAGTAAGGGATGGCTCGAAAGAGCACTTTCTTTTGCAATTTGGTGCTGTGTAGACACGCCAAATTTTGAAAGAACCTCTTTCAAAAGTAAATTGGAAAAAGATACACAATTTGCGTACCGCAAATTGCATTTCTTTTTCCAATTTAACAGTGCAGTGGAGATGTAGCCTTATAGAATAACCCTGACTGGCATTTGGTTTATTGTTTAGACTCCACCATAGGTTCTGAACCATAGGATGGGAACTCATTTAGTATGCTCGCTAAGGGCACGTCTACACTCGCCATGACGGAGATTGGCGTTCTGGTGTTCGATTTAGTGGGTCTGCTGTAGACCCACTAAATCAAACGCTGAGGACAGCTCTTGACAGCCCCTGTACTCCTCGCAGTCACAAGGAGTAAGGGAGTAAGGGCTGTGTGGATGCCGCCAAGTTTGGTTTAAGGTAAGTCAGCTCCAGCTACGTATTTTACATAGCTGGAGTTGTGTATTTAAGTATTTTACGTAGCTGGAGTTGTGTACCTTAAGCCAACCTTCCAGGTTCAGTGTAGACCTGGCCTAAGAGTTGTCCCATAAAGATTAGCCGTCCATTACTGAAAGAGCCCTCTGAAGCTTTAAAAAACCCATCACCAGTCACCTTACCAGTCACCATAAGGAAAACTGCTCAGGAAATGAATACTGAACTCTGTGCTGCATGGCATGTAGCTGAATGCAGCTATGTCAACACAGTCACCATTAAGTTATGAAAATTGAACATTGTCCTTGTGGGTTAAAAAAATTTCAGCCATGCCAAAAAGCAACAGCAAATTGTCTTTAGGAAACTGTATAAATGAGAGTAAGCAGCAAATTCAGCATTTTGACTGTTTTCCAATTGCCCATAGCTACACTTGTTAAATTGAGTGCTGCGTGCATAAATCAAAACAGGATGTTTTCTTTTACCTAACAATGGCAAAGCTCTGTGCCAGTTTTTAAATGTGTTTTCTTGTGTGGATCCAATCTGAAGTTTTAAATACATTTTTCCCTATAGGTCTCTATACATATTGCACATATATACACAGCCAGGCGTTTTAACTTAGCAGGTTTAGAGGTTTTTTTAAAGAGAAGGGTTAACAAAAAATCAACAACTACCATTCGTGTTGATTTTTATTGTGCCCTTGGGTGCAATTAAATGTTGAGATTGTTATTGAATTTTTCTTGACAGATTGAATTTTCCTGTTTAGGAAGCCCACATACATACACTACATACCTACATCCCTTTCTGGAGGTAGGGCATTTCAGAAGCAATTGTACTGTTAAAATAAATACAATAGTGCAATTAGGAAATGGAGACACCCAATAATTAAATAGACACTATCAGAGCCTCTGTGTGTTTTAAGATTTGAATGGCTGGATTTTTTTCCTTATACTTGTTTCCAAATTTTGTTTTATTTTATTTTCTAACCAAATGTTTTAAGATTGTTTGTAGGAATTTTTAAAATTTTATTTTCGGGTCTGTTGTAAATAAACCAAAATGTATAAGCAACTATTTAGATATCTTAGGTACTTACATGACGTTCCACTGTTGCAGAATCTGAGCGTCTCACATTCTTTTAATGTATTTAGCCTCCCAACTCCCCTGTGGGGTAGGGAATAGCTATTATCTCCATGTTACAGATGGGGAATGGAGCCACAAAGAGATTAAGTGACTTGCCCTAGGTCACATAGGGAGTCTGTGGCGGAGCAGGGAATTTAACCTTGTGTCTTCCAAGTGCAGGGCTAGCACCAATAAGAAGCACTTCATGTGGCTTTGGTCTTACAAGGAATCCAGCAATTAACACACTGTGTGACTGACATAAATGACTCAACAAACCTGTGCGTGTTTGAGTGAATATGTCTAGCATTCACAAGTAATTACGTGATAACAAACCAGTTTGGGTTTGTGAGCTCTCCTGAATTACAAACCGATCTCATACTTCCAGGACAACACTACAACGATATTGACAAGTAATTTTACAATAATGAACCAGCATATGTGTGAAATGTGGGTAGAAAGATAGGCTAGGATGAAAAACTGTAATATCTTGCACACCAAGGTGGAGAGGATATTTGACTATACTGGAAAAGCTATAAACCAATAAATGTTGGTAAAAAGAATACATAACACAAGTCCATATTAGGGATGTAAGAGTGTAGTCATTTAAATGGGTGATGGTTACCCAAATGATTACACATGGCTCCCGGTCTGGTTCCCAAGGCAGAAGCATGGGGCAGCAGCCGGCTTCCCATGAGTGGGGTGGCAGGTGGGAGCCAGTACTCACTGGGAGCTGGCTCCTGGCACACACCAGCTCCCGGGGAGCCACCTGGCGCCTGGTGTGTAACTGTGTAACTGCTGAATTTTTCAGCGGTTACTCAGTTAGCTAATTACACACCTTTTAAGAGCCGTAGTCCATATAGGCTCTCCTTTTTATTAGAGGAAGGGTCCAGCAGAGCAATGCTAATTTATACCAGCTGAGGATCTGGCCCAGAGAGTGCCCTTTTGTCCTCTTCCCTGGAATTGGCAAAAACCTATATTTTCTAATTTATGATGGCATTTGCAGGGGAAAGGGGAGGAATCAAAATCTGTTTAATCGGTGCTGATTGCCCCAGCTGAGACCCAAATGCGGACAAGTCATTCCACCAACAATTTGAAAACGACAGTGTCCACAGAGTCATACACTGTTTTTTCAAACCTTTCAGCAGCTCCTTTTTTATCCCTTCACAAGCTGTCCACCCATGCTACAGTTGTTATTGTTACATTTACGCAACAAGCAGTTAACCTGATCAGATTGCAGTCTTTCCCATAGTATCCGTCCATCAGCTGTCTGCCTCTTCTGGAGGAGGTCTTTGAGCAATAGTGCACGGCAGGGTGTGTGGTTGTAATAATAATACTGAACACTTCTGAAGCAATTTTTACACTTGTAGATCGCAAAGCATTTAACAAAGGCCGTCCCAATGGATCCTTTCCAAATTTTACACAGAAACTAGTGCCCTCCAGGACAGGCAGTATCGTGTCATACAATACAGACATGACCAGTTTTTGTAGATGGGGAAACTGAGGCTTGGAACATGTGTGAGTCACTCATGGACACACAGCCAGTCTATATTAAAGTCAGGGATAGAATTCAGACCTTTACACTTTTGAGTCAGATCAAAAACTCTCCAGAAAGTATATTAGTTTATCGGAGACAGTATAGAATTAGGAAACAGTGTTATCTGTTGGCTAGAGCAAGGGATTGGAAGTGAAGTAGTCTGGGTTCAATTCCTGATTCTGTCACTGACGTATCTTGTGACCCTCGGCTGTCAAATAATTTAGCTATGCTTCAGTTTATTCAGTAGTAAATGGGGCTATTTTACCTACCTTACAGCAGACAGCAGGGCGGTGTGATTTAATCCATGATTATGGAATGACGTAGGAACACTGTGCAAGGAACCTGTTGGAAGTACATTGCACAAGGATTAGAGGGGTTTATGTTCAAGATGATTTGATTAGAGTTTGTGTTACGATGTTGCCCCTCACCACTGTATGTTTCAGCATTGCATTTGTGGAAACAGTTTTATAATTATTGCAGTTCTTGGCACGTACATCTTATTTCCTAATGTTGGTTCCACAGCCCTTCCCAGAAGTGGAAAAGTCTTGTTGCCTTCATGTTAGGGATGGGTGAAATGAAGGCACTGAGGCAGTGATTACCAAAGATGACACAGTAAATCAGTGGTTTTCAAACTTTTTTTCCTCACAACCCAGTTGAAGAAAATTGTTGATGCCTGTGACCCCACATAATTATATCCTTTGACTAGGCTCCGAGCTGGGGCTGGGGATGAAGGGTTTGGAAGACAGGAAGGGACTCAGGATTGGGGCAGGAGATTGGGGCGCTGGGTTGGACATGGGCTTACTTCCAGTGACCCAAAGTCAGCAGAGCAGCGGGGATTCTAAGGCTGCTTCCCACCTGTCTTGGCATCTCAGACCAAGTTGTGCCCCAGGAGCAGCAAGGGGCAGGTCTGAGTCCTAGGCAGAGGTGTGCAAGCAGCTCTGCATGCTGCTCTCACATACAGGCACTGTCCACTCTAGTTCCCATTGGCTGGGAACCAGCTCCCATTGGCTGGGAACCAGCCAATGGGAGTGTGGAGCCGGTGTCCACAGGGAGGGCATTGTGTGGAGCCCTGTAGCCCCCTGCCTAGGAGCTAGACCTGCTGCTGGTCACTTCTGGAGTACAGTGCAGTCCATGGTGCCAGGACGGGGAGGAAACCTGCCTTAGCACCCCCACTATTCACTTGGTCACGACCCGTACTTTGAAAACCACTGCAGTCAATTGGGGCAGAGCTCAGAACAGGACCCAGGTTCACAGGTCACAGTCTGAGCTGCTGGACTGAGCTACCTTCACATCATGTGACACATGTATGATACTTTATGACGCTGAGATGATTCTTTGTTCTTATTTAGCCTGTTAGCCCGAGCTCCACAGATGCAGCTTTCAGCCTCACTTCCTCATCTTGCCTCCTTTCTGTGGTCTTAAATAAAATTAAAATGGGAGTTTTCTCTAATCAAATGGGAGAATACTCCTGCTGCTCCTTCTCCACCCAGTCTAGGATGGTGAGATCCCCTGGTCATGCACGGAACTTGATTTTGCCCAAGCTTTCTTGAGCCTAGCTCACCTGTGGCGAACTGTGCTTGTCAGGGTTTCAACTGGCAAGGTTTCCATTGCTGAGCATTTGTTTCATGTGTTGTTTGTTTTGACAGCTGGGTGTTAAACACTACCGAGGTGAAGGGGTTTTGTCAGTTTATATTTAAATCATGAGTTCTGTTCTCCTGGGATGCAGAGTGAACTATTAGCAGGATGAAAAGCAGCTCACTGCAGAGCTGGCTTTTCCTGCACACAGCAGCTTTGCATTGGGAGTCCTATGAATATGGAAAATCTCCCATTCATCTGACCCGTGCATCCTGAAGCAGTGATGATTACCATTAATATGGAAAGAATGTGTGTTCCTCATGCAGTGACAGTAAATGCCTTGCTAAGGGCCCACCCTCCCACTGACACTGAAGGAAAAACTTAATGGGAGCTGGATGCTCTGATAATGCAAGGGCTGAGCACCCAGACCTATCACCAGCTGGCATGCAGTGGGTTAACTGGTCCCTCCACTTGGAGCTATAACTGTTTCCTGATCCCCAGTCATTTGAAGAGTGTTTACTCTCCACCTGCAATTGCCAGAATGGAGAATTGATTGGAGTTTGCAGGTGAAAATGGATTGCAACTTGCTGTCCATAGTGTCAATGGAGCTGATTAGCACATGCGTCTGTCTCCAATGGATTGATCTTACAGGTGAGAATCGTTCAGAGACCAGATGGGGCCATGGCCCTCCTGTAGGATGCTCATTCAAGGCAACCTCAGTTGTTCAGCCTGTGTCGACAAGGGGATGTTCGCTGCAGCAAAACAGCAAAATGAGTGTCATTCGTACTTAATCTAATCACTGGGACATAGGAAATGTCACTGCTACTATACAAGATTAGTTTAAAAGCCTCCTAGTAGCATAGCATGATATATTCCCTTCCTGCTGTATTACAGCTCAAAAGAGAGCAAACATTAGGGAGACTAATAGGATGCCCATCTCCTATTACTGACAGGGAATAAAATTTAATTTCCTTTTTTGTCTAGAACCTTTCAGACCCCAGACACCTCAAAAAACTATATAAAGGAGCTCATTAGCTAGTGAGGCTATTATTATTTATATTCTAGAAGCCCTCATTAAGGATCAGGGCCCCATTGTGTTAGGCACTGTACAAATATATAGTAAAGTGACAGCCCATGACTTAGAGCAGTGGTCTCCAACCATTTTAAGCACAATATCACTTTTTTAATTTAAGTCAGTCCAGGATCTACCTTAAACCCAAATACCCTTGCCCCACTTCCTTCCTCGCCCCTTCTCCAAGGCCTTGCCCTTTCCCTGCCCCGCTCCTTCTCAGAGGCCTCGCCTTGCTCACTCTGTGGAGATTGGTACAGGGGTGGGGTGGGGTGTGGGGGAGAAACCTTGACATCACCAACCCCTTTTTTTTCTCCCCCATCCTTCACAGCAAGCAGGAAGATCTTGAGGTGCAGCTCCAAGGCAGAGGTTAGGAGAACCATGGCAGTGGGGGAAGAGGCAGCTGAGAGTTCTTTGCTGCAACTCTGGCTACCCTGGCATGCTTTTTTCATAGAATCACAGAATATTAGAACTGGAAGGGACCTCAGAAGTCATCAGGTCCAATCCCATGCACTCACGGCAGGACTAAGCACCATCCAGGTCATCCGTGACTGATGTTTGTTTAACCTGCTCTTAAAAATCTCTAATGATGGTGTGACGGGGCAGAGACGCCCCGCACTTCGGTCCCGCCGGTGACCGCGCTGATCGCGGCTCGCACCACGGGTGCCCCAGAGCCGCGCGCGCCTCAGCCCGGGGGCCGAGCGGCCGCGGCGGCGGCATACCGGCATTGCGCCGGGTGTTCCCGGGCGGCCAGCGCGGCAGGACGCCCAGACGCGCGTGGTGCCGTCACAACGGTGGTGACATCACCACGCGGCGCCGCCGGCCGGGCGGAAGCACGCCCGCAGCGAGGGGCGGGGTCCCGCGGGACGAGCGGCGGCGCGGGGATTTAAACCCCGGGAGCAGCCGGGGAAGGGGGGGGGGTGCTCGGAGGCAGCCCCCGCGGCGGAGACCAGACCCTGGATGAGACCTAAGACAAGGAGGTAAGCCTGCCGAGAGACGGGTCGGTGACGGCGGGGAGGGGAAGCAGCCCAGGGCGGACGTACAGAGCCTGCGGGCTGGCGAGTTATGGCGTATGCCCCGCCAGCCGGACCGGACGCCAGATACGTCTGAGTCCTTAGGGCCCTGGGCTGGGGTCTGTGAGAGGGGGCGGGCCCGGACCCCCCTCTCCCCGCTGCGGGAGGCCAAGCGACTTTCACCCAAGGAGGGACTCAACGGGCCGGTGGTGGGACAGACCAGGACGCCGAGGGGCGATTCGGGGAGGTGGTGGGAGCACGGGACTGTGGGAGAGACGGTCGTGCCCACGGGGCACCGTATAGACTCGTTTACAGATGGAGATTCCAGAACCTTCCTGGGCAATTTATTCTGGTGTTTAACTACCCTGACAGGAAATTTTTCCCAATGTCCAACCAAAACCTCCCTTGCTGCAATTTCTTTGTAACCTGGGACATTGGAAGCAGTTACGTTAAGAGGGAATTCAGATGTAGGCATTTGGGGTGATACCTTAGGCTCATAGAAGTCAATGGCAAAACTACCATTGACTTCAGTGTGGCCGTAATTTCATCCTCAGATTCTGTCGTGATATTTTTAATGGCTACAGTGGATAACCCACTAGTGTTGGACAAGAAAGGGCTTTGCTTTATTATAATCTCCATTGATACAATTTAATTTAAATTAATGCTAAATCATTCCATAGTAATATGATCTTAAATTTACATAGTGCATAGGATCAGCAAGGTGAATGACTGACTTTATGTGATTAAGGAATCCCACAAGTGCAGTGCAGCCACATCTTGGGTGGAGCTGGTCAGCTGTTAAATAGCATTTAGCAACTCTACACAATAGGTAAAGGCAGGAAGGGACAAAGAATCCCATTTCCAGTTGAAACAGCAAGGAGGATTTAAACAGGCAAAGTCAGTGACCCAACATGGAATTCATTCAGGAGACTGGGGTTAATATCCTTGGGGAAGTTGACATGATGTGATTGTTCAAGAGGGACAAGCATTCAGTGATAATACAGGAATGTTCAGGTACCTTAGGGTATGTCTACACAGCAGGGCTAAAGTCGGAATAAGCTATGCAACTTCAGCTATGTCAATTGTGTAGCTGAAGTCCAAATAGCTTAACTCATCTTTTAGCGCTGTCTACACAGCGGGAAGACGAAGGAAAATCACTCTTCCTTTGACTTCCCTTACTCCTCGTAAAATGGGGGTTACCATGAGTCCGAGTAAGAAGTCCTCCAGCTCAACATTATTTCAAAATTAAGGCTTGTAATGTAGATGCGCATTCTGCTATTTCAGAATAACGCTGCTGTGTAGACATACCCTTAGAGAGATAGCTTTTTGTAACTCAGACAATCCCAGGAATGTCTGAACTACTTGGAGATCAGGGAGCACTTCATCCCTGGTACGACTCCACTAAAATCAACACCATAGAAGCACCTTCACTCAAGTGAGGCCCAAGGATTGGCGTTACAAGAGCAGGTGCAGGTCATAACTGAAATGCATCCACAGAGCATTTTGGGGGGTCAGGTCAACTGGAGGCAGAGCAGGTCTGCAATGCATTGGCAGAACTCTGGGTGGGCTCAGAACTAGACTGGAGGTGGCGGTACTGTGGGCAAAGAGCAAGGACTTGCAGGAAAGCTGTGTGGAAAAGCTGGCATGCACTGCACCTTTCTAGCCAATGATCCCTCACTTTCCTGAATGCCAAACGCACACACAGAAACGTTAAACAAAAGGCTACACCACAGTATGGGTCAAAGGATTCCTTTTTTGAGAGAGAGAGAGAGGAAGAAGCTTTGCAAATTGGTACATAGGCTGCTTTTTTTGTGACGAAATCCAGAAACACAGAAGTCATCTCTAATCAAGAAACTAAAGGCCAAGAATAGACTAGTTTCATTGCACATTGCAGGAAAATTGCCACAGTACAATCCACTCCTATGGACAGAGGTTTCTACTGCACCCCTTTCTAATTCCAGAAAAGCAGCTACTTCCACACATGGATGTTGCAATGGAAGGGGTAGTGGGGGACATACTCTGGACCAGTCATTGGCATCTTAAACTACTGAGTGGGCCACAGGAATGGACCTACTTCCTCTCAGTGGGCCGCAAGATTGTCATAACTTAGACAGTCTCTTGGGCTAGGGTAGTTTTGCTAACTGCGCTTGCATACCTAGAATTTGCAGGGTGTGTGGCAGTGCTTTGATTGGTTGCAGAGAGAGCACACGACACTCACAATCAGTGTTGTGTGCAATCAGCATGATCCTCACTTCATGTGCCCTGGCTTTACACTCATGTCACTTTAGTAATACCGTTGGAAAAAAACCTATGCAGGCGGAAAGCATCAGAATCTGGCAACTCTGTGTGTGGGCAATGGTAAGCAAAATGTCTCGTGGGCCACACATAAAACCCCAATGGGCCACATGTGGCCTTTGAGCTGCAGGTTGCTCACCACTGCTTGTACCATTATGGACTATTATGCTCCAAGATGGAGCAAGGTATTCTTAACACTCCAGAAGTAAAACATGCATCCGGGAAGGTCATTTAACATGGCCATTTGCGTGGAGCTGCTACAATCTTAAAAGGGAGGAACTTGTAAATGAGGGTTGGGAAATGTTAGGGATCAGAGCTTTGATTTGGTTCATTATATAGGAGGGGAGAATATACAGTCTCTGCTCCCCCACAATTAGGAAGTATTTATATCCAGGAGTTTGGTCTAGACCCATGTCTTGTTCTAACTTATTAAAACTAGGATGAAATGAGGCCCATTTTTGGCAGACTAGTTTATACTGTGCTCTCTTCAGTCTGATGCAAAGGTAACACTAGATCACAGGAGGTGCACTTCTGCCCAGGGTTGTACTTAGCTGAAGGGACAGAAAGAAATCCACATCTGTCTTGCCTTTCATGTAACATTCAGGTCTGGATTCAGACTTTCCCAGAGTTTTGGGATGTTCCAATCTGGGATTTTGCCTCATAACCGCTGCACGTTTTTCTACTGCGCTCTTAAGAGAGCTTCCCCAGTAGAACTTTTTCATGTAGGTCCTAGTTGTATACCATGTAGGGGCCAGGCAAGGAACTGTAATGTGTTCGTTAACTGAAGTAAGTTGTATGTAGCCTATCATCTGGGCTGTCCTGTTTCACTCATTTTCATTGCATCCCCGAGTTTGATGCTCCTGTTTGATCTTTTTGGGAAGCCTGGGAAATATAGTTCAGAATACACTTGTACTCCAACAGCAACATGAGGAGAAACAGTTCAGTGTGTCCAAAAATGATTTCCCATTTTGAACATCATGAGCTATAACTGTGGAGGTCTATGTATGGAGACCAGTGTAATGATCAGATTTCGCGGTCAGTTGCTAATCTTGAAATCAAGCCATGAGAGAAAGAAAAAAATCTGCTTCAAGTTATTTGATACTTTTTTCCCATTGAGAACAGACCAGACAGGAAATCAAGACTCAATGAGCTTTTAACAAAACAAATGGAGACTTCTTTAATGCTCTGGATGTTTCATAGACAGCAGCATCAATTCACACCTTCCTCTCCAATTTCTCTAACTTTCTCCTTTTGTTTGAATTCTTGCAGGTCACTTGAAATGTCTGTCTTCTCGCCATTTCCTGTGTTTCAAAATTGGGGAAAACACAATCAAATTTTCATCATGTTTATTTGGCTAATTACTTGCTTAGTTACTTATTCCATTAATTAAGAAGACACTGGCCACTGCCAATTCAAAGGAAATTCGGAGAGGCAGTTTGGAGACAGGATACAGGGCGAAATGGACCATTACTCCAGTCCAATGTAAAGCAGTTCTTTATATTCCTTCATTTCCACCGTGTCACTTCTATGCATCATTCATTAAAGATTTTGGACAACCACAACAGCAAAATAAATATTTGGCTAGAGATTATTATTTGTTAGAATCCATTTAGCATTAATCCAAAGCGGCATGACCAGACCTCATATTTTAGGGTTCCTTTTTTGTTGAGAGAAATGCACTGCTCCACAGGTCATAAGATGTCTGTAATTATGACCCTGAATAGATAGAAATGTTGCTTCTTGAGACAAATTCTATCTGACAGTTTTTACAGTACGTTCGTTCAGAGCAAAATGCCCTGTCCCCTGTCACCCGGATTGAAATTATTAAGAAAGACAGACATTTCACTGACAACTCTAGCCTCAGGGGGGGAAATATTCCTTCTGTTCCCTTCTGAAGGTCAGAGCTCATATAATGCAAAACACTTACAACACACACATACAACACACACATGCACACACAAAATAAAACTTTCTCTTCGCTGGATCTTTATACTAAACAGGAACCCTTTCACACACACTTAATAGGAAATTCAGTGAAAAAGGATGATCCTTAATTTTTTTCCATACAGCTCATTTTTTTTTCAAATCTAATTTCTGTCTATTATTTATGACACTTGTAAAATGCACACATAAATATACAGTCATACATGCATATACACACACGTATAAATTCTGTATATTCATACCCATATACACATTTGAGATAGAGAAAGATACTGTATTAAGTAACTGAGCAAATAAGTCAATGTGATTTTTTTTTCCTCTAACAAATTTCACCTAGGACATCACCATTTCTTTTTATTTCTTTGTTATTTGAAAGCAACTGATGATTTTCTTTTTTTCTCTTCACACTTTTAAAAAAATCTGTGCTCAAATTATATTCACTGTTCACTAGTCAAGTTGTGATGCTGACTTTGGATTGGCCCGGTGAGTCACATGGCATTGGTTTCAGGCCAGGAGTGGATGACCACACGGGTGCTTGCTATATGTGGTTGCCACTCATGTGTTTCTGTATTTGAGAGGCTGTGCTGTGGAAGATGCCAGGCATGAATGGCTCCTTGCTCTATCCACAGGTCTGATTGCATGTGATAATATGAAGGTATACGGCAGCATATGAGCTGTCATTCAGTAGGACTTGTGTGGGCAGCACTCAGATCACTTAATTTAGGGCTGCAAATTGGACTTGAGCCAAGGTTGCCAGAGGTGAGAAACTGGAGTACAGTTCATTAAACCCCTTCCATTGCAACAGTTAAAGCAACATCCCCATCTTCCAACTCAAACCAGCTCCTTACCACGCTGACTGCAAGTGTGTCCTCTTAGCCTTGTATCATTTGCACTAAATACCTTTGAGCCTGAACCAAACTGGGCATGCGCTTTAGCCCTTAGACATTCCTTTGTGAACGCTTACTGGAGCAGGGCAGAACAGCCTGGCTTTATGTTCAGAATTCTGGGGCCAGTTTTGCTTGTGTGCTTAGGGCCACCCTTTGGAACTTGACCATACTAGGATATGGTCTTGATGTCCCTTTAGTCAATCCTCTGCTCATTTGTCTGAGGTAGGGTTGCCAGATGGTTTCAACAAAAATACCGGACACACTTGACATTACATCACAATCTACATTACATCTTATTTAGAAAATACCGGACATTTCTATTTTCTCATTTATATTTTCTCAATTTGTTTCCTGAACATAAAGCTCAAATACTGGACTGTCCAGTTCAAAACCGGACACCTGGCAACCCTAGTCTGAGGATTTCAGAGCTCTTTTAAATGTTAGTGAATGAAGGTGATGCCCTGTGAGATAGGCCATTATCATGATCCTCACTTTATGGATGGAGAAAGTGAGGCACACCAAAGAATAATGGAATACCCAAAATAAGCAAGTCAATCAGTGGTAGAGATGGAAAAAGAGCCTAGGATTCTTGGCTCTGTCCCCAGCTTGCATCAATGGACACACTTGCCCTCAGCTACAGGAGAAGTCCAGATCCTTAATCTTGGGGTCACTTCATACTGTCTCCTGCCACTATAGACAGAACCCGAGTCCTGGCTCCCAGACCCCTGCTTTAACCACCAGATCATGTTTCTTTTGAAATCCTG
This sequence comes from Rafetus swinhoei, assembly GCA_019425775.1. Lineage (NCBI taxonomy): Eukaryota > Metazoa > Chordata > Testudines > Trionychidae > Rafetus > Rafetus swinhoei. The sequence continues at coordinate 13,315,674 of JAFJHL010000300.1, read as the reverse complement.
TTGTGAAGAGCAAAATCATTTCTAGTCATGCTGCAGTTATTCCACTTCAGACATACCCAGGCCCTCTTTCCTCCTATCACCCCACAGCCCCTCTTAGAGTTGGTGTCTTGACATTTCTTGATTGGCAGAGACTCTAGAAGAGAAGGGAGATGATATTAAGTGTGTTCCATGGAACCTGGTTCATGGCTTTGAGGATAACCCTCTCCAGATGCAAGGAGATCTTGCAAAAGTTGGCTTTTGAATTTGTTCACTTGCTGCTGCTCTTCTACTCTGAGTCCCTTATGGGCACAGAGCGTTCTGGAAGCATGACAAAGTCCCTCCCCTGAAGAACTCACAGTGCTGCAAGTATTCAGTCCCTCTGGCTACTGAGCACCTCTTTGGAGGTGCTGTACCCACTCAGCTTCTTGTGTTGAAGTCCATGGGAGTTGACAACGCACAGCTCTTCTACAGGGTCAGGCCCTAACTCAGACTGATACAACGCACTGGGTGCCTGCTGAGAGGCAAGGCTATGAGGAGCCATTACTATTGAGATAAGCAAGGGCAAGCTGTGGAGTGTTGAAAGAGGATTTGGAAGATGCTTCTCGCATGGGGAACGGGAGTTTTTGCCAAGCATGGGGAGTTGAAATGAAAGACGGAAAGAAGCTAAAAGTGGGAGAAGGGATCAGAAGGATAAAGGTGGCAGCAGTTATGGGACAACATCTGGGGGAGCACAAAAAATCTGGGCTCTGACCTTCTGCCCTAGTGATCTAGCCCTTGTGCCCTGGCTTCCTCTCTCTCAAAAACACCCCAGTGCCTGGACAGCATCTTCTAAAATTTGCAAGAAACTTAAACTTTTCTTTCTCCTCTTTCTCTCTCTCTTTATTTATTTATTTAAGTTTAATTCTGAACAGCCGGCTGCGTTCAGCCTGACTGGTTTGTTATGGCTTATAATTTGTGTTAGGATTAATTAACTAATTACCGACAAATGTCCGTTGGCAAGATTCTGCTTCTGCTTGTCAACTTGAAGTATTTAATTATTTTAATCATTTACTTTCATCTTCAGAATTTATGCTCTTCCAAGAGCGTTTCTAGGCATCTTTTAATTATTATTCTAGGTTTTTTGTTCTGCGGTGGTGTGTGCGCGTGTGCATGTGTGTGCGCATGTGTGTGTGTGTGTATGTGTGAGGGATGGTATAATTTCTCATTAACTATTTCCGCAAGTCAGTGTGCACTGCTACATCCTAGAAACTTGTCCCTGATTTTGAACTCCTGGCTCAGAGGGAGACAGACTGAGACTGGAATTGTGTGGGTGTGTAAGAAGAAGTGTGTGTGTGTTACGGAAGCACTAAGCAAGGGATGAACTTACTGCTTTAAAGTTTACCAAACGTGTTTCAAAAGAACCATCCCTTTCCTGGAAAAAGATTGTTACAGGAATTCTTGGGAACAGACCTTAGTCACTACTGTATGCAGCTTCTTAGTCTATGAACCCAATTCTACATAGATATATGCACACGACTGACTTTATTCACTGTGAGTGGTTACCTTGCCTAAAGTTAAGTATATAAGTAAGTCTGTTCCTAATTGTCTTTGGGTTCCAAACCAAGACAGTCTTCTCCACTAGTACTAATGTAATAAAATAAAGGAGAAATATTCATTGATACAGCATTTTTCACCTTTAAAGGATTCCCTTTTTTAATATAAGATACAGGGCAAATTGCATGCCCACTTACACTCCATTATCTTCAATGGGGCTTGGGGGGGCACATGTCAGTGAAGAATTTAGCTGTATAGACATATTGCAAATGCTATCCCTTTGAAATGCAGCCAGCTCTGGGGTGGGAGGGCAGCAGATAGCTGAATGACACTGGAGAGGGGAAATTTTAGCAAAGGGGCAGCTGCCTCTCTGTTCTTGAAAATGCTGTGGGATCGTCAGAGTCATGGGCCTTTTCTAGGAATCCCTACATTAAGGGATAATTTTCTATTTTAACACATTTAGTGGGAGAGGGGCATCTATTTTAACATATATGCAATTGGCTTGGTGAATTCAATGTCCTTTAAAACACATTGAGCCCTTAATGTTCCTTCTCCTCATCTTTTGGCTTAAATTCAGAATAAGGCACCTAGTTCCATCATAGTTTTCACTTCTCATTTGCAGTTACACATACATAGAGCTCTGCAAATCTGCGGGTATCCTCATCCGTGAATGTGGATGCAGATATCCACAGCTCATTTTTGGAGAGATGGATGTGGATGCAGATTCAGATACAAAATTTGTATCTAGAACCCTTCAAATTTGTGGATAGCCACGGATAGCCACATCGTACCATACCCAAGTCTGCATCCATAGGTATGGGTACAATATTCCACTATGTGCACAAAGATATATAGTCTACGGAAGCATATACACAAGCACAGGTATACATGATTATATACACACAGGTGCACCCAGAGTTTCCAGATACACCTACTGCATTACAGCAGTGTTGTCCAGTTACTAGTGCTAAGCACTCACAACCTCCATTCACTTCAGTGCATTTAATGAATACTCACAACCTTTAAAATAGATAGATACATAGCTAGATAGATAGAAAGATATCCATGTGAACATACACAATGTCTAAATATATATAAACAGAAATATACAATTAGATAAGTATATACTCTCAAAGCTAAACACTAAAAGATCCAATCTCGCTCTGCCTGTCCCTTTCTCTCTCTTTCACATATCCGCCAGAAGGTACTCCTAAAGGGTTAAAAAAGGAAAAAGGAAATCAAGATGAGCTGATAAAAGCAATCAAAAGTCACTAACATTTTCATTATTATGATTCATCTGATTTTCCCCTTCCCCCAAATACTTTATCCTGCCAATGCCCCGAATCCTGAGGTCCGTGATGAGTTTTTACTCTGTGAGCAGATCATCAGCTGGTGTCACTTAGCATAGCTCTGTTGATGCTGATTTGCACCTGCTGAGGATCTGGCTCACCGACTTCAAGAAGAGGGTCTTTTTTCTACCCAAGTAATGATTGATGAAGGATTTGGCCCCGGGAATATTTCTTTTAGGAAACAAATTAATCCCTTGGACCAGAGCACTGATGAGACTGTGCTATTTAAAAGGTTTCTTCAGGGTACATAGTTATATGGAAAATAATTAGAGACAATGCAGCAGTTATTATTACTACTTATATCACTTTAAAGTTAATCCAGAGTGATCTGTAGAAAAGCACTGGAAGAGCTGAAAATGGAACTTCCTAAGCTAAGATTACTCCATAATGCTGCCAGCTTTCCAGACCAATGTTGAAGATATTGGGCCAAATTCACCATAGCCATAACTCTACTTAAGACAAAGGGCTTACACCAAGGATGAATTTGCTCCAGTATTCCTAAGGCCCAGATACTAGGTGCTCAGCACCCCTACTGCCCAGTGGAAATTGAAGGTGCTCCGTTCCCTATAGGTGAAACTCTAAGCACTGTCCCATCTTGGGACCAGAAACATGGTACAGTAGACTTCCGATAATCCGGAACCTCTGGGACCTAAGTGGTGCCAGATTATCAAATATGCCGGACTATCAGGAGGTACTATAAGATGGTTATATATATACTGTATACAGTATATACTGTATATAAACTGTTTTTAACCCTTTTTATTGTACATACTGTATACAGTATACTGTAATGTTTTAGTTTTTTTAAACCTTTTTTACCCTTTTCGCTCGGTTCAGCTGCTGCCACTGCTGCCTTGTGACTCGTTTTTGGCCGAAGCTTACTTACTAGGCTCTTGCCATTTTGATGCCGGACTATCAGGAGTGCTGTACAATTGGATGCCGGACTATTGGAGTTTTACTGTAGTTACAATAGTATTTGAATGTAGTTGGCGCTAGATGCTTCCTAGAATAACTTCCCCAGCAAGGGTTTTACTAGCCATTGTTGTCAGTGGAACAATGTGGATTTACACCACTTAAAAATGGTAAATCTGATCATTCCACATTGCAGTCACAAACTAAAATGCTGGTTGGAGAACCCTTTAAAATGTGGGGCTAATTGTTACCACCCTGACATTCTACTGACAGATACTTTAAAAATACAGATGAGATAGATAGGGAGTTGACATTTGGCCAGTCTTGTTGTGTTCTTTTTAAAATGTGCCCACATGTCCAAAGACTTAGTCATGAGCTAGTTTTTTCCAATCAATCAGTGCATCAATGTCCAAGCAGGATTTATGTTACAATAGAGCTCCATGTAGCTTCCACCAAATATATTGTGATACACATTGTAATTGACATGGCTTTTCCTATCCAGTTTCCTTAGATCTGCATTTCAGAAAGAACAATGCCCACTACACCGGTAGACTTGCCTATTGACTCACTGTCACTTCCTGTCTGGGAAGTTCTCTACAGTACATCAGTCCAATTGCACCAGTTTAGTCTGATGCTAAATTTGCATTGAAACCCTTTGGTCAAGCCCAGATAAAGGTGTGGACACGGAGCCTGCTGGAGCTACCTGTTGATAAGGAGTTTGCTAGACTGGGAAGCCGATTCTAAATGCCACTGTTATTATAGCCTCTTGGCTACTAAAGCCTTGATTTCTATGGACAGTGCAGTGAACAGCTGACTGGACAGGCTGGGGTATTAGACAGTCTACGTATTGTTATCCCTTTGGATGAACATACGTTTGGGGATCTGTCGATCTTTTCAGATGACATCCCAACCTCTTGACTTGATACATGACAGATCCTGCAGTGTGCACTTGGAGGGTTAATAAAGGCTCCGTAGCAGCTTACCGAAAGCGACATTGCCCTGGTAAACTGTAAAGGAGAGATCTAAATGAGATTAGAAAGATTGTCTTAATTAACTTCAAAATCCCATTAATTAGAAGCCTCACTGCATTAAAAATTGCTTCAATGACCCGGCCAAACCACAACTATAAATGAAGACTGATACATAAATGGCACTGGGGCACAGGCACGAGTTGGGCTGCATCCAGCTCTGGGGCTTTTTCTGTTTGACGATTGTGTTCCTGACAATAGCTTTGGACTCTTCCATGCAAAAATGATGTCTGTAATACATGCGAGGGAGAGGAATCTGCACACAGACACTGTTGTTTTCTCCTTTTTCCTAGCCCAGAATTCTCCTCAGTACACTCTTCCCCTCTTCCCCAGACTGACAAAGAAGCCCAGACATACACACGTGCAATGCTCCCACCCCCTGCCTAAACTTGCACCTATGCCGGCGCGCGCGCGCACACACACATACGCACACACACACACGGACGGACGGAAACATGTATAGAGGAATGTGTATTCAGAGACTGACACATAATTTCCAGTCCACACACACAGTTCCTTTCCGTTGTCCATTATCAAATGCATGTGCACACACATAGCATAAACACAGGGGCAGGTGCATGCACACACACACACACATCACCCTTGCTCCACCATCTGCATTGGCCGTCTACCCACGCTCATGGGGTGGGTCTCCGCCACACAAAGGACTGTGCTAATTTTGTTTCTCTTTGCAATATATCTTGAGACTTTGGCATTTCTGAACTAACTGTGTAGTTATTTATACCTCTTGGACCAGATTTTCAAAAGTGCTCCGCATTCAGTGTGATATTCATTTAGGTGCCTGAGGCTATGTCTACATTGCACCCTTATTTTGAAATAACTCATGTTATTTCTAAATAACAGAGTGCGCGCCTACACAGCAAGCCTGTTGTTTTGAAATTATTTCAAAATAACAGGCTTCTTACTCCAACTTCTGTAACCTTCGTTTCACAAGGAGTAAGGGAAGTCGAAGGAAAAGTGTGAAATAGGCAGCAGGTTTAAAAGAAAAAAAAGGAAGTTTTTCTTCACTCAGCACACAGTCAATCTCTAGAACTCCTTGCCACAGGATGTGAAGACTAGGACTTTAACAGGGTTCAAAAAAGAGCCAGATAGATTCATGGAGGTTAGGTCCATCAGTGGCTATTAGCCAGGATGGGTAGGAATGGTGTCCCTAGCCTCTGTTTCTCTGGAGGTGGGTGACAGGGGAGGGATCACATGATGATTACCTGTTGTGTTCCCTCCCTCTGGGGCATCTGGTATTGGCCACTGTCGACAAACAGGATATTGGGTTGGATGGACCGTTGGTCTGACCCAGTATGGCCATTCTTATGTTGACTTCCTGCTGTGTAGACCGCGCCAAAAGCCAAGTTAAGCTACTTGTATTTCATCTATGCAATTAAGCTGAAGTTGTGTATCTTAGCTCGACTTTAGCCCACAGTGTAGACATACCCTAAATGGGAGATGGGCTTTGATTGAAAATCTGGTCCACTATTTTATTCCTCACAGAATATATCCATCCTGTTCTGTCCACCTGCCTGATCTGCATGGCCCCATGTTACAGGAAAAGAGGGATAAAAGGGCTCAAGTTACCTTTTCTGTTCCATTCACTATCTATCTATATCAGACCCCCTCTTATTTAGCTCCTCTCTAAAGTAAAGTGTCCTGGAGAGCTACAGATAAGAGAGGACAAATATGATTACCACAGAGATTCAGAATGAACTGTAGCTCTGATGGGGTAGCAAAGTCTAGGGAGACTGTTGTAATCAGTCTGCACACACAGCCCTCTTGAATCCCCGGTAATGACACGTGTGAGGGAAGGGGAGGTGTGGAATGAGCAATGGGAGAGTGAAGCAGAGACAGAGACCTGGACCGTATTGGTGGGGATTGTTGGATGCAGCAGACCTGGGTTCAATTTCCACCTCCGTTGCAGATTTGCTGTGTGAACCTGGATGAGTCACTCAGTCATTCTGGGCCTGGAGATAATAATGCGTCCTTTCTCCCATCTTTTGCCTGTCGACACTGTAAGCTCTTTGGGGCAGGGACTGTCTTTCACTATGTCTGAAGAGCACCCAGCACAGTGAGGCCCCAGGCTCTGTCAAGGCCTCTAGTTGCTACTTCAGTGCAAACAGTAACAATAATGGAAAGATTTCAAAAGAAAACATGAAAGTCTGCACTAGGAATAGATGTGAGTTTATGTGACACCCTGTCTGGTTTACTCTCTGGCACTGCTATATGTCATACTGTTCAAAATCAGTTCGAACCACACCTCCTCCAAAAGCAATGCTCCTGGATGTGAGGGTGGACCCGACTCCAACTCCATGGACCTTTTCCTGGTGGTGTGGAAGAGCAGAGCTGAGTTCACAGCGCTGCTGCAGCCAAGTGCAAATACAGCTGACTGAGTGGAGGTAGAAGGAAGCAGCATCTCTTTGAAGAGCAACAGGAAGAAATCGCTGCAGAGCGCAATGTCAAATGCAGCAAAAAGAGCAGAGAGCACCTTGTCTGACCTAGTTTTAATGCTGTTGAGGAAGGAATCTTCCAGCCATGCTTCAGCAGAGCTATGAGTCACACCTGTGTGCTATGGAGCAGGAAAAAAAAAAAAGAGAGAAAAGTGCAGCAAATAAAATAGAGTGGGTCAAAGAGGGAGGCTAATTCACAAGCCCAATAATTAGTCAGAGTAGAATAAAAAGGCCACACCCATCATCTATATATGCAAACCAAAACACTTCATTTTAGACATTTATTTATAGGCCTTTCTGTGGCATTCATCTGTGTAGACAAGCATAAATGCATGCAGCCTCCCAGTCCCACAATGAGCTCATCACAATGCCCATCCATCAGACAAGAAAACTGAGGCACAGAGAGAGGAGGAGGTGACCTGCACACAGTGAGTTGGCTGCAGAGCCAGGAATAGAATCTTAAGCTCCAGATTCCCAGTCCTGTATTTAACTATCTCTCCCTTACCTTGGAAAACATCCCTGTAGAGAGCATGATGGGTTTGCAGAAATTTTCTCTCCCATATAGAACTTGAAAAATCACTGTAGCTCACTGAGATGCAAGGCTACCATTGGCTCTAAAGGGGTATATATGTGATTCCTTATAGGAAGGTATGCCTTGCCATACTGCAGGCTGACAGAATGAACTTCAGTTTTTGCCCCTGGCATTTTTTTACAGCTCAGCTATTCCATTTAGGACTTCAGAGCCAGTGGAAGGAAGCTCAGATCGCTTCACTGACCAGCCATAACATCTAGCCAGTACATTAACTGCCCTGTTGCCCTGATCTGATGTGGTTTTACAGACAATAGCTACTGGCTATTTAGGCAATGTATAAATTAACATATTCCGCTCAAACTAGGAACATATTTAAATTAGGGGAGAGTGCCCTTTATTTGTCAATCATTCAACGGCCACATTCAAATGTTCCTTCAAAAAGACAATTCCAGCCTTTTAAATTATACTTCCGACTATTTGTCTTAATAAGGGTAAAACATTGATTGTTCAACTGTTTCTTCTCTTCTCCCCATTCCCTCCCCCCCCCCCTTTAATTAAAACAATAGCAATCTGCTCCTCTGGAATTTCTTTCCCAATTTGGCTCAGTAACTTATGACCTTCGAGTCAGAACACCTTTATTTCTGTTCATGCTACGGTCATAGATGCGGAGATAAGGAAATCAGCACACAGATTAGCAGCCAGAATATTGATACACAGCACAGTCTAAGGGACACTGTAGTTAGAGCCATGCACAGATACAAAATTTGTATCCACATCTGTATCCATAAAAATGAGCCACAGATATCCATATTAACAGCCGCGGATTCGCGTACCCACAGTTATCAAGTAGATATCCATGGATTGGCATGGCTCTAACTATAGTTGAATGCTATGTAGTTGAGATCTCTAAGGCTGTTTTGGTCCCATACTTCCCTTGTCTGCAGCCATTCTGCTTGTTGTCAATATCGAACGCTGCAAAGAAGCTAGAAATGGGGCAAGATTGGAGTCATGGGTTTGGAACACAACCCTGAAAGCAAAACCCCAACACGACCCAGAATATTTTGCAAATCTCAATACAGCCAGGATTTTGCTCTTCTCTGATGTGCTATTGCAATTCTGGAAGCTGAGTTTGGTGCACAGTTCAAAATAGTATCTGTGGGTACAGGCTGGGAGCCCCAGTTCACACAACTAAGCTCCTACTGAAATCAAAGGGAATAGCATGAAAAACGACAGGGTGGTGTGTACTGAAACACAACAACTATCTGTAATAATGAGGAACAGGGAAAGTTTCTGAGCTGTCCATCTCTGCTCTCTACCTATGCATCTGGCATCATATTAAAATGAAACCTCTGCTCATCCTTCTCCCAAAATGGAAGTGAGCAGCAGAAAGAATTCTATTTAGATGGGAACCTGCTCCTGCTGTACTTATATACCAATCTACCTTCTCTTGGATCAGCCAGGGAGGCTACAGACTGACTGCTGTTTCAGTGCTCTAAGAACTCTCTCAGAGTTCTAGAACCCTCAACCACCCATTCTGAGAAGGTCATTGCAGAACTCAGAACACTCGGGGTATATATGCCTCCGGGTTCTGGAGCACAAAACCCTGTGCTGCTTTTTAAGGGACAATATGCATTTTTGAGAACATACCTTGGTTCCACAAAGCAACACTCTGGCTTTTTGCGGAAAAGCGTCCGTGCCAATCTAGACGCGGTTTTGCGCAAGAAAGCCCCGATCGCCATTTTCGCCATCGGGGCTTTTTTGCGCAAAACAATTCTGGGTTGTCTACACTAACCCTCTTGCGCAAAAGCACTTGCGCAAGAGGGCTTTTGCCCGAGCGGGAGCATCATTGTATTTGCGCAAGAAGCACTGATTTTGTACATTACAAAGTCAGTGCTCTTGCGCAAATTCAAGCGGCCAGTGTAGACAGCTGGCAAGTTTTTGCGCAAAAGCGGGCGCTTTTGCGCAAAAACTTGCCAGTCTAGACGCAGCCCCTATGTTCCAAGAGCCTTCAGCATGTTAGAACATGTACCCATGTTTTCAGATGCTTCAGACTTCAGGAACATAAAGATGCATTGCATTCAAAGGGGCATTGCTATTCTGGGACTGACATGCAGGCAGCACATTCTAATTGTAATCAGCATTCTAGAACACACAGACACTCTGGGTTCTAAAGGACATTGACTGTCTAGAAATCACTGGCTGTCAGTGTTCTGGAACAAGGTTATTCAGAATTCTGCATGCGGGTTCTGTCATTTCCCTGGGAACTGTAAATCCAGTAGAAGTAAATTTCTGTATCTTAACAAATCATCAAAAGGTCTTTCCTTCCACAGCTGCTGTCATAGAGCACTTGCTCCATCTGGCTAACCTGGCCAATCAACAACAAAATACATGAGAATGCTCAGTGGGAAAGGTTTCCCCTGCAATTATTTCTCTCTGTAAAGAAAACACAATTTAGCTGTGAAGATTCTGATCACCCATGTCTCCAACCCATTACAACTGTCACATCCTGGCTTTCCCAAATCTTTCCCCAAGCATCTATGCAGTAATGTTGATATGGGGGAAGAGAGAGGAGAAAAAATAGCTCTCGGGTGAAGAAAAAGAGAAAATAAATGTATAGTTTGTAAAGCTTGCCCCATCTCTTTTCCCTTTAAAGCAAATGCCGACACCTTGAGCTTCCCCAGCAAATACAGGCCAGTGTGTTTATGTAAGATCAAAATCAGCATTAATCAGGATCTTTCAGTCATTACCCTGGAATAAACTGCTCAGGATGCCAGCAGCAGGTTTTGTAAAACAGGGAGACAGTAATGGACGCACGCTTGAATGAGCTTCCAGCCATTTGACTGATAGCCCCAAGGCTGGGATTTTTATTATTATTATTATTATTATTTAGAAAATAAACTTTTGTTTGTTAAGAAAAGAGATTTAAAGGAGCTGAAATGGAATGTCTCTTTAACACCAAGAGGCCTCTCTCATAAACAGCCTTGAAAAGAGAGACCCTCATCCAGGAATCCTTTGAGGTTATTGTGTGAAAAGCACATTAGAGCCCTATCGTGAATTACCTTTCATAAAAAAGTAAACCTTCCAAACGTGCTTCTAGCCTAATGATTTGCTTAGTGTAAAGTGATCTCCATCCCTGATGGGTTCACGGTACCATGGCCATTTCGGACACACAACACTGATTAGTACAAGAGAGGGGAAGCAAGTGCCTTTCTTTTTATTTCATGTGAAAGGCACCCAATTGACAGCTCCAGAGATTGAAGTCTGGGGTTTATCCACAGAGCACGTACAGTCTGGATAATATCAGTGGAGGCTTCCTCCTTGTTGCTCTCAGTATGTCCCGGCCCTGACCTAAATGCAGGCACATTGCCTGGTCCATTTAGCCTTTTGCCAAGATTGCTGAAAACGGGGATCAATTAAGTGTTGCTCACAGAGGTATTTATCTATAACGTGAGCACTGAGGAATGACCTGAGATCCTGTTAACTCATTTTACTGGCTGCAGCATGGTAGTAGCTATGTGGATCCATCAGCTGTTTCCCCACTCATCCACCATATACAGAATGCATAGACATGGCAGCGATTACCTCAGCCGTGAATTTGGAATGACCTCTGTGAGAGGACTCCAGGGATCTCCTCAGCACCCACAGTGGCTGCTCAGGCTGGGGGTTCAGAATTTGGCCTGAAGATCATCTATGCCTGCAGGTATTCCTCAGGGAATCATGTCCTGATAATGCTGGCCAGTGTTGGCTGCCAGTGTAACCCACACGTCTTCTGGGGGTGGTTCACTGTCCCATGTAGTGGCATTTAGACCACTTACAAAGAGAAGAATGAGTTTCCTCTACAGCCAACCCGCCTTTATAGCTCAGGCTGTAGAGGCTCATGTATTAAGCTCCAGAGGTCCCATGTTGGGTGTCGCCTGTCAGTGTTACACCAATTCACCTACTATAGCAATGCAGGCCAGGGAAATACCTAAAACAGCTGGGGATCCAACCAATGAGGGGTGCCAGCAGAGTGGAAAGAGGAAAGCTCTTCCTTTAAGGACAGTACAGATCCCTTAAAGCTTTATAGGGCTCCCAGATTCCACAGGGCTGGGCACGTTTGATATGCACAGTAATAATGACATGGACAACTACTCGTTAATAACCTGTCCAAGAGGTTTAAACACCCGAGACTTTGGGAGACAGCAAATTATTAATAAATAAGTAACAACAGAAAAAGCCCAAATGCATTCAAAGTGGTGCCTTTCTCCTCCCAGCTTCCTCTCCCCTGCCTCCCATACCCACCTGCCTTTCATTTCTCTCATGCATGGAAGGTATTAATTACTAAACTTGCTTTAATAGCTCACAGGAAGTGCCCTGCAGCGATTCCAGTGCAGAGTCAGCTCTGTCTTGCGCTGCTTCCTAGCCTGCCCGGCTGGCACAGCTCTTTGTGGTTTTTGCTTTGTGGGCAGGGGGAAGGAATAGCCCGGGTCTGCCTGCTGGCCTGCCCTGTTCTGTTGTAGGCTCCAAGCTGCACATACTGAAGGCTGTGTGAATTGAGTAGGAATTCTTTTGTGTATCAAAGAACAGCTGCCTCCAGACCCAGCTCTGACTTTTCGTGAGAGAGTTTAGTGAGGCCGGGGCCTCACTCAAACAACCTCTTCTTTAGGCAACAAAACAGTAACTCTTGTGAAACATACTACAGCAAATGGACCAAACCCACAGCCAGATCCTAAATAGAAAGGGTGATCTTTGGTTTAAGGACTCTCAGCCTGGGTTCCAGCCCTGGCTCTGCCACAGCCTCCTTGTATGTCCTTCAGCAAGGCAATTAGTCTTTCTGTGCTTCAGTTCCCCCATCTGTAAAGTGGAGGTGATAAGCCTTGCTTTCCCGCACCCTTTGTCTGTGTTGTCCATTTAGAATGTAAGCTATTTGGGGGCAGAAACTGTTTCTCAATGGGGCCCTGATCTTTTCTGGGGCTCTAGGTTCTACTGGAATGTAAATAATAATAAATGGAGATGAACTCCATGCTCAGGGGAAGTTTGCATTCAGATCCACACCCAAACTTTGGAGCTCAGGTTCCTGGCACAGATCTGCTGTTGAAGCCAAGAAATACACATTTTGCATCCCAATGTATAGATTAGGTTCACATGGTCTGCAGTGAGCCACAAGGACCCAGTGCTGCCTCTGTAGGTGCAGTCCCTTTGCTAGTTGTTCTAATTGCATGCATCCAGCTGTTTTATGTTACTATTGGTTTAGCATGCTACTGATAACAATAGAGGGAACACTTAAGGCAACAGGGATGGGAGGGTATGTCTACACTGCCACCCTAGTTTGAACTAGGGTGGCTAATGTAGGCATTCGAACTTGCAAATGAAGCCCGGGATTTAAATATCCGGGCTTTATTTGCGTGTTCAGCGCCGCCATTTTTAAATGCCCGTAGTTCAAACTACCTGCCCGCGGCTACGCGCACGCGGACTAGGTAGTTCGAATTAAAGCTCTAATTCGAACTACTGTTACTCCTCCTGCAATGAGGAGTAACGATAGTTCAATTAGGAGCTTTAATTCAAACTCAGTGCAGCCGCGGGGCAGGTAGTTCGAACTACGGGCATTTAAAAATGGCGGCACTGGGAACACGCAAATAAAGCCCGGGATATTTAAATCCCGGGCTTCATTTGCAAGTTCGAATGCCTACATTAGCCACCCTAGTTCGAACTAGGGTGGCAGTGTAGACATACCCAGAGATACAAGGAGTGTAACAAAGTTAGAAAGTGTATAACTAGTGCAAAAGAGACAGGACAAATACTAATGCAGCCAGGGGAGAAGGGAAATTATTAGTGCAATGAGAGAGCTGGCAAAAGGAGCACTAATGCAACCCCTCATGTTGATATGGGGCTCACTATTAGATTAATATGATGGTGGCAAAGGACACATGCTAGTGTGACAGCTAAAAGTGTCAGCAAGTCTCATTGGGTCAAAAGCCAACAGTAACTCACACAATGACAGAGGAGGTGCTGTGGACGAGGTACAGAGGAGCACATTGGTGGCTCCAAATGTCCATCAGAGGTAGACTGTTGTATGCTAAGGAAAAAATAGAGCAAACAAACAGAAGAGAAGGGTGGCTGGCACCTACCTGCAGTGAAAACACTGATGACCTGAGAGGGCCTCAGACAGTCACACCAAGCTGTCTCAAAGTCATCTGGAAACAAATGATCCTCCATTACTGGGTGGAAGATGCATGTTGCTCAGGTTTTGCCCATGGGGAGATCTAGACAAGAATATTTTAGGTACTGTTCTCATTGCCCGGCGCTGGGTGCATGAGAGGGAAGCAGAGAGAAGGAGGGAGCAGAGTTTGTTGTGAGGAATGAGATTTCCCAGAGAGCTTTTTGGAGATGGTAGAAAAATGAAAACCTGTTTGTACAAAAAAGAAGTGAAATTTCTAAGTTATCTTCATTTCCAAATGTTTGTGATGGGCCCATTTTCCATACTTTTTTACATTCCTTGCCATTTCTTCTATCAAACACACTGAAATTGTACAAACCTTGGTTTTGGTAAATAAAATATTTGTTAATATTTTGAATTTTTTGACAATATGGAGAGATTTTATACCCAAAAAAAGTTAGAAATAACTAGCGTTATTTGGAAATAACAACTCGAGCATCTACACAGCAATTCTGTTATTTTGGAATAATATCGAAATAACTGGCGGCTTATTCCAACTTCTGTAAACCTCATTCCACAAGAAATAACTCCTCTTCTGAAATGTCTATTTCAAAATAGCTGCACTGTAGACGCTCCACTGCTGCTATTTCAAAATAGCTCCTCACCAGGGCCATTCTAAGTAATTTCTCCCCAGTGGTTCCTTGGGCTCTAAATCAAGATAGCACATCTATGTTAGGGGAGCCTGCCTAATTTTGAGGCTTCCCTGTAGTGTGGACGCTCTATTTCGAAATAAGCTATTTCGGAATATATCTTCCAGCATAGCTTATTCCAAAATAAGCATGCAGTGTTGACATACCCCTACTGCCCTCAGTGGGATTCTGGCCTGAATAAAGGCTGCAGGTTTGGGCTCAATATTGAAATGTTTATTCCTTCTGGAGTAACACTCACCAATATGACAACTGATTTTCCCAGTGATCTGACCAACATGCCTGCTCTCGTTAAAACAGATCCTAATATCCAAGGCAAACATTAGTATGAGACATTTTGGTGTGTGCAGAGGGTCTGCCTAGCACAGGCTGTGCAATAGCAGTATCCAACTTCCTGCTCAGCTGACATATGTAGACACACTTTGAGGCCTCTTGTTCTTTTGTGTGTGTATGTGTGTGTGTGTGTGTGTTTCTACAGCATCTAGCACAATAGGGTCCTGTTCTATGACTATGATAATAAATAACAAATAATAATCTAATTACATTGGTATATTTGTCCCTTGTGCAGCGGTTTTCAAACTTTTTTTCTCACGCCCCAGTTGAAGAAAATCATTGATGTCCACAACCCAACATAATTTGACTAGAGTGTGGGCTCTGGGGTGGTGCTGAGGATGAGAGCTTTGGGTTGTAGGAGGGAGCTCCAGTGTGTGGGGGGGCATCAGGGTTGGAACAGAAAGGGCTTACCTTAAGAGGCTCCCACTCAGCAGTGCAGTGGAAGTGCTAAGGCAGCTTCCTGCCTCTCCTGGCATCACAGACCATGCTGCATCCCAGAAGCAGCCAGAAGCAGGTTCCCAGCCAGTGGGAGTGCGGAGCTAGTGCTTGGCGCAGGGGCAGTGCACGGAGCCCTGTGTGTTCTCTTTGCCTCCCTCCCATCTAGGAGCCGGGCCTGCTTTGGGGCGCAGCGCAGTTTGTGGTACCAGGACAGGCAGGTCACTGCCTTAGCACCCCCATTGGTCACCTGATCCCCCTTCAGCAACAAGCCCCAGTGCCCGACATTCCATCACCCAACTTAGGGTCACACTCCTAAGTTTGAAAACCAGTGCCCTAGTACATATGCAGTCATACCAGTATGCAGGTACCTTTTACTGCTATAGTTTATTCCCTTTGCTATACTGGAATAGCTATACCTTTATAAAAACCTTTGCAGCAATATATAACTATCCGCCCTAAGGAGTCGTAGTGATTTATCTCTTCTGTTCTAGTTAAAGTGGTACAACTCTTGAGTGTAGATGAGCCCTAGGGCTCTGTTTTATTCTAGTAGCCTCCTCTGCTGCCTAACTTTGTCAGATGTTGATGGCTCTTGCCTGTGGTTAGTTTGTTAACCTTGTTGACATGACAATGCATTAACCTTTCACCTCCTCAGTAATGAGCATTGCAACTCTGGTCCCATTGACTAACTTATTATTCGCTGCCACTCATCTGTGGCTAACCTTGTTAAGCTTATCAGCTAGAGAGCCAGTGAGATAATAAGTTCAGGTAATTTACACTCTCATGTGGATATGGACTGGCAAATTAAGCTTAAAACCAGGGGAAAGAGGATTCCTATACTGCCATATCATATTAGCACTACAAATCATAAAATCATGGAGCACTAGAACTGGAAGAGCCCTTGAGAGGTCAGCAAGTCCAGTCCCCTGCACTCTCAACAGGAGCAAGCACTATCTAGACCAGGGATGGGCAATAATTTTTGATAGGGGGCCACTCCAAGAATTTGATAAGTGGCCAAGGGCTGCACTCTTCCATTATATTAATGGAGGAGGTGCGGGGTCTGGGATGGAGGTTGAGTGTAGAAGGGAGCTTGGGGTAAGAGACTGAGGTGCAGGAAGGGGTGTAGGATCTGAGAGGGAGTTTGGGTGAAGGAGGGCATTGTGACCTGGGTCAGGAGACTAGGGTGCAGGAGGGGTTGCAGGGTCCAGAAGGGGGTATGGCTACAGGAGAGGATTCTGATCTGGAGGAGGGGGTGTAAGAAAGTGTGCAGGGTCTGGGAGGAGGTTGTGACCTGGGCCAGGAGTGCAGGAGAGGGTTCAGGGATTTGGGTAGTGACTGGGGGTAGGGGATGGGGTGCAGGGTCTGGGAGGAGGTATAGATGCAGGATCAGGGGTGCAGAGGGTTTGGGTTACATGGGGTAGGGGTCCAGGAGGGGGGGCAGAGGGTTGGGGAAGGACTGGCTGGAATGCCAGAGGCAGGCTCTGACCAGGAGGTGTTTACCTGGGCAGCTCCTGGCCAGCAGCCACGTGCAACAGATTCCTCAACCAGGCGGGGGCCATGTTTGCTGCTCTGAATGCTGTGAGCCTGGGGAAGGGGTACTTTGCACATTGCCTGTCCTGCAAATAGGCAGCTCCTGGAAAACGGCCAATGGGAGCTGCAAGATCACACTAGGCACAGGGCAGCATGCGAAGCCTCTCCTCCTCACCCTCCCCCAGACTTGCAGTCTTCAGAAAGCTGATCTGAGCAGCATGGGGAGGACAGGGCAGGGAGCCAGACTGAGGCTCCCGCTGCACCCATGGGCCAAATCTGGCAACTTGGCAGGTTGAATCTGGCCTGTGGGCTGTATTTTGCCCACCCCTGCTCAAGACCATCTTTGACAGATGTTTATGGAACCTGCTCTTAAGAATCACAATACTCCAATTGAGGCCTACATTTCTGGAAAGATTTGGAGAAGGTCCAGAGAAGAGCAACAAAAATGATTAAAGGTCTAGAAAACATGAGCTATGAAGGAAGCCTGAAAGAATTGGGTTTGTTTAGTTTGGAAAAGAGAAGCCTGAGAGGGGACATGACAGCAGCTTTCAAATATCTAAAAGGTTGTTACAAGGAGGAGGGAGAAAAAATGTATTCCCTGGGCAATTTATTCCAGTGTTTAACCACCCTGACAGTTAGGAAGTTTTTCCTAATGTCCAACCTCAACCTCCCTTGCTGCAATTTAAGTCCATTGCTTCCTGTCCTATCATCAGAGGTTAAGGAGAACAGTTTTTTCTGACTTAAATGGGGCCTGTGTGTTATGTAGTCTTGCCTTAATCTTTGTATTCATGCCCGTCCGGATGAAAGAAGCTATTTGCATATATATGCAACCACACTTAGGTTGCAGCCCTCAGCATGTGCTGTGAGTATCAGTGTGGCCCGCGAGGCTTCCAAAGTTGAGTGGCCCTGCCCTAGACGAGAGAGGACTTGATGTTTGTGCCTTCAGCAGGGGACGTTCTGACATCCTGACATTCCTCATATCATCCGGGGCAGAGAGAGACTGCCTTTCTCTTTCTTTTTTTTTCTGGGGTGTGTGTGTTAGGGGAGTCCCATATGAGTGATGTACAGAGCACTTTGGGGGCTACTGTAGCTCCTGTAAGCTCGCTTTCTCCAAGGGAAGCTGTTTTAACATGGGAGCCCCTTCTAGTTAATGACACCCTGCCTCTCCCTTTGGACACAAGACTCTCACTCATTGGATGTCCAAAGCTACCCACAATGGCATGGCACGTTCCATTCCAAGGGGCCTTTATTTCCAGTTGGGGGTCAAGAATGTTGGGATCAGAGTTCCCTATCAGCTGCGCATTTGCACGGCTACCCAGGAAAGAGTCGAGTTCCACCCAGCTGATTAGCAAAGCGCCCGCAGTGTGTGTTTCTGCTGGTGGTGCACATCCACACATGCCTCATTGCACATAACATTTATTTTGCACATGGATGGAAAAAAATTAGAGGGAGCATTGGTTGGGATCCTTCCCGGCAACAAAATGGAATGAGAAATCTGGTCTCCCTGGAAAGCCCTTTAACATGTAGACTCTGTTCCATGTTTAGAGGCAAGGCCCTCGGTTTGCGTCCTGACTGGCCTGCCCCTCCTTTCCGGCTCTGTCTGCGCTGTCCCTGCCCCCCCGCAGTAGGGCAGCTGAGCACTATCACTGAAAAGCCCATTTGCTTCACGCACACCCGTATGGCACCTGCCGAGGCGGCATGACAGAGCGATGGGGAGAAAGGCAAAAGCACAGAACAATGAAGCACAGGACCAGAAGGACATTAATCACCTCGCGACGATTAGGGGCTCACTGAACACAGGTTGCCTCAGGGCCTTTCTGCTCCCGTACCTCCGCGTGCCCCAGTTTGCAGCACTGTGAAACAAATGCAGCCCAGATGCATGCATGAACTTTAAGTCTTGGAAACACTGGCTGGTTTATAATTCAGCTCTCAGATTTTAGTTGCTCTTTCTTCCTATGCCTTCTTCTCCCCATCAGTTCCTAAAGGCTGACAAATGAGTTTCTTATTTGTTTGTGGTGCTTTGCCGTGTGGCTGATCAGTGAAATAAGGAATATTTGTACAGAGACGGTTATTCCTTGGGCAAGTCTGGACTGGGCTCCTACATGGCTCCAGCACCTCTTTATATGGGTGAGTGTTATTCTCCAATGGCTTGAAGCTTTAGCACAAGCAAACCTTACCCCATCCTTAACCATGCCTCTTTAGCAAAGGGACAATTTCCGCGGCCCAATGCATCTCCCATTGAAGTCAATGCAAGTCTTTGCCTTGACTTGCAGGGGGAGTGGTTTGGGCCGTGGGATAGGAAAGCAATTTGGGTCCACTCCAACACAAAACTGTGGACTTCCAGGGAAGTAGGAAAGCAATTTAGGTCCACTCCAACACAAAACTTTGGATTTCCAGGGAAGCAGGAGCAGGTTGTTGCCTGATGGGACTAGTGCATTCAAAACAATAACCTTGTAAGCAAAGAACAAGCTCAAACCCTAGCTCCCCCGGAAGCCAGTGATAAAACCCACGTGGACTTCAATGGGCCAGGATCTCACCATGCCTGGGGCTTTAGTTTACTTATGTCCTAGCATCTCACAAGAACAGGTCTACCAGTTTCAGTGGTGTCATTCCAGCCCTAGCTGCAACTCACCCTTACGTCTGGAAGCCTAGTCAAGGATCACATATTGCAATGCTTTCTGCTCAGCCCTTGTCTAGGAAGCAGTCTGGACATTCCAGGGTACCAAGCATGTCTGGATTGCAGTGTTATCTGAGGAGAAGCCAGGGGTATGGTTCTGTTCACTTAATGCTCTGTGTAGGGCTCTGAGGATGGCTGGGTTGCTTGAAGGACAATCTAGGGATGTGCCAAACCATCAGAAGGTTGGAGCATGGGGGGCAGGGACTTGCATATGGCTTGTGGGGAATCTCTCTGGCATGCCTCTCACAACGAAGGCGGAGGACAGCTGGAATAAGGGTTGCTAGAGCTGGAATACTTGAGGCAATCAGCTTGACCATGGCAAAGAGCCAGAAGCCAATACACAGTCTAAACCACAAGTTAGGAGAGATGGTCCCAGAGTCCAGGAAAGGACCTGAGGAGAGAGAATGGTCTTGGAGAGAGACAGAGTAACAGAGGGAAAGAGAGAGAAAGCCATAGAAAGTGAAAGGAGGATGGCTGGGGAAAAAGGGACAGGACCCTGAAACTAAGAGAGAGGGAGACCCAGAAGAAAAGAACACCACAACATATATCCCTGGGAGCGCATCCAACTCCAAAAGGCCATGTGTCAAAAAAATGCATCAGTGTTTCTCCACGCTGAAAGATGCAAACTCATTTATTTAGTGCCATCCATGTATTGCACGGGAATGGATGTATATGCACATATTATTTTAACTTCATGGTTCTCCCATCTGTACATAAAACAGCCCAGGGAGTCGAGGTTGATTCATCTGTTTGCCACAGAAGATGGATCAGTTAGCAAATTATTTTATTGACCCGCAGCTCTGCTCAAGGTCATTTGTTTCAGCGGACAAGGCAACCTGCCTGGCATGGCAAACAGGGACTGGGGAGGAAACCGCCTTATATTAAAACCTCAGCATGTCTGAGTCTGTACGGTTGAAGCAGGAGACTTGCCTTGTTACAAAGCATCTCCAGTGTTGTCCTGGACCATTCACAAACCCTGTTTGTTCTTGTGGGTATAAATTCAGCATTCAGACATTAATGCTGTGGCTGTCTAAGATCATCCAAGGCTTGCACTCATTACTGGTATAAAAATCTCTTTTCTTTATAAAAATATGGTTTCCAATTGGGGATGTTTTAAAAGCAAAACATAATTTGGTTTGGAGAGGAGTCAGCTAATGAAAGGAATCCAGCCTCTATCCCAAACTCAAACCAGACTCATAGATCCATTCATGTTAGGGCCAGAAGGGACCACTGTGATCATCTAGTCTTATCTCCTGTGTACTGCACACCGCAGAACCTTGCCCAGTGCAGTGCCAGTCTGAACCCAGAGAAAATTTCAGTTAACCTTGAAAACCAATGCTGCCAACTCCCATTGAATATCAATGGTGTTGGGTGCCTAATCCCCTTAGGTACCTTTGCAAACCCCTGCTTTATTTGTCAGTTTTGTAGATGGGCTGATGGGCTCAGCCTGAATGGAAGGTGTAGTCAAGCAGTTGGAATAGCTGCTTGGTTTGGGGCTGGCTGATGTCCTTAGGCTGCGGGAAGATGCGGCTTAACCCTGTACATCAAAGACGGCGATCGTGCCCTGGAGATTTTCAGTTTAATGCTGCCCTTCATCGTGCAACACAGGGAGTTGATGGTCAGCAAGGATGATAAGGGTGATATTCATTAAAAAATAATATCATTGGAGCCCTGTGTGGATACAAAATTTGTATCCACATCTGCCTCTGCAAAAAATGATCCACGGATATCTGCATTCACATCCCCAGAGGCATGGATATAAAGTGGATATCTGCGCATGTGTATGGTTGTAGATCAGAGGTGGGCAATAATTTTGGAAGGGGGGCCACTTCACAAATTTCAGAAGTGGCTGCAGGCTGACCCAGAAGGGGCGGGGCCTCAGGCGGAAGGGGCGAGGTTGAGAGCCTATCCTACCGGCAGCTTTGCTTGGCCTGGGGTCCCTCCCCACTGACTTCTGGCCAATGGAAGGGACCTGGAGCAGATGGGAAAGTGCTGGGGGGCTAGCTTCCTCCCAGAAGCTGGGGTGGAGGTCTAGAATTCACATAGCACAGCTCACAGCTCCTGGCCCTCGCTGCTAACCTGTTGCCTGGCAGCTGCCTGGCAGGCACAAGCCCTTTGAACAGAAGCAGTTGAAAGGGCTCGCATCTCCCAGGCAGCTCCCAGGCAACGGACCAGCGGGACCGAGAGTTGCGAGCCCTTTCACTTGCTTCTGTTTAAAGAGCTTGCGCCTGCCAGGTGGCTGCCAGGCAATGCAGCCATCCAGCAGGCGCGTTCCCTTTAAATAGAAGCAGTTAAAAGGGCTCGTAGCTCCGGCACCACTAGCGCGTTGCTAGGGAGCCAGAGACACGCGAGCCCTTTCAATTGCTTCTATTAAAAGGGCTTCTGCCTTCCCCGGGGCTGCTAGGCAAGGCGCGGGGAAGATGCAAGCCCTTTAAATAGAAGCCGTTAAAACGGCTTGCGAGTCTCTGGCTCCCAGGCAACGCTCTAAGGGGCGGGGCCTGGAATTGCCTCGCAGGCTGGATCCGGCCCCTTGAGAGGCTTTTGCCCACCCCTGTTCTAGATGAAACATTTATATCCACATCTGTAAAAATTACCCACAGACACCCACATTCACATCCGTGGATGTGGATACCCGCTGATATAAAGCAGGTATCTGTGGATTTGCAAGGCTCTAAATATCATATAACAGATGCTCCACAAAAACAAAGCAAAGCCTCTTTATCCTCATCATTACCCAAACCTCCTGGATCGATCTATGCTAATGGCTTAGTGGGCTTTGTGACATTAACATCAGGGTCTCAGTTTGCTTCTTAGAGCACATGCGCCCATATCACCAAAACCACCCCGACTAAAGGAAGAAATTGGGTGCAACTCCACGGAGAGACCTGGAACTGAATGGATAATCTACAAAGGCAGCACTGCACCCATTCATGGATAAAATGAGCACTTCACTTCCCAAGGATGTCAGTGTGACACCTAAATTAACTTAAAATATTATTTAGAGACAAAACTAAACACTTGTCCTTAGGGCCAAAAAGTGACTTTTGAGATTTTCCTATTGCAAGGAACCCATCATGTGCTTCTCTCTTACAGTAGCTGCATCTCATCCTTTGAGCAGGGGCACGGAAACTTTTTTGGGTCGGGGGCCGCCCACCCACAGAAAAATCAGTTGGGGCCACACACAAGTGAGAAGCAAAAAAACAAAACAGAACCCTCACTGATGTGGCCCCTGGCTGAGAAGGAGAAAGACTCCCCACATTCCCCTCCCACACCAGAGCTGACGGGGGGGTAACCTAGTAGATTTTGTGTGCTCCAGCCCTGCGGTGGGGTAGCTGGGGGTGGGTTGGAGCACCTGTATGGGCTGCTGGGGGCCAGTGCTGGGGGTGGGGTATGAGCCTCGGGGGCCAGATCCAGGCAAGCCGGGGGCCATATCCGGCCCCCAGGCCTGAGGCTCCCCACGCCTGCTTTTGAGGTTCCATCCATTCCATCCTCAATAGAGGAATCCAGTCACTTCTAACCATTCACATTCTAGCTACTCATGTTCTAGCTGTAGGCTGCACTGGCTGATTTCTTGTACCCAGCCCAACCACTTTCCTGTTTCTTTGCTGTTCATCATTTGAATTCCTTGTTGAGCTGGATCCTTGCTACTTGCCTTACTTTTAACCTCCCCATGTATTAAATAACTGCTGTCGGGTTATCACAAGCTACTGCAGAAATTAGATGTCCACTGAGTACCCTTGCACAAACTCCTGCCATATTTTCATCAACACTCATTTGGTTCTGCATCTGTTATTCTTGCTGTTGAAGCAGCTTTTAAACAAAGACATATGGGTCCCATTAACACAGCATTTTGTTCATGTGAAGCGCCTGCATCTTGGGCAACACCGATTGATTTTCAGTTTATGGTGAAAATTCTTTACCCCAGATTTTTGCAACTAGGCGTGCAAGAGAGAATTTGTGCATGCAATTACTGTAACTGTAAAACCTGTGCTGCTGGTCATCTGCATCTGCACTTTTGTCAGGATAAAGCTCATCGGCTGGAAAAATTATTGGGATCCTCTCTGATGAAAGTCACAGTAGAGCAAAACAGATGAATTTTAATAAATGTACAACTCTTACTTATTGTGTTCTCCCTTTTTGTCTTCCCTTATGGCCAACCCTTCCTCTGTAAAACATTTTTATTTTTCATACAAAGGTCGCTGGCTGTAAATTATAATGTTGGTAAGATGGCAAAAGATTAAACTCTTCAATTTGTCTCTCTGGTCTGATCTTTTAGATAATGGGCCACACAAATTGTACAAAGGGGCCAAATTCTGGCCATAAGTGATAGCAAAACATTTCCCTAGTGGTAGGCGACTCCCTGATGATGGGAAGCCAGCGTAGCTGGCACCTATGCCCCCAGCTCCTGCCTACACCAATATAGGGGGAACATACTAAGGGAGGGATGGGGCATGCTAGTTATGAAGTGGAGTTCTGTTCCTATGGCAAATCTCCCCTGGCCTATGGCTCCTGGGACCTTACACCAATGATTAAATTAATGTAGATTCTATGCTGCTCTCATGGATGTTAGGGCAAGGCAGCACAGAATAAGGGAACTGTATGTAGCTCCTTGGCAAACCTCCATCCTACCCACTCCCCACCTCATGCCGAGCAGAACTCAGACATGGTGGAGAGCCAAACCCAATGTTTTGTACTGATGAGAACACACCTAACACTCTGGAATGTTTCAACATTAAACATGGGCAGCTTGTTTGATATTCATGCCCCTCCAAAGTTCAGGTGTTCTGGCAGTTTGGTAATTGTGTGTCACAATAGCTCTGACTTCGGGGCAAACAGCAGATTGCTCTTACCTTGATGGCTGCCATTTTCCAAGATTTGGAGGTGGATACTATTTGGAAATCTGTGTGGCCTAAGGGAGATCTTGTCTCACCTGCTGTCTGTTTCAATGATGGGGATTAGGATTCTGAGTAACAGAGACTACAGAGGCTCACCACATTGGCATGTTTAGAAGAAAACGATCTTAATTAAAACTATCTGCCTAGGACTAATAAAAAAACCCTGGGAATATTTTTTTTCCATTATTCTTCAGAAGGCCTTTTCATCAGGGATCCCTGTAAGCTGAGCACTTGTGCAACCACCCACGAGAGATTCAAATGCTGCATAGCTGATTAGCAGCACACCCACAGCTGCCCACAGCTGGCAGCATGTGTTTCTATTGGCGGTGCACATCTGCACATGCCTCAGTATACATAACAAAATTTATTCCACACATGGATGGAGAAAATTAGAGGGAACACTGCTTTTAATTCCATGTCAGATACTTTTCCAAAACATGCTATGTCTCAGGAGGTGTTTTAAGGAGAGACCAGGAAAAGCTAGTTGGAAAATGGCAATCCTTTTTCAGGGGAAATTTGTACAGATTTTTCATTTATTTTCCATTTTCCTCTCACTTTCACATAAAACATTTTCAGAATCCCAAATTTTGGGATGGTAGATTTTGTGAAAAAAATATTGTTTTTCTTTGGGGACAAAAATTTGGTTTCAAACCATTTTTTGGTGAAAATTTCATTTGCAACCCAAAAGCCATTTTTTATCAAAATTATCTTACTATAAAAAAATTAAACCAGCTTGAGTTTTAGGGGGTTTTTCCCCCAAAATTGCAAATGATTTGGGAAGGAAGGCTGAGATTGCAAAGCCACACAGTTCCCATTAATTTTAATAGGAACTAAGTGTCCAAATGCCTCTGGTGTTTTTGAAAATCTCATTCATGTGGATGGAGCTTGAGCACAGGGTCAGATACTCAACCAATGTAAATGGTCATAGCTCAGCTTGTTTCAATGGAGCTGGGACATTTAATGCCAGCTGAGGACTTGGCCTTTGAAATTTTATGGACAGAAGATAGGATGACTATCTGGACTATAGTCCTGATTCTTCAAGGCCCTCAGGCTTTGATGATCACCTATGCTAAGCAGATGTAAAATTGCTCTCATCTGTGACCATGAGTAGAGAATTCTTAATTGGGATTGAGGCTTTTTACACCCACTGTGCACAGACGTAGATGATTCAAGGTGTAGTGTGATGAAGAATCAGACCCTAACAGTCATATTCTGGGATAAATCCAGATTAATGTCTTTGAGGTCATTTGGGAGCAGAATTTGGCCCCATCTGAATTAGAAATGGAGCAGAACCACTGATCAATTTATCTGTCAGACCAAATTTATCCTGGGCATAAATTGGTGCCACTCCAAATCAAATGAGTGGCCCTGGTTTGCTTCATTTAGGTTGTAAACTCAATGGGACAGTGTAATGGGGTCTCACTCACCTCATGCGAGCAACCCTCTTTAGCCTTGTGCATGTGGCTGTACTCCATGCTATGGTGGCCTTCCTGCCACCCAGCTCTCTGGCTGAGTCTGAGCCTCTTGAACTCCAAAGAAGAGCTGCCTCATTCTGACCCAGCAGCTTCCTTTTAACTGGCTTGCTGGGCCCTGGTTGGTCGCTTTCTTTCCACCACTTTATCTTTCCAAGAGGACTTCTCTATGGTTTGCTGGGCGGGGTGTGGCAAGGCCACAAGCCTCCAGCAGGGGGCTTCAGGGCCTGGTCTACCCTGTCTCAGGCAGGGATAATCTTTGCTTTATATATAAGTACAACACCTTGCACAAGATCCTGATCCCTGACTGGGGCCTCTAGCTTCCACTGCAATACCAAATAATGACAGTGATAATCCCTGGTGTTTGCATTACTGTGCTGGAATTCTTGCAATTTTTCAGTCCTTTCAGCATTCAGCTGGGCTGGATATACCATGAAAACAGCCTTTCTCACTGTACTTCAGAAATTTTGGCTTCAGTACCAGCCAGGAGCAGAAGAAGCAAAGTGCCTTCAATAACAGTGATGTGCCATGGGGATAAGAACATAAGAACATAAGAACGGCCGTACCGGGTCAGACCAAAGGTCCATCTAGCCCAGTATCCTGTCTGCCGACAGTGGCCAGCACCAGGTGCCCCAGAGGGGGTGGACCAAGACAATGATCAAGCGCTTTGTCTCCGCCATCCCTCTCCAGCCTCTGTCAAACAGAGGCCAAGGACACCATTTTATCCTGGCTAATAGCCTTTTATGGACCTAACCTCCATGAAATTATCTAGCTTCTCTTTAAACTCTGTTATAGTCCTAGCCTTCACAGCCTCCTCTGGCAAGGAGTTCCACATGCTGACTACACGCTGTGTGAAGAAGAACTTTCTTTTATTAGTTTTAAACCTGCTACCCATTAATTTCATTTGGTGTCCTCTAGTTCTTCTATTTAGGAACTAATAAATAACTTTTCTTTATCGGCCCTCCACACCACTCATGATTTTATACACCTCTATCATATCCCCTCAGTCTCCTCTTTTCTAAACTGAAAAGTCCCAGTCGCTTAACCTCTCCTCATATGGGACCCGCTCCAAACCCCTAATCATTTTAGTTGCCCTTTTCTGAACTCCTTTCCAAGGCCAAAATATCTTTTTGAGGTGAGGAGACCACATCTGTACACAGTATTCAAGATGTGGGCGTACCATAGTTTTATACAGGGGCAGTAAGATATTCCGGTCTTATTTTCTATCCCTTTCTTAATAATACCTAGCATCCTATTTGCCTTTTTGACCCGCTGCACACTGTGTGGAAGTTTTCAGAGAACTGTCCACGATAACTCCAAGATCTCTTTCCTGATTAGTCGTAGCCAAATTAGCCCCCATCATACTGTACGTATAGTTGGGGTTATTTTTCCCAATGTGCATTACTTTACACTTATCCACATTAAATTTCATTTGCCATTTTGTTGCCCAATCACTCAGTTTGGTGAGATCTTCTTGGAGTCCCTTACAGTCTGCTTCTGTCTTGACTATCCTAAACAGTTTGGTATCATCCGCAAACTTTACCACCTCACTGCTTACCCCTTTCTCCAGATCATTTATGAATAAGTTGAACAGGATTGGTCCTAGGACTGACCCTTGGGGGACACCACTAGTTACCCCTCTCCACTCTGAAAATTTACCATTTATTCCTACCCTTTGTTTCCTGTCTTTTAACCAGTTCTCAATCCAAGAAAGGATTGAGAACAGGAGGGGAAAGATTTACGTAACAGGAGGGGAAAGATTTACGTAAACATTTCAGAACCTTCCAAAGAAATGTGGTTCCCAAACATACAATAGTTTTGTGAGTTGCAGAGGGATGGCTCTGATGTTTCGAAACCAGTGACGCCATTCCTAGTGACTGTTAATTTTGTTAATTTTCATTTAGAGTCCAGATACTACAGTGAGAGGCAATTTACAGCTCGAGTGATCAATCGGTAGATAGATCTTTGGGCTGAGAGAGGAACCATTTTTGTGTGTGTCTCTACCGGGCTAAGGACACCCATGGTGCTTAACAAATTAAACAAAAATATTGAGGCAGACAGAATCGTATTCAGCTGTACAAAAAAAGCTCCCCGTAGAAGCCAATTTTAGCTCAGTATGTCCCTGCCTTACAGGGATGTTATCAGAATGAATTCATGTTTGTGAAGCACTTTGAGATCTCAGGGAGAGGTGCTAAGTATTATTATTTGGAAACTATTTCACAGTCCTGTCCTTGGAGTTTTTAGGAAAGAAATCCTTTTTCCATCACTCACACATCATCACTTCTCTCTGCATTTGCTACATGACCCTTTTCTCTTTCTCTCTTGCATTAGATAGAACAAGAAATCCTACTCTGCCCAGAGTCAGAGCTTTCTAGCCTTTTGCCACGTACAAGACAAAGATTTTCACCCAGGGTGTGTCTATACTGCAGGGTTTTTTCGAAAAAAAGTGGCTTTTTTTAAAAAAAAACTTCCCCTGCGTCTAGACTGCTGCCGCATTCTTTCTAAAGTAAATCAAAAGAACGCAGCAGTTTTTTCGACCGCAGAAAACCTAATTTTACAAGGAAGAACGCCTTTTTTCGAAAGTGCTCTTTCGAAAAAAGATGCTATATAATGCAGACTGTGCTTTTTTGAAAGAGAGCATCCAGACTGCCTGGGTGCTCTCTTTCGAAAAAGCGGCTTGCATTTTGGAAAGTACTGGTTGTAGACTAGACGCTCTTTTTCGAAAGAGGCTTTTTCGAAAAAGCCTCTTTCGAAAGAGGCTTGCAGTCTAGCCGTAGTCCCAGTGTAATGTGCCAGTGTAATGAGCTACAAAACCAAGAAGAAGAAAGTAGACTGGAGCAGCATTGTTAGGGTCGCCAAATGCAAGTGTGAAAAATCAGGATACTTTTTTCTCGGGGTGGGAGTCATAGTTGCATATATAGTACAAAGCCCATAATATCAGGACAGTCCCAAGAATATTGGGATGTCTGGTCACCCTACACATTGTAGCTGGACTCTCAAGATCCATAGGCAGCATGGTGTTTGTCCAGTGAACTAAAAGCAGTCTTCCCCAGCTGATGTGAGCTCTGCTGAGATTTTTCTAATTTAATGTCACTCTTGTGCACAATAATCAGTTGCCATGTCCTGCTCCAGAGGTGGCCACCCATCAGTGGTGGGCAAAGTGACTGAATGAATTTGGGGATAATTGGGCACCCCGCCCTCTTAAGCACTTACGGCCCACTGTGCAATGGAAATGGTTCATTCTGTTGCTTACTGGTGGGCATGATGCCAGCAGCTTGCACAGGGGTCCAAACTTCCTGTCTGCTACAGACCTGGGCTTCGTAAGAGTTTCTTCCATCCCAGTTCATGGGGAGAGGAACAAGCAAGGGCCCAGGGAAGAACAGCGATGTGGCTAGTGGAGCCTTGACTACACAATCCTACCAGTCCTCCTCCTGCACCAAGGAGAGAGAAGTAGAGGCTATCAAACAGCCTGGAGGAGGAATCCATTGTTCTGGCCCCTGAATGCTAGAGAAACAGCAATGACCAGGCCCATTACCTGGGGCATGGTGCAGGCTCTGGGACTTGGGTTGCTAAAACCATAATGTTCTGTTGTTCATATTAGCGGTAACCATCAATGGAACAAGTGTCAACCTGGACAAGCACCTTGCGGAATCACTAAAAAACCCAGGAGATGTCTCAGAGTCTTAGTGAAGAGGCTTAGGGACAGCACAATTAAAACAGCCCACTAGAAAAGAGTGAGGGAAGGAAGGGCACAATTCTTCTTGTGTCCGGGCAAAGCAGCCCCAGGTAAACGACTGGTGGAACACTTCCCTCGGTTCCACAGCATCGCTTTGGGCCCATCGCAGAACAACACAAAAGTCCCGGGGGAGGCGGGAAGGCTCTCCTCCTTTTGTCCAGCTTCCGACTGCCACTCCGTCATGTAAAACTGCTTCCATGGAACCCAACCTATGAAGAAACAAGGAACCCCTTTACCTGGTAAAGCATAACTGATCTCACGTGCTGACTGACTTTGTGGATAACCCCATCCTCCCCCCCAAAATATCATTTGCTGTAAAAGAAAAGTTAGAGGGTTTTTTTCATTCACCTGCCCCACGCCATAAATTTTCATGCTTAAAAAAATTACAAATGCTCCAGATTTGTTTTAAAAAGCCAAAGTAGCACATCCCTTTGTGCAATGCTTTTTAAAATCCCTGTTAAGTTCCTGTACATGCTGACAGTTTTACAATTTACATGACAGCTGGCTTGCTTGGAGGAGATCTCTGTTAATTAAAATAACACAAAGGGAAAGAAGCGAAATCGTGTCAGCGGATAATTAATTCGGAGCAGGGCACCAGGCTGCGCGCCTATCCCGTGAACAAAACTCTGCAGGAATTCACAGCTTAACAGGGCACAACTCAGCTACACCTCCCAGAGCAGTTCTGCCCTCGGTGTTTAATATCCCGCCCTGCACAAGCCTGCTGTCACTGTGCAACTGAGAGTCATTTCCATACCAGAAGAGGCCACACCCCTTTGCATCACCCGTGCCACTGGGATCCCCGCAGAGGAACACATGTTGCCTGCAGATATTATCATTCTTATTTACATTACAATTGGACCTAAAGGCCTCATTGTGCTAGGTGCTGTACATTCCTATAGCTTGAAGGCATTTGAATCCATGTATTATTATGTATATTGCAGTAGCACCTTCAGCTCCAGCAAAGATGGGGCCTGTCGGGGTGGATGCTGCACAGACACATAAGAAAAGATGATCCCTGCCCCCAAAGTGCTTACAATTTAAGCAGATAAGACAGACAAAGGATGGGAGAAAGGATCATTATCCCCATTTCACAGATGGGAACTAAGGCACAGAGAGACTCAGAATCACCCTAGGACTCTGCAGCAAAGCTGGGAATTGAGCCGAGATCACCTGAGCTCAAATTCCCATTAAGAAAGATGAAGGGCCAGTCTAGCTCCTAATTAAGTCAATCGCAAGAATCCCGCTTTAGAAGCAGCGCCCCAAAAGAATACAGCTTTGAGGGCTACGCTCATCAGAACTGACTCCAGCTCTGGCCTGAAACTTGGACAAGTTTCAGATGTGAGGGTCCCAGTTTCAGATTTGAACTTTCTCCAAACTCTAAGGATCTGATTCAAGCTCAACACTAATTCCATCATCCTGGCCTGGCTTCGCCCTAACAGGGCCCCTTGCTGTTATTATCATCTCAGATGAGAACAGGTCGAGTTTGTATCAAAACCACTAAGCTAAACAAACCAGCGAGGGCTCCCTGGCTTGCAGTCGGAATGCGCAGTGGCCAGAGAGTACTGTATAGGAGCCCCTTCCTGTACTTTCCAGCCCACCAGCTTGACTTGCCATTGGCTCCACAGAGAGAAAATCCAGCCAACCACCTCCATTGTTCTCCTGACTGGTCTTTTCAGTGCCACCAGCCCTGGGCCAGCTGTAATGGAGGCCAATCGCGTTTCTTACAGCAGGCTGGCTTGGTTATCTCCCTGTTCCAGCATGGATCATCTCAGGGAAAGCTATCAGAAGCGGATCCAGGAGAAGCTGAAGTGATGCTCTCACAATGAGATGTGATGTCCTTCTTGGCCAAACTGCAAATCTTCTAGAGCCTATCCTTCCCACGGAGCCATGCAGACAGTTCCTGAACACGGCAGGAGCTCCCCAGTGAGGGTGGATAGTATGTGACACAGTGATCCCAGAAATGTTGCTCCGTTTACAAACTGGGTACCATGATGCAGTAGCTATCTATCTATCTATCTATCTACACTCATCATCATGGTGTTACTTGGCTGGTGCGGTGAGGTAGGAAGGGACACAGGGATGTGCGGAGACGCAGGGCTGCAGAAAGGAGAGCTGATGCATTCACTGGGCATCCCTCCAGGGTGCCTGTGCTGAGCAGATTTGGGTCGGTCAGCCTCGGGAGTGCCAGCGGTGGCATTACAAAGAGGGAAATAGCTCCTTCAGGGAAGGACACATAACAGGATTTAACTAGGGCCGAACTAAGCTCACTTAGCCATGACCCTTAGGCTGCCTGCTGAGCACGAGATCGAGGAGCTGGCTGAGCGCATCCCCAAGCTTTGGGGAGATGTTCGCTCTGCCAGCATGTCCTTAACCTCACACGCTATCTGCTGTTGCAGTCCTTTCACCTAGTCAATGCCCAGGAAGCTCTCTTCTGATCTAGCAGCAGCTGTTGGGATGGCAGGGGAAGCCAGTTCTGTCATCTCATGGATGACAGGAGGGGTCCCAGACAACGGGAGAAAGGCTAACGTAGTGCCCATCTTTAAACGGAGGCGGGGAGGAGAAACTGGGGAACTACAGACCAATCGGCCTGACCTCAACACCTGGGAGGCTACTAGAGCCATGGCTAAAAATATCAATTTGCAAATTCCAGGAGGACGAAGGGGTGATCTCTAGCAACCAGTATGGATTTACCAAGAACAAATCATGCCAAACCAGCCTGCTTTCCTTCTTCAATAGCCTGATTTCCATCTTTGGTGGATACGTGGTGCACATAATATACCTTGACTTTAGCAAAGCTTTTAACACAGTCCCACATGACATTCTGATAAGTAAGCTGAAAAAATGGACAGAACTACCGTTCAGTGGATACGTAATTGCTTAAATAACCACAAACAAAGAGTAAATGGAATGATGTTGGATTGGAGGGAAGGTTTAAGTGGGATCTGTTCTGGGTCTGGTATTGTTTAATATCTTTATTAATGACCTGGATATAGAGAGCCTACTGAACAAGTTTGTGGATGACACAAAGCTAGGGGGAGTTGCCAGTACTTTAGAGGATAGGGGGATCTTGATAAATTGGAGAATTGGGCTATCGACAACAGAATGAAATTCAACAAAGAGAATTGTAAGAGGAAGAAAAACTAAATGTGAAAGTACAGAATGGAGGAAAACTGGTACTGCCAAGAAGGAGCTGGCAGTTGTGGTAGGTCACAACTTCAGCATGAATCAGGACATGATGCTATTGCAAAACTAACAAATGCAATTGCAGGTTGCATTAACAGAGGCATCTCATGCAAGCCATCGCAGGTGAAAGTACTATTCTACTTGGTGTTGAGTTGGCCTCAGCTGGAGTACCTTGCCTAATTTTGGTCATCAGCGTATAGGAAGGATGCACAAAAACTGGAAAGGATCCAGAGGCGAGTGACAAAGAGGACCAAAGGGATGGAACACAAACCATATGAGAGAAGGCTGAAAGAAATGGCATGTTTAGTGTGCAAAAATAAGGAGGGATATGAGAGTGGTCTTCAGATACTTTAAAAGTTGCCATAAAAAGGATGGAGAAAAGTTGTTCTCTTTTCCATAGAGGGCAGGACAAAAGGTGATAGGTTCAAACTCCAGCACAGCAGATTTAGATTAAACCTCAGGGAAAACTTCCTAACTGTAAGAATAGTTGGATAGTGGAACAGACTGCCTAGGGAGGCTGTGGAAGCTCCTTTACTGGAGATTTTCAAAAGGAGGCTGGATCACTATCTGCCTTGGACAGTTTAGACATAACAAATCTTGCATCTTGACAAGGGGTTAGCTTCGATAACTCTTATGGTCCCTTTTAATGTTCTGATTCTATCATTTTATGATCTCAGACATGGATGCACTCTGAGTGTCCCTGCGAGCGCAAGGGCTGAAGGGGCAAAAAGTCACCAGTATACCTTCTAAGGAATATAACAAGTTGTAGTGATGCAGTGGCCCCAGAAGAGGGAGGGGCTAACACAGCCATAGAGAGGCTGAGCAGAGCCCAGCCAGTGGGGAAGGGGCTTATTGGAAGCCAATCAGTGGAAGGCTTAGAAGCAGCCAATCAAGGCCAGGCTGGGGCCTATAAGAAGGGCTACAAGACAGAGAAGACTGGGTTCTCTGCATTGGGACTGATATGTACGCCCCTCAGTCACATCAAACGTATGCACATCTCAGATGCAGCATCCTTGGGGTTTACTTAGTTTTGAGAGTTTGAGGTTTAATTTGGTCTCTCTTAAAATAAGAATGATGGAAACAAGCAAGGCACAGGTAGGTGCTGGGCAGTGTTCCCTATGAGACTGCCAGTGCACCTCAGTCCTGACCCATAGCCATCCATTGCTATGCCAGTCTTGCCAATGCATCTCTATATTTCCAGCTGTCTGTCTATGGATTTCTAACTCTGATCTACATTACTCCGGACACCTCTGAGAAACAAGCTGAGTGAATAGTGATTTATTTTCCTCCCAAACATTCATCTGATTCTTCTTTTAAAGAGACACGCTTCCCTTGTGTTCTGGACTCTTGTGTTCGCTTTCTGTATTTGTTCTACCCAAAGAGTTTGGTGGCAAGAAAGTTTGTTGAAAGCACGAATGTGAAGCAAATACTGCAGAATTTTCATGGGAAGAAAATTGCAAATTCATATTCATGCGCATTTCCACCAGAAACAGGATTCGAAGAGGCATGCATATCCAGTCAGGGAACAGAGATGATACCACTTGACCTATATATTCAATCAAAATTGTAATTGCACGTTCAAATTGTAATTTTGAGCATTACGTTTTCATAAGGAGGAAATCTCTCAATATAGCAGGAAATTGTGAACACAGAGAGGCAAAACTGGTTGTATAAATCACCTGTTACAAACTATTCCCAGAACGCTACATCAGACAGTCAGGGTGTGATTTCAGAAGCTCCCAAGTGATTGAGAAGCAAAAATCAGTGGCACCCTTTTGCTGGTGGACTGCACTGTCCATGGACAGATCTGCACCATTTGCATTCCTGCACACTCATCTATTTTATGTCTGTAATCTGGGGGAGTCAGTTTAAAAATATGTGTCTTCTCAAGGTTCTTCTAAGCAACTCACACTTCTGCAGGCTGGGATCTCTGAGAACAAATACACCTTTGGTATAAAACCTTCAGGCCTGGTCTACACTACATGGGAAGGTCGAAGTAAGATACACAACTTCAGCTGCGTAATTTATGTACCTGGAATCCACATATCTTAAATCCTCGTATACACAGTGGGAGAGCAACAAGAGCAAATGCTCCCATCAGCTTCTCTTACTCCTCACAAGGAGCAGGAGTACTTTGGGGGATACTGACGGGGGTGCCCTTTGAGTGTGTTCTAGCGGATCTATAATATACCCACTAAATGGAACTCCAGAAGAACGATCGCGACAGCATCGATCTTTGGTATAGTGTAGACATGCTTTCAGTGTCTCTACATTTTTCTCCCAGCAAGAAGCTAGAGGGGGAATGATTAAATAATGGTGATGAGGACCCAGCTAATAAAAAGTACATATCAAAACCACACTCACTCCCATTAATCACAGACACACACCGCTCTCACACATATCCCACATGCATGAATTTCCAGCACACTCATACACCTCCACACACTCTGATCCATCACAGATACATTCCTTCACACATATGCACAAACACCATGCCCCTCACTCACCTTCCTCATGTACAAATACCATGCCCCTCACACATTCCTCACACACAACCGACACATCCAGCACTCCCCCTGTAACATACACCTCCTTGTTGCCATAAAGCACATATGCACAAGCACTCACATCCATTACACCCTCTCCACACACTTGCACACATTTTTCAGGATTCACAGTGCAGCTGCAGAGTGGGGTTTGCACCAGGAAATTAGTGAGCCCCTGCATAAACCAAGTTGTGGCTGTCTCATTTTCCTGTGGTTTCATTTTACATGGCAGCAAAGCAAATGGTGACATTACTACCCAGACCTCAGCTCTCATAGGTGAAGATTTTATTGGCATGATTTTGGCTAAGGGACCCCAAATGCTCACATGAGTCCCTTGTTCAGCTCAAAACCCAGAAGAAGTGGGTTACTTTGAATTTTGGAGCCAAAGTGATTTTTATACTGAAAGGACGTGCAACTGTAACACTGACAAGCAGAAGCACAAACCTGGGCCCTCTAGAGCTCAGTGCATTAGCCTCTATAGCTTGAGCTATAAAGCCAGCTGGCTTGCAGCTAAGGCTGTAGAGCACACTCATTTTTTCTCTCTGTAAGTGGTCTAAGAAGTGCCACTACATAGGACAGTGACCCACCCCCAGCAGGTGTGTGGGTTACACAACCACATATACCACAACAGAGGAACCTATTGCATGGGCAGGGGGAAAAACTGGCTGTGTAGGCCAGGGCAGAAATGCTGGG
Source organism: Rafetus swinhoei (assembly GCA_019425775.1). Lineage (NCBI taxonomy): Eukaryota > Metazoa > Chordata > Testudines > Trionychidae > Rafetus > Rafetus swinhoei. The sequence continues at coordinate 13,279,542 of JAFJHL010000300.1, read as the reverse complement.
AAGACAGGAGGCCCCTGGGTTGGTTCTGGATTCAGGAACCCAGGGGACTGGGAAAAGCAGACCTCTAGGCATGAATGTCTGAGAGAGGCAAAGTCAAATAGAAGGACAAAGGGAGGAAAACCAAGCAAGCCAGAAAGATGCTTGTCTGGTGTTTGCAGTATACCTGGCTCCAGCCCATGGTATCACCCAAGATGGGCGCACGATGTGGACCCCCATCCTGTTTATAAGCACCCCAAATTTCAGAGTGTATGAGTCTGGGTTTTGATTCTGATCCATTACAAAAATCAGATCCAGAACTGAATTGTGAAGGCCTGTGAAGTTTGGGATGATGATTCCTGCCCTCCAATCGAGCTCCTTACACTAGCAAATCACAGCGAGATACATCCAGCCAGTTCGGGTACATCTAAACTACATCCCTCTTTCGAAAGAGGGATATAAATTAGACATATCGAAATTGCAAATGAAGCCGGGATTTGAATTTCCTGTGCTTCATTTACATAATCACATCATGGCATTTTTTTTGAAAAACGCTATTTCGAAAGTGAAACCGCAGTCTAGACATGGTTCTTTCTAAAATAAAAGCCTTTTTTGAAAGATCCTGTAAACCTCATTTTTTGAGGAGTACAGGATCTTTCGAAAAAGGCTTTTCTTTTCGAAAGAACCACGTCTAGACTGCAGTTTCACTTTCGAAATAGCATTTTTCAAAAAAACACCATGACGTGATTATGCAAATGAAGCAGGGGAAATTCAAATCCCGGCTTCATTTGCAATTTCGATATGTCTAATTTACATCCCTCTTTCGAAAGAGGGATGTAGTCTAGACATAGCCTTCTAGAGCAGACCTGACCCTGGAGGTGCCCCTTCTGCCCAGATACCTACTGAGACCAAACAACTGGACTTGGAAAATGAAACCCATGTTCCCAACAAACCAGGCTCCTTCTTCTATTTATATCAATATCCGTAAAACTGGCCACTCAGCAAGTTGGAGTTAAAGTTATGCTTAGTTAACTATTCTGCTGCTTTCTCTCGCAGCCTTTTAGTGTGCTGATCAGGCGAGCTTAGAGATGGGGGAAAGGAGAAAAAAAAATAAAAAGCAGAAAGGAAAGAGAAAGAGAAGCCCAAGGCTCCAAAGCAGCTGAGGTGTCAAAGACAAAGATTTAATGAATATGCCTGCGGTTCACCTGAACAGATGAGCACAAGCTAGAAGGAAAGAACGAAGAAAATGGAAAAAAGAAAGGATCATTTTTCAGATTGGCAGCTCCCCTCGCAGACATCTTTTAACAAGAATAAAAGGACTTCAGCCTTGGTTTTAAAGGGCCAGCATTGTTATTCTGTTCTGCAGCAGCAGGGAGGATATTCCGGTCCTACCAAGTAGGATCCCATCTTGGTCTGGTTATTAAGCTGTAGTCCAGAGATGAGCAACCAAGGCTAATGAGTGGGCCACATGAGTGGCCCTGCTTCGTCTCAGTGGGCCGCAAGATTGTAATCAGTCATGTGCACCACCCATGACCCCAAGAATAAGTTTAAATACATTAATACGTGGCATGCTGAATATTTCAAAACAAGTAGAAATGCTTTAATCATTCATATAGCAATAGAACTGTCATCAGCATCAAATAATAACAAAAAGAAACATTTGCACTTACTTTACAATATCAAATCCCTGCCCAGCCTCTTCCCCAACCTCCTCTCCCAAGCGCATCCCATCCCTGCTCCTGCACTTCCAGAGCACCATAAATCTGCACCGGAAGTGCTGGGAGGGAGGGGGAGTAGGTAAGAGTGGAGTCCCCAGTGCACGAGAGGCATAGGGGAAGGGAAGGGGGTGCGTGGGCCGCACATGGAACCCCGACAGGCTGCATGTGGCCCGTGGGCCACAGGTTGCCCACCACTGCTGTAGACGGTGGGGTGTAGCAGGATGCAGGAAGGGTGTTATGAGTCCGGATTTCTCCTCCCTGTTTTTACAATTGGTTGGCGGATTTTCCTCTTGACCCCGGTGTGCCAGAGCCTCTTAGAGAAGAAAAGTAGCAAGAATGGACAGTGCACCAGTCCAGACTCTCCCTGACTATGATCAGTCTTCACTTGAGCTCCATCTCTCATTGCCACTGTCCCCACTCATCTGCGTGTGAGGCCATCCTGAGGGGACTGCAGGCAGAGCCTGAGGCAACGACCCCCAGGCACAGGGCCTCACCTTTTTCCACCCCTGCTGTGTCGCCACCCTCCCCTCTCCTCTTCCCCAAGGAACGCAGCCCAGGAGATTATGGGGGAGGGGCCTGGCGCAGCAGCAGCAGGGGTCCCCCTCCCCCCACACTCACCATAGCGGTGGGAACCGGAGTGGCCAGACAGCCTGTTCTGCCCCACTCCACCGCACTGCGCTTCCGGCCAGCTGTGCCCTGCTACCCCATGGCAGCGGGAAGCAAAGCGCCCCGGGGAGAGGGCAAGGAGCGGCGGAGCAGGCTGCTGGGCCACTCCAGCTCCTGCTGCTGCAGTGAGTGCAAGGGGGACCCCTGATGCTGTCACCCCAGCCCCAGGTAATCCCGTAGGTCCCATCCATAGGACGCTTGGGGCAGCCACTGCAGGGCCCCCCAAAAGTGCGGGGCCTGGAGTGACCGTCCCGAACCATCCTATGGACAGGACTGGTCTGGTGGCAGGTTCTGTGGTGGCTGCCATCTTGGCCAAGACACCAGGGATTGAACTAGGGAGCCTCCAGAGCTGACTGCAGCCCCCTCTTCTGCTGGGGGCTGAAGCAGACACATAGCGGCGTGTTGGGGGGCACATGCACACTCACAGGAGTTTCCACTGCTGCGGCTAGTGAAAGAGGAAAGGGAATCCCTGCCCCTCATTTCTAGCCCAGTGAGCTGCTGCACCAGCAGGCATGGAGAGGTCTCTTAGGCTTTGTCTTCACTAGCCAGGCCCACCCAGAATGGGGGACAAAAGAGGGCAGCTGCCCTGAGGATTTGGTGATCCAAAAAGCAGCGGTGGTGGCTGGAGCTCCGGGCCCTTTAAATCGCTGCTGAATCTCTGCGCCGCACACTCGAGGTAGCGCTAAGGGGGTTGGGGCAGTGGGGAGCACCACCTCTGGGCGACGCTTAGGGCTGGCTGTAATCTGCCCCGCCCCTACCACAAGACAGAACTACCACCCCACCCCATCTTGCCCAGGGGCCCACAGAGGCTGTGGGCTCCCCTGATACTAGCCCTTTTGTCAGGAAAACTTTCATCGTTCGGGGTGGTTTAATTGTGCCAGTGGGAGAGCTCTACACAGAGCCCTTATGTAGGGTCCTGTAAGGTCGGCAGTGTAGACATCCTGTTAGCACTGTCGATAGGAGCCCTGCAGAAAACTCTGGGTTAATCACCCTGGAGTCACTGGGGTCAGGTGTGGGTCAGTGGACTCCGCCTTAACAGAAAGGAGGTGGAAGCTAGAGTCTGACCCCAGGGACAGCTACTTAGCCATGGGAGGAGGACATGGGTCAGGGAAGAAGCCCTGGGATAAGCCCGTGGTTTAGGAGTGAGTTCATGCAGCGCAATTTTGGAATGAGCTTTTAGTTACTAATACCAGCCCCCAACAGAGGGTGACTTTCTGACTCCAGGACAAGTTGGGTAGGTTTTGTTTGGAGCCGAGCAAGGAATCCACACTGGGTTAGTCCCTGAGGAGCGTGGCTATGAGGGATCATACGGTAGCATTTCAGAGACGCATGGAGAGGCATTTGCAGAAGCTACAGCCAGACCAGGCAAGCCTCTCGACTCATTTATCACAGCACCCACAGATCCCTTTCCAAGGCAAGAGAAACGCAATAAGTAGCCTGCTGGGAAAGTTAATCTGAATCCTGAAAATGTTAATAAATATGTTTTTGAAAAAGCCAGTCCAGGTCCCCGGTTCTTCACATAGCCAGAGAGATTAAACTGCCTGCACCCGTCGACACATCTGTAGTGCAGAACAACACACACATACACTCTCTCTGTGTGTGTGTGTTTGTGTGTGTGTGTGTCTCTCTCTCTCTCTACCAGGCAGATTGACTCTCAGTAATGTATCTACAGCAGGGTACCTACAGATATCCTGATTGCTAGCTCAGCTGCAGACATGTGACACAGAAGATAGACTCTTTTAACTCTAGGACACTAGTGCTAAAAAAACAAAACAAAACAAAACAAAAAACCCCAAACCCCTCCATTAATTGCTGTAGTTAAGGCTTTCTTCTTTTACAGGCTACAAAGTCACGTTATGACTAGGTCTGACATTTCATCTAGCCAAGGATAGCGCTGCATACACTGTAGCCACAACCTTACATAACATATACGGCCACATTGGATTCATGCAGACGCACCCGCCATTCCCACTCATACATACACAATGAGATATGCCCATTTACACAGGCATTTCCTTCATTTGCTCCTGATCTCACATGCCTGCTTGTGTCTTGATATGCAGACGTGTTTCCAGACACCTTCCACAGACAGACAGCCTCCCCTCACAGATATTTCTGAGACGCACACAATATACTGTTGTCGGGTGTTTTGTTTCTGAGTTATTCCTCCTGAAGGAAGTTAAAAGTCAGAGCAGAAGAGAGATTTGGGTATGAAATTCCTTTGCAATTTTCCAAAATAGTGATTTTTCCCCAATGGCTCTTCATGGATCCTTTTCTATGTCTCTTCAGAACCACTTCTCATGGATATCTTATTCTTCTCTAATCCGTTCCATGTCCAAGTAATTGGCTATGATTTTTCTGGCTTTTCCTCTTTCAAAGGTCTAGAGGAAAGTATTTTAATGAAACTATATTTAGCACAAAGGGTTCTAAGCCTGCAGCCTCACTTCCTCTCTGCTCAAATGTCCTGCCAGGATCATCCAGCTAAACAGGGGAGTGAGAGATTTGCAAGAATAATCCCTTAGAAAACCCACAGCCTCAAGAATGGCAAATTTACACCTCGGATGGGTCCTCCAGGCACTAGGAGGGGAACGGAATGTCTCAATTCTTCCAGAGCTTCCCAGTCTAAAAGGCCACAAAGCAAATGTGAACCCATATCTGCAGGAGTCAGTTCACTCAACTACCAAAATGCAGCCACTTCTGGAGGATAGCTTTCTGCAGCACTACATATCACACTTTGGAGCAGGAACTAATGATGAAACCCCTCGATGTGAGCCTGTTCGGGACCTAAAACTGGCCCCATTCCAGAAGCTGGACTATTTGTATTGGATATGAAGACCTGGATTTTCAATTACACTAAATCCCTGTTACATCGCTCTGGTAATATAAAGGTGCTGTTGCGAGGGTATGTACGCGCTTTGAGTTGCAGGTGGGGGGGACGGTTAATCCAGCTGGAGGCAAGGGCAAAGTTTCGGGAGTGCAGGGTGGGCAGCAGCCATGCGCACCAGGACGTGACTTTCTTCCCGTTCCCCGGACTAAGAGGGAGCAAAGGGAAAGTACTTGCATTCTGTGATTTACTCCTCCGCCCCCTCCCTTCTCCAGCCAGGAGTGAGAGGCATGTATGGAATGCAAGTTTTTTCCCCTCACTCCCTGATAGTCTGGGGAACAGGAAGAAAAGCAAGCCACATCCTGGTGCACACAGCTGCTCCCCCCATCAACCCCCGCCCTCCCGAAACTCTGCCCTTGGCTGGAAGAGACATACAGGCACTAGCTTTGATCAGACTAGTGTGCTAAAAATAGAATGTAGCTGCAGCAATGTGAGCTGAGGGAAGGGCTAGTCACCCCGAATACCTACCCCTTCGAGACTCTAGGCATATACTTGGGGGAAGGGGCAAGCCACTCTCATAGTCACATTGCATCAGCTACATTCTACTTCAGTGCACTAGCTCAATGAGCGTTAGCGTGAGCATGTCTCCTTGAGCTGGGAATCACACCCTGAGTTCTAAGTGTAGACATAACCTACAGGAAAATCACACTCCAATTGACCAGATGGCTCAATGGATGATCCAGGGAAGGCAAAATCGGTAGCTGAAATGCCCATTCCACAATGTAATGCCAATTTATGGGGAGAGGACAATGCTGATTTCATTATAAATGTGTGATCAAAAGCCCTTTTTAGCAGCAGCGGCTGGCAAATGACATTGCCTGTTGTTTGGGAAGATAACTCTCAAGCTAAAAACATTGATCCCCAGTTTTCAGTAGTTGTGTTGTTAGGAAATGCATCTTTCATAGGATAAGACGCATGATGGTTTATGCAAAAAAAAAAAAAAAAAGCAGCCTGTTACATTTCCGCTGAACTCTCTAAGCAAGGCAGAAAGAAACAGTGCCCAGTTTGAAAAGCAAATGCTGACAACGGAAGTTAGTGACTTTCAAGTCCCCCCCCCGCCCTGTATATGAGAAAGGAAAGACACATGTCGAACCCTGACTACAGAACATTGGAAAGTTTATTTGGGTGAAATCTGCCCAGCCTCATCAAAGTCAATAGGCAGTTTGCCACTGACTTCACTCTGGCCAGGATTTCATCCCATGTGTTTTTAGCACCATCTAGAATCCAGAGCAGGATGGTAAATCTGCAAATATATGCTGTCTGTGTGGATCATCAATCAGATTAGGCACTGCACAATAGCAGGGCAGTTAACAGAGCAACACCTGGCAATTGTGGTGAACAGGACAGACATACAGTGAGAATATTGCTATTGCCACCTTAAAATAATAAGGATTTCAAAGGGAAACACTAATCCCAGTTCTAGATCACCAAGGCTATGTCTAGACTATATGGCTCCGTCGACAGAGCCATGTAAAATAGTTTATTCGGCATAGGCAAAGAAGCGGGGATTTAAATAATCCCCGCTTCATTAAAATAAAAATGGCCGCCACGCTGTGCCGACGATCAGCTGATCCAGCACAGCGGGGGCAGTCTAGATGCACCGCGGTCGACAAGGGAAGCCTTTGTCAACCGCTCCAGTAAACCTCGTTTCACTAGGCATACCAGAGCCTAGTGAATCCCCGCTTCTTTGCCTATGCCGAATAAACTATTTTACATGACTCCGTCGACGACGGAGCCATGTAGTCTAGACATAGCCCCAGACGGCAACCTCCCTACCTTCAAGTCCATCCCTAAGATTCGCTTTGTCCACAGCGTCCAACATGAACTGAACCAAACAATTAAATATTAGTATAACCTAATAATGAACTCCAGTTCTTAAGTGCAGAATTTCAGGAATTCACTAAGATTTTCCAGTTCTGTCAAAAAAAATGTCCTCTCCAAATTAGCCACAGAGAAATGGAATGTCTGGGAGAGCTGGTCATCAGTGAAAAATATCCTTAAAGGGAGCTGAACATGACAATAAAAGGTCTGTAAGTAATCCTATTGGAGCTGAGAAATGCATCAGTAGAAAGACTGGCTTTGCAGAGAAGATGCCACTGAGTAGATAAATAACAATTCTGTTTTCCACCAGGGTGCTGGGTCCAAGCAGTGTAGAGCAGAAATCACAAGATAATTATCTGGAATGAGAATTGTGTGTAAAACGGGGATTATAACATTGGCTGGCGATTATACAGATAATTATTGGTGATTATACAGATAAAAACTATTAGATAAGAGCAAGGTATGGTTACAATTTTAAGTCATGTTAGTGACCATCTCTTGAGACAACCACATAGATACACACAGGACTCAAATCTATGTGACTTTGAAAAATATTTTCAGAATCTTTTGACAAAATTTTGTACATTAAGATATTGCAAAGTTTAAAAATGTTGGTTTGGTAGAATGAACATAGATAAAAAGAAAAGATATTCAGTTGCTAACACAGGAATGTTGATATCTAGAAAATAGGAGTTTTTTTCTCTTAACATTTCTTTGAAATTTTTTTTGTATTCCAATGAAAAACTGGAACTCCATCATTTTTTGGTTTCTTTCCCACCCTTTTTTTTCTATTGGTAAAACAGAAAAAGGGAAGCAGAGTGGGACAAGAAAACTGAAAAATATAAACAAAACCTTTTTTTTCTTCATTTTTTCAGTGAAAAAGTGAAACATTTTCAAATACATAAAAATATCAATTAATTTTTTCATTTCAGGAAAATGGCAATTTTTGATAAAAAATGATCTGGGTGAAAAATTTTGGACAATCTCTACTAATTCATGTGATTGAAATCTGAGGATTCCCTGTGTAAAATAGGCACTGTCATGTATATCATGTGTTATCTTTAGAGATACAAGTCAATATCTTCACACATTTCTGATCTAGATGTGGATCAGCCAACCCATCTCAACACAGAGAGAAAACTGGACTTTTTCAGAAGCTTCAGTGGACTAAGGCTGAGCTGAGTGCTCATCCGATTAATGAAAACTGCTTTCTTTACCTCCTCTTCTGACAGACTTGACTTCTGAGTGTTTATTAAACATTACAGATGAGGGAGTGAGGCTGAGGTGAGGCAGGAGATAACTAGTATTTCAGGTGCTCAGGGCAGGTAAACACCTGCTTGCAATGCAAACCTCTGCGTTCCTTTTGAGTGATAATCAGCCAAACCAGAATTGCCTTGCCCAGAGGCAGCCAAAGTCAGTGAATGCCTCTTGATCCCAGGGGAATTGCAGAAGCAGGTCACAAGGTCACTGCAGCTGAGCTGAGGATGAACAAAGCCAAATCAGAACAGACTCGCTAAACTTTAAACACTTGGCTTAGTGTTTTATATTCTAGCCTGGGCCCTGAAGCGCATGGAGTTTTGACAGGATGTAATAAAATATGCTTATGGATGCTAGCAGTGTGTGGTTTCATTTTTAATGTATAGAATTGAATTTGTTTGCAGTAAGATCCGGACACCTGCATCCAATGACAACATGCGTCACCCTAAGACCCTGCCAAGCAAATGATATTTTTTTAGGGCTTGATTCTCCCTGCATCTCATGCAATTGTTTACTCCAGTGCAAAGTCAGTGTAAAATGCTTCCTTTCTGATTTTGTAGCTGTTGACTCCTCCTCCCCTTTTGCGCTGGGATGAATGGCTGCACAAGGTGCAGAACAATAGCGAATTAGTTCCTGGGAAGTTTATTTTGCATTTCTTTTCATTTTCATTTAGTCTCTGAGCTTCCTGGGAATGCCTGAAGCAAAAAAGCCAAGAAACAAGCAAGCACAAATCCATTCTTGGGGCTGGTCTATGCCACATCTTTCTCTAAATTAGACAGAGCTTCAGGCCTTCCTTCATTCTAACCATCTTGTACCTAGCTCCATTTCATATGGGTGTTGGCACCTTGGATACTGCTCCATGCAGCTGTAACCCACACACCTAGGCTACGTCTAGACTACAAGCCTCTTTTGAAAGAGGCTTTTTCAAAAGATACTTTAGAAAAAGCATCTTTCTAAAGAGATCGTCTAGACAGCAGCCAGTATTTTTGAAAAAGAGAGACGCTTTTTGGAAAGAGAGCACCCAGGCAGTCTGGATGCTCTTTTCCAAAAAAGCACAGTTTGCGTTCAATAATGCCTTTTTTCGAAAGAGCACTTTCGAAAAAAGGTGTTATTCCTTGTAAAATGAGGTTTTCCACGGTTGAAAAAACTGCCGCATTCTTTCGATTTAATTTCAAAAGAACGTGGCAGCAGTCTAGACGCAGGGGAAGTTTTTTCGAAAAAAGGTTACTTTTTTTTTAAAAACTCTGTAGTCTAGACACACCCTTAGTGTGGTTCACTGTTCCAGGTAGTGGCACTTAGACCATTTACAGTGAGAGATAAGAACAAGGGAGCTCTACAGCCTCAGCTGAGAGCCAGCTGGCTCAAGCTGTAGAAGCTCCTACATACTCCCCAGGTTCTAGGGTTCAAATATGCCTGGTGGCAGTTACACAGCGTTCAACCAAAGGAGTGGATCAGAGCTCTTTATGCTGCTGCTTGAAACGGGGGTGGATAAATGGTATGTTAAAGGCAAATGAGTTTGGCTATGCAGGAGATATGTTTGGTAGCACGAGAAGTGCCCATTGGCCTCAGAAAACCTGTGTGTGGTAGCACCAGCCACTGCCAGATGGCAATATACACATGTACCAGTTGCACGCAAAGTGGGTGTTCATTTGCTGGTCACGCCCATATCAGTTAAATCTTTCCTCTCTCGCTAGTTCTGGTAATGAAAGGAACAAGAAGTCAGAGCTCCCCGGTGAGAAAGTCCACTTCTCCTGTTTCGCTTTGAAACCTCCTGCATATGGTGTCCCTGGCGTGGAGAGAGCTGCATTCTGCTACTACAGTTAGGTCTCTCTAGGTTTGTGTTTAGCTGCAGGACAACATTTTAGGAAGGCAGACTTTGATCTTATTTCCTGAGAGTTTTTCTTTCCTTCTCATGTGTATTTCCCCCCCTTTTTTGTCTTATTACTCAGGTGAACGTTAATATTCCCAACGGCACGGAGGCTGCAAAGGCAGACTCGTTGCTCCGGTCCAGTCTGGAATGCTGTGGTCCCAGTTACTCCCCCTTCACTGCCCCTTCCCCCCACATGACAAACCCAGCTACTATAACCTGGAGGCACAGGGATGAGAGATAATTTAGTCTCCAAGCAAGTTTGTTTGTAGGTCTCTCCTGGGCAGAGGCTGCCAATTATGCTCAATATGCTGAACTCTGTCAGCTTCGGTTCTTGTCATGCAAAATACTAGGGTGGTGTGGGTTTTTTTCTTTGCTGTTTTAATGACATTGTGGAGGAATCCTAAAGATGGAGCTCACACTCTTAGGCCTCCAGCGTGCTTCTCTGGCTTCTGACCCAACATCCCCTGGGCCTCTGTGTCTGCTTGCAGTAGCTGGCAAAGAGCATGCATGCCATGCGGGACACACGGGCTGCATTGCCATGAACCGGCTGATGTGTGTGCCCTCTGTAGGGGGGAAGGAGTACTGCTCAACAGTGTCATAGACCCTGTGCTGCTAAATGCATTGGTGGTTCTACTTCAGCTCATGTGATAGAGGCTTTCACATTGGAAGACGTCGCTAGGAACTGCTGATTGGCCGCAGCATAGAGCACTGTGGCGATCAAGGCTGAAGTTGTACAATAAGGCCTCAGGTTTGACTGATGACCTCTCCTCTTTGCCATACGCCTGATCTAGCATACATTTGGACTTGAGCATACTTCCTATCCGTCAGGTGTTGAAAGTGGTGCCAAATTTTAGGAAAGAAGATTTTCCCTGCCATTTGCTATTAGGCAACCTAAGACCTCAGTGAGGAGGTATTAGTGAGCTCCTCCTTAACAATAAGAACTAGGGGTCACCAAATGAAATGAATAGGTAGCAGGTTTAAAGTAAACAAAAGGAGGATTTTCTTCATGCAGCGCACAGTCAACCTGTGGAACTCCTTGCCAGAGGATGCTGTGAAGACCAAGACTTTAACAGAGTTAAAAAAAAGAGCTAGATAAATTCATGGAGATTAGGTCCATCAATGGATATTAGTCGGGATGGGTAGGAATGATATCCTTACCCTCTGTTTGTCTGGAAATGGATGACAGGAGAGGGATCACGTGAGGATTATGTAACCAGTCCTCAGACAGGCCACTCCGTGAGAGATGGCAGTGTTGAGCTTCTGAGGAGAGTTCAGGATGTTTGGAGCCAGTGTCTTGAGGAAAACTGTGCTGGAATTAAAGCTGATCACAAGTAAATGGATAAAGAACAAATTCTGTGCTGGGAGAGGAGTCAATATGGGACACAGAGACATGACACAGGGCAGGGTTTGGCCCTGAGTGAGAGGCAGTGGACCTAGGGACCTGATCCAACATCCATTGAACTCCACGACCTAGAAGAATTAGAAACCAAGTATTGGATTCACCCTCTTGGTTCACCACTAACTTGCTGCTTGTAGCTTTGAGAAGGTCAATTCATCTTTCTGTGCCTTCATTCCCATCTCTGTGAAGGGAGGCTAACAATATCTCACTCCAGCCAGTGTGGAGCAAGGGAGGCACTGTTTCAAATTAATTAATTAAAAGGCTATAAAAAAGCAGAGGCTAAAGGGGGGATATGCTAGAGGTCTATAAAATCATGACCAGTGTGGAGAAAGTGAATAAGGAAAAGTTTTTTTACTTGTTCCCATAACTTAAGAACTAGGGGTCACCCAATGAAATTAATAGGTAGCAGGTTTAAAACAAACACAAGGAAGTATTTCGTCATGCAACGCACAGTCAACCTGTGGAACTCCTTGCCAGAGCATGTTGTGAAGGCCAGGACTTTAACAGGGTTCAAAAAAGAGCTAGATAAATTCATGGAGGTTAGTTCCATCAATGGCTATTAGCCAGGATGGGTAGGAATGGGGTCCCCAGTCTCTGTTTGTCAGAAGCTTCGAATGGGTGACAGGGGAGGGATCATTTGATGATTCTCTCTTCTGTTCATTCCCTCTGGGGCACCTGGCATTGGCCTCTGCCGGAAGACAGGATACTGGGCTAGATGGACCTTTGCTCTGACCCAGTGTGGCTGTTCTTATGTACATGGGTCTCTGGTGCAGCTTCACCAGTGCTATGGCAGGGACAAATGTGATCCAAAGCATGTATGACACTTCACAGGTAGACAGCAGTGCCAAGGTCTGCACTGAGTTGGGACAGTGCCATCCCTGGGGGCAGTGTGGGGTGGGAAGCAGAGCCGAAGCTGGTCCATAAAATTCTGTCAGAAGTTTTGATACACAGCGCATAGTCAACCTGTGGAACTCCTTGCCAGAGGAGGCTGTGAAGGCTAGAACTATAACAGAGTTTAAAGAGAAGCTAGGTACATTCATGGAGGTTAGGTCCATAAAAGGCTATTAGCCAAGGGGTAGGAATGGTGTCCCTGGCCTCTGTGTGTCAGAGGCTGCAGATGGATGGCACGAGACAAATCGCTTGATCATTGTCTTCGGTCCGCCCCCTCCGGGGCACCTGGTGCTGGCCACTGTTGGCAGACAGGCTACTGGGCTAGATGGACCTTTGGTCTGACCCAGTACGGCCATTCTTATGTTCTTATGTTTCAGCCCAAATACGGCCATCCAGTTGCGTTTAGAGTGTGCTGGCCAACCCAGGGCCCGAAGAAAACATTTAAAGCCCTGGAAATACAAAAGTCAAGAAGAAACATTGGCTGAGCTGTAATAAGGTGGGGTTCTTCCAAATAAATCTGTCTTAGATTCTTACATGACTCCTTTTACTGTAGCATCTCAGTGCCTCACAATCACATAACATTTCTAATTAATTCTCAACACCACACCCCCACCCACAGCACAGGCAGTATTATCGGTGCCTTTTCAACACCTCTGTGATGTGATAACAGTAGTATCACCATTTCGCAGATGGAAAACCGAGGCACAGAGAGGCTAAGTGATTAAAAAGGAAGTCTGGAACATGACTGCAGGTCTCCCAAGTCCTAGGTTAGTACCCTACTCACCTGAGCATCCTCCATCTCTTCTTCCAAAACATTTGTTGTGCTTCAGCCTTGGTTGTGTAACTGCAATATGGCACCTCTGAACAGAGCCCTGATAGATGGGATTTGAACCTGGGAACTTCTGAATGTAAGTGCAAGAACTTCTGTTGCCTTAGCCAAAAGCCCTTAGCAAACCAGTACACCTCTGTATACTCCACCCATTACAGAGGGAACAGATGCATTGAGTAGGAGCAGGTTACAGAAGTGTTTAACTTTATTATCTTCAATATTATTGTTGCTCATAAGTTTGTGGTAGAGGTAGGAGTCTCAGTCATGGACCAGGAGCCCATTGTGCAAGGCGCTGTACAAACTTTGCAGTGGTGAGAAATCTCATTGACTTCAACTACTCACATGCTGAGACTTGGGTGTGTACAAAATACTTAAAGTAAGGACAACTTGAGACTTTGGCATGTCAGTATCGTCCGGCATGGGGCCAGGAAATCAAAACTAGTCCCCCCAAATATCCTGTTTTTCTAATTACAGAATTTCCTCCCCGACCAGACCAGGTGCAGCCAAAATCCCCAATAAAAAAAGCTCTGATTAAAACTCTGGTATCAAGTGAGTTGTAATCCTTGCCAGCTCAAGGGCATTTTTTTTTATCTATTAAAAACTGTTTTCTCCAAATGAAATTAAAAAAAGGGAAGAGATAACAAAACTCATTGCTTTTTCATATAAAAAAGGAAGAAAAATTTCACATTTTTTTTAAAAGTTAATAAATGGCCAAGCCCCAGCAGATGGGTGTGTGTGTGCGGAATTTGCATTTTTCAGATTAACATGCACGAGCGAAGATAGAAAACTCACTCGCCCCTAGGGAAATAATTTGAGAAATCTTTGCATATTTTATTTAAAAGCATGCCGCGTTAGGCAGGGTAATAATGCAGAGCGATGGTGATTAGGTTAGGCCTGAAGGGATCACAGCCTGGGACCCTCCCCTCCCTCCTCTCTCATCCTCCCTTCAAACTCCCTTCATTCCTTGGTTTACTCCCCCAGACAGCCTGAGGGAGTAAATTACATGTGAAGCAATATCACATGTTAGGGGGCTTAAACCACATTCTGACCAGCATGCAGGGTCCTGGGTGCTGTATAAGCCCCTTTTACACCCTTAACATGGGGTTTAGGCAGAGGGAAAATAGGGCCTTGTGTGAGACCTGGGAGGCTGAAATTTGTCCCTGTGCAGAGAGATGAGTACATGCCTTAGACCAGTGTTTCTCAACCTTTTCATATAAAGTACCCCTTTAAAAAAATTGTAAGTACCCCCAGTACCTACAGTTTTCAGACACACAAATCTTAGCTGGGCTGGCGATGAAATTTTTGGGTGTAAAAAGTACAAAAACAATAAAGCTTTGTAAAACTTAAAACAAAAATTCCATTTTCTCCAAATTTCAGTTATGTTGACGTACCCCCCAGACTCCTCTCAAGTACCCCTAAGGGTACTCATACCACTGGTTGAGAAACACTGCCTTAGACAACATTTGCCCATAGGTATTGTGGCCTGGAAGAGCTGAATTTAGACGTAAGCGAGGCTAAACTTGCTGAATTGTGGGGATTCAGTCCCTCTTGGGTGTTTTTTAGCCATGATACCCTGCCTCACCACTTCATAAGTGACTGAGAAATGCTTCCCTGTGTTTTAAACTCACCATCAGCACCGTGACACAAACCTGCACTTATGCCAGCCGCATACTGGCCACAGACATCCCGGAGACCAACGCTGAATCCCCAGTTGGAGCATGGAGGGAGGTGGTTTTCCCAGCCTGTGAACATTTCTGAGATTTCAAAAATGTTCCCAAACTGGGCAGAAATCTCAGAAATTTCCACAAAACAAAAATCTGAAACCATGTCTTGGGTTCAGGTGGGTTTTGAACATTTTGTACCTTTTCCTTTTAATTTTGAAAATTTTTTATTATTTTTTCATTCTATTTACTCCAAAGTGCAAAAAGAAAAGTCATCTCCAACCAGAAAAACAAAACTTTTCATTCAGAAATGTCACCATGTCCATTCTGAAGCTCCCCCTCCCCAATTTTTTTTATTTTAGTCAAGAAATTTGACGAAAGCCATTCTGTCCTGTGGCAAGTTTTAGTGTGAGCAAATCAGCATTTTTCAATGAAAAAACATTCCATAAAAAATTTCCTGGCCAACTGCCCCAAACCCTGTGGAGCTAAAATTGGTCTCTGCGGACTGGCAACATGAGGATTCATTAACACATGGGAAAGTCTAGTTACATTCTAAAATTGGTGAACTAAACTACACATGCCAGTGTCATATTGGCATGTGTATGGCCACTAAGTACAGCTGGCCATTCTGCATGGGTACGTCTACACTGCACGGCTATTTTGGGATATCGGGGGTATCCCAAAATAGCTACCCCGCATCTCCACAAGCCGCCTGTTATTTCAAAATATTTTTTGAAATAACAGGTGTGCTATTTCAGCATCCTGGTAACCCTTGTTCCATGAGGATTAAGGGATGTCTCAAAATAGTGCATTATTTCAAAATTTGGCATTGTGTAGATGCGCCAAATTTCAAAGTAGCCTATTTTGAAATAGACTCGAAATAAGATACGCAATTTGTGTAGTGCAAATTGCGTATCTTATTTCGAGTTTAGGGTGCTGTGTAGACACACCCCCTCTCAGAGTGCTCACAGCTGCCCAGGCACACATGTCCACCTGTCACAATCCAACCTGCCATGTTAAATTAACAGTAGCTATCAATTACTATTAATATTCAATATGATGGAATAACTGTCTGGCTCTGTAATAATGCAGAAGATTTATTTCTATTATGGCAGGACTGCCAAGGATCATCAGGGTCCTATTGAACTAAACACTTTGCAGAGAAGTAGGAAAGAAGAAAACCCCTGCTCTAGAGAATTTACAGTCTGGGCCCAGGTCTACACTAGGGGAGAAAATTGAACTAAGATACCCAGCTCCAGCTACATGAATAGCATAGTTGGAGTCAACGTACCTTAGTTCGAATTTCCACGGCGTCCCCACTATGGGAGGTTAATGAAAGAAACTCTCCTGTCGATTTCCCTTTCTAATCATGACCTGGTGGAGTACTGGAGTCAACAGGTGCGCCATCAGTGGTTGATTTAGCAGGTCCTTGCTAGACCCGTTAAATCAAACCTTGGGAGATCGATCTCTGCGGCATCAATCTCCCAGTAAGTGAGACAAAGCTTCAGTGTCAAAAAGGATGTAAGTGGCAGAGGATAATAAACAATCATTTTGCAAATATCGACCAATGTATTTGCAAATACAATACACCTGTGACCGAGAGGCAGGCAGCGTTCTCCTTATAATGCAGGTGGGGGATCTGACACAAAGGTCCATGTACCTTAAGTACTTATATGGCTACCATCATAGTTACTGTATTTATCCCAGCACTGCTGTGAAGGAGGGCAGGGCTGTTATGTCCCTGGTACAGATGGGGAACAGAGAGACTGACAGATCTTTTAACCCATGTCTCCCAGGTTAGTCCTCCTACTAGACCTTCCTTCTATTCCCAAGACGTTATGTGACTTCCTTATGGCCAGATGGGAAACAAATCTAAGCTAAAATTGAGGCTTAGGGGTCCCTGGCTCCCAACACTGTGCTTGGGACATTAGTCCCAGTCTCCCATTCTCACCTCCTCTGCAAGGAATCTTCCCATTCTTTGGACAGAGCTGAGATGTTCCTGTGGACTGAAGGTAGCATGACTAGGTTCCATCATGGACAAAGCCACTTAGCCACCTCCAGCTCCTTTCCTCTCTTAGTTGGTGAAGGTCTGTGGTGCTATAAACAGATGTGGGATTGTCTCTGTAAAGTCATGCTCTAGCGAGTCCTTTTGCGCTGTTGCCACCAGCTAAGAACTGACAGAGAACCACTGCCCCCAGGTGCAAAGATCATGGGAACTGAAATTCATCAGGACAGCAAGGAAGCAGGGCAGGAAGCAAGCAGGCAGCTGTCAGTGCAACCTTGGTGAGTGCACACTCAGCTGATTGAGATGCCCACCAACACAGCTCTGGCCAAAATCTTTCAAGGACTGGTCAAAGCGTCTGGGAGTTTCTTCCTTGGAAAGGGTCTTTTGTGTCTGAGTCATAATAATAACCATTGAGATGTCCTAGAAACCCACCATCACCAGCCCCCCCGCTCCAGGACCTCTGTCTTCCAGAACCCGCCCTCATAGAATCATAGAACACTAGGACTGGAAGGGACCTCGAGAGGTCATCAAGCCCAGTCCCCTGCCCTCATGGCAGGACCAAGCACCATCTAGATCAGTGGTCCCCAACCTTTTGGGGCTGCCAGGCGCCCGAGGGTGGGGCCGCTCACACGCTGCGCGCCCGGGGCCGGGGCTGCCCATGAGCCATGATCCCGGGGCCGGCACTGCACATGTGCCACGTGCCTGGGGCAGGGGCCACCCATGCGCCATGCGCCCAGGGCTGGCACCATGCATGTGCCGCGTGCCCGGGGCAGGGGCCACCCATGCACCGCACACCCGGGGCTGGCACCACGCATGTTCCGCACGCCCGGGGCAGGGGCCGCCCACACGCCCAGGGCCGGCACCAGCATATTCCATACGCCCGGGCGGGGCCGCCCACACGCCCAGGGCCGGCACCATGCATGCGCCGCGCGCCCGGGACAGGGCCAGCCCAGATCGTTCGGCGGGCACACATAAATGCCCTGGCGGGCACCATGGCACCCGCGGGCACCGCGTTGGGGACCACTGATCTAGATCATCCCTGATAACCTGCTCTTAAATATCTCCAGTGATGGAGATTCCACAGGCTCCCTAGGCAATTTATTCCAGTGCTTAAACACGTTTGGCATTAAATGATTTGAGGGAGGAGCTTAACCACCCTGACAGTTAGGAAATTTTTCCTAATGTCCAACCTAAACCTCCCTTGCTGCAATTTAAGCCCATTGCTTTTTGTCCAATCATCAGAGGTCAAGGAGAACACTTTTTCTCCCTCCTCCTTGTGACACCCTTTTAGGTACTTGAAAGCTGCTCTCATGTCCCCTTCTCAGGCTATGTCTACACTGCCAGTTTTTTTCAGCAGAAGATATGCAAATCGCTCTCTCATTTGCATATCTTCTGCTGATCCTTTTTGTGGAAGAGGTTTTGCCTCTAAAAAGCCCCGTGTAGACGGGGCCATTTGCTGGAAAAAACAACTTTTTCACAAGATCCTGTAAACCTCATTTTTTTGAGGACTAAGATACTTTTGTCGGAAGAGGCCATATTTCAGAAAAAAACCCTCTTTCGAAAAGCCCCCTTCTTCCTTGTGGAATGAGGAATACAGGGGCTTCCGAAAGAGCGCATTTGCTCTTATGCAAAAAAAAGTGGAAGAACAAATGTGTTCCCTGGACGTGGCAGAGTTTTTTTGGGATACCCGAAAAAAACCCACACTCTAGCCGTACCCCTACTGTGAGGACAGGGGACTGGACTCAATGACCTCTCGAGGTCCCTTCCATTTCTACTGTTCTATGATTCTAATGTTATGGGAACAAGTAAATAACTTTTTCTTATTAACTTTTTCCACACAGGTCATGATGTTATAGACCTCTATCATATCCCCTCTTAGTTTCCTCTTTTCTAAGTTGAAAAGTCCCAGTCTTTTTAATCTCTCGTCATATGGGACCCGTTCCAAACCCCTCATCATTTTTGTTGCCCTTTTTGAACTTTTCCAATGCCAACATATCTTTTTTGAGATGAGGCAACCACATCTGTATGCAGTATTCAAGACATGAGTGTACCATGGTTTTATATAGAGGCAATAAGATGTTCTCTGTCTTATTCTCTATCCCTTTTTGAATGATTCCTAACATTCTGCTTGCTTTTTTGACTGCTGCTGCACATTGAGTGGATGTTTTCAGAGAACTATCCACAATGACTCCAAGATCTCTCTCACTTGAGTAGTTGTAGCTAATTTAGTCCTCATCATTTTGTATGTATAGTTGGGATTATTTCTTCCAATGTGCATTACTTTACATTTATCAACATTAAATTTCATTTGCCATTTTTTTGCCCAATCATTTAGCTTTATGAGATCTTTTTGAAGCTCTTCACAGTCTGCTTTGGTTTTAACTATCTTGAGCAGTTTAAAGGGAGAAATGATAAAAACTCAACCAAAATAGCAGGAGAAGAGCGTTTTACCCCCCGTTCTCCAGACTAATACAGCACCAGGGCTTGAATTTCTGGTCTAATCTCTCCTATTTGTCCTTGTTGTTCTGCAGAAAGAGAAGTTCATTTATAGGATGGCTGATCCAGAAGCCAGGGAGGAAAGAATTGAGCACCATCATTCTCAGATCTAGCCAGTGAGATGATTTACCCAGAAATGACACTGCAGCACCAGACTTGCTGATTGGCTCCTGTCTTGTGACATCATCCAAGAAAGCATGTGGACTCAAGGTGATGCATCTATTTTGCATCTCTGGTGTTCTCTTTATCCAGATGAATGTTGGTTTTGTTTTAATCTTTGTGAGCAGCCTGCCACTGTGATATCATGTGGCAAGGAGTTCCACAGGTTATTGCTTGGTATCATGTGGCAAGGAGTTCCATGGATGATGTATGCTCCATTTTAAATGTGTTGCTTTTCAGTTCCATTGGGTTGCTTCTTGTTCTTAGAGGACACTAAAGGGAAAGCATCCACATTATAAATCATCTCCTACTATAGGTGGCACTCAGTGAGGGGGAAAGATGGCTTTGTGCTGAAAGCACTGGAATAAGACTTATACATTCTGGGGCTCCTGGCTCTGCCACAGTCTCCCTCTGAGACCTAGGGCAAGTAATTTATTCTTGATGTGACTCAGTTTCCCCATTTATAAAATGGGGATAATATCTCCTTTGCTCTGTTGATTTAGACTGTAAACTCTTCACGGCAGGGACTGTCACAATATGTGTGTGCAGAGTCCAGTGCAGGAGTACTGAAGGGGAAGGTTGCAATGGTGTAACACAATCTGAATGTGGTCTGCAAATAAGAGGATGTTGTACAGCACAATTGCCAGTCTAGCACCTTTCGTCAGCAATTCACTTGTGCAATGTAAGATGTCTTATACGGCTGTTACCATATAATCAAACATACAATATCTTTTCCTGGGAATCCCCTCCAGTGAGAGTTTTACAGAAAGCCCAGGATTTACACATCAGTGCAAGGGGATTAGGAATTTGGGTACACAAACCCTTTAGGCACCTCTGTAAACCCTAGCCCCAAAGTTCAGCCGTACAAACCCTGAGCTCCAATTTCTGTAGGAAGATGAATCATAAATTGAGCCTGGGTGTCATGAAAGCATGTGTATCAGCTTGCCTCCTTTTCAAAGCAAGTAATAAATCAAGGATCATCCCTTAAAATACTTTGAAACACTCCACAAGGGATATATTTTTAACACGTGGCTCTTTGTGCAAGAGAAATCAAATTGCTTCTCATAAACTGCTCCTGCTGTAACCCTAACAGCCCTGCTTGGCACTTGTGTAGAGCTTTTTATCCATGATATATCTGAAAGCACTTGACAAAGGTGCTGACATATATCCCCATGATCCCCCACAAGGAAACGGACACACAAAATGGTGACGTGACTTGCTCAAGATCACAGAGCAAGCCAGAGGCAATGGGACTAGAACCAATAGGAACCCTGACTACCAGGTTATCCTTTGGACCACACAAGGGGAAGTGGACTAAAGGTTTCAGAGCAGCCTTCAGAATCCTGAATTCTAGCCCCTGCTCTGCCATTGGCCTGAAGAGTGACTTTGGGTGAACCACTTCCGCTGCTCCCTTCCTCAGTTTCCCCATGTATGAATAGCCAGGTGATGGCAGCTGTCTACCATCCCAATTCCCTCCACCCCCAAGCTAAAGAAGCTGGGAAAAGAAGCTGGAGGCGAGGGGAAAGGAATTCTCTCCCAAGCTTCCCTGTAGCTACAGCTACACAGCCCCGAACCTGCAGCTGTCCCTGTTCTAAGGAGTGTAATGGCCGACAAACCTTCATAGAATCCCCTACCAATCTTCTGGCTTGCTTGCCCCAGCCTTGCCAGCTGAACCCAGCTATAGTATATGGGGACAGGGAGGGTGCCCACCTCCCTGAGCCAGGTTACGTGGCACACAGGGGAAGGTGGTACCTCAAAAACCACCCCTGCACAGAAGAGAAGGAGGCAGGAGTCTTGAATACATTTTTCTGGTTCAGAAATTGCCTTGGGTATCTGGCCTTCTTGGCCAATGTCCCAGTATGCAACTTTCAGCCCTTCCCGTGTTTTTCACCTGTCTCCCTTGAGCAGCACTGAAATGCAACTACCTCTGGGGTGTAGGACAGCAAACAACTAGCACAACATCCCGAGATAATTTTTGTTCTTGACCAGCACACTCCTTTCTAAAAAAGGGTCAGAGAATCTTTAATGTCTAAACAGGACACTGAGATTCAAGGGCTTGTCTGAAAGAGTCCTACATGGTAAATATCAGGGCGCTGGGAAGGGTTGTGCTGACTTTTGGTGTGCTTTTTAGGTGGCATTTCTAGGACCAATGGGTGCTACAAATGTCTTGAAAGCAGCAAGGAGGAGCATAGAGGTACATGGAGCTCACCAAAAAGCTGACCAAAGTGTTCTGAACCACCAGGTTTCAGACTGGGTCTTATTTCACCTCACCTGATTGGCTCCCACCCATTCAAT
Source organism: Rafetus swinhoei (assembly GCA_019425775.1). Classification (NCBI taxonomy): domain Eukaryota; kingdom Metazoa; phylum Chordata; order Testudines; family Trionychidae; genus Rafetus; species Rafetus swinhoei. The sequence continues at coordinate 13,257,615 of JAFJHL010000300.1, read as the reverse complement.
GCATCATTTTCAGCAGAACTCTAGTCAGACTGGTGCAGATAAGGGGTCTCCCCGGAGTCCACTTAGGGAACAATCAGGTGGTAGCATAGTGTGCAACTCCCATTAACTCCAGTGGTGTGAGGCAAGATTAAAAACAGCTGGGCAAGTGGCTGGGAATTTAAGATGCTGCAGTTGTGCAGCTTAACGGGGGGAGCATTAATTGGTTGGGGGTGAGTAGAAAGAGCATAAATAGGAGGCGGGGGCCACAGTGGTTCAGGCTTTTTGATGGTGAAGTAACAAGGCAAATGCTGAGGGCGTCAGTAAAAAGTTGAGCTGTGCTGCATTGCAGACTTCCTTAGGCCTGGGAGCTGCTCACCGCCAGCTTTGGTTAGGGCCCTGCAGATATTTGTGCATGTGGAGGGGTTGGTGATTTTGCCAAACCTCCCTCAGCTAGGAAGGGAGCCACCTATGCTGGGCATTCAGCTGAAAGCAGTTCCTAAAGCCCACCTCTCTTCTGAAGGAGTTTGGCAGGGCAGCTCCATGAACTATTTGTGCTCTCCTGCATTTTGAGGTGTGGGGGTACCAGCATGGCAGTTCTGGGAGGAGATGACTTATAGGGCAGCCCTAGCCATTTGGCAAGATGAAAGGGGTCTTCTCATTGCATTACTATTTTAGTACCTAGAGACATGGACTGAGATCGGGGCCTTGTGTTGGAGCTGTACATGCATATGACACATCTTGGCTTACAATTGGCCAGAGAAAGGGGAGCTGGAGAGAGGAAGAGAGGCAGGATTGTTAGCAGGGTGTTGCTTGTGGAGGACTGAAGCACAAAGATGAAGTCATAGAATACTAGGACTGGAAGGGACCTCGAGAGGTCATCGAGTCCAGTCCCCTGCCCTCATGGCAGGACTGAATACTGTCTAGACCATCCCTGATAGACATTTATCTAACCTACTCTTAAATATCTCCAGAGATGGAGATTCCACAACCTCCCTGGGCAATTTATTCCAGTATTTGACTACCCTGACAGTTAGGAACTTTTTCCTAATGTCCAACCTAAACCTCCCTTGCTGCAGTTTAAGCCCATTGCTTCTTGTTCTATCCTCAGAGGCCGAGATGAACAAGTTTTCTCCCTCCTCCTTATGATACCCTTTTAGATACCCTTTTAGTCATACCAGTATTGCCAGTTTCACACATTATAAAACTGAGTCAGGCCTTAAAAATATTTCTTAAAAATCATGAGGGTTTTTTTAAGGGATTCTTTTTGTTTTTACTTGGGTTTCTGAGCCTTTCAGGATCATGTTTTCTGTTTTTTTTTCTGGGGGTCCGTGAGGGCTAGAAATGTTTTAAAATGTGGGTCTCGGGCTGTCAGGGTAACTCCAGAAAGGAGACAGTTTAAGAAAAAGTATCCAAGACCACGGCAGGCAGGATAGCACTGCAGAAGCTGGCAATGCCGAGTCGGTGGCAGAAACATGGGGTAAACCAGCTCTTGGGAGTCTAAGCAGGAGAGGCTCCTGCCCTGCTCTTTTAAAAACAGCATCCTGTTGTGTAGACCCCAGCGCCCTGGAGTCAGCAGTGTTACAGCAGGATTTGCTAGCCCGCTCCCTGTTCCTATCTCACTCAGCCACCCGAGGTCACTCCAGGCAGCGCTCACTTTCTCACCACCCCAAATCATTAATGGACTCACACATGCAACACTTTGACACCTTCCCCTCCTCCCCTGGATGTAGGCAGGGGTTTATATGTGCCGTGGCTTCTGTTAGCTTCAGACTGAACTTTCTAAAGCGGGGGAGAGAAGAGGATAAAACCTTCCCCCTGGCAAAATCCAGGCACTAGAAAAGCCCCTGCTACTTCCCCAAGCTTTGAAATCTGAAACAGAGCAGTGGCGAACAAACCCAAGCCTGGCGCTCTCTCTGTCTGTTTCCATTATTAATAAACTTTGAAGGGCTCCCTTCTGCTCTTAATGAGATTAGTGTTATTTTCATGCATTGCCGCAGGGCAGAGGACTGAAGAAGTGGCTGATCTGTAAACTAAAGGGTGCTAATCTATAGGGGGTGGGTTCCCCCAGCCCCATAGCCCCAAGGCATCAGGGGTTGGGCCAAGAGTAATCAATTAAAAGAGAGGATTAGAAGAGCCTTGGTCACTTACTATTTTGAGGTCCCTCTAACACACTTCTGAAAACAAACAGCCAGAAGGCTGCTGCGTGTGCTGGTGTGCTCCAGGGGCTGGGGGGGAGGAGAGAGAGAGAGAAGATGGCTGCTGATCAGGAGGGGGATTCCAAATTTGCCATTAAACAGCGATAAGAAATATTGTAGTCACATGGCCCTTGTTTACATTTTGAACCAAAAGAGGAGGCGGGGAAGAAATCTGCCCTTAATCCATTGACAGCCACCATTTGGCTAGCAAGTTTTTCTGGGAGTGGATTTAAAACCTAACTTGATTCTGTTCACTCAAGATCATTTGAAGAAATGGGCTTTGCCCATGAAAACTCATGAGACGATATGTATATATATTTGTGAGTCTCTAAGGCAGGCCTGCACAACTCGGAAAGCGGTGAGGGCCATATTACTCCAAAGAAAACAGCTGTGGGCCGCAAGTAGGGATGCTCTCCCAAAAAATACTGAACACGCGGGCTAAACATTTTTGTCGAGGGGGAAAAAAAAAAGAACCACGTGTGTCTCCATTTGGCCCCCTGGCATTTGTCTCTCCTGCACCCTGCCCCTAGGTGCCTTCCCCTTTCTCCTGACCTGCCCCCTTCCCCTCAGCACAAGCCCCTTCCCCTCCCCTACCTGGCTTCTGCCTTCCAGGTTGTGGGGCTGCTGGAGCCTTTTTGAATCCGGTGGTCGCTGGCCATGACGTCACGACGTCACTCAAGCGTCCTGCTGTCTGCAGGCGTCCCGCTCTCTGGCTCGCGCCCCACCTCCTCGCACCGGAGCTGCATGCAGGCAGCCCGGCAGCGAGAATCACCGCACTTCCCCTCCCCGGCGGCGCTCCGCTCCTCCACCCGGCCGGCGGATTGGATGGGGCCACGCCACCTGTAGTTGGCACAGGCCGCATGTGGCCCTCGGGCCGTATGTTGTACAGGCCTGCTCTAAGATGCCACGGGACTACTCTTTGTTTTTGAAGTTACAGAGTAACATGGCTACTACCCCCTCTGAGCCTTTATTCGGTTTGTTTAGTTTATTGCCAGGTTTTTAGTGTGGTTTAGAATTTGGGAGTTAAACCAATGAATGTGACGACCCCACACACCACAGTGCTTGTGGTCTTCCAACTATGAACTGTTAGAGCAAAAGAAAGGCATCGGAGGCTCTGGTTGTGTAGAAACATAGAGCCCTTCCTTGCACGTTGGGGTCCGGAATCCTGTGCCCAGATCTGGGCACATCCCTCACCAGAAAGAGACTGACAAGTTTTTCAGGGAATTGTGCAAAGAGCAATAGACAGGTCAAAGCCTAACTGGACTGTCTTGAAATAGGGTAGCTGTGAAATACACACAGGGTATCTACAATCACCTAGAGGCTGAGGTAAGTAAGCGAGGGCGCCCTGGTGCGCAGCTCCCGCAAGAGCTGGCTGAGCTTCAGCAAAAGCCAGCAAGGAGTTATTTAAAGAGCCGGCAGGGACCTGGGTTGCAATAGGAGAGGGCCGGTAAGAAATGTTAAGTCACTTTCACCGCTGCCTGAGGCCCTTTTAACTAAAAACCCAACAACAATCTCTTCCCTCCCCCCGAAGCTCTCACTCTGAAAGGGTCTCTGCGATTCTCATAGTTTGCAGCTTTTGCCCTTAGTATTGGGTATGGACATCTTTGCTTATGCTTTCTCCGCTCCCAAGAGCAGGGCTTGAATATGAATGGCGGGGGGAGGGGATTGCCTGTTGCGAACAGGGGGTCTGTGCTCTTCATGATGTTTGTCCAATAGCTTCTTCCTCCCAATTGAGATGTCCTGTCTGTCTGGGTGGGAGGCAGAGAGCGAGTCAGCTGAGCAGAGAGTTCCAAAGTGGACAGAACAGAAATGCGACCTGTAGAGGGCGGATGAAGCAGTGCACTCTGGCATGGATGCATGCATGGGGCCTGTGACTTGGGAGGAAGCCCCAAAGCATTTCTGGGCTATGTTGTGGGAGGTCTTTTCCTCAGTGTCACAGAGCTCATGTCGCTGCATCACTAATCTTCTCTGAACCTCCCATTGACTTCCATGGGCTTTGGGTTAAGTCCTTATAATGCACTAGGCAAAAGAGACACCAGATCTGCTGGACAGCAAAGCGCACATATGATGTAGGGTTCATTGAAGCGATTGGCTGGACAGCTCTGGGGAGTCAAGTCCTTTGTTGCCTCTCAGAGCAGATACAGTACAGAGTGATGGCGAAAGCCTTCCTCCATCCTATCCCCTCACAAGGCCTTCCTCCCCCCACAGTCCAGATGCTAAGGGGAATTCAGGCTGTATGGCCCATTTTCTCATTAGCCTTTCTGCTGAGAAAAGCTCACAAAATATTTACTGACTTGGTTTTGGGAACTAGGCTGAGACCATTCAAGCTCAAATCATGTAAGGCTTGGGATGGTTCAAACAGGTGACCATGAGGAAAAGGAAGCAGGTTCTTTGTTAAGAAAACAACGGTCCTGGAAGTGTTCCTAAGGCAGGTGCTGCAACTTGGACTTCTGCTTTACAACTTCTAAATATGCTCCCTAAGGGCATGTCTACAGAGCAGCATTATGCTGAAATAATGTAGTGCGTGTCTACACAGCAAACCTGTTATTTCAAAATAAATTCAGAATAACGGGCTTCTTACGCCAACTTCTGTAAACCTCGTTGTGTGAGGAGTAAGGGAAGTTGGGGGAAGAGTGCTCTATTTTGAAATAACTGCTGTGTAAACATGCCCAAAGTCAAAATAAGCGATTTCGACTTAAGGTACGCAATTGACATAGCTCAAGTTGTGTAGCTTATTTCAAGTTTAGCCATGCCCTAAATGTCCTAAGCATCCATGTAATCTAGCAAGGAACTAGCCAGTCCCCTTCTGATAGATTTCACAGCCAGGAAAAGTTTCCTTTCATTCAGTCTAATTTTCCCCTCTGCTCAGTTTTCTACCCCAACTCCTAGCGAAACACTCCTCTTTGGCTGCCATCAGCAACTCCTCAAACCTCATTGCCTCCTATGCTCTGCAAACACTTGTCACAGGACAGTGGTCTCCATTGGTACACTGAGACTGCTGAATGGCTCAGCAGTGACACACAACATTGCATACCTGCTACTAGGTCAAATTGCAAAGGATGAATATAAGCAAATAAGTCAAGTATGTAGGGGGAAAATTGGAAAGGTGAAGGCACAAAATGATCTCAATCTTGCAAGAGACATAAAGGGTAACAAGAAAACATTCTACAAATATATCAGAGGCAAGAAGAAGACTAAGGACAGCGTACGCCCATTGCTCAATGAAGAGGGAGAAACAATAGCAGAAAACAAGGAAATGGCAGAGGTACTTAATGACTTCTTTGTTTCATTTTTCACCAAGAAGGTTGGTGGATGCCCTAACATAGTGAATGCTAGTGGAAATGGGATAGGTTTAGAAGTTAAAATAAAAGAACAAGTTTAAAATTACTTAGAGAAGTTAGATGTCTTCAAATCACGGGGCCTAATGAAATGAATCCTAGCATACTCAAGGAGCTGATAGAGGAGGTATCTGAGCCATTAGCTATCATCTTTGAAAAGTCATGGAAGTCTGGAGAGATTCCAGAAGACTGGAAAGGGAAAAGGGCACTAGATTTCCCCTTTTCCAGTCTTCTGGAGGGATTCCAGAAGACTAGAAAAGGGCAAATCTAGTGCCCATCTATAAAAAGGGAAATAAGAACAGCCCAGGAAACTACAGACCAATCGGCTTAACTTCTGTGTCAGGAAAGATAATGGAGCAAATAGTTAAGCAATTCATTTGCAAATCTGTGGAAGATAATAAGGTGGTAGGTAACCACCAGCATGGGTTTGTAAAGAACAAATCATGTCATACCAATCTGATAGCTTTCTTTGATAGGATAACAAGCTTTGTGAATAAGGGGGAAGCTGTGGATGTGGTATACCTAGACTTTAGTAAAGTCCACACATACAGAATGGGAAGTGTCTGTCCAGGAAAGGGTACTTCAGAAAGAGATCTAGGGGTCATGGTGGACCATAAGCTAAATATGAGTCAACATTTTCACACACGATTCTGGGATGTATTAACAGGAGTGTTGTGAGCAAGACACAAGAAGTCATTCTTCCACTCTACTCTGCACTGATTAGGCCTCAGTTGGAGTTTTGTGTCCAGTTCTGGGCACCACATTTCAAGAAAGATGTGGAGAAATTGAAGAAGGTCCAGAGAAGAGCAACAAAAATTATTATAGGCCTAGAAAACATCTCCTACAAAGGAAGACTGAAAGAATTGGCCTTGTTTAGTTTAGAAAAAAAGAAGACTGAGAGGGGACATGATAGTGATTTTCAGGCAACTAAAAGGTTACAAGGCAGAGGGAGAAAAATTGTTCCCTTTGGCCTCTGTTGATCGGACAAGAAGCAATGGCCTTAAATTGCAGCAAGGGAGGTTTAGGTTGGACATTAGGAAAAGCTTCCTAACTGTCAGGGTGGTTAAGACCCCCTCAAATCATTTAGTGCCAAACATGTCCCATGTTTTAAAAAAGTGATCATTTTAGCCCTTTAATTTTGTCCTTTAACATGACTAGTTTAAACGAGGAGTCCTTTGGCACCTTAAAGACTAACAGATCTGTTTGGGCATAAGCTTTCGTGAGTAAAAACCTACTTTGTCAGATGAAGTAGTTTTTACCCACGAAAACTTAAGCCCAGATAAATCTATTCGTCTTTAAGTGCCTCAGGACTCCTCATTGTTTTTGCAGATCCAGACAAATACGGCGACCCCTGAAAATGGTTCGTTCAGTCACTTCAGATGCAGTTTGTAGAAATAAAATTCTCAATACTAGGCAAAATTAACCCCAAACCCCAGTGGATTCATGGTGGCAAACCAGCATCCCTTATCCCCTTTTGACAGAAAGATCTTTCTTCTTCATTCCTAACTTGCCAGAGGGAGAACCCATCTGAGTTCCTACTTTGCACCCGCCCACTAAAGCCTCCCCTTGGCAGTGGATTTAATCCTCATAGCCGCACGGTTTCACATACTTCATTATCATGTGTTTGTGGATTAAGGACCAGCCCCTGAACACTCCTTTGTCCTGCCCATTGTTGGGCATTTTGCTCGCCTCTGCTTTAAACCTTGTAACCATTTTGCTGCTTTTTAAAATCCGCCTGAATAGGGGGTTGGCTGAAAAAGGGGGAGGGAGGCAAGTGGGGGGAAAGGGATCGGAGGCATTGAGGTTAAACAGAAGCATTCAGATTGCAGCTGCCCCATCTCAATATCTTCCCAATGACCCCCCAGGCCCAGCGACAGAAATGAACATCGCCGGCAACGTGGCAGCCCCGGGACAATACACCTGCTTGCTGGGGACAACCACTTTCATGCTTATTGGGATTAGAGATTTTAAGTGTCGTTCCAAATTGTGTGGATAAACAGTCTTGTGAAAACTTATCGTAGCAAAAGGGCCCCTGCCGCCACCCTTCGTCCCCGGCCTTTTGTCCGGGCAATTTTTATTGGCGGATTGGATTTGATGAGGTTTAAGGTTTATTCTAAGGACTCCATTGAAGAGCTGATCCTTTGTCTCATGCCGCCAAGCGTGAAGAATATGAAACGTGGGCACAAGTAAATCTGCTTTTCACAGGCATTAGCCATTGGCACACACAGGGACCACCAAACGCCAGCTGAGACCCACAGATCCTGCCCTCCCCACCAGGCTGGCCCTGTGCTTACAGGGGTGGAGTGGACGTCGCTGCTTTCTTCATTTTGGGGTCCAGTTCAAAACTTCCCTTCTTGTTTTTAAAATCCCTCCAAGGCCTAATGCCAGACCCTTCCTTCCCTGTTACCTTGGCCTCAGCTATCTCATGACGACTTCCCCTATGTCCCTTAGTACAATCTGCCCACTACCTGGGCTATATTAAGGCATAGATGCTATGAGCCCATGCAGTGAGGGAGGTTTAGGTTGGACATTAGGAAAAACTTCCTACCTTTCAGGGTGGTTAAACACTGGAATAAATTGCCTTGGGGGGGTTGTGGAATCTCCATCACGGGAGATATTTAAGAACAGGTTGGACATCTATCAGGGATGATCTAGACGGTGCTTGGTCCTGCCATGAGGTCAGGGGACTGGACTTGATGACCTCTCAAGATCTCTTCCAGTTCCAGTGTTCTGGGATTTTATGCCTGCAGCCCCAGACGAAGTCAAGTGAGGATGTCAGAATCTCCACTTTTGTCTCCTTAAAATAATGACTTCTTTGGTTTGTGGAACCAAGGAAAACCTTGAAAATGTGACACCCACCCCTCACCCCATGCAACCGATGCCTGCCTGCCTTGGCAGACAGCCTGAAACAATAGCTCTGAGAGGCGTGAACTGTCACATTCATCTTTACTCTGAAATCTCCTGCCACCCCAAAGCAAAGGGTGGGGCCCTGGTGTGGGGTGAGGCTGTGGCAGGAGATTGGGGTGATGAGGGTCATATGTGAGGGTGCATCTTAAGGCCCCAGGTTCCCTTTATTTGTCCCAGTCACTACGATGTAAAACCCATTTTAATAGCTGGACCCATCTCTCCCACCTTGCCGATTGTCCCTTTGTTTTCAAGGAACACTGGAAAACCTCTCTCTGTCTCCTCCCTGGCCTCTCTGCCTCTTAATTTTCTCTCTTCCCCCCAGACTTTTATCCCTTACTTAACTACATTATCTAACAGTAAAGCATTCAGGGGATGAGGTTTGGATGAAAAAGATGCTAGGAAAAATAAAGCCATGTTGCTTTATCACAGTCTTCTGACTAGGAAAGGGGAAATGTTTCCAGACCCTGAGAGATCTGGGGGCTCTGTGGACATGCTTTGGAACTGGGAGTCAGCTTTTTTGTGACATACTGGTGGGCTGGAGAACAAGCTACTACATGTATATCTGAGTGTGAGTGTATGTCTGTCCATGCATGTGGTCAGTGGGCCTGGTATGTCCCGTTCTGTGTCTGGTCAGAGAATATGAGTCTTTTACAGCCCCTAGCTATGTGACCTGGCCCTTCTGTTTAAACTGTGGAGGCTGATGCATTTATCTGTGGGGGCCCCAGGTCTGGGGCTGTCCCTAGATGTTTTGGTGCCCTACACTGCCCCTACCAAGGGAGGGAACTTGGGGGAAGCGGTGGAGTGGGGGCCAAGCAGGGGTGGAGTGTGTGTGGGGTGTCCCAGCCCTCCTATCTGAGACAGCCCTGCTAGTCTTACCGAGGAATGGGGCTGGTGGCCAGAGCCACCCAAGATGTAGCACGTAGCTGCGTAGGGCACCACAAAATATGGGGCAATTTGGCGCCCTTCGCAGTTGCGTATTTTGGTAGGGACCGCCTCGCCCAGTTCAGTCAGTCAGCATGACCAAGATGGTGGTCCTCTCACACACACGTAGAGCTGTATGGAAGGCAGCCATTTTGGTTCACAAGGGTTCCTGCCAACCTGCTTTCCAGCGTGGGTTTAAATGGGTTTCACATACTCCCCTATTCAGTTAGAATGAACCCAACACTTGCCTGTAAAATTCAGTCCCAATGGCTGAGACTGGTGTGGTTTCTACCCAAACCCACAACTGGGCCCAGCGTCTCTGAGAACTCAGCCCCCAGCTCTCTCCAAAACTCAACTAGGGACTGCCCCTTACCCTGCTCCCACGCTCACTCAAAACCCGCCACGCTTGGAACAAAGCTCAGATTGGGCAAAAGCTCATGCTTACTGGCATCTGCACATTTTTGTTTGATTGCTGGGTGGGGGGGCATGAGCCCTGATGGCCTAGGGGCCTGAGGGGCCTGTTTGCCTGAGCTCCGAAGGCCGTTGCTCAGCTCCAGGACGGGTGCGTGTCGGAGCAAGTTTTGTGTAATAAAGGTAGAATACATCGGGAGCTTCTCCCAGATTAAAGGCAGCCTCTAGGGCAAACCTTCCTCAGAAATTACCCTGTTGATTAATCTCTCCCAAAGCGACTGGTGATAAATGAAGTGACTATGGGACAGGCCTGCCAGTGGGGTTTGATTTTTTTTTTTTGGAAGGAGGTGGTGGGGGCGGGAGAAGCGAGTGGAGAAAAAAATTACAGAATGTCATATGCCTGCTGGCTCCAGTGGTGCACAGCACACCAGAGCCCAGAACCCATGGCTTGCTGTGGCTTTGAAATCCTGTCCTGCCTGATTCACACTGTCGCTTGCCAGCTGAACTGCAAGATGGGGAAGAGGGTGGTGGAGTGGAAGTTTGCTGCATCATCTGTATCATCAAGATGTGTTCTGAACTGACTGCATGGGGGGAATGCGGAAGCATGGGGAGAACAAATTGCAGGCCCAGTCGATTTTGGGTTTGTGCCTAGAAAGAGCCTGATGTGGGTGATATCACGACAGCAATTTCCATTAGGGTCCATAAGAACATAAGAATGGACATATTGGGTCAGACCAAAGGTCCATCTAGCCCAGTGTCCTGTCTTCTGACAGTGGCCAATGCCAGATGCCCCAGAGGGAGTGAACAGAAACAGGGAATCATCAAGTGATCCCTCTCCTGTCACTCACTCCCAGCCACTGACAAAGAGATGCTAGAGATACCATCTCTACCCATCCTGGCTAATAAATATTGATGGATCCATCTTCCATGAATTTATCTAGCTCTTTTTTGAAGCTTGGTAAAGTCCTGGTCTTCACAACATCCTCTGGCAAGGAGTTCCACAGGTTGACTGTGCGTTGCGTGAAGAAATACTGCCTTTTTGTTTGTTTGTTTGTTTTAAACCTCCTACCTATTAATTTAATTTGGTGACCCTTAGTTCTTATGTTATGGGAACAAGTAAATAACTTTTCCTTATTCACTTTCTCCACAACGGTCCTGATTTTATAGACCTCTATCATACCTCCCCTTAGTCTCCTCGTTTCTAAGCTGAAAAGTCCCAGCCCAGAAGATTTAATCTGTTTAAATATAATAAGACAGTTCTGGCATGGCCAATTCATTCCTCTTGATTACGGGCCCTGATTCCTGGAGTCTCAGGGTAGAAATCTATCCACTGTGCTGCACTTCGCCAATATCAATTCATATGCCTTTTAATAATCATGTGATATTTTATTAATATCCATGGCTTGTCACCATGCTGCTGAATGAAAATTAAATGCCTATTTGGGGCTCCTACACAAAAGCTTCACCCCTTCTAAAGGAAACAGTCCTTGGAAAGGTTCTTTTCTCTATCTACATATTTTAGAAATGTGCATCTCTGTCTGTTTGTCCATCTGTGAGTCTGTTCAAGAACTCTTCCTAACAGTAAGAGGTAGGACCACCAAATCTGGCGTGCAGTTTCCTTTCATCGTAACTTAAAGCAAGGTCAGGGATTGGTTGTGCCAAGAAAATGGGAAGTGCCGGGAATGGGACTGTTTTCCATAACATGGAAAGGGAGGGGGAAGAGAGAGGAGGGATGTGAAAGGGAGGAAGGATGTGATACTGAGAGTGGGCACCAGGGACAGCCTCAAAACCAAGAGAGTGGCCAGCAAGGCTGGGGCTTTGCCATCTTGCCTGTCACCAGACTGAATAAGTAGTCCCTGCCCTAAACCCCTCCCACCTGTCCCTTGGCTACAGAGGTGGGGGGGGCGGGCTGGGGGGGAGACAGAAGGCCCCTGGCGGCCGGGGGAGCGAGAAGGCTCATGCCAGCCGGGGTGGACTGCAGGGAGAGAGAAGGCCCCTGCTGACTAGAGGAGGTGGGGGTGGGAGAGAAGGCCCCGCTGGCTGGGGGGACTATGGGAGAGAAAAGGCCCCATTCACTGCGGGGAAACGATAAAGCTCTGCCGGATGGCACCCCCTGCCCTGAGCCTTTCCTCGCTCTACAACCTCACTCTTGCACCTCCCATGCCTCCAGCCCTACCCTCCATACCCCTGAGACCCTGCCCTGACCCCTGCAAACGCCCCCCCCACACACACACACCACCCCCCTGCCCTGAAGGACCTGGGCAACCCTGGGTAAGTCTTCTAGTCTTGAATAAAGGAGAGATGGGATCAAATGCAAGCTCCCGCCCAGGTACTGCCAATGTGGGGAAGGTGCTTGAAGATTGGATCTATGTGTTACATTATCTCTAATAACAGGCTTCTCCAGTTCTCAGGCTCCAGAAGCCACAGGATTTAAACAGCTGCAACAAGCGGAAAGAGAAAAGGTTAAACTCCAGGTCCCGAATCGGATTTAAAGCCCCAGAGCACAGGAAATGCAGCGGTTTCGATGTGTACATGGACTGGGCACTGATCAGAGCCTGGGCACGTAGTCCAGGCAGGGCTGGCTCCGCTTTTCTCGCTGCCATAAGGGAAGTGGAAAACGCAGTCCCCACAGTCACTTGCGCTGTCAGAGCCTCTGAGCCTTTTGCTGCCCCCTATTCCCAGTGGTCTGTTGGGGCTCGTTCATAAGGGAGAGCTATGCAGAGGCCTTTGAGCAGCTCTGCCCGTGCACCTGACTTGCCCTGTGTACCCTGTGTTATCCTAGTCCTGCGGCCCACGGAGCCTGCGCACACCCACACCCTGACCTTTAGCATCCTCAGGGCTTCAGCCTTAGCCCAGGGCCCTTTGCTTTTTGTTTCTGATCCTATGAATGCACAGGGGCATTCGGTGGGAGCTGCCTTCTGCCTCTGGCAGACTGTGTCCTACTTGCATAGCTGGCAGTGGAGATGCTTCTCTTTCCCTTGCATTTGTACAACGATGCCCCCACTCAAAATGATCTCATTACGTGCAGTGTGGTAGGCAGCTCCTAGCCATGGGCCAGAGCCCCTGAGTGTTAGGTGCTGTACAATACAGAACAAAAAGTCAGTCCCTGCCCCCAAAGAATTCGTAATCTATATGTAAAACAGGGGTGGGGGACCTCAGGCCTGGGGGCTGGATGCAGCCCCCGGCTTGCCTGGATCTGTCCCTCAAGGTTTAGCCCCTCCCCCCAGCATTGGGGAGCCTGCGCTGGAAATCTAGCCCCCATACTTCGCCCCTGCAGGATGGGGCTGGAGCACACAAAATCTACTAGGTTGGGCCCCCTAGGACCCGGTGTGCAAGGGGACTGTGGGGAGCGTCTTTCTCCTCAGTCAGGGGCCATGTCACTGAGGTTTGTCAGGAGGGTTTTTCGTTGGTTTTTTTGGTTTTTTTGCTTCTCTCTTGTGCGCAGCCCCCGACTGGTTTTTCTGTGAGTCCATGGCCCCCAACTCAAAAAAGGTTCCCTGCCCCCGATGTAAAACAAGAGGTGATAGGTGGACAGAGACAAGGAAACGAGGAGACCTCGCTGGTCAGTATAGATTCCGAGCCAGAAAGGACCCACTGTGATCACCTAGCTCAGCGATGGGCCACGTAGACTAGCGTGTGAGCCGCCCGAGTGGCCCTCCATCACAGTGGGCCGCAAGATTGTTGTGTCCAAGATGGTCTCTCATGAGCGGGTAGCTCTGCTCACTGCGCTTGCGTACCTAGAATGTGTGGGGGAGGCAGGGGGAGGTGCCGATTGAACCATAGCAACATTTGATTGGCTGCAGAGAGAGCCCCTTGTGTGCCGTCAGCCCGCCCCTTGCTTCATGGGCCCTGGCTTTATGTGCGTGTCACTTTAATAACACCGGTAGGAAGAAAACCTACGCATACGGAAACCAGCAGAATCTAGTCACCCTATGCGGGGGCAGCGGTAAACAAAATGTCTCATGGCCCAGACATAGAACCCTGATGGGCTGTGTGTGGCCTTCGGGCTGCAGGTTGCCCTCCACCTATCTGGTGTGACTGCATGTATAACACAGGCCAGAGACCTTCCCCAAATTAAGGCATGTCTTCCAGTCCTTTAATCATTCTAAGGACTCTCCTCTGAACCTTTTCCAAGTTGTCAACATCTTTCTGGAATTCCGGGTCCCAGGATTGGAGACAGGATTCTATTCACGGTTGCCCCAGTGCCAGATCCAGAGAGAGAATAACTCCTGTGCACCTACTGAAGATTTTTGTGTTTGAGTATCCCAGGATCTCACAACCTTGTTTGGTCCCAGCATCGTGCTGGGAGGTCACGCTCTGCTGATTACGATAAGTAGTGGTTTTGGCACACCAGTTTTGTAACCCATGGGTCCCAAGCGTACTTTTCATCCCATGATTTGAAAGCAGTTAAGCCTTGCAGCCTCTCAGGCAGGTATGAGACACATTCCCCCGCACTCCCGAAATGCAGCTGCTTCTGGGGTGGAATAGCAGAAGTTTAACATTGCCCGTTGGTTTAAGACAGGAAGCGATGAATATCATGAAGCTGCAGACAGGCAGGGTAGACTCATCTGAGTGAGAATCTGGCCAGGACACCCAAGGGAACACCACAAACACAGACCCCTTCTCATCCAACCAAACCAGCAGAGGAGGAATTGAATGGTAAAAGAATGGAGCCATCTTTCTGCGTTAGAGCACCCCACAGGCATTACAAATGGAGGGCTGATATTTGTACTGCAGACTGGCTAGCCGAGATTAAATGCAGGGACTCTGGAACTCTCAGTGCAGAGGGAGCTGGCTCCGGAACAACAGTTCCAGGAACCTCTCGGACACTTTACTTCTCAGAGCAGCTGCCCTGACACAGTGGGGCAGAGGGATGCTGTGTCAGAGGGGATGCCAGCCTGGTGTGAGGGCCCTCTGCATGGATGGCTCATTTCCTGGCTTTAATTCTTAATGTGCACGAGGGAATTCCACTCAATCAGCACGTATCCTTCCAGACTCATGCACAGGTGGCCTTCTGTTGGCTGGCTCAGGCCAGGAGGGCAAAGAGGTGAGAGCAAGAAAACATTTTAAGGCGTCTCCTGGGTCTGGGTTTCTAGAGTAGGAGGATCTGATTTGTATCTCCGCTCTTCCCATGTAGTTCCTAGTGGCCATGATGTGCGTCTCATGAGCGCTCTGAAGTTCCTAGTCATCTACGCATGCATTGATACAGCATCCTGAAGCAGATGGGACCCTTACAAAAGGGACAAAATGCTAAGGGGAGACTCCAAACCCAGCTCAAAGGGGTGAGAGTGGGAAAGAACCAGCTGGCCTGCAACATGATGAGCAAAGAGTGCATGTGCTCATGGTAGCGGAACTGGTGGCATCTGCGGTGGAGGCAGCGTGGTGCATAGGAATGTGGAGGCTCCAAGCTAGGGTGACCAGACAGCAAGTATGAAAAACTGGGTCACTTGGGGGGTGGGGAGCATGGGAAAGAGTTGCATTTATAAGCCAACGCCCCTCATATCCGGCTGCCTGGTCACCCTGCTCCTAGGTTCAGGGAGGTGAGGAATGCAGCACGAAGAAGCATCCGCGAGAGGTCAGAGGAGAAGCTCAGGGGAGCGTATGAGTTGGCACAGGCAAGAAACGGAGGCAGCTGATGGCAAAGTCATTCAAGAAGTTATCAGGAGAAGCAGTTTTGAGCATAGGCGCGAAGAATCAGGGAAACCACCTGCCCTTTTTCTGACCCCTTTCACCTTAGGATCTTACACAGCTTTTAAAATAATCCGCCCAGTCTCTTCCCACAGCCTTGTGGCACATTATTACTTTGTGTATGTAACCCATCTGCCAGGTAGAGCCAGCAGCAGCCCAGGGCGGGTTCAGAATCTAGAGGTTCCTCTTCATCCATCCAACACAGAACCGGCTCGAGCCCCCACCCAGTAACCTGGGAAATTCACACACACACCCTCGGTGCTTCTGGGGGGCAACGCTTCCCCCTCACAAGCTCGGAGTCGGAGTATAGGAAAACTTTCAATAAAAGGGAGGGAAGTAATGTGACATTAATTTGGGAGAGCACCACAAACACAGTTCATGAACAAAACCAAGGAGGCTGGGCAGTGTCCTTTTCCTGGCAGGTTCTTAAGTCTAGCAACCTAACCCAGCTCTACAGTAGGGGGTTATTTCAAAATAATCCCCCCTTATTTTGAAATAAGAAGTGGAGCGTCCACACTACCAACCCCGTTATTTCGAAATTCGTATGCCTGCTTTCCTCGGGGAATAAGCTTATTTCGAAATAGTTATTTCGGGAGTTGTTATTTCGAATTGAGCTATTTCAAAATTGTTTCCTAATGTAGACATGCCCTAAATGTCCCCTTCACATGCCCAACCCCTCTCTGCACCCCACTCGCAGTTGCTGCCCTTGGTTCGGAGGTACATCCACAGAGTTCACCTCCTATCCTGGGTGGGGGAGGTAAAGAGCCATCTGGGGGCGAGCTACTGCCTCCTGACCAGACAGGGGTGCCGACAGCCTCTGTGGGCCACTGGGCAAAGTGTGTGTGGTGGGGGGAGCAGCTCCTGCTCCTAGAAGGGACATGGGTGGACAGTGGGGCCTTGGATGGACGGTGTGGGGCCAGGACAACCTGGCCAGAGCACACCATCCCAGCCCCCAGGCAGTGCAGTGTGACCCCTCCAGCCCATAGTGCTGCCTGGAGCATGCACCGCACTCTGGAAGTGATTTAAAGGACCCAGGGCTCTGGCCACAATTCACTGCCACAGTAGCAGCGGGCCCCTTTGAATTGCTAGGCCCTGGGACAATTGGCCCCTTTGCCTACCCCACCCTTACCCCCCTGTCGGCAGGCCTGTGATTTTCCCTCACCCCTCTTGCTCTCATAGAGCTCTAAAAATCAAGCCTCTGCTTAGCAAGGTTCTTTCTGCTCACTGTGAGCCTTTTCCTTTGGCATAGATTGAGCACAGTCCTGATTTTCTATATTCCCACCAACATTAACCAACACCAGTAATCGTATTTTAGCTCTCCCTACAAACAGAGCTGGTGTTGGATCACAAATGAAGTTGATTGCAATGAGCAAAATACTGCTCCATCTGTGGAATAGCTAACCAATCTAAGCAAAGCAGAAGCAAACTGTATTTGCATAATCACACCCAGCATCTCTGCCCCTTTTCCAGGTAGCTGTAAAAGGGGAGCATTCTTTCAGATCCTGACACACTGTTTTCTTGGAACGGATTTGTTAGCCATAACGAGGGGCTAAATATTTTAGATCCGTGGTGTCCAACAGACTAGCCACTAGCCACATGTAGCTATTTGGCTGGTTGAGTGTGGCTAGTTGGCTCACGAAACCATTTACAGTTTCAGAATAATGTGGCTAGTTCACTCTAGCTGTAGCCACTATAGTGGCGACTTTCAGAACTGGCTGGACACCTCAGCTTTACACCAAGGATTTCCAGGGTAGCGGGTGTTTTGCTTGGACTGTTCATTATTCCTGCTGTGGGGTGGCTGCCGAAGTCATTTGGGTTCTGATCTGACGGTTCAAGAATACACTGAAGAATAACTCGTGGTGAATACTGCTTCCAGATGCCAGTCACTGTACTAAAATTCGCTCCACTTTTGGCCTTTGTGAACATTTTGCCAAATCCACAGCAGGTTCCAGAATGGCCCTGGATGTCAGTGACCCCACAAAGCAAATTGGGAGCCTTCACCCATGGCAGTATTTGCAGACCAAGTCTCGTGATAGGCAATCCACTGTAATGGTGATCCCCAGTTTAATCCGGGGAAAGGAGAGGGGCAGCGAAGTTAAGTGATTTGCCCAAGGACTCAGTTGTGACTCTAAGGACAATGGATCTCTTTCTAACAGAGATGCAGTGTGCAGCGGCAGTCAAAAAAGCAAATAGGATGTTAGGAATTATTAAAAAAGGGATAGAGAATAAGACAAAGAATATCTTACTGCCCCTATATGAAACTATAGTATGCCCACATCTTGAATACTGCGTACAGATGTGGTCTCCTCACCTCAAAAAAGATATTTTGGTATTAGAAAAGATTCAGAAAAGGGCAAATAAAATGATTAGGTGTTTGGAACGGGTCCCATATGAGGAGAGGCTAAAGTGACTGGAACTTTTCAGTTTAGAAAAGAAGAGATTGCGGGGGGGATATGATAGAGGAATATAAAATCATGAGTGGTGTGGAGAGGGTGAATAGAGAAAAGTTATTTACTTGTTCCCATAATATAAGAACTAGAGGACACCAAATGAAATAAATGGGTAGCAGGTTTAAAACTAATAAAAGAAAGTTCTTCTTTACAAAGCGCACAGTCAACCTGTGGAACTCCTTGCCAAAGGAGGCTGTGAAGGCTAGGACTATAACAGAGTTTTAAAAAGAGCTAGATACATTCATGGAGGTTAGGTCCATAAAAGGCTATTAGCCAGTGGGTAAGGAATGGTGTCCGTGGCCTCTGTTTGTCAAAGGCTGGAGAGGGATGGCAGGAGACAAATCCTTTGATCATTGTCTTCGGTCCACCCCCTCTGGGGCACCTGGCACTGGCCACTGTCGGCAGACAGGATACTGGGCTAGATGGACCTTTGGTCTGACCCAGTATGGCCATTCCTATGTTCTTATGCTGTAGCTCAGACAGAGGAGATGGGCGTAGTACAGACAGTATTGAGTGAGGCTCTTTGGCCGGTGCTAAACAGGAGTTAGACTAGATTCTCATAATGGTCCTTTCTGGCCTTAAAATCTATAAACCTAGGAACTCAGGGGCATGATGGACTCCCAGTCCTCCAAGAACTAGAACTATAATGCAAGCAGGCGGTCCTCGACTCTAACCACTAGGCCACATTCACTTCACCTCTTTGACAGTCTCCAGTCACTGATACAGCACTGCCTCCTTAAGAAGGAAGGGCAAAAGTGCTGTCTGCAGGTCACCCTTCTTTCCCCTTCTTCTTCCTGATTTTCCCAAGTCCAGGCGGGCTACAGACCCGTGCACTTCCCGGCAGATTGATTTTCTCCCTCTCCCGCCTGCTTCCCTTTTCCTGTCAGGTAGGATTTTCTCCACATGACAGGTTTCTTTCTGTGAGGGAACATTGCACAACCCATCTTAGGCCATGCTCAGCAGCCTTTTGCTGTCACATTGCGTTATTTGCTTGATGAGAATTGACTCACAAACCTCCCCCCACACACACGCCCTGTTCTGTGAGATTCCCATTTGCTGTCCAGCCATATTCATTCCTGTGACAGACATTCACACACACAAGCGTGTACCTCGTGCAGGAGGAAGAGAAATCCTGGAGCATATCTGCCCTTGCAATATTTCCTTTCCTGAGCCAAACTGACAGCAGGTTCCTTTGCACTTGTGTGAGGCATATCTGCTCACAGTGGCTTTGCAACACCTAAGTGGATTGTGGGTTGTGTCGCCCTCTAGTGGCTATTCTGCATAAGAAAAGAAGAGCCTGCTGTTTCTACCAACAAGAGGATTTATCCTATGTCTACACTACAGAGTTTTTTCGGAAAAATGGCCGTTTTTCCAAAAAAACTTCAATTACTTCCACACTGCAATTGCGTTCTTCTGAAAGAAAATTGAAAGAACGGAGGGTTTTTCCGACATTGGTAATCCTCATTCTAAGAGGAAGAAGCCTTTTTCCGAAAGAGCTCTTTGGGAAAAAGGCGTGTGAGGACGGGGAAGAGGGAGTTCTTTTGAAAGAAGAGGAAAGAGGAAAAAGTACAGGTGCCCTGGTGGCCGCTCTGTCCATAGTAATCACAGCTGAAATGAGAGATAGCGTCCATTCAGTGTGGACGCTATTTTTCAAAAAAGCAGATCGCTTTTTCGATGCACTTTGGCAGTGTGGACGATCTCTCCCGGAAAAGCTGCTTCCGAAAGAAGCCTGCAGTCTAGACGTAGCCTAGGTCAAGTGGAAAAGAGCTGTGCTGAAGGTACCTGGTTTGGTTCATGTGATGACCCAGGACAGAAGCTGCTTCTCCACCAGCAGTGAAAGTAACAAAATTTCTTACTGGTACTGTCCTATTACAACCTGGGTCCCTGCCAGCTCTTTAAATAGCGCCCTGCTGGCTTTGATACAACTCAGCCTGCTCTTGCCAGAGCTGCACACCAGGGTGCCCCTGCTTACTTCCACCTCTGTTCTCCAGCCTCCTTGACATAAAGAGCATAGCCCCTGTACTGCAAAGAATGAAAGGCGATTCCCTTACAGTGCTGGCAGAGGTTCTATCTTTCGGAACAGGAGGATCTGAGCTCTGTAGCCGCGGCAGATGTGAGATGGAAACGTGGCCAGGCTGCAGCATGCGGTTACCAATGATTTGTTCCTCCCAGAACAGGTTTTACCAGCTGTCTCGGTGATTACTCCTGGTTGCAGCAGAAAAGCAATTCTTAGCCAGCCTGAAGGCATCATTTTGGAACTGGACCTGAGAAGTGTTTGGGGGCCGGGTTTTAGATCTGTGCTGTTTCACTGAGCTGCATGGAGCTACTTCCCCTGCACGCTGTGTGGGCAGAGATGAGAGTCAGAGGCTTCAGCTTGGGCTCCAATTAAAATCCAAAGTAATGAAATGGAACCCAGAATCTGACTCATCCCACAGCCCGTCCCTAGTCCAGGCATTCTGCCTATCTCTTCAAGCAGAACTCTGACCGCCTGGTGGCCAGGTTGCTGACCCCACCTGCTCCTTGTTGCAAGCGGGGGGTGATAAGCAGTGCTTGATTTTGAGGGGCTGCTGGCAAAGGGGACGGGGGATTTTGCAGCTAGGTCTGATTGAATGAGAGGCTGTTCCATGCAGCGACACGCACCCAAAGAATTGTGCGCTAGTTGTTGGAGCACTAAATGGCGTGGGGTGTGTTTGTAAACTAGGAGACCAAATGTCGTCGTGATTGCTGTTGTCATTGTTACAAGTATTCTGTCTACGCCTCCTCTCTGGCAGTTACCAGGGAATGCTCATCGCTTTGGGGTTTTTTTTGGGGCTGAGATTCTCCCATAGATTTCAAGGCCCCTCTGGTCCGTAGCTCCTGTGAGTAGTGGCAGAGAGTGCATCCCTCTCTTGGTGTTTTTCTGAAACTTAGATTTTTGCCCGAGGGAGATTTTTGGGAACAGACATATACGGAAAGGGGGCGGTTTTTTTGGGGGGGGGAATAGAGGGTGACACTAACTGTGGAAGAAGCAGATCCCACTGCACATTTTCACCAGCTCTCAATTCGCTCTCCCTTTATTTTGGTCCTCCCCCCACCCGCCCCTCCCTCTCAGTCTCAGCTGCCTGATGAATGAAAGATGGTTTTTTAAGCCTTTTTCACCCCCAAGGCCTGCAGCTCTGGCTTGGCTGCTATCACTGGGATAAATGCAGGCTTTTCGGCCTAGAGCAGAATCAGGCAGAGCCTCCTCCAGCCCCCTCCTTGAGTGAGGTTATCAATCCAAGCTCAGAATCGCTAGCACCAGTCTGGGTTTGCTCCACTGGGAGCCCTTTTCTCGCCCTCTGGCCACAAGTAAGACCAGTGTGACTTAATTCTACACAGTATCAACACCAAACAGACTCAGCCCAGTGCTACTGGCTTCTCTTAATTCGTCTTTGTACTCCTCTTTTCCATGCATTAAAAAAAAAAACTTTCTCTTTCTTTCCATATTATGTGCTGGGTCCAATGGCGTTTGTTTAGTTGGTTTGATTGTTTTTCTCTTGCACTCACTGCCCCAGAGAAAACAAAGGAGAGAGAAAATCAGATTGGATCCTGCCCACCCCCTCTCCCTGGGCAGAGGGTTGGAAAGTTTTTGGAGGGCTTGAGAAACAAAAACCCTCCTGCGGTTGCTGAGATGAAAGGACCCATCCAGAGATCAGAACGGCTCTGCCTGGGCTTTGGCACGATCCAGAAAGTGCCCCAGTGCTCTCTATCTCAAAGGCAGCATCACTTCTTCCCCGACTCCCTTCTACATTCAGCCAGCATCCCTCAAGAATATGGAGGTTGTCACTTCCAACCGAGGACTGAAACGTGTTATGTAACAAGACTTTTTTTAAAGGGGAAAATTAAAACAATTGGAGCCCTGCGTGGATTTTCACATCTTCTTCTCCCTCTTCGGTGGTACCGTTTCTTACTCTAATGCAAAAATGTGACTTCAGACCATGGATAAGATCTGGAAGCTGTTCTTTCTCTCCCTGCTTCTTCCAGATGGAGGTGTAATTAGGGGAGACTAGGGTTGCCAGATGGTTTCAACAAAAATACTGGACACACTTGACATTACATCACAATCTACATTACATCTTATTTAGAAAGTACTAGACATTTATATTTTCTCATTTATATTTTCTCAATTGGTTTCCTGAACAGAAAGCTCAAATACTGGACTGTCCGGTTCAAAACTGGACACCTGACAACCCTAGAGCAGACTCCGGAGAAAATGGACAGATTCACCCCAGAAGGAAAATGCAGATCTGGATTTTCAGTGCACCCAGAGTTGGGGGCTGTTTAGAGCTGTTGTTTGGTTTGAGTTGACTTGTAGAACCACTGCCATCCCGAACCTTCCTTGTGGCATCTCCATCCCTGGAGATATTTAAGAGCAGGTTGGATAGACGTCTAGCAGGGATGCTCTAGAATGGATGGTGCTTGGTCCTGCCGTGAGGTCAGGGGACTGAACTTGATGATCTCTCAAAACCCCTTCTAGTTCTAGTGTTCTCTCGGCTTTGCCATCTGAAACAGTCTGTCTCCAGGGCCGCAGCTTTGTTTGTACTTCTACGTTCTAGCCTAGACCTGGCAAAACACGGGGGAGAGTGGCTGTTTTTGTTACATTTCCCTCCAGCCTTGAGAAGGTGTGTGTACCGCTAGGACACTGATGCTGTGCCATGCTCAGCATGGGTGTTACAGGCCTTGGAGCTGCCCTCACGTACCCCAGGTTTGCGCCTGGCTCCCAAAGTTCAGATCCGCCACCGAACCTTTTTGAGGGCCTGCTCCAGATCAAGCCCAAATTTGGAACCTTCTGAGGTTCCCCACTGCTGTCTCAAAGAAAGAAAGGGACGGCTGAGGCTCCTGGCCTGGTGTTAGGTTAATACTAATGTCGCAACAGGGGTATACAAAGGCCAGCAGCCAGCTTCTAACTCTGGAATGTGCATCACACACCAGATTGCCCCTAGAGGGGGCTGGGTAGCCAGGACAGCCAGGAAGATAGATCTGAAATGTCCATGAAGAAATCCACAGGGTACTGGCCAGAAGCAGGTAAGGCAAATGCATTCAGTAAATAAAAGCGGTGCAAACTTCTGCCAACCAAAGGGGAAGAGTTGGGGCGAGACGTGAGGGAATCTGCTGCTGCTCTCTCTGAGCCGCTGGTTTTGGAGTGATTTTTAAACATCCAACGTTTGCCATTTGTGCTCTAGTTTATGTGACTGCATTGCACGGGGGAATAAGGGGTCCGGCTCGTGACAGCAACAATGATCTGATCTGTCTTATTTTATTGAAAGATCCCAATACACTTTGCCATCAAGATAAGTCCTGATGCAGCCAGTTCTGGGGTGGAGGGCACAGCCAACCATCCCACAGAGAACTTAGTACCAGTGGAGGGAGCTAGGGACATTTTGGATGAAGACATCGGTCTAATCTTGCCATTCCGACCAGAAGGTGCCGGGAAATTTTTCTAATTAGCCTGGAAGTGATTGCACCAAATTTGGAGGTGTAATTCACCCAGTATTATTCCCTCGAATGTTCATGCAGAGCCACAGTCTTTAAGATACTAGCTGACACAGCCATAGTGGACTGCATGGGGCTCAGATAATTACCCCCTTGGTGGAATGAAGGGCAGCCTAGGACTCTGTTGGGAGCTGAACCTCGTGTTCCAGGGGTCTAGGTACTTCAACTCTGATCATAAAACCCACAGAGGCATTCCCTCCAGCAAGGCAGCTCCTGCCGCATACAGAGACTGTGCTATGAAATAATGATGTACAAGGGGCCTGGAGGCTCTCTTTGCAGCTCCGTCGGCCTTAATGACAAAAGAATAACGGAGAGTTTTATTGCTGCTTTCCTAGTGATCTTTACTCCCAGCTGTTTGCTCAAAAAGATCTGGATTCCTGTAGCTAGTCTAAAGAACAAGGCCAGAATCTTAAAAGTGATGGGCACCCACGGTTTCTTGGACCAAAGGAAGTTGCAGCTGTTCCACATGTTTCAAGAGTAGGAAGCAAAAAGGGGGGAGCCCTTAGTGACCAACTTAGGAGAAGCCACGTTTGGTCTGCTTTGTTTAGGCACAAGCAGAAGACTGGCTACAATTTGCATCGACTCCAAGTTGCACTGCAGCAACAGGTACTGAATTCTATTCCATTCTCAGCCAAGGAAGACTTTGCAAATGGTGGCAATAAATGCAGTCCTTCAAAGTAGCTGAGTGGAATTAATAGCCAGGCATTGGTTGCATAGACATGTTCCCTGCCACTAAACACCATAGGACGTTCTCAGAAGGGGAGCAGATAACGGTGTTCTTTGATTGAAGTGTTCTTGCTTGCTTTCTCGCTTTCACCATCTTGAACCAAAAATATTCTCACAAGATTTTGGCCACAATAGAACTTAGGACCAGATTTATTTATTTATTTATTTGCTGGCTTCCGGGTTTCGATCAACCCTGGTACCAAACCATAAAGCTGGTTTTGGATCTAAGGGTTGGAATCTGCCTCTTTTTCTCTCAAAATAAAAAGGGCATCACAAGGAGGAGGGAGAAAAATGCGTCTCCTTGACCTCTGATGATAGGACAAGAAGCAATGGGCTTAAATTGCAGCAAGGGAGGTTTAGGTTGGACATTAGGAAAAACTTCCTAACTGTCAGGATGGTTAAACACTGGAATAAATTGCCTAGGGAGGTTGTAGAATCTCCATCATTGGAGACATTTAAGAGCTGGTTAGATAGACATCCATCAAGGTTGATCTGAATCAGTGTTTCTCAACCAGTTGCACGAGTACTCTTAGGGGTACTTGAGAGATGTCTGGGGGGGTATGTCAATACAACTGAAATTAGGAGAAAACTGATTTTTTGTTTTAAGTTTTACAAAGCTTTATTATTTTTGTACTTTTTACACCCAAAAATTTCTTCACCTGCCCTGCTATGATTAAGTTGTTTAAACAAATGTGTTGCAATGGTAGAAAAAAAAATTGTGTGTCTGAAAACTGTAGGTACTGGGGGTATTTATAATTTTTTTTTTTTTGAAAAAGGGGTACTTTATAAAAAAAAGGGTGAGAAACACCAATCTAGATGGTGCTTGGTCCTGCCTTGAGGGCAGGGGACTGGACTCGACAACCTCTCGAGGTCCCTTTCAGTTCTAGTGTTCTGTGATTCTGTGATTCTATGCTACTGTCCTAGAAATAATAGTAACCGCTCCAGCTGTGCTGTCTGAACAATAAGGAAGGAATGTCACTAATTCTGACCAAAATCATTGTTTATATTGTTGCTTCTATCAAAAACAAAATGAAAAATTATGGCCAGATCCTTAGCTGGTGTAAATCAACCTTGCTCCTTTGACCTTAGTGAAACCGTTTTTCTTTGCAGCACCTGTGCATTGGACATCTGTACGTTCCATCCATTCTAAAAAAGTGAATGGCAAACCCTGTGTACCTCTGGAAGCTTATGGGGGAAGGGGCTGGGCTGTTGCTTTTCTTTTTCTCTTTTTTTTTTTTCCCAAGGAGCCATGCAGCAAACAGCCCGATTTATAAGATTTCTCTATCATTAAAATGTAAATGAAAACAGACACGAAAACAATCTGAATTTCCAGCCGAGTTGCTCTTGCTTAATATTCTACCCTGAAGGGAGATGTGTGGAAGCAACTACATTTCAAACGGAATCATTAAAGAAGGCCGTCTCAAACTGTGTTTCCATCAGATACTGTGGCATAGTTAAACACTCGGTATCTTGCCCATCATGGTGCTGCTGAAAAGAGACAAGAAGGAAACAGCTCCAGAAAGGAAACATCAAAATTAAGGAGCCAAGGAATGGCAATCTTGTATGTGTATGAGAGTGCAACCTACACATGTGTGTATTTGTATATACGTGGGAGCTGTCTTGGGATGGGAAAGTCCATGTAGATCTGTGCATCTCCACACATGAAATCACATGTTTTGTGTGCATGCATCATGCGTGCATGCACTCTGTGTGTGTGTACATGTCTTTTAAGGATGCCTTGTGTGATCATGTATGTCAAGGACGTGTTTATATGTTGTCGTATGAGTGTCTATATTTAGAGGCATTCTGCTGTGTGAAAATGTGCCGTGTTGCCTGACTATGAACTGAGACTTTCAAGCCATGCCCTGACATTTAGGAACACAGGCATGGCAAATATGAAATGAGACCCTGATAGTCCCACAATCTGCCTGCAACCTGCTCTCCATTCTGTATTACATGCAGCAGTTTCTGGGATGTTCCTAACAGGCTGCAGGAAGAGGTGACTGTTTTTTATATAGCTACAGCAATGAGGCTAAAACCAATACAAGATGGGGGGAGGGAGGGAAGAGAACTCAGAACCTGAAAAATGTAAATCAAGAGAGTCCTGGTCTAGCCAAACGCAAGGCATGCTGGGATAGCAAGAGGGCTGGCTGAGCTATTTTGCTTGAATTACTAACACGATATTTGCAACCCTAATAAGCTGAAATGTCAGCCTTCTGTCTGCCTGAGCTGGCACAAAATTGCTCACAGTGCTTTTTTTGTTTCTATGTAACGTTAGCAAACAGCGATCGCCACCGCCAAATGGGATGCACAGGCGCGGTCTGGTTGCAGGGTTGCCTTAAAAGGGCCGAGTCTTACATGGGCGCAACTTGTAACACCAGAACAGGTTTCCTGTTCATCTCATAGATGGTGCCTCATGAAACATGCATGATGCCAAGGGGCTTCGGGAGAGGGCCTGCCACTTTGTTTGATTGCCCCTGGTAGATCATTCATCATTCCACAGATAAAACCAAACCCGGTCTAGCAGAGTGACTGTTCTTTTAAGAAAACTCCTTATTGCTCTCAGGCAGGCGAACGGGGTGCAGGAGGCTCAAGGAATCGTGAAGCCTCCAGTTTCAGATGAATGCTTTAATTGAACAAGTCGGAATTTTAATGGATGACACCCAATTCAGCATGGCCCAGAGAACCCCTTCCACCGTCAGTATCTGCAGCTCCCACTAGCTTTTTGCCTCTTCTTGTTAGATACATGTGCTGACCACAAGGTGGTGCTATGCCCCAGGGGGCAGTCTCTGCTCTGAAAAAACTCCCACGGAAGAACAGGAGGATCCTTGGCCAACCCATTGGTGTAGGGCAGCAAGATCAGTAGGCACCTTCGCTTGCACATTTTCTTAGGCATGCAGCTCAGACAAGTTCTACACCCTGCAAAAATCTGTCCTACCACGAAGCTGCCGGCCGGGAGCGTATTGCAAGACTGTTGCATCAAGCCACCAGGATGTGACTTGTTCTGAGCCGTGGCTGTCTGCACGCCAAGCACTCAATGGGCTGTCTCTGGTTCTGGCCCTTGAACTCTTGGCAAGGGTCAATCATGCCTAGCCCAGGGCTATAGGAGAATGAATTTGGATTGGGCAAAAAGCATTTTCTCTTGCCGGGAGACAGTGAGAAGTTGCTGCTGAATAATTAATTGAGAGCTGTCTGCAGGGCAACCATTTTGCCTCCCAACAACTGGGGAGGGTACGGAATTTGTTTTCCTTTCGCACTGGGACAAAATCCCAAACCTCCCCAACATTCCTGCAGAACGGCTAGGTCTGGAGCCACAGCTCTGCTTCCCAGCCAGTGCAGGATGCTGGCTCGCTCTCCCACACATCCCTGGACCGCAACAGTGGATGCATCTTTGCAAAATGTTTTGGCGTTGGTGAAAAGACCCCAGTCTTCATGCTGGGGCTGGTGTGAGACTGAAGTGGCCTGGGCTGTCCCCTCTGCACAAGGGAGACCCTCCCCCTGGGAAGAGGGCAGGTTTGAGGCCTGGCCCCATACAAGGGGGTGCAAAGGGGAGGAAGGATCCTTGTACCTCCTCTCTGCCCTCCCTGCTTCCCCATGCACCAGCATCGAGCAAGTGTTCTTTGTGGGTTTAGCCCCACACACCAGCTTGGAAACATACACGGGAAGGGAGGGCTGCACGGGACGGGCTCTTAACTCCACGGTGCAGCCCCCCTTGAGCAGCATGGCTGAGCCCTGCCTGCAGCACCAGGCACAAGGAGAGCACCTCTTTCTGCTGCCGCATCCTCCAGGGACCTCCCACGCTGCAGCAAGTGAGTGCTGCAGGAGGTACATGTGGATCCTGGAAGGGGATTGCAGGGTGTCTTGTTTGTAGGCACTACTTTGGTTCACAGGCTCCCAGGCGAAAGGGGGAGATGTGAGTCGCACGATCGCCTCAGGAAGGGAAAATACGTGTGCTCTGGGGATGATCCTGCACTAGGGATGTAATAGTGTAGTCAATTAACTGATCAGCAAAAGCTTATCGGTTAATGCTACAGACTACTTGCATCCCCCTCCCCGCCAGGAAATTTTTTAGCAGGCTGGCCTGCAGCCCAGCTCAGTCCTGGCTTGCACCAGGTCTGGGACCTACCCTCACTGCGGCTCTCCATTTAAAGTGTATTAGGAGCCAGACGGGCAGGCAGCCTGGCTCTGTTCAGGCTCGTGCCGGGTGCGGGAAGTCACACTGCTCGCAGACAGGGGCTGCTGCCACTCTGTGCTGCTGCCTCCGTATCAGAGACAGCAGGGCAGGGCAACAGGCAGCTGGTTCATGAGGGGAGCTGGTTCTGAAGCTGGCTCCCCTCACGGACCAGCTCCTGCCTGGCACTTCATGCTGCTGCCTCTGATACAGAGGCAGCAGTACAGGGTGACGGGGGGTTCCTCGGGAGTGGGGCCAGAGCACACTGGCTGCCACCCCCAGGGATTATAGAATAGTCGAGTAACTAGGGTTGCCAGATTGTTTCAACAAAAATACCGGACACACTTGACATTACATAACCATCTACATTACATCTTATTTAGAAAATACCGGACATTTCTGTTTTCTCATTTCTATTTTCTCAATTTGTTTTCCGAACAGAAAGCTCAAATACTGGAATGTCCGGTTCAAAACTGGGCACCTGGCAACCCTACGAGTAGCCGATAAGAATTCATGAGGTTAACCGACTATTCAGTTAACCGATATTAAACATCCCTGTCCTACACGGGCTCCGGAGCCTTTCACCTCCCTGGGGCTGCTTGGAATCCACCCACAGTGGCACAAGACCATTAACCCTTGATTGCTGACGTATGAATGAGTTTGGTGGGCAGTGGCACGGGAACATTTTAAAAAGTGGGGGAGCTGACCCCTTTTAACCCTGTCCAACCCACCCCCAGCTGATCAAAGCCCCGGCACTCGGGGCCAGTAACCAGGACCCCAAGTGTGGCTCTGGCAGCAGAGGCCTCCAACATATGGAGCTCAAAGCGGGACTCCAGCATACAGGGCTGGCAGCCAGGACCCTGGGCACAGAGCTTGAACCAGAACCCCAGTACACGGGGCTGGTGGCAGAGCTCTGGCACGTGGGGCTGGCAGCAGGGACCCCGGGTGCTGGGCCAGCAGCAGAGGCCCCGAAGTGCAGGGCCAGCAGCTGGGACCCTCAGCAGAAGGCTGGGAGGCTGGGGGTGCTGCAGCACCCTCACCCCCTTAGTTCCCACACCTGTGTTGGTGGACAGGTGTTGTATCATGCAAGCAAGGTAGTAACAAACTTCAACAGGACTTTATTTACCGAAAGTGGAGCCTCTTTACAAAACTTCTGCATCCCCTCAGTAGCTCTCACTCAGCCCCTGCCAATCTTCTCCCCGCTCCTTCCTGTTTCCGACTCCCAACAGCCAATGCTCCCAGTTCTAATAATTACAAGCAGCATCTGAAATACCACAACAGGTGCCTGTGATCAGGGAGGGCCTGATAATGAGCTGCAGACATGGGCTGGGTTGGTGTCTTCTCAGCCCCTCTGAAAAGAGGTTGCACAAAATTGGGTGACTGGGCAACAAAATGGCAGATGACATTCAATGTGGATAAATGCAAAGGAATGGAGATTGGAAAACATAGCCTCAGCTCTACGTGGAAAATGCTTGGGACGAACGTAGCTGTTACCCTGCCACAGGGAGGCCTTGGAGTCACTGTGGATTGTTCTCTGAAAACATCCATGCAAAGTGCAGCAGCAGCCAAAAAAGCAAACGGAATAGTAGGACTCGTTGAAAAGGGAATAGAGAATAAGACCGAGAGTATCTTCTTGCCCCCGTACACATCCACGGGACGCCCACCTCTCGAATACTGCCTGCCAATGTGGTCGCCTCATTTCAAAAAACCAGACCTTGGCATTGGAAAAAGTTCAGAAAAGGGCCACAAAACTTAATCAGGGGCAGAGCTGTCCCTTGCAGGGCTTGGAGCCTGGGGCAAGCACCCTCAGGACCCGCCCCCCGCTCCACCCCGTAAGGCCCCTGCTCCACCCCATCTCCCCAGCTCTGCCCCATGCCACCCCTACTCCACCCCCTTGGCCCCTCCCCCATGTTACATGAGCCGGGGATTACCGGGGACTGGGCGACAGTAGGGGTTGCCCCCCCCCTCCTCAACACTCACCATGGTAGAGGGAAACAGAGTGGCTTGGCAGCCTGCTCCGCCCCAACCCACTGGTCCTCATTTCTCCGCAGCAGAGAACTGGGGCGTCCTGCTTCCTGCAGCCACAGAGAAGCCAAGTGCACCGGGCCGAGACACGGCGGTGGGGCAGGGCAGAGCAGGCTGCTGGGCTGCTCAGTCTCCTGACACCACCGTGGGCGGGGGGGAGGAGCGGGGAGACCACTGCTGCTGCCTCACGCCAAGCCCAGCCATAGTACAGTTGAGACAGCTACTGTGGGGCTCCCCAAAGTGCCCAGCCTGGGATGGCCACTCTGAACTGTCCTATGGTTGGGACAGCTCTAATTAGGGGTCTGGAATGGCTGCCATATGAGGCGAGATTAATGAGAGAGCTTGGAAAAGAGATGAATAAGGGGGGGATATGATAGAGGTCTATAAAATCATGATTGCTGCAGAGAAAGTGAATCACGAAGAGTTAATTAGCTTCATTAACATGGGTCCTACAACTGACAGCTAACTGCTTTTGCTGTTGTATATACCTTGGATTCTGTTATTTCCGCTCCAACTCATCTGATGAAGTGGGTTTTACCCATGGAAGCTCATGGTCCTTTATATTTGTTAGTCTCCAAGTGCCACAGGACTACTCATTGTTTTTAAAGATGAGTTATTTACTCCTTCCCATAACACACGCACTAGGGGTCACCAAATAAAATTAATAGGTATCAGGTTTAAAACAAACAAAAGGAAGTATTTCTTCACACAACACACCATCAACCTGTGGAATTCCTTGCCAGAGGATGTTGTGAAAGCCAAGACTATAACAGGGCTCAAAAAAGAGCTAGATAAATTGATGGAGGATAGATCCATCAATATTAGCCAGGATGGGCAGAAATGGTGTCCATAACCTCTGTTTATCAGAGGCTGGGAATGGGTGACAGGGATGGATCACTTGATGTTTACCTGTTCTGTTCACGCCCTCTGGGGCACCTGGCACTGGCCACTGTTAGAAGACAGAACACCGGAGCAGATGGACCTTTGGTCTGACCCACTATGGCTGTTCTTATGTTCTTAACCCAGAGTGAGTTTAAATTCCTGAGGGTGAGTGGGAAGAAAATATATATTTTGTTTTTACTCACAAATGGAGCCCATTAGATTGCAAAGTCTCGGAGACACATTAAATGTGGAATTCCATGAGGCCAAGTGAACTGTCACTTTTCAGAGTGGAAACGGGCTTTAAATACATCTTGGCCTGCATCACTGGATGCTAATGGCTCAAGATGATTCATTTTCTTTTGTGTTTTCCTGACATCTGATATCACACCCGTGTAGTATCTTATTTTGTAACAAATATTTCAAGCCCATAAAGTCCTGGAAATCGAGTAGAGTCAAGTACCAAGGTAAAATATTCCCCATCAAACTTCCATAAATACTTGGTTTAAAAACCAAAACACTATTTTAATTTTCAAAGAAAGGATGCTTCTGCCAAATCTTGCTTCATGCCGTAAAAGCCATCCACAGTTACAAGGGTTAATAACAACAGACTGTCAGAGGAGGCCTTAAAAAACAAAGGACCTCGCCTGTAGTGTGTGGGAAACAAAGATTCCGTGCGGTGGGGTCATTAGCTAAAATTTCCTCTGCACTGCCGGGATGTGCTTGCATGCAAGGTATCACCCCTGGCTTCGCAGGGGGTTGCCTTTTGGCTTGTGTATGTGTGTGTGTGTCTGCACACACACACACACACACACACACACAAATGTATCTTAATTCTGCTTCCGCGTACACTAATACAAGTTCAAACCCTCTTAACTTTAATGGATTTTGGATCAGGTCCTAAACAAGGAACATTTCTGCCAACATCAATGGAGTTACACTAAGCATAAGCAAGATTGGGCTCAGGCTTTGAGTCCCTTTTGGAATGCAAGGTGCTGTTATTTACGCTAATACAATGGATCACTAATATCAGGGATTTTCAAACTTTAGCAACTCGAGCACCCCCATTTTGATTTAAAAATTTTCCCCTGACTCCCAAGCCCCCTTCTCAGCCCCTGATCCCACCCCCACTCCATCCCTGCCCTGCCTCTTCCCCACCTCTTTCTGATCCCTCCCTCCAGAGAGCCCCATCCCCATTCCTCAGCATCTTCAGCTCCCCTCTGAACAGCTGTGCCCCAGCAGGCAGGAGGCATGGGGAAAGGAAATTCACCGGGGCAGGAACTCCCCTACAAGGAAACAAACTAAGGAGGTGGTGGGCAGGATGCAGCCCAGTGAGGTGTGGGCCTGCTCACCCCTCTTGGCCTCCTCCCACTGGTGCTTCTCATGCCCTGGGGGGTCCTGCACTTACCTACCCCTCAGCTCATTTGTGGGGAAAGAGGCAGAGGAATTGCTCAGCAGGGCCTGCGGACCCCAGTGTGGGATGTTGGTGGGATTGGGCCATAACACCAATTAAAACAATTGGGAGGGAGGGGGATGGGCAGGTCTCCTTGCTGGCTGTTAATTCCCAAGTTCCATGACACGTTTGTCCATTACCTCTTTACTTTATCCTCATCTCTCCATGGCGCCCACAGGATCCCTGTCACCGGAGTGCCCGAGGGCCTGCCAGCCTTCCCTGCGTTCCTCCTCAGAATGCTGCTGTGAAGTGAGACAGGGCAACGACCCCCATTTTATAATTGGGGAAACTGAGGCACGGGGCACGGAAGTGACTGATGGGGTTTGCAGCGGAATAGAGATTCGAACCCCAAATCCCCTAAACATGGGCCCATCCTCCTCCCTCCTTTTTGTATTCATCTTCCAGTGCCCACGTTTCCCTCCCGCAGGGCCGAGATTTAAAGAGGAAAAACACCTGCCTCCACACCCCACCTTTTGAGGTGACTCTAAACAGGAGGCCTCAGGTGCAGGCAAGGGAGGTGGGAAATGCAAGCCCAGACCCCGGCATGGCAGAGATCTCGTCAGGGGACAGTGGCAGATGGACAAAGCTCTGGACCTCAGCGAATCTCAATCAGCCTGGCTCCACTTAAGTGGCTGCTCCCGTTTATACCAGGTGAGGTGCTACCCACCCAGGGCCGGATTAAGGGGGCTAGCCGGGCAGCTGCCTGGGGCGCCAACCTATGGGGGGTGCCTGATGGCAGCTGTAAGGGGCGCCCGGGGCCGGGGGCCATGCGGCACCCTTTAGAGCTGCCATCAGGCGCCGTGCACCCAATTGCAGCTGTAAGGTGCGCAGCGCAGCGCAGCGGGGGTGGGGCCGCGCATGCATCACGCGCCCGCTGCCCGGGGCGCAGGAATGGCTCCAGCCAGCCCTGCCCCCACCCCCCCAGCCTTCTGTATCTCGCCTACTGAGAGTAAAATTGATGTTGGCCAGTGAAAGAAGGGAGGTCAGTAGATGGCCCTGCAGATCAAAGGTTAGCAATAGGGCAAAGGCAGCAGTGATAGTCATCATAGAAAGGGAGGGACCATGGGGGCTGAAAAGAGCAGGCTGGGTGTGGCTGATAATGGAGGCCACAGATCGTAAAGCCAGGCATGGCCGGAATTTGTTTTGCAAAGTTCTAATCTCCCCTAGATCTGAGTGTCTTGGAAATACTAAAGTAGCCCTTGTGGATGCTGAAGTTGGCTTGTCGTCAGGACATTTTCCCCCCCTGCTGTGGGGAGGGTTTTCATTAATTTGCAAATCTTGCTTGAGTATTTAGAGGGGGCTGGAAACTCTGTATGAGGCTGATTTTGCAAATTAAGACGGGCTGTCTAAAACCAGCACGGAGGGCGTAAGCCAAGGGAACTTCACAATAACCCAGCCAAAAAGCTCTTTCTTACGGAGCAGCTCTCCCCCTTTGATCTGCTCCCGGAGTTATTCCTTCATTTCTTGAGCAAATAATCTGGATTTTCACAATATTTTCCTTGGAAATAATGATTTATATCAAACACTCGACCAAGATAAACAGAGAATCACTCGCTTTCCCCCCGCGGGTCAGGGCAGCAGACAGCCCAGGGACTGATGTTTTCTGAGCCTCTGTCTGAGTAAATGCACCACAAGCAGGCAAGCTTGGAATTAGAGCTGGAGCCAAAATGGAAAATGTGCCTTCCTTGGACAAATAAAGTTAGAGCACACACAATTCCTAATACATTGGCAGATGTGGAGGGGCAAAATTCCCAAGAGCCCCTGCTGAGCGGTGAACCTGGGGATAAAAAAACAAAGCCACTCTGCCTGAGATGCCCATCCATGGGGTCCAAATAGACCCTAGGTTGGTGGATGTGCATTGTTTTTAAAAGAGGCTATGGCAGCTTGGAATTCCCACAGGTTGTCCAGGCTGCAAAGAAGGGGGAGAGAGCGGATGAAGGGAGGTTCAAAGGCCTGGTATGGCTTCCCTTTTTATCTCTATTTAATCTCTGCAGTGCCCTAGGCAAAGTCACCTTTAGGTCAACACTCAGGTGTTTTATCTGCCACCCATCTGCCTGCAGCCAACATCTCATCTCTCTTTATTAACCAACAGCTGCAGGGCAGGTGGGACCGGGGAGCTCAGGAAATCCAGTCACCCTGGTTTAGGAGGATGGTAAATAATGCAGCCACTCCAGGCCAGGGGAACAGCCCAGAAGTTAGCACCAGCTGCACTTTGCTCATGCGTGGGAGATGGGGAGCAGCCTCTGTCTGGATTTCTAAAAATTAAATGGCCACCAATGTTTTGCAGGGCCTTTCTGCACAGGTGTTTATAGTGCCATTCTGCACCACGTGATGGTGGGGCCAGGTAGATAGGTAAATGAACAGGGCAGGAGGCAGACAGAGGACTGGGGTTTGTTTCAGCGACACACCTGTAAAGTCTGGAGTGCTCCTTTTGTGGCTGAGGGTATGGGGAAGGCTCCTGAGCATCTGAGGTTGCCCCATCTCAGCTTTTCATCTGGTTGGTAACTCATCTTCTGCCACAGAGAGTAGGTACAGTCCAAGCATCAGCACCTCCCACGTTGTCCCTGGCTGACTTGGAAGTAACCTGGATAGCGGGGAGCCCAGCCTCAGATAGAACCAACCCTTGGCTTCGCTTCTGAACGTGCAGACGATCAGTGGGGCAAAGACAGCGGTGGTTTTGTAACATGATCTCTTGTCTTCTAGAGATGAATTGAGAGCGACCAGTTGATTTTTATAGCGGCTTCTTCCTGAACATGTGTCAGATGGCCTGGGTGCAGAGCAATCCCTGTTGGTAAAAGATGCTGTAACCCGTTGCCAGCCATGTGAGTGGTTCAGCGGGGTAATGCTGGGTTTGTAATCATTTTGCTCCCAGCCCTGAGGCAGCTTTTGTCTTTGGAAAGTGGGAAAATGTTGGTGCTAAGTGTCAGTTGGGCTCATGTCCAATCTGGAAGATAAGAACCTAAGGGTATGTCTACACTAGCTCGTTAATTCGAGCTAGGTAGGTAAATCAGGCAAATGAAGCCCGATTTAAATATCCCGGCTTTATTTGCATGTTCCCGTCCGCCGCCATTTTAAATCCCCTTAGTTCGAATGAACTGCCCGCTACCGCGGCAGTTTAAAGTTAATCCGAACTAAGTCCTTAGTTCGGATTAACTGTTACTCCTCGTGGAATGAGGACTTAGTTCGGATTAACTTTAAACTGCCGCGGGTAGCCGCGGGCAGTTCGTTCGAACTAAGGGGGATTTAAAAATGGTGGCCGGACGGGAACGTGCAAATAAAGCCCGGGTTATTTAAATCCCGGGCTTCATTTGCAACTCCGGTTGCCTGATTTGCCTACCTAGCTCGAATTAACGAGCTAGTGTAGACATACCCCAAGAACATAAGGACAGCTATCCTGGGTGAGATCAAAGGTCTGTCTAGCCCAGTATCCTGTCTTCCCACAGTGGCCAAGGCCAGATGCCCCAGGAGGAGTGAACAGAACAGGGAATCATTAAGTGATCCTTCTGTTACCCATTTCCAGACTCTGACAACAAAGACTAGGGACACCATTCCTACCCATCCTGGCTAATAAGTATGGATGGACCTAAACTCCATGAATTTATCTAGTTCTTTTTTGAACCCAGTTAAAGTCCTGGTCTTCACAACATCCTCTGGCAAGGAGTTCCACAGGTTGACTATGGAACACAACATGGTTCCTCCAAAGGGACATTGGAGATCTCCCAAAGACATTTCCACACAATTCCACACATTTTGACCCCCCAGCCAGGCTGCAACAGCTGAACCGCCTCATATAGACAAGGTGACACCTAGTTGCAGCTCATCCCAGCTGCAAGCAGAAGGGTTTGCAGTGATGCACCTACAGCACGGATAGGCATCGAAGTCTGGAACCAGGGCAGATCTCCACTGTAGACAAGGCCTCAGCTTGAATCAGTTGGTGTTCCTAACTGGACTCCATCTGACCACACGAAATTCCGTAGCCCACCCAGACTTTCTCTGATCGTATGCTATGTTCTCTCCTGATTGGCTCATCTCAGGCTCTGTACCATGTTGTCACATGACCTGGGCCACATTGCCACCCAGCTAGACCATTTCAGATCATGTGGTGTGCTGTCACATGACATGCGCCACGTCATTGCCTGGCCAGACCTTTCCAGGTCAGACACCACGCTGCCACGTGAGAGGTGCCACGTCATCGCAGGGCCCAGTCCTTCCTCCTGCCTGCGAACCCCTCTGCCTGTTAATTTCCTGACATGCGGCATGAAACTTGAGGTTCCTGGGACAGCAGCTCTTGCTGTCTTCAATCGGCTGCAGTAAGCGGATCTGACAGGGCAAGCTCTGCACTCTGCTTGCCATGTGTCATCCTGCAGTTTACACAATTGGACGTGACAGCCGGTGCGTTGCGGGGTGATTTTCCTAGCCTGCCTTGAGTGGGGGCTAGAGAGAGGAAAGCAACAACGGCCCTGACGTGCCA
This sequence comes from Rafetus swinhoei, assembly GCA_019425775.1. Lineage (NCBI taxonomy): Eukaryota > Metazoa > Chordata > Testudines > Trionychidae > Rafetus > Rafetus swinhoei. The sequence continues at coordinate 13,220,490 of JAFJHL010000300.1, read as the reverse complement.
CCAGCAGGAGATGTGAGGGCAACTGATGCATGAACGCAAGGCAGCCGATGAGTCTGTGTCACCAACTACAGGGTATTATGGAAGGATGGGATTTTGAGCTCTGTTCAGTCAGGAACCTCAAGGGCTCTAAGGCCATCCCATGCTTAGCAGTGAGCAGGCCTGGGGCAGGAAACAGACCCCGTTGTGGGGCCATGGAAGGAGCTAGGTCAAACCGTCCTCGCCCAAAACACAAATGGAAGGGATTGTGGCCTAGTGTTAGAGGAGGGGATTTTAAGTCAGGACTTGTGGCTTCTCTTCCTGGATCTGATCGACCCTGTACGTGAGCTTGGGTATAAGTCATTTCACCTCTGGAGGCATCAGTTTGTCATTGGCAAAATGGGGATAATGAATGGATATTGACAGACGCTGGGGGCTATCTCAATATTTATTGGACCCATATGGGCTAGGGTGGGCTCTGGTTTTATCTAAGCCGTCAAGAGCCCCATGTCACAGCCTGGGCTGGAGGAGAAGGTGGCAAGGCTGCCCACGGATGGTGCTCTGAGAATTGACCAGAAGGAGGTCACTCAGAGGAGAGGCATGATGCTCCTTTCCCCACCCCAGAGAATGATCTTGTGACACCCCCTACATCAGTTCTACCCTCGAGTTGTGATCCTCATTCTTCTCCATCCCAGAGGCATCATGCCACCACTCCCGTACCCAGTGCCATCTACTCACATCCCACCAGCAGTCTCCAGGGGCACTTTCATACAGCTCTGTCTCCAGACCTGTGAACTAAATGCAGGTGACGGCTAGAACATCAGTTGCAACAATGTATTTTGCCTTCTGCCGGTGCAACCTACTGGGGCAAAAGCAGGCCTCTGGTGTTCTAACCCTCATGCAACAGGAGCAAAAGTAGCCTGAGGCAAATATCACACGCCGTATGATAGTCAGCTGTGGAAGGGTAATAAAGGAGCATTTTGTGGAATCCGTTTATCTCCAGACTTTATTGATATGTGATCTAGCGCGTCAATGATACAGACAACAGCCAGCAGGCCCCAGATACAAGCAAACATGGGCGATGCCCTTCGAGCAGCAAGGTACTTCTCCTCACAAAGAGGCTGGAGTCTGCCTGAGCAGGATGCAGACGGTGGGAAATCTCTTGCAGGTTTATTTCTGTGCTGCTAGGTCACAGTTTGGTCGAACTTCTTGCATTTGGAATGTGGCCTCTTTAAAAACCGATCCTTATAGAAAATCTCCCATTTTAGCTCATTTTGTCCCTCCTTTCGGTGTCACATCTCAGGCGCCAGGTGTTTCATTGATCTAGCAATGGGGCTTCCCTGCGACTGCAGCCTCAGCATCATAGCCTAGTCACATGCCTAGTCTTGTGGACTTTATTGAACCTACCCATGTAAGTGAGGGCTCTAGGGCCACGTCCTCACTTTTCTCTTCCTGGAAGATATGAAGAAACTTGTTGCAAAATGGAAACTATTGCCGGCATCAGCATCAGCATCAGCATCAGCATCAGCATCAGCTTTGGGAAGATGCAGTGAGCATGGAATACAATGGAATACATAGCTCCTATATAGCACTTTGCATCCATCTGTACCTCTCAGAGCACACTGTTAAGTACCATTATTCCCGTTTTGCAGATTGGGAAACTGAGGCACAGAGCGGGGAAGTGATATGCCCAGTGTCACCCAGCGGGTCAATGGTGGGAACCAAATCCAGGACTCCTGACTCTTGGGCCTGTGCTCTTGCCACTAAATCACACTGTCTCCTGTAGTGCAATACAATAGAATAGTAGAATATGGAGCAAATTCACTTTTAAGAAAATATACCAAATAAACACAACACTCTCTTTTTAATCGCTCCTATTTTTCTTATACTCTGTATGCATGCCTCAGTGGAAAACTGGATTAGAAAAGTTATTCTCTTTGCTTTACAATAATAAATTAATATAACATGAACAGCACAGCTTTGAGAAAGTCTCTGTTGTTCCTCTAGTAAAAATCTAACAAATATATAAATAGTATCCTGAGCTTTTGTGGGAAAAACCCACTTCCTCAGATGATAGAGTTTATGAGAGAGTCTCATCTGAGGAAGTGGGTTTTGCCCACGAAAGCTCATGATATATATATAGTTAGTCTCTAAGGTGCTACAGGACTACTGGTTTTTTTAAAAGTTACAGACTAACACAGCTTCTCCTCTGAGACGTTTACTAGAGGGATTTCTCTGATATACTGTAGGTAGACAGATATACTGTAGGTAGACAGATGTGCGTGTAAAAAGCTCAATATATTGTAATACTGAATCTGAAAAAAAAAAAGTCAAATGAAAAGTGAACGTATTTTAAAGCATTTTGAGGTCAGTTCTTAATACAATGAGTTTCTAGACTGTGGGGGGTTTTCGGGATACCATCCCGGAAAAACCCCACCGCGTCCAGGGAACGCATTTGCTCTTCCGCTTTTTTTCGCGGAAGAGCAAACGCACTCCTTCGGGGAGCTTTGTCTTCCTTGTTCCGCAAAAAGGCTATAGTGTAGACATAGCCTGAGATTCCAATTCATCAGTCCATCTCAAATCAGCAAAGCATTTAAGCACACGCTTAACTAAACTTCAGTGGGAATTAAGCCTTTAAGTCAAGAACTGGACATCTTTCTAAAAGACACGCTGTAGAAGTTACAGCCTTATTGCAGGGATCACTGGGTGACATGATCTGGCCATGCTGTGAAGGAGGTCAGATGGCCTTGAAAGCTACAGTCTGAGCACGTGCTTAAAGTAAGCGTGGGCTGAAGAGCGTTGCCAGCTAGAAGGAATTCAAGCATGGGCTGAAATGCTCTGCTCAACCAAGGACATTTGTCACCAGATGGACTTTTCCACTCAGAGCACACCACACATTGCTGCAGATTACAGTCCCTGAGCATATGCAACCCATCGATTCTTGCAGCACTCGCTGGACATGCCCAATCTGTTCCTGACAAGGCCTTGGCCGTAAACACAAGACAAGCCCAGTCGAGGCAGGCGCCCATTCCCGTCGCAGCAATGAACCTGTGGGAGGCGCATGCGCCGCTTGCAATTATCTGTGTCACCGACCAATCAGCCCGATCTTGCATCTCAAGTCTCAGCTCCAGGCCCTACGCTTTGAGCTAGAGAAGGGAAAATCCAGCAGAAGGGTCGTGTTTCCATGAGCTCAAGGTTCGACTGGGGCTTTTTCAAATCTCATTTTACGATCATTTTTCATGGGAAATGTGGTAGATGGTATGGGGCAGTCATAGGTGGCAGATATAGGCCAGGGAAGGCGCTGATGTTGACTCACCACCAGACAACTGAGGCATGGTGCCTTCCCTTCCCCGAGAACCACCTCATGCACCCCCAAAGGTCCCCGTTTGCTCTCTGCACCCCTCCTCCTGGGGACTGGAGTGAGGAGTGAAGCACAGAGCCAGCAGACTGCTGCTGGGGCCGGCATCTCGATGAGGGGCTGTGGCCTTCAGGTGGGAGGAGCTGACGCTTGAGGAGGCTGCCGGCTCAGCCCAGCGCTGGGGCCAGCCTGACCCTGGCAGCGCTGGGGGCCGATCCAAGGCTCGGGGGGTCTGGCTGCTTGGCCTGGCCTGACTGGTAGCACTAGGTACAAGGGGAGGCTGCTGGCTCAACCAGGCCCTGGGGCCAGCCTGATGCTCGGACTGGTGCTGGGGGCAGCGGCTTGGCCTGATGTGGCTGGGGTGGGCAGGCCGAGGCTCCTCTGGTCTTCGGGGCCCTTGGGGCTTTTCCTTTTCTGGGGCAAGAGGCTCCGGAGCTATCATGCAGGGGAGGACCTTAGGCGGAAAGCAGGGGCCAGCAGGCCTGCCCCCCCAAAGCGGGGGTTCACTCACCATCCATGGTGGGGTAAAACATTCCCTAAGTAACTTGCAGCTGGCGCAGTGCGAACAATAACCTGACTGCACAGCACCTTGGGCACCTACAATTCATCGGCTCAGGTTGTAATTAGATCATTACAAGGCTCCCTTCTGGCCATTCGGTGTATAATGAAGAGTTTCTTTTCCTGGCAGTTCTTATCCAAAGGCCGAACCTAGAGAACGCTCTCTGGAACAGGCAGGCGGGGAGAGCCTGGGCGTGGGAAAGCAGCAAGGGGAGCTGTCGGCCGAGGGGACCCTGACCACTGGGCTTGCTGGTAGGGTTGCCAGATGGTCGAAACAAAAATACCGAACACCCCACACCAAAAAAAAAAAAAAACCACTGGGAAAAAATTCTGTTGAAGGAAAAAAAAATAAGGGGGAAGACCAAAGTTGTTGAGAAAAAACAAAACAAAACAAAACAGGGGAGTGGTTGAACACTAAGACTCAGGGGAAGCATTGCTTCCCCTTGGTCGGCAGCCATTTTGTGCCAGCAGGTAAGCATGGGGACTGGCGTCGGGAGGCTGGGGGTGTTGGGAGCCGGGGAGGCCGGGCGCTGAGAGTTTGTAGGGTTGCCAGGTGCCCGGCATTTTCACCTCCTGGCCGGGGAAAAAATCAGAAAATACCGGACATTTTAGGTGTCCAGTATTCTCTGAATTTTTTTACCGGACAGGAGGTGAAAATACCGGACTGTCCAGGTGAATGCCGGACACCTGGCAACCCTACTTTGCTGGCCAGTGCAGATAGCAGCTGAAGCTGTGCTGGCCAGCCAAGGAGGGCGGTTGCACATAGCAGGGGCGGGTGAGAAGAGGTGGTTGCAAGGGGAGGAGGAGAAAGGGATCAGAAGAGTTGCAGAGCCTGGTGGAGAGACCCAGCCCTTTGAGAGGAGCCGAGCAATGAAATCACTGGTGAACTGTTCATGACAGATCACTTTAGAGCAGCGATGGGCAACCAAGGTGAGTGAGTGGGCTTCACGAGTGGCCCTTCTTCCTCTCCGTGGGCCGCACGATTGTTGTAACCAGGGCAGTCACACCGGAGAGGGCAGTGTTTCTCCCTGCACTTGCGCACCTAGAATTTGTGGGCGGTGCCGACTGAACTGTAGCAGCGCTTGGATTGGATGCAGAGGGCGCGCAGGGCTCTCCCGGTGTTGTTTGCAATCGGCACGCCCCTTGCTTCGTGTGCCTTGGCTTTGCATGAGCGTCGCTTTAGTAAAAAAGCTACCTGGGTGGAAACCAGAAGAATCAGGCAGCCCTGCCCATGGGCGACAGTAAATAAAATATCTCATAGGCCACACATAGAGCCCTGAGGGGCCGCATGTGGCCCTTGTGCCGGTTGCCCACCCCTGCTTTAGAAGCAACAGTGGGACTGAATGATTATGGGTTTAGTGAAATCTGAGAGCCTCTGGCAGCTCAGCTGTGACGGAGAGAGAGACAAGGAGGTGGTGCAGGTAGGCAACCTGGGAGAGGCCGTGCCTGTCTGTGCCTCCCCAAAAAGCCAAGTGTAGCCCTGCCCACACTCTGCCCCCAGGTCCCCACTTCAGCTGTGCGGCTGGGCTCTAGGGGCTGGGGCCACCTGCCTGCCTCCCTGGGGGGCCTGTGGCCCCACTGCACACGCTCTCTGCACTCTGGGATTGGGGAAGAGAGCGGCCGCGGGCACTAGCCAGCCTGGGGGGTGGGCCTGGCAGTGGCTGGGAGGTGTGGAAGAGGCAGGGGCTGGGGCCTAGCGTTCCCCAGCCAGTAGATCACAAGCCACTCATGGGCACAGAGAGAGGGCAGTAGAACATCCCCAGAGGCATGGTTGCAATTCCACCCATAAATAACCCTCTTGCAACCCATCAGGTACTAGCTTGCCAGCTGGCCTATGCCCATTCACTAGCAACTCCAGGCCTCAGGTGAGATGGCCAGTGAGACTGGGGCCTGGGAACATTGGTGAATCGTGGCTGCTGATCAGCTGGCGGAGGGTTAATGATTTGCGCTAAAGGAATATTGCAGCGTGTGGGGCGGGGCCGAGAAAGGGTCGATCAGGCGTATTTCAAACGGGAGCCGCTCCTCCCGTTCCCGGACTTCTCAGCCGCGAGTTGGGCACATTTCAGACCTGTCTCTGGTGCTGTCAGCTAGGGCCATGCACTGCAATGGACTGGAACATGCTTCTAACGACTCATAAATACCATGTGGCATTTGTCGGGGATGGTGTCCTCATGCGTCACAAAATCCCTGCGTGCATAAGGCAAGAGCACCTCACGACAGCCTGCCCAGGTGGGGCAGCTAGTTAGATCTGGGTGCAGGCTGGAGGGGAGGGGATGGATCTGAACTATGACAGGTGAGGGAGGAGCGTCTTTCACAGGCCAGCGTGACCCGGTGCCTTGGGGCACACCACGCCCTGCTGGATGTACCGGAGGAGCTCTTTGCGGTTGTCCAGGATGGTGTCGAAGCTCTCCTGGAGCCGGTTCTGCTGAAACACCACTTTCTGCTGGAGGCCACGGATCCAGCGCAGCAGGGCCAGGCGCCGATACATCACCAGGTGGAGGTGGTGCTTCTCCTTTTCCCGCTCCTTGAATCTCATTTTGTCCTGGAGGTTCTGGAAGGCCTCGGCCAGCACTGGGAAGCTGGTGTCTGAGTCGGAGATGTTTTCAGCATTATTGTCAGGCAGTTGAGGCTCTGGCTGGTTCCTCGGGTCATTGGTGTTAGTGATGGGAGCCTCCCAGGCATTGCTGGTGCTACTATCCGGGCTGTCAAAGCTGAGGGAGCTGCTGGCATAGCCATTGTCTTCTAAGGGGGAGCCAGCCAACTTGTTGCGCTCTTTGGCTGCATTCTCGGTAGCCGCTTTCTCCTTCTCGGTGCCACTGACCTCGGCTCCTTCAGGGGGGCTGCGCACATCCTCCTTGGAGAGGCCCAGCTCGTCTGACTTCAGCCCTGGGGGAGCATCCGTAAGCCTGCCCTTAGCTGTCTGTCTCTGCATTAATAACACCAGATTATCGGCTGGATTTGTCATGTTTTCTAGCTGGCCGGAGTCCCCCTCCATCCGGGTCCCCAACACCGCCTGGTTCCAGTTCTCATTGCTGTCGTACCCTTCCTCCACAAAGTTGAAATTCTTGTCCTGCCTGAACTCCCGTTCTCCAAGGAAGGCTGTGCCCAGCATGGGGTCCCGCTTGCTCTCGTGGAATGGAGCATTCCGGGGGACGTCTGGCTGGCACACTGCAAACATCCTTCTGTTCTCCCGCCTGGGAAGAGAGAGAGAGAACAGATGTGAAGGAAGGATTTTGGTCTGAGTTCCCAGGGTCAGCCTGGCCTCCCAGCTGTCCCCTTCCCCGGCTGCTAACTCTCCTGACCTGAAGGAGCCTGTTTCTGCTCTCACGTGCTCTGCTTTGTCACTGCAGTAACCCCATTGACTTCAGGACAGTTACTCGGGATTCCCACCAGTATGAGCAAGAGGAGAAGGCTCAGGGTCTGACCTCAGCGCAAACCAGGGTGGGAAAAGTGGAGCATCTGATCTGGTCTTGCATGTACACTAAGGCAGACACCAGTGTGGCCTGTAAGCTGTGCACTTGTGCGGCCACTCAGGAGAGAATCCAATGCCGCCTAGCTGATTAGCAGAGCCCCATAGCTAAGTTTTGGGTTCTACGGGTGGTGCACATTTGCACATGTCACAGTGCACATAAAATTTATTCTGCACATGGATGGAAAAAAATCCACACATGGATGGAAAAGATTAGAGGGAACATTGGTTGGGAACAGAGTGATTTGGCCTGAGATGTAATGTTGAGCTTCCGGATCGGAACCAGCCTGAAGTTTGGGGGCATGTACGATTTTGGTGGGGCCCAGGATGACGTTAGGGGACAAATGGAAGTGTCAGATCTGTGTCCTAAACTTGGTAGAAGCCTGGAGCCCAGGTTTTAGGTTTGGCCCATTTCTGGAAGGGGAATAGGATAGTAAGCCCTAGAGGTGTGCAGGGTATTGTAGCACAGCACCATAAGACTCAGTCCTTCCCAGGGACACTGATAAGAGCAGGATGGGGTCCCTTGTCTGGCCTGGGCAAATCTGTTTTATTAAGGCCTGGTCAAGTAAGATATTATAGCAGTGAGATGCCCTGTCTCAGTGCATCAACATTTAACTCCAATACATGCAGGACTCCCATTTGGGCCCAGCAAATCTACTATATAAAGGAGAATGTTTGTATGTGAGTGCGCTAATAACTTAGACACTATAAGAGTTACCGCAACCAAACTTTGCATGGGGTAACCTTTCCTCCAGGAGAAGGTTTTAAGGTACTGTGGGAGGGAAGAGATGAGAGACGGATGCTTCTCCCCGGGGCTGCATGGAGCTTGGCAGTGCGGGGAGAAGCGGCTTCCCGGGGGAAGTGGCAGGGACAGTCGCTCACTAAGGCCGGCGGAGGGACAAGGAAGCAGAGGGTGGGCTCGGGCGCCGGCGGCAGGTGCGCGGTTCCCTTCCCCCTCCCTCCCCTCAGGCTCCTCACCTCAGTTATATCAACTGTCCCGGGCAATGCTGGGTAACTCCAGCTAGTATTAGAATAAAAGAGCTCAAAGGTGTTTAAAACCCGGGCTGTTTCTTACAGTGGGTTCATAGGATGGAACGGAGCCGGCTATTTCTGACTCCCCTTGGTGGCAGCGTAAGCTCCGACTCCCCGAAGTGGACCAGGGAGGTCCAGTTTATACAGGCAGCTCGGAACGGAGCCAGGCAGAACAGAAACCGTAATTTCTTGAACAGAACTCTCAGTAGTCTGGCCAGCTTGGTCCCAATCCTCAGATGGCGGAAGTTGGCACATCTCCATTAGCTCGGTTAATTGACACCCCCGGGGGATCCAGCCCCCTGGTTAGCAGAGCTGGTTGGGTGAAATCAAAACTGATGCGAAACTTGGCCCAAGCTTCATGCAGATCCTGCATCCTGAATTGTTTGCAAATGACTGCGACATAAGAGGGTTTTTTTCCCCCTTTTCCTTTTGCACATTTGCTGCCTTCCCCTTGAGAGCAGCTCCTCTCAAGGTGTTTCTGAGCTGCCTTAGAAAGCCCAGGAAATCCTCAAAAGTTTGTCATCCAGTCCCTGGGGCAGATTTTCAGCTGGTCTCAATCTAAGTCACTCCACTGAAATCAGTGAGAACACCACCCACACTTTCCTCAGCTTCCTGGACTCAACTGGAATGTAGTGTTGAGTAGCATTACTATGGGCTGTTGCCCAGCTGCCATGTTCCACCCCAGAGGTGGCTGCTTTTAAGTGATCAGTGACATCAATTCTGTGTGTGTAACAGTTTGAGAGACATTTTGGAAAGATTTGATGCAATAGGAATCTTGAGATGTGATATTAGGTGTTGATCTTATTAAACAGGTCAGTGGTTTAACCTGGTTTGCCCTAACAAGGGGCTTTATTGCATCACTCCAGCTGATGGTGTCTTTCCCCCCCCTGTGACTGAGTGATGGATTCTGGTTCCTTTTCTGCTAAATGCAAGTGCTGCAAGAACATGGCACCTTAGATAATTTGTGTGATTCCGCCGCGCAAAGGGCACATCTGAGCTGATATGTAGCAACAGTCTCTTTAGATTAATCTCCCTACATAGACTCCTTCTAAGTCTATACGCTCCCTGCACCCATTGGTAGCAGGATGAGCCTTATGAAGAACTGTCTGAGGCAGGAGAAAAGTGCTGGACACATAAACCAGCATACAAATATATGCCTGTTCCCATCCGTAAGTGAGAACGAGAGATGATTCTACTTACACATGGGATTGAAATCACTTTCCTTTAAAGCAGTGGTCACCAGCCAGGAGATCTGGCTCCAATGGTAGAGCGTGGAGTTTCTGGCGGTGATCCTGATTGGTTTGGCCAGGAGGCTATCAAACGCTGGCACTTCAGTTGCCCCTCCTCCCACTGCCATGCTGCTCCTGCCCTCTGCCTTGGAGCGCCCTCCCAGGAGCCTCCCGCTTGCTGTGCAGGGTGGGGTAGGCAGAGGAAGGGGGTGCTGGTGTCAAGGTGTTCCCCTCCCTCCACCTCTGTACAGAGAGAGCAGGGTGGGGCTTCGGGAAGAAGGCAGGGCAAAGGTATTTGGGTTTGAGGTCGATCCTGGATTGACTTGAATTCAAAAAGTCACCTTGTGCTTAAAAAGGTTGGAGACCACTGTTTTAAAAACTTTCTTTTTTATCTTCTTTAAAATGTATTCAGCTTCCTGGCTGCAATCTCCTAGGACTTCGTTAGATTCTTTGAATTAGGTCTCTGCTGAGTTCACCAGCTCTCTGATTTTAAATGGCAAACCAATAGCCCTCCCCAAGCCCAACAGACCTGTTCCCTCATTACAAAACCCAGTTGTAAACAGGAACTACAGGTTGAACCTCTCTAGTCCAGCAGCCTCGGGACAAACATTATGAGATCACAGGAAACTTGGCCACACCCATGAAAAGTGGACACCTGGCTCACTAAAATCATGGGCGGACCATGGATGTTGCCAGACCAGAGAGTGCCGTACTAGAGAGGTTCAACCTGTAGTAAATAAACTCAATGAATCAAAGCTTTGAATAGGGCTCTGAGTGGAAATGGCTCCAATCTCCCAGCTTCATTAAAGAGCGAAAGGAGGAAGGGCAGGAAGGTCCAGGAGAACAGGATCACAGGTTTAAAGAAAGATGAAAGCATGGCTGCCCTTTCTTTTCACTAAAAAGTAAGCAAAGGAAGAACAAGGGTAGGGAGTGACTGGGCAGGCTTTGCCCACTCAGTCCTGCCCTGCTTAATAGCACTGTTTTTTAGTAGGTCTCACAAATATGGCATCTTTTGTTTATCTTTGTCATGTCTCAGTGAGGGAATGGCAGATTTAAAGGTCTGGATATTTAGAATCAGGATAACAATCCCCCCCAGTAGATCATACATGGGGGCTAAAAGCCACAAGTTTCCCTTCAGATAAAATGAGCATTTCCCTGTCTCCCCCAAACAGGTCTCGCCCCCTCTGCAATAATCCAAGATTTAAAGTTTTACTCTGGGATTCAGGAAATCTGGGTTTGTGACCTTTGGCAAGTCACTTCAGGTATGTCTATATGGGGATACAAGCCCTGCAGCATGGCCACAGCTGGCCCAGGTCAGCTAGCTCAGGCTAAGGGGCTAAAAAAATGGTGTAGACCAGGGGAGGGCAAGATGGCCTAGGGTTGCCAGGTGTCCGGTTTTTGCCCGGACAGTCTGGTATTTGCGGCATCTGTCCGGTAAAAAAAACAGAACATTTTCTGTTTTTCTCGGATGGAAGGCCTGCGGGGACATTCTTCCCCTGCTGCATCTGGCGGGGGGAGCGTGGAGCGTGGTGGGGATTTAAAGGCGCAGTGACTTTTTTTTTTTGCTCAACAAGTTTTGTCCCCTTTTTGCTCAACCAATTTTTTTCCTGCCACGTTCAGTATTTTTTGTGAAAGTATCTGGCAACCGTACAAGATGCGGCCCACAGGCCGGATCTGGCCCTAAAAGCCTTTGAATCCGGCCTGTGGCCCTTGCCTCCAGGACCCTCAAGCAGGGAGCAGCCCCAGGTTCCGGCCAATGGGAGCTGAGAGATTGTGCTAGAGACAGGGGGCAACATGCAAAAGTTCCCCGGTGCGCATTCAGTGCAAAAAGGCAAATGGAACAGCCAGCCACTTTGAGCAGCATGGGTCTGCGGGGTCCCACTGTGCTGCTGGTTGGGAGCCTCCAAGGTAAGCACCCACCAACCATATCCTGCCTCTGGCACCCTACCCCCTCCCGTACCCAACTCCCCTCCCAGACCAGCAGCCCCTCCTACACCCCTCCCTCAGGCCAGAATCCTCTCCTGTACCCATACCCCCTCCCCAACCCTGCACCCCAACCCCCAGCCCCAGGTCACCACTTCCTCCTTAACCCAAACTCACTCTCAGACTCCACACCCTGTCCTACACCCCAATCCCCTACCCTGAGCTCCCTTCTGCACCCAAGCTCCGCCCCAGACCCCGCACCGCCTCCATAGAAAAGTGCAGCCCTTGATCACTTACCAAAACCTTGGGGTGCCCCCCCATCAAAATTGATTGCCCGCCCCTGGTGTAGAGGGTCGGGCTCAGGTTGGAGCCCAAGCTGTAGACCCCTGCGTGGGATGAGGGTCTCAGAGATCAGGTTCCAGCTGCAGCCCAAACATGGACACGGCGATTTGTCAGCCCCGGAGTCTGCCCCAGGGCAGCTGCGGCTGTGCTGCAGGGCTTGTATCCCTGTGGAGACAGACCCGTCGTCGGGCTGGGCCTCAGCTCCCATCTGTACAGTGGGAACCGTTGAACTTCCTCCCCTCCCAGGGTGTTGTGAGGATACACACAACACGGGAGCCCTCAGACCGGACTCTCCTCTGCTGCCCTTCCTCCCCACCCCCGCTGGTCACTGACACCCGTGCAAAGCAAGGGCCAAATGTACCCTTTGGGGAAGGCACTGGAGAGCTCTGAAGGGGGAGACCCTGCGGGGGAGAGGATGACTCAAGGGAGGGGGAAGGAGGTATCACACTCGCACCCTCCCTCCTCCAACAGTCACTACAGGCTTGGACCCGGGCTGCACCCCAGTCCTGACCCTTGTCCCATTCAGGCGGCTGGTCCTCAGCATTAGCACCATGTCCGACAGTGAAGCGACGCTGGCGTCGGAGCAGGGAGAGGCGAGTCGGGCCCAGCGAGGGGCCATGCACTCACCCGCCCCGCCCCTTTAAATGTGGATCCCAGTCTGGTTGCTATGGCAAGGTTTCCATGGCAAGCAAAGAGATGGGGTGTGTGTGCACCGCATCAGAGAGCGCAATGTGCTGTGCTGGTAGCATGTGATGGAGAGTGCCCAGAGGCGCACAAAGGAGCGGTGTTGAATGACCCTGTCACACACACCGAAGGGGAGTCGCAGAGACAGAGGGCTCCCAGGACCTCCAAGCCCTGCTTTGTGGGATGTCTGTGCGGGATCCACATCCTGCACCTTCCTTCCCCCAGCCTCCTTCTCCCAAAACCACACAGCTCCCTGGACTGACCCGCTCTGTAAGCAGCTTAGGGACAAGACAGGGGAAAGGGATGCATGGAGGGAAGGAAGGGAGCAGGTTTTCAGTGTGCCTGCTAATCTAGGCAGAGGGCGGGAGGGGGCAACTGAACAGATGTGGTCCGGCATTATGAGATTGCTGGATTCAATGCCCCAGCACATCCCTGCATGGCTGTAGAGTTCTGGCAAAGTGCCCTGTACAATCTCACAGCATTGGAGCTCCCCCTCCCCCAGAAGCTATATAAAGGGGTAGGGGAAAATTGGTGTGGGGTGTCTGCGGGGGGGTGTTGCCCGACTCATCCCTAAACTGGACCTGAACAAAACCCTTCTCCGGGCAATACAAGCCCTGTGAATGAACGCTTTGGAAATCAGAGAGTCAATCAGGACATGCCTACGCACACCCAGGGGTCAGGATCCGGGCAGGTGGGGTGAGGCTTCGGCACCATCAGCAAGGGGAGCAGGTTGAAATGCTCTTGCTTTTGAATCCTTTTGAAGCTGCTCCCAAGGAGTGAAATAAACAGCCCTCCCCAAAGGGATCCGAATGTGGCAGCAGGAGTAAGCTCTCTGCCCTGACCCTGGCACCGAGGGGAAGCGGGTGGCTTCTCTTGGCACCTGCCTGTCGCCTGCTCTGTTCCCAGCACCCCCAGACACCCAGTGAACAGCTGACACTCACCGATAGAGCCTTGGGAAGCAAAGGGGGATTTTCAGGCGGCTGCTCGTGCTGCGGCTCTTGCTGCTCAGCTGGAGAGAACGGAAATAGACCCCTCCACGGCAGCAGGAAAGCGTCATGAACTGCACACTTCCGACAGCAGTCAGTGCTGCCGGCAGCACCGGGTCACAGGCTGATCAGCAGCCAGGCGAGAAACGCAAAGGCACCACCAGGAGCCACCTGAGTACAGCCCAGCACATGTCAAGGAGTGTGTGTGTGTGTGTGTTTATAACAGAGCTTATGAACAATGATCTGTCCCTTTGGGGATGACACCAAGTTCCCTGCAGAGGATAAAAATCTTCCAGGAGAGAGCCAGTAAGGAAGAGGAGAAGCCTGGGTTATGCCACACTGGGGGTGACTGGTCTAAGCACCAGATCTAACATATCTACACTCAGAAGCACTGTGGGTTCAATCCCTGCAGAGGCAGCTATTGGGGGCCCAGCTAGAGGCCTTTGTGAGATGCCTGATTTTCAGAGGGCGGGTGCTCAGTGCTTTAATCAGGCCCTCTGTAAGGTGGCTCAAGGTAGAGAGTGGAACTCTTTGAGCTGCAGAGAGGCCAACAGCTTGCTGAGTCTGTGGTCCCTCGGGGCGGAGACTGTCCCTTTGTTCTGTTTTGTACAGCACCTAGCACCACGCAACTAACACTGCAACTAACAAGGCTGATAATAAAGCCCTGCTGCTGGTCTCCCTAGCACATTGGTGGAAAGCGAAGCCCAAGGGATGCGCAGCCTCTGGCCAAGTGCACTGGGCGAAAACACTACGCAACATTCACCGCACCACGATTCTTCATCGAATCCTAGGGCTGGATGAGACCTCAGGAGGTCATTGAGTCCAGCCCCCTGCCCAAAGCAGGACCAACCCCAACTCAATCATCCCAGCCAGGGCTTTGTCAAGCCGGGACTTAAACACCTCCAGGGATGGAGATTCCCCCACCACCCTAGGGAACCCATCCCAGTGCTTCCCCACCCTCCTAGGGAAACAGTTTTTCCTAATATCCAACCTAGACCTGTCCCACTGCAACTTGAGACCACGTCATAACACATCTGCTCATCTCTCATTGCTTTCCATGAGCAAAAAGGCTGCCCATCCGCCCTCCATCCCCTCTGCCCACGTCGCTGGCTTGGAATGACCCTCTCTCTTGCAGGAAACCCTCGGTAGGCCTTGCCTTCCTCCCTGAGGCCGGGGAGCGGGGACACATGCTCTCTGTCACAGTGGCTATTTGTTCTGCCCCATGCCTCAAAGGAGAGGACAGCAGCTCGGTTAGCTGGTATCGCTGGGTGCAGTTGGACATGTTGGTTAACATTCCAGCTGCTCGGATGCTCACACTCCATGGTGACAGGCCCAGTTACAAAAACCTGAGCATTTCCAAGAGGCAGAATTGCAGCAATGGAGGTTGAGGTGGGACATTAGGAAAAACTTCCTGTCAGGGTGGTGAAACACTGGAATAAATTGCCGAGGGAGGTTGTGGAATCTCCATCCCTGGAGATATTTAAGAGCAGGTTGGACAGACATCTATCAGGGAGGATCTAGATGGTGCTTGGTCCTGCTGTGAGGGCAGGGGACTGGACTTGATGACCTCTCGAGGTCCCTTCCAGTTCCAGTGTCCTATGAGTCTATGAATTTGCCACCTAATGAAGCCCCACAAGCTGCCATCAGCTGCGGATCTCTCGATAGATCGATCTCGTAGATGCACCGGAATGATGCCTTTCTATACGGTGGTGTCTATGGAGCACCGCAGTAGCTGGAATTTTAACCAGCATGTTGCCTTGCTGGACCACTGAGCATGTCCAAGGATGGTTGGGACCTGTCTAGGATCAGGCTTCTACCATCACTATGCCCAGTGGAACTGAGTCACTGTTGGGGGGGGGGATTTTGGGGGGTAAAGCTGAGGGTAGAGGAGGCTCTTGGATATTCCCCAGATTTGCTAGGAATTGTGGAAGATCGCCCCCCAGCTCCACCCACCCGCCATCAAAAAGTAATGAGGTGCAACCAAGCCCTGGGAGAAAGCAATTACGGAGCAACTAAGGCAGGCCAAGAGATATTGGGGTTCAAATCCCAAACACAGTGTATAGCCCCAGGGTTCCCGTAACAAAGTTAGGGTTCCCGGGTAGCACTCGACAACACTTAGCTTGCTGGGCTGATAACATCTCCTTGGGATGTGCATGCCCAACGCCTGCTTGTGTGCTTTGGTGCTGGTGTCGGCTGTGTGTGTGTGTGCATGTGCGATGATAAATCTCTCACAAGAATTTTAATTACCCCCATATTGACTGGATACATGTCACCTCAGGAAGAGAAGCGGAGATAAAATTTCTCAATGGCTTAAATGACTGCTTCTTGGAGCAGCTGGTGCAGGAACCCACAAGAGGAGAGGCAATTCTCGATTTAGTCCTGAGTGGAGCGCAGGATCAGGTCCAGGAAATAACCGTTACAGGACCGCTTGGGAATAGTGACCATAATATAATAACATTCAACATTCCTGTGGTGGGAAGAACACCTCAGCAGACCAGCACCCTGGCATTTAATTTCAAAAGGAATTACACAAAAATGAGGAGGTTAGTTAAACAGAAATTAAAAGGCACAGTGACTAGAGCCAAATCCTGCAAGCTGCATGGGAACTTTTAAAGACACCATAATAGAGGCCCAACTTAAATGTATACCCCAAATTAAAAACATAGCAAGAGACCTAAAAAGAGTCACCGTGGCTTAACCACCATGTAAAAGAAGCAGTGAGGACAAAAGGCATCTTTTAAGAAGTGGAAGTCCAATCCTAGTGAGATAAATAGAAAGGAACATAAACACTGTCAAATCAAGTGTAAAAATGTAATAAGAAAAGCAAAAAGATTTTGAGGAACAGCTAGCCAAAAACTCAAAAGAAATAACAAAATGTTTTTAAGTACATTAGAAGCAGGAAGCCTGCTAAAAAACCTGTGGGTCCCCTAGACGATCGAACTATAAAAGGCGCAATCAAGGACGATAAAGCCATTGCGGAGAAACTAAATGATTTCTTTGCTTCAGTCTTCACGGCTGAGGACGTTGGGGAGATTCCCAAATCTGCACCGTCCTTTGTGGGTGATGAATCTGAGGAACTGTCCCGGATTGAAGTGTCATTAGAGGAGGTTTTGGAACAAATAGAAAAACTTAATGTTAACAAATCTCCGGGACCGGATGGCATTCATGCAAGGGTTCTAAAAGAACTCAAATGGGAAATTGCTGAACTATTATCTGTGGTTTGTAACCTATCCCTTAAATCGGCTTCCATACCTAATGACTGGAAGGTAGCCAACGTGACACCAATATTTAAAAAGGGCTCTAGAGGCGATCCGAGCAATTACAGACCGGTAAGTCTAACTTCGGTACCTGGCAAATTAGTCGAAACAATAGTAAAGAATAAAATTGTGAAGCATGTAGAAGAACATAATTTGTTGGACAAAAGTCAACATGGTTTCTGTAAAGGGAAATCCTGTCTTACTAATCTATTAGAGTTCTTTGAAGGGGTTAACAAACATGCGGACAAGGGGAATCCAGCAGATATAGTATACTTAGATTTCCAGAAAGCCTTTGACAAGGTCCCTCACCAAAGGCTCTTGTGTAAATTACATGGCCATGGGATAAGAGGAAGGTCCTTTCTTGGATTGAGAACTGGTTAAAAGACAGGAAACAAAGGGTAGGAATAAATGGTAAATTTTCAGAATGGAGAGGGGTAACTAGTGGTGTCCCCAAGGGTCAGTCCTAGGACCAATCCTGTTCAACTTATTCATAAATGATCTGGAGAAAGGGTAAGCAGTGAGGTGGTAAAGTTTGCGGATGATACCAAACTGTTTAGGATAGTCAAGACAGAAGCAGACTGTGAGGACTCCAAGAAGATCTCACCAAACTGAGTGATTGGGCAACAAAATGGCAAATGAAATTTAATGTGGATAAGTGTAAAGTAATGCACATCGGGAAAAATAACCCCAACTATACGTACAGTATGATGGGGGCTAATTTCTACGACAAATCAGGAAAGAGATCTTGGAGTTATCGTGGACAGTTCTCTGAAAACTTCCACACAGTGTGTGGCGGTCAAAAAGGCAAATAGGATGCTAGGTATTATTAAGAAAGGGATAGAAAATAAGACCCAGAATATCTTACTGCCCCTGTATAAAACTATGGTACGCCCACATCTTGAATACTGTGTACAGATGTGGTCTCCTCACCTCAAAAAGATATTTTGGCCTTGGAAAGGGTTCAGAAAAGGGCAACTAAAATGATTAGGGGTTTGGAACGGGTCCCATATGAGGAGAGGTTAAGCGACTGGGACTTTTCAGTTTAGAAAAGAGGAGACTGAGGGGATATGATAGAGGTGTATAAAATCATGAGTGGTGTGGAGAGGGCCGATAAAGAAAAGTTATTTATTAGTTCCTAAATAGAAGAACTAGAGGACACCAAATGAAATTAATGGGTAGCAGGTTTAAAACTAATAAAAGAAAGTTCTTCTTCACACAGCGTGTAGTCAGCCTGTGGAACTCCTTGCCAGAGGAGGCTGTGAAGGCTAGGAATATAACAGAGTTTAAAGAGAAGCTAGATAATTTCATGGAGGTTAGGTCCATAAAGGCTATTAGCCAGGGGATAAAATGGTGTCCTTGGCCTCTGTTTGACAGAGGCTGGAGAGGGATGGCAGGAGACAAATCGCTTGATCATTGTCTTCAGTCCACCCCCTCTGGGGCACCTGGTGCTGGACACTGTCGGCAGACAGGATACTGGGCTAGATGGACCTTTGGTCTGACCCGCTACGGCCGTTCTTATGTTCTTATGTTCTTATGTAAGAAGTCACTAAAGAGCAGCCACACTCTACACACACACACGCACACTGCAGCCCAAGGGTTTCCCAGATTCCCCCACATTACCCACGTTTCAGCCCATCACCCACTCTGCGGCCAGCTCTCAATAGCCTTCTTATCCCACTGCACAGCACTCGGGGGGTTCTGGAAACTTTAAAAGAACCAGCATATCAAACGCCAACAGTGAATGCGGCGCCTGGAGGGGAGAGGGTCACATGAAGCACCATGAACACTTTGGGGATAGAGGGCCATTGTCAGCCCCCAGAGCGTGCTCAAGATGATGGAGCAAATGTGAAGAACGGCTTGGAGGAATCCAGCGAGTTAAGCAAGAAACATGGGATTTGGTGGCTGGAGAGACTTTGGGGCGAGGCAACTAGGGAGGTGTCTTGCTTGGCAGGAACCGAAAGGGAGTTTGGGTTTGATCCCACAGTGTACCACCCTTTCCCACTTAGCCCTCTGCCTGCTGGTCTGTTTGGAGAAAGGGACTGTTTTTTTAGTCTGTGTTTGTACAGCACCTAGCACAGGGTGCGTAGGATGCAGAAACATACATGGCCCCTGCAGCTGGCTGCTTTGAGGGGGCGGGGATGCTACAGCTCGCGAAGCAGAGCATACCAAGCCAGCAGGGGGTGCTCAAAATGCCCCACCCACATACCAAGGGTCAGTCCTGCTGGGAGAAAGCTGAGTGGGCTCTGGTGATTCATGAACTCAAGCAGCTCGCTCCCTTCTCTGGTTTAGGGCCCTGCGGAGGTGCTATCTGGGCAGCGCGGCTCTAGGGCAGTGGCTCTCAAAGGATGGTCTGACTGTCTTGCAGGGGGGCCATGGGTTCAGAGCTCCCCTTCCCCTCCCCCGCAGCAGGGATCCTGCACTGGCGCTGCAACCCTCCCTCCCCCCGAGCAAGGTTGAAGCGGCAGCGCTGGCTTCCCACTGTGGGGCAGGGTGGGGTGAGCCTTGCGGGCTGGATCCAGCTTGTGGGAGAAGGAAGCGTCTCCGTGGGCTGCTGCTCCCCCTCTCCTTGCTGTGGGAACGTTTGCCTGCAGGCTTTCACCGCTGCTCCCATTGTCCGGAATCATGGCCAATGGGAGCAGTAGGGGCAGTGCCTGGGAGCAGCAGGAGGCACGGAGACAGGTAAGCGCCCGCCATCCCCCGCACGCCCAGACTCAGCACACCCATCCCCCACACGCCCAGACCCGGCACCCTTATCCCCTCACACCCCTCCCACCAAGACCATCTCCCTGCCCCCCCGCCCAACTCCTGCACCCTACTTCCCTCCCAGACTCCCCATCCCCACTCCTGCACCTCCCCCCCAGACTTCCCACCCTAACCCACTCCTGCACCCTATCTTCTAGCCAGACACCCCACCCCACTCCCTCCTGCACCCATTTTGTCATTAAGGGTGGCTGGCTGATGATCCGCGGAAAGGTCTGCATTGAGCAGAGTGGGCTACGGACTAAAAAGTTTGAGGACCGCTGGTGTAGGGTGTTGGCAAAACATTCCCAAGGGAAAAGCCCTAGGAGCATCCCAGTCTTGGTGAGAAGGTTTGAGTCTTGTGCTATTTCATGCATCTTTGTCAATGCGCTGACCCAGAGGACGGGTGAGTCTGGACAGGCGGTAAGCGGGATGTGTGTCTAAAGCAGGAAAGGCACTTGCGGCTCACTCTCACCTTAACTCTCCCCACTCCGTACTCTGTCCCAGCAGCGCCATGTGGGTGTTCCCAGGCCTGCGCAGAACATGGTCCGCTTTGAATTCAGCCTCTCTTGCCCTGACGCGACCCCTGGCATTTTGCTCGTTTCCTTCAGGGACACTGGCAATTTTGCAACCCTACTAGATGTATTGATTCAACTCAAAGTGAACCATGGGGAAAGTCTGCAGCTGTTGCCCCTTTCCAAACAGTAGTGTCAGACTAGAACTGTGCTTTCCCCACACGAGCCAAGAGATTATTGCATTCCCATTTCAGACCCAGTAGCATCGGCCATTTGCAGTTAAAAAGATCCTGCTCTCTCAAAAGATGTATCCTTCAAACCCATCCACCCACCCAGATTTAATAAATCCATCCATTTGCAGCTGGCGAGTAACTCCGCTGTACCAAGCTTCCCTGCTTAGAACTGAGCCATGCATAGAATAAATCTGTTTATAAAATCATGACAGATGTGGAGGAAGTGAATAAGGAAAAGTTATTTACTTGTTCCCATAGCATAAGAACTAGGGGTCATCAAATTAAATTTGAATAGGTAGCAGGTTTAAAACAAACCAAAGGAAGTATTTCTTCACGCAGCGCACTGTCAACTTGTGGAACTCCTTGCCAGAGGATGTTGTGAAGACCAGGACATTAACAAGATTCAAAAAAGAACTAGATAAATTCATGGAAGATAGATCCATCAATAGTTATTAGCCAGGATGAGTAGGGGTGGTGTCCCCAGCCTCTGTTTGTCAGAGGCTGGGAATGGGCAACAGGAGATGGATCACTTGATGATTCCCTGTTCTGTTCATTCTCTGGGGCACCTGGCATTGGCCACTGTCAGAAGACATACTGGGCTAGATGGACCTTTGGTCTGACCCAGTGTGACCCTTCTTATATTCATGTATTTTGTCAGTAAAAGATGTGGCTTGAGAGCAATAGAAAATGATGTCCTATTTCTCCACATTGTCGTCTGCCCCGCACAACCCTGAATAAGTGGATCAGGGCCTCCCCCAAGGAGGAGAAGAGAGACCTGTCTCCAGGGCCAATTATTGGGTCTATCGCTGTAGCAGCTTGAAGCCCCAGTCATGCCTGGCATTGTACATACAGCTAGTGAGAGAGAAAGTCCCTGCCACAGAGGACAGTACGCATGGATATGAAGTGGCAGGAGGGAATTAGAGGCGAAGTGATCGGGCCCTGTGTCACACAGACGGTCAGGGCCTGACACTAGACCACATGGCCTCCCCACGGATGGGGAACTGAGGCAAGGGGAGATCGAGCGACTTGCCTAGAATCACACTGGGGCAGAGCCAGGAACTGAATCTGGGTATCCTGAGTCCCAGGCCAGTGCTTTATCCACAAGTTTTTTTCTTCTTCCTCAGCCTCTCTGCTGAGCCTGCCAACCAGTGACAGTTACAGTCCTAGCATGCGGGACGCAGCCATGCCCCCTGCTAGGAAATGAGCTGAAATCCTGCCGTGACCGAAATCCAAAGACCGCTGTTCACAGGCAGGCTAGCGTATGAGAGTTGCTGCCTATCCAGCCACAAGCACGTCAGGAACAGAAGGCGGCAAGTCCCATGTTCCATAATTTCACCCTCTGGGAGGAGGGTGGAGTCTAGACCAGCACACCCGATTTTGCAGAGGTAGCCCCGACTTTTCAGCAAAAGAAAGGCCCAATAGGAAACCAATTTCATGGCCAGGAAGCAGGAAAAGGGGGACGCTCTATGGCAGTGGGGATGCCACACACTGATCTAAGACCGAGGTGTCCAACACGCTAGCCACTAGCCACATGTGGCTATTGGGCCGGTTGGGGTGTGGCTAGTTCACTATAGTGGCTACTGTTTCAGAACTGGTTGGACGCCACCGTTCTAAGAGGAAGGAAGAAAACGGGGCTGGGAGAGGGGGGATTTAGTGCTGGATTTTAGATTTGCTTGCCCCTCCCCCTCCAAACCCCGCTTCAGAAGCAAATTAAAAACTATCCCTACAGGAAATTGAAGATCATTTAAAAAGAAGTGAGCAGAAAATCGAATGAAGTGGATTTTCAGAGCGAGATTTTCTGGAGGAGATAACACAATGCATTATGGGGTTGGACCCAGGAGGGTAAGGAAACTGCATGGACTGTCCATATCTATTCGAGTAATGACTCAGCCTGTGTCTGGTGGCTAAAGCAGAGGACTGTCAGGACTCTTGTGTTCTTTTCTTGACCCTGCCTTTCAGTGGTTATACCGAGGTACTGCTGTAGCATCTCTGACCTGGATACAGGCCCCAGTTTTCAAGAGCAGCCTCTCATTCCGAGTCTCTCCGCTGTTGCATGCTCGGCTTGAGATCCCTCCAGCCTGATTTCCGGGATTGTTGAGCACCCCCCGCTCCATGAGGAGTGAAGCCCGCAGCACGATGTATGTCTTGCAACAGCAGAAGGATCTGGAAAATGATGAGACACAACCGTGACACTTGATCTTCTGGGGTTTGTTCATTGCCACGTTTATGTGCTTTTTACTAAATATTCAGATCTCGTTAAAGAGGCTTCAGTTGACCTAAGCACCACTCCCAGCTCCGCCTTCAGAGACAAGATAGACAAAGGGTGGGAAGGAAACCGCAGAGGAGAAGTGATCTGCCCAAGGTCAAACAGCAGGTCAGTGGCAGAGCCAGGAGGAGAAGCCGGGTTTCCAGAGGCCCCGCTGCACTCTACAGCCTCCCGATCTCCCAGGTGGACAAATGCGGTGGCAGATGATTAGAGCGAGAAGCCTTCCCACTCCCTGCTGCAGAGGATCAATCCAGCCCACCCACTGTCACCCCTCTCCACACTTGACCCACCAGTCATGCAGATCGCCGGCCACCTGCTTCTCATATGCTGCGTTCGCCGTTAACCAATGCAACGTGCGACGTGCTTTGAACCAAATTGGTCCCAGCAGAAGGCCTCAGAAATCAGCTCCAGCGCCCCCATGACGTAGGCTCCATGTCACGAGAGCCTGCTGCTGGGTTTCTAACCTTTTCTGCCGGGAAGGCTGGAGAAGGGAGTTCAAAGCCTCCCACATGCGGGATCGGTTAGGGGCGAGTACGGCACGCATAAGGCAGGCAGCGCCGTGGCCCCATTCCAGCCCCGGGTTCGGGGAAGGGACGTCCCTGCACGTGGCACTGGCCAGCATGGCAACGGGCGGGGGGGGCGTGTAGGGAACGCACCGTGGGCAATGGCCTGGCGGATTCGCAAGGCAGGGGACCGGGCAGCACTGACTAGAGACAGAGTTGTGGGAAGGATCTGTGCAAGCTCGCTCGGCAGATGCCCCTCGCTCCCAGCCCACGGCTTTCCATGCTACTTCTATGCTGCTCTGGCAATGGCCTCCAACCCCAGCCTGCCACTCCCTTGCTAGTCCTTTTCTGCTCTGCAGACAACCCTCGCTTCCAACCTGCAGCATCCTCTGCTGTTCCATTCCCTGGCCTCCTGCTTAGCTCTGCCAATGCCTGCAATATCTGTGCTCTAGCTCGCAGGGGCTCTTTCTGCAGCACTTGGCAGCTCTGGCACTGAGAACAGGTGTGTTCAGGGGTGACCGGGCTCCCCACCAATGTGGTGCACAGACCACTGTCCACGTCTGGATGCAACCGCCACAGTGAGCAGGCCGTGTGCTTTCTGATCCCTCTGTTGGATCTTTTATGTATTTGACCGGACACCTACTCAGAGAGAGATCAGCCCTTGCTGCCATTGGCTCCTGGCAGAAGGGTTACATGTCTGTCTGTCTGTCAGCAATAACAAGGCTCTACCATAGGGTAGTTCTCAAACCCACTCAGCGGGGGGCCAATCTGGATTCTAATCAGCGGAAATGAAGCCGAAAAAGCACCTGAACAGCATGTGGATCGCAAAGGGTTCTTCCAGCAGTGAAAGTCACTTAAAATGTCTTACAGGCACTGCCTTAGGCAACCCGGGTCCCTGCCAGCTCTTTAGCTCCCTGCTGGCTATTGCCGCAACTTAGCCAGCTCTTGATGGAGCTGCGCACCAGGGTGCACCCGCTTACTTTCACCTGCGGTTCTTTCCCAGGCTGGGGGTGCCAGCCAGGGAGAAAGGGGAGTGTGGGGAGGCCAGGACCCTGCGTCTGCATTCATGTGCTGCCGTTGGCTGGCTCTTACCCACGTTCCAGCTTTTTAAAGAGAGGCAGCGATGTTGCTAAGGAACTGTGCAGGTCAGCGCTTTGCTGGCAGAGCTGGGCCTGCCCCAGTGTTTTATGAAGCACCTGAGATGTGACAAATAGGGTTACCAGGTAGACCCCCCCCCCAACATACTGGACACACTTGATCGTGGGCGGGGGGCAGGGACCGGCCGGGAGGGGGGCGGGGCTGGCCGGGAGGAAGGGGGCCGGGAGGCAGGGGCGCGGGGCTGACCGGGAGGAAGGGGGTGGGAAGCAGAGCTGGGGAAACGGGGGACCAGAGGGGCTAGCGGGAGGAGGGGGCCGGAGGAAGGGGCGGGAAGCAGAGCTGGGGAGGGGGTGCAGCCACTGGCCGCAGCCGAGTCCAACAGGCCGCCCCGGCAGGCACTCCCTCTAGTTGCTAGTAGAAGCCGGACAGGGGCGGGGGAGTGGCTGGGAGCCACTCCCCCCGCCCGGCTTCTGCGCGCAACCAGAGGCTCCCAGCTGGGAGGCGGGGCTGCGATTGGCGCTGGGAGCCTCTGGTGTGTGCAGAAGCCGGGTGGGGGGAGTGGCTGGGAGTCCCGGCCAGAGCCCCTGCCCCGCCCGGCTTTTGCACACAACCACAGGGCTCCCACGCCAATCGCGCCCCGCCTCCCAGTCGCTCCCCGGCCCCCGCCAGGCTTCCGTCCAGCGCCCTGCTGGAAATTCAGAAAATACCGGACATTGCACGTGTCCAGTATTTTCTGAATTTTTCTGTCGGACAGAGGGCGCAAATACCAGACTGTCCAGTAGAAAACCGGACACCTGGCAACCCTAAATTGGGACGCAAAGACAGAGAGAGAGAGGGCTTTGGGGCGAAGGGGGAACTGCAAGGCGTTTCCTCCCAACCCCCCAATGCCAAAACCGGGATTCCTTCCCCAGGCACCACCAGAAGCTGCAGTGGGAATGGGAGAACAAGCAGAGGCCTAACATTTTGGATGGGACCATGCATCGCAAATGAAACCAGCTTGCACTGCAGTGCGCAGGAAACCAGGCCAGGGAGCGCATGTGGGCTGGAATGTGCCGGCGCTTGAAGGAAATGAAACATGGCTCTTTGGGAGAGTTCCACATTCTTCTTTTTTTCTTCCTGTTTCCCTTCTGGCATTTTCATTCCTGCTGGGGTTGCCACTCCCCAATGGCCTCTGCACAGCGTGTCCTGCCCTAGAACAACCCCTCTCCCAGCACCTGAGTGTGAGGCCAAGGGGAGCTCTGAGTATGGGTGGGGGCATGGGAGTCCTTTTCTTCTCTGCTTCCCTTCACTGGGCTCTTAGTGTCGCACGCTTCCTCTGGCACTAATGATTATGTAGCATGCAGCACACACACACCCCCAACCGGATAACAAAATTCCCTCTCCCCTCACAGCTCCGCAAGTGCCCCTCAATCCAAACCCCCTGCCTTCCCGGCCCTCCCCCTACCCCCCACTAATCCGGTTCTCACACACACAGCTCGCCAATCCCCCGTTCGGCTCCCAACCTAGTTTCTCTCCACTGAGAAACACAAAGTCCCTGCTTGTAAGGGCCCCCGGGCTTTTAACACACATGGGCCAGAATGAATCAGGTCAAAGTGAAAGCACCAAGGGTGCGTTTACACTGCAGGCAGCAACCCCCGCCTGGTCTGTGCCAGCTGACTCGGGCTAAGGGGCTGTTGGATTGCTGTGTAGCTGGGTCAAGCTTGTTCTGCAGCCCGAGTTCTGGGACTCTCCCACCTTGCAGGGTCCTGGAGCCCAGATTCCAGCCTGACCCTGAACATGGACACTGCAGGCAGGGGCGGCCCGTCCATATAGGCGAACTAGGCAGTCGCCTAGAGCGCCAAATTAAATGGAGCGCCAAATGGTGGCGCAATATCATTGAGGGGTTTGGAGGTGGGGGCGCCTATTGCATGGTTCGCCTAGGGCGCCAGTTGCTGGCAGCTAGTCTAGGGCCGCCCCTGACTGCAGTTAACCAGCCCCTTAGCCCAGGCCCCATGAGCCTGAGTCAGCTGGCACGGGCCAGCTGTGGGTTTTTAACTGCAGTGTAGCTATACCCAGAGAGAGGGGCCTGGAGACAAGGGAGCAGCCACCAAGAAGGAGAATACATTGGCCAAGCTACGCTGACCCAGCTCCAGCCACAGCATGCAACAGCAGATGTGTCCTCCCCTTTGCCACTCAGATCCACTTAACGCTGCCCCAATTGCAGTGATCTCATAGAAAGAACCGTTGTGGTCCATCTGGTCCAACCCTGAGGCTAGCCCAGGCCTCAGCCCTTCCCGGAAATAATCCCGGAGCAGAGCTTTCAGAAAAACAAGCCAGGCCAGATGACGGAGAATCCACCACAGTCCTTGGTCAGTTGTTCCAATGGTTAATTCCCCTCCCTGTTAAAAACCCACCCCTACTCTGCACTCTTCAGCCTCCAGCCACCGGGCCATGACACTTTCCAGGGCTAACTTGAAGATCCCAATTATCACATCTTTGTTCTCTGTGTTAGTTCTTATCAGAGCCCTCCCCACGCTAGGACAGTTGGAGGAGGCCACTCCAAGCCCCTTGCCTCCCGCCGCCACCGCAGTGAAGTCGAGCGCAGGAGGCTGGGAGATGGTGACAGAACGGAGCAGGATGTTGGGTCACTTTGGCTCCCGCTGCTGTGGTGAGTGTGTAGAGGGCCGATCCCTGCTGCCACTCTGCGCCAGACCCCCCCTCCCCAGTAAACCCCCATTTCATATTGCTTAGGGAAGGGGGCTTTGAGCAAGGGTTGCAATGAGGGGGCGGAGCAGAGGTGGGGCGGGGCTTGCCCTGGGCCCCGCAGCCCCCCAAGTATGGCCCTGGTTCTAATAGACTCCGATCAAGTCACCTCTTCACCATTTCTTCGTTTAGCTAAGTTGATCTGTGTCTGAAAAAGCAGGCTGATGCCCCAACAAATCTGCTAGTCTTTCAGGTGCCACGGGATTCTTTGTGGTTTTTATTGTCCGGCAGGTTTTCTAATCCCTTAATCATTCTCGTGGTGAACCTTCTCCCGGATGCAGGCTTCCAACAGCCGTCACACCAGTGCCAAATCCAGAAGTCAAATAAGCTCCTTGCTCCCACTCAAGATTTCTCTGTTTATACATCCAACATTAGTCCTTTTGGCCGCAGCATCACACTGGGGCTCATGTTCATTGGATTATCTACTACGACATCCTAATCTTTTTCAGAGTTCCTGCTTCCCCGAATAGAGTCCCTCGTTCTGTAGAGATGGTTGGCGTTCTGTGTTCCTAAATGCCCAGGTTTACCTTTAGCCACATTAAAATGCACATGATTTGCTTGCGCCCAGTTTACCAAGCGATCCAACTCACTCTGAATCGGTGACTCGTCCTCCATTGCTGTTGGCCACCACCCCAACTTTTGTGTCACCTGAGCACTTCATTAGGGATGATTTTATGTTTTCTTCCAAGTCATTGTTAAAAATGTGGAATCTCACCAAACCCCACTTCCTCACGGGGGGGGGGAGGACGTTCTGTACAGCTCAGATGGGAGGGCTGAGAAAAGTCTACCCATGAGCAGAAGCTAGGTGTGTCATCACACGCAGGACTGCAGATTAGGCTGTGGAATCTCCATCACTGGAGATATTTAAGATAGATCTGTCAGGGATGATCTAGACAGTACTTGGTCTTGCCATGGGGGCAGGGGACTGGACTTGATGACCTCTCAAGGTCCCTCCAGGTCTAATGTTCTATGATTCAGAGTGAGGGGCCTCAGCAGAGCTGTGCCTAAGGGAACTGAGGACTGGAATACCGGCGAGGGCGTCTGTGGGTTGGATCTGAGGTGCACTGGTCAAGCTGTGAGTGCAGGGAGCACACGTCACCGGCTCGGGTTGTATCCTGCTCAAGCCAGCAGTAACTGCCTCTAATTAGCAAAACGCAAATTAGCTGAGCTCTGAGATCAGGGACCGGTTTTGCGAAATGCATCCTACCGGGCCTTGTACCAGTGACCCATTTCCTGGCCAGGCCTTCGGCCCCGGGCATCCGCAGAGCTGTTCAGTGCCACACGATACCCAGCGACTTGTTCTGTGGCCAAACCGACAGTGGGGGATGGGCAGCCGAGCTGCCTGCCCCTCCTCTGGGGGAGGGGTCAGCCTGAGTTTTTTGTGTGGCAGACGAACCCAGAGGGGAACCGTCCGGAAAGAGTTAAAAGTCAAACTTAAAAAAAAAAAAAAAACCCAAACCCTGAACCACATGCGACCTAACCTCCCCGAACGGCTCATCTGAATTTAATAAAGTGAGAGGGGATGGAAAAATCTCCCAAAAAGCTCTCAAAGAAATTAAAGTAAACAACGGTCTGACCTTTGACCCCTTGCTGCCCCACAACTGACTCAAGTCTGTTGTTATGGTCACAGACAGTTTGACATTTAGTTTAATTGTAAACACATTCAGTAAATACGGGGGGCTGGGGTTGGGCATCTCCCCTCTCTGAAGGGATCCAGTAGCGTGGCAGGGCCTGGAATGTCTGCCCAAGGGCAAGGCCGAAATCTCCTATGCACAGGGAGAAAGAGGACACAGAGCTGAGAACTGGGGTCCAGCAGTGGGATGAGCAGCCCTGTTCTAGACCCCAATGGTAAATCTTTGGTACATCTGCAATAGCCAACCTATTGGCCAACACCAGGGACTGAAGGGAGGACCTGAAAAGCCCAAGTCTCTGGCACACAAGCTACAGCGTGGAGTGCACTAGGTGGGACTGTGAGGGTGCGTCTATGCTGCACACTAAGTCCTGACTCTGACTCAGGTTTGAGCCCAAATCCTGCTTCTGCACACACACAAATCACTCTGACTCAGGTCATGGGCATGGCTAGGGAGGTGGGTCGGCCCCTGAGTCCTGTCATTGTGCAGGGTGGACGAAAGCTCAAGCTGCAGACCCGTCAGGTCTGCATAGCGCGCTATGGGTGTGTTAGCACGGCTGGGAGACCCGGCTCTGGCCATGGCAAACCCAGGTTCACAATGCGGGGCAAACGCTGAAGCGGAGACTTGCAAACATCGAGTGCACAAGCACAAGTTGGATCCCGCAGACCTGGGTTTACGATGCAGGGTAGACCTGCATTGTAAGATGTGGAGAATTTGGAGAGGGTCCAGAGAAGAACAACAAAAATGATTAAGGGTCTAGAAAACATGACCTATGAGGGAAGACTGAAAGAAATGGATTTGTTTAATTTAGAAAAGACCAAGAGGGGACGTGATAGCAGTCTTCAAGTATCTAAAAGGGTGTTACAAGGAGGGAGAAAAATGGTTCTCCTTGGCCTCTGAGGATAGGACAAGAAGCAATGGGATTAAATTGCAGCAAGGGAGGTTTAGGTTGGACATTAGGAAAAACTTCCTACCTGTCCAGGTGGTTAAACACTAGAATAAATTGCCTAGGGAGGTTGTGGAATCTCCAGCACTGGAGATATTTAAGAGCAGGTTAGACAGACACCTGTCAGGGATGATCTAGAAGATGGTGCTTGGTCCTGCCGAGAGGGCAGGGGACTGGACTTGATGATCTCTTGAGGTCCCTTCCAGTTCTAGTGTTCTATGATTCTATGCCCTAAGAGATTCATGTCCTCTGTGGCTCAGAGGATGCACCCAATGACCATGGGCTGCCCGTCCAGACCATAATAACCATTGCAGCTAAGGGGACTGGCCTAGGCAATGCACCATGAGGGCTGATGTCTGCTGAGCTTTGTCCAGTCATCACGTGTGACAAAGAGTGACCAGGTATAGCCCACAGAACTCTCCAGCACGACAGCCAGCTCCCTTCACCTTCGCTACAGAGGGGCAGCCCATGGAGATACCTTGTCACAGCTGGGCTCAGGATGGGACACGGCATTTTGGGACCTGACAGGCCGCACCACCATCTTGAAGTGTGAGGTGATGAGCGTCCATTTTATGCTCGTTAGACTCAGCTCTGGAGTCCACCAGTGTCGAGAGGGGCCTGTGTTAGAAAACGTGACCAGTGACGGGGCCAGCCAATTTGGTGTTCCCGGGGAAGTTTTATGGGCACAAAAGGGGATTGTTATTTTCTGTGATGCTCCAATGAGAAAATCCCCAACCCCCTGCCCCAGTTCGTGAGGAGAACCTTGCCAGAACGCCAGACAGATTGCAAAGAAAAGCAAAATCTTAATCTCAGCCAACAAGAGGTCACAGCGAGGCACTGAGAACTGAACTAGGGACCTTCCTGAAGCACTAAAGAGCTAGCTATCAGGGGCTGGGGCTATGACAGACTCACCATCTTACAGAAGGGGACCTGCAATGCACATTCACCAATGAGTCATAGAGGTATCATCTGAACTGGGCACTTAGGGTAAAATTTTTAACACTTTTGAAAGTTATCCCTTTAGGGACCAAAAACTTCCACCCTTTTTCCGAAGGGGAAGCAACAGCTAGTGTTCAAGCATCATGCATCACAGCCAAGGAATTAATGAGACTGGCTTAAAAAGCAAGTAAATCAATATCAGACTCTTATAATTAGCCTCCTGTCCTCTCAGCCCGGACAGTTCTTGCTGCCAAATTTTTCCATGTGAGCACAAAACTTACTTTGATTTTGAAATGAAAACTGAGTTTTTCACATAATCACATGACTCCAGGAGCTGGAGCTTCATGAGAATCAGGGCTCAAGTCATGAGAGTTGGCAATGCTAAGTTCTTGAAGGCTAGGACTGTGCATTAGGAGTCCTGCATTCCATTCCTCTGTCCAGTCAGTGCAACAGAGAGTAGATCCCACAGAACTGTAGCCCCTCTCAGGTGCTGTTGGTATCTGTGATGGAAGGAGGAGAATCATTACAATGAAGGGTTTCTCTTGCTTTTAAAACCTGAACAAGGGGTTGCTATCTTTTGTGGGATTGCATCCCTGACCATCTCAGCTAATAGCCGTTTGATGGACCCAACCTCCATGAACTTATCTAATCCTTTTTTGAGCCTAGTTAGACTTTTGACCATCACAACATCCTCTGGCAATGAGTTCCACAAGTTAACTATGCATTGTGTGAAGAAATGCAGGTTGAACCTCTCTAGTCTGGCACTCTCTGGTCCGGCAACATCCATGGTCTGTCGTGATTTTAGTTAGCCAGATGTCCACTTATCATGGGTGTGGTCCCATGGTCCCATAAAGTTTGTTCACAGCCATCCTTCCTGGCTTTCAGTGTTCTGTGCTATAATTTAGCTCTAATTTACCTCTAAATGTCTTCTAAGAGCCTAGTAAACAGTGGAAGTGTTGGTAATGCTGCTAGACAGTATTGACCACCTGTGGTTCAGCAAATTCTCTGGTTCGGGAATCGGCACCACTCAGGTCTCAAGGGTGCCACACTAGAGAGATTCAGCCTGTACTTCCTTTAGTTTATTTTAAACCTCCTGCCTATTAATTTCATTGGATGAGCCCCCAGTTCTTACGTTATACGATGGAGTAAATACAACTTCCTTATTCTCTTTCTCCACACCATTCATGATTGTATAGACCTCTGTCATATCCCCCCGTAGTCATCTCTTTTTTAAGCTAATAAGCCCCTGTCTTTTTAATCTTTCCTCATATGTAAATATATATATCTAGGCAGGGCCATCTCTAGGGAGGCCCGGAACCTGGGGCAACCCCCCCACAGACCGCACCTCTGCCCCCCCTGCACACTCCTGTTCCACCCTTTCCCCCAAGCCTTGCCCCTACTCTACCCCCCTGCCACGCCCCTTCCTGCCCCTCGCAACTCAAGATGGTGGATTACTGGGGGCCAGGTGCGGGCCAGCAGCTGGGGTCGCCCCTCACTCTGTATTCACCATGGCGGTGGAATCCGGAGTGGCCCGACAACCTGCTCCACTGCACCGCCTTGCCCTGCCCTCTTCCAGCCTTCTCTGCCCAGCCCCACCGTGCCACCCTCCTGCACCCAACTTCTCTGTGGTGGCAGGAAGTGGAGCATCCTGGGGCCAGGGTGCTCTGTTTCCTGCTGCTGCAGAGAAGCCAAGCCTAGTGGGCTGGGGGGGGGAGGAGAAGGGCTAAGTAGAGCAGGCTGCTGGGCCACTCCAGCTCCCGCTGCCATGGTGAATGGAGGAGTGACCCCTGTCCGTCCATAGAACAGTTGAGGTGGCCACTGTGGGGCCCCCCAAAGTGCGGGGCTGGGAGCGGCCACCCCTGACCGTCCTATAGATGGGCCAGCTCTCTATCCAGGTAAACCTGCTCAGAACAGGAATGGAACAGGGCAGGTCATGAGACTGGCATGGTCAAGCGTCTCCCTGCAGGTGGGAGGTGGCCATGGGTCGACACAGGACGGGACAGTGGGGCACTGGCAGAGCTGAGCGTGCAGCACCCAGGAGTGGGATAGTAGGGGTGCTTCAGCCTGGGATTGAGGCGCATTGGCAGAGCTGGGAACCCCAGGGTGGAATAGCAGCGGGCTTTTGCAGGTGAAGCAGAGCTGTGCTGGGCCCAGCAATAAGGCGTTGGCCAGGACCAGCAGCTCTATGCGGGGCTCGGGGCTCGAATAAGAGGCTGTCCTTGCAGAGTGGGACGTCGTTGTCTTGGCGGAGACAGCTGCTCTCCGGGAATTCCTAGTGGTCCGCCATGAACAACAATGTTGCCCTGGATGTAGGAGGCCTCGCTCACCAGCCTGAGACCTTCCAAGGATGCCTGCGTACAGAGGCAAAACTTTCCTCCTCCTCTGGGATTTCCCAGAGCAAATCCATTTACAACTAAAAGGCGGAAGACAAATTGGGGAAATTAACTCAACAGAACACCCCTTTACACTGCTCTGGCAGACCCAATCGTCACGCCCGGACCTGATCCCACCGCTGCCTCCAAAACTGCTCTTCTCTCTCCCCGTAAAACAAGTTATAGCTCTGTCAGAATCAAAGAGAGAGACAGATGAGCTATCAGTGATGAAAAATGCCAAGAATCTGCAGCCAGATTGGATTTCACAGAAGCCAAGAATTCCACCGAGGCCAGACTATTTCAATATGAGAGGAGGTCAAACCCCGGGTTTGTTTTTCCCTTGACTAACAATTACCATCCAGTGCGGATCAAGCTTTGGATCCATCTGCCGCACGCTTGTGCCAGTGAAGAGAAGGCACCACGTGGGACAAAGCAGGATGGGGAAAAGGGAGCGGATAGAGCTTGGGGCTGCAAAGTGCCTTCCGGCTTCTAAAGGGCTCTGCACAGAGTCCCCCTTTAGCCCCTCCTCCCCCCGAGACCTTCCTGTCGATTGAGTGGTTATTGCTGAAGGCTGCCACGGTTGGCCTTCTCCAAGGAAGAGCGGCGCTGCCTAGCCGATCCAATGGCAGGTGAAGGCCTATGGTAATGTCACCATCCTCCAATCCTAGGCTCCCGGTCTCCTAGCCTGAGAACTGGGAGTCCTCCTGGTCAGCCCTGAAGCCAGTACAGAAATCCAGCTACTCAGAGCTCACTGTAGAGCGGAGGGCTGGCTCACCTTGGGACACCATGGCAGGGGGTCATTGGGAAACCAGCCCTGTGTGGTGAGGGAGACAGGAGAGAGGGGAGCTGTATGTGCCTTGCACAGCGGAGGGCGGCCATGGGCAGGGAGAGAAGAAATGCAGCATCCAGGAAATGGGGTAGCGGGTCTGGGTTTGGGGCTGGCTGCCTGTCACTGCACCCAGGGGGACCGTGCCCTCCCCGCCCTTGCACTGAACAACCCCTTAGTATGGACAGTTCCTTTCTCAGGCTGAGGCTCCCCCCAATTCCAGTGCCGGGTGCAACATCAGCCTGACCTCTGAAGGCGCCTGCAAACCCCAACCAGGGATTTCCCTACACCCCTTCCCCCATGGGGGTGTATACCCCCCTGAATTTCCCCAACACACCCCCAATTTTGTGAACTATGGTGCCATACAGCCCACCTTCACCCTCATGGTCCCACCCCCCCTTCTAAATTCGAACACCCCTCCTAATTTCAATTCCTGGGGAGGTTCCTGCCAAACCCTAACTCGGCCTGCCCTGCTCTGGGGCTCAGGAGGTAGGGAGAGCCCTCAAGCAGCTCACAATGAGCCCCCCTGGCTTGTTGGACTCAGTCTGTGCCCCTTTGGGCCTTGTTGTTTTCCCACCACGAGATCCTAGGCTAAATACACTGCCTCCGTAGCAGCCTCTGCTGGACATCCAGGAAAAATGGCATCTGAGGATCATCCTGTTCCCACATCTGCCCAGCCATGCCTAGGCAGGCAGGATGGCCTGGTGGTTAGGAGCTTGGACTGGGATGCTGGAGAGCTGGAGGGGATATCCTCCTCTGACACCAACCAATTCACTGTGACCTTGGGCAAGTCATGCAGTCTTTCTCTGCTTCCTTCCCCCCATTTCCCTCTGTAAAATGGGAGTAATGATGCTTTGCTGCAAGGACACTCATTTGTTAATGCTGGTGGCCTGTCCAGATGCTGGAGTGGGCAGGTGCCCCATTTGCACCCAGACAGATCGATCGGCTAATGACCGTCTGTGACGTAGTGTGAGTGACCTCCACTGGCTGCGGTCTGCAGCACGGCTCAGCAGGGCAAAGGAGTGTCATTATGCAAAGGGGGCTTCAAACCTGTCTGACCAGTATCTCCCATGGAGCGGAACAATGGGAAGAAGTGGAGTGGAACCCTGGCTGGGGGCAGGGCTGGAAGGAGTGAGTTAGTTTCTGGCTGGAATCATGGAGGAACCAGCCTAAGCCAGGGGCTGGGATTGTAGGGCCCAGCCACCCCCCCATCTCAGAGGGGGGCACTGAGGCCTCTTAGCTGCAGTCCCTGTAACCAGATTACATCTGTGCTGTGCTGTGCTGTATCCTGGAGAAGCAATAAACTCCCTCCATTCTACGGGCTGGTGGAGTCTGTTCATGCCATTAGGGGGTGCAGGAGTCAGGGGACCCCAACGCGTCGTCACACCGTCCACCAGAAGGGGCCACATTTTATACCACTTGGGGCCCTGCAGAAATAACCGTCTACCTGCAGCAAGGCAAACAAAGTAAATAAATGCCCCCGAATGAGGAACATGCCTGGGTCCTTAGCCTCTGTTTGTCTGCAAGTGGGAAACAGGGGAGGGATCACGTGAGGATTACCTGTTGTGATCCCTCCCTCTGGGGCATCTGGTATTGGCCACTGTCGGCAGACAGGATACTGGGCTAGATGGACCTTTGGTCTGACCCAGTATGGCCGTTCTTATGTCCCTTTAAGGAGAGAAGCACCCTTTTTCGATGTGACCTTGTCCGGAGAGAAGAAATTCCTTTCTTCCACTCCCCAACCCCTCTTCACTTTCATAATGAACAAAAACGGGATTTCTCTTGATTCCGGAGACGCAGCCTGCCAAGAGAATGGGGCTGGTGTCCCTTAGACGCTTCCTCTGCGGTTTATCTGCGGCGCAGCTACAAAAGGAAAGTAATGATGCCAACTCCGCCCCTTGCATTAGACCAGGACCCCAAAAATCACCATTTCCTCTTGGTCTGTGAAACGCTAATACATTCCAGACAGAAAGGGCTGCTTAGGAAATAGTTTGGGAAATTGAAAGGAACCTTTTGTGCTCCAGTGGAGCCCCGAGCTTCTGGGTTACAATGGGGGGTTGCTTTTCTTTTCTTCCTCGGTGTCACCTTCCTTCCTTCCTTCCTTATTATTCCCTTGAGGGGGACATTGTTTTCCGGAGCGGGCCAGGAGCTGGCTCTTGCTTGCCGTCGACGTGTATGGCTTCGCATGCTTCGTTGAAATTCAAAGCAAAGCCCCAGCTGGTCAAATCTGGGCTTGATCCATAAACCCCTTTAGCAAAGAGCAGGGCATGGAGAGGTGGGGGCTGTGTCCTCTCCAGCAGGCTGTCCTCCAGGGTTCTTACAAGCCATTTTCAGGAAAGGGAGTTCTTAGTCGTCATGCAGGGGGCTGTCGGCTCATGGGACAGGAAAGGCCCTTACTATGGGTGGGACCTGAGAGTGCCAGTTAATCTGCTGCCTTCCCAAAGGCATTAAAAAAGTCCTTCAGATCTGAATGCATGAGCCTAAGGGGGGGGAGGGTTCCCCAGTATTCAGTGTGGGGCCTGCATTAACCTTCTGCTCATCTGAATGCTTCCTACTTTGTGTAGCTTTTTCAGGGTATGTCTACACTGCAGAGTTTTTCTGGAAAAATGCCCATTTTTCCAGAAAAACAATACTTATGTCCACACTGCTATTGCGTTCTTTCGACAGAAAGTCAAAAGAACGGAGGGGGTTTTCCAACGGCAGTAAACCTAATTCTACGAGGAAGAAGACTTTTTCCAAAAAAGCTTTATCGGAAAAAGGTGTGTGTGGACGCGGAAGAGAGTGTTTTTTCGAAAGAAGAGGCCTCCGGGGAAAAAGCACAGGTGCCCTGGTGGCCACTCTGTCCAAAGTAATCACAACTGAAATGTGAGATAGTGTCCAATCAATGTGAACGCTATCTTTTGAAAAAGCAGATCGCTTTTTCGTTGCGCTTTTGCTGTGTGGACACTCTCTTTCAAAAGAAGTTTTTCTAGAAGAGATCTTCCGGAAAAGCTTCTTCTGAAAGAAGTCTGCAGTCTAGACGTAGCCCCAGAAGGCTGAGGCCGGGTCTACGCTGGAGCAGAAAGTCGACTTAAGATATGTGATTCCAGCTACCTTGATTACATTGCTGGAATCAACATATCTTAAATCCCCATCCACGCAGCGGGAGGTTGACAGGAGCGAGCGCTCCTGTCGGCTTCCCTTACTCCTTGTGAGGAGGCCACCGATAGGGGCGCCCTCTGAGTTTGATTTAGCCAGTCTTCACTAGACCCACTAAATCGAACCCCGGAAGATTGACCGCAGCAGCGTTGATCTTCCGCATAGTGTAGACCTGCCCAGGGAGCTTAACAAGGACATCTCTCAAGAGCAGCATCTCCTTTAGGGCCTCTTCCCAGTGGCAGGGAACTGGCATTTCTTTAACCCATTTAATTAACCCTATTTATTTAGCATTACATTTGGCCAGGGGATTCCAGGGGCTGGTGCTATGCATTTGCTGCTGCCCCACTCTTGGATCTAGGGTCTATAAATGCATATCCTGGTGTCTGATAACGGAGTCTCAGGACCGTGGAACTGGGTAGTGTTTAGAAGAAGAGATAATTCCGTATCCTAGCTGCTTGGCCATCTCGCGGCCTTTCCTGCGATAACAAACTAACTTCTCCTTTGACTGGGCTTGCAGTTGATTAAAAGCCAGGGCTGGCATAAGGGGGTCGCACGCAGGGCAGCCACCAAAGCCCCAGGCCACAGGGGGCCCAGTAAAGTTACGTTGCCTGGGCTTTGGCTTTTGGCTCTCCGCCCTGGGTCCCCGCGAATCTAACGCTTACCCTGCTTCTCTGGTTTATCTTGGCAGCCCCCCTAAAACTTGTCCGCGGCCTCCCAGGCCTGTGGGTTGAGAACCACTGCACTAAAACATACCCTCCAGTTCTCCAGCTGCTCCATGCAAGAACCTCTTGGGCATATTCTCTGGTCTGCATTCCACGGGAGAGCAGACTAACTGTTGCCCCCTTCTGATCTGAAAGTTTAGGAGTCTGTGTGAGTGGTTATCCTGCGAGTTAAAACTCCAGAAAACCTCTGCTAATTTCCATGGATACACCAGACCATGCTACTTGCTCAGTGAGGGATCCATTTGCAAACTCTGGGTTGTGGCCTAGCTTTGGATGCCCATCGCCCTCCAAATTCAACTGTGGTTTGAATCTGAAGTTTTGCTTTGGGGCCTTCTCAGCGTAAGACCCAGCTGGGATGGGACAGAAAAATATCTGGTGTGAACCCCGGTCATATCAGAAAGCAGCGGCTCTGTTGGAGAGGCAGCCCGGGTTCACCGCACAAGTGGCCAGCTCTGTCTGAGGACTGGCAGAGAACACAAATCCCCAGGCCTGCCGCTCTGAACCAAAAGGCTTCTTTCACCGAGCGTTGCATGGGGAAAAAAAACTTTCCGGGCTTAATGAATAAAAGACTCTGCTTGTTCTCACGAACACTAATGGGGACGAGAAATCTGTCGGTGGGCATGTGCCGATGGCCCCAGCCTGGCTGCGGACCCTGTTCGGCATGGAAAGCGGAGGCTTCCTAGGAGTTTAACGTTTTATTAAAGACAACAGGAACCAATGAGAACACACATGAGGATTCTGCTTTTAATTTTAGCAGTTGCAACCATGAGTCCCACGTCCTTTCAGACAACAATGGGGGTACCCGGGCACTGCTGAATCCCTTAAAGGGACATGGACAGGGGCTGGCTTACAGCTCGTTTTTGTTTTTAAGCAACAATTTACTATGGTGACTTGACCTCCAGCAACAATAGAGAGAGAGAAACAGGAAGAAGCTTGAAAATCAGTATTGCTTTCTCTGCTAAGTTTGTTTATTTTTAAAAATGTCAGCTACTGGTTTATTCCCTCCCCCACTTCTCTGCGAGTTTTACAAGTCTGGCCCTTTTCTGGATATTGTTAATGTGCCCACGTGCTCCTCCTTTCCTCTCTGGTGGAACATGCCAGCTGCCGCTTTTCAGGGACCGACAGATTCATTTCAGTACTTAGTGATGCCTTGTCTGCAGGGGACTGGACTAGATGACCTCTCGAGGTCCCTTCCAGCCGTGTGTTTATATGATTTATAACCCCATGGCTTTAGGGAGGAAAGTTGCTGTGTGCTGAAATAGTAAGCACTTCGGAGCAGGAAGTTGCCTTTTTGGTCTGGGTTTGTACAGCACCTAGCACCAGGGTCCTCGCTGGGGCTAGGATAATGTACATCTCAATTGTGTGACTGCCACAGGGTCCTCTACTCATTGCCGGAGTGCCACCTTCTGGCCGCATGTGGGGATTAGCTCAGCGGGCCCAACAGCCTTGTCTCATGGGTTCTCAGCCCCTCCCATTCTGCAGTACCCCGGCCCCCTTGTTACTCAGGAGCTGCAGCCAATTCACAGCAGTCCTCCCCATCTGGGAGGGCTTCCATGCCATCCTAGCAGCTGGAACGTGCAGTCCAGGAGAGACTTCAAGTTCACCACCCGGATCCTGCCACTGTTCAATGGCTGGAAGGAGAACCCACCCTGGGGCAGCCCAGGGCCCTTCTCTAGCAGCTAAGCTCTGTACCACCATAAAGCATCTTCCACTCCCCTGGTCTTCCTCCTACCTCCCCGGGCCCAGGCTCACATCTTCCACCCTTCTAGCTAAATCTCTATCTCCCGGGTCTGCAAAGCAAATCCATCTTGGGTCCCTTTCTCTGCCTTAAGAACATAAGAACGGCCATACTGGGTCTGACCAACGGTCCATCTAGCCCAGTATCCTGTCTGCCAACAGTGGCCAATGCCAGATGCCCCAGAGGGAGGGATCACAACAGGTAATCCTCACGTGATCCCTCCCCTATCTCCCACTTCCAGAGAAACAGAGGCTAGGGACACCATTCCTACCCATCCTGGCTAATAGCCATTGATGGACCTCACCTCCATGAATCTATCTAGCTCTTTTTTGAACCCTGTCTTGCCTGAGGAAGGGTGGCTGCAGCCTCCTGTCTGCTAACAACTCCCTAGTTGTATAGGTGCTCCACCGGTTCCGGCACAGGTGAGCTTCTCTTCCTTAGGGCTTTCCTCTCCGCCTACGTGTGCTCAGGTTTGCAGCCTAGTGGGTTCGTTGGCCTATGTTGACCTCTTTCAGGTGAGTGTGGGCAGCCCGCCCCATCCCAGTGACCGACAGACCCATGGAGTGTGCCTACTACCGATGATCTGAAAGAGCAAGAAGTTCAGTAAGGTGGAAATGATCCATCCAGCGATGGTAGGCCCCTGCTGTTCTTGCGAACTGTGCCAACGGGAAGGGTAAAAAATTGGATAATCAGCAGGAAAACTCATTTTATGGTCTTTATTCGCCTGTCTTCCTCTCGCCTTGGCCCGCCTTTTTGCCACTTTCTTTCCATTTCCGATCGAGCGCCTGGGAGCTGACGCCTGACAAGGGAGTTTGCCTGGCAAAAGTGCCAGCAAAAAGATTTCCGCCAATCAAGCGGCACAGTCAATTATGTGGCGTATCATGAAGGACAGCCACGTGCTTGCGCCACGTTGGACAGTGCGTGGGTATCAGGAAGAAGCCGGTAAGAAGCAGGTCTCATGTCTCAGCTTCTCTTATGATGGGAAAACGAATCCCCATCCCGTTCCGACCGTTTCCTAACCCAAACCATCTCCCCATTTATTCACCATGCCCATCCCTGTGCTGCCCAGGCGGCAGCTGAGACGTAAAACTGGACAAAATGAAAGCTGCCTTCAAGTCAGACCTCCTCCTCCTATTCAACCCAGCCTTACAGAGGCAGCAAAGACACAGTCAATGCCTAGGGGATGGCCAGGACCATAACCTAGACCAGAGGTTTCCAAGTGTTTTTTTTCCCACGGCCCAGTCGCAGAAAATGGTTGAGGCTCGTGACCCAACATAATGAGAGACCAGAGGATCCGTCTGCAGTTAGAGCACGTGTATCAAAGGGTCCGTGGCGTTAGTAGGGATTATTGGGGATGGAAGGGGAAGGATCCAGCCTGGAATTCAGCAGGAAGGCGAGAATGCCACTGGAGAGACCCACACCCACAAACAAGCCAGATAAGCCAATTAAGCCAGAAACTCTGGCTTTTAAGACATCATAAAAATAATAATAAAAATTTGTGATATGCCCCGTGTGAAAGCAGAGCAGTTATTAGGCAGCAGCCGTAAGCAAGGCTGGGAGCAGGGTGGGACATCACAGGAGTCCCAACTTCCTGGAGACAGTCTGCTAAGGCTAACAATGAGAAATATGGACAAAGAGACTTCTCTGTAACCAGAGGAGCCCCCTAATGCCAGGCCTGAGACAGAGAGGAGGGACCGAGGAGTGAGGCTGGTATAACTCCGGTGCTAGAGGAAGTTGGGGTCACATCTTGCCAGCTGGGCAATTCGGAGGGGACAGAGAAAAGCCCTGAGAACTCGGGGGGGAGGAGTAGTTCGGGAAGCAAATCAGACAGAGCAGGCGAGACAGTCAGGCATTGTCGACACTACAGGCTTCTTGCACAAAAGAGCGTCCACACTGCAAAAGTGCATCGAAAAAGCGGTGCGCTTTTGCGAAAGATAGCATCCAGACTGCATGGACACTCTCTCAAAAGGAAACTCTGATTGCTCTTTACAGAATGGCCACCAGGGCACCTACGCTTTTTTTTCGATTGCCTCTTTTTGCGCAAAAAAAACCCCTGTTCCCCATCCACACACACCTTTTTCCTCAAGAGCTCTTGCACAAAAAGGAGTTATTCCTCATAGAAAGAGCAATATCTACACTGGGAAAAACCCTCTGTTCTTTCGTTTTACTTGCGCAAAAATGCGCTTGAGGTGGAGATGCTCCACGAGATTTTGCACAAAAACAGCCACTTTTGGGCAAAAACTCTGTAGTGGAGACCTAACCTCAGAGACCCAGAGGAGGACTGGCCAGGAAGGGTACTCAGGGGCCAAATCAAAATGGCCCTCATGGAGTCAGGGAAGTTTTGGGGGGGTGGGGGGGGGGCCAGCAGAGGATGGAATGTGGGCAGGACTCACAGGAGACCGCTCGTGCAGCCAAACAAATCTGGGTTGACTGGGCTCAAAAATCAGGGGGGGCAGATGAGGCAGAAGAAAGGGTTTCATGTCACACCATGGCCGGGGGCCACTAGAAAGAGAGAGACTGGAAAGCAGCCCCCCCCCCCATAACTGAGTAGGAGCAGAGCGGGTTCTGAACACACGAGACCCGGCAGGGTGACAGGGGCTGGAATTCCTCGGGCTGCGTGATGAGGTTATAAAACATTTCTGAAGGTTCACGTGGCTCTCCCCATGATGGGGGAAGAATGTTTGTGTCAGGATGTAGTTAAACCTCAGTGCATCCCCTCAGGGGGAAGAGATCTGTGACAGACCATAAAATAAAAGCTCTTCAGCTGGGGCATGCAGTTCTGGGTTTTGCTCACAGGGGGGAGGGGCTTGTTGAATTTATCAAAAGTGGGGGGGGGCGGGAAACAGCAGCAAATATTGTCCGTAGAGTATGTGTGTGTGGAGGAGTGCTCTGGTTATGGTCACTGACAAAGATGCTGTGGCCCTTAAGGAGCTGAGGGGGTTTTGGTAAAGATCAGGGACATTTAGGTATTCTGTTCAGATTTTTTGTGCAGTGCCCATCACCATGGTATCTGAATGCTTATCAGGGGAAAGCTCTGGGCTTTCCTTGGCCTGCTCGTCACATCAGCGCCGAGTCACTGGAGTGTAAATTCCACGCATCGCAAAAGACATCATGCAAAGAACACCCCTCCACTAGGACACACCACACCGGGGCGTGGGACCATCCACTCCCACCTCCAGTAGGGTTCTGTTCTACTAATAGGGTTGCCAGATAATTTCACAAAAAATACCAAACATGGCAGGAAAAAAATTGGTTTAGCAAAAAACAAACAAACCGGAGGACGAAAGTTGTTGAGCAAAACACGGGGGAACCAAAAAAAAAAAAAAAAGAGTCACTGCGCCTTTAAATCCCCATGTTCCCCCGGCCCCTGCCACACGTGGCAGGGGAACAATGTCCTAAGCGGCCTTTCGTCTGAGAAAAACTGAAAATATCGGTATTTTCTGGGGTTTTTTAACAGACAGAGGCCGCAAATACCGGACTGTCCGGGCCAATACTGGAAACATAGCAGCTCTACTAAGGAGGTGGCAGGGAAACAGGGTTGAGCATTTCGGTTGTCCAGAGATTAATACTAATGATGGAAAAAAGCAGATCTCCCTGCTTGAAATGGGGGGAGGAGCAATTTTAAGAGAAACACCCCAGGGCTACTTTTGGCTTCTTGCCCCAGTGGGGCTATTCCCAGGGCAAAATTCTCCCCTGTGCAGAAATCAGCATGAGGCACCACTCAAGTCCAGCCCAGTCTAGGCCTCATGCTGGACTTTTGCAGGAAGACAAATTTCACCCCTAAAGCACATGACCCAATCGAACAGGAGGCCGGGAATTGGATTTTGGTTTTAAAGGGAGAGCAGCAGAGTTGGCTCCTGCTTTGCTGCCCTCTAATGGATTAAACTTTCCATACTCGCAAATTTCTCCTATTGACACCTAGGGGCCGGAAAAACAATCCTTGCATCTTTGCTGCCTGCCACTCCTTTGACAAGACCAGCTGGTGCTCGCATTCCATGTCTCTGGCTGAGAAAGAGGGACTAGACCCCAAACACCTCTGTCTCTATTTTACTCTTCTGTGAACTCAGCACCAGGGTGGGGATGTGCAAAAAGAGGAGCGCAGAAAAGCACCAGCCTTAAATATCCCAGCGATGCAAAATGGGGCATGGGGACAGAGTTAAAATACATGGAAAGGGAAACACAAGTCAGTTCATTAAATCCTCAAGCTATTTACAGTCTTACTTCCACACAAGTGAAAGGTTACAGATAAACAGCTTCTCCCCTTCTGGTTATGATATAAAACAGATCTCATTGGCAAAAATCTGGAAGCCAGGACTCCTGGGTTCTACTCCAGGATCTGTCTCCTACTCACTGGGTGTTGTTGAGAAAGTCATTTCCCTTTTTGGGTCTTTATCTGTCTTGTCGATTAAGAGTGTAAACTCTTTGAGGCAGGGATAGTCTCTTAATATGGCTACGTCTACACTACAAGGTTTTTGCACAAAAACCGGCAGAGCATCCACACCTCAAGCGCGTTTTTGCACAAGGAAATCAACAGAACAGAGGGCTTTTGCTGGTAGACTTATTCCTCTCCCCACGAGGAATAACTCCTTTTTGCGCTACAGCTCTTGTGCAAAAAGGCAGGTGTGGATGCTCCGGAGGGGTTTTTGCGCAAGAATCCCCAATCGGAAAAAGCACAGGTGCTCTGATGGCCATTCTGTGAACTCAGAATTTTATTTACTTTTGTGAATGGCCATCAGAGCTTTCTTGCGCAAGAGTGCCCATGCAGTGTGGACGCTCTCTTGTGCAAAAGCACATTGCTTTTGCAATGCGCTTTGAGGTGTAGGCGCGTTTTTGCGCAAGAAGTTTTTACGCAAAAACTCTTGCGCAAAAGGTTTCTTGCGCAAAAACCCTGCAGTATAGACAAAGCCTATATGTATGTTTAGTGTCCGATTGCAACAGGGGCTTCTAGGTTTATTGTAATATAAATTAATAACAATAATTCACACTTTATTATTGCATTGTGAAATCTACAGACGAGAGCTGCCAAGTATTAATATTATCCCTAGACGCTTACTATAAGTACTAAGAATGATTGTTATCCCTACATTCATTTATAATTTAATATGGTTTTTTACTTGGCTTATTCTGATGGGAGCCAAGTTAGTCTTTTGGCCAGGACTTGAGTCAAGTTGCTCAAAGCATTTGGAAGGAAGCCCTGAAAGAGGTAAAACCTCGTTAACCTTGGGTTCAAATCAGCTGAGTTGCATGCAAAACTTTTATTATTTTTTAATTACTTTATTTTATTAAGCCTCACAAACTTCTTGTCAAATATTAAATCAGAATGAGTAATGCTGCCTTTATAAATGATTAATAAACAGTTAATAGATATTATAAACATCTTACTAGAATGAGTAGTATGTTTTATAGTTGGTTATAAGCAGATCAATAGAATCTGTCATAAGTGGTGAGATGTTACAGTAATATGCAACCTATTGATCTGTTGGACTCTAAAATATATATATAATGAATAAGTAATCATGTCTTTAAAAGGCTATTCATCATTTATTTGCCCTTTACAAACTTTTTTTAAAAGGAATGTATATGACTGAAAAACCTCTTGCTGCCTCTAAATTGCTGCAGCTTTCATTTAAGCTGAGCTGGTCAAAATTAATTAATTTCCTTCATGAGTCTCCCCTTTTCCTAATGAGATTTGAACAAACCTCAAACAGATGTTAAAATT
Organism: Rafetus swinhoei; assembly: GCA_019425775.1. Taxonomy (NCBI): domain Eukaryota; kingdom Metazoa; phylum Chordata; order Testudines; family Trionychidae; genus Rafetus; species Rafetus swinhoei. Next base: position 13,175,549 of record JAFJHL010000300.1, on the reverse strand, counting down.
CGAGGGGTGCAAAATCACACAAACTGAAGAATTCATCAAAACACCCTGTGAAATAAATCCACAGAAATAAGAGCACTGATACAGATCAGACTAAAGGTCCATCTAAGCCCAGTATCCTGTCTGCCAACAGTGGCCAATGCCAGATGCCCCAGAGGGAATGAACAGAACAGGTAACCATCAGATGATCCTTCCTCTGTTGCCCATTTACAGCTTCTGACAAACAGAGGCTAGAGACTCCATCCTTGCCTACTCCAGCCAATAGCATGGCTAGAATAACAGCTAGATAGCTCAGTGACAGGCACATTAAATAAAGCCCGAGGTGGAAGAAATGGAAGTTTTACACTCTTCTATGGCTAAGGTGGGATGTGAGAGACTAGTAGAGTCAGAAGAAATATTAGGCTAAATCCTCACTTGGGGCATGTCTACACCAGGAAATTATTTCAAAATAACTAAATTCGAAATAAGAACTCCCAAAATAACAAAATCTAAATAGCATATCCTCACTATGCAGGAAATTAGTCTCGAAATTAGTCTGAGGCAGGCTCCGTTACTATGGATGCACTACCTTGACCTAGAGCCCCAGGAAGCACTGGGGAGTAATTCGAATTACTTCAGGGAGTAGTTGTTTCGAAATAGTAGCAGCAGAGTGTTCACACTACCACTATTTTGAAATAAGCATTATTCCCTGAGGGTACATCTACACTGCGGCGTTATTTCGGAATGCTTCCAGTATCCCAAAATAGCTATTCCGTGTCTTGACAGCGCACCTGGTATTTTGAAATAGCTTTTGAAATAACAAGCACATTATTCTGACGTTCCTATAAACCTTGGTCCATGAGGATTAAGGGATGTTTTGGAATAGCGGTTTATTTCAAAATTTGGTGCTGTCTACAAAGCACCAAATGATAAAATAAGCTATTTCGAAATTAACTCAAAATAGGCTACGCAATTTGTGTAGCTCAAATTGCATAGCTTATTTCAAGCTACGGATGCAATGTAGACGCACCCTGAGGAAAGCAGAAGTACAGATTTCAATATATATTATCATATATATAGTAGCCCAATGTCTGAGAGTCTGTAACGCTGAAATGCTGGCTGTTCCCTCTGGGTGGCGCTGTTGCTGAAATGCTGGCATTTCCCTCTGGGCGGCCCATGCTGCATGGGGAGTGCGGGGCCCAAACGGCCGCGTGCACCGCTTGCTCCCCCGCGGCGGCCCAGCTGAGCGGCGCAGAAGTCAGCCGAGTGCCACGGCGGGAGGGGAAGGGGGCCGGGGCGGTGATGTACATGGCCAGGGGGTGGGGCCTGGATGAGCATGCATCCCCGACGGAGACAGAGGAGAGCGGAGGAGACAGAGAGGAGGTGGAGGAGAGCGGAGAGAGAGTGAGAGGCAGGAGGGGGAGAAGAGAGAGAGATGGAGAGAGAGGCAGGAGGCGGAGGAGAGCTGGGGCGGGGAGGCAGTAGGAGAGAGAGAGAGAGAAAGACAGAGCGAGAGACCGGAGGCTCAGGAGAGAAGAGCGAGATAGAAAGGGAATAGGACGTGGAGGAGAGACCCAGAAATCCTGTCTTATGACGGGCTATTGGCTAGTCATATATATAGTAGCCCAGTGTCTGAGAGTCTGTAATGCTGAAATGGCTGGCTGTTCCCTCTGGGTGGCCCGTGTTGCATGGGAAGTGTGGGGCCCAAACGGCCGCTTGTGCCGCTTGCTCCCACGGCGGCCTGGCTGAGTGGTGCAGAAGTCAGCCAAGCGCCACGGCAGGAGGGGAAGAGGGGTGGGGCGGTGACGTACATGGCAAGGGGGTGGGGCCTGGCCGCACCGCCCCGCCCCCCTTCGCCTCCCGCCATGGCACTCGGCTGACTTCTGCGCCGCTCAGCCGGGCCGCCACGGGGAGCCCAAACGGACGCTTGCTTCCCCGTGGCGGCCCGGCTGAGCGGCGCAGAAGTCAGCCGAGCGCCACAGCGGGAGGCAAAGGGGGGGTGGGGTGGTGACGTGTGGCATGACAGCGGCTCCAGGCCCCGGCTCCTGGCCGTGAATGTCACTGCCCGGCCCCCCTTCGCCTCCGCCGTGGCGCTGGCTGACTTCTGCGCTGCTCAGCCAGACCGCCGGGAGCAAGTGGCGCAAGCGACCGTTTGGGCTCCGCGCCCCCCATGCAGCACGGGGAGTGCAGAGCCCAAACAGCCATTTGGGCTCCGTGGTCCCCCGAGTGAGAGGCAGGAGGGGGAGGAGAAGAGAAAGAGAGAGACGGAGAGAGAGGCAGGAGGCGGAGGAGAGCTGAGAGAAAGAGAGGGGGAGGCAGTAGGAGGAGGAGAGAGAGAGAGAGCAAGACGGACGGAGCGAGAGACCGGAGGCTCAGGAGAGAAGACCGACGTGGAGCAGAGACCTGAAAATCCCCTTATGACGGGCTAATTGGCTAGTTTAAAATAATGGTGGTTATTTTGAAATAACTCCCTAGTGTTGACCAGGGCTCAGTATAAATCAATCTAGCTCCACTAACTTCAGTGGGGCTATGCTGATTTATACCAGCTGAGAATCTGGCCCATTATTGGATGATTTTATATAAATCTAGAGCTAACTGGGAAATGCTTTATCTTCATTTGAAAAATGAATGCAAGTGAAAACATTTTTTCTTGTTTGTCATTTGTTTCCATTTGTTGTTGTTGTTTGAAAATGAAGATTTTAGTTTAAAATTGGGGAAAAAAAAGATTGGCCAATGATTAAAAATACTGATTTTTGATGTTTTCTGCTTTTTTTGAGTGAACCCGCAAAATTGCCCACCTCCCAAAACACGTTTTTTTCAAGCCAATGTCCATTTTGTCAAAAAAAAAATTTTGTTGACTGAAAAGTTTCAACCAATTCTAATAAAAACTCTTAAGCTGCATAGTGGAACAAATAGACAACTCTAATATCATGTTAGAAAGAGTGTGTAGAATCGCTTAGAACCTGTTTCATTGCTGAGATAAGCATCAGAAAGTCTTGAGATGCACAAACATCAACTCTAGTATCTTCTCTGCTCCCCTTTAGGCCCACATGTTGGATTGGTGTCCCTGATGTGTAGGAATCTGAGGCCAGGTCTATGCTAGGGGGCAATGTCAAACTAATATACGCAACTCGAGCTGTGTGAATAACGTAGCTGGAGTCGATGTACCTTAGATGGAGTTACCGTGGCATCTCTACTGAGGCAGGTCAATGGGAGAAACTCTCCCATTAATTCATGACCTGGTGGAGTTCCGGAGTCAACGCGAGCACAATCAGCGGTTGATTTAGTGGGTCTTTACTAGACCCGCTAAATCAATCGCCACAGCACAGATGTCCGGGTAAGTGTAGAAAAGGCATTAGGTGACATGGATTCATAGCTTATAAGACCAGGAGGGACCGGTGTGATCATGTGGTCCGATCTGATTCCTGGGTATTTGAGTGAATGTCAGTTACCCTGTCAATTTCTTGTCAGCTTCTTTTTTTCACACTATTAGTAAATACAACATAAAGAGAACAAAAACAAAACCACACACAAATGTGCAACTAAATTGGTTAAATATTGCTGTGGTTTGTCATTTTTTAACTGGGGCCTTCTTCTCCAATATACTTATTTTACATGGCTGTCTCGCGGTTGGTATCAGTAGCATCATGAAGTGTAGAATCAGAGCCCCAGACTTTGAGCCAGATACTCCACTTGTGTAAATCCATGTAGCTCTTTGACATCAGCGGAGATAGGTCGATTGTCACCAGCCGAGGATCAGGCATCATGTCGGCAAAAGAGGCATTGAGCAGGAGCAGAATTTGACGGTGTCTATTCAAGCAAAAATCCCAACGTTTTTAAAACAGATGAAGTCCCATGCTTTGCAGTTCTTTTTTATTCTGATGTCAGGGCACATCTACACGACATGGAAGATTGACGCTGCTGTGGTCAACTTTCCAGTGTTTGATTTAGCAGATGTAGTATAGACCCGCTAGATCGAACTCAAAGGGCGCTCCGGTCGGCACCGGTACTCCTACTCCTCGCGAGGAGTAAGGGAAGCCGGCGGGATCATTTGCTCCCATTGATCTCCCGCTGTGTGGACGGGATTTAAGATTGGTCTACTTTAGCTACGCCATTTACGTAGCTGGAATGGCATATCTTACTTGGGCCTTCCCTTGTTCTGTAGACCCGGCCTCACTGTGGTATCTGAGCAGGAAAATCACTAGAGAAATCAAGGCCTCTATGTTATATAGACAGACAAGGTAGGGGAGATAATCTCTTTTACTGGATCAGCTCCCTTTGGTGAGTGGAACAAGCTTTTGAGCAAAAGACAGGGCTCCTGGTCTTCACCAGCATGCGTGCACCTATGCACGTGTGTCCATACTAAGCCAGATCCTTAGCTGTCATGAACCAGCCTGGCTCCGTTGATGTTAAAGACATCCATTTACAGACACTTACAATCGAACTCCCCGTGTTTATATAAATGTGTGTGTGCGGGGTTTAAACACACACCATATAAGAGAGACAGCAGGTGCACACAATGTAGTATGGATATACAGTACAGATAAAGGCCAGATCCCAGATACTGTAAAGCAGCACAACTCTGATGAAGTCAATGGAACTAGAGGAGTTTTCACCAGCTAGCTTTTGGCTTCCAGTTGTAGATGAGTGTATGTATATATTCCATATATTCATCTATAACAGTGTTTCTTAAACTATGTTCTGCGGCACACCGGTGTGCTGCAAGGCAGTCGGAGGTGTGCTGTGGAGAACAACAGAGTTCAAAATGGCCGCCCTTAAAGGGACAGGTGACTTTTTTTTTTTTTGCTCAACAAAAAAATCCTTGGTGTTCCATATAAAAAAAATTATTGTTTTGTGTTCCTCTGTCTTAAAAAGTTTAAGAAACACTGATCTATAGCTTGGAATCAAGTGCCTCCCCATACCAGTGTTCCCTCTAATTTTTCCCCATGTGTATGTGGAATAAATTTTGTTATGTGCACCAAGGCATTGTGAATGTGCACCACCTGTAGAAACACATGGTGCCGGCTGTGGGTGCTCTGTTAATCCACTGGCACCTGAATCTCTCAGTTTACAGGGAACACTGCCCCGTACACACCTTGTAATGACCCACAAAGCATCACCTACAATCCTTTTCAATGGAATGTTTGTCGAGAAGAATCAAACATAAAAACAACCTTAACAAATTTGACAACAAGGAGTTGATTCTGTGGGAATGAGGCTATGGAATCTCCCTTTACCTTCTCCCATACAAACTCACCTCAGGTCCCTTCCACATCATACAGTTTTACTTTCACAATAAACGCTCAGATTAATCTGGTCGTTGACTTCGCTATCAAAATAAACCCCAGCTCCTGAAGATAATGGTTGGACCAAAAGTGGCACACTCGGCAGTCGAGGGGCAGGACAGAGAACTGTTAGGAACTGGGAGGAAAAGGGAACCCTGCAAAAGAGAAAGCTGGAACTGTGTGGGATTTGAGCGCCCTTAATTGCTGATTCTGGGCAATGCTACATCAGATTTCCTGTTCTCGGCTGAGAGTCAACGCCTTCACTCTGCTATGCGGATAAGAAAAGCAATCGACGTGCACAGCAAGGAATGCAGTTCCTTTTCCCCTTCTCAGCCTGCCTCTCTTGCACTTCCTTCAGTCGCAGCCCCGCCCTCCTCACATGCTCACGCCCGGAAGCTTGGCAGCCCAATTTAGCATGAGAAGAAGCCAACCCACGTCACAATCGTCCTAAGAAGTGTTTGGCACAGTGAGAAAGGATGGTCTGGTGGTTAAAGTACAGGGCAAGAGATCAAGAGATGGGGGGTTGGGCCAGATAACTCGCTGTGAGTGACCTTAAGCAAGTCACTGCCTTCCCGTGAGTCTGTTTCCTCCTCCATGCAATAGGGAGATCCCTTCTCCGAGACAAGTAGCTGATGCAGCGACATGCTATCCACTGGGTTAGAATTGCTTCAAGCAGGAGCTAGCTGTTCCTCAGACTGTCCACACCCCGCACTGTACTCCGCATCACCCACAAGCTGAAATCTTAGGGCTCTATCAAGCCTTTCATCTTCAGCAACAGGACAATGGTCTCTGTGCTCCGGGAGCACGCATGGTGTAGGCCCCTTATTTTGTCCTCCACAACAGATGGTCCAGGAGGTTCAGTGTAAGCTCTTCCTGTTTCATGTGCGGACACAGTGCTCTGAGGTTCGATGGGTTGATGTCGGTAACCAGGCAAGGAAAGCCAGTGGAAATTGCTATGCTTGTTTCTTAGCAGGAGGCAGGAAAGCTCCTGGAGTTTTAAAAGTAGGTTTTAAATTCTCAAAGGCAGCACGGGGCTGGTTTATAAGCCATTATCCACCCTAATGCTGTTACATCCCTTCTCATAGCTCAGTAACTTCACTTCTTTACAAGTTTGCTTTACGAGGACGGAAATAAAACGCTTTTACAATCAGAACCCAAGAGATGAATCAGATTCTTAAAACAACTTTAGGTTAGTAATAATATCAGACAGGTGGCCATAAATCCACCTTAGTGTGCTGAACAAGAGACAGGGGCATGTTTATTTGCCGGGATTAGGATGTTTAGAATTGGGACCACTGATTTTGCAGCTGCACTAGCCTTTGTTGTCTGGTTTGTCCCATATAGAGGACCTACAAAAGATGAGTTCTCGGATCATGTGGGGGTTTTTCCTGCTACCAAAGCTGAACTGAGTGAATGATCTGCTCTATCTGGAGAAGTCCAAAACCACTGAGGGCATGTCTGCACAGTAGACATATAACTCTCGTTATTCCGAAGTAACAAAGAGCATGTCTACACAGCTAGGCATTAGTTCGAAATAATGGCGAGCTGGAGGACTTTTTACTCCAACTCTTATAACCCTTATTTCACAAGGAGTAAGGGAAGTCGAAGGGAGAGTGTTCTTCCTTTGACTTCCTGCTATGTAGCCAGTGCCAAAAGCCGAATTAAGCTATTTCCACTTCAGCTACACAATTGACGTCGCGGAAGTTGCGTAGGTTAATTTGACTGTAGCCCTGCTGTGTAGACACGCCCCCAGTTACTGCCTTGATCTGTTTCTATTAACCCTGTCAGGGATACACACCTTGAATTTGGTTTTGAGTGACTGGTTCAGAAAAACACCAAAAAAATTACCATATTTAAAAATAAAACCCAGTGAAGCTGAGGCTGGCTATAGCTCAGAATGCACCAAACTTGTGTACTTGGGACAAGGGCTGAAGGAAGGCTTGCATACTCTCTGTTCAGCCAGTGGGAGTTTATAATCAAATTCTTGATCCAGGCCAGTTTCACCAGTTAGGAATGTTTTGCATGACCCTAATTGTAGCACCAGTTTTGGAAATCATCCGCAAGAGCTGGGGAGTTAAGAAATAAAAGCTCCTTGTTTCCATGGGAATATTCTTAGTCAATCAAAGGAGAGAACCACACAGACACAGTGGGCAAGGTCTGGTCGCAGAGAGTTTATCAAAGTTTCCCTGGGAAAGGTTGGCTGTTTTTTAATTGCCCACTCATAGCAGAAACCAGGAATGTTGTATTACATTATACAAGCTTTATTATTTTGTAAGAGGGAGAGTGTAGGTCTGTGTGAGAATTAGTAAATTTTTCATCTAACTTTTTTGACAAAAGGCAGCTTTTTGACTTGAAGGTAAACTTCCATGGAAAGTTTTCATTTTAGTCGAATTTATTTTTTTTACCCAAAATAAATGTTTTTGATCTTTCTCTTCCCTTTGAACTCCTTTGCCAGGGGGAGATTTTTTTTCATTTCACAAAAGAAGAAGAAATTTCAAATGAAACAGTTTTGTTTCATTTGACAATTTTTGCAACCACAGAGCGAGCGAGAGAGAGGGACCAGTATCAGAGTATCAGCCTCTTGTCTCAGGATTGACATTGCTAACAGCAAATGGAGATTCCTGTTTAGCTCACGTTAGCCCTGAATTCGGTTCTGATTTGCACCATGACGTTCAAAGCAGCCACAGTGACCAGCTAAAAGTTCCTTGGTGGCCTCTGAGGATGCGTCTACACTGCACCGTACCTCGAAATAAGATACGCAACTTGAGCTACACAAATTGCGTATCTTATTTCGATGCTAATTCAAAAGAGCTTATTTCGCCATTTGGCGCTGTCTACACAGTGCCAAATTTTGAAATAAAGCGCTATTCCGAAACATCCCTTACTCCTTGTCGAATGAGGTTTACAGGGACATTGGAATAGTGAGCCCAACATAACGGGCTTGCTGTGAAGACGTGGGATAGCTATTTCGGGATACTGCGGTAGGTGTAGACGTAGCCTAAGTTATTAGGCTAATAACTCCAGGCGGGTTGCGTGTTCGGCTCACGCACTCCTTTGACAGGCTGAGAGTGTTTGGTCCAGCTTGACACGCTTGCCTCTAGAAGTCTAGACTTGAAATGGGAAATGTAGCACATTTTCAAGTTAGGAAACAAGGGCTTTTAGCAATTATAGCGACATTCCAAGATAAACTCCCGCTTCCTGATGCGTTTGTTTGCATTAACTTGTTTGGGCGAGGGAGAAACAGATCCCTGTGAGAGGGCTACAGAGCCATGGCTTTTCTGACTGAAATCGTTTGGTAAATTTTCTCTGCATGGGTGAAATTCCCTCTGCTACCAGAGGTTATTATCTTCATACAGGAACCAACAATATCCTTTCATTTAGACACTAATTTAAACAATGTGTGCAGAGGGTAGGCGTGCTTGCTGCTTAGGGATCCTTTGAAAACTCTAGGACGGAGCCAAAGCAAGAGGATTAAAAGCCCAGCTGGTGGAGGGGATGCCTGTTTGCAATGGATCCCTTACACAAAGGGAAGGTGGGCCGGAGATGCAGCATTTGCATTCTGGACCCAAAGTTAAGGGCTGTCTGGGGTTTAAATTCCACTTCTGCAGAATAGGACCCTGGGTGGGAACTGGAGATTTGGGTCCAAGGCTGGAGGGCAAAGTTTGGTTGTGAAGGGTACAGATTTGGTGCATTGCCGTGCGCAGTGTTCCCTGTAAGTTGTGCACTTGTGCGGCCGCTCAGGGGAGATTCAAATGCCGCCCGGCTGATTAGCAGAGCACCCACAACTAGGTTTTGTGTTTCTGTTGGTGTGCACATTGGCACATGCCTTGGTGAACATAAAATATTATTCTGCACATGGATGGAAAAGATTAGAGCAGGGGTGGCCAACCTGTGGCTCGCGAGCCACATGCGACTCTTCCCCCCACTTAAAGTGCAGCTCGCAAAGCCTCCCCTGCGGCTCACGAAGCCACCTCTGCACCCTTAAAAATGGCCCGCTGCTCCCTGTGATCACCGGGGTAGGGGAGCCTTCTGGAGTGGCAATTCAAAATGGTGCCGCCGAGATGGCGGCAGCCGACGGGAGACTGATGTGGTCAAAAAGCCCTGTCTTTTCTTTAAAGGGACAGTGTCCTTTTTTTCTCTCTCTTTTTTTTTTTACTCAACTCTGGGGGGCTGGTGGAGAGCTATTCCTTTTTTTTTTCCCCCAACAAAAATTGCTCAAAAAAAAATTCTGGTGCAGCTCTTCACATTTTTTCCGCCGCTGTTTCGGCTCTCTTTGTTTAATGGGTTGGCCACCCCTGGATTAGAGGGAACTTGCTGCAGTCAGCAGACTATAGGAGGGGGAGTCAAGAAGACTGGATTCTGTTCCCAATTCTGCTGCTGCTTGACCTTCATATTTAAGTGTATTAATTCTGTAAAACAGGGTGCTGGCTCTTACCTCATCTTCTTAAAGACCTATGGTTTAGGTTGGGCATTAGGAAAAACTTCCTAACTGTCTGGGTGGTTAAACACTGGAATAAGTTGCATAGGGAGGTTGTGGAATAATATCTCTGGAGATATTTAAGAGCAGATAAGATAGACATCTATCAGGGATGGTCTAGATGGTACTGGGTCCTGCTGTGAGGGCAGGGAACTGGACTCGATGACCTTTCGAGGTCCCTTCCAGTTCTAGTGTTCTATGATTCTATGAAAGGTGTCACGTAAGAGCTGAGCATTGTTATTCATTGGTCCTGAGATAGAAAGGGACACAAACCATGTCATTCCCCTCTGGGTCCCGATCTGGATTTAGCCTCCCGCGACCCAAAATTGGGGTGCCACATTTAGACATGGGGATCTCTTTTGCACCCAGCCCCAAAGGTGTAGGGTTTACTAGAGTGTAAAGGGACGTGTTACATTCCCCTTGGGAAGGAGACGAAGGGAACCCCATGTGCATGGAGGAGCCTGACAGTGGGAGGAACTAGGAGTTATGGAAATTAGGCACAGCAAATTAAGCCAGGGAGGACTGGAGTGGTGGAGATTGAGCGTGGGGACCAAGTTGCTTCTTTATCTTATTCTGCTGCCATGTCCAGGGAGTTCCCTGTAATTCTGCACCTACCAGACCTGCCACTGGAGGCTGGGCATTCCCTGACCTGGGACCAATGGGAAGAAAGGAACCCAGATTTGCCTGAATCTTTGTAGCCTTTTGCTTGCGTGCAGGGCTTGGCCCATGGTGCTTTGGTCCCCAAAAGAACCGAATGACCTATGTCCCACATAGTGAGGGCCTCGTCTCTTGGCCCAGCCTTCCTCAGGTCCCTCTCCTGGGACACAGTGACAGTCAAAGTGGAAACACACAGAGCACACTTGGTATTTACACTGGTCCCTTTGGTAAAGGGCTATTTATTATCAGAGTTGTTTAAATAGTGAGCAACGGTAATACTAGAGACGTGTTACTGCTCTAGGGTGGAGGTGTGCCGCCTTGGAGGGCAGCTAGTGATAATAACACTGCAGGAAAAGGCACCTGGATGCTGGCAGAGGGAGAGATGGGCACCTACATATGAAATCCAATGGAGGAAAAAAACCTCTTGACAAACTTTGCCGAAGACGGCAGCTCAGGCCCTGGTGTTTGTGTGTTTTGCCCAATGAGGAAAATCAGCTTCTCTGCTTAGCCAACGTGTTCAAGCTTATAATTACAATTTCCATACGGCTGGAGGGGACGATAAAACGCTTTTAAATGTGTTCTGTCGTAAAGCTCGCACTGAGCATCAGAGCGCCAGCGTGTACAATTGATAAATGAGAAAACCCTTTTAATTTCCGTTCTCAGGGACAGACATGGCGAATGCCGAACGGGGGCGTGAAGGAGCATCCCGGACCCGAAGAGGGTCCCGCTCCAGCTGTGTGTCACCTTGTCCCACAGGCCAGTGAGCGACATTTTTAACCAAGGTGGCTCTTCCTTTAAGTTTCATCAAGACAGCCCCTGGAGTGGTCAGGCTCTCACATGATGTGTTGGGTTTGTAATAGCAGGGAGAGGCCCTGTCCAAGGAGAGGGTCCCATTGTGTTAACCACTGCACTTCCACGGAGCACGAGACATTCACTCGTGCAATGCTACCAGCCCACACAAGGGTGGCTATCCCCATGTTAGAGCTGGGGAGTCCAGCACAGTGAGATTAAGTGACTTTCTTACGGTCACCCAAAGAGACTGTAGCAGAGATGCATTTGGACCTAGATTTCTTGATGCCTAGTCAAGAGGCTGAATCACCCAGCCCCTCCTTCTATGAAAGCCGACTGTTTCATCGGCGTACCTGCTTCCCGCCAGTAAACCTTTTCCCATATTGAATGTCTTTTTATAGGGGGGAGCTGGGTTCGGTCCCTTCCTGCCCCCCAGAATCGTCCTTCTGGGGACCCTGCTCATAAGGGGCAGTTTTGGGAACCAAGCAGTTTAACAGGTAAATAGGCAGCAGGTTTAAAACAAACAAAAGGAAGTTTTTCTTCATGCAGCGCATAGTCAACCTGTGGAACTCCTTGCCAGAGGATGTTGTGAAGACCAAAACTTTAACAGGGTTCAAAAAAGAAGGAGATACATTCATGGAGGATAGGTCCATCAATACAGATTAGCTAGCAGGCTGGAAATGGGTGCCTGGGGAGGGATCGCATGATGATACCCTGTTCTGTTCATTGCCTCTGGGGCACCTGGCATTGGCCACTGTTGGAAGACAGGATACTGGGCTAGAGGGACCTTTGGTCTGACCCAGTCTGGCCATTCCTATGTTCTCGTGTTAAGCAGAGAGGCTGTGGGTTGGTTCAAAACCTCCCAGGTCCCAGGCCTGCCTGGGGGAAGGAGAACACGCACACAGGAGAGCTGTGGATGGTGTCACCTCTCTGGGTTTTACTTCACCCAGCTGGAAGAGGCGCTAATCCCTACCCATCTCCCAAGGGGGGGTGAGTCTCCAGCAGCCAGAGGAGCACCAAGGGGCTGCAGGAGAGTCTTATTACCCCCCTCAGCTTGGCCAGGGGGAGCCTGTGGAGAGGACCTGCCCTTTCAAGGGCACCGAGGAGAAGGCCCCAGCGAGGCTGGGAGCTGTTCAACCGGGCGAGTGTTGGGAGAGGGGGCTGCTCCTGGCACGGCCCCAGCAGACGTCCTTTGCCGGCTGGCTTTTCACGCCATTTACTCACAGGCAGGCGGTAGCAGCGGGGAGAGCCCCAGCCATTACGGCTCCCAGCGAGTATTTAGCATAAATTATTTCATTATAAATTAGCCTGTTAGCCGGCCGTATTCTGGAGCACGGGTCAGGTTCTCAGGGGAATGTCAGCGGCCATTAGCAGGCTAATGACCTCTTGGCTGTGGGAGGAGGGGGAGCAGGAAAGTCTGCTCCGGTCCAGGCCTGTCTCAGACCCCATGTCTTTGCCAGGTGGAAAGGTGAAGCCCATAACGCCCCCTGGGGACGGCACCTTTCCCTTAATCCGCCCCAGCGCTTTTTCCTTCCTCCTCATCCCAGCGTGTCATTGCCGGGCTCAGCTGGCTGGATCGGGGCCCGTTGCGGTGTCACTTTGCATTGCGACAACAGCATCTTCCGAACACTTTGCCGGAGAGTTCGCCTCTCCCCTCCCCCGACAGCGAGGGGACGGCCCTCGGGGGAGGGAGATAGTACTCACCCCGCAGCGAGAGGCACCATGGGAAGGCAATGGCTGAAACATCCTTTTTAGCCCCATTTGGCAGTTGGGTAAATGGAGCCCCAATGGGGTGATATGAATGGGGCTGCAATTGACAGAGCCGTGTGAGCTGGTGTAACTACCCCACCACGCAGGCGGACGGGGTGAGGGATGTGAGAGCAGTAGCAAGAAAAGGAACAAAAGGAAGGAGTAAGATCCAGCAAGTGCCTTGGGCTAGCTACAGTTAGCAGTGAGGACATCCGATGACTGACTCATAAGTGACCTCAGGATATCCTGCTGATGCCAGCTGTGAGTATTGTCTGGTCTTTCTCTCCGTGGTGTTCCTCCCATGCAAACAGGACAAAAATGCCCACTTTTGTAAAGCCCTTCGAGATCCATGAATGAAATGCATCACAGGATGCACCTCTTATTATCCTTAAAGTGGAAAGAACAGACACCAAAAGTTAAGCAGGACTCAAACAAGGATCAGGCTTAGGTATAGCTGATTAGCATTTCAGGCTAGGCCTACACTATAGCGGAAGGTCAAATTATGATACACAACTCCAGCTACGTTAATTACATAGCTGGAGTCGATGTACCTTCATTCGAGTTTCTGCGCGGTCTCCACAGCAGGAGGTCAGCGGGAGCAAACGCTCCCATCGGCTTCCCTGACTCCTTGCGAGGAGCAGTAGGATCACGGTCGACGGGGGTGCCCTCAATTAATCTTGTTAAAGTGATGCAATCTTAGCTAGACCCCCTAAATCAAACTCAGAAGATCGAGCGTGGCAGCACCATAGCTCGAAATAAAATATGCAATTTGAGCTATGCAAATGGCATATCTTATTTCAATCCTATTTCGCAATAGCTTGTTTCGTATTTTGGCGCGTAACCCGCTATTCTGAAACGTCCCTTACTCCTCGTGGAATGAGGTTTACAGGGACATCAGACTAGCGAGACCGTTCTATTTTGAAACAACGGGCTTGCTGTGAAGACACAGGATAGCTATTTCAGGATACTCTGGTATCCTGAAATAGAGTTGTAGTGTAGACGTAGCCATAGAAACAAGGCAGAGGAGGTAATATCTTTGTTTAGATCATCTTTGGTGGGTGGACGAGACAAGATTTTGAGCCCCACCAGAGCTCATGTGCAGATCAGAGACTCACAGGGTTCAAAAACAAACAAGAGTTCTGCAAGGGCAGTAAGTCCCCATGCTTCAGAGCATAAAACAACCTCTTACTTAACAGGGGTCAGGAGGAAAGATCCCTTGAGAGTAGGTTATCCCATAACGGCAAGGTTCTTGCACTGAGCTCTGCAGCAGCGGTCATCAGCCTCTGTTGGACACAGGAGACTGAACTAGATAGAGCCTGGTCCAATCCCGTTCGGCAAGTCCTTTGATTGGGGGGGAAGCCCCCTTTTCTGCACTTCACACCAGACCCCTGACAAGATCTTGGCGGATAAGAGGCTGGCTGGAGAGAACATCTAGGTTTCTTTGTCAAATGGTGTAATTCTTATGAATATTCACACCCATGTCAGGGAGAAAAGGCTCATTCCCTAATAGCAGGATATCAGTTGGAGCATCATCTAATTGATTACTTGGAAATTACTCTTGGTGGAAAGGGAAGCCCTCTTTACTCACCAGGAACTAATTTCGCTAGCGCCATTCTTTGCTGTGCCCAATTAATCTTGTTAAAGTGATGTAATGTTAGTGAGCACTTCACACAAAGATACAGGAGGGGGGAGTTGTCTGAGACGATGAAGATTAATTAATGAGGAGGTAATGGAGGGTAGTTACCTAGGCAAGAGGGTGTGTGGCCCAGTGCTGCATGTGCCAGGCTAGAATGGTGGAGGGAAAATCATCTGAGTCTTTAGGTGGATGGTGATTACCTCCAATGACTGGCTTATATGTATATAGTCTATTGGTAGAGCAGCATGTCTTCCCGTCTGTCATAACCCATCGTGCGTTAGGTGCCCGACGTGCTAAGTGCTGTACAAACACCTCATAAAAGACATTCCCTGACCTGAAAATCATCTCCAAATAGCCAAAGGAAAGATCATGTCATGTTAGAGGTGGCAACCAGAGGTGTTAAGTAACTTGCCCAAGGTCCCACTGGAAGTCAGTGGCAGAACCCACGGCTCCAGCAGTCTAGTTCAGTGCCTTACCCAGACCATCCTTTCTCCCAGTCCTTGGCTGTTCTCAGGCAGAGAGGGAAAGGCTGTTTTGGTCAGCCTTGTGGTGACAAAGGGGCTGTGTAACAATGTCGGGGAGAACTTCAAATGCCCGCCCCCCAACTGAATAATGCCGAGTTGCCATGTGCCTTGGCAAATCTCCCCCAGAACTAATAATAGTAATGTGCTGGTGTCCATTTTATTAGCGTTTTGCTATGAGAGCGCAGGGCTGAAATCTGGGGATTTCTTCCCCCATCTTTTGTCCCGGGACCTGACAAGTATCCATGAAATCAGTTTCACATGCACTCACCCTCCCCGCACACCCAAAAAGGGGGAAAATAGATCAGTGTTGCCCCCCTGTACAGAGAGGAAACTGAAGCACAGAGCAATGATGTGTCTTGCCCAAGGTCAGCCAGGAGGTCGTGCCATTAGCCTATGCTCCCTCCAAAGAGATCGCCAGACCTGCTGTGGAGATGCCGCAGCCTCCAGGGGCAGACAGCCAAACTCTCTTCCGCTTGAATAAGCGGCAGGTGGTTACTTCAACAGGGACTGCTCTTCTGTTTGGGTCCCAGCAGGGTGCGTGCATTCCACTATGGGAAGACAACAAGCCCCTTTGCAAGAGCACTTCAAAAAGGGGGGGGGGGGCAGTTTCCAAACAAAACGCTGTAGTATCTCTGAACACAAGGATCACATCTCTTCTCCATGGGCGTACTGACTGCAGAGCCTTGGCTCACAGCCATAGGTTTAACCTATTCCGTTTTCCCTGCTGCAGCATTGAGTGTGTGGGGTAGGGAGAGGAGAGAAAAAACTGCTATATAGGTTGAACCGCTCTAATCCGGCACTCTCTGGTCCGGCAACATCCATGGTCTGGCAAGATCGTAGTTAGCCGGATGTCCACTTCTCATGGGTGTGGCCAAGTTTCCCGCAGACCCATAAAGTTTGTTTATAGCCACCGGTCTTGGTCTTGTTTACAGCCACCGAAGCTGTACCAAGCTACACCATAGCATCCAGGCTGTGAAACTGCATTCAGCATACAGGTGAGCCTGGTGGACCCAGAACCCAAACCTCCCCCAGGCTCAGGACGACCAGGGTCTGGGTCTGGGATAGGGAGAGTGGCTTACGCCCACGAGCATGGAGATGGACTAGGATCCAGTCCCTTCACTACAGGGGAAGGTCGAATTGAGATATGCAACTCCAGCGACGTTAATTTGTTTGGCAGTTTGTTCACATGTCATGTAATTGGGCCATGAGCAAAGAAATTTCTCCCCTCCCCCCTTTTCCTGTGGGGCAGAGCTGTCAGCTTTTTCCACCAGTGTCCAGACTGGAAGCAAGGCGTGCATTTTTAGCTATGAGGATAATTAACCATGGGAACAATTTACCAAGGATTGTTGTGGAGTCGCCAGCGTGGACAATTTTTCAGTCAAGGTCGGGTTGTTTTTCCAAATGACCTACTGGTGGGGAACTAGTTTGGGGGAAGTTCTGTGGCCTGTTATCCAGGGGGGTCAGACGAGAGGATCCCAAAGGCCCCTTCTGGCCTTGGAAGCTAGGAATCCATGCCTCTGCTCCCCAGCACAGGCTGCAAACCCGAAATCAGCCTGCCATGCTAGACTGCAAGGACCTTGTCTTGCAATCTCATGCTGCAAGCAATCAAAGGCGCCTCACAAGTGCCTGCAGATTTATTTCCACGGGAGGGGCTTCGCTGGATGCAGTTGACACCTGTCCCCTAAACAACTTCAGCAAAATTGAAGTAAACCCTGCTTCACCTGAAGCATCTCTACAGCCTTTGCGTCTGCTTCAACAAAGTCGTTCTTAAATCACCTCTTACGTTGAAGCAACGCAGCCCTGCATGCAGAGAAGCATCGAGAGTGGGCAGGATCGGACCCTGAACCTGTAAAATCCCCAAAACGCCGAATGACGTCTTCTGCGTGGCAAAGTGTCGTGTGCTCTGAGTAATAACCGGGTAGGTGCCCTCCAGACAAAAATCTGAAGACAGGGTGCTGGCAAAGAAACGCTTATTTCATTGTTGGTGAGACACCGATAACACAGAGCACAGCATGTAAAGCTACTGCCAAGATGTACACGGCCAATAAATGCTTCATAAAGTTTGCATGAAACTCCCAGTGACTTGCCTTGGAAATGCTTGAGATTAGCAACCCAGGCTGGTTTCCAGAAGGTGTTGGTATCCACTGCCAGGAGGGCATCAACTAATAAACTGCGGACACAAAGGACGTCGACTTGAACTTGGGCTGCTAAAGCAAAGATGCGCCTCCCCGATCTCCAACTCTGGCAGCTGGCTTTGTGGGACGTAATCCCCCTTCCTCTGCAGAAGGAGGGTGCAGACGGGGAGGAGGGGGGGAGCCCATAGAGCAATCCCACAACAATCGCTGCCTTTTCTATCCTGGCTATTGATCGTCTAAATGGTTGGTTGGTGATTACAATATAAATATAGCTTTTCATGGAGTAGAGGCCTTTTATGGGATCCGCACACACTTAACCACTTAACCCCAGTGACAAAAAGAGCAGTGAATTAACTGTTCAGAGGCTGCTCGTGCAGAAAGGAGAGGCCTCAATAGGATTTGGGGAGCTTGGTGTATAAATTGCTATGCTTCAGAGGTTGTCAATGGGGGCTTTGGAGTCGGAGCATGTGCCAGTCAGGGCTGCGTGGATATGGATGGGGTATCAAATAAAAAAGCAGCTGCTTCCCTTTAATAAAACAATGATTTATTCATAGTGACTCAGGCAGGGGGAGTGGAGGGGAGGAATACATTGCAAAGCACCCTGATGGCCCAGCGACTTAATGCCATCAGCAGCCTTTTTCTTTGGACAATGAGCAACAAAATGCTCCTGGGATGGTTATTAGACAAGGAGCCGTAATAGAGATTGACTGAATTGAACCCTCTCCATGAGCAAGCGCAGGGTGTGAAACCTCATCCAGCACAGAGGTGAGCCTGGCAGGCCCAGAACCCAACCCCCCCCAGGCTCAGGACGACCAGGATCTGAGTCTGGGATAGGGAGAGTGGCTTAGGCCCAAGGGCATGGAGGTGGACCAGGATCCAGTCCCTTCACTACAGGGGAAGGTCGAACTGAGATATGCAATTCCAGCGACGTTAATTACGATGCTGGAGTCGACATACCTTAATTTGAGTTTCTGCACGGTCTCCACAGGGGGAGGTTGATGGGAGCAAACACTCCCGTTGGCTTCCCTTACTCCTCATGAGGAGCAAGAGTACCAGCCCCAACAGGGGCGCCCTCTGAGTTTGATTTAGTGGGTCTTTACTAGACCCGCTAAATCAAACGCCGGAAGATCAACTGCGGCAGTGTCGATCTTCCACATAGTGAAGACGTGGCTTCAGTCTGAGGCCCTTCCTGGTTTACGGAGATGCAGAAATGAAAGTGCTAGACTCGGGTTCAGGGCGTCACAATGCACCGCCTGCATGTCTAGCTGCAGCCCACAGGAGGAAGAGTGGTCAAAACTCTGGCGGGTTCCATTGCCAGTGCTGGCCCAGATGCCCTATGTGACCTTAAACAAGTGGCCCAACGGGTGCAATGGGGACAGGCTCCTTCATGACTGTGCCACCAAGCCAGGAGCTCCGAGGACCCTTTCAAGGGCTCACACATGACCTAGGCCCCTGTATTCCTGGCAGAGCAGCAACTTACGAACATAAGAACATACGAACAGCCATACTGGATCAGACCAAAGGTCCATCAAGCCCAGTATCCTGCCTGCCAACAGTGGCCAATACCAGATGCCCTAGAGGGAAGGAACACAATAGGTAACCCTCACGTGATCCCTCCCCTGTCACCCATATCCAGACAAACAGAGGCTAGGGACACCATTCCTACCATCCTGGCTACTTCTTGGCTACCCATCCTGGAAACTTCTTTTCCAAGGCTCCCGACCTCTTTTTGCTAAGTCCAACTCTGGGGCTATTTGGGGTGGGGGAGCAGTCAGCCCTACAGGGAAGCAGCAGTAAAGCAGAGATGGCCGTACAGGAGGAGCAAAGGAGAGCTTTGAGCCCAGAGAGACTCCCTGCTCCCCTCCGCTTTCTAGCTCTGTTAGTAGCTTATGAAAATCACAGCAGGCGCTGCTCAAGAGGCAAGGTGGCCATGCGTGTGAGGCTGGGATTCTGCTGACTTGCCAGTGGCCCTGGGCACCCTGGATGAGTCATTTCCTGCCTCAGTTTCCCCTTTATCTGCCTTCTCTGGTTAGATGGTAAATTCTTTGGGGCAGGGACCACATAAGAACAGCCATACTGGCTCAGGCCAAAGGCCCATCTAGCCCAGTGTCCTGTCTGCCAACAGTGGCCAATGCCAGGTGCCTCAGAAGGAATGAATAGAACAAGTGATCATTAAGTGATCCATCCCATGCTGTCCATTCCCAGCTTCTGACAACCACAGGCTGGGGGGGGACACACCATTCTGACCCATCCTGACTAATAGCCACTAATGGACCTACCCTCCATGAATGTATACGTATGTACGAGACCTAGTACAAAGGGGCCCCGATCCCATGTTGATCGTCTCCATGCCATTGTCATACAAATAAACCATAATAGCGTAGAAACCCCAGAACCATGACATTAGTTACTCAATGGCTAATATGACCATGTAAGTTTAAAACAAAGAGTCGTCAGCTTAAAAAATACCCGTGAGGCTCAGCTCGGGGGCTCCCCTGTAAGAGGGAGGCAGACTGGGAACCTTGTACCACACAGGAGAGTTAGCCTCAAGGAGGCAATCGGGCTTTTCTTGATGATGGACCTGTGGGTGCTGTCATGAGGGGCCTCACGAGGGCACCGTTGGGGGGGAGGGGCTGGGTTGCTCTTGATTTTCTTTCACGGTCCCTGCTGTTTAGACTGGCGTTGGGCTTGTGTGTTTTAAGGCCTTAGGCTCTGGGATCCCAAACGAGTCATTCTTCCGCTCTACTCTGCAAGGATTAGGCCTCAACTAGAGTATTATGTCCAGTTCTGGGCACCACAGTTCAGGAAAGATGTGGAGAAACTGGAGAAGGTCCACAAAAGAGCAACAAGACTGATGAAAGGTTTCTCAAAAAGAAAGCAGTGTTTCTCAATCTTTTTTTTTTTTTTTAACAAAGTACCCCTTTAAAAAAAAAAATTATAAGACCCCCCAGTACCTACAGTTTTCAGACACACAATTTTTTCTACCATTGCAACACATTTGTTTAAACAACTTAATCGTAGCCAGGCAGGCGATGAATTTTGGGGTGTAAAAAGTACAAAAATAATAAAATGCTGTAAAATTTAAAACAAAAATTCAGCTTTCTCCAAATTTCAGTGGTGTTGACGTACCTCCCACACTTCTCTTGAGTTACCGCTAAAGGTACTCGTACCACTGGCTGAGAAACACTGGTCTAGAGGACATGACCTATGAGGGAAGACTGAAAGAATGGGGTTTGTTTAGTCTGGAAAAGAGAAGACTGAGAGGGGACATGCTAGCAGCTTTCAAGTACCTAAAAGGATCTTAAAAGGAAGAGAGAGAAAAAATGTTCCCCTTAACCTCTCTTGATAGGACGAGAAGCAATGGGCTTAAATTGCAGCAAGGGAGGTTTAGGTTGGACCCCTTGGTTTTGGCCCACCCCAGAGCCGAGGGGGCCCCACAAAATCTACTAGCCCCAGACCCCCAGAGGAGTTAATCTGGCCCTGGTGAAAGACTGCCAATAAGGAGAGAAAAGTTTTCAGGTGGCAGGTGCCCCACAGCACCTGAGAGCAAGGAAAAGGTTAAATGAAAGAGTGGGTTAAAGTCACATAAAGCCCATGCAAAATACACAAGGGAAGCAAGGAGTATCAGCCACCCAAGAGCAATTAGAGGCAGGTGGCCGGTAGCGCAGCGGCCTCGGAGTCAGGATGCCTGGGTCCTATTCCTACTGTTTCAGGCAAATAACTGAGTGCCACTCTTCCCAGCTGTCAAGCCAGGACGAAGCAGGTCCACCCCCCCGGAGACCGAGATGGAGCGCGTCAGTGTTTGCAAAGCACGCAACAGCTGAGGGGTGAAAATGGCGAGAGAACGATTAATATGCTGTTTGTGTTAGCGAGGACGAGTTACTACGAGCGTCATCCTGCGGGGGGATCTGCGCACAAATCCCCATGAGAACGCTGAAATGCAAGGAGAATGGGGACACTTCCCCGGGTGATTTTCCCATCCAAAATGTCAGTGAAACTGGCCTCTGCCTCCGCCTGCCAAGTGTAATGCGTCTGGCACAGCTGCATATGCTGATGGAAAACGATCCCATCCGAAAAAGTTGCTACCAGGGCCACAGGGCAGATTGTGGTCTGGGATCTGCCCCGGCATCTTCTGCTCTGGACTCTCAGCCCCCAGTGACGTCACGCTCCTCTTTGTTCCTGGGCCGTGATGCCCTCCATCCTAACCTCGCTTTAAAATGTAGCTTTTCTGGGGGACTCAATTCCACAAGGCTATTCCCTGCCTGGATCCTGATTTGTTGCAGCTTCTGAGAGATGGCCCAGTGTAGAGTCTTGTTCTAGCGCGGAAACACACAGCTGTGCTGCAGGTGGACTGGATTTCCATGCCAGCTGCTCAGACCAGTGCTCAGGGCCTGGCACACCCCAGCCAATGCGCAGGGCGGGTGTGCTCCAGGCTATTGCTAGTGAGCAGAGGATGAGCCGTAGTGATAACGGCAGGAACCTGAATAAGCCCAGAGAGCTCCAGATTTGAATCTGTGTCTTTAATCTGCATCCCTGAGCAATCAAACCAGGAGAGCTGATCCCCTCGCCGTGTTTCCACCCCTCAGGAACTAAAATGAAGTGACGTGGCGTCTAGCCATTTTGAACAGCCTGGGACTGCAGCAGGCAGGGAGCTTGTTGCAGGATCATGCAGGGCTGCCTAGGTAAGTACCTCCCAGCCACAGTCTGCCTCTGACACCCCAGCCCCTCCTCCCCGCATCTTCCTGCCCCAGGCCACCATCTCCTCCTGCCCCAGGTCATCACCCAAACCCTCGGCACCACCCTCCTCCAGGTCAACTCCCTCCCAGATCCTGCACCCCCTTCTACACCCCTCTCCCAGGCCAGAATCCTCTCCTGCATCCATGCCCCTGGACCCCTGTGACGTAGTGGGGGGTACCTTGCTGGTTACTATGCTGGGCAGTGGGCTGTGAGTGACCTCCCCTGGCTGCTGTCTGCAACACGGCCCAACAGGGCAGGGGATGAGTCATTATGCAAAGGGGGCTTCAAACCTGTCTGACCAGTATCTCCCAGGGAGCGGAACAATGGGAAGAAGGGGAGTGGAGCCCTGGCTGGGGGCAGGGCTGGAAGTGAGGGAGTTAGTTTCTGTCTGGGATCATGGAGGAGACAGCCTAGGGAAAGAGGCTGGGATGTAGGGGCCCAGTCTCCCCCATCTCAAGGGGGGCTGAGGCATCTGTGCTGTGCTGTATCCTGGAGAAGCAATAAACTCCCTCTATTCTACTGGCTGGTGGAGTCTGTCCGTGCCATTACGGGGGTCCAGGGGACGGGAAAACCCCAACGCGCCATCACAACCCCGTAACCCAGCCCCATACCCTGAGCTCCTTCTGCATCCAACCTTCATCCCAGATTCCTCACCCCCTCCACAGAAAAGTGCAACCCTTGACTTTTGGAGTGGCCCCCTATCAAAAATTACCCAGGGTAACTGGGTGTCTCAGGGGAAGGGGCTTCATGTCTCATCAGGGCACCAAGAGCAGCAACCAGCCTGCCCATCCTCCCGCTGCCTGAGACTCCAGGTGTGCGGCACACAGGCAGTGCCTTCTCCTCTCCACTGGTTAATCTCCTTGGATGCAACCTCAGAAAGGAAACGTGTGAAGGGGGAGGGAGGGAATATTTCGACACCTGGCCAGTTTGTGACCCAAATTCAAGAAATGAGCAAACTCAGCTCACCGAGGAACTTTGTGGAATGGAGCTTTGTGGTGCATCTCGCCGTGAGGAGATGGGCTAATTCTACCCACAGCCTTTTGCTTCAGTCGTCGTCTGGAGATACTGGAACATGGTGAATACCACGGTTGGAAACAGACGCGTAGGCTGGGACGGCAGCACATTGGGACAAGCTGTGGGAGGTGGAACTTTTAGGCTACGTCTACACTGCAAGGTTTTGGTGCAAAAACAGCTGGTTTTGCGCAAAAACTCTTGGAGCGTCCGCACCTCAACTGCGCTTTTGCACAAGAAAACCATGAGTAAAACAGCAGAACAGAGGGCTTTTTCTGCTGTAGGTAAACCTCCTTTTAGGAGGCATAACTCCCTTCTGCACAAGAGATCTTGTGCAAAAAGGCAAGTGTGGATGCTCCAGAGGAGCATCTTTCTTGTGGAAGAAACCCCTATGGGAAAAAGCACAGGTGCTGTGAATGGCAATCAAGCTTTCTTGCGCAACAGCGTCCATGCAGAGTGGATGCTCTCTTGCGCAAAAGCACATCGCTTTTGCGATGTGCTTTGAGGTGTGGACGTGCTCTTGCGCAAGAAGTATGTAGTGTAGACATAGCCTTAAAGGGGTGTGTGGATGGGAGGACTGAGAGAACCGTGGAGATCTACTGGCCTGCAAAGGAATTAGAGGAGTTGAGATTTGACTCCGAATCAGAAGCTGCGGGGGTAGATCTGGGCTGTTTGGCTCAGGCTCATCTTGAGAAATACCCTTGCAAGGGAAGCCGTGGCTGTCTTGTCAGCTGCAACACGCTGAGGTGACGCACCGGGGAAGAGAAGGCGGCTAGCTGTCCACATTGCCTCCGGGGGTGGACTTGACACATCCACACAAATCTTTTCCATCTCTCATCAAAGCAGCAGTCTCAGAGGCTCATCGCGGCACCTGGCAGTTAGCAGAGCTGCAGCGGCTGTAGCGAAAGGCTGACACTGACAAATGCATTGGGCAGAAACACAGGACTTGCCACGGGCACATCCTGCAGCCAACACCCTAATGGATCAAGTGAAGGTGCTGGCTTCCCCAGCACTGCTCAAGGTCCTCCCTCTATTACAGGAAACCCTCGACATGCACCGTCCAAGTTCCAACCCCCCACACTTACAACCATTTTTGTAAGTGCAGAAGGGGCTGAAAACCTCCGACTTACGTCCTCGGCCCACATTTACGACAGTGCACAGCACCTATTGTAAATGAGGGTTCGAATTACGACATCCCCAACTTGCGACACTTCCCCGGGAACCAATCGCATCGCAAGTCAGGGGCCGCCTGTAGCTCAGTCCATCCTCCTGCAAAGCTGGAGTGAGACTGAGCTCCCTCTGGCCAGCCACCTTTTTATAGTGCTCAGCCAGCCCTGATTGGCTGCCTCAAGCCTGCTCGTGATTGGCTCCCATCCTCAGCCCTCTCCCAGGGCTCTTTAAACCCCTTATGTGCCAGTGCGGGAGAAGGGGGCCTTCAGGAACCTCAGCTTGAGAAAGAAATTGCTGCCCTGCTCTTGGGAAGGGTCTCTGGGTCTGGTGCGCATATAAGATCAGTTTCACTGGAGTTACTCCTGATCTGCACCATTGTGAGAGTAGAATCAGGCAAGATGTATTTATTAAGGCCCGTATGCACAGTGCCTCCAGGAATCCATCCCACACCCAGTCACATGAACAGTTGACCTGTCAAGACCATGTTTGTCAGCAATAAAAATTTGTGGCCCCTGGAGGCCTAAGGTGTTGGTGACACCGGACCTGCTGGGGCTTCCCTCCTACTGAAAACACAATGAAGGTGAGAGAATCTCGGGCTCAGTCCCTTGTTGCTCGTTGCTAAAGCCCCATACACAACCTCCGGCCACCTACAAGTGTCCATCCCACCGCAGCCACCCATACGCGGACGTTGGTTCTGCTGCCCTAAGGAACAGCCTGTAAGGGTAGAGTCATCCCTGGCCATGGCACGAGGGCTGTGCCGAGCCGCAGAACTGAAAAGAAGCTGCCGTTTGGGTAGGCAACACACAAATCCATTCCTTCCCCTCCTGTCCAACCTGGGAAAAAGCAGGGCCACGAAAGGGATTTCATTGAAGTCTCTAAAAGCTTAAGCAGAGCCGATCAAGGCAGGCCGAGGCCCTATTTTTAGCCCCACGCAGATGGAAGGATAAAAGGGGGCTGTGGATGGAAATGAAAGACAAACAAACGCCGAGCAGATGTTGGAAGAGGTGTTTTCCCACCCTCGGGATGTGTGCGCGCACAGAGAGCTGGAGCGGCAAAGGTACCGCCAGGGTCAGTCCCAGAGCACTGGAACTTCATGGGAACTGAGGAGCCGGCACACTAGCCTCCTGGGTGCCCAGCAAGGCTGGAGCAAAGATAATGGGACTTGGAGCCCCTAACACATTGGAGACTCCACTGAGAGGACCAGTCTTGCCTTACCCCACCCGTCCCCCCCACACACCCAATGAACTCATCCTCCTCCCAAGTAAACAGCCTATCGGTCAGCAGCTGCTCTGCCTCCTCCTTCTTACCCAGCTCCTTCAGCCCTTGGGACCCAGACCCTGAGCCTCGCCTCTCTTGGGGGGAGGACAGTTATAGCAAAAAAATGGAAAGGGGCCTGTTTAGCTAGTGGCAGTGTTCCCTGTAAGCCGGGTGCTTTGACAGCCACCCAGGAGCAATTCAAATGCTGCCCCGCTGATTAGCAGAGTGCCCATGTGTTTCTATGGTGGTGCACATCTGCACATGCCTTGGTGCACATGACAAAATTTATTCCACCCGTGAATGGGAAAAGTTAGAGGGAACATTGGCTAGCGGTGGCATTTCTTATCTGCTTGGCCTCCGTGCACTGGTAAGAGAGCCCAGGAGCAGGGACTCCCTGTAAGGCATGTACTTTTGCTGAGGTACTTGGCCAATACAGCCCCCTTGCCTAATGCAGTCTTGTCACCTTCTGGCCAGAGAGCAGTCCAGGAGTTTGAATCCCACGATGCCTGGGGTTGGACTCAGTCACCCATTTCCCTACGGGAGAATGGTCTGGTAGCTGAAGCAGGAGAGTGAGGTCATCAGGACTCCTGGGTCCTGTCCCTGGATCTGCCACTCATTGTTTGTGTGAGCGCCAGCAAATCACTGAGCCTCCGGGTCTCCCCCTGGAAAAGGCAAATAGCCATCTTGACCCATCTGCCAAAGGGCAGTTCAGAGGCTTAACCTGATACAAGCTGAGCTCATCTGCTGGAACATGACAGGCCTTCCAGGAGGGCAGTGTGTGGCTAGGGTTAGCATTTGCTTCCTATGTGGCCACAAGCCAGTGAAAGAAAAGCCCCCAAACAAAACAGATATATGTGGGGCTGCAGTGTTCCCTATAAGGTGTGCAGAGAGATTCGAATGCTCTGCCAGCTGATTAGCAGAGTGCCTATCGATAGGGTTTTTGTGTATGTTTGTTTCCATTGTGGTGCACATTGGCACATGCCTTGGCACAGAAAAAAAATATTCCACACACAGATGGAAAAAAATTAAAGGGAACATTGCGGCGGGGGCTGACCCCCTCTTTAGCCAGAGTGCGACTGATTGGGCAAATATGATATCCATGCCTATGTGTAGGATGCAGCATGTCTCCGCCATGCCGCAGAGAGACCCAACCAGTTTTGAAGGGAGCTCTGCAAGGGCCCCTAGACAAACGGGCCATTGGACCTGAGCTGTGAAGGCTGATGCCTGGGGTGCTTTCTGGGGAGACTGCCAAGGCTGCGCTATGTAGCAGAAAGGGGCTTGGAGGGGGGGAGCAGTTTTTACAAACAGCCTGGAAGTAAACAATGAGGTTATAAAAGTTCATGTGTCTGTGCTTTAAATAGTCCCTGACTAACTGCCCCCTGGGCCCGTCTGGCTGCGCGTGCATTGGCTCCCGAATGACATTCATTGCATCGCACCAGGAAGCCCGATGGGTGGAAAATTTTAACAAGAGCCTGGAAAGGCGGTTTTGGTGAGCAGCAAATGGGAGAGCACAGGAGACAGTCTGCACTCGCTGGACGCCACTCCCTGCCCCTGCCCCATTCCCTGTCCTGCCCCTTTCCTTCCAGGAAAAACACCAGCTTCCCCCACCCTGGGGATGAAGGCTGAGGACGAGCAGAGAAAGGAGAGACCTGAAGGTGATGGAGAAAAGAGAACACATGGAGAAATGTGCATGTTTTCTCTTATGGGGAAGAGCAGGCTGTCCCGGGTCGGCAGCAATGTTCCCTCTGATTTTTTCCCATCCATGGGCAGAATAAATTTTGTTCTGTGCACCAAGGCACGTACAAAGGTGCACCACCAATAGAAACATATTCTGCCAGCTGTGGGAGGCTGCGGGCGTTCTGCTAACCAGCTGGGCGGCATTTGAATCTCTCCTGGGCGGCCGCCAAAGGGTTCAGCTTACAGGGAACACTGGTCGGCAATGGGGAACCCACAGGGGCCCAGCCTCATGCATGCTGAGTGTAAACCCATTGCCATTAGATTGTGAGTCAGGGGTTTGAGCCCCGACATGTTTGAGTGGATTCAGAATCAGGCAATGTGCGTCCATCCAACCCATCTGCAGCTGCGGCTGGATACACATGTTCACACATGCACGTGCACTCACACCTGCTGGCCAAAACCATGCCCACCTACAGTCTATTTCCAGAAACAAAAGAGGGGTTAGCTTCCCAGTGCTGCTACACCCTTATCCTGTTGGTTCCCAGATCCCACCCCAAGCCTTCCAACCACACCATCTCTGGGGAGTCTCTTTGCTTCTTACTTTCGGGATGCCTTCGATCTCGCCTGGCTCTCCAGGAGTCTAAAGATGGATTCTGGCATCTCTGGGGTGCTGGACACACACGCTCGCCAGAAGAGAACCGAGGGACGTCCCTGTTTCAGCGACACAAGGCCCTCTGCAGCCAGCTTCGAGTGTCCCTTGTGCCAGAAGGAGGAGAGAAAAACCCTTAGCAGGCATTTAGTACATCGACTTCCTGGTTAGCAGCAAGTCTGCCGGCGGCATGAACTCCAGTACCGGTGCGAAGGCTGCTGCCGGGGTAGAACCACGTGCTAGTCAGTAACAGCTGGTGGTTGGTATTTTGTTTAATTCCTCAGGGAATCTTAATTCCCTCGGCCTGGGTGACTGTGCACTGGCGAACCAAGGAGACGAAGGGCACTCTGCACAACCGAAGCTGAGCAGGAAAGGTGGAAGCATCATTTCCCAATGGAGACAGGTCAGGGTAGCACCGGGAGATGTTTCTCCTCAGATGCCTGTCAGGACTTGGTGGGGGGGGGAAAAGAATCCACTACTCCACTCCAGTCCAGAGAATCCTTCCCAGGTCTTAACACAAGCCTGCGGGGAGATGGCTTTGGGCATTTAGACTTGTTGTAGGGTTCTGGTGCAATGCAGACATGGTGCCTAAACCTCAGTATGGACCTGGCTATTGAGGTATAAGGAGACCTCAGTCACATGGGACAACAAAGCAGGGGCCCACAGGGCAAATCACTTTGGAACATAGGAGTTGCCATATTGGATCAGACCCATGGTTCAGCTAGACCGGGGCTGGGGTCCTCACAAGGGCCAGGACTTGTCACTAGGTTTTTGGCCTGCCCAGGTTCTACTCAAACTTGATACACCAGCCATATGGTTCTGCTCACAGGCCTTTGGCAAGAGTAACAGACAACACCTAGGATGAAAAATGAGGACTTAAAAAAAAAAAAAGTCATCCCAACTGCTTCAAAACTGAGTGAAACAAGGGGTCCGGACCTTATTGCCGGAGGATTATGATCTAATCCAGTTTGTTCATTCCTAATTTTGTCCTTTGCAGATGTGCTGAGGCTTTGGCCAACTGTGTTGCCCCGTCAAAGTGTTTCATCCTTCTTTCTGTCAATATCAGAGAAATAAATTGGCCAACTCTCTGGGGCGAAGGCTTGTGGGGCTGTTTCTGTGCGCTCATGCAGAGCTTTGCTCTCACCCCACGGACCGGGGGAGAAGGAGCTGCTCCCGCCAGATGTATTATCATACTTTTTGGCTCATGTAATACATTTCCCAAAGAACACACACACTGAGCAAGCGAGATCACAGAGCTAAGGCTACCATAATAAGGCCAGATCAGGCTGTGATATCATTCTCCCAGGAGGGACCTGCTCATGGATTGATATTCCAAGACCACAGCCCTCACAGAAAGCACAATGGGGAACACATGTCGGCTTTAATCGACTGTTGCTTTAATTATCCTCTTTATATTATGTGATTGTATTTTTAGATATTGCATTTATTCTGAGTTGTCTGCTAATTTGGCTTCCATTATTGTGAATCCACTATTTTGCTCCCCACTGCCTAATATCCATGGGTTATGGTCAAGTGTCATCACTAGTCAAGGATTCCTCTTGTCTCTTCTGAGCAGGATAAGGAAAGTCCTCATTTCCAGAAGTCTCTCTGTGGGATAATGAAGAGCCTATCTGCATATGCTGTAATAATCAGTAACCCCTATTAGAGGGTCTCCATGAACACTAATGATCCTGGAAGTTTGGTATTTATTGTTCTCTTCTGGCACCAGTGTCTGATGCCAGCAATGGCCCTCTGTCGCCTGATAGCAAATTGCCGAGAAAATTAGTGGTGTGTAAGTTTAGTTGGTTTTTGTTTCACATGTACCTATCAGTTCTGAAAGTCTTTCTGAGCATTTGCTCGCACAGAAAGAATTTGGAATACTGTGGGTAACGCCATCCGGGGACTCCTGCCTTAACCATATCCTAACCTTTGCAGCGATGTAAACAGAAACACAGAAAAGTACCGGGACTCTCTGAAAGCCATGAAGCAGGTAAGTGGCAGGCACGTGTCTAGACTCCCAGTTCTCTGCTCCAACGACCAGACTACAAACAAAACAAAACCAAACCAGAGGAAGTGTGAATTGGTGAACTCCACGGAGCATTTCAATCATACAAATCATAGCCTTCCTGTCGCAAGTTACAGCCCAGGGAGGCCTGCTGGATCTGAATATTGTTGCATTTTATTGCTCCTCCGTGACTTCCGCAAAGAAGAATTGCCATTTGCTGATGATATTGCCTTTTCCTGGTGAAGGTGCAGTGCAGCCTGGGAGTGTAAACAAGGTTAACAGAACTGGCCAGGACCACGCACTGCAGAGAGAGAGAGAGAGAGAGAGAGAGAGGTTTACAGTTAATCTCTGAAAGGCCCAGCTTGTGAGGGGACACAGTGCCCGCAGAGAAGGGGCGATTGACAGGCCTGTTAATCCCAGGGAGGGCCTGATTGACAGCTGTTGTAGCCAACGCCCAGGGCCTCTTCACAGCTCACTGAGGTGAAATGTTCGGTCAGCGAAGGAGAACTTGTCCCCCGAGGGGCATTCAAGACCTTTAACCTGTTTTCTTCCCTCCCCACCCCCCGCCCTCTTCTCCATGTTCCCCTGCCTTAGCCAGGTGCTGAGAAGGCTCACGGCCTGCTGAAACCTCCGCCTGGCGGTGCTGGCACTGCATGGAAGGGGGTTAACGTGAAGCAGGAGATCTGGAAAATGCCTCGCCTTGCTGGTGCAGGAGTAAGCCCTGCTGGACTGGGGATCATGCAGCAAGCACAAAGTATTTGTGGGCCGCGCCAGCATGTTTTGTCAACCTGAGCGCTCCCCTTGCTGGCCTCCTGCTCATTGCAGTGCCCCTAACTCCAGCACGGGGCACCTGGTCTTTGTTCTGTTTTGTCCTCTGTAGGCTTGCCAGGTGTCCGGTATTCTACCGGACAGTCCGGTATTTGCGCTCTTTGTCCGCTAAAAAAAATCAGAGAATACTGGACACATGCAATGTCCGGTATTCTCTAATTTTTCCGGCTGCGCACTGGACAGAAGCCTGGCGTGGGCAGGGGGAGCGGCTGGAAGGCGGGGCCACGATCGGCGCTGGGAGCCTGTGATTGCGCAGAAGCCTGGCGGGGACGGGGGGAGTGGCTGGGACTCTCCCGCCCCCACCAGGCTTCTGCGCAATCACAGGCTCCCAGCGCCGATCGCGGCCCCGCCTCCCAGCTGAGACTCCCAGGCTGGGAGGCAGGGCCGCAATCGGTGCTGGGAGCCTGGGAGTCCCAGCTGGGAGGCGGGGCTGCGATTGCCGGTCTGGGCCCGTCAGAAGGGGTGGGGGGAGTGGCTGGGGAGGCAGTACTTATTATCCTGCACTCCTTTTTTTTGCTTGACCAAAATACCGCATGTCCGGTATTTTGGGGGGGACCATCTGGCAACCCTAGTTGCCAGGTGTCCAGCATTGACCCAGACAGTCCAGTATTTTCGCCTCCTATCCAGTAAAAAAATTCAGAAAATACCAGACACCTAAAACGTCTGGTATTTTCTGATTTTTTCCCGGCCAGGAGGCAAAAATCCCGGGTGCTTACCTGGTTCCACAGGGGAGCTGTCTGGCCCGGAGCAGGAAGACGATATAGCAGGGCCAAAAAGCCTCAAAAGCATTTCTTAAAGGGGCCATGCTGGTTTTGTTTGTTTGTTTGTTTTTTTGCTCAACAACTTTGGTCTCCCCCTTTTTTTTCCCTCCACAGAATTTTTCCCGTGGTTTTTTTTTTTTTTTTTGGTGAGGAGGGGGTGTTCGGTATTTTTGGTTAAACCATCTGGCAACCCTACCTCTGGGTGTGGGGGGAGGGAGAAAGTGTGAAGCAGATATACCAGAGTGTTTGGATTTGGGTTTGTCCTGATATTCGTGATTGTGAAATGGCTGGACAGTGTCTCGGGGGGGCGCAAGTCCTGCATGTGTGAATCTGTACGTGTGCACACACCCACATATGGATGCCGGCACACATGTGTGGGTGTATAGGAACAAATGCATGTGTGGGCATGCGGCCGTGTCAGTTGTGTTTGTGCGTGTGAGAGTTCCTCTGTGTGTGTGTGTGTGTGTGTGTGTGTGTGTGTGAGAGAGAGAGAGAGAGCATGCACGCGCAGGTGGCAGGCACCTGCATACATCTAGCAGTAAAATAGTTGCATGTATTTATCCAGTAGTATATTTGAGATCAGACATTCTCCTTCCTGGCACTCCCCAACTTCTGCTCCCCTCAGGTTCTTTGAGCCAGGGGAGACAACGGTCCCTCCCTGGTAAAACCCCTCTGCTCACCTTGCAATCCAGTTTGCTGTGGGTTGGGTGGCAAGGCCAGGGGATCGCTCCTCCCATCCTTCCTTGGTGCGGGAGGGGAGGGATCAGCCCAGCTGCCTGGGACACCCCCCCCTCCTGCCACCCAGTCCTGGATTCGCAGGCTGCGTCATGCTGCCCTCTCGCTGGGCCTGTAATGGAGCAGAGGCAGGAAGGGAAAAGCCATTTTTCTAATCTGGTATTTAATTAGGGAAGGTTGGGTGTGTGGGGTTTTTTTTTTTTTTTCAAAGTCCCCCTTCGGGCTGAATGTAAAATGGGAATGTGGAAATGCCACCTATTAATATCCCGAGCAGCTGAGGACGCAGCATTAGCTCCTCGCCTCGGCGATTAATTGTGCTTTTTTTCGCAGAAATGAGGCTATATTAGCCATGGTGGCTGGAATTTTAAACAGTGTGAAGAGGTTCTAGCCTGCGCTGCCGTAGCTCATGGAGGGGGGCACCATAGCACCGCCCACAGCGGGAGTGGACCGGGACCGCAGGAGGGGGGCCAAGCAGTCAGTGCCGCTCAATTCCCCCCCCCCAGTAAATGCTGTGCAGTACTATGCTCATAGAAGCTGGGGAATTAGGAATTACCAAGCTTTAGAGACTCAAGCATGACACTCAGACCGGAGATCTATCTCTGCTCTGGGAGGGGAGTGGGGTCTAGTGGTTACAGCAGGGGATGGGAGCGTCTGGACTCCTGGGTCCTAGCTAGTTTAGAAAGGGCTGGGTTGGAGGGGGCATTGTAAGAACAGAGGGTCAGGTGTGGGGTGGGATTGCTCCCTGAGCGAGGAACATACCAGGCCCGGGGAAGAGGGGAGATCCAGGGTGATGCGCCTCCAGCCTACCCAACAGAGGTGCTGGCTCAGCTCCCTGAAAGCTGTGCCCAGATCTCTCCTGCGCCATGATGGGTCAGCCTGAACCAGCCTCTCCGGGGAGCAAGAGCACCCCATATCAGACCGCCTTCCCCAAGCCAGGTGGGCCTCAGCCCATTATGAGGGGAGCATTTGAACTGTGCTTTGTGGAATCGTTTCCATCCGACTTTACAACCAGCACTCTGGGGGGCTCCCAGGGAGGTGTCCCTGAGCCACGTCCCAGCCAACCTCCGGGGCTCCTGGCAAGCTGAGCTGTCCCCAAGTCTAACGCAGCAAAAGCAGCACATTAGACTGAGCCCCCCGCCCTGGGGAGGTGGCCAGATGTTCCCGATAAGGGTCTGTGATTCCTTTTAATTAATTGCAGCTGTTCGCCGGTGCGCACCGGGCTTTACGGCCAGGGACGACAGGCGATAGCACAAGGGAGGCCTGGGCGGGTGGGATGTCAAGACGCGTTGCTCCCGCAATGCCGGCGAAGGTGTCTGCTTTCAGAGGAGGGAGCAGCGGAAGTCTCCTCCCTCCACACACCTTTCTGCAGCGTGATACAGGCAACAGAACCTGTCTCCTTTGGAGGGAGCCCCGGTGTGGGTGTCGTCACCAAGCTAGCTCATGCAAATAACCAGGCAAAGGGGGAAATTGCTCCAGGGCCCAGCGATTCCCAGGGGCCCAGGGCTCCCGGCTCCTGCCACTGCTACCGCAGCCAGAGCTCTGGGCCCTTTAAATTGTCACCAGAGCACCACTCTGCATGGCTCTGAGGGTGTCCTTCCCTTAGCTCAGGGCTTTATCTCTGCATCCCAGCATAGTCCAGTCTTCACTGAGGTCACCACACAGGGCTGTCCGCAGCATTGCTGCTCTCCCAGTCGCCCAATCTGCACAGCTTGAGGTCTCCAGAGGCACTGACTGCTGCTCTGTTCCCCAGCTCCTTTTATATGGCTTCCTTCACTGCCGCTCTAGCCCGCTTGGAGGATTTCTCTATTGTCTCTCAGGTGCCGGGGTTGGCAGGACCACAAGGCCTCTGGCAGAGTGCCTCAGGTTTTCATCCATGCATGTTCAGCAAGCAGAGCAAGGATTCCTTAGGCACCAGGTCACAGGTGCCTGGTAGCAAGGATGGCCAACTCTGACAAAGCAAGGTCTCAGACGTGGGTTTGGTCCGGGTGAGCGTATTGGCACTTTGTTAATATCCTCATTGGAGCTTTGTCGAGGGGTAGAGTTTCTCTGGAAACATCAGAATTGGACTTTATCAGGCCAGAGCAGACCTCAGCCATGTCTGTGAAGTTACGTTCAGTCTCCTACCACCAGGGCCGGTCCTAACCAATTGGTGGCCCCGGGTGACCGCCCAGCTCGCCCGTAGACTTGCCAGATGGTTTTTAAAAAATACCAGACAAAAATTTGTCAAGAAAAGAAAAAGGGGAGCGAGGGGGTTGGGCAGTAACCAGTGAAACCTGGGGGCCCCTAAGACCGGAAATGCAGTCACGGCCCGCCCCTAAGACTGGCTCTGTCGATGGCCCCTTGAAAATGGCAGCCCCGGGCAACCGCCTGGCTCGCCTGCCCCTAAGACCAGCTCTGCCTACCACAATAAAACAGGAACACCGTCATTAGAGAAGGAAAAAACCTGTCCCATCCCATAGGGTCCATCTCCCTCCCAGCTTACATTTTCCTTCTGAGTAATTCATTCCGTTTCACCTGGGTTCACCCCGCCCCCCTCACACACACCCTGTGGCACCCACGCCCAGATGGCCACTGTCACCGTTCAGAACGCATTCAGGAGATGCAGCATATGTGCTCAGGTTTACAATAAAGCCACCGTCAGGCCACCTGCATTCATAAATACCGTCTCGCAGAAGGAAGTGGAATAGGGCCCCAGATATAAATAATTGACTGGTACATAAATTGCCGAGTGCTGCTGCATCCCTTGGAAACGTAGACTCTTGCTTTTCATGCTGTGAATGGGAAATGCAGTGAGCAGCCGGGACCGGTCTTTGCTTGGGAGTGGAAAAATGATTGCTGAGGCTGGAATGCTAACGATGGATACGGACAGTCATGGATAGGTACCAAAAGCGAGAGCTCAAACTAGGGCAGTGGTTCTCAAAGTGTGGGCTGACTTGTAGGTGGCCCAGAGGCTCGGGGCTTGCCCCTCACTGCAGCGGGGAGCCTGCGCTGGCGTTCCAGTCCTGTAGCACACCCCCCCTCATGCGGTTGGAGCACCAGCACTGGCTTCCCGCTACGGGGGCAGGGGCGGGTTGCCGAGCCTCATGGGCTGGATCCGGCTTGTGTGGGAAGGAAGCAGCTTTACACGCTGCTGCTTCTCCTCCCCCCTCCCCCCAGCAGTGCAGGAAACTACTCACCTGGAGGCCGCAGGGCGCAGTGGGAGGCATGGAGCCAGGTAAGCGCCTCCCAACCCCTCATGCCCAGACCCTGCACCCCCAACCCCCTCCCGCATTCCCTGCCACTGAGACCTCACCCCTCCACCCCGCTCCTATACCTTCCCTCCTTCTAAGACCCCAACCCCCACCCTGCTTCTACACCTTCCCTCCCTCACAGATGCGCCCCAGTCCACTCCTGCACCCATTTTGTCATCATGGGTGACTTGCTGGTGGTCCACAGAAAGATCTGCATTGAGTGCAGTGGACTGCAGGCCAAAAGGTTTGAGAACTGCTGGTCTACAGGTCTCTCTAGAGGAGTCCCCAGTGTGGGCTGCTTCAGAAGAATATGCAAGATACCCTGTAAAGTAATATCGCTCTTGTGTACTTGTCTGACCGCCCCTCCCCCCATGGGGAACTCAGCCCCAGAACCGCTAAGTGACTTGCCCAAGGTCACACAGGCTGGCAGGGGGTCTGTGGCAGAGCAGGGACAGGAATAGAGGGCTCCTGAGTTTTCATAGCTGCACTGCTCGGTCCCAGGTTGTTCCGAGACTCTTGGTCTGCCTGTATCAGCTCCTGCAGAGAGCAGCCGAGAAGGGACAAGACCCCTGAGCAAGCAGCAGCTTCCTGACCCGTCTCCAATGTTACAGGAGGCTTGTCCGTCCCTTCGCCCAGACTCAGAGGGTGGGTTTGTTCTAGAGTGTGATTGCTCTTGCTAGCAGCCAAGCACGGGAACTTACAAGAGAGGCGCTTGCTTTCCAGAGCTCCTGGAACATACAGGAGGCCAGCCCAGTCCTTGATCGTAGTCAGCTGTCCAGGCATCAGGCCCATGGTGGGCCCAGGAGATGGGTGCAGCACATCCTACCCTCACTGGATTTCGATAGTCAGAATGTGCCAGGCCAGGGGTGGGCAAAAGGGCCTCCACGGGCCGGATCCAGCTTACCAAGCAGATTGATCCAGCCCACGGAGACCCTGCTGCTCCCCCGTCCCCAGGCCAATTAGAGCCTGGAGACAGGGGAGCACATGAAGCCTCCTCCTGCCCTTCCAGGAGCACGTGGCACTTTGAAGCACCGTGCGCTGCTCACAAGGTGGGA
Organism: Rafetus swinhoei; assembly: GCA_019425775.1. Taxonomy (NCBI): domain Eukaryota; kingdom Metazoa; phylum Chordata; order Testudines; family Trionychidae; genus Rafetus; species Rafetus swinhoei. The sequence continues at coordinate 13,139,206 of JAFJHL010000300.1, read as the reverse complement.
GGAGAGCGGAGGCTTCACGCGCTCCCCCGCCCCCAGGCCCTAATTGGCTTAGGGACAGGGGCGCGCGGGAAGCCTCCTCCCACGCCAGGGGCATGTGGGGGGGCAAAGGCACTCCCTCACCCCCAGAGCAAGCATTGTCTGGGGGTGGGGAACCCAGAAGTATCTTGGCCCCGCCCCTTCTGCTTGATGTCCTGCCCCTTCCTATATGGCCTGGGGCCACTTCAAAAATTTCCGAAGTGGCCCCGGGCAAAAAATTATTGCCCACCCCGTGCCAGGCCCTAACCCCACTGCAGTCACTGCTGACACGGGCCATCTTCCAACCCATCACTTACGGAATGTGCCCTCAAAACCACCCAGCCTAGACTCCCTGTTTGTTTCTGGCAGCTTCTCCAGCCCTCGTGTAAAGAGGAGGCTAGTTGTAGGATCAGCTCAGGAGTTCAAAGAGGAAGAGGCACAATTTTAAATGTTGCAGGAGCAGTAGGTTGGAAAGAAAAAGAAAGAGAAAAAGACAAAGAGAGAGAGAATATTTTCTGATCAAACCACAAACAATTTTCAGGTGCTTTTAGAACTATGAATACATTGATTGATTTCCCAGTTGCCACTAGCTGCAGCCACCATCTCTGGAACCCCTTATCTGCTTTAGGCCAGAGTTAATCCAAAGATAGGTTCAATAGGTGTGAATGGGACTTAAATGATGCACCAAACTCCTTGTGAGGCTCTTTCCACATGGGTGACTTTCATCCAGAAAGCAGATTCTAACCTTGCATGCCTGTGTACGCATTTTGGAAGGGCCTTTGGGCTCACCCAGTCAGGGAACACAGAAAAGAAATAGCATATGATGTATCCAACCAAATCCCTCAGCTAGAATTTGGAATATCCTGCTCTGACCACCAGCAAACCGCCTGCAAGCAAGCCAGAGAGTGTGAAAATCCAAGATGAAAAAATCCTCCAGAGTAAATCCAAGTAGGAAATAAATTGGGATCAGCTCCCAGATAGAGGCTAATTTTGTTATTGGTTACAAATTATTCGCCCTGTTCTAATGACGGTAATCTGCCCTAGGGTTTGTCATTACCTCGCTGAGTGACTGTTTTCCTCTAGGACGGCACAGACTGGGTTTATCACTTCCAGTGCATCACTGACTGCAGCCTTTCAAAGCTCTGATATTCCGGTGCATGTGGTGTAATTATTGAAACCAGCAAAAAAAAAGGAATAAAACTTGAATTTATCCTAATAGAACTGAACTGCCCAAAGCACAAACTACTCGCCTGTAGGAAATGAACCATCTGAACTCGCTGAAGGCATGAAACTGAATTGGCTTTTCCCACCTCTCATTTCTGTGTCTGTGCTTTCAGATCCCTCTCCAAACTACACCTTTTGCTACACCTGATCCAGCCCAGCCCAACATCTGACGCATTGTGTACTTTGTCAATGTCTGAACAGGCTTATAAACATCTGGCGGCTGCTGCATAGTATCCTTTGTGGCTAAGCAGAGCCGATGGAAACATTTTAAAATTTCAATGATAAAGAGCAGAAGGTTTCATTCAGTTCCCCCCAACCCTCTGTCTTACTGGACATGCCTAGTGTTTATGTAGCACTCAGCATAATAGTAGCACTCATGAAATGATAACATAAGAATGGTCACAGTAAATGGTCCATCAAGTTCAGTATCCTGTTGTCTACCAGTGGACAGTGCCACATGCTTTAGAAGGAATGAACAGGACAGGGACATTTTGAAAGATCCATCCATATTGTCCAGTCCCAGCATCTGGCATTTGGCAGCTTAGAGACACTCGGTTGTACCCCTGACCATCTTGGCTAATGGCCATTGATGGACAGATCCAGTTCTTTTTTGAACCCAGTTAGATTTTTGACCCTCACAACATCATGTGGCAAGGAGTTCCACAGGTTGACTGTGCAATATGTGAACTAGTACTTCCTTTGGTTTGTTTTAAACCTGCTGCCTATTGATTACAACAGGCCGTGAGTTCTTGTGTGATGTGATGGGGTAAATAACACTTCCTTGTTTACGTTCTCCACACCATTCATAATTTTATAGACCTTTATCATATCCCCCCCCTTTTCTAAGCTGAGCAGTCACAGACTTTTTAACCTCAATAGAAGCTGCTCCATACTCCTGATCATTTTTCTTGTTTTACTCTGTATTTTTTCCCAGTTCTAATGAATCACTACCTTCTCCTGGAGAGAGTCAGAGCAGCTCATCCCTATATCATAGACCTTGTACTGCCAACAGCTGATGAAGATTTCCTCTTTGTCCCTGGACTTCTAGAGTAGAAGGTTCTGAGTTCTATCCCCATAGCTGCCACCAAGTTCTGCAGGCCTGGGATGTGCCACACCGCACTTTGGGGAAGTCACGGCTGCTGCAGATTCATTACAGCAATAAATGTTGAATTAGGGGCATTATCAGTCAGGAGTAGAGATTCTCAGGGTGACTTTTCCCCGCCCTGTCCTCCTCTTCCTGAATTTAATTTTCAAGTGGGAGTTTTAAAAACAAATCAGTCAGGAGCGCCCAGACTTCCCTGCCTCTCTGCTCCACTACCTCAGTCAGGTCTTGTGTTTTCCTGCTGTGCCAAAGTCCTACATGGAACAAACTAAGCAGCATGGCTGGGTCACACCGGTCTGGCTGCACCCTGAGCAGACACTGGCGGAGGTTAGTGGTACAGTGGCACCATCTGGTGGCCACAGCGTGCAGGTTTGGAAACTGCCCGGGAGGCCACTCCTGCCATGGGAACACGGCTGTCTGCAGGCAGGGTGATCATGTTTCCCAAGGCTGAATACAGGACTGATCAAATGATTCTTATCCAAGCGAGTTCAGCAGCCATCAGAACTCTGCAGGACACACGTTCCCATTAAGGGCGAGCTGACTGAGCCCCTGTTCAGAAGAAATACTGGGTAGTTAGAGTCCTTTTATTTACTTTCTTATCTTTAAGGCTTTGGGGTTCACACTGGGCTGGGCAACACACACACACACCTGCACCTTAGTGAAGGGAAGGGGGTGACTGACAGACCCAGGCCCTCCCTGCTGAGCGCCCTCCACCTGGCTGGGCCCCCAGGGATGGAATCCACCTATTGTGGTACCTTTCCCGAGGGAACACATAGGGAGAGGGCATGCAGGGCCACATGCTCCCCCTTCCCCGCCTCCAGAGTGCTGCCTCACACCAGGATGGGGCCAGGTGCCTTTCAGCACTGTGCAGGAGGCAGGGGGAGGAATAGCTTGGTGGTTTGAGCATTGGCATGCTTAAACCCAGGGTTGTGAGTTCAATCCTTGAGGAGGCCATTTGGGGCAAATCTGCCAGGGATGGTACTTGGTGCTGCTGTGAGGGCAGTGGACTGGACTCAATGACATCTCAAGGTCCCTTCCAGTTCTAGGGGATAGCTGAAGGAGTAAGGAATGAGCTGGACTGTGTCCCCACTCTCTCCCTTCTCTCCCCCAGCAGCAGGTTGTCCCTTCCTGCCCTCAAAGGCAGCCAACACCTCCAGGTGGCTGCTGGACACTGCCATTAACCTGGGCACTTCCTGTCCTTCCAGCTACAGGGTGGGCAGGAAGGGATTAAGCCCTGGGGATTCATTGTGCAGCAGGGTCCAGGGAACCTGACTGCAGGGGCTTCAGTGAACTAGGCTGGGAGGGGGCTCAGCAGGTTGTGGGTGTTTAGGGGGCAGAATAGACCCTTGCACCCTGGGGACAGATGTGGGGTGGGGTGGGGTGGGGGAGGACAGGCAGAGGGTGCAAGGCTCACCACTCTAAAGGAATGAAGAGGCTTGCCAGTGCTGCACGTGGCTTTGACAGCACCAGCCTCAGCTCCTGCGGCTAGCACCCCAGGCCAGAAGATCTTAGGCTTTCCCTGGGTGCCAGCCCAGCCAGAGGCAGTGGGGGAAGGAAGGAGCCTGCCAGCCAGGCTGTTGGGGAACTGAATGCTCTGACCAGGGGCTGGTTCTCAGCACAGCACTGGGAGCAGGATGCATCCTGCCAGGGGGGAGTGGGAGGCAGGAGGGCTGATGGTGGGCATCAGGAGCAACACATAGCCACTGCAGTTTGCAGCATGTTGCCTGCACCAGCTGGGGGCAGTTCCCTGCTGACTGAGAGCTGGCCTGCAGGGGCTGCCCTGACAGAAACAGCTGGCTCTGCATCTTTGCCCCACCTCCAATCTTGCACACCACTGAACCCATTCACCGTGGGGTGGGGTGGACAGGATGCAGGGATCCAGGCAACAGCGGTACTGAGGCGGGACAGAAAATACAAGCCAATTTGCCTATTTTTTAAGAAAAAACAAAAAATCAGGACACCCCCAAGCAGGAGGAGGAGGGCTCAAATACAAGCCTGTCCCTTTACAGATGGGATGGGATGGGATGTTTGGTCACCCTGTTTCAAGGGCATCTAAAAGGGCTTTCTACTATGCCCCAAACCTGACGATTCTTGCCGTAGCAACTCACCCCTGTGTTCATCCATCCCTAGCGCGATCGTCCCCCTTGCGATGCACAGAGGGCTCCGGGGCCAGGCAACCACCTCGGGGCAGAATGAATCCTGGTTTGCAACCTGGTCACTACAACAAACCCGTTCCCCTGCACAGGCTTCATGCTGCACTCCCTCCTTTGCTACCCGAGCCATCCCGTCCACAGTGCCATTTGTAGCGGCTGCCCCTGCATTTTGGGGGGGCCCTATGGCGGCTGCTTCAACGGTCCTAGGAGTGGTCCAGCGGATGGCCTGAGGGGAGGAGCCTAGCATGGGGTGGCAGCAGGGGTCATCTTCCCCACACACACACACACACACACACTCCCAGCGCTGCAGCCTGCTCCTCTCCGCCCCACCCCACCGCCCTGTCCCAGCCCCCTGCACTCGGCTTCACTGGGCGTGCGGGAGGTGGCAACCCCTGCTGCCATCTTGCACCAGGCCCTGTCATCCCTGGGCTCTTGTTGCTCAGGGGAAGGGGCAGGGAGGGGTGGAATAGGGGTGGGGTTTGGGGAAAGGGGCTGGCGGGAGCGGGGCCTGCAGCAGGAGGGTTGCCCTGGGCCCTGCACCTGGGCACTGGGGTGGGGGTAGCCCCAGGCCCCACGCCCCTCTAGGGATGACCCTGTTGATGCCTGATCCACAGAACAAATGGGCAGCAGCCGGCTGAGCTTGTTCTCAGCCCACGTCCCTGCACGGGAGGGTGAGCGCGGTGGGCCAGAGGGGCAATCAGCCGCTGGGGGCTGCTCTCCTTGCTGCTCTAGCCTGGCCTGCACATCACAAAGGCGCGATGGCTCTGGCCCTGGCCCTGTGCTTGCAGGGACTTGCACACGCTCTGTATTCCGGGGCCTGCCTCGGCCCTTGGTGTGAAACAGAGCAGCCTGTGCGCTGCTCTAGCTCATGCTAGAGTGGTGTGGAGAAGGTGAATAAGGCAACGTTATTTACGTGTTCCCATAATATAAGAAGTAGGGGCCACCAAATGAAACTAGTGGGCAGCAGGTTTAAAACAAATAAAAGGAAGTTCTTCTTCACACAGCGCATAGTCAATCTGTGGAACTCCTTGCCTGAGGAGGCTGTGAAGGCTAGGACTATGACAGGGTTTAAAAGAGAACTAGATAAATTCATGGAGGTTAAGTCCATTAATGGCTATTAGCCAGGATGGGTAAGGAATGGTGTCCAGGGATTTCCCTACACTCCCCCATGGGGGTGTATACCCCCCTGAATTTCCCCAACACCCCCCCAGTTTTGTGAACTATGGTGCCATACAGCCCACCTTCACCCTCACGGTGTCACCCCTCATCAGCCCTGACACCCCCCTTTGTAAATTCGAACACCCCCTCCTAATTTCAATTCCTGGGGAGGCTACTGTCCCTCGCCTGTTTGTCAGAGGGTGGAGATGGATGGCAGGAGAGAGATCGCTTGATCATTACCTGTTTGATTCACTCCCTCTGGGGCACCTGGCATTGGCCACTGTCGGCAGACAGGGTACTGGGCTGGATGGACCTTTGGTCTGACCCAGTATGGCCGTTCTTATGTTCTTATGCTAGAAGCGCAACACACATGAGGAAAGGTCTAGAAAACAGGAGCTATGAGGGGAGACTGAAAGAACTGGGCTTGTTTAGTTTGGAAAAGAGAGGACTGAGAGGGGACATGAGAGCAGTTTTTAAGTACCTGAAAGGGTGTTACAAGGAGGAGGGAGAAAAATTGTTGTCCTTGGCCTCTGAGGACAGGACAAGAAGCAATGGGCTTAAATTGCAGCAAGGGAGGTTTAGGTTGGATGTTAGGAAAAACTTCCTGTCAGGGTGGTTAAACACTGGGATAAGTAGTGTAGGGAGGTTGTGGAATCTCCATCACTGGAGATATTTAAGAGCAGGTTGGATAGACATCTATCAAGGATGATCATTCTAGATGGTGCTTGGTCCTGCTGTGAGGTCAGGGGCCTGGGGACTTGATGACCTCTCGAGGTCCCTTCCAGTTCTAGTGTTCTATGAATCTATGCTCTGCTTCCCAAAGGTCCCTATGGGTGCTGGGAAGTCGGGGGAGAAGGGGCCATGAGAACGGTTCAAGGACCAGAAAACCTGCTTCCTAGTGCTAGATTGAAATCTATTTAGCTTAACAAAGAGAAGGATAAAGGGAGAGTTGAGTACTGTCTCGAATAGGGGTGGGCAATAATTTTCACAGGGGGGGGCCACAATGAATTTTGGTACGTGGTCATGGACCGGCTTCACCCTGGAAGGGGCGGGGCTGGGGCAGAAGGGGCGGGGCTGGAGACCAGCCTACCGGCAGACTTGTCTGAAGCTGGAGGCTTTGAATTAAAAACTCAGCAAAGAGCTTGCAGCTCACAGCCTGGCAGCCACCCGGGGTTGCTGCGGCTATTTAAAGGGTTCCCTGTTGCAGCCCTACCCTGGCAGGGGCCGGAGTCGTAAGCCCTGCTGCCAGGCAACACGGAAGTGGCGGAGCCGTGAGTCCTTTCAATTGCTGCTATTTAAAGGGCTTGCGGCGCCCGCTCCTGCCAGGGCAGCGCCCCAACCAGGAGCTGTGAGCTGTTTAAATAGGATCCTTCTGCCGGAGCCACCTCCTGGAAATTTGGTGACCCAGGGCCTGACATTGTGCGACCGACCCAGTGCTGGGTCACGACCCATAGTTTGGAAACCGGTGGTGCCCATCACTTGTAACGCAAACAATAACATAAGCGAAAGACCCAGGTCGGGTCAAGCCTCATTTCTTCTTGACGGTTGCCTGCTTCCTTTTGCTACTTTCCTGACACTTCAGAGTCTAACTCCCATGCTTTTTTTAAGGGGGCAGGCGTCAGAGTTGATCTGTGCCCTGTGGGGAAGGTGGAGCACAGAGGCGGGGGGCCGGGAGAAGAATCTGGGCACCTGGCCTCAGCAATTAAAATCTAGAGGGGTGCATGATCCCTCCTGCCCCCCCGCCACACGTTGCCTACGGCAGGACTAGGCGTAACCACTTAGCAGCCTGCAGGAAGTGGGTGCCAGGGACGTGCCAAGCAGTTGCCACAGACTCTGGTCTGCTGAACCGTCCGCAAATGTTCCCTGGAAACACACAACGTCTGACTCTTTCGAGCCACGGGATTGTTCCATTTGCTCTCTCTCTTCTCACTGCTAAGTCCCTGGTGTCCTTTACAAACCATCTCCCCTCATGTGACAGGTGGGAATCTGGTGAGTGATTTCCTCGCCCTGGCTTGGGCCGGGGCTTCAGGGGCTGGGGGGGGAAGGTCTCCGTTAAATTTCAATTTTCCCACTTGCTTTCAGATCATTTATAAAGCGTGGGAGTCAAGGAGATGGCGGGGGCCCTTCGGACACAGTGTTAACTTCATCACGACTCCAGTGCTGAGCTGAGATGGATGGAGCCTCCCTAAGGCCTGTCAGTGGCAGATTAATGTGGCTGGCTAAATGGCCCTTGGATGGCTAGGAGGCCAAAAATTTCACAGTCATAGGAATAGGAGGGGGGAATAGTTACTCTCCGGACCCAGGCGAGGGATCCACAGCAGGCAGGATGCGCCCGAGATGGCTCTGTCAGCTTATGGGAGCCACGATGCCTTCGAACAAACACAGCTCTCTCAGGATCTGGGGGCTCAGCACGAACGTATGTCCCGGGCGCGGGTGACCACGTTTAACGGAGGAGCAGGCACCAGGAGAGAAGGCTGTGCCCCTGCACCGGAGGCAGACAGGAAAGCAGCGTGGAAAACCACATCCGGGCGCTTGGAGGGTGCAAAGGCTTGGTATGAGCCGGGACAGCATTAGACGGATCAAGGGCCCAGTGAAACTCTTGAGATCAGGATCTAGGCTGCCCCCAAAGCTCAGGCTGCCCCGATTAGGCGGGGCTGGACCCAGCATCATGGCGAGGAAGCCAGCAGCAAAGTTTGGTGGCAGATCAGGCTTGAGGGTTTCAAAGCTCCCCCAGGCTTCAGTTTGGGGGTTTTGTTCAGGCCCGTCTCGGTTACTGTTACGATCAGGCATCTGGACACGTTTCTGCAGCGTACCAGGACATCGTGCAGGGTGTCCAGGGCCAAGAAAGGGCTGGCCCACGTTTTAGGGGCCTTCGATTTTCTGATTTCCTGCACCCCAGGCACCATCTGAACACTCTCAGTTTTCTGAGTTCCCATAATACACAGTCTCCCTGCTTCCCTCAAACTCGCCTTTCCCAATATTTCCAAGTCCTGGGGAGAAAATGGGCGACTCCCTGATCGGTCGGAAAACGAAAAATCAGACACATGTAAAAAATGGTGAGTTGGAACAAACCAACGTTTTTGTTTTCGGGTGAGGTTTCTGGCTAAAATTGTCGGCTGACTTGGCCTTTTCCCCTTGGTTTCAGAGCTTCTAGCCCAGATCCTGTGTGCCCTACAGCATTCCACCAAAGCATGCAGGAGAGCTAGGATGGAATGACATCAGTGGCAGCGCACAGTCAACCTGTGGAACTCCTTGCCAGAGGATGTTGTGAAGACCAGGACTGTACCCCACCCTCCTTCCGCACCCCAACACCCTTCCAGGTGAAAGTGAGAGAGGGAAGAGGGATGGAGTAAGTGGGGGTGGGGCCTCGGTGGGACGGGTGTGGCCTCAATGAAGGGGCGGGATGGGGGGCGGAACAAGGGTCTTTGGGCTTGCCTGATTAGACAGTTGGCAACTCTACTGAGTATATGCAGAAGTCCTGGCTGTGGCAGAAGAGCGCGCCCAGCAGCACAGCCAGCAGCGCACCCAGCAGCTCGCTGGGCACCAGCCAGCACCAGTGCAACACCCCCTGAATGCCAGGCAGGCCGTGTCTGTGGCTTGCGTGTACATGGGGGCCCATTGGCTGTTCTGCTGTCAGCAGGCCTGATCCAGAGGGAGAACAGAGCAACGTGCCCAGCTCCCCCTGGCTCCTCTTCCCCCACACCTTACAGACCCATACAGCCTAGGACACTAGGCACAGAACCGCCCCTGCATTCCCCAGGGGTTGCCACTCTGCCTAACACAACGGGGTGGCAAGCTCCAGATGTGCCCCTCTCCCCATAACGCCACACCCACAGGAATAGGCAGAGTCTGGCCAGACAGCAGGCCAGACGCAGGTAGAGGGGACAGCCGTGGGCAACGGCCAGGGAAAGCTGCCTTTGGGGAACAGTCTGCAGCCAGCCAGTCCTCGGGACATCTGTGTGCATTTCCCCCTTGGCTCTTCCGACTGCTCATCATCCATGGGCCCTAGAGTGGGAGCAACGTGTGATCAGGAGGGCACCTGGGCAGGTTAAGACACAGGCATTCCTGGCTTCAGCTTCTGTAGTCAGGTGATTACAGCAGAGTCTCGGCAAAGTCTGCCAGAGTCTGCAGAGAGCCTGGAGCAAAAGCTCTAAGGGCTGTCAACTGAGGGGGACTCCCTGCGGCCACGATAGCAAATGGGGGATGAAGCCGTGAGGGCCAGCATCCTGGTGCGCACAGGGTCTTGGATCGCCATGATCCAGCCCTGTCTCACTCTTCCAAAGCCAAGAAAGAAAGAGGAGCCAGACGCATGGCTCTGAAGAGGCGAGATGTGGGAAGTAAATAAGGAAAGAACACACCACGTCCTTCTAAGCCAGCCGTCTCTTTCTTTATGACAAGGGCAAAAATTAAATTATCTGCTCGCTTTCAGCTAATAGCAAAACAAACCAAAAAAAGGAGAGAGAGCAACATTCCGCCCTCCTTCCCCCCGCACGATCAGTTTCTGCTTCGTTATTTTCCTCGTTGCATTGCGGATAACAAAGAACCCGGAGGAAACGAGACAAATGCTGATTTAGTCACCTGCTCAGTCCCCAAAACAAAAGCACTGGGTACAGAGGTTCATGGCTTTGAAGATGTGCCCCATCCGTCACTCCCAGCAAGAGGATGTGCCAGCTAATGAGATGGCTGAAAACCAGAGGAGCTAAATAATGGTGACATGGCTGTTTTAGAAGACACTGTCCCCACCCGGACTTCTATTAACCCCTGAGGGGGTCTTTTTGTCCTTTATCCCCCATGGCTGGGTTGGGGCATGTGATTAAGGGGCCAGGCAGATGAGGGTCAAAAAGCTCACATGTGCCCCCCCACACACACACACTTCTTTTCATATGTCCACTTTGATATAATTTTTCACGTTTTGAAAATACAGATGATTGTAGCCTGGGTCCATCTGGTTTCCCAAATAACCTGTCTCTTTGATAAATAACGTAAATTAAATTAGACAAGACAAACAAATAGTTTTTTTTCTCACTCCCCCTTTCGGTCTCTTGGAAGAAGAAGGGGGGGGAGGGAGAAAAAGAAAAAGAAAAACATAACTCAGTGACGGCTTCGAACCCCTGAGGAGCCGCAGTGGTGAAAGCTATGATTATAAACGTGTCTGCAATGTTAACCTTTAACACGGACCAAAGACCATTGCTTCCCTCTGCTTCTAAGCGCTTTAATTTCTTTGCCATAATATGATTGCCCATGAGCTGGTTCTGTTAACAAGGCCAGGAGAATAACGATGGTCACGTTTATCGGTCCTGTGAGCCAAAGATCTTGACAGAAACATTCATGAATGGCACCACGTAGCTGGGAGGGATTAATTTCTTTTTATAGGGAGGGAAACTGAGGCACCAGAAAGTGAAGGCCAAGGTCCCATTGCAAGACCCTGGCAGAACTGGCAATAGAGCCAGGTGTGCTGGCGAGTCCCCTGTTCTAACCACTACCCCACATTCCCCATTCAGTGCCAGGAACAAGCCCCAGGAGCAGGGCTGGTGTGATTATTTGCGGGGTCTAGTACAAATGGATGGAGTTGAACATATATACACATCCATGGTGCAAAAAAATACTTAAAAAAAAAAAAACGGTAAAAAATTAATGAAAAATTATTATTTAAATTAATGTTAATAGAAATGTTTTTTTAAAATATCTTTGTGCCTTGCCGTTTCTATAGGTATGCCTTTATGAATAAGGATCTGCAAAGCCGAGCTGTATAGTTAACACTGCTGTGTGCGCCTTATGGATTTCGTTATGGCGCCAGGTTTTTAAATGGATGTACGTATTTCCACCTTATGGGTATATGTGGTAAGGACCATTTTACTTCTACAAAACTACTGTGTGGACATGGGTATTTTTAATATAATTTGAACATTTAATCATTATTGTTTTAATATGTAAAAAGATCAATTGTCTAAATCTCCAGTACATGAGAACATAGCCTGGAGTGGAGCCAATAATAAAGCGCAGGGCCACGGTCAGGGAACCAACTGCCCGGGGTCCTGACCCCCAGACCTCAGGGCATCCCTTATCCTGCTGCTCCCGGGGGGGGGTTGGGCCCACCACTTTGCACTCCCCAGGTGAACACCCTATCCCCTAGGCCACGCCAGAACCCACCCCACCACCTTACCTTCAGGGCATCCCTTATCCTCCTCTCCCAGAGTGGAGGCGGGGCGGGTCAGGGCTTGAACCCACCACCCTCCCCCTCCCCAGGTGAACTGTTCTATTTGAGAGCGCAGCACCATGTGACTCGAGGTGGGAACCGATGAGCTATGCAATTTCGTTCCAGGGCAGCTGCTGCGTCTTTCTTCTGTGACTTCTCTCTGGGCCAAACCCACCCAGCAGGGGGTTTAACGCGCCTCCCAGCTCACAAAGATCTGGGATTGTCCTATTTTAATCTGTCAGAGAGTTGAAGGCCAGGGCCAAGAAATCGTCTGGTCTGGCCCCCTACATGGCATAGGCCACCAACACCTGCACTAAGCCTGGTACCTGAATCTCTAGACTAAAGCATTGCAGGGGACTAAACTAGGCCGAGAACAGAAGGGATGGAGGGATCCCAGTGCCCAAGGCCCTGGCAGGGACTCGATGTGGTGAGAGAGACCAGATAATCCTGGCCCACAACTTCTGTTTGAAAAAGCCTGTGAACCCCACGGCCCGCCCGCTATGGTCCTTGCCAATCTGACCTGGGGGAAAATTCCCTCCCAACCCCGAACGTGGTGATCAAAGTTAGCCTGAGCAAGAACCAGCCCGCGAAGCTCGGGAGAGAGAATTCTCAGAGCCGCCAGCTGCCCGTCCAGTGCCCCATCCCCAGCCGTGGTCCTCTTGGATCCTTCATAACAGGGAACCAACCCCCCCCTCCCCCCACACACACACATATCTGGAAAACATCACTCGGGAGAGGGGGGAAGAAGAGGAATGCCTCCCTGATTCATGCAGGTGATCCTCAGAAGCTAAAGCAGAAGATTTTAGGAACATAAGATATGAACCATCAGGGACCCCCAGCCCAGCTCCCCTTCACTTCACGCAAATGGGCCACACAATCAATTTACCATCAATTGTGTCCCCCCATTAAAAATACACATCCTGGGAAAGCAAGGAAGGGGAGAATAGGCTAGAGCCATTGGGAAATGGAGTTACTGGGTGAACATAAGACCAGCCAGAATGGGTCAGACCAAGGGTCCATCTAGCCCAGTATCCTGTCTGCCGACAGTGGCCAATGCCAGGTGCCCTTAGACCGAGTGAACAGAACAGGTCATCATCAAGTGATTCCCACCCTGTTGCCCATTCTCAGCTTCTGACAGAGGCTAGGGACACCATTCCTACCCATCCTAGCTAAGACGTATTGATGGACCTAACCTCCATGAATTTATCTAGTTCTTTTTTGAACCCTGATTAAGTCCTGGTCTTGACAAAATCCTCTGGCAAGAAGTTCCACAGGTGGACCCTGTGCTGTGTGAAGAAATACTTCCTTTGGTTTGTTTTAAACTTGCTACCTATTAAGCTTCCCCACAGAAGGGTTTCCCAGTCCAGACTTGCAGCCAGCCTGTGAGATCAGGCCTTCCCCAGAACTCTGCTAATACAACTCCCCCCAGGCCTGCAAAGATGCTAGTCTCTCGTTTCTAGCCCTCCTCCATCTTGCCCTGAGCGATCCATAGATCTCTTCCCCAACTGAGAATTAATCCTTGGCTTATGCTTTTCCACTACGCCATGCCCATCGGACCTGACAGCCAGCCCAATTTCACCCGTGTTTTGCACCTGCCCACCAAGGCCCTCAGCTCATTGCCTCACTGGTATATGCTGCATCTTAGTTAATGATGTTTACAGAGTTTTATTGTGTCCATTTTCCAACTTGACTTGTGAAGTGAATTACCCAAAGTTACCCGGTGAATCAGTGGCCATGCTGAGGAGAACCCAGGCATCCTAACGTCTGGTTCCCCCCTGTTCTGACCATTAGACATCACTACCCTCTCAGAACCCAGGAGTTCCCCACTAGTCCAGCCTTCTCTCTTGCTTAGCTCAGAAAAATTCAGCCCGCTTGTCTGGACAAGACGGCTTCTGCTCCAATGGGTGGAGGTCTCTCTCTCTCTCTCTGTAGCATCCTGGTGCCGGGAGGAGCAAAATGGATCAATACCTGAAAATGAGACATCAAGACTGAGTTAATGTGCGGGGGGGAGCAGGGGGAGCCCGGAGGGGATTAGTCCATCAGCAACAGAAGTGGGGGCAGCTGGGAGCAGGTGACAATGATGAATAGAAATGGAAAGGGAGAAAGGAAGACAGACTGGGCCTAACGGTGGGATTCTCCAGCCCCTGAGAGCAATGTGCCGCCGAGAACTGGAGGGCAAGCACAGCATCCCAGCCTCTCCCAGAGCCACATTCCTGCAGCTTGGCAGGGAGCTTTGCCAGCATCCGGCCCCATACCGACCCTGCTGGGAAAGACTAAAGACTTCCTGCCTCAGTAGCACCAGGATGTGTGTGAACTACAAGGGACCAACACCAGGCTCCATCAAGTTGCCCTCCCAACAAACCCCGGCTGACGGCAATGGGTCTGGGGACCTAGGAGAAGAGATGAAGCTGACTCTCTGCAGTCCTTGTTTTGGGGCTTTACATTCAGACCCCTGCATGTGGCTTTTGGGGGTTACAGTCACACACTGCTAGTTACAGAATCAATCCCCGTTTGATCTGAGGAAGTGGGTCTGGCCCACGAAAGCTCATCACCTAATAAACCATCTTGTTAGTATTTAAAGTGCTGCAGAGTCCTGTCTTTTGTTTCAGTCCCCATTAACTGTATTCACCACCACACCACGCGCCTCCCGACTGCCAACTTCCAGACCGGCGTCTGGCTCTGCTTTCAAGACAAGTGAGACGTTAGGAGTCTTCTGTTGACTATGTCGCCAGTTCACAGGAGGCCTTGGGATGTCAGTTTATTCGTGTTTCAGCAGGGATGGTAATTCACTGACTCAGAAGGGTAGCGTGACGCCGAATTAGATGGCGAAGTGCTTTGCGATCCTTCGACCCAAAAGGGCGATGAATAAACACAGTACATTGCTACATCCCTACCCTTTGTAGCTAGAGTAGAAGAGGGACCATACTGTACACCAGCGACTGTTTTCTATTGCCTGAGCTTATCGTTTGAACTGGGTCCCCCTTTGTGCTAGGTGCTGGACAAATGAAATCCCTGCCCCAGGCTGCTTACGGGGTGAGACATGGCAAGCCACAATGGGGGCTGGCAGACGAGGTAGCGAAGCAACACCGTTCCTGCAGAAAGCACTTGTAACTTGCAAACCTCCTCCATTGGCTGTTTCCATGCATTTTGGCCATTGTCAGGCCAATGGCCCACGCACTGACTCGGGCAGGGAAGTGAAGTGAAGTGACAAACTACAATCAAAAGTGCATTACCCTGTTGCTGAAAAAGCCTCTTCATCCATGGAGAGGTTGCTTTGATAGCAGGCCGAGTATTGTGCAAGCACCCAGCCCAGGGTGGCCAACCTGTGGCTCGTGAGCCGCATGCAGCTCTTCAAAGGAAAAATTGCAGCTCCCGCACCCCTGCCTCTTCTCACAGTCCCCTGCTTTGACCTTTATTCCTTATCTGGGCAGGGCACCGCTTGGCACAGCGAGATCTGACGCTGCGGCTGACGGAAGCCTGCTTGGGCCACGTGCGGCTCTTAAAGGGGCGGGGGGGGGCAGCACTTTTTTTTTTTTTTTTGCTCAACTTCTTTCCCTCGGCTCTTTGCGCTGTATCCACCACTATTTTGGCTCTTCACCTGTAATGGGCTGGCTACCCCTGGCCTAGCCGTTAAAGCAGAAAATACTCACAGAACAACACAGCCTCGCTCACCTAGGCCCTGAGCCAAAGCCCATTAAAGTCACTGGAAAGACTCCCAGTGACTGCACGTGATGTAGTGGGCAGGCCATACCCTCTGGGCATCCACTGGTGGCTGTGTGGGGGCTGGAGTTGACCCCCTACTGGCCGCTACCTGTAGCACTGCTCAGCAGGATGGCTGCCTTAAGTCACGTAGGCAAAAAGACCCAACCTGTCCGACCGGTTGAGGGCAGGCAGGGAACAAAGGAAGGGAGGTTTCGGGGGCAGGGGCAGTTGCTGGCTGGGAAACACGAAGGAAGCAGCCTTAGCTGAGGGTCTAGTGATGACAATGGACCCCCTAATCCAAGGGGTCTGAGGCATCCTGGCCCTGACTCCTGAAACCACATCACATCTATGCTGTGCTGTATTCTGGAGGAGCAATAAACCCTTTCTATACTACTGGTTGGGAGTCTCATCTTGCTGCAAATGGGGTGCAGGATTGGGGGGGTACCTGACATGCTGCCATACTGCACTAGGCACTGGACCTGGATTTTGGTGACGCAGGAAAGGTTCTTTCTCGGGCTCCCACTAACTCTGGCAAGTCTAAATACTAATAGACTTTCTTCCCTTTAAAAAAAAAATAAAATTAATGATGAGTATATGGGGTTTTTTTGGTTTTTTTAAATATCTTTCATGCTACTGCATGTTTGCCCCATAACGCAGCCAGAGGTAATCATTAGGACAAGCGGATCTAGAGTTTACAAATCAGCAATAATTACGGCAGCTTAAAATTAAAGGGGGTCACGAGGAGACTTAATGAAGTGTAACATGAAGGGCTCTCTAGCCAGGCTGCCACACAGAGTTTTGCTTCCTGCATCTTGTTGTTTAAAAATGTATTGTGAGTGGCGGTGTCTGTCTGGCTTCTGTGTCACTTCCACACCCTCTTCCCCTACTCACATGCTTTCTCCTCCCTAAGACGTTCCTCTACCTCTACCATGATACCCACAAAACCTGCCATGTGGTCTCCCCAGGCTGCAGGCAGCTGCTTCCCACGTATAGCTCCTAATTTTACCCCCAGATCACCCTATTTCCCCCTCTTATCCCTTTGTGTGGTTCACCTACTGCTTTGGACGCTTCTGGGGGCATGGGCCCTGCCACGCTTGTGTGTACAGTAGCTAGCACTCCACCCCTCCTCTGCCCCCTGACCTAGGGGCACATTAAAAAAAATGTATTCTGCACAATGATAGGGAAAAAAATCTACACATGGATGAAAAAGATGAGCGGGAACATTGGTGACAATGGCTATTTTTGGATTCCATGACGGAAGCCTATCATGATTCATCTTGTCTTTCCCTTCAGCTATTTTAGGGCTTGCGCAAGAAACTAGCCCCTCTCCTCTAGCCTGATAAATGGGCATTTTCTTGTTGCTCTCTAGGGGCTGGAACTGTCTGCAGAGCTTTTAGGGAACTAGTGTACCTTATCACAAGCTGCAAAACCGTTTTATAGGGTTAGAGACAACCATATGTTTAAAAACAAAGAATCAATTATTTTGAGTCCTTTGGTTGTTTTCCTGTAGGCAAGTTTGTTCTGAATTAGATTAGTTTGCAGCATAATGAAAATAATTCCTGGCACCAGAGGACAACTCTTTTCTTTTAAGTCCCTCATTGAAACTCACCTTTCGCGTTCTCCTCAGAGAAGCAGTTGTCACACTTGATGGCTGAAATCCCAAAAATCCACATACAGAGATCACGGAATTACCAAGAAACCTGACAAGCATTGTGGATTGTCCAAGCAAATGCTCATTTTGTAGATACAGCAGAGTTATACAACAGGCACAAGCGTCTGTATGAGACAGATTGTCAGTTAGCAGGCCAGCAACGGGTACAGTATTGTAAAAATTTTCTAAGAAAAATACTTTTCTCAGCCTAACTTTGCACTTCTGTAGCACCTTTCAACCAACAATCTTAAAGCATTCACACAACGAATAGTAAAGACTGGAAACAGAAAAAAAATACACAGTATGGCTGTGTCTAGACTGGCAAGTTTTTCCGCAAAAATCAGCCGCTTTTGCGGAAAAACTTGCCAGCTGTCTACACTGGCCGCTTGAATTTCCACAAAAGCACTGACTTCCTACTGTAAGAAATCAGTGCTTTTATGCGAAATACTATGCTGCTCCTGTTCGAAAAATCCCTTTGCTCAAAACTTTTGTGCAAAAGGGCCAGTGTAGACAGCTGAGATTTGTTTTCAAAAAAAGCCCGATCGCGAAAATGGCGATTGGGGCTTTCTATGAAAGCGCGTCTAGATTGGCACAGACGCTTTTCTGCAAAAAGTGCTTTTGCGGAAACGTGTCTGTGCCAATCTAGACGCTCTTTTCCGAAAATGCTTTTAACGGAAAACTTTTCCGTTAAAAGCATTTCCGGAAAATCATGCCAGTGTAGACACAGCCTATGTGTCTAGGCTAAACCCTACACAATAGGGCTTCAATCCTGATTTATTTTATTTTATTTTGCAGGGGGTGGAGGTGTTTTAGCACTGCAAACAACTTAAAAAAACAAACAATATAAGGCAGGGCTGTTCTGTCTACATATATATTTTAGATATTTGTCTGTCCCTGTGTCTGTCTTCAAGTCCGTTAGTTCAAGAACTCCTCCTAAACAGTAAGAGCTAGGACTACCAAATTCAGTATGCAGCTTCCTCTGCTCCTAAATTAAAGCAAGCTCAGGGTTTGATTGTGCCAGGACAACCAGAAGTGATGGGTAAGGGACTGTTTTCCATAACATGGAACGGACGGGGCTAAGCTGTTCGGAGGGACACGATACTGAAGGAGTGGCCACTGGAGACAGCAAGCCCGCAGGAGAGAGCTATCCTGAAGAATGTTCACTGTGAGCAGCTGTACCACCAAAGGAGTGGCCAGCTGGGCTGGGGCTCCACCATCTTGCCTGCCAGCACACCAAGTAAGCAAACGAGGTGCAAATAGTTGTTTGAATGTATTGAATGAGATCTAAAGCTCACCAAGGGTGCATTGACACTGCACTGTAACTTGAAATGAGCTATGCAATTTGAGCTACAAAAATTGGGTCTCTTATTTCGATGCTATTTCGAAATAGCTTATTTTGTCATTTGGTGCTGTGTACACAGCGCCAAATTTCAAAATAAAGTGTTATTCCGAAATGTCCCTTACTCCTCGTAGAATGAGGTTTACAGAGACGTCAGAATAGCGAGCCTTGCTGTGAAGACGCAGGATAAATATTTTGGGAAACTCCGGTGTCCCGAAACAGTGTTGCAGAGTAGACGTAGCCCAAGAGACTGAATAGCATAGACCCCTAGTAAACAGACAGTGGCTACCTCTATGAGTACAAATCCACCCAGACCCTATGAGTATATACTTGGGGCAGCTAGCCCTTGCTAGCTGTAGCTATGCTATGATTTTGGCACGCTAGCTCAATGAGAGCCACCATGAGTAGGTCTACTCATACCCCAGGCTCTAAGCATATAGTGTATTTCACCTCTAGGGTCACCAGTTCATAGTTAGCAAAGCGTGGCAGTAAGTGCACACCTCTAGCCAACAATGAAAGTAGTTTGTCTAGAAACTAACAAAATCAAAACTATTAAGAGGAAATTAAGGAAATTTACTCTCACCACCAAGAACATATATGCAAATATAACCCCTATAAAAGGCCATACGTGGAGTAAGACACTTTTTACTGAAGCAGTTCCTCTTTGTGCTGGCCCATAACAGGGCCCTCTAGCGTGGCAGCAGTGACAGCAAAAGCAAGCTTGGCAGATAAATGTATTCTTTGAAATATCATGCGGCCACGTGCAAGTTATTTTGTAAATTAATTTTAACTTCCACAGAAAAATTAAAAACACACATTTATTGCATATTTCACTCCAATAGTATCCTAGTTCCTTATGAACACCATATACATTAAAATATTTTACACCACACAACACACAAAAGTGTGCTTATCAAATTACAAAATGTACAAATCAGGATTCTTCTGTGATCAAGTCAGCATCTTAAATCAAGCCTTAGGAACATGTGAAGTGTTTAAGAATTAGCCTGACTTTTACAATGAATACGTTTTAGTTTCACACAGTCACAGTATAGCCAAGTGCATGTTGTACATCACACACTGTTTCTGCCTTAGAATTTAGGATCGTTGGGAATAATGACTCTTCTTTAGTATCAAATCTTGTTTCTTCATTTCAAAGAAGGCCTTACATTTCTGTCTGCACTACAAAGAGTGAATTCTCATGGAAGATGGTGCCTCGGTCCAAAATAAGGCAACAGGCAATTTAAAAAAATTAGTTTTCATTTGCGTAAAAGAAACCTTTTCACATTCACATCATCCCATCACGTCTACATGTATGTGAAGTTTGTCTGTAAAAGGTAACTAGAGGGGAAAGAAAAGCTACCCTGTTGTTTTATAAATAAAGGGTTAGCTTTCAAAAAAAGTATCTAAAATGTAAACAAGAATCTCTTGGGATATCAAGTCTGTCTATGGTCAGCATTAGAGAAAGCAGTAGGTATAAAAGGAAGATAGCGATACCTTAATACTGCAATTGTAAACAGTGCAGGCAAATCATTGCTATTAGAGACATCACACCTCCCTCCCAACCACCCAATAATGCAGCCCTCTGTCCTCCATACACCGAGGTGATCCAGTTACTCTAAACACAGACTGCCCCCACTAACAGAATTGCCAGGAGGAAGTAACACTGAGTCAAAACACTTGCGGCGTTGTACTTCACTAGATCTGTGTCCTGTAGTGTAATTTCAGTAATGCTTTGGCATAAAGTATGAACTCAGCCTCTGCCCATCCAAAGCATGGATTTTTAAGTTGTGCTGGTTTTCCTGAAATACTGGGAAAGGTCTCGCAGGAAATACAAAGACTTGTCTGGCAGCAGGGGAGCCTGTGATCGTTAGAGTGACTAACAGGTCAGAAGAAGCCAGGCAAAAGAAAACAGTTTTCCCTTGGTACATGAACCTAGAGATTTGCAAAAGCATATACTGCAAGCGGCAACAAGACACGACGCAATTACTGGCCCCGGACCGACAAACATTCAGCTCTCTAAATATCGGAATATGCTTCGGCTCTGGTTCCCTTGTGTTGCAGCATCATCAGTCCTGCACCGTTTGGGTGAGGGTGTTACCATCACTGTAGGACCTCTTTTCTTCACCTAGAAGAAAGCATGATACCTCAGCAATACACAGCGGTGATTATTCAGCACGGTTATTACAAGATTTCCCATCCCCACCATCCTAATCCCAAATATTCCGCTCCATTTTGCCCCTATTTCAAGCAATGCACACAAACAGCTCTTTTCTACATTGTGCATAGTACTATATATTACAAACTCACTTTTGTAAACTATCTGCCTATTAGGAATTTGCACCTGCACATTCTAACATTCAGTAAGAATGCTGCCAATTAACGGAGCGTACTTTAACACAGCAACATAAGCCAATTGACACGATTAGCACCTCCTACAAGTCTCTACCTGCGGTTTTGATTTCTCCTTTGCCTCTTCACTCTTTACCGGGGAAAGCGTGTGGAAGACAAAGTTTCTCGAGTTTCGGGGAGCATTTGGATTAAGGTCTGACATGGCAGCAAGCTTCTCAAGGATGGCTTTAGGTCTGTTCAGAAGTGATCCGTTCTTTAGCTGAAGACAACCAATGAATTTCACATTAACACACGAGATGAATCATTTTAATATGTTGCTGTTCTTTAAAGGCAAAAACATTGCTCCTCCACTCTCCCCAAACTCTTCTACACCTGGTCAGTCAACTATTGTTTAAATTCTGTAGCTGCAACATGAAAATACACCTCCAAGTTCATGCCATGAAGATACCAACCTGGAGGTCACAGGTACGTCTGAATGTTTCAAAGGGATTTCTTGGCAGTGATTGTGTTTCCTGCACAGCTGCTACAGGGTTTCCTGGTGGGTGGTAGAGACACAGAAAAGAAATTAACTTCCAGAATATCATTAGAAAGAATAAATTTTTGTACCAGACAGTGGAATACAAGCAACAGCAGTCCTATTCCAATAAATGCTGCAGACAGAATTCTGTTTTAAACTGACCAATGAGCCATATAACTGATAGCTAGCAAGAGTGGCAATGAAATCTTTATCACCTGGCAGGGAACTTGTTTATTTTTGAAGTAGTTATGCAATCTCAGAATCACATTTTTGCCATGTGCAAGTTAAAAATAGAATATACTATTTGATTTAAACCACATTATGCAATTTTTCCTTAAGCAGTGTGCGCTCTGGGAAGTAGTGTGCTGTGTAGAATGTCACTAGCCTCAAAGATTCTTTGTGAGGCAGTGACCAAAAGGGGAATCAGACGGAAAGCATATAGACATATTGCCATACTGTAACAATTTAAAAAAAATTAATAGGAAAGAACTATTTTAGCAAAGAAAAAGATCTTCTGTTTCATCAAGATTGCAGCTGCAGCGTTTAATGCCAGACAAGTCAAAGCACCATCAAACCTGGAGCCAAAACTGGACTGGCATAGCCGGAGGATTGAGTGGAGATATCTAGCCTAATAGCAAATTTCACTAGTATGGGGAACAGTCAATAGCTAGTCAAGGGGTTTTTTTCTTCTTGGATGCCACTGCAGCATGAAATAAACCCACCTTTTTTCTGCAGGGACTTAGCAGTCACCTTCTTTGCTAGTTTCATGAACTGACTATCTTCACCAATTTCTTCCTCCTCCTCCTCCTCTTCGTGTTTTCCTTTCTCTAGCTGATAAAAAGAGATGGGTTTTAGAGTGGTAATTCATAAACAAGCAATGACAAGAGAGCTAGAATACACATTTCAGTCAGTCAGTGACTTGAATGCACTACATCGGTTTTAAGATACGCCAGCATGTAAAGTTTTCTGCAGTTTTTCATCTCTTTTATCATCATCCATTACAATAGCCAAAGCTGCAAGATACCAATCAGATTTCATTCCTCAGACCCTATGCTAATTAAAACAACATGATCTGGAAGTTTATAGACCTAGGAATCGGGATTCTGGAGTAGAAAACAGGATTTCTGGCTCTGCCACCAACTCAGTGCATGACCTCGAGAAGCTGAGTATCCCCTTTCACTAGGGGAGTTTTACAGATGGAATGGCAGGAGATAAAGCAATAGGTGCTATATAAGGGAGAAGTACACACTAGAACTGATATGGTTTTTAACTAACAGAGCCAACCAAAACGAGAGCTCTGCCAACAGTCTGTCTTGCTTTGCTAATGGTGTACAGAAGTATCGAGCAGCCAGTCTTTCAGCAGACTAACACAATACCTGCTCACGGAGCCACTGCTCTCGTTCAAATCGCTCCTTTCTCCATTTTGTCTCTGTCTCTTCAAGCTGCTCTTCATTCTCATCATCATTATCGGAGTCTCTGTGAAATAAGTCCAGCTGGGAAGCATCATCTAGAAAAGAAGACAGAGTAGTTAGTTCTCCTAATCAAAGAGGGGCTGAGGAATGCACATTAGCTCTCCTGTCCGTTAAGAATTCCAGAAACAATGAAGACCAAACACGCACACACCAGAAGCCATTAGAATTAGTTAACCTCCAGCAACATCCTTTCTTCCCAGAATTCTCTTCTCCTGAAACTAAATCTTGGCAGTGGATCTCTGAAGTGAATTACATGCAGAATGTTTCTTCTCATTTAGATAGATGACAGATGGAACTAAAGCATTTAGCAAAACACTGATGAATTATCCAGGGGGAAATGTTTCCTATAAGGAGTTTTAGAAAGCTTCATTTGACAAGATTAACACCAGCTTTAAACAGTGTAAAGAACTAATACCGGGCACTTGCGCATTCTGCAGATAAAATGTGTGTTCTTTGCATATATGTAAACCACAGTCTTGGCGGGGCGGGGCGGGGCGGGGCGGGGGAGGAGGGCTTTGCGTGTTGTCCCTGCCCCCAACACAATCGTGCTGCTCCCATTGGCCAGCAACTTGCCAATGGGAGCTGCTTGGGCCCTGCTTGTGGTGCAGGCAGCACGTGGAGTCTCCCCCCACCTCCAAGGAGCATACTGCACGCAGAAAGCACATGGCCCCCACAAATGGCCACTTTGAATGGTGTGCGTGGGTGCGTTGGGCAGGGAGACTGCCTGAGGGTCCCACTGGGCTGCTGGCTGGGAGCCACCTAAGGTAAGCGCCTCCTGACCAGAACTTGCACTTGGCACTCATTTCCTCCTTCCCTCAACCCTCTGCCCCCACTCCTGCATCCATGCCATCGCCCAGTCCCTGCACTCCAATCCTCTGCCCCAGGTCACAATCCCCTCCCAGACTCTGCACCCCCTTCTACACCCCTCCTTTAAGTCAGAATCCTCTCCTGCACCCAAACCTGCTTCCAGACCCTGCATCTCCTCCTGCACCCCAATTGTCTGCCCCAGGTCACAACCCCCTCCTTCACCCAAACTCCCTTCCAGACCCCACTCTCCCTTCTACACCTCATCCCCGTATCCCGAGTTCCCTTCTGCACCCAGCCTCCATCCCAGACTGTGCACTTCCTCCATTAATATCATGGACGTGTGAAGCTCTCAACCATTTACTAAATTCTTGGAGTGGCCCCCATCAAAAACTATTGCCCACCCCTGCTCCAGCCTCTACCGTTGTGAATAAACAGGCCTTACATAGAAGGCACAGAATCTATTATAAATGGATCTTGTCCCAGCAAATTAAAGTGGGCTATGCTATACCCAAGAATAAACCTTAAAACCAAGCCATCAGGAACAATTCCAACTCTATTGGAAATACAAAATCAGAATTTCTGTAGGATTTTTTTCTTTTTGTCCAACTAACCATTCCCCGGGGTCCCAAGCAAATGGGCAACAACAGTCAGCAGTAAGACTCTGTTTAACATGTCTGCACCAAAATGCAGAGATAACAGGGATGTGTCAGAACAGACTAGAACAGTTACCAAAATCCAAGCATGGGCAGTGAATTCCTCACTTCACAACACTTGAAAAAAAAAAAAAAAAAGTAAGTTGCTCCTTAAAGGAAAGCTATAGGGGAAAATATAGACGGTATCTTGTCACAATGCTATTGTGACAATGGAGTCCTGAACAGCAACATATGAAGCCTTGCTAAAAATATTAAGGATTTGTGTGCAACGAACTTACTATGTTGTATCCCCCTCTAGTGGCTACACAAACACAGTAAGAGCCTACTGCTGACAAAACGTGATTGGAGATGCACCTATAACCTTCTCAAGTGCCAGACACCTGTGCTGAAAATTCCAGGTTCAAGTCCTGCAGAAAACTTATAATGGAGTCATTTTTTATACTCATACCACCCCCTAGTTAAAAGATCCAAACCAGGCCCATCAGCTTTCTGCGTACCTTTTCCTGGACTCAGACTACAGAAGAGCATATACAGTGTTTACATACTGAAGCCACTTAAAGACACTTAAGTAACAACTGCTATTTTTAAAAGTTTTCTTGAATATAAACTTGAAGTTATTGATTCTACAGGAGTGTTCTGTTTTCACTAGCATAGGACCCAAAAATGGCTTAAGGTTTCTTCTTCAAAATTTTCAAGCCAAGGTTCTACTTTGGTCTGAAACCAGGCAAGAAAAAAGTCAAAATGAGTCCCACCCCCCCTCCAGTTACAAACAACATATGTGTATTAAAATAATAAACTAGGGCTCAGTAGATCTTATAACCTTAAGCCTCATATTAAAGTATTTCCTGCAGAGTTTTCCTTTACCAACCTCCCACACCATATTTTTTTGCTCTATAGTAGAAGATTAACATGCCAACATTATACCTATGTTTTTCCATTTGAATTTTCTCATTCGCCCAGGACCATCACTGTGCAAGTCTCCATCTGCAAGGTATCTTTCTTGGTACAAGCGTAACTGACGCTTATCATCATCAAGCATCGCCTTCCTATTGTTATTGTGCAAGGGAGAGAAGCCTAGGTTAGTTTTACAATTCCAGACTATAACCTGTTATAACTTTTGATGTGCAATTGCTGTACTGTGTAAGCATACGCGGATCACTACTGACATGTGGATTTTGTTAATTTGATCCTGTAGTTCCACTTCAGTAGGGAGTTCTTCATCAAGAATCTCTTCTTCATATTCATCCAGCTCTTCACCATCATATTCATCCTCACTGTCCACTTCACTCCCTGACAGCTCTGCCTCATCTTCCAAGAAATCCTGCAGTTTTCTATAAGAAAATTTCCAAAGACATTAAAGTGAGACCGTTCAGCTGCATAACATGAATGATTGAAAACAAAAGCCAAGTCATTCTGGACTAGGGATATAAATATTGATCAAAATAGTTAACCAGTTAAATGATTAAAATTATATATTATGTAAACGGTTAACAGTTGGTGGGCACAGGACAGCTAAAATGGGGAGAGGGGGTGTCTTACTGGGCAAGATGAGGCCACATCTGGAGCTGCTGTGGAGCAGCTAGTGGTCAGGGCCGCCACAGTGAGGCTTGGATCCCACACCAGCCCCCGCTGGGCCGCTGCGGCATGGCCAGGTCCTGCTGGGGCCACTGCAGTGCAGTCAGGGTCCTGCCTGGCCCCTCTGCGGCATGGCCGGGGACTAGGTCCTGCCGGGGCTGCTGTGGGACAGCTGGGGTTCCATGTGCCCCCTCCGGGGCTGTCAAAACAGGGGTGGGGTGCTACAGTGCAGCAGGGGTTGGGGTCCCCTGACCTGGTGGGTTCTGACAAGTGTGTGCTAAGTTAGAGATGCTATTATTCCATTTTCATTTTCAATTTGATTAAATTATTCAAGTTTAAGAGCACATGGAAGTGTGGAAGATATGCCAGGTAGTTCTCTGCAAGCGCCCACTAATATTCTAGTTCTGAGCTTGCTTGACCTTAACCCATCTGACAAGATGACAAAAGCCTTCTAGGGAAAAAAAAAAACCAAGGTCATTTCCCTTCCATAATATGTGTTATATGACCCACTGAAAGACTTAAGTCATAGGTAACATAAGACAAGTACTATTTCATCAAAATAAAAAAAAGTCTCTGTTACTTTTATCCTGGTCTTGTGCTTTTTAACTCAACAGCCCTTTCAACTGCAACTATTAGCTAAATTACTAGTGACGTGGTACAGCTTTTCTGGCAGGTAGATAGGGAGAAAGATTTACTCACAATTTTTTCTTTAAGCCCTCTCTTTGTCTCAGCAGCTCCTCTTCATCATCACTAACTTCTGCTTCATCCTCGCTTCTCTCAATTCTCTCGTCACCTTCACTTTTTTCATCCTATCAATCAACAAGAAACGGTTTTCAGAAATTCCTAAGATATTCAGCAGATTGTTTACTCCCTACAGTCACAACTGCCCTGTTTTGCAATGGCTAAAAGCAAAAACCAGTGAGAAAAATTCAGGTTTTAGTCTAAATCAGGGGTGAGGAACTCCGGTTTTCTTTGATTCAACCGGCAGTGAGACTCGGGGCTTCCCTATTCCTCACCCACAGTGGGGCGAGCTAGCACTAGCACACCAGCCCTGCTGCAAGTCTTCCTGCCTGCAGGAGGGAAGGGAAGCTCCAAGCCTCACCACAGGCCAGCTCAAGGGAAGCTGCATCTGGCCCTATGGGGCTGGTGCATGGGGAACCCCTGGTCTTCCCCTCCCCATTCTTAGGGGCCAGGCCAGTGAGGTGTGCTTTTCTTGTTTTTTTGTTATTTGTTTTGTTTCTCCAGGGCCAGGCCAGTGAGGGGTTTTGTTTTGCTTCTCACTTATGTGTGGCCCACGAATGATTTTTCTTTGGGTCACTGGTCCCCAATCAAAAAAAGGATTCCCACCCCTGGTTTAAGCGCTCACAAAACTAAGATATTTTACCTAGCACATCAAAATTGTAAACCAGCACTTCTTACACTGACCCAAAAATACTGGTCTTCAGCAGTTTCGGTAATCCGCGCTAGTCAGTTAGACTTTTGCACAAATGGCGAAAGCACCAAGAAAATAAACCAAATGCTTATGAGCAGTGCACTGAAGTTATCACTTCATTCCATCAATACTCACCTCCTCGCTATCAAAGGCATGGGCATCTGTTAAGAGCTGGAAATTGCCTAATTCTTCCTCCTGCTCCTCCTCATTTTCTTCTTCCCTACAAGCAACAAACCACATCACACACTTACAATTGGTGTCTAGCAATGGATATGAAATGGATTGAAGCAGGGTTTATAACTGCTATATGAGAAGCTATATCCATGATAGCATCTGAAAAGTTGTAGTCTCTGAGGGTACGTCTACACTGCAGTGTTATTTCGGAATAACTGACATTACTCCGAAATAACACAGTCCGCGCGTCTACACTACAGTTATTTCGACAATGTCAAAATAATGTTGAGCTGGAGGACTTCTTACTCTGACTCCTGTAACACTCATTTTACAAGGAGTAAGGGAAGTCAGAGGAAGAGTGCTCTAACTCGGACTTCCTGCTGTGTAGACAGCGCCAAAAGTCGAAATAAGCTATTTCGACTTACGCTATACAATTGACGTAGCTGAAGTTGCGGCGCTTATCTTGGCTTTAGCCCTGCATGCATAGACGTGCCCTAACAGTGTTGAGCATGAAGCTTTAGAAGCTTAAGTCCCATTAGTATTAATGGGAACAGCGTTGGCAAGCCATTATCTTTTGTATTAGTTTGCCTGTCAGTAAAATGGAATTTCTTGGAGTTTCTTGGTACCTACATTTGGCACAAAAATTAAATGTCATAACATCCTTGTTAAGTGCCCATGAATCAGTCCAGTTTTAATAAGGAAATGAAAGGGCAGAAGTTAATGACTTGCCCACAGTTCCTGCACTCAACAGAAGCCAAGAAATTCCTAATCCTGTGATCTAGATTTGATCAAATTCTATGCCCAGTTTCCTACTCCACCATCAGTAGCAGGAGAGACTCTTTCCTCATAACGGACATGGGAACTACACTGCCTTAAGAGCCTCTCAACAATAACATACAATTCTAGAGCACGGAGATACTCGACTCCTTCACCTCCTAGGCAAACCACATCTGTGTCAATAGATTTTGAACAGCTGTGGAACCTGAGTGAGGCATCAGAAGTGAAGTCAGACCACGATCACCATGCAGACCTGGAACTTCTGTGGTGCTGACCTGTCAGTTGGAAAGGAGCCTGAACAAAGTGCTAGTGCTTCTGCCATTGGATCATCTGTGTCACTCTCTTTTTCTTGCTTAGAGGATACTGAAGATGCCCAGATTGGAGATGTTGCTACAGAAAGAAACCAAAAGGCAACATATTACACAGCTTCCTTCTGGTCTTTGGAACATCACTGAATGTCTTGGAAATGAGAGTCAACATATGTTTGTAAAGATTCCAAACAGTTAAAGCACTATAAACTCTTAGGATTCCAAGTACACTATTAAAATTCTTTAGACTCCCAAAAGTCACAAATCAAGGTCAGCAGGAACACAACTCAAAACTTACTCTGAGAGATGAATTTCCCCGAACAGAGATTGAGCAGTTCTTCCATGTTTTGTTTGTTGTCACTATTAGCATTTGGAGTATGCTCAGCCTGACTGCTGAACTGCCCAGAACACAAATTGAGCAACTCATCCATGTTAGCATCCATGGCATTCTCATCCATGCTAGCCAGTGACAATGGCTGCTTTGAGGACTGGTACTTATTCCTATGCTGCCCAACATTCAAGAACCTGAAAGTAAATTTTATTGAGAAGTTAGCAGCTACAATTTAATATGCAGCACGTATTGGAGAATTTTGCCTTTCCACACTAATGTAGATGGCTTGTCTACAGAGACAAAGCAGCACTCCCCAAAAAAGAGTCTTAACTCTCCATTATAGTGTGACTTTAAGCATGACATTGTAGGAGTTCCATGTTTGTGTCTCATTGATTCTAGATCAACTTTGCTCCATTTATGTAGGTAGATGGCTTCTCTAGCTGCCAGTCTTGCGAACACAATCTGGAATAAGAGAATTCAGTTGGGTTTTCTAATCATACTGCCAGTAGGAACAGTTTAGCCAATGCAATTTGGCTGTTCTGCTGATCTATGATGCAGAATAAAATCCATCTGGAGCAACCAAAGCTGTAATGGCTCTGCATTGCCTAGGAAGAGTAAAATGCATTCAAGTCTTTTTACTCAGTAAAGTTAACAGAGCTCAACAGATCAGCTGATTAAGGTGGTTTAATTATTACATGGCTTTCAAATTTTAACCACTATTTCAGCAAACGAAACTAATTAAAATCTAGACCTGCTTCAGATTTGTGGAGGGTTTTTTTTTTTGTTTGTTTGTTTTTTTTAAAGAGGGGTTTAAAAAACTTGCAAAATACAAAAAAATAAAAATTTGTGAGGGTTAGACATATGCATTGGCACCTTTTGGACTCAATATACTAGTCACTTCAGTTTCCATCATTAATAAAGAATTGGGCCAATCATGCTATGCAAATCTGTGCTGCTTCTGTTAATGCACACAGACCGCCACCCCGAAGGCTGTATCCCCGCAACTTACCCATCAGCATCCAGCAGTTGGCTCTGAGTATCATCTTCCAGAGAAAATTGAAACTGAGATTCTCCAGCTCCTGGAAATAAACTCTTGGGCTCAGGAGAGGCATTGTACAGATCCTGGGAATCCTCTATGGGAAGAGAGGGCTCAGACATCTTGCCTGAACTCTAGTCCAGGGGAAAAAAATCACAAGTTATGAAAATGAACTAGAACATAAACACAGTCTTTTCACAATCTTAACAATTGGAAACAAAAAGGGTTAACGGTTGTGCCATTTTTAAACAGATAAAAATACAGAAGAAGATTACTAAGAAGCCAGGGCTGTTCTGCTACCTAGCTAAGACGGCACCAGTGTGAGATGCTGTATAGGCCATGGGGATATTTTTGTATAGTTCATTAACCGATTACTCAGCAATGGGTTTCCTCCAAAACTTTTTGAATTTGTAAAATTTCATCTGTGTATTCAATACAATCACCTTGATAAGGGATGTAATAATGTGGTTAAAAATGTAACCGTGTCACAGCTAAAAATCTTAGCGGTTACATGCGCTGTAGGCTCTGCAGTATAAAGCTTAAATAAGTTTTATACTGCAGAGCCCACAGCTAAGCCTCCCAGGGAAGGAGGGGGGGCCAGGAGGGGCTGCTAGCAGCACTTCTCCTGAGGAGCCAGCGTATAACCTGCGGTGGAGGAAAGGGGGCTGCTCTGGGATGCCCCGTGAGGCTGCCTGAGGCAGGTGGAGAATTGCTCCAGCCCCCTACCGATTAACTGGAACCAGTAAGCCTCACCCATTAAAGGGTGAAGCTTACTGATTAACCAGTTAACCTTTTACATCCCTAACCCAGATTGTTCTAATGGGGTATGTCTACACTTGCACCCTCTTTCGATAGGGGGATGCAAATGAAGACATTCGAAATTGCTAATGAAGCTGGGATTTAAATATCCCGCGCTTCATTTGCATAATCGCATTATGGCGCTATTTCAAAATACAAAACGCGGTGACAATGCGGTTATTTCGGGAGAACACCCTTCTTCTGAAATAACTATTAAATCTCATTTTATGAGGAATAAGGGTTAACAGTTATTTCAGAAGAAGGGTGTTCTCCCGAAATAACCGCATTGACACCGCGTTTTGTATTCTGAAATAGTGCTATTTCAAAATAGCACCATAACGTGATTATGCAAATGAAGCACGGGATATTTAAATCCCGGCTTCATTTGCAATTCCGAATGTCTTCATTTGCATCCCTCTATCGAAAGAGGGTACAAGTGTAGACATACCTCTTTTAACAAATCCACGTGGGTAAGTATTAGTCAAGACAGTGATTCTGCACTGATTAAATCTCAACTAACCACAGAGGGACACTGGCTATCTGCTGTGCTTATATTCTTGATGTATAAAGGGAACCTTGGCTTTGGCCTTAAGTCCTAGAACATATGAATTTGGAAGGGGAGTGCAATAAAGGGAAAAGGTGGCGGGAGGAGGCTTACCTTGGAAGCAGAGCTGATAAAGCTTGTTTTGAACAAAGCTGGAGAGGAAGACCTGAAACCGCCTACTGCAGATAGAAAATTGCCCCCACGTGCCATCTGTTTGTTACAAGGCTGGTATGACGGGATCATGGAGCCAATTAACTCAAAGCTGCTGTTGTGGCTGTTCTCTTTTGCCGACGTTGGCAGTGAAAATGAATCTTCGTCTTCTAGGGAAGAAAGCAGCTATATAAGATGAGTTTTAGGAAAGCCACTGTACTAGGAGTGCGGCCCAAACAAGGAATGTAGAGTTATCACAATTAATTTCAAATTCCAAAGTCAGTTACAACTAGTGCGGCACTAGCAGTTCCCTTAAAATGCCTAATTAAATAATATTTTACAATTCAAATCCAACCCACATCCTGGAGTATATCAGCTTCAAAACTTCCTGCACCAAAAATTGTATTAGGAGTCCTTCTCCAAGCCCCACCACACAGAGGGAGCTAGTGATTGTTAAAGTTTTTAGTAGAAGTAGCAGAGCAGCATTTCACAGCCCAAATGCAAGCATAAGATAGTGAGACACACCAATGGTAATCTAGATACAGAAATGTGCAAATCACTCATGGGCCAGAACTGAAAACCCCAGAGAATAATGCTTGCTTTAACAGCAGTTCCACCTTACCTAACTTGCTAGATCTTTTGCCTGGAGCTTCCTCCAGCTCAGCTTTTTCATCAGGAAGGGAATATCTGCAATTTAGCAACAGAAGACATTTTTAAAAGTATTGTTTTGTGTACATTAACTGTCAGGCATGCTCTTTTTGTAGGCAAGATAACATATGGAATGCACTGCCATTAGGAATTGGATTCTTCTGCCAAATGACAAGGGTTTTCATTGGGACAAGATGGGTAAGATAATATCTTTTACTGGACCAACTTCTGTTGGTGAGAAAGAAGCTTTTGAGTTTACATAGAGCTCTTCTTCAGGTCTGGGGAACTAACTCAATGCATCACTGCTATCATAGGGTCACTTTCACATGCAAACTATTATTTTCATTTGTGGCTGCTGCAATCATAAAGGATACCAAAATACTCCTAAAAACTACCACAAATGGTGAGCCAGACAGTGGGCATTCTTATATTTAAGCACACACATGAATCCACACGTTCTCAAATCAAATATCGGATGTGTATGTTAATCAGAATAAAACATAGCTGAGGCAGGCTCAAAACCTGGTTTATTTACCCCATTTTGGAGGAGCTGTCCTTGAACAGCATCAATGTAGACTCTGTGGAGGAAGGTTTGGGAGCAGAGTCACAATGCACAGACTTGTCCACCCTTTCCTCATCAACTGATTCTTTGTCCGTTTCTTTATCATCATCTTTGGTCTCCTTCTCTTCCAGCTCCTCATCATCATCTTCCTCTGCCTCACCAAGAAGGAACTCAACAGTCTAAAAAACGCACATATCCATGTGGTAGGAAAGCAGGAATTATTAATTTGACCATCTACATAAACTGCCTCCATGACTGACACTATTGCAACTCTGAGATCAGCCAAGAAATCGCACTTAAGCCTTCATCCATCCTGTTGGAATCAAATTTCTTGCAGCCAGGAGCTGAAAATACTAGCATCACTCAACATGAAACAATTTTTTAAAAAGAATATTTTATAGGCTTTGTGTTTACTTTGCTACGTGAGACGTGGGGAAGGGCTTCACCTCATGTGAAAGGTCAGATATCGGTCAATCCTAGAGGAGCATACCTAAACTGAGTGGTGAGTTACTGAACCACTATGGCAAGTCAAACATTTATTCTAAGCAGCAAAAAGGTTTAAGTTACTAACATGATCAATCAGCCATTAAAACACTGTAATAAATTTTAAAAGATTCTGACTAGTCATATACTTCAAGTGATTTCAATCAACTTGAACTAGCATATGGACTGGTAAAGATCACTTCATAGCCAGACACTAGTGTAATGGTCCCCTTTTCAGGGTCATGTCCCTCCTTACCCCATCCATGCCTCTCCCTCTGCCCCCTGCCAAGGTCAGGAGTGGGGCCTCAGCTTGTGGGGGGAGGGGAAGGCAGAGAGGGATAAGGAAGCTGAGGCTGGGGTACAGATCCAGCCAGCTGGTGCTCCCTCCCTGCTTCTGTGGGGGCTGAATAGTCCTCTGCTCTCCTGGAAGGGAAGTACCCCACAGTTTGGGGGACCTTCTGTGCTAGGGGCGCAGGATTCGTGGGAAGAGACCAGTATTAAACAAAGAGCTACTGGACACCGTTCTAGGAGAACTTGGAATTGCAAACATTCCAATTATTTTTAGTGTCAAAGAACAGTCTCCATTTGGCAAATTGTGCATATTAATACTGCACACAATTCTGATTTATCTCATTTCCCTGCTAATTATGAGGAGCCAGCAGACATTAGACATTGACAAAAGTTAGGTAAAAACGCTGTGTAGAGACCTCTGGGTTGCATTCCTCTTCCTCAGACTCATCCGTCATTTCTTCCTCCTCCTCTTCTTCCTCCTCAAACATGTCCTCATTATCCAGTTTAAGTAGTGCTTGCCGCTTCTGGCGTTCCTCACTCCTGCGGAGTTTCATGGCCTCCTGTAGCTTAGCCTTCAGCACTTGTAGCTTTTCACCTGGACAGAAATGAATAATTGAATACATTAGATGCACAACAATGAAGCCTTAAACTCTGCTGCCTCCAGCACACAATTTAATGTAACGACACACATAGAAAGAAGATGAAAGGCATCAATGCTTTATTTTAAAAAGAGGTTTTCTGACTTGATCTACTGATTAGAAGAGTTAAATTGCCTAGCCTAATAAGCTCCATTTAGAGAGGTACAAAAACTTTGTGACTTATCAGTAAGATTCCTCATTATTCACAAATGCCACTGGCACACACCCATGGAGCTAACAAAGGGTTCTTCTTTCCCTTGCTTCCTGTGGGAGAAGTGGATTCCAGTTGCCTCAGGCATATGAAATATCTCACCAACAGCTACAAAGCATGTCTGTTGTAGAATAAACCAAATTACCTACCTCTAACATTTAAATATTATAGGCGATTCAGATTAAGTTTCCCATATATTTATCATTTTCAATACATGCAAACACAATGATCCAATACACAAACAGCCTCTATTAAGGGTTGCAACAGGGATGAAAGTGCTATTAATTATGAATAACACAAGAAGGTTACTCTACAGGTTTTATGCAGATGATTGATGTGTGTAGACAGTGAGGATAAATATGTTTTATTGAAACCATCAGGCTGGGCAAGAGATTCCAGAGAGCCAATAGCTAAATTATGGCACAGGGCAAGATCCTCTTCAGTAGCTAGCACAGCTCAAGAGTTATTTTTTCTAGCTTCTAACATGCCAAACTGGTTGGAAAAATGTAGCTAAATGGAACAACACCTGTTAATTCTGTTAGCAGGGATTCTTCTTTGTATTTTAATTTGCTTTATGTGGGAAAATATAGCTGCAATTGCAAAGAGAACCACAGATAAAACTCCCTTATGGTCTATTGACCACAATCAACCCGTCATAAAATCTGAATGTTTCCCAATGATTACAGCTCCTTGTGTGAGACAGAAGAAAGCATGTAGTTGTACTTGTCAATGTGTTTAACACGTTACAAGAAACGTCTTAAGACCATTCTTGCCATGGGAAGCTTATAATCAACAAGGCAAACACAAGTAAAACAAGACACTAGATGATCCAGAGAACAGACTGAATGATCTTGTACTTATATTGTGGTGAAAGTAAACTCTAGTTCAAGACTGGGCTTCCAGTAAAGATGTAGGATATTAGATATTAAAAAGAGTTTCTTATCAAAGAAAATACACTTGTTTTCCAACTCAACAGCTATGACCCTCACCCCAAATATACCTGGCTTTGCATGAACTGTATCATCTAGATTTTCTGCAGCCAAAGTCACCGGCACCACAGCTGCTTTTAGTTCCTCTTTTCCTTCTGCCGTGGTCTCCTTACGAATAATACTCAAGTTCACAGTCCGTTCAGTTTTTGACTTGGGTGCATGAAGCGTATGCTTCAAGAAACGCGCTTTCAGAGCTTCCAGTTCTTTAAAAAAGTATTATATTTAAGGTCAGGAGAAAAATTCCTGCTAAGATCAAGTTAACTGAAGTCAACAAAAACCTGATAATTTTGGGCACTTTTTATACATACAGTGGCAACACACATTTCTAAAGAAAGATTTTTATAAAAACCAAAAAAGTTTTAAAGCACTTCAGCATCCAATATGTAAGAACGGTCAACATTCTTTGATCTGAAAATAACACTAATAACAGTAGCCCATCTCTGGATAACATTGCTCAACCATACTCTTAAGATCGCTTACTTTAGTATTTGGGCACATGATTAAATGCCAGTGAAAAAATCTTTTAAAAACCCCTAATTATTTACTGGAGATTTGGGTATCTATATTCCATTTTATTAACAGACCCTTCCCCCCATATGATCTGAGGTTTCCACTGTTTTACTGACATATATATTTAAATCCAGGTTGATAGTGGAGGAGTCATAATTTCTTGGCACAGGCCATCTTTCTGTATAATTTAAAGAATATACTAAATGCTATTCATAAATGTATGTAGGGATAAATGAAAAATTCAAACTGATAAGGAATCACCTATCCAGCACTGAAACACAGCTGAAATTTTCAAACATGGGTGCCTAAAGTTAGACACCTATACCATTAGGTCTGGTCTACAATAAAGGGGAAAGTCCACTTAAGATATGCAACTCCAGCTATGTTACTTCGACTTCAGCTACTT
Organism: Rafetus swinhoei; assembly: GCA_019425775.1. NCBI lineage: Eukaryota > Metazoa > Chordata > Testudines > Trionychidae > Rafetus > Rafetus swinhoei. Next base: position 13,103,002 of record JAFJHL010000300.1, on the reverse strand, counting down.
AATTATCTTAAATCATGTTTTGGCACCATCCGCACAGCAGGAGGTCAATAAGAGCACATGCTCTAGTCGATTTCCCTTACTCCTTGTGAGAAGCAGGACTACTGTACTGACAGGAGTGCCCTCTCAGCTCGCATTAGCCAGTCTTCACTAGACTGCTAATTCGAATCCCAGAATATCGACTGGCAGCATCAATCTTCTCTATACAGGCAGTCCCCGGGTTACATGGATCCGACTTACATCGGATCCCTACTTACAAACGGGGTGAGGCAACCCCGCACTAGCTGCTTCCCCCCAGCAGACCAGGGAGACGCGGAGCTAGCACCCTCCTCCCAGCAGACCAGGGAGACACGGAGTGGCTTTTCTCAGCAGACACCTCAGCTTGAGAATAAAGGACTGACGGAACTGAGGTGTGGGAGAATAAAACTGAGCTCTGGAGAAATGTTTGGCTAGAGTTTCCCCTACAATATGTACCAGTTCCGACTTACATACAAATTCAACTTAAGAACAAACCTACAGTCCCTATCTTGTACGTAACCCGGGGACTGCCTGTAATGTAAACAAGCCTTAGAGTGCTAAATAAGAGTGACCTGATTTTGATCTGCTGGGCAGCCATGACTTCTGATGAGATAATCAAAAGATACTCATGCTCAGCATCTCTGAAAGTCAGGTCACTTATTCAAATACCTGAATAAAAAGATTTAGAGGCCTAATTTTAGGCACCAAAGTTGAAAAGTACTGGCTTTCCTGCTTAGTACAGAAAGCAAATGCCACCTTATTTAACTTGTACTGCAGGAAGACTTGAAGTATGCAAAACATAAACTCTTATTGACAGATCTGAGAGATCTTTAACAATCACAAGAATCCCAATATCTGTTTTTAAATCTCATCTGACAACCACCAGCAAAGCCAGCACTGTGCTGTAACATTAGTTCTCCAAAGAAAGAGTGCCTGCCCCTTTCTGATTCATCAGTTTCTAGTGCTGTTCCTCAGAATTCTCCCATCTAAGTTCTGACCTATCCCTGCTTAGCTTGTCAAATCTAGCAGATTGCAACAGGTAATATGGTACCTATGTTTGATTCAGGTTCATCCAGGATAATAATGGAGTCATTATCAGAACAAAGTCTTGGCTTGATGGACAGATCCACTCCTAGCTCCCGAAGTTTATCCAGTTTAGACTTCTTTACTTTTTCAGGTTGAATCCCCACCACTGGTCCCACCTGTGGAACAGATTCTTCATGTTCTTCACCTATTTCTTGTGAGTGGTCCTCTCTTTGTACACAGGCACTTTCTTCAGATGCTAAGGGAATTTCACTGTCCATTTGTTCAATGCGTTCATTACTAAGTAGGCTAGACTGCTGCTGTTCTGAAATATCAGCAATTGTAGGTCTTTCACAAATATCAGAGGCATCTTCCTCTCTATGCTTTTCAGCACAATTTTCTATCGGGTTCTCCACTACACCAGAGGAAGGTTTGTCCACAACGGTAACAGCAGTATCCTTATTAAGCCCCATTTCTAGTTTCTTAGGTGCTGGCTGATCAACCTCTTCAGACTGATTATTGTTGCAATTTACAGTTGAGTTTTTAGTGGTTGCACTTTCTTCATTTAGACAGGGCTGATATTTAGTGGACCTGCCAAAAAACAGAAAAACAAAATCACCAACCAAAACACAGTACATCAGCCCTTAAAATGACTGCTATTAAACGTAAGAAAAGCCTAAATCAAACTGAAGCGATAAAACCATGTTCTATTTATTGCACTTGAAAACATCAGTTCTGGAGGGTGGGGGGAGAAAAATCATCATTCACAACTGCTACTTATTTTAAACCCAGCCTCATTTCCAAATTCCATTTCAAAAAGGAGAAAAAAATAATCTGGCCCATTTTTACAACAGGTTCACTCTACAAGGGTGCAAAGTCATTACACATTATCACAACTTGGATTAAGTTAATTCCAGAGACATTTTGTAGCCACAGTAGATTACAATTCATTTGCACAATTTAATACAAAAAATTATCCTTTATCTTGGATCCTAAGATAACATTTCCCTAAACTCATGGGAGGAGGTGTGGGATAGAGTGGGGGCTACCAGGGTTAATCTGGGGTGCTCAGTAAATCCTTCTTATTTAACAGTTGAAGTCAAATAACATAATGCAATGGGTAATTCAGATCTTAGCCCTGGTCTACACTAGGACGTTACTTCGAAATAACAAGCAGAGCGCCACACTACCAAGCCTGTTATTTTGAAATTATTTTGAAATAATGGGCTTGTTATTTCAGAATAACTCCTGCTTTCCACGAGGAATAATGCTTATTTTGAAATAGTTATTTCGAAATAGCGGTAGTGTGGACGCTCCACTGATGCTATTTCAAAATAACTACTCCCTAGAGTCATCCAAAGTAATTACTCCCCAGTGCTTCCTAGAGCTCTATGTCGAGGTAGCGCATCCACATTAAGGGAGCCTGTCTCGGACTAATTTCGAGACTTCCCTGAAGTGTGGACACGCTATTTCAAAATAGTTATTTCGGGAGTTATTATTTCAAAATACATTGTTTCAAAATAATTTCCTAATGTAGATATGCCCTTAGATCAGTGGTCTCCAACCTTTTTACACCCAAGATCATTTTTTAAATCTCAGAACAGGCGAAGATCTACTGTCCCGCCCCTTCCTTGAAGCCCCGCCCCTTCCTTGAAGCCCCGCCCCTTCCTTGAAGCCCCGCCCTCTCTATTCTCCTCCTGTCCATCACTTGCTATCCCCAGCCCTTACTTACACACTCTGATAAACAGTTTATTTTTAAATTATGCGATATATAAAATTAAATCACGTGTTTATAGTTATGAAATAAATGGTCTGTTTTTTATTCATGCTATTTAAATCTAAAATGAAGCATTTATAATTATACATTTTGTGGGGACAGAGTTCTGTGGCTGGGGGCAGGGGAGAGGGAACAGGGTTCTGCAGCAGGGGACAGGGTGCCAGTGGGGACAGAGTTTGGGGAGTGTGGACAGGGGTGTGGGGACAGAATTCTATAGCTGGGGACAGGGGAGTGGGGAGTGTGGACAAGGGGTGGGGTGCCAGTGGCAGCAGAGAGTCCCCTGCATCTGCCTCCTCCCAGGATTCTCCCCCCCCCCCAGCGGGAAGCCAGCACGTGCCTCCTCCGGGCCCAACTCCCCCCGCCCCTCCCCGCGGCACAGGGAAACCCTGCGAGTGCCTGCCTCAGGGCCAACCCCCCCTCCAGCGGCGGGGCCAAACCCCCACGGGCGCCCACAGCGGGGCCAAACACCCTCTCCCACAGTGCGGCGCAGCCAACCCCCTCCCGCAGCACGGCCAACCCCCACGGGTGCCTGCCCTGGGGCCAAACCCCCCTCCCACGGAACGGCACGGCGCGGCGAACCCGCCCCCCCGGCAGAGTGGCTAACCCCACGGGCGCCTGCCCGGGCCATACCCCTCCCACGGCGCGGCCAAGCCAACCCTCCCCCTCACTTCCTCCTGCAGTGCGGCCAACCCCCGCGGGTGCCTGCCCCGGGGCCAAACCCCCCTCCCGCGGCCCGGCCCGGCCCGGCCAGGCCAACCCCTTCCCCTCCCGCAGCAAGGCCAAACCCCAGGGCCGACCCCCACTCCCGCAGGGAAACCCCTGCGCTCAACTCACCCCTCCAGCACCGGCGGCTCAGGGAAGCCGCCGCACTCTTCCTCCAAGGCCGACGCCCCCTCCCCCAGCACGCAACAGAGCTGTGGGAGGGGAGCAGCCTGCGCACTTCCGGAACCCCCAGAAGTGACGCGGGCTTCAGACAGGACTTCCGTCCACCCCGCGGGAAGCCGGCACCACACTAGAGGTTGGTAGTGGGGCTTCTCGGGGGTGAGGGGAAAATCAGGTGTGGGGGTGCCCGAACACCTCACGATCGACTGGTCGAGGCCTCGCGATCGACTGGTTGGTGACCACGGCCTTAAATGCTCTGAAGCCTACAATTGTTTGTAATGTGTTATGAGAACTAATGCCAATTATCTGATATTACCACACATTGTCATTTTTGTGCCTATGTATTATACTCTACCCACTATCACAAATTACTAGTTTACTATGTAAATTCAATAATATCAAGTTAGGATGGCTGTGGGAACATTACAGTAAATAGATTTTAAATGCCCAAATGTCAGACTAAGTCATTAATTTACATTATGTAGGATTCTCTGGATTTCAATTTTTTTAATTATTAAAGAAAACATTCACTAACTGCACCTTGAATATTGTTTGTTTCATTATTCACACACCTTCTAAAATAGGATTTGGTTTTAAACTGAGCAGGGAGACTTAAACCACATCAGTGATTTGAATTTGAAGGGGAACATGGGACACTGTCACAAGAATTTAGATGAGCATGTTCCTTTAGAATTTTACTTCTGTATACCAAGTACAATCTAACTGGAAATTTTCATTTATTAGGGAAAAAACAGCAGTGTCCTGCTATCACATACTAGTTACTAAAGTGGCAGGTTTGCCACTTAGATCATTGGTTCTCAGACTCTGACTTATGGCCCATTGATGATCAATGACATCCTTGCTGCTGGTCTGTGGAGAGTTGCCTAGTTACATGGTGATACTTCTTGTTTCCAGCTGTTAAACTGCATTTAAAAGATAATTTAAAACATAATAAATACATCTCTGGTATTACTTTCCCCCAGAAGCAAATTACTGTAATTGCCATAGAAGAGTATGGTATTACAAAGGAAATGTAGGAGGCCTGCGTGGTTGCAAACAGGAATCTGTATATTAGATAACTTCTTCATAACATGGACCACATCTGCTTCAGGAAGATTGAGAGCCCTGATTTAGGACAGAGAGACTGAGATAAGCTTGGTCCTTACTTTAGCAATGCCATAGCATTTCCTTGCAATGGTGGTCGTGGTCTACGCTTGAAGAACTCATGGATAGTTTTAGTCTCAGGCATATGATACGGGAGAGACAGAGATGATTCTGTCAAAAGGGGAAAAAATCATGTAAATTGTACATCAAAACAACATTTTTTTAAAAATCCAGCTGTTTTTGGGACAAGTGGTTTCTAGCTAAGATATCAGAACAAATGTAAATAGATCTTAACTCTGAATAAAGGTTGTATCTGAAGGACCTCTTCCCAATCACCAGTCTATTGTTGTGAAGAGGGACTACTGCAGCATGCAGAGGAACTCAAAGAAAACAGATTTTGTCATCAGGAAGAGAATTATATGATCTGTTCTAAAATCTGTTGCAAGTAAGAACCTGAGACACACCAAATCAGTTATATGTAGCCCAGCTATAATTTTTAAAAGACTCCAGTGACCTCCCATAGCCACGTGAATGCAAGTTGTAAGATTCCACTCAGGAATCTTGTTTGCACCAAGAGACCATCACTAAACAAGATTTTGGCAAAAACTGTTTTGCAGCCTATGCACTTTAGATCCAGAATAACTCATGTTAATCAACAGCAGAATCTTGCATATCAGAAGTTTCTGCTGCTCTCCAAAAGATATCTTAATAGCTCACACATAACATGTACACCAAAGAGTTTAGGTTTTACCTCTAACAAGTCGTTGGGTCTCACTATGCAATCGTTTAATAGCTTCTTTACTTAATCTTGCTGCTTTCCGCTCCTTAAACAGATAAAAGAAAGACCCTTGAAATCACAGGACTGAAATGTCGGAGTGTATCCATATTACCAGTTTTCATCTTTCAAACAGCAGGAAAACAAAAGAAAAAACTAACAGGTGTAGCAGAGTTTAAAAAACAAAGAACCACCTCAAATAAACAAGAATAAGGTACTTTGATGAGAAGCAACATAGAAAAGGCTTCAAATAAAAATTATAATGAATTACTGAGAGTTAAAAAAGAACAGATATGCATAATGAAATATTTCACCTTTCTTTTGGGTCCTTTTAGTGTAGGTCCCTCATTCTCATCATCAAATACACATTTGTAATCTTCAATCTCAGAAAACAGGTCTTTACTCTATAAATGATAAAAAGAAGTTTATTACATTTCAAAACAAAGGGGGCTATCAAGGGCAAAGAAGCCTGCAACAAGATAACTTTCTACAATTATTTTTGTGCCATCAGTCTTGAAAAAAGATCAGCAAATATTCTAATAAACTAATGCCCAACCCTGTCCTGCTTCACTGCAACTTCTTTAAGAGCCTCTACAGCCTCTGATGCAATACAATTTTTGGCATTTTCTATGTCAGTGCTCCTGATTAGTGGAACTAATACAGGCAGTCCCCGACTTACGAACGGGTTACGTTCTGAACACCTGGTCATAACTCGATTTGGTCGTAAGTTGGAAATACTCTTAAATGCGCTGCCCACGCTGTTCGAAAAACTTGACGTACATGGTTCTCAACTCAAAATATTATAATGGGGTTAATGGGAGGTTGGTCGTAAGTACAGATGGCCATAAGTCAGTGTGTTGTAAGTCGGGGAGTGGCTGTACTCCAATACCTCTAGAAAGAAACATATGGAAGCACACCAGTGTCACCAAAAATTTGCGTTACATACTTCAGTACAATACCCTCTACAAAGAAGTTTATGGTTATAACAGAATAGGTTACCTTATGTTTTTTCATTTTGTCTTTCACAGCAGCTCTTATTGATTCTAGTGACTCTTCATCTTCAAGGAGGGGATCATTTTCCTCCTCTAAATCATTGTCAAAGAGTTCTTTGTTGGCAAGAAGGCACCCACTATCATTAAAATCGTATGTTTCACCACCATCCTCCTGGTCAGCAGAAGAGTTAAAGTACAATGAACTATATTAACTTGCAAAACTTGTTTTCAAAATATTTGGAAGATCCCTTCATGATTTCAGGGCCATTAGCAAAATTTAAAAAAATAGCCCATCCCATCATCATTACATCATCCCCCAAACAGTCTTTCACATGCTATAGGCCAGTCCTGTTCACTTTATAGAGCTCCAAAATTAGATATGCTAATTGATGGAGGCAGGTTCTCAACTGCTGCAATCAGCATACCATAGAACTCACCTATGATTCAGAGAAAAACCCTACCCAGAACTTGGGAGCTCCTGAGTGGATGTCCAACTCTTTCTTTTGGTATGGAAACCTACATTAAGTGGGAGCCCGAAGCCCACCATCAAATGCTAGTATTTAACAACTGAAAATATCAGAAATGTTTGCAAGTAAACTTTTATACCTCGTGTTTGAGTTTCTTTTCTGTCTTCATCTGTCTAATAACCTCCATTTTTCTCTCTTTTTCTGTCTTCCTTCTTGACTTCCCTATCACTCTGTCTGGTTCTTGGTCAAAACTGTGTTTGTGTTTTTTGTATTTTTTCCGAGATTTCACGGACATCTCTGCAGGTTTCCTCACTTGTGAGCCCAACTCATCCTTAGTCAATTCTGACTTCATGTCTATTTCAAGGTTTTCAGGATGCAATGGATCACCCGTGTCACTCTCATCGCTGTCCCGCAGAGCTTGCTGAATCCGATGAGATTTTTTGTTCTTTGGAGCAAAAGTGTTTTCATTTTCCTCTCCATGTTCCACATCTCCATCCACAATGTCGCTCTTCTTAGGAAAAATGCCTTCCTCTTCCCCTTCGCTCTCACTGTCCTGAAGCACTTTCTTGCTTTTTGATTTTTTACTCACAAAGATCTCCTCCTCTGAGTCTGGTGGGAACATATTAAACTCTTTATGACACACATCACATTTTTTAAAAAAACATGCTAATTGACAAATGATTAGTTCATGCACCATGCCAGACACATTTCTCTGAGACACTTATTATCCCCTGAAGGCTCATGAATGCCAATGGAAATTTAATGCAGCATAGCAAATCAAATTTAATCTATACTTTGACAACCCATTTCCCTCCCCCCAATAGCACAGTATGTTATTATCTACCATTCAAGAACCTTAGAACCATTCCAAAACTACTTTAGTTTGTATAGTCTTTCCTTGAGACGAAAGTATATTCTATCAAAACAAACAGTAATATAATAAGTGAATTATAATAGACACATCATGACCCCAGTCCTGCAAATATTTAAACGGGTACATAATTTTAGTCAAATGACTAGTCCCATAAAAGCCACTGTGCAAGACTCCTTTTCTGCTATACAATAGTGAAATATATTTTAAGTGTGTATTCCTGCGTTAACCGTTTTTTTTAAAGTTTGTATTTTATTTTTTCGTGCCACATCAATCTTCTTTTCAAGGATATGTGGGGGACCTTAACTGAACATTTCCTGGTTTCCTATTGTTTGAGTTGGGAGATCTGATGTTCCGTATTTTAGAACGGTGCAGAGAGAGCAATGCAATGTTGTTCAGCAGAAAACTGGGCCACACTTTAATTACAGATTTGTATAAATGTTATTGAAATGCAATATTAGTTTAAAATTGTTATATGTAAAAAAGCTTGCAGTCCAGAAACTTCATAATACTACTACTGAGTTCAGACTGAAAAGTAATAAGAGAATATAACACTTACTGAAATACTTAAAATGTTAGAGTTTGGTATCAGGAAAGAATTGACTCATCCAGTAAACATGTAACAAAGTGTGTTCTCAGAATCTTGCTTTATCTGGTTATTTGCCTATGCAACTGTACCACGTACAGGAAACATCACTTAGATACAACTTTAATGGGGAACTACTATGATAGTGTTATCTTAAAGTGCAAGTTTTATTTATAAAAACCACTGTTCCACTTCTCCACTGAGCTCTGAGCATCATGAGAAAATTCAATAGTTTTCAAATGGAACTCTGAGGACAAATGTTCCTCTGCCAGACATCAGCTCTATACTTCCTTCCCTCACAATAGCCTTTAAAAATTTGGCCAGATTGGATCTCACACAAAGCCATTCAAGTTAACATCACTGAACCTGCTTCTCTGGGCTTAGCAAATCATAAAAAAGAAGGAACTAAGCAGTTAAGATATTCACTACCCCACTCATCATTTCCCTACCTCATCTCAGTCCAATGCTGCCCTTCCACTACCTTCCCATCTCCACTCTTATCCTGAGCAACCAAAAGGGCACTTGGAACTCAGAACAGACACATATTTATATTAGGGATATAAAAATTTGTTTAAAAAGGTAACTGTGTAACTGCTAAAAATCCCAGCGGTTACACAGTTACATACAGCGGTCTCTGCGGTATAAAGCTTAAATAAGCTTTATATTGCAGAGCCTGCAGCGAAGGCTTCCCGGGAGTGGGGCCGCAAGCCCCTGCCAGCTGTGCTTTGTTGCTGCAGCAAAGCTACCTCCCCAGGAGCAGCCGGCTCCCCAGGAGCAGAGCTGGCAGCCCCTGCTGGCCCTGCTCCCAGGAAGCCAGCATATAACGTATGGCAGGGGGGCCAAGCCGGGCCCGCCACGGACAGGAGTTGCGCCAGCTGGCTCAAGCATACCCTGCCTGCAGTGGGCCCCACGTGGCTGAAGCAGCCCCCTGCTTGGGGTGTGCGAGGAGCTGCTCCAGCTCCTAACAGCTTAACCAGAACCAGTAAGCATTACCCATTTAGAGTGATGCTTACTGGTGAGGGATGTGAAAGGTTAATTTATATGTTTACTAGGGGCTGCACCCCCTGCTCACTACGCTCGCTAACCCCCCTCTTTCTGGGGGGAAGGCAACCCCGGCTCTCCCCCCAGGCACTGGGGTGGGCCAGGCTGATGCTGCACCAGCCCCGGCTCTTTCACACACACACCCTGGCCACACCAGTCCTGGCTCTTTCACATACACCCCAGTGGCTGGGGAAGGCCAAGCCCTGGGCCTGCTGCTGGGGAGGGGGCCCAGCCTCAGCTAACACTGCTGCCCACGTGGGGCTGGCGCATCTGAGCCCCAGGAGGGAGGCGGAGATCATGGCCACTGCCAGAACCTGGCTCTGTGCTTGGGCTGTGGGAAGCAGGGAGGCCGGCAGGGGGGCAGCAGTGGTGGCCTGGAGGAGAGGCCGAGACAGCCCCTGGCCTGCTGCCGGGAAGGGGAGTCTGGCCGGGGCTAAGGAGGCTGCCCACGCACGGCCCGGAGCATCTGAGCCCCAGGAGGGGGGCAGAGATCATGGCCTGGAGCTGGGGTGACGTGAGTGACGTGCTGATGTCACTCTTTTTTTTTTTTCTCTGTGGGACAACAGAGAGATGGATTTTGATCGTTAATACAATATTGCAGAGCCCTGTACTACATCATACATATTTTCCACCTCGCACTACATCATACATATATTTTCCTATACTACATCACGCATATATTTTGTACATGTCTTTGGATGGAATATTGGTGCGCGAAGTGGAATCAGATTGCAAATGACGTATGAGATATTTGCTTCTATAACATTTAGAAAAACATTCGTGTATGTACAGTGTTTGTTGCTAGTGACATTGGGGTGTTGTTTTTTTTAACGTCTGTAGACTTAGAGGAAAATTAACGAGCCTGTGCTGGTAGCATAGAAAAATAACCAAGGGTTAGCAAATCAAATGTGAGACTTCTGATGGGCAGATAGTCAAAGACCACACTCCCTTAGCCTTCTGCAAAGCAAGCACCAATAAATGCAGAGAACAAAGCCCAATTTTTTAAACTAAAACCCAAAAGAAAGACTTGACAGTATTACAGACCTTCGTCACCAAGAGATGCAGGTCCCTTGTTAGACTGACTTGGAGAGCTGGTTTCACAGCTGCCCTTTCCACTGTCAGAATCACTGTCAATGGTTTTCTGCAGGTCAGATTTCAGATCTTCTACTTCCGAATTAAGCTGGAAACCAAGAATAATATTAACCGTAATACAGTATAAATTGTTTAACAGAGATGACTCACTGAATTCAATTTCATCCGAGCGCTTCAAATTGGATAACACACAATATATTGAAATGTTATTGCTATAACCCCTGAGGAATTCAGTTTATTCAACTGAGAAAGTGAATACAGCATATTATCTTATTACTGTATAAAGTTGATTAACTGATGAACACATTGAAAGTATCAAAGCAAAATCAAACATTGTACCCAGACACCCAGAGGAGGTTTTGGAGCAAATTGATAAACTAAACACTAATAAGTCTCAGGTCCAGATGGCATTCACCCAAGAGTTCTCAAGGAACTCAAATGTGAAATTGCATAACTACTAACTGTAGTTTGTAACCTATCGCTTAAATCAGCTTCTGTACCACATGACTGGGGAATAGATAATGTGACACCAAGTTTTAAAAAGGGCTCCAGAGTAGCAATGTAAAAGCCCGTTTAATTAGTTAATCGGATAAACATTAAGTTTAACTGGTTAACTGATTAAATAGAAGTGGGCTGGAGTGGCGGTCCCACATGCAGCTGTCACAGCCAGCAACCCTATGCATATAGGGCTCAGCAATGCTAGAGGGCAGTGGGCTGTTCCCTGGGTACCAGTTAACCATTTGGGTGATGCTTACCAGGTAACCAGTTACCCGTTAACAACCCTATTCCAGAGGTGATCGTGGCAATTACAGGCCGATAAACCTCACTTCTGTACTGGGCAAATTGGATGAAACTATAGTAAAGAATAAAAGTGTCAGACACACAGATGAATATAATTTAATGGGGAAGAGTCAACTTGATTTTTGCAAAGAGAAATCATGCCTCACCAATCTACTAGAATTCTTTGAGGGGGTCAACAAGCATGTGGACAAAGGGGATCCAGTGGATATAGTGTACTTAGATTTCCAGAAAGCCTTGGATGAGGTCCCTCATCAAAGGCTCTTAAGCAAAGTAAGTTGTGATGGGATAAGAAGGAAGGTCCTCTAATGGATTGATAACTTAAACTATAGGAACCAAAGGGTAGGAATAAATGGTCAGTTTTCAGAATGGAAGGAGATTAATCGTTGTGTCCCCAGGGGTCTGTTCTGGGACCAATCCTATTTGACATAGAATCAGAGAATATTAGAATTGGAAGGGACTTTGAAAGGTCATCAAGACCTGTCCCCTGCACCCATAGCAGGACCAAGCCCCATCTAAAATATCTATCAGGGATGATCGTCTAACCTCTTAAAAATTTCCAATGAGGGAAATTCCACAACCTCCCTAGGCAATTTATTCCAGTGCTTAACCACCCTGACAGTTACAAAGTTCTTATTAAATGATCTGGAAAAAGGGATAAACTGCGAGGTGGCAAAATGTGAAGATGATACAAAACTATTCAAGATAGTTAAATCCCAAGCAGACTGCAAAGAGGTACAAAAAGGTCTCACAAAACTGGGTGACTGCGCAACAAAATGGCAGATGAAATTCAATGTTGATAAATGCAAAGTAATGCACATTGGAAAACAGAATCCCAACTATATATATATTAGGGATGTAAAAGGTTAACCGGTTAATGGGTGAGGCTTACTGGTTCCAGTTAACAGATAGGGGCTGGAGCTCCAGTCCCCCAGGGCCCACCCAAGGAGCCCCTGTCCGTAGCAGGCCTAGCCACCCACCTTAAGTTACATGCTGGCTTCCTGGGACCGCTCCCTGGGACTGCCAGCCCCGCACCCAGGAGCCAGCTATAGAGCCCACAGTGAAGCCTTCCCAGCCCTGGCCAGCCCCGCTCCCAGGAAGGCTTTGCTTTATAGTGCAGAGCCTGCAGCCCGCGGAACTGTGTAACCGCTATGATTTTAGTGGTTACACACACACATTTTTAAATGCATTTTTACATCCTGCTATATATAGACAATGATGGGTTCTAAATTAGCGGTTGTGACTTGAGAAAAATCTTGGAATCCTTGTGGATAGTTCTCTGAAAACACCCACTCAATGTGCAATGGCCAAAAAAGTGAACAGAATGTTGGAAATCGTTAAGAAAGGGATTGATAAAAAGACAAAAAATATCTTATTGCCTCTATATAAATCCATGTTACGCCCCTATCTTGAATACTGCGTGCATATGTGGTCATGCCATTTCGCAAAAGATATATTGGAAAATGAAAAAGTTCAGAAAGGTGCAACAAAAATTATAAGGGATTTGGAATGGCTGCCATATGAGAAGAGACTAATAAGACTGAGACTTTTCAGTTTGGAAAAAAGGTGACTAAGGGGCGATATACTAGAGCTCTATAAAATCATGACTGCTGTAGAGGAAATAAATAAGGAAGTGTTGTTTACTCCTTCCCATGACACAGGAACGAGGAGTCACCAAATTAAATTAATAGGCAGCAGGTTTAAAACAAACAAAGGAAATATTTCTTCACATAGCACCTAGGGAACTCCTTGCCAGAGGATGTTGTGAAGGCCAAAACTATAACAGGGTTCAAAAAAGAACTAGCTAAGTTCATGGGGGGCAGGGCCATTAAAGGCTATTAGCCAAGATGGGCAGAGATGGTGTCCTTAGCTTCTTTTTGCCATAAACTGGGAATGGGCGACTGGGGATGGATCACTTAATGATTATCTGCCCTGTTCATTCCCTCTGGGGCACCTTGCATTGGCCAATGTCAGAAGACAGGATACTGGGCTAGAAGGACTTTTGATCTCACCCAGTATGGCCATTCTTATGACACTGCTTGGGAACTACTGCTTGAGACAACACAACACTAAAAGCCGTGAGAAACTTGCAATTTTCATCTGACATACTGTATTAACACTTCTAACTTTATATAACTTGACATAAAATAAAGTCAGTCCAAATTGTGCAAGCAATTAAAATCATTCCAGGAAGGTGGCAGCCTGACAGATCCTTAATTATTATTCTGTGTAATGGAGAAACGTAATGAAACCTCAACAACTTCAGCAGCAGGGTAAATAGTTAAGATGACAGAAGACAGGCTAGCTAAGCATCTCTTAGAAGGCCATTCTTTTGGCATCTGACCAAGATGACGACGTAGGGATAATATTGAGCACAACGTAAGCGTTCTTTTAATGTGCATTACCATCAAAGGAGAAAACACGTCCTTGACAGAAAGAGGTGGGGAGAGCAGCAAAGGACCTCTATGGTCTATACAACCAGGGATACCCAAAGAAGTAGTAACAGAGAAAGCCCTCGCAGCAGGGCATAAGCTCAGGCTGCAAACTAAATGCAGTCTGTAACATTCAAAAACTGATGCAAGCCTAACACAGGGACCCACAAATCTGATAGTGTCATAGAATCATAGACTGGAAGGAACCTCAAGAGGTCATCAAGTCCAGTCCCCTACACTCACAGCAGGACCAAGCACCATCTAGACCATCCCTGATAGGTGTCTGTCTAACCAGTTCTTAATCTCCAATGATGGAGATCCTTAAAATTCCCTAGACAATTTACTCCAATGTCTAACCACTTTCACAGTTAGGAAATTTTTTGTAATGTCCAACTTAAACCTCCCCTGCTGCAATTTAAGCCCATTGCTTTTGGTCCTATCCTCAGAGGTTAAGGAGAACAATTTTTCTCCCTCCTCCTTGTAACAACCCTTTAGATACCTGAAAGCTGTTATGTCCTCTCTGAGGCTATGTCTAGACTACAGGTTTCTTGCACAAAACCCTTTTTTTGGAAGAGATCTTCCGCAAAAACTTCTGGCGTAAGAGAGTGTCAACACTGCAAAAGCTCATCGAAAAAGCGAAAGAGAGCGTCCAGACTGCCTGGATGCTCTCTCACAAGTAAGCAGTGATTGCTATGGACAGAACGGCCACCAGGGCACCTGTGCTTTTTCCTCTTCCCTCTTCTTGCGCAAAAAAACCCTCTTCCCCGTCCACATACGCCTTTTTGCGCAAGAGCTCTTGCACAAAAAGGCATTCTTCCTTGCAGAATGAGGATTATCAATTGCGCAAAAAACCATCTGATCTTTCAATTTACTTGCACAAAAACACGCTTGAGGTGTGGATGCTCTGCGAGTTTTTGCGGAAAAACAACTGTTTTTCCACAAAAACTGTAGTGTAGGCATAGCCTGAGTCTTCTCTTTTCAAGACTAAACGAATCCAGTTATGTCAATCTTCCTTCCTAGATCATGTTTTCTAGACCTTTAATCATTTGTGTTACACTTCTCTGGACCTTCTCCAATTTCACTGCATCTTTCATGAAATGTGGCACCCAGAACTGGACATAATGCCCCAGTTGAGGCCTAATCAGCGCAGAGCAGAGTGGAAGAATGTCTTTGTGTGTTTTGCTCACAACACTCCTGTTAATGCATCCCAGAATCATGTTTGCTTTTTTTGCAACGGTGTCATGCTGTTGATTCATATTTAGCTTGTGGTCCACTATGACTCCATCCTAGGCAATCATTTCCCATTCTGTATGAGAGCAACTGATTGTTCCTTCCTAAGTAGGGATGTTAAAATGTTGAAAATTGACATGGGGGCAGTCAGCTCTCCGGGAGCTGGTGCGTGCCGAGAGCTGGCTTAACCGGCTGCCCGTGCATACTGGTTCCTGTCTCCCCCCCTCTCAGGCTGCTGCAGAGGCAGCAGCATGGGAAGGGACAGACGGCAGATGTACTGGGAACCCGCATGTAACTGTGTAGTACATGGTTACACTTTCACAACCCTATTCATAAGTGGATCCTGCGGGCGTGAAAGGTCCAGCCAGGCTGGAATGGCCTCTCCTGCCCTCAGTGTGGCATGACGGGCCCCAGCTGGTCCTCCTGCCCACCCAAGGCATGGCATGATGGGCCCAGCCGGGCTGAAGCTGCCCCCTGCCTGTCTGCAGTGCAGTGGACCGGACTGGGTTGGAGCAGCCCCCGCCTGCCCATTCACCCACCCACAGCATGGCGTGGAGGGCCCAGTCAAGCTGGAGAGGCCCACCCATCCACCCACCCCCCCCCGATGGTGAGGGGGGGGTGGGCAGGGAGGCAAAGTTGCAGCAGTACTGTAGATCTGCCTTTTAAATGTAGTAAAAGCTACCTGGCTCTTACTACATTTAAAATCCAGAGGCACAGCGTGGAACCTGGGCAGCTTTTACTACATTTAAAAGGCAGAGCTGCAGCAGTCCAGGCCTGGCTCATGCTGGGTACCAGACCTACCCTCGCTGCGGCTATGCACGCCTAGCTCCTACTACATGTAAACTGCATAACTCAAGTGGCCTTTTATCAACTAATCATGTACTCAATACACATTGTATCGAGTACACCATTAGTCATTTACTCACTACTTAACATTCTTAATTCCCATCCCATTAGGAGGAGCTTAGACATCCAGCGTGGGCCACGAGGACAGCATATTTATGGTGCCCCCGGTTAAGCCGAGCATCTCAGATTCACTGACCGCACCACAAGAGAACCACTCACCTGGCTCTCAACCAGGGATACACATACTCCAGGGGGAGGGATGTGCAGATATCTTTCAGGGGTCCATCAGCTTACCGACATATTTACCTAGTTTTACAACAGGCTACATAAAAAGCACCAGAAAAGTCACTCCAAACTAACGGTGGATGTAACTTATTTATACAGCGCACTGCAATATTTACAGCCCAACAGATTTGACAATTCAGCGGAAGCAGGAAAGTCAGCAACATTTCTGTGCCAGGTTTGTGTTTTTGAGTCTGAGTCTGCAAACAGGTAGTTTGTCAGAGCAGTGAAACCTGCGGGAGACAGCAGACCAGCCTCCTACAGAGGGCCCCGCCAGCAGACCAGCCTCCTACAGAGCGCCCCCCCCCAGCAGACCAGCCTCCTACAGAGCGCCCCCCGCCAGCAGACCAGCCTCCTACAGAGGCCCCAGCAGACCAGCCTCCTACAGAGCGCCCCAGCAGACCAGCCTCCTACAGGAGGCCCCCACTATAGTCTGAAATGGCTGAGCACCACGGACGTCTTGGCCACCGCCTCGCTGAGCTAAGTGTGCCGAAGGGCACGCTGGGAAGTGTAGTCCTTACATGGGCACAAGGCAGGCTGAGACCTCGCGCCGCCACTGACTCTGCAGTGCATGCTGGGACGCGCCGCCTACGCGCCGTGCATGCTGGGAGTCGTAGTCCCCGCCAGCTGCGGGAAACCCAATGGAGAGGGGATGGGGGTCACTGCACCCCCGCCATCCCCTCCCGGCGCCTGCCGTCAATGCAGGCCGGAAGAGCTTACCTCAGCCGCCATGACCCCCGGCTGTGCGGTGGCGGGCGGCACCCCTGGCGCTGGCTGCCCCTCAGGAGTCCCCAGGTCTCCTCAGCTGCCGCCGCCGGCGATTGAAACCCCTTCGATTCTTCGCGCTCTGCCGCAGCTGGCCCCGCCCCCCACCTCGAACCAATCACAGCTCGCGCTCTCCCTTCAGCCCCCGCCTTACTCGGCTCCCTAGTGGCTGACCGGCCCGCCTTGCTGCTCTGCGAACCAATCGCCATCCGGCTCTGAGCCTGATGGGCTCCGGCTTCGCCAGCATCCCATTGGCGCCTCAGCGCTGTCAATTCCCTCCCCGCTCGCCCATCGCCTCGTCTGCTCCGAAGGGATAGAGGGGCCCGCTGGGCCCGAGCCGCTCTAGCCACACATCACGCAACTCGGGTTGCGTGGCCAAATGGGATGGGGGCCGCAGTGCATGCTGGGGGCTGCCTGGTTTGGGCCTCCCTCTGGTTGCCCCAGGCTGGCCTGGCCCTGCCCAAGTTCACAGGGGCCTTGCCACAGGGAGCTGGCGCCTTCCACTCTTAAGGGCCCTGTGGTAACATTATTGCTAGTGCTGGACCCCCCCATCCTCCCGGCCCCGGAGCCCTGTGTCCTAAACCCGCTGTGGAGAGCCAAGCGCGACAGAGCCCCTTCCAGTCCAGTGCCGGGCGGCGTCTGCTCTTCCCGCCCGCGCAGCCTGCTGCCAACGGACAGCCGCCACCGCCTGCGTTCTTCGCCCCTCGAATTCTTGAACTGGACTCCTCGAAGGGCAGGCCTGCGCGACGGGCCGGCTCGACGGGGCCGCAGCGTGCGCTGGAAGCTGGGGTTTTGTGCCGCAGCTCAGGAGAGATTCAAATGCTGCCCTGCTGATGAGCAGAGCGCCCACCCACTAGGTTTTTGTTTCTGCTGGTGGTAGGGATGTAAACGACTAATCGATTAGTCAACTATCCGATAAGCAAAAGTTTATCAGATAGTCGACACATTAGTCGACTAGTCGCTTCCCCACACCTTGCTGCCTCTGTCAGAAAGGGGCAGTAAGGGAGGGGAGAAGTGTGGGAGCCGGTTTAAAAGCTGGTTCCCCCCAGTTCCATGGGAGGAGCACAGCGAGGGCGTTCCACCTTTGAAATGTACAAGAGTCCCCACTGGCGCTCTTGTATATTTCAAAGCAGAAGCGCTGCAGGGAGCCTGGGGCCAGCGGGAGATTCAGAGTCCCCCACTGGCCGAGGCTCCATGTGGCGTTTCAATCTTTGACATGCACAAGAGCCCCTATGTACACTTCAAAGGTGGAACGCTGTGCAGCACTTCCACCTTTGAAATGTAGCAACAGCCAGGAGGGCTCTTGATACATTTCAAAGCAGAAGCACCCTTATCGACAAATTGAATAGTTGATGGAAATTTCATCAACTATTCGATTAGTTGATTAATTTTAACATCCCTAGCTGGTGTTGCACATTTGCAAATGCATTGGTGCATATAAAATTTATTCCGCGCATGAATAGAAAAGATTAGGGGGAACATTGTCCAGCGGGTGTTAATAGATTGGTTAATAAATTGACCAATGATCACTCTCCCATCAACTCCCGTATTCCACCTCAATGAGAAGCATAAAGGAAGTCGATGGGTGACCATCCCCACTCGATGTACCACAATGAAGACACCGGGATAAGTAGATCTAAGTATGTCGACTTCAGTTATACTATTTATGTAGCTGAGGTTGCGTAACTTAGATCCATCTTCCACCTTAGCATAGATCAATGTTCCCTGTAAGTTGAGCACTTGGGCAGCCACCAGGGTTCCCTCTAAGCTGTGCATCTGCGTGGCCACGCACAAAAAATTGTAGGCCTACCCACCTCATCTGCAGAGCTGCGCAGCAGCACTCACCACCACTCACTTTCTTGCTGGACCAGAAGGTGAGTGGTTGTAGTGGTGGTGACCTGGTGCATTCTGGCCGGGCTGCATCGTGGTGGGCACAATAGCAAAATATTCCACTGTGAAGGAAAGACAGCGAGAATAGTAAGAGGTCTATATGGCTCCACCAAGAGTTCTTCAGCAATCTAAAAATAAAAATGGAATTCTACAAAAAGTGAAAACATGGACAATTTGTTAAGGAGCCATACAAACATATAAGGATAAAATTAAGGCACAAAATAACAAGGGCCATAAAGGATAATAAGAAAAGGTTCTATAAATACATTAGCAAAAGAGGTGAAGGAAATAGGTTCTCTTGTTAGCTGGGGGAAGGACATCTAATAACAGTTGACAATAAGAATGTTTAGGAGTTTGATATCTGTTTTGTTTCACCCATCACTAAAAAGGTAAATTCTGACTAGATATTTAACACAATTAACATTAGCAACAAGGGGGAAGTAACACAAACTAAAACAGGGAAAGAAACAGTGAAAAAATATTTAGGTAAATTAGGTCTGTTCAAATCACTAGGGCCTGATGACAAATACAAAGTACAGTACTTCGCTTAAGAAGGAAAAATCAAATGTGCCATTACAAAATTGGGAATACTTGGCTAGGTGGTCATACTGTACAAAAAGGTCAAGGTTATAGTGGCTCACAAACTGAATATGAGCCAACAATGTGATCCAGTTGTGAAAAAAGCTAACATTGTGGGGTATATTTACAGGTGTGTCATACCTAATGCCCAGCAACTAGTTGTCCTTTTCCGCTCAGCACTGGTTAGGCCTCAGCAGGAGTCATGGTCCAGTTCTCAGAGCCACACTTATGAAAAATATGGACAAACAGGAGGGAGTCCATAGGACAGCAACAAAACTGAATAATTGTAAAATTGGATTGGTCAATTTCATTTTTGTATCAGTTTAATTTGCTTGTATTTATGCCCCAGGACAATACTGTTATGTTTGGATTACATATATTCTAGTATTGCACCTTGGTTAATCTATTACATGGAAGCCCTGTTGTTACTAAATTCACTTTCTGCAGCTTCTGTAGTATCAGTTATTTGAATCAATCCTGTTTGGTATCTGGGAGAGAGGTTTTCAACAGTTATGGGTCTGTGCTTTACATTTTGTTAGGAGCAAAAATTAATAATCACATTTCTTCTCTGGGTTTACAAACTATACTGATGGCTCTGTTTTCCTGATGAATTTGACAGATCTGCAAATTACATTGGTAATTATGTAAAAGCCACTTTGTGGGCAAGAACCAAGTTAGTAGCTGAAATGGTTTTATTTAAGTGGTGTAATTGCAGATAGAGATACATATTTCAACAGAGTGTAAATACTGTTGTGGCCAATTAAGATTTACCATTTGTCACTATGCTGCATACCAAGGGAATTTAATGGTGGCAGCAGAGAGAGAACTGTGTTCCACAAGGAAATGCTGCAACCACTCGAGCAAAAGGAGAACGTTTATTAGCTCTTAGCAATACAGGGTTTATGATACACATCAGTTCTCATTTTATCCAGCGGACAGTAGTGGTGCACACTCATCAGCAAAGTCGTTACAAAATCGTTTTTAGACTAAAAGAAAAGCATGTAGTCACAGAAGCTGACATTAAAAATCCTGAGAATGCAGCTGAATCAATTATACAACATGAAGGCACATGTACTTGGTTGAATTTAACAAGCAGTTCAAAAGCAATTTTACATACTTAAGTACATACTTATAAAGCAAAAAATAAATAACTTACTTTTTCTGATTCCTCAACACAACAGTGATCAGCTAGCCATTACTCAGCCAGCAAAATACAATTTTGTGCTAACATTTAGCAAAAACAACACTTAAGAATTTCAAAATGAAAAATTTGCAGAATTCATGAGAGCGCAAAACAGTGACAACCAAAGCCTACCAAGCAAGCTTCACAAAGTATTAATCACGGTTAGTCATTAGTACATCGATGTACTGTAGCTTTTCAAATATTGGTCTAAATTCATCCTTGGTGTTACTTTTATTTTACAATGTAACACGGACACAAAAGGAGATTCCTAGAGTGATATGGTCAGAACCATTTTCAGAAAGCTCAGGTCCATTTGTAAAGTTTTAAAATTAAGAAATCTGATTAGATACAGCAGATCTGCCCATTCATTTATTTCTTCAAGAGAACCTTCTTCTGCAATAGGCCAGTTAGGAGACACAACATGGGGCACATTAACCCACAAAATCAGTTCATTCAAGAGACACCCACTGACAGGTCAGCATGCGAATGCAAAATTATTCATTGTCTTACAAAAGTATGTAGAATCAACTAGATAACCTAGCCATTGGCAAGCCTTAGCGCTTAGTGCAGCTGTGCACTGGGAATGCCAGTTGATCTGTAGACACATCTTGGTCTGGATATACAAAAGGACTTGGACCTTGGCTACATTACGTGGGGAATCAATGCTGCAGCGATTGATCCACTGGCTGTTGATTTATTGCATCTGCTTAGACACAATAAATCGATCTCCAAGTGTGCTTCTACTGATGCCAGTACTCCACCAAGATGAGAAAAGTAGCCAGCATCAACAGGAGAGCAGCTCCCCCCTGACCTTACCGCACACAAGATGCTGTGATGAGTATGTCGACTTCAGCTCCACTATGTGAAGTAGATCAACTGCACAGGTAAGTGTAGACAAGGCGTCACAGTGCCTATCTTTTAAGAGCCTCAAAAATCATAGGAACAACACTGCGACCCACACTGCTGCACACATAGACATCTGGGCTCTCTATACAATGAAGGGAAGGAGAGAGACGATCATTTTAAAATGCAATCCACAAAAGCCAGCACACTATAGACTATAGACCTAAGCTGATGACAGTGTGTGTTAAGCTCCACTTTGCTCTGAAAGATAGCTGAAGTTTCGACTGTAGCTACTTAGTGATCCATTACTTGGAACCTGCTGCTTGGAGTCAGCCAGCCTAGGCACCTGTTATGGAGATGAGTTAGCTACTCTGCTGCCCTGGGGCCACAGGAAAAGGATGGCGGAAGGGGAGGAGATCATGTTAGAGTGCTTTCCCTCAGATGTGAGGTTCCAGGTTCAATTCCCCCCCGCATGCTAGAGGGGGAAAGGAAACCCCTGTTCAATTCCTAGTTCTCAGAAGACTTCATTAGCAACTGAGCTCTGGGATAATCTGGTGTGGGGCTCCCTTAGTCTCTCCTGTTGCAGCTGTTCCAGTGAGGATGACTAGTGATTAGAGAAGGGCAACTGACCCAGGGTCTCCCACCTCCCAGGGGGGTGCCTTAGCACTGGGCTAGAGAGTCAGTCTCCCCTGAAAACTTAGATGCTAAGTGACTGTAGGTGCTATGGAGGAGTTGTCTTGTGGATCTCAGTGGAGGGAAAACTAGGACTTACAGGCACCTAAACCTGAGACATAGGCACCCAAGTACCTTTGTAGTACTAAGCTCTGGTTTATTTGCTTAGCCATTTTTGGCAGAGATAACATAGCTGTATGATTCTCTGTGCTGCGTGGGAGCACATGCTAGAACATAGAGATGGAGAGATGTGGCATGTGATCATTTCTCTTCCAAGTTTCCCTAGCCACTAAAAGGGCCTTCTACATTTACTTTGGTATATCTAGCTTGCTTTACTTGCACCAAGCCAGATGCCTGTAAAATGCTAATGGCTACATCTATACTGCTTACTTCTCGCGCAAAAGCCTATGCAAATGGATCACAGATTAGCATATTGTTGCGCTTCATTTGCATAATTAATTAGGGGCCGCTTTTGCACAAGAGGTTTTTGCGCAAAAAGGAGCTGTGTAGATGCCTATGGAATCTTTGTATCAAACACTCTTCAAGAGAGTGTTCCATGGTTACAGCAAGGGAGGCTCAGCTGTATTCCAGCCTTAGATCTTTCTAGTATTATTTATATATCAAGAGATGTATGCTTGTTCTTTTACAGAGTGGTGAAAAGACAGGACTCCCTGCCCATGACAATTTATAATCTAAACAGGCAACAATGCAGATGAAGGAAAGGAGGTGACATCAAATCAGCAGATATATTTCAGTGTTACACTAATTATTTATTATTAATTATTATTATGAATATTGTAGTGATGGAAGAGCATGCGGGGTAGCAATTACACCTCAAATTAGGGCTTATGTGGGACCTAAAGGGTGCATACACTGATGGTTGTGGACGATGGCACAGGAGGGAGCTCCAGCATCAGAGAGTAAACCAGTTGTAATTCCAACATACGTGAAGTGCAGCTACTTCCTCACGACCCAGGAAACACCATTTGGCTTCAGTTTTTAAATAGCCCAAGAAACCCACAATGTTCTGCATTTCAGGAAGCTCAATCACTGAAGAGAAAGTTTATAGTCACAAAAGCCATATTTCGCCTGGTGGTGAACGGAGGCTGGTATTTCAGAATTTTACTAGCAGTGTTGAATGCTTGCCTTCACTTGTTCAGAAAGTTGGCAGCCCTGTGCATAAAAAGTGAAGTTAGTGAAGTGGTTAAAAAAAAGAGAGAATTACTAAACAAGGAAGAATGCAAACAAGCATAGCCCACACCAGAGTGTAGTTTACCAAATGAGCAATGCCTTTGAAATGATAGCAAATAAACAATACATATATATTGCTTCCTGGCTTTGTTAAATTTCAAATAACAATATCCACCAAGGTATCCAGATAAATTACAGTGTGCTCTGTAGGGCCACACTCTAGCAATGGCAGACTCTCTGTATCCACATGAAGCCACACAGATTTCTGCCAGCCTATACAGCTCATTGTAGGATTGAAGCCAAAGTTGGTATTTGTGCTCCAGGCTGGGAGCTAGGCAGATGGAGTTCTGTGAATACACACCCACTATAAAGTTGTCACAGATCTCTCCAACTCACTAAATAATAGCTACGCCAGCCGTATCGCTGTAGAGAAACATGGCCTGAATCAGGATGTTCATATAAAATCTAATTATATTCACTTTTAAGGTTAAAGTACCACTGCAATGCTATGGAGATGTATACTTACAAACATCAGATCTCCAAGCAAACTCTTCCACAGGAAAATGAGGAAGAATCCAAGAGAAAGCTGTGTGAACAGCTTAGTAGCTATGCTAGAGGCTTAAATGGGAGTCAAAAAAGTCCTGATTTGTGGACATAATCAGTACAGGGTTTGAACTTTATTCAAATACAGTTTTGTATCTAGTTTGCGTATCTTATTTCGATGCTGTTTCAAAATAGCTTATTTTGTCATTTGGTGCTGTCTACACAGCACCAAGTTTCGAAATAAAGCGCTATTCCGAAATGTCCCTTACTCCTCATAGAATGAGGTTTACAGGTACATCGGAATAGCAAGCCCAAAACAATGGACTTGCTGTGAAGACACGGGATAGCTATTTTGATATATTCCAGTATCCCAAAATAGCATTGCCGTGTAGATATATTTTTAGTGTTTGATGACCAAACTATTAGTGGCATCACCCAATTCCAAAGCGATCACTTCCCAGCCAAATTCTGAGTGACATCTCATGATTATTATTGATCCATTTCTTTGTGTTAACTATTAGCTGTTGGATAATAACCAATCATTAACTCTGGAAAGAAAAATTATTACGCTTACCAGAACACTGTGACCTTGCACAAAAATGAGCTATTCCTGTTAAGATGTGAGTGTACTGCAAAGTTGACAAGAAACCAAAGTTCAAATTTGGAATGGCTTTTAGTATAATTTTCATCTCTTCAAAGCACCTGAAGATCTAATTAATACAATTTGCTCTGCAGTGGGAGGTTATATAGTGTGCAATTAGGTTAAATACCCTGCATTATGTAGGGTTTCTGGAGGTAGAAGAAGGAAATTCTCACGTGAAGAGCTTTGAGGATGGACCTATGGGTTATAAAACAATAGAGGAGCATGAATAAGATGCTCACAGTTTGAAAGAAATGGTGGTTTATGTTTCCAAACTGGGGGTGAGTTTTATGTTTCTTCAAGTCTAAGCAGAAAAATAGATGATCTCTCTGTAACGGGGGTTAAAGTTTCTGAAAGTAGATGAGTTTTTTCTCTTTAAAAAATGGATATGTATTTACTCAGATCCTTGATTGCCTATTCTATATGGCTACAAAAATTATTAGGGTTATAAAATAGCTTCAACACAAGAGGAGAATAAAAAGTTGGGATTGTTCACCTTAAAAAAGAGATGAATTGGTGATGGAAAGTATAATAGAAGTCTTTAAAATCATGAATGGTATGAAGAAAGTGAATAGGGAAGTGATAGCCTTTCACAAAATACAAAAACCAGGGCTCACCCAATGACACTAATAGACAGTGGGTTTAAAACAAACTAATGTACTTCTTTGCACAATATACAGTCAACCCATGGAACAACAGAGGTAGCATCTTTCAGAATTGCCCTATACCATTCATTCTTTCTGAAATATCTGGCATTGTGCACTGTCAGAAGAAATTCTGGTCTAGATGAACCATTGGCCAGACCCAGTAAAGCCATTTATATGTTCTTATAAAACCTTTAGTGAGGAGCCTAAAAACCCATGGCTCTGCAAAGATTTGAATAGGGATACGTTTATTTTGCCTATATGTACCTAAACAGAAATTATATTCTTATTCTTATATACTTTTCTGTAAGGGGGACTAAATGACTTTCTGTCATTCAGAAAGTAACCAGCTAGTTGAGTAGCTGCAAAGGCACTTATATTATTTCCTGTGAAAACGTTTGTGCAACTAGCATTTGCCCACCATATAGGTTCTGGAGCAATTGAAGCTAGGTTAAAATAAATAAAAAACTAAAATAGGAGAGATATTGGGTTTAAACCAGTCTCTGTTGGGGATTAGGATGACATCTTAAAGGAGGGCAGATTGTCCCATTTTTGCCTTCTGTGCCAGTTTTGTGCCTTTCTTTGAAGCATCTCCTACTGGCATGTCCGAGATGGCACAGGACCAGATGGTTCATGGGTCTTAGCTACTATGTCAATTCCTGTGGGTTCACAAACTTGTTCATAGTTCATATCTTAATAGACAGCATGTCTCAGATTTTCCTCCTGTTCAAAATCACGCCTCATCTCTGTGGCAACTATTTATATGAAAATCAAATATTGGGGAAAAAGGTGTGCATTAAGTTTCAAAATGTATTGTAGCAGTTAGAAATGAGAACAGACACAGTGGCTGTGTCTACACTGGC
This sequence comes from Rafetus swinhoei, assembly GCA_019425775.1. NCBI lineage: Eukaryota > Metazoa > Chordata > Testudines > Trionychidae > Rafetus > Rafetus swinhoei. Next base: position 13,076,976 of record JAFJHL010000300.1, on the reverse strand, counting down.
GCGATCTTGCGCAAAAGAGGCCGCTCTTGCGCAAAAACTTGCTGCCTGTCTACACTGGCCGCATGTTCTTGCGCAAGTAAACTGACGTTCTAATGTATGAAATCAGGGCTTCTTGCGCCAGAACTCTGACGCTCCCGCTCAGGAATAAGCCCTTTTGCGCAACTGTTCTTGCGCAAGAGGCCAGTGTAGACAGGCAACATGAATTTCTTGCGCAAGAAAGCCCTATGGTTAAAATGGTCATCAGAGCTTTCTTGCACAAGAGAGCGTCTACACTGGCTCTTGCGCAAAAGCACATGCCAGTGTAGACGCTCTCTTCTGGAAGAGTTTTTGCACAAGAACTCTTCCGCAAAAGAGTTCTTGCGCAAGAAGCTGCCAGTGTAGACGTAGTCCACGTGTGCCAGTCTATGGAATGGGACGATGAAAAGCCAAGTGTGCAAGGACTGGAAAGGGCAGGAAAATCCTGCTTTTCTATAGTCGGGGTGAAGGCATGGGTGCCCAGAATGGGTCCAAGCAGAGCAGTCCTTTCCACAGAATGGACCAGGGCAACCACTCCAGGCTCTGTGCTTCAGGGGGGACATGGAGTCCGGGGTGGCCCGAGCGGTTAATGGGGCCTGGCACTGAGAGCAGTGAGGGACCTGACCCCATCCCACCTGCTCCTGGAGTCACCTGGGGGAGAGGGGTGGCAGCCAGAAAGCCACGGGACTGGAGTTTGGGGGAAGGGATGGAATGGGGACAGGGAGGGGGGTAGAAAAGGGGCAAGAAGAGGCGGAACAGAGATGGGAAGAGGGAGTCAGGAGCTTGGGGGAAGGGGTAGAGTTGGGGTGAGTAGGCTGGGGCCTGGTTCTCTGCTGCTAGTGCCAGGCCCCCTGCTAACTCCCCCAGGCCACCCTAGACTCTGTGTCCCCTTGAAGTGCAGGGCTTGGGGCAGTTGCCCTGGTCTATCCTATGGATGGGCTGACTCTGAAAATATAAGCCCAAAAATTGGTGGAGGACAGGCATCACGGCCCTATACAACTTGCTGCCTATGGGAGAAGGATGATCCAGTAGGTAGGGCATTCACCTAGGACTTGTGAGATCTGGTTCCAACTTCCTGCTCCATCACATGCTTCCTGTGTGGCCCTGGGTAAGTCAGCCTCGCTGTGCCCTTTTACCTCCTGTTTTTGGCTAAGATATTCTGTGTTGCTCACTATTTTAGCACTTGAGCATTGTGCCAGTGCACGGCAGCCAGACAACTGTTCCCCTGACTTAGGAGGGATGCTAGAAGTGACCCACTTGGTTCATTTTATTTAAGTTTTGATCATCTAAGATATTAACTGACATGAGGTCTTTTAAAAAAAATCAAATCTTCAGCATAAGGGCTGTGTCTAGACTGGCAAGTTTTTCCACAAAATCAGCTGCTTTTGTGGAAAAACTTGCCAGCTGTCTACACTGGCCGCTTGAATTTCCACAAAAGCACTGACTTCCTACTGTAAGAAATCAGTGCTTTTTGCGGCAATACTATGCTGCTCCCGTTCGCGCAAAAGTCCCTTTTGCGCAAAACTTTTGCGCAAAAGGGCCAGTGTAGACAGCTGAGATTTGTTTTCTGCAAAAAAGCCCTGATCGCGAAAATGGTGATCGGGCTTTTTTGAGCGTCTAGATTAGCGCGACGCTTTTCCGCAAAAAGTGCTTTTGCGGAAAAGCGTCCGTGCCAATCTAGACGCTCTTTTCTGAAAATGCTTTTAACGGAAAAGCATTTCCGGAAAATCATGCCAGTGTAGACACAGCCAAGGTGTTTCCACCAAAATAAGTTTGGGGACAATTTGGGAGGGGTGTGTGCCCATTCCCAGGGGGTGGGTGGGATGGGAGGTAGTTCTGGAAAGGTGGGTTTTTAGTGGGGAAAAAGAGGTGTGCTGCGAAGAGGTATTTGGGAGAGGATTTGGGGTACAGTGGGTGGTTTGGGGACGTTTCATTTGGTTTGGGGGTGAGTTTTGTGGAAGGGGTGTTTATTTGGGGGGAAGGAGGAGGTTTCAGGAAGGCGGTACTGGAAGGCAGTGGTTTGGAGTACATGGGGAGGGCTGGGCTTTGTGGGGGGACTGGTTATTTGGGATCTGGGATGGGTTTTAGGCAGGAGCCGCGGGGGTATTTACGGGAGGAGTATTTGGGTGTGGGGGGGTTCGGGATGGCGGGTAATTGGGGGTGCCTATGTGGGGGGATAGGCGAGCTTAGGGGAAGCGGTGGGGGAGTCCCGAAGGGGGTAGCTGGGTGCCAGCGCGAGCGGGGTACAGTGCGGCGGGGCTCCCCCCCGCAGCTCGCCGGGTTTAAAGAGCCAGGTCGGCGGAGGAGGGCCGCGCGCGCACGCGCAGAGGACGCTCGCCCTCGCCGGCCCGGGGAACGGCGGCGCGCGCTCCCGCGCGGCGGGAAGAGGGCGGGGCGAGCGCGAGCCCGCGACAGGCCCTCCGAACCCTGCTCCGCCAGCGGTGCGCGCGACCCCTTCCCCCCCCCGACAGCGAAAAGGAAAAGAGAGGAGGAGGGGAAAGGTTCGCGCGCGTACGCGCGCCCCCGCGGCGGTCTCCGGGGCGCGCTCCGGCTCCCGCGCCGGCGGCTGCTCGGGCTCGGTGGCACCGCAGAGGGGGATTGTTTGGGCCGCCGCCCGCGCCGGGCCCCGCTCCCTTCCCCCGTTCCCGGGACCGACCTCACCCGGAGCCACCATTCCCGAGATCAAGCGATACGCGGCGGCGGCGGCGGGGCCGGGGGCGGCGGCGGGGCCCGGGGCGGCCGCGGCCGGGGGGGACCGCAGCGAGGCCGCCACCGCCGCCATGGAGGCGCTGGGACCCGGTGAGGAGCGACGGGGAGCACCTGGGGGGGGAGGGGCGGCTGCTCCTGGGGCCACTTCCTCCACGGGGGGCAGGCTGGGGGCTCTGGACCTGGCTTCCGCGCTGACAGGGCGGGGGAAGGGCCTTGGCCTGGAGGGGAGGGGGTGATTCTAGGTGACACTGGGGCCTGGGGGGGGCTTGGCTACATTTGCCTCAGGGGGTGCCCAGCCTGCTGCTGAGGCCGTCTCCCCTGGAGGGGCTGCTCCCTCAGCCAGGGATGGGGGCAGAGCCCAGGTTTAGGTGGGTGCTGCCTGCGGCCTGGCCCTCCGCCCTCTCTCCATGCCCCCCACATTGAGGGCCCCAGCCTAGGGATGTGAAGCTCTCTCTTTGAGAATAACCCTTGCTCTTCTGCGGAGTGGCTTTAAAGGCAGCAGGGAGGGGGAGCGCAAGCTGTTTCCGCCTCCTGGTGCCAGGTCTGGGAGGTCCGGCACCTGATGCCAACAAGCTGCGTGCTGGGCTCTAAATCCAGTTGTTTATTGTGTGTTGGCGGCTGTATTCTGGTGTGGAGTAAAGACACTGGAGGTATTACTAGCAGTGACGGATTTGTGGGTGGGTGAGGAAACCCAGGAAAAATTCCATTCCCCCTCTTAAGTTCTGCCCATGGTAACTTTCCAGCCAGAGTGTTTTCACCTTCTCTAAATGTTTTTTTTTTTTTTTTGCTGCGGTGTGTTTAATCATTTGCGAACTAGATTGCAATGTGTAATTCACCCCATCTGCAGCTCTTGGGCCTTTCCAAGTCGGTGGTACTTTCTGTTCTATACTGTTTAGTTGAGTATTTTGTAAGAAATATTTATTTGTTTTCTAATAAGAACAGGTGAGGCCACGCTGTTAATAATGCCCTGAATGTAATGACTGTCTCATTCTGCCTCTACATTTGTAAGTAACAAATTGGAATTTGATTGTGCAAGAGTATTGCTGGTGATCAGGGTAGAAGTCTTTCTGGCAGAGGTGATACTAACATGAAACCAGACTAAGGGTATCTCTGCAGTTTCTCTCTTTTTTTTTTTTTTTTTTAAAGAGGAACTTGAATCTGCATGTAAAGTTTTGCAATTATTTTTTGCATACACTTAAAACTGTCTGCATCACAGACCACCCAGACTGCTACAGGAGTTTTTCTAGTTATATGTTCTACAATATGATTTGATTTCTTAAAAATGTTGATAGTGTAGAATACAGCAAGTAGCAAAGGGATAGCCATGTTAGTCTGTATCTGCAAAAACAACAAAGAGTCCTGTGGCACTGTAAAAGACTAATAGATTTATTTGGGTATAAGTTTCTGTGGGCAAAGACCCCTTCATCAGATGTATAACATTGCATAATGTCTTTGCCCATGAAACCTTATACCCAGATAAATCTATTAGTCTTTTAAGTACCACAAGACTCTTTGTTGTTTATGTAAAATACAGCCTTAGCGTAGGAAGTAACTTAACGTAAAAGAAGAGCAATAAGGTGATAGGTTTAAAAACTGGCATACAGATATACAGTATTGTTGCAAATAAATTTCATAATTAGACAATGTCATAAAAACATACCCAACTTTTGCAGGCCTGTCAAATGTGAAAGACTTTTGACTAAATCTTAAAATTTACCTGGGCATTAAAACTAAAGCTGTTATTGATGACTAACCGTGGGGTTTTTTTTTTAATTGGATGCAGAACTTGGTGACTAATGTCATGAGACAATGATTAAAGATTAAAATGTGTGCAAGACATGTTTCTTGCCCTAAGTATGTATGTTTGCACACTGATTATAGTTTATATTTTCAGGAACTCTGCAAAATCTACAGCAATAAGTTATTGACCTGAAGACAAAAATCTGTCCTCATTAATTCCAAATCTTGGGAGAGGTTTAGAAAGATTACTGGTATAGGTGTTACTTTGAATTTTTACAGTCTGATAATCAATGTGTGATGCAGTATAAATACACATATTTCCAAAAGGTCCTCTCGTTTGTGTAAATCTGCTTCCCATTGGAGATAACTTGGTTAATGGCTGTTAACACGTGTCAGGAAAACTTAAGCAAGCATGTGGGATACAAATATTCATCCTAGTGAAATTGAATGGATTCTGGTTTCAGATGGAAAATAGCATTTAATTTACTACTTGGTATCAGCAAGAATAAGAATGATGATAAAGAGAAGATGTAATGTTAACTTCTTGACAACAAATGTCTGGAATTGTTTTGATTCATAATTTACAAAACTTGCAAATACTGAAGAAGGTAAATGCGTAAATATACTTGGTCATTTAATCTTTCTTAACAGATCAGTGCCCACAAAAGCTATACTGCTTCAAACTAATTAGCACAGGATTAATGGATCATCTCTCTGGTATCCAAACAAGCACAGCAAACTTTGATTGCCCTCAATGATTTATGCTTTTTAACTTTTTTTTTTTTAAATGAAACTGTCCTACAATGAGCTGTCATTGTTAAAAGAACTATTTATGTAGGTCCAGTGCCAATGGTGTGCATGCCATGTTTGAGATCTAGTAAGACAAAATCTGTGCTCAGGAAAGCTGTTTTGCTATTCTCAACTCAAGAGAATTGATATACCAAATGAACAATATCTACTTGGAGCGTCGTCTTCTAAAAACTCTAACACTTGAAAATATGATAGTGTTAATAGTTGCAAATCTATAAATAAAAATTGGCCATTTAGAAGAGACTTAGAAGTCGTCTTATAAAACCAAAGTATATGGCTTCTTGAGATTTAGTTGTGCATGCGAAAGTTTATTGCTCCATCCCTAAGGTAAAGCTGTTTCCCATCATGTTTGTTCTCTACACCACACCTCTTCACTTCTTCCAGAATAAATTCAGACCCTCTATTTGTCAGCCCCTTGACTGAAAGGGACACTGTGAACTTGAAGTTTAGTCAGGTAAAAAAGCTTTTAAAGCATCTTCAGTTATTACATTTGTCCTAAGTTATCCTACCAATTTTTCTGGCTTTACAGTCATGCTTTTCTGTTTTTTTTTAAACATTTTCTTCTTTTTTTGTTGCTATGAAAAAACCTCAAGCAGGGAAAACTGCCTACACAAGGGGAACAGTGAAATAGTGACGACAGAATACCGTCTAATGCAAAAAATAAACGGAAAAGATTTTTTCATTCAGTCACTTCAGTTGAAGTGTTTAAACATTAGTTATTTAAAAAAAAAAAAAAGAGACTAATTTGACTTTCAAATAAGTGTTCCATTAAATTATGTAACATCCCTGTTCCAATTTATACCTTTGAGGAAACTGGCAAAACATTGTTGGCTAACTTGAGTTCAAATATGTCTTTGCTTTTGAAGTCTCTGCAAATTTTCTCAGTAGAGGTTGGACCTCCCTGGCAAACAAGGGAGTTTGCCAAACCTGGGGAGGTCAATTCTGGCTTCTCCCTGCCCAGCTCTGCTCCTGGCCCCAGCTGCCACCCCCCTCCTTCCCACAGACTAGCTCTGCTTATAGCCCCAGCCAGGCTGCTGGCCCCACTGTGCTGCCCTGTCGTGGCTGCCAGCCCTGGATGGACTCCCAGCCACAGGCCCTTCTATTGCCAAATTCTTGGTCACTGGGACTCCCTGGCCCAGGAATATTCATGGGCATGGTGGACCACGAATGTTGCTGGACCCTAGAGTCCCGGTTTTTAGAGGTTCAACCTGTAAAAATACCTTTTTTTTTTTTTTTTCCACATTTTTGTAAACTGCTTTGGCCTGGTCTATTAATAAGACATGGACGTCTGTATGCTAAGAATTTTGTTTAAAACATTTTTTTAAACAAAACATTGTCTCCTTATTCCCATGTTTGTGTTGGAATTTTAAATTGGACTGAGCTTTGTTTACATTGAGTAGCATTTCACTACTAGTATGTGAAGACCACAGCTTTTGTTGTTGTAGTGGAATGCACACAACTGATTGTGCCAGTCCTATTTAAAATATTTTAATGTATATTATCGAATAAAAAAAACTCTTCACCAATTCCAGATGCTGTCAGTTTTTAGCTAAAAATTGGACCTCTAATCACTTGATCGTGCCAAGAATCATAGTAATTAAAATTGTAATTGTGGGTATAATCTATGGATGCCTATAATGGATATAATAATAAACTGTTATTCATGAATGATACTATATGTGGTGAACTGATAAGAGTATATATAATATACAAAAGAGTGAAGTCTGTCACAGGACTCTGACCTCATAAATGGGGTTTGCAAAGGTAGTTTCTTACAAACTAAGTACAGCAGTAATGTATGTAATGTAGTAGCAGTAATGTATGTTTTGGGTACATAATTCTGTTCTCCATGAAAATCAGTAGAGCTGTTAAAAGGCAATGGAGTACTTTCATTTATAAATCTTCTAACCTGAGCAAATCACTTCAGTCTTTGTTCCCTCATCTGTCATAAGGAGCCCTCAGCTGAATTACAGCGCTCTGTAAAGTTGGGAGGACATTGTGTTACATGGTCATTTATTATCTCAAACTTGTTTTTTTGACTTTCACAGGGCCTCCAGCCAGCCTCTTCCAGCCGCCCCGCCGCCTCGGCCTGGGAACTGTTGGAAAACCTATCCGTCTCTTAGCCAATCATTTTCAGGTGCAGATCCCTAAGATTGACGTTTATCACTATGATGTTGATATCAAACCAGAAAAACGGCCCCGAAGAGTGAACAGGTATGGATGGTTAAATAAACACTAAAGCAGCCTCTGTTTAAGGAAACACTACTTTTTAGCAGTTCTCAAGCTGCTGTCAAGTATAGTTTAATATCTGCAATGCACGTAATAGTTGCCAATGTAGCAATGAGCCATGACTAGAGCCCCTAAGTGTTGTGGAGAAACAACTTATATCATTATCAGAGAAAGCTATATTAGAAGCTTTTACAGTTGGCCTGTAGATGTAGAAAGCATTGAGAAATATGTGGTAGGGAACAATCCTACACTCCACCTCCCATTGGGCCAAGTAGTATTTTCGGTCTGTAATTTAACGGTGGAATTTTGGTAGAAGCCATTTGTTCTTTGTACCAAAGCCATTTTTATTCTCCATTCTGCATGTGTTTCCGCTGGGTAATTGTTGGTTGCCTCTGTTCAGGAGCAAAGGGTCTGCTGACAATGTGGATATGTGCAGATTCAGGTGCATTGTTGTTTCTGGTACACTACTGGTTTCAGGCTGGAGTGTAGTTATGGCCAATTATAATAGCTGTGCTAGTGAATCACTGAATTTGCCTGTTATTCAAACTAATCTATCGAATAATGCCATCCCTTTTAAGGGAGGTGGTAGATACTATGGTGAGACACTTCAAGATGCAGATATTTGGTGATCGGCAGCCAGGATATGATGGCAAAAGGAACATGTACACAGCACATCCACTGCCTATTGGGAGAGATAGGGTAAGTGTTGTAGTAAACAGCTTAAATCTTCCAGTGACATGTTGCCATACCAACACTGCAATATCATGTATAGTTAATGAAGTATGCTGGGATAAAAGATGCAATAGAAACCTTACAAGTTGGTAGTATTTTAAAAAAAAAAAAAAGGCCAGTGGCAGCAATAGGAATTGGCAATAGAAATCCAAGGATCTGGGTTCTTAAGTGGACTCTTTTTTTCCAGGAGCTCTTGTGTTTGTGAACTTGGCTTCAGCAGTGTAAACCAACACATTACAGTCTGGAGGCCACTAAGACAATCACGCTTCTTGGTGCAAAGGTTGTTAAACCCACTTAAAAGGGCAATACAGTTAACTGCTTGACTATCAAATGACCTAACAAGTTGTACTTTGCTGCATGTGTGCTGTTCTGGTGGAAATGGATTTGTTTAGGCATGTCTTATATAGGATTGGGTTGCCAGGATGGCAGTATGCTCTAGCACCAATTAAATGAGTTGCTGCCAGACCTGCTTTTGACATTCAGAACCAAAACAGAGTACAGTTTTCTACACTAGACTTATTCCCTCCCCCATCTACTTGAAAACAAAGGTTTCTGCAGCTCACTTCCTCTCTATAAACTTACAGTACAAGTTCTTAGTTACACGTGTTAATTTGCTCACGAGTAAATCTGAAGCAGGAAACATTTTCATTAAAACTGAACATTTAAATAAATAATTTTTCTTAAAGTCTTAGAAAACCCAATATTAGCAGTACTTCAACTTGATTGCATGATGATGTGATGTGTATCCCAAACTCTGAGTGGAGCACAGTTCTGCTAGGTACTGTCCAAACATGCGGGAAGACAGTCATTCTCCCAAAATGCTTAATCAGAACAGACTGAAACAGAGTCTGAAAGCAAAGAATGGGGGGGGCGGGAAACATGACATGCAAATAAACTGATGAAGCTGATGTGACACACAGTTTGTTCTCGTTCGTATTTTTAAAATACATTTTTATTAATGGTGGCAGAGGTACAGCAAAGGGAAATAGCAGAAGAAGATGAGTCAATAGGAACAATGGAGGAAAGGGAAGTTGAGCAGAAAGTATAATGTAGCATTTATGGATCAACAGTTACCAGATATTTCAGATGTTTCCTTTTGATTCTCCCAGCAATGTCAAGGAAGTTAGTGAGCCTCTTTAAATGTACTCATTCTGAAGATAAACATTAGTGAACTGTTACCTTCCAATCAAGCCTTATGTTTTCAACTCTGTAATTTTAACCTGAGATATTTTAGTGTGTTCTTATTCATATGTCATCAGATTAAAAATATATACCAACAATTCAAAATTTGGATGGAATCTGTGTAGGGACTCCATTTTTCTGGAGAAAAAAATTGCTACTTTTACTGTCTGTTCTGAGGACCAGATTGGTACAGTGCCATGTGAGTGAGACCCGATAGGCTAATGGTAGAAGAGAGTACTTTTCAAGTAGTCTGCTCAGCCTCTGGGGAAGAACACCTTGCATCTCTGGTAGATCTTTGCTTTCTGTGGTGATTGATGGTACGTCTACACAGCAGGGCTAAAGTCAAATTAAGCTACACAACTTCAGCTACGTCAATTGCATAGCTTAAGTCGAAATGTCTTAATTCGGCTTTCTGCGCTGTCTACACAGCAGGAAGTTGAAGGAAGAATGCTCTTCCTTAGACTTCCATTACTCCTGTTGAAATGAGGGTTACTATGAGTCGGAGTAAGAAGTCCTCCATCTCGACGTTATTTTGAAATAAAGGCTTGTAGTGTAGACGCGCACTATATTATTTCGAAATAACGCTGCTGTGTAGACGTACCCTAAGTGTGGTATTGACTGGTTTCAGAGGAAATTCAGACCATTGACTTGAAGGCTAGAGGTTAACATACCTTTACTGTGTTGTTACGGATACAAATGAGCCTCTTATCAATTCATTGGGAGGAAAAAAACCATAGCGCTCTTCAATGCTTCGATGTCACCATATTAACCTCCAGTTGAAGATAATGGGTAATACAAAGGAAATCTCAGGGCAGTTTCTTGGTGTGACCGAATTATCAAGTTCAAACTTTTCCATGGAGCTATTCTTGTTTGCTCTTGAATTCTCTTACATTATTACAGTCTATTTGAGAGAGCCCCCAGAGCCTCCAAGCAAGTCCATGGGAATGTGTGTTGCTTAGTGTTACATTAGGGTGTTCAGTCTATTAATTCATATTTGTGCTGCATCTGCTTTGATTGTTCAGGTGGACATGGAGGTGACGCTCCCAGGTGAGGGGAAGGACCAGACATTTAAAGTGTCTATTCAGTGGGTATCAGTGGTCAGCCTTCAGCTGCTTCTGGAGGCTCTGGCAGGACATTTGAATGAAGTCCCTGAGGACTCTGTACAGGCACTTGATGTAATCACACGGCACCTTCCCTCCATGAGGTGGGTACTTTTAAATGCAGGTTTCCGAATCCATCTGGGTTTGTATTAATCTGTTAAAATGGGGCCTGTTTGCTGTTGCTCCAAACTTAAGCTTCACTGCTGCCAAAGGGGTGAAGGGATCTGTTGTGTGACTTTTTTGGTAAGGTTTTGATATACACTTGCATTAGAAAAATAAGTCTGTTGCATGGCTTAAATTTCTTAGAGACTCAGGGCTTCCGCTCTGCGGCACGTGCCAGGGCGTCCACAGATTTGAAAATAATTTTCAAGAGCACTGCTCAAGTCAGCTCTGGTTGAATTTAAGCCCTGTTCTGCCCACAGGACTCATGGATTCTATCTGAGTTCTGACAGTAATGTTGTGTCCTTTCTAGCTGTTTTTATTGTCTGTAATACTCAGATGTGATTCATGTGTGTTAGTACTTCACAAGTGTTATGCCTATAGAAATATTTAGTACACTTTTAAACTCTACTGAAATGAGTGTGCAAGAAGGATCTGGTCCCTACTACATATATCAGGTCTTGAACTTTTGCAAATCTAGGGAATACAATGAAAGAAAGGATCTAATTGTTAACTCTTCCTGTTTCATCAGGTATACCCCTGTGGGCCGTTCCTTCTTTTCTCCTCCTGAAGGTTACTACCATCCTCTGGGAGGGGGCAGGGAGGTTTGGTTTGGATTCCATCAGTCGGTCAGGCCTGCCATGTGGAACATGATGCTCAATATTGATGGTATGCAAGAACTTTCATATTTAATGACATAAGAAAGTTCCTCCTCTCCCACTTCCACCTCCTCTAGACTAAATATCCTGTCTTTCCATTATTAGTATCGGCGACTGCTTTCTATCGTGCCCAGCCTATCATTGAGTTCATGTGTGAGGTCCTGGACATTCAGAACATCAATGAACAGACAAAGCCTCTTACAGACTCCCAGCGTGTTAAATTTACCAAAGAAATCCGAGGTAAATGTGTAAGTGAAAAACTGCTGGTGAAAAATATTGGAAGCCTGTGAGCTCTGCAATTCACAGACTGCAGACACTGGAAACTGGTCTATTGCTTATCACAAATCTTTCAGAGTTGAAAGTAAATATTAGAGGTAGTAACAGGTTGACAGGTCTGATTTATGTATTTATTTATTTATTTATTTATTTTTGTGGCTTTGGTCTTGGATTCTCAGGTCTAAAAGTAGAGGTTACGCACTGTGGCCAGATGAAGAGAAAATACAGAGTTTGCAATGTAACCAGGCGACCAGCGAGCCATCAGACGTATGTATCCAATCATCTGTATAAAGTGAAAGTTACTAGAGATAAGTGCCTTATTTCTACGAGGGTAGCTGAGTCAGGAGTCAAAATATTAAAACAACTTAATTTTATTAGACTAGGTGGAACAATGACAGTGGTTTTGAACTACAACTGTACTTTCTCCAGAAGATGAATAGAGAGACCTTGACTTTTAAAATCTCTCTCTAAGGCCATAATTTTTTAACTTTGCCTCAAATCCGATGCCCTGTGAGAAACTATTTTAACATAAGTTTACATACAGAAAAATAACTACTATAAAAATTGGCATTTGGGGGCTTTCAAATGTATTCTCCATATCCCTTTTTAAAAAGAACTAATCTCTTCATTGCAAAGTGTAATCAAAGTGGTGTATTTTTATAGGTTTCCTCTGCAGCTGGAAAATGGACAGGCAATGGAGTGTACAGTAGCTCAGTATTTTAAGCAAAAGTACAGTCTGCAGCTGAAATATCCTCATCTTCCGTGTCTCCAAGTGGGACAGGAACAGAAACACACCTATTTACCACTTGAGGTAAAGGAGCTTGGTAACTTTTAACAGGAACCGTATTGTGACTTACACATCTTGTTTCAGAGATTCTCTAATTTCAGTGGTCTCTAATTCTGTTGCTGTGTAGGTGTGTAACATTGTGGCAGGTCAACGATGTATCAAGAAGCTAACAGACAATCAGACATCAACTATGATAAAAGCAACTGCAAGGTCTGCCCCAGACAGGCAAGAAGAAATCAGCAGACTTGTGAGTAGCTGTGGTTCAGCTTTATGGAAAATAGTCATAATGTTCCCCTTTCACTTCAAACGATTTTGATAGAACATTTTCAAGTCACGTTTTTCCCCCAAAGATGGGTTTTGTGCACTTTTCCAATAACTTCAATTGAATCATTGTAGCAAAATCCATAGAATTTCTGATCCCTTTAAGGAACCTCTGTGAATAAGCAGGTTAGCCAAGAATAGAAGAAGCTGAAGAGCGAATGACTTTTTTTCCTTTTAATGTAAGTCAGTGGCCCCCAACCTTTTCCTATTGCACCCCCCACTTTAGCAGTAATAGAATGTGTCTGGTCCCTCTTCTCCTTGGACTAGAAGTGGAGTTACAATCATGCTGCTGCTGGGAGCAGGGGTCACAGCTAGGGTCAGGGGCAAGCTGGAGCAGACCAGGGCTAGGCGGTACTTCCTCTACTCCCCCTCATGGGGGCTGACCCAGGCCCTGCCATAGCCCCTGGGTATTCCTCCTTGTGCCCCACAGTTTGGGGACCACTGACATAAGGGGATCTGGCTTAAGCCATTCTGTGCTTATTGTACTAATAACCACCACCTGCAATACTTTTGATGGTTGTGGTGATGTCCTCCTGATCTTCAGGTGAAGAGTAACAGTATGGTAGGTGGACCGGATCCGTATCTGAAGGAGTTTGGCATCGTCGTCCATAATGAAATGACAGAGTTAACAGGAAGAGTATTGCCAGCACCGATGCTGCAGTATGGGGGCCGGGTGAGTTGTTGGTATCTATTGTAAAGTAGCTTGTTGTAAGAATTGGTCTTAGGAAGCATTGGAGGGCAATCTGTAATTTAAAAGTTAATTACCCTTTTTACCCGTGCTTTTATTGGTGTTTAGTTGTTTGTGTGTCCCTCTTCTTGAGGTGTTTTAGCAGGTTTTATGTCTTCTCCCCCTTTTGGGGTCCTATATGTTACTTTATATATATTTATTTATTGTTTTTTTAAATATTTTGTAAGCCGCCTTGAATATTTTAAATAGAGAGGTGGGGTAAAAATGTTTTGAATAATAAATAAAAGTTCACTTTGTATGCAAACCTATACAGAATACTATTCACTGCCTCATCAGCCTGAACATCGTTTTTAAGTCATCTTTGTCTTTATCTAGAACAAGACTGTAGCTACACCAAACCAGGGTGTTTGGGACATGAGAGGGAAGCAGTTCTATGCTGGCATTGAGATTAAAGTTTGGGCTGTTGCCTGCTTTGCACCTCAAAAACAATGCAGGGAAGACTTGCTCAAGTGAGTATCTTTGTGCTCCCAGCAGTTAATGATGTAACACACACCACAGTAGGATGGGCTGGGTAACGTTTAGTCCTGTCTTAGTGCAGAGGACTGGACTAGATGATGTGTCGAGGTTCCCTTCTAGTCCTATGTTTCTATGATAACTTGATGTGAACATATCTAATACAGTAAAAGCAGGAAATCTTTGCCCTGTCATAACTTAAATGTTTGCAAGTTGAAGGTGGTGAATAACCAAGTCTGTAACTTGAACTGGTAAACTTCTGTGAACTATTAAACTAGGAAAAGGATTAAGGTGCTCATAGTACAGTTGAAATGCAATCTTTGGAAGAGGCAACTGTCTACATCTCTGTTCTTTTCCTCCTATATCCTCCTCCCACTGCCTGCATTGGCCCATGTTTCTCTTCTAACTGTGGGTTCCTTTGTCTTTCTGACTTGCTTTTTACTTGCTCCTCGTGCTTGAACAGGTTCCCAATTAACATCTACCAAACTCCTTCCTCCTCCTTCAGGTAACTTCCAAAAGTTCTAAAATAGAACTTTCGGATGGTAAACTCTTGATGCCAGAGGGCAAGAGACAGGATATCCTTCATGTTGGAAAGTACCTTAGTAGTGCAGCGAGCAAGGTGTATTTATTGAGCTATTCAGTGTTTGTGTAGTGTTCTACTGAAGTCACTTCCTACACCAATTAGATGTCTTTATTTTTTACATAAACAAAATGCATTAACACTGCGTAGCTAAACCAGAGTGTTAAATGTTTAGTACTATCATAAACCTAAATATGGTACTTTACAAACCATAGAATAAGATATTGTCCTTGGTTTTCTCTGTTAATATTACGCTAAAACACTACATTTTTTAGGGTTTTGATGCTTCGTTTTAGGAATTCAGGAAGGAAAAGAAATTATTATAAATATCAAACTGTTTCAGATTGGATTGTTAGAGGACTAGCTTGCTTTTGCAGGTGTAAGGAAGCTGTCTGAAGAACCTTTTTTGGCTGTTTTCGATATTGTAGTGGTGTCAGACAGTAATTTAAATGTATGTATGGAGTATTTCTGTTCATTATGAGACCTGTGTAATATGTAGGACTCAGTGGAATTGGTCAAGTTGGGGGGATTTAAGACAATGATTTAACCGCCTTTGCAGTATACAAAATGAACACAACTAAATGATTAATGAATCTGATCATTTGATGCTGAGCTCTCTCTCCTTCGCTTGATACAGACATGTCTGTTAGGCATTAAATCTCTAATGGTACCTGCAGCAATCTCATGCAGCACCAATAATTCCTTGTCCTTCTGTAAATTACATACATCATGTGCTTGAAGGTTCTATGTGCAATGATGCAGAGTTAACTGGTTTTGGAACCATAACTGAATTTCCTGTACATGCACTTTAATTTTAACTGTAATTATTGCATTAAATTGCTATTTAATGTCTTGCAGCAGTTTCAGTTTACAGAAACCACTTCCTGTCCTAAACTGTTGGGTAGTATTGCTGTGGGCTGTTTAACAATCACGGAGTTTCAGTGGTTTGTGAAGTGATTTTATAGAAAGGAAAGACCCATCAAATCAGCTATGGCTTTTTACTGTGTGGCTTAAATGTAACTGTCTCCATGCAAATCTCCTGTTGACTTCAGAAAGTTACCTGCGTACACAAGGACTTCAGCATAGGTCCTGCTATTGCTAAGCTGAATTTCTTCAGTCATGCCAAAGGCACTTGTCCTCAATGAAGAACCTGTGGGTAATTCAGACGTCTAAAAATTCAGACACATGAGTTACATGAGCAAAGAAGACATTTGAACAAGAACATAAGAACGGCCATACTGGGTCGGACCAACGGTCCGTCTAGCTCTATAGCCTGTCTGTTGACAGTAGCCAATACCAGATGTCCCAGAGGGAGGGAACACAACAGGGAATCCTCATGTGATTCCTCTCCTGTCACCCATTTCCAGACAAACAAAGGCTAGGGACACCATTCCTACCCATCCTGGCTAATAGCCATTGATGGACCTAACCTCCATGAATCTATCTAGCTCTTTTTTTAACCCTGTTAAAGTCCTAGCCTTCACCAGTATGTGAAGACATTAAAAGTCTCTCCTGAGTTAAAAATACTACTGCATTAGTGAAGCTCTAAGTTGGGTATAATTAAAGAGAATTTTAGCAATATAATACTGACCGTGCTGTGGAAGAAGGTAGAAGATAAAATGCCAGCAGCAAGAGGGCTGAAATGACTGAAACTGTGGAGACTGATGTGCCAAAAGCTCCAATGCTCCATTTGTTTTATAGGAGTTTCACAGACCAGCTGCGCAAGATCTCCAAGGATGCAGGGATGCCGATCCAAGGCCAGCCGTGTTTCTGCAAATATGCACAAGGGGCAGACAGCGTGGAGCCGATGTTCAAACACTTGAAGTTGACCTATGTTGGTCTGCAGCTCATAGTAGTGATCCTGCCTGGAAAGACACCTGTGTATGGTATGGAGAGGAGATTATAAAGTTTTACGTAGTTAACTCACTGTACATCATCTGTACTTTAAGGGTGGATGATAATGAGGTGGGCAAAGAGTAGCAATACCTTTTTCTGTGATTGGGTTTTCTAGAGATTGGTTAATGTCTCCCTACTTTATAATCCTAGATACAAAGAGCGGATGGCCATTCGCTGTTGAGCCTTCAGACTCTTGACCTTCTTTTCACGTCTTGCGAGGGGGAAGTAGGGTGCACTGATACTTCTGATAATCAGAACCACCTTGCTTTTCTGTTGCAGCCGAGGTGAAGCGTGTTGGTGACACTCTGTTAGGAATGGCCACTCAATGTGTCCAGGTGAAGAATGTGGTAAAAACCTCACCCCAAACTCTATCCAATCTTTGTCTGAAGATAAATGCAAAGCTTGGAGGGATCAACAATGTGCTTGTGCCTCATCAAAGGTTAGATCAAATTTAAAGCTTTTTTGAAGGCTCTAACCTAGCTGGCAAAAAGATTATTTTGGCCTCTGCTTTTTAGTAACTTTCCAAACAAGGGGGCTGCGCTAGAAATCTTCTATTTTTTATATTAGGACAGATGATGGTGCCTGATTTTTAATGCTGATGCTGTACAACACAGTTTTACGGATTGGTCTTATGACAGACTGCCTCAGGTTTCAGGCTCGCCCAGCAGTGTGGCTGAAAGGGAAAACAAAAGGTTGGAGTAAAATAAAATGAAAAGATGGGAGCACTCTGAAATTTTCAAGTCCCATCAGTGCTAGTCTTCTGTTAATATATGACCATTTTCTGAATTGTGTTGGAAATTGTCAGCCGTCTCATGACTGCGTGGTTTTAACTCAACCCTCTATAACACGTAAACTCCCTAGACCTGTTTGATGGTTGACTGCATCCAAAATTGTCTTCAAGCAAGAAACCTATTTTGCTTGCTGCTTTATTACATATGGGGCATCTAGTCAAACTGGTTGTGATTCCTGATCAGATGCCTGCTGCCTTTATCAAAGGGGTCACTTAGTTCGTAGCCTTTTTTGTGCTTCCCTTTCCACTTTTGTCTGTTTTTCTAGATTACAGGCTGTTTGGGGGCTGGGACTCTCCTGTGTAAAGTACCTGGCAAGTTCTCAGTTCTTTAGGATATCTCAGATCTCCATATCTACTTGTCCAACCTCTTTCTTTGTCAGATGACTTGTTACGTTTAACTCTTTCCCTTCCTTGCCTTTTGACTTGAAGACTTCTTTAAATTGAACAGGCCCTCTGTGTTCCAACAACCAGTGATCTTCCTAGGAGCAGATGTCACTCACCCTCCTGCTGGGGATGGAAAGAAGCCTTCCATTGCTGCTGTAGTAGGCAGTATGGATGGTCACCCTAGCCGCTACTGTGCTACAGTGCGTGTGCAGACCTCCCGTCAGGAGACTTCCCAGGAGTTACTGTATAGCCAGGAAGTGATCCAGGACCTGACTAACATGGTACGAGAGCTGCTGATCCAGTTCTACAAATCCACTCGCTTCAAGCCCACGCGGATCATTTACTACAGAGGAGGAGTTTCAGAGGGACAGATGAAACAGGTAGTTTTTTGAGTGACATTTCCTTGGGGTTCAGTGAAGTCTTGCCATTGACAATATAAATGGTATTGGCAAATGAACCCTTCCTGAAGGGGAAGACACCTTAATGGATGGCACCCTGGCACACGTGCCTGAGCTCCCCTTTATATAAGCGGCTCTGGCTTGATGGTCCTGAGCTTCAGTTTTGAAACACCTAGAACCTGTAGAACTAGAGGCTTGAGTCTTCTGAACATCCAGGCAGCTCTTTGTACAGTAGTTGGGACGCAAACTGAGTGTAGGTGATTGTATCTGGGAGTCTTTGGGAGGAGAGAGACTTCACTAGACCTCTTGTCTGCTCTGTGGGTGCTAAAAATCCCACGCTGCTTTCTAGAGGAGCTGAGTTTGCTCTGAGGTACTCGAGATTTGAAGTTCTCCTCCTCTCCATTGTGGGTGAAATGTTGTGGCTAATAGGCTGCCGCCTTCTACCTCAGAAGTGGCTCTGTTAGGTTTTAAAGCTATATGCTATAGAAATACATTGTAGGTTCCTTTGGGGGTGAATGTAAGTGTAAAATAATTTAGTTGATCAATTCATACCTTAAACTCTAAAAGATTGGTTTTTTAAAATCATATTTCACATAAGTCTCTAGAAACTTAAGGTAAGAATGAGGCTTCTTAATCCACTCTGAAGGAAAAAATTTTTTTTTTTTAGCAATCCTCATATAAGCAACACTTGATTTTTTTTTTTTTTTTTTTCCTCCCTCCCTCAGGCGCATACACAATTAATTGTTCTTTGAATCCTTCTGTTGTGAAATTGTATCAGTTCAGGGAAACGAATGAGAATACTGTCCTGCATACTGAATTCATCACTTGTACTTCTAGGTAGCTTGGCCAGAATTGATAGCAATCCGGAAGGCCTGTATCAGTTTGGAAGAAGACTATAGACCAGGAATAACCTACATTGTTGTGCAGAAAAGGCATCACACTAGACTCTTCTGTGCTGACAAAACTGAAAGGGCAAGTAATGTTGTTGTGTACAAAAGTGGAGGAATTCTGAAGAAATGAGAGACCAGGTAGCTCAATTAACTGGGGATGATGTCTGGTTTACTTTCCACTGTAGTGGAATTATTCTGCTCTGTGATTATCTGTGTTTCTAAACAAATCAGGGTGACAAAACTGCCATTTTTTCTCAGGAAAGTTATTAGATTTAAGATTGCATATATATTGCAGGTCCCAGCAAGAGGGTCAGGACATGGGTGGGGAAGGGAAATTAAACATTCAGAGAGAACTTGTGATGTGCCTGGATTATCCAGTTTTAGGCCTTCTTCCACCTACGGTTATAATGGTGCTACCCTTCCAGGATATATACCAGTCACGATATATTTAAACAGCCCTGTTTAAATATATCCTGACTGGTACGGGCTTTTTCTGGAACCACAGTTTTACTGTTAAAACTGCTCAAGTCTAGGAGGTTAGGTACATAGAGGAGTTTATAGCAAGTTTCCCAGAAAATGACCCATCACATTGCAAACAACCGTTTAACCCTTAGTGTGGTTAAAGAACTTACTGTTCTTGCTTTTATGAGCACTGTGTTCAGCAGCTGCTTAAAATAAGGCCATCCTAATAAAGCTGTAAAAAGGGGCACATGCAGAAGTAACTGCACTAATTACAGCTTTTTTTTTTTCAAACAGGTGGGTAAAAGTGGTAACGTACCAGCAGGCACTACAGTGGACAGCACCATCACACATCCCTCTGAATTTGATTTTTACCTCTGTAGCCATGCAGGAATTCAGGTAATCTTCAGTCTGTATCGACTTGTGCTGCTGAGAGCAAAATATCTGCTGTTGTCACTCATGGATGATAACAGCTTCTGTTCCCAGTTTGAGCAGACTTGCAGTTCTATTAGTTTTATTTAACACATGAAGAATCAGTGCTAAGATTCTGATGTATCAGTCGGGTATAGATATCTCTAGAACCTACTTCTCAATGTTAGTTGAATGGTACTGATTCAAGAAATCTATAGCTCCATCTGCCTTAGATTGACATAATCCAATCAAACGTGTATTTGCCTCCTTCACCAGGGCACCAGCCGCCCATCTCATTATCAGGTCTTGTGGGATGACAACTGTTTCACTGCAGATGAATTGCAACTGCTAACCTATCAACTGTGTCACACATACGTCCGCTGTACAAGATCCGTCTCTATTCCAGCTCCTGCATACTATGCCAGGCTGGTAGCATTTAGGGCAAGATATCATCTTGTAGACAAGGATCATGACAGGTAAGGAGTAAAAGGCTTCTGTCTCTTTACAGCACACCAGTAGACTACTGAACACATGTAAAAAGATATGTTTTATTTGTAAGTGAAAAGTAAAATTTGGAGACCTCTTCTTCCTTTCCCTTTATAACAATTGCTGATTTGAACTGGCTTTCTGTGTGAAACTATTTGGTGGGTTCTCAATCCAGGTCTATCTCCGTTAGCCTCTCAAAACTATCAGACAATCCTAAGAATTGATTAGGACATGGATACAGCTTCCCCTCTCCTTTTTAACTGTGATCCTACCAGTCCAGGGGCCAGGCAGTTTGGGAAAGCAGTGAACTCTATCTGCTCAGTGCATATATAGAAGATATAGGTTTCCAAGGATTGTCAATCCCACACTAACAACGTTTTAAGAATTAGCCTCTCTCACTAGACTGACTATGCTTCATAAAGCCCAACTCTAAGATTTGATGGCTAGTTCTTAACCAAGCATTTAAATAAAATAGACATGCATAAAACCCCCATGAAGAACTGCAGCTGAGGTCAGAAAATTGTGTTTATTATGAAGATGCATTTGCGTGCTTTTAGCGCATTACACTTTCTGTTAGCGTGTGGGGTGAGCTGGTTTTCTTTCCAGTCTTGTTCATTATGGAAAAATTAAGATTTGTCTTTATGTAAATTTGCAAATGTAACTTCAACCATTCTGCCTCCCTGTGCCTTTGAATGGGTTTGTATTGGAGTTACTGTAGCTAAAGCACTGTAGTAGAAAGTTAGGTTGTCGTCTTCTCCAGGACCTTGTGCACTTGGGAGGAATCATAAAACTAAGGTTCTGGCCACTTTTGTTCCCCTAAAGATCCATTAGCACTTTTCAGGTGGTGTATTTGAGGTAGCATTGGCCAGAAGACTGAGGTCCAAATGTCAGGAACGGTTTTAATCCAAGATTTAGTATTAATCCCTCGGGCTTTGGGCAAGTGGCTTCACCTGTTTTCCCATCATTACAAAGAAGATACTTAGTAGCTCACAGGTGCTGAGTGGAATTAACGTTGGTGAAGCACTTAGAAATCCTTGGACAAAAGGTGCTGTCAAAGTGGTGACTGTTAGACTAAAATGCAACATGGTCTAAAGACTGACTTACACTGTACTAATGGAGTACTTGTGGGCTAATCTGTATGTTGATTTTTCATGATTAACTACTGGCCTGAGTCAGTGCTTCAGGACCAGACTCTTTCTGTGGCCCGAGAAAGCATGTACAGGGCTTTGAGGAATGAACTGTTGAAGTGCGTGCTTGATTTTTGTCCCATCGTACATAGCCCTCTAAATGTGTCTACACCTTTACAGTGCTGAAGGCAGCCACGTTTCAGGACAGAGCAACGGCCGGGATCCCCAGGCTCTGGCAAAGGCCGTACAGATCCACCACGATACCCAGCATACAATGTATTTTGCCTGAGTCCCTGTGGGAAGACGAGGCGGAACCAACAACCCACGCAGTCCTGAAATGGTTTGAATGCCTATTGCTTTTTTAGCTAGGACCCAGTTTATTTCAGACTGCGTACTACCAGCAGCTCTGAACAGTCGCACTGAATCTACACTTCACAGCAAAGTCTGATGCACCAACACAATTGAGCCATTTGTTTTGTTGTTTTAAGTAATAGAAATTCATGAACTGTCTTTTCTGATGCATTGGACTGAATTTTTACCTCAAAGCGCAAAAGGCCGATCATCCTGAAATTTTTAAAAGACTTGGCATGACAGATTTTTATTGAATATTTTGCTAGCTATGGTTTTTAAGTTCTCTCCTCATCCCACTAGTTTATCAAGATGACTAATTCCCTGTCTTCATGCACTGCTTAGTAAGTATGCATACTTTGGCAAAACATTTTACTCCAGTTCAGTGTAACCATTCTATTGTGTGGGGCCATAGATTTTTTTTTATGGAGATTTTAGATTTCACTACTGTAAATGCCTTTTAACAAACATTAACTTTCACAGGTATTGCAGTTTTGTCAGTTTTACTAGTTATCTTTTTAAACTCTGCAGACTTGGGCTGCAAAGCAATTGCACTATACTGCGGATTCAGCTAGGTGGTTCTTGTTCTGTGAATGTGTAACATAACCAGATAGTGATACCTGGCAGCAGGTTTTAATTATGGTTACAAATAATACTGCCATGATATGGTAACAAGTACTGAACCAGTTCCCCTTCTAAAAATGATAAATATTTTAAAAAATTAGCTTTTAGATATTTTTCAAACTTTTACAAAAGTGCCCAATTTATGCTGCTGTGTGGTTTGATAAAACTAAGTGATTTTAAAACTTTTCTCATAGAAGGTTTAACTTTGGCAATAAGTATTTTTTAAGCCCCCTGACAGTGTAAAATTCTAGCTGAGGATTGTGCATGAGTTCAACCAACCTTCTTGTGTCGTTTTCCGAACACACAACTTGGCAGTTTCTGAAACTAATCAGAAAAGACGCACTTCCATGGTTTCTTTTTGAATAATTATTTTTAACTGTTTTATATTCACTGTTGGTGTCCTGTCTACCACTTTTTTTATAAGCTTGGAAACTGGGTGTTATATGTAGGAAAGGCTTGCCAATCTGTACAGTTCTAAGTGTATTGTGTGACTGTAGCAACCTGAAGACTGGTACCTGTGTTGTAATCTTTTTCTCCCCCTGGGAATCTAGGTTGCACACACAAATTACATATAACAGCATGCTTAAAAGGTGTAAATCAAATATATTGATTCTGTCCCAACCTAGAAATTAGGGCTTTTTTATTTGCTTGGCTTTTTTTTTTTCAGTAAAATGTATAAAAAGGAAGAGGGGGCTTCGTTTTGCGTAATACTTTGGAACCCACAAACAGTACATTGAGAATAGATTCTTTTAATGTTAATATAAGTTAACACAGATGCAGATCTCATTCTCAGATTCAATTTAGCAAAACAATACACCACTGCAGAAGTTAAGAAAAGTTTGAAAAGTCACCAGCTATTGCACTGTATTCTCTGCCATTGGTGTGGGGTTTGCTGCTAAGTTGTGTGTTGTTCCAGAGCTTGGAAACCAGCCCTCTCCAAAGCTCAGCAATATGAAATGCTGTTTGTTTTTTTTCCCCCTTAAGTCTTCTAAATAAGCTTGTAAATAAAATAAAGTTTACATTTTAAATGCTGTCTTTCAGTTGTATCTAAGAAAGCTGAAGTTAGTCTTCAAGACAGTTTTATAACCTACTTTCAGAGTAATATGCCTCATTAAAAATAATTAAAACTTTTTTTTCCTGTTGGAAACTGGGACTGAAGCAAGCTCTGCTCTTGCACGTAGTGTGGACAGGTCTAGATAAGATCCTTTTTAATTTGTTAAACTTTTTTTAAAGAATACCTCACTTGGGTAATAATCAGGACAGGTGGGTGGGAGACTGACTGCTGCTTCAGCTAGATGGCTGCTTTTCTTAATACTTGTTCAGGGAGAATACGAAAACCCTTTTAGAATGAACTTTGACCCAATCAATGGTGAATTTTGGCACCTTGAAGAGAAATTGAGCACCCTGTAGATTATAGGATCAAAGATCCCTGGATTCATGCACTAGGCAAGAATGTGACTGATAGTTAAGGGTGGTTAAGAGATTTAATTTTTACCGCCAGATAGTGGTCCAGTGCCAAGCACTCCTAGTTCAGATTGAGTGAAATGAGTCTCTCATCTGCTTGCCTGCAATGAGCCTGAATGTGTAACCTCAGCTAGCTCTGGGAAGCGCGGCAAGAACTTCCTAACTCAGTCTTGTGTTGTTAGAACATCATAGGACTCAAATATGAGTGAGGGTGCAGTGCTGCCACTTTGAGAGAGAGAACTGAAGCGCATTTAGGTTTAGAATTGTTGTCACTGAAGGGTGTGTATCTTTGGGAGGCTATAACTGCAAGATCCAAGTTGCAGCAATATTATTGTATACAGTTCTGAAAGCTGAATGTTGAGGTTCAGCTGGATGAGCTGAATTCACCCCTTGGGACTGACTGAATCGTTATGCATGTGTCAATCAATGGGAAGATGTGCATTCTGTAGCTGTAGTTCTTAGGGTGTTTGGTTTTTTAAATAAATAAAGCCTGTTGGCCACCGTTTAGCTATGTGGTGTGGAAGATTTTAAATGTAGCAAAGTTTAATGAGTTGGGGGGATGGGCGCTTGACAGTGAAGACTAGCAGAAAGCTCACTTTTGAACCAGTTCTGCTTTCTTTGTAAACAGTTGGATTCTGAACAAGCTCTGGAAGGAACCAGTTGGCCTGTCTCAGACATTCAGAGGGGCCCCATTTACTTATTGTTACTGTAAGTACTACAGTTCAGTGTAGTGCCTGTGGCTGCATCCAAAGGGCCTAAAAGGTTGTGAAAGACGGGCAAACATGCTTCTTGGCCTGGCCTACACTAGAAAACCAGGTCAGCTTCACTGCATCACTCCGGGGCATGGAAAATTGACACCCCGCAGGATGTAGTGAAGCTGACCAGTCCAATGTGCGAGGTCGATGGAAGAATTCTTTCACCAGCATGGGGAGTTGTCAGTGCTTCGAGTACTGCAGCGCTGCTGCTGTAGCGTTTCCAGTGTAGACCAGCCCACACAGTACGTATCTTGTTCCAGACACATGTCAGAGCTTATTTACCTATATCAAAAGCTTTGCCCTTCAGATGGGCCAAAGTAATCCTCTTGTTCAGATAGTGTTTAACATTTCCCCCCCAAACTACCTTTGTGGATGTGCTGTAGAATTTTTCTTGCTCAATAGCAAGGCAGTAGCTCTACTTTCATTTTAAGAAAGCAGAGTTTGGAGGGCATTGTATCAATACTGTTTCAACTGCAAGGTTTTTTCCTTGTGAAATTTGAGGAAAGATCTTGTAATATCACAGATTTTCTTATACCTTGCTATTGACATTTTCATGATATTTCTATGTCTAGAGGCTGAAACTTCAGTGTAAATGTTTGCATTTGTTCATTTTGACTTATGATGTAATTTTTTTGTTTCTATATTGTTAGACTTGTAATGTTTAAAATTGTATTTTATTAAATTTGGACTGGATGTATGTCTATAGCAATACGAGGTACTCTTTCTAAACTGTTATGGGTGGGCTAGCAGCCCCATGTTGCGATAAGATGCTGGTCGTGTACAATTTGCAATGTATTTTTTTTAGCCTGCAGGGATATTTTGTGTTCATGTGTCCAAACAAATAAAAAAAAAATGGCATTCTTGTGCCAAATGTTCTGTTTTTCCTTGTTGGTGTCTAATAAAAATGCAATGTACAATATCAGCAACAGATATTGTTGCTTGTAAACAAAAGTTGTAAATTATTTAAATTGTAAATCTTTTTTCTCTCTCTCTCTCATATACATATATAAAATTTTTCCTGAGGGATGACAGAGTGACGTCATCACTTAACTCTGCGTCCCACAGACTCTGCCCTCCTATGGCCTTCTTGCCTCAGACACTGTTCGGGGCCCAGCAAAGCCACCTGGCCTGGGCAGATTCCACCTCCCGAAATGCCATGGCCAGAGATGAGTGTCCAAGACCCTAGGGCCAGGCTGGGCTACCAAGCGGCTTTGCTGGTCCCTGAACAGTGGCTGGGGCAGGGGGCAACTCCATTCAGGGCCTGGGTGCTGCTCCAGATCAGCCTATCAGCCTGCCGCAAGGAATGGGGCTGCGGAAGGCTACGGGGGGAGTGGTGGGGATTTAAAGGCGCAGTGCCTCTTTTGTGGTGTCTCTCCCCCCCCCCCCCCCCCAACAACTTTGGTCCCCTTTTTTAAATACTGCCATGTTTGGGATTTTTTGTGAAAGTATCTGGCAACCTTAGCCATAAGGCCACCCTCCTCCCAGGCGAGGGCTCTCAGTCCCCCCCCAGCCCAGGGGGCTGTCAGCTATACGAGGCCCGGTGTGCAGCCCACCCTCTATCTTCTGCCATGCCCCGACTGTCTGCACCAGCACTGAGCTGCCCTGCTGGAAACGGCTGCTGCAGTCTGGCAGCCCCATAGGCATCACAAAGGGGAGGCCCAGCAGCGTTCGGAGCAGCTGCCAATCCAGCTGCGTGGGAGTAGTATGGCGGGAGGGGCGTGTACCTGCCTCTGCATGGTGGTGCCTGGAGACCACCCTCACTGCATGGCTCCTGGGTCCTCTTTCCACCCTCCAATGTGTCGTCAGCCCTTCTCCTGCCCCCTCACAGACTCATTCCAAAGGAACCCCTACTCTCTGCCCCTCCCTCCAGCCTCTTTCTCTGCCTCCTTTCCATTTCCTCTGCCCACAGATCCCCTTTTCTGCTTCACAGTGCCCCAGCAATACCACCGTTGCTGCCCCTTCTCTCCAGGCAGCTGCCCAGGTCCTGCTGTCTCAGCATCTGGAGCAGTCTCCCCCCTCGCCCCAAAAAAATTCCTGCATACGGCCCTTGTGCCATTTCTTTGCTGATTAGGTTGCCTGTTTGTGGGAGGGGGTAGGGGGTGTGTGTAGGGAGGGAGGAAAGGGGATAAGGGTGTATGTGGGATGGTGAGGGTGAAGGGGGGATATAGGAATGGAGGCAGGGGATGGGCAGTGTGTGGTGCAAAGGGGAGGGATTAGGGCAGGATGGGGAGGTATAGATGGGGAGGGAGGATGGGTGGGGGTAGGAATGGAGGTAGGACTAGGGATGGAAGGAGGGGGGTGGACCATGGACTTTAATTGGCAGCTGGGGCAGGAGCAAGAAGGGTGCGGCAGCCGGGACTGGCTGGGGATTGAAGGCTATGAGTGGGAGGATAGAGGGGCCTGTCTAGGGGTGTGGTGGGGCGGGAGTGGAGAAGGTTGCGAGTGACTTGGGGCCATGGAGAGCGCAACTGGACTCAATGTGAGATTAACAGGCTCTCTGGCCGCAGAAGCAGCCAGCGAGAGGAGGGTTGGTGAGTGTAGCGAGCAGGGGCCACAGCCCCCTAGTAACATGTAACTTAAACTGTGGAACTTGTTGCTGCAAGATATTGAGACCGCAAGATCAGGATTTAAACCAAGATTAGACACTTGTACTGATAACATCCCAATTATATTTAAGAAAGTAAATAAACCTTTCTGCTTCAGGGCCTAAGCCAACTATTAAGTGACAAGATTTGGGAAGAAATGTCCCGCATGGATATGTTATTCCATAATTGTCCAAAGTGGCTTTTTTCTGCCCTTATTTCCTGAATATTAGGTATTAGCCATTGATACAATCTGGACCAACTGGACCACTTGTCGTATCCAGTATGGCAATTCCTGTATTATCTAGGCACCAATTAGAGTAAGAACCAGCGCTAATTAGAACTCTGAACAAAAAAGTAGGATTGTTTCCTTTTTAATAATTGCCCACTGCTGCGGTACAAGTAGGTGACAACGGCAAAAATAGTTGTCTGATGCAAAGGGGAAAACAACTACAACTATAAATAGAAATTGAATACACTTGACTTCTTAAAATAACTAGTATCTTTAATAACCTAACATTTCCTGCATCTCTAATTCCTTTTTGTATATCTTGAGAAAGAGGAGGAACTGATTGGAGGGGTTAAATTGTCTCCACAAGTTAGAAACAAAATAAAGATGGGGGGAGCACTTGATGATGGAATTTGCTTGCCTAGCCAGGGACGGTGATGTCTCTTAATGCCGAGCATGACTTCAATGCCTCTGCAAGTGCAGACGGGATGGAAGTGGTGCATGGGGGTCTAGCAGTTTGTGAAGCCTTTACACTAGTGCTATGGGTATTGAGAGCTTCCCTATCAATTAATTGACCATAATGAGGCTATATCTACACTACACTTCTTTTTCGGAAGAGGCTTTTCCAAAATTTGGCCCATCAAAATGGGCCAAATTTTGGAAAAATCTCCTCTTTTGGAAGAGTCCTTCTTCTTCATGAAACGAGGTTTACAGAGCTTCGGAAAGAGCGCGTCTGCTCTTCTTCTGAATTTTTTTTCAGAGCAGATGCATTCCCTGGATGCAGCAGAGTTTTCCGGGATACAGGAGGTATCCCAGAAAAACTCTGTAATGTAGATGTACCCTGAGTGGTGGCAGCTCTGTCGAAAGGAGAGGTTCTCCTGCTGACAGTGTGGTACACACCAATGCTTAAGTCATCATCAGTTGTCACGCGGGGATGGCTAATTTATACCCTGAGTAACATAACTTCGGTTGACTTAGGCTATGGCTACACTAGAGCCTAAGTATTGTCCCGTAACTAAACTGGTCATTGTAATGCCTGGCATTGCACTGAGAGTAAGCAGTGCGTCCAGGGAAGTGCGTGCTCTTCAGAGCACAGGAGGCACCCTGATTGTGGTCGAATGCTTTGTAAATACAAGGGCCTAGATTTACCAAGGAATTGAGGTACTGAACTACCAGTGGGTTTGTTTGGGTTTTTTTTTTTTTTTGGGAGGGTTGGCATCTAAATGTCTTTTAGGATCTCGGCCTATGTCCTGTGGCTGGTTCTGTTCCATAATGGATTTTAGGTCTGTCCTGAAGTTAGAATTTAGAGCCCAGATGTGAGTAGCAGCAGGTTTGTGAGATGCCAGCGTCCCAAATGTGCAGAGAATTCCAGCAGGCCCCCTTCTGCATTCCCTGGGTCTGCGTAGGTAGGATTGATGGAAATAGGAAGCAGAGAGGGTGCTGGAGAAATCCAATGACACAGAGCAGACTTGACAGCATGTCTAGTTAACTGAACCCTTCCTGCCAATGATGCTGATGTCACCACTGCCCGTGGCAAAGGCAGCTCTGTCTGGCATGATTACCCTTCAGAGGAAATGAACCTCTTCCTTCGCTGTCGATATTAAGTCTGCATCTGCTTGGTACGTTCCCGCGAGCTGTGTCTACTTCCATTGTTTCTTGCCATTCTGTCTTACCATTTAATACTAACGCTCTTGCCCTCGATTGGCTGTCCTTTTGTGGACACCCCAAAATAAATGAAACATCTGCAGGTGACCCACTAGTTGTATTGCAACAGCCAAACAAAAATGATTTGGGTCAGTCATTATTAACCCCCGTCATGGTTGCTGTCTTATCGTGGTTATTGACTTTGTCTTTTATTTAGGCTACAGTTCTTCCACTGCTGTTGAATAATAAGTCCAGAAAGTGCCACAACAAGAAGATAATGGTGCAGCTTAAGAAAACTGGATCTGCCAGCACTAGAATCCTCTCAAGGGACAGTGGATGCCAGTTTTAGGATTTAGCAGAGGGTTAACTGTTATATATATATTAAGGATGTGATAGTGTAAACATTTAACTGTTACATGCAGCGGCATGGGGAGGGGGGAGGTGCTTGTGAAGAGCTGGCTTTTAAGCAGGCTCCCTGCAAGCACCAACACCTGCGGAGCCACCTGCCTGCCCCGATGCTCCGCTGCTGCCTCTTCCCCCCCAGCCTCCTCCATGCAGGTAGGTGGCTCCGCAGGAGCTGGTACACACAGAAAGTTGGCTTAAAAGCTGGCTCCCTGCATGTACCAGCTCCTGTGGAGCTGTGTCTCTTTCCCCTTGCATGTAAATGTGTACCCATTGAAAATTTCAGCGGGGATGCATTTATCAAAATAAATGCATTTTAACAACCGTAATACTTACAGCGCTGTTTATATAATCAAATGGCACCCTCGTGATCATGTAATTTACATTAATTTGGCATGTACAGTTAAATATTGTCAATGCCTCTGCTCCAGCCTCCTATGGGAAGGTTAATGATAAGTAGGGTTAGAATGACGCCACAGTCAATCTCCTTTGTTCTAGGAGGAGCCCCAAGGTTTAAGCATAAATGAAAGTGGATCTTCCAAAAAAACTTCTTCCGAAAGACAGCATCCACACACAAAAGCGCATCGAAAAAGCGATCTCCTTTTTCGAAAGATAGCGTCCACACTGAATGGACGCTCTCTTGCTTTTAAGCTGTGATTACTATGAATGGAGTGGCCACCAGGGCACCTGTGCTTTTTCCTCTTTCCTCTTCTTGCAAAAGAACTCCCTCTTCCCCGTCCACACATGCCTTTTTCCGAAAGAGTTCTTTCCGAAAGAGTCCTTTTCGGAAAAAGGCTTCTTCCTCGTAGAAAGAGATTTACCAACGCCAGAAAAACCCCTCTGTTCTTTTGATTTACTTTCAGAAGAATGCGATTGCAGTGTGGATATAACTCAGGTTTTGTTGGAAAAACAGACGTTTTCCCAACAAAACTCTGTAGTGTAGACATACCCTGAGTATTAGGGAACAGGTTCCAGAGAGGGTGAAACCAAGGCACAAAGGTGTATTTCATGGTAAGTCATTGGTAGAGCCAAGAATGGAATCCAGGAGTCCTGCTGCCCAGTCCCTTGCTCTGCAATGGCATTTTCAATTCAATTAGCTTCTGCTCATTACACTGTTAATCTGAGAACTGTGTGTGAAAGAAAACTGGGATGTGAAGGTTACTTTTTTTAGTCACACATGGCTTCCTGGAATATGCTTTCAGAGAGATGCCTGGCACTACAGCAATATAAATGCTAAGGCAATAATGTTACGGCCCCAGTGAAACATTCTGATCCTTGGTATTGAGGGATGATCCAGCTGTCTAGGGGGAAAAACCCCATTTCAGTGTCACCCACACAAGTCACATTCCCCGCAGAGTGAGTACATGAATAATGACAGCAGGGATGGAACTTCCAAAAGGACGTTCATTGGAACCAACCCCATGACACAGCCCAAGATCAGAGCTGCCAGACCTCAAACCCGTGCCCACTCTGTTGTGCAGAAGCTGCAGTCACTGGATGACAGGATCTTGGATGTCCAGCAGGAAAAGTTCATCTGCCTTATTGGGAGTGGTGTGCGTTGTATGTTCGGCGTGGGCATTCTGTTTTGGGGATTGTTTAATAAATAGAGGTTACAGATATATGTGTAAGGCTCTATGTGTAAAGGACCCAACAACCCAGTAGGTTACGCCCCTGGGCCATAGGAATGGGGTACGGTGGGTGCCCTAGCGTACAGCTAAACCAAACACTTTCACTGACCCCAATATTCCTAGATCCCATTTCCCTTCCAAGGCGTAGCGCTGTGGATCTTTTCTTTGTGTAGCTGTCCTTACACATTACCCATAACCACAAGGGGGTGCTTCTAACACAGCACTACCAAACACCCCTAATGTGAAATACACCAATGTCTCCTTCCCATCTGCCAACAAGGTGCATAAAGGATCAAACTTAAAACAATAAAAGTGCTAATAAATTCAATCGTCCCTTACTGTTTACTCATTCGCCTGGCACAGAACAATGACTCTCCAAAAAATACCCTGCCATGTGTCTCCCCATGAACCTACTAGGAAATCTAAAGTGTTCCAGCCTGGCTCAGCCAGGGACAACTTAGTTGTTAAAACATTTATTTTTTATTGGATGATGCTCTGATGAAAGGTACAGAGAGTCTAAGGAAAGTGCTTATCTGAGTTCCTGTTTAGAACAACCTTTATATATTATCCAAAGTTACTGTAAAGTTCTTTCACATCCTTCTAGATTCACTGTGTTGCATCTATCTTAGTTCCATTTTTTATTCTGTTTTGTATTGAATTTGGCCTTCCCACTAGAGCAAAGATAATCATGAGCACCCCTACTGCTTGAAGACTCAGTATGTGGTGGTTTCCAGACAGGCAGGGTTTGCAGAGGAGGAGAGGCGACCTTTTGAGCTGTTTCTCTACCTCTCTCTGAAGCTAAAATGGCAATTGGTGTATGTGGAATTTGCACATCTATCTGAGTGTTAAAAGGATACTGACAGCTTAAATCTTAGGTGGTAAACATTTCTTTAGCTATGGCTCTGATCCTGCAAACACTTTGACACATTAGGTTATCCATGGGAATAGCCTATGTTCAGCACATACATAAGGATCAGCACTCAAGGTATAACCATACTAGATTAATAAAAGTAGGTATGTAAAGGGTTAATTGGTTAACTTGTCATCACCCTGATGCTTACTGGGGAAGTGGTTAACTGGCAGCCGGGCCAACCTGAGCAACCCCTGCCCGCAGCACAGCATCTGACCTGGCCAGAGCAGCCTGCAGCGCAGTGGGCCCAGCTGGAGCAGCCCCCTGCCTGCAGGATCCCAGTAATCGGGTTAAACTTAATGTTTAGCTGGTTAACTTTTTAACCGGGATTTTACATCCCTAAATAAAATTGGAAGGATTTTGGAAATCCAATTGCCTTGTCAGGGTTTATGCTCTTTGTTTAACTTCCTGCTTTCCTCTGTGGTTGGACTATGAAGTCAATTTCATGGCTTATGATCAGTTTCACTTTCAGGCTCACAGTACTGCCATGCGAAGAGTGTTGACACTGCAGAAGAATGCCTATTTATTCCAAACTGCTATTTTATTGGCATTAAAACGGAATTGTGGAAACATATTTATTGGGCTTGAGTTTTATAAAAGCTTTTTACCTAAATATAATTTAAGGGCCAAATCTAAATGGTCAAATTCCCTTCGGAAAAGGGCATTTTGCACTTCAAAGGACCCGATCAGCGTCATTGTTCTTGTGGCACTGGATATATTCTTGATTGCTGGTGTGTGAGTAAATTGCATGAGGAGAGCTGGCACTGTGTCAGCCCTGCCATGCTTCCTCAATGTTCTCAACTTCTTTTGATGCGAACAAACCAATCTGTGCCACTGCCACCACCAATGCCTGTACTATTGCCACTCTGTTCCCTTCATTTCCAAATGCCTCCCTCACAGTGCTGGGTTTCAGTTCCTCCTCCTACCAAGGTGAGTCTCCATCCTTTGCCCTAGGTCACACTTCCGTCGTAGGGAAGGACTGCATCTTTCTCCTCCCCTCTTGCAACAGGCACCCACTCCTGCCAGGTTCACCATCTCACCTCATCTCCTTGCACAATTCTCCTCCCGCCCCAAGCCCATCTGCCCATTGTACCACCACCCCCTGACAAGTGCACAGCCAACAATCTTGCCCCGGCCAGGTCCCACTCTCCTCTCCTTTCCCATTGCACAGGCAGCAGTGCTCCTGCACCCCAACTGCGCAGCCCTCCCCCAGCCACCCACTGCACCCCCAGCACGCCTTCCTCTAGCCCCCCATTGCACAGCCAGCACCCCCTCTCTTAGCCCCCACTGCACAGCCAGCACTTCCTCCCTTAGCCCCCCCATTGCACAACAGCACCTCCTCTTAGCCCCCCCCACTGCACAGCCAGCACTTCCTTCTTTAGCCCCCATTGCAACAGCACCCCTCTTAGCCCCCATTGCACAGCCAGCACCCCTCTTAGCCCCCATTGCACAGCACCTCCTCTTAGCCCCATTGCACAGCCAGCACTTCCTTCCTTAGCCCCCATTGCACAGCCAGCACCCCTCTTAGCCCCCCATTGCACAACAGCACCCCCTCCCTAAGCCCCATTGCACAGCCAGGACCCCTCTCTTTGCCCCATCATCCCCTCCAGGACATCTGCCCAGTCTCGCTCTGGATCCAAGATGGCGGCGCTCTGCATACGCTCTCCAGGCCCGCGGGGGGCTGCCGCCCCGCCAGGGGGCGCTGCCCCCGCCCCGCCGCCTTTGTTGGCGCTGGGGCCGGGCGCTCGCGTCGGCGCTGGTTGGCCCGGCGGCCGCGCCTGCGCACTGGGGCCCAGGCGGGGAGGAGGCTGCCCAGAGGCTGCGGCGGCCGCAGCAGCAGCGGGAGGCGGAGGGAGCAGCGTCCGCCCCACCCCCGGTGAGCCCAGCCCGGAGCCGTGCCCGCGTGGATGGGATGGAAGCAGGACCCTCGGGAGCAGGTAGCGGAGCGGGGACTGGGCTCTGCGGGCTGTGCGGTGGGGTGATGGGGCTGCAGTGGGGGCAAGGGGGCAGGGGAGCTGAGCAAGGGGGCTGTGCAGTGGGGCTGAAGTGGGTATACAAAGGGGCTGCAGTGGGGCCCAAGGAGCAAGGGGGCTGTGCAGTGGGGCGCAAGAGAGCTGAGCAAGGGGGGGCTGTGCAGTGGGATGCAAAGGGGCTGCAGTGAGGGGGCAAGGGGGCTGTGCACTAGGGTGATGGAGCTGTGCAGTGAGGTGATGGGGTTGCAGTGGGTGTAAGGGGGCAGGGGAGCTGAGCAAGGGGGCTGTGCAGTGGGTTGCAAGAGAGCTGAGCAAGGGGGCTGTGCAGTGGGGCTGAAGTGGGTATACAAAGGGGCTGCAGAGGGGCCCAAGGAGCAAGGGGGCTGTGCAGTGGGGTGATGGGGCTGCGTGGAGTGGTACAAAGGGGCTGCAGTGGAGTGATGTGGTTGTGTAGTGGGGCTCAAGGGGGCAGGGGATCTGAGCAAGGAGGCTGTACAGTGGGGTGATGGGGCTGTGCAGTGGGGTGCAAGAGAGCTGAGCAAGGGGGGGGCTGTGCAGTGGGACACAAAGGGGCTGCAGTGAGGGGCAAGGGGGCTGTGCACTAGGGTGATGGGGCTGTGCAGTGGGGTGTAAGGGGGCAGGGGAGCTGAGCAAGGGGGCTGTGCAGTGGGTTCCAAGAGAGCTGAGCAAGGGGGGCTGTGCAGTGGGATGCAAAGGGGCTGTGCACTAGGGTGATGGGGCTGTGCAGTGGGATGCAAGGGGGCTGTGCAGTGGGGTGATGGGGTTGCAGTGGGGTACAAGGGGGCAGGGGAGCTGAGCAAGGGGGCTGTGCAGTGGGTTGCAAGAGAGCTGAGCAAGGGGGGCTGTGCAATGGGGCTCAAGTGGGTATACAAAGGGGCTGCAGTGGGGTCCAAGGAGCAAGGGGGCTGTGCAGTGGGGTGATGGGGCTGCGCAGAGGGGTACAAAGGGGCTACAGTGGGGTGATGGGGCTGCAGTGGAGTGATGTGGTTGTGTAGTGGGGCTCAAGGGGGCAGGGGATCTGAGCAAGGGGGTTGCAGTGGGGTGATGGGGCTGTGCCGTGGGGTGCAAAGGGCTGCACTGGGCTGAAGTGGGGTGATAGAGTAGTGTAAAGGGGGGCTGTGCAGTGGTCCTGAAGTGGGTATGATGGGGCTGTGCAGTGGGTTACAAAGTGGCTGCAGTGGGGTGATGGGCCTGTGCAGTGGCGTGCAAGAGAGTTGAGCAAGGGGGGCTGTGCAGTGGGGTGTAAGGGGCTGCTTTGGGGCTTAAATGGGGTGATGGGGCTGTGCAGTGGGGTGCTCTGGGCAGGCGAGCTGGTACAATGTGGTGGGGGAGGAATTGTGCACATGGTATACTGGAAAAGGCATGTGGTGCACTGGGGGGGATTGTGAAATGGGAAGTTTAGTATGGGGATGGGGGGAGAGGCTGCACAAAAGAAAAGAAGGAAATTGGTGCAATATTGGGATGGGGGTCTGTGGTTACAAAAGGAGAAGGGGAATGTGTGCAGTATGGGGGTCTGGGGTTGCAATGGAGAGAAGTGGGGGGGTCCTATGCAGGGGAGGACAGGAGACTTGGTATTGTGGATGTCGGGGGCTATACAGTGATGGTGTGAAAGAAGAAGGGGAGTTGGTCATTGTGTACCTAGGGGCTGCAGTCGGGGCGAGAGGCTGTGCAGAGGGGTGGAGGAGCTGTTCATGCAGTATGGGGCAGGGGGTCTGCAATGTGAGGTC
Organism: Rafetus swinhoei; assembly: GCA_019425775.1. Classification (NCBI taxonomy): domain Eukaryota; kingdom Metazoa; phylum Chordata; order Testudines; family Trionychidae; genus Rafetus; species Rafetus swinhoei. Next base: position 13,041,328 of record JAFJHL010000300.1, on the reverse strand, counting down.
CAGGAGGACTGTGCAGTGGGGAAGGAAGGCTATAAATTACGGAGGGGCATGTGCAATGGGGGGTTTGAGAGAGATGGGGGCTGCGCGTCTGTAGGTTTGGGGTCTGTGAGGTGGAGTACAGGAGGGCTGTGCAGTAGAGAGGGAAGGGGAGAGAGAGGTATTGGTGCACTGTAGGTGTAGAGGGACTCACTCCTATATGGAAGGCTGTGTGGTGGTGGGGGTTCTGGGAAGTTGGTGGCCAAGAAGGCTCTGTATTGGTGTTTGTACAGTGCTGTGTATTGTAAGAAGGAGGCTCAGCAGCGGGAGAAGGGTGTCATGTGGGAGGATGGGGGTGTCAAGGAAGAGTGTTGTGCAGGAAGGATTGGGCATGGGGATGTTGTAAGGGAGGAACTTCGGGGGTTGTGCATTTATAGGAGCGGGTGTCATGTGTTGTTGAGGCAGCGATGGGGTAGCAGCTTTGCATTGTGGGGTTGTGAAAAGAAGACCCTTTAAAGAAATCAGAATATCCAATGGCTCCAGAGAGAGGAAGCATGGAAAGAGAGCGATTGCTTGGGCTGCCCTGTAGTGAAGAAGGCTGGGTGGGTGCTGTACAAAACAGAGAGGGCTTCTGGGGGTGGATTGCCAACTGGAGCAGGGTTGTGCAAGGGGCTGGTTGCAAAGGAAGTGGACTGCTGCATAATGGAGCAGCAAGCCCCATCAGGATGGTGGTGGGAAGCAGCAGGTTCCTACAAGAGGCTGAGTGGGGGGAGGGGACCTGGGGGACAGAGGCAGCTGCAAGGGGCGGGATGAGGGGCCGTTGAGTTGAGCAGCAGGTGCATGTCCTTGCGGAGCATGGTGTGAATAGATGAATCCTGCTTCGAAGGTCCTGGACTTCCAAAGACTCTTTTTATATCTCAAACCCCAGCAAATGGCTTTTATTTCCAGGATAGAGAGTGGAGGCAGAATCCCCCGTTTCTGTCCGTCCCCTTCACCTCCCATGAGTGCAGGAGAGACGTTAGGGTAAGAGACAGCGGATTGAGCTTGCTCCTGGAGCAGGAGTGCTGGCGCGCTCTTGTTTGGACACAACAGTCAGTAGCTGCCGTTTTCTTGTGACAGAATGAAGTGGTTTCTGCCTCTGTGCTTGGGGCATGCGCAAAGTCTGGGCTTCCTTTGCACGCCTGACAGCTGGAGAGGGGAGGCAGCGACTGTTGCTAAAGAGATTCATTCTAGTGCCCTCATCATTGCTTCTCCCCAGCACACCCTGTTAAACAATGTGACTGGCTAACAATGCGTTTGGTATTGTCCTGTCCTTGGTTGCTTGATTTTAAAACTGCCTGACCCTATCCTGCCAGAGCCCTCCAAACATCCTTTAAACTGCCATTTTTGTTGCAGCCGCTCATTTAATTCTCGTTAGCATGGCTTCCTTGGATGTTTTTATTGTAATCTCAAATGTGCTCCTTTAATTTCCTACAAAATATTACAGTCTAAAAGGCGGTGGGTGGAGAGAAGAAAATCAGTAGTGATGCTAGAATATTGGCTTTTATAAAGCCCTTTGAAACTAATTTGATGAGCTTTGGGGTTGGCTTGATTCTGAAGCAAACTGATTTAACTTGAACACATCGAAGCCTAAATTATAATGTGGGTGTTTTTAGTGTCATGAGGAAATATCTCCTCTGTATATTGATACCTAGAAGCTAATACTTCACACTGATTTATTAGCATTCTGACAAGGGTAGGAATGTTATGGGGCCTGCTACCCAATCCGCTGCCTGACTCTGCCATAGCGGCAGGGGTCTGCCACCTGGCCTGCCAGCCCCTCCATGGCTGAGGCTGCTCTGGCCTGTGCAGCTGGGTGGCAGGGGAGTTCACCAGCAAGCATGCTAGTAAGCCACATGTTTACTGGAACGCTCACCAGATAAGTTTAATATCTCTAGACTAGTGTGATGTGCTGGGTAAAGTAGGAAGCTGGGTTCTGTTCCTGATTTTACCCTACTGTGCGGTGTGACCTTGGGTGAGCACTTAATCTCTCTGTGCCTCTGATTTCTAATCTATGCGCTAAAGATAATGATGCCCTCTTCCATCACACAGTGGTACATATGAGGCTCAAATAATTTTGTTAGTGCTTTGAGATCCTCAGTTGGAAAAATAGGCATCAGATTAGAATTGCATTATATTGTTCATGTGAGCATGTCTTGGATTCTGCGGCAGCTGGTTCAAATCCTGAGTGGGGGAAGTGTGTTCATGGACTAGACCCCACCCATTTAAAGACCTTGCCATGAATTGCTTGATCACCTTACTGTTTCTAGAGCTTGTTCCTGGTCAGTTACTCATGAGTTATTGCAGGAGGCTGCAGGATCTTAGCCTAGATTCCAGCATGCTGCTGCTCTACGGTTTGCCTTTGTTTTTCTTTTCCCCCCACACGCTCGTGAACATCTTAAAGTACTGGGAGTTGTTACTGCTGCTGCTATTGGAGCAAAAACGGTGTCTGAGCAGCAGCATGGTTCTGAGTGACCTCAGCTACTCTGGAGGAAGCCTGTGGGAATTAAGTCCACTTGGCACCTAACCATGATCACACCCAAAGCTCATGAACTTGCTAGAGTTTCCATCCAGTCCAGAAGCAGTGGGCTAGAACAGCGCACTGTTAGGTATGCACTACTGGTACAGGCCCTGGGCACAGGCCAGGTACCACAGCCAATACTGTGCATCACTGACAGTGCCAACCCCAGCAGCTGAAAAGCCTGTGATGGAAAAGGTCCATTTTTCTCTGGGCCCAGTGTGGGACACTAGTCCTCAGTGTCTAGTGCAATAGCGTGTATGTCCAGCCCATGTGAGCTCATTGCTAAGAAGCTCTCTTGACTACCTTCCATTGTTTCTACTTGTAAAATCTGCTACTCATAGAATGGATCCGAAATCTATAACTGGGCTCTGTACGCAAAGGCCACCTGGTCTGTCCCTGAAAATCATTTAACTGATTAAACGTTAGGTGGACCTAAAGTTGAACTAGTTAGCCGACTAAGCGGGATCTGGGCTGGAGCAGTCTCCAGCCCTGGCTCCAACCCCCTGTCTGTGGGGCACCTGGGCTCGCCGTGGGCAGGGGCTGCTACAGATTAGAGCAGCCTGTGTCGACGGTAGGCCCCCTGCAAGGTTGGAGCAGCCCCCTGCCTGCAACAGGTAGAGGGAGCTGCTCCAGCCCCCACCTGTTAACCAGAATCAGTAAGCATCACCCATTTAAGGTGATGCTTACTGGTTAACCGGTTACCTATTAATATCTCTAGTAATGAGTTGGAGAACTGTTTTGCTTTCTATTATTCCAGGTTAAGCAAACACTGCAACAAAGGAGCTGGTGTGGGGGAAACGTCTGTATTAAACATGATTTGTGTGTTTGTGATTAAGTACATCAAATGTCTAAGTGTCTGCACAAGATGAACAATTTCAATGTAACCTGTATCAACAGAAGAAAAATTCTAACCACATCTTCATCAGTTCATCTCCCTTTCATCCCTCTCCTCCTTTGGCTGTAGCCTAAGCAGAGAGAGAAACTTTGCATCAAATAGTACCATAACCCAGATCTTTGATTTGATAGTATAGTGCATGGAAAAAGTTAATGTAGACATGTGGAACATAAGAATAAGTGGAAAGACAGCCGAGAGGAACTCAACAGCCCTTTCTGCTTTTAAACTGCAGGCAGTTAAGAAAAGACGTTTTAGGGAAGAAGGAAACTAAACAAACATGGAGGTGGTTTTAAATGCTAAACCCATGCTCCTTAATTTACCCTTTCTAAGTCCCTTACGAACTTTCTAAATAGCATTAAGGTTAACTATTGTCTTTGTGTGTTAACCTCCACAAAAACCTGCAGCTGTTTCATTCGAAGGGATTTTTTTTTTAATCTTCAGGAAACATATATTCATGTCTGGGTAGTTACTGTGTTCCTAGGACAGGATTATTTCAGGCACCAAAGGCGAGAGAAGCACCTTGCCTCAAGACATAACGTGATTTATCTCTAAATGCTTTCTCTTGGGTAGCTACAACACCTACAAAAGCAAATGTGGGACAACTGATTAAGATGGCAGATGTGACAAGAAATCAGGAAAATAAGCATACTGGAATTTTTCTGCAAGGAGGCTCTGGTTTGGTTTGTTGGGTTCGTTCTTTTGGTAAATCACTGATTTGTGCGTATGCTGTAATCATTTTAGCATGGGAGAAACTGGCATTTAGAGCCCCGTGTTTGGGCCTGCTCCAATAATAGTGAGGTACCTTTGCATGCAGCAGAATCCTTAAAAAGGAGGAAATAGTCTCTCTGCCTCGTTCTTTGTCTTTAACATAGTAACCGAATTTCAGGATGTCTGCAGCTAAGTGGCTTCCATGTAGCACCATGGTGTACAACACACTAGCCACATGTAGCGTTTTGGCCGGTTGAGTGTGCTACAGCAGTAGCCTCTATAGTGGCTACTGCTTCGGAACTGGTTGGACCCCACGAGTGTAGAAGTTCTAGGTGACTGTGTATGTAAAATGCTGCTGGAACAAGCAAGAGTAGCAAGAGCATCTTTTGCCTCTTCTAGGCACCGAGATGGCAGAGACTTGACACTCCTGATCCATGACTGAACAGACAGGATTAGCAGCCCACACTGAAGATACTGTGAGAATCTTGAGAGTAGCCAGTGTTCCAAAACACTGCTGCCTTTTCCATACCGTGAGCAAATACATATTTCCATATATAGTCCCATACTGCCTACAGCAGGGTTTCCTGTACTTTTCACTGAAGCAGATGGTACTGGGTCACAGTCAGACAGGATATTGGTTCAAATGGACTCTGGTCTGATCCAGTCTGGATATTCTTGTAGTCTCTATTTGTTATAGGGTAATCAATCTGTATTCTGTAGAGTACAGGACTCACATCCTAAACTAACGTCGCTTTCATTTGTGAATTAATGGATTGAATTTCCACCTCCGCTGGTGTTAACAGAGCCAGCTTTGGAAATCAGCATAGCCTGTTGCTGTAGCGGAACTTGTGTTTTATAAATGTCATGGCTCTACATTTCCCACCTTCCCTGCTCTCTGGAACTCACATGCTTCACAGTTCTCCATGTTGCGAGGAGCATGGCAAAGCTTTTTCCTAGTTTCTAGCAGCAAACATGGCTTCTGGCTGTGTGGCGTGAGGCATCGTGGTCTGGGTTCCAGTTAAGTGTACTGTGGTCCAGAGAGTGTGCTTTTGAAATGTCTTCAAAACTTAACCGTGATGCACAAACTCCGGAGCCAATAGACAGGGTCTGCTTCAACTGCAGACTGGAGAGGGACCAGATATCTGCGGGACTATTGTATCTCAATAACCCTTTCCAGAATTGTAAGGCTGGTACATTGAGGGGTGGGATCATAACAGAGGCAGAGAATGAAGTGTTTCATCCCAGACATTAATCCATTGCGCAATTGCAAAGAATGGAATTGTTTTGCTTGGAGCCCATAACCATTATAATTTTATTGGTAATGTGATTGCACTTGGCAGTCATGTGCTGGGAGCTGTACAAACATAACACAAAAATGGCCTCTGTCCAAAAGGGTTTGCAGTCTTTAGACCAGAGAGGACAGGTGGATGCAACAAACGGATGCAAAATGCAAGGGAACAGGGCTGGAGGTTGGAGTTTCAGCTTTTTGTACTTGCCTGTCATGTAAAAAAAAAAAAAAAAAAAATTCTCTCTTTTTAAACAAACTTGGCCCGTGTTCTAAAATCATTCGTTGGATTTTGTTTCATTAGAACCATGCTGAATTCCTGAAAATTCACCCTCCAAAATTGGTGGTATCTTCCCAGCTTGTCTTTTTATTAGCAGGTGCTGTATTGAGGTCTCGTATTACTAAGAAATGTGTGCAAAATACACTGCATTGTTTTCTAGTACTCTGTGAAATAGTAAAACTCAACTCAAATGAAACGAGCAAAGTACACCTTGAGGCACGTTTGCTTTCTGTTTCACTCGCTAAATTGCCAATTTGCAAAACCCAGGGACTCTCCAGGAGTTTCCCAGTTGTGAACGCAGCTTGGCAAGTACTTAGAGTGTCTCGCAGAAGTTTGCAAGCACGGTAGTGCAGGCAAGAGGCAGGGCTGTGCGGACAAAGTGTGTGTGATGTTTTTAATTTGGCAGTTCCAATTTAGGCCCTTCTGATTTCCCAGTTAAAAGCTGAGATCCTGATGCGACGTAACAATGTGCTTTACAGTTTAAGGCTTGCAGTGCAGTGTCTACAAAGGCATAAACTGCTTTCAGAGGTAAATACCCTAGTAAAACAAATTAGTGCCTATTTCTGCAGGTTTCTTGGACACAGCTACCAAAACCCGGGCCAGAAGCAATACTTGGGGGGCTGGACAATTCAGTTTTTGCCCCCTGGAAGGCTGACCGTGGAGCACGTTGAGGGGTTTAATGCTTTGAAATAGAGTTTTCAGTCTGAGCGCTCTGCCTGTCACATGGTCATATTTTAATTATGGTCAGTTTTGTGTTGGATCAAAAAGCCACGACAACCAGTATTAACCTATTTGCCTTTAAAGTAACTTGTGTGAAAGAGAATTAATGATAGACAGAGGGTGCAAATTTGTGGATTTGCACTGATTACATAAAAGAAAGTCTCTTTCGTAAATCTACACTCTGCATATTTTTTTCTTCTATCGTCTGTGTCAAATGTCTTCCTCCCTGCATTTAAAGATGTTATCTTGGAAGTGGGAAGTATATTACCCACTGTTAGTTAGTGTCATGCTGGAAATAAGGCATACACTTTCCCAGTGAGAGTAGCTATTGGAACAATTTCCCAAGGGTTGTTGAGGATAATTTTCGGATCAAGATTGGATTGTTTTCTAAAAGATCCACAATAGATATTACTGTGGGGAAAGTTCTCTAGCCTGTGTTAAACAAGAAGTCACAGTGGTCCCTTCTGGCCTTAGAATCTAGGAACGTGAATTCATCGGGGTAGACTAAACATAAGTGGTGGCAACAGGTTTTTGTGTAGTGTGGAAAGAGAAAATCCTTAACCCCCAGAAACAGTAGGGAAACTTTTATCTTTTAAAACTAAAATATCTTCAAGTGACTTAAGAGCCCAGAAACCTCCTTGCATCTGATGTGTGGCCTTTTATAGCAAACGAAACTCCTTAGCTGTAATTAGCTGTTTAGTAGTAGCCGATTATAAATGTTGCTATTTTGAGTCCATTTGCAAGACAATCAAGAAAACAGCTGCTGGTGACTTTCTCAGAGTTAAATTTCGATCATAGGCTTGAGAAGAAATGTGAATCTGTCCCTCTGCTGTGACTTTTTTCCCCCCTGAGTGGGCTGCTAAACTTGACAAGGAAGTCAGAGCAAATCCTTCTCACCCAGCAAATATTTCAATGGAACGCATTGTCCATCAGGTTCTGAGACCTTAGTTTGGGGGGGACACAGGAAGGAGAGCTGTATTGAGTTACTAGAAATGTCCTGGAAAGAGACATTCATATTTTCTTTTAATTTTGCTTGGCGCTGAGCAAAAGAGAGATACAGCCCTCGTTCCCTCAGAATTAATAGATGGCCATCTCGTTCTGTCGGGCTATTGTTGGCTGCCCCCTCCTGAATATATGATCCTGCATTCTAGTGTTGCCACTTGCTCCCTGGCTTTTTATGAGAAGTTTCATTGACCTGATTTAGGGTGGAAGATCTTTCAGGGTTTTTAAAATGAGCATGGCGTGGTGGTCTTTCTCTGCTTATTAATAACATCATTTGGTGACAAACAAATTTGCCCCCTCAGTGCTTTTGCAAAGCAACTATTTTTTTTTTCTCTGAAAACTCATTTTTATTTTTCTCAGATTCTTAACTTTATTTTTTTAAGGGCAGGGTCTGTGCATGGTGTGTCGGGAGGAGATTACTATACCAACTCGGCTGAATAAAGAAACTTCTTTTTGTGTGTCTGTCCAATTCCAGTGTCCCGCTTTTTTTTTTTTTTTTTTTTGAATGGAGCATTTGGAGAGGATTTAAATTGACATGTTAATTTCATGCCCTCCCAAACATTATGGGTTCTCACCCATCAGGCAGCTGTTGGTCAGTTGGTTGTGTGTTTGCCAGCTGTTACACTAAATATATAAACAAAGCGTATTTCAGCATTAATAACCCCAAATGGATTTTTATGTTGACTTCTGTTGCACCCCATACACACACAACACTTCTTTTAAAAGAGCTGGTTAGTTTCAAGGGGGAGAATATATTTGGTGTGAGACTTATCTAGTGAGGGGGTGCTTGTGTGAAGTGATGGGAGGGCTCCAATTGCACCTTTATCTTAATGGCTCTAGGGCACTGCTTTTGTGTGTTAAAGTCTGTGATTCCTCCCAGACTGCTGAATTTATAATGGCAGGCAGATTTCATACTGCTCACTGCATGCATTGTACTCCAGCAAAACCACTAGCCCCCAGCCCCTGTGCTTCGGCGTGCTCATTTACATGACAAAATAGGAGTTGATGCAGTTTCACCATGGAGAGTTGAGGTATGCGGAGAGAACCCCCCTGTCTCCAGGCAGACGGATCACTCCTAACGAGCTTCCCTCTTCCAGACTAGAACTTACTCATTCCATTGCTGCCTCCTTCTCATGCATATGCCCCCTTTGTGACTGCTCTGAGCCATTTGTATTTGCCGGTCTCTTCCAGAGCGGGACATGGTAGTTCTAAAAGGGGGGAGAAAGAGACGGCGTAAGGAGGTAAAGATCCTGTGAGCAGATGACACGCAAGCCCCATGAAAAGGAAGTTAGCAGTGCCTGTAGATGCTCAGCATGTCCCAAGGTATGGCCCACGGCCACAAATATTCATGCCCAAATACTGTCTCTGGCCAGAGATGCCTTAGCTACTGATTTCATGGAGTTCTCTTCATCTACATCTGGGCTGGTTTTAGGGATGTGAACAGTTAACCGGTTACACAGTAATGCTTACCGGTAGCTGGTTAACTGGTAGACCCGCGGGGCCAGCACCTGGGAGCCTGGTTAACCGATTAAACCTAACATTTAATAGGTTGACTGATGAAACGGGATTTTACATCCCTACTTGGTTTATGCTGGGGGTTGCTCCCAAACCTGGGTGAGGCTTGGATTCCTTCTAGGGTGGTGCCCCCAGAACCTGCTTGGGGGCCCTGTTGAGCTAGCAGGTGCTAAAAGCAGCTGTCTGGTGATTTGCTTTTCCTATTCTACTTTAAACCCCCCAAATTTCCAGCTGACACACTGCCTGCCAACAGTTGACTATGATGCAAGGCACAGTACAAACCTCATGAATGAACGCCAGCAGCTGTTCACCTGTGGATCTCAAAGCACTTTTGAAAGGGAAATAGTTATTATGAACCCCCATTTTTGCCAGCATGGTACAGTGAGGGGCAGAAGGTGACTTACCCAGAGCCACACCGCAGCTCAGTGCCAGCACTGGGAGCAGAACTTATTTGCAGACTCCCTGTCCCCTGGACTTTCCATACCCCAAGTGTCATAATGAGACCTAGAGATGTAAAAAGTTAACCAGGTACCTGGTAAGCATTGGCCTTTCTGGCATGCTTACCGGTGTAACTGGGCAACGGGAGCATCCCCACCCACCCACTGTGGGCCCAGCCAGCAGAACCCTGATAATGTTGGGCCTGGCAGGAGCAGCCCCCACCCCTGGTGCAGCGGGGTCAGCCAGGGCTGGAGCAGCCCTCCCACAGTGCGGCAGGGTTGTCTGGGGCCAGAGCAGCTCCCTGCCCTCCTGCAATGTGGCAAGGATGGTGGGGGCCAGAGCAGTCCTCTGCCCGTGGCAAACTGGCCAGCAGGAACTCCAGTGGCAGGGTCTCCTGCCTGGAATAGCCCCTGCTGCCGGACTCTAGCTGCTCTTTTTGGGAGAAAGAAAGAGCTTGAAGCATGGGCCTGGTGCGTGAACCAAAGTAAGCAGGAGTTATACTCTGAGTAATAGGCAGGCCATGTCAAAAGCAAATGTTTGCCTGAAAGTCTGTGTCTCTTGGCACTAGAACTGCTAGCACTGATAAAAGCACATGAAGTATGTAAATATATCCCATCCGGACCGTACAGGGACACCCAGCTGAGTACATGATAAAATAGTTGGAAACAACCGGAGTGAAAGCAGAACAATGAGCAGTGAACGCTTTGGAGGAAAGTACAAGGGGAGGGACCAAATGTGTCATTAATGCATAAGATGATACGTACGGTGGGTATCATAGATTGTTCATTTCAGTCTAAATATTGGGGTACCTTGACTTAACTCTTTGGCTGGCTTAGGGGGCGGCAGTGGAAATCTATCGACTGAGCCGAGTCCATTGTCTTGGGTACAGATACGTAGGGGCTCTGAAGCCATCTGGTTACCGACAACTATTCATGTACTTGGTTCAACAATAAAGCTGACTCGGGTGCCTTCGTATCTTATCTGAGTCTAGGTCTTTGGGGTCTTTCGGGAAGTCTATGATGCTAGCTACCTGCGTAGAGCTGGCACGGTACACTGAGCGAGCATACAAAAATGCACACAGCCAAGCGTTTCTCAAGCAGGAGACCTGTCAGGATGTCACACCAGTGAATCCTGAATTTACTATATCGCTGTCCTGAACTAACTACACTCTTCGCTAGCCCTTGGTGGAACGATTAAAGTTTAACCGGTTAACATTTTTAATGGGAATTTACATCCCTAGTTAGATGGGATGATTGGGTCTGAGGATTTGAATTAACTTGCGTCTGCCAGAAGAGTCTCTAGACTAGCTTTCTCATGTGATGGAACCCTTCCTTTCCCACACACTGTCACGGTGCTCGTTTTTGGGTGCCATCTCTCCAGCGAGAACGTCAAACCTAATTAAGTTGTGGTCGCTGATTGTGGAATGGTTCCAGCTATAATTCTTGCGCTGGTTCCTGTTGTCACTTAGAACTGACTGGTTAATCTGTGGCATTCATTCACAGGCGTAATTAATTGTGAGGCTTAATGCTCATAAAACATTTGAGGTCCTTTAACAAAAAACTTTGTGAATGCAGTGTTGTTTTAGCCAGTCTAGATGGCATTGGGCTTCCAGTAACCCTGACACCATGGGAGTTTTGAGAGCCAGTTTTAGCTCTTGCATTGCTTTTTCTTTGTAACAAGAAGGCTCTGGAAAGCCGCCTCTTCCACAGAGGTGCAAGGTTTGTTTTTATACAAAAGCCCAGTTATCATTCACTCCAAGGGCAGCTGCAGATTGGGTAACCGCCGAGTGGATGACAGGTGGCCAGAGGGGAGATGGGAGAGAAGGAAGATGCTGCAAAGGATGGTGCTTGGGAATAGATCACATTTTTGGTTCCTTTGTCCCATGTTCACAGCTGCGGTCTGTTCGTTTAGTTTTGTTCTGCAAATGTTTCATGTGGGATGTGAAGTAGCGGGTGCTGTCTGGCCATTTGCTTTGGCTGCCTTTGGGGTTGGGGAGCCCTGCTTTTGCGCTTTCACCTCCTGCAGGACGGTCTTCTCAATCGCTCCTCCATCGCTTTAGGAACAGTTTGTGGTTGGGATTCTAAACAATGTACTCTAAACATCTGTGGCTCTGGTTGCCTTCACTCAGAGAGTTCCTCCCTCAGCACCATGACAAGAAGTGTCTTAGGGGGTCACTCTGTATTAGTAATTCTCCACCCTTTTTTTAATTTGTGGGCCCCTAAAAATTTTGAATGGAGCTACGGACCCCTGTTGAAATATTAGACCAGAAGAGGGCGACCTGAGGCACATCAGGGTTGTGTGTGTGGCCTAGGGATGTTAATGGGTAGCTGGTTAAACAGTTACCCGGTACTTGGGATCAGCCCTCGCCTGCGGCCTAGCCACGGGGAAAGGGCTGCTGCAGCCTCACCGGGCGCCCTGCACATGGCTGCTAGCTCCCAGCCCACGCGGGAAGCCGGCAAGGGCAGCCACGGTGGCTCCCACGCGGGGACCGGGAGCCGTAGCGGCAGCTTCCACGGGGAAGGAAGGCTGGGAGCTGCGGCGTCAGTCCCAGTAAGTCGGGGTGGGGAGCAGGAGCCGTGATTAAATGGAATTTTACATCCCTAGTGTGGCCCACAAGATGTTTTATTTACAGTTGTCTGTGCCAGTTGCCAGATTCTGCTGGTTTCCATCTGCATAAGGTTTTTTTCCTACTGGTATGACTAAAGTGACATGAGTGTAAAGCCAGGGCACGGGAAGCGAGGGGTGGGCTGATTGCACACAACGTTGCGAGAGCCATGCGCTGCTTCTGCGTCCAATAAGAGCGCTGCTTCGGTTCAGTTGGCACAGCCCGCAAATTCTAGGCGGGCAAGCTCAGTGAGCAAGACTACCCTGTCCCGAGAGACCATCTTGGTTACGACAATCTTGCAGCCCACTGAGATGAAGGGCCACTTGTGCAGCCCACTCACTAGCCTAGGTTGCCCATTTAATCGGTAGACCCTCAGGGGTCCACACGCCACAGGTTGAAAGCTCCTGTTCTGTGGTAACGGCAGCCTTTTGTGGACCCCCCTAAGACAGAGTCTGCAGACCCCCAGGGGACCGCAGACCACTGCTGTCTTGCACTTGGATATGAGATTCATGAGTCTCTCTTGCAGCTGTGCCATTGACTTGTCAAGTGGCGCTGGGCAAGTCACTTCTCTGCCACATATGTAAAAGAAGGGTGCCTATCTCAAGGGAAGAGGTTGGTGAGGCTGGATTCATGGTTGTAAAATGCGGGAGATCGATCCTCGGCTGACAAGTGCCAAAGGAAGCTAAAGTGTTAGTGGAAGTTCTGTCCTTTCCATACAGGTATCAAATGGATTGCAGGCAATACAGAGTAGGAATCGCAAACTATGGCAAGTACTTGCTTGTAAAGAATTGCTTTAGCGCAATTAATTTCCTGCAATTTCCCGCCCTCCCCGCTGGAAATGTTGCAAGAGTAGTTAGCAGAGCTGCTTGGAAAGTAAGAGCAGGGAAGTGTGAGGTTTTAAGATCAGATTAGATGGGACTGTTGTCTTTGTGGTTGACAGATAACTTTGTTTGCAAAAGCTAGCAATTGCAGGGACCTTACCCTCTTACAGCACTTGTGCCACTCTATGGGAGTAGGATTCCTAGATTCTATTCCTTGTTCTGCTGCTCATTCCCTCAACTTTGAGCCATAGTTTTCAGCCTGTAAAATGGAAATATTTTCCTCAGGCGATGTGACTTGTAAAGTTGAAGTTGCTTGGATGAAAATGCAAGGTGTATTACAGTATTTGCAAAAGGGGTGACGTGCATGCATGAAAACGACAGCACTTTTGTGCAATATTTAAATGAGAATCAAGATGTTGTGTGAAGCCTTAAGATTAAAATTATAATTTAATATGTGAGTACTTGGAAAGGAAAGGCCTGTGTTAGAGTTACAGAGCACACTAGTGTTTCTGAAAATCAAACGGTTTGTAAAGATGGGTGTAGTTTAAAAATTAGATCCTACTGCACATTTGAGAAGCAAATTTTGAAATTCACATTGCTTTTCCTACTTGTTCTGCTGCTATTTTCAGCGGAATTGAAACTGGGGCCTGGCCTATACTGGAAGTTTAGGTCAAACTTAGTTGCAGTAGGTCGAATTTCTAAACAATGAGTCCACACCACCAAGCCAGTTGCGTCGAGTTTAAGGGCCGTGAAAGTCGATTTTGGTATTCCAGATTTTCACAAGGAGTAACGCTAAATTTGACCTTGCACGGTTGAATTAATGGTAGTGCAGACAAGTCCTTGGCTTCCAGGAGGTGTCCCACAGTGCCCTGCAGTAACTGCTCTGGCCAGGACTTTCAACTCTACTGCTCTCCAGGTGGACAGAAAAAGCCTCAGGAAAATTTATATTTCAATTCTTGTGTGGCCAGCACGGTGAGCAGACCTCAGAGCAGTCAGCACACCTGCACAACACACCTGACCATGGTTCCCAGGCTTGCAGACAAGCACCAGCATGGAGCGTGCAGGAGATCCTGGACCTCATTACTGTGTAGGAAGAGGAATTTGTTCTCAGAGAACTACTAGCCAGCAAAAGAAATGCAGATATTTTTGCCAAGATTGCAAAGGACATGGAGGAGTGAGGATACACCAGGGACACCCAGCGATACCAAGTGAAAAGGAACTGAGGTAGATGTACCAGAAGACAAAGGAAGCAAATGCCTGGTCTGGATCGTTGCTGCAGATATCTCACTTCTATGAGCAGATACATGCAGTCCTTGGTGAGGGGGACCCGACCAGCTTCCCTAGCCGGTCTGTGGATTCCTCCCAAGGTGCTCCTTGGGCAGCAACATGGAGGACCGCATGGATGAGGAAGAGGAGGAGGAGAATGGTCAGCAGGCGAGCAGGGGAACCGATGCCACCGACAGCCAGGACTTTTTTATAACCTTGGAGACAATCCCCTCCTCCCGGGACATCTGTCGGGCACTAATCCTGGGGAGGGTACTTCTGGTGAGTTCACGTTTTTGCTTTTGTTTTTTTGCTAAAAGTGGGTTAAGGCACTGGGTGTGATCTGTGGTGGCCATTGTGCCTACACAACGGAGGGTCCCTGGAACAGCTTGTTAACATGTCTGGAGCCGGAGCTGGAATCCTCCATGCCAGTGTTTCTCAATTGGTGCTCTGCGGAACCCAGGGTTCTGCGAAGTGAAAGTAAGGGTTCCGCGAGGAGCTGGCACTCCCCGGCCCCCTCTTAAAGAGACAGAGCTTTTTTGTGTCGGGACTCTTTTTTTCCCCCTCGACGGAAAGCAGCGGTTCCATGGCCAAATAAAATTGGGGAACACTGCTCCATGCACATCTCCAACTCCTCTGCAGGAAGAGAAGGTTGCACTCTCCAGACAAATGGGGGATGCCAAACACCCAGGCGCCATGTGAGCTCCTGCCCTGCCACCGTGTCTGGGCCCCTTTCCCTCCCCCCGCAAGCTCGAGTTCTGGCCTGTCCCTTACCAAACCAAGTCCAGCTGCTCCCCTAAGAACTCTGAGGTGTACCTGCTGCATAGTGGACGCTTAAAAGCATAACTGTGGCCTTGTACATAACTCATCTCTATTGTCTCTAGACAAACCTTCCTTTTATGCTAAGAGGTTAGGTTTTACGCTCTACAGCGTATCTCCTGTAAAGTCTGCCCTTGACTGTATGTTACAGTGGGAACAGCAGTGAGTGTGGAATGTAAACAACTAACCATTTAACCAATAAGCGGATGCTTTATCGGTTACCAGTGTGGGTTACACTAAGTGAAGCCGTCTCCCTTCTTCACACCCGAGGAGGCTTCGCTGCAGGCTCTGCAGTATAAAGCTGCGGAGGGTAACAGTGTAACCATGCCCTACTGTTCCCTGAGATTTTCAGTGGTTCCCCTGTCACATGATTTTTAACATCCCTATTTCTCATGCTTCTGCCTTGATGGGCAGGGCTCCCCAAACTTTGAGCTGCTGGCGCCACATTACTCAGTCTTGCTTTTACCATGGGCCAGAACTGGTCAATTACTGTAATGCATCTTGTACATAACCCTAAAGGTGTAAAAAGATCATGCCTACCCTGAAGAGCTTACATTAGCATAGACAAGACAGCGAGGGTGAGAGCGTTGGTAAGCGTGGGAAGTCATTTTATCTTAGGTGTGTGCAGGGTAAGGTAGGCATGAGCCCAGGGATCAAGAGGGGAGGAAGGAGCAGGGGAAGTAGGTGGAGGGGACAATGGGGAGGTAAGGAGTAGCATGGGGCCAGGGGAAAGAAGATGAAGACGAGTCCCTCTTACAGGTTTAGTTTTGTCTTTGCTGCATCAAGTCATGGAGCGTGCTTTCCGTCAACTGCTTGTTTTGATTCCCTTCCATGTGGGAACCTCATGTTCTACCGCTGCAGGTCTCCAGGACAACCGTGTTTGCACCAGCCGCAATATATCCTAAAAGGCAAGCGCCCCGTGGTTCAACGTTGTATCAAAGATGCCTGTGTATTTTAAAATTGGAGGCCTGTTAAACTTGGTATTCAAAAGGCAAAGATGGGTTGCACAAGCCCCGTTTCTGAGTTTCTCTGGAGCACACCAAGCCCAAAACTCATCAACACCCCTGCTCACCAGAAATGTGCCCTTGAGCATCCGCAGGCGGGAATGCTTCACTGTTCCCGGCCAATAGGAGCTGCGGGAAGTGGCAATCGGTACATTCCTCCCGCAGCTCCCATTGGCCAGGACATCCACTCCCGCAGCTCCCATTGGCCGGGAACGCCAACCACGGACAGTCAGTGTAAATAAACTTTCGTGGCCTCGCCAGCAAATTACCTTGTCAGGCCAAGGACTCAGCGGGCTGGTCAAAATGTGGCAGTCAGATGTGGCCTGTGGGCTGTATTTTGGAGACCACTGCTCTACAGGGTTAAAATGCTGCTTGGGGCTGGGCTTTAGTTTTGGGGAGGTGGCATTATTTTTGGTTAATTTTTTTTTTTTTTTTGGCTGGGAGAGGCTTTGGGGTAGAAAGGAGGTTCTTTTCTCCTGTTGCTTTTTAAATGGCTTTTCTGCATAAGAGATGTCCTGCTTTTCCCCATTAGTTCCCTTCTAGCAGTGACGGGAAACCCAGGGGAGGATGTAGGGCAAAGAGCTTTACCTTCACGCCACCTTTCACTTCTCCAGGTTGGCAGCATCCAAATAAATCAGTCTGCAACTTGAGCAAAAATATGCCTGAACGTGATTTCTTCCACCACACAGAGTTACTGATTGAGGCTGCCTTCTTACCTAGCCTCTAGTGGAGAAGAGAGAAACCTCAAGATTAAAAAAAAATCTAGCAAAATCAGAGAGTGTGAGCCCCTGAGCTGTGGGGGTGGAGCTAGCTAGTCGTATTGTACCAGGAAATCTTGGCCAGTGGTTTCATCCGTTGTACAGTAAACTTGCACGTCTTTTGACTGGGGAGGGCTGCTCATCTGGTTAATACCTTCTCCTAGCATGGCCCCCTCCACCTCCCCAGCTGAAGAGCATTTCTCTTCTGCGCACCACTACTTGAGACCCAACTCGCTTGTCCTCGTCAGCCGTAGAAGGAGCAGTTGGCTACAGACCTCATGGGGAGAGCCATAGTTCTGAGTACTGGAGTTGAAATTGGGATTGCTCAGATTCTATTCCCAGTTCGCCAGTGGACTCTGTAAAACTTTAGGCAGGTTGGATTAAGTTCTGTCTGGTCGAAGTCGGTAAACCAGAGATGATGCATACAGTGCCTCTTGCGTGCGTCAAGGACCGTGGAATAGTGGCCTTAGCTATTTGACTGGGCTGCGCTGAGCAAATAACTGGAAAGCGTGGACAGCGAGGCGGCTTTTGAGACATCAAGTTCGTCGGAGTCTGTCTCTGAGTCCTGCCAAGTGCCCTGCATGCCCCTGGGTGCTATTAAAATAATCGTTCCCAGAATGAGCTTCATTTCTATGCCCTGGAGCAGAAGCCGCCCTCCCCTGCCTGCCAGGGTGGAGTTCCTCCCCCAGCGTGTTCACTTCTTGCTGATAAATCAGGCCGGGGACAGGGCTCTGGGAGAGCGGGGCTAGCCGGATTCTTCTCTGCGCAGAGGGGACAATAGCTGGTTGTGCCGGTGGAGGTGGGGGGGGGGCTGCCCTGGATTGCAAATTGGGCCTTCTGCACTGTGACTTGGACACTGAACTCTCTGTGACCTGGCTGGGAAACAGCCCCCAAACTCTGTTCACAGGCGCAGGCGAGGGGATCATTGTTTGATCCCAAGTAAATATTCAACCTGGTGATTTGGAACGTGCCTGGAGTAGAAACACCTTTCGCTTTTCTCTCTTCACCTGTAGCATGTTGCCAGTGCTGTGTCCTCTGAAACCCCCGGTGTGACATGCAGAGAGACAGTCCCCTTGCTTGGGCTGTAAAACGTCCTCGAACTTCCACCTGCCACGCCTGGGCGAGGGCTGGGAACGGATCAAAGCAATGAATGTGGCTGGTAACTCTTGTGCATTTCCATTGCGGCAGCTCTCGTGACCTCCTCTGGGTAAGGGGTTTGCCCCTCACGATTAACCCTTAATCCTCTCTGCTATTTACCTTTCAGAATTGGAAGGATGATTGTTAATTACTAGGGATGTAATAGAATAACCGTTTGAACGGTTAACTGATCAGCCTAGGCTTATCAGTTACCGTTAACGGTTACACACAGGCTGCTGTTCCTGGGGAGCTGGCTGCCATCCCACACTGCTGGCTCCATATCAGTTCCTGGGGAGCGGGGTCGGAAGCTGGTGCGTGCCTGTATCCGAGGCCGGAGCACAGGGTGGCAGCCGGCTCTCAGGAAGCGGGATCGGAAGCTGGTGCGTGCCTGTATCAGAGGCCGGAGCACAGGGTGGCAGCCGGCTCTCGGGGAGCGGGGTTGGAAGCTGGTGCGTGCCTGTATCAGAGGCCGGAGCACGGGGTGGCAGCCGGCTCTCGGGGAGCGGGGTCGGAAGCTGGTGCGTGCCTGTATCAGAGGCCGGAGCACGGGGTGGCAGCCGGCTCTCGGGGAGCGGGGTCGGAAGCTGGTGCGCGCCTGTATCAGAGGCTGGAGCGCAGGGTGGCAGCCAGCTCCCAGGGAGTGGGGTTGGGAGCTGGTGCATGCTTGTATCAGAAGCCGCAGCATGGGGTGGCAGCTGGCTCCTGGGGAGTGGAGCAGCAGCGGGGAGCCTCACCGCACTGCGGACTCTGCTGTATAAAGCTTATAGTGCAGAGCCCACCGTGTGTACCACTGAGATTTTCAGTGATTACATGGTTACTTAAACAACCAATTTTAAAACGTCCCTAGTTATTGGTGGTATTAAATCATGATTAGAGGACTTCAGTGACTCAGCCAGAGGTTCTGGCCTGTTACAGGGTGGGTGAAATGTCTTGGCCTGCGACGTGCAGGAGGGCCAATGCGAGGATCATGATGGTCTCCGTCTAGGGCTATGTCTACACTATAGCCTTTTTGCGGAAAAACATATGCACGTGAGGTGAAGCGTGGAATATCGCCGTGCCTCATTTGCATAATTAATGAGCGCCCGTTTTTGCGCAAGAGGCTTTTGCGCAAAAAGGAGCCATCTACACTCCTTTTTGCGCAAAAAACCCCTCTTGCGCAAGAGCTGTTCTTCTGGGAAAAAAATGCTGGGACACTCTGCTTCCCATCACCGCTGGTGAGTGCGGGGGGTGGACTGGGCCCCCCACTGCCAGTGCCAGGCCCTCCAGGTGGTGGGGACTTGAGGGTGGGGGGGAATGGGTGTAGGGAAGGGGCGGGACAGGAAGAGTCGGGTGAGGGCAGAGCAGGGGCAAGGGTTTGTGGGAAGGTGCGGAGTGGGGGTGCAGCAGGGGTGGAAGAGGTGGGGTGCGGTTGGGGCCTGGAGTAGATTAGGGGGGTTGTCCCCCTGCATCCCCTTAGGAACAGCCCTGCCTCCAAGCTCCTGTCCCCATCTGTTTCCTCTGTGGCAAGTGTCTCCCTCACACGTATTCCCCCCCCCCCCCCGCCCCAACCGCAGTTGTTGCTGATCGAGCTGGGGGCTGGTGGGAGCAAGGAGTGAGCGGGGGCTGGCTTTCTCGTTTCAGGCCACCTCTGCAAAGCCTGTGCCTGCCGCACCTTCCATCACCATATGCAGCTTGGGGCAGGATCTCTGCTGTTGTAGGATGCTGAAATCGGTTGCTCTTTGTCAGGACGGTGGCGACGATGCCTCTTTGGGGGCTGAGCCCAACTGGGAAAAGTCCCGTTTGCTTTCAGGCTGCCGGAGAGGGTCTTTGTTCTCTGCCGGAGTCGCAGTGGTCCCTTGACCCTTGCAGCGAGCCCCCGCTGCTGCGAAACAGGGTGCAGATGGCCGGCGTGAAAGCTCATGGGATTGTTTTTGTTTAATCCACCCTCTTAACTACTCCTGGAAGCACAGAACTTTCAGATGCACAGCCTGAAGCTTGCCTGCTGCTCCTCTAGCAGGCCTCTGCCGCTGCCAGCCGCTGGCTTGACGCTGATGCCAAGGATGGATTTATTTCTGGGGCCCACTTCTGGAGGGTTTGCTAAACAATGTCTCCCTCCATCTCACTCCAAAGCCAATGAAGGTTGCACTGCGGTGCGGGGCTTGGGAGTTGACAAGACCAGCGTCTATTTATAGGGCTGTCCTTATAACAAAGCATTCCATTTGTCAGAGCCCGGCGTGGATCATGTTTAACGTTCCCGTCGCTGCCTTGAAGCTGAGCAGGCGTGCCCGAGAGGCAGGTCAGCCTTTGGCCGGCTCTGCGTTGCTGTGTGGGCGAGTGCCAGCTGATGGAACCGGGACACCGGAGATGTTCCGGGAAAGATTCCAACGGGAGAATTTCCTGCTGGGCATCCGGGTGGGGCGGATCAGCTCTTCCCGTTGGGTGGTTTATCTAAATATCAGATGTCAGTAACCCCACGTGCCCCAGAGGGATGTAGAATCCCGTTTAATTGGTTAACTGGTTAAATGTGATGTTTAACCGATTAAAGGGGAGCTGGCGGGGTCCCCCTTGCCTGTGATGCACCCAGGGCTGCTGCAGAGGGGCTGCTTCGGGGGGCCGGTGTGGCCCTGGCCTGCAATGCACCCAGGCCTGCTCTGGAGCAGCCCCTGTCTGCAATGGGCCCCGCAGGGCTGGAGTAGCCCCCTGCCCGTGGGGGTTGTGAAGCTGCTCCAGCCCCCACCGGTTAACAGAAACCAGTAAGCACCACCCATTCAGGGTGATGCTTGCTGGTTAACCTTTTACGTCCCTAGTGCCCATCTGCCCCTAACTCTCCGTTAGGTTGTTGCCAGTGTCGTGGCTTGTGGAAGCAGGTGGTTCTTGGCAGAAATGCTGGCCTTGCACTAGGGATGCAATAATATGGTTGATTAACCGATAAGCAAAAGCTTATCGGTTAATGCTGTAGACCACACGCATTCCCCCTTCCCCCCCGAGTACATTTTTTACAGCCCTGGCTTGCACCAGGTCCGAGACCTCCCCCTGCGGCAGCTCTGAATTTGAAGTGTATTAGGAGCCAGGTGGGCAGGCAGCCTGACTCAGTTCTGGCTTGCACTGGGTCCGGGAGCTCAGATTCCCCCCCTCCCCCGGGCAGGGGCTGCTGCCTCTGTATCCAAGGTAGCAGCACGGGGCAACAGGCAGTCAGTCCATGAGGGGAGCTGGTTTTTAAACTGGCTCCCCTTGTGGACCAGCTCCCGCCTGGCAGCCCATGATGCTGCCTCTGATACAGAGGCAGCAGCGTGGAGTGGCTGGGGGCTTCTCAGGAGTGGGGCCAGAGCGCACTGGCTGCCGGCCCTGCCCCCGGAGACTATTGAATAGTCGACTAACCGATTAGAATTCTTGAGGATAATCGACTATTCAGTTAACTGATAGTTAACATCCCTCGTGTGCATTTGGCCTTCCAACCAGTGCAGATTGCTCCCTCTTCCCCAAGCAGTGCCAGGAGGGCTTGTGCCTCGGGGGGAGGGATAGCTCAATGGTTTGAGCATTGGCCTGCTAAACCCAGGGTTGTGAGTTCAATCCTTGAGGGGGCCATTTAGGGATGTGGGACAAATCTGTCAGGGATGGTACTTGGTCCTGCTATGAAGGCAGGGGTCTGGACTCAATGACCTCTCAAGGTCCCTTCCAGCTCTATGAGATAGGTGTATATATATCAATCATTGTCAGGCTAACAGGCCTCTAATTACCTGGCTCATTCCACTCATCTTGTGTCAAGTGAGGAGTTCTTCTGTGCTGAGTGGGAAAGGTCAGTAAGCAGCTTGGGGAAATGACTGGCTGCTTTCAGGCTTCTGTTAAGAGGCACTGGGAATACCAGTCCTCTGGCTCCCAAGGTAACAGAGAGCCACCCTGGCTTCCCACTCTGTGTCTGAGCAGAGGGTTATGTTTTAAGTGTACTTGTGATCGGGGCACATGGCTGGAGCCAGGCCTCCATCCCCAGTTCTGCCACCACCTCATGTGATCCTGGACAAGTTGCTCTCCCTTGGGGCCTCAGTTTCCCCACCTTCAGAATAGGGATCATTACCTACTGCAGCGGTTTTCAAACTTTTTCTCGTGACCCAGATGAAGAAAATCGTTGATGCCGCGACCCAACATAATTGGACTGGGCTCTGGGGTGGGGCTGAGGAAGAGAGCTGTTGGGTGTAGTGGGGGCTCTGGCTTTAGGGGGGTCAGGGCTGGGGCAGGAGAGGCTTACCTCGAGCAGCTCCCAGTCAGTGCTGCGCGGGGGAACTAAGGCAGCTTCTTGCCACTCCTGGCACCACAGACCATGCTGCGCCCCAGCAGTAGGTTACTGTCAATGGGAGTATGAAGCTAGTGCTCAGGGCAGGGGCAGTGCTCTCCCTGCCCCCCTTGCTGCCTCAGATAGAGGCAGCGGGGTGGGGGGGAAGAAAGGAGGGGTACTTCAAAAGGGCAGCTCTGGTGGAGCCCAGGATCAGCTGGGGACTCCCGAGCTGACGCTGGGCTCCATGCGGCACTGCCCCTTTGAAATGCCGCTGTGGTGTTTCAAAGGGGCAGCGCCGCCTTAGCGACTAATCAAATAGTCGATGCAAAATGCATCGATTATTCAATTAGTCAGTTACACGATACTTAATATCCTTATAACCTACTGGAGAAAACAAACCTGGCCTCTATTGAGTGCTGCTCTTGTCCTCAAACTCTCTGTGGAATTCCAGCTTCCCAGTCCCGGACTGTTTATGCTGCGTGCTGTCCCCAAATCTCCTGACCTTTCAAATTCTCTTGTTCCCTAGTTGCAGGCACTTACCTGCCACCCTTGCAGCAGGTATTTCAAGCACCGCGTCGGCCCGGGATAGGAACCGTCGGGAAGCCGATCAAGCTCTTGGCCAACTACTTTGAAGTGGACATTCCCAAGATCGACGTGTATCACTATGAAGTGGATATCAAGCCCGATAAATGTCCACGCAGAGTCAACAGGTAAGGCAAGTATTCAAGGATTCAGCACTCTTTCCCGACTCGGCTCCTGTGGGCAGACGCAGCGGCTGTGAATGCTTTTCCCTTCCCGGGAGGTGCCGGAGTGAAGCTTCTGGGATCTCTGGACCCTCCCCAGACTGGGATGGGGAACAGAGTGTGCGGAAATTTCTGCTCTGACTGCCTGGGCCCCAAATCACGTGAAACTGCTGGGAGTGCTTTGCAAAACCTCCCGCCGTGTGGTGCCACCGTTGTGAAGTTCGGTGGAGGCGATCTGGCTGCGAGAACACCCTCCTTTGCCTTCCCCAGCAGAACTGAGTTTTCAAACACTCTGCCCGTCAGTCTGAAAACAGGCTCAACATGCAGTGTGGTGCAAAACACTCCACACTCCCTGAGGATTTTACTCCCCTCTCGTTTAGGGATGTAACTGGTTAATCGGTAAGCCGCCCCCTTAACAGGTGATACTACCAGTTCCGGTTAACCGGTAGGGCCCACAGCAGCTCCCTACCTGTCCCGGGCAGGAGGCTGCTCCAGCCTGTGGCGGGCCCAGCTGCCCTCCTCCTCCACGCAGAGGAGCCAGGTGCAGAGTCCCTGGGATCATGGCTGACTCGCTGCCACAGCGATGCTTCCTCCCCAGGAATGGGGCCAGCAGCCCTTGGCGTGGCGTCGCTGTGGGCTCTGCCGTATAAAGCTTATCTAAGCTTTATGCTGCAGAGCCCTCGGTGCGTGTAACTGGGTGACCACTCGGATCTTTAGTGGTTACACGTGTAACCGCATTTTTACGTCCCTAGTCTCATGGCCGGGTGGCGTGTGACACAGTTGGCTTGTTCTGGAGTGGTACCCCGGGGCGGTGTGACTTCTGCTTGCACGCCTGTCCTGGTGGCACCCATGGATCCCAGCGACAGCTGCATTTCTGCAAGCACCCTCCAAGCCTTCCTGTGCGGAATGATGGGGGCATTCCCTGGGCTACGCCGATGGCTGACCTGCGCAGTCCCGGCTACCCTGTGCTGCTCAGCATTTGTGCCTGGCCCTGATGGCTCAGGAGATACCGGACCGTAATACTGTCTCCGGTCCCCCAGAGCAGCTGTGCTATTTTGGCAATGGATGCAGACTTAAAAATAGCAAGCCCCAGACCTTGGGCCAGTGTGTTTCCTTGATCCCTCCCCCCTCCCCCCGCAGCAAATTTAATTCAGAGCTTGGGAGACCAGTGAGCAGATGCTGCTGTTGTTCTCTGGCCATTTGGCAGCTTGTCTGTGTGTAGATCCTTGGAGCTTCCCCCCTGCCCTTCTGGCATGTTCCCTGGGGGCTGCTGCCAGCTCCTAAGTGCCCGGATTCACATTCCCGTGTACCTGTTACACCCTCGCTGATTTCCCCAGGTAGCAGGCAAGGCGCCTCCCCGTCCATCTGGGGGCTGAAGGATTGTCTCTGGTTGTTTCTGACCTGCCGGTAGGGCTGCTATCAGATCTCGAGATGAGCCAGTCATTTTTATCTGCCCTGTGCTGTCCCAAGAAGCTAAGCAGGGACGCAACCAGCCAAATAAACGATCCCATTAGCTTTGCTGTTCTCTTCCTTCTTTTTTTTTTTCCTGTCCCTTGCCCCTGTGCTCTCTGCAGGGAGGTTGTGGAATATATGGTGCAGCACTTCAAACCTCAGATCTTTGGCGATCGGAAGCCGGTATATGATGGGAAAAAGAATATCTACACTGTCACGGCCCTGCCAATCGGAAATGAACGGGTGAGAGCGGGCGTTCCTGGGGGTGGCCCAGCCAGGGGTACTCCTGGTTGCCTGGAAATGCAGAAAGACCAAAGGGGGGGGGTGGGGGTGGGGGTGATCCTGGCTCTAGAAAACCTGTCGAGAGGTGCTTGGAGATAGGGCGAGAGGCCCTGTTCCCCAAACCTGCAGCCAGGAAGTTTGGCCCACAGGTAGGGATGTGGAGTGGGGGAGCTCAGACCAGATCTTTGCTGGTGGCTGCCCCCGATGCACGGGAAGTAGTGTCATTGCGAGGAGGAAGAGACAGGGAGATGGGGGTTTGCTTTGAGTTACTGTCCAGCCGTGTTAGTCAAGCGTGCCGCTTGAAGATTGTCTAGGCTAGAGGTACCAGCCAAGTCGGGGGCCCTGCTGGGTCGGGCTGTGCACAGACCAGAGCAGGAGGTCGTTCCCGCCCTACAGAGCTTATCGGCTAAATAGGTGACCCACAAAGGCTAGGAGAGGAGATGGGAGTCACAGATCAAGTGCCCGAGCTCCTGCTTTTGGTCAGTGCTAGAGCTGAAACGGGGCCCCAGGACACTCGGTTAGGGGTGTAAACGGTTGTTTAAAAAGTTACCTGGTTAAACACTATGCTTAACTGGTTAACTGTAGGGATGTAATAGTGCCGTCGATTAGCCGATAAGCAAAAGCGTATTGATTAATGCTGTAGACTACACGTATTCCCCCTGTCCCCCTCGCCAGTACATTTTTTAACAGGCTGGCCAGCAGCCCAGCTCAGGCCTGGCTTGTGCCGGGTCCGGGACCTACCCCTGCTGTGGCTCTGCATTTAAAGCGTATTAGGAGCCGGGCGGGCAGACAGCCCGGCTCAGTTCTGGTTCGCACTGGGTCTGGGAGCTCAGACCTGCCCCCCCTCCCCCCCCGACATGGGCTGCTGCCACCCCACACTGCTGCCTCTTTATCAGAGGTAGCAGCACAGGGCAACAGGCAGCTGGTCCGTGAGGGGAGCTGGTTTTTAAATCGGCTCCCCTTGCGGACCAGCTCCCGCCTGGCGGAATGGCAGGGCGCTCCTCGGGAGTGAGGCCTGAGCACACTGGCTGCTGGCCCCGCCCCCGGGGACTATAGACTAGTCGAATAACCGATAAGAATTCATGAGGTTAATCGACTATTTATTTAACTGTGGAGCAGCCCCCGCTCACGCCATGGTGCAGTGGGACCAGCCCCCCTGCCCACAGTGCCACAGTCCTGCCTGGGCTGGAGCAGCCTGGCTGGGCCCACCATGCCACGGGCTGCTCTGGCCAGGCCCGGCTGAGCCCGCTGCACCATGGGCGCAGGCTGGCTGGGCCAAGCCTGCCACAGCACAGACATGGAGCTGCTCCAGCCTGGCCAGGCCGCCGGTTAACCACTACCAATAAGCATCACTTGGTAAGGGTGGTAATTAACCGGTTACCCCTTTACATCCCTACTCCCAGTCCCTACAGTGTCTGCTGGACCATGTTGCTTTTCCTAGATGCATTTTATTTCAAGGTAGAAAGGCCTAAGCCCTGAAGGGCAGGAGGTGTGTTGGCTGCAGCGGTGTGTGTATGTGGGACGGGGGTGCTGTGGTGAGAGGGGAAGATGCTGTTGCAGCCTGGCAAGCAGCATTCTGATCTCTTCCCTTCCTGCCTCAGGTTGACTTCGAGGTAACGATCCCCGGGGAAGGCAAAGACAGGATATTTAAGGTCTCCATCAAGTGGATGGCGATCGTGAGCTGGCGGATGCTCCATGAAGCCTTGGTGAGCGGACAGATCCCGGTCCCGCTGGAATCTGTCCAGGCGCTAGATGTTGCCATGAGACACCTGGCGTCAATGAGGTAATCGGCTTCCTAGGGGCACGGGATGGGGCGTGGTGTTTGGAGCAGGATCACAGAGGAGAGCTGGCGTCCTCACTCCGTGCGAGTACTGGAGAGGGGGTGTGGCCAAGGCAGGCTGAGATCTCCCATCTCCGGTCATGGGGAACAGCGACGTGACATGAGCGGCTGGTGCGTGTGGTAGCGGATGACGGCAGTTCCTCAGGCACAGGCGTGCCTCGGTTGCTCCTGTCCTCTGCCCGGAGCACAGCGCAGCCTGGTCACCTGTGGGCTGGGATGCTTCAGCCTCACTTGGATTACTGGTGGGGGTGGTGACCTGTACTGTGACTCTGCCCTTGTGCCCAAGCGGGTGAGGAGTCTCGTGGGTATGTTTCTAAGAGAAACATCTGCTACTTTGCAGCCTTGTGCTTTCCCACTGCCGAGTGCCGGGGGAAACCGTTCCCGTTCTCCAGGCCCGGTGCTTCCAATCGCTAGCTGCCCCTTCCTACAGGCCCGGGAGGAGGCAGGAAGGTTTGGGGAGATGTTGCCTTGCTTTTGTTGGCTGCCTGCTTTTAGCCACCTAACTTTCATGGGCTCACTTCTCTTCAGAGAGGCTCAGCGCCCCCAACCTCAGTGGTTAAGTTAGATTGGAATCGCTTTGGGGCAGGGACCATCCTTTGTGTCCTCCTTGGGAAGCATCTAGTGGGGTCCTGGTCTGTAACTGGGACTCTTAGGTTGGGATGTAAGTGACTAGTTGAGTGAGTACTCGACTAGTCCCCCTTCCCCCCCGCCTCTATATGAGAGGCAGCAAGGTGGGGGAACAGGAGCCAGTGCTGGGGGGAGGCAGAGTCGCCCCCAGGAGCTAACCCTGCTGTGGCTTTGCACTTTAAATGCAGTAAGAGCCGCAGCTGGGCGCTCCCCCCCCCCCCATATCGACTAATCGAGTAGTCGATGGAATTTCCATCGACTATTTGATTAATTAACTGATACTTAACAGCCCTACTCTTAGGTGCTCCCATGATACAAGTAGTGGGACTTTATTTTGGTGCCACCACATGGATTCGGGGGCTAAATAAACAAGGGTTTTTAAACCAGGGATGTGAATGGTTAACCGGCAGGAGCTGGAGCAGCCCCTCAGCCGATGTGGGCAGAGGCCTGCCTCGAGTGGGGGTTGTCCAAGCCCGGCCGTGGCAGGGGCAAGGGGGCACTCAGCCTGCCCCTGTTGTAAGCAGTTAACCGGTCAAACATAATGTTAACCCGGTTAAACCGTTAACCATCATGCCTGACCGGTTAAACGTAACGTTAAACGGGATTTTACATCCCTAGTTTCATCCATTCCCAGGGTGTGCAGGCCGACTTCCATCCCTGTTCTCGCAGGGCCGATTGACTAACGTGAGCCTCGTTTCCCCCGTTTTGCAGGTACACTCCCGTGGGCCGTTCCTTCTTCTCCCCTCCTGAAGGTTACTACCACCCTCTGGGAGGGGGCAGGGAGGTTTGGTTTGGCTTCCACCAGTCGGTCAGGCCCGCCATGTGGAAGATGATGCTCAACATTGACGGTAATTCACCTTCGGCACCGGCAGACTCCAGCTTCGCCCGCTAACATGCGCTGTCACCGGGGTGTCTGCTCCGGTACCGCAGCTGCTCTCCGGCCGCAGGGCGGTGCTGGGGAGATCCCCGCACCCCCTCCTGCCGAAGTGGGATGTATTTTTAGAGCGAGCCTCTGCAGGGAGCGGCTGGGAGCCTCAGAGCCAGGGCCTACGGGCTCATGGGGCTCGTCTTTCCACACTCAAATCAGCGCTATAGACGTTGCAGCTCGGGCTCTGGGGGTGGGGGTGGTTGGGTGGGGGGAGCGTCCAGAGCACAAGCTCCAAACCAAGCTGCCCCGTTTCAGCGTCTGCAGGCACTGAGACTCCGCCCCAGACACAGGCTGGTTCCCAAGGCACTGGAGACGGGGTGATAGCTGCTGAGGGCAGTGGAAAGGACTGCGCCGGGCGGGCATTTCCGAAGCGCTCAGCGCTGCCCTGACTGCACCCGTAGAATTGGCAGGCATTTCCTAGGAGATGTCTGTAGAGACAGAGGTCGGGGAGTGCCAGGCGGGGGCTCAGTGCAAACTGGTGCCTGTTGGATGCTTCGTGCTGCAGCCCGCAGCGCTGGGACCCTTGTCCAGTGACGAGGAACCGCCCTAGAAGAGGCCAAATCTTTTTACTGTTCTTTTGGGACACGGTGGTGGGTGTTGAGACGCTGCCTAGCATGGTGGGCCCCCTTCCCGAGTCTCATTGCCCTTCTCACGAGAAGTGACATCCCTCCGCAACTCCCTGCTTTGTCCAGGGGTGCCGGCGGACGAGGGTGGCGCTAGACTCTCAGGAGATCTGGTGGGCTGCCAGCCCCCCTCCCCAGAGCAATGCTGGGAGCCTACTCGCTCGGGGCGATAAAAAGCAAAACTGACCCACAGCAGCCTGGGGGGGGATGCCTGGCAGGTTGTGAGGCCCCAGTGATGACTCAGGGCAGGGACTGAGGTGTCGCCCGCCATTAGGAAGTGCCTGGCTCTCTTAAAAGACTGTTTTGCGCTCTCCTTCCTGCAGTGTCGGCGACAGCCTTCTACAAAGCCCAGCCTGTGATCGAGTTCATGTGCGAAGTGCTGGATATCCGGAACATCGACGAGCAGCCCAAGCCCCTGACGGACTCGCAGAGGGTGCGCTTCACCAAGGAGATCAAAGGTAACCAGGCGGGGCGCTCGGTCGGCCAGGGTGCGTGCGGTTCTCTCGTGTCTTGGGTGTGAATTAGGAGGGTGCTGAGATCCCAAGATACAGAGCAATTTTCTGCCTAGCTCAGCCTTATGGTGAAGACACTGTCCTCGGATGCAGGAAATCTGGGTTCTAATAATCCCAGCTGTGCCTCCAATGCCCTGCAACCTTGGGAGAGTCACTTCCTCCCAAAAAGGAGCAAGATCAGGCTGTGTAGATGCACTCTTTAACCCTTAGCCCACTGGCATCCTCCTCATTGGCAGGCAAACGCATGCTTTGGAGGGCATGTTTGTAGACAGGCCAAGTCTCCGAAGGGTTAATTGTTCAATTAAAGCACATGCGGAGTAGATAAGAAGCTGGTCCACGAAACTCTTGTCATAGCCTCTGACCACGAGCTGAGATTTGCTGTCTCTCTCCTGCGTTAGGTTTGAAAGTAGAGGTGACCCACTGTGGGCAGATGAAGAGGAAATACCGAGTGTGTAACGTGACCAGGCGACCAGCCAGCCACCAGACGTAAGGCGGGGCTGCGGGGGGGAAATGCCCTTGGAAAAATCTGAGCCATTCTTGTCGTTATTTAGCAGCTGCTGGTAGCCTTAGCAAGCTACAAAACTCCAGCCTGTGATGGGGCAAAGCAGCTTTGGTGCTCCGTGCCCTGCAGACGGGCTGCACAGAGGGGCTCGCGTAGCCGGCTATCAATGACAGGAGCAGGATGCCGGGGCGGAGTGGGAGCTGAGAGAGACATGCGGCAGAGGGCATGACTGGAAAGGCTGTCAACTCCTCCCCCCCGCCCCATTCGCATCTCTCTGAGTTTAATCAGGAGGCGAATTCATCCTTTGCGTTATGGGTGTGTTCCCATAAGCACGCTAAGGGGGTTGCACACAAAGTAGTGTTTCATCCTCAAAGAGCTTTCTAGGACTCTCCAACCCAGCTGCATCTCCCCAGTAAGCTATAAAATGCAACTGGGGATGCTTGTAGGGGTCCGGTAATGCTGCAGCTCTTCGGGGTGGGCGCTGTGGATTGGGACTTGGCAGCGAAGGAGCCGAGGTTGGTCCAGTTCTCTATAGGCGATGTGTTTAAATGGGAATTGCATCCAGCTTTTTTGGTGGCCACTCGCACTGTAGCTAGAGCCAATCAACGTATTTTTGTTTAAACCCTTTTTTGATGAAAATGTAAACGGGCAGGCCTGGGCGGGGTTGGAAAACGGAAATGGGTTCGCCGAAATGAGCTTGGGCGGGAAAAACACTTATTCCACGGTTGCCTCTGAAAAACACTGAGCACTTCTTGGCCAGCTCTCATTTCTGTTCTGTTGCTGTGGGGCTGCTTCTGAAACTCCCGGGGCTCCCCGATAAATTGGAAATGTCAAAGGTAAATCTGCAGGGAGAACAGATCCAAGTGCAGGCAGCAGCTCCTTGTAGGGCAAGGATGGGCAAAAGGGCCTCCGCAGTCTGGATTCGGCCCACCAAACGGGTTGATTCGGCCTGCGGAGGTCCTGCCGCTCCCCCGCCCCCAGGCCAGTCAGGACCTAGGGACGGGGAAGTGTGCGGCGCTTAGTCAACCCTGGCGGTTGACTTTAAGTGCTGTGCACCGGAGGACAGGGAGCGAGAGACTTCGCGCTCCCTCATCCCCCAGGCCAATCAGGCCTGGGAGCAGGGGGAAGTGCATGATGTCTCCTCCTGCCCTGCCCCTGCCTTGCAAGGGGGGTGTGGTGCTTTCAGGACGGAGGCAGGGCAGGAGGAGACTTCACATGCTCCCCTCGCCCCCAAGCCCTGATTAACCTGGGGGAAGGGGGAACCACACAAAGTCTCCTCCCACCACCAGGGGCGGGGGTGCCTGGAGGGAACTGGCAGCTGTTCTCAGAGGGTGGAGGACAAAGACTTCAAGCGCTCCCCAACCCCCAGACCAATCAGGGTCTGTGGGTGGGGAAGCAGGGAAGTGTCTTGGCCCCGCCCCTTCCACCTGAGACTCCGCCCCTTCCAGGGCAGGCCAGGGCCACTTCAAAAATTTCTGTAGTGCCCCTCAGACAAAAATTATTGCCCACCCCTGTTGTGGGGGTTGGAGTTTGTTCCCCAGCAGATCTCCCCGATGCGGCTCAGCTCAGGGAATCCCTTTCTGGACATTTGCCCCCAGGGCCGTGCACTGCTGCTTGCGTTCCTTCTGGACCTGCTGCGGAGCGCAGTTCAGGGTGTTTTTTAGTTCCCCAGCACTGACTGCCCCTATTCCTTTAATATCCTTAATTCCAAGCTCCCTCCCCATGACTTTCACTGGAAACTTTGACCAAGAAAGTCTTGGGCGCAGCCAATATGAAATCATTTGACGCTGTCTCAGGGGCATTTGGCGCTTGTCTGGCTTTCTCATTTTGAGACTATGGGGTCGACTCCAGGTTCTCCAGAAGCTCTTTATGGAGCAGGGAAGCCACTGGTGCATATGGAGTTGGTGTGTCCTGCAGTCCTGCCATTGGTTAGGCAGCCTCATTTAATTCTGTGCAGCGTAACAGCGCAAGGCTGGTTCTGAAATGTCGCACTTCCCCCAGTGTTCCCTCTAATTGTTTCCATCCATGTGTGGAATAAATTTTGTCCTGTGCACCAAAGCATGTGCAGATGGGTATCACCAGCAGAAACACCTGCTGCTGGCCGTGGGCACCCTGCTAATTCGCTGGGCGGCATTTGAATCTCTCCTGGGTGGCTGCTCAAGCGGTCACCTTACAGGGAACAGTGATCCTCACGCCTCTGTCACCCTTCAAGAGCCACCACCCTGTTGCAAGAAGGGGTAAATGGGTGACTTTCCTCTTGAGCCCGACTGTGCTGCTGCAGAGGGGAACCGAGCAAATACAAACCCTCTACCCAGCAGTGTTATGTGCAATGCGCCCTGCAAGAAAATTAGTTTCCAGATGAGCTTGTTAAATCAGTGCATGATTTGAGAACTTCAGAGCAACCCAAGGGTCAGAATGTTCTTCTGCGGACTTGCTGGACGGACGGCTCTTTGCTTTCTCTCCCCCTCATTTGTGATTGCGTTCCGTTTGCCCCGCCCGCTCAGGTGCTTCCGGCCCGGCTCTGTCCTCCCCCCTGACGTGCTGAAGAGAGAGGGCTCTAGGTTTGGAAGTGCCTAGGATTTCTTGGTTCAAGTAGATGCACCCTTAAGCATCCCTCTCCTCTGCCAGGTTCCCCCTGCAGTTGGAAAGTGGCCAGACAGTGGAGTGCACCGTAGCTCAGTACTTCAAGCAGAAATACAACCTGCAGCTGAAATACCCCCACCTGCCGTGTCTGCAGGTCGGCCAGGAACAGAAGCACACCTACCTGCCCTTGGAGGTGAGCGCCCAGGCTGCACGATTAAAGGGGGCGATGAAGGCCTACAGTGTTTTTCTTGGCCTTGGCAGAGGCTGCCAGCAGGGAGACTCCCCCCCCATGACTGTCGTTTGGGAGGGGTGCTTGTCGATCTGCCATCCTTCCCCTTCCCTCATTTTGCACCCGTGACCCACCCGGGCTGCACGGGAGCCAGTAATGGAGAAGTGAAGGTTCTTGCTGGCGGGCTTGCAGGGAGCGAATGTTTTGCACTGCAAAAAAGGCTTGGCTGTGCCGTGGAATATGCAGCCAGAGGGGACCGCCAGAGTGAGTCCAGGCTTCTGTGCATCACAGGCCACTGCCCTACCCACCCCCCTGCGCCCAACTCAGTCACTGAAGTTAGACCAGAGCATTACAGCCCTCAGGACAGTAGATTGTTCTGGGCCACAGGGAGAGAACAGGCAGGGCTGTGGCTAAGGGGAGCCCTCGCTGGGTTTAAGGGGTGGTGTTTCCAGGAAGTAAGGATGGCGAAAGTACCTCAGCAGAGCAGTGTTCCTGCTGCTTCTCCCCCCAGCAGCGTGTCGTGGTGCAGAAACTCTGAGCACCCCTGGGTGGACTGTTGACAGCAGAGATTGAGCCTCCCAGCTCTGATCTCAGGGCAGCCTCCGGGGCCTGCGCTGAAAGGCCCAGCTCTGGTGCCTTAGAGCAGGGGGTTTAAATGTGTTTTTTCTCATGACCCAGTTGAAGAAAATTGTTGATGCTGCAACTCGATGTAATTAACTAGAGTGAGGGCTCCGGGGTGGGGCTGAGGAGGACTTTGGAGTTTGGCTTGATGTGGGGGGCAGGAGGGGCTTCCTTTGAATGGCTCCCGGTCAGCGGTGCAGCAGGGGGACTAAGGCAACTTCCTGCCTGTCCTGGCACCGCAGACCTTGCTGCCCCCAGAAGCAGCCAGCAGCAGGTTCCCAGCCAGTGGGAGTGCGGAGCTAGTGCCGGGGGCAGGGGCACCGCACGGAGCCCTGTGTTATTCTCTCTCTAGGAGCCAGGCCTGCTGTGCAGTCTGCAGCACCAGGACAGGCAGGTGGCTGTCTTAGCCCCCCCACCGGTCACCTGATCCCCCTGCAGCAACGAGCCCCAGTGCCCGACATTCCACCACCCAGTGCTGGGTCGCGCCCATTAAAAACCGCTGGCAATAGGGCTCTAGCAGCTCATCAACTCCTGTCTGGAGCCCAGACTCCACTAGAGGGGGCCAGAGCGCCATATAGAATGGGTGAGGGGTTACAGGTGCTCAGGGCAGCTTACCAGGTGGGTCTTACCTGCTTCTGGCTGCTGTCTCCCACTCTCCACCTGCCCTGTAGGTGTGCAACATCGTGGCAGGCCAGCGGTGCATCAAGAAGCTAACGGACAATCAGACGTCGACCATGATAAAAGCAACGGCGAGATCCGCCCCGGATAGACAAGAGGAAATCAGCCGACTGGTAGGTGGGAGAGGGGTGGGGAGGCTGGAGGTGCACCCGAACTGTGCGGGCCTGTGAGCAGCATGGAAGCCGACTGTTACGTAGTTGGCTGGGGGGAGGGGCGTGTTCCAGGTGGCATTGAGGGCTGCCCACAGCCCCACCCCTTCCACGAGCACAGAACCCCCCCCCACCCACACACACACCTTGCCCAAGGGTCTGACAATTTCCCACCCTTCATTTGCATAATGGCGGCCGTGGGGTTTTTTCGAAAAGGGGCTTTTGGAAAGAAAAACGGCTGTTGAGACTGGGATCGTTAGAAAATAAGTCTCAACAGCCGTTTTCTTCAAAAGCCCAAAAACCACGGCACATTATGCAAATGAAGCGTCGGAAATTTAAATCCCGGCTTCATTTGCAATTTCGAAGTGTCTAATTTACATCCCTTTTTCGAGAAAAGGGGTGTAATCTAGATGTACCCTCAGAGATTTCACGCCACCACTCCTTGGCCCAGATGTTGGCCAAGGACACTACTTACTGAGCAGCATAAGGAACCAGTGTCTTTCCCCCCAGATGAAGAATGCCAGTTACAACCTGGATCCGTACATACAGGAGTTTGGGATAAAGGTGAAGGATGACATGACGGAGGTGACGGGGAGAGTCCTTCCAGCACCAATCCTGCAGTACGGAGGCCGGGTAAGCCGACGGGTGTCGTACCTCAGAAATCCTTACATTGCAATCTGGGGCTTGGGAAGTTCTTGGGACCAGCCTGTGGTTTTCTGCCCCAAACAAACCAGAACAGAGTGTTCCCGTTTGTGCCTGAAGACTCTTTCCTAGTCCTGGCCTACCTCATCTAAAGAGAGGCCCCGGTTGAAAGGCTGGTCAGAACTTCTTGCAGCCAGGATATTTAAGAGGTGCCGATCGGGCCTGTGGTTTTCTTTTCCATTAACTTCCTTTGAAATAGTGTTTCCCTAACTGGGCGTTAATGCTGCTTAAATCAGAGCTAAGTTGGAGCCCAGTGGGATGGACGGGCACATGGGGGTAAGTGAGCAAGTGGGTGGGTTCTTTGGCCTTTCACCGCTGCAGATATTGGTTCCAAGCTGACATTGATTTTTGTGCTCAGTGGGTCTTCGAAACCCATTTCGCATGGACCCTTTACTGAGACCAGCCAAGGATGTACCGCCTGGGGCTGCTCAGCAGTCAGATGGGAACAGCTCTGGGTCCCGATCAGCCCAGCAATTCTGTCCCCAAAGCCTGAGGGATTTCTACAGTTAAATCGTTCTGCATCTAAGGAATGTACTGTGGTGTGTGGGGGTGTAGGGGCGGAGCTCTTGCAACATGATTGCCTGGATCATTTCTACCCAGGTACATTCCTGGCCCTTGTGGCAGAGGTGTCTGGGAACACCATCCGTGACCTGACTCTTGCTCTCTTCCCCAGTTCGATCTCCAATGTAGCAAGGGGCTTTTAGCAAGGAAATGAGCGGGCGGGTTGGACTCCGTGATTCGACCTCTGTCCGCACGCTTGCCTTGCAGAACCGGGCGATCGCCACTCCCAACCAGGGCGTGTGGGACATGCGGGGGAAGCAGTTCTACAACGGGATCGAGATCAAAGTCTGGGCTATCGCCTGCTTTGCCCCCCAGAAGCAGTGTCGAGAGGAGGTGCTGAAGTAAGGAGCTGTGGTGGGGACTGGGGCGGGGAGAGTAGGGGTTGAGGCACACCGGGAATGAGTGCTCTGTGCTGAGACATCCGCTTGGCTCTTTTTAACTGCAACTGTTTGTGTTAAGAGCTGGAAACTCTTTTAAATCTAATGCTGTTCTCCACTAACAACGCCCGGCCCCCACCCCCAAGGCACAGAAGTTTGTCCGATATTTGTGTCACCCTCTGTCTGGCAAACATGAGTTTATTCCCCCTGCTCCCGTTTCAGATTTACACTGGGATTTAATATAGCATCTTGGCTTCCTTTATTAGCTCTGCACCCTCCCCCGGCTCGGGCTCCTATTCTGGTTCCCATGAGCTCCCTCTGCTGTCTCCACCCACGCATAACACTAACCGTGGCTTGCTCTGTGTCCTGGAGTAGGAGGCGAAGGTGGCGGCTTCTGGCTTCAAATGGGAGATGCAAACTTAAATGTTCAAAGGCAGAGAATGTGCCCTGCCGCTCTTAAAGGGCATTTGACCCTTTGGTGGTGCTTCCTGGAAGAGCGTTAGTCATGTGTCTTGGGCATGGTCCCAGAACACCCCAAGAAGCACTGCCTCACCCCCGCTTGTTGGCAGAAGGCCAAGCGTTGGCTGGAGCTGGCAGGGGCTTTGCTCCCCGCTTACACTAGGAGCGGTCCTGCTCCATGTTGGCGTGTGGGGGACGCTTCTTCCATGGGGCTGCCAGTTCAGCACTGCTCACCCCGCTAGCGTGAGCACTGGCCGGCCCGTGGTGCGCAGGCCCCAGCTGGGTACCCCACTGAGCTGGGGGTGAGCTAAAGGTCAGTGCATCCTAGTGACCTGTGACATGTCAGTCTGGTCTCTGCTGGTCCCTCCAGGGTGGGGCTGGGAGAATGGGTCTGATCGTCCCACTAGCTCTCTGGAGATGGCCAAAGGTGGCTTGTCATCCAGGGCCACTGGAGTCCCTCTGTGTTCACAGCAGTCACCCTGTCCCGCTTTCCCGTGTGGGAAGTCGGCAGGGCAGGGATGCTCTGTGTATCAGCTTGTCAGGGCAGGGAGCTTGTCCTGTTAGTTGCCCACGAAGTACCCAGGGCATTAACTGTACTAACGAAGGGGAGAGCTGCCCCTCTACAGAGTCACCTGTTTTGCTTCTGGGCTTGCTCGGGGGAATCTACCACTTGAATACAAGCAGGGCTTAACTGCAGCAAGGTGTTGGGCCCCATCCCCGCAGGTGTATTACGGGGCAGTCAAATGGCTACAACAATCTGCTGATTGACAGCCACTTAACTTTCATCCTTGGGAAAGGTTTTCATAGGAGAACCTGGGTTCTGTCCTCAGTTAAACAATGAAGAGGAGCTGGGGTCTAGAGAGGTTGCTTGATGTCTGGAAATGTTGCCCCTGACTTTGGGTGTTGAGCTCCCAGCAAACCGACCAATGAATCAGACTCTCTTTTGGGTGGGGTTGCTCCCAGGCTCCCCTGCATATTTGCCTCTTAAACTCCTTGAGCTATTTAGCCGCAGAGGAGTTGGTTCCTGGGTGGGACAATTCTGACCGTTTTGAATAGGTTTCCTGGGAACACTTGAGTTGCAGTAGTCAAAAGGGAGTTCTGCCTTTGGTGACCTCTCCGAAGAGCAGGTCAGGAGTAGCCTTCCTGAGCTTGCAGTCCAGGCTTTTGGGTGTATCCGCTTCAAGCGAATCACCAGCCAACTGAAAACAGCCTCAAGCCACTGTTCCTTCCCCCGAGTCTGGCAACGTGTGACTGATTCACATCAGCCTTCCCAAAACTGTGGAAACCCACCAGCCTGCACGGCAAGTCTGCTCGCCCCCACTTTCCTGTCATACGAATAAAAGCTGCTTGTAACTTGTTCACCCGTCAAAATAAATTCCTCGCAGCGTGGGCGGGGAGATTTTTGCCAGGCTGGATCGGCTCAGCTGTTACACGTGTCGGCTGGTCGACCTGTGGCCGCAAAGCATATTGATTCAGAGCTGGGAGTTGACTCCCTTTTTCCCTTCCTCTTCGGGTCGGTCAAGCGTTGCTGTTAACCAGTGTTCCCTCTAATTTTTTCCATCCATGTGCAGAATAAATTTTGTTGCGTACACCAAGACATGTGCAGAAGTGCACCACCAAAACGTACGTTACTGGTTGTGGGCAGCTGTGGGCGCTCTGCTCATCAGCTGGGCAGTACCTGAATTTTTCCTGGGTGGCTGCCCAAGTGCTCAGCTTATAGGGAACACTGGTGTTAATGGTATCCCGCTAAGTGGTGGGAATGGAATGGGCCCGTTTCCCGTGCCACGCTGCTCAGTGCTCCGGATGAAAGACACACCACATGCGCACCGGGACTGACTTCTCCTTTCCCTCTCGGCGCAGGAACTTCACAGACCAGCTGCGCAAGATCTCCAAGGATGCAGGGATGCCGATCCAAGGCCAGCCGTGTTTCTGCAAATACGCACAGGGTGCAGACAGCGTGGAGCCGATGTTCCGACACCTGAAAAACACCTATTCTGGGCTCCAGCTCATCATCGTCATCCTGCCAGGGAAAACACCTGTGTATGGTACATCCACGCGGGGAGGGCTGTAAATAGAAATTCTTCAGTCTATTGTGTCAGCTGCTGCACCAGAAACAGCCCACTCCCGATGTGAGAATTGACCTTGCAAGCTGCTAATTCTCTTCTCGTGCTCTGTAGCCAGCATGCGGGTAGAGACCGGTCAATGTGGGTTAGAAATGTTGTGTGCTGAAAAGATACAGCTTCTAATGAGAGCAGCTTCTTGTGGCATTGGGACATCCCCTCAGCAGCATTTGTATCCCAGCCGTGTCTGCGTGTTAGCCACTGGGTCGACCATGAGCAACCATGGCTAGTGAGTGGGCCGCATAGATGGCCCTCCTTCATCTCAGTGGGCCGCAAGATTGTCATAGCCCAGACGGTCTCCTGGGCGAGGGTAGTTTTGCTCATGGCACTTGCGTACCGAGAACGTGCGGGGTGTGCCGACTGGGCCCAGGCTTTATGTGCGTGTCACTTTAGTAATGCCGGTAGAAAAGATGTATGTGGACAGAAACTGGTGGAGTCTGGCAAACTTGCACATGGGCAACGGTAAACAAAATATGTGCGGCCCACAAGACGGACACAGGCTGCCCACCACTGCATTGGGATGACTGATTGAGGAATGTGTGGCTTCTCCCTCATTTGACATCTTGACATCCCAAATTAACGCCTTTTTAAAAGAGGTGCTGTAGCTCCACCAGAAGTTACGGGCGCCATGCAGAAATCACAGGGTGGGGGATCTCTCCTCCGTACCATTTGGAAGACCCAGCTGGAGGTTCCTAATAGGCCCTTTTGGTCTTGCAATCCAAGTGTGGGACCCAGGATTGCAGTAACGGCTGAACTGCAGGCCAGAGATGAAATGCAAAGGGGAGCCACAGAAATGGTGAAATGCCTCTGGGATGGTTAAGAGCCGCATGGGAACACAGGCCAAGAGAGCCAATCGCAGAACAGCCTTGAATCTGTCCCCCAGCTGCCCACTCGTTGATTTGTCTCCGCACGCAAAGCCTGCTGCGTAGAGCATTGGCAGTAAGACTGGAAGGGTGAATCGTCCAAGTGCTTCGATACTTACCTCCCACTGCTGGTCTGGGGGCCTGGGTGCTCCCCAGGCATTACCTCTCTCAGTTCCAGGCTGCGGTAGGGAAGAACTAGCTCTGCTCTGCAGGTGGATGTACTGAGGCGCAGTGGTGAAGTGACCTGCCGGGCGGGGGGAGATGGGCGGGGTGAGCTGGGAGTAAAACCCAGGAGTCCTGGCTTGCGGCCCCAGGTGCAGGCCCAGCCAAAGAGTTCGCAGGGCCCAAGGCAGCATGCTGTGTATTGCTGAGCTGCACGGCCCCCAGTTAGGGCAGCAAGTGAGCAGCTGGGTGGGCAGGGCCAGGAGCTGGGCAGCACAGGGCCCATGGCAACTGCCTTGCCCAAAGGCTGGGCCTGCCCAGGTGCTTTAGGTGCTTTCTTTCCCAGCTGTGGTGGCTGCTGTGTTAACACTCTACCTCTCTGCTGGCAGCCGAGGTGAAGCGTGTAGGAGACACGCTCCTGGGGATGGCCACGCAGTGTGTTCAGGTCAAGAACGTGGTGAAAACCTCCCCGCAGACCCTCTCCAACCTCTGCCTCAAAATCAACGTCAAACTGGGTGGGATCAACAACATCCTCGTGCCTCACCAGCGGTACGTATGAGCCCCCTGCTTGCCACCTCTGTGCCTGCCACATCCTCTCCTCCCCCTTTATCCTTATTGCCTCTTCCCCTCTTCATAGAATCATAGAACCCCAGGGCTAGAAGAGACCTCAGGAGTCATCGAGTCCAGCCCCCTGCCCAAAGCAGGACCAACCCCAACTAAACTATCCCAGCCAGGGATTTGTCAAGCTGGGACTTAAAAACCTCTAGGGATGGAGATTCCAACCCCTCCTTAGGGAACTCATCCCAGTGCTTCACCCCCCTCCTAGGGAAATAGTTTTTCCTAATATCCAACCTAGACCTCCCCCATTGCAACTTGAGACCATTGCTCCTCGTTCTGCCATCTGCCCCCACTGAGAACAACCTCTCTCCATCCTCTTTGGTACCTTCTCAACCTTTCTGCTCTGGTGAGGCCGTCAGGAGAGGAGCTGCTGCTGGCAAGTCTTGCAGGGCTTTCCTCCCTCCTGTTGCCTAGCGTGCTGCTTCCACTCTGCTCCGGTGGGGCTGGGATCAAGGGACCAAACTAGGGTCCCCCGCGTAGCCTGCAGTGCCAGCCCCTCTCTGTCTGGCCTTACTGTCAGAGAGCTTGGCAAGTGGTGGTTTAGAATCCCCAGTTCTGGGATGAAATACAAGCCCAGTGCTGCCTGCGACGCAAACCTGGAAACCGCGTCAGCCGCAGAAATGGCAGTGGAGGCGGCCCTTCCCCCGTTGCTAGAGTCACTAGGCGAGTTACCAGCATGGATCGAAACCTATCAGGAGGGCAGTGCCACAGCTGAGGCCTCAAATTACACCTTTCCCACCCCGGAACGGACTCCTCCCTTCCTATCCCCCGGGGGGGGAGGGGGGGAAATAAAAGTCTTGCAGCGTATCCTGAAGGTCACTGAATCCAAGCTTCAAATCGAGGCGAGGAAACGAATTGCAAAGTGGAAAGCCCCATGCTAAGAATGCCCTGCCGCTGCCTCCCTCGGCCCCTCTCCCCCTCCGCAAGACAGCTGAGTGTGTGCCCCCAGCTAGGCAGGGGCCACTGGTCTAATCTTGGAACAGCCAAAAGGAGAGTGCTTTGAAGCCATGTGCTGTGCGAATAGAGTCGTCCCGTCCGTCCCCTCCCCCCCCACAGCGATATTCCTGTTGTGCAGCTGGGGCAGAGTCAGACAACCAGTGAAGAACGTTAGCGCAGGGTCTGTTCTGAAAAGGAGCCCACACCCCCTGCTGCTCCTGCGTCTGTGTTTTTCTGCCTTTGTCACTCAGGGTACATCTACACTGCCCACTTATTTAGAAATAAGCTATTCTGGAAGAAATACTCCGAAATCGCTTATTTCAAAATAGCACGTCTACATTGCAGGGAAGCATCAAAATTAGTCCGAGGCAGGCTTCCCTAATATGGACATGCTACCTCGATTTAGAGCCCCAGGAGGCACTGGGGAGTAATTACTTTGAATGGCCCTGGGGGAGAAGCTATTTCGAAATAGCAGCAGTGGAGCATCCACATTACAGCTACCCCGAAATAGCTATTTTGGAAGAGGCGTTATTCCTTGTGGAATGAGGTTTACAGATGTCAGAATAAGCCGCCCGTTATTCTGAATTTATTTCGAAATAACGGAATGGCTGTGTAGACGCTCACATTGTTATTTTGGAATAATGGAATGGCTGTGTAGACACACCCTAAGAGAATAAGGCCCTAGTCATGCAAAGATTGAAGCAAATATTTGACTTGCTAGGTGTGAATCACACACTGAACTTCGCCCACTGTGGCCTGCTAACCCAAGGCCTAAGTGCTTGCAGGATTGGACCCTAGTGAGTTGGTTTGGGTATGTCCAGGTATTTCCTGTTACTTCGCCCTCACTCACTACGGGGGTCTGCCTCTAAACCCAAGCAGCTTAGAAATGCGTCCAACATAGGACAGTGGGTGGGAGCTGATGCACCAAGGCAGAGACAGGTCCCAGTGCTCTGTGCAAAGATCAGTGCAAACCACAGGCCAAGGCTGAGGCTCACTCAGACTAATTCGCCCT
The DNA here is from genome assembly GCA_019425775.1 of Rafetus swinhoei. Classification (NCBI taxonomy): domain Eukaryota; kingdom Metazoa; phylum Chordata; order Testudines; family Trionychidae; genus Rafetus; species Rafetus swinhoei. Next base: position 12,999,714 of record JAFJHL010000300.1, on the reverse strand, counting down.
GCCTCAGCTGGACTCCAGTGCGGGGTTCCCGCGTGGCTGTGGACGTGAGTAACCCCCGCGCGGTCTGGGATTCCCTCTGACTGGCCTAGCTGCAAACGTTTCCTCTGTCTCTTCTCTCCAATCAGCTCGGCCGTCTTTCAGCAGCCCGTGATTTTCCTGGGTGCCGATGTCACTCACCCGCCAGCGGGGGACGGGAAGAAGCCTTCCATAACGGCCGTATGTTGCCTTTCCGGTGGGGAGCGCTGTGTCTGGAGCTGCCGCTCTGGTGCTGCCCTTTGGGGAGGGAGCGAGGGGGACATCCGTGTGAGGCGGAGGCCGTGGGCTCTGGGTGGACCCTTCGTGCTGTCCAGACAGAGCAGTCTGGCCCTGAACCCTTTGTGCATGTAGACAGAAGCCAGGCTTGTCTCTAATGCCTGTCATTGTCACTGCTTCAGCTGGGTTCCAGCACCCCCAGGCCCAGGTTCGCAGTAGAGGACAGCTCTCCCCTTTGTTAATGCCCTGGGTACTTTGCAGGCAACTCACAGGACAAGCTCCCCACCCTGATGAGCTGATACACAGAGCGTCCCTGGCTGCCGACATCCAACCGGGAAAGTGGGACAGGGTGTCTAGGGATGTTAAATATCAGTTAATTGAATAGTCGATTAACCTCATGAATTCTTATTGGTTACTCGACTATTCTATAGTCCCCAGGGGTGGGGCCGGCAGCCAGTGCGCTCCGGCCCCACTCCTGAGGACTCCCTGCCACTCTGTATCAGAGGCAGCAGCGCAGGGTGCTGTTACAGAGGCAGCAGCGCGGGGTGGCAGCAGCCTCTATCCAGTGAGGAGGGGGATCTGAGCTCCCAGACCCGGTGCAAGCCGGAACTGAGCCAAGCTGCTGGCCAGCCTGCTAAAAAATGTACTGGCAAGATGGGGGGTGGGGCGAGGAACGCGTGTAGTCTACAGCATTAACGTATATGCTTTTGCTTATCGGTTAATCCACTACACTAGTATATCCCTAAGGGTGACTGCTGTGAACACAGAGGGACTCCAGTGACCCTGGATGACAAGCCACCTTTGACCATCTCCAGAGAGCTCTTGCAGCAAGTGGGAAAAGGAGGTTGGTTCATTTCCCAGCCCTACCCTGGAGGGAACAGCAGAGACATCACAGGGTCACTAGAATGCCCTGATCTTTAGGTCACCCCCAGCTCAGGGGGTTCCCAGCCCAAACTGTTGCCTATGAAATGCCCAGCGGGATCTGGGGCCAGGTCTGTATCCCAAAACACCCCGAGCAGCGCTGCCTCACCCCCCTTGTTGGCAGAAGGCCAAGCGTTGGCTGGGGCTAGTGGGGACTTTGCTCCCTGCTAACAACTAGGCGCGGTCCTGTGCTGTATCAGTGCGTCGGTGATGCTTCTTCCCTGGGGCTGCCAGTTCAGCACTGCTCACCCCGCCAGCGTGAACACTGGCCGGCCTGTGGTGCACAGGCCCCAGCTGGGTACCCCGCTGAGCTGGGGGTGAGCTAAAGGTCAGTGCATCCTAGTGAACCTGTGACATGTCAGTCTGGTCTCTGCTGGTCCCTCCGGGGTGGGGCTGGGAGAATGGGTCTGATCGTCCCACTAGCTCTCTGGAGATGGCCAAAGGTGGCTTGTCATCCAGGGTCACTGGAGTCCCTCCATGTTCACAGCAGTCACCCTGTCCCGCTTTCCCGTGTGGGAAGTCGGCAGGGCAGGGACGCTCCGTGTATCAGCTTGTCAGGGCAGGGAGCTTGTCCTGTTAGTTGCCCACGAAGTTCCCAGGGCATTAACTGTACTAACAGAAGGGAGAGCTGCCCCTCTACAGAATCACCTGTTTTGCCTCTTGGCTTGCTGTGGAATACAAGCAGGGCTTAACTGATCTGGCTGGGGAAGTGACTCAGCTGCAACAAGCCAGGAAAATCTTGCTTATGCAGAGCCCTCTTTTCCGCCACCAGCTGAGGACTCAGTGGTGTTAAAGAGTCCGCAGTGTAGCGTGACCTTGAGCAAGACCTGAAGCAGGCTCCCTCCCCTGCAGGTAGCCCTGGCTGGCATGGGACAAAGGGAAGATGAAACAATCTGACGGTGCGGCAACTTACCCTTTCTCAGGATTTTAAAATAACACCCGCCCCGCCCCCCCCCCAGTGTTTGTTCCAGCTGAGGAAGCTGTGGGGTTCGAGCAGCTCTGAGCAGGTCAGGGTTTTCTTTATAAACCCCTTTCCGCATCAGGATTCAGAGCTCGGGTTTCCTTGGCATGTGAAATCCTTCATTAGGAGGAGGTGGGGCAATAAGGGTTTTTGGTCATTTCTTGGCACGTGTAGATAGGACCTGAAGAACAGAAAAGAAACTCAAGGAATAACTCTGGTTGTAGGGCCTGGCAGTCAGCCCTTGTTTCTGAGGGTGCTGTCTTGTCTTATACGAGCCCATGGAATCTAGTTCCTGGGCCAGATTTATAATAGTAATGGTACTTGGTGCCTCCCTAGCACCGTGCTTCAGATACCCTGGCAAGGCAGAGTATTGTGCCCATTTTAAAGATTTGTCTTGGATAGAATCAGGTGTTCCGTGTGGAGGGTGCCTGAGGGTCTTGGTATCCAGGTTTCCAGAGGAAGAACATGAGCTCCAGGGAGTTAAAATGTGTGTGGTGCCACCAAAGGAGATGGCAGAAGATCTGAGCGTTGTCCTGACGCTCTTCGTCTCCTGCTCCTGGGTGCTAGGGGGAGACCCTTGGACGCAGTACTGGATGTGTTTAGTGCGTAGAACGGGGCCCAACCTATGGTGTGGACGGCCTTGGCTTAACTGAAAAGCGCAGCCTGCCTACAAGCCCGTCAAGTAATTCCCTCTTCCTGCTCCGACAGGTCCCTCCCAGCCCAGGGGCAGTGAGGAGATGTGAGCCCTGAATTGGGATTTAGTCCCTTTCAGCCAGATGTGGTGGGTTGGGCGTGAATCCCAAAACATGCTACAGTAGAGCAATGAACTGCTCTCCCCAGTCGTGGCGTCTCAGCACTGGCTGCTTTAAAGCAGTGGTTTTCAAACGACAGGTTGCGGCCTGGTACTTGGCCATGGCACGCCAAGCACTGGGGCTTGTTGCTGCAGGGGGAACAGGTGACTGGAGGGCAGGGGGGCGCTAAGGCAGCGACTTGCCTGTCCTGGCACCACAGACTACACTGCGCCTCAGAAGCAGCCAGCAGCAAGCCCAGCTTTTAGGTCGGGGGTGGGAAGAGCGCACAGGGCTCCATGCACTGCCTCTGCCCTGAGCACTAGCTCCGCACCCCTTGGCTGGGAACCTGCTGCCGGCTGCTTCTGGGGCGCAGCATGGTCTGTGGTGAAAGGAGAGGTGGGAAGCTGCCTTAGCCCCCCCACTGCACTGCTGACTGGGAGCCACTCAAGATAAACCCCTCCTGCCCCAGCTCTGACATCTTCCCCCCCCCCCCCAGCTGGAGCCCCCTCCTACACGCCTAAGCTGCTCTCCTCAGGTCCCCCTCCTCCCCCAGCCCACACTCTCGTCAAATTATGTTGGGTCGCGACATCAACAATTTTCTTCATCTGGGTCACGAGGAAAAACAAGTTTGAAAACCGCTGCTTTAGGGTCTGTCTGAACCGGAGCGGGACGTGTCATTTCTAGGTCAGGTCGGCATGGCCACGCTAGCTCCGACAGGGCTCACCTGCCCAAAAGAGCAGCAGAGCCACGAAGGTGGAAGCGCTGGGATGGGCTAGCCGCCCTGAGTAGGATCCTGTCTGCAAGCAGAGGCGCATACTCGGGCAGCGCTTCGGGGCTGCGCTGCTTATTGTCCTCTCGATGGATCAGAGCTAGCAGGGGAGTTTTCTCCACTGAGCACGACCCCTCTAGCTTCAGCTGATGGAGGCTGCTGATTCCTGCCCAAGTGGTACGGTCTCAAGAACGGGCGGTTGTCCTTCAGGTGGGAGGGCTTGACGGGGAAGCTGTTCCCTCATGCGAGGAGGAATCGTTCTAGGATCAGTGGCGAGGCGGCCTGCCCCCGCATCCCTTTCCTGGACTCCAGGGCAGCTTTGTTCTCCTGTTACGAAATAATCTCCAGTGACTCCCACCATCCCCGGGGCTGCGTCACACTCCAGCATGGCTGCTCATGGTCTTCCTGCCCCTGGCGTTGTCAAGGTCGCCTTTTCAGAGGCATGCGAATCCACTGCCATTCCTGCAGGCACCCAAGGCCAGTACTGCTGCCTAGCAACTGGGAGACGTGAAGGGTGACTCAGACCCTCATCACTTCCTTAGAAACCAGAAGGGCAGCAAGCCATGGAGACCGTTTGGCTGGCTCCTTGAGAGGCGCTGGAGTTCTGTGCGCCAGTGGTGCATTCGAGGACCGTTCGCCGAGTGTTAGCAGAGTCCAAGGGGACTTTTCAGCCTGCAGATGCCTTTTAAGAATGTTTATCCCGCTAGGAGTTGGCTTTTGGGCAGAAATGGTTCCTTGGGTCGTCCCTGGACACCTCAGAATGCTGCCCCGCTGTTCTGATACCACGGTGATGGGCCTGGGATAAGAACCTAATGGGAGCAGAGAGCTCTCTGATGTTCATCAAACAGGGATCTGAATGCAGCCTTATGCTGCTGCAGCATTTCAATAGAGAGCCTGGGTCTGTCTCTCTGGAAATTGCTGGCCCAAGGATATAATATGGCGCGTGCTGCAGCGTCTTCCATCCGCAGGTGTCTGAACACTTACAGAAGTGTCTTAACCTCAGTTCAGGGTGCAGGGGTGGGGGTGAGGGGCAGTTTTGTTACTGCACTTAAAGGCACGGAAATGGGTGTCCGGCTCTGGACAGCTCTCACGTTCCTCAGAATAGGCCTCTGCCGGTCTTGATGGTTCTGCAGAGGCTGTTTTGTTGCATTAAGCTAAATAGGGAATACGTGTCAGACGGTGAAGGGTGTAGATGGACTGGTGCCGGGCAGGGTGGAACACTCAGTCCCTGCCAGTCCATTCCCTTATTTATATCAATGCAACAAGCAAATCTCCCCCCCCCCGCCCCGAGCTGTCAGTGCACATGCCTACCAAGGATCTGTGAATTGGTTTTCCTGTGAGCGGTATGTTCAGTTTGCTCTGTGGCCAGGCCCACTGACACGGGAGCAGAGGAGGCAATTGCCCCAGACCCTTTAAATCTCCGCATGCTGGAGACCTGTGCACTGTGCTCCAGACTGTGCTGACTGGGTGAGGTCCTCCTCCACCCCCTGGGTGAGGCTCCCCTAGCCCAGGGCCTCAGCAATTTTGGTTGTTCCCATGTGCATGGACTTATCAGCAGAGCCTGGGATGGAAGCTCAAGGACACTTGTCTCCCAGTCCCATGTTCAGTTGTTATGTTTAAAAGAAGCACATGGGATCTTTTTCAGGGGGATAAGACAACACGCAGCATTTATTGACAGTATATATATATATATATATATATATATATATATATATATCTCCCCCACCTCCCTCCTCTCTTGCTGATGGAATAGTTGTTCTTGCCCAGATAGGTCAGGTGTGAGGAAGGGAGCCGGGTTTGTGTCAGTCCAGACTGGTGCTCCTCTTGGTCTTGATCTTCGCAGGACAGAACCCGAAGAACCATATAAGACACCCCCTTCTTTTATAGGATTTTCCTTCATGCAAGTCTATGCATTTTGCCTTGTCAGGCCATAATTAGTCATTCAGCATCACAATCAGTCTTCCTATGACATGTGCTTATTGGGAAGAAATTGTTCTCACAGCCATCTGAAATCAGTATGCTGACGACCCTTCCTGGGTGTTGTCTTTCCAGCGAAAATTGTGATTGGTCCCTATCTAGGGGTGGTTGCCACTAGCTTCAGAGTTCATCTGTCTGCCCCAGTAGTCTGCGTCTTCTGTGTGCTTTCACTTAGTTGATTATTATTTGGTGCTTCTGAGTCTTCAGCCCTTCCTCTGACCATTTGAGCACGCAGTGGCCTTCACACTTAATCTCTCCTAAAACATTCTCGCACTCATTCACACAAACAATACATTTACAGAATTGCTGCACGGAACAAAGGGTACTTCTAGTCACTTTAACAAAGTTACAAAGTCTTTCAACATTAAACTTCTTTCTATCTAACATCACTATGGATTACAATATTCCATCTCTTCACTCTAACATGCTGACATCTAAGTTAACAAAGCTGCCTGACCTGTTTGCAGCCTACATCTTGTATTTAAGTTTAATACAAACCTTTTGCTATAACATACATTTATTACAACTGACTTATTAGTTACAAAATTCCAATTCCAGTGTTACTCAGTCTGTCCGTCGGGATGTCTCCAGAGAATGCTTTGCAACCTTGGCTTCGTAGTGGGAAGGAGGGAGGCAGTAGTGAGCTGGGATCCCAGAACTGACGGGTGGCCGGGCATTGGGAAAGCCCAGCTGTCGGTTGTTGGAAGCGGTTCCTTTTGGATCCAGGTTCTGTGAATGCTCCTCCTTTCATCCTGTAGTCCTTCCCTGAGCTCCAGGAATGGGGGGTGATGCTCTGACCAAGGGTCCCTAGGAAAGCACTTAATAAGCTAGGCAAGTCCTTCCCCCTTTGATTTGTAATGGCTCGGCATGGCCCGTCTGTTTGGCCCCTGCAGGTGGTGGGCAGCATGGATGCCCACCCGAGTCGTTACTGTGCCACGGTACGGGTTCAGCGCCCTCGGCAGGAGATCATCGAGGACCTGTCCTACATGGTGAGGGAGCTGCTCATCCAGTTCTACAAATCCACCCGCTTCAAACCCACCAGGATCATCTTCTACCGGGACGGGGTTCCGGAGGGGCAGCTCCCGCAGGTAAGGAGCCCGCCGGTGGGGCTGGGAAATGTGGCGCAGGCGCCTGGCGCTTGCTCCCCTGCAGATTGGCTGGCGCTCGCGCAGAGGAGGAGGCATTGAGCTCCAGAGGTGCCTCATTCAGCGTTCACAGCCCAGGGTTCGTTTTGTGTTGTCTGCGTGGAAGGGCAGAGCTAAGCAAGCCATGGCACTGGGCACGCTCTGCCCGGGCACCGCTGCCAGCTCTGTTCAGTCGCGACCGGAGTAGCCTCTGATGCTTGGCGTGCCAGACGTCTGTCTGCCTCTGCTCAGACACAGGCGGCTGGATGGTTTTGCAGAGCAGAACAGTCAGTCAGGGGCGAAGTCGCTGTATTGGCTTTGGCCTTTCACCCTAGGCTGGATTTGAACTTGGGTCTAGAAGAATGAAGAGGCCTGGCTGCTGTTACCTGCTCTGCATAGAGAGGTACACGGGGATTGGTGCCTCCCTGTTCTCTGGTGTCCCCTACGGATGTGTCAGGATACACGGTTACCCGATGAGCCTGGGCTCTTCGGTTAACCTTGGTGGTTTAAACACAAGACCCTCCCCCATAGTTCTGTTGCCTTTGGCAGCAGCGTTGGGGCAGGGCAGCTTCTGCGAGAGCCGGTGTTCATGGGGAGCCACTTCCCCTTCCCCCTACCCCTGGTGGTTACATGTTTACAAAAAAAAGGGCTTTTTAACATCCCTAATGTCCACAGCGCACAGTCATAGATCGTAGGGCTGGAAGAGACCTCAGGAGTCATCAAGTCCAACCCCCTGCCCAAAGCAGGACCAACCCCAACTCAATCATCCCAGCCAGGGCTTTGTTAAGCCGGGACTTAAAAACTCTAGGGATGGAGATTCCACCCCCTACTTAGGGAACCCATCCCAGTGCTTCCCCACCCTCCTAGGGAAACAGGTTTTTCTAATATCCAACCTAGACTTGCCCCCACTGCAGCTTGAGACCATTGCTCCTTGTTCTGTCACCTGCCACCACTGAGAACAGCCTCTCTCCATCCTCTTTGGAACCCCCCTTTCAGGAAGTTGAAAGCTGCTATCAAATCCCCCCTCACTTCTCCTCTGCAGACTTATCACAGTCTCCAATGAGGAGTCACGTTTGCCAGAAGGGCAGGGACTGGTGCCTGCCTCTCTCCTCTTCCCATCCCCAAATAATTGTCTAAAGCAGCATTTCCCCCCTCTTTTGGGGACCAGGGGCCAGCTTGCTGCCCCCCTACCCTGTGTCAGGGAGAGCTCGGGGACTGGTGCAGGCCCATAGCCCGGCCATTGAGAAACACGGGTCCAAAGATCACTGAGTGCACGGGGATGTGAAGCAGCCTTCCCACTGTGTGTGTGGGCAGAGCTGCTGAGAGGGACCAAAGCAGCTTTGGCAAAAACCCCCTCGGGGTTTCCCTGCAGCGGTGGCTGAATTACACTGGAAAGCTGCTTAGAGAACTCGTTTGACGGCTGAGGCCTGTAGTGGTTGTCCCATCGCCAACAGCCCTAGTGCCGTGTTTGGTGAGGAGAGGCGGGCACGTGAGCACAGCCGATGAGCTGGGACAGTCTAGTACCTGTATGTCCTTGTGCCTGAGACGTCTGCTGAGCTTCTTGTTTCAGTGCCGCTGGCTATAAGGGCAGCATGATTCCAAATTCCCTTTCTCTGCTTGGGTTGGAGAAGACTAGTCCCAAGGTAGCTGAGCCAAGAATATACAAGGGAGCTGTCCCTTGGCAAACTAGCTGCTGTCCTGCCAATACTAGGGATGTAAAATCCCCTTTAATTGGTTAACTGGTTAAATGTAATGTCCCCTGTCTGAGCAGCTGCAGCAGCCCTCTGCCCATGGGGGGGTGGGGAGCTGCTCCAGTCCCCACTGATTAACCAGAACTGGTAAGCATCACTCGTTAAGGGTGCTGCTTACCAGTTAACTTTTGACATCCCTAGCCAGCATCGCCACATGACAGTGCAAAGGCCCCTGTGTTGGCTCAGTCCAAACAGCAGCAGGGAAAGGCTGCATCTCCTGACCCCCCCCCCCATTCTGTGCATGGCCTCCTGTAGATTCTTCACTATGAGCTGTTGGCCATCCGAGATGCCTGCATCAAACTGGAGAAGGACTATCAGCCCGGCATCACGTACATAGTTGTCCAGAAACGGCACCACACCCGCCTCTTCTGCGCGGATAAGAACGAAAGGGTGAGAACGCCCGGGCTGAGGGCCGGGGTGGGAGGGAGGGCCGGGGTGGGGCAGATCGATGAGTTGCCAGCCCTGTGGGGAAGAACCTGCCTAACCTTGCGTGGAAAGCATAGTGGTAGCCAACGGGGCAGCCCTCTCTCTGGCTCCAGGAGCAAGCACCCCTTGTGCTGGCTCGAAACTAAGCGCAGTTCACTTGCATTTACGTGCTCCTCGGGGGTGAGTCTCGAGGGATGATATTTAAAGAGCAAGTATCAGAGCAAAAATACTTTTTAGCGTTTCCTCGCTTGAGGGGTTCAAATGAGGATGAAGGCAGAGGGCTGTGGAAACGGGTTGGATCTCTGCCGTTCTGGCTGTTCTCATTGTGCGAGCAGCAAGCTGCCGAATGCTCGACTTCTCCATTTCTCTCCCGGCATGAGCTGCAGAATGGGGCTTTGAACAGTCTCAGCAGGGGGCAGTAGGGAGGCAAGAGGTTAACTCTCCTAGGTGAAACCCCCATTTGGAATCAAAACTGAGCTGGCAAGGGGGCCCCCCTGAGGACAACCCGGTAACCTTGAGAATTGGAGGCTTTTTCCGACCTTGGCGTAGGAAGGAGAGTGGATGCACGACACAGGCGCCTGGGTATGGGGCGATTGAAGCTCTTGGCAGAGCCCCTAGAATTTTTGACTCCCGAAAGTCCATTTTTGCAATAGGAAGGTGCAGATATTGGGCACTTCTTTCCCCCTCTGCGTCCACTGAGAACATAAGAGCGGCCAGACTGGGTCAGACCAAAGGTTCATCTAGACCAGTATCCTGTCTGCCGACAGTGGCCAGTGCCAGGTGCCCCAGAGGGAGTGAACAGAACAGGGAATCATCACGTGATCTATCCCAGGTTGCCCATTCCCAGCCTCTGACCAACCGAGGCTAGGGACACCATGCCGACCCATCCTGGCTAATAAGTATTGTCGGATCTAATCTCCATGAATTTATCCAGATCTTTTTTGAACCCCGTTAAAGTTCTGGTCTTCACAACGTCCCCTGGCAACCAACTTTGCTATCCTCCAGTGCTGGGCCTGCAGGGAACACTAGTCAGCCTGCTGCCCTCCCCGCACAGAGGCTGGATTTGTTCCATTTCCCACCTCCTGAGACTCGGGAAGCGCCTGTCATGGGCACTGCAGAGCCCTGTTCTGTAACTGGGCCCGTGGTGTGTTCCAAGGTCCCTGAAGGATGGAGCTGCTCTGACTGGAACCTGCCATTGTGGGCTCCTGGAGAGCAAAGGTCCCTGGCTCTCACTGAGCCGAGAGGTCGCATGGGGATCCTGCCAGGCCTGCAGCTAGTTAACTTGGCGCGGGGGCTCGGGAGAAGAAAGCTCAGACAGAGCTGGAGGGAGGTGGCGGGTACGGGCCAGCCCCGGGGCTGTGCCGCTGTCGGTAGCCGGAGGATACAGCGCTTGTGTCTCTCTCCCATCTCGGCAGATCGGCAAGAGCGGGAACATCCCGGCTGGAACAACGGTGGATACGAACATCACCCACCCCTTCGAGTTCGACTTCTACTTGTGCAGTCATGCAGGCATCCAGGTACCTAGGAGCTGCCTCCTCTCGGGGCCGGAGAGGCAGTTTGCTGAGTCGGCCAGCGCCCTTAGCCAATCAGCTACAGTCTCCTTGCCTTGTCCAGTCGTCCTACTTAAAGATCCCAATATCCCTTTCACCGGCATATGGCTATTAACGCTAGGGCCTGGGCCAAACTCCAGTGGAAGAAATCTGGTGGTCTCTGCCCTGTGGCTTTGGTTGGATGCAGTGGGAGGTGTTCTCTTCTCTGAGCAGGGATGCTGTGAGATATATTTGCAGCGGGGAGGAAGAACTTGTTAAATATTTCTGTCCAGAGAGGCTGCCTGTCCTGGGCAGCATAGGTTGCTCCATTCTTAACTGCTCACCTTTGTACTTCTTGGCCTTTTCACTTCACCCTGGATACCGGCTAGGGGCTGGTTTGCTGGAACCTGCAGCTTCTAGTTCTCTACCTAGGATGTCCTGGGAAACAACCAGCCCGAAGCGCCAGCCCAGCTGACAACTCAGAGCTAGGTTTCTGTGCTGGACAGGCTCACTGGCTCTGAATTCCTGCTGATGCTCCTGATTGTCAGGAGGGACGTGGAAACCCGTCCTTGCATGGACTCTGGGCAGGGAAAGTGACGCAGAGTCTGTCTGCTCTGCAGCTGTTTTAAGGGGGCCATGAACAGCCAGACACTGCATTGGCAGCTGAGAGTACTGCAGGCTGCAGTAGCTTCTCTGCTGCTCACACCTGCTTCCCCCATGGAGGCTCTTTGGCTTCTTTCCTCTCACTGCAAGGAGAGCAGGCTCCCCAAAAGCTGGAGGGAGCCACTGCTCAGATCTGGGCTGGATCCCCGTGTGCTGTGAAGGGTCAGGAGGTGACTCCAGCCAGGACCCCCCCCGGCCAATGATTTGCCACTGATGCAGTGGTGCTGTGTGGGGAAGGGAAGGGCTGGCCAGCTGCAGTTAGTGCTTTGCGTTTAGCTTCATCCAAGGGTCGCGAAGGACTTCAGTGCCTCCCAAGACCCCTGCTCTCCAGCCTGCGAGTAGGGAAGCCAATACCACAGATGGGGCTGAACTTGGCTTAACTGCCCTTGTTCCAGTCAGGCGCTGGCTGCCTCGGGGACAGAACACAGGGGTGCCCTTGGCCCGATCGAACACCTGCCCCGCGTCGCTTTCTCTTGGGCGTGTGACCACGCTAAGGAAGCTCTGCTGGGCCTGTGAAGAGAGAGGCAGTACTGGGGCATCTGCTTCCCCAGCTGGCTTGTCAGCTCGGCAGCCTGCTCCCTGCAAAAAGCATCTTTCAGTGCAGCCTTTGGAGCGGTGTCTCCTGCTCAGACTTTTGGCCAGGTTCCCAGTTAGTTCAGGGGAAGGGCACGTGTGCTTCCTTTCCGCCGCCCACGGTTGGCTCTGAACACACGATGCGCTCAGGCAGCATCTCCAACTCTCCCCCCCCCCACTTCCTCCTTCCCAGGGTACGAGCAGACCTTCCCATTACTACGTCCTCTGGGACGACAACCGGTTTACAGCAGACGAGCTGCAGATCCTCACGTACCAGCTCTGCCACACCTACGTGCGCTGCACCCGCTCAGTCTCCATCCCAGCACCAGCATATTACGCCAGATTGGTGGCGTTCAGAGCGCGGTACCACCTCGTGGACAAAGAGCATGACAGGTGAGTGGTGCCGCGGCAAGCCGACACTCATGGGCTGCACCGCCCCCTGGAGCCATCTGCTGGATGGCCTCTAGAAGGCCCTCGCGGTAGGAATTGGGGTTTGGGGGGAGGCGAAGAGTGGGGCGGTGGCATGTTCATGCCCACGCTAGGACAGGCAGCCCGCTGGTCTTTGGGTCTCAGTGTGTATTTTGTCTCTACGGCAGACCCACCCCCTCGCCTCGGAGACCTAGGGGGCAGTTCTGGGCTGTGCACAGAACTTTTAACCCCCCAGGTTGTGTGAATGGCTTTCGCTCTTCCTTTCTGTCCTCCTGGGCTGCTCTGAGGATGGAGCGGCAGCCCCGAGGGCCTGTCAGAGTTGCATCAGCCCTCCTGCTCTACCCTGTGAGGTTCTGTGCTGCATCCCATGGGTCTGGCCCTTGTCAGACCTCCCCAGCCCCCCTTACAAAGGGGCTTGGGAGGGAGCTCTCAGAAGGCAGCCTTACAGCTGTGGTGCCTACGATGGCTATTAATAGCCTACGATGGCTATTAATCCCTCCCCCAGCTGGAGCCAGAACTTTTAGCTCCTTGGCTGCTTTGGCCCTTCCAGCCAGTGTAAACGGGCTGCATATCTCATCCCTGGGGCCTTAGTCCAGCCCTTTCTGCTGTGGGACAGGACATTTCTAGTTCTCCTGCATATTGATGGTGGTGCATGACTGAGGATCCAGGACACTAAACCTGTTGATACGCAGCTGGGGTGCAATGGCCACTGCTTGTCATGCTGATCTTAGCTGTCTAACTTCGCTCCCCTCCCCACCGCTTGCCATAGCTACCCACTCTTGTCACTTACTGACCCTCTGAGCACTCTCGGGCAAGGGTTGCTTTCTTTTCATTAAGGACCTAGCACACTGGTCCCTGATGGGCTTTCAACATGCCCGCACTGCTCATGCTAAATAATCCGATTGTGTTTTGCACTTTCAGTGGAGAGGGCAGTCATATATCTGGACAGAGCAACGGCAGAGACCCACAGGCACTGGCAAAGGCGGTGCAAGTTCATCAGGACACTTTACGTACCATGTACTTTGCTTGAAAGCCTAACTTCTTTTACCTCACTCAAGAAAGCTTTCAGATTTGTAGGAGCCATACAAAAACGGAAGCATCGAGACACCTTCTTTGTTCCACTGAGAATCACGGCAGGGGGCAGCGTTGCTTGAGGCAGGAGACCAATACCACATGCAGGAAGCAAGAGAGACCAGACACCTTCGTAGTACAGGACGAGGCTAATTATTTTTCTGGTTTTGCAATTCTTCACCTGACCAAACCAATGAAGGCGTTTAAAGAAGGGACAAAACGGAAACAGAAGCAGGTTTTCATTTTAAAATGCAATACACTATAGACTTCTGACTGCAGAACAGAGGAAATGGTCCTTTGTTGCCAAACAGATGCTGGTTGGTATTTGGGGTTGGGGGGGATTTTAGAGCCTTAAACAGAAGACTAGATTTATAAACTAATATTTTAGGATACAAGATGCTTTAATGGGTTAAGGAAAAAAAAAAAAACCTAGTTTATAGGAAAATTCTAACACTAACCTTTTTCCCCCCCCCATATAGTGTAAGGCACCCTAGCACTTAGCTCGGAACTGATGAAATCTGTCTTCCTTCTGTTAAAAGCTAGTTAGCTGCTGCCATATGAAGCAACAGTCACAGACTTTTCCTTGGGTGAGTGCCTTACTACGATGCTGCAAAATTTCAACGTTTTTATCTTGTACGGAAAAAAAAAATAGGAATCTTGTCTTGGTGGTGGTCCGTATTTCCAGCCGAAGGAGTTGATTTTATATTCATAAAAGTTACAGTTCGTGTTAGCTCACAACCTCACAATGGTTAAACTCCATTGAAAGACGTGCACTTTCATATAGGACAAGTTTAATAGCTGCTGACCCATTTTTGTTTCCAATGTACTACTTTGTTATTTAAAACTGCATTTCTGACAAATGGGGGCATTCATCCCATGAGGGCAGAAATCTCCAGATTAGTATTTTTTTTTCTGAATTTCTATAATGATGGACACATCGGGATTTTTTTTACTAAGCATTATTTTTCTATGATACGAAGTCTGTTGCCAAAATTCACAAGTCATTATCATTGTCAGAGTTTACATCACTGAACTTCCTGAGACTTTGTAGGTTCATGCCAGAGAATCTTACTTCCTGTCCAATGAGCGTATTACTAACTGCAGTCCATGCAGCTTTGTAATGTTCTTGTGTATCTCCCATGTGTCACGTAAATCCATCAAGTCTTTACGGGCTGTCTGCTTTCTAAATTACTACCTGTCCAACTCCAGCATGTTCAAACTGTCGTGGTAGATTCCGCTGCTATGTATTGCTGCTCTGTGTACCGCAGATGTTACTGATTTCATGCCACAGGGTTTTTAAAATCTGAAATGCTGCCAGATTGTTTATCAGTCTGAAGAACGAAATGCATTTTACTGTCCCTGGGACTTTCCTACTGATTTGTGCTCAAAATAAGAACAAAGTGTGAGTTTTTTACCCCTACCAGTAACATGTTGACGGCATCTTAAACTCATTTTGCTGTATGGAATGACCCTTCTGTGTGGAAAGCTGCGGTAGCTACTCATTCGTTGCAACAAATGGACAACACAATATTTAAGCATGCACAAATTTTCTTCAGGAGAAGGCACGCTCTGTCCATCCAGTTACTGGACTGACAAGCGGAGCAGCTCCTGCCATTTGACTGCCAAAGCAAACCAGTTGTTAAAAACCTAGCAAACACTGTCCTCCAATGCCCCTTTCTATGAGCACAGTTTTATTTCATACCTTCTGATATTTAAAGGAGCAGTTCATAAAATCAGTTCAGAGCACCTTCATCAGCATGCTTTATTCTAATATAATAAATTATTTGTACTCCCCTCCCCAACTGGGCACCAAGTTTGTTAAGAATTGAAAGATCAGTATGCTATGCAAACTAACTGTTGAGCCTAACAGTGCCACATTGTGTGAAGAGCCTAAAATTAGAACGGTTGTACTTTTTAAGACTGCAGTGTTTGGATTATGTTCTCCTTTCCATCTGGTATCAAACTCCACTGCTGTGTGTTTGCATGGGGTGGAGGCAGGAGGCCAGGTGGTGTACATGATTGGTAGGATATCCAACTCTTGGGGTGGGGGAGAGGTTGGAGACTAGGGAAGGTATCAACACTAAGTGAGAAGCTTACGTTCCTTTATACAAGTGCCTGCATAGTGACACAAAGTCAGCACCTCTCCACTCCATTCCCAGAACTCCACTCAGTATTCATAGAAAGCAGGATGATCCCACAGGGGATAAACCCACCCAATCTTGTAGCAGAAGGGTTCTAATTAAGGATAATTAAGTGTCGGTCACACATGGTTGTGTGTCTATTCCCATGTTCTCCACATCCCTGCTTAGCTTGAGGTTCTCCTTGAAACTCAGTTCATTCACCAGCATGACCAGAGAACGTACCTTGCTGCTGTTGTAAGGTTCAAAGGATTTTGATTTTCTAGTTTTATTTTTTGTAAATGGTTTGGTGGGGTCTGGAATTCTGGAGTGTCTTTTTGCTAGCTGTGGCACAGCTCCTGCCATGATGAACCAGTTGGAGTGAGAGTGTGTGGACATTTACAGACACCGCTTGTTGCTCTGAGACCATTTTTTAATTAAGACTTGAAATGGAAAATGGACCTGAAGATTTGCACTCATTTGTAAGGTGGCTGCTCCCAGACAACTAGGGATGAAGACACGCTGATGTAGGACCTGATTTTAACAACTCCTACACACCAGCTTCCCAGCTCATGACGCGCTTAGCTGAAAACCTTGCAGATCATGTTCTGCCCTTATCTCACCCCGTGCACGTTGGATTTTAAACACATTTTTTTAAAAATCAAATAAATTCTCTAGTGAATGGGCGCTGTGAACCATGTTTCCATTTCCAAAGGTTTCAATGGGTTAGATTTACCTGCATGTTATGTGTATTGGATTATGCACTGTACCTTTAACATGGCTTCCGTATTCTGTATTTCTACCCTTTTGTTGTCTGAAGTACAAAGCAGTAACTGCATGTTGGGGTGCTGTGCGTTTTACTGCCCAGGGCAGATAGGTGTTAACCCATATACATATCACGATTTATAGTTAGGTACACATATCCCATGCAAGCAACTCGGACAGCTCCTGTGAGTTTCTGAATATGCACATGTCCCTTGTACAACTGGAAACATTGCCAAGAGCTTGCAGTTTTGTTGGAAATGAAATAATTACAGTTTCACTTTCAGTCGTTTAATGAGCTTGTTTACATTATGCTTATATCTGAACAACTGGGGGTGTCTGGGGGCAGAACGTACCTCTCAAAAGAACTTGAAGGAGGACAGAGGGTGTTCTGATATTTGCAAGTCTGAGATGCTATGATACTTAAAACTGAAAAGCTTGAACCTTTATAAGCTCAAGTGTTCAACCCTGTAAAAATGCAGTTTTCTTTTTGGAAAATTAGTGCAAATAGAAGACTGGGTGGATTCCTTTTGGGAGGGGAAGAGAGACAGCAGAACAGCAATAAAAAGTGAAATACATATCTTGCGCTTGTGATTTGCACTTCAAATATTTGTGAGAGAAAATGGTTGGGGATGCCAGTGCTTTTGTGTTCAATTTCGAACCCCCTTTTGTACCTCCTTATTCAAGCAAGTGTTGAACTGTACATAGATGTTCACAAGACACTCGATTTGCGTTGTTTTTTTTCTTCTCCTTGTGTTTGTGTGTTTGCTTTAGATTGAACTTTGTATGGTCCATTTGTTAAATAGATATGAACAGTTGTTGTACAGTACTTATTAAGAAACCAAGCAGCAGCACAACTTATTTTGTAAAGAAAATAACGGCTTATATTTTAAAGGTTGAATATCAATTTTTGTATGAGGGGAATTAAGATGGGTAAAGAGTAATGCTAGCCTTGGATTAGGCCAAAAGAAAATACAGAGCCACCTCTTTATTAAAAAAAATAATTAAAAAGTTCCAGAACACTTTATATTTTGCTTTATTGCTTCTGTGGATTTTTTTTGCCTTGGTTCTGATTTATGCTTGCAATTTTACCTTTGCAATCCCAAGTGTCTAATCCTGTAACTGTTGGCAGAAGACCTAATAAATAAAAGGAATGTTAATATGTTGAGGTAGCACTTCTGAGTGAGATCCAGTGGAGAACCCCCTGGGGAGAACCACATACACAGTGGTAGAAACATAATCAAGAAGGGTTTGGGTACAAACAAAAACACTCAGCTGTACTTGAATTGCATCAAGTACTACAGGGGTCTCAAGTCTCCTTCGTTTCTGTAATTTACATCTTCCCACATGATTTTCTTGAATTCTTTTAAGTTCCAGGACAATACAGTTTGTAAGCTGTTCCGTGAAACCTCTTTATACAGACAGAACAGAGCCATAGCTCCTATTTGGACAAACAAGGGTTGGGTACCGGAGAGACTTCCCATTTAATTATGGAGCTAGAATAGAAATTAGCTGCACTGCATTCCATGTGCTAGATTTATTATCCCACCTCAAGATTCATTAAGGACTGATTTCAGGCTTCCTTTGGGTTTGTATCTGTAATCCCATTCTCCAGATATGTGCCTTAGAGCTTACCATGTGCTGAATTCTTTATGGACTACTTAATCCCCTCAACAGCCAAGAGCAATGCACCATAGCAGAGGGATCTGCGAAAGTAGGTAGCTTGTTACCCCTAATGAATCACTTGGCTGTAGCTGTGGTTTGCCCTTTCTATAAGTACTGACCTAACTTTTAAAAGTGAATTTAGTGGGCGATTGTGACTTATTCAAGAACATAAAGCCCTATCTAAAAGAATGTGTTGGTTGCTGATAGCAACTGCGTGTGATTAACTGTTAAGCCATAGTGAAGGGAACAGTTACTTTACAGTGTATTTTTGAGTGGATGCCTCCGAAGGACTCATACAAATCTTTGACTGACTTGTGCCGGAGATCGATCTTTTGGTGTCCGATTTAGCGGGTCTAGAAAGGACCCACTAAATCAAGCACACGTGGTTGGTGCCGGTACGCCTCAGTTTGCGAGGAGTTAGGGAAGCTGATGGGAGCGTTTGCCCCTGTTGCCCTCCCACTGTAGAGATGGTGACAAGCTCGGCTTAAGGTACATCAACTATGTTATTTATGTGGCTAGAATTGCATACCTTATGCTGACCTTCCAGATCTGGTATAGATCTGGCCTGAGTCTAGGGTGTTCACTAGTTTGGAGTGTCTGAAATTATGGGCTGATAGCTTCAAGGTAGCCTACCAGCATCTGCACTAACAGACACTGCTCTTAGCAAGGCATTTATTAAATGAGATGTCCACGGGCAGCCCAATGAAGAACATTTGAATGTGGAACTATATTCGGTTTTAATGGAATCCTCAAGCTGAACAGACATGATGAATTGTTACTTATTACAAAGGTAATCCATGAAATACCACTATTAAATGTAAACAGTTTTTTGGCCATTAGTACTTTACCTATCATAAAGGAACAATATGTATTTGAAATCTCTAGACTCTGTTCTGAATTGTGCATGCTTCAGAAAAAAAACTGCTGCTTAGGCTGAAGAAGCGGATAGCTGAACAAAATGCAGCTTCAGCCTGTGGTTCTTTATCAGGGCCCAGAGAGTAGTTATCGATGGTTCAGTCATACTGGAAGGGCATAATGAGTGGGGTCCTGCAGGGATCAGTTCTGGGGGTGGTTCTGTTCAATATCTTCAATGATTTTGATAATGACATAGTGAATACATTTATAAAGTCTGCGGCTGATATCAACCTGGCAGGGCTTGCAGGTACTTTGGCGGGTAAGATTAAAATTCAAAATGATCTGGACAAGCTAGTTAAATGCTCTGAGGTAAATAGGATGAAATTCAATGAGGACAAATGCCAAATACTCCATTTAGGAAGGAACAATCACTTGCACACACAGAAAATGGGAAATGACTGTCTAGGAAGAAGTACTGCAGAAAGAGATCTAGAAGTCCTAGTGGACCACAAGCTAAATATGAGTCAGTGATATGCTTGAAAAAGCAAATATTCTGGGATGTATTAACAGGGAGCGTCAAGACACAAGTCATATTTTTTCTGCTCTACTCTGTGCTGATTAGGCCTTAACTTGAGTATTGTGTCCAGTTATAGTTGCCACATTTCCAAAAAGATGGGGAGAAATGGGAAAAAGTCCTATCAACAAAACGGATTAAACAACAAAATGATTAAAGGTCTAGAAAACCTATGAGGAAAGAGTGAAAAAACTGGGTTTGTTCAGCTTGGAGCAGAGAAGACTGAGAGGGGCTATAACTGTTTCCAAACACATAAAAGGTTGTTACAAAGAGAAAGGAGGAGAATTGTTCTTAACCTCTGGGGATATAGGACAGGAAGCAAGAAAGGTGTAGGTTGGACGTTAGGAAAAACTGCCTGTCACTGTGGTTAAGCACTGGAATAAATTGCCTAAGGAGGTTGTGGAATCTCCATTGTCAGAGATTTTTAAGAGCAGGTTAGACAGACACCTGTCACACAAGGGTAAATAATACTTAGTCCTGCCATGAGTGCAGGGGAGTGGACTACATGAACTCTTGATGTCCCTTCTAGTTCTATGTCTATGTGGGTGGAAATTAGCTTCAGATGTTACAAATGGCCTCTTTAGAGAAACACCAGCAGAAACTCAAGTGCTTACATGATTTAAAGCATGTACAGGTGGCAGGGCCCTTCTCTTCCTCAACTGAATGTTCCTGAAAAGCTTGTTAGTACTAAGAATTACTCTGAAGGGAAAATAGGCTCCTCTCAGGACTTAAGTTACAGAAATAGAATGTTGTTTGCTTTTAGTGTATAGTTTTTGAGTCTTTTCCTCATGTAATTCTTGGATTAATGGTTGTTTAAGTTCAAACTTGATGATCTAACCAGCTCCAATGTGGGCAATGGTACCCTTAGTACTATGAACAAGTCTAGACCCTGTAATCCATGTTCTGTGAGCTAGCCCTTGGACCTTATTTGAGACATTCTCCCATGCTGTAACCATAGGAACGGCCATACTGGGTCAGACTAAAGGTCCATCTAGGCCAGTATTTTGTCTGCTGACAGTGGCCAATACTAGATGCCCCGGGGGAGGGAACACAACAGGTAATCCTCACGTGATCCCTCTCCTGTTACTCATTTCCAGATAAACAGAGGCTAGGGACACCATTCCTACCCACCCTGGCTAATAGCTATTGATGGACTTAACCTCCATGAATCTATCTTGCTCTTTTTTGAACCCTATTAAAGTCCTAGTCTTTACCACATCCTCGGGTAAGGAGTTCCACAGATTGACTATGCTCTAAGTGAAGAAAAACTTCCTTTTCTTTGTTTTAAACATGCTGCCTATTAATTTCATTTGGTGACCCCCTAGTTCTTATATTGTAGGAATAAGTAAATAACTTTTCCTTATTCACTTTTTCCACACCTGTCATGATTTTATAGACCTCTATCATATCCTCCCTTAGTCTCCTCTTTTCTAAGATGAAAAGTCCAAGTCTTTTTAATCTCTCTTCGTACGGGACCTGTTCCAAACCTCTAATCATTTTTGTTGCCCTTTTCCAATGCCAATGTATCTTGTTTGAGATGAGGCGACCACTTCTGTATGCAGTATTCAAGATGTGGGCGTACCATGGTATTTAAGACCAAAGCAGACTGTGAAGAGCTTCAAAAAAAAGACTGTGAACCATCTTCCCTAGGAGCTCTCCTCGCCTAGCCTAGCCAGGCAGAGCAGTGCTCAGCTGAAAAGCTCTGTTGGAAATGGGCGCACTTGATTAAAATTAGGAAATGTGACCCTATTGCGAATAAGCTGTGTAAGAGAGAGCTGATCCGACCTAGAACAGGACTTACCTGGATAATATTTCAGAGGGGTAGCCGTGTGTGTTTGTAACTGAATAAAATTAAACAACAGCCAATAGTCCTGTAGTACCTTAGGGACCAACAAAATATTGTACAGCCATTTTCTAAGAGCAAAGAGCTTCCCACAGAGAGGACAGATGCAGGTCATGATGCAACTTCCCTTGCCTAAGGCAGCAGTAAAATTCTGTGGAAAATCCAAAGTATGTTTTCCAGTACATCTTGCTTCATCTGTTCTGCTGCTGCAGGCACAAGGGAGTTCCTGCACTAACTCCTATAGAGCACATGCTCTGTATTCAGTAATCTTGCATGTAGAGAGCAGGCATTCTTCAGCCTCGAGGAATCATGGCTATGCACCCCTGAGAGGTAAAGAATTTGCTCCATTTATTGGTGGGTCAGCTGTGGCTGAAGAGACCCACCAAGCGAGAAACTGTCACATTTTAAAGGCGGTGTTTCAACCCTTTGGGCTCTGTCTTCTGCACACTCTTTTTTCTGTGAAGCTGGACTGCTTCCTCTCATGACTCCAGAGACCATGGTTAAGCTCTTGTTTCCAAAAGCTGCAATCCTGAGTGTGTTCTTCCCAGGGGTCCACATCCATATGCATTTCTTTGAGGTCTCTTGTACACCTCCTTGAAATGCAATTTTGGAAGTTCTTGGGGTCTTTTTCAAGATGTCAATTTGCCATAGAGGGTGTCCATGTACACATGCTCAGCCCTGAGAGACATCTCTGAAGAGTGTTTTGTATGCTGGGTATACTGGCCTGTTTGAGCACTTCACTGTTGGTGATTCCATCCCTCCAGGAGATTCCAAAGATTTAACAAAGGCAGCACAAATGAAAGATGTTGAGTTTCTTTTCTGGATGAGACTATAAGGTCCATGCGTCTCTCCTGTATAAAAGTGTGCTGATAAAACATGCATGACACACAGATATCTTTGTGTGGTCTGTCCGTTTGTTTGGTCTCGATACTGTAGTGGCAGCTTGTCCAATGTGGATGTTAAGTCCCATTTCAAGTGAGAAGTTGACTGCAATAGTGGTCTGTAGGTATGTAAACTTGTTCATCGCATCTTGCTGGAAGATGTTGAGAGAGAGAGAGAGTGTGTTTGTGTGAATGTGTCCTTTGTCCTTGTCGATGTCCTGCCTCTCAGGAGTCTTTCACAAATGGAAAAATATAAAGATATCCAAAAGGTCAACATTAAGGCTGTGTTGTCCATGTCTAATGACCACCTTCGTCCCTCAAGTTCTTCAGTCTAGCCCAAGGTTGTAGCATACTTCAAGGATTTGTTTAAAATGAATGAAAGACTCAGTGTAAGCTTATGACGCAGCAAACGTTTTCAGTTTCAGGGAGACATCTTGTAATCACTGTAGCAGTAGCAGCCACTGGCATGGCTAGAATAGTTTTTAATCCAGACCCATGTTCTATCCTGGGGCCCTGGAAAGAAAGATCATTCTCTAACCTGCATTACTGTGTGTAGTGGTTCTCGGTCTACTGGTGTGGGGGAGGCAGAGTTTCTCTCACTCTCTGAACTTGACCACCCATGCCCTTGGCACAGCATCTCTTCCAGCACTGGCATTATGCCTCTAAAACCTTTCCTGTTCCTAAACTTGTTGCTGTGTTTCTGCTTCCTGCATGCCACAACGTTACCCTTTCATTTATACACCTGGCTCCCCAGACAAGCATGTTTAAAGGCCCTTGGCTGTAGATGTGCTTCCCACTGTGCATCTGTGGTAGCAAAACCCCAAAGGGCTGACAGAGGAGCTTGGTATCTTAACCTTGTTGACACTACAGAATTGCAGTCTTGTCACTAGACATCCTGGAGTCTACACTAGCCACCATTTTTTAGTTGTAGCAAGTCCACTGAATCCACGCAGTACTCCCTGCACCATGGCAGTGTCCTTGGGAACGTCCTGCTATTCCTAGTAATTCCCCGTTGTCTCTTCTTCCATAAGCATTCAGATTTCATGTTCTATCCATATAAAATATAAAACACTCCAGTTTCCAAAGTGAAATAGCATATGGAGTTGAAACGCAGAACCTTAAGCAGGCAGGCAGTGGGGGTATTTGTGGGTTTTGGCCAGGCCCAACTAAAATGTCAGTGCAGTCTGAACTGTCTCTGCAAAAGGGCAGAGCAATTTGGTGCAGCATGCACTGGACATGAGCTTTCCTCACTCAACTACAATTACAGCAATTTTAGCAACTCTTTGAGTGCCAGCACAAGCATTTTGTATGGACAGCTGTGCCAAAGTGCTTCCACTGCTGTCATTCTCTGGCATTGGAGAGCCTGGGAGCAGTGACATCGCAATGTGGAACTGGGATAACAGCAGAAGCTGGCTTCAACTGTTGCAAAGTAGTGCCACTACTGAAGCATGAAAGGTACTGTATGCATTGGCTTTGGGGGTGGCAGGGGAAAGCTTTGACTTTGAGGTCAATAAGAGGATTGGAAGCTACCATTGCTTTTCAGATGTGAGATATAAAGGCATTTCTTAAGAATCCCGCTTCTTAAAGCAGGTGTAAATTCCCACTTTAAGCTGTCTGGAGCTGGAAGGTTACCATAAACCACAGGCAGCTGTGGTTTACCCTGCAGCAGGAACATTATGTCCTGCTCTGATACTGAGCTGCCTGTTTCAGAAAATGTTTTTGGTTTGTTTTTAGGTAAAGGGAGGGTGTAGACCAGATGTTTGGGTTTTTCCCTCCTTACTGGTGTCATTTATATGGGCCTACTTTCATAAGGATGGAAATTTAACTTCTCACCCTATTCAAAGCCCTTAGGGCTTTATCCATGTTGAGCCTTTTAAAAAAATCTGATCCAGTTCTTTCATCCCAACAATTTCTGTACAAATATAAGCATTATCAATGTAAAATCAGGGTAGTAATTTCCCTGTCAACCTGCTGTTTAATATACATTGCTCTAGTTATAGCTTTCAATGTGTTTAGCATAGCAGAAAGAGCATTCCCCTCCCCTTCCCCCCTATACCTACTAGTATTGGCAGGGCAGCGAGCACCAGCTGTAATTCCAAGAACAGCATTTGACTTTTGTGTGGCTGAAGAAGTTGTCAGAAGCTTGCCGTTGCTGCTTTTCCTGGCTCTTGGAAGGAAATAATCCTGCCCTAAACCGCTGATGAAACTGGGCAGCTAGTGCCAAACAGCACTAGTATCAGCTGGGGCTGGCAGCACAGCATTGCCCATTGGGCATGGTTAATTATAGCAGGAAGACATGCAACATAGTAGATGAGGGGAAACACAAAAGGGGCTGCTTTTCCCCCCTGTAGCATGCACCACATATAACAGTGTCAGATGAACATTCTTACCCCTATTTTTCTCTCCCATACCTTTATTCCACCAGCCACTCTAACGGGAATTCCTCTCCCCCCACCCCGCCCCATCTTGTGTGAGAGAAAGTAATTCATGCTGATGGCTATGGCTTATTTCCCACTACCACCACCACTACACACCCACACACAATGCAAATTTTGGTAAGTGTATATCCATGTTTCCATTGTGGATTGGTTTGTTTTTAAAAGAGGAAAAATTACAGTGATACTCCTGAGGATTTATTGCAGGAACATTCTAAGCTCATCTACTGAGGGAATAACATGTCTTTTAGATAGAAGCTGGCAGGATGAAATGTACTAACATTAATCATCTGGACTATAAACTGTACTTAAGCATCATTTCACCCCCACTCCCAAAGGACAGACGCCTTCCGTTGCTGATACATTTTATGTAAGTTCTGGAAAATTTCAGGTTACTTTCTCCCATTTTGCCAGCTAGTTAAAGGCGCACATCATCCGATTTAGGCCAAAATTTAAAACATGGTAAAAATTTAGACTGGGGGAAACTTAACAGCAATATAAATGTATCTACAATTTAAAAGACAAGACAGCTATTTTAAAACCCTAGAAGCATGTTATCTCAAATGGTACAGCACTGAAATTCTGAAAGGGAACCGTAGCATAGGCAAAAATGTAACCAATTTTAATTTTCACAAATTAAACAGACTGATGCAAAAAGTAACAAATGGACATAAAAGCCGAAGGCGGTGTATTCAAAAATCCCTGTAACAGAACTAGCAGTGGAAGTACAGTAAAATAATGGGGCAGAATATATTCACTAAGCCTAAGAGCTATCTCTTGGAGGTTAGTACTGGTTCTCTTGCCTTAACCAGATAATCTAGCTCCACATCATTTCTTTGTTCTTGTTATTTAAACTCTCTCCTTTCTGGCTCTGTCATGTTTTGTTTTCCAGCTGTGGTGCATATGCACTTGTACTAGATGTCACAGATCCCAGCAAGTACCTCTTCCCATTAAGGGTACATCTACGCTACAGTGCTATTTTGGGGTATTTCCGGTATCCTGAAATAGCTATTCCGCATCTTGACAGCACGTCTGTTATTTCAAAATAGCTTTCAAAATAACAGGCATGCTATTCCAGTGTCCCTGTAAACCTCATTCCACAAAGATCAAGGGACATTTCAGAATAGTGGTTTATTTCTAAATTTGGCACTGTGCACCCTAAGAGTGCTGTGAAAAGACACTAAGCCTCTGTGTTCTGGATCACCAGTGTGTTTCAAGCTCCCAGAGTCCAGTCACCTTCCTAAACTCAGGGACCCTACATACATACATACAGGGTGCAGATTTATCTGGTACCCACCCACCTAGGCTGTGTGTACATTGGCACGATCTTGCTTTTGCGCCAAAACTTGCTGCCTGTCTACACTGGCCGCAAGTTCTTGCGCAAGAACGCTGACGTTCTAATGTATGAAATCAGTGCTTCTTGTGCAAGAACTATGATGCTCCCGCTCAGGAATGAGCCCTCTTGCGCAACTGTTCTTGCGCAAGAGGCCAGTGTAGACAGGCAACATGAATTTCTTGCGCAAGAAAGCCCTATGGCTAAAATGGCTATCAGAGCTTTCTTGCGCAAGAGAGCGTCTACACTGGCAAGGATGCTCTTGTGCAAAAGCACATCTCTTGCACAAAGGCACATGCCAGTGTAGACGCTCTCTTCTGGAAGAGTTTTTGCACAAGAACTCTTCGGCAAAATCATGCCAGTGTAGACGTACCCCTAGTCTTTCTAGACCAATGGTTTTCAAACTTTTTGGCTCACAGCCCACCCTGCTCAACGCAGATCTTTCCATGGACCACCAGTCACCCACCTCATAAAGATGTTAAATTGCGTTTAATCAGCTAATCAAGTAGTCAATGGATTTTCCATTGACTACTCGATTAGCCAATAAGGGGGGAAACTGCAGAGCTGCCATGGGGTTAGCTCCCAGCCCTAGGAGCTAACCCCATTGGGCTCTGACTTTTAAATGTAGTAAGAGCCAGGCAGCTCTTTAAACTAGGTTCGTCGGGGGACGGTGACCAAAACCCTGAGGGGAGTGGGAAAGTCGGATACCGGGAAGAAATGCAGAGAGGAACGAGCAAGAAAGGAGGACCCCTGTTTCGAATGGAGAAGATAGGGCAATCAACTGGTTACCTGAGGTGTTTGTACACTAATGCGAGAAGCCTGGGCAACAAACAGGAAGAACTGGAGGCCCTGGCCCAGTCCGAGAAATATGATTTAATTGGGATAACAGAGACTTGGTGGGATGACTCGCATGACTGGAGCGCTGTCATGGAAGGGTATAGACTGTTCAGGAAGAACAGGCAGGGGAGAAAAGGAGGAGGAGTTGCACTATATGTAAGAGAGCACTATGACTGCTCTGAACTCCAGTATAAAGAGGGAGAAAAACCTGTTGAGAGTCTAGGTTAAGTTTAAAGGAGCAAACAACAGCAGTGATGTTGTGGTTGGTGTCTGCTACAGGCCACCGAATCAGGTGGATGAGGTAGATGAGGCTTTCTTCGGACAACTGAGAGAAGCTTCCGGATCGCAGGCCCTGGTTCTCGTGGGGGACTTTAATCACCCTGACATCTGTTGGGAAACCAATACGGCAGTACACAGGCAATCCAGGAAGTTTTTGGAGAATGTTGGGGATAGCTTCTTGACACAAGTGCTGAAGGATCCGACCAGGGGCTGTGTGCAGCTTGACCTTCTGCTCACAAACAGGAGGAGGAACTAATAGGGAAGTGGAGGTAGGTGACAACCTGGGAAGCAGTGATCATGAGATGGTAGATTTCAGGATCCTGACCAAAGGAAGAAAAGAGAGTAGTAAAATACACACCTTGGACTTCAAGAAAGCAGATTTTTACTCCCTCAGAGATCTGATGGGCAGAATCCCCTGGGATGCTAACATGACGGGAAAGGAGTCCAGGACAGCTGGCAGTATTTTAAAGAAGCCTTATTGAAGGCACAGAAAGAAACCATCCCGACGAAGCAAGAGAGGCAAACATGGTAGGAGACCGGATTGGCTTACGGAAATCCTTAGTGAACTTAAGCACAAAAGGAAGCTTACAAAAGTGGAAACTTGGACAAAAGACCAGGGAGGGGTTTAAATGTATAGCTCGAGAATGCCGGGGGGTTATCAGGAAGGCGAAAGCGCAAATGGAATTGCGACTGGCTAAGGATGTGAAGGATAACAAGAAAGGTTTCTACAGGCATGTTAACAAGAAGAAGGGGATCAGAGAGGGTGTGCGGCCCCTACTGGATGAAGGAGGTAACCTAGTGACAGATGATGTGGGGAAAGCTGAAGTACTCAATGCTTTCTTTGTCTCTGTATTCATGGACAAGGTCGGCTCCTGGACTTCTGCGCTAAGTGACTCAAAATGGGATGAAGATGAACGGCCCGTGGTGGGTAAAGAACAGGTTAGGAACTATTTAGGAAAGCTAAACGTACACAAATCCATGGGTCCAGACTTAATGCATCCGAGGGTACTGAGGGAGTTGGCAAATGTCATTGAGGAGCCTTTGGCCATTATCTTTGAAAAGTCGTGGAGATCGGGAGAAATCCTGGATGATTGGAAAAAGGCAAATGTAGTGCCCATCTTCAAAAAGGGAAGAAGGACGATCCAGGGAACTATAGGCGGTCAGTCTTACCTCGGTTCCTGGAAAAATCATGGAAGGATCCTTAAGGAATCCATTTTGAGGCACTTGGAAGAGAGGAAAGTGATTAGGAATAGTCAGCATGGATTCACAAAGGGCAAGTCGTGCCTGACCAATCTGATCAGCTTCTATGATGAGGTAACTGGCTCTGTGGACGTGGGAAAGTCAGTGGATGTGATACACCTTGACTTTAGCAAGGCTTTTGATACGGTCTCCCACAATATTCTTGCCAGCAAGTTAAGGGAATGTGGATTGGATAAATTGACAGTAAGATGGATAGAAAGATGGCTAGAAGGCCGGGCCCAGCGGGTAGTGATCAACGGCTCGATTTCAGGTTGGCGGTCGGTTTCTAGCGGAGTGCCCCAAGGTTCGGTTCTAGGACCGGTTTTGTTCAATATCTTTATTAATGACCTGGATGAGGGGATGGATTGCACCCTCAGCAAGTTTGCGGATGACACTAAGCTAGGGGGAGAGGTAGATACGCTTGAGGGCAGAGATAGGGTCCAGAGTGACTTAGACAAATTGGAGGATTGGGCCAAAAGAAATCTGATGAAGTTCAACAAGGACAAGTGCAGAGTCCTGCACTTGGGACGGAAGAATCCCAAGCACAGTTACAAGCTGGGGACCAACCAGTTAAGTAGTAGTTCTGCAGAAAAGGACCTGGGGGTTACAGTGGATGAGAAGCTGGATATGAGTCATCAGTGTGCCCTTGTAGCCAAGAAGGCTAATGGCATATTAGGTTGCATTAAGAGGAGAATTGCCAGCAGATCCAGAGATGTCATTATTCCCCTTTATTCGGCTTTGGTGAGGCCACATCTGGAGTATTGTGTCCAGTTCTAGGCCCCCCACTACAAAAAGGATGTGGACGCATTGGAGAGGGTCCAGCGGAGGGCAACCAAAATGATTAGGGGGCTGGAGCATATGACTTATGAGGAGAGGCTGAGGAGTTGGGTCTGTTTAGTCTGCAGAAGCGAAGAGTGAGGGGGGATTTGATAGCAGCCTTCAACTTCCTGAAGGGAGGTTCCAAAGAGGATGGAGAGAGGCTGTTCTCAGTAGTGACAGATGGCAGAACAAGGAGCAATGGTCTCAAGTTGTGGTGGGAGAGGTCCAGGTTGGATATTAGGAAAAACTATTTCACTAGGAGGGTAGTGAAGCACTGGAATGGGTTACCTAGGGAAGTAGTGGAGTCTCCATCCCTAGAGGTGTTTAAGTCTCGGCTTGACCAAGCCCTGGCTGGGTTGATTTAGTTGGGATTGGTCCTGCCTAGAGCAGGGGGCTGGACTTGATGACCTTCTGAGGTCTCTTCCAGCTCTATGGTTCTATGATTCTAAACCAGAGGTGCAGCGGGGCACTGGGTGCAAGCCCCGGGACACCCGAGTCCCAGCTCACACCTGGTCCTCTACTGCATCTCTGCCTCCCCTGTCCCCATGTGGAGACAGTGCTGAGGGAAACTAGCTTTTAAGCCAGCTCCTCCCAGCACCTCCTGCTCTCGAGTAATGACTTGAATACCTGATAAGTATAGGCTTATTGAGTAGTCGACTACTTGCTTACATCCCTATCACCATGATGATGGGTGCCAGAGGGGCTGGGGATGTGGGGGTCTTACCTGTGTCTCTGCCTCCAGTTGCTCCTAGGTACCACCCCTACTGTTCCCATTGGCCACATTTCCAGCCAATAGGAACAGTAAGGAAAATCTCTAGGCTAGCAGTTTCCTGCACTGCTGTTCCCCCAGCTGGGGAAGCAGCAGCACATGAAACTTCTTCCTTCCCCCTGCAAGCCAAATCCAGCCCATAAGGTTTACCCCGCCCCTTTCAGCAGCAGAAAGCAGGCAGGGCTGGAGCACCAGCAGCACAACCTCCCTGTGGCTGGCCCTCCAAGATGGTAGCAGACCAGTGGTTCACAGGGACCACACTTTGAGAACCACTTGTCTAGACCCCACCTGACGTTTCACCTTCCCCTGTATTTAAACAGCTCTCCTGCCAGAACTCCAGCCAACAGCTGGGAAGCGGCTGCGAACAGCTGAATTCTCTCAGGGGCATGGAATAGTTGTGAATCAGCCAACAGACACTTTATGTTTAATCATGTAAATCAGAGTCCAGAGCCTCCAACACCACTCCCAGGCCTAGAGGTCCTGTGCCTCAATCGCTTCCCATTCCCTCCCACTGTTCTGCAGGTAGGGGGGCATCCTCTGCACCCCTCATCTCCATGTGGGGGGGGCACGTCCCTCAGCCGAACCTGGGGCAAAACAGCCCATTGGCACGGGCAGCCCTCCCACCTCGGCTCTCCCCGGCCCCTCACAGCGGTGCGCACCCACCACTAGGCTATGTCTACACTCGCGGCTTCTTGCGCAAGTAATATGCAAATGAGGCTAAGCGTGGAATATCTCCGAGCCTCATTTGCATACCTGATGAGCCACCATTTTTTCCAGAAGAGGCTCTTGCGCAAGAAGGAGCGTCTACACTGCCCCTTCTTGCGCAAGAAAAACCCTCTTGCGCAATGCCGTTCTTCCTCTCAAGTAATAGGCGTAACGGCGTTGCACAAGAGGGTTTTTCTTGCACAAGAAGGGGCAGTGTAGACGCTCCTTCTTGCGCAAGAGCCTCTTCTGAAACAAATGGTGGCTCATTAGGTATGCAAATGAGGCTTGGCGATATTCCACGCTTAGCCTCATTTGCATATTACTTGCCAAGAAGCCGCGAGTGTAGACATAGCCCTAGAGTGTTGTCCCCCCCCGAAACCAAGGCGTCCAAGCCCCTATACGCCCTCCACCCCACGCGACCGGAAGCGCCGCCCCCAGCGCATGACACTGCGTCACCCTTCCACCTCCTCCTCCTCCCCTTACCCCCGCCCTCCGTTGTACCACTTCCGGTCCCGCCCCTTCCGCGCGTCACGGTCAGCTCCACAGTGGGAGTACAGCGGAAACGGTTCGCCGGAAGTGAGCGTAGCCGGCCTGCGCTGGTGGGCGGAGCTTCCGGCGCGCGGTAGGGCCCTGGGCAAGAGAGCGAGTGAGCGAGCGAGCGAGCGCGAGCCGGGGCTGCTGGCGGCCACGCAACTTCCGCTCCTGGGCTCCCGCTCGCCGCTCGCGCCGCCTCAGAGTGGTTTGGCCCCGGCGGAGGGGGAGGAGGCCCGGCTGCCCGGCTGCCGTCTGCCTCGCAGCCCCGCTCCCGGGCCGGCCGGCCGGACCCGGCGCCGCGCGCAGAGCGGGGGAGCCGCTCCCGCTCCCGTGGCGAGAGGCAGGATCCTAGTCCCGCAGCCTGAGAGCGGCCGCCCCCAGCTCCATGAATGGAAATCGGCAGCGCAGGTGAGGGCGGGCGGGGATCTGAGGCGCAGGGGCAGATCCCGGGGAGCGAGCGGGGACGCTGTGGGGGGCAGCGGGCACTTTCTAGGGCGCTGGGTGAGTGGGGTGTGGGAGGCTTGGGGGAGATAAGCAGGGCGGGGCTGTGAGGGCGGGCGGGGCTGTGGGGCAGGGAAGGGGTGCACGGGAGGTGACTGGGAGGTATTTTGGGGGGGGGGACGAGGTGCCAGGCTGATCCCTTCTGGAATTCCCTCGGGGTGTGTATCACTGGGCTGGGGGATCCGTGGAAGCCGTCCTCAAGCCCTGACCTCCGCGGGGACCCTCTCAAGAGTCCCTCTAAAACCAGATTGCTCTGCTCGTGGCTCCCAGGAGTGGCTTGGTATCCAGCACCGTTATCACGTACCGTTTTAGGCAGCCACTGACACTGAACGGGGTGAGACCAGAAAATCGTGAGCCTGCCTGTCAGATACTGGCTGAGGATTTTGTGTGTATGGGGGCGAGGTGGGGGGGTGCGTGCTAGGACACCTCTGTGGACATCTCTCTCAACCATCACTACCTGAAAAACCTTGTGGCGTTAAAAAGAAGCGGGTATTTCTAACAGCCCTGCCGAATTATGATGAATTTAAGTGTCTGAACTGAGAATCATTTGCCTTGTATCATGATGATTTTGGGATTAGGGAGAAGATATTTGACTGAAACAGCATAATATGCATTCTGGGTAAGAGGACTCAGAGGGGTAGGCATGTTAGTGAGAGGAGTTTTGCAAAGTTTTGCTTGTATGGTGTTATATATATTCATTAAGAAATGGTGTGATTTCCTGTTTATTTGCTTGCCAATATTAATGTGTGAATTTAAACAGGACATGCTTTGTTTGTTGGACGTTATTTCTGTTTAATCATGGCTGTTTACTAGATGAAAATATTTGGGCAGGTACTATTGATGGAATCTTAATAATAGGAAATATAGCAGAATATTAGTTTGTTCTCTAGGGCTGTCACCAAATGGTAAAAAAAAAAGTGATTTATCATAACTGAAATTTTCCAAAACTAAGTAGTGGTGACTATATTGTGCGCAGTCTGGCCTTTGATGACTCCTTTGAGATGATGTTGCCATGAAAACTGAAGCTGTCACATAAAATTGATAGTTGTTGAGGAAAGGGCTCTGTGTAGCTCAAAAACATCTCTCTTAACATCTGCTGTTGGTGCAATAAAAATATTTCCTCACTCATAGTGGCTCAGTCATCAATAAAGTGAACACTTTCTAACATCTAGTATATAAAACAAATGTGAGGCATTGTTGACAGTTATGCAACTGATAGACCAAGCTTTTTATAAGATTCTAAAGTCTGATTGCAGTCTGGTCTGTTCATTTGTGTAACTATGCTCGATACAAAAAGTATGTTTTCATTTTGTGTAATCTTATTACAAATTATAACTAGTATATAGTTACTTTTATGCACCATGTATTTCATAAAGACTTTGGCTCCTTCCATATTATTAAATGTGTATTTTTACTTTTGGCTAATAGTGTCTATTACTGAAGGGTGGATTTGAGTCAAATTAGCAGTCTAATTAAAAGTCTTTGCTGTCTCATTTATCTTGAAAGCTAGCTTTTTGTGATTTAGTAGCATGTGGATATGGGATGTGTCACTCACTGCTGTCTGAGACTCTTGACAATGGAAATGTAGGTCTCAAATTTATTCAAGGAGATATTACTTCCAAGTGGTTGTCTGCACATGGATGTTGGTAGGGAAAGCCAGGAGGAAAGTTTTGCCTTAGGAGATCCTGTTCAGTACATATCAGGTAGCTGGATTAGAAATGGAACTTGATGAATTTTGTTAGGATTATAATTATTTTACTTCTAAAAGACACTGACAACTGATAAACGTGAAAATGGGTCTGAACTCTCCTGTGTGTTTAAAAAAAAAAAAAAAAAAAAGCATTTTCATCTCTTTTAGTGTATAGATCCTTACATTTGTGACAGATTTGCTGGATTTGGTCCTGGAAAAATAAGTCTGGATGATATTAATTGTAGCACTGATTAGGAATATGACTGAGCCAAAACCATTTTAGGAGGCCAGTGGATTGTATTGATCTGGTGACATATTATTAACCCTGAATTTCAGCAGTTTGAACATACTTTAAAAAACTTTTACAGATTGTTTTACTGACTACCTGTACCCTCATGTTGAATACATTTACATTATGAGGATATGGAGAATGGGTCCATCAATGACTATTAGCCAGGATGGTAAGGGGATGCACCACCATGCTCTGAGTGTCCCTAGCCTATTTGCCAGAAGTTGGGAGTGAATGAAAGTTGTAACGGTCACTTTGTGATTGCCTGTTCTATTCATTCTCTTTGAAGAACCTGCCATTGGCTACTGTTTAAAGACAGAATACAGGCTAGATGGACTATTGGTGTGACCCAGTAGGATCACTCATATGTTCTTTCTTGATAATAATATCTGGTTTTGGTAAAAGAGGTAATAAAAATACAGTACCCACTTAGTCAAACTCTTGTACAATCAGCTTCCTAAACTGTACCAGCATCCAAAATGACAAGCTTGTGAGGTAAATCTTGTTTAGCTTCTGTGTTTCGTATTATCTGCTACAAGGCTACAGTATATTTGGTTGTAACAAGGCACAACATTAAGATATGTGCTCAGATATAACCAACTAGAACATCACAGTTTAAAAATAACTAAGATGAGAAATTTGAGGTAGGTGTACTGGAATGCAAATGACAGAAGAACCCAGTAAACTGGGAAATGGGAATATGAGATCCAGATTAGAAAAGCGGTGCCAAGCTGTTGCTCCTAAGTAGTAGATAATTAATGTTAAGTTTAACACATTTCTGGGTGATGATGGTGATGGACTTGTGAATTTCTAAGTCAGATATGTTAAAATGCTGTTGCCATGGAGCTGATTGTAGGGACTCTGGTATAGATGAGTCAGTCAAAAATAGTGTTTTGCTGACATCAAAACAGTTATGAATGTAATTTGATTAAAAAGGCCAAAGCAGTTGTTTGAACCTACTGTTTGAATGATAGTTTATAAGTATTGACATTTTAATTAAAAAGTTAAAATACTTTTCTAATGTTACTGTTTCAGAAAATTTTATATGGCAGGTTTAAAACGTCATTTAAATTGCACAAGAATTTGATTTTTTTTTTCTTCTTCAAACTTCTTTTATTAATGACCAGTAACCTCTGAGGACCACAATAAAAAACAACCTATATCTTGTAGACGAGGAAAGGTAGGGAACAAAGTCACAAAAGTTAAACTTTATTCAAGGGCACTTGTTTATGATGTGAGCTACATTGGTGCTTTTATCTTTTGGAGTTTTGAAATGAGCTGTCTGAATCAGAAGTGGTATGATTTTTACAAAAAGAGAGTCCATATTTAATCTTGATTAAAAACTATTCAGTTTAGTAGACAGGTGGATAGCAAGTAGCTTATTGCTGGAGTTAATTCCAAATACTTATTTTTATTTGGATGTATAAGAGCCAGGACATACGGCTCTGGATGCCCTTGATGTTTTGTTTAAAAACACAAAACATAACAGACAAATCCAGTAGAATATACTATAAAGAACTAATTCAGTCGAAAGATCAAAGAATTACTTCATCCCTTCCCAGTTCATCCCTTTAGATTGCACCCTGATCCCCAAAAGCCCTGGTATAAAAATCAGCTTTGCAGACTGTGAGGAAGATCAGCAAACTCTGTTTCTGCCCAGGGAGAATGGAAAGAATGGATTTCAAAGTTGAGAAGCCGCTGCCAATATTTTTCTCTTAATCAATGAGGTTCTGGCAGTGTGGTAGGGGGAGAGAAGTGGCCTTTCCAGTAGGTGAGATTATGGCCATTTGGTGCTTCACTGATCAAAACTAATGTATTAAACTCTACTGGAAAACCTGGAGGCAATCAGTGCAGATTGGACACACATTATAGCAGTTTCTGTCCATGAGAGATGAATTCTCCACCAGAATTAGCTTCTGAGTGAATTTAAGATGAACTATCCTGGAGAGAACACTGCTCATTGGGTGGCTTGTGCTTTCTCTAATCACTTCTTAAACTCTGGGTGACTACCGTTTAAGGTATTACCATTTATTGTTCTCTGGATAATGTTATCTAGGAACTAGGTTAAACTATTGCCATCATCTCAGAGAAGCCATCATGGTACTAAGTCCTAGGGGAGACAGCTCACAGGTAGTTTTTACTTGTATGTAGTTAGTCAAGATCAATCCTAATAGAGATGTAGCCCTGTTAGTCTAGTCTAGCTGAAACGAAAAACAGGACCTATACCCTAAAGTGGGGTTACCTTGACTAGTTCCATTCAGTTAAAAACAACATAGGTCCCCCTTTATTCCACTCCAGATTTTACTAGTTAGCTATACAGATGTTTTTTGTAAGTGAAGACACAGCTTCAGTCTGTGGCAAAATATTTGTCATTGAAGGATCACATACATGGTCCCCATTAGATGATTTATTTCACATACAGTGCTGAATATAAGAGTTTTCTGTGAACTATGCTCACAATTCTTTAAAAAAAATCTGATTTGAGTTAAAAATACCATCTTGTTCCAATCATTCAGTAACACTGAAAGTTATAGTTTAAGGAATCAGTGATAATATATTATAGTCTAGTGTTACAATAAAATTATAATTTAATTCATAGTTAATTACATGCTTTTGGAGGATAGATTAGATTTTATCATTTTAAAAATAGCAATATAATTTTATCACCTTGGAGAAAACTTTGCAATTTACTAACATGGCAGAATCCAATAGGATTCCATATATCTATGATCATAGATCAAATGCTTGTATTTCTGCAGTAGACTGACAATTTCAGAATTACAAACTAATTTTTCTAGAAAGAGTTAATCGAAATTGAAAAAAAATTGTGCTAAAATCTTGTGTTTAAAAAAAAAAGTACTTCAGCTAGGGATGTCAGCATGTAGTCGACTACACAATTAGCCGATGAGCCTGGGTTTATCGGTTAAATTTTCTCAGAGGCAGCAACGGGCTGGTGTCCCCTCACCTCCACACTGCTGTGTCTGACAGATTCTGCTGCCATCCCATGCTGCTGCCTTTGTATCAGAGGCAGCAGTGCAGGGTGGCAGACAGGAGCTGGTCTGCACAGGAAACTGGTTTTTAAACACGGTGGCGGCAGGGGACTCCCCGGGAGAGGAGCTGGGAGTGCACTGGCTGCCAACCTCGCCTCTGGGGACTATTGTATAGTTATGTAACTGCTAAAATTGGATGAGGTTACACGACTATTCAATTACACGCTATCTATCGTCCCTAACTTCAGCTTTATTAATTCTTTTAATTTGACCTATCTGATCTGCATTAATGCTGTTTGGACAGCTTTCATTGTTTTGGAGTATGCTATTGGATGGTCTGAGCTTCAAGTAGTTGATCTAAGATTTATCTTGAACCTTGTAGTGCAAAATACCAGAACACAGTAGTGAATTGTTAGGTCATTAGGAGTGTTTCAATAGTTTATTTTCTCTCCGACTATTTCCATGTTCAGCTGGAATAGACCATATGACTGACTTACTGTGCAAAGCATTCATCTTTTACTTTAGGAAAGGAAAAGTTATATACTGACTCATTTATTCAGTTTTGTTTTTGAGAAATAGTTAGTGGTAGTTCTTCAGCTCTTATTCTGTGCACTAAGACACATTTTCCTGAAATCAGGAGGAACTAGACATGCATTTGTTGCTTGATTTATTTGATTCATGTGCAAAGGCTGTTGTGAAGTGTGAGTAAAATCATGAGATGAATATACTCTTTAAAAAAAGACTCCAATTACATTTTCAAAGGTTTGCATTCTGACCCATTTTATCAAATGGAGTTTCTGGTATAATGTTCAGTTTAACTTTAAAATCTCTATTTGATTTTTTCCCTCAGATCCTGATAGGCTCTCTAGTCAGTTACATTATCACCGTATTAAGAGATTATCTAAGTGTCAAGTTCATTCTTGTGTATACAGGACCTTTAGTCACTAAAGTATAGGTTGAAACTCTGTAATCCAGGACTCCTTAGTCCGGCAACATCCATCATCTGGCAGGATCAGAGAGTCCTGGCGGAGGACTGGCGGCTGGGCTCCTCAGCACGCTGCAGCTGGGCAGCCAGGCACAACCCAGCGAGGCTGCCCCACAGGGCCAGGAGCTCAGCATTCTACAGCAGGGCTGCCCAGCATAGCAGGGAAGGAGGTTGGGGGACGGGGAGGGCAGCGAGGCTGGTGGCAAGGGGGAACTGGCTAGGAGGTGGGCAGCTGGTCCAGGGCTGGGGGGAGCCAGATATAACCTCCCCTGTGCCAGCAAAATCCCTCATCCAGGACCGGTCAGGTCCCAGGGGTGCTGGACCAGGGAGGTCCAACCTCTAGAACAAAATAAGGGTTAGCAGGGATAAGGGGCAATCTTAGGCTACTTATATTTGACTCACAAATAGCAGTTAGGTGGGAAAAATACAATTCAGTTGGAATTAAGGATGTTAAGAGGCAGATAATTGGGTAATCATGTAGTCAGTACAATTTGTGTCGACTTCATGATTAGTCGATAACGGAAGGCACTTGGAGGAGCTACTCCTGCTGTGCCTCTGCAGTTTAAATGCAGCCCGGCTCCTACTAAATTTAAACTGCAGAGCTGCAGCAGGGGTAGCTCCTGGACCTAGCACAAGCTGGGACTGAGCTGGGCTTGCTCAGTCCCAGCTTGTGCTGAGTCCAGCAGCCCCTGTCCGCAGGGGCTCCCAGCAGCGAGCTGGGACCCCCCCACGAATAGGGGCTGCTGTGGCCGCAGACAGGGGCTGCTTTGCCACAGCAGCTCCTGTCTACAGGGGGTCCCGACTCTCCCCTGGGAACCCCTGCGGACAGGGAGCTGCTGCTGGAGCAGCCTCCCCTGGCACGCCTGCACTGCTGCCTCTAATAGAGGCAACAGCACAGGTCAAGGCAAGCAGCACCACGGAAACTGTGCTGGGGGGAACCAGCTTTTAAGCCGACACCTCCCCTAACTGCTGCTTCCCCCCCCTTTTTTTCCTCTGATATAGTAAATAAAATCGACAACACTTTTTTATATCACTAGTTTGAATCCCTGCAATTATCAAAGTTGACTTGAACTGATTTTGTTGCGAAACTTGTTAATTTTGAGAAGAGTGAATTTGAGACTTGGTAAATGCAGCTGAATAAATCAAGAACTAAATATTTTTCTTATTAGTGGGTAGTTAAAGTAAACAAATTGTTAGTGAAAATTTCTTTTAGGCACAAAATGTGATCTATTTTGCAAAACAACAATAGAGAATACTTCAAATCACTTGCTTGAAGTTAGTGGCTAGATAGTTGTGTTTTATTCGTGGGCTTGACATACATACTAGAGTATTTCCTCATTGTGGGTAGACAGATCAAAAACTTTATCAAATAAAGGTAAACCACTTGTCTTTAAGAGTTTTGTATACTTTTTATTGTACAAGTGACTTCTGTAGTAAATACTATGGAGAATTTGAAAGAGCTCTATAAATTTATCTGGTAATAACACAGATTTGTGCATTGCAGTGTTTACACTAGCTTGTGGACTCCTATCTGGCACTAATGAATGCAGCGCATATATGTTGATCTGACCAGAACTTAAACCAACATTGCTTTATCTGGATATTTTTTAAATAAAAGCGAACTTCACTTTGAGAGAGAGCATTCAGGAATTAGAAACAGTCATCCCTAAGGGTGGCTTTCAGAGGAGGTGAGATATTTGTTTTATTGCTTAACATTTCAAATGTTGGTAAGGAATTAGCTGAAAATAACCTTTAAAACTATATTCCCTGTTTCACTTTCACATTTTATTTTAAATTTTCCATAACCTAGAATGAAGTCATGTTTTTCAGTAGTTATGGGATTTTCTTTCAGTTCCACATACTGGGCCTCTGAGCCCAAGCAGAAGCTTGGGGCCCTGCGAAAGGGAATCTTTTTTCCTTTGGAGAGTTCTCTCTAGTGTGCATGGAACAAGCAGCCCCAGTCTGAGGAGGGCATCTTCTAGACAAATCTGCCTTGTATTATTGAGCTGTTAAACTCTCTGTCTTGCATGCATATCTAGCCACGGGTTTAAGGCTATGCTTTACAGGCAGACTAAAAAGTAACAACAAAAAACCAACCCAAAATCCTCTTCTTTAATTTTTTGCCTTTTTTTATTCTCATCTTACAATTTTGAATCATGTAGTAAATGGATACTTCATTGCTGATAACCAGCTGTTACATGAATATGCACAAAGGAAGTGTAAGAAAAATCCTAATAGGAACCAGCACCTTGCCTCTTGGAAGTGTACACGTTTAATCAAGTAAGATTTGGCCTGTAGATTTCAGTCCTATAGGCCAAACTTCTGCAGTCTTCCCTAGAAGTATTTTCAGAAAATGTCTTCTGGGTGCTGTTCCTGTATTATTCTTGCCCATGATTTAACTTCTGCCATCTCTTTGGTTTCCTGGTAGATTTCAGTTTGTGGCTCAGTAGCACAGCAGAAGAGTTTGGTACATCTTTAACTATATTTCAGTGCAAAGCAGCTACCTAATGGGGGAAACATAATTTGTTACACGATCATGTTTGATTTTCTTTGGTGAATCTTCACTTGAGTATCTGTGAGGATATTGGCCTCATCACCAAGCCAATCATTAAAGCCAATGGATGTCATTCCATTGACTTCAGTGGGCTTTGGATTAGATCCTATAAAAAATGAATTTCTTATCCTAAATAACACATTTCCATAGTTTGCAAGTTTGATTAGAGTAGTGCTATAGCCCCAAATGCAATTCAGTTACAGTTAGCTGGAATTACATATTATCCAAACCAAAGGCCTTATTTTTTGTTAGTCCAGCTTAGCTCTTTAAGATCAGAAGGATTTAATTTTGGTATAATTGTCCTGCAACAAAAGAATAATTTTTAAAAGGCATATTTATTATGCATTTTAATTGATTTCTGGTGTATTTTATTTTGTGAATCAAACTGGCTTTATCTGTATCTCTTGGAAATAAGTGACTCTCTTAGGGTTTGTCTACACTGGCAGATGTAAAGTGCTGGCAGTTACAGCACTGCTCATGGAGCATAGCAGCAGAAATGTTATTGGGTGTCCATGCTGCCAGCACATTAGCTTGACCTCCTTCGTGGCACTTGTAGCGTCTTTCTGTAAGGTGCATTCTAGGTAGCTATCCCACAGAGCACTGCTTCCTTTTCTGCAGAGGTTTGTGGGGATGCGCATGGAGAGGTGCGGGGTATCTGGGTCCTGTCCCAATGTCTTGTGGTGCATTGCTTGCATCCCAGGAACTCTGTGCTTCCATCCACATTTGGTGCCATCTTTCAATAGCTTCTCTGCTGCGTTGTCTGCCTCCGCGCTGTGCTAGAATGGATCTGCAGCTGTTTGTGAGGCAGATTACTGAGACACAAGAGATTGCATTAACTGTATGTTCACCATCTGACCAACCCTCTGCAGCATCACACAGAACCAAAAGCCTCCTTTCTGTAACTCTCTCGCTCCCAGCAAGTCCCCTGACTGCTTTCTGAAACCCCACCCACTTACCAGGCACATCATCCACAGCCTCCGAGGGCTGCAAGTGGCTCACCTCTTCGGGGGAGAAGGACAGCTCCTGATTGCAAGTCCCTATGGCATTGTTTCTTAAAGTGGTCCACGAAACCAGTTTCCACAGGAGGGCAGGGAAGGCAGAGGCACAATGGGGGACCGTGGGCGAGCCTGGCAGCTGTTACTACTTTTAAAAAGCAGAGCTGCAGTGAGGTTAGCTCCCAGGGCCGGGGACTACTCGATTAACTGATCAAATGAAATTTAACATTCCTAGACTGTGGCGGGGTTCAGGGACCAGCGCAGCCAGCTCCCGGCCCCCACCGTGCTGGGCTGGAGCAGTCCTGTGCTTGTGGCAGGCTGTTCCTTGGGGAACTGGTTAATCGGTTAAAGGAGGGTGGGGGGAAGAAGGTGCAGACACAGAGGGAGCAGCGTGGGGCTCATCGGTTAACTGTGTAAACAGTTACATTATAGGGATGTGAAAATGTTATAAACATTGCATAAAGCATTTTTTGAGTATCTGAAAAATGGAATAATACTTATAAACCAAAGTCTAGTTTTTTTATTTCTTTTACAAGATTTTTAACAACTGATTACTTTGCCCTTGTGTAGGTTTTGGGTTTATTTCTCATGATGATGACCCTGAATGAACTTTGCTTTGTACTTGTCACTGAGCTAGGCACTGCTGAAATATTTTTAGAAAGAGATTTAAGAAACATCAACTGCTTATGTTTTTTTTTTTATGGTGGGGGAGTTAATATTAACTGGCCTTATAAATCGTATTCCTACTTTATAGTATTAGAATTAAGTTACTCTTGTACTCTGTTTGGTTTTCATATTTATTTCCACTGGACTTACTACATTCTAAGACATTAGGATAAGTGACTCACTGATGTGGTGATAGGAATGTTAGTTTGCATTCAGACACTTCATTCACTTTTCACTGGGATTTGAGTCACAAGTTGTAAGTCAGTGACACAGATTTTTATAATACACAAACAAGCGTCCAAATATTTTTAAAAGCCAGGCATTCTAAGCATACGTGTATTTATTGGGACAGTGGCGGATGGGAATTAACTGAAAGCATACCCGTGGGAGGTTATATTTTTAAAATATCTTTTCTGATGACAACCTACATCTCAAAAAGAAAAAGAAAGTAAACAATTGGAATTTGGCTATAATTATTTAAAATTAAGTTAAACTAAATTAAGCTTGTAATTGTGTAGGCCTGTGTTTATAATCTTTTATATGTGGTGATTCTTCATTCCTCAGTTTGTGTCCGTTCCAAAGAATGTCACACATATTCTGTCCTGCTCTTTGGAAAGAATGCATACTTAGAGGTGCACATTTTTTTCATGTAGTGTAGTAAGGGGTGCAGTTGAATGAGGGGCTCTAGAGAAGGAATTTGGCAAAGTAGTGGTATTTGTTCTGCTGTTGAGTACTGTTTGTAAGTGAGTTGAGGCTGGAAACTTATTTTTATAGTCATTTGTGTTTTGGGTGTACCATTTATAGCACTCAGGATTTTTAAACTGCAGGCCAGCAGCTTGCCCATTGAAAAGTAGCTAAATTTTTTTTTTTTTGGTCACATGCAACTGAGCATTAGGATTTTTAACCTGAATAAAAGTAAATGAATGGGGGTACTATAATTCCTTCAGCCATTGCCACGTAGATTAGTCTTACAATGTGTGGTTTGGTTACAGTGGGAGAAGGAGTCCATGGCACAAATATTTAGTTTAGCAAAACACTTTCCAATAGCGATGTGAATAGTTAACTGATTTTACATCCCTACTTTTCAGAGAATGTGGTTTGCAAGAAAGCCCACCATAGTGGGGTGTGTTTGCTCTTTTTGCCTTCTTGCTCTCTTTCTCAGTGCTTGACTATAGTTAAGAAATTGCATCTTCATGTTGGCCATTTGAAGCACATTAACGGGTGCTACATTGATAAATGTACTTATCATTTACATTTAATTTTCATCTTGGAAGGTCAGCTAATAAGGTTAAAAAGATACTATTCTCGGATTCTGCCAGCTGCAGTAGTACAGGCACTCTCATCTGGCACTCTGGTCCAGCATGATTTTAGTTGGCTGGATGTCCACTTACAGTGAG
The DNA here is from genome assembly GCA_019425775.1 of Rafetus swinhoei. Taxonomy (NCBI): domain Eukaryota; kingdom Metazoa; phylum Chordata; order Testudines; family Trionychidae; genus Rafetus; species Rafetus swinhoei. The sequence continues at coordinate 12,956,763 of JAFJHL010000300.1, read as the reverse complement.
TGTGGCCAAGTTGCCAGTGGTCTCATGAAGTTTGTATACACCCACCAGTCCTGGCTCTGTGTTCTGTGCTGTTACTTACCTCTAATTTACTCCTAAATGTCTTCTAAGAGCCCAGTAAGCAGTGGAAGTGTTGGTAAAGCTGCTAGACAATATTGACCTCCAGTGGTTTGGCAAATTCTCTGGTTTGGCACCAGTCAGGCACTGAGGTGCTCGACCTGAGAAGTTCAACCTATACTTCGTATGTGAGCCTTCCATAAACTATGGAAAGCATACTCTTCGTTAACCATCTTTTTGTAAGTTATTGGGTCATATGCAGGGCTCGACAAATCATTGAATCTACTCGCCTGTGGTGAGTAGATTTCAGCCAGTTGCCCCGTTCACCGACGGTGCGCGCATGCACAATGCAGGTCTTGCGCATGCGCAGTGCATGGCTGGCGAGCGGATTTCGCCGCCGTTTGTCAAGCCCTGGTCATATGTATGGAGGTTATTTTGTTTTTTTGATATTTTCTAATAAATATCTTTTGCTCTTGTTTTTGTTTGTATGGCTAAAATGAAACTGGAACAATTTATTCCATAACTGTTCTTTCTTATTGGATTGGTATCAATCCATGAAAGCTCATGGTATCAATCTACGAAACCTCATGATACCATCTACATGTTTTGTTAGTCTATAAAGTGCTACCAGACTATTTGTTGTTTTTTCAGTTTATAAACCAGTTAGTTTGTGCTTTGGGAACAATAGCTGCCAAGGTATAGTCTGTGAGAACATTTGATGTGGTGCTTGATGTTTTTTGCTTTTACTTTCAGTCTTGTGTTGAGATTTCTGATTTTGCTGGCTTGGGTTTTGGGTGTGTGTATCTCTGTGTAAAACGAGGTACCTTTACAGTACAAAGTTTGCTTTGTAATTCTTGCTCTCCAGCACACAGGTCCCTTCAAAATAAAGGGAAATGACCATGCCTGGAGGGTTATGAAATCTATCAAATGGCAAATAAGACAGTTTTTCCCAGTGCTTGACATTTTAACTCTTGTAAGAAAAGCAAGTGGGCAGGAACTGTACAATCTGCGTCACTGAGTAGGAGTAAAGGGGAGAGTTTTTAACTGACTTAGTTGAACACTGCAAATCATGACATTTGTACGATGAGTAATTTAAAAAACTCCAAAGCAACTCAAAATAAGGTTGGGTTTATAGCTTGTTTCTTGATGGGAAAGAATTATCAGCAAGCAAAGATTTCCAGTCTTAACTTTTTGGAGACTGTAAGTTCTTAAAATGAACGGTGTTCCTTGGTTCTGGGCAAGGCTTATTGTAGCCTAGTTCCGGTGCTGAGGATTATAGCCTGAAAGACATAGATAAGATACTTCAAGAACCAGAAGCAGCATTAACGTAGAATGCTATATAAATTAGCCAGAAACATACATTGTACAGATTTAAAAAGCACCTTTTTTCTTCTATTCAGATTTTATTGGTTTTATAAAATACCTATGGATGGTTAATGTTGTTTGTTTCGTAATGAAACACACTGACATTGCTTGAAACCCTTCAGCTACACCTCTCTTTGGGGTTGCTGAGTTTTGTCAAAGGGAGCTACGATGGTGCTTTTACTGTTTATTCATTCAGCTCTTATGGTTAGAGATGGTAATCTCTGCCTTCCAGAATCACGGATGGCTATTGTATCATTGATACTTGCATATTTTACTATGTAAACATGCAAAGTACATGAGCCTTCCCCTACATAGACCATCCTGTGATTTCTGTGATTTTCTTCTGTCCATTGCAGTAGGATGATATGTAAGCAAGTTTTTAAAACTATTTCCATTTTAGTAGTGGCTAAAATGGGGTTTCCGTTAAAGATCTGTTCAGAAGAAAATGTGCACTTTTAGTGGCTTGCTAAGAAATCCCCACTTTTGATCACAGCAGTCATAGAAGTTAAAGTTTCTCACTTCATTTTCTTGGTGGGAAAGTTGGAGGAGAGGAAGGTCTGCTTGGTGTCATTAGTTTGAGAGCTGAAATTTAAACAGAGCTTTTGAGTACCATCCCATTTTTCATGTTACTTGAATATAAACTTACACGGCTTCTTGAAAGCCTTTGTCTTTCTCCAAGAAGCTGATGGTTCAGTTGCAAGATACCTTTTTCATTGGTTTGGGTTTCATGGTGCTGTCTTCTGTTAGACTTTGACTTTTTTGCATTATATTTCTAATTTTTTTATTCTCTTAAAATGGTTTATCTCTTCCCCACAAAGTATGAGATTATGATTAAGGTTCCAAGAAGGCTGTTCACTGTTCAGATATTATTACGTCACCTGATTTGTTCTGTACAGTGTGTGTGTGTATACAACTGTAAAGAGTGTATGAATTTTAACTATGCTATAATAGAACCAAGTAGTAACTTCACCACATAGTTTAACCATTATGTTTCGCGCTTCTAAATTGTATTGTTTCCTTTACAGGACCCGTCGGGGCACAGCCCCTTCTTATGGTGCCCAGACGTCCCCCGGCTATGGCACCATGGGCAAACCTATTAAATTGCTGGCCAACTGCTTCCAAGTTGAAATCCCAAAGATTGATGTCTACCTCTATGAGGTGGATATTAAACCAGATAAGTGTCCTCGGAGGGTGAACAGGTAAGTTGGCCTCAGGAATTATAATTTAATTTAAACTATAATGAAATCTTTAAGCAATGTAAAATCCTAATGACATTATTAAAAGCTTTGAAGTTATTTTGCAGTATAGGTTGGACCTCCATTGTCCCGCACCCTTGGGACCTGAGTTGTCCCAAACAGTGGAGTTTGCCGGATGAGGTGAGGTCAAGGCTCCCTACCCAGCTGTAGGCTCTGCTGCTAGGTGGGCTGCACTCCCTGCTGCTGCCTCCAGCCCCCCATCTGGCACACCTGGCCAGGGCTGCATTCCCTCACCGCACCAGTCCTGGACAGAGGCCAGCTGCACTGCCTCTAGCCCCAGCTTGGACTGCGCTCCCACGTGTCGGTCCGGGCTGCGCACCCAGCTGACTGCGCTCCCTACTGCCCCGGCGCTGGCTGGGGCTGTGCTTCTGAACCTGGCCAGTAGGGACTCTGGCCCAATAGTATTTGTGGTCCTGCCAGACTTTAGACGCTCAATCTGTAGCTTATTGATCAGAAGTCACCGACATCTCTTACTTGGTACCTTCCACTGCATGATCCCTGAAGTTAAGCAAATAGAGATTTGTTCCCAAATGTGTCTGAGTTATTTCATAATGTCTCCCAGTGGTATTACGAAGGGGTGGTATCTTGCGGAATCAAAGCAGAAAAAATAGTTGGAATACATTGTGCTGGCTATTATTGTCATTATGCAAGCGGTAACTTTTTTCAGTAATCATTGAGTTTTAAATGAAACAGGCCATATTTCTCTCAGTGCCAAGAGTAAAGGATGAAAGATTTTATTTATATGCATATCTTAAGCCTAATTTATTTTAAATGTAGCATTAGAGATTTGCTATAAAATATAATATACTATGATGCCATCCTTTCAGTGGCATGATCAGTGATGCAAATCCTGCTTTTTTTGTTCAGGTTATGTAGAGTTATGTAGAGTTCAGTCTGAGCTATAGACCAGTCAGCTTAACTTTAGTACCCACAAAGATAAAGCAGAAAATAATTAAGCCATCAATTTACAGACATCTAGAAGATAAGGTGAAAAGTAACTGTCAGCATGGATTTGTCAAGAACAAATTGTGTCAAACCAATCTAATAGTTCTTTCTAGTGGATGGGGGAAGTGGAAAATGTGGTATATCTTGATTTGAGTAAAGCTTTTGCTACTGTCTTGCATGGTTTTCTCATTAACAAACTAGGGAAATACAACCTAGATCAAGGGTTCTCAAATTTTTGATGACCTCCAAGTGCAGTCACTTGCTGGTGGCTACTCTGACAATTTTCCCTAAAATATTTAATTAACTTTAGGAAAAACAAATATGCACAAATCTTTGTAACTTATTATGCAGGGTATTGTATTGCAGATTCAATAATAAAAATAATAGTCTCAACTGAAGAATTGTATCCAGTTCTGGGTGCCACATTTCAGGAAAGTCATGGACAAATTGGAGAAAGTCCAGAGAGAGCAACAAAAATGATTGAAGATCTAGAAAAAATGATCTATGAGGGAAGATAGGAAAAACATGGGTTGGTTTAGTTTGGGAAAGAGGATGGGAAGGACATAATTACAGTTTTCAAGCACCTAAAAGGTTGCTACAAAGAGGAAGGAGGAAAAAATATTCTCCTTAACCTCTGAAGATAGGACGAGAAGCAATGGGCTTAAAATATAGCAAGAGCAGTTTAGGTTGGTCATTGGGGAGGAAAAATCTTCTTAACTGTCCGGGTGGTTAAGCATTGGGATACGTTCGGGATGTTCAGTATCATGAAATTGAATTGTCAAGTAACTGCATGAAATTTTAGCAATTACATGACTATTCAATAGTTCCCAGGAGCAGGGCTGGCAGCCAGTGTGCTCTGGCCCCACTCGCAGGGTGGCAGGTGAGAGCTGGTCTGTGAGGGGAGCCAGTTGAAAAACCAGCTCCTCTTGAGGACTGTCTGCCTGCCACCTTACACTGCTGCCTCTGATACAGAGGCAGCAGCTTGGGGTAGCAACAGCCCCTGTCCGTGGAGAGGTCGGACCCCCCCATGGGCAAAGGCTGCTTTGTGGCAGCCTCCTATGTCCCCTTCCCCCGCTGCCTCTGATAGAGGCTGCAGTGGGGGGAGGGGCAGGTGGCATCATGGAGCTGGTACTGGGGGAAGCCGACTTTTAATGA